>OU612094.1:101272261-106072261 GCA_914767995.1 Thecocarcelia acutangulata | reverse complement strand
GGGTTTCGGAAGCTAACACAACCTAAGTCATGCGGCTTCCTAGTGTTTTGTTTGCCGCAACAAACGAGGGACCCCTTCCCCTCTTTACCTGAAAAACAGAGTACCTTAATTAGGAATACACTGAGGCAAAACCTGTTCCCCAGGGAGAATATCTGAGCTAATAGAAACATAAATGTATTTAAAGGATTTAACCAAATATTTGAAAAAGAAAATGGACTTGTTAGTAAGTTACGTTAAACAGGATGCCAGCCATTGAAAAGCCAACCCACTTGGCTCATATTTGATCTCGTTGTGTTGCCTGGGTGTGATATGTATCTCAGCAGATCTATATATCACTGTTTCAGAACCAACCCGAGGATCGGATAAAAGAGTCCACCTACATCGCATTCCAATAACTCTGCCAAATTATGCAGCATCGGTCTACCTAGATACAAGGCCCTTATATAAGAAACAGCTGGACACCGACTGAGAAAGTGCGTAACACTCTCTACTTCCTCCTCGTGTCTACACCTTCTATATTAGTCATTATATAAAAGACTTAATCTCATCGCATGCATCCCTATGTGGTAATGTCGTGTCAATCAGCTTCGGTGCAGGCCCCTAACGATGATAGTTCTCTTGTTATCACACCTAGGCCACGCCAGCCTTGATATTCGACAGGTAACTTCACTAGATCATTGTCTTGAGTGGTCTAGAAAATTTATTGCTGTACTTGTTTCTGACAGCTTCTAAGTGGGATTCCAACGGTTCCTTCTATATCCCTTTGTTATAACTGGATGCTGGCCTTTGGCAGTTCGTCGGCTACAACATTTCCGTGGACCGCACTATGTCGCCGTACCCAGAAAATCTCCAGGTTCGAATGTCTCGCTATCTCGAGATATTCAGCATTCACGAACCAACCTAGATTGCAGCTAGTGCATACATCCCAGCCTTTGTACTGATAGAAATTCGCATATCCTGCCCGTATATCCTGTACCTTACCAGTTAGCTGCCCTCATTATGGCAGCGATTTCCGCCTTCACTATGCCACACTCGATTTGCAGCCTAAAACTCATCCTCCTCCCATACAGAGGGATAAAGACACCCCCACCAATTCGCGAGTCCGACTTGGATCCATCTGAAAAAATTTCAAGCACGTCCTCTTGTCGATTTGTGCCGATCCCTTCTGAGACCGTACCTGACATGTGAGCAATATTCAATTTTTTTTGTCAACAAAATTTCCAAGACTAATAGGATACGATGCTTTAATTTTTTTTTTTTTTTTTTTTTAGAACAAACACTCAAAAACTGCGAAGCTTTTTTGCTTGTCTGCAGTAACATCCAGGGTCTGTGGCAGGAATCGAACCTGCGACCTCGAGACTGTTGGTCGAGTACTCTACCAAATCAGCCATCGAGGCACCAATATTCAATATTCTACGGAAGGTTCACTATGCTCCCTATTATTGATGCATGACCATACGTCGCCTCCTTCCCTCCCCCCTTGAACATAGCTTAGTAGCCGAATTCATGGATATTTCTTTCACAGCCAGTTCATTATAGTCAGTCATCATCAAAGCAGAAGTACACACTATCTTTTCTACGATTTTGTAGTAAGTGATTTTCTCCAGTTTGATAGTCTAATAACAGGTTAAAAGCTTGTTTCATTATAGTGTTTTTAATATAAAAATGTCATACTTTTTATAATACAAAATGGGGTTTTTAAATTTGAAAAGAAGAACTCTAATCTTGATGCGTTTTTGTTGAAATAATGCGCTTTTTCTCCATTTGTGTACGTTTTTACATTTCCGAGTTAACAACGCTGTTTACAGAACACGAATGAGCGTCTACAAAATTTGCGGGGAAAGCTTTTAAGATTTTGAGAGGCGTCGCTTATTTCTGTTCTATAAGCTGCGCAGATACGAAGACACTTTTTCAAATAAAATTTGCATTAAAATAATTGGCTGAAATTTTTATCTGAATACGGAGCAAAAAAAGATTTTTGCGGATTCCGGATTATTACAAGATTTGTGATATTGCACTCTTAGAAAAGAGCATCTGACGGCGGGTCATCAGAATTATGACTTCAATATTATGTAAATAGTCATCAGTGATCTGGAAATTTACATCAATCTTAATGACAAATGTCATCATAGAATTTTGTCATATCATCAATATCCACAACTGTCGTGACTTCAATTCAATGATACATTTTACTAATAATTATAATACATTTGATTTGTCAAAATTAATTTTAAAAAATGGTTAAATAGTGTTATAATATTTTCTTTTTATTGTTGTAAAGGCATTTTGGTGTTAAAATCAAAATCTTAAATTTAAATTAATTTTTAAGAAGTAGAAAAAATATAAATTTGAAATCACAGTATTGTTTAAGCAATGGTAGATAAGTATAACTATAAAGCGAATATATAAATGAACGATAATACATTCTATTGATGACACTTAGTCACGACATCAGGCGTTTGTCAAATAACGAATATAATGAGAGCGTATAAGTTATATTAAAACTACGAAGCAAAGAAAGAAAGTAGTTTCACGCACACAGCATACACACAATTAAAATATGATAATGCAACACACAGACATTATATTGATGACAGTAATTCATCAAATGTATTAAAACATTTTTAACTCTCATTGGTTTCTTGAAAATAGTAATATATAAAATTACATGTTTGAACATTTTTTTTGAAATCATTAAATGGAGCGTAAGTTTAGTTGATTATAGCGCGCAACGTTACTGGTGGCATTTTGTTATAAAACTTCACATCAATGAAATTTTTACATCAAATTAAATCCTAATTATTGTGAGTCTGATGTTAGCGTGATATTCTATTGCTAATATTTTGTCATTATATTGACTTCATTTAGTTATATCTTCGATATTAGAGTGTCACTCTATTGATTAAATGCTCACATCGAACGTATTCTAGTAAAGCATCACCATGATGGGAGTATGGCATATTATTGGCGAAATAATTGTCATAATTACTGCTAATGATAACTAGAGCAACTGATGTAATGGTTGACATCACAGCGATGAAAAGATTTATGGGGTCAAAAATGATGACATTTGTCATTGCACTGATCTTAAAATACATCACAGTTATGACGGGTTTTCTATGAGTGTAGAGTTACGTCTGACAAGGAATATTTGTGTTGTTTTTTCAAAAATTTTTAGAAAATATCTTCTAAAGGAAAGAGTTTAAAAGTAATTTGAATAAATTTTTTGCACAATATAAAAGGTAGGACTGTTAATAATTCTACATTGTTACTGCGACATTTTTAACAAAATGATAAATACTTCAGTTTATCCTGAAATATTAAAGGTTCATAAAATAGTACCATTACTTAAAGAAATAAATGTTGCCACTGTTGATAAATATCGACCGATTGCCGTTCTATCTTCAATTGATAAAATTTTTGAAAAAATATTGTGTGAAAGACTGCTAACTTACATGAAGACGAATAAATTTTTGTATGATTTTCAATTCGGGTTTAGACGAGGATGTGGTACTGAAGATGCTGTTCTTAATGTTGTTAAAAGTATTTGTAAGGGTCTTGACGATGGGTTTTCTGGAGTTGCTGGAGTGTTTTTTGATTTTACTAAGTCTTTTGACCTAGTAGATCATCGAATATTACTACAAAAGTTACAGTATTATGATGTTAGAGATCATGAAATGTTGTTATTTGAGAGGTATTTTAAAGACAGGAAACAATTTGTTAGTATAAACAATGCAAAAAGTTTTATTGGCTCTGTTGAATACGGGGTACCGCAGGGCAGTGGATTGGGGCCATTATACTCAATTTATATAAATGATATAAAGAATCTAGATTTAAATGGTCAGCTGTGTATGTGTGCGGATGATGTGTGCGTACTGTACCCTAATTTGCTTCAGACCACATTCTTTTTGTATCAACAACAACTTTTATGTCTATATAGATGGAAAAATTGTGCATGAGACACATTCCATTAAGTATTTAGGAATAACGTTGCAAAGCAATTTATCTTGGGACATACATATAACCGAGCTAAAAAAGAAAATATCTCCAGCAATTGTTATATTATATAAATTAAAAAACAAATTAGAGAAAACAACTAAATTGATGATTTTTCAATCTCATTTGAATTATTTAGCTATTGTGTATGCTTCTAATAAAAATAATACTTTTCATAAATCTTTACAGCGTATGCAAAACAAAGCATTAAAATTTGTTTACAATTTACCGTCGTTGTATTCAACTATTTCACTTTATAAGGAAGTAAGCAAAATTATATTACCAATCTGTGGGTTGCATGAAAACCGAGTTCTGATGTTTGTTTTTAAATGTGTTAATAAAATTGGTTACCACACTATATCGTTTACGCAAAATCAAGTAAATTTCAATACTCGCAATAGAACAAATTTTAGAATTCCCAGATGCAGATTAGAGATAACCAAACAACGGATTGATGATATTGGCGGCATTAAATATAATAATTTACCGTCATCTGTAAAACATATTGATCGAATTTCCATTTTTAAATCCAGTTGCAAGGAATACTTGTTTAATACAATTGAAACGCTATTAACGTAAATTTATAAAAAAAAAAATACTTTTGTAAAATATTTCATAATAAATTTTTTTATAATATGAATATTTTATTTGTACATGTGGTTTTTTTTGCCAACTTGCCTCAAAAATGCCTTTAACGCTCTGAGGCTAAATTTAAAATTGTGAAATGAATTTTGTTCAAATAAAATAACAGCTATATTGTATATAGTTGACAAAAAAAACCTCGAAAAACTCATTTTTTGAGATATGACTATGTTGCAATAAAGGAGCGACACGATTGAAGTCCGGTTTTTACGAACATAATCAACAAAAGCCTAATCAAAAATTACTTGTATAATAAAAATGCACCCTTGAAGAAGCTTGTAAGAAACGAGCGAAACGTTGGCTGAAAAAATAAAATGAAATAGCTTTATTTTACTTAATTCGTTTTTGGACTGACTGGCCCTTGAAAAAACCACGGTTTTTTTTTTACATAACAATAAGATATGGTCACAAATACTTGAACATAATTTTTATTCTTTTTTTTTTTATTTTTTTATACCCTTCACAAAAATGTAAAGGGTATTTATAAGTTTGTGATTCCGTTTGTAATTTCTACAGTTTTTTTTTGCGACCCTATAAAGTATATATATTCTGAATCAGAATTAATGGAAAAGTCGATTAAGCGATGTCCGTCTGTCCGTCTGTCCGTCTGTCCGTCTGTCCGTCTGTCCGTCTGTCCGCTGTTGAAATACCGTTTCTGAGAAAACCATTAGACTTAGAAACTTTTTTCTTTCACCATTCTTTTACCCCATCGATTCATGGGTTTGCTATTTAAATTCAGTAATATCGGTCCACGTATAGCTGAGATATATTCAAAATTCCGAAAAAAGCCATTTTTTTTGCAGTTTTGTATGAAAATTTTTGAAAACAAAAGTTGTTCGTTTTGCTTCAAACTTCACACACTTATTAAGCATGGTGACTAAAAGTCAAAAAAATTTTTTTTCCGATATCGGTCCATATATACCCGAGATATAGCCCAAATCGGATTTTTAATGAAAATGTCGCATAGGCGAAGCTAAATAACTTTTTTTTGCTCAAAAGCAGTTCTGGTAATAAAATTGGGTTACATAAATATGGAAAATAAAAATTTCCGATATCGGTCCATATATACCCGAGATATAGCCCAAACCGGGTTTTTCATGAAAATGTCGCGTAAGCGAACTTAAACAACTTTTTTGTGCTCAAAAGCAGTTCTGGTAATGAAATAGTGTCATATAAATATGAAAAATAAAAATTTTCGATATCGGGCCATATATACCCGAGATATAGCCTAGACCGGGGTTTTCATGAAAATGCCGCGTAAGCGAACTTAAACAACTTCTTTGTGCTCAAAAGCAGTTTTGGTAATGAAATTAGGTTACATAAATATGGAAAATGAAAATTTCCGATATCGGTCCATATGTACCCGGTCCATATGTAGCCCAAATCGGGTTTTTCATGAAAATGTCGCGTAAGCGAACTTAAACAACTTTTTTTTTGCTCAAAAGCAGTTCGGGTAATGAAATAAGATTACATAAATATGGAAAATGAAAATTTCCGATATCGGTCCACATATACCCGAGATATAGCCTAAACTGCGGTTTTAATGAAAATGTCGCGTAAGTGAACTTAAACAACTTTTTTGTGCTCAAAAGCAGTTCTGGAAATGAAGTTATGTTACATAAAAGTGGAAAATGAAAATTTCCGATATCGGTCCATATATACCCGAGGTATAGCCCAAACCCGGTTTTTCATGAAAATGTCGCGTAAATGAACTTAAACAACTTTTTTTGCTTAAAAACAGTTCTGGTAATAAGATGAGGTTATATAAATATGGAAAATGAAAATTTCCGATATCGGTCCATATATACCAGAGATATAGCCTAAACCGTGGTTTTCATGAAAATGCCGCGTAAGCGAACTTAAACAAATTTTTTCACCTTAAAGCAGTTCTGGTAATAAGATAAGGTTATATAAATATGGAAAATTAAAATTTCCGATATCGGTTCATATATACCCGATATATAGCCTAACAGGTTTTTTGATGAAAATGCCGAGTAAACAACTTTTTTGTGCTCAAAAGCAGTTCTGGTAATGAAATAAGGTTATATAAATATGGAAAAAGAAAATATCCGATATCGGTCCATATATACTCGAGATATAGCCTGAACCGATTTTTCCAATAACATTTTTTTTTTGCTGAAAAGCAGTTCCTGTTATAAAAGAAGGTTACGAAAATAGAGAAAATTAAAATTTCTGATATCGGTCCATATATACCCGAGATATAGCCTAAATCGGGTTTTTCATGAAAATATCGCGTAAGCGAACTTAAACAATTTGTTGTGCTCAAAAGCAGTTCTGGTAATGATATAAGGTTATATGGAAAATTAAAATTTTCGATATCGGTCCATATATACCCGAGATATAGCCTGAACCGATTTTTCCATTAAAAAAAATTTTTTTTTTTTTTTTTTGCTGAAAAGCAATTCTCGTTATAAAAGAAGGTTACTAAAATACAGAAAATAGAAAATTCCGATATCGGTTCATATATAACCGAGCATATTTAGGTCACATTTTTAATATACTATACATATTCGTGACTATCGTGAAGGGTATTTTAGATTCGGCCCAGCCGAATATACTACACTCTTACTTGTTTTTATTTTATTTTATACCATTATTTTTTTTTTTTGAAGTTCTGTTCAATGAACTGTTTCTTAATTCCTTTTAATTATATACAGAAAGCAACTATATCTGAATAAAAATACTTTAATTTGCAAATTTCTCAATGTAATTCAAGACAAACACAAGTGTATTACAAAAAATTTTAATTAAATTTTTGAGTACGAAGCTTAAAACACGTGTTCCTTTAATTCTTGTATATTAAAAAGTTAAAAAGTTAAATTACAACGCATAAATTAATTTTTATTTCGGTGTGAATATATAACAGTTAAAAATAATGTTTATTCTTGTAAGAAAAATACCATTATTTTTAATTAATTTTACATCAGACATTTCGAGTCGTTGTTTAGCTTCGATAGTGAACGGACGTGTTTGTTTTTTTGATCGCAAAGTAAAAAAAAAAAATATAACGGGATTAAGTAAAAACCGTAATAGGTGAACAGAGTGTTTTTGTTTAAAAGAAAAATTTTGTGACATTTTTTAAATACTGTTTTAAATTGTAAATAAAAAATAGAAACAATTAATTGCATGAGTGCACCTATCAGATGTAATTCTGAAAAAGAGCTTAGCTCCGGTAGAAAAAATCTCTGGATTTCAGAGGAAGAATCTGTGAAAAAATCACTGGAAAATTTCCTGTCTCTAAGAGATAGGAAACGCCCGCGATCGTGTTCGCCAAATATTGTTGTTACAACTGAAGACAAAACATCTTCCGGTTTAATTGTTGATGATAAGCCAAAAACCCAAGTAGGCATGGACAGGTACATAACCGTGGTTAAGAGACAGCGAAGCCCCAAATCAGCTCAAATATCATCTAAACCGAAAATTTCTAAAGATGATAATAGGACTTCGGCAACGGATAATAATAGGTTTGCTATACTGCAAACAGATGAGCCAACTATATCTAAAAAAACCTTTAAGCCGCCACCAATATATTTGCGAGAGCCTACCTCTAGTGACCTGGTAAAGCAACTTATTGCGGCAATCGGCAAAGACACTTTTAACGTAACATCGGTTAAGCACGGCGGCATAAATGAAACAAAAATCCAGGTAAACAGTGAAAATGAATACCGAAAGTTGTCTGACGTTCTAGAGAAGGAGAAGCGATCATTTTACACATATCAGCTTAAAAGTGCCAAAGGTATTCAGGTCGTTATAAAAGGTATTGACCCTTTTGTTGACACGAATGAGGTCAAAACCGGACTAGAAGACAATGGCTTCAAAATTAAAAATGTGGTTAATATTAGAAACCGTGAAAAAATTCCTCAACCCATGTTTAGGGTTGAATTGGAACCTAGAGATGTTCTCCTGAAAAAGAATGAAGTGCATCCAATTTATAACCTCAAATATCTTTTGCATCGTAAGGTTACCGTTGAGGAGCCTCATAAGCGTTTAGGGCCCGTCCAATGCCTAAACTGCCAAGAATTTGGCCATACTAAGGCCTATTGTAAGTTGCCCGCAGTTTGCGTTGTGTGTGGTGAACTTCACGGTACATCACAGTGCAAAAAACCTAAGACTGACGCGAGCGTTAAAAAATGCAGTAATTGTGGAGGTAACCACACTGCAAACTACAGGGGTTGTCCTGTCTATACTCACTTCAAGAGATCAATGACAAATAGGCCATCAATTTTAAATATGCCACCCCAGCAGTCAAACACCATTTCTACAACCAATTTCTCCCAGGTACGCCAGCCAACCAGCCATATACACGTGCAAAACCCCCAACAAATTTCTTATGCGAATGTGGTAAAATCCGATAAACCAAACTTGAATCAGGAGCCCAAGCCTCAAAACTCCGACCAAAATTTTAGCAATCTTGAGGCAACTCTGCAGACTCTTGTTCAATCTATAAATACATTTACGGTTTCCATGACGAACATGATGCAGGAAATGCTGAAAATGCAATCCACTATTTTGCAGGCAATTTTAAAAAAATGAATTGGTTGAAAATATGTTTCTGGAACGCAAACGGCATTCGCCAACAAAAAAATGAACTTGAGCACTTCCTTATGGAAAAGCAAATCGATATAATGTTGATTGCTGAAACCCATTTGACAACCAACAGTTATTTCAAAATTAATGGGTACGCATTATATGACACTAAAGATCCCCGCGGAAGATCTTGCGGAGGATCGGCAATTCTAATAAAATCCAGAATTAAGCACTATTTAATGAACGAGACACGTGAGGAGTATATCCAAGCAACTAATATATGCATTGAATATTTTCATGAAAAAATCGTTATTTCCTCGATTTACTCACCGCCCCGATTTTCAATAACAGAAAGCCAATATTCAAATTTTTTCAAATCACTTGGGCCTCGATTTTTAGCGGCTGGCGACTATAACGCTAAACACACTTTTTGGGGATCACGCTTAATTACCTCGAAAGGCCGTGTGCTTTTTGACACCGTTTCCAAAATGGGCTTAGATGTGGTTTCAAGCGGACACCCCACTTATTGACCGACAGACCGACGAAAGATCCCAGACGTTATAGATTTCGGAGTTGCGAAAAATTTTCCTTTAAAGTGGATGCAAGTGGAGCCTTCATTAGATTTGTCATCAGATCACTCTCCCACTATAATCACTGTTTCGTTCCCCCAAGAGATTGGCTCACCGTTGACTGTCAATAGAGTTAATTGGTTAAAGTACAAAAAATTTTTGAGCACACATTGTACTGAAAATATCGCCTTGAGAACGCCTGAGGATATTGATGGGTCAATTAACAATTTTTCTGAAAACCTCAAACTGGCCGTACAGCATGCTACCACTAGTCATTTAAGACCTAGAAATGAGAGCAATAGAACTTATTCATCTGAAATTGAGCAACTTCTGTCAGAAAAAAGAAGAGTCAGAAGAGAGTGGCAACTTCGCAGGTCGCCCCAGCTTAATGTAGGCTACGGGAATGCATAACTCAGCTAAGAAATCTGCTTGAAGTCCATAGAATGGCTTCCCTTAAAACATATTTGGAAAGCCTTGATGGTACCCCTCAATCTGATTATTCTTTGTGGAAAGCGACAAAAGGTTTAAAAAGACCCGTAATAGGTAAGCCACCTTTGCGAAATTCAACTGGCGACTGGGCAAGAAGCGATTCTGAAAAGGGAACGTTGTATGTCGATCATTTGCGAAACGTTTTTATCACAAATGATTCAGAGAATAATACAGCGGAATTACCACCATATGTTGTTAGACCTCCTGTGTCTTTGAGATTTAATTTTCAAGATGTCGAAAACGTTATTGGTAATACAAACCCCAGGAAAGCTCCAGGCATTGATCAAATTACTGGTAAAATGCTTGAACAGTTACCTCGTGTAGCTAGAAGGGTTCTACTTTTTATTTTTAACGCCATTTTACGCCTTGAGTATTATCCTGCAGAGTGGAAGGTCTCAATGATTACTATGATACCCAAGCCAGGGAAGGATCTGACTAAGGTAGAATCATATAGACCAATAAGTCTTTTACCAACAATTTCAAAACTATTCGAAAAATTGTTAATGGCGAAGTTGAGTCCAATATTGAACAATGTGGGATGCATCCCTGATCATCAATTTGGCTTTCGGGCTAAGCATAGCACCATAGAACAAACGCACAGACTAGTTAATGTCATAAGACAAACCTTTGAGGCGAAGAAGTACTGCTCAGCTCTTTTCATTGATATTTCTCAAGCGTTTGATAAAGTGTGGCACGACGGCTTAATGCACAAAATAAAGCTAAATTTGCCTGCAAATACACACAAGCTTCTGGAAAGCTACTTATACGGGCGGAAGTTTGTTATCAGAGAAGGCGACTTTATTAGCCCAACTCAGCCAATCAAGGCAGGAGTTCCCCAAGGCAGCATACTGGGGCCTACTTTATATTTGATTTACGCCTCTGACATGCCAACGACATCTGGAATCCACACTTCTACCTTTGCAGATGACACAGCGTTTTTGAGTGTTCATGAAAACCACCATTTAGCATCACGAAATTTACAGGAATATACTTCAATATTAGAGAAATGGCTAAAACTTTGGAAAATCAAAGTTAATGAACAGAAATGTACTCATGTTACATTCACACTGTGTAGGCAAACATGTCCGCCTATCCAAATTAACAACTCACCTATTCCGCAGCACAACGAAGTCAAGTACCTTGGTATTCACCTGGACCGTAGGCTAACATGGAAGTCTCACATTGAAGCAAAGGTCACTCAGTTAAAACTAAAAGCAGCGCAGCTAAATTGGCTTATGGGCAGAAATTCGACACTGAAATTAGATTGCAAACTTTTGTTATACAACGCAATACTAAAGCCTATATGGTGCTACGGAATTCAGTTATGGGGCACCGCCTCAGCGTCAAACATTGAAAAAATCCAAAGGCGACAAAACAAAATTCTACGAACGATTACTGCAGCTCCATGGTACGTAAAAAATTCACGAATTCATAACGATCTGAGTGTTCCGCTGGTAAAAGAGGAATTTTCTAAGTACGCGACAAGGTATATCAGTAAACTGGAACTTCATCCAAACCCTCTTGCTCGCAATATACTTAATTTTGGCGGCCACACTCGGCTTAAAAGAAGGGATACCGCTGCCACTATCAGATTGCTCAATAGGTGATTTTACCGAAATAGCTCCCGCATAATAAAACTTTTTGTCTAGCATTGGCCGGACTTAAGAATTACATTTTTTAATTTTAAATTTAGTATTAAGATTTGAATACTTATTGTTAGTTCATTTTGAAGATTCAATAAATAAAAAAATGCTTAAAAAAAAAAAAAAAAAAAAAACATCAGACGTTGTTTTGCATAACGATTGGAACACAGAAAAAGTAAATGTTAACCTTCTTTGTTATAACCCAACAAACCATACAGTAATCCAACTTTGGAGTTGTGCTTCAGAATAGGTTTATTTACATATTTATTAAGCTTTGCTTAATGCCATTTAAAACACAAAATACCCAAAGATGAAAAATTGAAGTTTGAATATTAAAAAATCATATTTTTAATTTTTGGAGAGCTTTTAGAAAAGTGTATTACTGTGTTCTTTTTCTCACGTACGAGGGCAGATCGATATTGAAGCTACCTAAGTACGAAGAAAACATTTCTTTCAAAAACCATTTACTTCTTAACCTAGTGTCCTTCTAGCTCAATACACTTGAGTAAGACAGTATTAAAACTTTTTTATATCATCTTAATAACACGATTTTGGGAACCCCTCAAAACACGAATTAGTTTCGGTAATCACTTCGTTTTAGTTTCGCATTAATAAAATTAAATATTAAAGGGCATATTCATAAAAATTTAAATGAATTTCAATTGTGTTTTACCGGGGAATCGTACTGCGTATTACAGAGAGAATTAGTTTTTCATCCGGACACTTCGCCTGTGGAATAGGTTGCCTGCAGACGTGTTTCTGTCTATTATAGCGTTGGAAAGTTCAAGTCAAATGTTCACAAACACTACTCCCTCTTTCCCCCTCCTACCAACCTATTTTCCTAGTTCTGGTACAATGCACTGCATATGTAGGAATTATCCCCTGAGTACTGGTCCAACCATAAAAAAGTAATCATATGTTTTTCTCACCGTAATCTTTATCGAGCGCTTCTTTTATTTCTTCCGCCGTATTCCCTTGCACATAATAGTGTTGAACCTTTTCCATATTTTAAGAAACACAAAAGGTGCTTACTACAACGACTACAACAAATAAATTAATCGATGGGTTTGGATGAAATTTTAACAGCTGACGTTACTGCTGTCCGTATTTTCTATATATGTTCATTATTAATTTCGTATGAAACCATATTGCACCGTGTTTTTTTTACCGTTTCCCGTATATTCTTTATATTATTTATATTATATTAACTTCTTTTGAATGTACTATTGTTGGACTAAATTTTGTTAGTCTGAGCAGTGTCGAAGGTAAGTATACTGATCAGTTTTAAATAATTTAATTTCAACACTTTAAATATTGTGATAACGTTTGTTTTGGTCGCTCCGTGGGTTAAGTTCACAAACATTACTCCCCCTTTCCTCCTTCTCATAATGTATTTGCCTAGTTCCAGTACGATGCACTGCATATGTAGGGGCTATCCCCTGAGTACTGAGAAAAAATATTTCTTGGATACCATCATATAATATAAGATATATTTTCAAATATTTAACTATATATTCCATCTTTTTAAATAAATTAATGAAAATTCAATAAGAAAAATGCCGAAATATATATCACAAGTAAAACAAAAATATATTTTCATTGCTATCTCTCAGCAGTTCATTCACATGTACTCGTATGTACGAGTATTTGTGTTGTTTTTTACTCGCTTGAAGAATTTATACTTGTGTTGAGAAATAGTAGGGTTGGTTTTCTTGAACAATCCCGTTTTCGGCCTACTTAAGTTCAGTTTTCTGTTAGTCGTACTTAATTTTTTTAGTACAAGTTGTACTAAGATCAAGTAAAAAATTCTTAAATTTAGTACGAGCTTTTTTCTTTTGAGAATTTTTCGTATTTAAAGATATTCATAAAAACAAAGCAAATTTAAAGGAAGTTTAACCAAATTTTTAAAATATTTGAGTTGAAGCTAATTTTAATTATTATGAAAATGTTCAATGAGCTTTGTTAAGCGAATAAAAAGCTATACGCTATATACGAGTATTAAACATATGCACGGTATAACCGTACGCAAAAAATTTTTGAAATTTCTTCTCCTTGTGGATGTTTGAAGGTTTTTCAGTGTTGCTACTTGATTACATACAGTGAATGTCAATGAATAAACTGCTACTGCGATTAATATAATTGTTTTACTACTGAAGGGAAAGAAACACACAAGCAATACTTCTGGTTACGACTAAACAAAAAAAATGCGAAAAAATGACACGTGCTCTAGCGAACTACGTGAGCCAGAGACAATGTGTTCTGTCAAGACCATTCATTTTTTCTAACAACAAAATTTTTGTTCCGAACCAACTTTAGGCTTCTGAGAGTTTGCTCTGAAATGATATACCCACTTCGAACATTTGTTTAGGACAAACAAAGCTACCATATGAAATAATTATGTAAACGAGACGTCTTACTTTTACGATCGATGCATTGAAATTTATGACAACATGTTTTAAAGTTGTTTACTTTTATTTTTATAATAAACAATATAAAACAATAACGTATATACTGTATTTTGTTGTAAATATATTTCTACATGTAATATGATGTGGGGGTAAAATTCATTTGTCGTGATGTCCAGTTTTTTAGATTAAGATTAATAACATGAGAAAAAACACAATGAATAGTAAGTTGACCCATAATGTTAAAAATAAATATAATACATCGAACTAAACAATTTTATTTTATTTGTTAGTGCCTGATTAAATAAAATATGCTCCTGAACATGTTCGAAAAAAGCGAACAAAACGTCGAGTGAAAAACTCATAAAAATTGTTTTTAATTTATATAAAATGAATAATTAGAATTCAATGGTCAAAAAACAAAAAACTCAATGAAAAGGAAGATTGTTTACGTTTAATTTTTTAACCCAAAAACAACGAATAATACATTTGTGCATTTATTTGTATATGCTATCAGCCATGTCACAGAATTCCATTTCCTTCAAAAAACGAAATTCTAAAATTCGGGATAAAATCATTTCTATTAGACATTACTATTGTGTGGTTAAATTTTAAGGGCCGCTGTTGAGTGTGAATCGCACCTAAACGTCAAGTATTTCTGCATTTCACTTGGCGTTTCTCAATTTCAGACAAACTTAATTTTAACCATGGAAAGATGCAGAATCCAGCAAGAGTGAGAATTGTGGCAAGAAATGTCATCAGTGGATAATCAATTTTCGAAGAAAATTCTCTTAAGTGATGAGGCACATTTTCACCTGAGTGGTTTCGTCAATAAGAGGAATTGCCGCATTTGGGCGAATGATAATCCTAGAGTGATTGTCGAAAACCAATTCATCCCCAAAGAGTGACTATGTGGTACGGTTTATAGGCTGGCATCATTATCGGGCCATATTTTTTTCCAAAATGTGTCAGGCAGTTACTATGAATGGTATTCGCTATCGTGAGATGATAATGAGCTTTTTATGGCCCGAATTGAAATATGTTTTAATAGGACGGCGGCACTTGCCAGACAGCAAACGAAATAATGGCTCTTTTGCGCTATTAGCTATCTCACGTGATGGCAACGTCAATTGGCCCCCAATATCATGTGATTTCACACCATTGGATTTATTTCTTTCGGGTTATTTGAAATAAAAGTAGCATGCCGATAAGCCAACAACAATTCAAGAGCTAAAGGATGAGATAATTCGGCACATGAATGGCATAGAACGTCAATTATGTCTCAGCGTCTTTGAAAATCTACTATCGGATGGAGGTGTGCCGCTGAAGTAACGGCGGTCATTTTGCCAATATTTTGTTTCATGCATAATTGAATCATACCAATATTATAGTAAGAAGAAATGACAATAATTTCTATATAATTTGTGTTTTATTAAAAATTGACATCGGCCCTTGAAATTTAACCTCCCCTTAGTTTCATTCTTGCAATTAGAAATAATTTCATTAATTTTTTAGTTGTTCGGTTTTTGAAGAACAAAAAAAAAAGCTGTGTGACATGGCTGTATATTTCTTTATTATATACGAGAATATCCTCCCTTTTAGCATCACGTTTCAAAACCATACGCATTTTTCTATTAGAAATGTTTATCTTTGGCAATTGTCAAAGTTTGTTGTCTCCTTCAGTCGGACTGACTCCATCAGTCAGCATTCGAAAATTAAGCAATGAACTTGTTGCCTCTTCAAGTTTGAACGAGTAGACAAAAGACGAAACTTATTAAATGCTAATCAATTTAGTTTTTGTTTCCTGAATAATAATTTTATGAGGAAATCAAATTAAAATGAACAAAAGCCTACAATCAAGTACATTAATAGGTTTGTAACCAAATACAAAGGGCAATACATCAACCTTCATTAAGGAAATGGTCAATTTGAATTAATATACTCGTATGACTTAATATTAAATACATCCTACACAAAAGTTAAGAACTATAGAAATCTCTTGAAAAAGAAATTGCATTTTCATTCATTAAAACAGAAGAACAATTGTTTTTTTTTAGAGAGTAAAGGTGAAATTGCTGGTTAAATTTTTTTGTTTTAAAGGAATCGTTTTTTCTTCCTTTGGCTTAAACTCTTAATTGAAGAAAAACATGGACATTTTGGTCGACAACTTTTTTTAAACATTTTAAATTGATTAAACATATCGCTTTATTTTACACAATAACAAGCAGTGGAGGACATACATTTAGTCCCATAAGTATGATATAAATTAAAGGGCGCCAAGAATTTAAATTCAGAGGCAGATTATTATGTAAATTTTCAAATTGATCTGTTTTCATTTTACGTTAAACAAATTTTAATTTTTATTAATTAGCAAATTGTGAGTTCGAGTCCAACTTCAGTCAAGAAAAGCGATTATTTTTAAATAGAAAATTAAAAACTAGTTGTTCAGTGACAGAAAATCCTGTACAAACAACTGGGATTATAACAATTGCTTATATGAGATCAACATGCGGCAAACATTAAGTTAAGAATAATTTAAGAGCTCGGTGGCTGAGTTGGCTAAGCGACCGTATTAAAAGTACAACATGGTCACATGATCCCGGGTTCGAATCCCAGTGGGATTCCCCCAGCTATAATATTCAATTATTTTTTTTTTGTTCTTTTGTTTTATTGTTTCACAGCAATTATTTAAAAATCTTCTTGACTGAAGTTGGACTCGAACTCAAAACTAGTTAATTAATATCGTACATATGTTATAACTAAGAAGTTCGCTTATTGATAATTTATACAGGGTGGCGCAAAAATAACCTTCCGATGTTTTTTGGCTGTAGTTTAAAATCAAATATGAAAAACTTTGATAATTCTTGTGGATTATTTTTAATTGGTCTTTTAATTTTTTTACATCAAGTCGTGAATATGATGTCATGTAAATGGCCGCCGCCACAGTTGATTGTCATTTGAGCTCTTTTCATAGCATGACATGAAAAACTTTGATAATTCTTGTGGATTATTTTTAATTGGTCTTTTAATTTTTTTACATCAAGTCGTGAATATGATGTCATGTAAATGGCCGCCGCCACAGTTGATTGTCATTTGAGCTCTTTTCATAGCATTTTCCATCACATTGGCCAAAACTTCCGGCGATAGGTCCTCACGTTCTTTGAAGGATATTGTCTTTAAGAGCTGCAAGAATCTGAGGATTGTTGACATAAACCCGCCCCACAAAAAGAAGTCTGCAGCGGTCAAATCAGGCGATCTTGCTGGCCAGTGCAAAGCGCCAAAACGGGAGATTAAGCGCCTTCAGGATATCGGTTGTGGCACGTGGAGTGTGTGCCGTAGCGCCGTCATATTGAAATCACATGTTTTCCAATCCTAATTCATCAAGTTGCGGCAAAAAAAACTCGTTGATCATTGCTCTGTAGCGCTCACCATTCACAGTAACCGTTTGGCCCGCGACGTCTTCGAAGAAACAAGGTCCGATGACTCCTCCAGCGAAAACAGCACACCATACAGTGACTTTGAGCGGGTGTAATGGCTCTTCGAGATTTACACGCGGATTTTCAGTGCCCCAGAAGCGTAAATTTTGCTTATTTACGTACCCGCTAAGATGGAAATGGGCCTCATCACTCATGGTTATGTTTGATGAAAATTATTGGTCAAATAAATAGTCACCAATATTCCGCGTTCTCGAGCAGTGTAGCGTAACACTGTTTATTAACGTGTATTTCGCATGTGTTTACTACACAAATGTCAAAACAGAACTGCTATTAGGGGCCAATATCCAAATTTATAGCATTTTCTGATAGGAGGATTACTTTTGCGCCACCTTCATGGATAATTAATAACGCTTTTAGGCGAGAAATGTTGTTAAAAAATCTCGAGTAAATGCCTATCTTGAACGCTAAAAGTACATTAGTTTATTACGTTATCAATGTATATATCTAATAGGATTATTTAGTAATAATAGTAGTAACATTTCGGAATGAAGGCAAATACGGCAAAATAGAAAGTGGCCCAGGGCCGGGCTGACTAAAACTTTTGAAAGGGGTTGATGCAAAAAATAATACTTTTAAAAGTGCCGGTAAAATATAAGAGGAAGTTTCGGCAACATCAGGAACTGTCTTAAGTACCAGTACAATACGATGGGCATTACACGAAAACGGGTTACATGTTGTAGATTCCCGCAAAAGTAACCACTTATATATATTATACAAAAAAGGCGCCTAGAATACACCAAAGAGTATCAACATACTCGTAAGGATGTTTCTTTCTGGAATAATGTGCTTCTTAGTTTAGAAAGTAAATAGATAAAAAAAAAAACAGTTAAAGTATGGAGAACAAAAAATAATTAAAGTGCTGACCAATATTAAACAGCCATGGTTAAGCATGGAGAGGGTTGGGTGATGGAGTGGGAGTGTATGACGGCAAGCAGAGATGGAAATTTGGTTTTTATTGAAAATATAAAGAATGAGAAATTGCCAACCAGTGTGGAGTAATTGGCGTTGGAAAGATCTTAGATTTTTCAACAGGAGAACGACCCCAAGCATACACACCATATAGTAAAAGAATGGCTCCTGTATCGCATTCCCAAAGTAGTGAATCATCCTCCCCAATCACTGGACTTCAATCTAATTGAACATTTGTGGGAACATTTGGAACGCAAAATACGAAAAAGGACAATTAGCAATAAGGATATGCTGAAATTCGTTATAAAGAAAGAATGGCAGAAAATTTCATCTCCTCAGGCGATGAAGACTAAATGTCGTAATTAAGGTAAGAGAAAAATCAATTAAGTACTTAATCGATTTTATTTTCATTTTAAAATAGCTTGTACACTTCTTTTTGATGCGTAAATAGTGACTAATTTTTTATTTTTGCTGCAAAACTTTTGTTGTTGTAAATATTTTTTGCTGTTATGTTTAGCATAAGGTAGAGAACTGAATACTGATTCAAAAATATTTGAATGTAAAATTTTATCATAAATAAAAATACTGAAATGAAAACAATATTTTAAGAAATATTTGTGTACACTTTATTTTGACGCTCACAGTATGAAATACATATGTCAGTGATGCACAAACGAATACAAGGAAAAACGTTTTTCAAATAATAAAAATATTTAAATTATAAGTAATCGTGGCAATTTTTCAAAATGTTTTAATATATCAAATATTATACATTCGTTATTTATTAAAAAGGTCTGAAAAAATTACAACTGCACGTAACGGCATTGCCTTTTAAATTTTAGTTGGGAAATTCTTGACTTTATAGAAGCTTTTGGCGAGGGGAATAAGAAGGGAAAAAGAATTGCCATTACTAGGCAATTCTCAGCCATTCCTTACTTTTCTCTCATGTGTGTATGTGTATGTGCATATACAATGTAAATTGTTTGAAATAAAATATAGAGAAAGCTCAAGAATTGCCGTTTTTGGGTGTGGACAAGAAAGCAATTCTGATCTGACAGGAACAGCAGATTACTGTTACTGTCAGGTGTAAGCTGCAAATGTTACTGTTTTCTTGTCGCCTTGACACGGCTGTTAGGACGTCTGTTTTAAAAGCTCTGTTGTTAACAGAGTTAAATCAGGAAATACGTGTACTCCG
The DNA here is from genome assembly GCA_914767995.1 of Thecocarcelia acutangulata. Lineage (NCBI taxonomy): Eukaryota > Metazoa > Arthropoda > Insecta > Diptera > Tachinidae > Thecocarcelia > Thecocarcelia acutangulata. The sequence continues at coordinate 106,052,368 of OU612094.1, read as the reverse complement.
CCATAGTACAATCGGACTTTCAAAGGCATGTTTTCACAGTATGTCTTAACAGCTTTTCATGTCTTATGTAAATGAGCAATAATGTACAGTTTTTGCATAAAAGTTTTTAACTAATGTATGACGGGGTTAATGTGTGTTTGTGTTAAAACTTAACAAAACTAAATTAGGAAATTAACATCTAAAATAGTTTCTTTTATGTTCATAATTATGTTTAAATAATTTCGAAAAGCTTTTTATATGCAAATTTTTTTCCTTTGTGATAATTTTTCATGTTAATTTTAATTATGTTAAACATTTTTAATGTTGATTACATTTCCCGTCACAAAATTTGTTAAGTCTCAATTTATAAATAATTTTGGAAAAAAAATTTTTTCCTGATGAAGTTTTGCAAAGTAAAACGAAATATTGAAAAATAAAATAAAAACTCTGAGAAACGTGCGATGTGAAACTGCAAACGCGTTTTTAGACGCGTTTTACAGGCGTTGCGGAGTTGTTACGGAAAAATATAACATTTGTTTTACATATGTACGTATGTGTGTATGTGTTAGTTACATAAAATGAAAACAAATTGACAACAAATAGAGAAATTTTTTAGTTTGGAAGATTTAAGTGAAAATGTGTAAAATTATTTAAACTTTTTATTGAAATAAAAAGAAAACATACTAAAGTTTGGTTGTGAATAATCTTATTTCCTTTTGCAAGTTTGGTTTAAGCAAATTCAATCAGTTCACTTCAGTATACACATGCGAGTTAGTGCCAGTTTACACACATCAAGTTTGACTCCTCAAGTCTTGAGCTTGTGGGAGAACGGGAAAAAGAGAATGGAAAAGGGTGCAGACTTGACGGTACCGTCAAGTTTAAAATGAAATGCCAAAAAAAAAAAAAAAAAAAAAAAAAAAAAAAAAATGAAAATTTGAAGGCAAGAGAACTTAAACTTGACGACATAAAGCTTTTGTGTGTGAACATAAATGCAAGTTTAAAAGCAAATTGAAGCAAAATTGATCAAGAAAACCTGATGTGTGTAAACTGAGACTTAAAGTCGCCAATTTGAACCGACATTTCAAATCGTAAAACCATATTTCTTGCGTTATACGTTAGTCAGTATATTAAGACGTAAGGCCATATAATTTATACATTACAAATTTTTTCAAAACAAATTATTTGCTTGGGCTTTTTGGAAACTAGGACGGAACGATATTTATCGTTCAATACTCTGGGACATAATAGAAAATAAATGTCATTAATGTGCTTTTTCTTTTAAATATCTCCAAAGAAGTCCAACGGTGTCAAATCACTTGATCATTGCGGTCATTTCACTTTAACGACGCACAGTGGCGCCATTTGAGTTTTTTTTGTTGCAAAAATCATAACTTTTGAACCAAATTAGATAATAAAAAAATTTAAAAGGCATATTATAAAAAACTGAAACTGAAACTAAAAAGTCTTTTGCGCCTTTTGGGTACCTAGTTGAAGATTAGCAAAGTTGAAATTTGTGGAAAAATCAATTTTATGAGAAGTAAAACATAACAATACAGTTGCAAATAAATTTGCGAAGTATAGGATGTACAGCATGGGCGGAGTAACGTAGACCTTACGCTCAGGATGGTATTAACAGTATTTTTCTTGCGGCGCGGTGACTAACTGTACCGACCTATGCCTTCGCATAGGAAGTTGCCACGTGGTTAACAACGAAATATCTTAAAAAACTGTAAACTAATACAGTTAGTTGAGGTAGACAGTTAACCAATTAGAGTGAGACGAAAAACTCTCGAAGGCCACACAAAAACGACAAGCCTGACCACACTTAAGAAATAATTACGATGACGCAAGAGCTCTGTTCTCCAGCCCAGCGCTGCTTTACGACTAAGAAATAAAACAGATTTTCTTTTTAATTTTTGATTTTTTATGTTTATTTTAAATGCTTTTATGATCGAAAACTCTTCCACAAAAGATATAAATTTTTTTAACCGATTTAGAAAAATCAACTCGTTTGTATATTTTATCCCTTTTTTATGATTGTTCCACGATTATTTCGCTATTTGTGATTCGATTTTAATAACTCTTCTTATTTTTTTGTTTGGTAGGTTTTTGTTACGGTTGGGTCCCATAAATTTTTTTTTAAATCGGACAGACATAATGTCTGTCCAAAACATCGATACTTAAATAACTTCGCCATTTATGCTCCGATTTCAAAAAATGATTTTTGTTTGGGTTGGTTGACAGGTTGAACACACTCTCCGTTCGGAAGTCGGTTTTTTTTTTTTAAAAATTATTTTTTTACAAAAATTATGTATCATTTATTTTTCAGTTTTTTTTTAAATATTGCTCATAATCCGTAAAAGAAGGTATGTATATCTAAAATACTAATCTTTTGTGAACTATATTTATTTTGTACATCTTTCCGTCACTGATGAAATAAGTGGATCGGAAGATGCTGCTAACATGTTGAAGAGGTCCTCATATTGTTTTACTCTTGATGATTTGACAGTGCTCAGCAATATATGTATATTTTTTATAAAATTTTTTGAGGGACTCCTCTGCCTCTTCAGAAAGGTCTCCAATAGGTAAGGTCTGATATTTAATTATATCTTTGTCATGCGGCAAAATTTTATGAACTGTCGGAGTCAACTTTTTTGCTGGATATAATTCGTGATGCAGTTTTCTAAGCATAGTCTCCATATTTTACAGAACCAACTTTTTCCTTGCAGTTTAAGACGTTTAATATCGTTCGTTGCCAATATCTTAATGATTTGATTGTTTATACAGTTATTAATATATCACTGGGCACTTTTCAATTTAAGATTATTTTTTTACAGCACAGTAATAATTAGGGATTTTTTTTTTACCTCATTCCGGATAACACGATCTTTCTGTTTCAAGAACAATTGTTTTATGAAAACGTAATGTCAACTCGATCACTCACATATGTGAAAACACACAAGGCAATGTAAATATTCTATGTATAAAATTTAATTCTTAAACCCTTTAAAAAATCCTTCCTTCAGTTTAGCTACCTGCCTGTAATGATTTTAAAATAGTTTCGCGAAATGCAATATAAAGTTAATGATACATAACACGCATATTCTGTCAACATTGTGTACCTGTCATAATTTGTAATTAAAATCAACATTTATTGACGAATTTTTATGACTTACGGACTATTTTAATATAACATTAAGAAAAATGTATTGCCTGTAGAGTTTTTATATTTTGGTTTCTTATGCGTTGTTTGGACAAAACAAAATTCTGTTTTTTGCATAAAATAATTTTTCTTCCCCAATAATTTTCAAATAGTTGTGAAGCGGTACAGGATAGAGAAACGTTGTATTGAATTTAGTTCAAAAAAATTTTCTTACGCATCTTTAAGTATTTTACTTATGAAAATCGAAGAAGCTATTCTCGAGTTAGAGTGAAATAAATATACATAAGCGTGGCAACTAATTTAGGCAGAAAATTTTGTCACGCCCATAAAAAAAATCCCTATATGATTGTGAGAAACCGAAAGCTTTTTCGGACTTAAGGCATCCAAAACCACATACTTTCGTTAAAAGTACATTTTGACTGTAGCGCAGTGTAATTAAAAATCAGATGTTTTACGGTTATTTGTCAAAAAGTTCACGCAATACTTTTTTGCAATCATGTCTTTTTTCAAAGATTTACTTTTAGCCAAAAAAGTGGCAAAAACGGGTAGCTACAAACTTTTGAATTATGTAAAGGATTAACGTTAAAGAACTTATTTTGAAAATATGACAAATATAGAGTTTTTTTATTTTCCTTCAAAGTTGAAAAATATTGAGAAAATGGATAGATTGATTTACCTGCACAAACACAAAACCAACAGTACAGATTTTCTTATTTTTCTTTTCTTAATAAATAGATCTATCAATAAAATAAAAAAAGTGTGATCCGTTACCTATTTTTGGAGATACTGTATCTGAAAGCGAACCAAATTACCAAAAAAAAAAAAATTATCAAAAATGTGATTGTGATATGAGTTGCATATTTGAATTTGTAGGGCCATTTCCTGTAACATAACTTTATTAAATTTGTTTAAGCGCACATAAAATTTTTGATTTTTGCAACCTCACTTGTTCTATGAGCGCCACTGTGCGACGTGAGATAATACGACAATTGAATATCTCCTGCAGATGCTCCACTGTTTTGTTGGCTATATATATGGTTTTTGGCTCCACCCTGCTGGAATCACCATATTGTTGGGCCTCGGCCTACCAACTCTTCAAGTTTTGTCTTCTACTGCCAGTCTGGGAAATTGCACACAGGAGTTATTAAAACGCCCAAGCTTTTCAGCAAGGCATATGGCTGCAAATTTGTAGCGAAAGTTCAGGCCTTTGTTACCCTTGCAAGCCATATGGGGTCACTGATGAATCATCAAGTTGGTAAGGCTGTTAAAGGAGGTGCTGCACTAGACGTTCCCAGAACTCTCAGTGATCAGAATTCGACACCCGGATTTAATGTTTTTATATACTTTTTATGGGGCTATTTAAAATCACAAAAGAGGGCATATATAGCTGCCAAGCCCTGGAGACATTTTTTCTGATGTTTTATTCCATAAATAACCCTGTCTTAGTTACTTTATAATTTAACAAAAGTAAATAAAAATCAAAAGACTAAAAACTATGTTATTTCTTTAATGCAAATCTTGCGTTAATTTCGAGACACCCTTAGAACCGGTAAAGGGCAAAAGTAAGGATTCAACTCCGTATGATTTTATCGATAAATTTCTTCGTTTTAATTGAATAGAAGCTTATAAATTTACTGCAAAAATGTGAGTTGGGAAAAGCGAGGGGGGCATTGAGCCGCAGATAGAAATTTAGATAAAAAATATTGATTTAAAATCAAATAATAGGTGGCATCATGATGTAATTTTTCTAAACCATAACACTCCACTCGCGAAAACTTTATGGTTTCTTCCCATAAAAAAAAGTTTCAAGGACTTGCTATTGCATTATTATATTTACCTGTCAGGCAAAAAATTCCTTAACAACAATAAATGCAACAATTTCATGTAGTGCCTTTTCATTGAGAGCACTAGAATTACCCGACTTGTTTCATTATTATTATTCTCTCGTTGTTATGTAGATATGTATGTATGTTGCTACACTTCCTTGTGCTATCAGGTTTTGTTATTAAATCCTAGTTTTAGAGTTTCCTAGAAAAGTATACAGCTATCAAAATGCATTATTCATAATTTATGAAAGAGTTTAGTGAGAATTAATTTCCAGTTGCGCATACAAAATGTGAGTGTTGGAAAATTGAATGAAATTTTAAACCCCCAATTAGATAAACAAAATGAAATTGTTGCTGAGACATCTCGTTAAGCATCAGCTTGAAATAAAAAATAAGAATATTCTGACAACTTTTCCGAACCAAATATGTAGGAGTTGAAATATGAAATTTTAGGAAGGTTTCGTGCTGGATTTGTTGTTTCATTTTTCATAAAAAAACAACAGAATTTGTAACAAAATTTCAATCTAATCAAATTATTTAATATCATGAATTATCATGTTAATTTTTATGTGTAATTTTTAAAGTAAAAACTTTTGTAAACAAATGCTATTGAATAAATTATACAATAACTGCCAGAGTTTCTCATATATTTCATTTTTAATTGTTTTAATGTAAATGTTTTGTTAACATTTATGGTGAAAAAATGCTAAACGTATGCATATGTATGAGTGTTAGTTAATAATATGAATATATTCATGTGTTGTTTAGAAATACTTTTCAATTTTATTCTTGATGCTGCTGTTTTTTTATACTTTTTGCTGAACAACAATTTAGAAAAAGTTTTCTTACGTGCAGAAACTTTTGCTTTTATGAAAGAGAAAATAGCATTATGGAAATTTTATTTATCAAATTTGATTTCTTTTTATTAGTTTGAGCAAAACTAGAATACGAGTATAGCCTTATTCACAATGTTGTACAAATGGTCTTGCATTGTACGAGAGTGGGTTAATAAGTTCGTGACTTTTTGAATGAAACAGGTTTTTATACAAAAAATATTTTTTTCTCCAACATGATCTGCTTTAAGATCTATTGACTTAGTCCCACGTTTATCCAATTTTCTATCCGTTCCAAAAATATGCTTTGTCAAGGTCATTAAAATAGACATTTTTTGTGAGATGATTTCATGGTTGGAATCGAATCTCTTTCTGCCGGAGCTTAATCTGGAGAATAAACTGGATGAAGAAGCAATTCGCAACCCAATTCAGGTCAACTGTGGTCATTTGTTTTTTGATTCCAATGTGGACTATATCGTGTACATCTCAAAAAACGGTCGCCATGACTTTATTAGCTGACAAACTCACCTTGCCTTCTTCGAAGCCGATTCAACCCGAAAAACCCGCTGTTTTGACGATTACGAAGTGGCGAAAATATTTCCCTATATATGAGGCAAGCCAAGTCAAGTCGGACAGTTCGGTTAAAATTTTTTTTGATTTGCGCTATTTTTTATTGTATTGGTTGACTCCCCCCGGGGAACAGGCTTTGCCTTGGCGTATTCCTAACTTAGGCGCTCTGTTTTTCGTGGAAAAGAGGGGAAGGGGTCCCTCGTTTGGTGCGGCAAACAAAACTCTAGGAAGCTACATGACTTATGTTGTGTTGGCTTCCGAAACCCTTACCAAGGGTATAAATTGGCAGAACGGGGATCAGCATGGCCCCCTTGAAGTTCTGCTTGCGGTTCGACCCGGGCTGATCATGGTTGAGGTGCCTACCTTGGCTGAAACGTTCTGGCTGTGGTTGAAACCTAAAACGCAGGAAGGGAGTGTTAGTATCCTTGATAATTGTTTGGTGATGGCTTTTTTCGAGGGCTAGCAATCTCCCGAGGATCTGTTGCCTATACAACAGATACGTGTACTGTAAGCAACCAGTGGTGATAATTGACGGGTGAGTTGGTTTAAGGGCTGATGCTCTTAATGGGCTTCGGCCTACCAACTCATTAAGCCTTGTCCTCCATTGATTGCTCGGAAATTGCATACATGAGAGATTAGAAAGCCCGAACTCCTCAACAAGAAGTTGTTCATATGACCGCTTTCATATGACAAGAATTGCTACCTGTGTGAGCCTAGCAAGCCACACGGGGGCGGTGGTGAATCGTGAAAAATTCACTCCGTGGCAGGTACTGATGTAAATCATTTTCACAGTTGTATTGGTTGACTCCCCCCGGGGTACTGCTTTGGCGTATTCCTAACTTCGACGCTCTGTTTTTCGGGGAAAAAGAGGGAAAGGGGTCCCTCGTTTGGCGCGGCAAACAAAACTCTAGGAAGCCACATGACTTATATTGTGTTTGCTTCCGAAGCCCTTACCAAGGGTATAAATTGGCAGAACGGGGATCACCATGGCCCCCGGGTAGTTCTGCTTGCGGTTCGACCCGGGCTGGTCATGGTTGAGGTGCCTACCTTGGCTGAAACGTTCTGGCTGTGGTTAAAATCTAAAACGCAGGAAGGGAGTGTTAGTATCCTTGATAATTGCTTGGCGTGGCTTTTTTCGGGTACTAACAAACTCCCGAGTGTCTGTTGTCTTTACAACAGATATCTGTACTGTAAGGAACCAGTGGTGATAGTTGACGGGTGAGTTGGTTTAAGGGCTGATGCTGATAGTAGGCTTCGGCCTACCAATTAATTAAGCCTTGTCTTCCATTGATTGCTGGGAAATTGCATACAGGACGGATTAGAGGGCCCGAACTCCTCAACAAGAAGTTGCTCATATGGCTACAAACATATGGTACAAATTGCCAGTTTTTTTTGGCTTATGCAAACAGAATAATTTTTTTTTGCGCGCAGTGGGCTTGGATTTAACCAAGGCAGCTTTAATAGGTAGTGACAGAATTACAATAAACACAACAAAAATTTGATAACTATTCGTAAATTCTACCAACAAAATACATGTTGATGTTTGTTAATGTTGTATTTATTGTAATTCTGGCACTACCTGAATAAGGCTGCTTTGGATTTAACTTTTATTTTTTCTACATATTTTGAGACCCGTTTGGTAGTGGGATGCGACTATTTTTTCTGATTTTTTTAAATTTTCTAAAAATAAATTTTTGCGTTAAGCCACTGCGCAAAAATTTTCTTGGACTTGCGGTTAACAGCGACAAACACTTCTGTGATTGTGATTAAATGCGGCACCCATCTTGCAGAAAGCTTTCTCTTGTTCAAGTGATTATTCAAGAACCACTGAGCCATGTGAAATGCCTATGGCTTTCACAGTCTCTCTCATTTGCAATCCACGATCGGCTAAGCCCATATCGTGAATTTTTTCAATTTTTTCGGTTGTAGAGACCAAAACTGGTCAAGCTGAAATTCCGTATACTACTATTTTATCATGGATATGGATTGTGTTGAGTCCTCATAATATTTTTCAAGTCTAGCCTTGGTTTGGTGATGGTTTTTTTCGCAAAACATAATGCTTAATGAGCACTCGAAATGTACTTTCTTCAATTAACAGGCGGGAAATTCAAAAAGTAGCGGACTTATTGACCCGCCTACATAGCATTTGCAAAATGGACGAGTATATTTTTACTCATTGCCAGTGGCTCCAGAAATTTTTGTCGAAAAAAAATCCTAATTTAAGGAAAAAATCTTAAAATGATTGATTTTTTTATGTCGAACCCAAAAATAATGATTTTTAATATAACATCTTTTCTCTTCTCATTCAAAGCGAAAGTTCAATTAAATAAAATTTGTTCCCAAAATTAGTAGAGAATCATTTATTTTTAATAATAATAATTTTAATTTATATAATTGACGAGATTTGAAGATGATAGACCGAGAACGGTCTATCATGTTCATGCTCATTCAAGCATATGCGAATCATGATTACAAAACTATTAATTGCAGCCTGAAGCTTCGGGATTAACTCAATTATTGTTTTTATGAACTGCTTTAATTCAGCCAAATTCCATGGTGTGCCTTTTCACACCTCTTGCTTGACGTAACCTGGTGAGAAGGGCAGGTCAGCTGAACTTGACAGAATGTAATAAGTGTAGCTAATATTTTTAATTGCAGCTTCGCCATGACCCGTCTAGCTGTGTGTGCGGTTTTTCCATCTTGCTGGAACCATATAATTCTAAGTCGGAAAATTACTTCAAGCATCATTTTATGAAAGAAGTCGAATTTCATTGGATAGCTGAAAATATATTACGCTATTCTTAAAACACTAAGCCTCAAAAATCTTGTGAAAGATCTTCAAATCTTATTTAACTTGTAAAATCTTCACAGCAAAGCTAATTTCTTCTGGCAGCGCTCTATACCAATACCATATTCAGACGATGTTGAATTTCATATATAAATATATTGTACAACTCAAATGTTTTACTTGCTTATTTTATACTTTGTATTTTAAATCAAGTTAAACTATGAAAATTATGTATGTGAATAATTTTGTTATACTTTTTTACTTTTCACTTTTCAAATAACTTTTGTACAATAAACAACTATCTATTAAACAATTGATTAATCGACGTTTTAACAGGTTATGGGCCACACACCTAACCATTGTTAATACATGGAGAGATAACAAAAATTAGTTGCAAAAACTAAGATCAAATACTTATAGAAAATATAGAGGGAATTAGAAATATTGCTGCAAAATGTCATCTTTGAATGGGAGAATTTCATTGCTTAATGGAGAAAATTATGGAACATGGAAGCCGCAAATGGAAGCAGTTCTTCATAGATCAAGATTGTTGCAGTTTGTTAATGGAGTATGTCAAAGACCGGTGGTAGAGGAATTACCAGAAAGAGCCTCTGAAGAACAAAATCGTGCGTATCAGAAATCTTTAAATGATCAATCTACTTTTGATAATTTAGCACTGGATGCTCGTTCCGAGCTGATAATATCAATGGAACCAAGTATTGTAAGCATGGTAAAGAATTTGAAAACAGCTGGTGAAATATGGTGTTATCTTCAAGAAACCTATGACAGAAAATCAATAAGACGAAAGGCCGAAAGTTTCCGTAAGTTACTAAGTTTAAAAATGGATTCAATTAGCAGTATAAAAGATTATTTAATTAAATTTGATGTCTGTCTGTCATCTTTATCTGAGATGGACGTAAATCTGGATGAAAGTCTGCTGGTGGTTATTTTACTAGATGGTTTGAGTGAAGAATACAAAGAAATTCGTGCTGCATTTGACGCATCAAGTGAATTTCCTACTCTTAATGTTTTGAGATCAAGATTACTTGAAGTTGGAGATAAAGCTGTATGTGAAGAAAATAAAGAAAATGCTATGAAGGTGAAGAAATGGAAACATAATCAGTTTAGACCTAAAGAAGAGAAAAAAGGTACGTTGTATGATAAATTTCCTTATAAATGTTATAAGTGTGGTCGCAAGGGGCATAAGGCAAATGATTGCCGTACCAGAATAGATCAGAATTACGTAATTAAAGAAATAAAAACTAAACGAGATAAGGCTCATGGTTGTACTGAATATAGAACTGGTACTGTTGACAATAAAAAATATGTCAGTTGGTGTATTGATAGTGGCGCTACATCACATATGTCATACGATGATTCATTATTTATTGAAATTGATTATAATTACGCAGGAAAAGTTAAGTTGGCGGATGATAAAGTACTTGAAGTAAAAGGTATTGGCACAGTTCAGTTGAATTTTATTTTGAATAATCGTGCATCAAATTTCAAACTATTTAATACTTTATATATTCCTGGCTTGAAAAGTAATCTTATATCAACCACAAAGTTAACTGATGCTGGTTTTCACATCTTAATGAAAGATCAGTTTGCCAAATTTTTTAAGAACAGCTTGTTAGTTGCTGAAGCGAATAAAGAAGACAGTTTGTATATCATTAAATCTGAAAGAAAGTTTTATAATAGCTGCAGAAAAACTAAACAAATTAAATCAAGTTCATACTTATGGCACAGAAGACTAGGTCATCTTAATTTTAAAGATTTGTTGTTTTTGAAACAGAATAAAATGGTACATGGTTTACCAGAAATGACTTTACAACAGCAAGTGAATTGTTCCGTTTGTATTCAGGCGAAACAAACAAGAAATGTTTTTCCAAAGAAGAATGAAAAATCGACCACAGAAATATTACAGTTGATTCATACAGACTTATGTGGGCCGATGAGAGTTGAATCTGCTAGAAGAAAGTTATACTTTGCAACTTTCATAGATGATTATTCTAGAAAGGTCTGGGTATATTTTATAAGAAATAAAAGCGAGTACTTAAATGTTTTTAAAGAATTTAAAAGTAGCGTGGAATTAGAAAAAGACAAGAAGATTAAATGTATCAGGAGTGACAATGCACCTGAATTGATTGGAAAAGAATTTTCAAATTTTCTTAAGAAAGCTGGAATTAAACGTCAGTTGTCTGTAGAGTACACTCCTCAGCAAAATGGAGTAGCTGAAAGGATGAACAGAACTTTAGTTGAAATGGTAAGATGTTTTATGGTTGAGGCAAATTTACCAGAGTTTTTGTGGGCAGAATTAATTAGAACTGCAGCATATATAAGAAATCGTTGTCCAACAAATTTAAATAAGAACAAAACTTCTGAAGAGCTTTGGTCTGGAAAAGTTCCTTCCATACGGCACTTACGTAAAATAGGCTGTATAGCTTTCGTTTTAAATAACAAACCTGGTAAGGCAAAGTTCGAGCCACGGAGTAAGACGTGCATATTAATTGGGTATGATGAAATTTCTAAAGCATACATTTTATGGGAAAAAGGTGCTAGAACTGTGTTGAAAAGCAGAGATGTTAAATTTTTGGAAGATACTATATGTGCTAAAGAAAATAAAAATGAAGTTACTAAAATGCGTTTTTATGAGTTTAATGATGAGAAGGAGTTGATGAATCACAAGTTTGAAAATGAAGAAGTAAACCCATTAGGTTTGGAAGACAGTTCAAGTGCAGAAAAGCCAGTGGAAAATGAAGATGATGAATTTTTTGATAGTATAGATCAAATGAATACAAGTGAAGAACAAAATATTTCTGAACAAACAGTTAGTAGTATTAAGAAACGTCTAAGGTCATGGACAAAGAACAACGACACAGCAAAAACGGTAAAATTAAACAAAGTAAGCGATCCGAAAACCTATCAAGAAGCTTTTGGATGTGATGACTCCAAAGAATGGAAAAAAGCTATGGAACAAGAATACGAATCATTAATTAAAAATAAAACGTGGGATTTGGTTGATTTACCTAAAAATAGGAATATTATTAAATCTAAATGGGTATATAAGACAAAACTGAACAAGGATGGAACAGTTGAAAAACGAAAAGCGAGACTGGTTGCTAAGGGCTACTCACAAGAATATGGAGTTGACTACATGGAAACATACGCGCCAGTTGTTCGTCAAAATTCAATATGTCTTGTTTATGCACTTGCAGTTGAAAATGACTTAAAACTACGTCAGCTGGATGTTTCAACAGCTTTTTTGAACGGTGACTTAGAAGAAGAAATATATATGTTTCAACCAGAAGGGTTCGTAAAATCTGAAGACAAAGTTTGTAGATTGAGAAAGGCTATTTATGGATTAAAGCAAGCATCCCGTCAATGGTTTAAGAAAATTGATTCAGTCCTCAAGAATTTCGGATTAGCTCAATCAAAATATGATCAATGTATATATTTTAGGACTGGTGATTATACAATGATAGTTGATGATATATTGATAGCGTCGAATAATGAGAGTCAAGTAGAAAAATTGCTGCGATGTTTAAAAATTAATTTTGAAGTACGAGATTTAGGAGAGCCTAAACGTTGTATTGGGTTGGAAGTGGATGTAGAGAAATATTCCATAAGTTTATCTCAATCTGGTTATATAGAAAATTTGATAACAAGATATGGTCAAGAATATTCGAAACCGGTTAAAATTCCGATGCAATATAAATTTTCTCTAGAGAAAGATCCGAAAATACCGGGAGAAGCAGAGAGTGTTGATAAAACGAAATATCAAGAAATAATCGGATCACTTCTTCATTTGTCAGTTTTTAGTCGTCCGGATATAGCATGTAGTGTTAATATGCTATCACAATTTTGTCAGGATCCTCGCAAACAACATTGGATGGCAGCATTACAGATTGTTAGATACTTGAATACAACAAAGCATTACAAATTGATTTATAGGAAGAGTGGTACTTCGTTAGTTGGCTATGCTGATGCGAATTGGGCTACAGATATAAATGACAGAAAATCTCAAACAGGCTTTTGTTTCTTTCTCGCAGGTGGTGCAATTTCTTGGGAGTCAAGAAAACAGCGTGTTGTAGCAACATCCAGTGCAGAATCGGAATATATTGCTCTTTCAGAAGCAGCTAAAGAAGCATACTATTTACGGTATTTAATTGGAGAATTAGGTTATTTGACTGGCGATCCTACTACAGTATATAGCGACTCGCAGAGTGCTCAACAGATGGCAAAGTCTGGAGGTCATCATTCACGCTCTAAACATATAGACTACAAATACCATTTTATACGCCAAGCAATTGAAGAGAAAATTATACATGTTCAATACAAACCAACAACTGAGATGGTGGCGGATGTTTTGACAAAACCTTTATCAGCAACAAACATGATTACTGTATAAAATCGATGGGCATTCAAGAAAGCATTTAAGTTGAGGAGGCGTGTTGAATTTCATATATAAATATATTGTACAACTCAAATGTTTTACTTGCTTATTTTATACTTTGTATTTTAAATCAAGTTAGACTATGAAAATTATGTATGTGAATAATTTTGTTATACTTTTTTACTTTTCACTTTTCAAATAACTTTTGTACAATAAACAACTATCTATTAAACAATTGATTAATCGACGTTTTAACAGACGATAATATGAAATACTTGGTTCGCTCTCTGGACCACGATTGCGAAACTAAGTGTTCAGACGGATGTTTTTGTTTCATTGTGAGGTTTATAGTTTTTGTGCAACGGTTTCATAACTTATTTTTAAATTTTTATTTATATCCTTATGTAAGTATCCAATTTTTATATTTTCAATGTTTTTCTTTTGATTTTATACACATTAATTATCTGTTTTTCTTTGTTTACATTTTTTTATTTTTTTGCTAGTTCAGATAAACTAGCGGCAATCAAATTTGGAGATAATAGTGATTTTTACATGATTCACAATAAGATGCAAAAGGAACCAAAATGGTTCGCTCTCAAAATTTTGTATGCGAATCATGTTGGTTCAGTTAAGGTTAGGCCAAATCATGAATGAAAGAGCGAGCCTTCTGTGAACATGCCATAACCATTATATAGTGTTGCACTTGCTACATGTTTGCACATATGAGAGCTAAACTTAGTAGTTTGTATTTACACTATGTCATACTATGGCATTCAGAGTAAAGCGCCAAATTATAGATAGTAGCCCCCTCCGATATTTTCGATAGGTAGTTTCAAGAAAAACTATCGATTCTATCGTTAAGCGCTACTTCTGACGATAATAGATACATACAGGGCCTGAGCAGTATTTAAAATACTTGTATTTGAAATACGTATTTGAAATACAAATACGTATTTTATATTTGTATTTCAAATACACGACCTGAAAGTATTTAGTATTTTGTATTTCAAATATATGTTGCTCAAAAATACCTTTTTACAAAATACATTTATTTTTTATAGTAAATTCAAAATAAGTTATTTCATACAAATGCTAAAATTTTCCAAAACTGCAATTCAGCTTTCAATTATTTTATCCAGAGCAAATTGATTTTACACTAATGAGGTGATATCAATAAGAATTTCCACATAATCTCAGATTTTTTCTCAACGCTTTGGATTACATACATGTAAATTATTGTTATTATTGAAAACTTTTGCCTACATTTATGTCTATGCACTGAAAAAATTTTTTTCAGAAATTCTCTGAATTTTGACATTACTTTTATGAATTTTTTCATTACTTTTCAACCATTGTAACTTTTCATAGAAATAATGAAACAAATTTTATTAGATTATTTTAATGAAAACCTTCATAAAAGTAATGAAACATTTTAATAAGAAACATGACTTATTTTCATTAAAAGTATGAAAGACAAATCATATGATTAGTGAAATAAGTTTTCTAGATCAAAGAATCAATTTCATAAAGCACATGAAAACTGTACATTAAATTAATGAAAACGTAACATTTATTTAATGAAATAACTTCTTTGTACTAATGTAATATATTCATTAATAATATGAAACTCCTTCATAAGGTCAATGAAGTTATTTCTTTTATCTAATTTTATTATTCATTGAGCACCTGAAAAATTTACATTAATTAATGAAATAGTTACATTTGTTTAATGAAATAATATCATAACACACATTAATAAAATATGTTCACAAATGTACGTAATAAGATCAATGGAATTATTTCATTTATTCATTGATACTTTATTTCATTACACAAACAATACTATAACTAGATTTTGTGACATTGTACCTAATTATGATAAAAGAAAATGTTGAACAAGTATTCACCAAATAACACAGATTTTGTTAATTCAAATGAGTTCAATACACTGGTATTTAAATTTTTTAAACTATTATTATGCTGCTTTGAGTACATACACATATGTACATACATACCCAAGTTCAGTAGCCAGAAATATATTTGTCATTGATCTAATGAATTCTATTTCATTGGAATTATGAAACTCATAAAACTTACTTTTCAATAAAAAAAAAACTTGACATTTTTTAAACTGTAGCTTAAGATTAATAAATACCCATTAATATATCTTACCAAAATTCAAAGAATTTAAAAAAAATTAATTTGTTGTAGTCACAAATCCAATGATTTTTTTAACGAAACTATGAAAAATAATGAAACCATTGTGATGGAACTATTTCATAATATATATGAAGTTTCATGCATATTGTGAAAAGTTTTCATTGGATTAATGAAAAATATTTAATGAAAAAGTTTCATTAAATATATGACGCATAATTCTTTCAGTGTGAGAACCAGATAAGATCGAATGCAATATAATAATTTGAGTCATTTCAGTTGTATTTTAACAAAATTAATGGAGATAGTGATATGTAGATCTATTGAGATACATATCACATGCAGGCAACACAACGTGACCAGACCAAATAAACGCATTCGATATCGAGCAAGACCCCTGATATCGTGGGAATAATACAAAAGAGTTAACAAATATTTTTTGTTTAAATTACGGTCTGATACGCATTTTTTGCAATGATGAGATTGAAGTAATAAATTGTATAATACATTGTACTTTAATATAAAATAGGCTTTATATAGTTTATTTTCATTTGCAAATTACCTATAACTATAAAAAATATAAAGGTGGCTAAGAACCTGCCTGAATGAATAGTGAGAAATGTTATGCTGTCTACATCTAACAGTCATTGTATACTTCCAAAAATTGTCGATAGTAGCACTGCCGAACAAAAACTATCGATAGTTAGCTAAAAATAAAAGTTTAGCTTGTTTTGTTGAAAAATGTATTTCTTCCTTTATTTTCTTGAAACAAATTAATGAAAAAGGATAGCAAAAATGGCAAAAATGTACGATATAATTAATATATCGTATGTAGTTTTGAACACATAGTTGAGCAAATATTTAAACTGTAAAATACTTTTTTTTTAACATTTATTTCATTATTATATACTTGATGAAATAGTTTAATTGAGAAAAAATCTCTACATTTAGGCATAAAACTATACAGTTGGCAGCACTGTAATATTTTAAGCTCCAAACGTCTCTTTTAAATGAACATTTTTTATGTTTTTTTTTTGGCGCTTCTATACTTGTTCGGAAAATTTTGACGTTCTTGGATATTCTTAACATAGCTAAACTCTTTGGTCTTACTAATAATTTCCGTTGTGATATACCTGTGTATCTATACTCTTTTCTAAATTTTAAAAATTCAGAAAATAAGAATTGTTACAGCTTTAGGACAGAAACTGATGAGATCATAACAAGTTATCTGCACAATTTGAATTTTATTGTGAATCGTTTGTGTGTGAACTTCTACTATTTCTTTTTGTTTCTGCTCCCACTACCTTACCATGAATTTTTATTCCCCTAAAAATCTGTTTCTTCAACAACTTTTAATACATCTTTCTTAATAACAAACTGCCAATAAAAAAGACATATTCCAAAACAATTTACTTAGAGAAACACTTTTTAAGACTGTTTAGTTCAAAATATTCTCAAGTATTTTGTTATTCATTTATGTATTTATTTTTTCGTAATATGCATACCAAATATCAAAGGATGTACTCGTATATGTAATAACAAATACTGGCATGCAAAAAAATTTTTGTTGGAAAACTGCTAAAATGTTAGAAAAGTACACGTAAAGCACATTCTATCATATGCTGCAATATTAAGGTAATAGTGCATGTAACAAAAAATAAGTTATCTAAAGGCATCTTCATGCGAGTAAATCATGATGCAGGCTTTTTAACGTAAAAATTGTAAATTTATCATATCACTCCCACATTAATTGTTCAGTTCAGTTTAATCTCCTTGAAGGAAATGTCAATAGTGAGTGCAAAAATACTAACTCACTACAAATACTGCAACCAACTATACTGGCTTGTATAATAATATGTGTGCATGTCACTAATACGAGTAGCATAAGGACTACTGAATAAGTATTTCTGTAGTGGATACATCATTATGCCAGTTATCTCGCGGTATCTCCATTTTTTTCTTTTTTTTTGGTAAATTGTGTCTTACGTATCTTAGAGATATTTGTGTCTTAGAGATACTGACCTATTCAATTTTGTCCCATTTTGATTTTGTGATATACATCATGCTTGGATATGACTTGGATACGAATGTGCAGACACTGGAATCAGATATTTACTCTTGACACTATACTTCTTTTCGCAGGATGCATAAAAGAAAACGAAAACAAGCATATTCCTACAGTCACTGTACTAAGCCCAAGGCAAATTAAATGGTCACACAGAACGTGTTTGAATCGTGAACAAAATTATTTAATATAAAAATCTTTAACATTGATGAACTAGACAGTTGTAGAATACAAAGAGAGCATGAAATAATTGTGTCGTACGATTTTGAATCGAAAATCATCATGAGCGATAGGGCTCATTTTCATTTAGACGATTACATCAATAAACAACATGTTGGTTACTGGGGCCCTGAAAATCGGCGTTTGATTCATGAACACTAGTTGCAGCCACTCAAAGCTAGCATGTGGTGCTATGTTTAGGCGTATTCTTTTTTTTTTTTTTTGAGTACAATTACTGTTACTTGTGAACGCTACAGGGCTATGATAACCGACATCTTACTGTTGAAATTAAATGAGCGGGGCGTGGTGCACATGTGGTTGCTACGAGACGGTGCAGTCGCACACACAACTGTAGTGACAATGAATATTATGAAAAAAGCCTTTGCTGGTCGCGTAATCTCCTGTTTTAGCGATTTTTTATGACCAGTATATATACATATATATATATATATATATATATATATATATATATATATATATATATATATATATATATATATATATATATATATATATATATATATATATATATATATATATATATATATATATATATATATATATATATCGACATTTCATAGGAGCTATCCTAATCATCAGTAGACTTTAGAAATTTTTGAAAGATATTCTCAAACACTCAATTTTCGATCCCAACAATGTAAATAAATTATTGAGAATTTAAAAAGAAAAATGTGTTATTAAAGCCTGTGAAAACAAAAAAAAACTTTTTCATTTATACATGTCTCTTACTTTTCTTTACACCTTTCAAACAAATGAACAACCGTGGGTTGCTATGATTTGTTAAAAAAAACCAGGCACTCTGCTTTCTCGGGCGTAGAGTGTAGGGAGTTCCTTGTCTGTTGCAGCAAACAGTACTCTAGATAGCCGCAAAACTTATGTTGTGTTGGACTTCCTAAGCCCTTACCAAGGGTTAAAATAGGCAGAATGGAGATCAGCAAAGCCTCCAAGAGGTTTTGTTCTGCAGACAATCTCGGTGATGAGGCCTTGGCTGAAACATTCTGGCTGTGGCTTAAACCTAAAACTGCAACAAGGAGAATTAGTTTCCCCTGAAAACTTTGGTGCATGCTAGTACCCACCCAAGGTGCTGTTGTTTTGCAACAAATACCTGTACCGTAAAGAATCAGGAGTGATGGTGGGTGAGCTGGTTAAAGGCTGATTTTCTTAGTAGACTTCAGCCTACCAACTCATTAAGCTTTGACTTCCATTGACTGTTGGCAAATTGCATAAAGCAGGGAAGAGAAGGCCCAAATTCTTAAGCAACGGCTTTGTCTATATTATTATTATTATTTGGAAGGGATGTGGCCTTCATCGGCCACTGGCACTGCGACCATTGCTGATCTATTGTGCATCGCCTTGTCCCGTTACGGGCTAAGTACAACAAGAAACCGAACAAGCTTCTTCATTGGAAGTGGCAGTAAGTCCCATTCACTTAACGTATGCGCTTGTAGCAGTCTGTATCTTCTGTGTCCCAGTGCTGCACAGTGGGTGATCAAGTGCCCCATTGTCTCCTCTTCCTCATGGAAGAATCCGCAAATGTCTGTGTTGGAAATGCCTATCCTGAACAGGTGCTTAAGACATTCTTCATCCCCTTTAGTGCACCTGTCAGTGTTCTGAGGCTTTTCCTATCTTGTATTAAAGCACACTCGGCACTATTTGCGTCAAAGTTTAGAAATTTCTTGGAATATTCGAAATCAGCTATCTAATGTTGTTCAATGATGGACTTAGTCCATTTCTTCATCTCCTCGTTAAGGAGATTTTATTCAGACCAAATTTGGGAGTGCGGCCAATAAAAATCCCCTCTGTTCCTTTTTTGGGGTAGATGTCAACCATATCATTGCCATAGTGCCCCCCATGTCCTGGCACCTAGAACAGGGTAACTGGGTTCTGACTTGCCAGTTCATTTAATCTGTTGTGACATTCTAGTACTAAACTGGTCGTAAAGACAGAACTGTTCAAGGCCTTTAGTACTGATTGGCTATCAGAGAATATTTTGATAAGTATTCCCTTGTGTCCTCTATCGGAGAGTATTTCCCCCACTTCCCTTACTGCGGATAGGTTCGCTTGGAAGATTGTGGTGCCACTACTAAGAGTTAAATACCTCCGTGCTCTAGGTCCCACGGTTTTGTCTATATAGCAACAAATTTATAGCAAAAAGTTGCTACCTATATGAGCTCAGCCAGCTACATGGGGGCGCAGCGAATCGTGAGTAATTCCCCCCGTGGAGTTTTTCCATCATCAATTTCCCAACCTAAATCAGTTAGCTGAAATTTTCCCCGTTGTCGACACATTTACGCGATTATGCCGACCAAACCAATTACTAAGTGCACGAAATGCTCGTGGATCTTAACGCGTTGCTCCTCATAGTTGAATTTTCCAAATAAAGAAATGTCGAATTAAGTTGGTCGAAAAACTTGACGTGAAAGTGTGACTCAAAATTAACAGCTTGTTGGACCAGCTTTTTAATACATCAAACAATAGTGAATAAAGCATATTTAAATTAGAAATTTGAACAACTGGTTTCAATTTTAGCATTCACAAGTGTTTTCTGTATAATTCAGCAATAAATCAAATTCAAATACAACACACTTCCTGGTTTTTCGTCATTTTAATACTGTTTAAACAAGATTTTCAAGTGTCTAACAAAAGCTGTTAGAATGAAACAAATAAAAGAGAAAAACTTGTAATAAAATCCTTTTTTTTTTTTTTTAATACAAAGAAATATAACTTATTTACTCTTTTGCAACCGCAACACAGTACGCAGGCAGCACAATGTAATGTACACTCATAAAATTATTGCATTGATTATACAAATATGAAAAAAGTCATTAATATAAAGCACTTCTAATAATTATAAAATAAGTTTTTTAAAAATTCTCAGAAGTCTGAGAACCTGAGTTCGTAATTTCGTCCAAGAAAGTTTACTTTTCTTTTTTTTCAAGTGTTAATACAAGTGTAAATAATGAAAGTCCTTTTTCTTTATTATATAAGCGAAAAGCGTTCTATAACAAAAAGAAAAAATAAAATAAAGTAAAAATAGGTAAAAAGTAGGTCTTCTACACAATGAAAACTCTTTTATATTTTTCAATTATATATGTATGTTTTCTTTTGAAACGTTTTATTAATGGCAAAACTAATGTTATTAATACATACTTACGTATGTACACATACCTATGTAAATATATACCCATGTAAATAAAATTGAATTCAGTTCACTTTTTGCAGATATAAATATAATTTTAAGCAGAAAAGACTACATCGTTGACCGTACTTATTTCATGTCACCAATAGGGTAATTTAACGGTTATTATTCGACCGGTTTTTGCGGTGTTTTTGGTGTTACTAAAACTGGGTTTTTTTTTAACATGCCAGTTTTTTTAATATCGAATAAGCCGGACTTTTTAAACGGTTTACCGGGAATTTCAAATATAAATGTTATATCTATTTCTATTTCAAATATGCTAGTAACTGAAGTATTGGATATGAAAGCGTAAAATGGGAATTTAGTTGACAGTTTTTGTACTGATAAATGTGGTGTTGAGACAGATCCTCAAAATGAACTAAGCAATTCTATTAATCGTATGCAAAAAACAAAAACCTTATTTTACTTTGATTTTTTTCAACAGAAGCATACAGAAAAACTGCTGAATACATCACCGCATTGATTTTTGTTAATTTCTTTTTCTTCCAAAACAAAAATTCAAACAGAAGAAATGAATGCCGAACTATATGCACATTCATTTATATTGAAGCACGAACCTCAACGATGATTTCAGTCACATAGCGAAGTTGTCGCTCATTGTGTTTACTGATTAAAAATCAACTGCGCATTTGTACGGCTGAATATAAAATCATGTTTAAGCGAAATGAAATGGTTCACATGTTGTTGAGCAAGTATGATTTTTTTTCAATCACTCAAAGTTGTTCTCTAATGCAAACACATTTCCGTCTGTGCGTATGAGTAATAATAAAAATAGTGGCATCCAACCCTAAGTACATTCAACCGGCGTGGCCAATTTAGCTCTTTTCGCGCTAGATCTCGCTCTTTTTAATACCACTCTATACACTTTAGTACATTTGTTAAAAAAGCGATAAATTGGCGCTTTCATCGTTCTATATTTTGCACTTTTATATACAACAGTGTAACGTATAAAAATTGAACATACATTTATTTGCAACTGTTGTTTTACGCAACAGTTTCACCAAGGTAAATTTAACAGCAAGTGGTGATACAAACTGTCTCTTTTTTTCATGCAGGAAAATAGTAAAAATTTTTTTGTAAGCTACATAATTGTGAGAAAACACACAGACTTTTTCGGTTGTTATTCGCTTTCGAAGCGTTAAGTAGTAAGTTGATAATTTAAAAGTTCATGGACTGAAGTATATTATTATAAAAATTCAACAAACGAAACTTCGGTTTTAAAACTATCAAGCTTCGTAACTGATATATTGACATCTCCATACTCAAATGCTGTAAAAAAAGTAGTCAAGTTCATGATGGTATGTATAATCGTAGTTATAATATTCCATTGAATGTTGTTACATATATTCATTTTTTACAAACGCATTAAAATACAAAATTCAATATTGATTTTGTTCATATAATTTTTTTTTCTAAATTTGTCAGCTAAAGATTTTTAGTTATTTTTGTTTTGTATAAAAAAGGTTTAACAGTATTTTTTTTTTTGTTTTTTGATATTTCGCTAGCAGTTTTTTGGCATCCCCAAGAAAATTAAGCAACATTGGAACGAGACAACTGGTGTCGAACATTCCAAGAAATTTCTAAACTTTGATGCAAAGAGGACCTAATGTGCTCTAAAACTGTATAGGAAAAGCCTCAGAACACTGACAGGTGCTCTTACAAGTCATTATACCTGCCTTAAGCACCTGTTCAGGATAAGCATTTCCAATACAGACATTTGCAGATTCTATGGTGAGGAGAAAGAATCAATGGAGCATTGGGACTCAAGAGACATAGGCAGCTACAAGCGCATACGTTGAGTAAATGAAGGAGCTTGTCCGGTTTCTTGACGTACTGAACCCGTAATGGGGCAAGGGAATGCAAAATACGCTCTATCATAGAAAGGCGAAATAAAATTTTGATTCGTTGACCGTCGACGTGGAAGCATGACCGGGATATTCTCATGATTTCTGCGCTTGGAATTATCGTAATCCATTTTTTATCCCCAGTCACTATGCCGTGCAGAAATCCCTTCCGCTTTCGCCTAGCAAACAGATGTTCCCCAGCAAACAAACGCCATTGAACATCTCTCGGCTAAGCTTTTTGCATGACATCTACGATATATTTATTTCTACTACTACTTACCGCTACAGCTATCTATTACGAAACGGCGGAAACAAAGTTGTACACCATATTAAATTTCGTTAGAATCCGATGGGAGGCTAAATTGTGCACTTAAAACGCAATTTTCTTACAAAAATTATAAGAACAACGCCAAGCCCAGCAGTTTTTTTTTTTTTTCATTTATCTATCCAATCACAGAAAAAAAGTTTGTGTTCTATAACGAGCGAATTCGTTGAATCAATTAATAAATTGCTTGAATGCGGACCTGTAAAGGAGTTCGTGTATTCAAACAAAAGTTTAGTAAAAATTATTATTGATCGAAAAACACTATTTTTTTAAACAACAACAAAATACCATAT
Source organism: Thecocarcelia acutangulata (assembly GCA_914767995.1). Taxonomy (NCBI): domain Eukaryota; kingdom Metazoa; phylum Arthropoda; class Insecta; order Diptera; family Tachinidae; genus Thecocarcelia; species Thecocarcelia acutangulata. The sequence continues at coordinate 106,028,690 of OU612094.1, read as the reverse complement.
CCAAGGCTACTTTTTTGATGTTTATGTATATGCATACAAAACAAAAATATGTATATGCATACAAGACAAAAAAATTTTTGATTTTATTTTTACTACAATTTTTTCGTATGCAAGCATACGATTTACAAAACAAACTGCAATAATTATTCAAACATTTACGTAAATTTCAGGATTCTGATTTGCTTCCTCTTTTATGCTCTGCGCACGAAAATTAATGTTGTGCACAAAGAGCATATAGAGACTGTTGAGTTTTACAGACTTCAAATATTCGGACAACACTGTCAGTTCTCCTGGACTTTAATAAAATTTCCCACACGTTTTTTACGTAGTATACTGCTTGCTTACAGTTGCGTACATAAGTACATAAACTAAAAAATAATCTTGAATATACTTTTTTAATAATTTTTTTTTTCATTCAACAACTGTTTCTATCCAACTACTGTTTGAATTCTCGTCCGTATTCAAACAATTTATTGCCCGCACGCTACTTTATTTCATCTCCTTTACCAATTAATATATTTTTAAGATAGTTAGAAAAAAAAACTTTTAAACAAATTGTTCTTTTAACAAGAGTTTTTAATGTATTTATAAAGCTATTTTCTTTTTTTCTCTTCAGTTATACTCAATAAAGATATTCTCAATTTAAATAGCGTTCGTGTTTGTGTAATTTTGAGTAAAAGTTGTCTGTTTTCTTTACTTAATATGCACTTTACTTAATATGCCACAATCATACTTTCAAGAACAAATTTTCTATTACACCAGATAAAAGAATTAAGTGGTAGTACTTGGACTATGCATGTCTTTTGCATGCATTTTTTGTTTGTTTATTTTTGACTTTTCTTGCAAGTATCTATCATAACTTCTTATTGAATAATTTAATGGAACAGCTGTGGACTGCCCTCAATTTGCAATTTATTGTCATATTTTAACAATATTGAAAAAAAAAAAAAAACAAATTGACAAAAATATCATGGTACGGCAAAAAGGTTAAATTTCAACTAAGGCTATGTACACATGGTTGTCAGATGTTACAATATTGTAAGATCTGGCAACACGCTGATAATGTAGTGACAATGAAAAATTGTCCCGCAGAAGTAAATCGTGTGTTCAGACGATCATAAGAAAATCTTACAATTTCATTGTCAGACTGTGCTTTGACAAATAATTCATCTGACGACAAAAGTTGTCAGTTCACACGGTTGTCAGATTGTTAGATGAAAAAAATTGCCAGACATGTTGCAGGGCATTTCCATTTATGTATATCAACAACCATCTGTTTGGCAGTGTTGCCCATCAAAATTTTTTCTGTCAATGATGCCATTGTCAGGTGCATTAATGTTATACATCTGACAATTAAAACTGAGCTTACAATACCAGCCAATTATCTGGCAATGCCGATGAAGAGTGTTCTCACGATTGTAAGATACCTGACAACATTGTCGTCTTACAATTGATTGACAATGGTTTTTCTGACAACGTTGTAAGTTAAAAATTGGCAGTTTACACGATTTTAATACATTTTCAGACAATTTTACTGGCAATATTGTAGGATCTGACAACCGTGTATACGCAGCTTACGTCGCAGTAATTAATTAATTTTGGAATGACTAATATTGAAGTTTTCATAGTCAATTACACCTGTATTTTTACTAGGATGGCCAGCTAGTATCACTACTATGCTATGCGTCGCGTAGATTTACGCACCAATGTCTTATCAAAAAGCAATACTTATACTTGCTTGATTTTTTTGTAAAAGTTTATGGTATAAATAGAATTGTCTGCATGCACGCCCTTATTACTACACTTCAAAACAATTATCTTATTTAAGTTTTTTCCTTTCTTATATTAAGATTGCTGGAATCAATAAATTTTATTGAAGTAGAGCAGAAAAAATAATCATAAAATTTTTCACAAGGAGACTCAACTAGCTGTTTTGTAGCCGCTCGGGAGCATGATAAATTGCTGTCTGCACAGTGTCTGGACAACCAACAGCTCGGTGGATTAATGGTTTAAGGTGACTGTTTGTGTTGCATCATGATTCGGAGCTCAAATCTAAGTTGGATGCTGATGAGCAGTGTAACCGCTACGAGAGAACTTGTTATCCCCCAGCTAAAAATTACTAAGTAGAAACAATAATACAGAGATAAAATCGCTATATTAGCCCAAGATCTGCTAATGAGTGATTACTAATAACCATAAAAGGAGAACTAAAGTAGTTTTGAAGCAAATTTACTGAGTAAAGAGTAAAGTTTTCTCTCTAACGTGTTGTTAAAATTGGATTTTCCAACTATAAAGCCTTGACGCTGCTTATTTGGGTTGATCTCATATGTTTTGTATGTGCATGAATATTTTTGACAGATAGATAACGCTTAACGCGCTAATTTAGATTGCGCTGTTACTCTACTATTGCACTTTTTCCAATACAGCACTGAACAGATATATAGAGCAACACTTACAAACTTCAAACATTCTCAATTATGTATTTTCAGTAATTTAACATCTTTTTGTGCGGTAATAAAAAATTTTCTAATTTTTAAGACATTAGTCTTTAATTTTTTTAAAATTAATTTTGATCTAACTAGATAATTTTAATTTAATTAATTTTGATTTAACTAGATATCCATTTATTAAATCAAGGTTATTTTGCATAGAATTACTCTTCATATTGCTTTTAAGCAAACCTTCAAAGTCGTACATAGTTCGCTCTAGAACAAATTGGTGTAACGTAGTATAATATTCCGTACCAATAATTGTATTGTATCTGGATTTTCTATGAACTCCAGATACGAACACGGATGGCTTCCATCAATGATTGTAACCTATCTGGAGTTTCTGTGACGAACTTGGCTAATATGAATCTCATACAATCCCAAAGGATTGTAGCGTTTTCGAGACTGAAATAAATTTTCACAATAATATTATTATGAAGATATGAACGTACCAGAACGGAAATATTAACATTTTTAATTATAGTTAGGCAATACTTTTCTTATTAACAGCCTGTTCGACGATATCGAATGAAAATGTATGCGAAAGAAAGCTAGTCACTCACATTCGAATAAATTTGAGGTCGTCTATGTCACTATTGTTCGTTCACATGAATTTATGTATTTTAATTGAATTTTGACATATCGTGCGCATAGAATAAAGTTAGAAAAACCCCAAATCAATTGAAAATTTACGAACTGGCTGTAAATTTGTACTTGACTACATCACAAGTTGTCAAAAACAGTAATTATGAGCCGTCATACTTGCTCATTGTACATAGCGACTTTTATGGTAATAAACAGGTAGATGAGTTAGCCAGAACGTGACCTACTTTAGATATCTTCAACGTGAAATCAGTACGCTGGTTTGTTGTTTAAAAAATAATGGCGTAGTCTGAACACATGTGAGGTCATGAAGCAACTGTAGGCCAGCTTTGACGACAAATTTATTATTCAAATTACAAGCCATAACCGAAAGGTTGTGGCTTGTAATGCCGAATGCACACAATATAACCGAAAGGATATATTGTATGCATGATAAACATGCAAGTCGGCTTGGACTATTCTTCCATTGATATTGTACCATTTGCCTTGGCAGTGTGACGGAGGGAAGAAAGGATTTTCCTGTTAAGAGAAATAAATTTCTGGTGAGCTACATAAGTTACAATCTTGGTAGGAAGTAGTGCTTTGTCTTCCATCCTGGCCACACGTGTTTTTTTTATTACCGTTCGTGTTTTCTATATATGTATGTTCATAATTAAATTTTTTTTTCTTTGAAACTGAATTACATTGGAAAAAGTAGCAAGCCCGAATAACTAGTTTTTTTTTCTTTTATACACGATTTTTTTCACTGCCTTCCGTTTACTTCACATGTTCGTTATTAATTTGTTTGCAATTTAATTCATTGCAGTGAGAGAGATGTTGGTCTAATTTTTGTTTGTCAGTTTTAACTAATTTAATTCCAACACTTTAAATGTTGTGTTAACATGTGAGTTAGTATTTTCATGCTGAAGAAAATCTATGTGATTCTGGAGAGTTGATCACCACTAAATGCCCTCAAAAATAATAACGCGTATACATTTCCATATTGAGTGTGGGGACCACTGACCACAGCGATTGGTGTGGTCCTGCCAAAGTCAAGTCCTTTCGACTATACTTGATAGTTTGCGCGCAGCAAACTGCCATGAATTCCAACTAACCAAACAGAATTAGAATGATAATTCTAAATATCTTAAAATTCTACTTATCTATATATATTACCATCAATTTCTTTTAGTACGCAACTTTTGAATGATCTCAGAAAATATTGAATCAAACAGAATATCTACCGTCGAATATTCATTTTTTCTTACAGTGTTACTCTTGGAATATCCCAAAATATATGTATATATTCACATATAAATTTATGTAATATATGGATTGTTACACTAATGAACGTTAGATTAAATAAAGAGTACTGCGATTTCTCTTCCTTGCCATAATGAAGAAAGCCAGCACAGTTCTCTCCACAGTTTTTGCTTCAAGCTCACTTGTTTTTTTAGGCCACTTGTAATTTGCGATTAAAATTTGAGTAATTTTGTGTCGCCCGCTTCGTAAAGCAACTAAAAAGCTCAAGGGCTATACATCACTTCTTATGAAAAGTAACTTTTGTATTTATTAAAAGTAATAATTTATAAAAAATGTTGTAAAAATAGCATTAATATTTTGTAACATAAATTTTTTTCTAGTAATTTAAAATATCTCTCTTCCAACCCTGTCAAGAAATTTATAAAAATTACTCTATACCCTCTTTTTGCTTTCGCCAAAGCCCATTAAGCAAAAAGGCACAAAAATTCACGTTTTTCAAATAAAAATAATTTATTGTTAGAAATCTTTTCAAGACAGCATATTTTAATGCCCTTTTTATTTCCTTGCACAAAATAACTAAAACAAAAAGAAAATCCTTCAAAATGTTTTCGCACACAGTATTTATGACTTGTTTAATGTACTTTTATGTTGCAGGACTTTAAGCAATAAATTCATTTGTGAGTCTACCTATCAAGCACACTTTTCAAACTCCTTAGTTACTATTTATATAGACGATGATTTTTTTTTTATTCGCGTTAAACGATATTGTCTAAGCATTTAAGAATGTGTAATAGATAATCTTTAATGAATGCACTACTTTGAAATTCTGAGCGTGAAATTAAACCAAAATATAACTTAGCTGCTTGTTGTTATTTTCTGCAGTGTTACAGTTACTTACGTACTTACACAAATAATGTTGGATACACAGTGTTGGTATCTCTAGTCAAATCAAAAACACCGTAAGGTGTCCGAAAAGGAATAAAAAACGCAGAACAGTGACAGAAAGTAAAAAGTACTAAGAACCAGTAAACAATTCACAAACCTGTAGGCAGAAGGGTTGACAAAAGTGTTATATCTAACGGCCTTTTGCATATTCTATACAATATGAGTATTTGTCAAATAAGCTCTTAATAAATGTATATTCAAATTATAATTATTTAAAGAGCCACTTTTCATTACTAATTGTTATTAACAAAACAAAAGAAATGCAACAATTTTGTCGCTAAAATATTGAATATTAAAGCATTTAATCAAAAATATGAAAAACTACTTTCTTGCTGAAAACTTTTTTATTAACAAAAATCGCTAGTTCTACAAAAAAGCACTGCAAAAAAATACCCGAAATGCAGCAAAATACCACCACTGGTTTGATAGTTGCTAAAAATCCTCGCAGTGTAATGTGTGGTTTTTTCTTCGAAAATAAAAATAAGTTTATGAACTTACAACTTGTTGACATTGATCCTGTGCACAAAGTGTAAAACCTCTAACATTCAATATACACCCTGCGTGTCACGTGTGACATATCAATAACAATGACGTAGTGAATTACTTGTCAATTTCAATAGACAGAAATCTCTTTTTTTGTACGGTTTTAAAGGAAAAATGCAAAAAATCAGAAAGGTTGGGTGGAGGCAAATTGTCACTCATTAAAGTCAAAACTGACATAACAATTGTGAAATTGATTTACATCAGCACCTGTCATTTCGGCCTAATCTGATAGTGGACCAACTCCACTGGGGAAAATATTTGCGATTCAACAGCGGCTCTGTGTGGCTTGCTAAGTTCACACAGGTAGCAACTTTTTGCTATAAGTTTGTCCTATAGACAAACCCCTTGCTTAAGAGTTCTTCTTAATACAATTCTTAAATACAATTTCTTAACAGTCAATGGAAGAAAAGCTTATGATTTGGTAGGCCATAGTCCTTTAAGAACATCAGGCCTTAACCAACTCACCCGTCTAACCATCACTTCTAGTTTGTTACAGTACAGGTATCTTTTGCAAGATAACAACACCTCTGGGGTTTGCAATCCCCCGTTAACCGGCACGCACCAAATTTATCAGGGAAACTAACTCCCCTTCTTGGGATCAGTTAGCTAAAAATTATCATAACCATATTGAAATGATGTCATATAAGTAACAAAAGTTATTATATAATGATATCACTACCATTCCAAACAAAAAAGAAATATTATAGTACATTTCGAAAACGAAATTACCGTTTAAAAACACTTTTAAATTAGTTAATTAGGAGGTCTTGCTAAAGTTTCACTATCCACATGAAATCTGATTGGCTTTCAAAAATCCGCTCAAAATGGCCTTATAGGTGTCCCACTATTATAAAAGGATGATAGCAATTAAAATATGTTTATAATAAAAACTATTTATATTGCCTTATTACTTTTCGGTGTTCCCATTTTTTAATTTAGTTTTTCAAGCGCCAATATTCTCATATACTCATATATCACAATAAATGCCACTTTTTTCGGAAAGAAATCATCAATTTATGAACATTTTTATAAAACTTTTCAAAAATCTGTGACACAGTTGCATTTTTCCTACACACTATCATACTTTTGCAGCACGCATACTGTAATTAGCAGATCGCATTATTGCCTAGAATAGTGATCATTAGCAAGTAGCGCTAAAAGTATTCTTTCTGAATAAAGCACTTTTTTTTGTAAATTTCGCTTTTGAATAAGTTATTTTTTCAAGAATATAATTTAAAAATCTAATCGATTATTAACTTCTTTTTTAAAGTCAGTTTTTATAGTAGCGATTTTTTTTAATAAAAAAAATTAACAGGTACTATTTTGAAGACTTTTTTGAAAACTATTTATTTAAAAATGTACTTACTTAATTTAAAAATATACAAGTATATAGGTGTACAACTTTGCTTTCGCTGTTTTTTTTTCCGAAATTCAAGGCTTTAATGTAAAAAACTGGTTATACACTTATGTTTCAAAGTATTTTCCATCGCTGGCGACTACTCTCTCCCATCTTTTGAACAACGTACGAATCCTGCGTTGAAGCAACTGGTCATCTTTTGAAACGATCCACGAATCGATCCAACTTTTTATTTCTTTGTATCACTTGATCGAAACAAGTGATACTCCTAGAGAGCAACGATTGGAGAATATGCCAAATGTGGTAGGACTTCTCATTGCAACGTTTCCAAGTATGTCTTAACCACTTCTGCAACATGGCGTCGAGCCCTGTCATTGTGTAAAATCACTTTATCATGTCTCTCGTTGTATTGCGGCCGTTCGTCGTTCAATTCTTGGCTTAAACGTAGTATTTGCGTTCGATAACAATCGCTTGTAATTATCATAATGAAACCATTTTTTATCACCAGTCACAATACGGTGCATAAATCCCTTCTGACTGTTCACAAGCAAACAAACACCGTTCAACATCTCTCGTCTTCATCTCGTACAGCACCCACTCTACTTGTTTCTGAGTCATTCTGATGACCTCCAGGCGATGTGAAATAAATGGCCCGTGGCATCGCTCTCAATTATCCTGCCAATTCTTATTGCGTCTTGATCAAGTAATGCCCTCAATTCGGGTCAAAACTACCCGTCTTTAAGCGTTGACATTCTTGGTACGTTCGTTCACTAAGAGCGGCGTGACCACAGGTATTTGAGAGCATTCAATGAGTCCCAGCCGCAGATTTCTTCATACTAAAACACAAAATTAAAACCTCCCGTTAATGACCATAATTTGGCTCGACTTCGACGTCAAAACCACCAGTCTTGAAGCGTTGATACCACTCTTGGCACGTTCCTTCACTAACAGCGGCGTCACCACAGGTAATTGAGAGCATTCAATGAGCCCCAGTCGCAGATTTCTTCATATTAAAACACTAAATTAAAACCTCCCGTTAATGACTATAATTTGGCTCGTAAGCTGACATGTTCAATCGAAACAAATCAAATACAAATCAACGAATTTTTCGATCGCGATATGTTGAAAAGTTGCACAACTAATAATTTCCCTACTACATTTTTGAAAAATTTTTGTGATAACAAATGAAACTCTTTTCACGTTATTATTAAAATCATATTTAAATTAAATACCGCTTTAAAGTAAATACCGCTAGTTTAGAGACAGCAAACGCTGTACAAACAATGTGGGCAATTAACAAAATGCATATGTGATTCAATATGAGATGAATATAGATAGAAAATAATTAAATGCTCGGTGGCTTAGTAGTTAAAGCAGTAGATCATGATACGTCATGTCCCGAGTTCGAATCCCAGTGGGTGCTGATGAGTAGTGTAGCGAATACGAAACAGCTAGTTGTCCCCCAGCTAAAGATTTGATTATTATTTTTCTTGTCTTCTTCAATCAAAATTATTGATCACAGCAGATTTGTATTGTAAAAAATCTTTCTTAAGAAAAAAAACTTAAGAAAGAAAAAACCTGAACTAAAACCCGTTGTACAAATGTACAAACCAAAAATTTAATTTAAAAATTATAAAAAAGTTCATCAAAAATTCAATAAATTTATATTTACATCTCTGGGTACGGAGAATATTAAAATACAAAAATATGTATGTTAATAAATAAAAAGTAAATACCGCTAGTTTAGAGACAGCAAACGCTGTACAAACAATGTGGGCAATTAACAAAATGCATATGTGATTCAATATGAGATGAATATAGATAGAAAATAATTAAATGCTCGGTGGCTTAGTGGTTAAAGCAGTGGATCATGGTACGTCATGTCCCGAGTTCAAATCCCAGTGGGTGCTGATGAGTAGTGTAGCGACTACGAAACAGCTAGTTGTCCCCCAGCTAAAGATTTGATTATTATTTTTCTTGTCTTCTTCAATCAAAATTATTGATCACAGCAGATTTGTATTGTAAAAAATCTTTCTTAAGAAAAAAAACTTAAAAAAGAAAAAACCTGAACTATAACCCGTTGTACAAATGTACAAACCAAAAATTTAATTTAAAAATTATAAAAAAGTTCATCAAAAATTCAATAAAATCATATTTAATTTAAGGCGCTAATTCACTATCCTACATTTACAGAAAAATTTTATAAGATTATATCCAACTAAATCGCTTGAAAATGGAATTCTAGCGCCATACAACGATGATAGCAATAATTTATATATGTACATAGTAAAATAATTAAAGACTATTATTAGTGAATAATGATAATACACTTGTGTCAAGCTTGAATGAATTACTTCATCGGAATGATTCTTTCAAGTGAATCACTGAAATATGTCTGTATTCGTTCTTTATTTCATTCATAATTCTCTTTAATTCTCTTTTTCGTGTTTCTTCGTTCGTTCATACGAAGATCGTATAGACTCAAAATCAATCGAGGGAATTACTTATTAATTTTATTTTATACCTTTTAATTTCAGCCAATTTTAAAATTTAACATTAATAAATTTTTTCTATATTAAGCGAAAAATATAGAAAAAACTGGGAAATAAACAAATAATGCCCGTGGGTTCTATATGATATTTCGTTACGAGTATGTTGCCACGTGATATACATAACTCTGAAATATGTCTGGCGTACAGAAAGATAAAAGAAAGGAATGAATTAATATACTTAAGCTTTCTGTCACTGTGAATCACTGTCTTTAATGTGTAAATTCTCCTTAAGATAAGATACTATTAATATATATACGAGTACGTACAAAAATTTAAGTGCTCCTACAATTACTTCGGCTGCAATTGACGTTCAGCCGCGGATGTTTTTTCACTCAGCACGGTCAACGTTAAATTGGACCTCTGGTTGGAGTATTTCCACTCATAGAAAAAATTTCGTTCAATGTAAAGCTTCATTCGGGTTTTGAATACTGCTTCATTAAAGGAATAACAATCGTAAAGAGAATGAAATTTTTTCTTTTCTGTAAAAAAGTATCCTGATGCTATATGTTGTGTTCGATTCCACTTTGAGCCAAGACAGATATTTTTGCCATCACCACAGAAGACAAAACCGCTAAACTATCTCAGCCACCGAGCTTTTTATTTATTTTTTTTTTTCGTCACTATGTTTGCTACACTGTCTAGAAGCTAAAACGAAGCTCTTACACTTCATGAAATAGTTTTTGGTAACACGAATGAAACAATTTTCGTAACATGAATAAAATTTTGAAATAAATGGTGGTTAAATTTTAAGGCCCAATGTTGAGTGTGAACCAAACCTAAACGTTTTTTATTTACATTTCATTTGACATTTCTCAATTTCAGACTAATTCAATCAAGTGGAAAGATAAACAATCAAGCAACGTGTTAAAGTTATTCAGGCTTATTATAAAAATGGGCGTTTAAATCAAAATCCTGCACATTGTGTGGAATCAGTGGATTCGCCAATAAGCAGAATTGGCGCATTTGGGCGGATGATAACCCAGTGCTTGTCGAAAAACCAAAGCAGTGACTGTTTAGTGCGGTTTATAGGCTGGTGGCACCAGCGGGCCGTATTTTTCCCAAAATGAGGCCGGTAAGCCATTTACTGTGAATGGTGTTCGCTATCGTGAGATGATAACAAGCTTTTTATGGTACGAGTTGGAAATATGGATGCGGATGATATATGGTTCAACAGGACGATGCCACTGCGACACAACTGACGAAACCATGGCTCTTTTGCGTGACAAATTCATTGGTTGCGTTATCTCAAGCGGTGGCGATGTCAATTGGCCGCCAAGATCATGTGATTTGAAGGCATTGGAATTCTTCCTTTGGGTTATTTCAAAGAAAAGTTAAATATCGATAAGCTAGCAACAATTTAAGAGAATGAGATAATTCTGCACATTAATAGCATAGTGCCACAATTATGACTCAGCAGCATCAAATATATAGACCATCGGATGAAGGTGTACCGCCGAGGTCGCGGCCAATATTTTGTTCCATACATAATTGAACTATACCAGAATTGTCATAATAAAAAGAAATGACAATAGTTCACAAATAATTTGTGTTTTATTCAAAAACAACAAAAATTTTAAAAATTTACTTTATAACAAAGTAGTGGTACGCAAAATTTTCATTTCACTAATAAAGTTTTCATAACCGATGTATTAACAAAAGAATTGCGAACGCAACGGTTTCATTCCCATAACGAAGCATTTTTCTTTCAGTGGGATAATAGCATTATTCAACGTCGCTAAAAAATTAAGCATACGAATAAGCCAAGTTCACGATAAATTTTGTAAGAATTTTAATTGTGGACAGTCACTGCTTTTTAGCTAAAGCTAAACAAATAAAGTGTTAAAAAAAGTCTTCAAATTAATTCTTCGTTTATGTTTTTCATTTATATCAATAAATAGAACATATATTTTACATGCACTACAATTGACCTTATCTCAGTCCTTCTTGATTTAGTGTTTGTACATGTTTGGTGGGACACACTATATATTTGTATGGATGTTTGTACACCTACATACATGAATACATGTCCTTGAATTTAACAACATTTTTTCCATACATTTTCCTCAGGTAATATTTTTTTTTTTTTATTAAGAAAAAGATATTTGTCTGTATGGTTTGTTTATTCAACTCATTCGTGCGTAATTAAGAATACAGTTGATAGAGATTGTAAGGCCTCTAAAATGTTTGTTGTAGAAATAAGACCAAAATTTAAACGCAATTCTAAACATTTTATATAAAATTTGGCTTGAATATTGGTGCTTAAAGATTGTCTTTAATAATATTTTTAGTCTAAATTCAATTTTAATATTTTAGAGGCTTTGAATTAGTTTTAGCTCTTCTTTCTCTAGATACATGTGGCTTGTTTTAAAAGGCCTAACAGAAGGCAGGTTTTGTTCCCTTTAACATTTTTTTATGTTGTGTGGTCTCAACGCAGATTTTTTATTTTACAACGGGTGTTTGCCGGAAAGGTATACTACTCGCAGTATTTCCATTGTAATCCTGGCTGAATACGATGTGACACCGTCTTGTTGATACTATACGTTAATCAAGTATGCAGCAGTGGCGTTAAAAAGTTTTCAATCATATCAGAATATCGCTCCCCATTCACTGTTACCGTTACGCCGTTTGCATTTTCAGATAAGTAAGATAATAATTCCTGCTGAACAAACTGCACACCAGAATGTCACTTTTAAAGGATGCAAATGTGACTGGTGAATAATTGAAAATGTGATTTTGGGGAAACGTGGTATCGATTAAATCATGTTGGATTATCGAATATCTTTCCATAATAAATTTACCACCTGTCTACTTCACGATTGCCAAATATGAACTGTCAAGACTAATGTTTTCCAAAATGGCGGCAAAAAAGTAGTATACCTTCCCGACGGACTCCATATATCATTTGTTTGGTATTATATTGTCCACCATGTGTTATATGCTATCATTCGTTATTTTTGCAAATATACGAAAACTTCTACCGTAAATTGTGCAACTTTTACATACGAGTATGCATAAGCTTTGTAAAGCATATTTATTTAAAACATTACTAACGTAAACCACATATTTGGATAAATATATGCAGCAGAGAAAACAAAAGCTGTGTGAAAAAAAAAACTTTGTTTTACATTTGACGGAAAGTGCGACATGAAACAAATTTGATTGTAGAAACTTTTACTTTTCCAACACTCTCAATGACTATAAAAACCTTATGCAACCCACATAATCACGTTTATTGCGGTTCTCGACATCGCCGAGGGGCTGTAAACGATAAAAAAAAATCTCAAGCTTCCAGTTTGCAATAGATTATATACAGATTTCGAAAATATAATATAAAAAAATGCTTTATGGGATTTTTTAGATGTTTCTGAGTTTGAGTTTGCAGCACTGCATTAGTTAACAACCCATTCAACAGCTGATAGTCTCTTGTTCTTCACATTGGCTTGATATTTTCAAGGTGGCAGCACTAGAGCAAAATTACAACAATACGACAAAAACAAGCATGTGGTAAGCTATGTTTGTCAAAAATATTTGCAACTTTTTTCACAATTATAAACTATGAATGTACTTTTTCATAATTAAAAATTATTTTTATGTTCACAAAATAATTTTTATATATTTAATTCAGAATAAAACACAAATAGCTTACTATATTGCCAGTAGCAAAAAATTGTCACATGCCGTAGTGGTGCCACCTTGTAGATGTTAATGCACCTTGGGTATTTCATTATGGATAGCCTTACACTAAAGCAATGCTTGCGAATGAAGTGTTAACTGTTCAGTGATTTATTTTTAGATCATAAAGTAGACGGAAAAGAGATAACTAATAAGTATAAAAACTCAGTAAATTTCACTCGTTTGTATTATCCGCGCTTTGTGCTTTTAATCACAAGAAATATATCATAAAATATTTTTCTTGTTAAAAAATTCCGTTGGATATCACTAAAAATCATGTACTTTTTCGCTTGGCAATTAAGACAGCAAATTATAATTTATTATGAAACCAAAACTATAATAGAATACACGATTACGACAATTCTCATAAAAAACTAAACCCATCTGCGCATGTTGGTCAAATGACGTCACAAAATAATGCAAACACAGCTCTAGATGATTTTTAAATACATACTTTTGCGCAGGTTAAACTACGTCATCTATCGGGATATTATGTGCATGGCATAATCTCTAGTTTTATCATTCTTGAAACTATAGCACACAATAAGCAACATAAATGTTTCTGTTATACTCACTGATTTTTTTTTTATATGGGACTAGCACTCAGAGGATAGTGCCTACATTGTACTGGAACTAGGAAAATAAGTTATGGTGAGGAGGAAAATGCAGAGTAGTGTTCGTGGAGGTTTAACTTTAACAATAACAACACGAAAGACTAAAACAAATTTGAATAGAGCGACGCATGAACAATGCTTCCGATTTTCATAAACGAATTTTGTTTAGCAATCAAACTCATTATTTTCAGCGGATATGTCAATAAATCAAACTGCAGTATGAGGAGTAATGATAATCCTCAAGTATATGTGGAAACAACATTATATCCAGAAAGGCTGACTTTTTGGTGCATTTTACGAGCTGGTGGAATCATTTGTCAGTAATTCTTAAAAAACGATGCTTGTCAGAACGGTGCAGTCAATTGTGATATGCAAACCGCGAACACGATATGCAGGTACTGTGGTTTCAACAAGACTGCGCAACTTGTCACCCAGCTCGTACCACAACTAATTTGCTGAAGGAAACGTTTGGCAACCTCATAGTTTCATGTTTCGGACCCGTGAATTGGACTCAAAGATCGAGCGATTCAACGTCACTAGACTATTTTTTGTGAAGATATGCCCACGCTGATAAGTCCGAAACGATTTAGTACTTGGAGGACAACATTTGCCACGCTATTGCCAATATACTGCTACAAATGTTGGATAAAGTCACAAAAAATTGGTTCTTTTGATTAGACTACCTGTGATCCAACCATGACGGTCATATGCCAGTAATTCAAAGTTTTATACTTCTATAAAAAACGCACTTTATAAAATACGCTCTTTTATCTGGTAAGCCTGATTAGGGTATGCAATTAATTATCCGGTTATTTAAGTGTTTCTGTGCCAAAATTCGGCAATGAAAACAAATTTATTGAGTTTGTAAAATACTAATGAATTCGATTCTTTTAAACATTTTTCTATGATTAATATGATGTTTATTGAACACGAATGAGTGACACGTTAATAAAAAAATTTTTTCAAACAAATTTTCTAAACGTATCACTCGCTTGCGTTCCATAAACATCATATAATTTAAAGTAACATAATTTAAAATGTAGCGGAATTATGTACATTGACGTATCTATACGGTAGAAAGTGGGAATAGCAGACCTTATGAAATATCTGATTTAGCAGACAGATTTATTTTTTCCATACGTTGCCCTAGGCAGCGAGGGACTTCCATACTCCGTTATGCGGCAGGTCTTATTTAAGGACTGAACAGTTCTTAGGGAAGGAGTACTATAGTAGGCCTTATTGAAGGCCTTCTTAACAAGCCTAATTGGAGTCCATCTTTAGAAGACCGCATTTAGGGCTTTCGTGGTAAATCTCATTTAAGGGCTTCTTAACGAGGTCCGAATTAGTGATTAAATGACAGATTGTGTTATGAAACTTCAAATAATGTAAATGAAAGAGGCTTTTTAAATAAATAACAAGTAAGAGTGTAGTATATTCGGCTGGGCCGAATCTAAAATACCCTTCACGATAGTCACGAATATGTATAGTATATTAAAAATGTGACCTAAATATGCTCGGTTATATATGAACCGATATCGGAATTTTCTATTTTCTGTATTTTAGTAACCTTCTTTTATAACGAGAATTGCTTTTCAGCAAAAAAAAAAAAAATTTTTTTTAATGGAAAAATCGGTTCAGGCTATATCTCGGCTATATATGGACCGATATCGAAAATTTTAATTTTCCATATTTATATAACCTTATATCATTACCAGAACTGCTTTTGAGCACAAATAATTGTTTAAGTTCGCTTACGCGATATTTTCATGAAAAACCCGATTTAGGCTATATCTCGGGTATATATGGACCGATATCAGAAATTTTAATTTTCTCTATTTTCGTAACCTTCTTTCATAACAAGAACTGCTTTTCAGCAAAAAAAAAAATGTTATTGGAAAAATCGGTTCAGGCTATATCTCGAGTATATATGGACCGATATCGGATATTTTCTTTTTCCATATTTATATGACCCTATTTCATTACCAGAACTGTTTTTAAGCAAAAAAAGATGTCTAAGTTCACTTACGCGACATTTTCATTAAAACCGCAGTTTAGGCTATATCTCGGGTATATATGGACCGATATCGGAAATTTTCATTTTCCATACCTATATAACCTTATTTTGCTATTAGAACTGCTTTTAAGCAAAAAAGTTGTTTTAGTTCGCTTACGCCGCGTATTCATGAAAAACCCGGTTTAGGCTATATCTCGGGTATATATGGACCGATATCGAAAACTTTCATTTTTCATATTTATGTAACCTAATTTCATTACCAGAACTGCTTTTGAGCACAAAAAAGTTGTTTAAGTTCGCTTACGCGGCATTTTCATGAAAACCACGGTCTAGGCTATATCTCGGGTATATATGGACCGATATCGAAAATTTTCATTTTTCATATTTATATGACCCTATTCCATTACCAGAACTGCTTTTGAGCACAAAAAAGTTGTTTAAGTTCGCTTACGCGACATTTTCATGAAAAACCCGATTTGGGCTATATCTCGGGTACATATGGACCGATATTGGAAATTTTCATTTTTCATATTTATGTAACCTAATTTCATTACCAGAACTGCTTTTGAGCACAAAAAAGTTGTTTAAGTTCGCTTACGCGGCATTTTCATGAAAACCCCGGTATAGGCTATATCTCTGGTATATATAGACCGATATCGACAATTTTCATTTTCCATACTTATATAACTTTATTTCATTACTAGAACTGCTTTTGAGCAAAAAAAAGTTGTTTAAGATCGCTTATGCGACATTTTCATGAAAAACCCGATTTGGGCTATATCTCGGGTACATATGGACCGATATCGGAAATTTTCATTTTCCATATTTATGTAACCTAATTTTATTACCAGAAGCGCTTTTGAGCACAAAAAAGTTGTTTAAGTTCGCTTACGCGGCATTTTCATGGAAACCCCGGTTTGAGCTATATCTCGGGTATATATGGACCGATATCGGAAATTTTCATTTTCCATATTTATGTAACTTAATTTTATTACCAGAACTGCTTTTGAGCAAAAAAAAGTTATTTAGCTTCGCCTGTGCGACATTTTCATTAAAATCCGATTTGGGCTATATCTCGGGTATATATGGACCGATATCTGAAAAAAAAATTTTTTGTCTTTTAGTCACCATGCTTAATAAGTGTGTGAAGTTTGAAGCAAAACGAACAACTTTTGTTTTCAAAAATTTTCATACAAAAATGCAAAAAAAAATGGCTTTTTTCGGAATTTTGAATATATCTCAGCTATACGTGGACCGATATTACTGAATTTCAATAGCAAACCCATGAATCGATGGGGTAAAAGAATGGTGAAAGAAAAAAGTTTCTAAGTCTTATGGTTTTCTCAGAAACGGTATTTCAACAGCGGACAGACGGACAGACGGACAGACGGACATCGCTTAATCGACTTTTCCATTAATTCTGATTCAGAATATATATACTTTATAGGGTCGCAAAAAAAAAACTGTAGAAATTACAAACGGAATCACAAACTTATAAATACCCTTTACATTTTTGTGAAGGGTATAAAAAAGATGTACAGCCATGTCACAGAGTTTAATTCCGTTCGGAAATGGAATTGAATTCTTTTTTTACTTCTTCAAAAAACGAAAAACTAAAAAACTTTTCGGAACGAAATCATTTCTAATTGCAAGAATGAAACTAATATTATATTATCGAATTGATTTTATTCCGAAAAAGTTTTAAATATTCCTTTTTTGAAGAATTAAACAACCAATTCAATTCCATTTCCGAACGGCAGTGAATTCTGTGACATGGCCGATAATAATGTTATTAAATTGTTGAAAAACATGTTTCATTTCATTTAAAACTCAAATCACAACTAATTAAATCTAATTCTGTTTTTTCTCATTTTCTGTTATTTTTTCCACAAGAAATGTTTGTGTCCTTTCCTATATCATGGAGTTTGTAGACCTTCTAGAAAGCGTTCATCAGAAGGTAGGCAAAAATGATTAGCGGATCTAAAATAATTTCTTACAGGGCCTTATTGACGAAGACCTTTAGTAGTTTACCACTGGCATAAACATTGAAGTACATATTTCTCTTTCTTTATATGAACTGTTTTTTTTTTTAACGGTATAAGTCCACTTTAAAAAAAATAAGTTAACGGTAGTTTTAATGAGCTACAGACACCTTCTCTCTATAGTAATAATCACAGTTTCAATACGGTTCTTTTTTGAAATAAATTGAACAAAAACAGTTTTGCTATACGATGGTATCGCAAACAGATTTCTTTTGAAAGTGGAATAAGTCCATTCTTAATACATAAAACAACTTTTTTATTACAATTATTGCACGCTGATCGCTTATCTAGTGCTAATGTATTAAAACCAACATTGTTAACAAAATAAAGGCATTATTGTTCTGATGAAATGATGGGAAGTTTTGTATAGTTATCCTACGGACCATGGTTCTTATGCAAATAGTATTATTTAAATATAATTGCTGTTAAACTAGAAAATTAAACGTTTAAATAAATAATATTACTTGTTATTATAAATTCATATAATAAATTCAGAATACGACAATCCGTCAATTTGGTCTGAAAGTGATGTTGAAGCGCCAGAAAGCTCTTAATGGTTTTTATAATAATTGAAATAAACTCTTACTAAACTTGGTTATTCGTATATTTATATGTCTTCATTTTAACTATTACTTTTTACATAAAAATCCAATTCAGTAAAGAATTTATGTCTGCAAATATATGGACTTATTACGCTACTGTTTTTATGTCTTGCAATATGTTCTTTTTGAAAGTGGCATAAGTCCATGTGGAGTTAAGAAAATCGTTTAGTTTTTCAAATAATTTTAGTCATTTTTATTTCATAACAAAATTTAAAAGGTTTATAGTGTAAATACAATCACTCGAACTGATTAAAGTTGGCCAATATTTTTAACTTGATTCAAACGCAAACCCTTAAATATCTCAATATATGAAAAAATGGAATTATACCACTTTAAAAAAAACCAGTTCATATATGAAATGTTAATATCGTCACGCATTCTGCTAAATGAAAATAAGTTTTAGTTGATGTGTGCGTAAATTTCTGTCATAATTTTAAATTATTCAACTGCTACTCAGGCCATTCATATTTTTTGTTTTTATCGCTTAAAGGTTAATTTATTTAATTGCAGGTATTTTTCTCAATTGGCTTTATGATTTAATACATTTTTATAAAGTGTGTCAAAACTTAAAAGCAATTATTTAAATTTTTTATTCATTTTTGCAAAAACATGTTCTATCTACTCATTTTTCATAATTCAAGCAAGCACACGTTAACTCCTATTTGAATATTTTACACAAGACTTTGCTGTAAAGTAGATGAAAAACGTATTAACAAAATTCTATGAATATTTTTGCCAATATTGGCAAGTATTTGTTTTGTTAATTTATTTTTTAGAAATTTGAATCAGACGATCACGTTTCATTAGTTTCTACATGATTGGATAATAAAGAAATAATTTAATGAAAATTAAAAAATTTTCATTAATTCAAAAATACATACATATCTATGTATGTATGTATGGTATGTACGAGTAGTCATACGAAAATATAAAATAAAGTGTTTAACGTCTTGCAAGTAATAGCATTTTTTCTACTTTTAAAATAAAAAGATACAGAAAAGTAAACAATTTAAAATACATTTTTTTTCAAATACAGGAATATTCTAGTATAACGAACGCTGTATAGATCCATTCGGTATAGCGAAAAAATTCTTTGCATCGCAAAGTTTTTTTTATTTCATCATATCCCTTTTTAACCGATGACGTAATCGATTTTAGAAAGATATACTTACATGGTCAAAAAGCTTTCATAAATGGTCAAAATCGTAACTAACTCTATCAAACAAAATATGTGTATGAGTTTGACTTAACTAAAGTAAAACAAAAACAGTTAGGCCAAATACTATTGAAGAACATATTTATATATACAATCATTCTTGTATAATAGTGTGGTACCACAACACAATTTTTTGGCGATTTTGTAAAGTCGGCCAGACTTTTACTTAAAATACTTAATTCAGAAACTTAATAAAATTAAAATAAGATATTATATCATATACAAATAAGGAAAAAAATTATATAAAATACGAGACATTTTCATGAAAAAATCGGTTCAGGGTATATCTAGGGTATACGAGAGAGAATATCGACCGATATCGGAATTTTTTTTCTGTATTTTAGTAACCACCTTTTATAATCAGAACTGCTTTTAAGCAAACAAAATTTTTTGCATGGAAAAAAGAGACTATATCTCGGATATATATGGACCGATATTGGAAATTTTCGTTTTCTGTATTTCGAAACCTTTTTATATTACCAGAACTGCTTTTAAGCAAAAAAAGTTGTTTAACTTCATATCCATGAAAAAATCGGTTTTCTATCTTGGATATACATATATGGAACAATACCGAAAATTTTCATTTTCTGTTTTTATATAACCTTCTTTTTTGTATAAATCCAAAAAAAATTTTTTTATGGAAAAATTGGTTCAAATTATATCTCGGGTATATATGGACCGATATCGAAAATTTTCATTTTCTTTATTTGGTAACCTCCTTACATTATCGGAACTGTTTTAAGCAAAAAAAAAAACATGTTTAAGTTCGCTTGCGCTAAATTTTCATGAAAGAAATGATATCTGGGGTATATATGGACCGAAATTGGAAATTTTCATATTGTGTATTTTAGTAACCTCCTTTTATAACCAGAACTGCTTTTAAGAAAAAAAAATTGTTTAAGTTCGCTTGCGCTACATTTTCATGAAAAAATCGGTTTAGGCTATATCTTGGGCATACATTGACCGATATCGGATATTTTCATTTTCTGTATTTAGATAACCTTATTTTATTACCAGCAGTTGTTTATATATGTATAATGGACCGATATCGGAAATTTTCATTTTATTACCAGAAATGCTTTTAAGCGAAAAAAGTTGTTTAAGTTCGTTTACGCGACATTTTTATGAAAAAGTCGGTTTAGGCTATATCTCGGGTATATACGGACCGATATCGGAAACATTTTTTTTCTTTAAATCGTCATTTTTAATAATTGTGTGAAGTTTGAAGCAAAATAAAATTTTTTTTTTGTAATTTGTGTATATCTCAGCTATATGTGAAGCGATTTTACTGTATTTCTACAGCAAACCCATTAAACGATGTTTTAAAAGAATGTTGAAAGAAAAAAGTTTCCAAGTCCAATGGTCTTTTCAGAAATTGTATTTCAGCGGCGGACAAACATACATCGCTTAAGCGAATTTTCTATCAATGCTGATTCTGAATATGTGTACTTGATAGGGTCGGAAATCAAAATTGTAGAAATTACAAACGCAATCACAAACTTATATGTACCCTTTACATTTTTGTGAATCTTTTTTGAACCATTCAATAAGAATTTTAATAAAACTTAAATATAATAATATATAGTTTTCTTCTAAATTATCCAGCTTAAGATCTTGATTGATTTTAGTTTTTTAGAAAAAAGGTTTAACGGTACTTTATTTTCAATATTTCGATAACAATTTGTTATAACATTTTAATTTTCCTGATGATGATAACAAATTGTTATCGAAATATTGAAAATAAAATACCGTTAAACCTTTTTTATAAAAAACAAAAATCAATCAAGATCTTTAGCTGGAAAATTTAGAAGAAAACAATATAAACAAGATCAAATAATACGAATATTTAATATAATAATATATAATAAAAAAAATTCCAAATATAATAAAAAAAAAAATTCCGAAAACTTATTTTATGTTCATCACACAAAGTTAACGCTCTTATTTATAATTATTACTTACTATGTAACTAAGTTAATTACTGCGTAAAATCAAAGTGTTAAATTACGTTGGGCTTTACGCCCTAATTTAGTTTACGCTGTTATATAGACAGATTCGTAAGCCAACTTAGGTCCTTAACAGTGCCCTTTGTAAATTATGTTGCGCTGTTATCCAATGTCAAAGATTATTCCGGTCGTTGCAATGGACTTTCAGTAAAGAGAAATTCGTTATAACGAGCTTCACCTGTACATAATTAAAAACGGTTTTTGGAGGAATTATATTTATTAGCAACAAAATTTTTCAATATCAAGTCTTCTTAGACATCGCCTTCCCAGAATGGTAGTTATTTGGCGTAATTTGTTGCAAGTAATAATATTTTAACATGCTTTTGTAAAACATACCCGTAATTTGAGTAAACTAAATTAATTCAAATATACTATATGTATAGCTGGATTATTGTTAAAAATAATAAGCATATTGTTCTCAAAAGTAAAATAAAATGTTGTTTTTACTACAATTTAATTTTTTGCAGACATTTAATATTTTGCAGTGCTTTGTTATAACTATTTTTTATTTCTTCATTTTATTATAAACATTTTGCTTTTTTGCTTACAAAGTTAATATGCTGTTATATGTTGCTATTATGTTGTTCTAAGTAGATTTCTCATGTGACACTTCATTATTTGATCGTTAAGTGCAACGTAGCAGCACATGCTGCTTCTTATATTACGCTTATTTTCATTTTGAATTTTTTTTTTATTTTAAAGTCATCACCATCATTGGAATAGTGTTGTAGGTGTAACTGTGTGTGCACAGCAACAAAGTCATACAAAAACAAAGTATTTTTTTTTTTTGCTCTGGTTTTATATTTAAAATTCAGAGGCAGACGTTTTGTTGTTCTTACAAACTTATTAACTTACATACATATGTAAATCACATTATTTACTGTCACTAAACTGCTTCTCGTACTCATAAGTAACCCATAAACAAATTACGATACCTCATGATGTATTAAAATTAAATTTTTTAACAATAATATTAAGGTGTATACGAGCCAAAAAATGCTATCAGCTATAGTGATTTACATGAACTGTAGAACAGTTGTTTTTCAAAAGGGTATATATTTTCAGTTCCAAAGTTCGAAACTTTGAATCTAAAAATTATTTTCCAGAAGATTTAAATTTGGTGCTTCAACTTTTATTCAAATACAAAGAAAAACATATACAGCAGTTTTGTTTTTCTAGCTGCCTACAAGTCGCCAGCTGTATACTCATTATGTAAGAATAACAGGCTAGTAACGTAAACAATATTAAAACTGAGTTGTTTATATAAAAAATATTCATAAGAGAAAGGTTAACCGAAATAAAAAAATACTCGCATCTTCACATTAAAACAAACTACCAATTTTGGTTAGATATAAATGACAGTTGGGCTTGCCCCAACTGTGGCGGTCCGGACATTGCCACATAGGGATGCAGGAAGTTAAATCTTCCATGTAATGACTTATGTAGAAGTTACAGATACGAGGAGGAAGAAGAGAGCGTTGAGCTCTTCCTCTGTCAGTGTCCAGCTCTTTCTTATTTAAGTCAATTGTATCTAGGCAGACCGATGCTGCATGATTTGACGGAGGTATCGGAATGCGATGTAAGTGGATTGGACTGCTTTATCCGATCCTCCTCTGATATCACATCCAGGCAATACAACGGGACCAGACTGAACCCAACTAGGCTGACTTTACAAGCCTGTTAAACCTAACCTAACCTTAATGACAGCTAATAAAAGGGAGAGATACTATGTTTGACTCTTAAACATTAAATTTCTTCAATATTTAGCGGCTTCATATTGAAAGCATGGAGAATAGGGCTAATATACAGGTTGTCCGCCGGGAAGTTATACTACTCGCAGTAACTCCTTCATATTGAAAGCATGGAGAATAGGGCTAATATACAGGTTGTCCGCCGGGAAGTTATACTACTCGCAGTAACTCCTTTGTAATCCTGGCTGTGCGCGATGTGGCACCGTCTTGTTGATACCACACATTATCCAAGCAAAAAGCATGCAGTTGGGGAGTTAAAATGTTTTCAATAATATCACGATATCGCTCCTCATTCACAGTTACCCTTATGTCGTTTTCGTTTCAAAAAAGTAATTGCAATCTCAAATGTACCAGATATTGAGTAGGGCTAATGTGAGCACATAATAAAATATACAAAAGTGCCTCAAGCAAGTACTGTACATGTGCACATTTTAATTTTTGCAAGAAGCGAATCACGTTGTCAATAAACGCGTTAAGGTTGCGCATATTTCATGTTGTAAAATTAGTGCCGAAAAAATTAAGCGATATAAGCTCTTCCAGGTATACACAGATGGA
Organism: Thecocarcelia acutangulata; assembly: GCA_914767995.1. Lineage (NCBI taxonomy): Eukaryota > Metazoa > Arthropoda > Insecta > Diptera > Tachinidae > Thecocarcelia > Thecocarcelia acutangulata. Next base: position 106,004,487 of record OU612094.1, on the reverse strand, counting down.
TCCCAAAAGGAGGAAGGTTTGGGGGAGGCGTTTACATAGAAGAATTCAACACCAAAATATCCTTCAGACTCCCAGACGGATATAGTGTTCATCAAGCTGAAATATCGTCTATAAATAAAACGGCTAGATGGCTGACGTTTAACAAAATATTCGGTAGAGATATCATGATAATAACGGACACCAAGGGTGCCATCAACTTCCTAATTGGTATATACACTAATTCCAGTCTAGTCCAGGAATGCCGGACAAATTTAGACAAGATGGCGAGACATTCTAATCTAACCCTAAAATGAATACGTAAACAATACCGGCAACAACATCGCTGACGATTTAGCCAAATAAGGCATCACCCTAGAGGATAGGGATTTATCGATGTCTTTTGCGGCCTTATCAACGTGCTGGAAAATAATAAAGTTTCGCACGCTGGAATATGGACAAGAAACATGGTTCGCAGGGTCGACATGCCTTATATCAAGAAACTTGTTGCCGCAGATCAACTTTAAGAGAAGAAATTAACTCTTAAAAATACCTATATGTTACTGGAGAGTTACAGTAGCAGTCATTACTGGACATAGCCCGTTTGGGAACCATGCCAGGAGACTAGAATTACCATATAACGACTTCTGCAGAAGTTGCGAAGACAACGGCAATAAGGAGACGATCCTTCACCTCCTCGGAACATGCCTGGCATTGAAGTACCACCGCCTTAAGTATCTAGGCGAGCGTACCTTCAATAGTCAATCATGTTTGGCCTCGATCAACCTGACCGCAATGGCCTTATTTATAAGAAGCAGCGGCTAGTACAATAGCATGGAGTGCTGCACAGAACAGTTTCTCAACTTTTCCCCTTTTAAATATATCCCTATAACACTATATCTCCATAGCTTCTTTTTTTACCTCTCTGTTTTACAAGCAAACATAAAGGGAACAAATTTAGGACCCAACTGAACTGGAGAACATAGAACATGCTGCGGTATCCTGCGGGCTACCTACCCAACCTGAGTCTATTTATATTTTTTATCTTGGACCAGTACTCAGGGGATGACCCCTACATATGCAGTGCATTGTACCGGAACTACGAAAATTGGTTATGAGGAGGGGGAAAGAGGGAGTAGTGTCTGTGAACATTTTTATGCTTTCAGGAAAGTGCATCTCAATCTTATAAAACAAAAGCTTCTAGGCGGAATATTATGGACTGAAATCGTGTCTTCTTGGGACGCTTTTCGAAGCCAAAAAAATTCAACTTTATCTTCAAATTTTTTTTCGCGCAAAGATGTATTTTTTGGTAGTAGTAGTAGTAGTAGTATTCTTTGACTTTTATGATAATTAGCCAATGCACACAAATCATAAGGTTCCCCGTTATTATGGGTAGTGCTGGTTGGTTGTTGGAGGTCAAAAACATACGGATTTTGTTACATCACTTGTGGCAGACTAATTGTAACAACGTTGTTAACAAACTTATTAACTTAACATGTGACTTGTACGTATTCCCTTTGGACATCATCACTATCCTGCAGCTTAGCACGAAATCCAATTAATTGTAGAACTGTATAATTTTAGTAGAAATAAATTACTTAATAGAACCACCCGCTCTTTATTTCAATCGATGGGTACGATATGCAAAGATTTTGAACTTACTGTCACCGATCTTAAACTAGCCTTCCGGCTTCATTACCTTCAAAGTTATAATTCCTTCCAGGAGGAGTGTTGTGGATGGGTATTCCCTCAGATTGGGCACGGTTAGCCAGAAAACGAGCAACAGTGTTGGTAATGGAGTTTTATATCTTTCGTCATCTATCTAATGTACAGTATCTTTCAGACGGAAATATTTACAGCGAAAAACGTGGAAAAATTCGAATTTTTGTCGATAGCCAGGCAGCGTATCACTCACTAAATTCCTAGCAACAACAGTATAAGTACAAGCTGCCATGGCTGGAATCACTTTAGTTTGGGGTCCTTTCCAAAGGACTTTTATAGCAATGAATGGGCATACTAGCTAGAATACATCCTTCGCATATTAAAAATCGTAGCCTTATACCAAGTGTGCCTAGATGTGACGCTCAATTGTTTTTGTAAAAACGCTTAGCTATAGGGCTGTGCTCTTTAATACACAAGTACTATGCTGAGCACTAGCAATGAAAAATACACCAACAACTTTGTCTTGTATATTTTTTGTCGTTCAACAACACTTTCGCATGTTTTGCTGGTAAACATTGACGACAGCGATTATCAGTGTGAATTTTTTTTTACAAATGTTTTACTTTTTACAACAAAAAATACTCGTACTAAATAAAAATAGTTTTTCCTTAAATGTATTGGTGTTTACTCTTCCATATAAAACTTGTGGGCACCACTGCCTTATACTATTTCTGCAGAAGGCTACAAGCAGGTAGCGTAGTACAGACGTATGCAACGTGGCCAACTTCTGAAAAAATAAATTAGACATCTTTTTACTCATAACAGCAGGAATGTAAGATAATAATATGGATTTCCCTGAAGTAAATTTTGTCGTAGTTATAACGATAGAGAGAAGAAAGAGATGGCCTTCCACCTCCACTGTGAAAGAGTTATGACCTACTACAATACCTTTTGTTTACAAGTTTATCTAATTCTTTGATGATTGCACCATGTGTGAGGTATTATACATAGACTTGTGGGGTATGGTTTGGTCAAAAAAGGAGTCCTTTCGAACCTATTTGAATGTTTACGCGAATATAACTACCACGTAAGCCCCCCAACCCACCAAACAATGCACAAGCAGTACATGTCGTATGTGTGTATTTACAGTTTTTAGTGTACATATGGTTTTGAGTATCTAAGTCAAAAAAAAAAAAAAAAAATACTAGTAGGTCACCTGAAAATAGGGTTTTAGTCAAAATGTGTACGTTTTTGTTGTTTTGATGCTTTAAATTATTATTCATCCTTCGCCATTACACGTGTACTTTGCATATACACATATAATTGTGCGGAACTATTTGTTCCACCATCTACTTAAAAAAAATGTTTTTAATATTCTTTTTTTTTTTTTGCCTGTAGTTTTGCAAGTAAACATAGGCTGGTGTGCACAACCATTTTTTTGAGTCCATTAGGCACTTTAATGAAATAATCTTTACAATATTCTACAAAAATATTAGTCTTGACGAAAGTGAGAGCTCATATTGGGCGTGGAATATGCCTAATTGGATAATGTGTATCTTGACTTTCGCAAAAAATTATATATCGTTAGTCTCACGTAGAAAGGCCCTAACTCAAAATCGGGTGTAAGGTTGCATTTCATAAAAATGGCGGTAAGATTGCGCTCACGGTCTTGAGATACGAAAATAAATACTCCAGTTACTAAAACCATTCGAATTTATCACTAAAAAAATCTTCAGGCCAGAATTATTTGACCTTGTCATACCAGTGATAAATTGTCTTATATCCACGCTACAAAGTTTTTCTTCATCCATTGAATGTGTCAGACAGTTACAAGACAAACTATTGGGTGAATGTAGCACAAAATTTGTTATGATAGAATTCCTGCGTTTTAAAAATCTTCGCTTTCGGGATTCTAATTAAGACACCTCAATTTCAGAAGATCAAGCCCATAATGAGAATTTAGATTTTTGGCTCCATGTGTTCTTCCCTGTCACGTAATCGTAAGACAAAATCGACCGATACAAGTATGTATCGATGCTCTTTATCGATATCGAGTAGTTATCGATACTTTGCGATCGATACAGAATCGAGTATAAGTATCGATACCCTACTAATATCGTTTCACCCTTAGTTTCATACTCGTACGTAAAGTGCTTACTAGCACCAGTGAAAAAAATCCTAAACGTTGATAAATGCAGTTCCCATTTTTTCCTTCTACTACAAAGTCTCAATTATGTTAGTTAGGCCCTTTTCACATGAGACTAGTCATATGTAGGATTATGCACCGAAAATTAAAAATGTTGATAGTTTTTGGTTTTTAACATATAACCTATATTTTTTCGCCTTTATTCCTAGAATATCTTTCATGATAATTAAAGACTTATGTGTGTAACATTTCTATATAAACACTTGAAATAAGCCGTTAATACCCTTTTTTAATTTCTTATGCATACGGCTCTTAATCACGTACTACTTACTATTCATGTCTAATATATTCATTCCTTAATCTCGTGCTTTCATTTTAGAGGCGCAATAAGTCTGCTTCTATGAACTTGCAATAAACAAAACTTTCTGCAAGCTTTATGATATGATAGCCCTAGAAACCTGTTATAAACCCGTTTTTTTAATTTTATGCAAAATAGTTCAGGGGCGGCTTTGTGTATTTTCTAAAATACTTTTATGTTCGCATTTGCTTTATGGGCACATTTTTCACAAAAATGTTTGTGCCTCATTTGCAAATACTTTTATTATTTGCATATTTGCATAAATTTTCTTTTGTTGTTTTTAACAAATTCATTTAGACTCGAAAACAACAAAAACTTCGTCGTGAATTTGTGAAAAATATTTTTAAATTGTAATGTATAATGTAGAAATATAATATTTATTTTGTTTTTATTAGTATTTTTTATTTGTGTTTACTTATTGGCCAAAATATAAATAAAATATTTGAGTACTCGTTGTACGCAATATATTGCCTTTGAAACGCCTGAAGATATTGCTGTGTCAATAAATGATTTGTCTGAAAACCTTAAACAAGCTTTATAACATTCTACCACCAGATTCAAAAACAACTTATTGATCAGAAAAATTTTTGTTATAAAAACAATTCGTCAAGAATGGCAACTTGGTAAGTCTCTTTAGCTTAAAACTGGACTACAAGAATAAAAACACCAGCTGCTAGTTGGACGAGTGACTTTGAGGCCGATGCCGACGCAAGCCCATCTCAAATATTTGTTAATAAAAATAACGAAATAAAAAATGTTTGATTGACAGTTGTATTCAATCATTCTGTATTGTATTTCTTCAAAGGTTTTTGTACTGTTACGCTTCTTTCTTGCAAAACTGATTCGAACAAAATAAAAAATAGGATGCAAAAAAAAGTGTTATTTAAGTTGTACCCAAAAAATCTACTGCAAATCCAGAAAATGGCTTCCCTTAAAAATTATTTGGAACGATGGTACTCCTCAATCGTAATGTATGGTGTATGAAAACCATTTGAGATACTTATGTCTTTACTTTAAACAGATCGATTTATGCAGCGGAATTGCTGTCATATACCGTTAACCCACATGTGTCCTTAAAACTTAATTTTCAGAAAGTCTAAAACGTTATCATCACTGTAAAACGTAGAAAAGCTCCAGGCATTTATAAAATTACTGGTAGAATGCTTCGTGTAGCTATTTGAATTTATATATTTGAAATATAATAAAAGTAAAAACTTGAACCTAAGCCCGATGTGCAAATGTACAAACCAAAAATCTAATTTAAAAATTATAAAGTTCAACAAAAACTCAATAAATTAATATTTACATCTCTGGGTACGGAGAATTATTAAAATACAAAAATATGTATCAAGGCAGCTTTATAATAGGTAGTGGCAGAATTACAATAAATACAACACCAAAAAACATTAACTTATATATTGTTGGTGGAATTTACGAATAGCTGTCAAAATTTTGTTTGAAAAAGCAAGGAAGTCTATGTGTTTTTGACAAATTTACGCAAGGGAAACGAAAGACAGCTGGGCTTATACCACTATCGTATTAAAGCTGCCTTGATATGTATGTTAATAACGAAAAAAGAAATACAACTAGTCCTGAGACAGCAAACGCTCTACAAACAATGCGGGCAATTAACAAAATGCATATGCGATTCAATATGAGATGAATATAGATAGAGAATAATTAAATGGCTCAGTAGCTGAGTGGTTAGCGCAGCAGATCATGATATGCCATGACCCGAGTTCAAACCCTAGTGGGTGCTGATGAGTAGTGTAGCGACTACGAAATAGCTAGTTGTCGCCCAGCTAAAGATTTGATAATTATTTTTCTTGTCTTCTTCAATCGAAAATTATTAATCAAAATGAAGTTGATCACAAATTGAGTTGTTCCTATTAAAAGTCTCATAGAGAATAAAATAAACTAGTTGAGTTTCTTTTCGCCCTTGATTTGTTCTTGGGAAATTCATATGTAAGAAAAAAACGTTGCAAATGTTGCCGCATTCAGCGGCATGACGGGTTTAACATGCGATGTAGATCTACATGACTAGATATTTAAGGGTTAAAAAATAATTTAGTTAGAGAATCGGTATTTGGAGTATGGCATACAAAACTAATTTATTTCTTAAGTCCAGTTAAGTGGTGTATGCTTGTGACAACAACTATAATGTAGACTTTCTTAAGCTGACAGATTTCTGTACTGTTGTCTACTACTAAGCCTTATTTAAGCAAAACTAAATTAAATTTCTAGTTAAAATAAGACACTGAAGGTTTTCGCGTTTGCATTTTTAATGTTATTTTTCTTACTCTTGCGGGCGTAATTAAGATGCTGAAGCAAAATATAGATGTGCAATATAAAATGAAAGGAATTTACTTTGTCAAACAACCATTATAACTTGCAAGAACAGAGAAACTTTAGCCCTAGAGGGCCTGTCGCAAATGATTAAACAACAAGTTCAGAAATTAATTTTATGATGCTTTTTGTCAGATTCAGTTGCCATCTAACCCATACACAAATATATTTAGTTGTTTACTATTATTCATAATTTACTTATCTATTTTTGTACTTTGTTCTTCCATTAAAGAGTTTATAAAATGTTTTTCCGCAAACAAACATTAAAATTTATTATAATACTTATTTGAAACCAGCAAACATTTTCAAACTTTTTTTTTTATCATTATTACTTCAGGTTTAAAAAAAATGCTGTCACGTTATTATAGTTTAATAACTTTAAAAGTGACATTTTGGCAGCTTTAACTTAAAGTTTTATCAATCTATTGTATTTAAAAATTATTTTTTTTTTGCTTACGGGCTTAAAACTGCAAAATGAATTTAAAGTTTGGCAGCTTTCCTGTTTGAAATTATTTGCTTCGTTGCTAGCAAAAAGTACTCGTACTTAAATTTCCTTTAAATAACAATCACCTTTCTAAAGGAACTACTGCGATAAAACTGGGGAGGTTTTTTTCCTTTGCACTTGTTGTTGCTAGACTAAACTTTCATTTGATATTATTTCAAACCCCTACTTTTTTCAATTTTATAAATTACTTTATATTTCCACTTGCTTAAAACGGCACCACATCTCTTATTTGAGCATTAAAATGTAGCTTTTGACTTTTGTTATTGCCAAGAATATTCACACACAAGAGGCAAAATTATGTACAACATATAAATACATATACGAGAAAAATTAAATAAAAGAACTAAAATGGGGTAAATGTTTTAATATTAAAATATTTCTAGTCTTTCGAAAAAGAGAAGAAAAACCATTTAATAGAATTATTAAGTAGGGGTTCTTTTTCATATTTTGTTGAAAGCTAAACAGCCGGAGGGTTCTCTGTTCTTCCAACCACAGTCTAAAGCCCCATCATTTAGAGAGAGAGAGAGAGACGTTTAAAAGTGAAAACTTGTAAATCGCAATTACATCTTTTATAATAGAAAATAAAAAACTATAAATCTTACATACTAACAGCCACTTTCATGAAAAAACCCCTTAAATATTGCTTGAAATGTGTCTAAGCTAAAAACCATTTTAACGATTAAAATGCTTTTCATACGTACTTTTGGACTGTAAATGTCCATGTAATATTAGGTATTTTCGTAGTGCTAGAAAACTCTCTAATTTTAAGAAAAAAAAAGTTCTTAAAAATACTAAAATACAATTTAAATCAATATTGCTAGCAACGCAACTGGGATGGACGACAAATTTCGTCCAACGTGGCAAATTAATCGTTACTAGTTCGTTCCGTAAATTCGTCCTATTAAGCATAACAACGGCGAAAAAATAACAGCCATGATACAATAAAAAAAGTAACCGCTTCGCTAGAGCACTACAACACTAAACTACATATGGCTTAAAAAGTTAGAAAACACGCTTCGATATAAAACTAATTATTCATAAAACCAGATGAATTTTTTTTTTTGGAATTCCCAAAATCGGCATCAGGAATCGCCAAATTCCCCTACTTCACCGGAAACAGTATGGCGAATTCAATATTCATACTAAATCGAATGGCCGTTAATAGTTCAGATACAATTGGCTTTACGTTACACTAGCACTCTTCCAGCATGATGGAAACTCACCAACATGGCAAAGTAAGCTAAAGAGGCGTGATAATGGATGCGCAAGCGTAGAAGACCACTGATTCAAGACCAGTGTAGGAATGCCATTTGGAACAGGAGTCTTATTTATGTCTTTCTCCTACCCTATCTTTCATTTTTCTTAATGACCTAATATACCAAACTTCCAACCCTATCCACTCTTTCACGGATGACAGCAGCATTTGCCATTCGTACTCTTTCAGTTATAGGCCCAGCCTATCCGAGATCGTTCCCAAGAGGCAAAATATGAACAACTCACTGAACAGTGATCTTCTATTAATCTTCGAAGGGGGTCGGGAAAACAGGGTTGCCTTTAACGCTCGTAAGACCCAATGTTGTTTATTAACACACAAGCAAAAGGCCACAGATGCTGCTTTATCTGTACTCATGGATGGTATAAATATTGAGGAATCGGAAGCTCTTGATGTTCTTGGAATGAAGATACAGTGTGATGTTCGCTGGACTGAACACATTTTTCATGTCTCTAAAGAAGCATTAAAGAAGTGCCTAGGGTTTCTAAAACAATGTAAGATGTACTTCACTCCATCCGATCTCCCACCTATATCCGACCAAAAATGGAATACAACTCTCATGTTTGGGCCGGTGCCCCAAAATCAATTTTGGGGTTACTCGACCGTGTGCAGGAGAGGGCGAAGAAGCTTATCGGTGACAGTAGGGTATCCAACTCTATTGACTCACTGGAGCATCGACGCAGTGCGTTACTCTGTTCTATCGTTACTACAATGGATTTTGCTCTGACGAGATTAGGACATTGTTCCTGAAACTCGCCCATTTTTACGTAGCACGCATGCATCGTTCAGAGAATTCGTTTTTCAGCCGGGCGCTTCGCCTGTGGAATAAGTTGTCTACAGACATATTTCCTGTCTGTTAAAAAGTTGAAAGATTCAAGTCAAATGTTCACAAATACTACTCCCTCTTTCATTACTAAATGTTTACGGGAAAAACTGTCTAAAAATTCAACGGAAAACAAGTTGAAGTACGCTTAAAGCCAATTTAAATTTGACAGATGAACACGTCGCCCAAAAACCCATTTTCTGTTATTAGAACAGTTATCGTAAAATTTTCTTGAAATCTGTTTTTTTATGAATATGACTGTTAGAATTTATAACGCCTATAAACTTTTCTCATTTTAATTTTTTAAGTACGGTAATATATATAAAAGCTTCTTTTAAACATTGCCATTAAGAATGACAGCTGAATTTTATTTATTCACCATTTTATTTTGTAACAATAACAAAATAACACACAGAACAATTTTCAGAAACTCTAAGTTTCATTTATTATAAATTTCAAATATTTTTATCAAATTTAGTCTAAGAAAAACATAAAACTGTCCAAACTGTCAGTTTCATTTATGCGATTAAATATTATTATTGTTTTTAATTTTTATACATCAAAATAATATTAAACAAACAATTATTTAACAAAATAATATTTTATTTGTAATCAAGCAGTTCGTTATTTACAAAAATCAAATTAAGTTTTATTGTCAAAGTTATTTACCAATTTAATATTTAATTACCTGTTTATAATATAACAAAAATCTTTAACTGTCGTAAATAAAGGAACGATTGTTAAGACGACAAATTAACTTTCATTCAAATACTTAACAGGCGGTTTAAAACTCATGAATTTTAGGGAATTGTTAGAACATTTTTGGCGAAATTAAAACTTTTATCAAAAACTTGTTCTTACGAAGTTAAATTTTTTACAGAACAAATTTTTACTAATCACAAATTTCTTATAAACAATAGTTTCAAAGTGATACCGAATCAGAATGGGATGTGACCAATTGCAAATGAGAGCAGACATTACCCATACAAAGCCTTCAATGGAGTTTTTAGTTCAGTGAAAGATTGTTTTTATACACATTTCAAGTTGAAATTTTGGAAAGATCATTGAAAATTAGATCCTGAAAAGTTGTGGTATGATACTGTTTTTGGAGTTGAAGAGTTCATTTTTCATATTTTTTACCCAAAACTGACGCTAGGTAACGCTATCATACCAATAGTGCTATTTCTTATAGAATCTCATAGAAAAAACTGTATATTTACCGCTTCACTGCTTCACAAATAATATTTGAATATCCGGTTATGCGTCGTTTTCAGTGGTTGATTTCTTACTAAATTGTCTGGGTTGTTGTCATTATACTCCTAATTATTGCGACTTCATGGATAACGAAGCTGCTCGTTCGTTCGCACAATTATATTTGAAACAACAACAAAATTTTCAATGTTATTTTTATTTTAAATGAAATTGTTTGAACTAACGAAAAGCTTCGTTATCGATGAACTGGCGCTTAAATTCTCCGGTAATATAATTGTGGTGATTCGTTATGTGCGCTCGTGTCTTTATGGTATTATTTTTAATTTGTGAGTTACTGAATTTCATTTAAGTATTTATATATTTATATTTTTCCGATTGCCGTACAATTTTTCTTTTAATTGCTTTCTCCGATGTATGGCAACAGGAACTACATATTGTCCAAGTCCTCATTTTTAATTTTTGGCCATTAGAAATCCGTTATCATAAAGCAATAGCGAACACCATTCACGGTAACTGCTTGCCTGACCTTATTTGCGAAGAAGTCGGCCCGAAAACGCCGCCAGCCCACAAATCGCTCCATACAGTCACTCGTTGTAGACGAGTCGGCTTTTCAATAATCACTTGTGGACTCTGATTTTCCCAAATGTGGCAATTCGGCTTGTTAACGAATCTACTGAGGTAAAGTTTGATGACCAAAAAAATTATCAACTGAACGAAATGCATTTCGATTGAAGCGTCCATTTTCCCCAAAGTACTGCTCAATTTTGTATCTCTCCCTGTTTAAATTTGTCAAACACTAAAAAAGGAAATGTCAAATTTAGTTGAGCAAAAAACTTGACGTATAAATGTGACTCACAATAAACATCGTGCTTTATGGTTGGATCACCCTTTAGAATAAACTAAATGCTGAAGTTTTATGTGGATAAATCAATTCTCACCGCAATAACAAAATAAATTTTTATTATTTGCTGGTAAAGGAGCGAGGGAGTGTGTTGTCCTCCTCTTTCATGTTGTTTAAAAATTTTTGCTATTAAGAATTTTTCGTTAGATATATATATATATATATATATATATATATATATATATATATATATATATATATATATATATATATATATATATATATATATATATATATATATATATATATATATATATATATATATATATATATATATATATATATATATATATATATATATATATATATATATATATATATATATATAAATCATTGCCGAACTACATGCGTATTCTTTTATATTCAATCACAAACAGCTTGACGATAATTGCACTCACTTGGCGAAGATGTTGTTCATTGTGTTACTGATTAAAAATCAACTGCCCATTTGTGCGGCTGAACACAAAATCAAATTTGAACGAAATTTTGTTTTTTTTTGAAGTTGATTAAGTATGATTTTTGCAATCGCTCAAAGCTGCTCTCTGGTCCGCTTTCAAACAACTTACCACATTATTCAGCAAATTCAGTTATTGAACGTGAGAGATATTTTATTCTTCTTCAGATTTTTATTTCATTTTTTGAAATGAGCGGTTTTTATTTCTTATTCTTTACACTTCATTCATTTCTAAGGATATACCCATATTTATGTGCTCAAGTTTTTTGCTGATTTTCTTAAAAACCTGCAGCAATTTTTCTTTTTTTCTTTTGGAGAAGTGTGTAGTAAAATAACACGCATTATTCTTTGAAAAAGTTGTTTCAAAGAATTCCAACCAACTTTTGTTAAAACTCAAATATTTCTCTTTTATAAGCTGAAAATATGAGCCTGTTCAGTTGTTGCTGGAAAAGTTTTTAAGATTATTTTTTATTGTTCGTTAAATATAAAGGGTGGCACAAAAGCCCACTTGGTGTTGAAAAACTAAATAAGTTTCTCGTATATGTATTATTTATTTATTTTTCAGAATATAGAATATACAAAATTGGCACTTTTTTGCACTAATGGTGTTTTCGTTTGTATACAAAAAATACCGTTTTGTTAAAATGTGCATATAAAACATTTTTGTCATTCCTGTAAAAAATAATTTTTTTGCTTTAAATTAAACTACGTACACCATTTGGCAAACATACGCTCTCCGTTGGCACATAAAGAATACGAATATAGTTTACACAAACACAATTTGGTTACTTTTTTGTTTTCAATGAGCGAGATGGCGATTATATTGTAGCGATTCCCTCGCCATAATAATTTCACAAGATATACGAGTAAATTGTTTTATAAATTGTTACGCCCCCTATATCTTGAGATCCTGTTTCTATAATATTTGCTTTTAAATTTTCTACAAAGAAGGAAAACTTTTCTACAATTCTAATAGGAAAACTTTTTCTTGATTAATTTTGCATGCTTCTTTTTCCTCCGCTTCACTCTGCAAAATTTTCATTGAAATTAAAAAATTTAGCACTATACAACACCAACCTTCAAAAAGCTTCCAATATCTCTACAAACAAGCAAATACCTCTATAAAAACCGTTAAATGTTTGTACAAAGCCTAAAATTTTGCATGTTTGCCAAGCAACTTGTGTAGTTTATTTGGCCCATAAGTAATACCCAACAGCTGAGAGTGTTTATTCAGAAAATAAGGTTTAAGAAAAAAAAGTTTTGTAACTATTTGAATGGCAAAAGTTTTATTTGCTCGCAAACGATTCAATGTGAGTTAATCAATGCTGTACATAAGACACATTCAACTAGGCAGCATCGCTAGCGCAGGTAGCAAGCTTTTACTTTTCTTTCCGGACATATAAAAAATAGTACAATGACTCCTATTCCTGCATCTGAGATTGCATATTTCTGCAATTGCAAATATAAAGTATTTGAGTGTATTTTGTTAGTGGAAGGTAAAAATATACTCCACTATTTTGCTAATACAATGATGAAAGGCCTTTTGCACCAGATTGTGAGTCAAACTATTATTATATTCAATTTTATCTCTCAAAATATTGTTGGAATTTATATCACTGACAATACAGCATTAACAGTGATAAAGACATAAGAAATTTTATATTTTTACAATTCTAATTCGAAACGATTTTTTCCAACTTTGCCTGGTAGCGCTGTATACAAACAAATAGTAAACCTGAATGCACGCGCCCATTGTTTCGGAAATTTTTATTCTAAAACAATTTTTTATGTATACATAGATTGACGTTTCTCTTTTTGAGAGAGAGAGGTCGAAATAGAGTTAAACTACTTTCAGTGTTTTTAATTCCTAAGATTTATCAGATTTTTTGAGATAGTGAAAACAACTTTTTTGCGTGTAAAAATTTTCTGCAATTTTGTACAAGATAAATTTTTATATTTTTAAAACAAAATAGATCGAAAAACACACGTTGGTTTTCAATAATTTGTAGGAAAAAAGTTTATTTTGTGGAAATTTTTTTTTCAGAATATTCACTGCATGGCACTTGAATAATCTCCTAAACTAAAGTTCACAAAATGTAATTTTTTGCACATCCAAATTTCAACGTGTTGGCTTTACAGACATGTATTTCTGTGGTACTCTTTCGTGTGTCACTTGAATAAGGAACTCTTTTAATATTAATCAGTAAGACTATAATTTAAGTTCCTATCACTAAAATGGCTAAAAAAGTTTTAATTGCATAGTTTTTATTCAAAACGGTTTGGTATTAAGGTTCATAATAACTCTAAAAAGGAAAAATTCTGATTTTGAAATCTCAGGGTCAGAATCCGGTCAAAATAGCCAAAAACATTACTAGGAAAGACAGATGTGTATTATTATTTAAACAACATGGAAAGATGTGGGAAAATTAAGAAAGGGGGAAAGAAAATGGCAACTACTCCAAAATAAAGACAAAAATTCTTACATAGTCCGTCGAAAACTGATAAAACCACACAACGTCTACAATTTGTCAAAAATACAACGACATGTTCCGACAAATGGTTTAAAATGCAAAAAGGTTTAATATTGATGGTCCCGACGGGTATAAAGGCCCATTTAGCCGACCGTAGAAATTGTAACTGTAACGTAAATGTAAATGTAACGTAAATGTAAATGTAGTAGCACTTATAGAACACGTAAAACCGTATCATGTGTCTTTGATACAAACAAAAAAAACACAAGTGCATGTGAAGAAAAAGTGTTCACTTATTAATGATTTACAGAAAAAGTGTTCTACTTTTCATTTTTATATTATTGTATGTTAAAGAAAATAATTAATTTTTCATCACCTATATCTTTATATCAAATAATTTGCAAAAATAAAATAAAAGCAATACAGCTGTTCATAGCAGTGATGGGAGCTCATAGTATTCAGTACATATACAAAAGGTACGAAAATTTAAATGGTACCTAAAATTTCTAATATTTCTTTTTCTGTCTATTGTCGATATTTCATATGAGCTACACCTGGAAAATATAAAAAACAAGCTTTTTATAATTTTTTTATTAGTACCAATGTTGGAAGCTACTATAGCGAATATATCTCAAATGTTTAAGTTTTTGTTCTCTGCTCTTTGGTACTTCTAAAAAAACAAATTTAACTGCTTATAATATATAATAATATTAATATATAACAAGAGCGTAGTACATTCGGCTGGGCCGAATCTAAAATACCCTTCACGATAGTCACTAAATATGCTTGGATATATATGGACCGACATCGGGCATAAAATATGTTTGCCTTGTAATCACGATTCCAAAAAGGAAATCTTTCATTGAAATCATCAAGCAAAAATTGGTTGAGGCTATATCTCGGTTAAATGTGAACCTATAACGGAATTTTCCATTTTCTGTATTTTACAAGTAATTAATTACCTCGTTTTATAATCAGAACTGATTTCAAGCAAAATAAATGTTTCACTAAAACATCGGTTTAGACTATGTCTCGGGTATATATGGACCGATATCGGAAATTTTAATTTTCTCTATTTGGTAACCTCCTTATATTATCAGAAGTTCTTTTAAGCAAAAACAAACATTTATAGAAAAATCGGTTTTAGATGCAAAAATTGTGCGCAGTGTATAAATTATGCTACAAATGTATTTTACAGAAAATTCCAAAATTTTTTAAAATATATTATGTGTGTATACAAATTTAACTACTTAAACAGTTCAATTACCAAATAAACAAAAAGTACTAAAACAGGGTTTTTGTGCCGTCCTGCCATTCACAATAATATATACCATCACTGACTACATTTGTCACGTAAACACGTAATGAAATTCTATTTTCTACAGGTTCAGACGTTACGGTTACATTTCATTACAGTCAGATAAGCATTTTCATTGTTTCTCGTATAACAAAATCGATCAGCTGTTCCGACTACATTTACATTTCTACATTTACGGTCGGCTAAATGGGCTTTAACTATTACTTTCCAGTCGCAAAGCAGCTCGAGGCTGGAGAACAGCTCTCGCTGTTTTCTTAAGTGCAGTCAAGCTTTTCGTTGTTGTTTGGCCCTCGAGAGTTTTGCGTCTCACTCTTATTGGTTAACTGTATACCTCAAGTAGCTGTATTAGTTTACAGTTTTTTTTTTTTTTTTTTTTTTTTTTTTTTTTTTTTTTTTTGAGGTAGTTTGTTGTTAACCACGCGGCAACTTCCTATGCGAAGGCATAGGTCGGTACAGTTAGTCATAGCGCCACAAAAAATTACCGTTAATACCATCGTGAGCATAAGGTCTTCGTTACTCCGCCCATGCTGTGCATGCTATACTTCGCAAATTTATTTGCAACTGTATAGTTATATAAATAAATAAATAACTATTACTTCCATGACATAAATAAGGAGGAATTGTGTTTAAGCCGCACAGTCGAGTCAGCAGAATAATGATATGTGGTTGACATTTCGTATTATGGTACCATAGAATTATTTTTGTGTCCCATAAAATCACTGCAAAAAATGCTTAAGTTAGCTTACCCGATATTTTCATGAAAAAAAAACAGTTTAGGCTATATCTCGGGAATATATGGACCGATATCAGAAATTTTCATTTTCTGTATTTTAGAAACTTCCTTATTTTCATGACAAAATCGGATTATGCTATACGAGTATATGGAACGATATCGGAAATTTTCATGTTCCGTATTTTAATAACCTCCTTTTATAACCAGACAAGCTTATAAGCAAAAAAAAAATTGTTTAAGTTCGCTTACGTAACATTGTCATGAACAAATCGGTTTAGGCTATATCCTGAACATATATGGACCGATATCGGGAAAAAATTTGTTTTGCCGTGTAATTGCCATACTTAATAAGTTCAAAACAAACAATTTTTGTTTCAAAAATTTTCATACAAAATTGCAAAAAATAATGGTTGTTTTCAGAATTTTGTATATATCTCAGCTATATGTGAATCAATATTACTTAATTTCAATAGCACGCCCATGAATCGACGGGGTAATAGAATGGTGAAAGAAAAAAGATTCTAAGTCTAATGGTTTTGGACATCGCTTAATCGGCTTTTCTATTAATTCTGATTCAGAATATAGACACGGAAATGAAAATTGTAGAAATTACAAACGGAATCACAAACTTATATACCCTAAGTAACTAAAAAAGATGTGCTTTTTACTTAAGTCCAGCCAATGCTAGACTAAAAGTTTTATTTTGCGGCAGCATTATCGGTAAAATCACCTATTTGACGCTCTGATGGTTTGCAAAATTATAGTAGTTTCATATGTATGTATATGGGCGTGCTATAAAATACAGAGTCTACTTATATATGTTTTATATTATATATCATCAAAAATTAAAGGCAAATAATTTTAAAAATTGTTGTCATGAACTTCAACGACTTGATTGCACTGATCAGACATGAAAAAGTGATTATCGTCAACAGCAATCTTCTGCCACTGGGCTGCCACCTCGTAATAATAACAGACCTCATTTACACAGTTATTTCACTTTATTTTGCCAGAAAAATTGTTCTAGTGAATCGTTCCAGAACAAATTTTAATTGTTTTGTAGCAAAAATGTTGTTCCGAAACAATGGGTGAATCCAGCTTAGTCAGTTCATGGTTTTGCCATTAGAAATTATGAATATTTTAGAAAAGAACTGATCGCCCATATACTCGTAGAATACAAACAATGTTATAGAAACTAAATTAGTTTTCGTATCTGGTTTTTAATAAAATGGAAGATACTCGTATTTTTTTGTAGAAATCAAAACATCATATTAAGGGTGGAATATAATGTCGAGATATTCTAAAATTGGATAGCGCGTTTGCCAGATATGTCAACACCGTTTATATTCTTTGGGGCTATTTGAAGCAGTGAATGTGAACAAGCAAAAACGAAGTGTAAGTAACATTATTTTTTACAATTTCCGTGAAAACTTTTCCATTTTATGCACTAATTAAAAGAAAAGATTTTATAATAATTAAAAGAAAAGTTATTAAATTGTAGGGCCACCCTGTATAACTTATACAGCAGACGGTATTTTCGTTAACAAGAACTGAAAATATTTTCACAACAAAAATCTGTAACTGCCAAAAAACTGTAAAAGAGAAACACTGCAGCAGCTAGTATCAGTTACCCCAGCAGCAGCAATTGAAAAATGTTTGTGTGTTTGTTCATTTTTTAGTGGCTTTTACATATTTTTGCATAAAAAAACCCAAGTGCATGATGCTAAAGTCAATTTATTTTGGCCATATTTTTTATTTGTTACAGAAATGGAATGAAAGAAATCAGCGCAATGCTGAGTAAATAAAGTGCACTTTAAATAATAAATTTATTTTTTCGGTACTTAAGCCTAAAAAATGAACAAAAGTTTTTGGCATTGGAAATAAATGATAAGGTTTTAAACAGGAATCAAAGAAAAACTATGTGTGTTTCTTATGAACTTGGTATGGCTGATGATATGAAAATAAAAGTTGTACTTTTGTATGTTAAACAAAGTCAAGGTGTTACCAAAACATTACCAGTCGTATTTGTAAAAAGTCTTAAATCTTGTTTGACATATATTTTAACACAGAGGGAGTTTTTTAAGTAAAGTGTACGAGTATGCATAAATAGTTTGATAACTTCGATACATTAGTGTGTGTTAGTGACACATCAGTGTTAGTGTAGTTGGATTTGTAGAAAGATGTAATCACTTCCTGGTGGCGTTCTTTGAGCGATTTTTCATTTTAATATTTTCATCTCTGATTCGTGCTTACAAAGTAGGTTTCATAGCGAGATTTCTGTGACAATGTGGATAATGAAAAATTCTTCAATGAATGTACGTAACAACTACACATCTAAAGGCTTTGATATACTATCCTACACGATCGTGCGATCTACCAAATATAGCATGTGCGATAAGCATGAGCGGTATGCATCAGCCATATGAGGAGTTCGATATGTGACTAACACAGCCTAAAAACACGTGCGTGCATTAGTGTAACAAAAACTATGATACTACGCTATAAAGCTTAAATCAAATTATTTTTATTTTCTTTCATGCTGCTGCCACATACTTGGTTGTATCTAGTGAAAGCCATCATACATGAACAAAATTTTTATTATATTGCTTTCATTGTGAATGGTTGTCGGATATAAGATAAAAAAAGAAGAAGAATATAAGTAAAAAGTAATAAAAATAATCTATTGGTTTTCAACCTGGAACAAAATTTCATTATTATTTTTAAATCTAAAGTTTTAAACACATAGACCATAGCCGACTTCATAACTTCACGTCAGCAAATTCTGCAACCGGTAATTGTGGTCGTCTAGTTGACTACTAAATTATTTTGAACACGGTAGTAACATAAATTCTTCTTCCCCTCAAAGGCTGCGTACCTTGGTGGCAGTTCTAACAGGACATTGTCACATAGGGACGCGAGCTAGGAGGTTAAATCTTCCATTTATTGACTTCTATAGAAGTTGCGGCGATAAGGACGAAGAGGAGAGTGTTGAGCGCTTCCTCTGTCGGTGCCCGGCTCTCTGTTCAATGAGACCGCTGTATCTAGGCGGACTGATGCTGCAAGGACTGGCAGATATATCAGAATGCCGAGTGAACAGACTGGATTCCTTTATCCGGTCTTCGGGTTGGTTTGGATCTGAACCGTCGGGGGAAGTGTAAGTTAATAGGCTGCACTTCTCCCTCAGGCAACACAACGGGGACAAAAGGAGACAAGTGGGCTAGTTTCCTGTTCAACCTAACCATAACATAAATTTATGTACATAAAAGTGTACTTCAATATGGCCACCTTAGATACATAGTGGCTGCTGAAAGCTGTAACCGAAAAAAAACGTAACAACTTATTTTCTGTGTAACTAACCTGCCCCATTTTTGTTTTTTTTTTTATAGATTGATATTTAAATTTAACTAAAATGGAGAATTGGAACAATGAAACAAGAATTTGGATAGTGCAACGCTTTCACGATTTAAAGTCCTTTCTTACCGTCCAAAGAGAATGTAGGCGCACCTTTGGCGGCACTCCTCCTAGCAGATGAAGTATACGATAATGAGGCTCGTAAAGAATTTTGCGCAAGAAGGCGTTATCATCAAGATCCCTCAATTCGGACACAGGAAACTATCGCTGCTGTAGCTGCTGCCATAGAATCCAATCCTAGAGTTTCGACAACGGGCTTATCTGCTCAAATGGGTGTCAGCAGACAGTCACTGCAGACAATTTTGCAACAAGATTTAAACTTACTTTCGTAAAACATTCAATTAACAAACAAACTGTACCCTAGAGACTTCCTGATTCGCTTGGAATTTTGTAAGAAGATCATTCAAATGGTGTCAGAGGATGAAAACGTCTTGAACTATATTTTTATGTCTGACTAGGCACTAGGACATCGACTTCGTATCACAGTGTGGTGTGCAGTTTCTTCAAGGTTCATTGTTCGAAAAAAATGGTTTTTACTGTTAATGGAGACCGTTACTTAAAGATGTTGAAAGAGTTGTTCTTTTTAGAATTACGCTGAAAGAGAATCTCTTTAAACACTGTTTGGTTTCAAGAAGATGAGGCAACTTCCCACATAGCCACGCTTGTGGGAAGTTGCCAGAATTGATGCAAAAATTTTCCAGGTCTCCTGACCTCACTGGACCTGATTTTTTTTTTTTTTTTTTTTTTGGGTTATTGCAAACAAGTAGTTTACAAAGGATACCAAACAAATTTGGATGATTTAAAGCAATCCATTCAAACGGTATTTGAGACAATTGCCACTGCAACACTCCAGGCAGTAATGAATAACTTTTTCATAAGATGTCGCACATGTGTCATCGAGGGTGGAGCCCATTTAAGTTCAATTGTTTTCAAAACTTCATGAATTACTTTAATAAAATTTATTTTTTAGTAATCCAAATGAATTTCTAAAAAATAAATTGCATAAACTTTACAAAAAGTTATTTGAGTTTTTTAATGTAGCAAAATTGATCAGCCACCCTGTATTATATTCATCTCATATTGAATCACGTATGCAATTTGTTAATTGACCGCATTTTTTGTGCAGTGTTTGCTGTCTCTGATCATGATGCGTCATGACCCGAGTTTAAATACGAAAATGGGTGCTGATGGGTAGAGTAGCGGCTACGAAACATCTAGTTGTCCTAAAAAAGTTTGATTATTTTTCTGGTCTTCTTTAATCGAATATGACTGATCACAGCAAATTTGTAAAAAATCCTTCTTAACCTAGCGTCTCCACATAGCAATATTTATTGCGGCAATTGTCAAATTTGATTACGTCCATAAAATGTGCGATGTGTAGACCGCAAATTGCTATAGATAGCAATCTATTGTGCAATGATTGCTCTACTGATTGCTTGAGCAATGATTGCCAAGCAATGAGCTGTCAGTTGTTATAATTTGGTATACAAATATAACAAACACGGTGATGTGCATACAACAAACACAGTGTTGTTCATACAACTCCTCACGTTGAGTTCTATTAGTATTTGTGATGAAGCACTAATACGTTTATGACACCTAGAGCAATTGGCAATCGCTGTACTGTTATTTTGCCGACATTTTTGCTTGACCTCAGCAATTAAAATTGCTATGTGGAGACGCTACGTAAGACACTTAAGAAAGGAAAATCTTGAACAAAAATTCGATGTACAAATGTAAAAACAAGAAATTTTTGAAACTGATTTTGTGCTTCGGAAATCTGTTACGATATATTTCACATATCTATAGTTACGATATATTTCACATATCACACTATCACATTTGTACGTGTTGTCTACTTTTTTAAAATTTTTCAATACAACGTATTATAAATGGTAAGTACTTAATTGGGAGGTTCAAACGGAGTCATATCACGCATAATATTACGACTTTTTAAACTGTGTTTTTTATTTGTCAGAACATAAATCATACCCATCAAATTTAAAATAGCACACTAGATTATAACGGCATGCTCTCTGTTATCTTATTTTTTTAACGCTATTATTTTAAGACTTATGAGTTTATGACCATCCTTTGAAACCCGTAAATGTTTGCATGGTAATGCAAGACTATAGCTTTTGTTCGAGCAAAATTTTACTTAAGTAAAATATATTTTTCATGTTTACACATTTGCTATAAGGGAAATCAAAGTAAAGTGTAAATGCGTAATAATATACTTGATGGTTGCAGTGCTACAACATTTGCAAAAACAACCTGGAATACTCGGGAATTGTAAATTGTAGATTTTGTAAATGTTGTACCATCTTCAATATTGATCAAAATGCTGTCAATTAGATGTTAAAGACCCAATTCTGACGTGATGAAAGTTGTACCGTCTTCAATATTCTTCAAAATGCTGTCAATGAGATCTTAAATACTCAACTCTGACGTGATGAAAGAGGTTTAGAAAATCAATATTTAGCGACCGATTGCCAAACTTTGCATCGGACTTCTTTTCACTGAACGCATGTTGCTTTTATACGGCAAGATATATTTGATATGTAAAAGTGGCTTTACTAAGTATGCAGACGGAGAAACTTAATATACATAATAGCCTTTACTTGATGAAGTAATCGTTTAAACGATTTCTTTTTTTTTCATATAAACAAAAAAAGGTTTTAATAAATTTTTGGATTCTCTGATTAGGCAAACTTTATATTGCAAATATTAATGATTTACGTTAAAACTATTTAAAATTTTTTAACTTACCTTTCAAATTTCCCAGTTGCATATCTGCTGCAAATAAAGATTTTACTTTTTGTTGCACTAGTGCCTCGCGCTTAAATTTGCAACTGTAATGTCATTAATTTTTATGCAATAAATTTTGCCAACGTAGGCCCGCTTCAACTGCATGTCACAAAATCAAATGAATTTTTCTTCTCAATTTTTTTTCCAAAGCAGTTTTAAAGCGGAGGCATGAGCTAACAAATTTATGTCTTTTTTATGGTTGGTGTTTTTTATTTTTATTTTTACACTTGGCTCTCAAAAGTGGTTGAACAATGTTTAACCTTAAGGTGAATTGCGTTTATACTGCTTTTTTTTCTTCAATTATTTTCCAAAGTTTTTTTTTTTAATAATTTAAGTTGATAGTTTTGTGGTTTAGTTGAGCATATGTTAAATTTTCGATCTAAAAAAAAAAGAATGTGAAACGATAATTATTGGTTCACGCAGTTGATAGAAATAAAACATGATCCGTTTACGGAGTGTGTATTATTTATTAACAGTGTGTTACGATATCAAGTACACATCTGTTTCATATAGTTCTATAGCTTAATTTAGAAATGTGTAACAGAAACGTTTTTATATAAATTTATTCAATATTTCGTTTTAAGATAAAAAACTTCTCTTAATATGTGTAATTGTTCGAGCTTAAGGTCTTTTTTGAAATTTTTAATTTCTTTGATTTTTAATTATCTGGCAATATTTCGCTTTCCTTTGGATAGCTTCTTCAGACCAAATAATATTTATTTAATTTCAATTTGCAATTGTTATAATTTTTTTTTTTTTTTTTTTTTTTTAATAATACAATTTGAAAAAATTGTTTGTGACAGGAAATCAAATATCATGAAAAATCAAGGCGAGTTTATTTACAATAGGTGAAATTTACTGCGCAGCTGATAACTTTTTTTTTAATTTTAATCTGTTTGAAAAAAAATTTAAAATAAACAGTTTAGTTATATTCACTATATTAGCTTCTAACATTGATACCAATAAAAAAAATTATAAACAGCTTGTTTTCTATGTTTCCCAGCAGTCGACATTTCATAGACAGCTGGCAAACAGCAGTTTATAATTATTTTATTGGTATCAATTTTAAACCAATTTTTTAAAATTATGTATTGTAGCTTGAGCGCGAGGTATGATCCAGAGTCTTCCCCAATCCGGCTGGCAATTTTCACCTTCAAAATTTTTTGATTTTCCATCAAGCAAATTTTCACACATACTATTACCATGCTTGTTAAGCATTTTGATCGTGTCTATCCGCCTTTAAGTCAGTAATTCATTATCCTACACAATCGTACGATCTACCAATTATAACGTGTGTACTGAAAAAGTACTCAAAGTGCAGCTGTTTGACATATTTTTGGACAAGTCGTGCGATTTAAAAAATTTTATGAACATTTTCTTAAAATGATGGTTTCCAGCGATGAGAGATCTATTTATTGTGAAAAATATTAGAATATTGCTGGCGCCGCCATAAAGAAATTGAAGTAATGTAAAATTATTATGGTAAATTATTGCAATTATTCTTGTATAATAGTGTGGCACTACAACGAAATTTTGAAGCGATTCTGTAAAGTCCTTTAAGGATCTTTGTATTCGTTTCAAGTTTTGAGATTGCCAAAAAATTTAACGTACCATTGAAAAATAAAAAGTTTAAATAGAATATACTTAGATACATGTTTGGTTGGTATTAGCTTTTTCATAATTGGCTTTAGAATCTGAACACAATATAACGATAATTTACTGCGGTGCGGGTTTTCACATAAATTTGAAGTAAAAACTGTAGTGCGGAACGGCATAAAATTAAAATATATTTTATTTTCATTGCGGACTTTGGTATTCTGTAAATTTTTGACTCTCTCTCGTTTTCTGATGTTGCCATAGTTTTTGAATAATTGTCGATTTTCATAACATAATTGTAGACAAACAACACGATTTAAAAGCTTATAAGTTTTTGTCATGAAGTATAAAAGTTTAAAAAATATATTAGCGCAAGAAGAAATAATGGCCAATAACGAAAGAATTATCGAAGAAGTTAAAGAGGTTGACTGTCTTTATAATTTGCAGTCGGGTAGTTACAAAAACTTTCAGTGTAATGAAGATTAGTAATATTGATGTGTTCGTCATCTATGGCCCCCAAAAAATGAGGAAGACCAGTTTTTTCTTAAAAAGATATTTGGAACAAATCGTTTATATTAGGATTAGCCACATAGACTTCATGTAATTCATTCTATATTACTTCGCATGTTTCATAAATAACCTTACTACCTGTGGGTACTCCAAAATTTATATGTCCGAGTTAAAACTTGCATAGTGCACGCTTGAGCAAAGTATAAAAAATTTGGTTTGGGGATGGTGAAGCAAGAAGTTTCTAATCATATTTCTAAACAGCTTGCAGACTTAACATTATACATTAACACTTTTATTTACATTAAGGTAAGTGATAATCGGCTCCTGGGTCTAAGTGGTTTTTTAAATTAATGTTTTTCCAGTTTCGGTTTAAGTAGTGAAACGTACACCTTATATTGAGAAATACTCATTCTTGTTGTTAGATGAAGATGCTCCTCATCCTGGCGTGTTTTAAAAAATCCATCCCAATCTGTTGGTTCATTAACGGGTCTTACCTACCATCTTCTGCTAGTATGTGTCTTGGTTTCTAATTCCGCGCATTAAGTAAACGTGGCAAACAAACTAAAATTTTTTTTAATACTACAAAAATTTTTTTATTTACTACCATTACAAAATACTTACACAAACAGTAAATTTTTTAGCAAATTCTATAAAAATGTATGCACAAATAAATTATTAATTTAAAATGTAAACTAACAACGACAAGTACTGCCGTCGGCCTCTTCCGTTGTATAACGGTTATTTCTTCTCTCCCGCAACTGGAAACCGTAACGCACCGCAAACATTGTGTTCAGACTCTTAGCAGGAAACGCAACCGTAACCCAATGAAAATTTTATTCTCTAAATAAATTTCTAATAAAGAATTTATATGTATAATTTATATGTATAATTTGAGTTTTTCATAACACTTTTACATTCACATTGCACATGTTATTTGAGTGTTTGACTAGTCTTAGTACGAGATGTCGTTTGAATGTAAAAGCGAAGCCGTAGCGAAACACATAGCAAAAGTTTTATCTGATGTGGTCTTCTCAGTTAGCTTCATACAATTGCCACGACCTGGCAACTTAGATATTGTAATATTAAAAGAAAATTGTACAATTTATTTACAGCTATACTGTAAGCTTTGCATTGTATAGCCCTCTTACCCCGCCTGCCACCAACCACGTTTTTAATAATCAAAACTTAATTTAAATTTTGCTTTGAGGCAAAGCACACCTCCCAGCTTTAAAACTGTTCGTCTACATGAGTTTGAAAGATGTTGGGTTAAAAAAGTCATCTTGTAGTGGTTGTTTTTTTATATTAATATTGCTAATAAAACAATTTGTAATTTAAATATATTGACAAATATTAATCATATTTTTCTCGTAAAAAGCTTTTTAATCTTTCATTTACGTATATTTGATTTGACAGTAATCAGCTCGCTTTAAAAACCAAATATCTAATTTTGTTTAATATGATGTTATTGAAATTTTTCTTCTATATGTGCCGACGTTTTTATCATAAATGAATCGGTTAAACAAATTTGCAGTTTTCAGCATGGTATACGCCAATACATATCCCATATGAGTTTGAACTCAAGATTTTCGGGGACTAAATGATTAAAATCGTCGTTAGTATTTTTATTTTATATTATTTACTATCTTTTTGCATCTTAATGCAAAATTGCATGATTGCAAATTGTGTAAAATCTATGTATGATTATATATATATCTAGTAATTTGTATAGCTTCATATTGATAGTTACAGTCAAATCGCGATAATTCGTACCCCTATAAATCGTAATTCTCGATAATTCGTAATAAACTGTCGGTCCCTTGAAAAAATCTCGATAATTCGTAAAATTTCCATTCATTTTGGTTACCTCGATAATTAGTAATTTTTTTCCAAATAAAATCCTCTTTACCCCTTATAAATCGTAATTGTTTGCTACTACCAGTTATAATTCATAATAAAACAACAGAAACATGGAAAGAATGATTTTTGTTTACCACTATTTTTTTCATGGGTTTTAGCTTGGAGGTGTGTGTGTATTTGTTTTCTTAAGATCAGTTTCATGAACCATAAAGAAAAATGTCAAAGCGCACGCATCTCTGTCGGTATTAAATAAATTTGCAATTTTATTTTAATTATTTTGTATTTTATTTAATACATATATTTTATATATTTTTTATAGTTTTAGTAAAGAAATTAAAAACCCCGGTTAATTCGTATTTATTTTATTTTAACCCCGTTAAATCGAAACCTCGCTAAATCGAAAACTCCCATAATTCGTAAGAAATGGACGGTACCTTGCGATTACGAATTATCGGGATTTGACTGTATTTTATTTTTATCTTATTCAAAATGAATATTCAAAGAAGAACTACTACAAAAAATATGTTTCTCCTTAATCAATAATTATATATTTGTTACCGATATTTGTTGATAAATTTTTACTTTAACAAGTTTGTAATCAAGAATTCTGCTATCAATAAAGTTTTTATAAAAATTTAAGCCATTGCCATATTCAAACAATTAAGTTTTTTATTCGCTATTTTTAGCTTCTACCATTTATACCAATAAAAATTATAAATAGCCTGTTTTTTATGTTTCCCAGCTATCTATATGTCGACATTTCATAGGAACTACCCTAATCATCAGTAGACTTTGGAAATTTTTGAAAGATATTCTCAAACATTCAACTTTATATCCCAGCAATATAAATAAATTGCTGAGAATTTAAAAGAAAAATGCTCTAATAATATCTGTCAAAACACAAAAAACAAGCCTTTTCATTTATTCACCTCTCTAACAAGAAAGGTGTAAAGAAATGTTAGAGAGGTGAATAAATGAAAAGGCTTGTTTTTTGTGTTTTGACAGATATTATTAGAGCATTTTTCTTTTAAATTCTCAGCAATTTATTTATATTGCTGGGATATAAAGTTGAATGTTTGAGAATATCTTTCAAAAATTTCCAAAGTCTACTGATGATTAGGGTAGTTCCTATGAAATGTCGACATATAGATAGCTGGGAAACATAAAAAACAGGCTATTTATAATTTCCATTGCCATATTTTTAGACAAAATTTCTGTTAGGAATAATTGTTTTTGCATGTTTTTAAACTCAATGAAATTTTTTTAAACAAATTTCTACTATGGATAATCGAGGGCAGGTCAGTAATGTACCTGTTATTTTTCACAATGTAAAATGCCTATATGTCGTCTGTTACCTCATTGCGTCTGTAAAAAACATGAGCAAAGTCGTCTGACAAAATTTCAAATAGAGTGTTTTCTATTTTTTTATGTTTAAAAATCTGACATTAGATCTCTATGCCTCGCGAACAATTCAGCCGCCATTTTTGGGCGGTATAAAATTTTAATGCATTTATATATTAATTTGTTTTAAATGATTATATTTATAATAACAAAAAGCATAGACGATGTTAGACGTAAAAACATATCGTCTGTGGGTGCTTTAAGCGGCGTTGTCAACTTTCAAAATGCATCAAAATGGGGGAAAAAGCGCATTATTTCAACAAAAACGTACCGAATTTTTAAATTTTT
This sequence comes from Thecocarcelia acutangulata, assembly GCA_914767995.1. NCBI lineage: Eukaryota > Metazoa > Arthropoda > Insecta > Diptera > Tachinidae > Thecocarcelia > Thecocarcelia acutangulata. The sequence goes on along the minus strand of OU612094.1, from coordinate 105,976,438 downwards.
CCTTTCATTTTTAAAAGGCTATTTTATATTTTAAGAAGTATAAAATTCTTATATTAAAAACATGATAATGCAAGCCTTTTAAGCGACTATTATTCAATCAAACTGGGTCTGTTGCATGCCATCAAATTTGTTCAATAGCTAGAATACGTGTTTGTCAAACTTGACTTATAGTACGACTCTATTAGTTTTATTAAGATAATGTTACCTTTATAATAAATATAACGATATTTTATCAAATTAATTATTAAACAATATCATTTAATTATTTTTGCTGTCGGCTGAAATCAGCAGTTACTTTTACTGCCTATTATCAGGGACTCAAAAATATAGCTGCTCCTGCAAAATTTATTGCAGGAGCATACAACCATTACTGTCGAAAGAATTTACGATTATCGGATCATTAGAAGTTACAGAATCGCAATTCAAACACAGTGTATATTTCATTTGTGTTTTCGTGAGCGGTGTCTTATTGAAATGTACGAAAATTTGCTAGAATTATAAATAAAAGATGAAGCTTACTATAATCAATATTTAATTCAAACGTTTTGGAAAAACTTTATAATTTATTTAATAATTTGGTAATTTCTCAATTACCAAAACTGTAACGAATTCACAAGCCATCATAAATATGAACTTCACTGTTTAGAGACTACATTTATAGTAATATTTAACGAGCATGTCTTGATCGTTTAATAGCAAAACACTCTCTAAAAGCAGCATACTTTATAGAACGAAATGTTTCTTTTTCTTTCGAGAATGTGTATATTATACAATAGCAAAATTGTCTGACTTTATGCATATAACATGGTACGTTTTCCACGTAAAATGAAACGTAAAAATTTTGGACACTTGCTTCAACTTTTTTCTCACAATAAAACAAAAAGTTGAGTTGAATTTGATTTTGTGCCACCGATATTTAAAAAATGCATCGAAAATGTAAAAAAGCGCAAGAATTTTTCTCACAAACGCACCGAGTTGACAACGCTGTCAGTAAGTCCCTGACTTTTGGAATTTTCCGTCTCTTAATTGAAATGGCAACACAGTTTCTGTCAACAGACAACTCTCAGTCGACTCTTGCCTAAATTTGAACTAGTTTGTAAGAACGTAAATATTAAAACCCCGGTTAGGTGTGTTTAAAGCCCTGTATTATTTGGTATTCGAAAAATAGACATTTGAAAAATTCCAGTTACAGTAAAACCAAACAAAAAAAACCGGTCGAATAATACTTGTTCGATTGCTTTAATTACAATATTACAGCATAGAAAATTCATTTGTAGATTGAGCAGGCCTAAGGGTTTGTAATCTTTTTGATATAAATATGTAAATAATACTTTATTATTATCGATTTCATAGTTTTTTGCTTTTTCTGTAAAAATATATTTAGTTACGTCTGTTTTTATTTAACAATTATTGAAGTAAAAAGTGACTTTGTTAACTCAAACTATTTACAAAAATAAAATCAAACATGGTCACATGGCATTGATTTATTTAATGGTATTTTCTGATAAAAAATGCTGCCCTTTAAATCTTTATAATTTTTTTCTGATTACCATCACCCTTAAAAAGTTGTGTTAAAATGTGTTATTAGCACAAAAGAACAAAAAATGCTAACAAAGTACCTTTTAATAATAATGTACACTTAGCGTTTCAAATATATCATGACTACTTTTAACATACCAACGTTTTAATCACTATTTTTATCTTATAAAAGCTATCATCAGCAGCACCGTTTACTCATCTACAATAACAAAAGAATTTCATATTTGCATAAACACGTATGAAACAAAGATGTAAAAAAGGGCAGTATCTTCACCTTACTCGAAGTACAGTGTAGGATATGCTACATGTTTTGCCAGTTTTAAGTGCAACATGTTTTGAAAAGAACATGATACCCTTTAATAGTGTATCAAATTTTTTAGAAAAGAACGTGTTCAACCACTGTATGTAGCATAGGTGTAACATTTTTATCAGAAAAGAAAACCCATTATTGTTCATCGTTGACCGTCGTAAGAAGAAGAAATAAATCTAATGCAAAAAATACCACTTATAGCGAATTTCATCCGATGTACACAAATACGTTACAACAACAACTTTATATATTTTTTCCTGTTTAAAATATTTGAATAAAATTATTGTTATCGATATAAATACTCATCTCGCTGATAAACTTTTTAGGAAACATTTTTGTTATAACACTTTTGCGGTATTTAAATTTCTCCTTTAGTATAGTTTATTGTTTACAATCAATTTACACTTTTTTCATTTTTCAACTCTCTTATGCGAGTCTGATACAATATTTTCTTGTAAATATTACAACAATTATTTACCTGAAGAATTTTCCCAACGGAAAACGCAATATTGAATAAATTTATTTAAACATATTTATAAAAAACGACCTCGGAAATTGCAAATTATTTAAAACAAGAAATTAATTTTTTTTATTTATATAAATGATTGAAATTGTTTTTCGCTGTGTTGCATTTAACTGTTTCACAGAACAACAGTTTCAATTCAATTTACATTTTTACATATGTATAATGATATATTATATTCAAAAACAGTTGTGTTTTTAACGCATTTATAACCAATTTACAAATGATTTCGATTCTCTCTCCATTTAATTTAATTTACATTAATTGTGCAACCAAATTTGGCTACAAATTCTGTTATGCATTGAAGCGTTTGTGTTGTTGTTTTTTTTCGTCAGTGTGTCGTTGTTGTTTTCTTTTTACTCTCTTTAACAATTTATGGCGTTATTTGTTCCATAAATTATTTATAAGGTTTAAGAAAAACTAAAATGATATAGAAATGTTAGTAAATAGTGTATATTGTAATAAAGTACAGTAAATATTTAATCAATTCTTTGCCCTTTTCCATAAGACTTATTTCTTTAATTAAATTAGCAGTGAGCAGCAATGTTGACTAGCGTAGGGACTTTTTCCTTTTTATAATAATATTTTGTTTTTAATTCGACGTGCAGGGAAAAAAGGACAGATTTTATAATTTTAGATGTAGTGTAAACAAGAGTTTTCGTGCTATGAATAAGAATCTTTATCTGAATTGAACATCCATGCATTTTGGTCCATATATGTAAAGTTGAAAAGTTCTGGAATAATTTAGCATATACCAATTTCGAAAACAGGATTGAAATTGTATTAAGCCTGCTGACGCATCTGAACATGCCTATACTAAGGGAAAATCTGTTGAGACTGCGTTGCATTCGCTCGTAGGGTATGTAGAGAGATCCCTGGAGCGTGAGGAGTATGCATTAGTTGCCTTCCTTGATATAGAGGAATATTGAGGGTCATAATAATGGCTCTGGAAAGACTGAACTATAAATCAGTCAATTATGTGCTTCATATGGAATCTTCTGACCAACAGGGTCATAACTCTCAATATGGGGCGAGCCACAATTTGCAGAGTGGTTAGAACGGGCAGCCACTGGGAGGGGTTGAGTCTCCTCTTCTGTGGAATTTAGACCTGAATTCGGTATTGATAGAATTAGATTCTATGCTGTTTAGAACAGTGGCATTTGTCGGGTAAGTACCCGGACATACTATCACAGCAACTAGGCTCTGCGCTAACCCTTATAGAAGTATGGTGGTCTAAGGGTGAATCCGCAGAAAACTGAGCTTGTACTCTTCACTCGAAGGTATAAGACTCCATAGTTGGCTCTACCAATCGTAGTGCTGTCAGACAGTGCGAAATATCTGGGCATATACCTAGATTCCGCGCTATCCTGGCAGCATAATATCCAGTCAAGGGCAGAAAAAGCGGCTATCGCCTTATTCTTGTGCGGAAGACCTGGGGAATAAATCTTAGGAATTCCTGCTGGATATTCAACACAAGTGTTAAGCCCATTCTAACGTATAGAGTGCTCGAGTGGTGGAAGTCGTTGGAGAAATCCACCCACTGTAAAATCGTAGAAAAGATAATGCTTTGATGGTGATTGGTGCTTCCGGCACTACGCCATAAAAACACTTTTGACTATGCTGAACTGGCTACCGACTGATCTCATGCCGGCTCTACTGCCCGACAAGAGATTTGCTGTAATTTTATCAGGCACGGTCTCGGAGAGGATCATTTAAGTGACACATTTTAATTTCTCTTCAACGAGCATAATTGGAGCTCTTCTCATATCCTGCTCTTTGCATCTACATACAATATTAGGTTATAAAAGAGAAAGGAAAAATAAATAATTATCTAGTCGTAACGCAATATTTTTTAAATATAATGACGATAAAAACAGAATGACTTTTCAATATTGATTCATGATTCTTCATGTTTTTCGATTTATGATAGTCAATACTAATATTCCACAATCAAAACAGATATTTATTTTAATTCATAAAAAAATTATACCTGCTTAAACTTATAATCAAAGTAAACCAAGGAAAAATATGTCGAATATTTTTTGATTGTAGGGAAAAGGCAATTTTTATACAATTCTAAAAGATCGCTTGGCGACACTGGTGAGTGGAATTAACTCGCAAGTGATTCAGGTTGGCTGTGATTTTTTCACTTGTATGCAGAAACAAACAGTGTTTGATATAGATAATTAATTTTGAACTTTATAGATATATATCATAGATATTTAATTTTAGCTTTAAAGGGTATTTTTCAAGGAAAAATTTTTAAAGTATTAATATTTTTTGTTATATGCCGAAAACATAATATAAAAACACAAAAATAAATAAATATCTATAACTTATTTTTATATGGATTACAAATTTATTATTTATATTGTGAAAAATTTATGGACATAATTGTTATGTAATATTGCTATGCTAAAACTTTGGCAGCACAGATATTAAAAGCTCATGTAGTAGGTACAAAGGCGTGCAATGTTTGTCTTTGACATTTTAAAAATGAATTTGCACTTGCGTGTGTAATCAATCGTGCAAATTGAAAGTGTTTTAATTATTTTTTTCGATGTATTGGTTGTTAATAGGTACTCGCAACTTGAAACAAGTTACTTGCACGTGTTACCTCAGTGTAATATAATAACTGCAGAAAGTTTAACAAGATTCCAGCCATTAAAAAAGCCAACCCAGTTAGACAAAAATTGTGTATTGCAAAACTTATACACATAGATGTTCAAAATTCATATTTCTCATTTGCTTTTATAAAACCTTTTATGATATGGTGCACCTTAAGGGCTGTAAATAAATACATTTTGTATTAATACATCATGTACAAGCCATGGAATGAACTAACCGCCTTTCAGCCCATGCTCAACTAACCCTACAAGCAAGTTATGCGTCTTTGTTTTCTTCCCTTATCTCTCTCACTATTTTTCCCGTTATACTTTTAACTTTTGAAGCTGGCCTTTAACAATAAGTTTTTATATTACACAAACTCATTTGAATAACTTTTCATAAAACATACACTTGAATTCCTAAATAACCTTTCAATAAATGAGTCCAAATACATTTGAATGTATTACAGATCTGCATCGAAAAACGATTTATTAAAAGAGAGAAATTTCTTTTAGTAAAGCCTACTAGCATGTCCATATGAAAGTTTATTTATATGCTAGGAACACAACTGTGACGAACGACGAATTTTTGGTCGCGACTATTCGTTGCCAAATATAAAAAAACATTGCTCGTCATGCTCAGCAAAAGTTGAAATAGATTTATTTCTAATTTTTTGTCAGCGAACGACGAACAAAACAGTTTCAAATGATCAAATAAATATAAATGGTTATATTAGTCCATGTAGTAAAAAATTTTATGAAAATGTTCTCAAAATATATTGTACCTCAGATAAATTGTTCAAAAATCCCTCTTTCGAATGGAATTTATATAAGTATACTTTTAATATGACCCCCTTAGTATTTATATTCATTTTTTTAATTTTTTCTTTGCACGGAAGGTAAACAATTTTATCTACACAAAAGTTTGTTGATATTGTGCTTCAAACCTATTATTTTTGAGATTACACTATAACCTATTATACTAGAGATTACGCCATGCGCATGATTTCCGTTAGATGATGTAGTTTAAGCTTAGGCAGAGTATGTATTTAAAAATATATCTAGGGCTGTTTTTGCATTGTTTCGTGACTTCATTTGCCCAACATGTGCAAAAGATTTAAATTTTGTGTGAGAGTTGTTATAATCATCTATTCTATCATTCTTGCTTCACACGATGAATTTATACAACGAATATTTTCCGGCGAATTCGTCGCGATGGGCGAAATTCGTCGTTCGTCGCAGTTGTGTTTTTAGCAATATTCGTCGTTCGCTCACTCATTTGTGATTCGAGCACAAATCTTGATTGCACCTAGATGATTGTACCTACATGGCGGTTTCTTATGGCGATATTTTGGCGATTTAAAAATCATGTGGCGAAATAGTTGGCTCTTTTTACATACTTTGTATTTTAAATCTGGCATTCTTATTTTATCTAATGTTTTGTTGTCATACTGAATGCTCAAATGATTTAAAATGAACTATGCGCCGAAAAAAATCGTCTATTTTTGATATTCATAAATCCGATTGCTATCAAAATGAATCATTTAAATCTTAAATTTCAGTCTGAATACATGCATTACTATTTTCTACTACACAAGTTTTTTCCTCAAATATTTTAAACCAAATAATTTTTGTAATTACGGTAAATGCAGCCATTGATAAATCGGACTCTTTCCTACTATTAAATGTAATAGATTATGACTCTCAATTTGAAACTCAGCTAAGGAATACAAGAATAATTTAATACCAGAATAAATAAATTATTTAAAATTATAGTGTGTCATATATGAAAAAACTTTTGAAGTAAATGTCGTACCGCTTACATGAAAATATGAAGATATTTAACATTTTCAATAACAAAATTCGGTAAGCCGCTAATCCAAGTAAAGTTTTCCGTGAATCGCTAAAACTATGAGCACAAAAGTTTCGGCAGGTGAGTATGAGATTCAATGAGCAAAATTGTGCTATATTAATTGGAGAGATTTACGAGTATTTCAATGAAAAAATAGCTACGAATTTATTTGAATTTTGGACTTAAGTTTCTTTGCAACTGCAAAGACGTTTGAGCCAACGGAAAACATGTTTAAAAAATTCAATCCTAATGCTACGTATGATGTACAAAATAGTACAGATCAGTCAGACGAGGCTGAGGTTTATAACTTCTAGATTTGTGCTTTTAGCTACTTAAAACAGACATATGTATGTAATTTTTTTAAATTAATTTATAACATGTAATATTAAACCCATAGAGCTAACCGTGATATATTTGTATATTTTTTATATAATGTGACTAACAGTGCTATTATGTATATAAATATAATACATATGAATTAAAAGAATAAAAATTATATATGACAACAAAACTATGAAAAATCATTTGAGGAGATTTTTAGGCATTTATTGTCATTTGACGATCATACAAAAAATATTTTGGCGATTTTTGATGAGGTGAGAATTTTGATTGTCAGATTGGCGCTAGAGGTGCAAAAAAATCTGACAACCATATCACTAGTTGATCTGATTTAAATCTCAAAATAAAATACCCAGCGGCCAAAGTTTTGCTTATACCCAGCGGCAAACACTGCCTAAAACATTACTTCCCTTCAATGACTGCTAACTTACACAAGTGTACGGCAGTAGTATATGAAGTTCACAAAAATATATTACGTTCATCTTTTGTGTCATATTTATATGTGCGTAATTTATTTTTTAGTTGTAAATCGAACGTTCGCATTTCACATTTAGTGAAAAAAGAAAACAATGCAGTAAATAAAAAAAAATAATAAATTTATTTGATGGAACATTCCCAAAAAACTGAAGTGCGCTGTACGTCTTCTTACAAGGTAAGCGAGATTGCATTCGAGATGCCTACTGCTGCCTTACAAAGTATGCGAGGTTGTGTTCGACCGAATACTGATAATCTTATAATGAGCTTTTGTTAAATAAACACAGGAGTTCACTCTATCCGTAATCTGTATGAAAATGTATACTAGGTTCCCATATGAGATGGTGTGCATTACAAGTATGTATAGAATCATCGGTTCTGTAGGCCGCTGGGTATTAACCTAATTTTTAGTTTTTTTTTAATAAAAGTATAGTATATAAATGTGAAGTTTTGCGTTTGTGGTTTGTATTTAAGACAAATGTGCGAAATACAGCAGTGCCATCGCCATATAAACACAACACAACTATTGACTCTGCATGCAAATACATCTATATGTATTGAGTAGCAACAAGTTAGATAAATAACAACTTAAAAATTTTATTATACTCAAAATATGCACGTTTTTTCTGTTCTAGTACTTCAAATAAGTATTCATGCTTCACTATTACACGTATACTTTGGGTATGCAAACAAGATTGTGCAGATCTGTAGTATGCTTGTACTGCAAAATGAGTAATTTTGTGTAAATGTTGTAAAAGTTTTTCAAGTTTTGTTTTTATAGCACACCCTGGAGGCGAATCAGTCGGATATTTTTATTATTAATTTTGTTTTATTTTTTATATTATTAATTTGTCTGTGTTCAATCGAAATATATGTATGTTAAATGTTTAAAGGAAAATTCGTCTCTGAAGGCTAATTTAGATTCAAAGTAAGTTTTTGTCATTTCATTTATTTAAAGATGAAAAAAGTTCTAAATTTTATTGAAACACATTGAAGGCTAAAGATTAAAAAAAAAATGATGGCCGAGGAAATTAATTTGAATATTTTTTTGTTTGAGCTTAAAATATTTTCAATGAATGAACAATAAGTTTAATGCATATACACATGCTAAAATTAGTCTTAAAGATAGAAAAGTTAGTAAAACCGTATCGTAGAGCTGGGTATAAGCTACTCAAATCTATTACAAAAATAACAAAAAAGACTGTTCATAGGCAGTAGACTTTTAAGGCCGGGGCACATAGAATCCGTCGTACTTTATACGTTGCCTTTTTCAACTGATAACAAAATTGAAATACATGTAGTCCTATGAGCTTTGTCAAATTCCATACTTCTCCGTCAACGCAAAGTATTAAAGTTGAACAACTTTTAACGTACGTTGAGAGCTTTGACAACTATCGGTTAATATTTTTTATATATTTTGATTTATTTTTTCGTTCAAAAATAAAATAAACTAAAAACAAATTGTGTTAGATTTTCTGTGCCGTGTCTGAAAAATAAATCAAAAGGTTTTAATCAAATTAAAGTAAAATGGAGTGGATTTTTAATCCGTTAATAAAGTACTGATTGTGCCAACTTCGTACTTTGTATACGTTGATGCCAGTTGATAAAGGAAACGGACAAAATACGACGGATTCTATGTGCTCCAGTCTTTACTATATTTATTTTGATTCAAAGTACGCAACTAGGTACATCAGTAAATTGGAACTTCATCCAAATCGTCTTGCACGCAATATACTTAATTTTGAAGGCCACTCTTGGTTGAGAAGGAGGGATACACTTCACCATCAGAACGTTAAATAGGTGATTTTACTGATATTGACCGTGCAAAATAAAACATTTTTGTCTAGCATTGGCTGGACTTAATTAATTTTATGTATTTAGTATTAAGATTTGAATACTTATTGTTAGTTCACTTTGTGCAGATTCAATAAATAAATGAATGAAAAAAAAAAAAACACGATAAGGATACAGCCTTTTAAACGACTACCTATTATGCAATCTAACAAAAAACTTTATAATATATTTAATTTGGTCATTTCTCAATTACCAAAACCGTAACAAAATCAGAGACTGCATTTATGACAATATTTAACAAACTTGGCTTTTCGTTTTTTGAAGAATTAAAAAAAGGATTCAATTTCATTTCCAAACGGAAGTGAATTCTGTGACATGGCCGTATATTAAGAATTAAAAACTATAAACAGCTTGTTTTCCATCTTTCTTTGTTGGCATTTCATACGTGCTAACGAAATCATCAGCAGACTTGGAACTATTGGAAAAATATTCTCAAACATTAACTCTATATTCTACTAAAAAACAAAATTTAAAATAAAAACAGTATATTCCAAAAATATTTTTATAAAAATACCATATACAAATGAAAAAAATTAGGAAGTCAAATTGGCTTGACAAAACTTGACGGAACTATGAATATAAAGTCAATTTAAAAAGTCACATTGACATTCGACGTGGTAACTATTTTCCGAAAAACTTATTTTTATTTATATGATATTAATATTTATATGATATTAATATATTGTTAAGATTTTGTATCTCTGTGCACACACATCGACATACACAAGATCAAGCTAAACCATAATATACAAACACGACCTAAAGAACGTAAAAATTCAGATCAAGCAACAATGATTTTATGGTTCTTGTTGCGTTCTTATAGTTTCTTAAACAAGTGTATTTATATGTGTATGTGTGTAGCAATCGTATTCGTACATTTAAGTCTGGAATGATCATAGCGGATAACTAGAAGGTCCATGATCATTGGAGTAGGTAATAAAGAAGTATAAGTAGCAGGCAGATGTTCGGCTTAGGCAAAGTTTTATTTTAAATATGGTAAAAGACTGTCCTAACTCATAGAACTCTTCAGTACTATGTAACAAACAAGTATCAGTGTCACTATTTAATTTCAAAATTCACTCTGTGATTCTTCAACCGCGCGGTCGTGTTTTTAAAAAGTGAACAAAAAAAAAACAAACCAAAAAATCATTGTGCTAACATATTTTTAAACTTACATATAAAAACAATAATATATTGTATTAAATTGTAAAAACAATAACAAATTATTTAAAAAAAACAACGGGAAAATAAATTCCTTACATTTCATTAACTAAACAATAAAATCAATTTCAATAAAACAAGTGCGGTGGCAGTGCATTGTTGTTGTTGTTATTGTGCGTGAAGATAACCTACCCAGTGGGAAAAAAACTATACACTAAAGTTTTGTTTGCTTGCAAAACCGCAATAAGTAGAAGAGCAAATTTATACAAAAGAAAAACTTTGTGACAATTATTTTTACATACTTTTAAATTAAAAAAAATATAAATAAAAAAAACAAAAATTGCATGAGTGTACCTATTAGATGCAATTCCGTGAGGGAGCTTAGCTCCACTAGAAAAAACCTCTGGATCTCTGAGGAAGAATCACTTAAAAAATCATTGGATAATCTTCTGTCTCTAAGAGATAAAAAACGCACGCGTTCGTGTTCGCCAAACATTGCTATTACAACAGATGACATACCATCTTCCAGTTTAGCTATTGTTGATAAACCGAAAACTCAAGTGGGTATGGATAGGTATATAACCGTGGTTAAACGTCAGCGAAGCCCTAAATCCGCGCAAATATCATCGCAACCAAAAATGTCTAAGGGCGATATTACCTCTGCGACAACGGATAGTAATAGGTTTGCTATCCTTCAGAGTGACGAGCCAACTGCATCAAAAAAAACATTTAAACCGCCACCAATATACTTGAGAGAACCTACATCTAATGAGTTGGTAAAAGCACTTATTTCGGCAATTGGTAAAGACACCTTCAACGTAACATCAGTGAAGCACGGACAAATAAGTGAAACAAAAATCCAAGTCAACTGCGAAAATGATTACCGAAAACTTTCTGCCGCTCTGGAAAAAGAAAAAAGATCTTTTTATACTTATCAACTTAAAAGTGCTAAAGGCCTTCAGGTTGTTATTAAAGGTATTGACCCTTGCGTAGATATTGATGACGTTAAAACCGGATTGGAAGATAAAGGTTTTAAAATAAAAACCGTAGTAAATATCAGGAACCGTGAAAAGATCCCTCAACCCATGTTTAGGGTTGAACTAGAACCCAGGGATGTTGTCCTGAAAAAAGGTGAAATTCACCCTATTTATAACCTTAAATTTCTTCTGCATCGTAAGGTTACCGTTGAGGAGCCACATAAGCGTTCAGGACCCGTTCAGTGCCTAAACTGCCAAGAATTTGGCCACACAAAGGCTTACTGTAAGTTGCCCGCTGTTTGTGTTGTATGTGGCGAACTTCACGGCACAACTCAGTGCAATAAGCCAAAGGCCGACGCAAGTGTTAAAAAATGCAGTAACTGTGGAGGTAACCACACTGCAAATTATAGAGGTTGCCCTGTCTATACTCATTTTAAGCGGTCAATGACAAATAAGCCATTGATTTTAAATATGCCACCCCAGCAGTCAAACACCATTTCAACAACCAATTTTCCCCAGGTACGCCAGCCAACCAGCCATATACACGTGCAAAACCCCCAACAAATTTCTTATGCGAATGTGGTAAAATCCGATAAACCAAATTTGAATCAGGAGCCCAAGCCTCAAAACTCCGACCAACATTTTAGCAATCTTGAGGCAACTCTGCAGACTCTTGTTCAATCTATAAATACATTTACGGTGTCCATGACAAACATGATGCAGGAAATGCTGAAGATGCAATCCACCATTTTGCAGGCAATTTTAACAAAATGAATTGGTTAAAAATATGTTTCTGGAACGCAAACGGCATTCGCCAACATAAAAATGAACTTGAGCACTTCCTTATGGAAAAGCAGATCGATATAATGATGATTGCTGAAACCCATTTGACAACCAACAGTTATTTCAAAATTAATGGCTACACATTATATGACACAAAAGATCCCCGTGGAAGATCTTGCGGCGGTTCGGCAATTTTGATAAAGACCAGAATTAAGCATTATCTAATGAACGGGACACGTGAGGAATATCTCCAGGCTACAAATATATGCCTTGATTATGTTCATGAAAAAATCGTTATATCCTCGATTTACTCACCACCACGATTTTCAATAACAGAAAGCCAATATTCAAATTTTTTCAAATCACTTGGTTCTCGATTTTTAGCGGCCGGCGACTATAACGCTAAACACACTTTTTGGGGATCACGTTTAATTACCTCGAAAGGCCGTGTGCTTTTTGACACCGTTTCCAAAATGGGCTTAGATGTGGTTTCAAGCGGACACCCCACTTATTGGCCGTCAGACCGACGAAAGATCCCTGATGTTATAGATTTTGGAGTTGCGAAAAATTTTCCTTTAGAGTGGATGCAAGTGGAGCCTTCATTAGATTTGTCATCAGATCACTCTCCCACTATTATCTCTGTTTCGTTCCGTCAAGAGATTGGCTCACCGTTGACTGTCAATAGAGTTAATTGGCTAAAATACAAAAAATTTTTGAGTACACATTGTAGTGAAAATATCGCCTTGAGAACACCTGAGGATATTGATGCGTCAATTAACGATTTTTCTGAAAACCTCAAACTGGCCGTACAGCATGCTACCACTAGTCATATAAGACACAGAAATGAGAACAATAGAACTTATTCGGCTGAAATTGAGCAACTTCTGTCAGAAAAAAGAAGAGTTAGAAGAGAGTGGCAAACTCGCAGGTCTCCCCAGCTTAAAACTAGGCTACGGGAATGCGTAACACGACTAAGAAATCTGCTTGAAATCCAGAGAATATCTTCCCTTAAAACATATTTGGAAAGCTTGGATGGTACCCCGCAATCTGACTATTCTCTGTGGAAAGCGACAAAAGGTCTGAAAAGACCCGTAATAGGTAAGCCACCTTTGCGAACTTCAACTGGCGACTGGGCACGAAGCGATTCCGAAAAGGGGATGGTGTACGTTGATCATTTGAGAAATGTTTTTACGACAAATGATTCAGCGGATGCTGTAGTAGAATTTCCGCCGTATGCTGTTAGACAGCCTGTGTCTTTGAGACTTAACTTTCAAGATGTCGAAAACGTTATCAATAACATAAACCCCAGGAAAGCTCCAGGTATAGATCAAATTACTGGTAAAATGCTTGAACAGTTACCTCGTGTAGCTAGAAGAGTTCTACTTTTTATTTTTAACGCTATTTTACGCCTTGAGTATTATCCTGCAGAGTGGAAGGTCTCTATGATTACTATGATACCCAAGCCAGGGAAGGATCCGACTAAAGTAGAGTCATATAGACCAATAAGTCTACTACCAACAATTTCAAAACTGTTCGAAAAATTGTTAATGGCGAAGTTGTCTCCAATACTTAATGATGTGGGATGTATCCCTGATCATCAATTTGGCTTTCGGGCTAAACATAACACCATAGAACAAACACATAGGCTAGTCAATGTCATAAGACAGACTTTTGAAGACAAAAAGTACTGTTCAGCTCTATTCATCGACATTTCCCAAGCGTTTGATAAAGTGTGGCACGACGGACTGATGCACAAAATAAAGTTGAACTTGCCGGCAAACACTCACAAGCTTCTGGAAAGCTACTTATACGAGCGGAAATTTGTTATCAAAGAAGGTGACTTTACAAGTCTCTCACAGTCAATCGGAGCAGGAGTTCCCCAAGGTAGCATCCTAGGACCCACTCTATATTTGATTTACGCATCTGACATGCCAACGAGATCCGAAATCCATACTTCAACTTTTGCAGATGACACAGCTTTTTTTAGCGTCCATGTAAACCATCAAGAAGCTTCACGAAATTTGCAGCAGTATATTTCAATATTAGAGAAATGGTTGAAACTTTGGAAAATAAAAGTTAATGAACAAAAATGTACCCACGTTACATTCACACTGCGTAAGCAAACATGTTCGGCTCTCCAAATTAACAATACACCTATTCCGCAGCATAATGAAGTTAAATACCTTGGTATTTACCTCGACCGTAGGCTAACGTGGAAGCCTCACATTGATGCAAAAGTCACTCAGTTGAAATTAAAAGCAGCGCAACTAAATTGGCTTATGGGCAGAAATTCGACATTGAAGTTGGACTGCAAACTTTTGTTATATAACGCAATTTTAAAGCCTATATGGTGCTATGGAGTTCAATTATGGGGAACCGCCTCAACATCTAACATTGAAAAAATTCAAAGACGACAAAACCAAATTCTTCGTACGATTACTGCAGCTCCATGGTACGTAAGAAACTCACGAATTCACAACGATCTGTGTGTTCCGCTGGTAACTGACGAGTTCTCTAAGTATGCCACAAGGTATATCAGTAAACTGGAACTTCACTCAAATCCTCTTGCACGCAACATACTTAATTTTGGCGGCCACTCTCGGTTGAGAAAAAGGGATACCCTGGCCACCATCAGAACGTTAAATAGGTGATTCTACCGATATTATTCGCGCGAAATGAAACTCTTTTGTCTAGCAGTGGCTGGACTTAAATAACTTTTGTATTTAGTATTAAGATTTGAATACTTATTGTTAGTTCATATTTTGAAGATTCAATAAATAAATGAATGACAAAAAAAAAAAAAAAAAAAAAAAAACTATTTAATTTGCAATTGAAAAATTCGCACAGCGTTTTTAAAGGCCAAACGTAACAATGTAATTTCAAGTCTTTAAATGCTGTGATATCGTTTGTTTTGTCTTTGCGTGTTGTTATTTATAGGTTCAAGTTAAACGTCCACAAACACTACTCCCACTTTTCGAATGCACATATGCAGTGCTCTGTACTGGTCCAAGATAAACGGTACTTTTTTTGTAATGCCGCTCTTTGGGGCATATACCATCCACGCTTATGGTATTATTTCTGTTTTCCCAATTGATGTTTCTCATTTTTCTGTATCATAGATTCGTAATACTGGTTTTGAGTGAGGGCAAAGAATTCCCCATCGGAGTCAAAGCAGTATGTAAGCAAGGAAAAGCTCAAACTGCCTGTTAGGCTTCTAGAATGCTAAAATATTAGCTTGGCGCCAGTTTTTCTGCAAAGACTACATCTTCCATTTATTAATAACATTTGCTTTATTTCCGCAGTATTTTTAAGACTCCAATACTTTGCGAGAACAATTTTATCTTTTCCAATCTTTAATATTTAAGATGGTGCCTGTACACATTTTTTATATAAATATAAATGAGACTGTGACAATACGCTATTTGAACCAAATATAGTGAATTTGGACTTTACTTTCCCATCTACAAAACTAATAATGTCCAGGGCAGTTTACAGAAGATGAATTAGCTCAAATCTAGAGTGTAACAGGTGGGTCAAAAAAAAATCATCCGCTGTTGCTTGGCTCTCATTATTTTTTTTTTTTTTTTTTTTTTAATAAAAAACTTTGATTCTGTTTTTTGATTATGTGTATCTGAACCCTTAGAATTTTAGTGTCAGTTCGAAAAGATTATATGGTTAAATGCGCGCCGTCACAATTAATTGTTATACCAGCTCATTTATGGCATTTTTCATCACTTTGGCGAGAATTTCGGGTGACATATTCTCGCAATCGTGCTGAATCATATTCTTGAAGACTCCCAGGGACTCGGGTTTGTTCACGAAAACACGTAAAAACCTCACAAAAAAGTCTATAACGGTTAAATCGGGCGATCTTGTGGGCCAGTAAAAATCGTTGAAACGAGAGATGTCGCGACCCGGGAATGCCACCTTCTGGGCTCACCCAGAGTGTTCCTTTGCTCCGTCCTGTTGGAACCGCATGTCCTCCAGTGCTAATACGTTCAATTTCGTGCACCGTCTTCTGTTGTCGTTTGATCACCGGCATCCTCGAAAGAAAAATGGCTTGGTGACTCCTCCGGCGTGAACATGCAGTCACTTTGAGGGGATGTAATGGCTCCTCGTGCATCGCTCGTAGGTGCCCCAGAAGCGAGTGTTTTGCTTGTTCACTTACCCGCTGAGGTGGAAATGAGCCTCATCCTTCATTATGTTTTTGGTCGAAAAATCGTTAATTTCATCTTCGAGATTATGGCGCCTTTTGGATGAAGGCCCCTTTTGTTTACTTACAGCCTGTTTGTAGAGCACGACAAATTTGACTCTTGACGAGCCAATTCATGGACGAGCACGTAATGAAAACTGTTCGTATAACGCGACTTGACTGTGTCGTGCAACTTACGTTATTTCGTCTATATGTCAAATATATATATATGAATTCGTACTGTCGCCAATATGCGAAAAAGTCGTACTTGGTTAAATTTTTTCATACGAAAATATTTTTTCAAATATAAAAACCGGCAACCCTTTTCCATGTACAGTCGATAAAAATAAATGTAAACAAATAAAACAACATAGTTCGTTAAAAAGAAATTGTTTAAAATTAAATTTAGGAAAAGGGTTAAGAAGATTTGGTAAGAAATATCGACATCATGAATTGAATACCCAACTCACCAAACAACGTAAAATGGCAAAATCTCACCAAACAACGTAAAATAGGAAAATCTACATGGAATACTTCGATAAAGAATGCATACAGCAGAAGAATACATATTTTGAAAATCCTGTACTCATGTACATATTGGTAATGTCATAGGCAAAATGCATGCTAACAATATAATACATGGTTATCTTACCACAGCAAATATTTTAATTAACCCGAAAGCGGAAGATTTTCTAGCTGAATATGATGATGTTTTCGAAGATTTTAGATGAAGCCACTATAAACAAGATTCGGAAGATAAGGGCGTGAACTTATACTTACTTAAATGTGCTCTACTAAGCATCCACAGCCAACGACCTTACCTTTTTGAAAACATATTGCGAACCTATCAAAAGAAATGTGGTAAAGATGAAGAATCAGTTGCGGCCAAAAAGGAACGTGAATAAATTATGTTCCAAAATACTTGTCAATTTCGTTTTATATTTTACATATGTATGTAAATTCTAGGTACTTTTGATATTGGTAAATTTTATTAATGTCTTTTGGAAAGTTCTTTTCGTGAGAAACTTTGCGCAACAGGAAAAAACCTTGTTAAGAAAAGTGTGTTTACAACTCTAAACACAACTGAAAGTATTCACAGTCAACCAACAATAAAGCTTTAGTTCAAGTGAGCAATCTAATCAATATGAATAATGCTACAAATCTACATTAATCTATATTAATGAAACCTTTTTTTTTCATTTATAGTCTTATATAGAAATGTGTGTTGCAATACTATTACATCCAGGGAAATTGGCTGTTTGCTGTGTTTTATGTGCTGGTTGGAATGAATCATTGGTTCGAAATTCTTTAAACACGTTGCTGGTCAGAGTGTTACACCTAATGGTGACATATGGCTACGGAACCATGATTACTGAATGTTTCGCTTATTAATTAAACAACCATAATGTAAAAGTTTCAACAAAACAGCGCAACAAGACCGAGCATCATGTCACACAGCTCATGCCACAATTAGTTTGTCGAAGGACACGTTCGGTAACCGAATAGTTCCATGCTTCGGACGCATGAATTTACCTCCAAGATCGTGTGCCCGATACGATTAACCACTTGGAGCACAACATTTACCGCGTTATTGCTGATATGCGGCCACAAATATTGGAAAATATTAGACTACTTCCTACCCAGCCGTGGCGGTTCTATGCCAGAAGTCATATTTAAATTTTGTTTGTTTAATTTAAAAACTTATATTTTTTTTCTTCCATTTCAAAGTTCTATACTCGTAAGTCTATAAAAACGCGGTTTATCTGCATTCAAAATGCTTATGTTTAATCTTTTGCACAATTAGCAAAAGTTAAGTATATTGTTTCTGCTGTTTGTTTTAATTTAGTTTCTGTTATTCGATATCCAAAGAGTTGTCTGGTTTATTGCCACTCAAAATTCTGATAATCTGCGTTGCCCTTCTAGAACTAAAGCGGCAATTTTCCCCTTTTTTGAAAAATACCCTCTTATAGCATTTTTAACAAATACGCCATAACTTTTGCCCCCTTTCGCGAATGTGAAGCTTGTTGTTGAGAACGATCTTGACAACGCTGGTGTAAAAATTTCTTATATCAAGTGGCTCTTACTACAAATGGATGGAATTTAAGTCCACAAAAATCAAAACATTTTGTATTACAGCTTTTTTTGTAAGAGTATGTTGGAGGCTCACGCAATTTTAAATTCGCTTCGAAATAATTGCTCTGCTATTTAAATTTGTCCAAAAATGTGCGAAGGAGGAGACTTAAAATACGAGGGACAAAAACTATGTAATTTTAATAGTATATAAGAGTAATATGAAAGTTTATTTAAATGACTATCATTGTTATTTACACTACTTTATGTAATTAATAACGATTATATGTTTAATGAATGTGTTAAATTTCAAAGATTTTATCACAGAATAGTAAAGGGGCAAGCCAGTGTAGATAAGGTAAACATAAAGTTATGACTAAACTGAGGTAAATTATTGTTAAAAAAAATTATACTTTATTATTAAACACGTTTGATATTTCCACAAAATTTTCAAACTATATATGATTTTTTAATGTATATGTTACATATATATTACAAATTTGAACAAATTTATACATATTCACAAAATTGTTTTGTACCTCACCGTCTTATAGACATTATTGAGACAAGTTGGTAACAAATTTGAGGTATTTACGTATTTAAGTCAAATAGAAATCTTATTTATATATAATCCAAACTAAAGCAAAAAATTAAAATGAGTAACCATTTTCCCAAAATAAAAAAAAAATAAAAATAAACATATATGTGTATGTATATGTAGGTTAGGTTAGGTTTGACAGGCTGCCAGCTATTGTAAAGCCGGCCCACTTGGGTCCAGTGAGGTCCCGTTGTGTTGCCTGGATATGATATGTATCTCAGTAGGTCTACATATCACTGGCTTAGAACTAACCCGAGGATCGGATAAAGGAGTCCAATCCACTTACATCGCATTCCGATACCTCCATCAAATCATGCATCATCGGTCTGCCTAGGTACACTGCCCAATGTCCTCCTGTTATCATATCTGGGCCATGTCAGCCTTAATATTCGACAGGTATCCTCACTAGACCATCTGTCTTGAGCGGTCTGAAAAAGTTGACGCTGTACTTGTTTCTTACAGCTCGCAAGCGAGATTCCAACGATCCCATCAATATCTCTTTGTTGTAGCTTTTGCCAGTTCATCCGCTACTAGATTTCCGAACACTTCACTGTGCCCTCGTACCCAGATAAGCTCCAGGTTCGAATGTCTCGCTATCTCGTTTAGAGATATCCGGCACTCACGAACCAACCTGGATGTCGTATAAACTCCAGCTAGTGCATACAACGCAGCCTTGCCATCAGTACAAATTCGGATATCATTCCCGTATATCCTGTAGTACCTTAACCAGTTAGCTGCCCTCATAATGACCCCACGATACGATACACTCATTTTGTAGTCTGAAACTCATTCTCCTCTCATACAAGGGGATAAAGATATACCCACCGACTATCGAGTCCGACTTGGATCCATCTGTAAAAATTTTAAGCACGTCCTCTTGACGATCTGTGCCAGTTGTCTCGGAGAACGAGCCGGCCCTACTGCCTCTTGTCGGTCAGTAGGGCCGGCGAGCAGTAATCAATATTCTCCGGAAGGTTCAGTATTCTTCCTATTATTGAGGCATGACCATATATCGCCTCCTACCAAGCCCCGCTTGACCACAGCCTGATAGCCGAATTCATGGCTATTTTCTTCACCATGAGATCAGCCGGCAGCCAGTTCAGCATAGTCAAAAGTGCTTTCGATGGCGTAGTGCCGGATGCACCAATCACCATCAAAGCAGCAGTAAGCATTATCTTTTCTGCGATTTTGCAGTAGGTGGTTTTCTCCAACGACTTCCACCACACAAGCGCCCCATACGTTAGAATGGGCTTAACAACCGTGCTGAAAAGCCAGCAGGAGTTCCTAGGATTTATTCCCCAGGTCTTCCTAATGGCCCTTTTGCACAAGAATAAGGCGATAGCCGCTTTTTCTGCCCTTGACTGCATATGTATAAAAGGATACAAAAAAGAAATTTTCGAATTTTTTATAATTTATCAAAAAAAATTTCTTTGAAAATACTTCTAGATTAGAAAACAAAAACTCCCTAACATAAATTTTAAACTTGAAATTACATTAATGTGTCTATACTTTGAGGTAAACAGTTAAACAACAAACTACCAGCATATTCAACAACTCTTTGTTTTAGTGGTTTCATATCAACATCTCGCTGTTCTTCAATTTGAACGATTTCTTGGTTTCTTTCAAACTTTTTTTTTAGTGTGGCAAATGCTTAACAGATGTTTAAATACAAACAAAAGAAATTGCAATTTATACAGCCCATTAACAGGCCAACTTCTTTTAGCTATAGCTTTTTACAAGCACAATGTAGAATATCTAAGTGGCAAGTTAAAGACAGTTTTCAGTGATTTATTTTGCACCCTTTTCTGAAAGCCTTGTAAATCAACACTATTTCAGCTACCATACGAGGGCGGTTCGGAAACTTCTTAGCCTCTCAATGAAAGAGAATAGTTAGTATTTCAAAAATATTTTTATTTTTTAATATAGTCTCCTGAAACTTCAATATACTTAGTCTAACGCTTTTCTGTCAATTCTATCCCTTAATTAAAATAGTTTTCCTCGAGGTCTTCAAAATAGTAGCTTACAACTGTAATTGCATCTTCATTTGAGGTAAAACGCTTGCCAGCAAGGATTTTTTTTTAGATTTAGGAGCAGGTAAAAGCCACTGGGAGCTAAATCAGGAGAATAAGGTGGGTGGTCAAGCAACTCGTACTTTAACTCGCTGATTTTAGCCATTGTTACAACACTCTTGTGCGCTGCTGTGTTGTCTTGATGAAAATATATTTTTTTGTGTTGTAAGCCAGGACGTTTTTCTCGAATTTATACATATAATTAATCCAAAAGATTGCAATAGTACTATGAATTTATTGTTTTACCCTTTTGCAGATAGTCAATCAATAAAATACCTTTGAAGTCCCAAAAAAACGTTGCCATAACCTTACCAGCCTATTGAATTGTTTTGGCCTTCATTGGGGCACTTCCTCCAGCTTCAGTCCATTGTTTGGACTGTTCTTTTATCTCTGGAGTATAGTGGTGGGTCCATGTCTCATCAACAGTTATGACACGACGCTTAAAATCCATTTTATTTCGCTTAACACGATGCAAACAAGCTTGAGAAATGTTCATTCGTATGAGTTTTTAGTCGACTGTTAAAAAATGCGGCACCCTTCTTGCAGAAAGCTTTTTCATCTGTAGTTCTTCATCCAAAATTAAATGGACTCGATCATTTGAGATGCCCATGATATTAGCTATTTCACGCACTTTTATTCGTCGATCATTTAATACCATATTATGCACATTGGCTACAATTTCCGTTGTTGCTGCTGTTTTTGGACGTCCCATACGTGAAGGAGCACTTTCACCTAACACATTCTTGTCCCGATAAACCTTTTTTATGTTAATATTTAATGACACCACGCATTCCTAATTTTTCAATTGTAAAAAATTCGCGGATTCGTCTTTTGTGAACACCTGTTTTTATATGAAAGATTTACCATATCGAAACAAAATTTAACGTGTGTTCATAGCAGAGATGGAAGTTTCCAAAACACTTAATTTTTTCTGTTTATACCGTGCTTTTTGTGCTAAACTAAGAAGTTTCCGAACCGCACTCGTATATTAAAACTAAGTAATTAATGTTTGATAAAGTATTCCAAAGAAATTTAACTTTTTTCTTGAAATAATGTTTTACTTCTTGGTTTCAAATCTTTTTCACTCTTCTTTCACTCACTGAAAACAAATTGTGATACAAACAAATAATACCGTAGTTGCTTTAGCAAAATTCGTTATGCTGCCACCTGACACATAATTGAAATATTTCCATTGGAAATATTTCAATTATGTATGTCGGGTGGAAGCATAACAAATTATTATAAAGCAAATACGGCATTATTTGTTTGTATCACAATTTGTTTAAAGCAATATATAAAAAAATTACTTAGTTTTCGTTTTTAAAATTGATTTAAAAGTATATACAAAATAAAATTTTATTTATTTATTTTTTTATTTTATTCAATTTTTTTTTAATTATTTTATTTAACAAAACTCATTTATAAATTACCTCAGTGCCAAAAAGGCATTATAGAGGCGTATAACAAAATAATTCAACAACTTTTTTATAAATTAGAAAAATTTTACAGAGTTAAGAAAAAAAAATAAGTTTTCTTTTGAATTGTTATTTGTTGTTGAGCTAGTGGTCTTCTTGTTTTGGTAAAAAGTACGGTTTTTATTTTTCAATATTTCGACACTCCGTTGTGTGTCTTCTTCAGGAAAATTTTTGTTTTTTGAAAAATTGTGTATACAAAATAATAAATTTGAAAACTCATATTAAAATAGCAAAAATAAAATATTCAACTACATTAACATTTACAATGAAGAAACATATTTTACATTATTATAACATTAAACATATTATATAATACTTTTTTAAAAAGAAATGAAAAAGTTTTTAAACAATTTTAGGTAAAATACCTATCTACTCCTGTTTTTGTTTTTATGTATTAAATGCCTATAATTTTGCGCTAATCCGTCTACATCCTTCTTAAAATTTATCCTCTTATCTACAGGCACGTCAGTTATCTGTAGCATTTCTAGCATATATCTATGTACGTTTATAATAATTTTCTTTGTTTAAAATAGACGTTCCTCCAAAATCTGGATAGTGATTAAAATCACGGCAATGGATAGATAATGCAGACACACAACGGAGTGTCGAAATATTGAAAAATAAAAACCGTACTTTTTACCAAAACAAGAAGACCACTAGCTCAACAACAAATAACAATTCAAATTAAAAAAGGGTCGAAAAATTAGAAGCAAGCAAAATAAGTTTTCTATATAACGTTTTGTTTAATTCATGTATTTATATAATTCAGCTAGTCAGAAGTATTTCAACGTTGTTTAGTAAATATTGCTTTAAGTTCTTTTTAAAAAAAGTATAGAGTAGAAGAATTCTTGATGTCAGTTGGTAGACGGTTAAATTCATTTGGGCCAGCAAATGCTAGACGTTGTTTGGTTAATTCAAGGCGACATCTTACTGCATTCAAAGGCATCGCTTGCGTTGTAGCTCTGTTGGTAAAACTTATATTTGGATTGAATTGGATTGTATGTTCTCCACATCCATTAAGAGATTTAAAAACATATGTTAGTAATTACTGTTTATATAATTCTTTATTGTTTTTGCATATTGTTTGTACAAGTTCACTGTATTAAACCTTAACGGAAGGTTAAATACTATTTTTAAAGCTTTGTTTTGAGCAGATTGAAGTGATTTCATTGCAAAACTATTTTTATATCCATATAACCGTATATTAATAATTCATTTTGAGTGTCTACGGGTACTGAATGAAAGATGGAAAAATATGAAAAGAAAGAGCATGAAGAAAGAAATAGAGAAAGAATACAGAAATATTTCATTCTTTCCTTTGAAAAGCTCATTCAGTTGAATTAATTCATTCATGAATGACACAGGAGTAGTGCCACTTACTTTTTCTCAACCTTTTTTTAATCTAATGCTGATTATATAAAAGACAATTATATAAGTTACAACAAAATAACTTAAGAACACATAAATATGACCATAAATGCCAGATAAATCTGGTTTAAAATCGTCAAGTTTGGCGTAAAAAAACGTCAATATGTTTATCGCAAGTCGTCAAAAAATTGTCAGCCAGTAAATTTTATTGTTTTTGAATAAAAGATATATTACAATGGGGTAAAGTATAGCGAAACAAATCATGGTTACCTTTAATAAAACTACAGCACTTAAAGCTATAACAACAAATATATACTCGCACAAACATAAAGTTAATTTCATAAGTAATTTTAATTTTTATGAATAAAATGTATAATTTTTTAAAATAATATTTGATTTAATAAAATGTACTATTATTATGCTAAATATTTTTATTAAGTCAAGTATATCTAAGTCAAAACAGTTACAGTTGCAAAAATATAGGTAGTCTTTAGTGTACAGCATTTCTCCTAAAAATGGCTCATTCGACTAAAGCTCTAAACACTTAGACGACAGCAGACTTCACAGCTTCACGACTACAAATGAAGTTAGCCTCAAATGCTGTCGTCTCATCCGCATCATAGTTATTTTAAAGACAGCAGCAGCACTATGTGTATTTAAACAATGTAAATTTCAGAGGTGCCACATATATATAGTTCACATGAATAAAATTAAAATTACTGACTGAAAACGTAATAATATCACGTTAAGTTGTAAAAACTCATCAATTTATTTGTTTATTTTAATTATGTGATGTTTATTTCTATTAAATACTCCAAACAAATTTTTCTTCTTATTGCTGCCAATTTATATTTATAGTGGCAGCACTGCATTTTCTTTTTGCTGCTTACGAAAATATAAATTAATCTAAGTTGGCAGCAGCAGCAAATGCTGTTGTGAAGTCGTGCTGCTGTGATGTCGTTAAAATAATAGTGTGCATTTAAACACATGTATTTTATTTTTGACAGATTGCTGCTTGCTGTCTGCTGTCATCTATGTGTTTAAAGCATAATTCTTCACTGTGGTTTTTGGTTGCAAACTTTCATATAATTTTATTATAAACTTAGCCAAATAATGAAGATAAATTAATGAAGGATAAATGAATGAAAATTTAAGTTCAATACAACGGGACCAAGCAGGACCCAATTTGGGCTGGCTTTTCAATAGCTGCCAGCCATAGAAAGGTCAGCCTAGTTTATAATTTTTTAAGTGTCGTTCACTTATTAATAGGATAAATATATGTATACTCCCAAACAAATATCACATAACATTGCAGTATTACAAACATATTTACGTATAGATTTATTTCCGTACCTTCTTTTCTATACCATAAATATTGCTTTCATCATTATACATGTATGTGGTTGTAAAACAAAAATTGCTTGAAAATTTGCCAAAACCAGACCTTAAAACGTCAAAGTGCTATTTCCAGCACCCAAAATTATCAAAAAGACGATAAATCATCACATATGACAATTGTAAATGTGACATTTCTGAACAAAATGATAATAACATGCCAGTGGCTGTGTTCAGTAACTTTGGCGAGAAGTTCTCGCGTCGAAAATTTGTGAAACAAATTATTCCATCTTTTCTCGAAAAAAGAGAAAAAACTGCTTCTGAAACTCATGTCTAAAACTATCCAAAGCGATTACGTCGTTACGTTAGAAATGTCTGAAAATATAAAACGATGCCGACATGCAATTTTAAAAATGAAAGCGCCGCCGACCAAAAATTACAAAAGTTAAGAAATTTTATTCTACGGCATCATATTATAACCGCCGGCTATTCTAGAAAATGTGTGGTATGACTGTAACGTTTTAATTTTATTTACAAATATACATACTGAAATACATAACTACTTATGCGCAAAATTTTGCAAAACTAAAAAACAATTGCAATTTGTGAATTTGGAAAAAAAAACATAATAACAGTATTACAATATACTTTTTTGGGTCGGAAATTAAAATTGTAGAAATTACATACTTATATAAGTATTCCCTTAAAACTTGTTGTGTGAAGGGTATAAAAATTAAATTAAAAATTCAGTTTTTTATTCGCTATTTTAGCTTTTAACATAGAAAACAAGCTATTTATAATTTTTTATTGAATTAATTAAAAAGTTAAAATAAAGAAACAATCATTCTAAATTGTATAAATCTATATAATATACTTAATTTAACAGCAAAATACTTATTTTTTCAGTGTTATTATTCATTTAATGATGATCATTATTATTTGAAATACTATCTCACAGCCCTTTTACTTGCGGGAAATAATGACAGTTGAAAGCGGGAAATTTTTTCGCAAAAGTTTTACAGACACAGTTTTTCTGTAAAATGGCGAGTAATTTCCTTACATGACAGCTATTACTCAGCAAGAAAAGTTATAGCTACACTTTAGTGAGAAAAGCAGCTGTTTGTTTCAACTTTTTTTCATTTCACACGTTTCAGTCGAAAAGTTTCTCGTGGCGAGAGTTACAGAACACTGCCACAGGTTGTTCAAAAATATATTTTTTTGCATATTTTGTTCAAAGTGTGAGTTTAAAGGTCTCTTTTTTAATTATTGAACATAAAAAATGGTTTCGTCTATAATCTTCATCTTGTAGTTTGGTAAACATTTAAATTGTAAAACATTTTCTGTTGTTTTCGCGTTTGTTGAGTTTTTTTTAACCTGCATCATTATTATGCACGTGAAAAAATTGTTTAGTTGAGATAAAGTCTCTATACACAGATATAGAGCTAAAAAGTTAACAGCCTTGTAGCATTTTCAAGTTCAAAATTCACTTTTAAGCAAACATTTTTTGAATTTTTGTTTAATTTCTTCCTACTTTTTATCGCTAACATGTTAAGAAATTTTGACGTTTTTAAAATTTTTTCAATATAGCTGAACTTTTTGCTCTTATATCTAAACTCTTTTCCAAAATCTTATAAAAGTAAGTATCATTATGGGCTTTACTCGTATTAACAAATTTAATATATTAAAGTTTAATATGTATAATAGTTTAATCCGTTTTTTATCATGAAAATATTTCCCTTTGAACTCGTTTATTTTCCTTTAAAAAATTAATTAAAATAAATAAGTTGAATACAGTAATGACCTGGATTTTTATTTTTTGCCTAGAGCTTGTACATGTAGAGTATATTTATTATTCAAGCTCAGATTTCAGTAAAGATTTTTTGAGCGAAATTCCCAATAATTAATTATTTCCATACATGTATAGTAAAAACAGCTTTACGAGTACACCTTAACAAACAAATAATGAAAGCAATAAATATTAAGCAGTGGAAGTATGCAGTGTAATGAGTACCACAATAATTTAAATGTCGTTGATCTTCTGTGAAAGAGTCCTAACTCGCATTTTTCCCGATATAAAGTTTTTTAATGATTCTGATACATTTTACATAAATATATATATGTACAAAGATTTAATGGAATAGTTTCATAAATAAAGAAATTACAAGGAATTGTACAACAATAGCAACATGCTGATAAGTCTACTACGTTTTTCCTTCTCGTGGAAAGCTTTAATTATGTTATAGTAGTTAGGGCCTTTCTGTGTGAGATGAATATAAGATTTATTAAATAATTTTGTTGGCAGACTCTTCGTTGCCGTTGAACATTGTTGGGATTCTCCTGCTTCCTTCAATTATTTCTTGCGATATTCCGCTGACCGTGGCATTATGTGTTTTGGTCGAAGAATCTTGTTGAAAGGCAATTAAAACTGATAATTCTTTAAGTCTTTGCCGTACCACAGTCTCAATTGTGCTACGCAATGTTCTGAAGGCTAATGCTTAATGAGCGGGTAATGCTTAAAATGGGTATGTTTTATTTTAGTTACTTATTTATTTATACAGCTATAAAATATTTCAGCTGAGAAAGAACAAAAATAAACACATACATATGTACATAATTTGACTCGCTAAACCATTAAACATATTATCATTTGAATTTAAATAGTTAACAAGTTTTGTCTGCGATATATTAACATTATCAGATAACTCTATGACTTTATTCCTATCGAACAAACTCTACGAATTGGGTCGAAGTTAAGAAAAATCAGATGTAGGAACTCATATCGCTCCTTTACGAGTATTGCAACATAGTCATAACTAAAAAAAACCTTGTTTCCAGAAAAACAAATTTTAAATTTTTAGTTTCCATACAAGTCTTGAAATTTGTTTTTAGAAAATATCTCCTAAAGGAAATAGTTTAAAAGTATTTTGAATAAATTTTTGGCACAACATACTGTTAACAATTCTACATTGTTAACTCGAAGAGCTAATTTTTTGAGATATGATTATGTTGCAATAGAGGAGCGATATGATCTCAGTTGTCTGCTGGGAATGTTTATGTTTATTTTACTGAAGAGACAGATGGAGCTAATTTTGCCTTGAAATAAATTTATGAAGAATACGATGTTGCATACAATCCTTTAGCTTTTCAATGTTGGGAATTTTATAAGTAACAATCGAGTACGGTAAGGCGGAAGATATTCAGCCGAATTCCATGGAAGAAAAAAGAGACAAAATAACATAAATTGTTTCTGAACTGATTCTATCTTTGCAATACATACGTTGTACTGCGGGTCTCAAATTACAGCACCATATTCAAGAATGGGTCTTATTAAAGATGTGAATAGATTCTTCGTTACATAGGGATCATTAAATTCTTTAGCCCATTATTTTATGAATTATAAAACACTATTCGCCTTATTTACAGCGAACGTGACGTGTAAATTGAAATTAAGTTTCTTGTCGAAGTGAATCCCAAGATCAACACACGAGTCAACAGCTATTATCTCAGTACCATTAATAAAATATTTGGTCGAAAATGGTGAATGTCTATAGTAGTAAAAGTCATAAGTTTACATTTATTTAGATTTAATTCCATAAGGTTTATGGAACACCAATCGAAAAAGTTGTTTAGCCTGAAGGCAAGTAGCGTCGTTTAGTTTTGCAATGCTTGAAAAA
This sequence comes from Thecocarcelia acutangulata, assembly GCA_914767995.1. Classification (NCBI taxonomy): domain Eukaryota; kingdom Metazoa; phylum Arthropoda; class Insecta; order Diptera; family Tachinidae; genus Thecocarcelia; species Thecocarcelia acutangulata. The sequence goes on along the minus strand of OU612094.1, from coordinate 105,947,239 downwards.
AGCTTAACCAGAATATTACTGAATGCTATAGCACTGGAGAGATCATTTATAAAAATTAAGAATAAGTAGGCCCAAGATGACTGCCCTGAGGATCACCAGAAGTTACTTCAAAATAACGAGATATAGAATTATCAAAAATAAAATTAAATCCATTAAATCCAATTGTATAAAGCTTCTCAATAGGGCATGGTTTACCTTATCGAAAGCTTTATTGAAGTCTGTGTAAATGACATCTGTTTGTCTACTGTTATAAATACTTGAGTTACGTATGATGTAAATTCCATTACATTAGTCGTTGTTGATCTTCCGTGACAAAATACATCTTGTTTGAGTGACAATGCAAAACGTTGATATAGACACTATTTTCATAATTTATTAGGTGTACAACTTTGCTTCCGCCATTTTGCAATCGACGGCTGTAGCGGTAAGTGATAGACGAAATTAATATATTGTAGATGGCTTAGTTATGTCTAAACATAACGCCTTCAAAGCATTAGTCTATTTGTGTGTGTATCATAAAGTTATTCTCGATTAAACATTTCAGCATACGAGCCAAATTCTCGTCGTTTGCTTTTTACGCTTGCAGTAATCCTAATGTATTGATTTTTCATTACTAGTAATACGCAAAAATAACTAATTTTTGTGTCGTTAAATGACCTTTTTCGACATGCAAAATCGCCTTTCAATGTCTTTTGGATTCAACTCATATGGGACCCAATTCCTTTACTTTTGTATGAATCTCAATGCTTTTAATCCTAAGAAAATGCCTTGCAATCTTCGTCAATTAATGCTTGAAACTTTTTCGGCTGGGCAGGCCTCTCCTTGTCGTCTGGTACGAAATCAACACTTTTGAATGCTTCTCCCAACAATCAATAACATTTACCAGCTATTTTCTTTAAATGAAAGAAGGCCATCCGACTTTTCCGCAAAATATCTTTTCAGTCAGATTATTGTATGTTTACACTTCGACGTCTACCGAATACTGAATTATGAGTAATGTTTACCCTTCAAACAAATATTTGTTAATATTCTGCATAAAGCAAATTTTTAATTTTGCACATAAATAAATATTGTACTGAATTTACATATGATGTAAAGCTACCTAGTAAAAAATATTCGATGCCGTTTTATTTTGTGATAAAAGAATATGCATCTTGGTTGAATGGTGTGATAAGCCAAAATATATTTGTCTATCATCCTTGAGACTTAATTGTCATTGGAAATCACATATTTCTGGAAAGAACAGTCTCTAAAATTATATTAATAAACTTATACGTATTATTAGATTTCTACCTATATTTGCAAGCTGATCTGCTTCAAGTCTGGTTATTACTGTAGTCATAATTAAATTATCTTTTAGAGCTTGGTTCTTGTCCTACTGCATCGCAATTGCGTCAATTTTAAGTAGAAACTCACTAGTCAAAAGGATTAAGCGAATTTAAATTATTTATGGAAAATTAAATGCATCAATATTGTAAACAATATCAATTAACTTATACATCTTGTTTTACTCTTGAACATAACCAATGATAGCATTTATCCCGCAAATTTTCTAGGGAACAAAATATGTTTGTTACAAATCGTGAACTAAATGACCAAATTTTCCACTTAAAACAATCTGAATGGGAACAAAGCTTAGCTTACATGTATTTGTTGAGGGACAAATCCTATCACTGAATTTATAGATTTCATTGTTCACATCTCTGTTAAGACAGGTACTCATGTTTGCTCTCAAGTTCAATTTCTTTAACAAAACTCTATGAAGTGGATCCTCCACTAAGGCAAACTTTTATCATTTCTCTTGTTCCTTTTATAACCATGAAATTCGCCATAACCACAATTGCGGTGGAGATCCGAATGTTCTTCAACATGAGATCTCATTTTACACTCGTCCCAAACTATCAATTTCTGCATTGTTAACTCGAAAAGCTCATTTTTTTGAGATATGACTATGTTGCAATAAAGGAGCGGTATGTTTTGAATTCCATACTTTATATAGTTTTGCAGACAAAAAATTAGCCTCGACCCTACTTGGTCATAGTTTTGCAACAATATAAACTTTCTGCATTCCTTTGTACTCAAATCTATCCATATTTTAAATTGCATCGAAATTGATTCAGGCGTTCAGCTTATAAATAAATTAATACAAAGGTGCGGATTAACTTTCGCATTTCAGCCGTAAAGCAGCTCTGGGCTGGAGAACAGCTTTCGCGTCATCGTAACTATTTCTTAAGTGCGGTCAGGCTTGTTGGTGTTGTTTGGCCTTCGATAGTTTTGCGTCTCGCTCTCACTGGTTAACTGTTTGCCTCAACTAACTGTATTAGTTTACAGTTTTTTGAAGTATTTCCTTGTTAGCCACTTGTGAAACCATAGTTAGTCACAGCACCGCTGCAAATTACTGTTAACAACATCGTGGGCATAAGGTCTTCATTCCTCCACCCATGCTGCGCATCCTATACTTTGCCAATTTAATTGCAACTGTACTCGTTTAGTTAAATCAATAAATAAAATAAATAAATAATTTTCGCATTTGGTCAGGGGACGGACATGCGGAGAGACATGCAAATTGGATGGCAAATAGCGTACTTATGTTGATTGGGTTTTATTTTCCACTTTTGTCTTACCCCTGTCCTTAGCTATTGAACGGATTTTTATACAGCCTATGTCCGGCAGAAAGCTTTGCTCTACTTTTTATTGAAATTTTTTTTTTTAATTGGGCCAGAGATTCTAGATATTACCTCTTACATACATACAAACTTTTTCTCATTATAATATTAGCCGCGGCAAATGCTGCAGTTCAATAATATATAATAAATTTCGTTTTACTTTAAAAATAGAAAACAGAAATAAAAAAATTTACTACAATAATATTGCTAATATTTTACTGAAAAAAAAAAAACGATAAATTTAATGAAATATTTGTTTCTGAAAAATATAAATACTAATAAATCTAAATATTAAGTATTAATAACTCTAAAAATTAACAGATACCAATTAACAGGTAATAAAATTCGTTAACTTTTTAACCGTTAATTTTTTAAACAGTGAAAATATAAGAAGAAAATATTGGTGCATCGATCTCATCTGCAATTAGCACTATTTTTTGTACCCATATATTATATAAACAATATGGTGAGTCACTTATGTATGGGAGAAAATAAAAGTGAATTAATAAAGTTCTAGTAGTAATAATTTACTGTCTTTTTCAATTAAGAGATGTCTTTAGCCCGCATATGCAGCTTAAAGTTTCTACAATTTTCATAATACCACTTTTCTTTTAAAATTTAATATTTTATATACATATCTTATTATTTTGTTATTAAAAATTTACACATTTTCATAACAAGTTGCTAGACTAGAGTTTTATTTAAGAAAAATATTACGCTTTAAAAGTAATTTAATTATTTTTTTACCATAAAATCTCTTTTGTTCCCGAATCTGGCCAAACCAAAATTATGGTTCGTTTTTGTACATCGGGTTTTAGAGCCAGTTTCTGCTTTCTTAAGTTTCTTAAGAAGGATTTTTTACAACACAAATTTGCTGACATCAATAATTTTTGATAGCAGAAGACCAGAAAAAATAATCAAATCTTTTTAGCTGGAGGATTAGCTGTTCCGTAGTCGCTACATTACTCATCAGCACCCATTTTCGGATTTGAACTCGAGTCATGACACATCAGAAACGGCCGCCTTAACCACTCTGCCGTCGAGCCATTGAGTTATTCTCTATCTATATTCATCTTATATTGAACCGCGTATGTATTTTTTGTTAATTTCCTGCATTGTTTGTCTCCGAACAAGCGGTATTTTTCTGGTGTTCTTCAATCCAAAATTATTGATCACAGCAAATTTGTCTTGTAAAAATCTCTTCTTAAAAAACTCAAGAAAGGAAAAACCAAAACTTTAATTTAAAAATTATAGATTTCAACAAAAAATCAATAAATTAATATTTACAATTACATCTCTGCCTACTGAATAATATTACAATAAAAAGTATGTATGCTAATAACTAAAGAAAAAATAAATATCGCTTGTTCAGAGACAACAAACGCCATTTTCCTCGCACCTCATTGGTCAAGCAAAAACTCCTGCTCTTCTTTGGATACCTTGTTTGTTTGTTTTTTTTTTTTTTTTTTTTTTGACAAATCTTTACATTTACATGAACAAATATCGAATAGAGCTCTACTACGTTGTAGGATATCATTCTTCTCCTCAGTAGATAATCGTTTACGTGATTTAATTACGTTTTTACACTTGAAATTGTAATCTTTCAATAGCTGAAGAACTCTGGTATGTGTAACGATAGCAAGGCTCGATTTTCCTCAAATACTATCTAACTTTTCAGATACTAGTTCAGCAATATCTAAAAAAGAAGACTCTTTGAAAGTATTTCTGTTGATTTTAAGCTGTACTCTATTCCAGTCATAACATTTCATGATGTCCTCATAGGTCGACAACACGTTGTCGTTAATAATTCTACTTCCGAAAATTGGGCACAACCACGATACTATTATACTATTATCACAAAATACACCTTCACATTCTGATTGGCAGAACTAGATTCACTGTCTTTAAATCGTTTGTACATGCATATATGTATGTCAGATGTACCCAAGCCCTATGCGCTTGATGCTGAATTGTTTTTGTAAAAGCGCTTAGCCATAGAGCTGTGTTCTTTAATACACACAGACTGCAACCAGCACTAGCAATGAAAAATACACAAACAACTTTGTCTTATATATTTTGTGTCGTTTTCACTGTACGACAGCGATTATCACCGTAATTTTGTTTTTGTTTAACGTATGATGCCATTTTACTTTTTACAACAAAAAATATTACTCTTCCATAAATAACTTTTGGGCACCCCTGACGTATGCTTTTACACATACAAGTGATTTGAGTTTAAGTTCTAGAGAACTTAAAAGCCGTTAAGATACAGTTATTATTATGTTGTGTCTACAACATCTGAAATTAATACACAGAGAAAAATAGTTATGCAATATTTTACAGGTTTGTTATTGACGAAGTAAAACAGCTTTTTTTTTGCTATTAGAAGTTGATTTAAAAAAAACCCTTTTTGACCCAGCCTAATATACAATTTAAAAAGGATGGTTCAACCATAATGCATGATTGTGAATTACATCTTAATATCAAGCTTTTTGCGCAACTTAACTTTACATTTCTTTGTTTCAGTGTTTGGCAAATTCATTCATAGGTACATACTCGTAATTAAGCACCGCGTTATGTTGGTTGAAAACTTTCATGCAAAAGGGCGATCAAATCAATATGCATTTCTGTATTTTTTTTTTTCTTTTTTGGTTAGCATAATGGACTAAATGTGTCCACAATCGGGAGAATTAAGCGCAAATGTAACCAAACCGGATCTGAGGGAAATGTAAAAATACCTGTACATGCTCGCCCAGTTCGTTCTTCATAAGATATTGCTGCTGTTCGCGATAGTGTGGCAGAAGAGCCGGAAACCTCTGCCCGTCGTCATCCTCAACAATTAAATATCTCACGAACATCACTTTGAATAGAGATTTAAACTTACAAGTTTCAATCGATTCGAGACCTGAAGCCTAATGACCACTTTAATGTGCCGAATGGTTGGTTGAACAGACAGAAGTGAATGATTACTTTACAAAGAAAATCATAATCAGCTACGTGGTACACTTTCAGCTTAGTGTATTCGTCAACAGGCAGAATTAACACATTTGGGTAAATGAAGATCCACGAGTGATTGTTGTACACAGAGATGCGTTGTTGCGGTTTATGGTTTGGGAGCATTATCGGGCCACCAAGCAGTTATCGTAAATCGCATTTGTTTTCCCGAGATGATAACCGAATTCTTGTGGCCAGAAATTCAAAATATGAATCTGGTCGACGGGTTGGTATCTCCTGCTCCTTTGCTAAAAAAGTTTAATGACTGTGTTATCTCACGTCTTGGCGATGTTAATTGGCCGTCATGATCATGTGATTTGAAACCGTAGAACTTTTAGAGAATATTTAAAAGAAAAAGTGTATGTCTATAAGAACAATTCAAGAGCTAAAAGATGAGATAATTCGACACTTTAAAAAAATTTTACTTTAATTATGTCTCAGATTTATTCAAAATAAGGAACAATGAATAGACGTATACGAGGGCGGATTGATATTGAAGCTATCTAGCGCTAGATGGCAGCACAAACACGATTTTTTATTTATTTATTTTTTTTTTTTTTGATAGTGCGATCTGTCAAACATTCATTGATTACTTTATTTGTTGCAATCGTTTGAAGTAAGCAGCTTAAGTATTTGTTGAAAAATGGAAAAAAGTGAATTTCGTTCAGTGGTTAAATATTAACGAAAGAGACAAAAACAGCTGGATAAATATTACGGTGAATTTGCTCCGTCAGATTATATGGTAAAATATTGGATTGCTGAACTTTAACGTGGCCGAACAAGCACTGCAACAATACCACCATCAGGAAAGCCAAAAGAGGGTTACTGAAGAAAATATCAAGAAAATCCTTGATATCGTTATGAATGATCGCCGAGTCAAGTTGCGTGAGATTGTTTAAATGGTAAACATATCACATGATAGTGTGTTAAACATTTTACATGAACGTTTGCATATGAAAGAGCTACCGGCAAAATGTGTGCCGCGTTTGCTCAATGTCGAACAAAAACATGTTTGATAGACCACTTCACAGCGGTGTTTGGACATTATACTATTGATTTTTGGCGTCGATTAATAACTGTTGATCAGACGTCGGTCCACCACTACACACCTGAAACCAAAAATCAATCAAAACAATGGGTTGAAACAAACAGTGAAATCGGCTTGCAAGTTTATGGCCACTGTATATTAGGATGCATACGGAATATTGCTCATTGATTGTCTTGCAAAATGATCCACTATCACAAGAAAGTATTATCGTTCATTATTGGATCAATTGAATGATGCAGTCAAGAAAAAACCACCACATTTAAAGAGGAAAAAAGTGTTTTTTCTTCAAGAGAACGCGCCGATTCACACTGCATTAGATACGATGTTACAATTACGTCAAATACACTTCTAATTAGGTGGTCATGCACCTTATAATCCAGATTTAGCTTCTACTGAGTTTTTCCTGTTTTTCCAAACTTGAAAAATACATCTCAAACGAAGAAGTGATTGCCGAAACAAACGCGTATTTTGGGGGATTCTCAAAATCTTATTATTCAGATGGTATAAAACAAGTTGGAATATCGTCTTACTAAGTGCATTGAGCTAAAAAGAAATAAATTTTTTTTTTACTTTGGTAGCTTCAATATCAATCATCCCTTGTTTATACCACTGAATCCGTGGTGAGCATATTTTGTTATATACATAATTATTGTAGAGTCTTCTACCATAACAAGAAATCATTAAGATAAATCTCCAGGAAGTTTTTGTTATACTTGCAATTAACATCGTGCATTTTGGTTGGGCCACCCTTTACATAATCGTTCTTCAAATTAATTTCCATATAAACTGTGGTTTTTTTTTTTTTTTTGAAAATGATATACATAAGTCCACTTAAAAAAAAAAAACTAAGTTAACGGTAGTTTTAATGAGCTACAGACACCTTCTCTCTATAGTAATAATCACAGTTTCAATACGGTTCTTTTTTGAAATAAACTGAACAAAAACAGTTTTGCTGTACAATGGTATCGCAAACAGATTTCTTTTGAAAGTGGAATAAGTCCATTCCTAATACATAAGTATATAAATAAAACAACTTTTTTATTGCAATTAATATTGATTATTGCACGCTGATCGCTTATCTAATGCTAGTGTATTAAAAACAATATTGTTAACAAAATAAAGGCATTATTGTTCGGATGAAATGATGAGAAGTTTTGTATAGTTATCCTACGGATAACTATAACGGATGGTTCTTATGCAAATACCATTATTTAAATATAATTGCTGTTAAACTAGAAAATTAAACGTTTAAATAAATAATATTACTTGTTATTATAAATTCATATAATAAATTCAGAATACGACAACCCGTCAATTTGGTCTGAAAGTGATGTTGAAGCGCCAGAAAGCTCTTAATGATTTTTATAATAATTGAAACAAACTCCTACTAGACTTGGTTATTCGTATATTTATATGTCTTCATTTTAACTATTACTTTTTACATAAAAATCCAATTCAGTAAAGCATTTATGTCTGCAAATATATGGACTTATTACGCTACTATTTTTATGTCTTGCAATATGTTCTTTTTGAAAGTGGCATAAGTCCATGTGGAGTTAAGAAAATTGTTTATTTTTTTCAAATAATTTTGGGAATTATTATTTCACACCAAAATTTAAAAGGTTTATAGTGTAAATAACATCACTCGAACTGATTAAAGTTGGCCAATATTTTTAAATTGGTTCAAACGCATACCCTTAAATATCTCAATATATGATAAAATTGACTTATACCACTTTCAAAAAAAAACCAGTTCTTATTCAAATGTAACAATTTCATTGTTATTGTTATTATTTTACTGTATTCCTGCTGTGTCAAATACACACTTATATATACATATATATATATATGTATGTATGTTCGGGACACAATTGGGACGAATTCAAATTTTGGGCCACAAATATTTATTGTCAAAAATAAAACATATGTCTGCATCATGCCGAACTCTCTAAGAGATTTATTTCTGTTTTTTACAACAAACAAATCAAAGTCATGTGATGATGTTTGTTTGTATTTAGTTACCAAGTGTTTTCGTAAATAAAGTTAGCTTTTGCTTCAATAGTTGTTTTATTTTCATTTAAACTAAATATTTAATTGTTAAAATTGTTTCTAGTTGTGTTTTTTGCCACTTTTGAAGTTTTTTTTAACGCTGTGGTTATTGTGCTTTATACTACGAATGTAAATTACCAAACTACACTGACAAAATTTGTCGATCGTCCCAGTTGTCTCTCTGGCATTCAGTCTTCCTTAAAATTATTTAACCTTATTCCTATTCAATATGCAGATAATAATAAAGATTAGCAAGATATTTTTTAACACTTTGGAACAAGTCTGAATTAACAAGATATTAATCAATTTTGAGCTAAACAAGCATTATATATCGGGTGGTTAAATTTTAAGGGCCGATGTTGAATCTGAACCGCACCTAAACTTTTTTCTGTATTTCATTTGACATTTCTTAATTTCAGGCTAATTCAATTTGAACCATGGAAAGATACACAATCGAGCCACGCTTTAAAATTATTCAGGCTTATTATGAAAATGGGCATTCACATCAAAATGCTTATCGTACACTTCGTGATTTTTTCGGTAAAATTAATCGTCCAAATCTGCGTACAATCGTCAAAATCGTACAAAAATTTTAGCAAATCAGCTCTATAGAATTTGTAAAAAGTGCATGTTCGTACAGCTCGTCCAGCAGAAAATATCACTGCTGTACGTGATAGAGTGTCTGAAGGGCCGTCCAACTCAACTCGCCGTCATGCCCTACAATTGCACCTCTCACTGTCGCCCATTATGCATAAATACTTGCAGTTACACGCTTACAAGGTACAACTGACTTAAGAACTAAATCCTCTTGACCATTCCAAGCATCGCCAATGGTCAGAATGGTGGCAAGAAATGGCAACAATAGATGATCGATTTTCGAAGAGAGTCATCTTCAGCAATGAGACATATTTTCACCTCAGTGGATTTGGAAATAAACAGAATTGCCGCATTTGGGCAAATGATAATCCAAGAGTGATAGTTGAAAAACCAATGCACCTACAAAGAGTGACTGTTTGGTACGGTTTATGGGCTAGCGGCTTCAACGATCCCTATTTTTTTGCAAAATGAGGCCGGTCAGACAGTTACTGTGAATGGTCTTCCCTATCATGAAATGATAACGAACGTTTTGAAAGACATAGATGTGGCTCATTTCCGCGACAAATTCAATGACTGTGCTATCTCACGTGGTGGCGAAGTCAATTGGCCGCCAATATCATGTGATTTGACAACGTTGGGCTTATTTCTTTGGGGTTGTTTGAAAGAAAATGGGTACGTCGATAAGCCAGCTAACCCTGCATTTAGACATACGAGTAATCTCATGCGAGTGTTGAATATGTATTATCAACGAAAATTTCTTCGAAAAACTCGAATCTCTTGCAACTTTCATTTCTGTCTACACATGCGAGTGAGAGTTCATTTTAAATTTGTCGTCAGCACGTGAACTTCAAACAATTTGTTTCCTTCATATATTTTGTATCTTTGGCTGTCTTTATAAACTGGAGTTGCCGTGTTCTTCACTTGAGAATATTTTTAGAAAATAGTTGGTATTAATTTTTATTATCATTATATTATTTATAATTTAAATATTTCTATCTATAGTATTAGTTTTAATAAATTAACATACAAACTAGCTAAAACTTAGGTTTTAATTTTATAATGATCCAGTTGATTTGTTTAAAATTATTTACACGGTAACACTGTTTGTTTGTTTGACATTTGATTGCATGGAAGTGCCAAAAAATCACTCGCATGCAAATTTAGCTGCGAGTAGACCTGCGAGTGCGAAAAATGTGAATGTGGTAGTAAAAAAATGTGAGTGCATTGAGTTTTTCGACCTCTTACTCGTATGTCTAAACACTGGGTAAAGGACGAGATAATTCGGCACATTAACGGCATAAAACCTCAATTATGCCTCAGTATCATCGAAAATTTGAACCATCGGATGGAGGTGTACCGCCGAAGTCGTAGCAGCCATTTGTCCAATATTTTATTCTATCCATAATTGAACCATACCAATATTACCATAAGAAGAAGAAATGACAATAGTTCCCAAATAATTTGTGTTTTATTGAAAATCAACACCGGCCCTTAAAATTTAATCACCCTTTATTAATATACATAAATTTCGAAGCTTGAAATTCATTCGATGTTTTGTCAGTAATTGTTTTTTGTTTTCTTTGCTTAGCTATAAATATTCTTAAATGCTGTCTTTTTAAAAATAATGTTGATAAAAAGACCAGAAAAAACAAAACTTTCAAAAATTTTTCTTTTTTATTATTTTAGCTGAGATAGATTTATTTAACCATAAGAAGGATTCTAAACTAATATATTTTAATTATTGGTGAAAGAAGAAATTCAAATTATGTATATAAAGAAGAAATTCAAATTTATGTATAGTTATATAAGAGTAGTTATATACACATAGTTTGTATAATTCAAATTTTTGATTTTGTACAGAAATCAAAATACATCATTTATTGCCCATTAGAAATAGCTTGTCCCTGCGACTTATTAATAGTCATTGGAAATCACGTTTTTCTGAAAACTTTAATGTGTTTATTTTACATATGCACTACATTCTACTGGAACTAGTAAAATAGGAAGAGGAAAGGGGGATTAATGCCTGTGAACGTTTCAAACTTTATCTCAGCATTTAAAATGTTGGAGCTAAATTAGTCAAAACTGATTAGTGCCCAGTGTCTTCGACACTGCTTAGACTAACAATAATTAGTCCAACACCTTTCACACCGCAAGGTCATGAATCCCATTAAAAAGAAATTAGTAATGAATACATTAAGAAATCACGAACCACAGTGAGAAAAAAATGAGAGAGAAAAAGTTACACAGTATGGAAGGCAAAACACTACTTATTCTGGAGTAATAAAACTGAATATATATAGAAAACACGGCCGATAGTAAAAACACAGGATGGAAGCCAAAACACTGCTTCAATCGGAATCATTAGATTTCTAAGAATATTTGCAAACTGGCCTGCTTCAGGCTCGGTGACGACTGTGGTCATAATTAAAATATCATTGTACACGTTAGGAGAAGTTACATTTCTTAAAAGGTTTGATAGGCACAACAACTTTAAGTAGAAACGCGTGTGATGGCAAAAGTATTGAGTTCAAACATTTTTATGGACAATGGACCGCATCTCTGATATTGCAAACAGTATATCAATTGACTTATATATCCTGAATTGGCCAAGAACAACACTATTGCCTTTGGGCATAACCAATGAAAGCCTCTAAGTTTTGTAGCAAAGGCTAAATGGCAAATAAAATATATTATGAACTGTGAACTATTTAACCTAATGTTTTACTTAAAACAATCTGAATGGGGTTAAAGCTTACATTTGTTAAGAGAAAATTCCTATCGCCCAGTTTTGGTAAGGTAAGGACGGAGAAGTCGGTACGGTTTTGGGGTTGCAAAACAAAAATTGAGATCAGGACAAACATTTTGTAACCAGTTTGGGTGGGCAATGGAGAAACAAAAACACCAGTTTCTCCCTACAGTAAATGTTTGGTTTTTGGTAGAGCAAATAAATATTTTTTATGTCGGCGTACCCAGGGAGAGGGTTGGAACCCACTGAGTGGTCTGTGCTCAAAAAATTAGCTAGTTGGAAACCTCCCTGGTTTCTGCGGCCGTAACATAAAAATGGCAGTAATTGTTCACATCTGTGCTAAGAGGGGTTCTAATATTTGTCGCAAATGGTGTTTCTGGATAAAATTTCATAAGGGAGAGAATATAAAGCAATCTTCAATCAGTCTGATCTTAATTTTTATAATTACGGGGAGCATTTTATGAAAATCACCTTGAAACAATAAAGTTTCTACTCTGATACTTGAGCTAGAGCTTCTAATGTGCTTCAACATTCGTTCTTTAGCTTCAGCATGAAATCTGTTATTCATTCTACACTTATGATTATAATGCTTTCAAAAGTCTTACCAAAGGGACTATTTTTGAATCTATATGGGCATTCCAAGTCAAATCGGAGAAAAATGTTTTTCGATTTGCTTGATGTTTCAATGTAAAAATTTTCAAATTTTTTGCTTAATAGGCACATGGTACGTTTATACGCAGCCTATTCGCAAATAAAAACTATTTGCAAATAACTAACTCACTGTTTGTATGCCAATTAGTCCATGAAGAATTTTGATTTTTTATGATATGGCATATGTTCAAAATGTAAATAAACGGTAACTGTATTAATGTAAACAGCATTTTGATTACTAATATAATAAAAGAAAAATAAAAAATTATATGTTTTTTGTAATTTAATTAAAGCAAATATTTGTTTCTGCATGTAATTTTTACCATATTTCATGTCAAGTAAAGTGACAACTTTTTATGTCTTATTTGCAAATAAGTTTTTAATCAGCAAATGTTTTCGTGAGTTAGCTACTCGCAAATAAAAATTTTATGCGCCAATTTTTGTTATTTACAATATTTTTATTCGCAAATAACCTGCACGTACATATGTATTTTATTTATTTATTTGTTTATTTAAGTCTATAGACTATAAGTCCTTACAGACTAAAGAAAAAATATAAAGGAGTACAATTACGTATTTAAGTACAAAATTATTTTTCGTTTTAGAACATCATTAGATTCGGAGATATCTATATGATAAAATTTGTTAAATATTTCACATATGCGACGTAAGGAATCATTGTTAGCATAGACGGTCCTGTGATAATCTAGACTTATTAGTTGATAGTTCAGCAGAAACTTTGAATCAACTTCGCCGCGAATCAATCTAAGGAGGAAAGAGATACTAAGCATGGTTCGACGACTTTTCAAAGTTGGTAATTTAATGAGTCCAAGCCTACTTTCATATGATGGCAGCACATACGAGTTCCATTCAAGACCGCGGAGACAGAAAATAAGAAATTGTTTTTGGATAGATTCAATACTATTTATGTGAATGGTGATCCACATTCAAGAATAGGGAGAACCAAGGAAATATAAAGTTGCTTTGTAATGTAAGGGTCTGAAAATTCTTTAGACCATCGTTTCATAAATCCAAGAACTCCATAAGCCTTACGAGTATTAACAGTTAGTGCAATGTGATCTCAAAAATCCAGTTTGTGATCAAGGATGAATCCCAAGTCGGTAATAGTGTTAACTTTTTCAAGCATTATTCCATTACATTAATGGATAATGGATAATTACATTAATGGATAATGGATAACAATAATTTGAATAGTTGTTTCGATAAAACAACATTTGTTTACAGTTTTTTATGTTAAGGTACATAAAATTAAGTTTGCACCATTTCTCAAGTTTATTGATATCGGCTTGAAGTAGAAGATGATCTTTGGAGTTATTTAGCAGTTTAAATAGTTTATCATCATCAGCATACATTAAAATTCTTGCGTGCAAGACGGCAGATGGGAGATCATTAATAAAATCGGTAAATAGCAACGGGCCAAGATGGCTCCCTTGGGGAACACAAGAAGGAAAGTCCAAATTTATCAATAAAACATCTGTAAACTTTGTGACTTGTTGGGTTCTGTTAGTCAGATGCGAACGAATCCATCTAAGGGTTGTATTGCCAAATCCCATTAATGAAAGCTTGTGTAACAACAGGTCGTGGTTTACTTTATCAAATGCTTTACTAAAATCCGTGTAAATTACATCCGTTTGCTGGATTTAAAAATCCATCATAATAAACATCGTAACAGAGAGATATGGAATTCTAAAAATCGTATTATAAGAAAACTACCCAGCGGAAATTTGGCAATGTGTTACACTTACCTAAGAACATATTTTTTAATATCATAGGATTTACCCCTCTTTATTACTAAGAAGTAATTAAGTAATGACTTACTGTCATTTGTTGTATATGTAAGCAGATGGTCTTGGCATATATAGATGTACAATATTTGTAATAAATATTCAATAAAAGAATTTTTAGTATACTTGGATTTGCTAAAACTTATGATAAGGTAATAGAAACGGGCTTAAAAATGCTTACAAAATGAAAAATGTAGTAAATCAATATTTGCTTTTCTAGAAATTTTACTACTAGTGTCGTTTGGTGTGTTGTCAATACGACATGGTTTACGAATATCCAGTGTAAACGGGGTATTAACATTACATATGCACTGCCATGCTCGTTTAAACTATACATTTTTAAAATGTATAGTTAACACATTTACATGCAAAAAATCAGGTCCGTACCTAATTCCATGACGTTAAAAATTAAAGATGAAAAGATGTTTACGAATAACATTAAATATGAATGGTGCTTTTATCCAAAAGAGCTTTTTGAAGAGGCACACTTACTGCTGTATGGCCTTTTTCAGGAGATATTTTTTTGCAATTTCTAAAGGTGGCATTTTATACCATGATTTAAAGTCCTGTCTTTTGTATATCATATAAAGTTGCATTTTATGCATTTATACAAAACACCTTCAGCCATTTCGATAGTTTTTATCGACACCAACTCGTAAATCAAGGACTTATAAGGAATTACCTTTTTTATCGAGTTTTTTGTAATGACATTTTGAAATAGTTATTCGTAATTGTAAGAGAATGGTAAGTATTTGCCTCCAATAACATCGCCACATTAAAATAATGATTTAAAATGCCAAAGTAGAAGTAGTGTAGAGTATTTTTATTAACATTTTAACACATTACTTTGCAATAGAAGTTTTCGCTTAGTATGTTCAAATACATAACTTTTTCAATATTAGTCCAAGTAGGAATTTTTTTTGTATTTTTTCTTTTATATTAACTTACGGCCTTATGTATAATAAAAAAACTTGTGCTAGCTAACTTGTTGCTATCATTCCCTTATGGGAATTTACACACAAAAACTTAGCAGCTAGTTAGTTAGCGTAAGGATCTTTATTATACATAAGGCCGTTAGAGTTTACACATGCCACTACTATTTCGAAAAACTCAATACATTCAGAATTTTTTACTAATCCACTCACATTTTTTGCAATGCAGTGTAAGAAAAAAATTGTGCACAGTGGGTTTGGATGCGATTTTCGGTGCTTAGTAAATTTGGCAACGTGTGAGTTAGACTCACGTATATTATGTTCAACAACTCTGCAATTTCTTAAAATCCAGTTAAGTTTATGGCTATAATTTTAAATTTGAAAAAAGTTATCACAATGACAAAAAACCTACATCTAGCATGACATGTGCCTTTAAATATTTGTGTATCCTTCTAAATGTAGATAAATCTGATTTTTAAGTTTCATAAAAATTAGCTCATTTCGGGGAGATGTTTTTTTAATAATCAGGCTATGGGAATGCATTATGCGAGTAAAAAATCTGCCTGAAATCTAGATGGAAATGGCTTTCCTAAAAATTTTCTGGAAAGTCTTGATGGTATTTCGCAGTCCGACTATTCCCTATGGAAAGCGACAAAAGGTTTGAAAAGACCCATTAGAGGCAAGCCACCTTTGCGAACTTCAGCTGGGGACTGGATGTTAACCATTTGAGAAACGTTTTTACTACAAATGATGCAGCTGAATTACCGCCATATGCTATTAGACCGCTTGTGCCCTTGAGATGTCGAAAATGTCATAAATAAAATGAACTACAGGAAAGCTGCAGATGTTAATGAAATTACTGGTAAAATGCTTGTAAAATGTATTCCTTCGTGTGGCTAGAAGAATTCATCTTTTTATTTTTAACGCTATTTTATTCCTACAGAGTGGAAGGTGTCTATGATTATTGTTATACACAAGCCAGGGAACGATCCTTCTAAAATAGAATCATTTAGTAGTCTGAATGATAAAATAAGTGTACTGCCAACAATTTCAAAACTGTTCGAAAAATTGTTATTGGTGAAGTTGACTCCAAAATTGAATATTGAATGTATCCCTAATAGTGTATTTACACTTGCTGACATCTTAGAGATGTGTGTGGAAGATGTTGAAAAAGCTGTTTACATTATATTTTCAACATCTTTCATCTGTCAAGTATTACTTAACGAGTTTGAGCAAACAAAAAACATTAAATAAAATCGATTTAAAAGATTCTGCAATTATTGGATTAATTATTGCTCTTAGAAAGCAAGTATAATTACTGCTTCAATTTGCAGAAATGTTAGAAATTATGCAAGACTACGGCGACATTTGTTAGTATGCTATAGTCATTAGTTCGGCTTTCGAGCTAAACACAATACCATAGAACAAACACAGGGACTAGTAAATGTCAAAAGAAATAGTTTGTTCAGCTCTATTGGTTAACGTTTACCAAGCTTTTGGTAAAGTGTGACACGCCGGTTTAATGTACAATATAAAGTCAAAACTTGCCTGTAAACACTTACAAGCTTCTGGAAAGCTACTTATCACAGAAGACGATTTTATACGCCCCTCACAGTCAATAGAAGCAGGAGTTCCCCAAGGTATTATTCTGGAACACAATTCTTATTGCCAAACCTACGACTTCATCCATCGTAATATTTACACACGAGGTTTCGGCAGCTGAATTTGCTTCGGGAAAATTTCCCCCAAAAACTGATCAGTTTTTTGGGCACATCCCATGGACTCCGAGGTTGGGGCTACCTCAAAAAGAGAGTTTATAACGACAATCCCCAATCTCTTGTGGCTTTAATGTCGTCAAAAAATCACCTTAATTGAACCCAGTTTACTGTAGCGTTTGGTTCAAAACACAAGGTTTCTTTTTGAATAGGGTGTTCAACTGGACGGAAAATATCTGAATGGCATAGTCGTACACTTTTAAAAATAAAATCCGCATTTCCATTCTATCGAATAATGCTCTTAATAGAACTTTGAGCCAATTATCAAGTGTTTTATTAAGTTTGAAAGCACAAATCTGCTACCGAGCAACCTGTATTTATATATCCTTATTAAAAGAGGTATTTTTCTAAATTTTGTATATATAGTCACATTATTGTATGTTTACACTTCGACGTCTACCGAATACTGAATTATGAGTAATGTTTACCCTTCAAACAAATATTTGTTAATATTCTGCATAAAGCAAATTTTTAATTTTGCACATAAATAAATATTGTACTGAATTTACATATGATGTAAAGCTACCTAGTAAAAAATATTCGATGCCGTTTTATTTTGTGATAAAAGAATATGCATCTTGGTTGAATGGTGTGATAAGCCAAAATATATTTGTCTATCATCCTTGAGACTTAATTGTCATTGGAAATCACATATTTCTGGAAAGAACAGTCTCTAAAATTATATTAATAAACTTATACGTATTATTAGATTTCTACCTATATTTGCAAGCTGATCTGCTTCAAGTCTGGTTATTACTGTAGTCATAATTAAATTATCTTTTAGAGCTTGGTTCTTGTCCTACTGCATCGCAATTGCGTCAATTTTAAGTAGAAACTCACTAGTCAAAAGGATTAAGCGAATTTAAATTATTTATGGAAAATTAAATGCATCAATATTGTAAACAATATCAATTAACTTATACATCTTGTTTTACTCTTGAACATAACCAATGATAGCATTTATCCCGCAAATTTTCTAGGGAACAAAATATGTTTGTTACAAATCGTGAACTAAATGACCAAATTTTCCACTTAAAACAATCTGAATGGGAACAAAGCTTAGCTTACATGTATTTGTTGAGGGACAAATCCTATCACTGAATTTATAGATTTCATTGTTCACATCTCTGTTAAGACAGGTACTCATGTTTGCTCTCAAGTTCAATTTCTTTAACAAAACTCTATGAAGTGGATCCTCCACTAAGGCAAACTTTTATCATTTCTCTTGTTCCTTTTATAACCATGAAATTCGCCATAACCACAATTGCGGTGGAGATCCGAATGTTCTTCAACATGAGATCTCATTTTACACTCGTCCCAAACTATCAATTTCTGCATTGTTAACTCGAAAAGCTCATTTTTTTGAGATATGACTATGTTGCAATAAAGGAGCGGTATGTTTTGAATTCCATACTTTATATAGTTTTGCAGACAAAAAATTAGCCTCGACCCTACTTGGTCATAGTTTTGCAACAATATAAACTTTCTGCATTCCTTTGTACTCAAATCTATCCATATTTTAAATTGCATCGAAATTGATTCAGGCGTTCAGCTTATAAATAAATTAATACAAAGGTGCGGATTAACTTTCGCATTTCAGCCGTAAAGCAGCTCTGGGCTGGAGAACAGCTTTCGCGTCATCGTAACTATTTCTTAAGTGCGGTCAGGCTTGTTGGTGTTGTTTGGCCTTCGATAGTTTTGCGTCTCGCTCTCACTGGTTAACTGTTTGCCTCAACTAACTGTATTAGTTTACAGTTTTTTGAAGTATTTCCTTGTTAGCCACTTGTGAAACCATAGTTAGTCACAGCACCGCTGCAAATTACTGTTAACAACATCGTGGGCATAAGGTCTTCATTCCTCCACCCATGCTGCGCATCCTATACTTTGCCAATTTAATTGCAACTGTACTCGTTTAGTTAAATCAATAAATAAAATAAATAAATAATTTTCGCATTTGGTCAGGGGACGGACATGCGGAGAGACATGCAAATTGGATGGCAAATAGCGTACTTATGTTGATTGGGTTTTATTTTCCACTTTTGTCTTACCCCTGTCCTTAGCTATTGAACGGATTTTTATACAGCCTATGTCCGGCAGAAAGCTTTGCTCTACTTTTTATTGAAATTTTTTTTTTTAATTGGGCCAGAGATTCTAGATATTACCTCTTACATACATACAAACTTTTTCTCATTATAATATTAGCCGCGGCAAATGCTGCAGTTCAATAATATATAATAAATTTCGTTTTACTTTAAAAATAGAAAACAGAAATAAAAAAATTTACTACAATAATATTGCTAATATTTTACTGAAAAAAAAAAACGATAAATTTAATGAAATATTTGTTTCTGAAAAATATAAATACTAATAAATCTAAATATTAAGTATTAATAACTCTAAAAATTAACAGATACCAATTAACAGGTAATAAAATTCGTTAACTTTTTAACCGTTAATTTTTTAAACAGTGAAAATATAAGAAGAAAATATTGGTGCATCGATCTCATCTGCAATTAGCACTATTTTTTGTACCCATATATTATATAAACAATATGGTGAGTCACTTATGTATGGGAGAAAATAAAAGTGAATTAATAAAGTTCTAGTAGTAATAATTTACTGTCTTTTTCAATTAAGAGATGTCTTTAGCCCGCATATGCAGCTTAAAGTTTCTACAATTTTCATAATACCACTTTTCTTTTAAAATTTAATATTTTATATACATATCTTATTATTTTGTTATTAAAAATTTACACATTTTCATAACAAGTTGCTAGACTAGAGTTTTATTTAAGAAAAATATTACGCTTTAAAAGTAATTTAATTATTTTTTTACCATAAAATCTCTTTTGTTCCCGAATCTGGCCAAACCAAAATTATGGTTCGTTTTTGTACATCGGGTTTTAGAGCCAGTTTCTGCTTTCTTAAGTTTCTTAAGAAGGATTTTTTACAACACAAATTTGCTGACATCAATAATTTTTGATAGCAGAAGACCAGAAAAAATAATCAAATCTTTTTAGCTGGAGGATTAGCTGTTCCGTAGTCGCTACATTACTCATCAGCACCCATTTTCGGATTTGAACTCGAGTCATGACACATCAGAAACGGCCGCCTTAACCACTCTGCCGTCGAGCCATTGAGTTATTCTCTATCTATATTCATCTTATATTGAACCGCGTATGTATTTTTTGTTAATTTCCTGCATTGTTTGTCTCCGAACAAGCGGTATTTTTCTGGTGTTCTTCAATCCAAAATTATTGATCACAGCAAATTTGTCTTGTAAAAATCTCTTCTTAAAAAACTCAAGAAAGGAAAAACCAAAACTTTAATTTAAAAATTATAGATTTCAACAAAAAATCAATAAATTAATATTTACAATTACATCTCTGCCTACTGAATAATATTACAATAAAAAGTATGTATGCTAATAACTAAAGAAAAAATAAATATCGCTTGTTCAGAGACAACAAACGCCATTTTCCTCGCACCTCATTGGTCAAGCAAAAACTCCTGCTCTTCTTTGGATACCTTGTTTGTTTGTTTTTTTTTTTTTTTTTTTTTGACAAATCTTTACATTTACATGAACAAATATCGAATAGAGCTCTACTACGTTGTAGGATATCATTCTTCTCCTCAGTAGATAATCGTTTACGTGATTTAATTACGTTTTTACACTTGAAATTGTAATCTTTCAATAGCTGAAGAACTCTGGTATGTGTAACGATAGCAAGGCTCGATTTTCCTCAAATACTATCTAACTTTTCAGATACTAGTTCAGCAATATCTAAAAAAGAAGACTCTTTGAAAGTATTTCTGTTGATTTTAAGCTGTACTCTATTCCAGTCATAACATTTCATGATGTCCTCATAGGTCGACAACACGTTGTCGTTAATAATTCTACTTCCGAAAATTGGGCACAACCACGATACTATTATACTATTATCACAAAATACACCTTCACATTCTGATTGGCAGAACTAGATTCACTGTCTTTAAATCGTTTGTACATGCATATATGTATGTCAGATGTACCCAAGCCCTATGCGCTTGATGCTGAATTGTTTTTGTAAAAGCGCTTAGCCATAGAGCTGTGTTCTTTAATACACACAGACTGCAACCAGCACTAGCAATGAAAAATACACAAACAACTTTGTCTTATATATTTTGTGTCGTTTTCACTGTACGACAGCGATTATCACCGTAATTTTGTTTTTGTTTAACGTATGATGCCATTTTACTTTTTACAACAAAAAATATTACTCTTCCATAAATAACTTTTGGGCACCCCTGACGTATGCTTTTACACATACAAGTGATTTGAGTTTAAGTTCTAGAGAACTTAAAAGCCGTTAAGATACAGTTATTATTATGTTGTGTCTACAACATCTGAAATTAATACACAGAGAAAAATAGTTATGCAATATTTTACAGGTTTGTTATTGACGAAGTAAAACAGCTTTTTTTTTGCTATTAGAAGTTGATTTAAAAAAAACCCTTTTTGACCCAGCCTAATATACAATTTAAAAAGGATGGTTCAACCATAATGCATGATTGTGAATTACATCTTAATATCAAGCTTTTTGCGCAACTTAACTTTACATTTCTTTGTTTCAGTGTTTGGCAAATTCATTCATAGGTACATACTCGTAATTAAGCACCGCGTTATGTTGGTTGAAAACTTTCATGCAAAAGGGCGATCAAATCAATATGCATTTCTGTATTTTTTTTTTCTTTTTTGGTTAGCATAATGGACTAAATGTGTCCACAATCGGGAGAATTAAGCGCAAATGTAACCAAACCGGATCTGAGGGAAATGTAAAAATACCTGTACATGCTCGCCCAGTTCGTTCTTCATAAGATATTGCTGCTGTTCGCGATAGTGTGGCAGAAGAGCCGGAAACCTCTGCCCGTCGTCATCCTCAACAATTAAATATCTCACGAACATCACTTTGAATAGAGATTTAAACTTACAAGTTTCAATCGATTCGAGACCTGAAGCCTAATGACCACTTTAATGTGCCGAATGGTTGGTTGAACAGACAGAAGTGAATGATTACTTTACAAAGAAAATCATAATCAGCTACGTGGTACACTTTCAGCTTAGTGTATTCGTCAACAGGCAGAATTAACACATTTGGGTAAATGAAGATCCACGAGTGATTGTTGTACACAGAGATGCGTTGTTGCGGTTTATGGTTTGGGAGCATTATCGGGCCACCAAGCAGTTATCGTAAATCGCATTTGTTTTCCCGAGATGATAACCGAATTCTTGTGGCCAGAAATTCAAAATATGAATCTGGTCGACGGGTTGGTATCTCCTGCTCCTTTGCTAAAAAAGTTTAATGACTGTGTTATCTCACGTCTTGGCGATGTTAATTGGCCGTCATGATCATGTGATTTGAAACCGTAGAACTTTTAGAGAATATTTAAAAGAAAAAGTGTATGTCTATAAGAACAATTCAAGAGCTAAAAGATGAGATAATTCGACACTTTAAAAAAATTTTACTTTAATTATGTCTCAGATTTATTCAAAATAAGGAACAATGAATAGACGTATACGAGGGCGGATTGATATTGAAGCTATCTAGCGCTAGATGGCAGCACAAACACGATTTTTTATTTATTTATTTTTTTTTTTTTTGATAGTGCGATCTGTCAAACATTCATTGATTACTTTATTTGTTGCAATCGTTTGAAGTAAGCAGCTTAAGTATTTGTTGAAAAATGGAAAAAAGTGAATTTCGTTCAGTGGTTAAATATTAACGAAAGAGACAAAAACAGCTGGATAAATATTACGGTGAATTTGCTCCGTCAGATTATATGGTAAAATATTGGATTGCTGAACTTTAACGTGGCCGAACAAGCACTGCAACAATACCACCATCAGGAAAGCCAAAAGAGGGTTACTGAAGAAAATATCAAGAAAATCCTTGATATCGTTATGAATGATCGCCGAGTCAAGTTGCGTGAGATTGTTTAAATGGTAAACATATCACATGATAGTGTGTTAAACATTTTACATGAACGTTTGCATATGAAAGAGCTACCGGCAAAATGTGTGCCGCGTTTGCTCAATGTCGAACAAAAACATGTTTGATAGACCACTTCACAGCGGTGTTTGGACATTATACTATTGATTTTTGGCGTCGATTAATAACTGTTGATCAGACGTCGGTCCACCACTACACACCTGAAACCAAAAATCAATCAAAACAATGGGTTGAAACAAACAGTGAAATCGGCTTGCAAGTTTATGGCCACTGTATATTAGGATGCATACGGAATATTGCTCATTGATTGTCTTGCAAAATGATCCACTATCACAAGAAAGTATTATCGTTCATTATTGGATCAATTGAATGATGCAGTCAAGAAAAAACCACCACATTTAAAGAGGAAAAAAGTGTTTTTTCTTCAAGAGAACGCGCCGATTCACACTGCATTAGATACGATGTTACAATTACGTCAAATACACTTCTAATTAGGTGGTCATGCACCTTATAATCCAGATTTAGCTTCTACTGAGTTTTTCCTGTTTTTCCAAACTTGAAAAATACATCTCAAACGAAGAAGTGATTGCCGAAACAAACGCGTATTTTGGGGGATTCTCAAAATCTTATTATTCAGATGGTATAAAACAAGTTGGAATATCGTCTTACTAAGTGCATTGAGCTAAAAAGAAATAAATTTTTTTTTTACTTTGGTAGCTTCAATATCAATCATCCCTTGTTTATACCACTGAATCCGTGGTGAGCATATTTTGTTATATACATAATTATTGTAGAGTCTTCTACCATAACAAGAAATCATTAAGATAAATCTCCAGGAAGTTTTTGTTATACTTGCAATTAACATCGTGCATTTTGGTTGGGCCACCCTTTACATAATCGTTCTTCAAATTAATTTCCATATAAACTGTGGTTTTTTTTTTTTTTTTGAAAATGATATACATAAGTCCACTTAAAAAAAAAAAACTAAGTTAACGGTAGTTTTAATGAGCTACAGACACCTTCTCTCTATAGTAATAATCACAGTTTCAATACGGTTCTTTTTTGAAATAAACTGAACAAAAACAGTTTTGCTGTACAATGGTATCGCAAACAGATTTCTTTTGAAAGTGGAATAAGTCCATTCCTAATACATAAGTATATAAATAAAACAACTTTTTTATTGCAATTAATATTGATTATTGCACGCTGATCGCTTATCTAATGCTAGTGTATTAAAAACAATATTGTTAACAAAATAAAGGCATTATTGTTCGGATGAAATGATGAGAAGTTTTGTATAGTTATCCTACGGATAACTATAACGGATGGTTCTTATGCAAATACCATTATTTAAATATAATTGCTGTTAAACTAGAAAATTAAACGTTTAAATAAATAATATTACTTGTTATTATAAATTCATATAATAAATTCAGAATACGACAACCCGTCAATTTGGTCTGAAAGTGATGTTGAAGCGCCAGAAAGCTCTTAATGATTTTTATAATAATTGAAACAAACTCCTACTAGACTTGGTTATTCGTATATTTATATGTCTTCATTTTAACTATTACTTTTTACATAAAAATCCAATTCAGTAAAGCATTTATGTCTGCAAATATATGGACTTATTACGCTACTATTTTTATGTCTTGCAATATGTTCTTTTTGAAAGTGGCATAAGTCCATGTGGAGTTAAGAAAATTGTTTATTTTTTTCAAATAATTTTGGGAATTATTATTTCACACCAAAATTTAAAAGGTTTATAGTGTAAATAACATCACTCGAACTGATTAAAGTTGGCCAATATTTTTAAATTGGTTCAAACGCATACCCTTAAATATCTCAATATATGATAAAATTGACTTATACCACTTTCAAAAAAAAACCAGTTCTTATTCAAATGTAACAATTTCATTGTTATTGTTATTATTTTACTGTATTCCTGCTGTGTCAAATACACACTTATATATACATATATATATATATGTATGTATGTTCGGGACACAATTGGGACGAATTCAAATTTTGGGCCACAAATATTTATTGTCAAAAATAAAACATATGTCTGCATCATGCCGAACTCTCTAAGAGATTTATTTCTGTTTTTTACAACAAACAAATCAAAGTCATGTGATGATGTTTGTTTGTATTTAGTTACCAAGTGTTTTCGTAAATAAAGTTAGCTTTTGCTTCAATAGTTGTTTTATTTTCATTTAAACTAAATATTTAATTGTTAAAATTGTTTCTAGTTGTGTTTTTTGCCACTTTTGAAGTTTTTTTTAACGCTGTGGTTATTGTGCTTTATACTACGAATGTAAATTACCAAACTACACTGACAAAATTTGTCGATCGTCCCAGTTGTCTCTCTGGCATTCAGTCTTCCTTAAAATTATTTAACCTTATTCCTATTCAATATGCAGATAATAATAAAGATTAGCAAGATATTTTTTAACACTTTGGAACAAGTCTGAATTAACAAGATATTAATCAATTTTGAGCTAAACAAGCATTATATATCGGGTGGTTAAATTTTAAGGGCCGATGTTGAATCTGAACCGCACCTAAACTTTTTTCTGTATTTCATTTGACATTTCTTAATTTCAGGCTAATTCAATTTGAACCATGGAAAGATACACAATCGAGCCACGCTTTAAAATTATTCAGGCTTATTATGAAAATGGGCATTCACATCAAAATGCTTATCGTACACTTCGTGATTTTTTCGGTAAAATTAATCGTCCAAATCTGCGTACAATCGTCAAAATCGTACAAAAATTTTAGCAAATCAGCTCTATAGAATTTGTAAAAAGTGCATGTTCGTACAGCTCGTCCAGCAGAAAATATCACTGCTGTACGTGATAGAGTGTCTGAAGGGCCGTCCAACTCAACTCGCCGTCATGCCCTACAATTGCACCTCTCACTGTCGCCCATTATGCATAAATACTTGCAGTTACACGCTTACAAGGTACAACTGACTTAAGAACTAAATCCTCTTGACCATTCCAAGCATCGCCAATGGTCAGAATGGTGGCAAGAAATGGCAACAATAGATGATCGATTTTCGAAGAGAGTCATCTTCAGCAATGAGACATATTTTCACCTCAGTGGATTTGGAAATAAACAGAATTGCCGCATTTGGGCAAATGATAATCCAAGAGTGATAGTTGAAAAACCAATGCACCTACAAAGAGTGACTGTTTGGTACGGTTTATGGGCTAGCGGCTTCAACGATCCCTATTTTTTTGCAAAATGAGGCCGGTCAGACAGTTACTGTGAATGGTCTTCCCTATCATGAAATGATAACGAACGTTTTGAAAGACATAGATGTGGCTCATTTCCGCGACAAATTCAATGACTGTGCTATCTCACGTGGTGGCGAAGTCAATTGGCCGCCAATATCATGTGATTTGACAACGTTGGGCTTATTTCTTTGGGGTTGTTTGAAAGAAAATGGGTACGTCGATAAGCCAGCTAACCCTGCATTTAGACATACGAGTAATCTCATGCGAGTGTTGAATATGTATTATCAACGAAAATTTCTTCGAAAAACTCGAATCTCTTGCAACTTTCATTTCTGTCTACACATGCGAGTGAGAGTTCATTTTAAATTTGTCGTCAGCACGTGAACTTCAAACAATTTGTTTCCTTCATATATTTTGTATCTTTGGCTGTCTTTATAAACTGGAGTTGCCGTGTTCTTCACTTGAGAATATTTTTAGAAAATAGTTGGTATTAATTTTTATTATCATTATATTATTTATAATTTAAATATTTCTATCTATAGTATTAGTTTTAATAAATTAACATACAAACTAGCTAAAACTTAGGTTTTAATTTTATAATGATCCAGTTGATTTGTTTAAAATTATTTACACGGTAACACTGTTTGTTTGTTTGACATTTGATTGCATGGAAGTGCCAAAAAATCACTCGCATGCAAATTTAGCTGCGAGTAGACCTGCGAGTGCGAAAAATGTGAATGTGGTAGTAAAAAAATGTGAGTGCATTGAGTTTTTCGACCTCTTACTCGTATGTCTAAACACTGGGTAAAGGACGAGATAATTCGGCACATTAACGGCATAAAACCTCAATTATGCCTCAGTATCATCGAAAATTTGAACCATCGGATGGAGGTGTACCGCCGAAGTCGTAGCAGCCATTTGTCCAATATTTTATTCTATCCATAATTGAACCATACCAATATTACCATAAGAAGAAGAAATGACAATAGTTCCCAAATAATTTGTGTTTTATTGAAAATCAACACCGGCCCTTAAAATTTAATCACCCTTTATTAATATACATAAATTTCGAAGCTTGAAATTCATTCGATGTTTTGTCAGTAATTGTTTTTTGTTTTCTTTGCTTAGCTATAAATATTCTTAAATGCTGTCTTTTTAAAAATAATGTTGATAAAAAGACCAGAAAAAACAAAACTTTCAAAAATTTTTCTTTTTTATTATTTTAGCTGAGATAGATTTATTTAACCATAAGAAGGATTCTAAACTAATATATTTTAATTATTGGTGAAAGAAGAAATTCAAATTATGTATATAAAGAAGAAATTCAAATTTATGTATAGTTATATAAGAGTAGTTATATACACATAGTTTGTATAATTCAAATTTTTGATTTTGTACAGAAATCAAAATACATCATTTATTGCCCATTAGAAATAGCTTGTCCCTGCGACTTATTAATAGTCATTGGAAATCACGTTTTTCTGAAAACTTTAATGTGTTTATTTTACATATGCACTACATTCTACTGGAACTAGTAAAATAGGAAGAGGAAAGGGGGATTAATGCCTGTGAACGTTTCAAACTTTATCTCAGCATTTAAAATGTTGGAGCTAAATTAGTCAAAACTGATTAGTGCCCAGTGTCTTCGACACTGCTTAGACTAACAATAATTAGTCCAACACCTTTCACACCGCAAGGTCATGAATCCCATTAAAAAGAAATTAGTAATGAATACATTAAGAAATCACGAACCACAGTGAGAAAAAAATGAGAGAGAAAAAGTTACACAGTATGGAAGGCAAAACACTACTTATTCTGGAGTAATAAAACTGAATATATATAGAAAACACGGCCGATAGTAAAAACACAGGATGGAAGCCAAAACACTGCTTCAATCGGAATCATTAGATTTCTAAGAATATTTGCAAACTGGCCTGCTTCAGGCTCGGTGACGACTGTGGTCATAATTAAAATATCATTGTACACGTTAGGAGAAGTTACATTTCTTAAAAGGTTTGATAGGCACAACAACTTTAAGTAGAAACGCGTGTGATGGCAAAAGTATTGAGTTTAAACATTTTTATGGACAATGGACCGCATCTCTGATATTGCAAACAGTATATCAATTGACTTATATATCCTGAATTGGCCAAGAACAACACTATTGCCTTTGGGCATAACCAATGAAAGCCTCTAAGTTTTGTAGCAAAGGCTAAACGGCAAATAAAATATATTATGAACTGTGAACTATTTAACCTAATGTTTTACTTAAAACAATCTGAATGGGGTCAACGCTTACATTTGTTAAGAGAAAATTCCTATCGCCCAGTTTTGGTAAGGTAAGGACGGAGAAGTCGGTACGGTTTTGGGGTTGCAAAACAAAAATTGAGATCAGGACAAACATTTTGTAACCAGTTTGGGTGGGCAATGGAGAAACAAAAACACCAGTTTCTCCCTACAGTAAATGTTTGGTTTTTGGTAGAGCAAATAAATATTTTTTATGTCGGCGTACCCAGGGAGAGGGTTGGAACCCACTGAGTGGTCTGTGCTCAAAAAATTAGCTAGTTGGAAACCTCCCTGGTTTCTGCGGCCGTAACATAAAAATGGCAGTAATTGTTCACATCTGTGCTAAGAGGGGTTCTAATATTTGTCGCAAATGGTGTTTCTGGATAAAATTTCATAAGGGAGAGAATATAAAGCAATCTTCAATCAGTCTGATCTTAATTTTTATAATTACGGGGAGCATTTTATGAAAATCACCTTGAAACAATAAAGTTTCTACTCTGATACTTGAGCTAGAGCTTCTAATGTGCTTCAACATTCGTTCTTTAGCTTCAGCATGAAATCTGTTATTCATTCTACACTTATGATTATAATGCTTTCAAAAGTCTTACCAAAGGGACTATTTTTGAATCTATATGGGCATTCCAAGTCAAATCGGAGAAAAATGTTTTTCGATTTGCTTGATGTTTCAATGTAAAAATTTTCAAATTTTTTGCTTAATAGGCACATGGTACGTTTATACGCAGCCTATTCGCAAATAAAAACTATTTGCAAATAACTAACTCACTGTTTGTATGCCAATTAGTCCATGAAGAATTTTGATTTTTTATGATATGGCATATGTTCAAAATGTAAATAAACGGTAACTGTATTAATGTAAACAGCATTTTGATTACTAATATAATAAAAGAAAAATAAAAAATTATATGTTTTTTGTAATTTAATTAAAGCAAATATTTGTTTCTGCATGTAATTTTTACCATATTTCATGTCAAGTAAAGTGACAACTTTTTATGTCTTATTTGCAAATAAGTTTTTAATCAGCAAATGTTTTCGTGAGTTAGCTACTCGCAAATAAAAATTTTATGCGCCAATTTTTGTTATTTACAATATTTTTATTCGCAAATAACCTGCACGTACATATGTATTTTATTTATTTATTTGTTTATTTAAGTCTATAGACTATAAGTCCTTACAGACTAAAGAAAAAATATAAAGGAGTACAATTACGTATTTAAGTACAAAATTATTTTTCGTTTTAGAACATCATTAGATTCGGAGATATCTATATGATAAAATTTGTTAAATATTTCACATATGCGACGTAAGGAATCATTGTTAGCATAGACGGTCCTGTGATAATCTAGACTTATTAGTTGATAGTTCAGCAGAAACTTTGAATCAACTTCGCCGCGAATCAATCTAAGGAGGAAAGAGATACTAAGCATGGTTCGACGACTTTTCAAAGTTGGTAATTTAATGAGTCCAAGCCTACTTTCATATGATGGCAGCACATACGAGTTCCATTCAAGACCGCGTAGACAGAAAATAAGAAATTGTTTTTGGATAGATTCAATACTATTTATGTGAATGGTGATCCACATTCAAGAATAGGGAGAACCAAGGAAATATAAAGTTGCTTTGTAATGTAAGGGTCTGAAAATTCTTTAGACCATCGTTTCATAAATCCAAGAACTCCATAAGCCTTACGAGTATTAACAGTTAGTGCAATGTGATCTCAAAAATCCAGTTTGTGATCAAGGATGAATCCCAAGTCGGTAATAGTGTTAACTTTTTCAAGCATTATTCCATTACATTAATGGATAATGGATAATTACATTAATGGATAATGGATAACAATAATTTGAATAGTTGTTTCGATAAAACAACATTTGTTTACAGTTTTTTATGTTAAGGTACATAAAATTAAGTTTGCACCATTTCTCAAGTTTATTGATATCGGCTTGAAGTAGAAGATGATCTTTGGAGTTATTTAGCAGTTTAAATAGTTTATCATCATCAGCATACATTAAAATTCTTGCGTGCAAGACGGCAGATGGGAGATCATTAATAAAATCGGTAAATAGCAACGGGCCAAGATGGCTCCCTTGGGGAACACAAGAAGGAAAGTCCAAATTTATCAATAAAACATCTGTAAACTTTGTGACTTGTTGGGTTCTGTTAGTCAGATGCGAACGAATCCATCTAAGGGTTGTATTGCCAAATCCCATTAATGAAAGCTTGTGTAACAACAGGTCGTGGTTTACTTTATCAAATGCTTTACTAAAATCCGTGTAAATTACATCCGTTTGCTGGATTTAAAAATCCATCATAATAAACATCGTAACAGGGAGATATGGAATTCTAAAAATCGTATTATAAGAAAACTACCCAGCGGAAATTTGGCAATGTGTTACACTTACCTAAGAACATATTTTTTAATATCATAGGATTTACCCCTCTTTATTACTAAGAAGTAATTAAGTAATGACTTACTGTCATTTGTTGTATATGTAAGCAGATGGTCTTGGCATATATAGATGTACAATATTTGTAATAAATATTCAATAAAAGAATTTTTAGTATACTTGGATTTGCTAAAACTTATGATAAGGTAATAGAAACGGGCTTAAAAATGCTTACAAAATGAAAAATGTAGTAAATCAATATTTGCTTTTCTAGAAATTTTACTACTAGTGTCGTTTGGTGTGTTGTCAATACGACATGGTTTACGAATATCCAGTGTAAACGGGGTATTAACATTACATATGCACTGCCATGCTCGTTTAAACTATACATTTTTAAAATGTATAGTTAACACATTTACATACAAAAAATCAGGTCCGTACCTAA
This sequence comes from Thecocarcelia acutangulata, assembly GCA_914767995.1. Lineage (NCBI taxonomy): Eukaryota > Metazoa > Arthropoda > Insecta > Diptera > Tachinidae > Thecocarcelia > Thecocarcelia acutangulata. The sequence goes on along the minus strand of OU612094.1, from coordinate 105,915,602 downwards.
TTCCATGACGTTAAAAATTAAAGATGAAAAGATGTTTACGAATAACATTAAATATGAATGGTGCTTTTATCCAAAAGAGCTTTTTGAAGAGGCACACTTACTGCTGTATGGCCTTTTTCAGGAGATATTTTTTTGCAATTTCTAAAGGTGGCATTTTATACCATGATTTAAAGTCCTGTCTTTTGTATATCATATAAAGTTGCATTTTATGCATTTATACAAAACACCTTCAGCCATTTCGATAGTTTTTATCGACACCAACTCGTAAATCAAGGACTTATAAGGAATTACCTTTTTTATCGAGTTTTTTGTAATGACATTTTGAAATAGTTATTCGTAATTGTAAGAGAATGGTAAGTATTTGCCTCCAATAACATCGCCACATTAAAATAATGATTTAAAATGCCAAAGTAGAAGTAGTGTAGAGTATTTTTATTAACATTTTAACACATTACTTTGCAATAGAAGTTTTCGCTTAGTATGTTCAAATACATAACTTTTTCAATATTAGTCCAAGTAGGAATTTTTTTTGTATTTTTTCTTTTATATTAACTTACGGCCTTATGTATAATAAAAAAACTTGTGCTAACTAACTTGTTGCTATCATTCCCTTATGGGAATTTACACACAAAAACTTAGCAGCTAGTTAGTTAGCGTAAGGATTTTTATTATACATAAGGCTGTTAGAGTTTACACATGCCACTACTATTTCGAAAAACTCAATACATTCAGAATTTTTTACTAATCCACTCACATTTTTTGCAATGCAGTGTAAGAAAAAAATTGTGCACAGTGGGTTTGGATGCGATTTTCGGTGCTTAGTAAATTTGGCAACGTGTGAGTTAGACTCACGTATATTATGTTCAACAACTCTGCAATTTCTTAAAATCCAGTTAAGTTTATGGCTATAATTTTCAATTTGAAAAAAGTTATCACAATGACAAAAAACCTACATCTAGCATGACATGTGCCTTTAAATATTTGTGTATCCTTCTAAATGTAGATAAATCTGATTTTTAAGTTTCATAAAAATTAGCTCATTTCGGGGAGATGTTTTCTTAATAATCAGGCTATGGGAATGCATTATGCGAGTAAAAAATCTGCCTGAAATCCAGATGGAAATGGCTTTCCTAAAAATTTTCTGGAAAGTCTTGATGGTACTTCGCAGTCCAACTATTCCCTATGGAAAGCGACAAAAGGTTTGAAAAGACCCATTAGAGGCAAGCCACCTTTGCGAACTTCAGCTGGGGACTGGATGTTAACCATTTGAGAAACGTTTTTACTACAAATGATGCAGCTGAATTACCGCCATATGCTATTAGACCGCTTGTGCCCTTGAGATGTCGAAAATGTCATAAATAAAATGAACTACAGGAAAGCTGCAGATTTTTTTTTTTTTTTTTTCTCATTCATTTGTTTATTGAATCTTCACAAAGTGAACTAACAATAAGTATTCAAATCTTAAAACTAAATACATAAAATTAATTAAGTCCAGCCAATGCTAGACAAAAATGTTTTATTTTGCACGATCAATATCGGTAAAATCACCTATTTAACGTTCTGATGGTGGCAAGGGTGTCCCTCCTTCTCAACCGAGAGTGGCCGCCAAAATTAAGTATATTGCGTGCAAGACTATTTGGATGAAGTTCCAATTTATTGATATGCCTTGTTGTGTACTTTGAAAATTCGTCTTTGACAAGAGGAACACAGAGATCCTTATGAATTCGTGAGTTTTTTACGTACCATGGAGCTGCGGTAATTGTTCGAAGAATTTTGTTTTGTCGTCTTTGAATTTTTTCAACATTTGAAGCGGAGGCGGTGCCCCATAGTTGAATTCCATAGCACCATATAGGCTTTAGAATAGCGTTGTATAATAAAAGTTTGCAATCCAGCTTCAATGTCGAATTTCTGCCCATAAGCCAATTCAGTTGAGCTGCTTTTAACTTTAACTGAGTAACTTTCGCATCTATGTGAGACTTCCACGTTAACCTACGGTCCAGGTGAATACCAAGGTACTTGACTTCATTTTGCTGCGGAATAGGTGAATTGTTGATTTGGATGGCTGAACATGTTTGTTTACGCAGCGTGAATGTAACGTGAGTACACTTTTGTTCATTAACTTTAATTTTCCAAAGTTTTAACCACATCTCTAATATTGAAATATACTCCTGCAAATTTCGCGAAGCTACTTGATGGCTTTCATGTACGCTGCAGAATGCTGTATCGTCTGCAAAAGTTGAAGTGTGGATTCCGGGTGTCGTTGGCATGTCAGAGGCATAAATCAAATATAAAGTAGGCCCCAGTATGCTGCCTTGGGGAACTCCTGCCTCGATTGGCTGAGTTGGGCTTATAAAGTCGCCTTCTCTGATAACAAACTTCCGCCCACATAAGTAGCTTTCCAGAAGCTTGTGTGTATTTGCAGGTAAGTTCAACTTTATTTTGTGTATCAAGCCCTCGTGCCACACTTTATCAAACGCTTGGGAAATGTCGATGAATAGAGCTGAGCAATACTTCTTCTCCTCAAAGGTCTGTCTTATGACATTGACTAGTCTGTGCGTTTGTTCTATTGTGCTGTGTTTAGCCCGAAAGCCAAATTGATGATCAGGGATGCATCCCACAGTGTTCAACATTGGACTCATCTTTGCCATTAACAATTTTTCGAACAGTTTTGAAATTGTTGGCAGTAGACTTATTGGTCTGTATGATTCTACCTTAGTGGGATCCTTCCCTGGTTTGGGTATCATAGTAATCATGGAAACTTTCCACTCTGCAGGATAATACTCGAGACGTAAAATAGCGTTAAAAATAAAAAGAAGAATTCTACGAGCTACACGAGGTAGCTGCTCAAGCATTTTACCAGTAATTTTATCAATACCTGGAGCTTTCCTGGGGTTTGTGTTACGAATAACATTTTCAACATCTTGAAAACTAAGTCTCAAAGGCACAGGCGGTCTAACAGCATATGGCGGAAATTCAGCAACATCATCCGCTGTATCATTTGCAGTAAAAACGTTTTTCAAATGATTAACATACACTATCCCTTTTTCAGAATCGCTTCTTGCCCAATCTCCAGTTGAAGTTCGCAGAGGTGGCTTACCTACTACGGGTCTTTTCAGACCTTTTGTCGCTTTCCATAGAGAATAGTCGGTTTGAGGGGTACCATCAAGACCTTCCAGATAATTTTTAAGAGAAGCCATTCTTTGGATTTCGAGCAGATTTCTTAACTGAGCTATGCACTCTCGTAGCCTGCTTTTAAGCTGGGGAGACCTGCGAAGTTGCCACTCTCTTCTAACTCTTCTTTTTTCTGTTAGAAGTTGTTCAATTTCAAACGAATATGTTCTGTTGCTCACATTTCTGGATCTTATATGGCTAGTGGTGGCATGTTGTACGGCTAGATTAAGGTGTTCAGAAAATTCATTAATCGACACATCAATATCCTCAGGCGTTCTCAAGGCAATGTTTTCCGTACAATGTGTACTCAAATATTTCTTATATTTTATCCAATTAACTCGAGTGACGGTCAACGCCAAGTCACAAAACGGGGAACCAACCCCCTGAGGGAACGAAACAGAAACTATAGTCGGTGAGTGATCTGAGGACAAGTCCAATGAAGGCTCCACTTGCATCCATTCTGAGGGAAAATTTTTTGTAACTCCAAAGTCTATAACGTCTGGGATCTTGCGTTGGTCTGACGGCCAATAAGTGGGGTGTCCACTTGAAATCACACCTAAGCCCATTTTGGTAACGGTGTCAAAAAGCACACGGCCTTTCGGGGTAATTAAACGTGATCCCCAAAAAGTGTGTTTAGCGTTATAGTCGCCAGCCGCTAAAAATCGAGGACCAAGTGATTTGAAAAAAATTGAATATTGTCTTTCTGTTATTGAAAACCGTGGTGGTGAGTAAATCGAGGATATAACAATTTTTTCATGAAAATAATTAAGGCATATATTTGTAGCTTGGAGATATTCCTCACATGTCTCGTTCATTAAAAAGTGTTTAATTCTGGATTTTATTAGAATTGCCGATCCTCCGCAAGATCTTCCACGGGGATCTTTTGTGTCGTACAGTATGTAGCCATTAATTTTGAAAAAACTGTTAGTTGTCAAATGGGTTTCAGCAATCATCATTATATCGATCTGCTTTTCCATAAGGAAGTGCTCAAGTTCATTTTTGTGTTGGCGAATGCCGTTTGCGTTCCAGAAACATATTTTTAACCAATTCATTTTTTTAAAATTGCCTGTAAAATAGTGGATTGCATTTTTAGCATTTCCTGCATCATGTTGGTCATAGAGACGGTAAAAGTGTTAATGGATTGAACAAGAGTCTGCAGAGTTGCCTCTAGGTTACTAAAATTTGGATCGGAAATTTGGGGCTTGGGTTGCTGGTTCAAGTTTTGGTCGGATTTAACCACATTAGCATATGAAAATTGTTTGGTATTCTGCGTGTTTGTGAGGTTGGTTGGATGGCCTACCTGGGGAAAATTGTTTTTGCCAATGACATTTGGCTGCTGGGCTGCTGGAGAAACCGATGGCTTATTTGTCATTGACCGCTTAAAATGAGTATAGACAGGGCAACCTCTATAATTTGCAGTGTGGTTACCTCCACAGTTACTGCATTTTTTAACACTTGCGTCGGCCTTTGGCTTATTGCACTGAGTTGTGCCGTGAAGTTCGCCACATACAACACAAACAGCGGGCAACTTGCAGTAAGCCTTAGTGTGGCCAAATTCTTGGCAGTTTAGGCACTGAACGGGTCCTGAACGCTTATGTGGCTCCTCAACGGTAACCTTACGATGCAAAAGATATTTGAGGTTATATATTGGGTGAATTTCACTCTTTTTTAGCAGAACATCCCCTGGTTCTAGTTCAACCCTAAACATGGGTTGAGGGGTCTTTTCACGGTTCCTGATGTTTACTACTGTTTTTATTTTAAAACCCTTATCTTCCAATCCGGTTTTTACATCATCAGTATCTACGCATGGGTCAATCCCTTTAATAACGACCTGAAGACCTTTGGCACTTTTGAGCTGGTAAGTGTAAAATGATCTGTTCTGTTTTTCTAAGACATCAGACAATTTTCGGTAGTCGTTTTCATGGTTTACCTGAATTTTTGTTTCATTGATGTTTCCGCGCTTAACTGATGTCACGTTGAAATTGTCCTTACCGATTACCGTAATAAGTTGTTTTACCAGCTCATTAGAAGTAGATTCTCTCAAATATATTGGTGGCGGTTTAAATGTTTTTTTTGCTGTATTTGGCTCATCAGTCTGGAGGATTGCAAATCTATTACTTTGCGTTGCTGTAGCGGTATTATCCTCTTTGGATATCTTTGGTTGTGATGATATCTGAGCGGATTTCGGGCTTCGCTGACGTTTAACCACGGTTACATACCTGTCCATGCCTACTTGTGTTTTCGGCTTATCTGCAATAACTGAACTGGTAGATGGTTGGTCTTCTGTTGTAACAACAATGTTTGGCGAACACGAACGCGTGCGTTTTTTATCTCTTAGAGACAGGAGATTGTCCAACGATTTTTTCAATGATTCCTCTTCAGAAATCCAGAGGTTTTTTCTAGTGGAGCTAAGCTCCCTCTCAGAATTGCATCTACTAGGTACACTCATGCAATTTTTTTTTTTTTTTATTTATATTTTTTAAATTTAAAAGTATATAAAAATAATTGTCATAAAGATTTTCGGTTTTGCAAGTTTTTTTCCCACTGGGTAGGTAATCTTTACGCACAATAACAACAACAACAATGCACTGCCACCGCACTTGTTTTATTGAAATTTATTTTATTGTTTAGTTAATGAAATGTAAGGAATTTATTTTCCCGTTGTTTTTTTTTTTAATAATTTGTTATTGTTTTTGCAATTTAATACAATATATTATTGTTTTTGTATATCAGATTAAAAATATGTTAGCACAATGATTTTTGGTTTGTTTTTTTTTTTTCACTTTTTAAAAACACGACTGTGCGGTTGAAGAATCACAGAGTGAATGAAAGAGGAAAGCTGCAGATGTTAATGAAATTACTGGTAAAATGCTTGTAAAATGTATTCCTTCGTGTGGCTAGAAGAATTCATCTTTTTATTTTTAACGCTATTTTATTCCTGCAGAGTGGAAGGTGTCTATGATAGGGAACGATCCTTCTAAAATAGAATCATTTAGTAGTCTGAATGATAAAATAAGTGTACTGCCAACAATTTCAAAACTGTTCGAAAAATTGTTATTGGTGAAGTTGACTCCAAAATTGAATATTGAATGTATCCCTAATAGTGTATTTACACTTGCTGACATCTTAGAGATGTGTGTGGAAGATGTTGAAAAAGCTGTTTACATTATATTTTCAACATCTTTCATCTGTCAAGTATTACTTAACGAGTTTGAGCAAACAAAAAACATTAAATAAAATCGAGTTAAAAGATTCTGCAATTATTGGATTAATTATTGCTCTTAGAAAGCAAGTATAATTACTGCTTCAATTTGCAGAAATGTTAGAAATTATGCAAGACTACGGCGACATTTGTTAGTATGCTATAGTCATTAGTTCGGCTTTCGAGCTAAACACAATACCATAGAACAAACACACGGACTAGTAAATGTCAAAAGAAATAGTTTGTTCAGCTCTATTGGTTAACGTTTACCAAGCTTTTGGTAAAGTGTGACACGCCGGTTTAATGTACAATATAAAGTCAAAACTTGCCTGTAAACACTCACAAGCTTCTGGAAAGCTACTTATCACAGAAGACGATTTTATAGGCCCCTCACAGTCAATAGAAGCAGGAGTTCCCCAAGGTATCATTCTGGAACACAATTCTTATTGCCAAACCTACGACTTCATCCATCGTAATATTTACACACGAGGTTTCGGCAGCTGAATTTGCTTCGGGAAAATTTCCCCCAAAAACTGATCAGTTTTTTGGGCACATCCCATGGACTCCGAGGTTGGGGCTACCTCAAAGAGAGAGTTTATAACGACAATCCCCAATCTCTTGTGGCTTTAATGTCGTCAAGAAATCATCTTAATTGAACCCAGTTTACTGCAGCGTTTGGTTCAAAACACAAGGTTTCTTTTTGAATAGGGTGTTCAACTGGACGGAAAATATCTGAATGGCATAGTCGTACACTTTTAAAAATAAAATCCGCATTTCCATTCTATCGAATAATGCTCTTAATAGAACTTTGAGCCAATTATCAAGTGTTTTATTAAGTTTGAAAGCACAAATCTGCTACCGGGCAACCTCTATCTACATATCCTTATTAAAAAAGGTATTTTTCTAAGTTTTGTATATATAAAACAAATACATATATTTTCCTCCAGCTGTCAAAATTTGCGTAGAGCTGTGTAAACTCAATTTTGTATGTATGAACCGTAAAATAATATTGCCCAATAATCGAATATTACATGTCTGGACTTGCTATAATATTAAACTTCAGAGAAAAGACAGCAAATATTGGTATATATTCATTTACACTTTGGCAGTTTTAAATTATATATATGTTTAATAATAAAACACAAAACTAAATTGAAAAAAAAAAACATTTTTCATAATGGCTTGAACTATTAGCATTTGAAATTGAGATTTTTTCGTGATGACATATTAAAATATATTTTATATTGCGTCGGCAAATAACTTATTACAAAATAACCGCTCAAACATCGAGTTACTGTGAGGTTTTCTTTAGATTATTTTAAGAAACTATATTTTTATTTATTATTTTTTTTTTCTAAATGTAATCACAAAGCACTGTGCAAAAACATAACTAAATATTATAACATCTGTTTTGAATATTTTAGTTTTTTCTTAAATTTTTATTTTTTTATGACTTTTGTTTGCAAAAGCAATTCGAGAATTGTATATTTTTCTTTATGGTTTCATTTTACCGTAATTTGTCTAATATATTTTTTATTTTGATTTTATATCAAAATTATTCCTCTATTGTCACATTTTATTTCAAATTTGTTTGTATATAAATTTTTGTTATTATATACACCAACATTTAGTGTTTTAAAATTTTATAGCAATTTTTTAAAATAAATTCTAGTGTTGTATGGCATTTGGTTTATTTTCTTTTTTTTTGCATTTTGCCTGTTTGTTTGTACTTTTTGAACATTTAGCGGACGCTTTACACAATATCAGGGACATAAAATTATTTAAATTGTGTTTTTAAATATTTTCTTTAAACAAGCTCACATAAACAGAAAACAAATATTTTTTTAACTAAAAAAGTAATTTAAAGAATTTTTAAATTGTATATATTTTTACTTTAATTGAATTTAAAAAAAAAATTCATATTTTATTTTTCTCATTATATTTTTATTTCATTTTGATATAATGCATATTTGAAAATAAATTTTGTTTCGAAATGCACATAAATATTTAAAGTAATACTTTTCATATTTTCTTTCATCTCTATGATTAATTGCTTTTTATATAATTTATTGCTGTTACACTTATTTTACCATTTTTCACAAGTTGTTTTTGTTCCGCTATTTTTAAGCTTTACCCGACAAATAACCAGCGTAGACTAAAGTTTTAATGTAAGTTTATTGCCACCGTTAGCTGGTATTTCCTTCAAACCAGCCGTAAACTTAAACCAAACATGTTGCAAGTATCCTTTTGTTAAACATATTTTATTTTTTTTTTTTATAACAACACACAGTATTATGATTTTAGTTACTGCCCATATGTTTTCTAAATAGTTTTCACTTTCTTTTATGCGTCTTGCTTATTTTTTTTTTTATTTAGTTAACTTGTTTGCACAATGTCTGTTTTGAGTCAAAGTCGCGTTGACAACGACCAGCATTTGTTTTAGCAACCGTCTTGTCGGCATTTTCAACACAGACTAATTTGCAACTAGCCAAAATATTTGTAGTTTGACTAAGAAAATGTATTTGCAAGTGGTTGTTCCATTTGTTGCTTTCTTCCTATGAAAAGTTTTTCAAACAAAAAAACATCGCACAACATTTGGTTCGCTTTCGAACACGTTACGGGAGAGCCTCATAGTCTTGTATATTTCGTTTTCGATGTTTTCTATTTGATTTAATTTTCCAAGAGTCTGATGGGCCAAGGGTAGTTTGGTATGATTAACAGTTTTTCCCGCAACTTGTCAACATCATGATATCAGTCGTGTGTTCATTCATGTCTTGTTTTGTTTTTAATAACGTAACCAGCCAGTCATCGGCGTTGTACAAAGATTTGCACGTCCATCTAAAACGCTTTCTTCTCTGACAGAAATGTTACTTTTAGATTACACTTCGTTATTTATCACGTACTTTTCTGAAAAATATAACACACTTATTAATGACAGATAGCACGTTTTTCTCTAAACGCTATGTACATCAAACTGGTAAAACACTCTAATTCAAGTGAATGGCATATACGGACCTTTTTATATCTTTCCTTCACACGTCTTTATAAAAATGTTAACAACTTGTTTACCAACCTTTTTTAAATTTGTAGAACAGGAAACGATAGATAGAAAATAAATTTCAATGAAGGATTTATTAGAAACTTTTTAGATGTTTGTTGAAAATTAGGAGTTGACTTTAAATACGCTCAGCCAGAAAATGAACGTCACAAGTGTACAAGTACATTAATTTAATACAACAAATGTTTTAGTCCAGTTTTTGAGTTCGTATTTAAATATTATTTAGCTTTAAGTTTCATCTATATACGAAAATCAGTTTTTCACTACAAATTTGGACTAAACTTAAATGCCCAAATTTCTTCATTTAAGTTTCATATAAGTTTTTCTCATAGCCCATATTGGTATTAGTGCAAAAACAGTAAACAAAGCACACATAAAAGCTATTTTTGCACTAAACAACAGCACAATATAATGATTAATTAAAAATAATTTCGCATGAAATACAATTATTAAGTTTTTCTATGCCGTTAATAAGTTTACTGCCTGGCTCACGATGTTGTTTCGTACACGTTTGACATAAATTTTAAGTTCAAAAAACGTATTCCTATGCTGTTTATAAGCTTTATTTGTCCCTGATCTTATATCATTTGCCTTGTCTACCTCCGATGTATCCGTTAGTTAAATAATAGTTGACTATAAGTCACTTATTTTTAATACAAAACATTAGCGAACGTTAACGAAACGCAATCGTGAGCCAGGCAGTTAATATTTTTCTTTAAGAATTTTTCTATTTTTCGACTAACAAACAGCTGTTCTATGGAACACTATCCATAATATTTGGAATTTAAGTAAAGCTGCCACACTTTACTTTTAAAACTGCCCAGATCTCAACTAAGAGTGACTGTAGCAGTCATCACTGTGCCAAGACGAGGAGGAGGAGGAGACGATCCTTCACCTCCTCGGCACATGCCCGGCATTGGAGCATCATCGTCTAAGACACTTAGGCGAGCGAAGCTTCAATAGCCTATCTTGTCTGGCCTCGATCAAACCGACCGCGCTAGCCTCTTTCATAAGAAGCTGCGGATGGCTAGTATAGCAGCATGTAACGCTACACTAAAAGGTTCCCGCATCTCCTTTCCATCCCCGCCCATCCTTTCCACTCACTATCATTTTCCTATAACTTCTTCTCTTCACTCCCCTATTTTATTTTTTCAGGCAATTACAAAGTGATCGACTACAGGACCCAAGTGAGCTGGACAACCCAGATTATTCCGGGTATCCAGCGGCCTGCCTACCTAACACTTTCGTAGCATTTAAATAAGAACAATTATTTAAAACTGATAAACTGAACTTGTATTTAAATACACTAACTAATTTTGTATTTAAATACGCAGTCAAAAATTGGGCCTTAATATATAATTTTTGTACTGGTAACCGGTGATAAAAGTTATATACTTAAAAAGCAGCATTTTTCTGCAGAAATAAATAGACAATACTACACTCAATTCAATTGTGAACGCGTCTACACATACGAGTACACATTTTTAAAGTTCTGGCCACAAAATTTTTAAAGTTCTGGCCACAAAATGTACAAAAATATAAATTATGAGCTGATGGCCAATGCAGCTAGTGCTCTCAGATCTAATTTAACCTTAGAATTTATTTCTTTTAGGTTAAATAAATAATAATAATAATAATAAATCGAGGTATTCTCCATCACTTGTGACTACCAGCATTGTTATCTCGGGGCATTCCGTACCATTTTTGATATTTTTTAAAATATTTTGTGCGAAAAATTCTTTAGTCGGTGCGCTGTGTGCTCTTTTTTAATTTTCGGTGCCCTTTTTCCAATACTCAACTTTTTTCTAAAACCGGTTGTAGAATACCTCGATTAGTGGCAGTTTAAAAAATCGTGGTTTTCGGTAGAAAATTAAATGAAAAACCAGTTGACTGGTTTCTTAGAAACAAATATAATAATAATATACCATTTGAATTTCATAGTTAAAGTAAGGTTTGATCAAAAGCAAATTATTCCTAGAAAGAACAAATTAAAAAAAAGGCTTAAAAACTGTTTGATAAATTAAATATATAGATCAGTGGCCCTTACAAAAGGAACACTCAGTATATAAATATATAAGAGCGATTACTCTTGAATGGATAGCGTGGTGATCAATGATTTTGTCGCAAAAGTAATTAATAGGACTCAAGTCGCAAAACGTACTAAATAGCACTCAAGTGGAGAATATAATACATATGTAAAAACAAATTACTCAAAAGGCAAAAAGGAGACAAAAAACTGTTTATGTAAAAATGATTGTAATATATAACGATAATATTGGTCCATTATGAAAAAATTCAATTGGAAGAAAGGTCTGCTCTACTAATTTTCAATGTCGTATTATGTTTGCGAAAACATTAAAAATTTACTTTTAAATAAAATATCAGTTTTGGAAAATTTTGAGGTGTGACCCTTTTCCATTTAGGGGGCGATATGTGCTATGAACAGTAATTTTCACTAACCCTGCTTGACAGAAATCACTAAGAAGGAGTATAAATCGAAATTAATTTGCTTAAGCGACCTGAGAGTTCGATTACTAATTTACATCTACCCAAAATCTAGTAGATTTGAATGAAAATCTTGAATCATCGCATAGAAAAAAGTTAGACGAACACAAAACAATTTTCTTTCGCTTAGCACGCTGTCGAGATTGGTAAACTGGCTGTAAAATACATAAGTTTATGCGAACGAACAATAATGACATAGACAACCCCAAATTGATTCGAATGTGAGTGACTAGCTTTCTTTCGCATACATTTTCATTCGATATCGTCGAACAGGCTGATAGTTTTTTTATTACAGCGTACTATATTAAAGTATTATTTCGAACAAAATCACAGTTGTGTAATAGAGTACTTCAAAAATCTACTAGATTTCATCAAAATCTAGTCGCAATCTAGATTTCATTTTGTATGGGAAATCTCGTCAAAATCAACTAGATTTGATTTGAAATCCCGGAAGCAGTAGATTTGGCTTAGGTGTACATAGTCTATAACAGTTGCTTCGTAGTAAATTTTAATGACTAAACAGTAAGGTGTAGTCTCTCAAGCGCTGTCAAAATTAGATTTTCCAGTTTCACAGAGTTCACTCCGCGATAATTGGGTTGGTCTAATATATTTTGCATATGCATGAGAATTTATGACAGATACATAACGCTTACTGTTAAATAAACTACGAGTATACTCAACACAACTTTTTGTTTTAATGTAAGAAAAAAGTTTATTCCAGTGTTCAAAATTTTTACATATTATTTTGTAGAAGACAATCAGAACACGGAACAATAATAATGCAGAAAACGTACCATGTCATTTGCACAAAGTACGACAATCTTGGTGTTGTTAGATTTGTTGTCTCAAAAAACATTTCGGTTAATAAATTGGTTGCTTTTAGAGAGTGTTTTACTATTAAACGATCAAGCCAAGTTTGTAAAATATTACAATAAGAACAGGCACTGAATAGTGAAGTTCGTATTTATGAAGACGCGTGAATTCGTTACTGCTTTAGTAATTAATAAGTTATCAAATTATTAATAAAATTTTACCAAAACGTTTGCATTAAATTTTGATTATGGTAAACTTCAAATTTAGTTTGTAACAATTCTGACAAATTTCAATAAATTCTTTAACAGACACCTCCTCTAGCCAACTAATTTTCTCTGTTCGCTTACAAAAACAGAAATGATATATAAATTTAAATTGATACGCGATTTTGATGGCTTGTAGAGCGATTCTGTAACCTTTAATGATCCGTAAATTTTTTCGACATATTTCACCCCTTGCAATAAAAAGTGTATGATCCCGCAATAAATTCTAGCAGCGAATAGGCAATTAAACTAACAGCTGATCAGTTGACACGATATATAATTAAATAATGTCGCTGAATAAAAAATTTGATAAAATATCGTTATATCTATTGTAAAGATAGATTTGTTGTCTTAATAAACGTATCAGAACCGCACTAGAGGCCAATTTTGACAAACACGAGTTCTAGCTATTGAACGTCAGCGGTGCTATCATACCTAGTTTGATCGTCTAATAGCCGTTTAAAATGCTTTTTTATTATCGTGTTTTCAATTTAAAACTTTTTATATAATTCAAAATGGGGTTTTAAAAATTAAAAGAAAAATTATAAACTTGGTGCGTTTTTATTGAAACAAAGCGCCTTTTTCCATTTTGCTGTGTTTTGAAATTTCATAGTTGACAACACTGGTAACTACACTTTTCCTTCTTTCAGCTAGCGTTCGGTTTCCGCAACTGAACAACTTATTACCTTTCGATAATAGTCGTATGGCGCAATTTCTAGTGAATATGGCCAGTGTGTTAGCACTTCCCACTAAAGTGTTTACAGATATTTTTTCAATGGAACCGCAGCATGCAGAGCATTATCATATAGAGAAATAAGTTTGTCGAGTCTGGAAAAGTATTGAGGGCGTTTTCCCTTCAGAGTTCGACTCAATCTCAGCAACTGTAGTTAGTAAATAGTTCAGCGATTGTTGCGCTTTGATTAAGCAATTCGTATTACACAACGACTAGCTGATCCCACCAAATACACAGCATGAGATTTTTCATGAACATTGGGTTTTGCTGGGAGCATTGATGGGTAGCATTTTTGAATTATCTCTATTCACAATCTCGTGCAAATGGTATTGCATCATTGCATTTGTAAAAATGTTTAGCATATTTTTACTCTACACTAACAAAATACACAGCAATGCACATGCTAGTCTTATGTGTATATGCAATACTTAAAACCTATAGTTTTTATTTGCTCTGCTACTAATTGGAAATCGACAGCTGACAATCTGCGATCCAATCCAATTAGTTCGTAGTCGCCGCTTAGTTGCCGTCGCTCAACCCGCTTTCAAATAACACCAGTCAATGTCTTTATCTAACTTAAAATCGCTTTTTCTATTAAAAAGACCATTAACTGCTCCTTAAAGCTGTTTTTCGTCTTCTAAAGTAAGCGCAAGATACTTTTCTGTTTTCCTCGTCAATTTTTGGCATTCCACTGCGATCTTTTTCTGTTATATCAAAATCACAGTTTTTAAACTTTTAATACCACTCACGTAATGTTCTCTTACTCAGGACAGCCTCATTATATGCTTCTACAAGCAATTAATGCGCCTCAGCTACAGGTGTTTTTATATTAAAGAAGTAATTTAAAATTGCGCTTATTTGGCTCAAATTTATACATTTTTAAATATAAACAAAATTTTATGTTAATACAAAGTTAATAATATGTAGGATTATATTGTTCTGGCATCAGTAGCCAACTTTTCAAGCCGCTTGGAATCTGCGAATTCTAACATAAGTCTCGAGTAGTGATGCCAGAAATATTTGTCTACATATTTTCCCTTGCAAAAAAAAAAAATCTAAATTTTAGAAAAACATTCTAAAAAATTTTTTATTGAGTTTTTTACGACAAACTCAAAAATAATGTTCTTCCTTCCTTCTTAATATAACATTTTCTCTCTCGTCAAAAATTCCATTCATTCAAATTTTCTTCCAAAATTGGCAGTATAGGGTGGCTGCGAAATGAAAAATGTTAATAGAACCAATCACTGCACAACTCATCAGTACCCATTTTCGGATTTGAACACTGAGGTCATGATGCATCATGAACGGTCGCATTAACCACTCAGCCACTGAGCCATAGAATTACTAAGTACAGATCAGGTTAGACTTCCAAATTTTATAATATATAGAAGAAAATATATTCAAGGCAAACAATTTTTTGTGTTCCATAATTTCTTAAGCAATAAACAGTTGGTCACATTTTTCATGAATAGCAACACAACTGCCGAAGCATGTGTGTGAGATTAGAGCCAGTAGGCGAATGTTTCACATTTAGAAAATCAAAACACATCAGAACATTGTCTTTGTGTGTGCTTTTAAACGAGTTACATTGTGCTATGACAATGTGCCATTTGGAATTTATTTAAGTAAAACATATGTTTTCCTGTTTAAGTAAAAAGTAGCTATTTACTTTCAATGAAACGAATAAAAAAATCTGGTCGATATATTTTTGAGTGAATCACATGTAACTATATAGTAATTTTTAATTAAGTACCTATAATTAGTTTGTAAAACCACTTTTACACACTACATGTGTATTTCACGGTGGCTATTCCAGTGTTCGACTCATCTGTAATCCCGCGTGTTTGTTAAGTAACAACCTACAGACGTTTTACGGTTTTTGCTTTCGCACTTTTAGTTTCGCGTTTTTAGTTTCATCTAACATAACCTATAATAATTCACAACAGCTCTTTTACTACCTTTACCACTTTTCCATCAGTCTCCACTAGTTTCCATCGATTTTTTGTTTTTGAAAAAAAAAAAGTCCCAAAAATAAACTTAAAAGACAATAAAAAACACTTTGTTCTTGAAGACTCGAAAGTTGTATTTCTACACTCTACTTTGGGATCCTGATTTGCAAGAAAACCGTTCCCGTATTAGTCAAAGCAAAGCGGTTTTTAGAGAACAATATGCTTCCTCTTGCTCGAAAGAACCCATCTTTTTCTTCGTGCTAGCTTGTGCACGTATTTAAGCAAAAATTTGCTGGAGAAATAATCCCTATAAATGTGAAAGTCTCTTCTTTGAATTGATATATCTACGAGTATATTTAAAAAAAAAGGCCGGAAACTAATTTGTATTTCATATGCATAAATGTTTAAAATAACAAAGAAGTTTCAATGTTGGTATAATTTCATAGTTAGTTAGTTCCTTAGCGCCTCACATTTACTTTTAACTAATATTAACTTTGTTATAAACTGCTAAATTTTTGGAACCGTTGTTGATTGTAAATAAAACACAAAATATTTTAGAATTTTTGCCATTTATTTTTATTATGATAATACTAGTATGATTTAATTATGTGCAGAATAAAATACTGACCGCCACGACCTCGGCGGCACACCTCCATCCGATGGTACAACTTTTCGATGACGATGAGGCATAATTGAGGTTCTATGCCGTTAATGTGCCGAATTATCTCATTCTTTAACTCTTCAATTGTTGCTGGCTTGACGCGTACATCTTTTCTTTCAAATAACCCCAAAGAAACAAGTCCAACGGTGTCAAATCGCATGAGCTTGGCAGCCACCATGTGAGGTAACACGGCTATCGAATTTGTCACGCAAATGAGCCATTGTTTCGTTAACTGTGTGGCAAGCGACATCGTCCTGTTGAACCACATATCGTCACATCCATATCTTCCAATTCGGACCACAAAAAGTTCGTTATCATCTCACGATAGCGAACACCATTCAGAGTAACTGCCTGACCGGCCTCATTTTGGGAAAAATATGGTCTGATGAGGCCGCCAGCCCATTAACCGCACCAAACAGTCACTCTTTGTGGGTGCGTTGGTTTTTCGACAATCATTCTTAGAGCATCATCAATCGGGGTAAATCTGTTTATTGACGAATACACTGAGGTGAAAATGTGCCTCATCACTGAAGATTATTTAAACGCACATATTAATAATAAGCCTGAATAACTTTAACGAGTTGCTTGATTGTGTATCTTTCCATGGTTCAAAGTGAGTTAGTCTGAAATGTGAAATGAAATGCAGACAAAAACTTGACGTTTAGGTGTGATTCACATTCAACTTCAGACCTTAAAATTTAACCACCAGATATATAAGCAAAACCCCTTCATATATGCCAATATAGCTTAATTAGGTTTATATCAAGACATTTTATACGATCTTACTTATAAAAAATATTTTATATTTATTAAGCTGTTCTTTCACAAATTCGTCAAATAAATAAATTTTATCAATTTTGTCGACGAAATAATTAATAAAAACTAAAATATTTTTATAAATAAACTGGTTAGTCGCTAGTGCTGAAATAAAAATAATTAAGTAAGAGCACGGGCCACCACCCATTTTTTTAATTTCCCGCGTGCAACACTACTTCTGTCAACAAGTAACCTTCAGTTGACTCCTGTACAGTGCTGCCAGGACCAAAAAATTTTTGCAACCAAAGTTTTTCAAAAAGGGACCAAATGGGCAAAAAAAATTGCCATAAAGAAAATGAATTCAATCGAATTTGCATCATAATATAAAAGGTATTTCCATTTATAACTAAATGATATAATTACAAAACAAGAAAACAAAAATTAATTCAACCTTGGTTCCAAATTAGCTGTAACCCATTGGAAGGCACACTTTTTATGATTGAAACTCCTTATATAAAGTATTTGTCAAGAAAATATGTAAAAACTAAATGTATAGTTTTAAACTTGAATTTCCCATCAGCTCCCCCAATTCACATGATTTCGTATCGTTTATTTTCAAAATATGTTGTTATAAAATTTAACTGTGAAGAAGATCGTTACTTGCCCAAAATTCTGTGTGGTCAGGAGTCCTGTCTATATTTGAATAAGCTGTGTCATGTAGTTGGTGATTGGCAACCGTTGATAGCGGACTACCGCGCGCTTTAAGAACAAAATGGAATAAGTGAATTTCTTGCGCTTTTTTCGGAATTTTCTTTTCGGAAAAAGACAACACTTAAATAAACGGTTCTACCAATACAATAACTACACTTTGTAGCCTTCATGCACATCGAAGATGCAGAAAATAATGATGAGACCCAGGCAGTCATAGATGCACTTGACAGTCTGCATCATGCCTATGCCGTCGACGCATCGTCGGCATAGGTTACATTCAGCATCCAGCATTACCGCTGTAACAGTAATTGCTGGAACCATATTAGGAGACTTGGTTTACACTAGAACGGCTTCTGCAGAAGTTGCCAAGACGAAGACGAGGAGGAAGACGACTTTTCTCCACTTCGAAATATACCCGGCACTGGAACACCAACGCCTAAGATATCTATGCAATCGGCGTTGCAATAGAGTATCAAGCCTGGCCCCAGTCAATCTGACTGCGGTGGGCTCTTTCATATGGAGAAGCAGATAGCGAGTATAATGGCACATAACACCACACTAAGCAGATTCCCATCTCTCCCTGTCCCCATCTTTCAACTGCCATATCCCCCATTTTCTACCTCATCCAATTATCTTCCGCTTTTACTTCTACCTGGATACACTTGAGAACCCAGCGGCCTGTCTACCTAGCCTAGGCTAACTACAGGCCTAAGGGCCTAAAATCAAATGTGTACAACTATAATGTACTTAATGAAACTTTTAAGTTTCATAAGTACATTATAGTTAAGTTTCGTCTAATGTCAGTTGCTTAAGCAAAGTACGATAGTGAACGCACTTTTTGCACGGAATCATTTGTTTTCGAAAGTTTTGTGTGTATGTTTACAAAAATTATTAAAATAAATAACATCGGAATATTGAAGACACGGATGCAAACACATTTGTATTTAATTTAATCAAAAATGTATATTAGCTTTCTTTACACTTTTAATTAAACAAATTACCACAAAATTCTCTTTACTTCTTACACTCAAATACTTTGTTGTTATTTTTTCGATACTACCTAGTATATTATTGTACAATGGGCATGGCGTTCTCACTCCGTTATAAAGAACTGCTCTGGTTTTAGGGGAAAGAATGAATCAAGCCAATTTCTGATGCCCTGTTCTAAAGTAAAGAGCATTACTTCGGCGTCATGAATATTCGCCTTCGGCGTTGATTTGGCTGGTTGCCGGACTATACATAAGACTCTTTTCGCTAATAATATATTCATTTAACTTTTTTGTAGCGTTCAACCGTAATTCCGTAATTGCGAAACAATCTTTCATCGTCTCTCGGCTTCAATTCATATGGATCCCAATTTCCTTGCTTTAGAACGAATTTCAATGCTTTTAAAGGCAGGGAAATAAATTGTTGATATTGCAAACTCTTCTTGTATCTCAAAATTACCTTCGTCGAGTAATGCTTCTAATATCTCCTCTTCAAACTTCTTCGGATGACCATGACTCTCCTTGTCTTTTGTGTCAATATCACTACTTTTGCATCGCGCAAACCTATCATTCACAGGTTTTGCGTGTTGGTGGATGTTGACCGTAAGCTTCTAATAACAATCGATAACTTTCAGCAGCCGTTTCACTCAAATAAAAGACTTCCGCGCAAAATATCTGCTTTAAACACGAATTTTGATATTATTAAAAAAAGTGAGTTAAAACTTTGGAGTACTGAATTACTCTGTCAGATGTTTACCTTCCAAAAGAAAATATTTGTTACTATTGACACAACCCATATGATATAGTTATGTCATAAGTTGTTCAAACCGACATTATTAACATGTATACCCAATATACGATACGAATAACAAAGTACTAAAAGCATATGTTTTGTTTAAAATAATTTTATGCTAAATAACAATAACGAAACCTAAAACGAGTATAATGAACACACCAATTTCAAAAATATTAAACAGGTATATTTTCAATAATTTTTCAAATACTTCCATATAAATTTCGAAAATAGTACTGTTTAATAAACTTTATTATACTATTTCAATTTGTATACAATTTGACATACAAGTCAAAGCTAAAAGACTGCTACTAAACCATTAAACAAATCTTTTTTAATTTAAAGAGTCCAATTTCTTTTAAATATGTATGTATGTATATACATACGTGTCTTGAGCACAATGTGTTGTATGAATATATAAAGCCGAAATCTGAAACCATTTAAGTCGATTACCACACGATTCAAAAAAAAAAGTTTCTTTTACACATCTCAGCGCAATTCTTAACAACATTTTTCAAAACAATTGACAATTCTATTTGTTGTCATCAACAGTTCAATGGTTCTTTTAGATGTAATCAACAGCAGCAAACACACAAATACAGGGTTTTTCAATTAGATGTTGGCTAATGTGTGGTTTATTATTCGGCTAAAGTACGTTTACATGGTAGTAGTTATAAACGTCTAAATCAGTGAGAAATTTATGTGGGATGAAGTGAAGTTTACCACTTAAAAGTAAAATGCATTCGGCAGGAGAGAAATCCGATTTTTTTTTTTAATTTAATAATCGATTTATTTACAAAATTACATATTGCAATTGAAAGGTGCCTCAGCGTCATATGACATTATTGAGGCAAGATGGCATTTATATTAAGAAAAAAGAAATATATTAAATAAGATAAAACAGAAAAAAACAGTAATAAATTAAAATTATTTTAACTATGTTAGAAACATTTCAAAATTTTCTAATAAGTAATCTTTTAAGTTTGTCTTGAATAACGAAATTGAGTTAATGCTTTTCGAGCTTGGAGGTAGATTATTATATTCTAAACAACCAATGTATTCAATTCTTTGCTTTGTTATTTCGAGTCTGCACCTTGCTGTTCCTAAATTAGTTATTTCGTGTAGCAAAAAATGTTTGATTCCTTGTGTTGTGGCCAATATTATTTAGGGATTTAAACATAAATATTAATAAGCGCAGTTTGTACATACCCCTTATAGGTAAAATATTTTTAGAAACTTCTTTGTACAACATAATCGTAGAGTAAGAAATTGGTAAATTGAAAACTGTTTTAATGGCTTTGTTTTGCGCTCGTTGCAGTGATTTTAGTTCTGCACTGTTTTTACATCCATAGATCATTACATGATAGTTCATACGGCTTTGAATTAATGCCTGGTATATTAAATATATTGCTTTCACATTAAACTTATTTTTAAATTTGTACAAAATACCTACGCCTGGGGATATTTTGGCTTTAATGTTATCAATTTGTGAGTTCCACTTCAAATTACTCTGCAATATTGTTCCCAAATATTTCACTGAATTGGGTTCAAAAATTTCCTCCCCTATTTACAAAAATACTGAAAGTTTCCGCATCTGTATCTAAATATGATTTAAATCTTATCAGTTTTGTTTTCGCTGCATTGATCACCAATTTATTCTTGCATATTCAAAAATCATGTCACCATCTTTTTGCATGTAAGCTTTTTGTAAGAATAGAATATGGAAATATCATCAGCATATAAATATAAATTTCCAAGAAAGCTCAAGGTTTACGTCCCAACACACTTCCTTGTGGAACGCCATGCTTAATGTCTCCAAGAGAACTTCGCCTGTCATTCAACTCTATATATTGTTTCCTGTTTGTCAAATAACTTTTAAATAAACTTAGCTGTGGATTTCGAACTCCATAGTATTAAAGTTTTCCAAGCATAACCCCATGATCTACTAGATCAAATGCTTTTGAAAAATCATAACTCAGGAGACTCCACTGTAACCCTGATCCAAACATTGACTTACATAAATAATAATATTTGCAACTATGTTTTCGGTGCCACTACCTTTCCTAAACCCGTACTGACCCTCGTACAACATGCTATGGCTTTCGAAGTAACTTAAAAGTTGTTGGTGTATTATTTTTTCAAAAATTTTATCAATAACAGGTAATACAGCTATGGGTCTGCACTTTTCCTCCTTATTAGCATTGACTACCTTCGGTATCGGTGTGATTTTGGCTATTTTCAATATCTCTGGATATTCTGAGGTGTGAATGATGTCATTCAAAATCTTAAGTAAATATAGTGATATTTCTTGGCCACACCGGTGAAAAATCTTTGCCCAGGTGACTTATTTATTAGGAGATTAGATATTTCTATGCATACATCATCTAATGTAGCAAGTATGAAACTAAAAGTGTGGTTGCAATATGTTCTCAAATTACTGCAATTGTCAACTGAAGAATATTGAATCCCATCTTTCATAAGTGCAGGAAGGTGACGAAAATAATCATTAAATCTTTCACATTTTTCTTTATCATCAATAATCTCATCGCCATCGGAATTTGTTAAAGTTGTTTGAGATTTAATATTTCTGCCCAAGTTATAATTTAAAAACCTCCAACACTTTTTTGGATCTTTTTTAACTCGGTGTATACCGTCCTGATAGTAATTGTTCATAGATTCAGAATATGCTATTTTAATAACTTTTCTCAGTGTCTTCAGCTTATTTTGAAAGTCTTCATTACCTGATTTTTTCCGTCGTTGTCTTAGGATCTTCCTTTTAAGTAAAATTAACTTACCGACAAGCAGAGAACACTGAGTATGTAAATATATAAACGCAGCTACCGTTGCGTAGCGATCTATGCTTTGAACTCTGTATTCTCATCACAGCAGTATTGTATTTTTAAGTTTTCATAAACAGTGCCCATGTTCTGTAATTGCTACGAGCAATTTTTCGCTCGAAAGGTGTAAAATGAAACATGATGTTAAAAGATGAAACAAATATATTTTTCTCACTAAAATGTAGCTGTAATTTTTTTGGTAACTAACAGCTGTCACGGAAGAAAATTACTCGCAATTTTACAGAAAAATTACTTCTATAAAACATTTGTGAAAAAATGTCTCACTTAAAACTGTCAAATGTATGCATAAATAAAAATGCTGTGAGAGAGCACCATTTAAAGATAATAGGTTCACTCATTTAATATTATGGTAATAACTCTAAAAAAGAAAAATTCTGATTTTAAAATCTCAGAATCAGAATCCGGTCTAAATAGCCAAAAACATTAATAGAAGAAAGACAGTTGTGTACAATTATATAAATAATGTCAAAAGACATAGAAGAAACACCAAAGAGCGCAAGAAAATGGCAACAACTCTAAAAGAAAGGCGAAAAAATAGAATTGCATCAAATACAGCTATATAGGGTATTAACAATACGTGAATATGTGGGATCAATTCCAGTCAAATAAAGTGGCCCTCAAAATACGTGTTAGTTTCGTAATCACTTCTTCGTTTGAGATGAATCTATTTCCTGCGAGCCATTCTTGCAAGTTTGAAAACCGGATAAAGTCATTAGGAGCTAAGTCTGTACTATAAGGTGGATGATCAAAAAATTCGAAGTATATTTCACGTAATTTTAGCATCGTATCTAATGCTGTGTGAACCGGTACGTTGTCTTGAAGAAATACCACTTATTTCTTCTTTAAATGTGGTCGTTTTTTTTTATTGCTTCAATCAATTGATCTACTAATGCACAATTATACTTTCCTGTGATTGCAGATCGTTTTTCAAGATAATCGGTTAGCAATATGCCGTGTGCATTCCGAAATACAGAGGCCATAACCTTTCCAGTCGATGCCACTGCCTTCACCCATTATTTCAATTTATTTTTGGATTCACGTGTGTGGTAATAGACCCACGTTTCATCAACACAGTTATTAATCAATGCCAAAAATCAACAGGATTACGCTTCTTCATGTCCAAATACCGCTGGGAAGTGGCAGCAATCCAATATTTTACCATGTTGTTTATCGAGCTTTTCTTTTGTCTCTTTCGCCATGTTGTGAGTTATTAAACAATATCAACAAGAACAACAACATGCGGAAATAAATCAACCAATTAGGTCAACAGCACAAATGGTTGATATTGCGAAATGTGCAATCAGAGCAGTTGCAAAATAACTATAGCGCAACATTATCTAAACGCCGACCAACAAAACATTATAACTGCTGACAGTACGGTATATTGGCACAACAGGCACCAACAATCAAAATGGCCGCAGTATCAAAGGGACCCTCCAGGAAACACTACAACAGCCGATTTTCGTTTCAAATAATAGTGTTTAATCACTGCTCGAAATTTATTTTTTCCATTTTTCAAGAAACACAAAAGTTGCTTACTTCAAACGAGTACAACAAATAAACTAATCGATGAATTTGGATGAAATTTTAATACATCGCAATTTCAAAAAAAAAGCTACCTAGTGCTGCTATCTAGCACTAGGTAGCTTGATTATCAATCCGCCCTCGTAGAAAAACAACTTGCTAAAGAGTTCAGAACTTCTAATGTGTCCCATATTCAATTTCACAATGGAAGACAAGCCTTAATAAGTAGAGCGGAAGTCCATTAAGAACAACTCACCTATCTAACCATTACTTCTGGTTCCATACATTACAGCTATCTGATGCAAGACAACTGTATCTCGGGGGTTATTAGCCCCCGAAAGCGGGCATGCACCAAAGTTATTAAGGAAACTAAATTCCCTTTAGGTTTGAACCACACCCAAACCAGGGTTTGAGCCCGGTTTGGTGCACTCCATGGCATAACCTGTTCCCCGGAGGATCTTAATAAGATAGCAAGACATTCAAACTTGAAGCTTTTCTCGGTATCTCCGCAGTGGAGTGCACGAAAATAATGTAGCGGAAGAACTGGCAAAAGTTGCGGTCCTTCTACAGCAGGGCGACCTTGATTGGATGGTAGGAGTCTTGCTTAAAATCTGTAAGAACCAAGTGCAGCATCAACTTGTAGGAACTACACATGGCAGATGGACTGGTGAGGTTAACTCCTGAATAGCGAAGCTATCATTGCCTGTGTATGATCGTAACAGGACTACGGTACTGAGGGGGTTTCTTTGGCGAGGGTTGCATACTGTGGTAGCGGTTTTGACAGAACATTGTCACATAAGAGCGCATGTAAGGAGGTTAAATCTCTCATTTAATGATTTCTGTAGTAATTTTTGTAGGAAGATAGTGTAGAGCACTTCCTCTGTAGGTAGCCGGCTCTTTGTTCTAAAGAGAGCGCTGTATCTGGGTGGGCCGATACTGCACAAGGTGTTAGTAGATATAATGGATTGGATTCTTTTGTCTGGTTGGCGGGTTGGCTTGGATGATATCATTGAAAAATAAACAATCATTATTTTTGCGTTTGGAATAAAAAAAATTAAAAGAAAAGTGTTTTACGATTATTTTTCCAAAAATATGATCGGTTTTGATGATTTTTCGAGACAAATTTGTGGAATCTCTGCTTGCTACATATTTTTGGTAGATTTTCTAAAGCACGGAGAGATTTTCGTAATACTTTGCTCTTACAATATCTAAATATCCAAATCACCATGAAAAGTTACATAATTGAGCAGCACACCCAAATGCTAAAACTTTGGGCGAAAGTCAACCTTGCCGATGCGGTGCAGTTTCGGATGATTTTCTGCGGAAATAAGCGAAATCGTCATGGCACGATGCCAACACACACGAAGTTGGCAATGTCTGGTGGCAATACGTTCTCTATTTGGAGCGGGCTTAGCGCCGGCGTCTTCATATATGACTTCTATCGTATATGTCTCACCATACATGAATGAAAATCAGACCACACGAATCGGTGCCAACGTAAATAGCTGCGGTGGTCATTTCAACAATATTATATTCCATTCATAATGATATGCTGACCAAACTAGAAATACAGTTTCATGACTTGTTTCATTTCAATTCAACATCTACTCCCCTCTATTGAAAATCCCTTTTCATAGAACTGCATATGTATGTGTTAAATTATATTGTAAGAAAATCTATATGTCACACATCGCTTGAGCTGAAGGTGAGTTGTTGTAACAAATACCATTTTTTTTCGTAATGGAAGTAAATATTATTGCATATGTATGTACATATACTTATATGTATTCAACGTACGTACACGTGAAATATATGTGCATTTTTTCATAATATCCCTACACGTGTTCGACTCAAACTCATTTTTTTTTTTTTAATTTTGTCCTTTTTGTTACAACAAAGGGGTGTTACATGAGATGAACGCTGTATAAAACGATGTTCTAACTAAATAACTGAAATTTTATTTTTCTTTTGAAAGCTATAATGATTAAAAGAAAAACAACACAAAATGTCACGTTCAAACGTTCAAACTTTATAATGTGGTTAAACAATAATGCACAATGGAGCAAAATATTATAAAAATTATATAAAACCTATTAATATTCAAGATTTATGACTATGGAAAACGATTAGCATTTCAAGAAAAGTTTTTTGCTTGTTTATTTATTATGTAAATATCGCATTGGAATCAGTAATAATTTTCAAATATATTTTAAATCAGAAAAATGTAAACTATTTATACGCATTAATTTATTGTTTTTTTTTTAACTTTATAACTGTTAAATTCAATTTTTGGTTATTGTTCAACTGTGCATAGGGTTTTAGTTCAAGTTTAAATAGTATAAGCCTTATTCATGTTTATTAACCGCTTTTTTGACAAGTTTCTATAGAACTTCGAACTTTCTTTACGAGTAAGGGAAATGAACATATTTATAATACGCATTTTAGTAATTTACCTTAATTACTCGTATAGAGAATTATTTTTTTTTTAATTTTAGTAACTCAGTCGATTTGAAGAAAATTGATGTAATAACACTGTACAACAGCCAAAACTTTCCTTTTCTGTTTTCAGTTTTTCTCTATTGCGCAGTGATTTTTTTTACAGGCCGGATTAATTATACTTCAAAATTGAGTTATATACCCTAATGAATTTCGGCATAGCTCGAAAATGGGTTCACCGATTTTAAGGAAAATTACATGCTATAGAGGAAATATATTAAAGTAATTGACTCAATTTTTTGAAAGTTTCCTTATTAACAGAAAACTTATTATTAAAATCGGAAAGGCTTCCTCGTCATTTTTAATAGATGCTTCTTCTGGTATTCCGCAGGGAACACATATTGGGCCATTACTTTTTATACTTTTTATCAATGATTTACCATCAATTTTTAAGTTTTCTAGATGTTTGTTATTCGCTGATGATTTAAAATTGTACTCTTGTATCTAGAGTCTGGGAGACTGCTATAAATTACAAGCTGATCTTGATAAATTATCTATTAATGGCCTCTCAATTAAACGTGTAGCTGAAGTAAAGGATTTAGGCGTATTTTTTGATAGCAAATTGAGTTTTTCTATGCATATTGATTATGTTGTTTCTAAGTCCTATTGTATGCTTGGTTTCATACGAAGAAATTCTAAAGATTTTAAGGATGCATATACCCTGAAATCTTTATACATTTCTTTGGTCCGCAGTATTTTGGAATATTGTTTTATTATCTGGAATCGCTATCATGTAGGTACATCTAATCGTATTGAACGTATTCAGAAAAGTTTTTATAAGACCGCTTTAAAGTTAATATGGCCTTATGAACTGCCTTCTTATGACATCAGTAGAAAGTTATTAGGCTTGCAATCATTAAATGATCGCAGAACTTGTTCCTTGCTATTGTTGGTCTATAATATTTTATCTAACAATATTGATTGCCTAGAATTAAAAAATTATTTTACTTTATATTGTCCTCCCAGGGACTTAAGAAATAATCGTTTGTTTGAGGAGAGCTGTCTAAGGACTAATTATGCGAATAAAGAACCAATTGCAAGATGCTTACATTTATGTAACAATTTGTTTCCTTTGTTAAATTTTAATGTTAGTTTTAGTTCGTTTAAATTTATGTTATTTAAATATTTTAATTAAAGTGTTCATTAATCTGTAAGAATATAATTCTGTAGATGAAATAGTAAATAAATAAATTTTGAAGTAAAATTACCCAAACCTATAAAAAAAATTCCTACTCTTAAAAAAGCATTAACCCAGCGTATCAAAATCCATATAGGCCACTTAATTTTACTTAAAATACAGTGTAATTAATTCGATAATAATTTAAAAAAAAAGGATTTATTAACCATTAATTATTGATTCAAATTTTTAAATCATAACTAATTTTGTATATATTAAAATACGATTAAGAGACGAGTAAAAAATAATTTTCTTCATTGCTCATGCACAACATTTTCCTTTTCCATATTTAACAGTCCAAGGATTGTTAAAATTATTAACAGAATGCTTGTGTAGCTAGATGTATTCTACGCTTTATTATACCCTTCACAAAAATGTAAAGGGTATAATATACCTATAAGTTTGTGATTCCGTCTGTAATTTCTACAATTTACAATTCGATTAAGGGATGTCCGTCTGTCCAAAGGTGAAATACCGTTTCTGAAAAAATCATTAAGCTTAGAAACTTTTTTCTTTCACCATTCCATTACTGCAGCGGTTTATGGGTTTGCTGTTGAAATTTAGTAAAATCCGTTCACGTATAACTGAGATATATTCAAAATGCCAAAAACAAAAGCCATTGTTTTGCAATTTTGTATGAAAATTTTTGAAAAAAATATTGTTTGTGCTGCTACAAACTTGACACAATAATTTGGCATGGCATTCTGAAGGCAAACAAATGTTCCCATACATAACCGTTTTTTCATGAAAAAATTTTTTTTTCGCTTAAAAGCAGTTCTGGTTATAATAGGAGGCTACTAAAATACAGAAAATAAAATTTCCGATATCGGTCCATATGTACCCAAGATATAGCCTAAACTGATTTTTTCATGAAAATGCCGTGTAAGCGAACTTAAACAACTTTTTTTTTTGCTTAAAATCAGTTCTGGTAATATAAGGAGGCTACCAAATACAGAAAATGTAAATTTCCATATACGAGTATACCCGAAATATAGTCCAAACCGATTTTTATAAAATTTTTTTTTTTATTTTAAAACTGTTCTGGTTATAAAAGACGGTTACTAAAATACAGAAAATGAAAAATTCCGATATCGGTCCATATAACCCGAGATATAGCCTAAACCGATTTGTCCATGAAAATTTCCAGGAACGATTGATTGATTACCTTTTTGGCATGGCGATTACAAGACAAAAAAACTTCTACGATATCGGTTCATATATATCCGAGCATATTTAGTTAAAATTTTTAATATATACTATATATTTACATGACTATCGTAAAGCGTATTTTATTATATATACAACTCTCTTATAGCATACAACACATTATAGTGCAATTTTTGTTGCAGCGAAGTATTTTTAAGTACTTTTTGCAAGAAATCACAGTTGCATTGCTTAGTACTGAGTAGATTTTAAGAGATTTCGTCGAAATCTACTTATTTTGTATGGGAAATCTTCTCAAAATCTACTAGATTTGGCTTAAAATCTCGAATCAGCAGATTTCGCTTTGGTGTAAATAGGCTATTACTTGTTTTTAACGTTATTTTATCCGACAGAGTGGAAAAGGTATGTGATTACTATGATATAATATCTAAGCCAGGAAATACCTTACAAAAGTATATATGCTAATAATTTTCCTGCATACAATGTCAAAACTTTTTGAAAAATTACTAATAACGAAGTTGGCTCCAATACTCAATGATTAGGAATTAATTCAACTTTAGGACTAAACACAACCCCATAGAACGTTCAAGCACTATAAGTGTTTGAAAATAAATCATATCGCTCCGCTCTTTTCATGACGTTTGCCAACGCGTTTAATTGCATGCGGCATGACTGTTTAATGCATAAAATGAAGTTGAACTTTCATACAACTACTCACAAGGTTCTGAAAAGTTAGTCATATGGCTGCAAGTTTAACAGCAGAGAAAACGATTTCATAAGCCCCGCCTAGCCGATCGAAGCAAGAGCAGCATATTAGGTGTTACCTAACATTTGATATATGTCTCTGACTTTCCAACATGCTGCAAAATTAACACTTAGACTATTACAGATGATATAGCATTCCTCAGCTCGTTCATGAAGATCATTAATTAGTTTCAGGATGTTTGCAGGAACATATTTCTATATTAGAGAAATGGCTAAAGCTGTGAAAAATCCAAGTTAATAAATGCAAATGTGCTCACTGTGTAAAAAACCCCTTGCACGTCAAAATTAATAACTAAGTTATTCCACTAGACACCTTAGTATTCATTAAACGTCTGCATGATTACGCTCAACAGGCATTTGGATATATTCATTTGCATGATATATTTATGAACCTTAGTTCTTTTTTAAGCTGATTACGCCTAAATTTTCCAATGTAAATTAGAATAACTTTATTTACATTTTTTCCCCAACGTTTCGCCAATTTTTGGTTGACTTCTTCAGGAGGATCTGTTTAATAAATCTTATTAAAAACAATACATTATAAACAATATGTTTACATATTTTCGTTTCTTATTGCAATTTTAGTTTACCTAAGTTGTGTAGAAAACAACGTTAGTATCACATATATTTATAAAAGTACAGTACATTAGAACGAACTTTTATAAACAAGCACAAACTTTTAGCAAACTACAATATTCATTTGCTTTTTGAATAAATAAAGCTTCGTACGATACACAAACGAATACGAAATGACTCATATTCTACCGGGTGTCCACTGCAAAGGTATAATACTTTGTTTTGTTGACACAATAGTCTTCAGAGTTCATATTTGGCTGTCGTGAAGTAGACATATGACAAAATTATTGTGGAAATATATTCGATAAACTAACGTGTTTTAATCGTTAAAACAATTTATCAAAATCAATCATCGATTACTGTGACGATGAGGAAGTTACGAAAAACAACGTGCTAAAAACGCACTATTTATCGTATAGTGAATGATTTCGAAGTAAGAGGGTCTTTCGGTGATAGGCCCAAACATGGACCACAACGTATTGCAAAATCAGCTGAAAACATCATTGCTGCTCAAGAAAGTGTTCAAACAAACATATTTTTTAATGGTTTGTCCCAGTGTGCAAGGTAACTTTCTTTATGAAGAAGCAGTGATGGAAAAGTTGATTTGATTGTACTTTGGTTGATACTACTTAATACAATCGAAATATACCGTAGTACTACCCCAAGACATTTGGTACTGTCACATATACCTTCTCATTTTAATATTGATGTGTATAGTGGTTTAAAAATGTTTCCCGTCGTTTTATTGTTACACTAATCTTTGATGCTGACAAGGGAAAAGAATAGAAAAGAGTGCCGCTGTTTTTTATATTGCCACCATCAAACTCAAGGCTTTGCAAAGTAAATTTTGCATGTGTGAAAGCGGCGTTAGGTGTACTTCTTTACTTTTTGTGTAAATTCCATGCATATGAGCGCAAATACAAGTTTCTCTTCAAAATAAGTAAACTTTGCCAAAAGTACGGGATTCTAGAAAGCCGAATTTCTAGCCGAAAAATAAATATATGCTATATATTAATATATTTCGAAGTCGTATTCGAAAACTAAAAACATATGTTTTATCAAAACAAACAAAATAAAACACATAAACAAAATGCCAGAAGCATTTTCGATTTGCA
This sequence comes from Thecocarcelia acutangulata, assembly GCA_914767995.1. NCBI lineage: Eukaryota > Metazoa > Arthropoda > Insecta > Diptera > Tachinidae > Thecocarcelia > Thecocarcelia acutangulata. Next base: position 105,884,326 of record OU612094.1, on the reverse strand, counting down.
TAAAAAAGTTTAAAGTGCATAGATACATAATTTTTTTTTTGTAATAGTTTTTTAATGTGGTTTATAGTGATGTCAGACTTTTTTACTTTTAGTTAATGGAATATTTTCATTGTGGGTACTCGATGCAAAATCCATGAGTTGTTAGTCTTATGTGTATTTATATTTCACATAATCATATCTGAAAGTGTTCTTAAAAATATAATACAGTTATTTAACATGTTTTAACACATAATTCTGCATTTTTTTATATCAAATATACATATCTAGCATTCTCAGCAAAGCAGCTGAGAATGACATCGACATTGTCTATACTTTTTATTATTCAAAAAAATAATTATTCAAAACATATTAAAATATTAGTGCATTAAAATTTCCTCAAGCCGACTACTTATACCGCCCAAAAACGGCCGCTGAATTGTTCGTAATTCATAGAGTTCTAATGTCTGATGTTTCAACATAACAAAATAGAATACACTTTATTTTAAAATTTGTCAGGCGACAAATTGTAGAGAGTTTACATTGTAAAAAATGACATATACATTGTTAAAAACATGGCGTGTATTATTTATTTTAATTTGAAGAAATTATTTCGAAGTATTTCCTCTATGTTTTAAGTAATTTTCTCTTCGAATTTTCGAAATCAGTTTGACGTTTGTATTGCTTGATTGATCTTATTATAGAATGAACAAAAATTTTTTCAACAAACATTTAATATAATGTAAATCCCTATAAAAATGGAAAATAACATTAATGTGCTGTTCATAAAACACAGACGAGCAACTCCTCTAGAAAATTTGTATAAAAGTTACTACATTTTTTGAGTGATTTCCCCACAAATTTTTCTGACGAGCCGTTCGTCTGTGCTCTATAAGTGTGTATATAAGTTTTTATTGAATTATACGCAACAAACAACGTCTGTAAAATCAGCCATTTTTATTCATAATTAAATGTCTTCGGATTGTAACCAGAGTTGTCAGATATGGCGTTTTTTCACCAAACGCGGGGAATTTTTATCTACTTTGGCGACTAAATTTTATGTTTGACGACGGACACTTTTTTTTGGGATTTTAAAACCAATTGGCGAAATAGTTGGTTATTTTTACATACTTTGTATTTTAATTTTTATCCCATATTTTGTTGTATGTATCGAAAAAAATATGTCTGTTGTTTATATTCATAAGCTCGATAGCTATCAAAATTTATCAGGTAAACCTTAAATAGCTGATCTACATGCAATTAGATCAGCGATTTTCTACAAAAGGATTTTCCTCAAAAATTTTACACCAAATAATTTTGAAAATGCAGATAATTTCTTGCTTACGGTAAACGCAACCATTAATAGATCGGACCACCATTAAATGAAATAGATTATGGCTCTGAATTTGGAACTCAGCTAAGGAATACAGGAATAATTTAACACCAGAAGAAATAAATTAATTAAAACGTTGTGCTGCTTACCTGAAAACATGCAGCTATTTAAAACTTTTAAAGAATTTTCAATAACAAAATTCGGTAATCCGCTAATACAAAGCAAAAATCCGTGACTCATGATTTGTTAAAAACCTTTATAAGCACAAAAGTTTCAGCAGGTGAGTATGAGCTTCAATGGGCAAAGTTGTGCTATATTAATTGGAGATATTATTCAATGAAAAAATATCTACGAATTTATTTGATTTTTGGCCTAACGTTTATAACTACAAAGACACAGCATGTACATACGTTTCATTTCAATTGGCTGTATTCTATATTTTGGTTATTTCAACTAGCAACGCTTGCGTAGAATGAGTATTTTCCATAATGAATTATACCAAAATAAAAGTAAATAAACTTTATATAAAATGGAAAATAAAAAATACAAAGAAAAACGTTAAAAAAGTTCAAATAAAAGATGGGATTAGGTATTTTTTTAAGTTTTATCTCTTTTCGCAAAACTCCAACTGAAAAATTCTTTAGTATATTTTTGTCGCAAAAATATCTGAACAAATATCAGCTTTTTCGGTTTTTTTACAATACCAAAGTGAAAGACGCTCACACTCAGCTTACAACAGAGACCTGCACCGGTAAAAATTTTCGGCGGCGGCGGCTGACCAAAAATAAGTCGGCGGCGGCGGCTATTCGGCTCAAATCGGCTGAAAATAACTGAAAGGTATTAAATATAAACAAATATTTATGTATATTTGCATATACATATTTAGGTTGTACAAGCCGCCAGTTTCATGAAACTTGGGTCCTTTTGGTCCCGTTGTATTGATATACATATTTACTTTAAACAATTTTTATTTACTTTAATTTAATTTACTTTAAACAATGTTTAAACAATTGAGTTTATTATTCACTATATTAGTGAATAAGAAACTAATATTGACACCAATCAAAAAATTATAAACAGCTTAGAAGCTAATATAGAGAATAATACCCTCAATTGTTTGAATTTCTATTCTCTGCTTTCAAAAAAAAAAAAAATAATAATAAATAAACAAATCGTTGCAACCAACGGTTGTTCATTTGTTTGAAAGGTGTAAAGTAAGAGACGTGTATAAAGGGAAAAGTTTGTTTTTTGTGTTTTGACAGATATTAGTCGAGTATTTTTAAATTCTCAATAATTTATTTTGATTGTTTGGATATGAAGTTGAATGTTTGAGAATATTTTTCAAAATTTTCAAAGTCTACTGTTGATTAGGGTAGCTCTATGAAATATCGATATATAGACAGATAGGAAACTGCTTATAATTTTTTAAAATTATTTTTCCTTCAATAATTTTTGAGATTTTTTTTTTTCTATGTATGACCAATATCAAAAATATTAACTTTTTGCAACTTTTCCTTCGCCCTTGCAACCAAAATATTTGCAAAACGAACTGCTTTACGGTCTAGTTTGCACATTTTTCTGTCACTTGTCTATACAGTTGCATGCAATTACATAGTTGCAAGAAAAAATGCAATGTGTGAACATGCTTTAATTTAAATAATAACTGTGATGTAATTACAGTCAAGTGTATTCCTTTGACGAAAATTTGTTTACATCATGTTTTTTTTCTTAACACTATAAACTTATGCCCATTTAAACATTTAAATGAATTTGAAATGTGTCTTAATTCAAAAATTCTATAGAAAATTTAGCTTAAACTCATTTCAAATACATTTTAATTTTTTATTAATATATAAAATACATAAGAAAAAAATATAAGTATAAGAAAAAAGCTAATTTTAAGCCGAATAAGCAGAAAATTTTTTGGCGGCGGTGGCTACCAGAATTCGTCGGCGGCTCAGGCTTATCCGGGTGAAATCGGCTCGGTGCAAGTCTCTGGTTTACAATGGTATTAAAATTAAAAGCATTTTAAATTTAACACAAAAAGAGTGAAAACCGTTCCTACATGTATGAGCACATGCATGTAACTTTGTAAGCGTACAACTTGAAGTATCATCCTTCTTTTGACTTTATATGCTCTGCCATGCTCTTTTATCGTAAATATATTTTTTCCACCTCACCTCTGTAACTAATTTCCTTCTACAGAAATTCTTGTCAATCAATTGAATGCGTTTATTAATTTATCAAACAAATAATAATCAATATACTATCATGTATTCTAAATGATTATGAAACTTAATTTTGTATTCTTTTTCAAACATTTATTAAATTAACTTCAGTTTTTATTCATTTTTTCTGCTAAGCTACAAGTGTCAATCAGTAAGAATTATAATTTTATTTAGTTTTTTTTATCTAGATTAGGAATTGTTTATTTCATGTACTAGAGCTTCGCCAGCATAAAATTATGACAAAAAGAGACAAGTTACTTTTACAATAAAATATTTTTATTCATTGATTGCTTTTTCAATGCATACATATGCACATGCATTAAAGGGCTGCACACAATGTTTTAACAGTTCAGTACTATGCAGTAGTTGCATGCACTATATTTTACAGCAATTTTTATAACAAAACAAACATGCTATAGAACATATCTGTGCCAATATGGAAGAGTAGCTTATATCGAATATTTTAGTTTCGAAATATTTCCGTTTTTCTTGAACTTTTGTTCGGGAACTTTATATTATAAAGTTAATAATACCTTTTGTTAATAATATATTTTTTTTTTTGTTATCTTCGACCAGTACTCGGGGTTGACCACTACATATGCAGTGCATTGTACGGGAACTAAGAAAATAGATTGATGAGGAGGAAAGAGGGAGTAGCGTTTGTGAAGGTTAAACTTTAACAATAACAACATGCAAGACTAAAACAAACTCTATTACAGCATTTAAAATGTTGGAGTTAAATTAGTTAAAGCTGATCAGTGTCCAGTGTATATACCTTCGACACTGCTCAGATTAGCAAAATTTAGTCCAACACCTTCCACACTGCAAGGTAATGAAATGTATAACAAGTTGAGAAGATGCTTGAGTCAAATGTTTTAAAAAACTATAAGTTAATTCAAAAGATTTTAGATATTTTCTGACTAAATCCTGTAAACTCCATTCTGAAGCAACAAAAGTAGCTGAAGCGATTCTGTTCAAAAAATAACTCTGACATTTGCTGCAATAAATATTTATTGCTAATCTAGACGTGACGTAGAGGTTTCCAAGTCTACTGATGATTAGGGCAGCTCCTATGAAATGTCGACATATATACAGCTAGGAAACATAAAAAACAAGCAGTGTATATTATATACACTTATGTTTTACCTACGTTTGGTAGGACCACCCTTTACACTGACTAACATCTAAAGGAAGCTGGCATAACTACATTCTTGATGAGATAGATGGTGGCGTATTGTCATTCGTACCTTTGACACATAGTAAACAGAAACGAAAGAAAAAATTTGTAATTATATTTATCTCTTTCATTTTCTCTCTTGTAAACAAAGAAGTTTGTTACCTCAAAAGCAAACATACGTAAATAAGAGGAAGCAATAACTAACTTTTGCTGTCCCTTTCCGTACATCTTCCAAAAGTTTTTTTCATATTTAAATATCAATTTCACCTGTATGAATGTTTTGTTGGATTTGTTACTTTTTGAGGGCAACGAGAAAATCTTATCAAATATTATATTATTTTTGATATTTAATTATTTGATCTGGTTTAGGTAAATATTATTTTTGCTGCTAAAGATCGTTTTATGTTATATAAAAAATTTAACAGTATTTATTTTCAATATTTCGATAACAATTTGTTATCATCGTCAGGAAAATTAATATGTTATTAATAAACATAATTTTTTAATAACCCAAAAATTTTCTGTCAGTAAATTAAATAGATATTTTTAAGTTTTCAATTTAAAAAATTTTTCAATTTGATAATACTGGCTTGTCCATCAAGTCTAATGCAATAGGAGTTGACGATATTGACCCAAAGTTTTTTAAGGTCCTTTTACCACAACTTGCTCCCATTGTAACATTTATTTTCAACAAGATTTTTACCACCAATTTTTATCCCAGACTATGAAAACTAGCAAGAATCATTCCAGCAAAGAAGTTAAACACCGAATACAGACCGATTGCTATTCTACCATTCTTGTCAAAAGTTTTTGAAAAACTCGTTCATAACCAGGTGATACGTTACCTTGAGGATAATAACATTCTCACATGCCACCAATCTGGATTCCGTAAAGGACACAGTTGTATAACGGCTCTGTTGGATGTCTCAGAAGATATTAGAAGACAAGTTGATTGCGACAATGTTACATTTTTAGTACTACTTGATCATTCGAAGGCGTTCGACCACAACATTTATATTTTCTTATTTAACAGGCAGATATCAATTTGTAGAATCAGGCACCTCAAAATCAGTTTCTTTGCCTCTAAGTCGTAGAGTTCCTCAAGGCTCAATTCTTGGTGCTCTATTGTTTTCTGTTAACTGATGTTATGCCACAACTTATATAAAGCTGTACATCGTAAGCATACAATCTAATTCGACCGATGTGTAAGAACTTTAAATGAGGAGCACCGCTAATGGTTTAGAAATAAATCTTACCAAATCGAAATGTTTGGTTATCAAAAAGAATTTATTGAAACTTGATAATAATCCCGTCATAATGCTAAATAACCAATCTATTGAGATTGTTAATATCGCTAAAAATCTCGGAATTTATTTCATAGCACCCTCACTTGGTCTAACCATATTAACTTCGCCTGTGGTCGAGTGTTTTCTATGTTAAGAAATCTATGGCAAAGTCATCAGTGCACTCCGGTAAATATTAGAATGCTTCCCACTATAACATATTTAGTGCTAGTTTTATTGTACGGAGGTGAACTTTTTGCCAACTGTGATAGCGTTAGCAAAAGAAAACTTAATGTTATTTTTAATAATATAGTTCGTTATGTTTATAATTTGAGAAGATATGATCATGTTTCTTTGTATGCGAAAAAGCTATATGGTATGTGCTTCGATGACTATTTGAAGGTAAGAGTTTTAATACTAATCCATAAGATAATTTACACGTGTCAACCCTATAACCTTTTTGCACGATTAAATTTTTCAACTCTTAATAGGGGAAAACGGTTGCTTGTTTTTAGACATAGCAGTCAGATATCTAAATACCAATTCTTTATTTTTGCAATAAGTCTCTGGAACGATATTCCCTATAGCTCTTAAGTTATTGTTAACGCACAGCAATTCAAAAAAAATATTATTTGTCATTTTTTAGACTGATTTTACATTCATATATAATACCTATGTGAATAGTTTTTTTTTTTACTTTGATAATTATGTTTTTATATTTTTCTTTTATTTTTATTATATATCATATTTATTAATATTTCTTTTTCCTCACAGACTTCACTCCATATTTGTTTTAAACTCCAATTATATTTTTGTATTATCATAAATATATATGTAATATTTATTTTATTTGATCTTGTTTATGTTATCGATTTTTATTTTTGCAGCTGAGAGTGTTGTTTTTCTTTAGTTGCGGAAATGAAGATCGATAGCATAAATAAACATATATCTATATATTTTCTTTTGTATGTACATGTACTAAGTTCCATGCTGCAATATGAGACTTAAAATCTTGTGCATGGGACATTGAAAACAAAAATAAATAATACTGTTAAGAATTTTTCTTTGTGTATGAATTAATCATTTTTCTTGGTGTATAGATTTTTGTATACAGGAATTTTTTGGCAATAATTTTTTTAAATTAAAAAATTTTTTAATAACATATTAATTTTCCTGACGATGATAACAAATTGTTATCGAAATATTGAATATAAATACTGTTAAATTTTTTATATAACATAAAACGATCTTTAGCTGCAAAAATAAAAAATATTCATTATATTGTTTTTAACGTGTGTTTGAATGCATGATTAATTGGGATTTGTACGTTGTATTTGTATTTGATTTTATTTGTGGCAACAAAACTTAAGTTTTAAAATAATAAAAGTACAGGCAATGGCATATTAACTATTTATAACAGAAAATATAAAATAATAGCATTGATAAAAAATAAAAAAAGATATTGAGTAAAAGTATTTATAAAATAAAATATTTATGAAATAAAAAAAAATAAAAATGTATAAAGTTGAAGTTAGGCAACAATATTACTATTTTGTCAACATTATATAATTAAATTGACTGTTCATTGAGATTTACGAAAAATATTGGAATAGTTTCTTTTTAAAAATATTTGGGGGGTATAACATTCCATAGAAGTATTGCTGTTACGAAAAATTGACAATTTGAAATTAATGAATTATGCCTTATTTGTAAAATGGTTTTTGTTCTTGCAGAACGACAGAAACTGAGATGGCTGAATAGATAGTTTGGTTCACGAGTGGTTTTATTAATTTGTGCAAAAGTATCAACGTTCTTATTTTCAAAAGGTTATCAAAGTCGACTCCATAGATACTCTTTGAGTAAGAGCTTATATGTAAATAGCTTCGGTAGCGTTATGCAACTTAGATGAAACTAAAAGCACACATCACTTCATTGGTATTTGTACTGTTTTTAAATTACTCAGGCTTAAATTTGTGAGCAAAACGCAATTAAACATTGCAGAAGTAGTAAAAATCCTCAACTGTTAGACCTGGTTGACTGCCTTGTTAACTATTTAGAAACTTCTTTAAAATAGAGAAAATTAATTTTAAGTGAATTTGAGTAGACCTCCTAAAATGATAATTTTTCATATGTTTAAAACAGCTATTATTTTGCCAATCTGGCTTACAACTTATAAGTTATACCAGGTATAGATTATTACATATACATATATATCGAAAAAATTTCCCATTTCCCAAAATTGCAATCGTTAATACGTTTCCCCTAGAAATGAATTCACCTTTTCTATGTGTAATTCAGCTTGGAATAATAACACTAAAAAAATTCATATTCGGCCAAAATTCCGCTAATCGTAAACATTTATTTCCCTCGTATTCTTTTTGTTTTCCCCTTTGATTTGTTCACATCATTTTTGCTGGCGGCTGGTGGTACTCGTCTTATTTCTTTTAACTAATATGTAAATGCTTATATTCAGCTATTTTAGAACTAGATTTGTTAATAATATGCAAAATGACATTGTGCTCACTAGAATGCAAAGTAACACGTGTTGGCTGAATTTTGAAATTCTCTTACGGAAGAGTTAAATAGTGCAGCCTCCTGGATGAGTGGCTTCAACAAATCTTATCCTTTGGCTACACCTTTCTGGTATCCACCTTCTGCAAAGAGCCGCAGGGAGGCACATAATGTTATTGTTGGTCTTATTACAAATGATGTTTTTGCTGTTGGAATATTATTGTCCAACACTTCTTGAATATATGTACATAAATGCGGCTTTACGGATTACATTCATCTCGTACACGTCTACGGGAAATTCGTTGTTGTCGAGATTCTTCCTCCTATAATTCAATTAACGTCCCGATTCTAAACATTTTATGCTAACTTCCATTAAATAAATTTTCACTTTTTCTTCACTGCTCTGACTGTTGTTGATATTTTTATTACTTACTCTTCTTGTTTATTTTACATTCACTACGTACCGGTAACACGTACAAGAGCTCCCATGAATTTCACGATAGCCACTTCCCCTTCCTGGGAATTGAAAGATTCATGGGAACAAGTATTTCCCATCTTATTCATGGTAGGGGTGAATATTTATAAATTTATTGTCATTATATTTGTAAATTAAGCTATATAAATTTAATTTTTGCAGCTTCAGATCTTGGTTTTTTTATAAAAAGTTTACAGTTAAAAATCTTTTATTTCTCAATATTTCGATAACAATTTGTTTTCATCGTCAGGAGAAATTAATTTCTTCTTCGTTACGCTCAGAGAAAATCATGATTGTAATTAGTTAAGAAAACGTATATTGTTTCTATCTTTTTTATATTATATATTAAATTTTTCCCTAGTAGTTGAGGTTCTACGAGTATTTTGTTTTGTTTTTTTGTTTTGCAAGTATCACACATTTATATGCTGTGCTCATAGACCAATAGATACTGGGGGCTAATTCTGTCATTCGCTTACGAGCGAGCTTTTATTCGAATGTGCGAGTTTTTACACTTTTGGGATTATCTCATTCGATATCGAGTAAAAGGTTTCGAAATTTCTAATGATGGCATTCGATAGCGAGTAACCATTCGAATGCAACCGTGCAACTTTTTACTCGTAAGCAAAAGTATTATCGAAAACCAGCCAAACAGAATAGTATTTAAATTAAATTGAGAATTTTTGGTTCTTAAGGATTTTTTTAATTCATATGATTATGTATATGACGTATATATACAGGTATATGTATATAAAGATGAGTATTGCTAAGAACACAAAAACTTATATTTGAAGTCACATGTTATTATATTCAAGAATTTATTTTTGTTTTTTTTTTAGAAATTCATATATACATACATATGCTTATATATAGTCAAATAGTTGTTTTTACATACATATTTATTGAATTGTTATTTCTATTTACTTACTTTTTAATGTACAAACACGCATACATGACTGATTTAAATGAATTGTTATTGTGAAGGTATGTGTGTTTATCTAGTTTTTAATGTACAACAAGTATACAAAGTATGCAAATTCATACAATTTTCGGCAGTGTTATAAAACACATTTTGTCAGTATTTTGCAACACTGAAGTGCTAACTCGACTCGTTACGTAACGAGTCACATCATTAGAAATTTACACGATATCGAAATAATTTTCTACTCGATAGTAATTTCGATCACGAATGACAGAATTAGCCCCCTGATTCTTGATTCCCCTGGGATTTAAGAATCTTTTTAACATATTCATTAAATAAATATCTATGATAATAATTGAGTTTTTATTCTAGTTCTAGCTTCTAACATTGATACCAATAAAAAAATTATAAACAGCTTGTTTTCTATATTCCCCAGCTATCTATATGTCGACATTTCATAGGAGCTACCCTAATCATCAGTAGATTTTGGAAATTTTTGAAAGATATTTTCAAACCTTCAACTTTATATACCAACAATCTAAATAAATAATTGAGAATTTAAAATGAAAAATGTTCAAATCAAAACAAAAATGTTCGTGCCAAAACACAAAAACAAGCTTTTTCATTTATACACGTCTCTAATATTTCTTTTCTTTTTTTAAATTATCTATGATAATAAAAAAAAAAAAAAAAAGAAACACGATTGATTGGTACAATACAAGCTGTTCGGAAACTATTATTTCTATTCTTCATTATATTTTTATTTATTTATTTTTTCTACTGGCACTTACATATTTTTGATTTTTTCTTTCACCTGATGAGGAAATCATTTAAAAATTCAGCTTGTTAGCAAACCACAAAATGTTGTTAGCAAAATTTTAACAAAAATCTTGACAAGACAACTCATTACTGAACATGATTTAAAAATACAGTAGCCCACAGTTATTTGCGAATTGTATTGATTTATATAAAATTATTTCTTTATCAATAATACAATTTTACCGCCACTAGAGACATTAAAATCTTGATTTGTTTTCCATTAGAAATATGCATAAATTAACCAAGTTTGGTAATGCAAAACAAATTGACAATGGGCAATTTTGCATTGGATTTATTTGTAAGTACGAACGTAAATATAGGAAATGTGTTAACATATATTTTTAAACACACATACGAAAAATTTAATTCTGTTCTTTAGTACCCAGCGACAATTTGTAACATCAAGTGGACATTTGCAACAATTTGAGGATTTGAATGCAAATTTAAAATAATCAATGGATGTTTTTAGAGTTTCACAACTTTTAGTTGACAATACTTCTTTATTTGACAACCAATTTAACAGCTGATAGTTGCTTTTTGTGACACCGAAGCGACGCTTGCAATTTATTAATATTTTATACCAAACTAATCTTTCTATTCGTCAAAAATACCCAGCAAGTTTTTGCTTTCCGATAAAGCATTTTCTTGGTAGAATATTTTATATCAAACTAATCGTTCTATTCGTCAAACATACCCAGCAAGGTTTTGCTTTCCGATAAAGCATTTTCTTGGTAGAATGGGTATGTAAACAAACAGAATTTTCGCATTTTGAGTGAGAATAATCCACAAACTTTTGTCGAAATACCATTACATCCATAGAAAACTACTTTTCGGTACACATTATGAATGGCGGATTTATTGGTATATATGTCTTCAAAAACGAGGATGGACAGAATATTTCTATCAATGGTGAACGGTATAAGGACCTCAATTAGCTAGCCTTAACTTTGCTAATTTGTGGTTCCAATAGAAGAACACCACATGCCGCACATCACAGATTTGTGTAGTTGATTGACGACCTAATTTGACTGTGTCCAAGGCCACAGCGAACACACTCACATAGGTGGCAGCTTTTTTTCGTATGTTTGTAGCGATATGAACGAATCTCTGGCTGATGGAATAGGCTTCGCTAGTTGGTGGCCTGGAATTCATAAATAGCATCAGTCCTTAACCAAGTCACCCATTTTTTCTTCACTTCAGGTTCTTACCGTTGCCAGACAGTGGCACCTTGGCTGTCATCAGCTCCCTGAAAATCAGTCATGCTGCACATTTATAAGGAATACTAATAACCCCCTCTCTGCGATTATAAGTCTGAAGCAGAACGTTTCAGCCAAGATGCAGGCATTTCAACTATGGCCAGCGTCAGGATGTCATGTAAAATAGAATCTCCTGGGGGAATGCTGATTCCCGTTCTACCGATTAATTCTTATTAAAGTTTCCGGTGTCCCAATTCAGCCTTAATCATACTTGCACTCCCTAGAGTTTTATTTATTACAACAAATGGGGAATCTCTAACCCTCTGTACCCCAGAAAGCAGAATGTCTAAGTAATGAATACACCAAAGCAGAACCGTCTCTCCGGGAGGAGATAATTACACAACTGAAAGCCAATAACCGAAAAGTTATTCGCGAAATATGGTTGCAAAAGCTACCTAACGTTTGTGAAAATTTGTGTGCGTATTTCGTTCACCCATTGCATCAAAAAAAAAAAAAAAAATGTATGAATACGGTCGTAAAATTATATTTCTGTATTTATTGTGATTAAAACTCTAAAAAAACATACCCATGTTTTGTGGTTTTATTTATTAAAATGAGTGATGTCTTTTTCGTCTATGGGGAAATATGTAAGCGTAACTAACAGTGCAACCTAAATTAAGGCGAAAAGCGCAACGTAATTTAACGCTTTGGTTTTACGCTGTAGTAAGTAACTTAAATAAAAGCGTTAACGCTGTGCCGTAAACAATATTGCTCACTCACCTTGTATAATAAAAATCACTAGATAGAAATAATAAAAAGCGATAAAGTCGCTAAATTAGTCTGCAAATACCTAAAGTATGATTACTAATGGCCGCAAAAAATGGGTAACATTTGTTTTGAAACGCACTTTACTGAGAGACGGTAAAGCTTTCTCTCTTACATTCTGTCAAAATTGGATTTTTCAATTGTAATAAATATTTTATATAATTTAGGTTTTACTGTAACCGACTAATTTCTGCGGGACCATAAAAAGTTCTTACGATTTAAATTAAGCGCATCAGAATTCACATACTTTTATTTAAAGGAGAGTTTCGCTTTCGAACAGTGTAATTGTCCCACCTGGTCGACGACACGATGACAATAATCCAAACCAATTACTGACGAGTGGAAGATAGACGATTTTCGTAGATGAAAAATATGAGGCATTACTTCATCAAGACTCGTGTCAAACGTAACAAGAACTGGCAGGATCATTAGGAGTGACGCACAAGCAATTTCAAAACGTCTGAAGGTCATGGAAAGAATTCGGAAACAAGGAAATTGGATGTCGTACAAGTTGAAGTCGAGAGAAGTTGAACGGCGTTTATTTGATGGCAAACAGGTGCTTCCAAAGCAAATACGGAGGGGATTTTTCCGTCGCATTGTGACTGGGGACGAAAAATGGGTTCATTACAATCATCTCCAGCACAGAAAATCATGGGGATATTCTGGCTATGCCTCCACGTCGACCAAACCGAATATTCACGGTTCCAAGGCCATGCTCAGTATTTGGTTTAACCAACTTGGCGACTGAAACAGCTTGGCGACAGGTGATCGTTATCAAATACCATTAATGCGTTTGAGCCGAGCAATGAAAGACAAACGGCATGACAATGTTTGACCCCATGTTGCGAAAGTGGTCAATATAGTTGGAAACTTTGAAAAGGGAAGTCCTACAACACCCGCCGTATTCTCTGGACATTGCAATGCAACTTAATTGGTTTATCGGCAGAAATTCTACCTCGAATCTTGATTGCAAGCTTTTGGCCTTCAACGAGATTCTTAAGTCTATATGGAACTATAGGATATAATCTGTTGTATTGCGTCAATATTTAACATTGAAAAAAATTCAGCGAAGTCAAGACAATATTCTACTTACGATTACTGCAGGTGCATGGTACGTAAAATACTCACGAATTTACAAGGATCTACATATGTATGTGTTCCGTTAGTAAAAGCCGAAATTTCGAAATACACTAATACCATATGCGTAGAAGTGCAAGCAATTTACTGTATATGTATATTGTGTTCCATATTCGCTAGTTTTAACCATAAGGACTACAATATGCTGATATAACGGTTTTTTAAATAACCGGATTTTTTAATTTACCGTTTGATTTTTTTGTCATAAAGTATTACTGCCAAGGCAGCATTAAACAGGTAGTGGCAGAATTACAATAAATACAACACCAAAAAACATCACATCTATTTTGTTGGTAGAATTTCGAAAAATTTTCAAAATTTTGTTTTACTTTTGTTTTAAAAAGCAAGGAAGTATGGGCTGTAACTATAGCCAAACACTAAAGTCGGTTCTTTTTAAAAACAACTTAAATTTTAGCACCTGCTGCTAACTTTTTTTCAACTATAGTCAAAATTAAAGTTGGTTCTAAGTTGAATTGGCTCTAAATGGGTGACAAGTCAAATTCATTAAACATTTGCATACAATCTAGTATAAAATATAAACGAGTGGCATCTCTGACAGGCAATCAGAGATCAGCTGACAGGCAAAATTAAAAAAAATGAAAACAAACGGTTAAAAAATTTGGATAGAAATTAAAAAAGAAAGAAGTTTGTAAACACTATTATAAATTAGTTACAATGAAAAAATGGTTCTATGTTTTTTAAATTATTTTGACTCTATAAATTTGCGCTTTTATTGACAGGGTCAACAGAAAAAGGAACGGGAGGCTAACTGGAGTACTTTTTCCAGGCGTTGACAATATATTTTGGTCTTCTTATGGTAAATAATTTTTTTTTTTAATTTTATACCAATTTTTACTTCATTTGTAAAAAAATTATTTTTTTTACATTTTATCATTTGACGGCGAACTTAAAAACAGCTTTTTCTCTGTTTAACTGTAGAACCGGCTTTTGAAAGTAAAGTAAGCTTTTTTTGTTTATAGTAGGCGAAAAGTTGTAACGAAGTTTCTCGTCGCTACATGCATTTTATGAATTATTTACTTTACATTTTGAATGAATTATTTTATTTACCTTTTGAATGAATTATACTACTTTTATATTCTTATTATTATCTTTATATTCTTATTATTATTATTTTTATACTTTATACATTATGCAGCACGCTCTTATGATTTTATATACTTTTTCATCTCAATTATTGTAAGAGCAAATGGTTAAGAGAAACGAAACAAGAGAAGTGTAATGTGTTTAAAAGCGCTCTCTCACTTACACTACTACACATCATTGATCAACTAGTGTGTGTAGTACTACCCAGCGGCGAACATTGCCTACCACATTACTTCTCTCCGATGATGTGTGCCACACTTTGTAATCAATGAATGGTAACTTACAAAGTGTATGGCAGTAGTATACGGAGTTCCCAAGAATGAATTACATTCATCTTTTGTATCACATTTATATACATGTATTTTATTTTTTAGTTGTAAATCAAACGTTCGCCATCTTTGTCAGACTACGTTGCAAAAATTTGAATTAACAATATTAGGTAAAAGTGCTAGAAAACAATTTAAAAAAGGTACAAGAAAGATAAAAC
The DNA here is from genome assembly GCA_914767995.1 of Thecocarcelia acutangulata. Lineage (NCBI taxonomy): Eukaryota > Metazoa > Arthropoda > Insecta > Diptera > Tachinidae > Thecocarcelia > Thecocarcelia acutangulata. Next base: position 105,868,856 of record OU612094.1, on the reverse strand, counting down.
ATTTAGTGAAAAAATAAAAGAATGCAGTAGACAAAAAACAGAACAAATTTATTTAATGGAATATTCCCAAAAAACTGAATTGCGCAGTACGTACGAGTTGCCTACTGCCGGCTTACAATGTATGCGAGATTGTATCCGAGCTGCCTACTTCCGACTTACAAAGTATGCGAGATTGTATTCGAGCTGCCTACTAATAGCTTACAATGTATGTTAGGAAGTAATGAGCTTTTGTTGGATGAACACCACACTAGCTCGCTTACTTTGTGTGCAGGTGGTAGGCGTTCACTCTACAAATGCGGCAATGAGTATGAAAATGTATACTAGGTTCGTATATGAGATGGTGTGCATTACTGCCTTACAAGTGTGCATCGGTTCATCGCTTCTGTAAGCGAAACTTTGGCCGCTGGGTATATGCTGGCGTGACTAGCACTACACCGACAGTTGGCTTTGGTTCGTCTTGGGGGTCGGACACATGGCCAACTCAGTGTAGTGGTAGAGGGTTCTACTGGTTTTTATAGCCATAGTTCCCAGACCAATTAATAAGTAGTAGTGGTAGAGGGTGGCTACTGGTTATTACAGCCATAGCACCCAGACCAAGCTGTAGTAGTGCAGGGGGAACCTACAGGTTTTTATAGCCTTAGGTCCCAGGCTTAGCATTTACTAAAACACTAACGATTCATTAGCCCACCAGCAAGCCATACACTCGTCGCACGGGTAATCCACGACACTGGTGTTCCGGTCATTTTCTTTAAAATTTCGCGCGGACTGGTTCATTTTCTTAACCATTTCTTTATTCTGAATTTGTTGAATTTATTTAATTTTAATCAAATAAATTGGGGAACAAAATATTTCAATGTGTTTTTTTCTACGCCTGGCCAAACCCGGCGAGCTACTCCAGCATTTATCCCTGATAAAGTATACTATAAAGTTACACATTACTTTTTATTTCTCAAAGTAGACTTTTTTATTGACAATAGTTATAGCCCTATGTGTTTTTTCAGAATTATGTTTCTTCTAAACAAAATTTTTACAAATTTACGCAAAGGAAACCAAAGACAGCAGTGCTTATACCACTACCCTATTAAAGCTGCCTTGATTACTGCCTTATTCATAAAATATATTGTATTGTATTGTTCTAGGCAGCTTTAATAGGGTAGTGGTAAAAGCACAGCTGTCTTTCGTTTCCTTTGCGCAAATTTGTCAAAATTTTGTATACAAGATACATAATTTTGAACACGTAGACTTTCTTGATTTTTCAAACAAAACCAAAACAAAATTTTTACAACTTTTCGTCAATTCCACCAACAAAATGCATGTGATGTTTTTGGTGTTGTATTTGTTTAAAGCTGCCTTGGTATTGTTTATTAAACTCTTGTTTGACAAACAAAATTAGTCAAATAAAAGTTAAATAAACAAACCATATTTTTTATGTTATTTGTAGCAAATACTCAAACAATAAAGTTGTTTAAATAAATTTATTGAATTTTTTTATGAACTTTTATAATTTTTTAAATTAAATTTTTGGTTTCTACATTTGTACAACGGGTTATAGTTCAGGTTTTTTCTTTCTTAAGTTTTTTTTTCTTAAGAAGGATTTTTTACAATACAAATCTGCTGTGATCAATAATTTTGATTGAAGAAGACAAGAAAAATAATAATCAAATTTTTAGCTGGGGGACAACTAGCTGTTTCGTAGTCGCTACACTACTCAGCAGCAAAAAGTTGTTGTTTATTCGCTATTTTAGCTTCTAACATTGATACCAATAAAAAATTATAAATAGCTAGTTTTCTATGTTTCCCAGCTATCTATAAGTCGACATTTCATAGGAGCTACCCTAATCATCAGTAGACTTTGGAAATTTTTTAAAAGATATTCTCAAACATTCAACTTTATATCCCAACAATCTAAATAAATTGCTGAGAATTTAAAAAGAAAAATGCTCTAATAATATCCGTCAAAACACAAAAAAACAAGCTTTTCTATTTATAAACGTCTCTAACATTTCTTTACACCTTTCAAACAAATGAACAACCGTTTCTTTGATTAAGCTTTTTTACATAAACTTTTACTAAAACATTTCACTTTTATAAAACACTACACACACTGGTTTGATTTTTTATATTAAGTTTATTTTTGTTATAAAAAATGTTATATTTGAAGAAAACACAGCGGTGCTCAAATGGTGTACTAAAGCACAGAATATCAACTGAAACAAAAGAACATGACATAGAACGAAGGAAATTTTAACAAAAACTAAACAAATTGAACGGTACTATTGAACGAAAAGTGGTCAGTTTAATGACCGGTTCACTTTTTTCATTGTTCAACGTTGACATATGTATATAATACCCTCCATTTTCTAGAACTTATTTTGGAGTTTTGCGATTTATGTTGCCTGAAAAACTTTTAGCCATTGTAGAATATGGCCGAGCTACGCTAAGCTACATTGCTTTACTAATTTATACTAACAAATTTTGTCCCCGTCTAAATAAATAGCGTATTTTCCATTTTTCTTTTAAATATGTTTGTTGGGAGAAAAGATTACAAATTCTCACCAACACTTGCAAGTAATATTTGATAAGTGACCTACACAAGTCAAACCTTGTGACAGACTGCAAAAATGTGTATGAATGTATATATACCACAAACTATTTCATTGAATAAACAAATTTAACGAAACTTTTTATTACAAGCCAAATAAACCATAAGTAAATTAAATGTTTGTTTTGACTAATTGTTGATTTTAATGAAAAATTTTGATTTTTTTTATTGGAATTGTAGAAACGGACAGGTCAACAAGTCTCAATTAATTAAATAGAACAGATATGTTTAATAAAAATGTCAATAACTATAATAAAAGAAAAAAAAAAAAAGACATGCTCATGCACATGCAAATAAAAATTGACTATGATTTGATTTGTATGTAAATTAGGGTGAATCAATTGGAAGCACTAAAATTTGTCGATATTGTGCCACCGATTTTTCGATAGCATGAGAAAAAAGGTTCGACTCCGACTGAGATTTTAAATCGGATTTTGGGAAATATATTTTAGAATTATTGGAAGATGAATTTGGTGTGTACAAGTAGAAAATCACTTGAGTGATGTTGATAATAAATCTTAAATCACTTGAGTGATGTTGATAATATTATATTGTATCGCATATTACAACGTAATTTTGTAAAAACAAAATTATAATAGCTACAAGTATACTAGATTCTGAATCAACATTATTATATTTATAAGTAACCACAATATTAATAGAAGATACCATATTAGTGTCATGCCGAACTATTTTATTATGCCAACCAAACATATTTATATCATAAATAACCATATTTTTTTCATTAAACTATCATACTAATGTCATAAACAGCTTTATTGACCTGGAAATATATTTTTGTTATAATTCATCACATTAATTAAAAAGATGACGTTTGTCGATAAACAATACTATTTTATTTATTTACTATGTCACAAAATATGCATATATTTGGAAATAAATTAAAATAAAAACATTTACTATGACAAATTTTGGTAAAATAAAATATTGGAAGGCAGTGCTAGTTTGGCAAAGCGTTCACTTATGGAAACTTTAATTTTTGTGGTATCAATAGCTTCCCAAGCTAACACTGTCTTTTAATAACAAACAACAAGAAAAATGTGATGAACCTGAACAGTAAAATAAAATATTAAATTATTATGTGCAATAATTAGTCGGGTTCCATAATTATAAATGATTTTGATTCAAAAAGTTCTAGTATCTTTGTATTAGATAAAATAAAAATATATATTTTGTATATTAAAATTGACTTCTGATTATGTCTTGACTTATGACACTTTATCACAAAAACAGTGAAGTAGATTCCCTGCACACATTTGTTATCATTCGGGGTCTAATTTCGATAGTGAGCGGACGTGTTTGTTTTTAATCGGGAATTAGGAATAGGTTTGCTATCCTTCAGACTTATGAGCCATTAATATTTAAAAAAAAAAAAAACTTTTAAGCCATCACCAATATATTTGCGAGAGCCTACCTCTAGTGAGCTGGTAAAACAACTTATTACAGCAATCGGCAAAGACACTTTCAATGTAACATCGGTTAAGCACGGCAGCATTAATGAAACGAAAATCCAGGTCAACCACGAGAATGATTACCGAAAATTGTCTGACGTTCTGGAGAAGGAGAAACGATCGTTTTATACTTATCAGTTAAAAGCGCAAAAGGTACTCAGGTAGTTACAAAAGGGATTGAAACTTTTGTAGATACGAATGATAGCAAAACCAGATTAGAAGACAAAGACTCTAAAATTAAAAGTGTAGTAAACATTAGAAAATGTGAAAAAATTCCTCAACTCATGTTTAGGGTTGAATTGGAACCAAGAGATGTTGTCTTAAAAAAAGAATGAAGTGCATCCAATTTATAATCTTAAATTTATTTGCATCGTAAGGTTACCATTGAGGAGCCTCATAAGTGTTTAGGACCCATTCAATGCCTAAACTGGCAAGAATATGGCCATTCTAAGGCCTATTGTAAGTTGCCCGCAGTTTACGTTGTGTGTGGTGAACTTCACAGCACAGTCTTCAAAAATGTAACTGTGGAGGTAAACATACTGTAAATCTATACTCACTTTTTTTTTTTTTTTTTTTAGATTGGACCAGTACTCAGGGGATGACCCCTACATATGCAGTGCATTGTACCAGAACTAGGAAAATAGGTTATGAGAAGGGGGAAAGAGGGAGTAGTGTTTGTGAACATTTGACTTGAACTTTCCAACGTTATAACAGACAGGAAACACGTCTGCAGGCAACTTATTCCATAGACGAAGCGTACGGCTGAAAAACGAATTCTCTCTGTAATGCGTAGTACGATTCCCCGCGCAATCAACCACAAATGGATGAGCTCTAGACGATGAGTGCGTGCTACGTAAAAATGTGCGAGTTTCGGGAACAAGATCCCTAATCTCGTCAGAGCAAAATCCATTGTAGTAACGATAGAACAGAGTAACGCACCCCACACTGCGTCGATGCTCCAGTGAGTCAATAGAGTTGGATACCCTACTGTCACCGATAAGCTTCTTCGCCCTCTCCTGCACACGGTCGAGTAACCCCAAAATAGACTTTGAGGCACCGGCCCAAACATGAGAGTTGTATTCCATTTTCGGTCGGATGTAGGTGGTATAAATAGTAAGGAGGTCGGATGGAGTGAAGTACATCTTACACCGTTTCAAAAAACCGAGGCACTTGAATGCTTCTTTAGAGACATGAAAAATGTGTTCTGTCCAGCGAACGTCACACTGTATCTTCATTCCAAGAACATCAAGAGCATCCGATTCCTCAATATTTATACCATCCATGAGTACAGATGAAGCAGCATCTGCGATCGTTTGCTTGTGTGTTAATAAGCAACATTGGGTCTTACGAGCGTTGAAGGCGACTCTGTTTTTACGACCCCATTCGGAGATTAATAGAAGGTCACTATTCAGTGAATCATTCATATTTAGCCTCTTGGCAGCGATCTCTGATAGGCTGGGCCTATAGCTAAAAGAGTACGAGTGGCATATGCTGCTGTCATCTGCGAAAGAGTGGATAGGGTTGGAAGTTTGGTAGAGAAGATCATTTAGAAAAATAAGGAATAGGGTAGGAGAAAGAACGGAGCCTTGCGGAACCCCTGAATTAATCTTGAACTCGTTTGATGAGACCCCATCTATAACAACTCGTATGAGTCTCTGAGAAAACTCGATATAAACCGAGAGAAGTCATCACCGACACCAAAAGCAGTAAGTTTTGCCAGTAGTGCACCATGCCACACTCTGTCAAACGCTTTTGAAATATCCAGAGCCACCACCCTACTTTCACCGAAATGATGGATTGAGTGGCACCATTTCTCTGAAAGATATGCCATAAGATCGCCAGTAGAACGACCCTTACGAAATCCATATTGACGATCACAAAGTAGTTTATGCGACTCTAGATACCTCATAAGGTGATGGTTGACCATGCTTTCCATTACTTTGGAAAGTGTAGAGCAAATTGCAATTGGGCGGTAATTTTCAGGGTTATTTGCCTCACCCTTTTTGGGTATTGGTGTTACATTAGCAACCTTCCAGCTTGATGGAAACTCACCAAAATGGTAAAGTAAACTGAAGAGGCGTGCTAATGGACGCGCAAGCGTAGAAGAACACTGCTTCAAGACCAGTGCTGGAATGCCATCCGGTCCAGGAGTTTTGTTTATGTCGAGGTCTGCCAAAACCCTTTTAACTGCTCGCGCCCGGAAAAATATCTTTGGCATAGTTACAGATACTCTTTCGAGCTCGGGAAGTGGTTGACTGCTTTCCGGCAAGCAGGAGTTGCTTGCAAAAATTTCAGCCAACAGGTTAGCTTTGTCAACCGGGTCGGTGAATGCTTGGTCATTCTTTAAGAGAGTTGGGATTGATGAACTAGTATTGTTCTTTACCCTCTTAACGAATGACCAAAAGGTCTTACTGCCCCGGGGAGCTGTAAGGACCTTGGCACGAAGACGCTGTTCGTGAAGAAACTTTTCACGCCTAAGTACCTTGGCACACGAAGATCTTGCCTTTTTGCGTAGTAAATCAGTCTCTGGGTTTTTGTTTAAACGCCAATTACTGAATGCTTCCTCTCTGGATCCGACTGCGTTTTTGCACGTCTGATTAAACCAGGATTTCACTCTTGGTTTAACCGAAATCTGCTTGGATGGGATGAATGATTTCATCCCTAGCAATATAATATTCTCGACCATTTTTGCTGAAGCATTTATGTCGTTATCTAGAAAACAAAGTTTCCAATTAAAATGCTCATAAAATTGGTTGAGCTCAGCCCAACGCGCCTTTTCGTAAATAAATATTGAACGTTTCGTAGCTGATTTCGAAACGTTACGAAGTTCAGAGATCGAAAAGGAGGCAGAAATGGTGCAATGATCCGAATTGCCGAGAGGTGCACTAACTTTGACTTCATACTTTTCAGGGTGTGAAGTCAGGAGTAGGTCAAGTGTGTTTGAATGGTGCCCTTCAACACATGGAATATGCGTTTAAGCGGTTAATCACAATCAAATCATCAATTTCCACTGGAACCCAAACTACATTCGCCAACACAAAATTGAATTTGAGCATTTCCTTGTGGAAAAGCAAATCGATATAATGTTGATTGCTGAAACCCATTTAACAACTAACAGTTATTTCAATATTATGAAATAACTGTTGGTTATGACACAGAAGATCCCCGCGGAAGATCACGTGGAGGCTCACCAATTCTAACAAAAACCAGAATCAAGCACTATTTACTGAATGAGACACGTAGTATCTCCAAGCAACAACAATGAACATTTTCAAAAAAAAAAATTAATTTCGTTAATTTATTCTCCGCCTCGATTTTCAGTAAATGAATATTAATATTCAAATTTTTTTAAATCACTCGGTCCTCGTTTTTTAGCTTAGATGTGGTTTCAAGTGGGCATTCCACTTATGTACGGAAAATATTGCCTTGAGAACCCCTGAAGATATTGATGTGTCAATTAACGATTTTTCTGAAAACCTCAAACACGCCGTACATCATGCTACCACTAGTCATATAAGATCCAGAAATAAAAACAATAGAACTTATTCGTCTGAAATTGAACAGTTTCTGTCAGAAAAAGAAGAGTCAGAAGAGAGCGGTAACTTCGCAAGTCTCCCCAGCTTGCATAACTCAGTTAAAAAATCTGCTTGAAACCCAGAGAATGGCTTCCCTTAAAACATATTTGGAAAGCCTTGATGGTACTCATCAATCTGACTGGATTCCCTGTCAAAGCAACAAAAGGTCTGAAAAGACCCGTTAGAAATAAGCCACTCTTGCGAATTTCAACTGGGGACTGGGCAAGAACCGATTCTGAAAAGGGGATGTTGTATGTCGACCATTTGAGAAACGTTTTTACTACAAATGACTCAGCGGAACAACCGCCATATGCTGTTAGACCGTCTGTGTCTTTAAGACTTAATTTTCAAGATGTCGAAAACGTTATCGGTAACACAAACCCTAGGAAAGCTCCAGGTATTGATCAAATCACTGGTAAAATGCTTGAGCAGTTACCTGGTTAATTTTTAACGTTATTTTACGCCTGGAGTATTATCCTGCACTGTGGAAGGTCTCAATGATTACTATGATATCCAGGCCAGGGGAGGATCCAACTAAAATAGAATCATATAGACCAATAAATCTTGTACCATCAATTTCAAACCTATTCGAAAAACTGTTACTGTCGAAGTTGGGTCCAATACTGAATAATGCGAGATGCATCCCTGATCAGCAATTTAACTTTTGGGCTAAACACAGAAACATAGAACAATCGCACAGATTAGTCAATGTAATAATACAGACCTTCGAACACAAAAAGTATTGTTCAGCTCTATTCATTGACATTTCTCAAGCTTTTGATAAAATGTGGCACGATGGCTTGATGCACAAAATAAAGTTGAACTTGCCTGCAAACACTTACAAACAAATTTGTTATTAGAGAAGGTGATTTTATAATTTTAACTCAACCTATCGAGGCAGGAGTTTCCCAAGGTAGCGTTCTAGGACCTACTTTCTATTTGATAAACGCCTCAGACATACCAACGAGATCCGGAATCCAGTCTTCAACTATTGCAGATGACACAACATTCTGAAAACCATCAATTAGCTTCACGAAATTTGCAGGAGTATATTTCAATATTAGAGAAATGGTTAAAACTTTGTACCCATGTTACATTCACACTGTGTAAAAAAACATGTTGGCCTATCCAAATTAACAGCTCACCTATTTTGCAGCACAATGAAGTCAAGTACCTTGGTATACACCTCGACCGTAGGCTAACGTGGAAGTTTCACATTGAAGCAAAAATCACTCAGTTGAAACTGAAAACAGTGCAGCTAAATTGCCCTATGGACAGAAATTCGACATTGAAATTTGATTGTAAACTTTTGTTATACAATGCAATTCTAAAGCCTAAATGGTGCTACGGAATTCAGTTATGGAGCACCGTCTCAATGTCAAAAAAATTGAAAAAAATTCAAAGGCGACAAAATCAAATTCTTCGAACGATTACTGCAGCTCCATGGTACGTAAAAAATTCACGAATTCATAAGGATCTGGGTGTTCCGGTGGTAAAAAGCAAGAGCATCCGATTTCTCAATATTTATACCATCCATTATTTCAGATGAAGCAGCATCTGCGATTATTTCTTTGTGTGTTAATAATGATATAGTCGCACTATTTCCTAACATACTGTAGAAGATACGTGGGAGTTAATAACACAACATACAAAGATAGAAAAGTTAATTTTTACGAGTTTTGAAATTTTGTAAATAAGATAGTAGGTGTTTTCAGCATCATGGGAAGATATACACGCAGATAAATGAACTACCAATGGGATCTCCAGCTTCCTTAACAATTTCCGGCCCAAGGAATTTCAAAGTTTATGGATTTGAATAAAACTTTCAGCATGTAATAATTAGAGCTTAAGAATGATAGAAATGTATTTTTTGTGTCCGTACGATTTGTATGTCCTTAGAAACAGGGCATGCACAAATGTGTCTCTTGGGATTGTGCTTAGTCAAAAAATAACAATTTTCTTTCAATAATAAAAAAGACAACAATGCCTGAAAAATCGAGTAATATTAATATATTATTCGATTTTTCCATTATAATCCATCATAGATAGTACCAGATGATGAAGTCATTGCAAAATTTTTAAGTCCAACTTGCCGAGGCTTATTGTGAACATATTGGCGAAACTGAAAAGGCAATCTTCCAAGAAATGATATCATCTGCTCCTTAATGGAAAAAGTACCGAAATTCCTGAGAATGCCAAGGCATCCAGCTCTGACAACATCAACTATGAGCTGAAGCTTCCATAAATAATTTGAGCGCGCTTCTTCTGATGTTTCAGCCTTATTCACAAAATGTAGACATTGCGTAAAAGATACGATAGATTTCTCGCCATCTTTCCACACACTATATTTTTGCAAAACTCTGCTCCCAGTATATTCGCAAACGAGAAAGTTTAACGCAACAAAAATATAAGTGAGCACCGTATAATTGTTTAATTTCGGATGCATCAGTCTTTAGTTCAGTCCCAAATGTTTTAAGGTGGTACATATTTATGTACTGTGCCGCTTGTTTAAAATGATCATCAGTAAAATATCGTTCAAAGTATTTAATTGGCAGAAGACGTTTTGTTGGCTGGTGGAATATATCATGTAGTATATTATTTAGAGGGTTAAGCATTCCCCTTTTCCATAATAATGGTCTCGTTTGCTCAACTGCACTATTGGTCTCATCATTATTTGCCTTCGCTTGTTCAATGACACTATTGGTCTCAGCATTATGTGTTTCGCTTAATTCTGTATTCGAGCTATCCGATTGTGGAGACTGAACATGTATTTCATCCTCAAACTCACCGTATGAACTCTCCTCTTCAAGATTTGACAAATCGCAAAGTAAGTGAAGAAATTCTTCAGCATCAGAGTTATTGTCCAAATTATATTTTTTTGCTGATAAAATGGCTTAGTAGAATCCCATACTACACATATGTGTAGGCACATATTGTCCTAAGAAAAAAAAGCACAATTGTATATGCATATTTAAATATTTTCATGTAATAATATTTGATGCCCTCTTTACCAATAAATTATGAAACCTTCATGTATTCACGTTTACTTAGCAAAAATAATAATACTTACATTTATTGCCTCCCGCACTCCGAAACATGATCGCCTTGCTCGAGTTCATACACACATGTACTAAAAAAAACTGGGCAAAATCATATTACAGAGCAAAAAAGAAGCATCAAATAAAATTATGAGACTTAATATTGTACGAAAAAGCCACTCAATTTTTGCCGTCTTTTCAATATACGGTAAATTTACCTACACATTTGTGTGGGTGGGGTCGGAAAGGTTAATTATTTCTGGTATTGCAATACAGAAATTATTCAACAGCTGTATAGAAAGGTTGAACTAAAACAGAATAGTTTGAATAGTCAAAGAATATTAAGATAAAAGTAGTAAAATATGTTAGCAGTTTTAATCGGTTCATTATTATCCTAGCAAATTTGTAAATATTATAAATTAAATTATTATAAATTAAGAAAATTTACAGCATTTTTTTTTTTTTTTTTTTTGCTAGAAATTAAGTATTATGCAAATTTTCTGATTTAGAATTTTTTGCAACTTAGCAACATGTTTACTGGATGCAAGAAAATCAAAATTATTCGCTGAGATATGTTTACGCATCAACGCAAGAAACTAATTTTGTTTACAAAAATATTATTTTTAATTTAATAAAGAAATCAATTTTTAAATCAAACTTTTCTAAAGTAAAATAATGATATTGTTTGCAATGAAGTTGTCAAACTATCAATACAAAAATGCCAACAAAATTAGATTTTGCAATTTTGCACAATTATTTTTAATATGCATAAATACTTAAATGGTCAAGATATAAAATCACATTTGACTTTAATAAAGATAACACAAAATACAGTTCAACTTTATTAAACTCATTGTCGTAGAAGTTATTTGAAGTTGTTGACAATTGAATGATACAGTAGAAAGAGTATTCGAACACAAATTGATTGGCATAAAGTTAAAAAAAAAAAGAAAAGTAAAATATAAAATTTACATAAACGTAATTTGAAGAAAAATAAAATTCTCTAATTAAAATTAGCTATTGCTTATTCGTGGATTTTGAATTTTTCAAACATTTTCTTAAATATTTTTATGACTTTTCCAATATACATTTTTTATAAACATTTTAAACATTAGTTTAAAAGTTAATTATCCTGATCCTACTTTTTTTGCTGTACATATACATACATATGTGTATATCCTTATAAATGTTGGCAAGCTCAAGGTTTCACAATATTTATTCTAAATACTACACTTTACTTGGGGAAAAAAGAAAAGGTTAGAATTTCGCGGATCATTACAAGGAATTACGAGGGCTGTTTGATAATTTCGTGACTATACATATTTTTTTTTTTTGCCAAATAAACATTTTGTTTTTCAACGCAGCCTTCTTCTATATCAATACATTTGGCGTTTTTAAATTGTTTATGCCTTAATATAATAGGTTTTCTCAAAGCTATCAAAATAGGTGTTTGCTTTGGAAATGCATTCAAACATGTTCATCCGGATAACCCCTTGTTTTGAGTACTCCTTGTTCTCTGGAGAATTATGATGGACGTACGTCACGTCTACGGTTATATAAATGCGTAAAACTTCGTCTAGATTATAATTGAATAATCGCGAAATACTCCTATAAAGTGGTCACCCGTTTGCGCTTGTGGTCGCGGCATCCTTCTCATTAATAATTTTTTCACGTCCAAATTCTATGGTAAAATCTACGTAATAGCGAAAATTAAATTTTGTCGGTATTATTAGCTAAAAAAATGTAATAAACCCTTCACGAAAAAAGATATTTAAATCAGAACAGTCTTTTTAAAATCAACACAATTTATTCATATAAACAAAATTTCTTCAATTTCAAAAATATATACTTACATACTAGCATTTACCCACGACTTCAATCTTTCTAGAGCATTAAGATTTTGCCAAATTTTATGAGTTTTAATATTTTTGTTAAAATATTAAATAGAAAACTATATTAAATAATTTACTAAAGTATTGTTTTAATGGTTCTATGTATGTGTTTACGTTACGTAATCATATAATATTGTGCCGTTCAACACCAGTACGATTGATCGTGATAACAGAATTTACAATTTTTCAAAAATATGGTCGGGAATGATAATATAATATGGAGGGACATGACAATAACAGTATTAGTCATGATATAAAAATTATAGTTTTTACCAAATATATGGTTATATGGTATAATTTGGGTTTTGGCTGTGCTAGGGTTTGTATATAAATTTCGTATTGAAACCATGTTATGTGGTTGTGTTCAACCATATATATTAACAATAGTATTTTGCCCTTAAAATATTGTCATATCAAATATATTTATTTTTACGTGTAGCTGCAGCATTCGCCCAGTTACTATTCTGGGTAGTATTAAAGACCGGTGTTTGGTTACACATGAAAAATGGAATTAAATCATCGCATACATAAATAACTGCATAGTTTGAAAATGTTTGTCCGATTTTCAGTAGAAAAAAGAATTTTGAAGTTATTTCAACCTACGTATTTTCAGTCAGTTCATAAACCATTTCAAAAGGAAAACATAATGTATTGGGTTTTTCTCGCGGACATTTTCTTAAAAGATATGTAATGGAATCAAAGTAAAAGAAAGCAGTACTTTTCAAACAATAAAATAGTTTTGAAAATCAGAATTATCCCAAAATTAATTTTTTGGACAGACCAAAAGATTTTCTTTTTATTTCTTTGATAAACTCTTTCAAAAGAATAAAAAGTATTGAAAATTTGTTCATTATAGCAGAGTGCTTTTTTTATTTTTTTTTACGGACATTTTATGTGTTTGGTGTCGAAAACTTTTTTATTTTCAGATCATTGACAAACTCTTAAAATAAGAAAGAATATTGAAAATCAGTTTGTAAATAGTGATCGAATCGGTTTCGTTATTCCGATGTCCAAAAACTTTTTTTAGCTCGTTGACAAACTCTTGCAGAAAAAGAAAGAAAATTGATTTATAAATGGCTGAGTTAATCAGATATGAATTTTGGACGGACATTATATTAATCCGATATTCACAAACTTTCTTTTTTTTCCAGGCCTTTGGCATATCCTATCAAAAGAAGCAAAGAGTTTTGAAAACCTGTTTATATATTGCGGGGTTGCTTAAAATTTTTTTCAGGTTAGCATTTTGTCTATCCGATGTCCAAAAACTTTTTTCCAATCCGTTTACAAACTCTTAACATAGAGTCTATACGTGATATAATATCAAATATTTTTCTATCAGCAAACGTCAAATTTGATAGCAGAGAGAATTATATCACGTGTAGCCTTCAAAATTAGTATTATTGCAATATTATATCAGATATCACAATATTGTTTTGATAATATATATTTAGAAAACCATATCATGATATGAACTGTCAAAAAACGTAAACAAAACGACATAATATTCAATTTTTGAAGAATTCCCGAAAAAAGTTTAATAAAATCATTAAAATATTTATAAAAAAAAAACGCTTACTGTTCTTTATGTTGTTGGAATATATAAATTTGTTTTTTCGAAAAATACTACATTCAACGGTGTTTACTGCATGGTTGCTTAAAAATTGTGAAATATTATGATATTTGCAAAAATACTTGGCGCCATGCTAGATATGAGAGAATATATAATTTGTTTTTCTCCTTAATTTGCTGACGCTCTCTCTCATATATACTTATATCAGAGTTAATATCAGTTGTAGACACTATGTAAAGGATGAAATAGTATAATATAAATGGCAAAATAAATAAAACACGTATTTTTCGGACAGACATTTCATTTGCCCATAGTCTAAAATTTTTTAAATTTTCAGCTCATTAGCAAACACTTTCAAAAGGAAACATCAGTTCGCAAGTGGAAATGAATGTCCTATGTTGATTTTCAGAGCTCAAAATATCTGCAAACCAAATTTCAGTTGAATTGGTTCAGCGGCTTAGGTGTGAAGTACAAAAAAAATTTTGTGTTTAGGCCGTTGACACACTCTTTTGAATGAAGAGAGAGTATTGGAAATCGGTTCACAAATGGCAGAGTTACTTAAAAATTTAGTTTTCGGGCGGACAGTTTGTCTGTCTGATGTCCAAAAATTTTTTATTGGCAGATTCTTCAGAAACCTTCTCAAAAGTAAAGATCGGTTCATAAATTGCAGAAATATTAAAAAACATTTTTTGGACGGTCATTTTACCCCCTTTTGAACCCTTTGTGGCTAAAATTTCAGAAAAAAAAACACATATGACCTACTGCCTGTGGAAAATGTATAAAAATTAGTTGCTAATTTTGTGCTAAACATCTCAATATTTTTCTATAAGAATTTTTCTTTTCCTCCAATAACAAACAGCTGTTCTATGGAACAGTTTCCATAATATTTGAAATTTAAGTTGAAGGTGCCACACTTTCATTGCATATAGGATCAATTATTGAGAAATAAAAACGGAATTCAGTTTTATTTAAGTACGAAGTTAAAAACTGGGCTTAAGTCTAAATAAATTTCTATTTTGTATTTTTTTATAAACAAAGAAGTTATTAAGGACATGTGCGAAACGGTAGCAAAATACTAATAGGGCAGTTACATCTACACAAAATCTAGTAGATTTTAATGAAAATCTTCAACAATATCTTAACCGTTTACACTTCCGTTTTTGACATCTAACAAGATTTTGTTTTCATAAAATCTTTTTTTTGCAAAGGGTTTGACGGCCACAGAGTACTCTACTTTGTGTTGACGGCAATAACTATATCCTAATGAATTCATCATGTCAAAGTATATTTCTAGTTATTGCAGCGTAGTATTTTAAAGTATTATTGTGAACGAAATCATAGTTGCGCAATAGAGTACTTACATATATCTACTAGATTTAGTCAAAATTTAGTCGCAATCTGGATTTCATTTTGTATGAGAAATCTCAAACTGAATTAGATTTGATTCGAAATCCAGAAAGTACTAGGTTTGGTTTATAGTCTATTTACACCAGAGCGAAATCTGCTCATTTTAGATTTCAAGCCAAATCTAGTCGATTTTGAAAAGATTTTCCATACAAAATGAAATTGCTTTATAGCCTATTTACACCAAAGCGAAATCTGCTCATTCGAGATTTCAAGCCAAATCTAGTAGATTTTGAGAAGATTTCCCATACAAAATGAAATCTACTTTATGAGTAGATTTCGACGAAATCTCCTGAAATCTACTCAGTACTAAGCGACGCAACTGTGATTTCTTGCAAAAAGTACTTAAAAATACTACGCTGCAACAAAAATTGCACTATAATGTGGTGTATGCTGTCTCTGGGCACAAAAAATATACACTTTAATGCTGGTGTATTCAGTCTCTGATAATATTGTATTGTCAAACCCACATGCATAAACTATTTTTGAGCAAATGAAATCTTGCTAGATTTCAAAAAACGGTGGTGTAAACGATATAGATTTCGTTGTAGATTTCAATTCAAATCTACTAAAATTTGAGTTGTTGTAAATGCGCTATTATGAGTAGATTTGGACGAAATCTCCTGAAATATACTCGTTCCAAGCGATGCAACTGTGAGTTTTTTAAAAAAGTACTTAAAAACACTGCGCTGCAACAAAAATATACACTTTAGTGTGGTGCATCCAGTCTCTGGTCAACAAAAATATACACTTAATGTGGTGTAATCAGTCTCTGAAATAATATTTCTCTGGACAACATAAAACTTTTACAAAAAGGAACAATTTTGTAATGAAAACTAATAAACAAATAATAAAATAATTATAATAGAGCCATTTTTCAATTTTACTTTAATTTATTTTCACACTTTTAATTATAATTTATTTCAATCAAATATTTCTATCCTAAAAAATTAAATCCCGTGGCCACTCTGTATATATTAAATCTGTAAATTAATGTGCAAAGTGCATTAACGCCTAAAAGGTGGCAGCGCTAATTTTACATTAATAAAAGAAAAACAGGCGTCGTGTAAGTTGCTGATAAGAAAAATATATGAAAGTTGAATGTTTGAGGATATCTTTCAAAAATGTGCAAAGTCTACGGATGTTTAGGGTCGCTCCTATGAAATTGCGACATATAGACTGCTGGAAAACATGAAAAACTAGCTGTTTATAATTTTTTGATTGGTATTATTATAAAATATTTTTGCTTAAATTATTTTATTTTCACAATATTAGTTTTAAATGTTCATTTCAGAATAAACCACTAAATTCATGTTAAAAAATGCAAACAATATATATGAGGTTAAGTGCTCACTATATTACCATTAATAATTTGTAATACGATATTTTCAACATTATTTAAAAAAATTTGTTTCTATATGTACAAGTACATACCTATCTTAACAAAAATGTTTTCTGGAAGTTCACCATGTTTTGTTGGAAAAAAGTTCACATCACTGTTTTTATGTATAAAAATAACTAGTACATAGCCAAAACAAGAACCATCATAAAAAAGGCACTAAATATACCAACTGTGTGTGTACTTAGCAATTTCGATTTTTTATAAAAACACATCTTTAACTTTATTTGGCTTCTTCGATTACTTCAGAATTTTTGCGGCTTTTTAGCGTTTAGGCGTTTATGTGTAGTATTTGTTTTGTCAAACAAATCTAATAAAATCAAAATAAAAAGTAAAGGAATTGTTTTGGAGTAAACCACGATTTGTGTAAAGAAAATATTTCCAATTGGAAAATGATTGAAGTTGGTAACTTTCAAAGGATAGAAAAAATTGGCGAGGGTACCTATGGAATTGTTTACAAAGCCAGAGACCCCAAATCAGGCAGGGATGTGGCCTTAAAGAAAATACGTTTAGAAAGGTATGCTAAACTTCCTTTAGATAAAATTATATGAGTAAGTATTAAACGTTCTGGAAATATATGTTGCATATCCATCCAGGAAAGTGATGTAAAAAATATGTAATTTGTGTGTAGGAATCGTCTAGGACAAATATCCTTTATTATGCTATTGGTATTTGTCTTTATTAACGCGTCTGAAAAATAGGTGTTAAATACACATACAAAATTGTCACCAGCAGTGTTGGCATTACATCAAAAGGGGTCGGGATAAAAAAAGGCATCTGATGACTGAAACTTTTATGTCCTTCATGAATGTCATACACTCAAATATTGAAGTAGTTACTATACTGTTACTAATAAAATAAATTTTTTTATAAGAAATTGTGTTCAAAAAAGGACTTCCTGAGTAATAAACAAGTAGAATGCGTAGTTGTACAGAAGATATTCATACACATATGTAAGTATGCACATATGTACGTAACGAAATGTTTGACATTAATATATATAAATTTTATATACATTCGTACGCACGTAAATTTAATGTGGAATGGGACATCCGTATACATAGATTGATAAGTTGTTTTTTAGCTTTTTGTGATTTCAGGGGTTAATTGCTAAAAGATATGCATTTTTGTCTGGTAGGATAATTGAATTAGCGCCTGCTATGAAAGTGTATTTTTATCTTGGTCCAGTATTCAAAGGATGAAGTGTTGTAGTTAAATACGCTTTTGGTTTAATCAAAAAATGCATTAGTGATATGTTCGCTTGAACGTATTTACGGCATACGGAACCGTCTTGGCTTAAGCCCGGTTTACACACAGTCTTCTAAATTAAAAAAGATTATGCCTATAGGAGGGTAGAAATTTGAAAAATAAGTAGAAAATGTTAAGTTAAAAAGTTGAAGGAAACTCATAATTTTGGAGTTATGTACCTTTGAAATTTCAATATATGTGCATACATATGTTCGAATACATGAATTTGCGATTATACCTATATTTCAAAAGTTATTTACGCAAAATTGGTATCACTTGAAATCTTTCCAAAAGGCCTTATTGGATATGCAAAATTTGTTTCACCCAGAGAAGCTTCAGTCCACGAAGCCGGTGTTTGTTATACCATAGGGGAGAACTTTACTCCGCCCTGCCGAAGGCCATCTATCCAGAGAAATTTTAGTTAGCGCACTAGACGATCGATACCTGCTAAGAATTTTGTTAATTAATATTATAATATTTATACCGCAAAAAATCGTTAAAAACTGTAATTAATGTACCAGTACATATATCAAAACTGCAGAGGTCTATAACTCAGAAATTGAGCGTTTCCGCCCTTATATTAAAACCATGTAATAAAATGGTGTAAATATTAAATTAAATTTGTTTTCTATATACTAGAATTAAAAATACGATTTTCATACAATTATCGCTAAATACATGCAATTTAAAAAATGTTTTAAAAACGCGAGCAAAATTCATTATGTATTTCTGAAAATAAACTTTTATACATTCAATTTTTTACTACGTTTTTAACCCAAAGTGCATAGTATGACTGCTGCTGGCATTTTCAATTTATTTTTTAATTAATTATTTAAGGCACCCACAGACGATATGTTTTTACGTCTGTTTTTAAAAATATACTGCCTGGCCCACTGTCACTCGACATCGATCGCTCGCATAAATACATGCATACCAAAAACAACATTTTAAAATTGGTTTTTGTTTCAAATGTATTTATGCGAGCGAGCATAAAAGGTGCATTTTGGAACTCCAATTTTCACCGTTCACCATTGACAGGAAAATTCTGTCCATAATCGTATTTCATGACATATAGATAATGACTTCGCCAGTCCAAGAAGCCCACCAAGCAGTGATCATCTCTGGGTGTAGAGGTTTTCAACAGAATCTTGTGGATTATCTCCCCTCCAAATACGACGATTACGATTATGGAAATTTAAAATTTTCTACTTGCCGTGTTGCTGCTAACTGAAAGTTGTGTACCCCTAAAAACGTTCTTTAATTTTACCTAATAATTTCAATAAAAACATATTTCATGAATCTTATTAATTCACCGACAGCAGTTAAAATAAAAAAAAAAAAAAAAAAAAATACAATAAAACAAAGCAATAAAATAAAACAAAATGAAGCTAAATTAATATAAATAAAATAAAAGCAAAAATAACAATAATAATAAATAAATACACGTTAAATTACATGGCCAGATTAGGGCTTTTATGGCCCTTTTTCAGGCATTGTTATCAATTCCTTACCGCGTCCCTCAGTTGAAATTACTTTGCAATGCTAGGGGTGCCTGATTAATCGTTGTAGATCATTATAGTATCGAAGGTATATACACTGGATACTATATGATCAACTCAGCAACGATTAATTTCGGTTTTCACCTGCACTGCAAAAATAACATTTGTTTGTTGATCTTCCACCGGGATGACAGGCAACTTTAAAATAGACTTCTGCAACATACGTGGGCTGAGATCGAATTTTTTCTCTGTCTATGCTCACACTTGTCTCCATCGGCCGGATGTTTTCGCCCTGTGTGAGACCCAGGTATCTGAGAATGCTGATCCACAGGATTTTCATATACCTGGGTATCAACTCCTATCCCTCTTTCATTTCCATCGGGGCCTTGTAATTTATGTTCGCAATGAAGTTGTGTTCCAGTGCCAGCAACCATTAGGCATGCTTGATGCAGAATTTACCTGTCTTTGGGTTAAATTCAAAATCAGGTCACACTTTTTGCATTTCGGGTTTCTATACAGAAGTCCAAATGTGGGGAGGGATTCTACCCTTGCCGGTTTCGATGCCCTCTCCGACTCCATATCAAAGATCCTGGAAAGTTGTCCGAGCAGTGAAATCGTTGTTGCTGGTGATTTCAATGTTCACAACTCATCCTGGCTTCGCCATTCGAGTCATACAACTCCAGAAGGCCAATATGTTGAGTTATTCGCTGCGCACAACCACCTAGCGCAATTAGTGAATGTGCCAACGCATATTCCATGTGTTGAAGGGCACCATTCAAACACACTTGACCTATTCCTGACTTCACACCCTGAAAAGTATGAAGTCAAAGTTAGTGCACCTCTCGGCAATTCGGGTCATTGCACCATTTCTGCCTCCTTTTTGATCTCTGAACTTCGTAACGTTTCGAAATCAGCTACGAAACGGTCAATATTTATTTACGAAAAGGCGCGTTGGGCTGAGCTCAACAAATTTTATAAGCATTTTAATTGGAAACTCTGCTTTCTAGACAATGACATAAATGCTTCAGCAAAAATGGTCGAGAACATGATATTGCTAGGGATGAAAACATGCATCCCCTCCAAGCAGATTTCGATTAAACCAAAAGCAAAATCGTGGTTTAATCAGACTTGCAAAAATGCAGTCAGATCCAGAGAGGAAGCATTCAGTAACTGGCGTTTAAACAAAACCCCAGACACTGACTTGCTACGCAAAAAGGCAAGATCTTCGTGTGCCAAGGTACTTAGGCGTGAAAAGTCTCTTCACGAACAGCGCCTTCGTGCCAAGGTCCTTGCAGCTCCTCGGGGCAGCAAGACCTTTTGGTCTTTCGTTAAGAGAGTAAAGAACAGTGCTAGTTCATCAGTCCCAACTCTCTTAAAGAATGACCAAGCATTCACCGACCCGGTTGACAAAGCTAACCTATTGGCTGAAATTTTTGCAAGCAATTCCTGCTTGCCGGAAAGCAGTCAACCACTTCCCGAGCTCGAAAGAGTATCTGTAACTATGCCAAGTATATTCTTCCGGGCGCGAGCAGTTAAAAGGGTTTTAGCAGACCTCGACATAAACAAGACTCCTGGACCGGATGGCATTCCAGCACTGGTCTTGAAGCAGTGTTCTTCTACGCTTGCGCGTCCATTAGCACACCTCTTCAGCAAAATTTACCATGGTGGTGAGTTTCCATCGTGCTGGAAGGTTGCTAATGTAACACCAATACCCAAAAAGGGTGAGGTAAATAACCCCGAAAATTACCGCCCAATTGCAATCTGCTCTGCGCTTTCCAAAGTAATGGAAAGTATGGTTAATTACCATCTTATGGGATATCTAGAGTCGCACAAATTACTTTGTGATCGCCAATATGGATTTCGTAAGGGTCGCTCTACTGGCGATCTTATGGCATATCTTTCGGAAAAATGGTGCCACTCAATCCATCATTTCGGTGAAAGCAAGGTGGTGGCTCTAGATATTTCCAAAGCGTTTGACAGAGTGTGGCATGCTGCACTGCTGGCAAAACTTACTGCTTTTGGTGTCGGTAACGATTTCTCTCGGTTTATATCGAGCTTTCTCAGAGACCGCGCTATACGAGTTGTTATAGATGGGGTCTCATCAAACGAGTTCAAGATTAATTCAGGGGTACCGCAAGGCTCCGTTCTTTCTCCTACTCTATTTCTTATTTTCCTCAACGACCTTCTCTATCAAACTTCCAACCCTATCCACTCTTTCGCAGATGACAGCAGCATTTGTCACTCGTACTCTTTTGGTCATAGGCCCATCCTATCAGAGATCACTGCCAAGAGGCTAAATATGAACGATTCACTGAATAGTGATCTTCTATTAATCTCCGAATGGGGTCGTAAAAACAGGGTCACCTTTAACGCTCGTAAGACCCAATGTTGCTTATTAACGCACAAACAAACGACCGCAAATGCTGCTTCATCTGTACTCATGGATGGTACAAATATTGAGGAATTGGATGCTCTTGATGTTCTTGGAATGAAGATACAGTGTGATGTCCGCTGGACTGAACACATTTTTCATGTATCTAAAGAAGCATTCAAGTGTCTCGGTTTTTTGAAACGGTGTAAGACGTACTTCACTCCATCCGATCTCCTTACTATTTATACCACCTACATCCGACCGAAAATGGAATACAACTCTCATGTTTGGGCCGGTGCCTCAAAGTCTATTTTGGGGTTACTCGACCGTGTGCAGGAGAGGGCGAAGAAGCTCATCAGTGACAGTAGGGTATCCAACTCTATTGATTCACTTGAGCATCGACGTAGTGTGGGGTGCGTTACTCTGTTCTATCGTTACTACAATGGATTTTGCTCTGACGAGATTAGGGATCTTGTTCCCGAAACTCGCACATTTTTACGTAGCACGCGTTCATCGTCTAGAGCTCATCCATTTGTGGTTGATTGCCCGGGGAATCGTACTACGCATTACAGAGAGAATTCGTTTTTCAGCCGCACGGTTCGTCTGTGGAACAAGTTGCCTGCAGAAGTGTTTCCTGTCTGTTATAACGTTGGAAAATTCAAGTCAAATGTTCACAAACACTACTCCCGCTTTCCCCCTCCTCATAACCTATTTTCCTAGTTCTGGTACAATGCACTGCATATGTAGGGGTCATCCCCTGAGTACTGGTCCAATATATAAAAAAAAAAAAAACTACAGCTTTGACAGTTACCATACACCATACGTTGTATATTCCTCTTTTTTGCATGCATTATTGAACTTGTATTTAAAAAAGGGCAAAATGTGTAGAAAAGAGTGGAAAAATAATAAAATTTTATTCCAGAACAAAAACAGACTTGTAATTAAATATAACATACATTCGGATGGATTTTAACTGATTCTGGACAAAATCCGAATCTTGTACGTGCTCCGATGTATTTGAAATATTTTAACGTAGCACCACATGATTCGGCTTTGTATGGAAGATCAAATGACACCAGGAACCTTTACTAAGTTATTTTAAAAAAATTATTAATGTTATATTAACAAATTTTCTTCCCTTTCCAAATATACATGCTTCCCTTTTTTTCTTTTTGGGATATTGATACTGAGGTAAAATTTATTTTTCAGTAGAACTAACTTTTTTGCGTAAAAAAGAAAAAAAATTATAATGTGTTTTCATTTCAATTTTGTTTTTGTAGCGAAACCGAAGGAGTTCCATCGACAGCTATACGAGAAATTTCTTTATTAAAAGATTTACAGCATGAAAACATCGTGCAATTATTTGACGTTGTGGTTGCCGATAAAAGTCTGTATATGGTTTTTGAATACCTGAATATGGACTTGAAAAAACTAATGGACAAAAAGAAAGAAGTATTTACTCCAAAACTGATAAAAGTAAGTTGGTTTGTTATTTTGAAGTTTTTCATATATCCATTTAATTTTTTGAATTTCAGAGCTATATTTTTCAAATGTTTGATGCAATTGGCTTCTGTCATACAAATCGCATACTACATAGGGACTTGAAGCCACAAAACTTATTAGTGGATTCTTCTGGAAATATAAAGGTAGATACAAAAACTTATTTACTTTCTCTTTAATAATAAGTTCATTATTTTTATAGTTGGCTGATTTTGGTTTAGCAAGAGCTTTCAACATGCCCATGAGAGCATACACTCATGAAGTAGTAACTTTATGGTACAGAGCTCCTGAAATACTTCTAGGCACAAAATTTTACAATACTGGTATGGACATATGGAGCCTAGGTTGCATATTTGCTGAAATGGTAAGTAAATCTCTATTAATTTATATTACTGAAATGATAAAATAAATAAATAAATAATTGTGTGAAGAATATACGGAGTGGTATTAAAGTGAAAACACGATATTATTTATTATATCTAAGAATGATGGTATTTGTCTGGTTCAAATTCAAACCAGGCTTTCGACAAGATTTATTTTTAATTGTAACAATATAATTATTATATTGCCGTGATCAACAACTCTTGATCAAAGAAGACAAGAAAAAATACTTGAATACACTAAGCTTGGGGACAACTAGCTGTTTCGCAGTCGCTATACTGTTAGCAATGGAGCTGCAGTAATCGTTCGAATAATTTGATTTTGTTGCCTTTGAATTTGTTCAATGTTAGATGTTGAGGCGGTGCCCCATAATTGGATTCCGTTGCACCATATAGGCTTTAGAATAATTGCATAAGGTCGAGATGAGTACCAGGGTACTTGACATCATTGTGCTGCGGAATGGGCGAATTGTAACGTGCGTACACTTTTCTTCATTAACTTTGATTTTCCAAAGTTTTAACTATTTCTCTAATATTGATGGTTTTCATGTAAGCCGCGGAATGCTGTCACCTGTAATCATCAGAGGCGTAAATCAAAGTAGGTCCTAAACTGCTATCTTGCGGAACACCTGCTTTGATTGGCTGTGAGGAGCTTATAAAGTCGCCTTCTCTGATAAATTTCCGGCCGCATAAGTAGTTTTCCAGAAGCTTGTGAGTGTTTGCAGGCAACTTTAACTTTATTTTGTGCATTCAACCGTAATGTCACACTATCAAAAGCTTGGGAAATGTCTATGAATAGAGCTGAACAATACTGTTTGTCTTCAAAAGTCTGTCTTATGACGTTGACTAGTCTGTGTGTTTGTTCTATGGTGCTATGTTTAGCCCGAAAGCCAAATTGATGATTAAGGATACATTCCGCTTCATTATATTGGAGTCAAATTCGCCATTAACAATTTTTCGTTTTGAAATTATTGATTTATATAATTCTACTTTAGTGGGATCCTGCCTGGCTTGGTTATCATAGTAATTATAGACAACTTCCATTGTGCAAAATAATACTCGATACGTTAAATAGCGTTAAAAAGAATTCTTCTAGCTACACGACGTAACTGCTCAAGCAATTTATTAGTCATTTTATCAATACCTGGAGCCTTTTAACCAAGGTTACATACCTATCCTTAGGAACAGGGGATTTTCCAATGATTTTTTGACAGATTATTCCTCAGAAATCCAAAGGTTTTTATTTGCGCTACCCTCTTTCTTAGAATTACATCTGATAGGTGTATACCTATCATGCAATTATTTGTTTCTTTTTTTATTTACAATTTCAAAATGTAATCTGTATAAAATTTTTGCAGCTGAGATCTTGTTTTTTATAAAAAGTTGTAACAATTTTGTAACTTTTATTTAAAAAAAATTGTTAAATTGTTTATAAAGCTGCAAAAATTTTCTATAGATTAAATAAACACAGATAAAAAATATTAAGATAAAAATTAAAAAGGCATTAAAATAAGTCCCAAAGTTTTTCTTTTATATAAAATCACAAACGGTATATTTTTAAACTGCTCAACTGCGACTTCCATTCACTTATTAAAATAATAAGCGTTCTTTACTCCATAACATTTAAAGTTCACATAAGAAATACTTGTTCTAAACTTTTTACTATTACAGTAGGGTGCCCCCAAGGCTCCTGCTTGTCATCTATTTTATATAATTTGTGTACAGCTGACTTCCCACAATTGGACTATTGCACCATATCTATTTTTGCTGATGATACAGCGGTACTTTGCTCGAATGTGTTGGTTGAAAAATATTTTGATAAATGGCGGTATTCTAAATTATGATTAAACTAAATCTATATATATATATATATATATATATATATATATATATATATATATATATATATATATATATATATATATATATATATATATATATATATATATATATATATATATATATATATATATATATATATATATATATATATATATATATATATATATATATATATATATATATATATATATATATATATATATATATATATATATATATATATATATATATATATATATATATATATATATTTCTACGAAACGAAAACCGTACTTTTTACCTCAACATACCGTTAACTTCTATAACAATGTTATTAAATGGAATTTCCACAAATGAAGTTAAAAAACTGATTACGATATTATATTCATTTATTAAACGAAATTCTAAAATACTTGCAAAAATTGCAAGTCTCTCAAAATAAATTATTAAAAATAATATACAAATTTGCAATGGTACTTTTCTACACAGCGTCTTCATGCGCTTGCTGAGTTAGAGTTAGTATGCGTCAAAATGGAAAGGTTAACATGAAATTTGAATCCCAGATGTTTAAATTCTGTGTACAAGGTCTGATGAAGAAATAACCGTTATTTTAAATTTTTTCGAAAAGTATTTATTTATTCATTAATAACTAACTATCTTGTCCCCTTCAAAGTAATCCCCCTCAGATATAATACATTTATGCCAGCGTTTTTTAGAATCTTCGAAACACTTCTGAAACAAGCTTTTTGGTTTCGCCAACAGCACCTTTATCGATGTTTCTTTTATCTCTTCAATCGTAGCAAAACGCTTTTCTTTCATCGGTGTCTTCAGTTTTGGGAAGAGGAAAAAATAGCTGGAACCAAGTCCGGTGAATACGGTGGTTGAGGCATGATAACGGTTTTGTTTTTGGCCGAGAACTCACGCACAAGCATCGATGTGTGAGCTGGTGCGTTATCAAGGTACAAAATTCATTTTTTCCACAATTCTGTGCGTTTCTGGCGAATTGCTTCGCGCAAATGGCCCATAGCTTCAAGATAGTATTCCTAATTGATCGTACGACCTTGTGGAAAGAATTAATGATGCACCACTTCATTGCAATCGAAGAAAACAGTGAGCAAAATCTTCACATTTGACCGAACTTGAAGTGTTTTTTTCATTCTTGGCTCTTCTGGACGCAACCATTAGGATGATTGGACTTTGTTTTCAATGTCATAGCCATACACCCATGATTCGTCACCAGTTATGACCTTTTTGAGGAAATCTGGATCGTCGTTGACGATGTTCAACAGCTCCTGAGCTCAAAATTTAGCAATTTTGGAACAATCTTCGCTTCTGCACGTTTCATGCCTAAAACATCCGTAAAAATTGCTAGGCATAAGCCGAACGATATGCCAACCAGAGTTGAGTGATTGCAAAAAAATCATACTTGCTCACAACATGAAAACCGTTTCATTTTGTTCAAATATGATTTTGTATTCAGCCGCACAAATGCGCTGTTGATTTTTAATCAGTAAACACAATGAGCGATACTTCGCTATGTGAGTGAAATCATCGTTAAGGTTCGTACTTGAATATAAATGAATGCTCATATAGTTCGGCATTCATTTCTTGTGTTTGAATTTTTGTTTTGGAAGAAAAAAAATTAACAAAAATCAACAGTTTTTCTGTATGGTCCTGTTGAAAAAAAATCAAAGTAAAATACACATACATAGAAAGAAAAGGGTTTTTATGGAAAAAAAACAACACATGTGCATATGTATATATGTATTTAAATCGAAGCATCATCTAACGTTTAGCCGATTTCATTCAGTACTAAAACGAACGCGCAATATTTACAAGGCGAGTTGATTTTACTCAGCATTGAGCTTTGTCGCTAGATTTTTGTTGATTACAAATTCAGATTGTTTACAAGGCGAGTTGATTTCACTCAACGTTGAACTTTGCTTCAATGTTTTCATCGGTTGCTGACATGCGCGGCCGACGAGGACGAGCGTCGTCATTGACATCTTCTCAGTTATACCACAATTGAAGTTGCGTTCTGCTCATAGACTCGCCAAACGCCACAGTCAACATTTCAAATGTCCTTTCGCATTTAATTTCATTTTTTACACAAATCTTAATACAGTTTCTTTGGTCCATTTTTTCGAATAGTAAAAAATCGAAGAGCACACCAAAACATGACTAATCTTTTTATCTGTCAAAAACAAACTGACAATCCAAAATGGCTGGTATTGCCAACATATAAGTATAACAGACATGTAAAAAAAATGCGTAAGTCGAACAAACGTAACTCACAAAATTTGAAAAGAACGGTTGTTTTTTGAATCAAATAGGGTTTTGAAAATTTTTGCCTCCAATTTAGTTAGTCATGTCCACTTAAAAGTAATATATAAATTTATAATTATTAAGCAGGAAAAAGAAGAATATTAAACTCTTGATTATGTAAATTATGCCATAAATGAAATGTAAAATGTTATTGTAAATAAAGATAATTGTAATTGTAATAATAATATAGAAGTAAATGATTATTGCTCCTAAAAATTAATTTGCAAACTATTTAAAATGCATTAAAACAATTTTGAGCTTATAGCAACCAACCTGTGTAGTGTAGTGGTCATTTTTAATATATTGTAAATACTACACGCACTACAAGTGTTTTTCCTAAGAGCTGGAAAGTCGCTAGTGTTATTCCAATTCCAAAATCTTGCAACGACTCTTCTATTTATTATGTAAGACCTTTAAGTATAGTTCCCGTTATGTCAAATGTAGTTGAACATATACTCAAATCCGATATGGTACCATATTTGAATAGAGAGCATATTATCGCGCGTAATCATTTTTTTTTTTTATCTTGGATCAGTACCGGAGGATGAACCCTACATATGCAGTGTATTGTACTCGAACTAGGAAATTAGGTTGTGATGAGGAGGAAAGAGGGAGTAAGAAAGCTAAAACAAACTATTACAGCATTTAAAATGTTGGAATTAAATTTATTAAAACTGATCAGTGCCCAGCGTACACACCTTCAACACTGCTCAGATTAGCAAAATTTAGTCAACACCTTCCACACTACAAGGTAATGAAATGCATTGAAAAGAAATTGATACTGAACGTACGAAAAAAAACACATGCAACGTTGAAAAAATGAAACACTTGCTACATATTCCGGTTCAATTTCGTTTCATACGAATTTAATAATAAACATACATATGTATATAGAAAATACGGACAGCAGTAACAATAGACGTGTGCACAGGATGAATATATCAATCAATATGCATATAGAAAAGGGTATATGTAGTGCAACATCTCTTTTAATTGAGCTTACATATTTCATTCGGAAGAATTGGAACGAAAATAATATAAACTTGCTTGTATCAATTGATCTTGCGAAAGCATTTGATTGTATCGATCATGGTAAATTAGTTTTTAAATTACTTGAAAATTTCAAGTTCAAGCTTATTTTTTCTTATTTGGAAGGACGATCACAATTCGTACAAATCGGGGCCAATGCAAGTAGTCTACGCAATACACCGCATGGGATACCGGAAGGCTCAATTCTAGGTCCTCTTTTATTTGTTTTGTAACCTATCAAAGTCTAAGTGTATGTTTTTTTGGAAACAATCAAAATCTTAATTTAAACATTTTCGTCAACACCAGATTGCAGTTTGTAGACAGTATTAGATGTTGGGGATCATAAACTTAACTTTGATAAGCACTTCGAAGCCCTTGCACCTAAGATTTTCTATACCTTGCGGAGATTAGCTAACATTGACATATACCTACCATTACAATTTAAAAATTTGATGTTTTTTTAACAATGTTATAACAAGCTCATCACTACTTGAACTACGTCAAAACTTCAATTTTTCTAGAAATACTAGACATTTACATATTCTTCTACCACACATTATGAATTCTATTTTTGAACGGTCGTTTTGTGTAAGAGTATCCCGCTTATGGAACATTATACCTAGGAACTTAAAAACATTTGATGTTACCTACAAAACTTTTAAGACTAAATTGTTTTCGCATATATGCACTATTCGATAATAAATTTATTGTTTGTTTCTCTCAAACTATATTTATATTAAAATAAATTATTGATTGTAGGACTTTCATATTTCGTAGGCCTGTCATATACTTTCTTCTTTTTGGCTGGGGAGCCATAATCGTTGTTATTGCTTGTTATAAAACTATGATTATATCCTTAAGTGTGAATGTAAGGTAAGTCACATCATTGTTATTTTGCTGATCTTTTTAACTTTTAATATTAGAATTGATTATATATTTGTATACATTAGCTATATATTTGTATTTATCGATTTTAATATCATTGGCCAAAGGTGGCTTAAATTGTTACATGAATAAAGAAAATAATAATAATAATCTTTCGCCTACTCCTATGTGTGTTAATTCGGGTAATACATCGCTAATAGATTTTTTTTTGTTGTCTCCTTCAATCCCCTGGAAATCAGGTTTTGCGTTTGTGTAGTGACCCTCTTCTTTCTGGGGCATGGAGGGGTAGGACCTCCTCGTTTGTTGCAGTAAGCAAAGCTCTAGGAAGCCGTATGACTTATGTTGTCTTGGACATCTGAAACCCTCAGCAAGACTTAATTGGCAGGATAGAGATCAGCAAAGCTCTAGAGCTGCAAAACTATCGATAGTCGGCCTATTGAGAGTTTCGATATTATATTTTAAAACTCGATGGTTCCAATACTATCGAATTCTAGCATAGAAAATATATATGCTAAAACTAACAGCATTATTTTCAATTTTATTTTGGAGTGTGATCCGTGAAAACCTAGCGAGCATCAAGACATTTCACAAATTCAAGAAAATCTCTGTGCTGCACTATGCTGAATGGTTATACATCGGCATTAGAGCGTTGTTAAATTATTTTTTGCGATCTGTGTCTGAGCCGTAGGTTTCGGCTGTTTTAAGCAATGACAAATAACTAGGATGAACACGTTTTAGATGGTCGAATATATTTGACATATTGCTGCTTGTTTGTTTGTTAAATAAAACTCCAGACTTCCGAGATCACATCAGCGCTGATTTCAATATTTTTACTACAAGCATACATATGTAAGAGCAATTTTTTCAGAAGCATGTAACTTTAATAATGCATTTACCATTGAGTCTTGCAGAAACTTCTCCATAACAATAAAACAAGCTTATCAGAACCGTCAAGATTTAAAATTTTTGCTAAAAATTTATGAAAACCAAATGTAGTGTCACCAGCGATTTGTTAAAAGAAATTAAAGAAAATAGTGTATTTTCAAGTTTTAGTCCTCGGTAAATAAAGCCTTTTGGATTTTAAGGTGATTATTTTGTTATGCATACTTTTCGGAATGAAAACCTCATGCTTAATATTTATAAAACTAAAAATGTTTAACTTGTTTTTCAATTTAATTTACAAAAATATGCAAGTCGTCGAGTATTTTTAATCAACTTTGCTTTTATCTCGCCGATAGTATCACTATCGTATAAAAATATCGACCAAAAATAAAACTATCGATATTGTCAATAGCCTTGCATCCCTACAAAGCTCCCGGTAAGTGACAACCTTAACTGAATTTTTCTGGCTGTGGTTTAAACCTAACTCGCAGGAAGGGGAAGGGGAATGCTGAGCGTAGGATGCGTTTTGAAATGTTTAGTGGTATGAGCGCTTAACAAATCTGAAACGTATTTTTTGCTAAAGGGCTGGATTATTGTGCAGATAAATCATTAGATAATATATGTAGATGCTGAAGTATTAAACCAATACTTTTCTGTGATCCAGAGGAATTAAACCGTTGATTACTATATTCCTATGAGCTTGGTGAGTTGGCAGATTCTTTGATGTACATCTAAAAGGTCGAACGTGGTTGCTTGTGATGGAATTATTGTGAAGTGTTTGAGATTGGGCCTTGCCATCATTGGCGAATTTATTCTTCACTTTGTTAGCAGTATCTTGGACCAGTACTTAGAGGATGATCGCTACGTATGCAGTGCATTATATTGGAACTAGTGGAATAGATTATGGAGGAAAGAGAAAGAGGGAGCAGTTTTTGTGGACGTTGTGCTTAAATCTATCAATAACAACAAGGAACCAAAACGAAATTTAATGTGTTAGAATTATATTAAAACCTAGTGTATATACATTCGACACTGCTCAATATATCAAACATTGATCCAACACCTCACACACTGCAAAGAAATGAATTACATAGCAAGAACATTGAAAAGAAATTAATAATGAATATATAAAGAAAACACGGACGAAAGTGAAAAAAACATGTCAGTTATTTCTACAGAAATGAAAACTCTAAAACCAATTTCCGTACTTCCCACTCTTTTCAAAGTTGTGGAAATCTTGCTTCACAGCAGCATATTGAACAAAGTTTGGGCTATAGTTTCTGAAGGATTGCATATTAGATGAGAAATAGAACATTTTTCGTTACTTCCCCAAAGGCTAAAGCTATGTTTTTTTGACAATCCTTTACTTGGAATTAAATGCATCGAGTTTTCGATGGCAATGCTTAGAAGATAGGTTGAATTTTTAAAAACACATTAATCGTGGCACTTCAAAAGTAAACTGCGCTTTAAAAATTTATATATTATTAATGTGTTGCATTTGCATCATCTCATCATCAATACATGTTTATTAGGGTGGGTCGATTTAGCTATCAATATAGTGCCATAAATTTTTTGATAGCTTTTGGCATGACTAAAAAAGTTCCACTACGCCATATCAAAAAAATCATTTTTGAGGCGCCCACATTATAATACTGGTAGGTTATTTATTTTACAATACCATCATTGAAAAAAAAATTCTATAACACCAATCATTGTTTAATCGGACTTGCAATTGGTTTAATTTTGAAATTTTGTGTAGTAACGGGTGTCCGCCGGGAAGATATATAACATGCAGTAATTAGATTGTAATCCTTACTGTATGTGATGTATCACATTCTAGTTGATAGAATATGTTAATCAAGTCCAAAGCATACAGTTGTGGCGTTAAAAAGCTTTCAAACATATCACGATATCGTTCCCCATTCACAGTTACCGTTATGCCGTTTTCATTTTCAAAGCAGTATGGTAATTATTCCTCCTGATCAAATTGCACACCAGACTCACTTTTAATGGATGCAAAGGTGACTGATGAATATTCTGTTTATTGACATCCCCATTCAAACGAAAATGTGCCTTTCACTCAAGATTTCTTCATAAAAATCGCTAATTGATTTTGATAAAATGCTTTAACGGTTAAAACAATTTGTCTCATCGAATATTTTTAAATAATAAATTTGCCACGTGTCAACTTTACGACTGCTAAATATGAACTGTCAATACTCTGTATAATCAAGCCTTTTAACACAAACGTATCTTAAGAACGCAGAGATAAACGCATGCAAATATTCATCCACATGTTCTTTTATTTAAAAGCAAACTAAATTTTTTAAATACGATTGTTTTTATATTTTGTTTTTGTTTTTTTTTTTCTATCAAATTAAAAATGTTTATATATAATTTTTTGTTTCTACGTTTATAGATAATGCGCCGATCTTTATTTCCGGGCGATAGTGAAATTGATCAATTATATAGAATATTTCGCACCTTAGGCACACCCGACGAAAATACTTGGCCCGGTGTGTCACAATTGCCCGACTACAAAGCCAAATTTCCGAGATGGGAAAAATCAAATATACCTGAAGCAATTATTAGTCATGAAGGTTATGATATGTTCAAGGTAAGTAAGAAATAACTGGAAAATTAAAAAAAAAACAAATAATTAGAATAACTAACGAATTATTACATTTCTTTTTTTTTTAGGCTATGATGGCTTATAATCCTAATGAAAGGATTTCGGCAAAAAATGCTATATATCATCCATATTTTGACAGTTTGGAAATAGTAAAATATGTTGAACTCCCTAAGGAAACATAAGTTTAACAAGAAGTCTATCTTTACCTCGCTTTTTTCCTAGTTACATTTTAAACATAAATATAAAAAGCTCTAATAAAATTTTTTTTCATATAAGTACATACATACATACATATAAAGAAAATTATAAACATAAGAAGAATTAATTTTTTGTTTGTTTTTTATCTTGGACCAGTACTCAGGGGATAAACCCTACATATGCAGTGCATTGTGCAGAACTAGGAAAATAGGTTATGAGGAGGGGGAAAGAGGGCGTGCTTGTGAACATTTACTTTAACTTGAACTCCGACCTTATAACGAATTCTCTCTGTAATGCGTTGTACGACTCTCTCTGTAATGCGTTGTACGATCGACCACAAATGGATAAGCGCTGGGGGGTTACTCTGTATTACGATGCGAAAGAAAAATCGACGAATTGGTACCCTGTATTTCGTATTTTGTTTTCGCATATAATTTTCCCTTTCGCACATTTTATTTCATCAATCTTCGCTATTGTTTTTTTTTGTGATACAAGTGTTACTTCATTTTTAAACTATTTCGCGAATAAGTTTGCGCAGACTACCATATTATACTCTTATCGCATCGAACTTGCTTTCGCATCGCAATAGAGAGTAACCCCCCTGGACGATGCACGCGTGTTACATATAAATGTGCGAGTTTCGGGAACAAGATCCCTAATCTCGACAGAACAAAATCCATTGTAGTAATGATAAAACACGTAACGCGCCCCACACTGCATCGAGTCCAATGAGTCAATAGAGCTGGATTCGCTACTGTTACCGATAAGCTTCTTCGCCCTCTCCTGCACACGGTCGAGTAATCCCAAAATAGACTTTCGGGCACTGGTCGAAATATGAGAGTTGTATTCAAATATCGGTCGGATATAGGTGGTATAAATAGTAAGGAGATCAAATGGAGTGAAGTACATCTTACACCGTTTCAAAAATCCAAGGCACTTGAATGCTTCTTTAGAAACATGAAAAATGTGTTGAGTCCAGCGAACATCGCACTGTATTTTCATTGCTGAACATAAAGAGCATCCGATTCCTCAATATTTATACCAGTACAGATGAAACAGCATCAGTGGTCGTGTGTTTATATGTCAATAAAGAACACTGAGTCTTACGAGCGTTAAAGGCGACCCTGTTTTTATGCCCCCATTCGGAGATTAGTAGAAGATTCAGAGAATCATTCATATTTTGCCTCATAGCAACGACCTCGACTTCGGCTGGGCCTATAACTGAAAGAGTACGATTGGCAAATGCTGTTATCATCCGCGAAGGAGTGAATAGGGTTGGAAGTCTGAAATAGAAGGTCATTCAGGGAAATAAGAAATAGGGTAGGAGAATTATTTCAATAATCTTCAAATTAAGAGCTTTATTTTAAAGTTTTTAATATAATAATTAAGTTTTTTATTCGCTATTTAAGCTTCTAACATTTATACCAGTAAAAATTATAAATAGCTTGTTTTCTATGTTTCCCAGCTATCTATATGTCGACATTTCATAGGAACTACCCTAATCATCGGTAGACTTTGGAAATTTTTAAATTTTTGTTAGAGACGTTTATAAGTTTTTAATATAATTTTATTTGTAGATTTCAAGATAAAATAATAAATCAAATTTTTCATTTAATATGTATGTGTACATTAAATAATGTATCGACAATCCCAGTTTCTGTATTAAAACAATATGTACAGGAAAGTTTTTACTATTTTTATAAAAAAAATCAAAACCAAATCCAGTTTTGCTCTTATGTATAGGGTGTTTTTTAAGCTAGATAGAACTTTAAATTGTAAAAAGTAACACAAAAAATTAAATTTTGATGAAACATTTTTTTTATTTGTTTCAGTATACTCTGACAAATCATCATGAATAGACTCACGCTTGAACAACGCTACGAAATTATCCAAATTTACTTTGAAAATCAGTCGTCGATTCGCGCAACTTATAGACGCAAAATTGTGTTCAGCGATGAGGCGCATTTTTGGCTTAACGGGTTTGTTAATAAGCAAAATTGCCGCATATGGAGTGAGACCAATCCACAAGAGACCCTACAGACTCCATTACATCCAGAAAAATGCACTGTTTGGTGCGGTTTTCATGCTGGTGGCATCATCGGACCTTATTTCTTCAAAAATGAGGCCGGAGCTCGCGTTACGGTCAATGGAGATCGTTACCGCACCATGATCAATGATTTTTTGTTTGAAAATATGGATGACATTGATCCGGAGGAGATGTGGTTTCAACAGGATGGCGCTACGTGCCATACGGCGAACGCAACCATCGACTTACTGAAATCAAAATTTGGCGATAAGTTGATTTCGAGAAATGGACCTCTCAATTGGCCTCCAAGGTCGTGCGATTTGACACCTCTCGATTATTTCCTGTAGGGCTACGTGAAGTCACTGGTTTATGCTGATAAACCAGCAACAATTGACGCCTTGGAGGCCAGCATTGTTCGTGTTGTTCGTGACATACGGCCAGCAGTGCTCGAAAAAGTGGCCCAAAATTGGACGTCCAGAATGCGCTTCGTCAAGAACAGCCGCGGTGCCCATATGCCCGAAATCATTTTCAAATGTTAATGTCACGTATTGATCTTTCGAATAAAAAAAAATTTTGATTACAATTTAATTTTTTGTGTTATTTTTTACAATTTCAAGTTCTATCGGGCTTAAAAAAACACCCTATAGTATTTATGACAGGGATATGTCGAGAAATTGTATATGTAATTATTTAATATTTTGAGTGTACTTGTAACAAATTTTCTAGACGTATCACTCCTTCGTGTTCCATAAACACCACATTAATAAATATTAAAACATGTAGTCGAAAACATTCGTATATACAATCGCTTTTATTAATTAAAAACCCTGTATATAATTATAGCCAAAGTTTTGTGGGAAATATATAATACCTCACTTGCTTGCGTGGGTTCTTTTGCAGACGCTGATTATCTCTGGCTTGTATGACTTGTTTTTTTCTTTGAACATCATCTTTCATAACTTTTCCCATTGCATTTCTTGTTGATCCTCCATCGTTTTCGACTATTTTGTCTTTCGTTGGCATATTTTCGTTCTTATATATATCTATCGGATGTTCAGAAAGCAAAAGTTTTGCATCCTCTTCTGTTTCTGGTTTTAAAAGTTGTTTTTGAATTTTGATTATTCTTTCAGCAAGGGTGTCTAATTTATTAGATCCTTTTTTAAGCTTTCTGTCAGCAAAAATTTCATCGTCATTGTAACCCCAATTATCTGCTAACTGTACACTATCATCATAATCCATATTGTCGTCCTCATGATTCGGTTCTTTATTATGATCGCTAAATTCAGAATCATATTCACTATTTTGGGAATAATAATGCTGATTATAATCGTAAGCTTCGGCCGAATTGTGGCCATATTCAGAATTGTAACGATTGTTTTGATAATAGTACTGATCTTCACCACTAGCACTATTATTTTCATCGTAATATCCGCCATAATGATTGTATTGGTTATAATAATAACCATAAGGATTATATAGATATTCGTATTGCTGGTTCTTGTAGTAATCAGCTTGCGATTCTACTTGCATTGCATAATATTGTCCAGATGAAGGCTCATAGAAATGCATTATTCCATTACGATCTAATCCCAAGGGTTGCAATTGTATATGTTGATAATTATTGTCATATGTGGTGTAATAATTTATTGATGGCGGTTTTGGTTTGGAGACTTTTGTTTTTCTTTTACTGGGCTCTTCCACTATACTCATGAACGTTGGAGTTTCAATAAATTGTTCAGCATTTCCGTTAAAGAGATTACCAATAGGATTAGTTATATTCCATGAAATTGATGGTAGAGTAGGTAAGTTACTGACGAAACTTTGCCAATACTGCTGAAAAATTGGTCGAGGGGTAGTGGTAACACTTCTTTCTCTATCGAAAGGTTGTCTACGACTCACCGCTAGGTAATCGTGCTTAATGTTACTGGGATGAGAAGATCGAGCAAAACAGTAGCTTACGTTAAGGAGACATAAAAGGAGTATTATCTGTAAATAAATTAGTGAAAAATTAAACTGAAATTTTAAAATCAAAGTTTGAAATGGTAGCAAAAGAATAATAAATAATTGGTAATAATCTCAAGATGTTTGCTTATTTAACTATAAATATATAATATATTTTACAAATTAACTCATAAAATATATAATATACAAAAAGGCGCCGGTAACCTACCACCATATGCGGTCGTATAATGCCCAAAATTATAAAAGTTGTGTTCAGTTACTAAAAACGTTTACAAATTTGTAACAATTGTTACTAGAAAGCGTTCATTAACCCAAAAAATTTGAGTAAAAAATTGAGAGCCACAAAAATTTTTTTACAAGTAAAATTTTTACGTGCAATAGCTTTGTTCGAGGAAATTCTAGGTAAAGTCCGGTTAAATGAGAGCAAACACAAAATACAAACAAAAAATTTGCCAAAAATTACTGGAACACAAAAAACCACATTTCAAGCCCGAAATTAAATATCAGGTGTTGTTTATTTATACAATTTTAAAATTCAGTTTTTTCAACTTCTAAATTTTATAACGCACTGAAATCCAATAAAAAACGCATAGTTTTACAAAAATATACGCAAAAAAAAATATATATAAAAATTTTTATTATTATATAAAATTAACAAACAAATTTATTTTATAATATTAACCTTAATTAGATAACACACGATATGTTGTTAACATTGTACATGTCATTTGTCACCAAGGCAGCTTTATACAGATAGTGGCAGAATTACAATAAATACAACAACAACAAACATCAACATATATTTTGTTGGTAGAATTCACGAATAGTTGTCAAAATTTTGACAACTATAAATATGTTTGCCTTGTGTTTCACAATGTAAAATGCCTACATGTCGTCTGTTACCTCAAAAACATTGCGTCTGTAAAAAACATGAGCAAAGTCGTCCGACAAAATTTTAAATAAAGCTTGTTCTATTTTGCTATGTTTAAACATCTGACATTAGAACTCTATGCCTTGCGAGCAATTCAGGGGCCGTTTTTCGTCGGTATAAATAGTCGGGTTGAAGAAATTTTAATGCAATAATATTTTAATATGTTTTAAATAATTATTTTTTATAATAATAATAAGCATAGACAATTTCAGACGTAAATGTATATGTACGTTTGTGAGCAAATTTTAAAAACCGTCTGTAAATATGAAAAATTTTGACAGACATGAAAAAATACATGAGGAATTACATTTAAAAAACCAGACGTATGGCTTAAGTTCAAAATGTAATGTAACTAATGGGTAGCATTTTGATTAATAAAGTAATAACATAAAAATGAAAAAATTAAATGCTCTTGTAATTCAATTAAAGTAGTTAATAATAAAAATTCAAAATTGGGAGTATATATTTCTGCACGTAATTTTTAACCTTTTTCTTGTGTGCCACATCCACAGAAAATAATGTACTTTGTGGTCAAAGCGACGAAATCTTTGAAATTGTGAAGTGACAACTTTTTATATTTTATTTACAAATAAGTTTTTAATGAGTAAATGTTTTCGCAAATTAACTATTCGAAAAAAAAACTGTTTACTGTTTATGGGACAATTTTTCTTATTTACAATAGTTTTCTTCACAAATAACATCAACGTATAAACGTATTAAATAATATCCATTTTACGTTAACTCAGGAGGCTTATTCTGTACTACGATTCTGTAACTTATATAACGATGATCGAATCATTAAAATAATTATAACGATATTTTATTTGCTATTCTGTAACATTTTCTTAGCGATATTCGTAGTCGATTAAAATCAGCTGTTAATTTTACTGCCGATTGTCGATTTCTTAAAGACAAAAATTTTCTTGCTGTTTATTCAATCGTTAAAGTGTATTTTTTTTCAATTGTGCATCCATGAAATAAAGTGCTTACAATCAGATTTTTAAGACATAAAAATATTTTTTATATATTAAATACATAAAATACATTTTCAAAAACAAAAATTTCAGTATAATTTTTTAGCCGGTAAAGTGTATTTTGTGTTGAAATAGCTATTGAACATTTGTCATTCGGACTTGCAAGGGATAAAACAAGTTTGAACGCTTCAAGGGATAATCATTGTGTTTATCGGGAGTTAAACAATTCCTTTGAGTTGACAATTAATGAATTTAAAAAGTTATATTTTTATCACCAGTCTTAGTTGTGGTCATTCTGAACATATAGAAATTAGTACATATAAACAAATAAATGAAACATATGGACACATATGTATATTATTTTACTTACCTTATTACAAATTAAATAATATTTATTGTCACTTAAAAACTAAAATCACAACAAATAAAAATCAATATGTATACATATTGTTATGGAAAAATGTATTGTTTTTTCTTTTCTTTTTTTGTTTTTTCTGTTTTTTCTTCTTTGTGGTTTTCGTTTTTTTCTGGGAGAGATGCCACCTGTTGTTTATATGAACGAACAAAAAAATACAGCTGTTTACCATCGTTAAAATTAAGTTACAGAATCACTCAATCGTTAGTGCAAGCGATGAAATTTAATGACAAAAGTTACGATTATCGAATCGTTAAAAGTTAGAGAATCGCACTACTGAATTGTGATGCGAAAGTCATCGCGATGCGCAAATGAATTGCGATGCGAAAGATATTTGGTATTCTGTAAGTCTTTCGTATTCGCATTCGCAACTAATTTCAAAATGTGGCAATACTCTTCCAAAGAAAACACATAAACGTCAAATTTATTTCTTATTCGACAAGTTTTACAAGTTCAAAAATTGTTTGGTGGCTTTGAGTATAAAAAATAAATAGTTTATTTAAAAAAAAATTGTAAAGAACTGAGTTTTATTCGCCATATCAGCCTCTTATATTGATACTAATCAAAAAATAAAATTAGAGACGTTTGTAGAAGAAAAAGCTGGATTTTTGTGTTTTGACATTTTGCTTTTTAAATTCTCAATAATTTATTTAGATTGTTGGAATATATGTATATGTAGCTGAATGTTTGAGAATATCTTCCAAAAATTTCCAAAGTCTACTGATGATTAGGGTAGCTCCTATGAATTGTCGACATATAGACAGTTGGAAAATGTAAAAAACAAGATGTTTATAATTTTTTGATTCACACTATAATAGAAATAAAAATGAAAAAATAGACAAAAGACCTGAGTGAAATTTATAAATAAAAAAAAGAAACAATTAATTGCATGAGTGTACCTATCAGATTTAATTCTGAAAAAGAGCTTAGCTCCGCTAGAAAAAAACAGTTGGATTTCTGAGGAAGAATCTGTAAAAAATCATTGGAAAATCTCCTGTCTCTAAGAGATAGAAAATATTGTTGTTACGACTGAAGACAAAACATCTTCCAGTTTAATTATTGCTGAAAAGCCGAAAACACAAGTAGGCAAGGAAAGGTATATAACCGTGGTTAAAAGGCAGCGAGGCCCCAAATCAGTTCAAATATCATCGCAATCGAAAATATCTAAAGATGATAATAGGATTACGGCAACGGATTTGCTATTCTTCAAACAGATGAACCACCAACATCCAAGAAAACATTTAAACCGCCACCAATAAATTTGAGAGAGCCTACTTCTAGTGAGGAGCCACATAAGCGTCTAGGACCCGTTCAATGCCTAAACTGCCAAGAATTTGGCCATACTAAGGCCTATTGTAAGTTGCCCGCAGTTTGCGTTGTGTGTGACAAGCTCCACGGCACAGCACAGTGCAATAAGTCAAAAACTGACTCAAGTGTTGAAAAATGCAGTAACTGTGGAGGTAACCATACTGCAAATTACAGGGACTGTCCTGTCTATAATCTCTTGAAGCGGTAAATGGCAAATAGGTCATCAACCCCTATTAACCAACCCCCGCAGTCAAACATCATTTCTAAAAGTAATTTTCTCCAGATGGGCCAGTCAACCAGCCACATAATCGTGCAAAACTCCAAACAGGTTTCTTATGCGAATGTGGTAAAATCCGATAAACCAAACTTGAATCAGGAGCCCAACCCTGCAGATTCTTGTTTAATCCATAAATACATTTACGGTTTCCATGCCAAACGTGATGCAGGCAATGCTGAAAATGCAATCCACTATTTTGCAGGCAATTTTAAACAAATGAGTTGATTTAAAATATGTTTCTGGAACGCAAACGCCATCCGCCAACACAAAATTGAACTTGATCACTTCCTTATGGAAAATCAAATCGATGTAATATTGATTGCTGAAACTCATTTGACAACCAACAGTAATTTCAAAATTAATGGCTACACAATATATGACAAAAAAGATCCCCGAGGAAGATCTTGCGGAGGATCGGCAATTTTAATAAAATCCAGAATTAAGCACTATATAATGAAGGACACGTGTGAGGAGTATCTCCAAGCAACTAATATATGCATTGAATATTTTCATGAAAAAATCGTTATTTCCTCGATTTACTCACCGCCCCGATTTTCAATAACAGAAAGCCAATATTCAAATTTTTTCAAATCACTTGGGCCTCGATTTTTAGCGGCTGGCGACTATAACGCTAAACACACTTTTTGGGGATCACGCTTAATTACCTCGAAAGGCCGTGTGCTTTTTGACACCGTTTCCAAAATGGGCTTAGATGTGGTTTCAAGCGGACACCCCACTTATTGGCCGACAGACCGACGAAAGATCCCAGACGTTATAGATTTTGGAGTTGCGAAAAATTTTCCTTTAAAGTGGATGCAAGTGGAGCCTTCATTAGATTTGTCATCAGATCACTCTCCCACTATAATCACTGTTTCGTTCCCCCAAGAGATTGGCTCACCGTTGACTGTCAATAGAGTTAATTGGTTAAAGTACAAAAAATTTTTGAGCACACATTGTACTGAAAATATCGCCTTGAGAACGCCTGAGGATATTGATGGGTCAATTAACAATTTTTCTGAAAACCTCAAACTGGCCGTACAGCATGCTACCACTAGTCATTTAAGACCTAGAAATGAGAGCAATAGAACTTATTCATCTGAAATTGAGCAACTTCTGTCAGAAAAAAGAAGAGTCAGAAGAGAGTGGCAACTTCGCAGGTCGCCCCAGCTTAAAGCTAGGCTACGGGAATGCATAACTCAGCTAAGAAATCTGCTTGAAGTCCATAGAATGGCTTCCCTTAAAACATATTTGGAAAGCCTTGATGGTACCCCTCAATCTGATTATTCTTTGTGGAAAGCGACAAAAGGTTTAAAAAGACCCGTAATAGGTAAGCCACCTTTGCGAAATTCAACTGGCGACTGGGCAAGAAGCGATTCTGAAAAGGGAATGTTGTATGTCGATCATTTGCGAAACGTTTTTATCACAAATGATTCAGAGAATAATACAGCGGAATTACCACCATATGTTGTTAGACCTCCTGTGTCTTTGAGATTTAATTTTCAAGATGTCGAAAACGTTATCGGTAATACAAACCCCAGGAAAGCTCCAGGCATTGATCAAATTACTGGTAAAATGCTTGAACAGTTACCTCGTGTAGCTAGAAGGGTTCTACTTTTTATTTTTAACGCCATTTTACGCCTTGAGTATTATCCTGCAGAGTGGAAGGTCTCAATGATTACTATGATACCCAAGCCAGGGAAGGATCTGACTAAGGTAGAATCATATAGACCAATAAGCCTTTTACCAACAATTTCAAAACTATTCGAAAAATTGTTAATGGCGAAGTTGAGTCCAATATTGAACAATGTGGGATGCATCCCTGATCATCAATTTGGCTTTCGGGCTAAGCATAGCACCATAGAACAAACGCACAGACTAGTCAATGTCATAAGACAAACCTTTGAGGCGAAGAAGTACTGCTCAGCTCTTTTCATTGATATTTCTCAAGCGTTTGATAAAGTGTGGCACGACGGCTTAATGCTCAAAATAAAGCTAAATTTGCCTGCAAATACACACAAGCTTCTGGAAAGCTACTTATACGGGCGGAAGTTTGTTATCAGAGAAGGCGACTTTATTAGCCCAACTCAGCCAATCAAGGCAGGAGTTCCCCAAGGCAGCATACTGGGGCCTACTTTATATTTGATTTACGCCTCTGACATGCCAACGACATCTGGAATCCACACTTCTACCTTTGCAGATGACACAGCGTTTTTGAGTGTTCATGAAAACCACCATTTAGCATCACGAAATTTACAGGAATATACTTCAATATTAGAGAAATGGCTAAAACTTTGGAAAATCAAAGTTAATGAACAGAAATGTACTCATGTTACATTCACACTGTGTAGGCAAACATGTCCGCCTATCCAAATTAACAACTCACCTATTCCGCAGCACAACGAAGTCAAGTACCTTGGTATTCACCTGGACCGTAGGCTAACATGGAAGTCTCACATTGAAGCAAAGGTCACTCAGTTAAAACTAAAAGCAGCGCAGCTAAATTGGCTTATGGGCAGAAATTCGACACTGAAATTAGATTGCAAACTTTTGTTATACAACGCAATACTAAAGCCTATATGGTGCTACGGAATTCAGTTATGGGGCACCGCCTCAGCGTCAAACATTGAAAAAATCCAAAGGCGACAAAACAAAATTCTACGAACGATTACTGCAGCTCCATGGTACGTAAAAAATTCACGAATTCATAACGATCTGAGTGTTCCGCTGGTAAAAGAGGAATTTTCTAAGTACGCGACAAGGTATATCAGTAAACTGGAACTTCATCCAAACCCTCTTGCTCGCAATATACTTAATTTTGGCGGCCACACTCGGCTTAAAAGAAGGGATACCGCTGCCACCATCAGATTGCTCAATAGGTGATTTTACCGAAATAGCTCCCGCATAATAAAACTTTTTGTCTAGCATTGGCCGGACTTAAGAATTACATTTTTTATTTTAAATTTAGTATTAAGATTTGAATAC
This sequence comes from Thecocarcelia acutangulata, assembly GCA_914767995.1. Taxonomy (NCBI): domain Eukaryota; kingdom Metazoa; phylum Arthropoda; class Insecta; order Diptera; family Tachinidae; genus Thecocarcelia; species Thecocarcelia acutangulata. The sequence continues at coordinate 105,824,259 of OU612094.1, read as the reverse complement.
TTATTGTTAGTTCATTTTGAAGATTCAATAAATAAAAAAATGCTAAAAAAAAAAAAAAAAAAAAAAAAAAAAAAATTAAGATTTGAATACTTATTGTTAGTTCACTTTGTGAAGATTCAATAAATTAAAGAATGAAAAAAAAAATATATTGTGGCAATTTGCTAGCCATATCGCTCCTTTATTGCAACAAAGTCATAATTACAAGATGCTTCTTTTGAGAAAAACACATTTCAAATTTTTAGTTTTCATACAAGTCTTCATCTCCAAGAGGAAACAATTTAAAAGTAGTTTGAATAAATTTTTGGCACAATGTAAAAGGTAGTACTATTAATAAGTCTGTATTGTTAACTCGAAAATCTAATTTTTTGAGATATGACTATATTGCAATAAAGGCGCGATATGAAGTTCGCAAGACAAAAAATGTTTTATCTTCTATTCCTTGATATTCTGTTTCTATAATCTTTATTTGTTTAATTTCTAAGACGAAGGTAAACATTGTTACAAGAAAAAGTTTTAATTCACTTTGTATGCTTCTTCTTCCATAACATCACTCTGCAAAAATTTCATTGAAATTACAAAATTTACACACATTCATAATGTTTGCATGAAAATCAAAAATTTTTTATTTTTGTGCAAACATTCTTCAGATATTTGTAAAAACAAAACAAAAAAGTTTCTGCAAACCCAAAATATTAACATGTTTGGCAAACAGTTTGTGAATTTATACAAAAAAAAAAAAAAAAAAACCCGGACAGTTCGTAAAATTTACCTCAAATATTTTGAGAATACTGTTGTCGAAAACTTGACCTCGTAAGCAAATGTATAAACAAAGTTTTTTTATTCAATAAATTGTTGTATATTTAGTTTGTGGTTTTAACAAATTTCATTTAACTTAAATTTTTCTTTATGGATGGGTACAAATTACTAGCAAAATATTGATGTCAAATAAAATTTGTAAAATTTTGGTACAAAAAATCGAGACCAGTGACAATTTATTGAATAAGCCAAAACGAAATGCACAAAATATATATATATATATATATATATGTATATATATATATATATATATATATATATATATATATATATATATATATATATATATATATATATATATATATATATATATATATATATATATATATATATATATATATATATATATATATATATATATATATATATATATATATATATATATATATATATATATATATATATATATATATATATATATATATATATATATATAGAATAAACACTTTGCGTGCAAATCGGGAGCCCGCAGATTCCCACGGTAACAACGTCGAACACAACTAATAATTATTCAAACAGCTGTTTTGTGTTTGTATTTACAAAACAATATTTCTAAACTAAGTTAATAAAAAATACTTTGGAAAATTTAAGAAATTGTAAGTGTATTGTACTTTTAGTATTAAAAGGATTACAAATTTATTTTTGTGTAGCAGAAGTGAAATAAGACGTCTAATGGAAATGAACTAAGCAACGCAGTAGCTGGCAGCATCAGTGGCAAAGGATGTTCCGGCAAATTTACTTGCTAGGATGAGTTTAAAACTTTTACGGGAGCAATTAAATTGGCACTAAGATCCGTCCATATTTAATTATATTAAAATTTTTCTAGTTCTAACCTCTGAAATGTTTTTGTTTTCTATTTCTTTAAATTTTACAGTAAGTTTTACAATGATAATATTAAACTAATTTAAAATACAAATGCTATGTGTAGGCAGGCTGTTCTAACGTATAAACTAATTAAAAATAGATATCTTATTCAAAAGTTGCTAGTCATCTTTATTGTGTTTAGCGCATTTCGACTACGCCTAGTACTAGATTAAATAAAATTTAAAAAAAAATTTCATTATTCTAAAACATACTCGAAAACCGCCAGTCACCACGATTCTGAATATAAATTACCATAATCTCATTATTTTTATAATAATATATGCACGTTGTAGTGTGCACATACTATAAGGTATTAATAAGTCGGCGTATACCTACTTTGTTTAGCATTATTATAAGTACCGTATTATTATATGTAGTTTTTACAAATATTAAATTGGAAATATTCCTGATTCATTTTTGTAGTTGCAGGAATATTGTTTCCAATTTTTTTGTAGTTTGTAGCATAGAAAAAGGATATATAAACACATAAGTTTGTAAATAAAGGATCAATTATTATTCTGCCTTCAAATCGGCATTTTTAATTTATTTTGGCATTCATCTGCCTTAATCAAACACCGGCATATAAAACTGCCTGTGCAACTCATCATTGAGGCCCGTGGCGTTAATTAGCGCCGGCCAACTAAATTTAGAAAATAAATCACAGAGCCTCCACAACGGCAAACTCTCCCTCACATTATATGGCGATCCTGCCAAACACTGGGCAAATCCCCATCGAGGAATACGTCCCAGTTGGCCAGCGAAATATGTTGCATTGAACAAGCAATGGCGGAGCATCGCGCACAACATAAATAAATTTTACAATGAAAACACTAAAATTTTGTTTGCTTTGTTGTGAAACGAATTTTATTTAAACTTGGTGAATATTAACATCAATAAAAGAAAAAAAAAAAAAAAAAAAACAAATTAACAAAGCAAAACTCACCCTCATATTATATAAAAAAAAAAAACAAATTAACACAGAAAAACAGAGTATACATACATACATACATACATACATACATACATATATACACATAACGTAAACATTGGAAACATTATTAAATGTGGGAAACAAAACGATACAAATTATTCTTTACAATTTTATTTAATTAAAATGTAAATACATGAATTTATTTTATATCTAAAATTACTAAATCACAAATAACACAACACATAATTTGTTTTTAGATTTTTTTTAAAGAAAAAACATACACACAATAAATATAGACATTTAAAAAACAAAAACACGCGAATAAGAAAAGAAAAGAAATAAGAATAGATAAAAAAAAAAGTAATGCCAAGTATGGGTACAATAATCGTGGTACTGTATTAGTACGATAGTGGGTATCACGAATTTAAGATCAATGTTGCCATTGTTGTGAACTTATAATTGCACAAAGTTGAATTTTTAATAAATAAGTTGTAACTAAAATAATTTATTTATAATTGAATGGATATTATTAAAGAATTATACTTAGAGCTAGAAAAATTAGAGAAAAATATAAAAAAAAGTAAAGATAGGATTTACTCCCCTGAATATAAAAGAGATAAATTGGCGCGATTAGCTTTTATATCCCATGAAGTGAATAAAATAAGTAACGATTTAACTGAATTTGAGAAAGAAAAGGGTTTTTTACGTAAATTTGAAGAATTATACGAAAGGGTTTTAAATTTGATCAAGAATTTATTGATTAAAGAAGAATCATTAGCGCAAATTGAAATTGAAAATTTTGGAAATATGGCACAATTTGACATATCAATTGTGGGCAAAAACCTACAGGTTTTTAAAGGTTCATATGAAGCGTTAGATGACTTTTTGGTGCAGACTGAATTACTGCATGATATGCTTAGGGCAGAAGACAGAGAGATATTTGTTAAATACGTATACAATTTCAAATTAACATCACATGTGAGAAGTGTGTTAGGTCGTTCAAACAGACCAGTCACTTTTGCCGGTTTAAAAAAACTTATGATAGAAGCGTACCCGAATCCTAGAACATTGCAACAAGTCTTGACAGAATTCGGTACTTTAAGACAAGGGAATTCGAGTATATCTGCATTTAGAGAGAGGGTCACCGTACTATCCGAGCAGCTGAGTGACTTTGAAATAAAGGCTCTTGAAAATCCTACTCTTGAGACAAAGCAGGCAGTATACAAAATGAGTGAAAATATGGCTCTTAACGCTTTTATGAAAGGAGTGAATATAGAGTATCAAAATTTGTTAATTGCAAGTGGACCAAAAACGGTAAATGAAGCGGTAGAGAAGTGTATGTCTCTCGAAAGAAATATAAACAACAATAACAACAACATATTTAGAGTTGGGAGAAGTTACGATGAAAATCGTTACAACTCTCGCAGATACCCTGCGAATTTTACTGACCAGAGAAATCGTAACCAAGAAAACAGAAATGCTTATCGCAGCAATTACCGCGGCAGTGCTGGTAACACTTACGGCAATGGTTATGTGTACAGCGCCAACAATCGCACAAACAACTATCATAATAACAGGTCTTATAACAATAACAACAGCAATGGTAGACAGGTCAATGATTTTAGCGCTGCAAGGAACAACAATACCTACAGGCAGAATAGCAGGAGTAGCAGGACGGGAAACTAGGAAGGCAAGGTAACAAAAACTGTTATCCGGAGCCAAAAGTATTCAAGATATCTGCAAACAGCAATAATTCAATAAGGCTAATATGTAAAAGCTTAGACAAAGAAGTAAAATTTTTAATAGACACTGGAGCGGACATATCAATTTGTAAACAGGAAAATGTAGAGAACATTAATAAAAACAATATTGCTTCGATGAGTGGAATTTCATCGGAAACTACTGAGAGTATCGGTACAGCATACGTAAACTTGAACTTTGAGAATAAACACATTCATTATAAATTTCATATAGTAGATAATAATTTTTCCATTCCCACAGATGGCATATTGGGTCGAGATTTTCTTGAAAAATACAGATGCAAGATTGATTTCGAAACCTACACTATGTCTTGCATTATAGACAATGAAGAGATAGTGGTACCCATAACACCAAAATGCATATTGCAAGCAGATATTTGTATTCCCGCTCGTTCTGAGACTATTTGACCTCTAAAAGTAAACACGAATAGAGACAGCATCGTTTTAAGTAAAGAAATATATCCAGGAGTTTTCGTGGGTAATTGCATTGTACCAGCAGTAGGTTTCCAGCATATAAAATTGTTAAACACAACCAACAAGGATGTTGCATTACATGATATAAATTTGGATCAAAGAGACTTATCGGATTATGATATTTATAATTACCACGCCGGTAAAAAATTCGATAGCAATCGTATAAAAAAAATTTTAAGTGAAGTAAAGATTGAAACAATGGACCCAGTCGCCAAACTTTCTTTGACTGATATAATAAAAGAATATAGTGATATTTTCCACGTTGAAGATGAGAAACTATCAGTGAACAATTTTTACACGCAAAAGATTCAAGTTACAGACCCGACACCTGTATATATAAAACCTTATAGGTTACCCGAAACACAAATGGGCGAGATAAAAAAGCAAGTTGAAAAATTATTAAAGGATGACATCATAGAACCATCGGTAAGCCCTTATAATTCACCACTACTGGTCATACCAAAAAAGTCTGCGAATGATGAGAAGAAATGGCGTTTGGTGGTAGATTTTCGTAAATTAAATGAAAAAGTTGTCAATGACAAATTTCCCTTGAGCAGAATTGAAGATGTTCTCGATAAATTAGGCCGAGCGAGATATTTTTCTAGGCTAGATATGACAAGTTCATTTCATCAAATCAGTTTGGATAAAAATTCACGACCATTGACTTCGTTTTCAACAAGAGATGGTCATTTTCAGTTTAAAAGATTACCTTTTGGCCTAAAAATCTCCTCCAACAGCTTTCAGAGGATGTTAACAATAGCTCTGAGCGGATTAGGTGCTGAAGCATTTTTGTACGTAGATGATATCATCGTGTTTGGTTGCACGGTAAACCATCACCATGAAAATTTAATAAAAGTGTTTGAGAGATTGAGAAAATATAACTTGAAGTTGAACACAAACAAATGTTGTTTCCTGAAAAATGAAGTAGTTTATTTGGGCCACTTGATTACAGACAAGGGAATATGCACTGATCCAAATAAATACAATGTCATAAAAGACTACCCCGTACCGAAAAATGCTGACGAAGTCAGACGATTTATAGCCTTCTGTAATTATTACAGGCGATTCGTAAAAGATTTTGCATTGATAGCCAGAAGCCTAAATCAGTTGTTAAAGAAAAACACGCCATTTATATGGAGTTCTGACTGTCAAAAAGCGTTTGAAACTCTCAAGTCAAAGCTCGTAGAGCCACCAATTCTACAGTATCCTGATTTTGGAAAACCATTCATATTGACTACTGATGCTTCCAATTATGCACTTGGAGCAATCCTTTCCCAGGGCGAAATTGGTCAAGATTTACCGATATCATACGCAAGCAAGTCTTTGTCTAAGCACGATTTAAATAAACCCGTCATAGAAAAGGAACTTTTAGCCATCCATTGGGCAATCAACTTTTTCCGTCCGTACCTATACGGTAGAAAATTTTATGTTGTTACTGACCACAGACCTCTCGTGTCGTTATTCTCCCATAGAAACCCGTCGTCAAAAATGACACGAATCAGATTAGATTTGTGCGATTATGATTTCGAAATATCGTACAAAAAAGGTAAAATGAATACAAACGCAGACGCATTATCTCGAATTGTTATAAACAGTGACAAAGCAATGATCCCTACTGAAGCATCAAAGATTCTCGCTATAACGCGAAGTATGAAAAAGGAATCAAAACAGTTAGACACAAATATTGATGGAAGTCACGTTGCTACAGAAAAGCCTGATCAACTTTTCATGTGGGAATGTACGTCCATAACAGACATAAAAAATATGAAAAAGCTTCGATTTAACGTAGATAAAACATTTAAACCGCTGATTACAGCCAACAACACAGAAGTAATAGTTAGGTGTGGTGATAATCCGATGAACGTCAAGGCGTCTTTGGAGAAGCTTATACCAAAAATGTTGTTGGAGGGTACAAAGGAACTAGCTTTGAAGGATGATGATAGTATATTTAATATAATTCACATTGAACAATTTAAAAATATATTCAATAGTTTAAAGAGAAAACGTGAGGAAAATTTGAGAATTCTGCTATATAAGGAACCAGTACGAATAACTGACAAAGATGAACAGAATAATTTGATTTCGGAATATCACAATGCACCCGCAGGAGGTCACTTAGGCATCAGGAAAACAATTTTGAAACTCAAACAAAGATACATATGGAAGAACATGTCTAAAATGGTCAAAAAACACATTTTGAATTGTGAAGACTGTAAAGTAAATAAACAAGTCAAACATACGAGAGAAAAGTTAATTATAACTGACACCCCAAACACAAGTTTTGAGGTCATCTCTATAGACACGGTAGGACCTCTGCGATTTTCTAATCAGTTTAGATACGTTTTAACAATGCAAGATGATTTAACCAAATACGTTATAGCTTGCCCTATTGAATCGAAAGATGCCAGGACAGTTGCAAAAGCTCTAGTTGAACATGTAATTTTAATTTACGGAAATTTCAAGATTCTTAAATCGGATAGAGGCACTGAGTTTGCGAATGAGCTAATATCTGAGGTGTGCAAATTTTTAGAAATAAATCAAGTTTTCAGTACACCTTATCATCACGAAACGTTGGGCTCAATAGAGAGAAACCACAGAGTACTTAATGAATTTCTCTTAAACTTTTGCAAAGGTGATGAATGGGATCATTGGATTCCTTATTTTTGCTTTTCGTATAACACGACGCCACATGTAGATACTGGTTACACACCATTTGAGTTGATATTTGGTAGGTTGCCTAACCTCCCAAATGACAAAATTTTCAATTTCAAACCCATTTATGACACGGAACATTATGCAAACGAGCTAAAAGCTAGACTGCAATTCTCTTTGAAAAGAGCAAAAGAACTTATACAAATCGCAAAAGAAAAACGCGTTAATCAATCTTCTAAAATTAACCCTTTAAATTTGAAAGTAGGTGACTATGTACTTGTAAAAAACCTTAATCGAAGAAAGTATCAACCGCCTTACCACGGTCCATATAAAATAGTTGAAACAAAGGGAGTAAACTCTATCTTAGACATAGGAAATTCTCGTAAAGAGTTTCATAATAACAATTTGAAAAAATTCTAATGAATTTAATATATAAAGAAAAAGTATTTTTATTTATGTGATAGTTTTAAGATCTACATTGTAACCTTGAAGTATTTACCCCATTTCATTATTACTTACATAAGACTGAATTTTCAATTGTTGTAAGAATATATTTTCAATGTTTGTAAAAATTTAAAAAATTTTTTCTATAAAAAAAAAAAAATTTTTATAAATTTTTCTTAGGGGTTAGGGTGTAGTGTGCACATACTATAAGGTATTAATAAGTCGGCGTATACCTACTTTGTTTAGCATTATTATAAGTACCGTATTATTATATGTAGTTTTTACAAATATTAAATTGGAAATATTCCTGATTCATTTTTGTAGTTGCAGGAATATTGTTTCCAATTTTTTTGTAGTTTGTAGCATAGAAAAAGGATATATAAACACATAAGTTTGTAAATAAAGGATCAATTATTATTCTGCCTTCAAATCGGCATTTTTAATTTATTTTGGCATTCATCTGCCTTAATCAAACACCGGCATATAAAACTGCCTGTGCAACTCATCATTGAGGCCCGTGGCGTTAATTAGCGCCGGCCAACTAAATTTAGAAAATAAATCACAGAGCCTCCACAACGGCAAACTCTCCCTCACATTATAACGTATAATTTGTCCAAAAAATATAAGGGTAGTTGTTAAGTATTCGTGTTTTTAGCTAGTAAATTGTTCATTTACTTTTTCACATTTTTGAGAGCAATTTTGAAAATTTTCTTTTTACTCTCGTTGTAAATTTTTACTAGTAAAGTAAATGAACATACCTAAAAACAAAAAAATACGATTTTACAAAGTATATAAAATAATAACAATAACATAAAATAGATAGTATTCTACAACGTTATAAAAATTGATTCATATCAAAATTGTTTTTTATTTCCTAGCTGTCTATATTGTTTGATAATATCCAAGGTGAAATTGACAGCGCAGCTGATAACTTTTTTTTTTTAGTTTTAATCTGTTTCAGATGTCAATGGCATAATTAAAACAAAATTGGAAAAAAAATTAAAACAATTTTTTAAATTATGTATTCTATCTTGTGCGCCAGATATCATCCAGAATGCTCCCCTATCTTGCTGGCCATTTTCCCCTTTCCAAGCTCTATGATCTGAGACTTTAATTTTCACGAAATAATTAAAAGTTTCACGAAATAATTAAATGTTTGTTTCTTATTGTTAATTTTTTTTATTATATTTTTTAATTCCTTTTTGTGTTTATATTTTTTTCCTGACATTTGAAAAAAATTTATTTTTTGTAGTGTTGTATTTATTGCTCTTGCATTTACCTGGTATGAATTCGCCTTGATAATATCTTGTAAAAGTTTCCAAGTATACTGATATGCATTAAGGTAGATCCTATGAAATGTCGACTTATTGACAGCTAGGAAACGAAAAACAAGCTGTTTAAAATTTTTTGATCTGAATCAATTTTAGATGCTAGTATAGCTTATATTATAGTAAACACAGTTGTTTTAATATAAAAATATATTTTTTATAATACAAAATGGGTTTTTAAAAATGAAAAGAAAAATTCAAAATTCGGTGCGTTTTTTTTTTCTTTTTTTACCAAATTTTAGTGCGTTTTGAAATTTCTAAGTTGACAACACTGATAGTCGACAAATGCGCAAATTTCAGCAAACCGGGTCTGTAGGAAATGTGAAAACACAAAGACCGACTGTTTGGTGTTTTTTTTTTTTTTGGTGAGAAATTCAATGCCCATGTTATTCCACGACGTGGCGATGTAGTGACCGCCACGATCATGTGATTTGACACCGTTGGACTTTTTGTCTTTGAGGATATGTTAAAGCAAAGTGTACGTCAATAAGCCAAGAATATCTCAAGAGCAAAAAGATGAGATAATTCGGAACATTAACGACATTGAACCTAATTTATGTGTCGAGAGTCATTTGATGGAGATTATTATTATTTATTAATAGATATAAAATTTTGTACATATAAGGTTATAATTATACAAGATTTCTTTATCTATATATGGCAAAACATAATTGTTGTGTGCCAGATTAGCATGTTACTAAACATACAGTACAAACGTTTATTTATAATTATATGAAAGTGTAAAAAAATAAAAAAGAAAGTTAACTATGTAACAAATTCACTAAGTATCAGTCTTCTATACTTTAAACAGGATTCAACGTATTTATATAAGCTTTTAAAATTAGAACCATTCTGTATGCTAATGACCTCATTTTCATTCAGTTTCCTTTTTTGAAAGTACTGTTGTCTAAAAGCATTATATATGGGACATTCACCAATTATATGCAGGACATTTTCAGATTTGTCAAGGTTGCATACTGTGCATATACCAGTAGTGTTGTTCTGGAATGCTCTACCATTAATATCTAGTAGACCTCTTCTGGCTCGTAATATAAGTCCAGTCATCCTTGATGAATAATTTTGTTGCAAAATTGGTAACGTATAGAAATTAAGCTTATGGTATAGATCGTGAAATTGAGATCTACGTGCATCACTGATGAACTCATCTCTCTCTTTATTTATTAGCTGTTGCAGTATGCTTTTCCAGTTGCTGCTAATTAATGTATTAGGTACAGTATTAATATGTAAGTCTTGCCTTATATATTTCCATTGCGCAAACCAATATATATATTTTTTTTTTTAACAGATTACATATTCTGCTAGTATACGAGATATTCTGTACTCATTCATATTTAAAATCTTGTTGACATAGCATAAATGAAGTTTCAAAGATGTTATGTATAGTTTCAAGATGTATTACATAATTTGGAGCCGTGGCAGGTAAACAGAGCATTCTTTTAATAAAATGTCTGGATAGCTTTTTAACCTCATCGTATTTTTGAAGTCCCAATGAAGCAACGTATGCTAGTATACGAGATATTCTGTACTCATTCATATTTAAAATCTTGTTGACATAGCATAAATGAAGTTTCAAAGATGTTATGTATAGTTTCAAGATGTATTACATAATTTGGAGCCGTGGCAGGTAAACAGAGCATTCTTTTAATAAAATGTCTGAATAGTTTTTTAACCTCATCGTATTTTTGAAGTCCCCAGATCTGTGCAGCATATAACATTATTGATTTAGAAGCAGCCTCAAATATTTTAAGTTTACTGTAATTGGAGATATGAGGGTTTGCTATATATTTTGATCAAGTTGAATTTATAGCCAGCTTGGCAAAAGACAATTTATTTTTTAAATGTTTCTTAAAGGACATATTGTCTGTGATTTCCACCCCTAGATACTTGTAGGTATTGACAATTTCAATGTGATTTTCGCCATATTTCCAGCTTAAATTAGCAGAAATTCTTGTGCACGTACGAAACACAATTCATTTTGATTTTTCAAGGTTAACTTTTAGAGACCATGTTAAACCGAGCAGTGAAATCGTTGTTGCTGGTGATTTCAATGTTCACAACTCATCCTGGCTTCGCCATTCGAGTCATACAACTCCAGAAGGCCAATATGTCGAGTTATTCGCTGCGCACAACCACCTAGCGCAATTAGTGAATGAGCCAACGCATATTCCATGTGTTGAAGGGCACCATTCAAACACACTTGACCTATTCCTGACTTCACACCCTGAAAAGTATGAAGTCAGAGTTAGTGCACCTCTCGGCAATTCGGATCATTGCACCATTTCTGCCTCCTTTTCGATCTCGGGACTTCGTAACGTTTCAAAATCAGCTACGAAACGTTCAATATTTATTTACGAAAAGGCGCGTTGGGCTGAGCTCAACCAATTTTATGAGCATTTTAATTGGAAACTTTGTTTTCTAGATAGCGACATAAATGCTTCAGCAAAAATGGTCGAGAACATGATATTGCTAGGGATGAAATCATTCATCCCCTCTAAGCAGATTTCGGTTAAACCAAGAGTGAAATCCTGGTTTAATCAGACGTGCAAAAGTGCAGTCAGATCCAGAGAAGAAGCATTCAGTATTCGCGTTTAAACAAAAACCCAGACACTGATTTGCTACGCAAAAAGGCAAGGACTTCGTGTGCCAAGGTACTTAGGCGTGAAAAGTTTCTTCACGAATAGCGTCTTCGTGCCAAGGTCCTTACAGCTCCCCGGGGAAGTAAGACCTTTTGGTCATTCGTTAAAAGAGTAAAGAACAATGCTAGTTCATCAATTCCAACTCTCTTAATGAATGACCAAGTATTCACCGACCCGGTTGACAAGGCTAACCTGTTGGCTGAAATTTTTGCAAGCAATTCTTACTTGCCGGAAAGCAGTCAACCACTCCCCAAGCTCGAAAGAGTATCTGTAACTATGCCAAAGATGTTCTTCCGGGCTCGAGCAGTTAAAAGGGTTTTGACAGACCTCGACATAAATAAGACTCCTGGACCGGATGGCATTCCAGCACTGGTCTTGAAGCAGTGTTCTTCAGCGCTTGCGCGTCCATTAGCACGCCTCTTCAGCATACTTTATCATGCTGGTGAGTTCCCATCATGCTGGAAAGTTGCTAATGTAACGCCAATTCCCAAAAAGGGTGAGGCAAATAACCCTGAAAATTACCGCCCAATTGCAATTTGCTCTGCGCTTTCCAAAGTTATGGAAAGTATGGTCAATTATCTAGAGTCGCATAAATTACTCGTCAATATGGATTTCATAAGAGTCGTTCTACTGGAGATCTTCTGGCATATCTCTCTGAGAACAGTGTCAAAAGCACATGAAAAGTCGACAAAGAGAGCGTATGTATTTTTGCCACTTGCTCTGTTTATGTGTACGATATTTGTTAGATTAAAAATATCGTCAGCAGTAGAATAATTTTTTCTAAATCCAGATTGGAATTCATTGAGAATATTGTTTCTGTTGGTCCAAAAAATTAAGCGATTTAGAATGATGGAGTTAAAGATTTTGCTTATAGTATCACCTAAAGACAAACCACGATAATTTGACGGGATGGGATGTTCGGATCACCTTTTTTGATGGAGATATGCCATCGACGCCGTGGCGAGCATTTGGTTGATATTTTGTTTCACACATAATTTTCTTAGATCTTTCTATCATAATAAAGCATATTAAGATAATTCACTAAAATTACATCAAAAAGCAATAAAAAAAATTCAGAGGTTTATTGCGAATAATTCTACCACATTTTTTCTCCATTTTTATTTTATTTATTTTAATAACAAAAATTATTTTTAGTATTTTTGTTTACTTACCTTTTTTTCCAACATTTTGTATCCTTTCTGTTCCGTTATTTATAGAAATTTTTTAAACCTGTATGAATTACTTCTTGTTCTCTTACTCGTATTCGGTTTCATCTGAACTAAACTTTTTCTCAGAAACTATCTTCATCTTTATAAACTTTAAGCATATCATGATAAAAAAGAGGTTCAACAAATGATAATTGTGCTGTTTTTGTTTATTTTTTAATCGCTTTTAAAATCTTTTGTTAAGTTGTGTTAAATTTGCATATCAATACAAATGAAAGTTTTGACATTTCGCGCAATTTTGCAATATTTGTAACAACTAATTAATTTATTCTTGATCATAATTTACATAAATTTTATTATTTGCAAACAAACAAACTTTAATGTCTGTTTTGGTTTGCTATTTGGTAATTTAATATTTATGCTTATATTATTATGATTATTTATTATTACTTTATACAAAGTTTTTTCGTTTGCTTCTTAATTTGGTTTATTAACTGGGTTCACTAACACAGTGCTTCAAAAAAACTAAATTTTTCTGTTAAGCTGAAAGTCCATAACACGCGTTCTAAGCGGCATCGCATTCTAAGCGTCTGACAAAAAAGTAGAATCAATGTAATTTTATGTGAGAGGTTACACAGCACAAAGCGCAGGACGCGTTAATCGCGAACGGCGCCAAAAGTAGGTTTACTTTCTACATTATAAAAACTGTCAGCTGTTTTTGATAGCCACAGATCACAATTTATTATATTTTTTCAAAGTTATCGCCAAGAATATTTGTGCCGTGGATTGTTATTTTATATTTTTGTGTTAAAACATGCTTTTATTGAAAAAATAATTCAAACACAACAAAAAACTTTTCGCATGAAAAGCGTTGCATGTAACTTGAGATTAGAAAAGGTGCAGAACGCGTAGAAAGTTTGAACGCGCGTAAAACGCGCAGTGCATATAACGCGTGGTATGGACTTTCAGCTTTACTGTTGACACAAAATTTAAAACGTTAAGAAACCAGTATACTGGTGGAAGTGTAGGTAGCAATTTCATGATACTAGATTTCACTTCTATCTAGAGAAAATAGCAAGATTGTTTTCCATATGCTTCAAAAATTAATAGTTTCTTCAAATTCATTTGTGGGTGGTTTTAAGGAATTTGCAAATATTATTTGTAATGTGGTTTTGATCTGCGTAACGTATTATTCCATTGGAACACCACGTTTGTCAACATAACTTTAATAGGTGCTTAAAGAATTAAATTAAGCATCAGCGAAATGTTTTTAGATATCATAACAAATAACGTAGATTCTTTTTACAAATTACTTTCCACATAAGAACATAAGTCATTGCATCCGAAACTTTTTTCAACGCCTAAAGGCATTTTGTTTTCACACCATCACATCTAAAGTAAAAGAAGAAATATGATTTGAAAATAAACAGCCTTAATTTGCTTAACGTCTGGTTTTAATATTTTTATTATTTGCTTTTGTAAAAAATGCAACCCTGATCCAATGAAAAATCTTATTGTTTAAACAAATTTCTAAAAATGGTGAAGTGTTATGGGATGTCAAATCTCTTACCGTATTATTTCTCATTTTCATAACGCTTTACATTCACACTATCACACTTGCACGTATTATTTGATACAGAGTGTGATAGCCTGAAGTGCCCTTTGAGGCCCTATCAGACTATTATACAAGTAATTATAAATACTTTAATTCGATTTTGTGAGATAAAAGTCTAAACACATTCACATTTGATATAAACTTAAAAATTTGAGTAGAAAAGAAAACAGCTGTTCATATTTTTTTATATAGTCAGCAGAGAGATGTGCCAACATAAAACTTTACACGGCGCCAGGTGAGCTCTTCGTCGTAGGCGATAGACGTGCCGGCGTTTGAAAATCTTTAGCAGCTCATATAATAATTATGTAAAACAGATCCAAATTTAAAAGCACCAACATATTTTATGTTCTACATATAGCATGAGCAAAATACATTTATATACGACAGCTAAATCCCAAATTTCGAGCTTTCTTATAACGACAAGAAATACTATCGGTGACGCACGCCATCGGCTAATAAATAGTCGGCTAGTAAATCTTTATACAGCTGGTTTCCTAAAAGACACAACCCTGATCCAATGAAAAGTATTATCGTTTTGAAAAGTTTAAAAAAACAAAAAAGTCGTATGGGATTTCAAATTTTTATCGTATTATTTTTCGTATGTATGACGGATTACATTCAGACTATCAGACTTGCACGTATTATTTGAACTGGGCTTTAGCAGCGTGCTTGTCAAATTTCGCTCTGCAAAATGTATACATGGTCTGTAAACGCAAAAAAAAATTGACTTTGTTGGGTAATATGTTTAATTACAAGAAGATAATGAAAAATACAAAATGAAAGCAACAAATGCATCAAATTAAATGTTCTTACTTTTAAGGCCGACCGTAAATGTAGAAATGTAAATGTACATGTATAATTAAACTGTTTAAGTAGTTAAATTTGTATACACACATAATATATTTTAATCAATTTAAGGCTTTTCTATAAAATACGCAAAATGAATATACATACATTGCATAATTTATACACTCCGCACAATTTTTGCAACTTTCAAATTATTTTTAACCCCAACATTTATTAGCCCGATTTCCAAAATATACTCCTCAAACACAATCTTGCAACGACAAAATTATTTTTAATAATTGGTTCATAATATAGAGTTATTTATGCTGATATAAATCTAAGAAAGCCATACAGTATTAAATTTAGGTCTGTGATGAAATAAAAATGTAATAATAAAAAATTTTTTATATTTTTTAAATATAATAAACTAATAATTAGATTACATAACTACCATTTTAGTGTTGCTATATATTAATATTGTTATATATTATAAGCAACTGAATTTTATTTGTTGTTTTGGTAGTATCAAAAAGCCGAGAACAAAAATTCAATTCAAATTTGAGTTTTATTCGCTATATTAGCTTCCAACATTGGTACCAATTATAAATAGCTTGTTTTTTGTGTTTCCCAGCTGGAGCTCATATGAAACGTCGACATATAAACAGAAAAATAAATATTAGAAATTTTAGGTACACTTTAAACCATTTTCGTACTTTTTGTATATGTACTGAATACTATGAACTCTCATCACTGCTATGAACAGCTGTATTGCTTTTATTTTTGTAATTTATTTGATATAATGATATGGACGATGAAAATTTAATTATTTTCTTTAACAAACAATAATAAATATAAACATGAACAACAGAACACATTTTCTTCACATGCACTTTTGTTTTTTGTTTATGTCAAAAATACATGATACGGTTTTAAGTGTTCCATAAGTGCTACTACATTTACATTTACGTTACAGTTACAATTTCTACGGTCGGCTAAATGGCATTTAACGCATTTGATTACACTGTGGAACCATTTCAAGTTAGCAAAAGTCAATTCGATTCTGAGAGTGAGGGATGAAAATAGAGGCTAAATTGGAAGACTCCGTAACGCGGCGTTTGTTTATAATGTTAGTTAACATTTTTTTTAATCGACCTTTGAACTATGCACTAAAATGCTGATTTTTAGCATAATGTTTATATGGTTTTTTGGCTATAACTCGTCGAATAATCTGTAGACTACTAGAGACCTGTGCAACAACTCATGTTTTTTTAATTGATTTAGTGGTGCTTATGAAGCAAAATTTTGGAAAAATTATTGTTTTTCATGCTTTTTAATAATATTTTTCACAAAACCAGTATGCAAATCGCTTAAACGTATAATGCAAGAAGTATGGTTTTGCGATTTAAAATCGGCTAATAGGCATTTTGGAAAACGCATATCGCTTAAAATTAGCGACTTTAACTGCCTTGTATATATTGAAGTGAACTGATTGAATTTGCTAAAACTGAACTTGCAAAAGGAAATAAAATTATTCAGAACTAAAATTTAATACATGTCAAGGCGAATTCATTTTACCGGGTGAAACTGAAAAAACAGATGCTCTACTTTTTTCTCTAATTGTAAAACACCAAGTGTCAAAAGTTGTTTCCGGTTTGCTCACATACATGTATATCTGCAAGTAAAGTGCATACACATGTACATACTTTCTATACAATTTTTTGACACACGAGTCGCTCAAGCACCAACAAAACACCATGTTGTTTTTGGATTGTTGTATTTATTGTAATCCCAGTTTGACCTGGTATAATGAATTCGCCTTGATTCATGTGTTTTCTTTTGATTTCAATAAAAAGTTGAAAGAATTTTAGACATTTATAATTAAAAAAAACCAAATTAAAAAATTTCTCTATTTGTTGTCAATGTATGTATGTATGTATGTATGTAAAACTCATGTACATATGATTTCGTAAACAGGTCCGAAACGCGCGTTCCTTAGGACGCCTAAAAATCTGTCGTTTTTTAGAATGCTTTGCGGTTTAAGATCGCGCGTTTCTCAGAATATGGCGATAAGTCTTTGTGGCTTTTTGTTTGATCTATAATGTGCTTCTCAGTTTCTTCTTTGTCTTCCTTTTTTTCCTCGTCTTCTTTTTCTTCAGACGTGTTATTATACCAACAAAAGCGATTTTTTTTTTTGTACAGGCGAACTAATTTCAAAAATAAAGATTTAGTTAAGACTGGGAATTCAGCCGAAGCTTCACATTAAACTTGGCATTGCTAAAAATGGTTTGAAATGTATCGCAAAAAGATCAGGAGTATTGAACTGCTCAAAAGACACTTTTCCAAGACTAAGTAACGCCAAAATTCAGGAAGGGATTGTCAATGGTCCCGACATACGGAAACTAATCAGTCGTCAAGATTTGGACCTAGTTCTGACAGATCGAGAATTAAAGCATGGCTCACATTTTAAGCAGTCATTAAAGGAATTTTGGGTAAAGAATGCAAAGACAACTACAGGCAATCTATTGTAAATATGTTGGCAGCTTTAGATGAAATTGGGGTTAATATATCGTACAAAATTCATCTCTTGCATCAGTATATTGATCAACTCGCTCAACAGTTGTCAACTCAATCTGATGAGCAAGGCGAACGTTATAACCAACTGCGCTTCCATATGAAATAAAGTAACTATGGTGTGTGCATATTTCGAATATCCTAGATTTTTCTAATGTCTTTGTCAGAGCGCACAATTTAAACATGTTAACGATTGAAAACTATTTATTCGTGGTATAAAAACACATTTGAAGAGGAGGAAGACGAGTAAAAAGAGGAAGAAGGTGAACACAAAAAAGAAATTCCAGAATATCTGTTGGAAGAAATTATCTACCTTTCTGATGATGATGACCAAGATATTAGAGACAGCAGTAGCGATGTTGATCCACAGCCGCCTGCTAAACGGCAACTGGCCAAATCTTTAATTTAATTTGTTTTACTTAAAACTTTTCCTAACTAACATTTCAAAATTATATTTTTCCCTATATTCTTATAATTACGTTTTCAATGTTTCTTCAAAACCAACACTGAACAAAATTGGTGCATAATAAGAAATGAGAAGTAAATTAATATTAAGCTGGAAACCGCAAGTTTTGTATTATGATTGTTTTCTTTTCAAATGAAATTTATTGACCAAACTGACAAGCACATTATAGATCAAACAAAAAACAATTTTATTTTCCTTTTATAATTATTGATCATAGAAAATTTGTATTGTAAAAACTCTTTCTTAAGAAAAACTTAAGAAAGGAAAAACTTATATAAATAAAGTTCGAAGGTCGATCAAAATAAAAAAAAAAAAAAAAGAAGAAAAAAATCTAACTAACATAAACAAACGCCGTGATAGGGGCGCAAAAGTTAGTTCAGATTTGAGCTAACCTTTCAGCCATGTTGAGAGAACGCGCGTTCTGAAACCGCAATGCGTTTTGAAAAACGCTTAATTGATTTTTAGGTGCTCTGAAGAACGCGCGTTTTACTGGCGTTTAGGAGTTTTTTTTTTTCGAAAAAATACAACATGTGTTTTACATACGTATATATCAAGGCAGCTTTATACAGGTAGTGGCAGAATTACAATAAAAACAACACCAACAAACATCAACATGTATTTTGTTGGCAGAATTTACGAATAATTGTCAAAATTTTGAAACATGAAAAAGTGTAAAATTCTTTAAACTTTTTATTGAAATAAAAAGTTTCGGACCTGTTTACGAAATCATATGTACATGAGTTTTACATACGTACGTATAGGTAAGTGGTAGTTATACAAAACGAAAAAAATTTGACAACAAATAGAGAAATTTTTTAATTTGGTTTTTTTTAATTATAAATGTCTAAAATTCTTTCAACTTTTTATTGAAATCAAAAGAAAACACATGAATCAAGGCGAATTCATTATACCAGGTCAAACTGAGATTACAATAAATACAACAATCCAAAAACAACATGGTGTTTTGTTGGTGCTTGAGCGACTCGTGTGTCAAAAAATTGTATAGAAAGTATGTACATGTGTATGCACTTTACTTGCAGATATACATGTATGTGAGCAAACCGGAAACAACTTTTGACACTTGGTGTTTTACAATTAGAGAAAAAAGTAGAGCATCTGTTTTTTCAGTTTCACCCGGTAAAATGAATTCGCCTTGACATGTATTAAATTTTAGTTCTGAATAATTTTATTTCCTTTTGCAAGTTCAGTTTTAGCAAATTCAATCAGTTCACTTCACTATATACATGCAAGTTGAAGTCGCCAATTTTAAGCGATATGCGTTTTCCAGAACACCTATTTGGCGATTTCAAATCGCAAAACCATATTTCTTGCATTATACGTTTCTCAGAACACCTATTTTCAAATCGAAAACGCTAAATTTAAGCGATTTGTGTTTCTTAGAACATGCATGTTTGCTAACTTGAATTTGTTCCACAGTGCTATACAGGGTGTCCGTTGGAAAGGTATACTACATGTTTTGCCGCCATTTTAGTAAACATTAATTAGCCTTGACAGTTCATATTTGACAGTCGTGAAATAGACACGTGCCAAGTTTGTTATGAAAAAATATTGGATAAATCAACGTGGTTTAATCGTTAAAACATTTTATCAAAATTAATCACTTAACAAATCATGGGTGACGAGGCACATTTTCATTTGAATAAGTATGCCAATAAATAGAATAGTGGGTACTGGGCAATGCAGAACTCAAATTATTTATCAGTTACCTTTGCATCAATTACAACTGACAGTCCGGTGTGCAAATTGGTCAGGCGAAATCATTGGAGCTTACTTCTTTGAAAAATGGTAATTGTAAAATGAGGAGCGGTACTGTGGTATTATTGAAAGCTTTTTAACGCCATAACTGCATGCTTTGGGCTTGATTAAGATATGGTATCCACAGGATTACAATTGAATTACTTCGAGTAGTATATCTTCCCGGCGGACACCCGTTAGCAACTAGATTTATATACGTTAACATAACTACTCGCAGTAATTCCATTGTATATATGTAAAGCTTATAGAGAAACTTGGTCACATTTCAATTTGTTTATCAATTTTCATGAAGTTTGTATGAAGACTTAAAAAAATTAAATCTTTTTAGGGGAAGAAGCAAATACTTTCATAGTCTACACGCTTTCATGAAGTATGATTTTTTGAAATCCGAATTAAAGGTTCTAGGTAACATTAAGGTAGGATTCCTAGTAGATTTTGAAAAAGTAATAAATGGACTATTTGATACAATAGTGAAGAAAACCAATTGATTTAAATTATCTCATATACAAATTATTTTAATGCAAACTCCAATTTTCGTTACAGCTTCAAAACATTGAATATGTTTTTTTTCAGAAGTTTGGCTTTCTGTGTTTCCGTACTTTCGACATATTTTATCTCTTTTTGATACAAACTTATGTTTGGTCTCATTTGCAGAGAGCTACCCAAAAAGTAGTGAAGTAACACACCTTATGTCAGATTAAACTAAATACGCAAATAGGAAAGCAAGTTTAAAGTACTAATTTCTGACCAACAAATGAATCGAACACTTAAAAAGCTGTTGTGAAATATATGGTGTGTAAATGTGGCTTAATTAAAATAATGAAAGTTCCCTGAAGAATTGCTGTTGTTTTATTATTCTTAGTTTGTATGTTTTTCTTTTTTAATGTCTGTATTGAAAATCACATGGTTTTAACTTTTTCGAAATAACAAGAAAACAGCCTTTGTTTTTACAAGTTTTTGCCTAAAAGCTCCAATGTAGAGAAAATTAAGATATCTGAAGTAACTTTAATGATAATATAAGTGCTTTAAAACATCTGATATATAAAGATTAATAATACATCGTAAATAAAATGTTTGATTATGTACAAAAAGCGAAATGATATTATTAAAACTTTTGGATAAATAAAATTATTCGAACTGCAAAAATAAACAAATAGCTCATATTAAGCATATAAGGACACGTTTACATGGTAATACAAGATGTTTAGATTCTACCAAATTCTCTGTGTACTTAAAAAAAGGCAAATAAAAGTATGTTGTAAGTATTTTTATGGTTACATTTTTATTATGAAAGTCTAACGAAGTGGCTGATGATCGGAATTCTACAACATTTACAAAACAATATGCAGTATTCTTGAACTGCAATGGTTTGGGTTTGTAAATGTTGCACCATCTTCAATAAGTACTAGTGCTGCCAATGCAAATTTAAAAATACAACTCTGATTTTTTTATTTTATTTTTTTTTAGCTTTATTATTTTATTTATTGAATCTACATAAAAAAATGTAATGACAATAAGTATTCAAATCTTAATACTAAAAAAAAAATTGTGATTAAAGTCCTGCCAGTGCTGGACAAAAATTTATTTTTAAGCGAATATTATTTCAGAATTCAGTCATCTGCTTAGAGCTCTAATAGTAGCCAAAGTATCCCTCCTTTTCAGATGGGTATGACCACCAAAGTTAAGAATATTAACTGCAAGAGGATTTGGAGCGTCTGTAATTGTACGGAGTATTCTATTTTGACTTCTTTGAATTTTTTCAATGTTGGATGCCGAGGCTGTGCCCCATAATTGAATCCCATAGCACCATATTGGCTTTAGAATCGAGTTGTACAGCAAAAGTTTACAATCAAGTTTCAAGGTCGAATTTCTGTCTATTAGCCAGTTAATTTGCACTGCTTTCAATTTCATCTGCGTTACTTTTGCCTCGATGTGCGACTTCCATGTTAGTCTACGGTCAAGATGAATACCGAGGTATTTGACTTCACTGTGTCGAGGTATTAATTTATTGTTAATAGTAATGGGTGAGCATGTTCCTAGGGACGCAGTGCGAATGTAACATGGGCACACTTTTGCTCATTAACCTTGATTTTCCAAAGCTTGAGCCATTTCTCTAGTTTGTTGATATGTTCCTGTAAATTTATTGATGCTTGCTGGTGGTTACTATGTATGTTAAGGAATGCTGTATCATCTGCAAATGTTGAAGTGTGAATGTTGGTGCTTGGATAGGCCCTAATATGCTTCCTTGGGGAACTCCAGCTTCAATAGGCTGGGCGGGACTTATGAAATCGCCTTCTTTTAGTATAAATTGACGACAATATAAATAGCTTTCCAAAAGGTTATGTATGTTTGCAGGTAAGTTAAACTTTATTTTATGCATTAAGCCATCGTGCCACAATACAACTCTGATGTGATGAGAATACTGAGTTATCTCAAATGGTTTAGAAAATGAAATTTTACTGACCGCATGTCAATTTTTGCATTTAGATTTCTCGCCTGTTGAATACATTTTGTTTTTATAAAATAATATTTCCTTTATTCTACACATATTTTTCACAGATCTAAATATTTATATTACCATGTAAAGGTGCTTTAAATGGTATATTACAATGTTTACTTGACAGCCATTCATAAGCTTTTTCCACTGATCAACATCTTCATGAAACGCATGAAAGATGTTGAAAATGTGAAACACTGTTTACATTGCTCACATCTAACATCTACTATCAATCGAAAATATTATTTTTTAATGTTCAAATAATTTAACAAAAAGACGTAAAATTTTTTGGAAATAAATTAATTTTAAAAACAAAAAGATGGTTATAAAATTTATGTACATAAGTATGTCTATAAATAAAATGAAGGCTAATTTAACAAAAACGCAGAAAAAATTATTACAGAAAAAAATTAATAAAGAATACACATGCAAACAATTGACACATGATAAATAAATTATGATTTTCTTTTTAATTTTTTCAAAATAAATGACGTTTTTTCATCGACGCCACAAGAATAATCGACATTATTGCCACTTTTCTAGTGATGACGCTGAAATAATCGAAAGATGTTGAATGGAATAAAATAATACCATGTTCAGACAGTAATATGAGACACTTGGTTCGCTCTCCGAACCACTATTGCGAAACTAGGTGTTCAGACGATTGTTTTTTGCATCACACTGATGTTTACATAATTTGTGCAAACGGTTCACTAATTCTTTTTTAAATTTTTATTTAAATCTTTATGTAAGTATCAAATTTTTACATTTTCAATATGTTTATTTTACATTACACATTAATTATCTTTTTTTTTTCTTTGTTTAAATTTTTTTGCAGCTAGTTCAGATAAACTAGCGATAATTTATTATCAAATTTGGAGATGATAGTAGTTTTTGCTTGGTTCGCAATAAGATTCAAAATGAACCAAGTAGGTTCGCTCTCAAAATTTTGTATAGCAAACCATGTTGGTTCAATTAAGATTGGACTGCGGACCACGAATGAGAGAGCGAACCTCGAAAATAAGCCTTCGTGTGAACATGCTATAAGATAGGAACAATGTAGTACAATGTATTTCTTATGGGAAGATGTTATCGTCTTCAAAAACTGATGGTAGATGTTAGATGTTCTTCAGTAGAAAAAGCCTAATAGCCTATCATTTTGAAATCACGTTACATACAAATTTTTGTGCACATAACACCTTTTTCGCGATATTATTTTTTTTTTTTTTTATATTGGACCAGTACTCAGGGGATGGCCCCTACATATGCAGTGCATTGTACCAGAACTAGGAAAATAGGTTGTGCGGAGGGGGAAAGAGGGAGTAGTGTTTGTGAACATTTGACTTGAACCTTCCAACGTTATAACAGACAGGAAACACGTCTGCAGGCAAATTATTCCACAGACGAAGCGTTCGGCTGAAAAACGAATTCTCTCTGTAATGCGTAGTGCGATTCCCCGGGCGATCGACCACAAATGGACGATGAGCGCGTGCTACGTAAAAATGTGCGAGTTTCGGGAACAAGATCCCTAATCTCGTCAGAGCAAAATCCATTGTAGTAACGATAGAACAGAGTAACGCACCCCACACTGCGTCGATGCTCCAGTGAGTCAATAGAGTTGGATACCCTACTGTCGCCCTCTCCTGCACACGGTCGAGTAACCCCAAAATAGACTTTGAGGCACCGGCCCAAACATGAGAGTTGTATTCCATTTTCGGTCGGATGTAGGTGGTATAAATAGTGAGGAGGTCGGATGGAGTGAAGTAAATCTTACACCGTTTCAAAAAACCAAAACACTTGAATGCTTCTTTGGAGACATGAAAAATGTGTTCAGTCCAGCGAACATCACACTGTATCTTCATTCCAAGAACATCAAGAGCATCCGATTCCTCAATATTTATACCATCCATGAGTACAGATGAAGCAGCACCTGCGGTCGTTTGCTTGTGTGTTAATAAGCAACATTGGGTCTTACGAGCGTTAAAGGCGACTCTGTTTTTACGACCCCATTCGGAGATTAATAGAAGGTCACTATTGAGTGAATCATTCATATTTAGCCTCTTGGCAGCGATCTCTGATAGGCTGGGCCTATAGCTAAAAGAGTACGAATGGCAAATGCTGCTGTCATCTGCGAAAGAGTAGATAGGGTTGGAAGTTTGGTAGAGAAGATCATTTAGAAAAATAAGGAATAGGGTAGGAGAAAGAACGGAGCCTTGCGGAACCCCTGAATTAATCTTGAACTCATTTGATGAGACCCCATCTATAACAACGCGTATAGTGCGGTCTCTGAGAAAACTCGATATAAACCGAGAGAAGTCATCACCGACACCAAAAGCAGTAACTTTTGCCAGTAGTGCACCATGCCACACTCTGTCAAACGCTTTTGAAATATCCAGAGCCACCACCCTACTTTCATCGAAATGATGGATTGAGTTGCACCATTTCTCTGAAAGATATGCCATAAGATCGCCAGTAGAACGACCCTTACGAAATCCATATTGACGACCACAAAGTAGTTTATGCGACTCCAGATACCTCATAAGGTGATGGTTGACCATGCTTTCCATTACTTTGGAAAGTGTAGAGCAAATTGCAATTGGGCGGTAATTTTCAGGGTTATTTGCCTCACCCTTTTTTGGGTATTGGTGTTACATTAGCAACCTTTCAGCTTGATGGAAACTCACCAAAATGGTAAAGTAAGCTGAAAAGGCGTGCTAATGGACGCGCAAGCGTAGAAGAACACTGCTTCAAGACCAGTGCTGGAATGCCATCCGGTCCAGGAGTTTTGTTTATGTCGAGGTCTGCCAAAACCCTTTTAACTGCTCGTGCCCGGAAAAATATCTTTGGCATAGTTACAGATACTCTTTCGAGCTCGGGAAGTGGTTGACTGCTTTCCGGCAAGCAGGAGTTGCTTGCAAAATTTTCAGCCAACAGGTTAGTTTTGTCAACCGAGTCGGTGAATGCTTGGTCATTCTTTAAGAGAGTTGGGATTGATGAACTAGTATTGTTCTTTACCCTCTGAACGAATGACCAAAAGGTCTTACTGCCCCGGGGAGCTGTAAGGACCTTGGCACGAAGACGCTGTTCGTGAAGAAACTTTTCACGCGTAAGTACCTTGGCACACGAAGATCTTGCCTTTTTGCGTAGCAAATCAGTCTCTGGGTTTTTGTTTAAACGCCAATAACTGAATGCTTCCTCTCTGGATCTGACTGCGTTTTTGCACGTCTGATTAAACCAGGATTTCACTCTTGGTTTAACTGAAATCTGCTTGGATGGGATGAATGATTTCATACCTAGCAATATAATATTCTCGACCATTTTTGCTGAAGCATTTATGTCGTTATCTAGAAAGCAAAGTTTCCAATTAAAATGCTTATAAAATTGATTGAGCTCAGCCCAACGCGCCTTTTCGTAAATAAATATTGAACGTTTCGTAGCTGATTTCGAAACGTTACGAAGTTCAGAGATCGAAAAGGAGGCAGAAATGGTGCAATGATCCGAATTGCCGAGAGGTGCACTAACTCTGACTTCATACTTTTCAGGGTGTGAAGTCAGGAATAGGTCAAGTGTGTTTGAATGGTGCCCTTCAACACAAGGAATATGCGTTGGCTCATTCACTAACTGCGCTAGGTGGTTGTGCGCAGCGAATAACTCAACATATTGGCCTTCTGGAGTTGTATGACTCGAATGACGAAGCCAAGATGAGTTGTGAACATTGAAATCACCAGCAACAACGATTTCACTGCTCGGACAATCCTCTAGGATTTTCGATATGGAGTCAGAGAGGGTATCGAAACCAGAAATGGTAGTATCCCGCCCCGTATTTGGACTTCTATATAGAAACCCGAAATGCAAAAAGTGTGACCTGATTTTGAATTTAACACAAAGACAGGTAAATTCGGCATCATGCATGCCTAATGGTTGCTGGCATTGGAACACAACTTCATTGCGAACGTAAATTACAAGGCCCCGATGGAAATTAAATATGGATAGGAGTTGATACCCAGGTATATGAAAATCCTGTGGATCAGCATTCTCAGATACCTGGGTCTCACACAGGGCGAAAACATCCGGCCGATGGAGACAAGTGTGAGCATAAACAGAGAAAAAATTCGTTCTCAGCCCACGAATGTTACAATAATCAATTTTAAAGTTACCTGACATCACGCTGAAAGACCAACAATCAAATCAAATGTTATCTTTGCGAGGCCGAAATTACTTGTTGCGCGATATTATATTACTTGATTTATGCCCGATTTAAGTTAAAAATTCAAATTTGAAGAATTAAGTCCATTCGCCATCAAAAATTTTCAGATTGATGTATGTTTGAATCATATGAATACTGTACTACCAGTAAAAGGAAAGAAAATAATTATTCTATTAGTAAATCCGATATCTTGACTGAAGACCAGTTGCTTGCATAAGAAAACCAACTTATAATTCTCAGCATTTTTACAAGTTCGTTTAGCACGATAAGATTATATTAACCGGTTTTGTAACATTCACAGCGTGTCTTATAAAAATTAGTTTTAGAAATCTATTTCCTCAATTGTTACACAGTGTGTCTGTCTTATTTAAATACAAATATATTATTGACTTTCATATATTCAAACAAAGTAGAAAAAGTATAGATACACTAGGTATATAAAATTGAAATTTATACTCGTAGTCTTCACTTGGATTGACGTTAATTCTCGTTTTGAATACTAATGGTTTTTTCACGAAAAATTGTTTGATACCCAATAAATTAATGATGTTCTGATAGTTTGCTTCTCACATAAATTCAAATGATGTTTTATGCAAATAAAAATATGTGTACGTATAGATTCATATGTATATACTTATGTATGTATGTACAAATGGATATTGAACTATTTTTTTTAATATTATTATTTTTTTAATGTTTCTGGGTTATTTTTTGTTTTAAATGTATCTGATATTCTCTGTTAAGACCATAATCGATTTAAGCATAACAAAAGAAAGACGTGAAAGGTTTACTTTAAATTTTCAGATTTTGCTTAAAGTTGTTTGTTGTGGTGTTAATTAGCCAAAAAGTGTGTATGTAAATGTCCAATAAATTATGAGTTTTTTTCCTGTTTTAAACACAATATATATTCTTTTGTTCCGGATTTGCTATATTTACAAATTTAGTAGTGACTCAAATTTAGTAGAACTCAGTAAACAATAGCAAACACACAATGCAGTTACAGGTGGTTTGGTGCATAAACCAGTTTCATTTCACTTTCAATAAGTTTGTGGAACAAATACACATTTAGCCACCAATGTAGAAGCCCCGTAGGAAATATCAGTAGTGAAGGTGTAGTGACTTATTATTGGAACAGTCACCAGTATTAGTACCATACATGTACTATCGACGTTTATTATGTGCATGCCATTGAAAATCCACTATTGACTAGGTAGTGGTTGATTCACTAGTACATTTGAATAATGCTGGCTGTTCAAATAAGCGTCAACGCATTATAATATAACTGCCTTATTTATAAAAAATTTTTCAAGTTTATTTAGCTGTTATTGCACTGATTTCTATACAAAATTTGTACAATAAGAGCTTAATAAACATGAAAAATTTTTTATAAATAAGGCCCTAAAAATTTAATTATAGCAGTAGGATTCCATAATTTGAATTTTTGAAGTTATTTACTTTCACCTTATTTTGGATAGTCATATTTATATTTATCTTTTATTATAATATAAATCTTTGAGTCTTGTAGTTTGAAAGCAATTGCATTGTGAAATAGTTAACTTTGTATTCAACGATGTAGGCGGGTAAACGTTAACATTGATAATTGTCAACGGCTTACCACCATTTTGAAAATCTTTGTAAAAGAAACTTAAAAAAACTCTTTCTCGAACCCTTGAAAGGTAAGCATCTCCTGCTTAACACTAATTCTATATCTTATTAAAGCCTCTATCTTACTCTTATATTTAATTTTATATTTACTAAAATTGAATTCTAATTATTTTGCATGGTTTACAAATAATACTACTTACCTATTTGTAAACTCAAATTATTAATATTTTTTTTCCTCCCGCTGAAACGCACCAACATATCGGCTTGTGTAATGTCGATAATGATAATTTTGTTAACTTTTGGAGTTTTATTACAAATAATTTAACAAATAAATTATTATATCAGAGGCAAATATTAAAAATGTAGACACTTTGTTGGCAATGTCACCAAACTCTCGCCTAACCAGTAGACAAAAATGGTGACTTGGAGACAATTTACCCTTGGCTTCATTACGGGAGTTGTACAAATAACGATATCCGAAAACTATATACATATAAATATACGTACATACATAACCGTTATCTTAAATTTTTTCAAAAAGTATTTATTTATTCATCAATAACTATCTTGAATGTGCGGAAATTTTGGCGCCAATCCACATATAAATATATCACGAATTAAAGCATCTCGTAGATCCTTAAACTCACCGTTCAGGCTGAGATTTTTAAGAGTTGTTACAAATTCATCAACAATTTGACCATTTGCTGCTTGTACGTAAAAAATCTATGTTGCTGCATAACTACATTTTTATTACAAGATCTTCGTATCAATATCAAGATCATAGGAGTTTAAAATCTCCAATGATTTACCGCCCGGATAATGTAACATCAACGCTACTTTTCTTTCATTAGATTAAGATTCCAAATCTGAGGCTATTGAAAAAATGTGAAACTGTGTGTGCCATGTTTTCCATTCTTTGGCCAAATTTGGTGTTTTCAAACTAATTGTCTGTAATGTAGTTCCGAAAAGTTGGCTTCCACTAGGCTTTTGGTCTTCACTCAGCTTTGGTTCTTATTTAGACATTTAACAAATACTTTTTTTTTTAATATACAATTTTTTTTATTATATACTTATCAAAAACCACTTCTTTTATTTTATTGAACATCTATTACCTTATGTTGAAGACTGAAATATAACAGGCTGACTATTAAAGTCATTCTGAGTTAGTGAATAGTCAACGTAAGCAAGCTGTATACGTAAATTAATGTAAACACAATAACCACACAACAGTCCCTTTCATAGTGATCCAATTCTCCAAACACTTCTGAAACACGCCAACAGCTCCTGTTTCGATTTTTGTTTTATCTCCTCAATTGTAGCAAAACGCTTTCCTTTCATCGGTGTCTTCAGTTTTGGGAAGAGAAAAAGTCAGCGAGAGTCAAGTGCGATAAATACGGTGGTTGATGACGGTTTTGTTTTTGGCCAAAAACTCACGCACAAGCATCGATGTGTGACCTGGTGCGTTATCATGTTTCAAAATCCATGATTGTTTTTTTCACAATCGTGCGCGTTTCTGACGAATTGCTTCGCGCAAACGTCACATAACTTTAAGGTAGTAGTGCTTATTAACCGTACGACGTTGTCACAAGAATTCATGATGCACCACGCCATTGCAGTCGAAGAAAACAATGAGCAAAACCTCCACATGTAACTGAGTTTGATGTGCTTTTTTTGGTTTTGGCTCTTCTGGACACTTCCATTGGGCTGATTGGGCTTTGGTTTCAATGTCATAGCCATACCGCCTTTTTGCCCTGGTCGAGTGACTAGCACGAGCATCGTCATTGACATCTTCTCGGACTTCCTTAAACCGGTTATACCACAATTGAACTTGTGTTCTGCTTATAGTAGACTCGCCAAACGTCACACTCAACATTTCAAATGTCCTTGCGCATTTAATTTCATTTTTTACACAAAATTTAATACAGTTTCTTTGTTCCATTTTTTCGAATAATAAAAAATCGAAGAGTACACCAAAACACGACTACCGTTTTTATCTGACAACCCCAAATGGCTGATATTGCTAACATATATAACAGACATGTGTACCAATATAATAAAAAATAAATGCGAAAATCGAACATACGTAATTGACGAAATTTGCAAATAACGATTATTTTTGATCAGACATCGTATACCTGAATTTACGTAAGTAGCACGACACGATCAAGCCGCGTTTTACAAGTCCAATTCTTTATGCTGCAATAATAAAATCTGATAAGCAATCATAATATTCATTTAAAAATAAAAAGTTTCTTAAAAACTATAAATGAAAACTACTGAATGAAATAAAATTAAACCTAAACTGCCTTCTTGGCAGTTCAGGCACTGAACGGGTCCTGAACGCTTATGTGGCTCCTCAACGGTAACCTTACGATGCAAAAGATATTTGAGGTTATATATTGGGTGAATTTCACTCTTTTTTAGCAGAACATCCCCTGGTTCTAGTTCAACCCTAAACATGGGTTGAGGGGTCTTTTCACGGTTCCTGATGTTTACTACTGTTTTTATTTTAAAACCCTTATCTTCCAATTCGGTTTTTACATCATCAATATCTACGCATGGGTCAATCCCTTTAATAACGACCTGAAGACCTTTGGCACTTTTGAGCTGGTAAGTGTAAAATGATCTTTTCTGTTTTTCTAAGACATCAGACAATTTTCGGTAGTCGTTTTCATGGTTTACCTGAATTTTAGTTTCACTGATGCTGCCGTGCTTCACTGATGTGACGTTGAAAGTATCTTTACCGATTGCCGTAATAAGTTGTTTTACCAGCTCACTAGAAGTAGGCTCTCTCAAATAAATTGGTGGGGGTTTATATGTTTTTTTGGATGTTGTTGGCTCATCTGTCTGAAGGATAGCAAACCTATTACCATCCGTTATCGCAGTGGGTTTATCGTCTTTAGAAATTTTTGATTTTGAACATATTTGTGCGGATTTAGGGCTTCGCTGACGTTTAACCACGGTTATATACCTATCCATTCCTACTTGCGTTTTTGGTTTATCAATAATAGCTAAACTGGAAGATGGTTTGTCTTCTGTTGTAACAACAATGTTTGGCGAACACGAACGCGTGCGTTTTTTATCTCTTAGAGACAGAAGATTATCCAATGATTTTTTCAGTGATTCTTCCTCAGAGATCCAGAGGTTTTTTCTAGTGGAGCTAAGCTCCCTTTCAGAATTGCATCTGCTAGGTACACTCATGCAATTTTTTATTTTTTTTTATTTATATTTTTTTTAATTTAAAAGTATATAAAAATAATTGTCATAAAGTTTTTCGGTTTTGCAAGAAAACAAAACTTTAGTGTATAGTTTTTTTCCCACTGGGTAGGTAATCTTCACGCACAATAACAACAACAACAGTGCACTGCCAGCGCACTTGTTTTATTGAAATTGATTTTATTGTTTATTTAATGAAATGTGAGGAGTTTATTTTCCCGTTGTTTTTTAAAATAATTTGTTATTGTTTTTGCAATTTAATACAATATATTATTGTTTTTATATGTAAGTTTAAAAATATAATAGCACAATGATTTTTTGGTTTGTTTTTTGTTCACTTTTTAAAAACACGACCGTGCGGTTGAAGAATCACAGAGTGAATGTGATTGGTAATGGAGCTTTACAAAGTATCTGTGATAAGAGTAGTTCTTTGGCTTATCCTATCCTTTCTATCTATCCTTTCATTAAATACTTCTCCAAGTATTGTTTCTATAAAACATGACAATAATTTGACCTTAGAGGTTATTTTGTATGCTTGAGAAAAATTTGTTTGTTTGTGTTATAATTACGAGTAAATGGCTTGGTGGCTGAGTAATTTTCGCAGCAAATCACGATACGTCATGACCCGAGTTCAAATCCCAATGGGTGCTGATGAGTAGTGTAGCGACAACAAAACAGCTAGCTGTCCCCCAGCTAAAGATTTGATTATTATTTTCCTTTTCTTCTTCAATTTTTGATCACAGCAAATTTGTATTGTAAAAAAAAGTCCTTAAGAAAAAACTTAAGAATGGAAAAACTTGTACCAAAACAGGATGTACACAAGTATAAACCAAAAATCGAATTTAAAAATTATAAAGTTGAACACAAAATTCAATAAAACAAGTAAGAGTGTGGTATATTCGACTGGGCCGAATCTAAAATACCCTTCACGATAGTCACGTACTAATATGTATAGTATATTTAAAAAATTTTCAGATATCGGTCCATATATACCCGAGATATAGCCGAAATCGGGTTTTGCATGAAAATGTCGCGTAAGCGAACTTAAACAACTTGTTTTGCTTAAAAGTAGTTCTGGTAATGAAATAAGGTTATATAAATATGAAAAAAGAAAATTTCCGATATCGGTCCATATATATCCGAGATATAGCGTAAACCGGGTTTTTCATGAAAATGCCGCGTCAGAGAACTTAAACAACTTTTTTTTGCTTAAAAGCAGTTCTGGTAATTAAATAAGGTTATATAAATATGGAAAATGAAAATTTCCGATATCGGTCCATATATACCCGAGATATAGCCTGAACCGGTTTTCCATAAATATTTTATTTGTTTGCTGAAAAGCAATTCTTGTTATAAAAGAAGGTTACTAAAATACTGAAAATAGAAAATTCCGATATCGGTTCATATATAACCGAGCATATTTAGTTAAAATTTTTAAATATACTATACATATACGTGACTATCGTGAAGGGTATTTTAGATTCGGCCTAGCCGAATATACCACACTCTTATTAAATAATAATTTTGCCACGGGTCTATTTCAAAACTGCCAACTGCCAAGTCTAATGTTTACCAAAATGGCGACAAAACAAAAAAGTATACCTTCCCCGTGGACACCCTGTATGTTTACTTTAATATAAAATTAGACCATTTAAATTAACATACGAATACATTTAAAGCCTTTTTATAAAATGATTCTCTTGTTATAAAATGCTTTCATTACTTCCTGTACAAATATTTAAACATTTTCATCCGACGAAGTTTAGTTTCATTTTGATTTTTACACGCAATATCTCTTAGACTTGTAAGCATAAGTGTTTTATCTGGTAGCTTCCTCCTGAGCTGTTTCATTAGCTTCGTAAATTTAAGAAAGTTTTATTTTGATCTCCACCATTTTTGCGTGGCGACTTTCAATAAAGAGGTGGACTGCGGAAGGATGGTTTGAAAGTGTTTCCTCGAATATTAAAAACAAATTGTGTTCCATATCGTATTCGAAAATTGTTAATCCAGTCATTAATTGCTTGAAATTCAACATTTGATCTATAAATTTCTGTAGATTAAAAAAAAGTTCAGCTTTTTCTTGAATGATTTCTGATATAATTGGTGCATATTGTTATGTAAATTAAACACTTCCGTTCCTTTCACAAATAATAAAAAACCGAGGCTATTATTTTTAAATGTTATATATAATTAAAAACTGACGGTATAAATTTTTATGAAACAAAACTAAAAATAGATGATTGAAGTTTTTGTGCAACAGCTACAGCAATAAATGCTGTCCGAATTATTGAGATAGAAAAAAAAATTGATGGTGGATTACAGAGTATTTTGTTGTAATAATATACGAGTCCGTACTACCGCGCTCTCCAGATTATCGAGATTATACTGCATCAATACAAAATTCAGGAAAACGGGTTTAACCAGTCAATTATATCGGGTGGTTAAATTTCAAGGGCCGATGTTGAATGTGAACCACACCTAAACGCCAAATTTTTTTTCGAATTTTATTTGAAATTTCTCTATTTTAGACTTATTCAATTTGAACCATGGAGAGATACACAATCCAACAACGTGTTAAAGTTATCCAGACTTATTATAAAAATGATTATCAATTTTCGAAGAAAATCATCTTCAGTGATGAGGCACATTTTCACCTCAGTGGATTCGTCAATAAACAGAATTGCCGCATTTGAGCGAATGAGAATCCAAGAGTGACTGTCGAAAAACCAATGCACCCACAAAGAGTGACTGTTTGGTGCCACTTGCCACACAGCTAACGAAACAACTGCTCTTTTGCGCAACAAATTCAATGGCCGTGTTATCTTACGTAATGGCGATGTCAATTGGCCGCCAAGATCATGTGATTTGACACCGTTGGACTTTTTTCTTTGTGGTTATTTGAAGGAAAAGGTGTACGTCGATAAGCCAGCAACAATTCAACAGCTAAAGGATGAGATAATTCGGCACATTAACGGCATAGAACCTCCATTATGCCTCAGGATCATCGAAAATTTGGACCATCGGATGGAGGTGTGCCGCCGTGGTCGCGGCGCCCATTTGGCCGATATTTTATTCAGTACATAATTGAATAATACCAATATATCATAATAAAATAAAATTACAATAATTTCCTAAATAGTGTGTGTTTTATTCAAAATCAACATCGGCCCTTGAAATGTAGCCACCCTTTATTAATAAATCTAAGGAAATTAATATGTTCCTTTCCTTGGTCAAACCGACTGCTAGTACATCAGAAAGTAATGCCACATCAAGCAGTTTCCCAACTTTCCTTTCCCTCTCCTTCTCACCTTCTACATCCCGCTAACTTTTATTCTTCAACTCTTCTATTCCATTTTTCAGGCAATCACAAAGGGAACGATCTTCAGGACCCAAGTGGAGTATCCAAGAACTATTTGGAGAGTCCAGCGGGCTCCCTACCTAACCAAATATGTACTTTTCTTTTTAATGCACTACTCAAAACCTAGTTGGAGACTACTTTTCTGAGGTATTTAAATTTTTAGCAATGGCTCTAAAAATTATGCGATATATGTTAACTCGTAAAGCAAGTTATGTTGACAAGTGCAGGGTCGGCAACAATTACTGAAGGGGCGGGGTTTAAAAATTTGAGTCCTTTTTCGTTTACATATCTATTTTTTGGATTGTATAATACATAAAACGAATTTCTATTTTTGTAGTATTTTTCAAAATTTTTGACGGCAACGCTTGCATTTCTGTAAAAAGTTGTTGGATTGTGTCAGGCTTGTTCACGTGTTCTGTCTTCTTTAAATAATCCCAAAGAAAATAGTTGGGTGCCAATAAATCTGGCGAACGTGCTGGCCAGTTAATTTCCGAACTTCTGAAAATTATTTGCTGTCGGCAAACATATTCCATTCAATACTTAATATAGAAAAAATTCTATTTAGTGTGTTTTATAATCTGAAATATATACAAAAGAAAAAGCCAAATTTTGAAGCCAAATGGAGACTTGAGACAGTAATCTTTCAAACCTAACAAATAGCTAACTCTGAACACCTCGCAATTTTTTAACGTACGAAACTTCCAAAATTAAAACAGAATTCATTCAAAAATAAATCCGAACAATACTTTACAAACTTTTCCATCTGATAATTTAATTTAAATTAAAAAGTTTCTTAAAAATAATAAATGAAAACTACTGAATGAAATAATATATTTGTGCTACTTAAAACTGTAACTAAAAAAGAAAAACTAAAAAAGTTGTTGCTACTAAAAAGTTAGCATAAGCTGTACTCCCTTGCCTACAATTTGAAATATATTTACAAAATTTTAGTTTAAGTGAATATTTGTGCCACAAAAAAGTTCTTCGCCAGAAATAACTAAACAATAAAAAGTTTTATCGTTTTGACTTGACAGTAAACAAGAATCAACGAAAACAGACAACACCTATCCCGGAAAGTCTCCAACAACCCAAACAAACAACAACAAAATTTCCAATAATACATATTTATTTCTCAATATAACAGGTGCATTGACACCAACAGCGTGCGGCATTTTCCTTGCGCTGCTAGGGTTGGTGTCGTTGTTGTTGAAAGCATGCGCACACCAATTGTTTTCACCAACAAATAAACAATATAAAACAAAATGGTATTCGAAAACAAAAAAAAAAATTTAGAAACAACAAACATCTTATAACAAGTGTTTTTAAGGAGAGTTGTCATACATTCAATGAGTAGGAGAGAGGAAGAAAAAAACGGAAGTTAACAAACAAGAGCTTAAGAAAATTTAACATTGAGTGAGGAAACTTGGATAGAAAAAAAATCTTGAGAAATTGTTCGTTTAGGCCAATAGTTAAACAACAACTACAACTTCTAACATCAAAATGAAAATTCAATGAATTTTTCTTTTCAGTTCATATTCAGATCCCCAGATATAATAACGTTGACTAAAAAAGCGCGTAAAAATCGTTTATTACTATATAATGCTAGTAATATATCCTAGAATTCTCTAAAAAAAAAGGATATAAAGTGTGTACTTGTGTGTACAAATTATATGATTTTAATATACCAAAAAATTCTGAAATGAAAAGTTAATAATTTAATTACCACACAAAATGTTAATGCTCAATTAATATATTTAAAATACACAGAAATTTACTGTTATAAAGCAATTAAACTAAAATAAAAAATAAATTAAACACAAAAGCTTTTGTGTGCTGTCCACCAGCAAGGTTAAATTGAAAAAATAAAAAATCGGTATGTTACTTAATACTTCGCAATAATATTCTATCAATTTTGTATTTTCAATCAATTAATTAAATAATAAAAATAAAATATACATTCAAAAGTCTGCGCTTAAACAAAAAAGAAAATTTTATGTATATGTGTATGGGTATTCTAGTTGCGATGTGTATGTATAAAAGTTTCTGTCCAAGCAGAAAGAGGAACAAAAAAAAAAAAATAAGAAGAAAAACTTAGCAAAATTGTGTATATGCGAAATTTTTTAAACATGATTTACATTGACACATACACAACGCATTTGTTTAACATTAAACCGCCAGTAAAAGTATTAAACTTGCAACCAGACCTATCCGCATCATTTTAGTGTTGCCATGTTACAAGTCTAAAATGTAAATCCCAAATATTAGCATATTTTATATTTAATTTGGAAAGCTATGCAAAACACTCTGCTTACAGATTCCTGAAAGCTAGTGTCCAAATATTATCGCTTTTTAATCCTTTCTAATATTATAAATGTGAAAGTAACTCCGTCTGTCTCTTACTTTTTCCCGCCCAAACCTATGAACGGATTTTTGCGAATTTAGTATGCAGATTAACTCCGCCATTTATGAATAAATTTTCAATGTACTATTGAAAGAGCTTTTCAACAAATAGTTTACTGAAAATCCCTATTTGCCGAAAATACAATCTAGTAGTGCATATTTTGAGTGTTCGTCTGTCTGTTAATTTTTCGCCCCCAAACCTATGAATCGATTTTTGAGAATTTAGTGTGCAGATTAACTCCGCCATCTATGAATCAATTTTTAAATTTCTTTCTTTTTAAAGAAAATTTACATAAGACTTACCTTATTCGAAAGATATCATTCTGGCATTATAAGCAGGCATTTGACCGCCCCAGCTGCCTCGAACGTAGTCTAATCTGGAGGTCCAATTTTCTATAACTTTTTTCACCAGCCTATAATCCTCAAAAAAAGGTGAGGCAAATAAACCTGAAAATTACCGGCTAATTGTAATTTGCTCTGCGCTCTCCAAAGTAATTGAAAGTATAGTTAACTGGCACCTTATGAGGTATCTAGAGTCGCATAAACTACTTTGTGATCGTCAATATGGATTTCGTAAGGGTCGTTCTACTGGCGATCTTATGGCATATCGGTGAAAGTAAGATGGTGGCTCTGGATATTTCCAAAGCGTTTGACAGAGTGTGGCATGCTGCACTACTGGCAAAACTTACTGCCTTTGATGTCGGTGATGACTTTTCTCGGTTTATATCGAGCTTTCTTAGAGACCGCACTATACGAGTTTTTATAGACGGCAGGTGTTGTTTCATCTGTACTGATGGATGGTATAAATATTGAGCTCTTGATGTTCTTGGAGTGAAAATACAGTGTGATGTTCGTTGGAGTGATCACATTTTTCATGTCTCTAAAAAAGCATTCAAGTGCCTCTGGTTTTTTAAACGGTGTATGATGTACTTAATTTCATCCGACCTCCTTACTATTTATACCACCTATATCCGACCGAAAATGGAATACAACTCTCATATTTGGGCCGGTGCCTCAAAGTATATTTCGGGGTTGCTCGACCGTGTGCAGGAGAGGACGAAGAAGCTTATCGGTGATAGTAGGGTATCCAACTCTATTGACTCACTGGAGCATCGACGCAGTGTAGGGTGCGTTTGTTCTATCGTTACTACAATGGATTTTCCTCTGACGAGATTAGTGATCTGGTTCCTGAAACTCGCACATTTCTACGTAACACGCGTTCATCGTCCAGAGCTCATCCATTTGTGGTCGATTGCCTGGGGAATCGTACAACGCATTACAGAGAGGGTTCGTTTTTCAACCGTACGCTTTGTCTGTGGAATAAGTTGCCCACAGACGTGTTTCCTGTCTGTTATGACGTCGGAAAGTTCAAGTTAAATGTTTACAAACACTACTCCCTCTTTCCCCCTCCTCATAACCTGTTTTCCTAGCTCTGGTACAATGCGCTGCATATGTAGGGGTTATCCCCTGTTCCCCTGAAAGTTCAAGTTAAACGTCCACAAACCTTAATTCCTTTTCCACTCTGTACATATCCACTGAGTACTGCTCCCAGAAAGCGTTGTACAGACTATGCATGTTCAAATGCCAAACCAAACTAAGCATAAATCACTTAACAGCTGGCCACCAGTTAAACAAAGTTCTACCAACTTAAGCTTGTATGCCTCTATAAAAAAAATACCCTATATTATACTATTGTTTTATGTGATCGATTCGATCACTCTTGATCTTCCAGCATGGGTTTTCCTAATGTTAGTCTGGTTGTAACATAAACATTCAAAATAAAAGCATTCATATATTAGATTTTTGGTTTCAATATTTGTACATCTCATTTTAGTCCAAGTTTTTCCTTTCTTAAGTTTTTTCTTAAGAAGGATTTTTTACAATACAAATTTGCTGTGATTAATACTCTTTGATTGAAGAAGACAAGAAAAGTAATAATAAAATCTTAAGCTGGGGGACAACTAGCTGTTTCGTAGTCGCTACACTACTCATCAGCCCATTCGGATTTGATTGAACATTTGTCATGACGTATCATGATCTGCTGCCTTCATTAATCTTTTGCGGGCAAACAAAAAAAAAAAGGATACTAAAAATTAAAAATCACTATGCATTTTAAGAAATTAAAAATAGTTATGATTCTTTCCCACAATTTATTTTAATATAAAATTATCATCTTGACTCTACTTTATTTTCCACTAGTTGCTTCAAACATATCCAAAAATGTTTTTTGTTGATATATGTTATTCAAGAAATTTTCAACAATAATTTTTGTAAACGGAAAACATATTCGTCTTAAATTCTTTTTTCGTGCGTGGATGTATACCCATTTGGAAAGTTCTATTGTAATATTTTTAAACCACATTCATTAAGATTATAAGTTTTTTTAACCGTACTGATTTTATTTATGTTAGGTATAAATTTCTAATAAAAAAAATTTTGTCATGTCGAAAAGAAATAGTTATATCATTTTGCAGTATTTAGGAAAATTTGGTTCAGTGTCATTGCTTAAGATTATTTTTTCCCGGAAAAATCAGCATACATGTGATAGTATTCAATTAGCTATTTAACGGACTTTCCTCGCTGTGTAACGTGCAATTTTGCTAACCCTCAGCTGTCGAATGGTTTGCCAACACTTTACTGCACAAATGGTGACGAATTCAAATCTTGCGTTAATCTTGGTACATATATCATTTACATAGTGTTGTTGAAAGCTGAAGAAATCGGGTAGTCCTGCACTATCTCTGTAATTTTGCGAATTTATAGTTTTGAAACACCATGGGCACTAACACATCTAAGATATTTTAATATTTCTTTTATTCTATATAGCTTTCCCGGCTTCTTTATTTTTATTTTTTCCTATCCAATCATATACAATTCTCATCTGAATGAAAGTGTCGCATTATGTTGTCATGTGAAGGAATGTTTTGTATTGTTTTTTTTATGAAAATGAATGCTAACTCAAATAAATAAATTTTAATTCCATCTTATCTTTCAATTGAATAACAAAAAATACTGAGTCATAAAAGTTTTACTTTGATTGCTCTTGTTTTCGCGTAGTAAAAAATATGTCTTTCTTTATTCTTTCGTTTTTTTACACATCACTAATGAACATTACATTTTATCGACTTATAATATTACAAATAAAAAAATCTTATGAATAAATAACATAATTAATTAAAAAGACCGAAAAAATATGTGAAGTGTAATTGCTTATCAGAAATCTGAAATCTGTTTCTTTTCTTGAAACATTTCAAAACTTGGTGTTCAAACTAATTTTTTCTTATAATTTGCAAAATATGAATTTTTGAATTATGTAATTAACCCTAAAAGAATTGCAACCTTATTAACCCTATTTTATATCACATTTGTTTACTATATTATACTTACCATTTATATATTTCACTTACCTAATAGTTACTAGTTATAATTTTCTTATCGATACTTACCACTTTTTTGAAATAACCCTATATTTACCACTTTGTTGAAGTAACCTTCTACTCACCACTCTGTTGTTTGCATTGGCAGATTGAGATTGGCTGAAATTGATCATTTTCCGGCAAATGAATTTACTTTCGATTTTTTACCAAGAGGAAGAGCCAGAGTCTTTATTTTGCACCTTTCTTGTAACCAACATTAGACATTTAAAAAAAGGTTACCAACACATTGTAAATAAAACTCATTTTATTTGAAAAGAAATATTAACACTCCTTTTATTTCTTTTCACCAAACCCATTATAACT
This sequence comes from Thecocarcelia acutangulata, assembly GCA_914767995.1. Classification (NCBI taxonomy): domain Eukaryota; kingdom Metazoa; phylum Arthropoda; class Insecta; order Diptera; family Tachinidae; genus Thecocarcelia; species Thecocarcelia acutangulata. The sequence continues at coordinate 105,782,930 of OU612094.1, read as the reverse complement.
AACTCACCCAGAGTTGGTTATAATCCCAATTCTGTTTATACAGACAGAATTGGTTAGCACAAATTTGCTTTTTAGCAAAAAAAAAAAAGCATTTTTGTTCACTTGGGTTATCTTTTAAAAAAAAAAACACACAGAACTAAAATTATCCAACATTTTAAATAACAATGCTTTTTATCAATTATTTTTATCACAAGCTGCTGATTAATAATCAAATTTGAAGATTGAAATAAAATTTTTCACAAATGTAAACAAACAACCAAAAAACACAAACGTCACTTTAAAATTGTCTTAAAAATGGGTGCAATCAGTTTTAAAAACGGTTGACTTAAAAAAGTGCTAAAAAGAATATTTTAACGTAAAATTCGTTTATAAATACAGTTTTAAAAATTTTCCAAAAAATTGATTTGAATATCTCTGTTTAAGTTTTTTATGAATACCGCCAATAATATTTATGTATGTAAAATGGGATTTTGATTTTTTTCGAATGTTGGCAATAATTTTTCCATCTCAGTTTTTAATGTAAACAAAATGTTATGCATTTAATTTCCTTTTAAAATATGACAGCAAAAGAGTGTTAACGATTGGAATACAACCCCCTCTTTTATGTGTCAACAACACGTGCTCTCTTTCTCACAAAAAATAAGACAAACTAGTACAATAGTGCGTATGAATGAATTTTTTCTTTCCTTATTTTCTTACAAATAATGTTTTTATTTTAACAAGTATACGTATAAGTGGTTGCTTGAACTAGTCCTAAACAAGTTGTGTTCGTTTATGGTATTTTTATTTAAATATTGCATGTATAGTATTTGTATATATTTTTGTTTAATTATTGCAAACGATACGAAGAAAGCCAATTGCAGTTGTAAACCATTCATTTGTTTTGTGTTTGTATGTTTTCTACATAAATACGAGTATATAAAAGCTTGACCATAACCACTATTAATCAATGCCATGCAAATTTTCCGATTTTGTGTTTCTACTTTGTTACTGATGTATTTGTTTAACATATTTGACATTTTATTTTGCCGTAGTATTTGACTTTTTTATTTCTTTTCCACTTATTATTATTTTTTTGTTAGCTGACATTTGTTTTCTTTCTTAAATTATTTTTTTTTCTTTTTCGTTTATTGTGGGAATAAAACAGATAAAATTACAAACACTTTTACCAACATCTTTTAAGAATTTGTATTCTTTACTTTTGTTTTCTTGCCAACATTGTAGATTGCATTGTATGACCCAACTTATGAGTGAGTATTTAGGTTGTTGTTGTCGTCCTTTTGGCGCAAACAAGCATTTAAAATGCCATCTATTATTATGGTACTTGAGTAAAACTGACAAGCTTGGTTATTTAGCTGTAAAACTAAATACTCGTGTGTAGTTTCATATTTCATAAATTTTTTAGTGTTACATTAAATGTCGTTTATTTCATTATTTGCATAAATGAAAGATTTTTTATTCATGTTTTAATGATAAATAACATCTTCTATACAAACTTAATAATTAAGATATTGCACATAGTCCCTGCGGCTTTGCCCGACCTGTATTAATTTTTGTTTAACTGTAACAATAAAACTAAGAACCAATGCACATATTTTTTTAGAAAGATTCCATATTAGTCTGTTTTAATTAGTAACCAAAGAAGAAGTTCAAATTTATAAGTAGTATTAAGGAAAAAATTGCATACATACAATTGTTTGGATGATGTAAAATTTTGATTTTGTGTACAAATAAATCTACATAAGTGGGAAAATACAATAAATATACACGAGGCATAGATCTAACTGGCAAGCAATATTTGATGTCGAGTTATTTTGTGGTAAAAAAAATATGTACATGTATATTGTTTATTTTGGATTGCCAACCCGTGATAAATCAACGTAAATATATTTGATCGTTAGAAAAACAAGTTTTTCTTAAATCGATTCCTGCCAAAGGAACTTATTAATAGTCATTAAAAATTATGTTTACATTGGAATCATTTGAATTCTGGATATTTCTTCAAGTTGACAGGCTTTGATCCCAGAGATGATTGTGACAACAATAAAATTATCTTTTAGGGTTCAGGACTAAATTTTTGAGTGAAAATTACGCGATGGCAAGCCAAACAGATTAAGCGATGCAATGAAGGATTGCATCTTCGATAGTGCTAACACTCTCAACTGACTTATATGTATATCTTGAATTGAATTTGTTTCAAAATTTAATTAATAATATCGCTGACTATTTCGATTTCAAGCGACACTGTTGACCCTGATCATAACTAAACTCTATCAGGTAGATTTTGTTGGAAAAAATATACTGCATATAAAATATGTTGTATTGTACATTGTGAACTAATTAATTTACTGTATCACTTAAACCTCAGTCGGTTAAAAGTTTAGTTATGTTGAAGGAAGAGTACCATCACCGAATTTTAGTAGCTGTTGTTGGAATTCATTGTTCTCATTTCTGTTAAGACAGGATTTCAGTGCAGGATTTAAAGCAAGCTTTTATCTTGTTCCTTTTATAACCACAAAAATTCCCATCGACCGCACAATTTATCCTCCCATAATTTCGCTAGTATTCATATTATTCTTCAGCACTCAGTCTACAGTTTTGATATTAGATCTGAAACTTACTTTACACTCGTCTTAAACTCTTTAGTGCAAAAATTGGGAATTTAAAGAAAGCTTTCAAAATGGCAAAAATTCAGTAAAAACTAAATATCCTGCCTGGCGAGCACCTTAGATTATTGGTGAGTCCTTTTACACCAAAATTAAGCTAATTTTTAAGTTTCATCAAAACTTTTTCGAGAGTTAAAAAAAAAACTCGATCCGAGTTTCAAAAAAGTTATTCTTTTATACTTATTTGTGTATATTTATTTTTGCTTTTAATAGCATCAAAGTAGGTTGAACCGCTTGAACAGCTCAGGAGAAGAAGACAGTTATATTTATATATTGAAGTTCATAAAAATTAGATAATTTTGCAGACAAAAAAAACTTACCCCTGACCCTCTTCGGTCAACGTTTTCGAAAATTCGAGCTGTTGTTTTTTTTTGATCACAAAAGATAGAAATTTCTGTTTAACATTCAGTCGATCCTAGATATAAAAAGTTTATTATTTTAAAAGTTTATTATTTGGCCTGAAGAAGCTATCCAAAGGAAAGCGAAATATTGCCAGATAATTAAAAACCAAAAAAACTAAAAACTCCAAGAAAGACCTTAAGCTCGAACAATTACATATATTAAGAAAGGAAAAAACGGTCGATATAAAGAAATAATAAGCATTTTAGACATTCTTATGTATATCTATTTTTGCTTCTATTTTTATTAAAATAAGCTGCACATCTAAGGAGAAGAAGAAACTATCTATACAAGCGCTCTTTGTCTCTTTAGACGCAGTTATATTCTCAATTTGAATTTCATTAAATTTTAGATAGTTTTGAATGCAAAGAATAAATTTGACACCACCTGGTCATAGTTTTGCAACAATAAAAACTTGCCGCATTTCGTTATACCAAAATCTATATAAGTGTGTTTAAAATTTCATCTATATTGATTTAGTCGCTTAGTTTATAAACAGACACACACGCGGGGAGTCGAGTGGAATTGAGGGCAAATGGTGTACTCAAGTTGATTGGGTTTTATTTTTACTTTTCTTATTCCTAAAACTATTTTTTCAATAGATTGTTTCGAAAATAATTGGAAAAGTTTCATGAGCTTAGGCGGTTTTCCTTCTCTTGACCCTGCTCTACCCTCTTTATAATATTAGTATAGATAAATTCAGGCTAATATTAATAATATTATTACACATAAGTTTAAATTACTGGAGTAAAAAAATCATGTTTTAGTTCTGTTCACAACAGCAAGGAGGTGTAGAAAACAAAGCTAATGCATATGACTGAAACTGCAATTTAGAATGTGTTATGTTGTTTTCTTAAAAAAAACTATTTTGTGGTATTTTATTTTCCTTCTAAGGCTTAAAGGAGATGAATGTGTATCACATATAATGGCTTAATGATTTTAATCAGTGTCAATCGGTAATTACTTCACGAAATCAGTGTTTTGATAGGTATTATTAAAACATTTTTCTTTTTAAATTCTCGTTAATTTATTTAGAATATTAGGATATGTTTGAGTTGGGTATTTGAGAATATGTTTCAATAGTTTCCAATTTTTTGATTGGTATCAATATTACAAGCTAATGACGTGAATAAACTCAATTGTTTGATTCAGCTAATTCCTTTAATGAACATGAAAATCATGTTTTTTTTTTTGTATGTCAAAAGTTTCACTTCGTATTTATTGGGATAAAGTAAAATGACTTATGTATGTATAATACTTTTCTAGCATTGGTAAAATAATGAAACTGTATACTATGGCAGAAATAGTTTGAAAGGGTATTGAAGTCGAAATTTTATGGAAATTGAATTCAGTAGCAGATTTCGAGCTGTTACCTTTCCATATATAAATATATGTAAATATTTAAATTCTTTAAAAAACGATCAACAAATTGAATTCTCTTTCCGAACGAAATTGAACTTGTACTTTGAATGCTAAATCTGGGGCCGAATTACCGCATAAGTGATCGAGTATGCTTTCGTATCGAACACTATTTCGTGACGTATCGACTACACTGATTCCTTCATTCGAAAGCTAAAATAATGTAAAAGATTTTTGTTTACTTTGTAATAGAGCAAACACATGTTTTAGTAAAAGTAAAAACTTCGCTGATTTAGAAAAATCTTAAGAGATAATTAATTATATATTATATATTATATATTATAACAGAAATTACTTTTAAAAAAATTATGGCAACATTAATATTACTGTTCTTGTCGTATCCCTCCAGGTAACAGGTTTTGCCTTGGCGTATTCCTAACTTAGACACTCTGTTTTTCGAAGAAAAGAGGGGAAGGGGTTGTGTTGGCTTCCGTACCTTGGCAGAACGGGGATCAGCAGGGCTGATCATGGTTGAGGTGCCTACCTTGGCTGTAATGTTATGGCTATGGTTGAAACCTAAAACGCAGGAAGGGAGTGTTAGTATCCTTGATAATTGTTTGGTGTGTGGCTTTTTTCGGGGACTAACAATCTCTCGAGGATCTGTTGCCTATACAACAGATACCTGTACTGTAAGGAACCAGTGGTGATGGTTGACGGGTAAGTTGGTTTAAGGACTGATGCTCTTAGTGGGCTTCGGCCTACCAGCTCATTAAGCCTTGTCTTCCATTGATTGCTGGGAAATTGCATACAGGTGGGATTAGAAGGCCCGAACTCCTCAACAAGAAGTTGTTCATATGACCGAATTCATATGGCATAAATTGCTACCTGTGTGAGCCTAGCAAGCCACACGGGGGCGCTGGTGAATCGTGAATAATTCACTCCATGGAACTGGTCCATCATCAGATAAGGCAGCAAGGCAGGAGCTGATGTAAATCTTTTTCACAATTGTTCTTATCGTCTAAAGATGATTCTAATACTGTATGCATTATAACGCAAGTGCATTAAAAAAGAGATCCATTGCCATTGCCAACTGTTGCATGAGTAAATTCTACCATCCGATTCGATTATTACGAGTAATTAAAAATTAACATACATATGCATTTAACAATCATTAAGCGGTTTATGCGTTCAATGGACACGTTCAATTTTCTGCTTTGTGAACTGGGTTTTGCATACACCATTACCTACTAAGCTGCAACTGGCAGTAACTAACGCTGCTAGAAGTTTTCAGCAGACGCTTGAAAATGAATATGTGATGGGGTTATGTCAAAGCGCTATTAATTTTTGGCCAGGTTAGGAAGTTCAATCACATATTGTGCCATTGTATTCTTTTGCTTTTTTAATATTGCTTCAACAAATATTTTCTTCATACTAATGAATTATATGCTCTTAATTTCAAATCTGCACTTATATTTTTGAACTTTTGTGCGCTGTAACTAAAAAAAACTTCTTTTTGATCGCTGTAGACCTAACGAGTGCAATTTAAACAGATGATACTCGATTACACACTCGTAATCGTATGCAGTAATCTCAAATTACGATAGTACCGGCGCGATGACAACTGAAGTAATCCCAATAAATAATTTTACGAACAGCTTTACTCGACCCCTGATATTTTCTAATATTTTCACTAGTTTGCGACACATGATAATATTTAAGTTCTATTTCATAACTTGTTTAAACCGTGTTCTTCAAACAATAATTACTTTTAAGTACCATTTGCATGAGGCCACATTATGTATGAGTGCTTAATGCACTACTACTATTATACATACTTCTAATTGCTTTTAACTTCTAAGATGTAAATTATTTTAAAAGGAAAATGACAAACAATTTTCAGAAAATAAAATCTTTCATTAAATATTTACCAGAATACTTAAACATTTTTCCCTTGAAACATCAACCAAATTGTTTTGTGCAGAATCAAATGAAAATACTGCATACGAGTATATGCAAAATCAGAAATATGTGTGAATATGTTAAATTTTCTGATCATATTTATCCAAACATATTCATGAACTTATAACAAAAAAAAAAAACCAACAAATTAGTAACTCGTTCAAAGGATAAAAAACTACACCAATGATTGACAGCAGTAGAAAGCAATGCGACAAATGTATGCTTACATGTGTACATGATACTCGTACATACTCAATGCAGAATCAAATACTTTTAAAATTTCTAATAATTATTTTGTTATCTTTTTGGCTTCCAATAACCTTTGTTAAACAACTAAATGGAAGGCATCAATTAATTAGGTAACACGCAAGACTATTTGAAAGATGTTCTGAAAATTATATTTATACGCTTGTGTTAGTAGTAGAAAAAGCCGAAGGTGTACCTGTGAAAAGATAGTAGTGAGACCTTACGAGTACTTCAGAAAAGTCTAAGAAGCAAAACAAGTTTTTAACTTCTACTATAAAAATTAAATAGACATTTCCTAAACTGCGTTGCATTGCTAATTGTTTGTAAGGATGCTGGTATTGAGTTCCATAGTCGTATTGTGTGAATAAAAAAAACAAGTATGACGGTACACCAGTGTAACTAATTTTATGTAACAGTAGAATACAACGAATACTTAACAGGTCACAAAAACGCACACCATAAAGTTCGGTCTCATAAGATGTGATATGAGAAAAACGCCCCAAATTGAAAACATATCTAAGAACAGCATTATATGCAGAAGTTAATTTTCTGGTGCTTTTTTGATCGCTGCACGCAAAAATTTCGCTACCGTACATTAATGTCGGTATAAGATAGGTCTTAGCCAAAGTCATCCGAATCGGTGTTGCATGCTGAGTTGCCCATAATGAACGAAGCATCGCAAATACTTTCCCTGTAGCAGTATTTACATGATCAGACCATGTTAGCGAAGAATTTATTATAATGCCTAGGTTTTTCGTCTTCCTAACAATTTCAATTTTTTCAGAATTTAATATTATATTGGGTTCAGCAGTTATGTGTGTGGTGTTTCTGGCAATTACAAGGCACTTTGATTTAACTGGATTTAAACATAAGCCATTTGCTGCTGCCCAAGCCTTGATTCTCGATAAGTCTATCGGCATATTTGTTCAATAAACGGTTATTTCTGCATATTTAGTGATAAATACATATTTGTATCAATATTACTATAAACAATACAGCTTATTTGCTTTACTAGCTTCTAATATACTAATAAAAAAATACAAACAGTTTGATGTAGCCATATGAGCAACTTCTTGTTGAGGAGTTCGGGCCTTCTAATCCCTCCTGTATGCAATTTCTCAGTAATCAATGGAAGACTGGGCTTAATGACTTCGTAGGCCGAAGCCTACCACTAGCAGCATCGGCCTTTAAACCAACTCACCCGTCAATAAAAACCACTGGTTCTTCACAGTACAGCTATATGTTGTAAAAGCAACAGGCCCTCGGGAGTTTGCTAGTCGCCGAAAAAAGCCACGCCAAGCAATTATCAAAGATACTAACACCCCCTTCCTGCGTTTTAGGTTTCAAACGCAGCCAGAACGTTTCAGCCAAGGTAGGCACCTCAACCATGATCAACCTGGGTTGAACTGCAAGCAGAACCACCCCGGGGCCATTTTGATCCCCGTTCTGCCAATTTAATCCCTTGGTAAGGGTTTCGGAAGCCAACACAACATAAATAATGCGGCTTCCTAAAGTTTTATTTGCTACAACAAACGAGAGACCCCTTCCCCTCTCTACCCGAAAAACAGAGTGCCCTAGTTAGGAAAATACCTATTCTCCGGGGGGCCTTAAGGACTGCAGTTAGAAGGTAGATATGCTAACAAATGTAGAAATGTAGCGGGAACGATCAATTCGCTCATCAATGCAAACTTAGCCATTTAAATTAAATTTATAAGCGCATACTTATTTGGCAATATGATTGAAACATATATATGTATATACATATGTTTCCTTAATTATTTGTAATTCTCTTAAACTTACGAAGTCGCGTAAGAAAATATGCTTTGAAAACACAAAGTACTAACAGTTTGTTGTCGTGAAACAAAACAAATCAGCCTTAAAAAGTGTGCCCCATTTTTATGTGTAATATAAAATGTTCCAAATGTGGGGAATGATCAGAAGGTGTGCAAATTGTTTTTGTAACTAAAGCAAATGTAAACAAATTAAACTATGTAAAAGAATCCGAGTGTAAATGTACAATCAGATAGAAACATTCCTGCTTAAATACATTACGTCGTTCTTCATAGCAATTTTAATGGAGGATATTTCCGCTGTTTTTTTTTCTTTTTTTTTTTTTTGCTGAATGCAGTAGAATATCTAAATAAAAATTGTAAAAACAGTTTAACCTAAATTTAAAAAAAAACAATTGTGACAAGTACATAAATATTGTAAACAACTTTGCAAGTTTTGTTATTCAAGTTTCTCAATAAAAGGTTAAAAACCTTTATATAGTCTCAGAGCACACAGTACAGAAATTATAGCAAAAAACTAGAATATATTAAAATTCCTAAAGCTATATTTATTTTTCTTATGTATGGAGAGGCTAATGAATAGGATCACAATAATAAATTTAAATAACTTTTTTCAATATACTTCATTTATTTTTATTTTTTTGAGTAGTGTATATCCATTTTAATTTTAATTTGGTTTGATTAGCTGAATCAAACAACTGAGTTTATCCACGGCTTTAGCTTCTAATATTGATACAAATTAAAAACTTATGTGTCGATATTTCATAGGAGCTACCCTAATCATCAGTGCACTTGGAAACCTTTGAAAGATATTCTCAAACATCCAACTTTATATCCCCATATTCTAAATAAATTATTGAGAATTTAAAAAGAAAAATATTCTAATACCTGTCAAAACACAAAAAACTAGAGAAAAAAATAATAATTTGGAAACAATTATCAAAAACCCATGACACGAACTTAGGTATTCTGTAAGCGCAGTTACACTTACATTTACGATACATTTACGTTTACGATACATTTAATATTTCTACCATTGGCTAAATGTGCCTTAAGAGACCTTTGCTAGTGGGAACCGAATAACTACTATTTTTTCTGTTTATTTTTTTCAAAATTTATTACAAATAGTTTTTCGTGTTAAGCCACTGTGCAAAAATTTTCTAGGATTTCGCAGAATATTTTTATATAATAATCCATTTGACTTTGTTTTAACAAAATATATTATGAATCGAAGCGTTATTGTTTATGTATCTATTTGACAGTTCAGAGTGAAAACTTTTTTCACATAATTTCGACAGACAAAGTTTTTCTGTAAATTTGAGAGAAATTGTGCTGTTTGTTTCAATTTATGATATTTTTTACACATTTCAATCGAGAAGCTTCTCGTAGCGGGAGTTACAGATTACTGACACAGCATTTGCATTTAATACGATGTCTTGCATGACGTTTTGCTTGTGCCCTCTAATAAGTACGTACATATGTATATGAATGATATCATGTAAATATCAAAATGATAACATTTGCTACAAAATCAAATTTATTCAATTAATCCATTTTGCTTAAATAATATTCTTCAAACTGTTTCCAGCTAGCACGCAATACACAAATCGCAATAAAATCTTCTGATGATTATCTGACGACTAACAATAACAACACCATCTACTTTTTTATTGCATTTTTACACATTTTCTGACATGGTTGTTATTCAATCTTGGAATGTTTGTTAAATGGTCAAAAAAATTTTTTTTTTGTCTATATTTAATACGTTCTAATATTATAGATAAAATTTCAGATAGCTGTGTTCAACCATATAATTCAATAATAGTATATATATGGCCATAGAGCATAGCCACCCCAACCAAATTTTTTATTTATTTTTTTCTACTTGTACGAGTATAACACTCCATTAGTAATTGACCATGGAATTATTTATAAAGCCGCTTTTTTGTTCTTTTTTACAAAAGCATTTGTCCAGAATAATTTTTTTGTTGTAAAATTTTAATACTCAAGATTCAAGGTTAAGAATATTTTTTCGTTTTGTTTAAATGAAAAATTTCGTTTTGGCATGACAAAGTTGCTGGTGAATTTGTGTATATATTATTTTTATCAATACGTCGCTGGATTTTTTGTAAGAAATAAAATATATATACTCATATACATATGTATACATATATGTATGTTTCATATTACCCTGTCGGATACTGAGTTAATTTTCAACTAACTTTTAATTAACTATTCCTCAACTAGTGCTGACTGACACTTGGATTATGAATGGAGGCAACTAACTATTTGAATATTGTGATGTCCTAGGAGGTAGTCAATTGTCCGGCTTTACACTACTTTTCAACTAACTTACAGTTAACTTGCTAAATGTTAACTTTCAGTTAACTTTTTGAAGCTAGCAATATTTTCACTATTCTACCGTTGGCTACAAATAAGGTCTTTTTAAATCAACCATTAGCTAATTTTAAATCAACGAAAGGTTAATTGTTGACACTATAGCTAAAAAAAACACACTTTTTGAAACTAGCTGACATCTAACAATTATTCAATGGTTATATTTTATCGAAATAAAATAAATTAGTTGAAATTTTTAACGCATTTATTTGTAATTTTCCAGAAATAATTTATTAAAAACCTCATTTTTATATTACATATTATACACAAACAGAAAATATTACATTGCATACAAAAAAAATTAAAAATTTCGGAAATAATTTAAATAAATAATATTAGATCAAATGTTTGTTTGTTGGTACACTACGTTCTTTTTTTTTAAGAGCCTTCTTAAATGACTCTTACTCTTGCACTTTTTATTAAAATTAAGAGAATTTATGTCTTTATTATGTGGCATATCTCTTCTTTATTGCAACATAGTCATAATTCAAAAAAACTTGTTTCGAGAAAAACACATTTCAAATTTTTAGTTTCCATACAAGTCTTAGAAATTTTTTTTTAGAGAATATCTCCTAAAGAAAACAGTTTAAAGGTTATTTCAATAAAATTTTGGCATAATATAAAAGGTAGTACTGTTAACAATTCTGCATTGTTAACTCGAAAAGCTAATTTTTTGAGCTATGATTATGTTGCAATAAAGGAGCGATATGTACTCATAAAAAATTTTATTTTAGAAAACATTCACAGAATTGAAAAATGTATATATATATATATATATATATATATATATATATATATATATATATATATATATATATATATATATATATATATATATATATATATATATATATATATATATATATATATATATATATATATATATATATATATATATATATATATATATATATATATATATATATATATATATATATATATATATATATATATATATATATATATATATATATATATATATATATATATATATATATATATATATACATATATATATATATATATACATATATATATATATATATATATATATATATATATATATATATATATATATATATATATATATATATATATATATATATATATATATATATATATATATATATATATATATATATATATAAACTTCAATATCATGCTACACACACATCTGCGACGAACGACGAATATTTGGTGGCGAATATTCTTCGCCAAAAATAAAACACAATCGTGGCGTTAGTTGAAATTCGTCAGAATCCTCAGCGAAATTTGAAATATTTTCGTCAGCGAACGACGAACAAAACAATATCAGGTGGCCAGGTTTCTTATATAAAATAATATTTTTCACGAAATCATACTTTTTATATTTATATTAATCCATGTAGTAAAAAATTTATGAAGATGTTCTCAAAATATAAAGTACCTGAGATAATTCGTTCAAAAATCCCTCCTTCGGATGGAATTTGTGTAGGTTTACTTTTAATATGGCCACCTTATTATTTGTATTCATCATTTTTTTTTTGCACGGAATGTAAACAACGTTCGTTGATATTGTGCTCTTCACACGACGAATTTATACAACGAATATTTGCCGGCGAATTCATCGCATTGGGCGAAGTTCGTCGTTCGTTGCAGTTGTGTTCCTAGCATCCATGATACAAAAACAAGGTAGCCGCTTCGCTACAGCAATACAACAATAAAAAAAACAACAGGTATTTTGTTTGTGTAAAAAGGCGAATTCATACTTACGCTGTCAAAAGTAGTTCATAAAGACATGTACAAAAATTTAAATGGCACCGAAAAAGGTAAACAAAACTTGACAGAGGAAGTGCCGCCATATTAACCGAATTCGCCTGAATTCGCCGATGCATCCACCTAATAATGAATTCGCCTTGCTAGCATCAAGCAGTAGTCAAGGCGAATTCAAAAATGGAATTCGCCTTGGCAGTAGTATTAAAAATAAAACTGAAATCTTCAGCGCTTACTAGTTGGCGACATTGGAAATACATTTTTGTCAAACGAAATTTTGCATTGCATACAAGATAGCTTAAAATTGGTTCATAAAAATTAAGAAGAGGTACGGTATTCAAGGTAGAGAACTTTTATTGTTCAAGAGTTATTTCTCAAACAGGAGACAATATGTCCATTTAAATCATGCAGATAGCTTTATTAGTAGTGTAAATTTTGGTGTACCACAGGGCAGTGGATTGGGTCCTTTATTATTCTCTTTATATCTAAAGGATCTGCAGAATCTAAATTTAAATGGACAAATATTTATGTTTGCAGATGATGTGTGCTTGTTCTATCCCTACAAATATGATATATCTCTAAAAACGAAAATTGAAGGGGACTCTGCTTTATTATTTGAGGTTGCGCGATTAAATCGTTGAGTTCTTAACCCTGATAAAATCAAATTAATACGCTTTAGGCCACATGCAGAGAGTATGAATAATAATTTTAACATATTTATAAATGGAAAAGCGATTTATTAGACACATTCTGTGAAGTATTTGGGAATCACTATGCAAAGTAATTTGTCGTGGTATGTACGTACATATGACTGATTGGCAAGAAAAATTGCGACTGCGAACAAACTAAGCGTTAGATCAAAGCTGATGATATTCCAATTTTTGATTCAATCTCATCTGACTTACTTGGCAATTATTTATGCAAACAGGAAATTACTAATGCTCTAAAATCTTTACAGTGCATGCAAAATAAGGCTTTAAATATCGTCTACAGATTACCAATACTGTTTTCAACACATTATGTAAAGATATAACATTATATAAAGATATAAACAAAACAAAACTACCTATTTATGGTTTACATGAGTATCAGGTCCTTATGTTTGTGTTTAAAAGCATTAATCATATTGGTCACCACTCTCAGCACCAATTTAACTTTAATACACGAAATAGGGCAAATTTAAGAACTCCAAGGTGTAGATTGGAGACAACAAAGCAACGCATCGATTATGTGGGTGCTGTTAAGTTTAATAATTTAGCTTTCAAAATAAAAACGAATAATAGAATTTCAACATTTAAATCATCCTGTAAAGAATTTTTGATCAATAATATGGAAACACTTTTTTAGTATTATTTTAATTTTATTTAATTCTTTTCTTATAAAATACAAATATATTTGTTTATACTTGTTTTATAATACATATTTAAACTTAACTTCTTCAAAATATTAATTTGTACTATGAGAGATGGAATAATTTGCCAACATGCCTCAACAATGCCTAAATTGAGCTGAGGCCATAATTGTATTGTATTTAAATTTTTGTACAAATAAACTTAATAAAAAAAAAAGATGGCTTTTTTTAAAGTCAGCTACTCATTATCCGACAGGGTAGTTATGAATACATATGTATATTAAATTATTTAAAACCTGACCTAATCCTCTAAAACTTAACACGCATTGTTTAAAAAGTAATTGAAGCGAGAAGCGATTTTCGTGTTTGTATTAATTTCACAAGCGCTTGAATTAAGAATATAGACGTTTTAAGTAACACGATACATTTTTGAATGTATTTGTTATTGTAAGTAATTGTAAATTATCCCGCCAAAACCTCAAAAAAAAAAAATTAAAATAGAAATAGAAATGAATATAAAAAAAAGCAACATCAAAAGTCTTGTAAACTATGGTTGCGTGTGCTTTGGTCTTAATGTGTTATTTTTTATGTGAGAAGGAAGGTCTTTATGCCAAAACTGTGAACGTTCACACAACTTAAGTACACCAGAGCAATAGCAAAATGTTTGCAAATGATGGCATTTAAAAGCTTGTTTTTAGTTCTATGTCTTACAAATTTGCTCTTCATATTTCTTTTCTCTGTTGAGATTTGGTACTTAAAATTTTAAAACAGTTACTAAGTATCAATGTGCAAACATTAAGCACAAAAATATCCTTAAGCCTGTACGCAAAACAAAAGAGAATTTTCTCAAGCTCAAAAATTAAATATTTTATATTGCTTTATTTTGCCTTAAGCAAAAAAATTATATTATAAAAATTTTTCCTTTTACTGGTATGTTAAAACTTTGTTTAATTTTCATGACTTATGAACATTAATTTAACTAATTTGAAATTGTTGCCGGTGCTTTTCATTTTATTACGAGTTATTAATGTTAATAAGTATGGTTAAACACATCAACACTAAAAATAATTCTTGTCAATTATTATTACCGTCATCAAAGTTATTAATTACTTCTTGTCCTCAGTTTACTTATGGTTAGTTTTAAACATTTCTTAACATACTTTAACACAACTTTACATTTAATATATTTCTAGAAGCTTTAAAACTTCGTTTTTCTTTTTAATTTCAATCGAAATTTTCATACACCTTTACTACTTTATTTATATGTATTTCAAGCGAGAACTCTAAAACCGCTAACACCACACTACTTTCTTTTTCACTATTTTGGGACAACTCAATCTTTAAACAGAAAAAGTCATCTCGTTCGGAAATTTGTTTAACTTTTCTACGAATAAGTATGTGCAGACATATATAATGTACTGTGGCTCTTTTTCATAAACGAATTAATTTAATTCAAAACTTTTTTATCCTATATCATAATTAGTAACAGTTTTTACATTAAAAAAACTATTTTATTTTCATTTATTTTTTCAATCGTTGCATTAAATGCTCGTATACAATGTACTACTTGCATACATGTACTAAATTTAGGGTAAGCAAGTAAGAGTGAAGTATATTCGGCTGGGCCGAATCTAAAATACCATTCACGATAGTCACGCATATATAAAGTATATATTACAAATTTGAACTGAGTATGCTCGGGCATATGTATATAGACCGACATCGGGGAAAACATATTTTTGCCTTCTAATCAGCATTCCAAAAAGGAAATCTTTCATGGAAATTTTCATGGCAAAATCGGTTTAGGTTATATCTCGGTTTAGGCTATATCTCGGTTATATATGAACCGGTATCTGAATTTTCCATTTTCCGTATTTTAGTAGCCTTCTTGAATAGCGAGAACTGCTTTTAAGCAAAAAAAAAATGTTCATGGAAAAATCGGTTTAGGCTATATCTCGGGTATATATGGACCGATATCGACAATTTTCATTTTCCCTATTTAGGTAACCTCCTATTATTACCAGCACTAATTTTAAGCAAAAAAAAGTTGTTTAAGTTAGCTTACGCGACATTTTCATGAACAAATCGGTTTAGACTATATCTAGGGTGTATGGACCGTTATCGGAACTTTTAATTTTCTGTCTATTAGTAACCGTCTTTTCTAACCAGAACTGCGTTTAACCAAAGGAAATTGTTTTCCTCCACCAGAACTGCTTTTAACAAAAGTTATAAAAAACGGTTACTAAAATACAGAAAATCAAAATTTCCGATAGCAGTCCATATATACCCGAGATATAGTCTAAACCGATTTGTTAATGAAAAAAAAAAATTTGTTTTTGCTTAAAAGTAGTTTTGGTATTATAAGAAGGTTAGTATAACACAGAAAATGAAAATTTCCGATATCGGTCCATATATATGTCTATATGTCGGATAGCCTAGACCGGGTTTTTCATGAAAATGTCGCGTAAGCGAACTGAAACAACTTTTTTTGCTCAAAAGCAGTTTTGGTAATGAAATAAGGTTGAATAAATACGGAAAATGGAAATTTCGGATATCGGTCCATATGCCCCAGATATAGCCTAGACCGGGGTTTTCATTAAAATGCCACTTAAGCGAACTTAAACAACTTTTATTTGCTTAAAAGCAGTTTTGGTAATAAAATGAGGTTATATAAATATGGAAAATGAAAATATCCGATATCGGTCCATATATACCCAAGATTAGCCTAAACCAATTTTTCCAATAACATTTTTTTTCTTGCTGAAAAGCAATTCTCGTTTTAAAAGAAGGTTACTGAAATACAGAAAATAGAAAATTCCGATATCTGTTCATATATAACCGAGATAAAGCTTAAACAAACTTTTCCATGAAAATGTCCATGAAAAATTTCTTTTTTGAAATGGTGATTACAAGGCAAAAATATTTTTTCCCCGATATCGGTCCATATATATCCGAGATATATATATGCGTGACTATCATGAAGAGCATTTTAGATTCGGCCCGGCCAAATATACCACACTCTTACTTGTTTTTATTTGGACTTTCTATTTAACGGGAACAATGAATAAATATATATGTTTTGCAAGAGGGTGTAATTTTTGTTTGCAGATCTTGTATTTCGGTGATATCGGACGGTGTGTTGCTACCTAGAAAAGTGCATCATTCGAAACCCACATTATTTTCTCGCCTTTATTGATGGGGAATTCGACCGAAAACTCTTTTTGAGTTTATGTTTCTTAAACAAATATATGTTTTTGTTATTTTAATCAACTATAAATATAATCGTTTTATAATAAAATATATACAACAAAGTCGTTTTTGTTTATAAACTTCAAGTCTCCAGTTCTACTAGCCTTCACCCTTAATAACAAACCAAAGTATGTAGTATGTGTAAAGGTATTTACGTTTGTATATACAAACCTATTTTTTCATAAAATTTTAAATGACCAGTGAATACCAGGCAGACAAGGCACAAAATAACATTTGCTTTTAGACTTTAACTTATTTTTGCTTTTTTTCTTCTCTTTATAAAAGGAATGAAAAATGAAGGCTATTAAGTGGTCGTTATTTGCTGTTAAATGACAATAAAATTACATACGAGCTCGTCCAATGTCAGGAGCAAGCACAAGTATGACATAAAAAGTCATGCTTTACATTTTAATAATTAATTCAGAATATACGAATGTAAATAAATAAAAGTATAATGAAAACAATTTCTCTTAACTAGGTTGCTTGAAGTAAATTACAAAACTTAAAAATTTATTATTTACGTACCGCAGCGGCTTAATATAGAAAAGGCGTTTCTTGCCTCAAATTTTTAAAAATAGTCTTCAAAAGTAGTAAAATTTAACTCTGATATACTAAGCAAAGTACAATTAAGCATTAGATGATAATTTTTAAATAGTTTTGTTTTTTTTCCGTGATTTTACCTTAAAAGGAAATTGTACCCCATTAAAATATTTACAAAATTTAAAACATGTTGTTATGGAGAGATAATCCAAAATAATTGTCTGTCATGTACTTGTTATTCTACTTTAAGTACAACTGTCATATAGTTGTGGTTAATGTATTTTGTTTACAGATATAAGATATTGCCAATACCGTTGGTATTAATTGTTTTAAATAAAGTTCTTAGCCAACATAGATGTGCCATCATAAAACTTTTCACGGCGGCAGATGCGCTACTCGTCGTAGGCGATAGACGTGCCGGCGCGTGAAATTCTTCAACAGTTAATATAATAATTATGTAAAACAGATCCAAATTTAAAAGCAGCAAAATATTTTATGTTCTAAATATAGCATGAGCAAAATACATTTATAAATTCCAAATTTCGAGCCTATTTATAACGACAAAAAATACTATCAGTGACGGCACCCCATCGGCTACGAAATAGCCGACTACTCAATTTTTAATTAGCTGGTTTACTAAAATATACAACCCTGATCCAATTTAAAGTATTATCGTTTTGAAAAGTTTCAAAAAGCAAAAAAGTCGTATGGGATGTCAAATTTTTATCGTATTATTTTTCGTATGTATGACGGATTACATTCAGACTATTAGACTTGCACGTATTATTTGAATTTTAGACAAGTATTAATACACAGTATAATAGTCTGAACTGGGCTTAAGTGAACTTGTTGGGATGTAAAGTTCATTGTTTGAGAATATCTTGCAAAATTTCCAAAGTCTACTAATGATTAAGGTAGCTCCTATGAAATGTCGACATATAGGCATTTGGGAATATAGAAAACAAGCTGTTTGTAATTTTTTTATTGGTATATATATTTGAAGTTTTTTCTTCATATATTCGTTTTATTTGAATGTGGTAGAATTTGTTTCGCCACGAGTAGAGTTATCTTCATTCATTTGCTCTTATTAAAATAGAATATGAGTCACTTCGTATTTAATTGTGTATTTTTTTTTTAATTGTAGTAAAGCTGATAATTCTTTCCCTGAAAATTTAAGCATGGACAAAAAAAGGATTAAGTTTGTCAAAATATAAAACCGTCAGTGTAGAAATTGTTCGGTTTCAAATACGGCTCTGTCACACAATGAATAATATGAATTAGTGTTGTATGTAAAGGGACATATATTTTAAAAATTCATGACTAAGAGGAACATCTCTTAGTTTGGTTCTTCCTCTTTTTTTTTCTTGAAAAATAATCAAATTTTCCTATCGTGTTAAAATTAGTTAATATTCCAAATGACTTTAAAATCGGTTTGTTTAAGCGCAGTATAATTGCTACATTCTAAGCCCATGTGTCAACTCTTGCCTACAGAGAATGGGAGAAATTATTTGTATAACCTCACACAGACATTTTCATAAAACGACCCAACTACATGAATTAAAAAACTTTTTCGACTTTATACATTAAACTAGAAAAATTAGAGAGTTCTAATATATACGATAATATGAAATATAGAATTGCACATAGAGTTCATAATACTGTAGGTAGAATTTTTAGTAAAACAAAAGATAGGTTGGAAAAGAGGGATATGTTTAGTTTAGCGTATAAAATACCATGTAGTGGTAACAACAATGAAGATTGTGACAATGAAGATTGTGACAAAGTATATAGTATAGGGACAACAGGTAATAAACTTAAAACTAGGTTAGCGGTTAATAAATCTGACCAGAAGTATAGGAACTATAACTCTTCGCAGAAAACTGCATTATTATAAACGTAGATATATGCTAGAAATGCTACAGATAACTAACGTGCCTGTAGATAAGAGGATAAATTTTAAAAAGGATGTAGACGGATTAGCCCAAAATTATAGGCATTTAATAACATAAAACAAAAACAGGTGTAGATAGGTCTTTTGCCTAAAATTGTTTAAAAACTTTTTCATTTCTTTTTAAAAAAGTATTTGTAATATGTTTAATGTTATAATAATGTAAAATATGTTTCTTCATTGCAAATGTTAATGTAGTTGAATATTTTGTTTTTGTTATTTTAATATGAGCTTTCAAATTTATTGTTTCGTGTACACAATTTTTCAAAAAACAAAAATTTTCCTGAAGAAAACACACAACGGAGTGTCGAAATATTTAAAAAAATAAAAACCATAATTTTTACCAAAACAAGAAGACCACTAGCTCAACAACAAATAATAATTTAAATAAAAAAGGGTCGAAAAATTAGAGCAAGCCATTAAACTTAAATTTAAACTTTTTTATTTTGGACCAGTAATCAGTGCAGGAAACTAGGAAAATACATTATGACTTAAACCTAATAACAACAAGAAGAAACAAAAAAAAAACACGTTATCACAACATTTAAAGTGTTGGAATTAAATTGGTTAAAGCTGGTCTGTGTCCAGCACCTCCCACACCGCAAGTTAATGATTTAAATTTAAAAACACGGACTACTGTGGGGGGAAAAAAATAAATAAAAAACTCTTTACACAGGATGGAAGACAAAACACTTCCTGCTTACTACTTATTCCGGTGTAATTTGGTTAAAAAAATTAATAATGCGCATACGAGTACATAGAAAAACGGACGACAGTAAAAAAAAACGTGTGCACAGGATGGAAGAAAAAACATTGATGGTTAATTATGTCACGCACAGTAGGATAATAAGGGTTTCACTAGGTATTGAAATAAAGAACCTGTAATCAAAATCACTTTTATACACATTTATTTGATACATGGAGCTGTATAATTATTGTTCTAACCAAATTTTTCTGCTTTACTTTCTTGCAGTTTATTTTTCTTCTATGCATAAATAAATCTTGCAATAATGTTAAGTATTTGACCAGAGACTATTACATCATGTATGAATTTTGTTCGTTGAAAAGACAATTGATAAAACAACGATCTGAGGATGACACGAGACGGTGAAATACCAGCAATTTTTAATCCAAAACAGCATCGAGTTCGTACACCATCAGTGGTGGTCACTGGCGATTCCCCAAATGGGCCATATGGCGGTGGATTTACGAATATTTTAAATACAAGCAATCCTCAAATAGCCCACCAAGATTCCGTTTCTTCAAGCCAAAATGATCCTAATGAAGTTATTACTATACATCCAGAATCAACCTGCCCAGTTGCAATAACCAGAGGAGGAGGGGGAGGAGCAGGAGTGGGAACAGGAGTGGGAACAGGAGGTTGCGGTGGCAACACTAGTGGTGGCAATGATTCCGATACTCCCACAGAGCCAGGCCAAAATGATAGTGGCCCATCACGTTTTCCCCGCCTTAAAGCATGTAAAGAAACATGTTGCTCAGAATTGGCTCAGAAAATGTATTTTGGTGTTTGCGTCACTATACTTGTAACAGCATCATGGGTTGGTGCTACACACTGCATTAAACTATTGTATTTAAATCGTAGCTCGTATATATCAGCTCTCGATGACTTCGATACATTTGGCGTTAATGATATTGACTTGAGTTTGGAAACCAGCGAAGATTCTGATGGCTTGGGTTCCCTTATTCCAATCAGTGATACAGCAATTAGTGTAAGCGATGTTGAGGATGCAACGAAAATATTCCATGTGCCACCAAGTCCACCCATGCAGAATATATTCAGTGCGCCATTTTTTGCTGCATGGTTTTTTACAAATTTTTCGCTGTTATTTTTCCCCATCTATATTTTGGGACGAGTTTCTCTGAGAAAATGCGATAAACCAGGCGAAATTTTGGGAGACGTTTTGAGGGGGTTTCGCGATCGTGGATTTACTGTAGGTAAGTAAAAAATCAAAAAAAAAAAAATGTTTAGTTATTAAAAAGAGATATTCCAACATTTTGAGACACGAGTACATAGTAAAGGGTGTTTTTTTAAGCTAGATAGAACTTTAAATTGTAAAAAGTAACACAAAAAATTAAATTTTGATGAAACATTTTTTTTATTTGTTTCAGTATACTCTGACAAATCATCATGAATAGACTCACGCTTGAACAACGCTACGAAATTATCCAAATTTAGCAGTTGGCAACTGACCCGTTGTTTTATCGCAAAATTGTGTTCAGCGATGAGGCGCATTTTTGGCTTAACGGGTTTGTTAATAAGCAAAATTACCGCATATGGAGTGAGACCAATCCACAAGAGACCCTACAGACTCCATTACATCCAGAAAAATGCACTGTTTGGTGCGGTTTTCATGCTGGTGGCATCATTGGACCCTATTTCTTCAAAAATGAGGCCGGAGCTCGCGTTACGGTCAATGGAGATCGTTACCGCACCATGATCAATGATTTTTTGTTTGAAAATATGGATGACATTGATCCGGAGGAGATGTGGTTTCAACAGGATGGCGCTACGTGCCATACGGCGAACGCAACCATCGACTTACTGAAATCAAAATTTGGCGATAAGTTGATTTCGAGAAATGGACCTGTCAATTGGCCTCCAAGGTCGTGCGATTTGACACCTCTCGATTATTTCCTGTGGGGCTACGTGAAGTCACTGGTTTATGCTGATAAACCAGCAACAATTGACGCCTTGGAGGCCAGCATTGTTCGTGTTGTTCGTGACATACGGCCAGCAGTGCTCGAAAAAGTGGCCCAAAATTGGACGTCCAGAATGCGCTTCGTCAAGAACAGCCGCGGTGCCCATATGCCCGAAATCATTTTCAAATGTTAACGTCACGTATTGATCTTTCGAATAAAAAAAAATTTTGATTACAATTTAATTTTTTGTGTTATTTTTTACAATTTCAAGTTCTATCGGGCTTAAAAAAACACCCTATATATTGAGGTGAATTATTCTACCAACTTGGCTTGGTTCTAAATTTCAAAAAACATTGATGTTTGTTTAACACAAGCCCTGTTAACGATTATTGCTCCTCAACTTTAAACAAATTAACATGGAACATGTTGCTCACAGAATAACATGAACAAGTTTTACATAACTTAATAATATCTTAACAATAAAACCCTATATATACATTCAACGTATTAATTTTTTGCTAACTAAATGTCTATAACTATGTGCTAAATTATCAGTATCTAATTTAAAATTAATTCTCTGTTCTACAGGTGTACTAATAATCTCTAACATTTCTAACATATAACGTTTCTTATATAGAATGGCTCATAGGAGTTATAATACGTTAGATACATTATTTAGTAAGACTAAGGATAGAAATAATAAATTAGATATTGCTAATATTGTTTATAAAATTCCATGTAAGGGAAATGATCAGGAGAATTATAATAAAGTATACATAGGAACAACAAAAAACAAATTAAGGACAAGGATAGCGGGACATAAATCAGACCAAAAATATAGGCATATTAATTCCCAAAAGACAGCATTATCTTCTCATTAATAATAAATACAGAATGTAATTATAAGAAACGTTATATGTTAGAAATTATTAGTAAGCTGCAAAAATTTTAATAATTTAATATAAACTTTTCCTCTTCATATACTAGTATACATAAATATAGTATAGATATAGATATAGATATAGATATAGATATACGAGTATAAAATATTGCAATCGATTTGGCTTTGCATCCGAAATTTTCAGGGTCAAAACAAATAGAGATTAAAGTTTCAAGTATTTGTAACAAGCAAATTCATAACAAGTAAACAATCGCCAGTGCAACAAAATTGTAAAACTAAGTATGTATTTTGTTGCTGTTAAAGCATTGCGATATATCAACAACAAAAATTTTGTTCTTGAAATGTTCGCACCCAATAAACGGTCATCAGTTGCGCCATCAAGTTGATCACCATCATTTTGATTTGTACAAGCTATTAAACAAATTTTAATGTTTTTTTTTTTTGCGTTATGGTTTACAAAATAATGGCCTGAATATTTTATTGTGCTACGGAATTCAGTTATGGGCCACCGCCTCAGCATCAAATATTCAAAAAATTCAAAGGCGACAAAACAAAATTCTCCGAACAATTACAGCACCTCCATGGCATGTAAAAAACTCCCGAATTCACTAGGATCTGTGTGTTCCACTGGTAAAAGATTTATTTACTTATTTATACATGCGCATATACATATGTATGTGAACTGTGCTTAGTATAGGATTGCCGTTTTTTATGTTGAAAAAACATTTTTTTGGTATGAAAAATGTAAACAGATACTATTTTTTCGCATGCTGGCAACAAAAAAATATCATAAATGTTTGACATATGCGCGAATTTACGTTAATTGCACGACACAATCAAGTCGCGTTTTATAAACCCAATTTCTTACGTACCCGTCTATGAATTGGCTCGTCGCGAGTGAGCTAACTCGTGTCCTATAAACAGGCTGTTAGAATCTCTTTTATTTATTATAAACACAAATGATACTGAAACGATAATAAATAAATCCGAAATAATTTTATACGCAGCTGATACACTTATATTAACGGAAGCCGAGACAGAAGAAATGTGCTACGAAAATATTAAAAAAGTCATGAAAAAAATTAATCAATGGTTAAATATTAATAAGCTAAAATTAAATGAATCTAAAACTAAAGTAATGGAACTAAACATGGATTCTAGCAGAACACTTGAAATCAGTAATATAATAATAGAAAAAGCTAACAATATAAAATATCTCGGGTTCGTTATAGAAAAAAACTTAAAATTTAATGATCATATGGAGTACATTTGTAAAAAGATCGGGAAAAAATTGGGTTCTTTAAACGTATAAGAAATAAAATTTCGCAATTAATATATATAACGTGACTATTAAACCACACTTTGAATACGGTTCAACAATCATATACTCAAGCTGCACTGACCAACAACTTGCAAGACTCCAAAAACTACAAAATAACTACATCAATAAATCATATGCTAAATACGTTAAAATGGTTTAATATTAAACGGAGACTTCAATTAAACACAATAAATTTTATTCAAAAATTTTGTCGCCTTTGAATTTTTTGAATATTTGACGCTAGGGCGGTGCCCCATAACTGAATTCCGTAGTAGTAGAATTTAGTATTGCGTTGTATAACAAAAGTTTGCAATCTAATTTCAATGTAGAATTTCTGCCCATAAGCCAATTTAATTGCGCTGCTTTTAATTTGAACTGAGTGACTTTCGCGTCAATGTGAAACATCCACGTCAGCCTGCTGTCGAGAGGAATACCATGGTACTTGACTTCATTTTGCTGCGGAATAGGTGAATTGTTAATTTTGATAGCTGAACATGTTTGTTTACGCAGTGTGAATGTAACGTGAGTACACTTTTGTTCATTAACTTTAATTTTCCAAAGTTTTAACCACATCTCCAATATTGAAATATACTCCTGCAATTTCGCGAAACTACTTGATGGTTTTCATGTACGCTGTAGAATGCTGTGTCATCTGGAAAAGTTGAAGTGTGAATACCAGATCTGGTTGGCATGACAGAAGCGTAAATTATATATAAAGTGGGTCCCAGAATTCTACCTTGGGGAACTCCTGCCTCGATTGGATGAGTTATAAAGTCGCCTTCTCTGATAACAAACTTCCGACCACATAAGTAGCTTTCCAGAAGTTTGTGAGTGTTTGCAGGCACGTTCAACTTTATTTTGTAAATTAATCTCTCCTGCCACACTTTATCAAAAGCTTGGGAAGCATCAGTGAATAGAGCTGAGCAATACTTTCTGTGCTCAAAAGTCTTACTTATAACATTAACCCGAAAACCAAATTGATGATCAGGGATGCATCCTACATCATACAAAATTCTTCGAACAATTGCTGCAGCTCCATGGTACGTAAAAAACTCCCGAATTCACAAGGATCTGTGTGTTCCAGTGGTAAAAGATGAGTTTTCAAAGCATGCGACAAGGAATATCAGCAAATTGGAACTTCACCCAAACCCTCTTGCACGAAACATACTTAATTTTAGTGGTCACACTCGGTTGAGAAGAAGGGATATCGTTGCCACCATCAGAGCGTTAAGCAGGTGATTTTACCGATATAATATGCGCATAATAAAACTTTTTGTCTAGCATTGGCTGGATTTGGTTAATTTATTGTATTTAGTATTAAGATTTGAATATTTATTGTTAATTCACATTGTGAAGATTCAATAAATAAATAAAAGCTAAAAAAAAATAAAAAACGGGAAACGCTCCGGACTACTTAATAGAGCAGACAAGATATGTTGGGGAAGTTCAGTCATATAATCTTCGAAATGCTAGTGATTTTAGGCTTCAACAAGTGCACACTAATGCGATGCAGAGAACATTGTTTTACAAAGGATTGAAACTATATAAACCCATACCAAATGAAATTAAAAATGAACAAAATGTAAAATTATTCAGAATGAAAGTTGTTAACTTTATTAAAAATAATTTGGTTCAGAACACATTGCGATATTGCCCTCACGGTTAAAAATTTTGCGTTTCTCAGCACATGGCTGGAAATGCTTTGAATTCAGAGAGGCATTTGACTTGATGTGGATATTTACTATGGAAAATTGTTACTAGAATAATCAAGAGTATCGCCTCCATTTTTTCAATTAAATAGTGATTTACTGCTTCTACTTTATTTATATTTCTAAATAATTTTATATCATATTTAAGCTAAAACCAACCTAAAGCATATTGGCTAAAGTAAAACTTTTTGTTGAGAACGATTTTAACAACATTGATGTAAACGATTCCTTTCGATAGCATCTATTATACAGGGTGTCTGCTGGTATCTACTCGCAGTAATTCCAATGTTATTTTGCATATTGAAGTAAAGTTTTATAACAAACAGCTCTTATATACACATATATTTGAAATTCTGTGCTAGCTACAACATTTTCAAAAACAAGGTTTTCTATTTCAGCTCTATATTTAGTCTTGTCACAGAATTCGATTCCGTTTGAAAACGGAATTGAATCTGTTTTTTGTTTATTCAAAAAACGAAAAAAAAATTTTAGGAATGAAATCATTTGCCTCATAGAAATGAAAAGTGGTTTAGTTTTTCGATTTTTGAATAACCAAAAATGAATTTAATTCCGTTTCCGAACGGAATTAAGCTCTGTGACATGGTTGGTAATATCTTTATTTTTCAAAAATCAAATATAAATTTTCTTCTTTGATTGAGGGTACTAGGTACTAACTTAGGAAGACTTGTTTTGAACTATATTTATTCATAGTTTGAAATATATAAACGAAAAATTGTGCACGAATAAAAATGTTGTAATACCGATCAATCACATCGTAAGCATTAGGAATGTATCTATACATCTTGTAGAAACGTATTTCGTATTCGTTACATAGAAATATTTTCCTAATTTGTAACAGCATTGTCGCATTATATATACCCAAATTATTTAAGAGTACTTTATCTTTAAAAGTACTTCTGCAAACCAACGTGGTGGAGAATGCTTTCTATATTTGGAAATGGATGTATATTCCGCTTTTATTCCTAAACAACAAATAAAACATTTTTTCTCGGTCAAAAATTATAAAAACGATGCCATTAATCTTTTTGATATAAAATTACGATTTTCTCTTCTTGTATTGAACACTTTTATTAAGTCTTCAATTTTTTCCTACTCATGTAAAGTTGATATTTATTTTAATACATACATATGTACTTTCCAACATGTATGCCTACAACGCGTTGCAACGTTTTGAAAAATTGTGAAACTAAAAAGTTCCTAATTATCAACATATGTATGTATTTAGTTTAAAAGTAATATAAACAAATCTCATTAAAATAAATAATATGTACATCTAAAGTTTGTTCTACTTTCATGCTATAGATAGAAAGAAAATGAATAGATAGAAAGAAATGAATTTTTAGTCCCTATAGACAATTTTTCCTTTTTATTTAATAATAATAAAGAATCGTCAGAAAAGTCAGAGGTAAATGAAAAATAGTATTTCAAAATCATATAAAATTTAGAGTTCACAACAGAGAAAGAAAACAAACGTAGAAAGCAAATTATTCTCTAAATTTACCAATTTTGCCCGAAACTGTTGCAAAGCAAAAAACCATAATTGCACATCTTCACATCCTATATTTTTGGAATTTAAAAAGCTTAAAACGCATTCCATCATAAAAACAAAACTTTTGAATTATTAGCAACCCAGCGGCCAAAGTTTCGCTTAGAGAAGCGATGATCCGATACACACTTGTAAGTCAGTAATGCACACCATCTCATATACGAACCTAGTTTACATTTTCATACACATTGCCGAATTTGTAGAATGAACGCCTACCACCTGTTCACAAAGTAAGCAAGCTAGTGAGGTGTTCATCCAACAAAAGCTCATTACTTCCTAATACATATTGTAAGCTATAAGTAGGCAGCTCGAATAGCACCTCGCATACTTTGTAAGTCGGCAGTAGACAGCTCGAATACAATCTCGCTTACTTTGTAAGTAGGTCGAAGACGTACTACGCTCTTCAGTTTTTTGTTTACTATTTGTGCGCCTTTTAAATTTCGATGGCATCAAACCAAATTCATCTCAACTTTTTGTTTTACTATAACGTTTTGCATACCACAATCAGAACACGGAGTTATAATGTGAAAAATTCACCTTATTATACGCAAAGACAATATTCCTGTATTCTCGGAAGAAAAAGAAACATTTCGTCTTATAAAGTTTGCTGCCAAGTTTGTCAAACATTACAATTGTAAGCAAAACGTTTTGGTAGTTGAAATATTACTAAATTGTTAATAAAATTATAAATTTTTTCCAAAACGTTTGTGTATGGATTATGGTGAATGTCATCTTTTGTTGTTTTTCATTATTTGCTTACGAAAACACAAATGAAATTTACATTGTGTTTGATAGAATTGCTGTTAATAAAGTTTGATGGGATGTAGGGTCATTCCGTAACTTTTAATGATCCGATAATCGTAAATTTCTTCCACATATTTCACCCCCCTGCAGTAACGATTGTATGCTCCTGCAATATAATTTTAACGACCTAGGCAGTCAAACTAGCATCTGATTTCGGTCTACAGAGAATATAATTAAGTAATATTGCTGAATAATATATTTGATAAAATATCGTTATAATTATTGTAAAGATGGCAGTTGTCTTAATAATAGTAATAGAATCGCAATAGAGGCCAAGTTTGACCAACACGAATTCTATCTATTGAACGAATCACAAAGGGAACGACCTACAGGACCCAAGTGAGCTGGAGTTTCCGGGTACTTGCTGGAAATCCAGCGGCCTGCTTTCCTAACCTAACCATCTATTGAACGAAAAAGCTGTTTGATTATTGTGAAATATTATAATTTTTATACTAAAAAATGGCTTTTTAAAAATGAAAAGAAAAATTCAAAATTCGGTGCGTTTTTTGTTTAAACAAAGCGCTTTTCTTCCCGTTTTGGTGCGTTTTGAAATTTCGAAGTTGACAACGCTGACAAAATTATTCTCTCATTGTCTCTCAAAATTGCACAAAAGTTTTGTGGACCGCTTTTGGACAGCTTTCGACGAGTTCAGATTGTTTCGTTGTTCAAAAGGAACACTTCTACTATTCTCTACTTCCTTTGGAATGATTTTATTAATATTTAAGGTTTTATGTAATATTACTATAAGCTAGATAATTCAATAAGTTTCTTCTTGCAGGAGGTTATAGAAATTATTTTAACTCATATTAAATTCACACTAATGTTACTCTTAACTTTTCTAAGTATATTCGTACCAGTGATGTCAGAAATGTTTGTATAAATATCTTCACTTAAAAAAAAAAGTATTTATCAATCTTCAAATGTTTTGTTTTTGACTTCTAACACCAAAAATGGTTAATTATTACAAAGAGATGATTACTTTAACAATACAAAAACATAAAAACAAATATTCAATTCAATAAAACTATTATAAAATTAGAAATATAGTTTCTCAGTAAGAAAGCTCTGTTTAAATATAGTGCCATTATATTTTTGTGCAAGTGGAATACCAGAAATTGGGCAGTTCTCACATGTTCTTACTTCGAATATTACAAATGAATTGCCTTACGAAAGAATAAAGTGTTATAGTTGTGAACAGATATAACAAAATGTTGGAAAGTGTTGCTGAGAAAAAAGTCATCTCTGATGAAGCGTATTTCTATCCGAATGACTCCTTGGTCCTCACAAAATACAAATTCAATCCATAATAAACAAATGCACCCTAAACGAGCAATTGCCCAGTACGGATTTTGGTTAGGTGGCGTGATTAGGCTTCACTTTTTCGAAGATGAGACTGAAACTGCAGTTTCTGTCAATTACATTCGTAACAACAAATGTAATTCGTATCGGAGTACTTGTGGCATCAATTGAATGGCATTGATGTGGATGATAGTTGATTTTAGCAAGACGGTTCTACTTACCATTCTGTATACAAAACAATCGATTTATTGCAGCAAATTATCTTAGAACAAATTATCTTAGAAAATTCGAATGCTAACTGAGCGCCAAAACGCAGTATAGGCATGCGGGAAGTTGGTCCGAAGCCTTTTGTAGCGGAAAATTTATAATTTCGACATAGAGAATATGAGGTTTCAACTGGATGGTGTAATTTTTCGCATAGCAAGAGAAAAAAATGGGTCTTTCGAAAGCGAATTTGCAAAAACACATTATTTATTACACAGGAAAATTAAAGTGGTTAGGCGATTGTGCGATTTGAAACCTTTACAATTTTATTATCGAGCAGATATAAACCATTACCAACAGTTTACTGAAAACTGTGATTGATAATTTTGGTAAAAGATTGAGGAGAGCCTGGCTTATCAGACCGACATAATTTTTCACTTTTTTAGTTACTAATAAACTGAAATAGAAATATTTTTAATATACGCCAAAAAATGTTTTTTTTTTTTCATTAAAATTTAAATGATGCCGCATTATGGACACCCTATATGAATTATGCTTAAAAAGTAAAGAATAATAAAGTTGAAATTCATTGAATGTTTGAAATTAATTTACACACTATTTATTAGAATACTGAATATCACAAATCTTAAAATCTTATTTTGCATAAAAAAAACAATTCAAAATTGAGGTAAAATCTTCATTCTGGCAACGCTGAATTATACTTATTGGATAATTATATTCGTACTGTAACGACACTTACGCTTTATGCTGGGATAGCTCAGCGTGGTCCAGGGTCGTTTCAATAAAAGAAATAAAAACCAAAGAAAAGAAAGAATTTGTCTTCAGTGTGGTTTCTTTATTTAAATAAACTAATACAATATATTCCTTATGTGTTTGGCCACATGCGGCAGTGGCACCACCTACGGCTGACGTTGGAGCGGAGTGGCGGGCTGCTATGGAGGAATTGAAAACTCCTACATGGACGCACTCGCTTCCCCACACTACCTCTGGTGTCGCGCTGGAGTGGAATTAAAAACTCCTCTGGCGGATGGTGAAGGTATTAATAACACCTTCACTCTCCGTCTCCCTCCAACGTTGGCAAATTGTTCTCAGGAGAATTCAAAACTCTCCCTCGAATACCAACCTGACGATGAGGCAAACCAAGCAAAGATGAACCACTCCAGAGTAAAATGTTAGGAATTAAGAACTCCTCACTACCCCTTATTGGTACTTCGCCATGGCTATGGGCACTCAAAAAAACTATATGCTTTGAATTAGAGTTAAAAACTCTTCTTCAAGGCACTTCTTACCTGCAGGCCGTCCACTTGCCAAACTCTCACGAATATGCTGATTGATGCTCGTGCTTTTATACTCTACGATGAGCACACATACACGCACTAACACCTACGCGCAACCATATGTGCGGCTGTGTTTAGCAAACATTGTCTCATGGTTGATATTTATTCATTGTGTGGTGGTGCCATCTATACTAACCGTTAATTTTAAATAAAATTTTCAAACTTAGAAATAATTTAACCTACATTACATGTAACTTATTATACTAAATTAATTATTAATTCAAAAGTAAATATAACAACGTTTCTTGCGTTAATAATAATTGGAATAATTAAATGAATAACTAACTAAATAGAAATATATGAAAAAACGGGAACACTACTTCACGTGTGTTGCTCCAAACGAGGCCTCCGACTTTGAGCGTTACACTGCCTCCTCCGATACGCCAAAAACGAAAATGTTCAACGGTCTGGGGGTAGCTGGTATATTGTCTGCCCTCACTGCCCCAGCTCCATTAATGTTGATCTGGTACGATTTGTCATCAATTTTTCGGCGGAATCTGAGCCGTTGGTGAGGTCTTTTGCGGGAAACTGCTTATTGTATACACTGCTCCAGTCCTGCTAAAATTAGTTGACGGGGCTATGCTCAGGATCATCTGACATCGGTGGTATTGTTCTATTTGCCTCGGCTTGCACCCACTTGGCTTCCGCAATTTAGGGCGAGATAGACCTTGTTTTAGCCGCCCTTGGTGAGGTGATATCACAACCTAGTGCCCGTGCTGATGATGGTGATGAGGTATTCGGGGAAATTGGGGAAGATGACGTGGTGGCGGTATTCTGGATCGGGGACTCGGAAGTGGTGATTATCTTGACTGACCTTGGGGTTGTAGGAAATGCTGATATTAAGGTGGTGACCTTATTGGCAGATTTTCCGTTTTGACTTGCCGCTGCCCACAGGACAGTCCTGAGCGTACAAGCCCGTGGCCCTCTGCGATACGTAATTCTTTTCTCGATATCTGATAGCACCATCCTGGAGTGTACGGGACATTATGGTTGAGTGTGGGACCTTTCCCATTTTTGGAGTGCCCTGCATTTCTCGTTAACGAAAAGATGCTGTTTATCTTAACCATGTTCGTTTTGTGTTTTTCCCGCCGTGGCTTCAACTCTGACTTGGTCGTCAGTCCTGCACAGCTTACTGTAGTTGTAAACGGTTGTAGTGCATCCATGCCCAGAACCACGTCTGCCATTGCATCTGGCATAATATGGAACCGACAGATACCGGTAGTGTTGCCTAGTACAATGGTCATATCTACTGCCTCGGTAATGACCTTCTTGGAGCCATCAGCTAAATAGACTTCGATGTCAGTGTGCACGGAGGCCGGTTTGCAGATGAGGCGTTTGACCTGCATTGCAGGGATAAGACTCATCGTCGCCCCAGTGTCAACAATGCAATTTACTAGCTGGCCGGCCATTCGGATAACCGGCTTCACTTTGCCTTCCTCCCAGACTAACCGGGTTGTTTTGGCTAAGGCTTTACTCCTTTTGTTCGCATTTTTCACATTGCCGCCGCTATTTGCAAAGCCTGGGCTTTGTATCATTCTATGATGTTCCCCTAGATTATTCTGGGGGGTACTAGGAATGCTTTCCAAGTCTTCGACCATTTGAATGAGCTCCCGGAGTGACGCAAAATCCTTTCCGCGGACATACCATTGAACCTCTGGCAATGCATTTCGAAATATTCTTTCTAACCTTTGCTGCTCTGTGAGGCCGGGGTGTCGCATCAGACCCTGTAAAACTAACACGTAGTCTTTCAAGGATTCTCGTGGGCGCTGTAGTCGCTTTTTTATTGCATCGTCGAGTTTCTCAAGGTAACGGGACGGAAGGAAGAATATTAACAAATCGTCCTTGAACGCCATCCAATTTTCCCAATCTCGGCGATTATTTCGAAACCACACGATCGCTCTATCTCTTAGCATCTCCGGCATGGCCCATGGGAGCTGGTTGACGTCCACCCCATACATTAGGGCGAGCCCTTCAACTCGTTCTATAAAGTCGAGGGGATCTTTGCCTCCATTGTATTTGAGGTCCCATTTCCGAATGAGCTCATTCACCGCAATACGGTCTTCGCCAGAGGATACGGTTTTATTTGGTTGGCTTGAAGATTTCACCCCGTTGTTAGTTGCCATGCCTATTGATGTTGTACCGGTTTTTATTGTTGTTACCGTTGTTTTTATTGTTGCTGCTGCGGTTGTTGTTGTTGTTGTTGTTGCTGCTGCTGTTGTTGTGGACACTGCCAGTGTCCCTGCTCGGGCGCCAATTGTAACGACACTTACGCTTTATGCTGGGATAGCTCAGCGTGGTCCAGAGTCGTTTCAATAAAAGAAATAAAAACAAAGAAAACAAAGAATTAGTCTTCAGTGTGGTTTCTTTATTTAAATAAACTAATACAATATATTCCTTATGTGTTTGTCCACATGCGGCAGTGGCACCACCTACTGCTGACGTTGGAGCGGAGTGGCGGGCTGCTATGGAGGAATTGAAAACTCCTGCACGGACGCATTCGCTTCCCCACCGACCCACTACCTCTGGTGTCGCGCTGGAGTGGAATTAAAAACTCCTCTGGCGGATGGTGAAGGTATTAATAACACCTTCACTCTCCGTCTCCCTCCAACGTTGGCAAATTGTTCTCAGGAGAATTCAAAACTCTCCCTCGAATACCAACCTGACGATGAGGCAAACCAGGCAAAGATGAACCACTCCAGAGCAAAATGTTAGGAATTAAGAACTCCTCACTACCCCTTATTGGTACTTCGCCATGGCTATGGGCACTCAAAAAAACTATATGCTTTGAATTAGAGTTAAAAACTCTTCTTCAAGGCACTTCTTACCTGCAGGCCATCCACTTGCCAAACTCTTACGAATATGCTGATGCTCGTGCTTTTATACTCTACGATGAGCACACATACACGCACTAACACCTACGCGCAACCATATGTGCGGCTGTGTTTAGCAAACATTGTCTCATGGTTGATATTTATTCATTGTGTGGAGGTGCCATCTACACTAACCGTTAATTTTAAATAAAATTTTCAAACTTAGAAATAATTTAACCTACATTACATGTAACTTATTATACTAAATTAATTATTAATTCAAAAGTAAATATAACAACGCTTCTTGCGTTAATAATAATTGGAATAATTAAATGAATAACTAACTAAATAGAAATATATGAAAAAACGAGAACACTACTTCACGTGTGTTGCTCCAAAACGAGGCCTCCGACTTTGAGCGTTACAGTACTTATATTATGAAATACCTGGACACATTTACAACTAGAGTAATTGTATTAAAATGAAATAATTCGTTTTAACCCATCAGCTGTGATTTGTGTTAATGATAAATTAAATGTGTTTCTTTACTCTACTTTGGAATTCCACGGGATACCGCTTTGCATGAAAAGCGTTCTCGTACTTTCAAATAGGACAATAGGATGTGCTTTTTCTTCGAGCTAGTTTAGTAACCAGTTAATCAATCAGCTGTTAAAAAAACAAACAATAACAAGGAATAGATTTCATTTTAATCAGCTTATATTAAACAAAAAATATTTGCAAAAGACAATAAAACCACAAAAGTGTGACAAAATCATATTTTTTTTTCAAAATTAAAAACTAATTTTCATTACAGCATATGAGCATGTTTCTTTTTGGGCCACAAATATAATTTCCTACGTTCCCGTATTTTTGGTAAAGTTTATCTCTATTTAAGAAAACTTGTTTTTGGTCTCATTCGCACTGAATTATCCAAATTGTAAGAAAACTCTTATTACGCCCTTTCGTTCACCCAAAAAATTTGTACAAATTCATACTGTGCCTTCGTTTACCCAATTTACAGTATATGATAACATGAGTAAAGAGATCTTTGATTATTTATAAATTTTTTTGCAAAAATTTCAGTAACACTAATAACACATGATAAACAGAAAAAAATACGAAAAACAGAAAACTATTGTTCAAGAAAAGTCAAGAAAATACGAGGGCGAAGCTATCTAAGCAGGAAAAAACACTTTTCTTCAAAAACCAACATGGTCCTTTTAGCTTAACACACTTAATAAGACGATTTTTCAAGTTTTTTAATCATCAGAATAACACGATATTGGGAACCCCTCAAAATACGCCTTAGTTAATCACTACGCGTTAGGTAATCACTTCTTCGTTTGAGATATTTTTCAAAGTTTGGAAACAGGAAAAAGTCATTAGGAACCAAATCTTGACTATAAGATAGATTATCAATCAATTCGAAGTGTATTTCACGCAGTTTTAGCATCGTATTTAATGCTGTGTGAATCGGTGCGTTGTCTTGAAGAAAGAGCCCCTTTTTATTCTTTAAATGTGCTCGTTTTTTCTTGATTGCATTAATTAATTGATTCAATAATGCACGATATTACTTTCCTGAGATTGTGGATCCTTTTTCAAGATAATCGATGAGAAATATTCCATGTGCATCCCAAAATACAATGGCAATAACCTTGCCAGCTAATTTCATTGTTTCGATTGATTGTTGATTTTAGGTGTGTAGTGGTGAACCCACGTTTCATCAACGGTAATTAATCGACTCCAAAAATCAGCAGGATTACGCTTTATCATGTCCAAACCCCGCTGTGAACTCGTTTTTGTTCGACACTGAGCAAACGCGGCACCCATTTTGCCGATAGCTTTTTCATATGCAAATGCTCTTGCCAAATTTTGAACACACGTTTATATGATATGTTTAACATTTTAACAGCCTCACGTAACTTGACTCTGCGATCACTCAGAACGATATCGAGGATTTTCTTGATATTTTCTTCTTTTGGCCTTCTTGTTGATGGTATTGTTGCAGTGCTTGTTCGGCCGCGTTTAAGCTCAGCAATCCAATACCTGACGGAGCAGACTCACCATAATGTTTACCCAGCTTTTCTTTTGTCTCTTTCGCCGTTTTCCCTTTCAAATAATAGTGTTTAATCACTGCACGAAATTCACTTTTTCCATTTTTCCACGACCTTCAAATTGTTTTCAGTATGTTTTCAAATTTTATAAACAAAATTGAAAAGAATTTTATAATAAACAATAAATTAATTAAAACTTTTTTTTTATCAAAAACAAAACCGACCTTAAACTTAAACCAGCATTTCAATTTTATAAATAAATAAATTAATTAAAACTTTTTTTTTATCAAAAACAAAACCGACCTTAAACTTAAACCAGCATTTCAATTTTATAAATATTTGAAATTTAAAAATTTTATTGAAATACTCGTACGTAACTCACGAAATTAAAAGATAATGGTTATGTTTTGATTAGACCTCGTATATTATAATTCATTTAAGAATGTAAAACTGAAATATTGTAGTATAAAATTGAAAAATGTCTCTATTATAATTATATTTTTTTAAAGGTGCAAAGAAAAGTAGAGATGTTGGTATTATTAAAACATTTTTCCTTTTAATTTCTTAATAATTTATTTAGAATACACAGAAAAAATTATATTAGAAATAAATTCAACAAAATTTATCACTGAAAAAATAATTTGTATTCATATACATAAATATCAAAAAAAAAAAAAAAACCTTGGATATCGTATTTTGTTGTTGTTTAAAAGAGCTGTTGTTTTCGATCAATAATTATTTTTACTAAACTTTTGTCCACGAATTCTTTTACAGGTCCGCATTCAAACAATTTACACGAACAATTTTTTTTCTGTGTATTGCGATATAAAGTTGAATGTTTGGGAATGCCTTTAAAAAGTTTCCAAGTTTACTGATGGTTAGGGTAGCTCCTTTGAAATTTCCACATGTAGACAGCTAAGAAACATAGAAAACAAGCTGTTTATAATTTTTTCATTTTTATTATTTTTTTAATTTTTATTTATTTATATTATGTTCGTTTTTATTAAAAACTTGTTTCTTTCTGGTATTTTATGCCTTCAAAAAAATATTGCTTTTCTACCACAGACAGTGTTTTCACCACAGTATTGTGCTACCGTTTCGCACTTGTAAGACGTAAAATTTTAATTTTCCAACAAGGCAGCTTTATTTATAATAAAAATAAATAAATAAACATCTATACAAAACAAATAGTAAATATGCGATTAAAAACTTTTAATATTTTTCTCTTTTTGCTCTGCCTGTTAATAACCGGGGGCGTTAAAAAACTTGTACATAAATGAATGTGTTTACTTGGGTCTAACTGCATTGTCAACGCAGGACGTTTTCTAAACCGTTGTCTTTCGTTTTGCATACTATGGCTTTTAACCACTTACCTTTATACGTTATCTCTGCGTGTCTTATTTGCCACCGATGCTATGGCCTTGTTTGCCACCAATGTGGCCTGTGTTTACCTTCTATCCTGGGTTATACTACATGAACAGTTTGTGGGAGTGCGGGTAAGTAGTCTTCGCTGTTTATTTTTCTTACATGTTTCCCCTTTCCCCACGCCACCCTTATTTTATTTCTCATAGTACAAGTAAAAAAAATTAAATTATGCCATTAGAAATAAAAAAAAAAAAGTATTCTTTTGTCCTCTCATTTAATGTTTTTTTTTCTTGCTTTTCGCAGATTGTTGCTGTCATATTGTGTGACACTGGTATTGCATTGCTGGCCTACATGGATGGCATTACAGAAAGTCGAACTTTGAGTGGCGTAGTTTTAGCCACTTTGGCAGCAGCTTGTTATGCAGTCTTTCGAGTATGTTGACATTTTGAACACCTGTGTGTTATGATAAAATGTTTTTAATAATTCCATTATTATATTTCCCATCAAGGTTATGTTTCGCAAAGTGATGGGTGATCCGCCTGTTGGACAAATTGCTTTTGCCTTTACCACTTTAGGTTTTCTCAATGCTCTACTTATGTGGCCAATATGTGTGGCTTTATATTTGACTGGCACTGAAATAATGCCATCAGATCGCATGCCTTGGATTATATTATTGATTGCTAGTATATTGTTGTTAGGTAAGTATATTTATATTTTTATAAATTTATTTAAACTCCAGTAATCAATAACTCATAATTAATTATATAACAATGGTTATGGTTGCGTACAGTTTCAATAAAGTTACAAACTAGCCGGATACAATTAAGTATATATGTACATATGTATAATATTGAAAAAAATAATGTATGGCAAATTTAAAAATAAAAGCAGGCAGAAAAGTTAAATAGCTCACAATTTTCTCGTACGAGAATGTTGATACAGATTTGTTTACATACACGAGGGCGGGTTGATATTGAAGCTGAACGATATTCCAATTTTCTTTTTATACCTTCAAAACCTGCGTTATACCTTCAAAATATGCGTTAGTTTCGGTAATCACTTCTTCGTTTGAGACGAATTTTTTTCTTGCGAGCCATTTTTTCAAGTTTGGAAACAGAAAAAAAGTCACTAGAAGCTAAATCTTGACTATAAGGTTAATTATCAACCAATTCGAAGTGTATTTCACGTAATTTTAGCATCGTATCTAATATTGTGTGAACCGGTGCATTGTCGTGAAGAAAGAGCACTGTTTTTTTCTTTAAACGTGCTTGTTTTTTGTTGATTGCAGCCATCAATTGATCCAATAAGGCACGATACTACTTTCCTGTGATTGTGGATCCTTTTTCAAGATAATAAATACAGTGGCCATAACCTTGCCAGCCGATTTCACTGCCTTCGCCTTCTTCGGAGCACTTCCACCAGCTTCCACCAGCTTCCACCCATAGTTTCGATTGATTTTTGGTTTCAGGTA
Source organism: Thecocarcelia acutangulata (assembly GCA_914767995.1). Lineage (NCBI taxonomy): Eukaryota > Metazoa > Arthropoda > Insecta > Diptera > Tachinidae > Thecocarcelia > Thecocarcelia acutangulata. Next base: position 105,743,750 of record OU612094.1, on the reverse strand, counting down.
TGTTGGTACGCTTTATCATGTCCAAACACCGCTGTGAAGCGGTCTGTCAAGCTCGTTTGTGTTCGACACTGAGCAAACGCGGCATCCATCCTTTTTCATATCCAAATATTCATGCAAAATGTTAAACACATGTTCATATGATATGTTTGCCATTTCAACAACCTCACGTAACTTGACTCGGCGATCATTCATAACGATATCGAGAATTATCTTCATATTTTCTTCAGTAACCACTTCTTTTGGAATTATCTTCATATTTTCTTCAGTAACCACTTCTTTTGGAATTATCTTCATATTTTCTTCAGTAACCACTTCTTTTGGCCTTCCTGTTTTGGTGTAGCTGCAGTGTTTTTTCGGCCGCGTTTAAATTCACCTATACAATATCTTACCATGTAATCTGGCTTTTCTTTTGCTTTTATCACTGTTTTCCCTTTCAAATAATAGTGTTTAATCACTGCACGAAATTCACTTTTTTCTTTTTTCAAGAAACATAAAAGTTCTTACGTCAAACGACTACAACAAATAAACTAATTAGTAAATTTTAACAGCTAACGTTTGCCAGATCGCAATTTAAAAAAAAAAAACATGTTTTTGTGCTGCCTTTTAGCGCTAGGTAGATTCCATATCAATCCGCCCTCGTACACCTACGTACTTCCAATATTTTCCTTTTGTAGGCTAATATTTGCCTTACGGGATTGAGTGACAATATACTTACACACTCGTATATATGTAAGCATCGTTACAAACTTTTATAAACAGAAAGCCGCAAGCGCTTAAATGAAAACAAAATGATTCCCAAAAAATTAAATGAACAATCGCCCTTCTTAAACAAGCAAACTCTAATTAGATTTTAATTTGTGAATTAAAATTAAATTTTTGAATCGAACTGAATTTGATATAATTTAGGTGTGTCTAAGATTTATAATTGGTATTGATAGGCGTACGAGACCTGATCAAAAATAAACGTTATTTTCTATTTTTTTTTAACAGTATTTATTTATCCATCAATAACTATCTTGTCCCCTTCAAAGTAATCCTCCTCATATATAATACACTTTTGCCAGCGTTTTTTCCAATCCGCGAAACACTTCTGAAACAGCTACAGTTTCGATTTTTCTTTTATCCCCTCAATCATAACAAAACGCTTTCCTTTCATGGGTGTCTTTCGGTTTGGGATGAGGAAAAAATCAGCGGGGGCCAAGTCCTGTGCATACGGTGTTTGAGGCATGATAACGCGTTTGTTTTTGGCCAAACCCAACGCACAAGATCGATTTGTAAGCTGGTGCGTTATCAATCCATGATTGTTTTTTCAAAATTTCTGCGCGTTTCTGAAGAATCGCTTCGCGGAAATGGCGCATAACTTCAAGATTATTACTTTTTGACCGTACAACCTTGTGGCAAGAATTCATCATGCACCACGCCATTGCAGTCGAAGAAAAGAGTAAGCAAAACCTTCACATTTGACCGAACTTGACGTGCTTTTATTCAGTCTTGGCTCTTCTGGACGCTTCCACTGGGGTGATTGGGCTTCATATCATAGCCATACACCCATGATGCGTCACCAGTTATGATCTTTTTGAGGAAATCTAAACAGTCGGTGACGATGTTCAACAGCTTCTGAGCGATATTCATGCGACGTTGTTTTTGCCCAAAATTTAGCAATTTTGGAACAATCTCCGCTGCCGCGCGTTTCATACCTAAAATATCTGTAAAAATTGCTTGGCATGAGCCGAACGATATGCCAACATCATCAGCAATCCTTTCTGATAGTGATGCGACGATTATCCAAAATCATTTTCATCACTACTTAAATATTTTCATCGGTCGTTGACGTGTTCGGGCTACCAGGACGAGCATCGCCATTGACATCTTCTACGAGTAGACCTTCCTTAAACCGGTTATACCATAATTGAACACGTGTTCTGCTCATAGCAGCCTCGCCGAACGCCACAGTCAACATTTCAAATGTCCTTGCGGATTTAATTTCATTTTTTTCATAAAACTTAATACAGTTTCTTTGATCCATCGATCCATCGAGTAGTAAAAAATCGAAGAGCACACTAAAACCCGAATAACCTTTTTATCCATCAAAAACAAACTGACAATCCAAAATGGCTAATATTGCCAACATATACTCGTATAACAGACATGTGTACCAACATAACAGAAAAAATGCGAAAATCAATCATACGTAACGCACGAAATTTGAAAATAACGGTTATTTTTTGAGCAGACCCCGTAGATGTAGAAATGCTCGAATAATTTGCATAATTTCGAAAAATTAGTTTACATCATTTTAAACCACCATTTTCGGGTGGTCAAAAATTGCGATTTCAAAAGTATTTGCGTGCCTGTTGAAACTATTATAAAATATTTCATAAAATAAGCAACTGAATTAGAAAATCAAAGCAGTTTTAGCATTATCTGAAATATGATAGATAAATGTACTTAAAAAAGTAATTCAGTATATTTATAAAAAATAAAAAACAAAAATGCAATGTTTTCTCCCTATACAAACAATTTTTTTTAACATTTATTTATATATTGAATCTTCAGAATGATCTAACAATAAGTATTCAAATCTTAATAGTAAGCAAAAAAAATAACTAAAACCGATATGCTTTTTACTTAAGTCCGAACAATTTTTTTTAACATTTATTTATATATTGAATCTTCAGAATGATCTAACAATAAGTATTCAAATCTTAATAGTAAGCAAAAAAAATAACTAAAACCGATATGCTTTTTACTTAAGTCCGGCCAATGTCAGACAAAAAGTTGTATTTTGCGGGTGCTCTATTGGTAAAATCACTTAATTAATACTCTGATGGTGGCAAAGGTATCTCTTCTCAAACGAGGGTGGCCGTCAAAATTAAGTATGTTTATTGATATGCCTTGTCGCGTACTTAGAAAACTCGTTTTTTACCAGCGTATTACATATCATAGAGCTGCAGTAATCGCTCGAATAATATGGTTTTTCCGCCTTTGCATTTTTTCAATGCTTGATATTGAGGCAGTAACCCATAATTAAATTCCGTAGCACCATATATAGACTGGAGAATTGCGTTGTATAACAAAAGTTTGCAATCCAATTTCAAGAATATCTGTCCATAAGCCAGTCTAGTTGCGCTGCTTCTAGTTTCTACTGAGTGACTTTCACATCAGAACGATACCGAGGTACTTGACTTCTCTGTGCTACGGAATAGGTGAGTTATTAATATGGATAGGCGAACATGTTTGTCTACTAGTGTGAATGTATCTTGGGTACATTTTTGTTAATTAACTTTGATATTCCAAAGTTTTAACCACTTCTTTAATATTGCGATATAATCCTACAAATTTCGTGAAGATAATTAATGGTTTTCTTATGCTGCAGTATGTATACTGAGCCATCTGCAAAAGTAGAAGTGTGATCACAGATCTGGTTGGCATGTCGGAGGCATAAATCAATTATAAAGTAGCCCCAAAATACTACTTTGGGGAACTCCTGCACAATAAATTTCCGGCCGCGTAAGTAGCTTTCCAGAAGCTGAGTGCAAGTTTAACTTTATTTTGTGAATCAAACCGTCGTGCCACATTTCATAAAAAGCATGGGAAACGTCAAGGAATAGAGCTGAACAATATTTTTTTTATCTTCAAAAGTCTGTCTTGTGATGTTGACTAGTCTCTGTGTTTGTTCAGTGGTGCTGTGTTCAATCCGTAAGCCGAATTGATGATTAGGGATTCATCCTACATTGTTCAATAATGGAGTCAACTTCGCCATCAATCAACAGTTTTAAAAAAGTTGGTAGTATACTTATCGGTCCATATGATTCTACTTCAGCGGATTATTCCTTCGCAGACGCCTTCCACTCAGCAGGATAATACTCAAAACGTAAAATAGGGTTTGTGTTACTGATGTCATTTTCGACGTCTTGAAAATTAAGTCTGAAAGACACTGGCGGTCTAACAGCATATGCCGTAATTTAGCTGCAGTATTTGTAACGAAAACGTTTCTCAAATGGTTAGCATACAAAATGATGTATCTGTCTCTCTTAATGCCCCCTCCCCTAGGGGAACAGATTTTCCCAAACCATGGCATTCTGTTTTTCGGGTAAAGAGGAAAAGGGGTCCTTTGTTGTAGCGAAAAAACTCTAGGAAGCCGCATGACTTATGTTGAGTTGGCTTCGAAAACCCTTACCAAGGGTTTAAATTGGCAGAACTTGGATCAGAATGACCCACGGGTGGTTCTGCTTGCAGTTCTACCAGGGCTGATCATGGTTGTAGTGCTTACCTTGCCTGGAACTTCCTAGCTATGGTTGAAACCCAAAACGCTGGAAGGGGGAGTTAGTATCCCTGGTAATTATTTGGTGTGTGGCTTTTTTCAAGGACTAATATCCTTCCGAGGGTCTGTTGCCTTTACAACAGATACCTTTACTTTAAGGAACCAGTGGTGATGATTGACGGTTGAGATGGTTTAAGAGCTGATGCTGTTAGGTGGCTTCGGCCTACCAACTCATTAAGCCCTGTCTTCCATTGAATGCTGGGAAATTGCATACTGGAGGAATTAGAAGGCCCGAATTCATCAACAAGAAGTTGCTCATATGGCTACAAACATATGGCAAAAATTGGTACCGATGTGAGCCTAGCAAGCCACACGGGGGCGCTGGTGAACCGTGAATAATTAACTCCGTGAAATTGGATAAAGATAAGGCCGTAAAGGCAGGTGATGATGTAAATGTTTTTCACTACTGTCTCTCTTAATGCCGTTTTTCCACATTAAAGAAAGAACTCGTATGATTTTCACAAAGCGTAAAATATTTGCATTTGCTTTTATCATTTTACACGTCAAATAAATGAAATATATATTTACTAAATTTTTTTGTTTATCAGTTGCTGGTGTCCGTAGTTTTATGTATTGAGTGTTATTTGCTTTTTAGTTTTATTTTTTACTTTTATTCAATTACACGCTTCGTTATTTAGTTTGATTGATTAAATAGTATCGCGTCTTTCTAAATGTGTAAAAGTTTTGCGAGTGTGTAAAATATTGTAAAGGGTTTTATCGGTCGATCATGATTTGAACACTTAAATATATATGGAAGGTTATCCAAAATTGAAAATTTTTGATATGTTTTAAGGATTTTATTTTAAATACCATTAAAGATTATTCACTCCAATTCATATAGTTTACATATTGAGAAAATGTGAAATTCGTACAAAAATGTATTGAGTGTTATGTCGAGAAAATGTTTATATCCCATTTATTTGTAACGTTTAGGAACGTGAAGGAAAGCCCAGACTGACTTAATTTCAAAATGTTCACTGCAATTGTCGGCCGATTTTAATAAACTTAGTTTTATTTGAAAGAGCATTTGCCATTTAACCATGTAACCCGTTTTCTATTTTATTTATTATATTTTAAAGAATTGTCTTTAAACATTCCAAGTTCAAGCTTTTCCGCCTACGATTTCTTTTGTTTAGTTGAGTTGTTTTTGAACCACCAGCACAGTAGAAAGGGCAGTTGGTGTTTTGTCTTCCGTTGCTTAAGCCCAGTTCAGACTATTACACTTTGTATTAATACTTGTCAAAAATTCAAATAAAATTCTGAATGTAATCCGTCATACATACGAAGAATAATACGATAAAAACTTGACATCCCATATGACTTTGTTGTTTTTTGAAACTTTTCAAAACGATAATACTTTACATTGGATCAGGGTTGTGTTTTTTAGCAAACCAGCTAATTAAAAATTGAGTAGTCGGCTATTTCGTAGCCGATGGGGTGCCGTCACTGATAGTATTTTTTGTCGTTATAAAAAAGCTCGAAATTTGGAATTTATAAATGTATTTTGCTCATGCTATATTTAGAACATAATATATGTTTGTGCTATTGAATTTGGATGTGTTATACATAATTATTATTTTAACTGTTGAAGAATTTCACGCGCCGGCACATCTATCGCCTACGACGAATAGCGCACCTACCGCCGTGAAAAGTTTTATGATCGCACATCTATGTTGGTTTATATCAAGTGTGATGGTGTGAATGCAAAATCTAATTTACGTTAGACTTTTTGACAGTCGCAAGAAATGTGTTTAGACTTTTATCTCACAAAATCTAATGAAAGTATTTATACTTGTATAATAGTCTGATTGGGCCTTTAGGAACATCTTCTTTTTTAGAAAAGAAAACGCCATTAAAATTAATTTATTTTAGATTAAGTAAATAGTTACGGCTGGTTAGCTTGCAGAGGCAGCCAGTTTTGTGAAAGCCTTGGCCCCGTTGTGTTTTTGAAACAGATATGCAGGCTGCATCTCTATATTGCACATCAGATCCGCCCCAACCTGAGAACCGGATAAAAAATTCAATCCATACAACTCGCCTTCCAATATGTCAGCCAACAAGTGCTCAGTCCGCTCAGATCTCACGCTCTGTAGTAGAAAGAAGCGGAAAACGACAGAGAAAGTTTTAAGAACTCTCTTTCTCCTCTTCATCCCTACACTTGTACAGAAATCATTACAATCGCGTGCGTCTATATGCCACAATGTCTTGTCAGAACAACTACTATACTACGCAATCTTTGCCACGGAATAACCATCAAGATCATAGCTCTCTTATAGTTACAACCGATATGTTAGCATCGTTATCCGATAGATAACTTCACCATACACTCTATCCTATGCCGCTACTAGAGGTTGAAGCTGTACTCGGTATTTAAAGAGAGACCTCTAACATTGCGTTTATGTTCTCTTTCATTATACGAAACACGTCCTATGCCAGCTCGCCCTGGCACCGCTTTTCAGAAAACTTCAGTTTCTAATGTCCCACTATTTAATTAAGAGATATCTGCTTTCATGAGCCAACTTTGATGCAGTATAGACCACCCGCTAGCGTATTTACCATAAGTCTAAAGGCCGTGTTAGATAAAACTTTGTCGCTTTGCGTGAAGTTTAAAACTTTAACAGAATTGCGCAAAGCAAAAAGTGTATGTTACAATAAAAACATTGGCAACGCTCACGATTTGAAATGGCTGTATATGTTTATATTTAATCATTTCTTATGATAATAGAAGCTAGAAATATTATTGGACGAACTACTGAAATGATTCTAATTGTTTTTTAATGCATAAAGCTTTGGAGCTATTAGAAAAAACTTCAACGCGTAAAAAGATGAGAGTTGCCGAACTTTTAGCTTCACGTTGCGTTAAAAGTACTTTAAGTGACATGTTTCATATAAGTGTGTATATTATTTCTTAGATGTCAAAGCGAATTTGCAACGCAAAGCGAAGCAAAAGTTTTATCTGACACGGCCTTAAATAAACAGTTATCATAATTGATTTTATAACATTTTTTCTGCATTTGGTTGTTTTGTGTAAATATTTATTCGATATTTTATTTAGCTGTTTGTTTTAAATAACGTATAAAAAGTCTTCGAATTCTTGTAAACCATAATTTGTTTTTCATTTTCATTACAGTTTTTCATATATTAATGCAATTTAGCTCAGCCGTTACATACAATATGTTTGTTACATTAGGTTTAATTACAGCCGTTCCTGTTTCAGGAGGTAAATCAATTATTAATTATCGCTGTAATACATTCATAATATGGCAGCAAAAATATAATAACATAAAGTCAAACATAAGAGCTTATTAATTTTATATTCTGTTCAAGCATTGGATGTTGTTTTATATGGTGCTACATTTGCTGGCATGAAACTGGCTGGTGTAATACTTATTGCTGTTGGTTTCTTTTTGGTAATGTTTCCTGAAAATTGGCCAGATTATATAACCAGACTATTAAGGTAAGTGTTGTTTCTTATTTATTTTTACCCTTTTCTTATTTCTCAAATTTTCTATTCTCACAATGAGAAAAATTTTTTTTTTATCATTTCATTTATTTTTATGTAATGTTAAAAACGATAAAGTAATAAGGCTAAATAATTATTTTTATTAAATATTTATAGCTACTATACCATTTATTTATATTACTTACTTTTTACCGCAGAAAAAAATAAATATTTACAAACTGTTCCAAATATTATTATTTTTTTTTTTTCTTAACGATATTTTTTAAAACATTTGTTAAATATTAAACTGAATTTAAACAAAACAAACAAACAATAACTTCCTTTCAGAAAAAGTGGTCGTGCTATTCTACGTTACCAATGTTGTTGTGAATTAGCTGAAATTCATTATACCCACTCGGTAGGCCTCTTTAATTAAACAAAATTAAAAAATATTTAAAAAATAATCAGAACATAAGTTTACACCAAAAGCAGCTGATTATTTAATAAAGTATTTTGTTAAATTTACTTGTAGATAAAAAATATATGTATATGGAAATGCTCTAAGTTTTCATACTTGTGAACAATAGCACAGTTGGTCTAGGAAATACTATTATAATTACACGGGCGAACTCAAATTTTGGTAACCTGAACTTGAACTTTATTTAATCTATGAAATATCGCGGGTTCAATATGTAGTTGGTGGCAGCATGGCATTATGTTCTATGTCACTTTTTGTTGTTCCTTAAAAAAGTAGGACTATACATTGTATTCATTTTTAGATGAACATTAAAGTGCTGCTAAATTTATCAAAGAGCTTTTACGTTAAAGCCCCTTTCTAGGGCAAAGAGCTAATTTAGCAACATTTTATTTTAATTAATAACAATTTCAGCATATTTTAATATCCATGTGGTCTCAGGAATACTAAAATCTGTCTGCTTTAAGTTCTATCTTTAAAACAGGTTTCCTAACCATGCTCTGAAAGAAACATCATTCATAACTTTTTCTGTTTCTCTGTTCTCATTTATGAAATTAAAAAACTAGTGATTTTTTATGTGGATCACAACGACTTCAGTTCTGAATATTTTTCATCGTTTCATTCTTTTTTTCGATTGTAATTCAAATTGTCATCAGAACGACTTGCACATAATATCAAGTAAATAACTAAAATAGTTTTCATATTATTTTCAGTGAAAGATAAAAATGAATTTTTGTAACTGTTACAGCTCTGAAGATGTAAATGTAATGTGGAACATGACACGAATATTTCTCTACGGCAATATACTATAAGTATATTTATTCGCACCAAAAAAAACGTTTCTAACGAATACAATACAAAATACATATTATTCAAAAATTGTAAATTTTTATTATATTAGAGGTTCAGGCTCACTTTTTTAAAATGGCTTATTCTGCTTGCATGCAGTACAGTACAGCAACCGAAATTTTTAATTATTCATATTTGCTAATTCAAACAATTGAGTTTTATTCGCTATAATAGCTTCTAATATATACTATATATAATAATACCAATCAAAAAATTATAAACAGCTTGTTTTGTACGTTTCTCAGCTGTCTATATGTTGACATTTCATAGGAGCAACCCTAATCATCAGTAGACTTCGAAAATTTTTGAAAGAAAGAGAATTAAAAAAAATGTTTTAATAACACATGGTTTGAAAAGTCCCAAAAAGCCTATTTATCAACGTAATCTTCATCAAGTGCAACAAACAATTTAATAAAAATAAAAATAAAAATTTAAAAACAATTTATCTTTTGCCTCAAAATAGGCCTCAGTTTCTTCATTCGTGCAAAATTTCTAACCGGCGAGCATTTTTTTCAAGTCTGCTAACAGCCAGTAGTCGCTGGGAGCCAAATCTGGCGAATACGGTGTATGTGGGAGCAATTCAAAGTTCAATTCATGTAGTTTTGCCATTGTTTTGATTGACTTGTGACACGGTGCGTTGTCTTGATGACACAAAATTTTATTCTTTGCCATATGCGGACGTTTCTTTGCAATTTCGGCCCTCAAATGCTCATCGTTATATAATATTCACTGTTAATGGTATTTCCTTTCTCAAGATAGTAGATGAATATTACACAACGCATATCCCAAAATACCGAGGCCATAACCTTTCCAGCTGATTGTTCTGATTTCGGGCGCTTTGGACGAGATTCACCACTTGCTGTCCACTCAGATGACGGTCGTTTTGATTCCGGAGAGAAGTGATAGATCCATGTTTCATCCATTGTCACATATCGAAGCAAAAATTCCGGTTTGTTACGTTTAAACATGGCCAAACACTGCTCATAATTATCAGTGTTAACGTTCTCGTTTTTGGTTAACAGTGAGCAAACGCGACACCCACTTTGAACAGAGCTTTCTCATAGTCAAATGCTCATGCAATATAAAGCCAATACATTCGTTTGATATCTTTAACTCACGAAACTTCACTTTTCGATCATTCCAAACGATTTTTCGGATTTTTTCATATTTTCCTCATTTGGACGTCCACTGCGTTCTGCATCATCAATGTCTCTACGATGTTTTTTTCCCATCAAGAAGCAGTGTAAAATTAAAACACGAAACTGTTTTTGATCCATTATTTTGCAAATAATAAAAGTAACGTTACTCTCAGCAAAATAACTCACAAACTAATGAATAGAATATCATGAAATTTTAACAGCTGTCTTTTGAAAGTTAGTATTAACTGAAAAAAGGTGCCCGCTATAAAACTACCGCCACTTATGTGTTCGGCCCGGGACTTTGCCGCACATGTAAACACAAAAACAAGGTTTTTCTTTTACACACATCTCCTACTTTTCCATGATGCAATTATTAGGTAGCAGCATAAGGAGTTGCTGTACTATATATATAATATTTTGTTTGGGTAAAAATTACGGAGGCTGTCAAAAACATGTTTACAAAACAAACAAAAAATGAAGAAAAAAAAGTGAATATAAAGAAAATAAACAAAAAAAAAAATGAATGTAATTGTTTTCATAAATTGTTTTCAACGTATTTTAAGCAATTAAAGATTTTTTGAAAACTTTTTGACAGCTTTAATTAATTGAAACAAAAAATTATCACCTGCGCCAGTGATGCCACCTGGTTAATTGCACCATGCTACTTTTCTTTACACCTTTCAAACAAATGAACAACCGTTGGTTGCTACGATTTGTTTTTCTGAAAGTATCAAAAAGCAGAGAAAGAAATTCAAACAATTGAGTTTTATTCGCTATATTAGCTTCAAACATTAATACCAATCAATATTAGAAGCTGATATAGGTATTTTTAAAATGTTTCTTTTTAAATTCTCAATAATTTTTTTAAATTGTTGGGATATAAAGTTGAATGTTTGAGAATGTCTTGCAAAAATTTCCAAAGTTTACTGATGATTAGGGTAGCTCCTATGAAATGTTGACATAGACAGCTGGGAAACATAAAAAACAAGCTGTTTATAACTTATTGATTGGTATCAATATTAGAAGCTAATATAGGGAATAAAACTCAATTGTTTGAATTTTTGTTTCCTACTTTTTGATATTTTCGAAAAAACAAATCGTAGCTAACAACGGTTGTTCATTTGTTTGAAAAGATGTACAGAAAAGTGGCAGACGTGTGTAAAAGAAAAGGCTTGTTTTTTGTGTTTTGGCAGGTATTACCAAAAAACATTTTTCTTTTTAAATTCTCAATAATTTATTTAAATTGTTGAGCTATAAAGTTAAATGTTTGAGAATATCTTTCAAAAATGTCCAAAGTCTAATTATGATTAGGGTAGCTCTTATGAAATGTTGACATAAAGACAGCTGCGAAACATACAAAACAAGCTGTTTATAAATTTTTTATTAATGTTTGCTAATAATAGCACGTTGTTAGATATTGTCTGGTTCGAACTGGTTTCCACCTCCAGCCAAGAAGGAAAAAATTCCTTCATGTAATTAGTTTTTAATAGGACTATTTATCATTAATTCTTCGACTATTTATCATTAATTCCTACACGTATTAATATTTCTTCTATGTCTGTATATCATGCTTAATTTTCCAATGCTGAATACCTGAAGATTAATGCTCAAATAGTTCGCAGCGTAAATCAAAATTAGAATTTTGAAAATATATTCCATATATGTTATTAGGACAACGGGTCCAGTTATTTCTTTGCAAAAACTTGCGGAAAATTTATCAAGTTAATAGAAACCAAACCTCGTATTATGAATTGTTCAAGCTATATGAAGTTCAGTAAATCTGTTCTTAAAATAGTTACAGACTTTCGCGTTGAACGAATTTGATAATATAATTTTTTTATGCTTCTTTCGATAAGTCTGACTTTTATCTTGATCCGGGTTCACTAACAACTTTTGTGCGAGTTTCAGTTCACTTTCGCGGTACAGCTCAATCAAATATAATTTCTGTGGCATTATATTATAACATCTTAAGTCGCGATAAGACTAAGTGCCAATTTCACGATAACGAAGCTGTTCGTTCGTTCGCATAATTACATTTAAAACAAAAACAACATTCAAATTTTTGTTATTGTTTTAAATGTAATTGTGCGAACGAACAGCTTCGTTATCCTGAAATTGGACGTAAAAAAAGTTTTTAGGAGAAATTTCGATGAAAAACTGTCTTTAAGAACAAATAAATATAAACGAAAATTACAAAGAAATTTTTTCAATAAAACGAAAAAATATTTTTAAAAAGAAAAATTTTATATATAATAAATTAATCATATAAGATTAATAAGATGTCATATTTAAAGTTTGACTTAAGTTGTTATGATGAAACACCAAAGATTTGTTTTTAACTTGAATTTAAAAAAAATCGAAATTAATAAGAAATTTGCCTATTTTCTCAAACTTACAACTTATGATAAGATTTTGCTAAAGTATTAAGTTAAGAAAAACTAGTAAAAAAAAATATATTTAAAAACTACATTTAAATAAAAAAGGTATATTTCCTTAACCCACTGTGCTAAGTTCAATGTGCAATAAATGTCGTACAGCAATGAAAGCATCAAATTAAAATTGCTTTGTTTTTATCAAAACACCAGCTCAGAAAGAAAGCAACAGTTTATTAGAAAATGAAATAAGATTTTTTACTGAAAAACTTAACTGATTTATTGAACTTTTGTTTTACGAAAATTTTTAAGTTGGCTTTTAGTTGTTTCTTAACCGCTTCTGTCGTTTCGCCCTCTTTTTCTCTCTGCCGAATTCAACAATTAAATAGCATACTCGTATATAATTCTGGTTTCTTTCCAAAACTTAAATACATGGAAAAGTTAAAAAAAAGGTTAATTTACCACTTTTCGTCTCCTTTTTCGCTGTCTTACAAAAAGATGTAAATTAATTTTCTCTTACAATAAAACTTTTAAACAATTATTTGTCATTATTCTTTATCTGTACACCTTATACTCGTATTTCCTTATTTGTACAGTTAACTGTTATTTAACACAGTGTACTCGTATTTGAAACATGTGTAAAGTTTTGATTAATTAATGGACTGATTGATTAATTTATAATCATTGTGTTTTTAATGTTGTGTATAAATCAAAGGACTTATTATATAAAAAAAAGATATAATATGACACGTTAATTTTTTTATAACATGCTTAAATAACTACTTCTTCTACGCTAATTTACGTCTGTTAAAATGTTATTGTAATTTCTTGCGTTGGTAAACAATCCTTTTGTATTAAACCTATTTTAATAAAAGTGTTTTAAGTATTCATATTCATTACGACTGTAGTTTGAAAACAAAACGAATGAAACGATATGTATTTTTCTTCAATTTCCAAATAGTTACTGCTTTGTTGTGGAAATAAAATCGATTGTTATTGGTGCACATACATTTAAATTTAATAATAATTGTATATACATATATAATATTCTGTTGGTTTTGACATTGGTTATGTATTTTTGTTGAGCACATCCGCTTTCGTTGGCAAATTTATGAAATTTCGAGCACCTTTATGCATGATGTTGATTTATTATCAAGTTACTTTATTTGTTTTAAATTCAATTCAAAATGGGTGAAAACTTTTAAGAAGAGAATTCCTTTGCACGATATAAAACGATTTTTCTTCTTTAACGGTCAGATTTTACCAACATTTTGAAAACGCTGCCAAATATAAAAAATAAATAGAAGATGGTGTTAATTGACACATCATTTTGAAACGATTTTTTTCTTCGTAATCGTAATCGTAATATGAAGCTCTATTTAGTTGCACTAATTTTTGTGCTAGAAATTTTATTTTAATATTTTTTTCCTGAATAAATCTTTAAATAACTTTATATTTTCTTACTATAGTATGACCAAATCAAGGTAAATATTTGTCTTTCTTAAAAAACTCTGTATGCACAAAGTTTCGAATACTAATGAAGTGAGACCTTTATCTTAATTATAATTACGTCATGTGAAAAAATTTAATGGTAATCAAATATTTTCCTTAGATTCACCAATTAAAACGTGTGTAAAATGTATTAAAAATATGTTGAACTGTAGTTCTATCTAAAAAAGAAAGAAAGCATAGCACAAGTGTGTGCAGAACTCATAGCTGTAGCTTTTATCAGTTACGGTTTTTGCATTGGGAGACTGGTAATACGAGTACAGATTATTAAAATTTTAAGGCGGTTAATACTCATCTCAGAAAATCAAAACATTATTTCTTTCGTAAAGTATTTTTTTAACAAACACAGAATATTTTAAGGCAGCTTTAATAGGAATTACAATAAATACAACACCAAACACCATCACATGTATTTTGTTAGTTGAAACTATGAAAAATTTTCAAAATTATGTTTTATTTTTGTTTGAAAATGTAAAGAAGTTTATGTTTTTTTTATCAAATTTACGTAAAGGAAACGAAAGACAGCTTTAAAGCTGCCTTGGCTGTGCTTGCCTGGTAATGCTGCCTTGAAATACCTGTAACAAACTCAACTGTCAATAGTTCAGTTTTGTCCGAAAATATTTTGTTTGTTTTTATTTCCTTAAATGTCAATACTTATTGACATTGCTCTTTTGTTCAATAAGAATTGTGTATTAAGCGCCCTGGACACGATCAAATAAACCCGTTGATCACAAAGTTGTGTGCACGTGTTGTCTGTAATGATTAAAATCATTTGTTTTATGTTTGCTATCATGACGGTGCATACGGATGAATAAAAATATTATATGATTAACTAACTAGTTGTGAGTTCGAGTCCAATTTCAGTCAATAAGAAGGATTATTTTTAATTATAACAATAATTGCTGTTGAACAAGAAGACCAAAGAAGAACAGAAAAAATAATTGATTGATTGACGATTGTTTTTATGTCGCCCGATCAAAAAATAAAGGTTATTTTCAAATTTCGTGGGTTACTTATGTCTGGCACATTTATCTGTGGCATTATATCATAACATCTTAAGTCGAGATAAGACTAAAAAAACTTTTTAACAGAAAAACTAAATTTTGTCCATAATACGAAAAAATATTTTTAAAAATAAAAATTTTATATTAAATAAATTATTTAAAAAAGATGTAATTTTTTCAATTTTTAAAGTTCAACTTAAGTTGTTATGATAAAACACCACAGACTTTGGATTGCCAGTTTGCTTTTGACATATAAAAAGGTTAGTCGTGTTTTGGTGTGCTCTTCGATTTTTTTTACTATAAATTTTACTAAAAAATGGATCCAAGAAACTAAGTTATGTTAAAACATTAAATTAAATGCGCCAGGACATTTGAAATGTGAACTGTGGCATTTGGCGAGTCTTCTATGAGCAGAATACAAGTTCAATTGTGATATAAGCGGTTTAAGGAAGGCTGAGAAGATATCAGTGACGATGCTCGTCCTGGTCGCCCGAGCACATTAACAACCGATGAAAACATTGAAGCGGTGAAGAAAATAATTTTGGATAATCGTCGAATCACTATTAGAAAGGTTGCTGATGATATTAGCATATCGTTTGGCTCATGGCAAGCAATTTTTACGGATATTTAGGCATGAAACGTGCAGCAACGAAGAGTGTTAAAAAATTGCAAAATTTTGAGCAAAAACAACGTCGCATGGACATCGATCAGGAGCTGTTGAACATCGTCAACGACAATCCAGATTTCTTCAAAAGGGTTTACATAACTGCTGACGAATCATAGGAGTATGACTATGATATTGCAACCAAAGCCCAATCATCTCAATGGAAGCGTCCAGAAGAGCCAAGACTGAAAAAAGCACGTCAAGTTCGGTCAAATGTGAAGGTTTTGCTCACTTTTTTCTTCGACTGCAATGGCGTGGTGCATGATGAATTCTTCCCACAAGGTCGTACGGTCAATGATGAATACTACCTTGAAGTTATGCAAAGTTTGCGCGAACCACCGGCTCACACATCGACGCTTATGTGTTACCTTTTGGCTAAAAACAAAACCGTTACCATGCCTCAACCAGAATATTCACCGGGCTTGGCCCCCGCTGATTTTCTCCTCTTCCCGAAACTGAAGACACCGATGAAGGGAAAGCGTTTTGCTACGATGGAGGAAACAAAAGAAAAATCGAAACAGGAGCTGTTGGCGATATCAAAAATCGCGTTTCAGAAATGTTTCGAGGATTGCATAAAACGCTGGTATAGGTGTACCTTTAAAAAAAATTTAAAATAATAGTTATTTTTTGATCAGCAAACGACACTTGATACAAGCATACGACACTTGATACAAGCATACGACACTTGATATAAGCATAGGACACTTAAAGGCAGAATTAGTTTGTACGTTCTTTTCTGTTCTGAATCAGCTGTTTAGTTTCTGTTCAATTCGATCTGTATGTGCGTGGTTTGTTTTTACTTTTTCGTTCTGTTCTGTTGCAGACCGATCTGTTGATAAAATAGAATTCAACGTTAAGTGAAAGCCAGATATGTGTATGTATTACTTTTTTGTGGTATCAAAAAATAATTTTTTATTCATATGAATACAATTTATTTTTTTTTTGTCGAAAGCTAAAACAATTTGTTTCGATTAAAGATTTTTAAAATTTAATATATGTATATATATATATATATATATATATATATATATATATATATATATATATATATATATATATATATATATATATATATATATATATATATATATATATATATATATATATATATATATATATATATATATATATATATATATATATATATATATATATATATATATATATATATATATATATATATATATATATATATATATATATATTAATAAATTAAGCAGCTATGGATAGCGATATGTATATCTATTGAGATACATATCACATCCAGGCAACACAACGGGGCCTAACTGGACCTAAGTGGGCTGGCTTTACAATAGCTGGCAGCTTGTTAAACCTCTAAGCAGTTATCTATGATCAGAAGAATATAATTTTATCGAAAAGGTATTATATTTTGTATAAGAAATGTCATAAATTCTGTGGCTCGTGAGAAAAAGGTTGGCTGTTTTCTCACCATTTCTAAGCAATTAAATTGTTTCCATTTTTTGTTTTTCCAAATAAAATAATTTCTACAAAAATTCTTTATTCTTAAGTCCAATATTTTTCTTTTGATTATGCTTTACTGTAAAAATCATCTCTACTTTTTTACAGAAAATGTAATTGTAAAATATTTGCTGCAGAAAAGAACGTGACAGAACGCTAACTGAAAGTAAAAATTAATGAGGCCTTAAGGCCGAAACTCATAGAATCCGTCGTACATTATCCGCCTGTTTTTTCAACTGACATCAACGTATACGAAGTATGAAGCTGGCACAAACAGTACTTTGTTAATCATCTGCATTTTATTTTAATTTGATTAAAATCTTTTTATTTATTTTTCAGACACAATTTGTTTTTAATTTATTTTATTTTTGAACGAAAAACTAAATAAAATAATACAAAAAATATTCTCAACGTACGTTAAGAATTGCTCAACTTTAATACTTTGCGTTGACGGAGAAGTCCGGAATGTGACAAAGCTGAGAATAATACATGTATTTCAGCTCAGTTGTCAGTTGAAAAAGGCAACGTATAACCTACGACGGATTCTATGTGCCCCGGCCTTTACACATATGCTCTGATTGATAATACTCACGTAAATAACTTCTTTTTCGTCTCCAAGGCAAATCAGAAATGTGAATTTAAAACGATTTATTTCTTACCCATTCAGTTAATTTTTCTATTTGGACGCCACAATGACAAAAATCTTAGGCGTTGTATGCGTTAACGCGTTATAAGCGTTTGTAAAAAAGTAGAATCAACGCAATTGTACGAGACAAGTAACACATTACAAAGCATAGGAGGCATAGACGCGTACAGTGCAGAATAGGTTTACTTTCTACTTTTGTACGCGCTATAAGCGTAATAAAAACTGGCAGTTGTTTTTGATAGCCGCAGATCACAATTCATTTTATTCTTCATTATTATCGCCAAGAATAAATATTTGTGCCGTGGAGGGTTATTTTATATGTTTGTGCTAAAAAGTATTTTTATTTAAAAAGGAACTTCAAACACACCAAAAACTTATCGAATCAAAAGCGTTGCATGGAACTTGAATTTAGAAGTGTAGAATGCGTAAAATGCGACAGCAACAGCTTTCGGACTAAGAAACGTGGAATTTCGGAGTAGTAACCTTTTATTTTTACTTCTCTTTTTTATTAAACTCATCGTGACTTTTGGCGAGGAAATCTTGTTTTTAGTATTATGTTTTTATATTTATTTCATTTTTAATGGATGGTAAATGTTGAAAGTTATATGTGATATGTTAAGAATAATGTAACGACTGTTTCTAATTTTTAACATTTTCCATGCGTTTCGTGAAAATGTTGGTCAGTGTATAAATAAAACTAATAAGCATTTTATGGCAAAATGAATTATTTAATTATTTTATTTTTTGTGGGGATTACCATATTACACAGTTGCAAACAACATAATAATAAAATTTATTCGGCAAAAAAGAAATGGAACCAATAAAATGTAATTTGTAATCAAAAGCATTATGCGTATAAATTTTGAAGCAACCCCTTTTTCTGAACAACAAAATAAAGATGATAAATTCAAAATTGCATTATTTTTTAATTTTGCATGTGACTTTTTTTTAAGTAATTTATAAAGTTAAAAAAAAAATTAAATAAATATGCGCTTAAATTAAAAATCGTTTAAAAGGAAAACATTTAAATAAGATCAAACAAAATATTAATAATATTTTTGTTTGTAATCTGCCTCTTAATTCAATACTTGTAAAAAACATATTTCGACATTTCCATTATATTTACAGAAATATCATCTTATTGGGTCACAACGCGAGGTGAGTTTCTGAAAATAGCAAAAAATAAATAAATACCTATATCATTTCAAATTGTTATAAATAACAAAACAGTTTAGGGATATATCTTTAGTTCAGAGCTCTTTTTTAATTACATAGAAAATTCTGAAACTTGTGACAAGTACAATATCAATCATACATGTTTGTAATTTTTATTGATCATGACAAAAATCAAAAAGTGGGCACTCTTTCGCAAATACTAAAGCATTTAGTTAACAAATGTGCAAAAGTGAACCTGATTTGTGCGCCATTAACCGCGTTACAATTTTACATTTAAGATATTATAGCAACCGACTGATAAAACAGAATTGATATTAGAATGATAAAAAGAAGTAAACAAATAATAAAAAAAGCAAAAAGTAAGCTGCGTTGCAGCTTACTTTTTGTACTAGAACTGCCACAATTTTACTGCTAAAGCATTAATATACAGTACACTTCCGATAATTCGTAATCGCAAGGGACCGTCTAGTTCTTATGAGTTAAAGTGGCGTTCCGATTTAATGGGGCTAAAATATAATAAATATGTATTAACGGGGGGTTTCAATTTATATACTAAAACAATAAAAAAAAATGATTTAAAAAATTTTTTGTGCCCGTAATTTATTGGAAAACTATGTACATACGTTCTTAACATAGCCCGGTTTTACTGACTTTCTATAAGAAGGGGTTTAAGCTTTTCTGTACCATAGCAAATAATAATGTCACTCTTTCTTTACTGTGCTTACCCCCTATGACATTTTTAGTTTTTATAACAAAGTGTGCGATCTGGCAAGCATTTAAAAATAAGCCAGTTTCATCTGTGTTCAAAATGCCTTTTGCATCATAATCTCTTGTTAAATTATTAAGTTTTTCTTTCCATTCTGGATATATATTTTCAATAATGGCCGAACTTTCACCGCAAATTTTTTTAAATGTTATGTTATTTCTTTTTTTTAAAGCCGTCGAGTTAGCTACTGCTTAGATTTAACTCTTTTGCAAAACATACTGCTCCGATAGTAATGGGCGACTAATCGGAATATTAGACTTTCGGCACTATGTAAATCAGGGGTGGCCAAAAGCTCCGTATAGAAGAGCAAACACCCACCTCGTTACACACATTCTGTCCTATGGACCAAATATACTTTTTCGAAAAGGGAAGAAAAATAAAAATACACGTATATCCGCAATTTTCATGTACACGTCAAAAAATTTTTTTTATATAAAATATAAAGCTTGTAGTCTCCGTCTGTCTATCTGTGTGAAAGACTTTGGATAAGTTTTTAACCCTTTTTCCGGGATCCATTGGAGCTAAGTTTTTGCAGGCAGACTCTTGGAAATGTCTGTATCGCGTCAAATTTTTTAATAAAATAGATTTTTATCAATTCTGATATTTTGTTGAATTGTTTTTGAAAATTTGGCTATCGGTTTTTTTGTAAAGGTGTCAGTTCCTTAAAAAACTGAATCTTTTAAATTAGTTTTTTTAAATTAACATTGGAAATTGTTACATTAAAAAATTTTATGGCTTTTAATGAAACTTTGGCGTTTTATTCTTGCGTTTGGAAGCATTTGTATCACCATCGCGACAAATAGACCAACAGCATTCGCCAAGCATATGCATAATGTCGTGTCCTTTAAAGCGCTTTTCAATAGCCGCAAATTCCTGATGGAATCTTTCGCCATGCTTATCACTGCAAGCTCCTAAATCAACAGGGAAAAAATCTAAATGATTGTGAAGCAAATAGATTTTTAGCGAAATTAATGTGCACATTTCACCATATGCCGAAATCATTTCTGCGACAATATTTTTATAATTGGCAGCTCTTTTGTTGCCAAGAATCTGCTCAATAGTGGCAACTGTGCCATGCACGTTTTTCGCATTCAATTTAGATGAAAATTCATAACTTGTAACTATTTTTTAATCTGCGGACCATTAAAAACACCTTAAGTCATACATATCATTAAAAAAAATAAATTTACTGAATGACTTCTTAAAAAATACCTGTGGCGCAAAGAATCATGCGCCACTTAATTATAGAAAAAATTAGCGCAAACTTGCAATCGTCTCGCCATCACGATTAAGTTTTTTAACAAAATTTGATACAAGACCGAGTTTAATGTGTAGTGGTGGCAAAATGATTTGAGATGGCTGCACCAATGGTAGATTCTCTATACTTTCTAGACCTATTTTGTAGCATGTTCGCGGCTTCCACTTAAATTCAGTGTAATGCTGATCTCTTTTGCGACCTTCCCATATACACAAAAAGCACTGGAGAGTTGGAAATCCACGCTTAATACTCATGAGTTATCCGACCACTTTCAGATCGCAGCATATTATGCTCTTGGTACTTTATCAGTTGTAATATTAATTCCATGCCTTCGTATGTTTTTTTTTTTACCGATATAAAGCAGCACGACTTTAAGCCTGTTGACCTCTGAAATATGAGTGTAACTAATTTTTGCAAAAATCGAATCAATATCAAAACAATAAGCCAGGATTTTTCCCGATCTTCGTGCAATTTATAATAAACTATAAAACTACATAAAACTAAAGACTGGATAATCAGGTAGTTTTTTACGCTTTAGCTTACTGCCTAAAGGTTTTTGCATAATAAATTCCCTTTTTGGAGGAATGAAGTAAGATCAAAATCAAAATCTTTTTGTCCATTGTCAATGGCTGCAAAATTTGTTATTTTTGTAGCATCGACAGAGTCTTATGCGTGCACTTTGATATTTTTCTTTATTATTCATGTACTAAACTGAGATCTAATCACAGCATACGATACCGAATTAACTGTTGTATCGAATAACATTACGATACATCTAGATTATGGCAAACGATACATATCGGATCGCTATTTAAACAAAATGTAATAGTTTGAAGACCATATGTTTCCTAAAAGTACGAATCCAAAAAAGAAATTGTTTAACGTTTTTATATTATTGCAATACAATACAATCATATGCCATGATACCAATATGAAAAATTTCGATAATATTGCTCTATATCGTATGCTATGATTTGGCTCCTGATCTTAAAAAAATAAACACAAGCAAAAACCCACGATAAATTAGCAGTAAAAAAATCATTATTTCTATGTTTCTGTTGTTTTTATTACGAACAGCGTTTGGTCTTTTCCGACCAAATTTGGTCGGATATTATTCGGCTGGTCGGTTAAACTTTATTTTGGTATTTTTGAAAAAATTCAACTCTACATTTCAGGAAACTCCGAACATTGCTCACCTCAAAAATTCGAAGCCATCCTAATTACTTCTAACTATGAAATGCAACTGTCAAATTTTTCTTTGAAAAAAATGCTAAAATCGATTTCAATAATAAAAGCGGCATATTTTTCAAATATTTTTATTGGCACAAAAGCCGAAATGTACGTTGGAAAAAATATAATCTGGTACGAAATTTTAAAAGTTAAACAACAGATATTGAAATTTTATATTGAGCTCCTAAATCAAATGAAATCTAGATTTGAATTTAATCGTGAAGACATTAACACATATACATAAGTATTCCTTCTAAAGTGTTGTCTAAAGAAGACTTGCCTATATTGCAACTACCTTATAACTTATAACCCTGATATCACTATTACACAGTGGAATTTGTTGCACTTAACAGAAATGAAACTTTGTTTTTGTTCTATAATTTTAAAACTTTTTCGAATAAAAATTATACTTTATATGAAAAATACATACATATATGTTTTCAATATTAAAAAATTGGTCTTTTCTGAAGGATTTTGGTAGGTTTTAGATCCAAGTTTGGTCGAATTGAAAATTTTTGAGTGGCAACCCTGATTACGAATTATAAGTGGTACTTAGCAAACAATTACGATTTATAAGAGGTAAAGATGATTTTATTTGGAAAAAAAATTACAAAGTAGCGAGGGAATCAAAATGTTTGGAAATTTTACGAATTAACGATTTTTTTTTAAGGGACCGACAGTTTATTTCGAATTTTAGGGGAACGAATTATCGGGATTTGACTGTATTTATTAAAGGTAGCCACAGTTCGCACGTTTAGATGTTAGTGGCCTGTGAAGTCTTGTTGGTTTAGTCAAAGTGCTATGATTAATGCCGTTTTCTTTTCTAAAAAAGTTTAGCCTTTATAATGCACACTTTTCTTAAAATTCAAGTTTTAAATTTTAAGTTTTATTGAGATGAAACGAAGATGTCGCAATAACTATAAATATCTGAAAAAAAGTTGAGAAAACTGTATACTTCTGTACTTTTTGTTGGCAAAACAATGTTGAAAATGTTACACTTTTTCTAGAAAAGAAAACGCCATAAGTTACACGACTGAGCACCTCATTCATATGTTAACACTTTACCCGTATTATCAAAATTAATGTTTGTTAGTGCAAACTTTGCGCCGATTTTGCGGCATTTAGCAACGAGGCGCCAGTCTTGGATGAATGGACGACTCTAACTAATATATGCAATGCACTTAAAAAAGTAGCTGATTGGTACGGATTTTGTAAAAGTGGCGTCATTTGTATGTAATTTATTGAATACAACGTTGATGAGGTCTTCATTGTCAACGGCGACCTCTATTGGCCGAAATACGAACGATATGGACACAGACTGACACGTAGCATGAAACATGCCTGCCCTCATCGGAAGCCCTTTTATATACTTATCTCCTTGCATTAATATTTAATAGCTATTTAATGCAGGTTTTTTTAAGAAGGAGTGTCCCATATGTAATGTATATTATGTGGCGCAAAATTAATCTACCAATTTTGGTTTGAGTAACTTTTAGTAAATAACAAAAAATTTTGTTGGGTGTTGGAAATTTTTTCTGTTAATTGGAAAATATGATATCAACCAAGTAGCTGCCATTAGTGTTGATACACATTGTGCCCGTTTTATCGCATTTTCCAAAACTTTCCGCAATCTGTTTGCATTTCTGTCGCATATTCTCTTTAGGGGCCGCAATTATCTGGGGCTGCTTGGCATAAACCCGCGACTTCAAGGAAGAAATCTGGAATGGTTAAATCGGACGAAACGGGGGATTACGCGGAAATGCTTGCTTCACAATATCCTTGTGGCTGCTGCTGTGCGTTCGGTTGCACCGTTTTGTTAAAACCATACGTTCATCAATCCCCAAGCTTATCATGGTACTATAGTGATGGCTTTCTCAACAAAATACAGTCGACTCAAAATGGTACTCCTTGTTGTTGAGATATATACATGCCGAGTATATCGCTCCATTGTTTGTCTGTTTCTATTCTGTGGTTGTCTAGCTCGCAAATGTAAAATATGATTTAAGTAAAACGTCATTTGCGAAAGCTATTACAACTCACAATAAAATGATTAATTTTGCGCCACTCTATACATATGGGGCAATCCAAGTCAAATCGGATAGTTCGGAAAAAAACATTTTTTTTTATTTGTTTTATTTTTTATTGTATTGATGTCCCTGCTGAACAGCACATTTCAGCAAATTTTCAGATTTTTTTGGCTTATGATTTCAGAGATATCGCGTTTTGAAATAGCCGAATTATGAGAAAACCGTGCCCGAATAAATACTCATAACTTTTTGAATATCAGTCCAAACAGAATAATTTATTGTTTTCCTTTTTCTGTCTACTATCTAATAAAAAATAGAAAAAAGTTGTGCACAGTGCACTTAGATGTGATTTTCGGGATTTAGTATTTTAAATCAATTGAAACCGTGTTGAAATAATTTCAAGTTAATAGGGACATCAATACAATAAAAAATAAAACAAATCAAAAAAATTTTTTCTCCGAACTGTCCGATTTGACTGGGATTGCCCCATATATTTCACAAAATATTAATGTTTGTTCAATTTTTAAATCTTTAATTACAAAAGTGAATGAATGCCTCAATGAGTTGTTCAGACAAATACTTAACTTAAATTCATGGAGCTAAAAACGAAAATAAAAACGGTTATAAATTAATCCGTTCAATAAAGAAGTATTTTAATATAGACTTGCAGTTACTTAAAACATATTTCAGCTTTTTCTATGTACTCGTATGTATCTTCAGGATTACAAATTTTAGTTTTGAATTGGTTTAGTTTGAGTTTTAGTAATTCCCTGAAGTTCATGAAACTTTGTTTTCTCGAAGTTATTATAAAATGTTTTGTTTATTTTAAATATTTAATTTATTTGCAAAGATGCCTTTTTATTTTCTCAAACTTTAAATAAAACAAAAATGAATTGCTTATTCAATTTTTTATTAATTGCGGAGTTTCTAAAGAAAACAAGAAGAGTGTCATTGTTGTTGTTATTGCAATTGAAATTCACGTTTAATTTAAAAAAAAAAAGGAAAGAAAAACACGTTTGTTTTTTCTTAAATTTTGAATTTTTGATAAATGTTAAATAATTCTTTTTATTTAATATATATTTTTTAATGTATGCTCTCTTTAAATAACATTTTTATGAAAAAATAATGTTAAAACAATATTCTTTTTTAACATTTTTTATGTGTGTTTGTGTATATTGTGTTCTCCCAACTTCAACATTTTTACAACACTTTCAAACTAAACAATCAAAAATTTAATTATCGAATTTTCTCGGATATGGCAGATTTAAAGACTATACTATTACTGGTATTATATTTTATAAATTTTTTTATAATAAAAGAAATCCACTACAAGTACTCTTTTTATACTTCATTGCAACTAAATATGTTTTTCTAAGTAAAGAGCTTCACCTCACTTTCTTTTCTCACTTTAACTTACACCAGCTTTAAGTAGTTTCAAAATTTTATTTCAAATATTATTAAAGAAATACAAAAATCCGAAATTCTTCTTTTGAATAAGGTAAGTGCGATCATTTTTCTTAACAGGCTGCTGCAAAATCTTCCAATATTCTATTACACTAGCTCTAAATGAAAATAAACATAATTTGGATAAGATTGCCAGTATTGATTATGACCAATAAAAAATAAAAGTAATTAAACGTTCCTTAAAATAAATGCGCTAAAATTTATGAAAATGTGTTGATGTTAATGTAAAACGAGAGCAAAACAGAAGCCTAGCGTAAAATGCAGCTGCCGAAATTTAGATATAACAAGACGTACGAGAGATATGTTTACTAAAGGGCGTTTCAGACTATCATACAAGTCTTAAGATTTTGATTGGATTTTGTGGGACAAAAATCTAAAGATATTTTTTGCGACTGTCAAAAAATCTAACGTACCATTACATTTTGTTTTCACACTATCACACCTAAAGTTAAAGAAGGAATATGACTTGAAAATAAACAGCCAATTTACTTAACGTCTGGGTTTAATATTTTTATTATTTGCTTTTGCAAAAAATGCAACACTGATCCAATGAAAAATCTTATTGTTTAAACAAATTTCTAAAAATGGTGAAGTGTTATGGGATGTCAAATCTTTTACCGTATTATTTCTCATTTTCATAACGTTTTACATTCACACTATCACACTTGCACGTATTATTTGATTTTTTGACAAGTCTTAATAGAAAGTGTGATAGTCTGAAGTGCCCTTAAACCGCATTTATTGAAGAGTTGAGCAAAATTTAATTCAATTTACTTTGTTGAAAGTTAAATTTTTTCGTAATATCAACAAAGAATAATTACAATTAAGGAATAAAAAATTTGACTTACCTCCCAGCTTTATGGGGTAAAATTACCCAGGCCTGTAAAAAAAATCCCTACGTGGTGGAGAAAACCTGAAAACAGATTTGAATTAAGGCCATCGACATCTATATCATTTATATAGTCTTATTTAAAGGACAATTTCGCGGGATAGTTTTAAAAATGGGATATACGAAGGCTGATCAAAAAATAACCGCTATTTTAATTTTTTTCAAAAAGTATTTATTTATTCATCAATAACTATATTGTCCCTTTTAAAGTAATCCCACTCAGATATAATACACTTATGCCAACGTTTTTTCCATTCCTCGAAACACTTCAGAAACGATATTTTTGGTATCGCCAACAGTTATCTTTCGATTTTTCTTTTTTCTCCTCAATCGTAGCAAAACGCTTTCCTTTCATCGGTGTCTTCAGTTTTGGGAAGAGGAAAAAGTCAACGGGAGCCAAGTCCGGTGTATACGGTGGTTGAGGTGTGATAACGGCTCTGTTTTGGGTCAAAAATTCACGTACAATCATCGATGTATGTGCTGGTGCTTTATCATGGTGCAAAATCCATGATTGTTTTTTCAAAATTTCTGCGCGTTTCTGAAGAATTGCTTCACGGAAACAGCGCATAACTTCAAGGTAGTATTCCTTATTGACCGTACGACCTTGTGA
Source organism: Thecocarcelia acutangulata (assembly GCA_914767995.1). Taxonomy (NCBI): domain Eukaryota; kingdom Metazoa; phylum Arthropoda; class Insecta; order Diptera; family Tachinidae; genus Thecocarcelia; species Thecocarcelia acutangulata. Next base: position 105,716,427 of record OU612094.1, on the reverse strand, counting down.
CAAGAATTCACCATGCACCACGCCATTGCAGTAAGCAAAACCTTCACATTTGACCGAAATTTACTTGCTTTTTTCGCTTTTGGCTTTTCTGGACACTTCCATTGGGATGATTGGTCTTTCAATGTCATAGACATACACCCATGATTCGTCACCAGTTATGACCTTTCTGAGGAAAATCAACAGTCGTTGTCGATGTTCAATAGCTCCTGAGCGATGTCCATGCGTCGTTGTTTTTGCTCAAAATTTAGTAAAAAATCGAAGAGCACACCAAAACACAACTCACGAAATTTGAAAATAACGGTTATTTTTGATCAGACCATGTATTTATAAAAATTAATTAAAAGCCCGTTTCACATATAATATACAGTCATTTCACATAGTTCAATTCCATACAGAAACGGAATTCATTCCGTTTGTTGGTTTGGTCAGAAAACGAAGAACTAAAAAGTTTTTTGGAATACAATCATTTTAAACGCAAAACATTAACTTCACTTTTGTTATTCAAAATCATTTCAATCCGATAAAAGTTTTAATATTTCGTCTTATGTTAATGCGGATTGAGGCTATTTACTCGTATTATTCATCTAAAATACACACTTTCCTTATCAAGCCATCTTTTTTTTTTTTTTTTTTTAAATATAGAAAGGACCCAAAAAAAATAAATTTAATTGAACAAGTTTAATAAATCTGGTCTCTGATAAAAATAACTGCCAATATATTAAAAAATAAAAATAATGATAAAAATGTTTAACAGCGCAATCTAAAACGTTAAACACATAGACGACAGCAAGCAGCAATCTGTTAAAAATAAAATACATGTATGTAGATGAAAACGATTATTTTATCGGCATCACAGCAGTACGACATTTGCATTTGCTGCTGCTGCCAACTTAGACTAATTTCTATATTCGTAAGCAGCAAAAAGTGAATGCAGTGCTGCCGCTATAAATATATATTGGCAATAATACGAACTAAAATTTTTTTTGTAATATTTAATAGAAAACAACACCATAAAATTAATATACATAAATAAACAAATTGATGTGTGTTTACAGTTTTACGTGATATTATTACGTGTTCTGTCAGTAATTTTAATTTTATTCATGTAAAATATATATGTGGCACCTCTGACACTTGTAGTGTTAAAATACAAACATAGTGCTGCTGCTGTCTTTAAAATAATTATGTTGCAGATTAGACGGCAGTATTTGCAGTTAACTTCATTTATAATCGTGAATTTGTGAAGCCTGCTGTCGTCTAAGTGTTTAGAGCTTAAATTGAAGCGTATTCGTAAGTGCTACGTACTTATACAGTTCAACTAAATAACATTTTTTGGCTGTCCTATATATATAAGTACCGGGCGTCCACCGGGAAGGTATACAGTTTTGCCGCCATTTTGACAGCTCATATTTGGCAGTCGTCAAGTAGACACGTGGTAAATTTATTAGGGAAAAATATTCGATAATCCAACGTGTTTTAATCGTTAATCATCAATTACTGTGACGATGAGAAAGTTATGTACGTACTGCAAGATCGGCTGAAAATATTACCTCTGCTCAAGAAAGTGTTCGAAACAGTCCATTAACCTCAATTTGACGCCGTGCTAATGAGCTTGGTATTCAGAGAACACCTTTGGCCACAATTTTGCACAAGAAATTCCATTTTTATTTTCATTTAAAATTTAGTTGATACACGAGCTTCTTCTATAAGACCATTTACGCCGCCATACATGTGCAGCCATACAGCTCGCCCCTGACAACCTCGGTTTTCATGAAAAAATCATAATGAGTGACGAGGTACATTTTCATTTGAATGGATATGTCAATAAACAGAATAGCAATAGCGGTTCTGGGCAATGAAAAACCCTCAAACTATTCATTCGTCACATTTGCATCGCTTAAAAGTGACAGTCTGTTGTGCAGTTTTGTCAGGATGAATCATTGGACTTTACTTCTTTGAACATGAATACGGCCTAACGGTAACTATGAATGGGGAGCGATATTGTGATATGATTGAAAGCTTTTTAACGCCACAACGCGTTCTTGATTCTTGGCTTGATTATCATATGGTATCAACAAAACGCTGCCACATCGCATACAGCCAGGACTATAATGGAATTACTGCGAGGCCCCTTTCAACAACAAGTCATTTCAAGAAATGGTGATGTCGATTGGCCTCCACAGTCGCACTACTCCAGAATTCTTTTTGGGGGTATATCTGAAAAGGTTTATGCAAACAAACCAGAAACGCTTGAGCTACTCAAACAAAATATTCGTAATGAAATCAATGAAATACCGTGTGAAATGTCTAAGAATATAATGAAAAATGGGCTCAAAAAACATAACATTTGTGAGGCTCACAGAGGCGGAGGTTTATCTGATATTGTATTCTATACATAATTGCCAACATTAAAGAAAACATTTATCAATATAAGATCCCTTCTCTTTCATATAATCAAAAATTATAAACAAACAAAGTAGTATACCTTCCCGGCGGACACGTTTAACTGCAAGTACGTCTGGATTTTGATGCACGTAATTCAAATCTGTTTTCGGGTTTTCTCCATCAATTAGGAATTTTTTATGTAAAATACCTGCTTTGAAAACAGAAAGAAAAATTTTGCTTGAAACAATTTCGTTACTAATATCTGAAAAACTATAAAACGATAAAATATAGAAAAAAAAATGATTTTTTATGACTTTTTACAAAATTTTGTAACGCATCTTTTGGCAATTTACATATTTGTCAAAAATTTTCAATTAGAAAATCTAATTTTAACAGTTACAGCCAGTTTACCAATCTCGACAGCATGCTTGCGTTCGAAATCTAAGCGAAAGAAAATTGATTTGGGTTCGTCTAACTTTTTTTATGCGAACGATCTGTCAAAACTCAATGAAAATACATAAGAATACGCGAACGAATAATAGTGAGGTAGACAAACCCAAATCGATTCGAATGTGAGTGACTAGCTTTCTTCACTCTTTCACTTTCATTCGAAATTGGTAAACTGCCTGTTAATTTCAAAGCAACTTATATTGGTCTTCTTTTTGGTTTTTTTTTGTTTTTTTGGCAATTAACAATGAATTTTTAGCTACTTTCATGACGAGCCAATAAGTCCGTGGCTTTTAGAGTTCCCGCCTATTAATTGGAATGGCAACAAGGCTCTCATCAACAGGCAACTCTCAGTTAATTCTAAACTTAAACACCATTTATTCTGTGTTTGGCAGGTATTGATAGCTAACTACGGGCGTTTATAGGAGAAAATGCTTATTAAGCATTATTTTTCTAAATATTATGAGGATACCATTTTCCTCATAAAGAAGTAGTTCACGTCTTCTTCGATGTGTCCGTACAGGCACGGAAGATGCCGTACATTTTGAACGGGCAGTTGCGTTCTCTACATGCAAAACAATTGAAAAAATTAGCGATAAGATTTCAGTCGATCGGAGATTGAAAGTGGGAAAGATTGTGGAAGTCATCTCACATGGCTTCGTGGTTTTGATTTGGATATGAGAAATTTTTCCGCCGTAGGTGCCGTGTTTGCTCATAATCGACCATAAACGCAACAATGTAGCAATTACGCAGGAATGTTTAGCGTTGTTCAATCGCTGACGAGTTTTTGCGCCGTTTCGCAACAGTGAACGAAATGTGAATACTCGTATACCAATCCACACGAAATACCAAACAACAGTCAAAACAGTTGGTTTTTGCAGTTGAAATAGTTCCAAAGAAGGCAAAAGTGGCGACCGTTTTTTGGGATATTCGCGATATAAACCACATCTTCTAAAGGCAAAATAATCAATGGCGTTTGTTATACTAATTTATTGTGTAGATTCAAAGAAAATTTTAAAAACTACTGCAAGAGTATGAACATATGCAGTTTTCATGACAAAATTCGCTGAATTGGGCTACTAATTCCTCCCGTATCTGCCCTATTGTAGTAAACTATTGGTATTTTCTTTTCTGACAAAAATATTACATCTAAGCTACATACACATAGTGGTTCATCATGTTCTTTTCTAAAATAATTGATACACTTTTGAAATGAAAATGGCTAAAGTTGTATCTTTGTTTCAAACTAGTTTATGCAAGTAAGAAGTTTTTTGTTATTGTTAATGAGTAAGCAATTCTGTTGATACTACAGGTTTTCGAAACTACAGAATTAGAGGCATTATTTGATCAAGACTCGTATCAAATGCAACAGGAATTGGCAGAATCATTGGCAGTGACGCAACAATTTAGAAACAAGGAAATTGGGTGCCGTACTAGTTGAAGTCGAGAGATCTTAAATGGCGTTTATTTGCTTGTGAACAGCTGCTTGCAAAGCAAAGACGGATTTCTGCACCGCATTCTGACTGGGAAGAATAAATGGGTTCATTACGATAATCCCAGGCGTAGAATATCATACGGATATTCTGGCTATGCTGGCTTTTAATTAAAAATACCCCATCTTGTACTATAAAAAGTATAATGTTTTTATAATAAAAAAATGATAATGAAATAGCCTTTACTTTGAATAGCTAGAATTCGTGTTTGTCAAAATGGGCCTCTAGTTTGTCAAACTTGACCTCTGTTACTATTATTAGGACAATATTATCTTTACAATAATTATAACGATATTTTAGCAAATTTATTATTCACCAATTTAATTATATTCGCTGTCGACCGAAATCAGATGTTGGTTTTACCGCCTAATATCCGGTACACAAAAATACAGCTGCTTACCGTCGTTATGATTATATTGTAGAAGCATACAATCGTTACTGCAGGAGATGATATATTTCGAAGAAATTTACGATTATCAGATCATTAAAAGTTACAGAATGATATTACAATTCATCAAACTCTATTAACAGCAATTCTATCAAACATAATGTAAATTTCGTTTGTGTTTTCGTAAGCGAATAGTGAAAATCAGTTGGCTAGAGCGGGTGTCTTTAAAAAAATTTATTGAAATATATGAAAATTTGCCAGAATTATAACAAATAAAAGATGAAGTTTACCATAATCAATATACAAACGTTTGGGAAAAAATTTATAATTTTATTCATAATTTGGTAATTTATCAATTATCAAAGCAGTAACGAATTCACGAGCCATCATTAATATGAACTTTCATATCTGTGTTTGCATTTATTGTAATATTTGACAAACCTGGCTTGATCGTTTAATATCAAAACACGCTCTAAATGCAGCAAATTTTATAAAATTAAATGTTTCTTATTCTTTCGAGAATATATATAATACAGCAAGATTGTCTTTTCGCATTATAACTCCGTGTTCTGATTGTGCTCTGCAAAATAAAATGTAAAAATTCGGCACTTGAATAAACCTTTTTCTTATATTAAAACAATAAGTCTAGTTGAATTTGGTTTGGTGCCATCGAAATTTAAGAAGCGCATCGAAAATGTAAAAAGCATCAAAACCGAGTTGACAACGCTGGTTTTTGCTATTTATTGATTGGAATACTATTGGATGTGTTTGCTTACTAAAAATGCTAAATACACGTCACTATTCTCCAAGTTTAAGCACGAGTGACTATTTCCTCAAGTTTGAGAGGTTCGGCGGAAAGAGATTTGTCTATTTAATGACCTCAATAAATCATAGTTTCAGAAGTGAAGCAAAAATTGGAGAAACGGGAGTCCAAGTATATAAAACTCATAGGGGACGTTGAAAAATAAAATAACTTTTTATACAAGAACCTGTCGCTCATTCAAAAAGTCTCGGACTTATTGATTCGCCTTGCTAAAGAAACAAAAAAAAAAAAAAACTAAACCATAACGCACTTAAACATTGAAGGAAATATTAAGAAATATTTATTCTGTTATTTCTATTAAAATGATGATTATTCATTTGCCCTGGTATGTTGCTCTTAGCGCACTAATTTAGGTTGGTCTGTAAGAAAAGTAAAAGTGATTTCTCTTTATAAGCTTTTACTGGCAAAGCGAAAGCAAGATTTCCTCTAGATCATTATCCAAATTCTGTAGTTTTTCATTTCATTTTGCACAATTTTTCTCTTCTCTTCTTCCGAAAAAGAAACTTTAACTAATAATGACACTCTAAACTTAATTTAAATTCAAATTACTTTTAATTTTGGTTTTACTTTAAAACGTAATCTATTTTGTATTAGTTTTTCATTTAATTTGTTCAAATTAATAAAATCTGTAAATTTTTTGTAAAAAATATATAACGATTTAATACACCTTACTATAACTTTGGCTTCTAAAACTTCTTTTCTATTTCACTCTCCATGGAAAAACGACACATTAATACAAATTTATCGGATTTCTATGCTTAAAAAAAAATCACGAACAAAAATTAAATATTTAACATAAACATTTTGAAACTAAAACTAAAAAAAAAATGTATTACATAAACTTAGTCGCCCTGCTTTTTGTAGACGTGACGTGGTCGTTGCCTCACCACCAACAAGATAGGCCAGGTATTAAGATGAACAGTTTTTAATAATTACTACAAAAAATATAACAATGAATAAATGAAATATTATGCTCAATTATTACAATAATATTCCTACAAACAATAAATCCATAAGTCAAATATTTAAGTGAAATTTTTTACATTATCACAATTGGAAAAGGAAAAATGGTAAGTAGTACTTTCTAATCAATTGATTACCCTTTAAATAGCTTTTCAGGTCAAAGAGTAGGATTTTACAGTTAGGATTTTTTTTTCCATGAGCAAGTCTTTATACATACTCGTATTAAATAGTTTTAGTCACAATTTTCTTTATTACAATTTTGTAAATTATTTAATGTTACACAATTTTTCCAGATGCCAACAAGTTTATGCAAATCAAAAATATTATGCCGTTAATACTCACGCTTTTGCCTAAATAGAAAAGTGATCCAACAACATTTTTATGCTTCTCTTAAATTCCACATTTAATTCTAATTATTTTTTACAAGTCTATTTTTCTTAAACGGTGAGATTTTTTATAATTTGATTTTCTTTTCATTATTAAAGAACTAGATTTTGAAGTTAAAACCAAACGGCTTGTAAATACAAATGTACCTCCTATAGCGAACATATTTAATTAATTTTAATGCGCCTGTGACAAATACGTGGTGTGTGTACATACATACATATTTTTTTTTAATATGCCGTTATACTTTATTAACACTACTCAATAGCAAAATTTTGAAAACTTCAAAAAAAGAACTTTTTTTTAAAGAAATTATTGCAGAACAAAGCCATTATTTTACAACAAATTTAGATAGAGTGAAAAGTGCCGAGTAAACTACACAAACTGCTTGGCAAACATGCAAAATTTTATGTTTACGCAAACAAAATGTGTTGTGTATGGAAATGTTTTTTTGTTTGCACAAATATTTTATTTATTTATTTACATATTTATTATGATAATACAATAAATCTTAAAGCTAAAAGCACTAGCATCACTGGCGCTAAATTTTCTGATTTCAGAGAACACTTTGTGGAGTGAAGTGATAGAAGCAAAAACACATATATGGAACAAGAAAAAGGTTTCTTGATAGAATTTTAAATAAATTCTGCATTCTTTGTGTAAAATAAAAAGCAAAGACTATAGCAAGAGGCCATAACGAAACGAAAAATAATTTAAATGAAAGAAATATCGCAAACAATGATATTTGTGAAGTTCATTGTGTTCATTTCATTATTTTCCATTTCATTCAATGAAATGAGTTGTTTAAATATATGTACATAACACTAGTTTACAGCCAAAAAATAGCCAGAATGCCATATACTTAGACAAGTAAATTGAGACCTCCTGAATACGAAAAGCGCTATAATTTTTTCCCCTAAGTACCGTTTTTTAGATAACGGTACTTTTATGTTTTTCGGTGTATAGACCCTTACACCGAATATAGTGTGTGGGCAATGAAAATGAAAATATTGTCGTTCCACAAAATCCTTATTTTTCATCCGTTTTTTTTTCAAATTACGCTTAAAATGTTGATAATTAAGTAAACTATTTAGTGAAGAAATAAAACATTCCAATATTTACTACAACGTAGAAAAAACAACGAAATAAAAATGAAAAATTTTGAAACAACGTAAAAAATAGGAAAATTTTGAACTTTGAGGTGACATAACTCATCCATTTCTTGTCAGATAGAAATTCGCATTAAATCGATGGAAAAGGCTCCACAAGGGTTTGAGTGGTACCTTACACCGAAAAACACAAAAGTATCGTTATCTAAAAAAAAATATATATAGCGTTTTCCGTGTTCAGGAGGTCAGAATTAACTGCTCTAGGCATGTGGCGTTCTTGGTATTTTTCCAAATTTAAAATTTGTAAAGCAGTGTAATAAACATACTTTTTGTTTTTTGTCATTGGAATTTGATTTCATTATTGTAACGGGGTTTCACCGTTTCATTATTGTAACGGGGTTTTACACCTTCCTGTAACAGGGAGTTTGTATGCCTACATTAGAAGGCAGGCAAAAATGATTATATGATCTAAAATAATGCTGGGGTGTTTTGCTGCTACTGGTATTATATATAATATTAAATATAATAATAAGTGTATAATTATGAATGTATGTGAATGGCCATTACTTCTCTTTGATGATATGTACAACACTTTGTAATCAATGAATGATTTTTTTTTTTCATTCATTTATTTATTGAATCTTCAAAATATGAACTAATAATAATTATTCAAATCTTAGTACTAAATATAAAAGTCTTAATACTAAATATAAAAACCACTGCTAGGCAAAAAAGTTTTATTTTGCGCACTCTTTGTAGAGTTCATGGAATGCATTCAAACACACAATTAAATAGAATATTTGATAAGCTTTCTCGTTGCCCTCAAAAAGTAACAAATCCAACAAAACACTCTTTGTAGACTTCATGGAATGCATTCAAACACACAATTAAATCAATGAATGATAACTAACAAAGTGTATGAGCATAATATGTATATGGAGTTCCCAAAATGATTTACGCTCATCTTTTGTGCCATATTTATATGTACGTATTATAATTTTTAGTTGCAAATCAAACTTTCGTCGTCTTTGTCAGACTGCGTTGCAAAAATTTTAACTAACAAAATCAGTGGTAAAGGTAAGAGTGTCTAGAAAGCATTATAAAAAAAAAAGTATAAGAAAGATAAAACATTTAGCGAAAAAAGAAAAGAATGCAGTAAACATAAAACATAACAAATTTATTTAACTGAATAGTCCAAAAAAATAAAAATAAATAAATAAACTGAAGTGCGCAGTTTTGTTTTTTATTTCTGTTATTGTTATGCCTTTGAATTAGCTTTTAATTTGCCTAATGAATATCATAAAAACACAAATATAGCGGGTGTATGTAGAGTTTTTTTCCTCATAGTTGCTTTCGTTTAATAAATATTTTTACTAAACTTTTGTTTGAATCCACGAATTCCTTTATAAATCTGTATTCAAACAATTTATTCATTGATTCAGCGAATTTCGTTACTAACCATGAGGAAAAAAAATTCGGTGCTGGCGCAGAAAGCATTTTCAACCAGCTGTGTAAGCGAATTCGTAGTGTTGCCACAAATTCGAACAATCGTGTGAGTAATATATTTAGTTATTATTTTTCACATTCTTACAGCAATTAAGTTGATGCAATGAAGTGAATGCAGAACATTCAATTGGGACATTTTTGTTATTGTACACTAATTTGACACCGCAATAAAAATTAGGGCAAATTTGTGTATTCGTGGCAGTCGTGTTGCCCAACGTAAATTAATCAAAATTTTTTTAAGACTGGTGTTTTTTTTTAAACTTTTGATGAAGCTACAAATTCAATATTTGTATATTAAGTGTGCAGATACGGGCTGGTGTATTAAGTTCGCTTAGAAACAGAAAATTTTCATGTATAGAGTGGCGCAAAACTACCCCTATGGTTTGAATGTTCGTTCAATAACTTTTTTAGTTTATCTATATTTTTTATTTCAGAACTTTATGAAGAAGACTTAGGAAATTTAACATGGAACAGTACACAATAGAGCAGCGAACAAAAATTGTTAAAAAAGGTCAATTGTTTTGACACAACGTGTTTGCCGTTATTTTTTAATGTGAGAACTGCACATTCAGCACGTACAATAAACCGTCTGGTTGTAAATTTTCGACAACATGGTACAGTAAGTCACCTTCCAAGTACCGGAAGACCACATGGATAAAATATCCATGGATAAAATAATCCATAAAATGTCCAGAAACATCAACAAGAAGACGTCCGGCACAACTGTGGCTATTGCGGAGGCCCGTTCCGAGGATTTTGGCCATATTGCACATATTCCCTTCCGTATAAGGTTCAGCTTGTTCAAGAAATGAAGGCGATAGGTTACGAACAGTGCCTTAATAATGACATTTCATTCCGACCATGCAAGTAGTTTTTCGCCACCCTGTATAAAAGCACAAAATCAAGATTTATATCAGGTGTTAAACTTAGTACGCTCTTGTCGCCTTTTACAACTGATATTAACGCAACAACGTATGAGACTGGCACAATCATTACATTGTTAACGGATAACAAATAAACTGTTTTTTTTTTATTTAGTTTTCACAACATAACACAAAAAAATTGAAGAAAAATTTTCTATTACTTTACATTATTTTTGAACGAAAAACTAATAAGCGCCTATTTCGCGATCTCGAAAGTTACCGTTCACACAAATTTTGACGGATACAACAACTGATTTGCGATTAAATGTCAGTCTTGCTTTTACCATAACATTGCCGGCAATAATTTATCTTATAAGCAGTTTGTATTTTTATCTTGGACCAGTACTCAGGGGGTGACTTCTACATTTGTAGTGCTTTATGCTAGAACTATGAAAATAGGTTATGAGGAGGAGGTAAGAGGTAGTAGCAAAACACTTCGAAAATGTTCTAAACAACACTGCTTTTCAGTAATAAAAGATACAACATTGAATGTGAATGGCAAATTCGAAAACAGACATATTAATTTGTCACATATAAAAATAAAAAAATCAAATTAAAATACCAGCACAAATCGCTTTAAAAACGGGTCGAAACTAAAAATTTAAGTAACTGCGAATGATTAATGGAAAAATCAAACCCAATAAAATTCGGGTAGAACCTTACGAAAAAGATGTAATAAAGCACCATGTGCTTCATTATTTACCACAAACCAAAATAAATCTTATCTATATTTACCTCACAAACTATATTTATCTCACAAACTCATGATAGAGACGCCCTTTCGGAATTTTTCCTAGCGGTGCTGGGGACATTTCTATATTAAGATGTTCATCCACCAAGCCAACTTCACGATAATAACATCCATAATAAATTTCTTAGATACATATGTATATGCACCCAATCTATAAATCTAAGTTCTTTCGAAAACTTTTACATCTTATTTTTATAAACTAATTTAAAAATAAATAAAACTGCAGAGTTTTGTGAACACATACATCTGTTCTAACTTCCAATTGTAAATACTAATTACTATATTCCATTGAAGCACGTTCTTCTTCAACAAATTATTATGTTTATTGTCCATAGAAAGATCGTCGATAAACATTTAGCATGAGTTCTAAAGAAGCACCAGAATTTGTCTCTTGATTTTCTTGTCTTCCTGAACTTGTGGAAAAACCATTTACACTTGGAACAAATTTTTTTTAGTTAGAAGTAAGTAAATACATATTGAACATACTTATGTAAATTAAAATAAAGCTTAAACTTTCTTGCAAAATCACTTCAGATGTGTCCTCTGTTTCCTTAGTCCTTCCAACGAATACTTTGTATTAGGTTTATGGATGGTTTCGTTGATTCTAGCAGCTTGTGATCCAATTTTACTTCAAATAAATACTAATACACTAGCATCGCTAATTTTATCAGCATATAAACTGTTGTTATTAAGAATATTAATTTTCATAATATTGTTCTAATATTTTGATTGAACGAAGTATAAATCAAATTTATTTCGAAAATTCGAAATTAAAACACTTCACATCATAATGGTAACACTTTCGACATGTTTTCCTCAAAACCTGTGTTTTTCTTTGTAATGGAAACATAGTATTAAAGGTTAAAGTTGGCATTCGGAGCATGACAAAGCTCATAATATCACATGTATGTCAATTAAGTTATCAGTTGAAGACGACGTGTAACGTACTACGGATTTACTCTAGTAACATTGTGCTGATGGGTTACATATTTATAAACACGCGCGGATTTAAAGGAGGGTGATAATATGTTTCATGGCTATTGAAGTAATGAAAAGAATGGGTGTTCGCCGGAAAAGTATAATACTAGCAGTAATTCCATTGCAATCCTGACTGTATGCAGTATGGCAGCATCTTGTTAATTGGACCCAAAGCATGGAGATGTGGCATTAAAAAGTTTTCAATCATACCACGATATCGCTTCACATACACAGCTACCGTTACGCCGTTTTCATCTTCAAAGATGTAGTGTCCAATGATTCCTCCTGACCAATTTCCACATCAGAATGCTACTTTTAATGGATGCAAATGCGACTGATAAATAATTTGAAAGTTTTCCATTGCCCAGAATCGACTATTCCGTTTATTCACATATCCATTGAATTGAAAATGTGTCGGTAAAAACACGTTGGTTTATCGAATATTTTTCCATAACGAGTTTGTCACGTGTCTACTTTACGACTGTCAAATATGAACTGTCAAGACTAATGTTTGACAAAATGGCGGAAAAGCAAAGTAGTATAACTTTCCAGTGGACACCTGGTATATTCTATTATTGCGCTAATAAGCAATTTTTCAATACAAAAATTTTTAATTTTATTTGTTTCAAACCAAAAAAATTTCCCAGCTGGATCCACACCTGGTGAACATAAACTAAATGTTATCGGTAAACTTTATTTTTTAAGTTAGATTTATTGAATGACAAGTGGATTTATCGAAAACTTGACACGCGAATCTACAAGGATTCTGCAAATTAAAAAGAAAACATGTTTTCAGTCAATCAACCAAAAAAAAATAAAAAATTCTGTACAGATTTCAGTATCAAAATTGTCAATTTTATATTGAGTAGTGTTACCATTGTCTATATTTTGCTTATGTTGAACTTAAATTTTTTGAATCTATTGTAATCGTGTAGTTTATAAATATCTTGATTGTATTGCATCCTTTTATAGAACTTTTTATCTGCTTCAGTGCTAATTTTTCGAAACCAAATCTTTCAATACTATAAACTCCACATTCCTGTAAGTTCTGAACATATAGAAAATTTCTTAAACCCTTTAAAGACTGTTTTTATGCCAAATCTATCTAATGCTTTTTTCCATCACCACTATTTTTCAACACCCGCGTTAATAGTTCACTGCTTTAAAAATAAATACGATTTAGCTTTTCTTGTATAATTTTTGTTCCTTCCTTTAAAATAATTATTTTTTAGTAAAAACATTTTCACATTTTATCAGTAAAATCAGTAAAAATTCTATAAACAAAATAAGAAATTATTATTGGCTAAATTATAAAATAAAATGCTGAAATAAGTCGGCTTGTATTTCAGATTTCATTCTAATAACATTTGAAAGCAAATTGTTTTGCTCCTGCTTTTTTCATTTAATTAGCTGAAACGCAAGTTAAGATTTTGAAATTTTTTTAAAGACTTATTTCGGCATTTTCTTGAAACATATTTTTTAGGATTTCATAATATAAACAAATATTAATAGAATTATAATAACTAATTATAAAATATAAAATTTATTTTATTTTGAATTAATATATATATATATATCGTTTTACACTTTTTTCCCTGCACCATGAAAACAAAATGAATATAAAGATGGGGTCGAGGTCCTCGCCACGGTTCATTAGCCGGTCAGCATCCCACCATTATAGATTATCGGACGGGATACATAAGATCCCATCTTCGGTCACCCTCTGGCCGTGTGAGATGACTGATCTATCGCCTACTGGATTTTTACACAACAATCATTTCAAGCAACATTATCTTCATCAGCAACATCATCGCCAATCACTTCAAACTCAAGCACATGTTGCTCCTTTACACCATCAACATCATGCACAACGTTCAAGTCTATCTCTTTCATCCTCAGGAGGCGGTATTGGAGCTGGCGGTGCTAGTAGCAGCCATAGCAGTAGTATACGTGCTCCTCCGGTGGGAAGTGGTGGTGGTCGCCTTTTTTCATATTTCGGCAACGATCACGAGCACGAGCGTAAAAAGTCTGAAACATCATTCTTCAATTTAGGCTTTCGACGTAAATCTACAGTGGTCTATTACGCTGCCACGGACTAGTTTCAAATTTTGAGTGTAGCGACTACACCAAAAACAGAAGGGAATTCCATTCAAGACAAGAACGATAACCGAAAGGGTAAATAATATACATAATGTTCAAAACATAAATAGTCGTATGTAAGTAGAAGAATAATGAAACTAAAAAGATATATTTAATTAAGAAATTGATGTTTATTCTAAGAACCTAATAGCATAATATGCAAATGCAGCGAATTGAAATCACATGTTTTAAAATAACAAAAAATCAGATTCTATTAAACTTAATATAAAGAAAAATAAATGAAAGAATTAAATATCAAGATTTGCAAATCGTATTCTATTACAAAAACGCCAAAATTAGATAAATATATTCTGAAAATCACACGACTACAGTAAAATGTTGCAATCGCTAGTTCGTAAGTAAAAAATTGGCACGGATTACATACAAAATGAACTCAATTCTTTCAACAACGTGAACATATTAAAAATTCCTTTTAATAATTCTTATTTTCTTTGGGTAAGTTCGGACTAGAATTGAATAATCAGCTGTTCTATGTTTACATACATAATAAACTTAAAATTTGCAAATTGAAAAAAAAGAATTTTGTTTAAAATTTAGTTAAAAGCAAAATGGAACGTTGCCCAAATTAAAAATAACGTTGTAAAGTTGTAAAAAGAACATGGAATTGTTATTTGGCTTTTCATTTTATAAATATTTACTATAAAAATCTATTGAAAAAAGTACTTTGCTTTTATTTTTACAGCTGTTTCCAATAATACAAATCTTTTGTTTATATGAGGTTATGCGTTAAGCGTCTAAAATCGCTAAAAGATACTATAATCCAACAAAAAGTAAGCAGCACTAATATCAGGATGTACAATTGTGGTTTTTTGCATTCCAGCATTTTTGGGTAAAATTTGCAAGTTTAGAGAGTAATTTGCTTTTTACTCTCATTAGTCCGAATTAATCCGAGGTCTCTTGAAACACACCTTCTATTAGCATCTTCAGGAATATAATAAGGTGCATTAACATCTACACGGTGGCAGCACTAACCAAAATTACAACAAATCAGGCATGTAGTAAGCTATGCTTGTCAATAATATTTGTAACTTTTTTCACAATTATAAACCATGAAAGTACCTTTTCACAATTATAAATTATTTTTATTTGTATTATATTTATGTTCACAAAATAAGTTTTAAATGTTTAAGTCAGAATAAAAATGTAAACAATATACTTGACTACTCGTATATTGCCAGTAGCAAAAAACTGTCACATGCCGTAGCGCTGCCACCATACCTAAAAAGAAACATGCCGTGTTTTCATGCTGCAATGAAATTTGTCATCTAATTTGACGTCAAAATAGTAATATTTTTTACACTTGTGGACTTTTAATGCCTTTAAACACATTTTTTATTTAATTTTAATATAAAAGCATTGAACAAATTTGTATATTGCTTGATCCAAATAAATTTGTTTCTTTTGTTACTGTGCTCTCAAACAGCTGATTGATTAACCACTTGCCCAAACTAGCCCCAAGAAAAAGTAGGAACAGTTTCTTGAGAGAAGAAGAAAAATACTGCTCTCTCTAAATGTCTCTATTTGGTAAATTTTAAATTACGAAAACGCTTTTCATGCAAATGAGGATTCCACGGATCCCAAAGTAAAGTAAAGACACACACCTATTATTTAGGTTGTAATTTAGAAGAAAGTAAGAAGACTTTCTTTCTAATTGATTTTTATTTTGTTCTTATGATAACCATTTTCTATTAACCTACGAGTAAGCAAAGTAACGTTCAAATCATTTTAATATTAAGATTTTTAGAATAAGATTAATAATAATAAGTTACTAAAATCTGATTTCAAATCGCTGCTAACATAATAAACATCATAAATCCATATGAATGTGGTACATACATACATAGGTATATAAATAAGTTATTTATTATCTATACTTAATGCTCAGAAGAAACATTAACCAATTTTATATGAATTACTTGTAACACCGCAAATAATTTAAATAATTTCCAAAAATGTAAAATAATTTTTTTCTAGAAATTTACATTACGTTTTACACAAAAGTTCAACGTTTGAAATTTAAACATGTCACATGGTTACTTTTATTAATAAATTTTAATAACTGAGTTTAATTCTATTTACTTTAAAGGCTTTTAGTATATTGTAGCCGTTTTGTGTGTACTTCTAGGTCTAGCTGTCTACTAATGAGTAGGCAAAACACTTACGAAACATCACATTGCAGTATTCACTATCATTGTAGTATCTTCATATCATATGACCTTCTAATAAAGTATTAATAGACTTTTCTATCTCTGTTTCGACATTTCACTGGATTATAAAAAATACTGATGAAAATCAAAAACTACATATATAAAACTTGTTTTTTGTGTTTTTGTTTCGTAGCTGTCTATATGTCGACATTTCATAGCTGCCAACCTATTCAGCAGTAGACTTGGATGGAAACCTTTGGAAAATATTTTCAAATAATACTCTATACTCTATATTATATTATTTTAAGGCAATATTATCTTAAGGCAAAATGAGAATTTAAGAATAAAAATAGTCTAATAACATTTTTCAAACACAAACAACAGCATTTTGTCTTGTTATTCTTTTACACAAACTATTCGGGCATGTTCTGACACTGGCATCTCGCATGACATATGCAATTGTGACTTGAACTCGCAAGAAATGTGTTCTGTAAATCGTAATCGCCAGACTCTTGGCGAGTTCAAATCAGAAGAGTATACCAAAGTGAACTGTTGAATTAACACTAAGCTAAACCTTAACCAAATAATAAAATGACGGATATATTAAATTAACAAATTTAATATCCTTGTACTAGAATAAAAGCTAGACGAGTTTTCATACATTCATTCTTAAAAAGCGGACTAAACTCATTATGCATTTCTGGAAATAAAATTTTTTACATTTTTTTGATTACATTTTTAACCCAATATACATAATGTGAATGCTGCTTGCATTTTCAATTTATTAGTTTAATTGTTTTGGTAAAACATGTGTTTTCAACATTCAAATTATGTCAACTCGCAAGCAAACCGCGTCACAGAACACCTAAAAACAAATTTAGCGTTTTCAAGTCGCCTGCCGACTTTGATATCTTGTGAGTATGGGAACATGCTTGATTGATAATTAGGTTAGCACCTATGAAATGTCGAAAAACAAATGGTATATATTTTTTATTGGTATAAATATTAGTGGCTTTTAAAGAAGGTGGCTATCTGCATATCGCTTCTTTATTTCAACATACTCATATCTAAAAAAATTAGCTTTCGAGTTAATAGTGCAGAATTATTAATAGTACTACCTTTTATATTGTGCCAAAAATTTATTCAAATTACTTTTACACTGTTTCATTTAGAAGATATTTTCTAAAAAAAATTTCTAAGACTTGTATGGAAACTAAAAATTTGAAATCTTTTTTTCTCGAAACAAGTTTTTTAGTTATGACTATGTTGCAATAAAGGAGCGATATCT
Source organism: Thecocarcelia acutangulata (assembly GCA_914767995.1). Classification (NCBI taxonomy): domain Eukaryota; kingdom Metazoa; phylum Arthropoda; class Insecta; order Diptera; family Tachinidae; genus Thecocarcelia; species Thecocarcelia acutangulata. The sequence continues at coordinate 105,698,682 of OU612094.1, read as the reverse complement.
GTGTGCTCTTGAATTGTCCTGGTGTAAAAAGCTTTTCTTGATCAAATGTGGTCGTTTTTTTTTTTAATTTCTCATTGAATCGACCCAATAAGTTAGTGTAATATTCGTCGTTGATTATTTTCTTCTTTTGAAGACTGTCAATGTGGATTGTACGCGTACAAAGTACATCCCAAAAAATGATAGCCATGGCTTTATTGACTGAAAACCCTAACTTTGCCTTTGGCGCCGGAAAGCTTTCTCATGCTCAAGTGATCATTCAAATTTGAAATCGCTGAGCCATGTGAATTACCGATGGCTTCAACAATCTCTCTCACTTTCAATCTCCTATTGGCCAAAACCATATCGTGAATTCTTTCAATTATTTCGAATGTAGACACCTCAATCAATCCAGAAACTTCGGCATCTTCCGTACTTGTACGGCTTCATCAATTTTACCATAAAAATGGATTGCGCCCATAATATTTATCAAGCTTAAGGCCTTGTTACACTATCATACACGGTCGTGCGATCTACTAAATAAAGCATATGTGCTGAAAAAGTACTGAAAATGCAACCGAGCGACAGAGTTTTTGCCAAATCGTGCGAAAATTTTATGAAACTTTTCAAAACATTATGCTACCTGTGCGATCAGTGTGGTATATATTGTGAAAATAATGAGAATATTGTTGGTGTCTCGAGAAAAAAATTTAAGTAATGTAAAATTATTATGTTAAGAAAAGTTTTTAATTGCTTTATTGTGTATATAAATTATTTCAATCATACTTGTATAAAAATAGGCCTACAACGCAACTTTAAAGCGATTTTTCAAGTCTGCCAGACTTTTGAAACAGTTTCCTGTGAATGGATCGTACGATCATGTAGGGTAGTGAAAGGAAAGTGTCTCTCACTTTCCTAGCTATGTTTATTGATGGTTTTTTTTTCGAAAAAAAAAAATTGAGCACACAAAATTCCCTTTTATCCATTTTCTTAAAATCGTAGCAGTTTACTACCAACAACTGCCATACACAAACTAAATGATGCAGCTTTTCCTAATTTAGTTGTCAACTTAGAGTTGCCAATTAAGAGAGCTTACAGCAACTAAATTTTCTTTATGCAATAAGTAATAATAATATTAATAGGTAATAGGTATTAAAAAATACCTATTACCTATTAAATTATCCATTAAAAAATATGATTTACCTATTAAAAAATAAAGATAGCGAAAGATCAATCCAAAATGCATTAACGCCTACAAGGTGGCAGCACTAGAGCAAACTTGACAATAATACAACAAAAATAGGCATGTCAAAAATATTTGTAATTTTTTTTCACAATTTCACAATTATAAATTATTTTTATATTTACAAGATAATTTTTAAATCTTTAATAAAGAATAATCCACTGAATTGACTTTCAAAAATGTAAAAAATATATTTGACGTAAATGGCTTACTATATTGCCAGTGCTGCACCTTGGATCAACCGTCATCGTTGTCAACTCGGTGCGTTTCGCACCATTTTCGGTGCTTTCTAAAATTGTTTAGTCAGTGCGGTGTGCGCTTGTTTTTTAATTTCCGGTGCACTTTTTAAATTTCGGTGGCACCAAATCATATTCAACACAACTTTTGGTTTTAATGTAAGAAAAGTGTCTAAAATTTTTACATCTTCTTTTGTAAAGCAATGTGAACACGGAGTAATAATGTGGAAAACGTATCACATCATATACACAAAGTCATACAATCTTGCTGTTGTATATTATACACTTTCTCGAAAGAAAAATAAACATTTATACAATTTGCTGTTTTTGCAGAGTGTTTGCCATTAAACGATCAAGTTTGTCAAATATTACGAAAAAAGCAAACACTAAATAGTGCATTTTGTATTCATAAAGGCCCGTGAATTCGTTACAGCTTTAGTAATTAATAAATTGTCCAATTATTCACTAAATTCTAAAACGGATTTTAACGGATTGTATTGTGATTCTGTAACTTAATAATTCCATAATCGTAAATTTTTTCGACATATTTCATCCCTTGAAGTAACGACTTTAAGCTGAACAAATTTACTGCAAACATTGATTAATATAAAAGCCGATGCAACTAGGATCAAGATAAATCGTTATAATTATTGCAAATATACCATTGAATAAATAAATGTAATAGAATCGCATTGGAGGCCAATTTTGACAAACACGATTTTTAGCTATTGGACGAATTTGATCTGCCGGTGCTATTAAACCCGGTTGAAGGTCTAATAGCCGGTTAAAAGGTTATTTCGTTAACATGTTCTTATTATAAAAATACTATCCTTTTTATAATAAAAAATGGATTTTTAAACATGAAAAGAAAAATTCTAAATTTTGTGCATTTTTGTTGAAATAACTCGGTTTTTTTCCTAATGTCGGTGCGTTTTGAAATTTTATAGTTGACAACGCTGTCAACCGTTTTAAATTTCAAAAACAGTCCAACTAATTCCATTTACAAACACTTCAACTCAAAAGACTTGCGGTGTTGTTGACTACAGGATAAATTATAATATGATTTGTTTTAAAAGAAAATTAAAATAATATCCTGAAATAAAAAGAAAATCATCATAATACTTGTACTAAAGATAAACAAAATAATATACTTGCATACACACACATACATACACACATACTTATATATGTATGTATGTATTAAATATTTAAAAGCACTCCAAACGGAACAGCACTTAAGTCTTTAAGTAAAAAATAAAAGAACCTAAACCGAATAAAAACTTGTTGAAAAACATATTTTTTTGACAAAAAGAAAATGCATTTATAACTAAACCACAATATTGTTTTCGAAATGTTAAGGATATTTGCAAAACCAAATTGCAAAATGTGATTCATTGGGCATGAAAGTCGTGTTTTGGATTCGAATGTTTCTTTGACTTCAAATATAGTTTTCTGTTTTGTGTGCTTTTTGAACAGAAATTAATATTAAAAAAAAAATTGTTTATTTTTAGTCATCATTTGTTGAAAATAATATGTTATTCATTCCAATTATAAATATTTCCAAATGAAATTCTCCCTCCCGTTTTTATTGCCTGACAAAAATTTTATTCAAACAAAAAATATAAAAATCCAAACAGTTGTCCTGCTTTCACCATTTATTAAAGAAAAGCTTTTACTTAAGTCAACGAAAAATACATACGTCCGTGTTCTGAAAAACGCATATCATTCAAGTTTAGCTTTTTTGATGTGAAACAGATCTTACGATTACTAATGGCTCAGAACTTACCTAATGTCACATTGTGCTCGAGTTTTGCTATTTATGATAAATTTACTTTGAGAAACAGAGTAAGTGATTATAAAAAATAAAGCAACCAAAAATAAAATTGACGCAGCTTTATAGCAATTTAGCGAGATGTAACACTACATGCGAGACGTCAACCATCAATGTATTGAAATTGAAATTTGGCTATAAGTGGAGTTTCAGAAATGTGAATTGTGTTCCAATGTCGTGCGACTAGGCACCGCTCGAGTATATTCTGTGGCACTAGGTGAAGCTAGTCACAGGTTTATGTTGATAAACCAGCAACAATTAGCGACCAAAATTTTTCGTTTTATTCGTAACACTCATTCCGAAATAATTATTAAATGTTAGCATCAGGTGCTTATCTTACGAATAAAAATATTTTCTGAGCATAATTAAAATTGTTTGCTATTTCGTATAGTTTCAAGTTCTATTGGACTTAGGTTGGGTTGAACTGGTTGCCAACTATTGAAAGAAAGCAAACATATTTACGTAGCATTGTGTTGCCTGCAGATATTATGTATCACAGCAGATGTACCTACCACTCACCGGTGAGCTGACAGTCCCTGGAGTATTTGCAGCTCGATACCAGTAGTAGTTCTGACCGTGCCCCAAAACATTTTTCCTGCCTGGTCGGGGTGCGTAACTTCGGGGAGTAACGTGGTGTGATTGTAATTGAAACCTAAATCGCAGAGAGAGTTAATTTGAATTCGGTGTAGAGTTGCATTGGCTGTCGTGGCTGGCCTAAAGATCGGTAGGAGTTTTAGAAAGGCTCCGCTGCTAACCAAGGGGAAAAGCAAAATAGCTTGTTATTGAATTGGTACTTTTGCACGACTATGCCATGTATCGGGAGTCTTGACGAACGCATTCTTTTCTTACGGTTACGCCGAGGGGTAATGCCATCATCACATATACCCACGATAATCGTTTTTACATAAGCCACCGATCTCCCGGGGTGCAGATTTCACCTAACCAGACCATTCTGCGTTCTGGGGTAAAGAGGAGTAGAAGTCTCTTATTTGTTAGGAGCCTCTTATTTGTTATAGCAAATAAGAGACTCCTGCTACTAGGTAGCCGCGTGACGTAGGTTCGTTTTGCAGCGTAGATCTTCAGTTTTGCAGACCATTCAGGCGCTGATCATGGTTAAGGTATTTACATCCTGACTAAAACGTTCTAGCTGTAGCCTTAACTTAAGTCGCAGGGAGGGGTTTTTGATCTTTTCTGATAGCTATGGTACTTGCCGATATTCTAGTAGCTAATTATACTTTGTGATTTTTCCTAGCAACAGATACCTATAATGCAAGCGACCAGTAGTTATAGTCATTATGGACTTTAGCCTAACAACTCAAAGAGCTTTGCCGTCCTTTGACTGTCTGGGGAATTACATACAGGAGCGATTAGAAAGCCCAAGCTCATCAGCTGGTTTTTGTGCATATTACTACAAAATTTATGACAAGAAGTTGTGACCTATGTGAGCCTTGCAAACCACACCTGGGCGCTGGTGAACCGTGAATAGTTCACCCCGTGGAGTGGGCTCATCGTTACGCAGTGACTACACGTGCAGGTGCAAGTTCGAAAAACTCAACACATTCAAACTTTTTTACTAACTCACTCACACTTTCTGCACTTGCAGCCAACTTTCAGCTAAACTGACAAGAGATTTCAGATGACAGTGGGTTTTTGACACTTACACAAAGTCAAATGACGTTCAAAGTAACAGTGTTGCCTTATAACAACAAGTTTTGCAGAGATCTTCTAAAATTTAATATAATTTTTTTGTCCCCTTTAACTTTTTCAAAATATATTTTTAAAAGAATTTCATATTTTTTGCTTGAAAATATATAAATTATAAATCATTAAAAATAATTCTAATACATTTATTTAGTTTATTCATGCAATTTATTTCCGCAAAGAAAAAAATTGTTATTTTTTAATGCTAATTTTATTTGTGGAGTTGTTTTCTTTTCTCTCACATTTTTTAAAATTAATTTCCATGTTACTGTTTAGACACTAAAGCAACGTGCAGAAAAGTTGGGTATTTTTTCAGCCCGTTTCTTAATAATACGTACACAGGACGTATTACACTTGTGCGTGTAAACGCAGTGTTAGATAAGGCCTTCAGGCAGGTAGATGCTAAAGTAAATCAATTAAGCATTCCGATATTTCTGCTAAATAATGTGGTAACACTCTCCTTGGAAACAACGCACTTACTCGCATATCAGAAAGAGCTGGACAACTTAAAAACACAAATTTTTCCCGGAAATTTTTGCTCATTATATGGAGAATCGGAGAAGCAAAACGGTCTCGCGGAATTGTTAATCATGAGTAAAATGTTTATAAAAATTTGTTTACTTCAACTTTTAAAACGTGATATTTAAATAGCTAAAATACAATTGTTGAATTAATTTAAGTCCAGAACAGGAGCCAAAAATTTTAGATCTCAAATATAAAACAAAAATTAAAAATAATTCTAAAATCATTCTTTTCAACTTTTAATAAATCGAAAATAATTAAAAAGAAAAATAGTTTATAAGTGTAAAAGATCTACTTATGTTTTATGTAGATGACAAAAGTATTATTTTTGTTTCTAATATCTTTTTCGAATTACAGACAAATTATTCCATAAGTTTTCGCCGAACAATTTACGGGTCTAGAGGTGGCCAATAGTAAGCTCGACAGCGTTAAAAAAATATATATTTCCACTTGTAAGGTTTTTTTTCTCAGTACAACATATAAGCACGAAATACTTTCTCATGTAAAATGTGTTTTCAAAGAGAAGAAAAAAGAGTTTTAATTGAATGGTGATATGCATTCTTTTATATTTTTGCGTATTTTATTAAAAATATATATACAGTGCACGCTGAATATTCGCTATCTTTCCTAAAGCATGGAAAATTGGTAGAGTCATACCTATACCCAAGGTAAAAAGACCTCACTCTTATTAAGATTATAGACCGATAAGCGCACTTCTTCAAAAGTTCTAGAGGTGTTGTTAAGAAGACAAATTGATTAATATCTTCTATCAAAAACATCTACTGAACTCTTTTCAAACAGGTTTCAGACAAGGCTAATAATACGACAGGCGTAATTTTAGATATTACTGAAAATATAAGAAGCAATATGGAAAAATCTTATAACACAGAGCTGGTAATATTGGATTGAAGCAAAGCTTTTGACTCTTTTAAGTCATGAAATTTTATGTCACAAGTTACGCAGATATTTTAGGCTTGGCGAATCTGCGTATCGATTAGTGTGGTATTTTCTTCATAACCGATTTCAAGATGTTAAACATAAGGGGAATCGTCTTCGACTTTAGAAATTTTTAGAGGTATTCCACAGGGATCTATTCTTGGAACGCTCTTGTTTGTATTATACATGAATGATCTGTATCAAGTAAAATCTTCCTGCAAGTGTTATATATATGATGACATTCAAATTTTAGTACACGATTCTGGTCTGGGTGTTAATTACTTGGAAACTATTGTGAATAAGAAGATCGAATATATTATTCAGTGGTGTGTATCTAACTATATGAGTCTGCATACATCTAAAACCAAAAGCAATATACTCGTACTTTTCGAATACTTTGAATCGGCGAAACATAATAACTATGAAGCGGTTAAATTCGTCACGTATTGCAAAACATTTGGATACGATACTAGACTTTATGTATCATATTAATTGGCTTATATCGCGTATTTATTTCATCTTAAAAAGGCTTTACTGTGTAGAACTCTTTTTGCCTCTTAATGTGAAAAGAAGAGTTGCTCTGTCTTTGTGCCTACCTGAAATATTTTCAGGTACATACGTCACAACAACAGAATTTAACTAAACTATGTTTATGTTCTATCTGGGCTACAGGGATCCTGTTTCTGGTCATGTGATGAAGACATTGGGCACGGATTTTCAAACTTTCATAAGTTTACGCTCATTGATACAGTTTTACAAGATAATGAAATATGGTAAACCTCCATATCTTGCAGAAGAATTTGCTTTTGGTAAATCTTCACAATCTACTACAATTGTTTATCCTAGACACACTACGTTGCTTATGGCAAGGTCTTTTGTACTAAGAGTGGCGCGTATTTAGAACTAACAGATTCCATATGAGTCACGAAATTTTTATAAATCGGCTTCCGAATTTAAACGTATATCTACTAATTATTTATAAAAAGTTTATATCTCGGTTAATTTGCAAATAAGAACATGAAATATTGACGCAAAAAATAAAAAATGGTTTTGGTTTTAAATTCGTCATTTGTGCTGTTATACAACATAACCAAATAATGATATTTTTTATTTTTTTCTATACATACATATGTATTTCGGTACTACATCTGTGCAAAAGTTGGGGGGTTACAATATGAAAAATTCATATATTTACATAAATATGTTTAATTATACATATTTTTTTATACGAATTTAGCTTATGAATTCACTTTTTATCATACGATTCCTAGATTAAGTAGGCCTAAGGGCTTGTAATCTTTTTGATATAAATAAAATAAATAATTAAAAACCAGATTTTTTGTGAAAATATATTGAAAAATTACGTGGTATTATTAAAATTTAAAATATGTTTTTAAATAAACATGCACAGGTGTTTACATTTTAAATATTACTGAAGATTTTGAGTTGATTTTTTTTTTTTTTGGTAATTTTTTTTTTAAATATCTGCCGAATCACGTATTTCACACGGTGTTGCTATCGGTTTGTCATATTCGAAAGCCCATTGTATACATATCATAAAATATATGCTGATATTGGGACATTCTTTGGAACTCTCATTATTTTGCATTTTTCTGTTCTGAGGTACTCAGCTTGCCTAGATCACTTTCTGCTGTGGCAAACAAATTTTTTAGTGCATTTTATTGCCTTATAATTCGATAAACCATATTAACATATGTTTGCACAAGAAATAACATAAGTAAGCTGATAAAATGGAACATCAAAATCGTCTAAAAATACTAATGTACAAAAAGACTGGAATTCCCCTTTTTCTTAATTTTCATTGCAAGCATTGCAAATATTTATAAGGGCAGTTATTTGTGATGAAATTAAAAAAAAATCGATAAATGTCGCGCAAATTTATTCTTGTTTTTTTAAAAACTGTCGCGACTATGAAGCTTGCAATGTTAAAAATTAAGCTGTTCCAATAACCGGGCCGTCGGGATAATGAGTGGTCGCAAATAGCGGGCGTGCACTGTATAAAATATTGGGCGAACTGCTGATGAATAAAGTAGTCAAGTAAATTAAACACGCTTGAAAATACCTTTAAAATTTCAAAGCATTTTGTATATCGTCTGTAATAAAATGATTGATATAAAATTTAATAGCTGTCCAACTCACATTAATGATTTGGTGCATAAAATAGTAATAATCATTTGAGAAAAAGTAAAAATTATGTTTAACCTGTAGTTCAGTAAAATGTTTTTGTAATTCGAATTTAAAATAATTATAAATAATATTTTATAATAATTAAAATTAAATGTTGTTAATTATGTGTGTATTTGTTATATAAAATTTAGGAGTTAAAGAAAACAAAAAGTACATATTTATTTGTTCAAAAATTTATTTTTTAACCTAAAATAATGTATACAATTGAAAATCATTAGATTTAAAACTGACTTGCGAGTTTATTTTGTATCTTTTTTTAAATAAATTTTATGGCAAAATAAGTAAAACAATAATCGTGTTAAATTTTCCCATTTGTGATAAGTTAGTTAAGTTTATTTAAGACTTAAAAACAGGCATAAAAAATTAATTAAACATGTTATTATATAAATTATATGTTAATAATAAAAAAAATTAATTTATCTTACGAGAACGAACAGTAATCTTACTAAGCAAATCAATAGTCAAATTAAAATTAAAAATAATAAGAAAACTCATAAATTAACAGCCAACAAACATATACATACATATTTAGAAAAGAAATTATAGTCAAAACTGTCAAAAGAAAACAAAAATAAAAACATATTTTAAATTTCAAAAGGAAAACTTCAAAGTGATTTCATTTAATCCCATCAAAACAAATGTTGATCCACAAGAATAAGTCTGCAACTTCAAGAAACGTCTCTGCGATATTAGTAAAGACCTGGGGGGTTACTCTCTATTGCGATGCGAAAGGTAGATGCGATAAGAGTATAATTTGGTATTCTGTGCTGTTTGTGCAAGCTTTTTCGCGAACTAGTTTAAAAATGAAGTAACACTGGTATCACAAAATAAACAATAGCGAAGAATGATAAAATAAAATGTGCGAAAGGAAAAATTAAATGCGAAAAGAAAATACGAAAACGCAATAGAAGGTACCAATTCTTCAATTTTTCTTTCGCATCGCAATAGAGAGTAACCCCCCAAAATTATATCGACGACAGTAACTTCATATGCGAGTACTCACTTTGATTTTTTTTTTTTCTTTTATTTTCCGTTTACATAATTTTGTTTATACGAGGGCGGTTCGGAAACTTCTTAGCTTAGCATAAAAAGCGCGGTATAAACAGAAAAAATTAAGTGTTTTGGAAACTTCCATTCCTGCATGTTAAATTTTGTTTCGACCTGGTAACTCCTTCATATGGAAACAGATGTTCACAAAAGACGCATCCGCGATTTTTTTACAATGGGAAAATTTCGAAATGTGTGGTTTCATTAAATATTTATTATTTTCAATTATTTTTTCCTGTCTTCTTTGATCAAGAGTTATTGATCGCGGCAATTATTGTTATAATTATAAATAAAAATATTTCTTGGCTTTAGCCAGGATTGAACTCGAGCTAGACGAATGATACCAACCCATCATCATATAATATTAGAAATATTAAATATTTACATAAAAAAAGGTTTATCGGAACAAGAAATTCATAATGATATGGTGAATGTGTTAAGTGAAAGTGATCCCTCATATGCAACAGTAAAAAATTGGGTTGCTGAATTTAAACGTGGTCGTAGAAGCATTGAAGATGAACCACGTAGTGGACGTCCAAAAACAGCAACAACAACAGAAATTGTAGCCAAAGTGCATGATATGGTATTTAATTTTGCATGAAGAACTACAGATGAAAAAGCTTTCTGCAAGATGGGTGCCGTATTTGTTAACAGTCGACCAAAAACGCATAAGAATGAACATTTCTCAAGCTTGTTTAAATCGTTTTAAGCGAAATAAAATGGATTTTATGGATTTTAAGCGTCGTTTCAAAACTGTTGATGAGACATGCAGAGACAAAAGAACAATCCAAACAATGGACTGAAGCTGGAGGAAGTGCTCCAAAGAAGGCAAAAACAATTCAATCGGCTGGTAAGGTTATGGCAACGGTTTTTTGGGACTTCAAAGGTATTTTATTGATTGACTATCTGCAAAAGGGTAAAACAATAAATTCAGCGTACTATTGCAACCTTTTGGATCAATTAAATGTACAAATTCGAAAAAAAACGTCCTAGCTTACAACACAAAAAAATAATTTTTCATCAAGACAACGCGCCAGCGCACAAGAATGTTTTAACAATGGCTAAAATCAACGAATTAAAGTACGAGTTGCTTGACCACCCACGTTATTCTCCTGATTTAGCTTCCAGTGACTTTTACCAGTTCCCAAATCTAAAAAAAATTTCTTGCTGTTAAGCATTTTACCTCAAATGAAAATGCAATTACAGTTGTAAACCACTATTTTGAAGACCTTGAGGAAAACGATTTTAATCAAGGGATAGAATTGCTAGAAAAGCGTTGGACTAAGCGTATTGAAGTTTCAGGAGATTATATTGAAAAATAAAAATATTTTTGAAAAACTAACTATTCTCTTTCATTGATAGACGAAGAAGTTTCCGAACCGCCTGTGTATAACAATAAGTATTGCTAAGCCAATGCTAGACAATATGCTTATTTTGCGTGAATTATATCACGCTCTGGCCTATTTAACGCTACGATGGTGGCTAGGGTATACCTTCTTCTCAACCGAGTGTGACTACCAAAATTAAGTATGTTACGTGCTAGAGGATTTGGGTGAAGTTCCAGCTTACTGATATACCGTGCCGCATACTTTGAAAATCAGTCTTTTAATGGGAGGTTAAATTTTAAGGACCGATGTTGATTTTGAGTAAAACACTAATGGCTTTATTCAGAAAAAATATTTCTATCGGAAATTTGTCAAATTAGTGTGTAGTAAACATACAGGGTGGCGCAAAAATAACCTTCCGATGTTTTTTGGCTGTAATTTAAAAAAAAAAAATTCTTCTTGTGAATTATTTTAATTTGGTCTTTTAATTTTTTTACATCAAGTCGAGAATAGGATGTCGTGTAAATGGCCGCCGCCACAGTTGATTGTCATTTGAGCCCTTTTTATAGCATTTTTCATCACATTGGCCAAAACTTCCGGCGATAGATTCTCACATTCTTGACGGATATTGTCTTTAAGAGCCGTAAGAGTCTGAGGCTTATTGACATAAACCCGCGACTTCAAAAAGCTCCACAAAAAGGAGTCTGCAGCGGTCAAATCAGCTGATCTTACTGGCCAGTGCAAATCGCCAAAACGGGAGATTAGGCTCCCGGGAAATGCATCCTTCAGCATATCGGTTGTGGCACGTGCAGTGTGTGCCGTAGCACCGTCCTGTTGGGACCACATGTTTTCCAATCCCAACTCATCAAGTTGCGGCAAACAGAACTCGTTGATCATTGCTCTGTAGCGCTCACCATTCCCAGTAACCGTTTGGCTCGCGACATCTTCGAAGAAAAAAGGTCTGATGACTCCTCCATCGAAAACAGCACACTATACAGTGACTTTGAGCGGGTATAATGGCTCTTCGTGGGTTACACGCGGATTTTCAGTGCCCCAGAAGCGTAAATTTTGCTTATTTACGTACCCGCTAAGATGGAAATGGGCCTCATCACTCATGATTATTTTTGATGAAAAATCATCTTCCTCCTGGGCGTCAAATAAATATTCACCAATATTACGCGTTCTGGAGCAGAGTAGCGTAACATTGTTTATTAACGTGTATTTCGCATGTGTTTACTACACAAATGTCAAAACAGAACTGACATTAGGGGTTAATCGCAAAATTTATAGCATTTTCTGATAGGAGGATTACTTTTGCGCCACCTTGTACAATAATTTTTATGAATAACTATTTAAGGGCGTTTCAGGCTATCATACAAGTCTTAAGAGTTTGAGTTTTGTAGTACCAAAATCTAATGATATTTGTTGCGACTGTCATTACTCTGTTCTATCGTTACTACAATGAATTTTGCTCTGACGAGATTAGGGATCTTGTTCCCGGAACTCGCACATTTTTACGAAGCACACGTGCATCGTCCAGAGCTCATCCATTTGTGGTCGATTGCCCAGGGAATCGTACTACGCATTACAGAGAGAATTCGTTTTTCAGCCGTACACTTCGCCTGTGGAATATGTTGGCTGCAAACGTGTTTCCTGTCTGTTATAATGTTGAAAAGTTCAAGTCAAATGTTCACAAATACTACTCCCTCTTTCCCCCCTCCTCATAACCTATTTTCCTGGTTCCGGTACAATGCACTGCATACGTAGGGGTCATCCCTTGAGTTCTGGTTCAATATTAAAAAAAAAATATGGACCAACATCGGAAATTTTTATTTTCCATATTGAAATAATCTTATTTTATTACCAGAACTGCTTTTAAGGAAGAAAAAGTTGTTTAAGTTCGCTTACGCGACATTTTCATTAAACAATCCTGCAAAGAAAGAAGTCCAACGGTGCCAAATCACATGATCTTGGCGGCAACTGACTTCACCATCACATGAGATAACACGTCCATTGTCGCGTGAAAGACCCATTGTTTTGTTAGCTGTGTGGCAAGTGGCACCGTTCTGTTGAAACCACATATCGTCCACATCCATGTGTTCCAATTCGGGCCATAAAAAGTTGGTTTCCATCTCACGATGGCGAAAACCATTCACAGCCACTGGATTCATTTTGGAAAAAATACGGCCAAATGCTGCCGCCAGCCCATAAACCACACCAAACGGTACGGTAGATTACAAGAAGCAGATTTGCCACCATATGGCAATTCTGTTTTTTGACGAATCTGCCTCTGACAAATGTGCCTCATCACTGAAAATGACTTTCTTCGAAAATCTATCATCCACTGTTGCCATTTTTGGCCATCGACGAAAACGCTTTCCTCCTTCAGTTTTGAGAAGAGGTAAAAGTCAGCGGTGAATACGGTGGTTGAGGCATGATAACGGTTTTGTTTTTGGTCGAAAACTCACGCACACGCATCGATGTGTGAGCTTGTGCTTTATAATAGTGCAAAATCCATGATTGTCTTTTACAAAATTTTGTGCGTTACTGACGAATTTCGTCACGCAAAAGGCACATAACTTAAAGGTAATATTCCTTATTGCCAAATCAAACAGTGAGTAAAACCTTCACATTTGACCGACCTTGACGTGCTTTTTTCGGTCTTGGCTCTTCTGGACACTTCCATTGGGCTGATTGGGCTTTGGTTTTAATGCTATAGCCCATGATTAGTCACCAGTTGACCTTTTTAAGGAAATCTGGATAGTCGTTAACGATGTTGGGCGAGTGCCATGCGACGTTGTTATTGCTCAAAGCATTTTTCAAAATTTTGGAACAATCTTCGCTGCCACACGTTTCATTCCTAACACTGCTTTTAGACATGCGTGCGCGGTATACATACGTATTATCAACGAAAATTTCTTCGAAAAACTCGAATCTCTTGCAATTTTCTTTTCTGTCTACACAGAGAGTTCATTTTAAATTTGTCGTCAGCACGTGAACTTCAAACAATTTGTTTCCTTCACATGTTTTGTTTCTATTTTAATTTATCTTTTTTTTATAAACTAGAGTTGCCGTGTTCTTCACATGAGAATATTTTTTAATGGGTGATTTTATAAGAACTATCGGAAATTTAAAAAAAAAAACACATAAAATTCAGAAAAATGCATGAAATATTTATTTGGATCGATAGTTGGGTTGATATAATTTAATGTTTGAAGATTATTTCATGCAAATGTTGGCCGCGGCTGCGCCTCAAATGGTCCATCCGCTTAGTCCAATTTTGGCATACTCTTTCCAACATTTCGGCCGGTATCTCACGAATAATGTTGGCAGTGTTGGCTTCCAGTGCGTCAATCGAAGCGGGCTTGTCGCTATAGACATTAGCCTTAACATAGCCCCACAAAAAAATAGTCTAGAGGCGTTAAATCGCACGATCTGGGCGGCCAATTGACTGGTCCCAAGCGTGAAATAAACTGTTCACCGAACTCGCCTCTCAATTGGTCCATTCAACCAGAAATGAGCCTCGTCGCTGAACACAATTCGTCGATAAAAAAGTGGATCTTCATCTAACTTTTCAAGAGCTCATTCGCCAAAAATTTGGCGTTGTGGTAGGTCGTTTGGCTTCAATTCTTGCACCAGCTGTATCTTATAAGGCTTCACACCCAAATCCTTCCGCAAAATTTTCCACGTAGTGGAGTAACACAGGCCCAATTGCTGCGAACGGCGCCGAATCGATAATTCACGGTCATCACCAACACTGGCCGATACGGCTGCGATATTTTCTTCAGTTCGCATTCTACGTAAGCGTGTTGGTGGTTTAATGTCCAACAATGTAAATTTGGTGCGAAATTTTTTTACAATAGCCCGAAAGAAGCGCGCGATGAACTTTCTTAACAGAGCACGCATTTTGGTAATAAAATTCAATAATTTGCAAGCGTTGTTCGTTTGTAAGACGATTCATGATTAAATTATAGACCAAACTGAAGATGTTTGACAGTGACACAAGATACAAAACGTGCGTGAGCTGTCAAAACTAGTGTTGCCAAAAAGATAATAGCAAAAAAATCACTCGTTATTATTGATATTAACGCTTTATAAATATTTCCATCTATAGTATTAATTTTAATAAATTATCATACAATTTAGCAAAGAAAGTAGCTAAAGCTTTAGTTTAAATTTTATAATGATCTCGTTGATTTGCTTAAAATTATTTACACGATAACACTGTTTCTTTGTTTGACATTTGATTGCATGGAAGTGCTAAAAAATCACTCGCATGCAAATTTAGCTGCGAGTAGCCTTGCGAGTGCGAAAAATGTGAATGTGGTAGTAAACAATGTGAGTGTATTGAGTTTTTCGAACTCTTACTCGCAAGTCTAAACACTAGGTAAAACATCCGTAAAACTTGCTTGGCAACCTCTCTGATAATGATTCGATGATTATTCAAAATCATTTTCTTCACTGCTACAATGTTTTCATCGGTTGTTGATGTGCTCGGGCGACCAGGACGAACATCGTCATTGACATCTTCTCCGTCTTTCTTAATATACATAACAGAAAAAGAAAATGCGAAAATCGAACATACGTAACTCACGAAATTTTATGTTTTAAAGCAGTCGGGTATGTTCTTGATTCTACTTTAAAGTGAAATAAAATGGTTGAATTAATTTTTTTTTTTTTTGGGCTTAGAATGTTGTTCCTCGAGAAACAACACTTTACCATCCAATTAAATAGTAATGATACTCCAACAAAAGATAAATCTGTTCCTTTATTTTTCGATATTTCGTTTTCCTTCGTAAGACTCCTTCAGAAATTTTTTTTTTTGTGTATTAAGTCCTCGTCCATACTATGAAACATTTGCTGCAAACTTTCGAGTATGGCGATGTTACATGAAAAGGGAAGGGAAACGTGTATTTTGTTTCACGTACATGAAGTTCTTGTTGAGTTTCCCATTCACACTTTTCGATATAAAGTTAGCTGCAACTATATTTGACATTTCCTTTATAGCCTATTTACACCAAAGTGAAATCTGCTCATTCGAGATTTCAAGCCAAATCTAGTAGATTTTGAGAAGATTTCCCATACAAAATGAAATCTACTTTATGAGTAGATTTCGAAATCTCCTGAAATCTGCTCAGTACTAAGCGATGCAACTGTCATTTCTTGCAAAAAGTACTTAAAAATACTACGCTTCAACAAAAATTGCACTATAATGTGGTGTATGCAGTCTCTGGGCACAAAAAATATACACTTTAATGGTGGTGTATGGTGCTCCGATAATATTGTATTGTCAAACCCGCATGCATAAATTATTTTTGAGCAAATGAAATCTTGCTAGATGCCAAAAAACGGTGGTGTAAACGATATAGATTTCGTTGTAGACTTCAATTTAAATCTACTAGATTTTGAGTTGGTGTAAATGCGCTATTATTTAATATCTTTGTTTGCACCAATTACAAATACAAATTACATATACAAACACTTTTCTAAAGGCCGGGACACATAGAATCCGTCATACGTTATGCGTCTCCTTTTTCAACTCAGATTAACGTATACAAAGTATGAAGATGGCACAATCAGTAGTTTGTTAACGGATATAAATTCAACTGCATTTTGCTCTAATTTGATTAAAATCTTTTAATTTATTTTTCAGACATAGCACAGAAAATCGTGTACAATTTGTTTTTAATTTATTTTGATTTTAACGAAAAAATATACAAAAAATATAAACTGATAGTTGTCAAAGTTCTCAATGTACGTTAAAAGTTGCTCAACTCTAATACTTTGCGTTGACGCAAAAGTACGGAATGTGACAAAGCTCATAAGTTTACATGTATTTTAACTTAGTTGTCAGTTGAAAAAAGCAACGTGTAAAGTACAACTGTGCCCCGGCTTTAATTTTTTAGTATTAAAAATCAAATAGTTACACAAAAAATAATCGAATTAATGTGAAAAAAATATATGAATGCATCTAATTTGAAAAAAAATTAAAACAATTTTTTAAGTTCTACATACATTGTATCTTGAGCGTCAGATATCATCCAGAATACCCCCCAATCTGGCTGGCCATTTTCACCTTTCCGAGCTCTATGATCTCAGTGCCTCGTTTCTGTAAGATTAGTGAAAAGTTTCTCGCATTGAAAACTACGAAACATAAAATTCCATCGTTTCTCGACTATCGAGAAAAATAGCGTTTCTGTATATTAAATATATATATTGGAATATTTCCTTTAAGCAGCTGTCAAAATGCAAAAAGTAAACAAAAAAAAAAACCAATATAGGAAAAATTTATCAAACAAAAAGAAAATTTAAGTTTAGCAGTGAATAAAACAATTGAATTTAGTGTTATAAATAAAATGAAATTGTGTCAATCAATAACACGTGTACATAAATAAAAACACATTCAAATCATAAATAAATTTCATAAAAACTTTCAATAAGGTATAGTTTTGTGGTGATGGTTGCTTACCAATATGACCGGCGAAACATGTTGCGCATTTACAGCCAGAGATTAAGGGCTGCAACCGACCCTTTTTTAGTCCTGAACCGATGAGGGAAGCTTCTCGCATTCGAGACAGGTTAAAATTAAGATTTTGCCATTAAATTTTTAATTTATCATACTGTATGTATGTACATAAATATTAAGAAAAAACCAAAAAAATTTAATTCATAATTTTTATGTATTTATTATATTATATCTCCGTGGAAATTCTTTCAATTTTTTAAAATAAAAAGAAGAAATGAATAATGAACTACATTCAATATCTACCGTATTCATAATAAATAATTTACACATAACAAAGGTTTAATTGACAAATTTTGTGTAAAAATATGTATGTCAAGTAAACTTTTACTAATTGCAAATTATTTTTTATGAATACAACAATATGTGTATAAATATTTAAAAACTTTACCTTTTCTACACTTTTTGCATTCATTATGTCAATTATATATTTATAACTTTTGACAGCTCTAGCGAGAAACTTCTCACAAAATTTTAATACAGAAACAGGCAAGGCGAATTAATTATTAGGTGGATGCATCGGCGAATTCAGGCGAATTCGGTTAATATGGCGGCACTTTCGTTGTCAAGTTTTGTTTACCTTTTTCGGCGCCATTTAAATTTTTTACATGTTCTTTATCAACTACTTTTGACAGCTTAAGTGTGAATTCGCCATTTTACACAAACAAAATACCTGTTGTTTTTATTATTGTTGTATTGTTGTAGCGAAGCGGCTACCTTGTTTTTTGTATCATGGAAACAGGTTTACTCACAAGCTTCCAATGAATTACGTCAAAAAAGCTATTTTGACAGATACAAGGCGAATTAATTATTAGGTGGATGCATCGGCGAATTCAGGCGAATTCGGTTAATATGGCGGCACTTTCGTTGTCAAGTTTTGTTTACCTTTTTCGGCGCCATTTAAATTTTTTACATGTTCTTTATTAACTACTTTTGACAGCTTAAGTGTGAATTCGCCATTTTACACAAACAAAATACCTGTTGTATGTTGGCTACCTTGTTTTTTGTATCATGGACAGATATTTCTCGCTTCTCAAAGATACAGAAACATTTGTGTGAGAAACTCCATTTTTTTCTATTCGCATAGTTTCTCTGTCAATTCCCTTGTTTTTTGTGAGAAATTTCTCGATGCGAGTAATACAGAAACTAGGCACAGATTTTAATTTTAAGTAAATAATTAAAAGTTTGTCTTTTCTTGTAAATTATTTTTTTTATTTCTCTTGAATCAAGGACTTGTGGTGCCTTATTAGAGCAACAGTACAACAACATAAATATAACATGCAGTTCGCCCTTTTCAAAATTATCAACCTATTTTTGAATATAAAAGAAAATTTGCAAAGCTAATAATCGGTAAAATTGTAATGGCGTCTTTTTGTACACAAACACATACACAATCGTTTTTTTTTTTTTTTTTTTGACAGCTATTCTTATAAGATCGTTGCCACTAGATTTCTCATAAGAACGCTCTCATAAAAACAATTATAAGACTGCGATAACACTGATTTGAACTCTACACGTAACAGAATTGTCTCTGCGATTGATTTTGGCGTTCTCATCTCAGATATTATCGCAGGTGTGGCCACTAAGTAAGCGATAATTAACAAAAAATGTTATTTGTTTTATTCACAGTATATAAAATTATGAGAGAAGTTATTGACGGGTGGAGTAGGATGGCGAAAACTTCGGAAACATATATAATCTCAACACATATTTTAGAGTAAATGTTATAAAAGCTGATCCATGCCGCCAAGAGTTTGTAATGTCCATGTAATATCGTTAAAATCCCTGATTCACTATCCTACATGATCATTTACAGAAAAATTATATAAAACTCTGACCGACTGTCACATTATATATTTATAACCATAATAATTTTTCATTTTTTTCAATATATTTCTCAAGGCGCCAACAATATTCTCGTATAGAAAATCTAATATCCTGAAAATAACCCGAGTTGTACAAAATCTGTCACACAATTAAATTTTTAGTACACAATAGCATACTTTTTCAGCACACATGTTATATTGATTCACGGTCTTAAAGAATACCCACCATTATTCCATATCACGGGCGGCAATTCTGAAGAATAAAATAAGTTCGTCCATTTCATCTGCTCTCCCCATATGTTTCTATAAGACTTTTGGAATATTTATATAACGTTTTTTATCGCTTATATGGATTCTGTGTCAAATTGTGAAAAGTGGTTATGTGTGTATATATTCAGGTTTTCAACTACATTAGCAAGCTACAGGTTCTTGTTTAGCTAAAACAAAACCATAACACTTATGTTCAAGTTGTTGCATAATGTTTAAATTTACTCAATTAGCTACAGTAGAACAAAGAGGTTAAGATTTGTTTGCCTGAAATATGAAATGGCGCGCATGAAAATGTGTGAAAACAAACATAAAAAAATAACCAAACTTTAACAGTTTGGTAACGATCACCTAAAACAGCTGACGATTACTTACTCTAAACGCCTGTCCAAGGCGAATTCATTACCAGGTGAACTTAACAGCACAGGTGATTATTTTTTGCTTCTCGCGTTTTTTCCAATGAGACTGTCAAATTTTGTTTCTTTTGTTTACAAACTTTTTCGCGCCATTTTAATCTGAAGGTTTTTTTGCATGAATTAGTGCAATTTCAAGAAATTTGTGTGAATTTAAAAGTGAAAAACTAATATTATCTGTAATTTTAATTACAAACAATTATAAAAGCTTATATTTAACGTTTATATAAAATTTTTTCTCTGCTGAGCAATCTTAGGCGAATTTAGATTATGACATTCACGATGTGTTTTACAATAACAAAATACATTGTACTGAATTCGCCTTTCCGCTTGCACTCACCTGTATAAAGTCGCCTTGCATTCACTTGTATAAAGTCGCCTTGCATGCCATGAACCAAGGCGACTTTACACAGGTGAGTGCAAGCGGAATTGCACTAAGTCATGCAAAAAAACCTTCAGATTAAAATGGCTCGAAAAAGTTTGTAAACAAAAGAAACAAAATTTGACAGTCTCATTGGAAAAAACGCGAGAAGCAAAAAATAATCACCTGTGCTGTTAAGTTCACCTGGTAATGAATTCGCCTTGCCATGAACATAACGTCGGTAGAGCCAAGGCGAATTCATAACAGGTGGCCTTCTTAGTACAACAACACAAAAAACAACATGGTGTTCGCCAAGGCGAATTCATTGTTAGGTGGATGCATCGGCGAATTCAGGCGAATTCGGTTAATATGGCGGCACCTTCGCAGTCAAGTTTTGTTTACCTTTTTCGGCGCCATTTAAATTTTTGTACATGTCTTTAGCAACTACTTTTGACAACGTAGGTGTGAGTTCGCCTTTTTACACAAACAAAATACGTGTTGTTTTTTTTATTGTTGTAACGAAGCGGCTACCTTGTTTTTTTGTATAATGGTGTTCGCCCTATATAAAATTACCAATGTATCAAAAACATACTGAATTCGCCTTAAATTCTATTGAACAAATCAGTATTGCCGAGAACGTAAATTAATTTTCCGCAGCGAAAAGCTCTATATTACACAAAATCCGAAAAATGTTTTTCGTTTTTTGAGAATATAAAAATTAAGGGGGAAAAAAATGTTTAAATTGTAATAATAATCAATTGTCTTTAAATTGTTCCACTCTTGAATATATCAAGTGGAAATTTTTTTTAGCGAACTTAAAAGATTAAAAACTGGAAATTAGAAACAAGTCTTATATATAAACAAGTTCCAAGTCTCTTTTACGATTTCTTCATTGTTTTTTGCTAGAGAAGGTATAAGAAATTGTCGGTGATGATTTGCACCTATCAAGGAAACAATTAAACAAAATATTGGAATTAGGATCTTATTAAAAGTTTTGTAAATCAACGAGAGTAAGACTAAGAATTAATTTTATTTTAATGTAAAATATATATACATTTTTGGTGTATTATACGTGTGGAAAATTATTTTTTGGTTAGATTTTTTTGCAACGAAATGCAGATTCTTTTTAGTTGAATAAAATTTTCACTATAATAAATTTTAAATTTACATGTGCAAATTCATATTTATGTCTAATAATAAAATTTTTTAAGTCTTCAGAACAATTTGTGTCAGATTAAGAAAATGAGTTTCGAAAACGTAAATGTTATTAACAACAATGAAGTATTTTCATTGGATAAATATATTTCCTTAACAATTTTGAATAAAAATACGGAGCAAAATATGATGATGCTGTAATATACAAAGAAATTATGAAAAAATTTAATTGCTCAAAAATTATCAGAAATTTTTTTATTTTGTTCCAATTTTTGATAATTACGAGCATGATATAAAAAATACAAGGTAGTTTTATTCTCTCAATTTTCCTTAACAATCACCATCTGACAAGTATAAGGATTGTGACATTTTCTATAAAATTGTGCTACCGTATTAGTTTATACATTCCCTTGTTTTCAATAATGAAATTGTGACTTCAAACAAAAATAAATAAAAAATTTTAAAATAAAATACATATGCACATAAATTTAAAATATATAAAAATTTCCTGAAAAACATCTCCAGACACTATGTTTCAATGTGCCTTTAGTATTACGTGGATTAAGACGTTGGCTTTTCGGTCATCTAACCAGTCTTAATCTATCAGAATCTTTTAAATTAAATTTGGACTCATCGGATAATAGTATGGAATTCCTTTGTGTGGTGGTCAAATTAATGTGTTCCCTTGCAAATTCCAACCTGGCCAGTCAATTTTTCCGTGATATAAAGATTTTTTTTACACTTTTGTATGGTATGCTTCTGGTCCGCCTTCTGCAGCCTGCTTTTGAATCCTTCTGGGGGTAACATTTAATGGTTCTTGACGGCACGAATCGGTCTTTTTTATCAAACGTATTATTGCCAGGCCATCTCGTTTACTGATTTTTCGGGAACGAACAACGAAAACGGCTTATAATTCTTAATATAACGCTGTGGTGAATGTCAATTTTTTTTTGCAATTGTGGTCAGTGATTGGCCGTTATTAAAATCAGCTATTATTTTTTCTTTTAAATGCACAGAATAATTATATCGCGCCATTTGTTAGAGAAGTTACAAGTCACGTCCAGAACAAGTTGGAAGGCACAGAAACGACGGAAAACTATATGCAAATTTTCGCTATACATGCTTACTTTGATATTTAAACAAATAATGACATCTTTTGGACGTAGGTTTTTCTTATTATATGTAATGAAGAATATTCAAGGTTACGTGCATTAGTTTTGTCGCTGCATCCGCGGCCATTCTAGTAGAAATAATTATTTATATATTTTTACACCACACGCATCAAACTTTTCCTTTTGTTTTTAATATCTAAAGAGTATTTTCTTTTAAATGTAATAATATTTTCTTTAAAATGGGCATTCGTTTGAATACTTATTATTTCCAGCTTTTTCTAATATGAACAATGCACTACACATTTCAGAAAAAATCTATTCTAGGAGTAAATTTCCTTATTCAACTGTGTGGCAACGCCTTTTTATATTTCTCTCTAAAAATAAACTTCAAAAATCCTTATTACAAATAATAAAAAGAGAATGAAACTACCTTGTATTTTTATATCATGATTACGAGTACATGCTAAGCGGCAACGCTGAAATAAAATGTATTCAAATTGTGTATCTATTTTCAAAAACACTATTAACCCATTACTGTTGAAATAAAATTGGAAGTAATCATTAACAAATAAGGTGGTGGTAGTTAAGTGAAAATTTCGAACGCAAATGTTTTCAATACATATTGGTTTTAAAAATTGTTTGCATTGGTAGCGAATTATTTTATTTCATTCTTCACTTCATTTATTTCAATTTTTTTAATCGAGCCCATTATCTATGCCGCCAATATTTTACTATGACTATATATACTAAAAATATTGATACAGAGCACCCAAGAAGATCTCATACTACAAATGTCAATTGTGAACAATAAATTGGACTGGTCCATTTCATCTACTAAGTTGGGTGCGTATTGTAAAATCAATTTTAAAATTGTTGCCTAATGTATAACTGTACTAAATTAAGTATAGCCGCACCAAATGCGTTAAGATTTGTATACAGGAAATGTGAAATGGCGCGCATGAAAATTGTTGAAAAAAATATGAAAACATAAGCAAATTTTGATAGTTGGGTAATGAGCACCTAAAACAGTTGTCGATCAGCAACGCTAACGAGGCCACCTGGTACTAAATTCGCCTTGGGCAGAGCGAATGTAAAAATAAGTTCATGTTCTTGATGTAGCGTATACGTATGTTCGGTTTTACTTTATCAAAGTGGTCAGTTCGGCGCCATTTTGTGTATTTTTGTACGCGATGGCTAACTTCACGGCGAACATCGATGCTCAGCCATATGCTCGAGCATTGATGTCAGAGCATGAATGAAACATGAACATGAGCGGTCCACATTAGCCATTTGCGATGTTCGCCATGATGGCCATAACATGTTCACGGCGCCCCTCAGAAACGAGGCCACCTGGTAATGAATTCGCCTTGGGTATATGTACTTAATTCGCCTTGCATATACCTGTTATGAATTCGCCTTGGTAAACCCTATGCCACTTTTAAAATTTAAGCAAGCATTTGAATTAAATTTCAATTTTTGAATTAAAAAAAACAATATTACAATAAATATATTAAAAATTCATTGAAAATTCAAAAAAGCTAATAAAAAATACAATATTGAAAAGGATTTGTGAAAATTTTGCCAAAATTTTGAAAAATTTCCATAAAAAACTGAATTTTGAAAAAATCTTTAAGAATACATATTTAAAAAAAAAGTCTAAAAAAGAACAAAAATATTCGAGTGCAGTTGTTGTTTTGAGATTTTTTTTTTGTGTTTATTCAGATTTGGACTCAGTGTGAAAGAAGTAAGTAACAATTATTTATTGCGAAAATATATGTATGCATGTACTATGTACATATCGTTGGTCTCAAGTAGGAAAGCTTAAGCTCGCAAATATAAATATATCTCGGCCACAGATTAATTGTAATAGTTCCATTAATAATCAATTGTTAAAAAAAAAGTTACTTAATGATGCATACATTTTCTATTTTTCCGCTCCCTTTAAAGATGTAATTACATATGTATGTATGTTAGCTAAGGCCTTTCTCCATGAGACCAGCGGTAAGTGCATAAATATGTATGCAACAGACCATATTAATTGGCGCTAAGTTTTTATATATTTTTTGTTAGACAGTTGGCAAGGACAACCCCATAAAACATGCAGAAATATTATGGTAAGTTGGTTGGTCTTACAAAGTGTAAAAAACAAAAAAAAATTTAATTTACTTCAGATTAAGAAAAAAAAGGTTTAATTTTACAATTGGGGCAGAAAAATTTCGCTGGGAAATAGCAGTTCAGAAAAATTCTTCACGTAAATGTCCGACAACTACAATTAAAACATATAAAGTTATTTGACTGCAAGTATGAATGTGTTTTGCTCGTATCTGAGGTACAGGAATATATATGTATATATATATATATATATATATATATATATATATATATATATATATATATATATATATATATATATATATATATATATATATATATATATATATATATATATATATATATATATATATATATATATATATATATATATATATATATATATATATATATATATATATATATATATATATATATTTTATTTTTTTTTTTATTTAAAAGTTTAAACTTTAAAAGCAATCACTCTAATTGGATAATTAATGGGCATTAGCCAGGTGTCTCTATGAATACACATTTTACGCTTTCTAAGTCCACACCTGCGATAATATCTGATATGATAACGTCAAAATCAATCACAGAGAGAAATCCTGTTACGTGTAGACTTACTGCCACTTCCTCTATTTCGAATATATATTTTCATTCGCATAAAAACATTTGAAACAAAAACAAAATTTGAAAATTAGTTTTTGTTTTAAATTTATTTAAGCGAATGAAAATATTTATTCGAAGTAGAGGAAGTGGCAGTTAAAATCAGTGTTATCGCAGCCTTATAATAATTTTTATGAGATCATTCTTATGAGAAATTTCATGGCAACGATCTTATAATAAGAGCTGTCAAAAAAGCGATTGCGTGTGTTTGTTTACAAAAGGAAGGCATTGCAATTTCACCGATTATTAGTTTAGCAAAATATCTTTTAACATATCATTTTAAATGGAAATCCTGTTACGTGTAGACTTACTGTCACTTCCTCTATTTCGAATATATATTTTCATTCGCATAAAAACATTTGAAACAAAAACAAAATTTGAAAATCAGTTTTTGTTTTAAATGTATTTAAGCGAATGAAAATATTTATTCGAAGTAGAGGAAGTGGCAGTTAAAATCAGTGTTATCGCAGCCTTATAATAATTTTTATGAGATCGTTCTTATGAGAAATTTCATGGCAACTATCTTATAATAAGAGCTGTAAAAAAAGCGATTGCGTGTGTGTTTGTTTACAAAAAGAAGGCATTGCAATTTCACCGATTATTAGTTTAGCAAAATGTCTTTTAATATATCATTTTAAATGGAAAATAATTTGTTTTTATGCATTATATATACTATAAGTGATTAAATTTGTACAAAATGTGTACATATACAAAATTCATACAATATTCTATTGACCGCCAAGATGTGTTTTCTTCTCGGCTTTCAATGATTTAAGAATTCTCATAAGATTAACCGCAATACGTACAATCCTTGTTAGATATGAAGATGGACATAGAGAAATTCGGCCTCTCGTTCTGGCGACGTTTTCTTAGATATTATGTCAGAGTTAATTGCAGTTGTAGACACTAGATTAATTGTGATCGTGATGATTATATATGTACGAGTATATTAAAATTAGCAAAATTTCTGTAGTAATTTCCTTCATACTCCATTTGTTCCCCACAAACGTCAGCTTTTTTTTTCTCTACCACATGGTACAACAATATACAGGTAGTGTCGAAACGGCAGCTGACTTTTTTTTCTGTGATGATAACTGTCAAAAGTTATTTATATTATGCGGACATATACTTACACTTTTGTATTATTGTTTATAAAAGAGGATAGTTGGAATTGAAAAAAGTTTGTGTAAAATAGAAATATGTACCAACAATTCTTTTCAAACACAAAAACAGCATTTATTTTCTTGTTTCAAACATTTTTTTTAAGATATTGTTTTCTACAGTAATTACCATTAAAAGTAATAGTAAAAACACAGTTAACAAAAGTTTCTAGTTTTCTTATTACAACTAAACGCACATAATCAATGCTACCGAAGAATCGGTCACTATTGTACATAGTCTAGGCAAATAATAACCGGGTTTTTATAATTTGTGAGTTACATATGTTCGATTTTCACATTTTTTTCTGTTATGTTGGTACACATATATGTTGGCAATATCAGCTATTTTGGATTATCAGTTTATTTTTGACAGATAAAAATGTTTTTTTTTTTTTTTTTTTTATCTTGGACTAGTACTCAGGGGATGACCCCTACATATGCAGTGCATTGTACTGGAACTAGGAAAATAGATTGATGCTTTGCTCTTCGATTTTTTACTATTCGAAAAAATGGATCAAAGAAACTTAAGTTTTGTGTAAAAAATGGAATTAAATGCGCTAAAAACGTTGACTGTGGCGTTTGGAGACTCTACTATAGTACAAATTATGTAAGTACATGTGTAGGTGTATGGATATAGCAATGCGTTAATTGCTTAAGCTTAAGCTCACTGCTTTAAAATTAAAAAAAGAATGAATTTGCCATGGCAACGAGTAAGAAATGAATGAAGAATGTTCGTGTTATTTATTATGCCATGTCATAGCATTTTTCATTATTTACAAAAATTGTATAAATAATTGTTTTTTATGGTTTAACTAATAGTACTTAACGTGGTTATATATTTAAGTGCAATATATAATGACATCTGATATTGTCAAATCTCGTGTATCAAAATAAATGCGAAAAATGAAATTTCGTAAAATAAATGTAAAGTTCTTCATCCATAAAATGAACACATCAAAATGAAATAAATTTTTCATTCCATAAATGAAAAAAATCATTTATACAATGAAAAATGATCAATTAACCAGTTTCATAGCCAGATTGAAAATTGAGAGCTTGTTCAGAAAAACTAGCGATAATTTATTTAAAAAAATTAGAGATAATGGTGATTTTTACATGGTTCGCAGCTAGATTCAAAATGAACCAACTTGGTTCGCTCTCAAAATTTTTTATAGCGAATCATCTAGGTTTAATCAAGATTGGGCCGCAAATCCCGAATGAGAGAGCGAACCTCGAAAATAAGCATTCGTGTGAACATAGTAATTATAACGTGAACGATAGTCACCATTAAATTTGTCCAATTTTTTGCAACTAAAGTTACCATATTTTCAGCAGAAAATATGGCAGCTACAAATGCGTACACTTTCAAATTTACCATGGGCATAAACCTGCTGTTAAATTATCAGTAACTTTTCTGGTTAATATTAACTTGTATTTGTCAGTTGTAATTATTGGCCATTAACTAATATTTAGATTAACTATCAGGAGCTTTATCGTTAGGGTGTAATAATGGTCATTAGGGTATTTAGTGTCGTGATGCTATCAATAGGTGTGTTCCACGTAAATAACAAAGCTGTCCGAACTAGTCCAAAAGCGTTGCACGTAACAATTTTTGTGCAATTTTGAGAGAAAATGAGAGAGTAATTTTTTTCATTTCCTGTACAAATTAGCCCGAACTTTTTCTTTGGGTAAGCTCGGACTAGAATTGAGTAATCAGCTGTTTTATGTTTACATATGAAACTGAAAATTTGCATATTGGAAAAAAGTTTTTGTTTAAAAATTAGTAAAAAGCAAAATGAAAGGTTGCCCAAACTAAAAATAACGATGTGAAATTGTGAACACAATATGCAATTGTTATTTGGATTTTCAATTTATAAATGTATACTACAAAAATCTATTGAAAATTTTACATTGCAATGTAAGCGGCATGCGGCAACTGGCGGCAACCAACTGTTCTATTTGCCGCTTTAATTTATTTAATATAGGCAAATGAACGCGGCTAATTGAAGTACAAATTTATGTACCGGAATTTAAACAAAAGAACATTATGACTTTTTTGAACGCAAAAGTAAATAAATTTAATTGTTAAAAATTTTAGACCCGAAAATACAGAAAATTTATTTTTTACTTCTATTTTCTCGAAGTTTTGTTCCTTTACTTTTTGGTTTGACAAATTGTAGCGGCAAATCAAAAAGTTAAATTGAATTCAACATTGCCGCTCGGCCGCCTTTAACGGCATTGCCAAATTAAATTAAATTCAACATGTTGAAAGTTTCATATGAATATTTTTATAAAAAAAAAATACTTTTTTTTTTAAATGGGTTACATTGTTGCCGCCCGCTGCCGCCTGCCGCTTACATTGGCCTTTCATTATTAGGGAATGATTTTCTTTGTGTGCCATTCCGAACGTTAGTTTTATTGATGAACTCCCAATTCAAAATTTCTCTCTCGTTAAAAATTTATAGTATGAACAAAAATGTCTTAAAATTAATCAACCCTCTTAATTTAAGATAAAAAAACGAATATTAAAACTGTTTGCAAAAGATGAAAAGAATGTGTCTGGCTCAACATCCAAAAACACGTTAAATATGTTGATAGCCATAGTAAATTCAATTCCTATCATTTCTTTATAAAAATTTAACTTTATTCAATTTGTAAAAAAAAATATTGTGATATGTAAATTGTCTTACTCGACTTTTTTTTTTTGTTTTTTATACAGAAATTTTCTTATAAAAATTTTTTAATTATGTTAAAAATGTTACTGTTTGCTACAAAAGTATATTAAATTGCATCTACATACATACATAAATCAAATATGCGAATTTAGATTTTTTGGCCTATTATCATATTTATTTTCATAATTATTACATACTTTCTAATACACAAAAATAAATATAAAAAATTTTGTGATAGACAGGTTTTGTTCTGCAATTTTTCAGAAGTGAAGAAAATTATATGTTGCTTTTAAATAACGATAGACGGAAAATAAATTGCATTCGATTTTAATAGGATTTTAACGGTCTTATTCATAAAAATTATTTTATGTTTTATGTTGGTCTAATAAGACAAATAAATATAATACATTTTTTATCAACAAGATAGTAAATCTTTACAAACAATTAAAATATACCATGATAAAAATAAATTCAAATGAGTTACTTTTTTATGTTACTTCATTTCACTTATCGTCTAAAACAACAGGATTTTTGTGTATGTTTTTGTGTCGTTATTTTAACATATTTCGCAATGTCAAAACTGGAAATTAAGTGTCAAAAATGAAAATTTGATTTGATGCGGAATGGTAGTTTTGTAAAGATAAAATAATTTAAAAATTCAATTGAAATTAATTAATACATATTAAATACTTAGAAAAATTAAACTTCATCTATTAATTATAAATTTTTACAAATTTACCAAATAAGGTGAACGTTTGTTTCCAGCCAGCCCTGGTCAACATACAACTTTTGTTTCAAAATATTAACGGCTGTATTCACATAAAATATTATCTGTTTATTTGTTAAAAATTATATACAAAATTATTCAAATAGGTGTTCAATAAATATAATATTTTATATGAATTAGTGAGTAAATATTTGTATTTTTTGGTCAGGTTTATTTAATTAATGAATTTACTGCAGCTTTTCTTATAAAAAATTTAATTTTGTTTATTTATATTACAAGATATTGTTAATTTTTTTTTAGAAAAATCTAGTTCTAAGCTGCAATGAAATATTTTTTTCAAAAAATATTTCAAAATAAGAAACAAACTGTAGCTGAATCTGCCGCCCTAATGAAGCATAACATGAAATCAATTACAAATTTTAAAAGAAACCAACACTGAAATATCATTTAAAAAAAAATAGTTAAAATTTCTACTGTTTTATTGCATTTAACTGAATTTTAAATAGGTTATCTAACAAAAGAAAGTACCCAAACAAAAACATATATAGAAAAATGTAGAATTATATGATTATTGCTCTTAAGAAATTATTTCCAAACTATTCAAACGACAATAAAGCAATTATAATAATGAACATAGTGGTTAATATTGGTATAGGTGAAGACGACTTTGTTAGGCCCAAAGGACGACTTAACTGGTGAAATGTTTGCTTTATCTCTGCTCTCCATTTTAAGTTTATTCTCTTCAAAAACTTAAGTTAAGAATTTGTTGAAGGAATCTGCTGGTTTTAGTGGAAATATTGGTACCAAAGGAGGTGGCTGTTATAGGTTTCTCTCATTGCTTTTGAACTCAAACATCATTTACTGTTTGAGAATTTTTTGCCTTTGCTTTCTTACGCAGTAATTTTTCTAATTGTGTTTTTTGGGCAAGCAAGGTGGAATGCTGGCCTAATGCATGTTTCCCCATTGCAGATTCTATGATTTCAGCTGGTGTTATGTTGGTAGTACGTGAAGGTGGTCCGACTATATGAGCTTGCTTGTCTTTAAGCACATTGTTTTACTTTGGCTTTGGTACTTTGGCTTCAAGCATTTTACTCTCTACAGCTGGTGATAACTGTCTGATATAATGACAAGACTACTAATCTCTCTTATTCGCCGTCCTCATAGTTAAAGGCTTGAACAGCGGCTACAAATTTATTTTATTCAAAACTGTTACAGCAGATTTATTTGTTAGACCTACGTGCGGTAAATTTTAACATGTTAAAATCCAAGTTTAAAATTGTAACAACAAAACTCACAAACTTCATCAATTCAATGCTAGCGCTGGTAGCGATATTTGTTAAATTTTCTGATACCCAACAACTTTTCATACGGTTGTGTGTTTTAGAGGCAACATGTACTGGTCTAATCAACACTTTTTTGCGTTTTTAGTTTCCGTATTTTTTTGTTTATTTATTATTTTTGGCTGCTACTAAATTAAAACATTCCAATAAAAATAGAATTAGTGTTATCTGTTTTCACTTGGAAAAACAGAAGCACTATTTTTTCACTGATCGAGAAGCGATGGAATTTTTATGTTTTAAAAGTTTTCGATGTGAAAACTTCTCAAAAATTTACAGAAACTAGGTTCTGGTTAAATTTTAGCGGTATCATGAAAATTTCGTTTTTTAGTTTTTATACGATTTTCTCCACTATGATAGATATTAAAAAATTCACAAAGTTTTTGTAAAGACACTCCACTTCCATAAAATATTCTTTTACTTGAAAATTACATTATGCAAAACTTTTGTAATTAATCTACTATAACAAAAATAACAACAAAATTTTAATTTTAAATTTACTTTTGAATTTTTACTTTTGTTGTCAGCAACATGTCTGTTGTCAGCAAACCTGTCAATTTAGGAACAAAACAATAATGAAAAAGACAATACAAACGGCAACATAAGTAGAACCGAATTTTTAATACTTGATCCTTAACATACCAACATAGACATTTTTATTTAAACTAAAGATTTTAGCAACTTTTGGAATATATTTTTAGGTTGTTATAAATATATGTATAATAAATTTTATATAAAAGATGTAAATTTACAAAACACAAGGCACAATTTGCAACTTACGC
Source organism: Thecocarcelia acutangulata (assembly GCA_914767995.1). NCBI lineage: Eukaryota > Metazoa > Arthropoda > Insecta > Diptera > Tachinidae > Thecocarcelia > Thecocarcelia acutangulata. The sequence goes on along the minus strand of OU612094.1, from coordinate 105,666,559 downwards.
TATTGCGTATTCTATTTTTATTTTTTTTAATTTCTAAAAATTATGTTAAAATAAAATTATTACTGTATATATTGGAAGGTTTTCGCATCGAAAAACCCCTTATAGCAAGACACAATTTGCAACCTAGGCAATAATACGTGATCTTAACTTTTTCAAAATTTCTAAAAATTAATATTTATTTAAAAATAAAACTTATGCAATAAGTAAGTAAAATTGGACGGTTTTCGTATGGAGAAAAAACTTATACACATACAAGATTATTAGACACATGTTTGTTTTTGTGTTTTATAATTCAATTCAATATATTACGAACAGCAGGAGTTTCTTATGATTAAAATTAAAAAAAAAATCTTTAGTGTCTTTCTTATGAAATTCTGAACAATGGAGGGTTTATTGTTTTTAGTTATTGGTCACTCTATAGTCTTTAGTCTGACGATGAAAAATGTGTGAAAATATTTTGAAACAAAAATTAGACAGCCGTAAGTTTTTTTCTTATTTCTTATAATTTTTTATTTTTGATATCAAAACTACAGTAGAAAAAAAAATACATTTTTTGATATCATAAAAAATGTGCGTACGATTTTTTTAAATTGCTATGACCAAAACCAAGTGGTAAACTGGTTTTTTGCAAAAGGATCTATCAAAGTTTCTTTCAAGAAAAAAAGTTCTCAGGCTATGATAATAATAAAAGATGAGGATGATCATCGGAATCGCGAAGCAACAACAAAAAGGCCTACATAAAAAATAATAGTAATGAAAAAAGAAACCCCGTCATTTTTCTAATAGAGGAAGTTCTTTAATATAAAAAAAGGAAAAATCAAAATTAATGCACACGGGAGAAATAAAAAATGTTTAACGGTCAGAATTTGTTGTGGTAGTGACCATTAAAGAAGGGGTGCAAAAAACCCAAATAACAACCCTCCTCTCAGTCAAGGCTGATGTGCTTGTACCTCCATCCAACTTAAGTTTCGCAACTTGTGTTGATTACTTCTTTATAATAAAAATACGATATGATACTAACAGGTTTCGTGGAAGTTCTCAGTTTTCCTTTGATTGTAGCTTTTATGTAGTATTTATTATCTGTTGTTGCTTGCTTTGGTTTAGCTGCAAAGTGAAGAAGCAAAAAAGAAACTGCAGACACAGCTGTTCGTTACAGTTTTAAACTTTATGGATATTAAAGCAGATTTTGTAGTTTTCAGTTGTTTTTGTCTCTCATTTTCTGCGTTACTTGGTTTTTTATTTCTTTTTTTTTTTTTTATTAATTTCCGTTTTTAGTTGTTCTTGCAGCATCGTATCAAAGATTTGATGAGAAAAGTAATACGAGCTAAAGAGAGGCGTTTTAGAGTTTTTTATAGCGAAGTCGTTTAAACTATTTTATTTTCTATGAGAGTTTTTACAGTGTGTATAATTCGAAACAGAAGATATATGATTCCTTAAAAGAACTTTTTGTTGTCCTTTTTATGTCGAAACACAAAAAAACTTGACAAGTAATAAGATTCATTCTAATAGATTGTGTCTACAACTTAATCGCTTTGGATAAATGATGAAAAATATTTCTTTCTATTAAAATCAAATATAAAAAACAACAAAATCAACACGTGGCTTTATAAGTATTAGTTTTATAAAATAACATCTTCCAAGTGACGCACATGAGTGACAAGTTTCTTTTCTTTTTTCTCTTTACTGATCTTGTTTGTATAAGTTTTTTCGTTATTTGTTATTTGAGATAATTGCTCATATTTTTGGACGAATTCGTTTCTTGCTTATTAACTAAATAAACTACAAAACTACATTTTGTATTACTTTCTTTTGTGTTACAATAATATATGTATATAGTTTTTACCTTTTTATATCGCTTCTCATCTGAATTTGTACAAAAGAACTAATGTCAAACCAAAGAGTGCAATAATTAGTGAGGTCGCTGCATGTATTGCTGAAGCCCCGGCTAAACGACATTTAAACATATCATAACGTGTTTCCTTATCAGCAACAATATTCTGGAATTCAGCTTCTACTAATTGACCATCGTAGTACGTTATTAGATCCTCGAAGGGATATTCGTAGCCCTGTAGGCACTCACATTTATAGCCACCAGTTTCATAGCCGCGACCCATAATAGGAACACACTGCCAATAAATCAAATTTCAAACTTTTTATTTTCAAATTTATTTTCAAATACTCACGTAAGAAGTTTTCTCGTCACATTTGTGAGTATTTTTAAATGCATTTGGTTCGTAATACCAATCCGGGCATTGGTTTATATCCAACTGTAACATATCCATGGAAACAGCTACTACACCCCTTTAAATATAAAATAATAGCATTTAATTGTATTCCGATTCTCAAGAAACCATAAAACTCTAGAGTAAAAAGGGTAACTTAAACAATTATTTCGTTTTTAGTGGATAGTTAAATTAAAAAAACATACATATGTATGTATATTAACTGCTTGTGTTCGATCATCTGTTAAATTTTATGTCATCAGCATATATTTTCAAAATTGCTACTATAATTTTTTAATTCAAGATCGTGTTTTTATGACCAAATTTTTTGAAATCTTGCCATAATTTACCCTTATGTGCTATTCATAAAACACAGACGATCAACTCGTCTAGAAAATTTGAATGAATGTCACTAAATTTTTTGAGCGATTTTCATACAATTTTTTTTAAACAAGTCGCTCGTTTGTGTTCTATGAATAGCACATTACTCTATAAACACACAACTTTATCACCACAAGACATTAATTCGGAAAAGAAAATTTGGAAATAAAACCGCATTTTTTGTTTTCCGCGGGTCAAACAAAACTTCTATTTTATTTTTTTTAATTGTGTTTTCATTTCAAAACCTGCAAGACCAAAGGTGTATTACTATTTCATAGTCAACAGTTATTAAAACAAATAATATCGGGAAATTTACAATACGAAAATTAAGACAAAAGCTTCAAAGCTAAGCAAAAATGCCTGCTTATTAAAATGATTGGATTTGTAATATTTTTGTACGTATAAGCAGATTTCCCAATAAGAACGTTTCACTTTTGAATTTATTCACTTTTTCAAGACAATAAATTACAAGCATAACGACAAAGTAAACACATTCACTCTTCTTAAACCTTAAAATTATCCAAAATTCTAAGATTATAAGAATCAAAATTATAAACAGCTTGTTTTTATTGTTCCTAGCTGTCTCCATTCCATAGGAGTTACCCAAGTCATCAGTAGACATGGAAACCTTTGAAAGATATTCTCAAACATTCAACTTTATATCCCAATATTCTAATAAATTATTGAGAATTTAAGTAACAGTAGACAAATATATTTAAAAAATAGATGCACCTATATGCTGTTCTACATCATCGTTTTCTCACTCAGAATTTTAGTAAGATAACTTTTATACGATGATTTAAAGCTGCGTCGGCCAAAATCTAAATTTTATATACTCGTGAGTATAGGGCAAAAATCAATACTCTCACATGTGCACTAAAAAATCTTCGTGTACACTATAAAATCTTCGTGATAACGCAGATATGCATTCGGTTGATGCTTTGATTATATTTCAAAAAATCATAAAATTAGCTGCTCTTTAGACTTTGCTGAAGTAAGATCTCACTTCATCTTCATTTTTGCCTACCAAGTCAAGTCTATAACTTTGAAGGTAGTTGCTTTTTTGTATAGAACATTTGTGACAGTGAAAGAAGGTATGTTTTTCACATTGCATTTTCTGTTCTAATTTCATTTTACGTTCATTTGTTACTTTGCTGTTTTATTTGCATTCGTCTGGCAAATTAATTTACATCGGTGCTAATAAAAGAGATAAGAAGAACCAAATAATTTTTTAGAACAACAACTAAAACGAGGCATTTCTGAAAAACTATCATGTAAATGTAATGTCGTTTTTATGATACTCTTTAAAGTTGCTACCAACATCATGATACATTTTTACGATGTTTTTTTTAAACATTTGTTTTTAAATTGTTGGAAAAAATTCTTTGTCTCTTTTTATATTTTTGGTAGTGCCAACATAGCCAACTTTCCAGTCGCAGGAAACCCCATAAGCAAAGTTTCATTATTATTGGTGGACAATTCACCATCAAGCATGTGGCGTTCACTGGATCATCTTATACCCTTCGCAAAAATGTAAAGTTTTTTATTCCGTTTGTAATTTGTACAATTTTCATTTCCGACCCTATAAAGTATACATATTCTGACTCAGTATTGATAGAAAAGTCAATTTTTTGAGCGATGTCCATCTTTGAAATACCGTTTCTCGGAAAACCATTAGAATTAAGACATTTTTTCTTTCGCTATTCTATTGCTCAATCGATTCATGGGTTTGCTATTAAAAATCTGTCAAATCGGTTCAGATATATTCAAAATTTCAAAAAAAAAAAAAACAACTTTTTGCATTTTTGTATGAAAATTTAAAAAAAGTGTTTCTTTTGCTTCAAACTTGACACAGTTATTTGGTATGGCGACTAAAATGCAACAAAAAAATCCCCTGATATCGGTCCATATAGATGTAGCCGAGATATAGCCTAAGCTGATTCTTTCATGAAAATGTCGCGTAAGCGAACTTAAAAATTTTGATTTGCTTAAAATCAGTTCTAGTAATAAAAAGAGATTATGTAAAGAAAATTAAAATTTTCGATATCGGTCCATACATACCCGAGATATAGCCTAAACCGATTTTTTTTAATGAAACAGACAATTTTTTTTTGCTTAAAATACAGAAAATTTAAATTTCCGATATCGGACAATATATACCCGAGATATAGTCTAAACCGATTATCCATGAAAAAAAATTTTTTGCTTAAAACATTTCCGAAGTCGGTCCATATATACCCCAGATATAGCGAAAACCGATTTGTAATCTAAATGTCGCGTAAGCGAACTTAACAATTTTTTTTTCTTTCTTAAAAGCAGTTTTAGTAATAAAAGGTTATTTAAATATAGAAAACTGATATTTCTTATATTGGTCCATATATACCCGAGATATATGTATGTAGTCTAAACTGCTATTTCCATAGAAACATTTTTGTTTGCTTAAAAGCAGTTCGAGTTATAAAAGAATGTAACTAAAATACAGAAAATTAAAATTTCCGATATCGGTCTATATATAGCCAAGATATAGCCTAAACCGATTTTTTCCATGAAAAAAATTTTTTTTTTGTTGTTAAAAGCAGTTCTGGTAATAAAAGGAGTTTACGAAAATACAGAAAATGGAAATTTCCAATATCGGTCCATATATACACGAGATATAACCTAAACCGATTTTTGCTTGAAATAATAGCTTTTTGGCATGGCGATTACAAAGCAAAAACATATTTCCCCGATATCGGTCCATATATATCCGAGTATATTTAGTTCAAATTTGTAATATATACTATATATTTACGTGACTATTGTGAAGGGTATTTTAGATTCGGCCCAGCCAAATATACTACACTCTTACTTGTTTTTAATCAATACGTTACCAATGTCACAGTCAATAAAGTACGCCGGTGCTGATTAGATAAACAATACTATATGATAACCCTAAAAAATAGCAAAACTCCCTTATGCCTATTGTTTTGTCAAGGCCTGTAAAATTACTCGTAAAGGGTCTGGTTTTACAAAACTTAAAATTTTAGATAAAAAGTTTATTTATGAGCCTGCAGATGCCCAAAACGCCGGTGGGATCTACGAGTATCTAAGTTTTATATACCGTTGATTTTTTTAATTCTATATTTTTCCAATTTCGGTAAAATATCACTTGATAAGAATTTTACTTTCTTTATATACAAAAGTCGAAAATTACAAAAACTGTAATCACTTTAGGAATACAAACTTTTTCTACAAGAAAAAACATAAATTATTAGCAACAATACTACTGATTTGTATAACACGTTTGAACTATTAAGACATAAAAACAAAACATTTATCCTATGTTCTTACATAAATATGTAGGTAATCAAGATGACCCTTTTAAAATATACGAATGAAGAAAAAACTTAAGAAACATACAATGAGCCAAAAAAGAATCAATAAAAAAACAGGCCCGCATGAGTAGATAACCCTAAATAGCTTCTAGCTTTATATAACAAAGGATAAAAAAGGACGTGAGAGCAAAATTAGGGTTGACTTTATATTTTAGAAGACATAATATAATAACCAAACAGGAATTAAAATGAGACAATATAATTTTCCACTCTTTTAACTTTCTAACAATAAAGATTAGAAATATGCGAATATTTATTTATTCTATTTAAAGCAAACAATTGACTTACTTGAATTCCAGTTTTACTTTAAGACTATCCCAGCCAAAAAAGGGTGCTGCATAAGTCACAAGCCATTTCTTAACATAACCATCACAATCAAATTGCGGTTGTGTCCAATAACCATGTTTCATGTTTGCCGCACGATAAAAATTAGGGTAATGTTCATATTTCTGCATGTATTCACCTGTTTCATTATGTCTTATTTTGATTTTCATATAAAACTTTTCCAAATCATCAAAGTTGGTCGACCAGCGTTGTTTCAAAAACTTGAAATATTTTCTTTCTGTATACAGTTCGTGTGTTTTATTTAAACGTGCCAGATCCTCAACTTTAAATTTGCGTGTATTCAATTCTGTTTTATAGGCATAGGGTGCGAAATATGTACGATTTGTGAATTTGTTACGTTCCCAAAGTGTGGCAGCCGACCAGACCTTTGTGTCGCCTAGAACAATAGCCAATGTCTCACCAATCATTTGATCTTCCGTAAGTGGTTTATCGGCCACACGTTTGCCTGAATATACTTCATTGGGATCAGAGACCTTGTATTCAAATTTAAGCAGAGAAAGAAGTGTGAAAAAATAATACAACAAGAGACCTACATTTCATTATTTAAAATTCTTATATGAATAACTACAAAAATCATCAATGTGTAGATATGAAGATGAAACTAGTATATTAAGAAGGTGAGAGTTTTAGATGTGATATTTTAAATAGCAACTAGTTTTTCTACATAATAATAGAGTTTTTGGTTATTCTATGTATGGTTGTTGTAGCTTAGAGGATCTCAATTTGTAAATTTAGGTTTAAATGTCGTTAAAGTTTCCGCTTTTGTCATTCTCATTATAATTTTGTCTTTTGATTCTAGTAATATTTGTTTAAAAGATTTTTAACAACTTCTGCACATATTTTAGAGGAAATATCTAGTTTTTCGAGTATTTTTTTCCAATTTATTTAGATTTTTTTAGAAAATAGCAAAGGATACATTCGACACTGCATATTTAGCTACCACAAAAACAAGTTGTTTAACATGAGATTAGATAGAGAAAACAAAAGCAGATATTTGAGTATTTGTTTTTTATACAATTTTTATAAAGCGTGAAAAATTTACGTTTACACTTCAAAAAGTTTTTAAGGAAGTTGAAAAAACAAGTAAATCAATGAAATTATTAACACCTCTTAGTTATAATTAAGTGTTGAAATATGATATTATGAAAACTAAAAATACATATAAAAAATTTGTTTAATGTCTTGTACGTACTTGCAAGAAAGCACTAATAAAGTTGGCAAGACGAACAGCCATTTTAGCTTCATTTTCGAACTGTTCTTTGGCGCCAAAACTAACATCTCCACGCAAAATTAAATCTTGGGGATGGAAACTAAAAAGGATTATATATTTATAATTATATATTTCCTAACATCCATTATTCAAAACCGAACATACTTTTTACATGTTCTGTAATTAACACCATGTATAAACTTTAAGGCTTGATCAATATTTAAGTTTTCTGCATGCAAAGCTGTAGCCCCTGTAGAATAATTGCGATATTCTTGACGTTGATCCAAATATTTTTCACGTATGTGATAGGGAGCTCTTTCCCACTGTATAGGTATTTTTTGGATCCCTATTTCAGGTGAATAATGTATATAAATTACAATGGAATAAAGATATATCTTAACCTTTAAGACTTACATCCAATTTTAAGACAATCATAGTCATTATAATATTGTTCTGCGGAAGCTCGTTCTATAATTTCACCCAAATAAGGTCGCCTTACAACATTTGGGAGTCGAAAACTGGGCTTACATCTGCATTGATAGCCCCCACGTCGAAAGCCCCATCCATGCAAGGGCTCACATTCTGTAGTCTCTTTTTTACAACGCGCTGTGTCCGCAAAATGATTAGGTCCTTTATTACCCTCTCCTTTTGGACATTGGTTAATATCAATTCTTTCAAAGTCCATTTCCAGTACAGCAATGGCAGTGTATCTAAAATAGTAAATTAATATCATTTAATATAGAATTTTAGTACTTGTCGAACTTTAGAACATGCGTATAGAAATGATTTTGTGAATCAACATACGCTATATAAAATTACATTTATTGTGAGTAAAACTGATTTTCATAAGTGTTGATAAACTTGTCTTGTTATTAGGGGGATCGGACGGTTATTATTATGGTTTGAAAAACATTTATTTTTCGAAACCCAGTTTTTTAACATGGTCAACTGGTGTTTTAGTAGATATACATATATATATATATATATATATATATATATATATATATATATATATATATATATATATATATATATATATATATATATATATATATATATATATATATATATATATATATATATATATATATATATATATATATATATATATATATATATATATATATATATATATATATTATATTTAAGGGTTTTATTTTCAATTACAAATAATCTCGTAATTTAAGTATTTTTATAGTATATATTTATAATATAGCAACTTTGAAAAGGATAAAGATGTCACTGTGGCACATTTGGCTAAAGAAATTGTGAGAACAATTTAGAAAATAGTATATGTTTAAAGTTCACAGAAGTAACTGAAAACACATTCTAAAAATGGATTACAGGACAACACCTGCACTACTTTGCAGAAAGCTAAAAATTTATAGAGACCTGAAGTTAATTTAATGAACCATAATCAATCGAAAACTTTTTGATGATACTTGCTTTTGAATTTTTGACGACGATACATTTATTCTTTACATATGTTTAATACAAAAAACGATGTTTTAAAATAGTTTTGCAGTTCTTTTTTATTTTTTTCTTTTTGTGAATTATTTTTTTTTGTTCTAATATTATTTTAATAACAAATTTGTTTTTAAATTATCCGGTTAACCAGCTTTTTATTTAATTTTTAACTGTAACCATGTTTTTCATAAATTGTCACAATCCGAGGTATTCGAACACATGTACAAAAAATCGAATAACCATTTTCATTTCATTTTTCATTTATTTATTGTCTCCTTGCGCCCGTTTTTTAACAGTATAAATAAAAAACGCGTTCTTTTCTTAATATGCTGCATGAAAAAAGTAAATATATGAAGCATTTTTTGCCTTCAACTTCAAGTACAGGGTGGTATTGTCATTTTTTACTACTCTGCGTCTAATCTATACTGATCTATATTTCATAATTTATTGATAATTATTTAAAAACAAACATAAAAGAGAAAAAAAAAAATGCTATAAAATTATTGATACTAGTGGGGATCACCGGTCGACGCAATTGACCGCATTCTTAAAATATGAGAGTATTTTTCGTATAAAATAGAAATTAAGTTATACTTTTCCTGCAAAGGATTTAAAACAGATTTAATTTTAGTATTTTTTACCGTTTTCAACAATTCGACAGAAAGCTGTCCAAAAACGTTCCACGTAACAATTTTTGTACAATTTTTAGGGAAAATGAGAGAGTAATTATTTTCATTTCTTGTACAAAGTTGCACGAACTATTTCTTCGGGTAAGTTCGGAATAGAATTGAATAATCAGCTATTTTTTGTGTGTTATGTATAATATGAGACTAAAAATTAATCAGGAAATTTGCAAATAGGAAAAGTTTTTATTCGACGATTAGCCAAAAAGCATAATGGAAGGGTTTCCAAACAAACATTTAACTTGTGAAAGATGAACATGATAATTATCAAGCTTCCTATTTTGTAAATATACATATGTGATACATCTCCTTCAACTTTACCTTTGCTTTTAATTCTACAGCTGTTGCCAATAATGCAAATGTTTTGTTTTTAAGATATTATGCGGTTTAATTCTCTAAAATCAATAAATTATATTTTAATTGTAAAAGTAGGCAACATCAGTATAGGTATCAATATGTAAAATTTATGGTTTTTTACGTTCCAGCAGTTTTGAGCAAAATTAATAAATTTCGAGATTAATTTGCTTTTTACTCGCATTAGTCCGAGATCTTGTGGAACACAACTCTCATATAAAATCTCATATTGAACACACCACACTGTTTCTGTTTTTCTTGTAGTTGAACCGAACACATTCATGTGTTTTGTTTGTTAGCATTAGTTATAATTCGAAGCTCTTAAAAGTACTGACCTGAACCGATCGAATTTTAAATTGTGTTTATCTGTGCAGAAAAAGCTTCTTAATCATATATATTTTTCCGAAATCTGTAGAATTGTACGGCCAAAAAAGAGATTTAAAAACATATATTTACCTATTAATTACTTAAGCACCCCATACACGTTTCAACTCAGTTGGCAACTGAGTCGGGTGTTGTCCAAATCAAAGCGTGTATGGCTTTGTCAGTTGATTAGTTTGGCAGTTGTCGAGTTGGTTGAAGAAAAATTAAAATGTTTTGATTTTTTCAAGTTGAATAGCAAGTCTTTCAATTCGATTGTGTTGTGTGTGTACGAGTCTCTTGATCAGGTCTCAAAATTTATATTTATAGTGTTTTTGCAAAAAGAAAGTTATATATTTTTAAAATTGTCTATAATTTCATTGAATTTAATAATTGAAAGAAAATCTTTCAATTCAGTTTAGGAAGTGGGTGGGCAATAATGAATTCAGTTAAAAGACTCAATTCACAACTGAATTGAAACGAGTATGGGCCGCTTTAGATGTATGTGTTTTTAATTAGTAATGCAAACGTTTTTTTCCTACATATTAAGTTTTAAGATAAAAACAGTTCGTTTGTAAACGTAAAATAACAACACTTATTAAAAATCAGGGTAGCATTCAAAAATGTTACCGAATCACGTGTAACATTTCGTTTTGTTTTTAAGCAGACCCCACAATTTTAGTGTACAAGATTTTATACGTAAACATATTAACTAGTGGCGTTTAATTTTAATATAAAAGATGCGGCAGTGCAAAATTCTTCTCCTTAAATATGGATACATTTGTTATTAACACAAAATGGTAACAAGTCGTGCATTTAGCATTTCAGATACGCCATAACTGCTCTTACCAAACCAACGTTTTACTCACTATATCAAATAAACGGTAGTATCAACAGCACTGTTTACTCATCAGCAATTAGAAAAAAACAACTTGAATTTCATAAACACGTATGTAATAAAGATGCAAAAAAGGGCAGTTACTCCACCTTACTCGAAGTAGAGACATGTTACACTTTTAGTCAGTTTTATGTGCAACATATTTTGAAAATAACGTGAGAAATTATTTTTAGAAAAGAACATGGAGAACCACTATATGTCGCATAGACGTAATATTTTTATCAGAAAAGAAAACACCGTTAATATTATAAAATTGATTAACATATAAAAGTTAGATTTAAAAATATTGATTGAACAATTATAATGAAAAAAAAATTGAAAAATAAAAAATATTTAATCAAACTAATATTAAAAAAATGTATAATTCAGTACGTTGCTATTTAATTGCTGGCTATGTGGAAGGGAATTCCAAAGACGAATAGAATATAGTGTGCGAAAAATTGCCACTCTGAAGTGAGTCATCGAATTTTGGGAAGTAGGTATAATTTTTTTGTCTCGGGCATTTCCACAGAAATGGAAACCGCAACTGAAAAATTCAAAATCTGTAACAGTATACTGTCTCAATATACTTATACATATGTAATGCGAACAAATTTTATACTTATTAATAACACATTGAAATATTTGAATGCAAAGTCGAGCAAGTGGAAAGGTTTGTAATAAAAATTACTATTATTGTTTTGTTTTGAAATGATGTTATTGAGAGGCATTATGTAATGACATTTATATTTTTGTCGAAAATCAAACAAACAAAGGTTGCTAAAAAATAATCAGGGCTGTAGCTTGTGACATCGTAAGTGTAAAATGTATAAATTCAAAACGATTTTTCTTCTAAAGTACCTTTTTGAAACATATCGCTCCTTTATTGCAACACAGTCATATCTCAAAAAATTAGCTTTTCGAGTTATCAATGCAGAATTGTTAACAGTACTACCTTTTATATTATGCCAAAATTTTATTTAAATTACCTTTAAACTGTTTCCTTTAGGAGATATTTTCTAAAAAAAATTTCTAATACTTGTATGGAAACTAAAAATTTGAAATGTGTTTTTTCGAAAAAAAGCTTTTTGTAGGTCTGACTATGTTGCAATAAAGGAGCGATATGTAAATATATAAGGTGTGTGAGTGTAGATAAGTAAAAATGATGGCGGGCAAAATATAGCCAGCTGCTAAGGTGTTGGAGAATGAAACAAAATTATGAAATATGAATTAAAAAACAAGAAGCTAAATTGCATCATGGATAATACCAGCTTTAAAGCAATTAAAAAATATATAATTTAAGAAAAACGGGGATATTAATTTAAAGGAGAATTATAGGTTGATACTAAATACAATGAGCTCATTTCAGCTATAGCCAGGTAACACCTGCGATGAACTTAAACTTATGCTTAATAATAATGACGTTCTATATTTGTTTATTGATAACTTTTAATCGAAGTTACAAAAATTTGGGTATAATTTCCAACGGAAGCTCATTTCTGACGGAAGCTCAGCACAATTTAAAAAGAAATATATTCTCATTTACAATCATTTTATTGATATATAATTTCATAAAAAGCAAACAATGAGCATCATATATGTATACGATGGAATAAAATGTCGCTTATGGCAAATTGCGTTAATTAAATAATATTTAAAAAATTTATGTTTTTAAATAAAACAATAAAATTATTAAAATACATCAATGTATATTTCATAATAAGACGTATGAAAATATTCTATCCAGGTTTTGCTGAGATAAGTATTTGCTTTGATAGCAAGTTCTATTTTTGTCGCATGCGAATGTTTTTTTTTTTTTTTTTTTTTTTTTTTTTTGTAATTATCTTCACAATAAACACGTTGCCAAACCCAACCTTACCATCAATTATAATGCGTTTCAAAATAAAAATATATTTTGAAATACCTACAAGTACTTCTTATTGCAAGGTTGGGAAAAAATTCAGCCAGAAAAATATAGCTAGAATCAAACATGAAAATAGAAAAATATTTGGAACTAAAAATTTTTTAAACAAAATACTAAAAATATATATACATAATATCGCAAATTTGGGCGTTTGGTTAATTCTAAATCCTCGAAGGATTTCGTTGTAATAAAAATATTAGCATTATTTAATTTATACATACATATGTACATATATCTGTGGTGTTTTATTGTAGCAATTTAAGTCAAGTTTTAAAAATTTAAAAAATAGTATCTAATTTGATTAATTTATTATATATAAAAGTTTTATTTGTAAACATATTTTTCCGTATTATTGCTGAAATTTTAGTATATTTTCATTTGTTCTTAAAGATGGTGATTTATTGAAATTTCTCGCAGACTTTTTTTAATATTATCTCGACTTAGATGCTATAATGCCACAGATATGTAAGTATATTTTTGTATGTACACATATGTATAGGTATTATTATCAAAGTTGAAAAATTTCCTGACTACTCTAGTACAGAGAACTCTCGGTAAAATGATCTAATAAAAACACAGAGCAATTCATAACGACTTTGTCCACAATATCGTTACTTTGCGTACATATCACTATAGTTTACCGGAGTTCACCGTAGTTACATTTATTTTCCTCTGTGATTTGAACCACTAGATGCAGATAATCAAATTTTACAAAATAAGAATTATGATGTTTGTTACATCAATCTAACCTTTCCAGAAGCTAAAGCGATTGAGTGCTTTGCAAATACGGATCAAAAAATATTTTTAACTCACTTGGGATATTCGATATGTCTAAACTGTGTATGCCTCGGATATATATCAGCAATTGGTACCACAGCCGACACAAGCCACTTATTAGAGCGACCACAATCAAAATATGGTCTTGTCCATTTAATTGGTCCAGGATGTTCATCAGCGCCTGGTGGTCCGTGGAAGGTAAATGTTTCATTTGTATTATTCGCATAACGAATTTCAACCTGATATGTCGTTTTTGTGTCGTGACGTCCTTCAACATCATCCGGTAACCATTTTTTGTACCATTCGTTAATTTTATATAAATCAGAAGTATAGTCTTGTGAAACAGACTCTGGTGGATGGGCACCTAAATCTCTGACATCAAATGTATTCCAAGTAGATATTTTCTGCAAATGTATAGGATCATTAAAATCATCTAGGCGAAAAGTACGAGGTCCAAAACGTGGAAAAGTTTTATTGAAAAAACCTCTATAAGAGGACGTATACGAGCTGTTGGGAGCGAAATATATAGCTGAAGCGTTAATTGAAGGATTCGCCGAAACGTCGGCCACTGTAGAAAGAAAGTAATACATCATTCCGGGATCATATGTATCATTAATTGCTGGTCTTATGAAACGCGACTGCAAAATGTAGCTCCAGAAGAAGCTTCTACTCAACGCCATGTTGTGTAAATGCAATAAGGCGGTACGATTTGGAAAGATGGGGTTTATGTTGATTTCTTTAATGTCTGGCTTGTGTGACACGGTGTCTTCCGGCAAGTATAAATCACTCACATGTTGTATGGGACAATTATCGGGATTAACTTTGTCATATTTTATTTTAATTTCGTCAAAGGCATCACGGGCCTGCCATTCAAATTGTGCTAACACACCCACAATCAACACAAACACAAAAAGCAACAAGCTCCTGGCCAGAGCACTCGTTGCAAACATTTTTCAATTGCACAAATGTCACTGAATGCCTCACTATTTATACTTTAAAGCCAAGTATTAAAAAAGTTATTAAACTAAAGGCAAACAGAAATTTAAACATTCAACAATTATAAAGAATTTTACTTCTTTTGATTAACTTCTAATTGACACTTGTCGAGCTACGCCCTCAAGAAGAATGATAGATTGAGACGGGTTGGAAATGAAACCAAAATCAAGCTTGATTGAAATTAAAATATAAACAATTACATTGAAGCTTCCAGGGTCGGTAATTTTTTCTTAATATACATAGATATATTTGGAGAACACATTTATGATATACTACTATTTATCTCATTCTCTTGTTTTCTTTCGAAATTAAGTATAAAAAATCCTAATTTGAAATTCAACTTTAAAAACGAACCATATAAATATTCTTTCATAGTAAATTGTGTTCACTAAACACATTTTAGAGCTGAGTAATAATGACGTCACACTTTGTTTCGTTCAATCATTCCTTATTAATAAAAAGGTGGTGGCAGCGCTAGAGCAAAACTACAACAACACAATAAAAGCAGACGTGTAGTAATCTGTGATTATCAAAAATATTTGTAACCTTTTTTTACAACTATACACTGTGGAAGTATTTTTTCATAATTATGATTTTATTTTCACAAAATTTTTTTTTAAATGCTTAATTTAGAATGAACCACTAAATACACTTTCTAATATGTAAATAATTCACTTGACGTTGAGTGCTCCCGATAACCAGTAGCAAAAAACTGCCACATGCCGTGGTGCTGCCACTTTGCAGACGTTAAATCACCTTTATTAATACAATAGGTTTGGAAGATGCCACAACTAAATGTTACCAAAGAGAATTGTGTCTGTAGTATTTTCTATTCTATTCCAATTTTTTTACATATTATTTTTCTTAGTTATTACATGAACTTTATAAGCAGATGATTTTATTCTGGCAAAAGAAAAGAAGAAACATAATTACGAAACACTAGTTAATTTAAATAAACAAACTGGTACATAATTACGAAACCCTGTCTCTTTTTGTCTCGTTTCATCTTTGTTTAATTTGTGCTAATACTACAAGCTAGAGCTGTGTCGTTCATGAACGAACGGGTTAAATTGAACGGATCATCTCGTTGAACGTAGTGAGCCGGTCATTAAACTGATCACTTTTCGTTCAATAGTGAGCCGTTCAATTTGGGTAGCTTTCGTCCAAATATCTTTCGTTCTTTTTGTCTCATGTTCATGTTTGTTTTTGTTGTGTAGTTTAATTAAAGTTGGGGTTGTTTTTTTATATTATTTTAAATTAAAATAAAACAAATATCGATAATGAAAATAATCAAAATTTATCACACCAAAATGGTTTTTATTTAAAATTATTTCTTCTTTTTAAAACAATAGTTTTTTTTATCACTTTATCATTTTTTATTTTGCTATCTTGTTTTGTTCATTTTCCAGTGCTGTGTTGATAATTGACCGGAAAATTGTAATGTTGGCAGCGTGCCATTGGTTCAAAGTGACCGATGGAACGAAATGAGTGAACGGATCAGTATTTTGTAACTGAACGAATGTGACCGGTCACTAAAATGAACGACCCGGCACAACACTACTACAAGCATATTTACCTAAAACTGTAACGGCCAGTTTACCAATCTCGAC
Organism: Thecocarcelia acutangulata; assembly: GCA_914767995.1. Taxonomy (NCBI): domain Eukaryota; kingdom Metazoa; phylum Arthropoda; class Insecta; order Diptera; family Tachinidae; genus Thecocarcelia; species Thecocarcelia acutangulata. Next base: position 105,649,979 of record OU612094.1, on the reverse strand, counting down.
AGCATGCTTGCGTTCGCAATCTAAGCGAAAGAAAATTGATTTGGGTTCGTCTAACTTTTTTCTATGCGAACGATCTGTCAAAAATCAATCAAAATACATAAGAAAATGCGAACGAATAGTAGTGAGATAGACAAACCCAAATTGATTCGAATGTGAGTGACTGGCTTTCTTTCGCATTCATTTTCTTTCGAAATTGGTAAACTGGCTGTAAGAAAAATTTGATTGTTTAGTTTTATTAAGTTAAGCGATTTCGTTTTCGCCTGTTTGATATGGTGTGGCAGCTTTTACATATTACAATAATGCCATCTATTTAGTAATTATGTGGATATATTTATTTTGCTCCAAAGAAATAACAGACAGTTAATAACAAGCTATTGTGAATTTCTAAGGAAGTGAGAAAAGTAGATGTTTCTTTTAAACTGGTTATAATTTATTGTTGCGAAATGGCTTTCAATTTTCTGAATAAATAGTGTTCAACCATTAAAAAGTTAGAACTTATATAATAGGACTAAAAAGTTAATTATATATTGTTTCGTTAGTATTGGTATTTAATACACATACATGTGTATATGTATGCCCATATATTATCCCTGCCGGCAACTAGCTTAAAATTAACTAGAAAACTCCCGGAACGCAAAAAACGACAATTGTATACAAGGCGAATTTATACAGGTGAATGCAAGCGGAAAGGCGAATTCAGTACTATGCATTTTGTTATTGTCAAGGCGACTTTATACAGGTCAAGGCAAGGCGAATTTATTACCAGGTGAACTTAACAGCACAGGTGATTATTTTTTGCTTCTCGCGTTTTTTCCAATGAGACTGTCAAATTTTGTTTCTTTTGTTTACAAACTTTTTCGCGCCATTTTAATCTGAAGGTTTTTTTGCATGATTTAGTGCAATTTCAAGAAATTTGTGTGACTTTAAAAGTGAAAAACTAATATAATATGTGATTTTAATTACAAGCAATTATAAAAGCTTATATTTAACGTTTATATAAAATATTTTCTCTGCTGAGCAATCTTAGGCGAATTTAGATTATGACATTCACGATGTGTTTTACAATAACAAAATACATTGTACTGAATTCGCCTTTCCGCTTGCACTCATCTGTATAAAGTCGCCTTGGGTCAAGGCGAATTCATTATTAGGTGGATGCATCGGCGAATTCAGGCGAATTCGGTTAATATGGCGGCACCATGATACAAAAAACAAGGTAGCCGCTTCGCTACAACAATACAACAATAAAAAAAACAACAGGTATTTTGTTTGTGTAAAAATCGAATTCACACTTAAGCTGTCAAGAGTAGTTGATAACGAACATGTAAAAAAATTTAAATGGCGCCGAAAAAGGTAAACAAAACTTGACAGCAAAAGTGCCGCCATATTAATCGAATTCGCCTGAATTCGCCGATGCATCCACCTAATAATTAATTCGCCTTGGGCGGCACCTTCGCAGTCAAGTTTTGTTTACCTTGTTCGGCGCCATTTAAATTTTTGTACATGTCTTTATCAACTGCTTTTGACAGCGTAAGTGTGAATTCGCCTTTTTACACAAACAAAATACCTGTTGTTTTTTTTATTGTTGTATTGTTGTAGCGAAGCGGCTACCTTGTTTTTTTGTATCATGATACAGGTGAATGCAAGCGGAAAGGCGAATTCAGTACTATGTATTTTGTTATTGTAAAACATATCGTGAATGTAAATTCGCCTAAGATTGCTCAGCAGAGAAAAAATTTTATATAAACGTTAAATATAAGCTTTTATAATTGTTTGTAATTAAAATCACAGATTATATTAGTTTTTCACTTTTAAATTCACACAAATTTCTTGAAATTGCACTAAATCATGCAAAAAAACCGTCAGATTAAAATGGCGCGAAAAAGTTTGTAAACAAAAGAAACAAAATCTGACAGTATCATTGGAAAAAATGCGAGAAGCAAAAAATAATCACCTGTGCTGTTAAGTTCACGTGGTAATGAATTCGCCGTGGTTATTGTAAAACATATCGTGAATGTCAAAATCTAAATTCGCCTAAGATTGTTCAGCTGGGAAAAACATTTATATAAACGTTAAATATAAACTTTTATAATTGTTTGTAATTAAAATCACAGATTATATTAGTTTTTCCCTTTTAAATTCACACAAATTTCTTGGAATTGCACTAGATCATACAAAAATATTTTCAGATTAAAATCGCGCGAAAAATTTGTAAACAAAAGAAAAAAATTTGACAGTCTCATTGGAAAAAAACGCGGGTAGCAAAAAATAATCACCTGTGCTGTTAAGTTCACCTAGTAATGAGTTCGCCTTGATTGTATATCTTAAAGTATATTTTAGTAATTTTAGACGCTTAAAACGCATAATATCATATAATCAAAACATTAGCATATGATGATACGCTTAAAACGCGTATCATCATATAAACGAAAGATTTGCATTATTGGCAACAGCTGTAAAATTAAATGCAATGATTTTTAAAATCATTGCATGTTCTGTTAACAACTTCAGTAAGTTATTTTTAGTTTGTGCAACGTTCCATTTTGCTTTTAACTAATTTTTAAACAAAAACCAATTTGTGAATTTTCTGTTCATATATTTTCAGTTTCATATATGTACACGCAAAGAAAAGACAGTTTGCTATATGATTGAAACAACATTAGTATATATTCCATAACATTGTGCATTATTGTTAAATACTGTATATTATCAAATTAATTATAGTTTGTTTCTCCATAAATATGTCATTGTTTGCATTTCTGTAATTCTATTGTTAAAATCTATAAATTTCAAGATATGGTTACATGCAACAATAGCAATTTTAAAAATTTTTTAAAAACAGTAATAGCTTTTATCACACCCAATATCAAAATATATGTTTTTATCATATATATAATTTGCAAATTCATATGCAACAATAGTAATTTTACAGTATATATTTACTATTGTTGTGATTAACAATATTTTCCTTCTAATCGTTGACATATAATTTTGTTTCAGTTTGATATTTTCATTGGAAACAGTAAGATGTTGTGTGTGTTTGTTTAAAAATTAAAAATATATATATTTGTTCAGCTATATATAAAACGTGAAATTGCAAAAAAAAAAAAAAAAATACATATTGAGAACATAAAAAGGTAAGTATTTTTTAATATTAAGATGAAAACATTCCTACATATATATGATGTATCCAACAACACATGCAACCATATTATTATGGTTATATATGACTTTTGAAATTTTGATTGAAATACTTAACAAATATTTTTTGTTTTGTTGCAGCTAATGGATATGTCAACATCAAAGAGGAAATTCTTCATTAATTCCGTTGAGATGCATTCCGATTGTTATTATTTTTTTATTAATTGTATTTATTTTACACGTATTACCAAAATGTATACAAAAATATGCTTCTATTACAATAAAGTTATTTATGATATAAGTATAAGTGTGAAAGGTTAGTATAATTGAGTATGTTACTTATTATTATAAAACACTAATGTTAAACCAAAATATAGTATTGTTGCTTCGAATATTTTGGTTACAATACTATAGTGCATCCACTCAATGGCGTTTTAATGTAACAATATAGTATTATCAAGTGCAACCATATAATTCAACAATAGTATGTTGCCCTTAAAATATTGTTGTATCAGCCATATATTTTTTTCTACGTGTATATGTAAACATAAAACAGCTGATTATCCAATTCTAGTCCAAACTTACCCAAAGAAAAAGTTCGGGCTAATTTGTACAGGAAATAAAAAAAAAGTTACTTTCTCATTTTCTCTCAAAATTGCACAAAAATTGTTACGTGGAACGCTTTTGGACTACTTCGGACTAGTTCGGACTGTTTCGTTTTTCACGTGGAACACATCTATTATTTTCAATGGAGATAACTGACTATTTTAACATGGCGATGTCCTAGTATGTAGTCAATTGTCCGGTTCTGTATTACTTTTCAACTAACTTGAAGTTAGTTTTCTAAAAGTTAACTTTTAACGGACTTATATATATCTACTCAGGGGGCTAATTCTGTCATTCGTGATCGAAATTACTATCGAGTAGAAAATAATTTCGATATCGTGTAAATTTCTAATGATGTGACTCGTTACGTAACGAATCGAGTTATCACTTCAGTGTTGCAAAATACTGACAAAATGTGTTTTATAACACTGTCGAAAATTGTATGTATTTGCATACTTTGCATACATGTTTTACATTAAAAAATAAACACACATACCTTCACAATAACAATTCATTTAAATCTGTCATGTATGCGTGTTTGGACATTAAAAAGTAAGTAAATAGAAATAACAATAAATATGTATGTAAAAGCAACCATTCAAAAAAAATATATATATATATATATATATATATATATATATATATATATATATATATATATATATATATATATATATATATATATATATATATATATATATATATATATATATATATATATATATATATATATATATATATATATATATATATATATATATATATATATATATATATATATATATATATATATATATATATATATATATATATATTCTTGAATATAATAACATGTGACTTCAAATATAAGTATTTGTGTTCTTAGCAAATACTCATCTTTATACACATATACCTGTATATATTAGTCATGAATTGAAAAAAAGTCTGAAGAACCAAAAATGCTCAATTTAATTTAACTATTATTGCTATTCAAAACAAATTTTTAATTTACATTTCTTTTGTGTTTTTCTGTTTGGCTGGTTTTCGATAGTACTTTTGCTTACGAGTAAAAAGTTGCACGGTTGCATTCGAATGGTTACCCCCTATCGAATGGCATCATTAGAAATTTCGAAGCCTTTTACTCGATATCGAATGACATAATCCCAAAAGTGTAAAAACTCGCACATTCGAGTAAAAACTCGCTCGTAAGCGAATGACAGAATTAGCCTCCAGAAGTTAACCGTTCATCAGTGGATTTAAACGTGTTTTTTTAGTTAGTTAAATAACTAACTACATATTCTTCCTAGCCTATATGTTAACTTTAAAAAAGAAAATCCTAGTTTTTTCCTCTATAACGATCGACTTCGTTCAAAAAGCATATATGCATCTTATAAAAATATAATTTAAAAACCAATACCAAAAGATTTTGACCGGCATATACGATTATGATAGGTAAAATAAAAATTATTTCTATGATTTAAATTTTGTAATATGCATTATTTCTGTCTAATTCTGTCATTCGTGATCGAAATTACTATCGAGTAGAAAATTCGATATCGTGTAAATTTCTAATGATGTGACTCGTTACGTAACGAGTCGAGTTATCACTTCAGTGTTGCAAAATACTGACAAAATGTGTTTTATAACACTGCCGAAAATTGTATGTATTTGCATACTTTGCATACATGTTTTACATTAAAAAATAAACACACATACCTTCACAATAACAATTCATTTAAATCTGTCATGTATGCGTGTTTGGACATTAAAAAGTAAGTAAATAGAAATAACAATTCAATAAATATGTATGTAAAAAACAACTATGTATAAGCATATGTATGTATATATGAATTTCTAAAAAAAAATAAATTCTTGAATTTAGTAACATGTGACTTCAAATATAAGTTTTTGTGTTAGCAATACTCATCTTTATATACATATACCTGTATATATACGTCATATACATCATCATATGAATTGAAAAAATCCTTAAGAACCAAAAATGCTCAATTGAATTTAAATACTATTGCTATTCAAAACAAATTTTTTATTTACATACATTTCTTTTGTGTTTTTCTGTTTGGCTGGTTTTCGATAGTACTTTTGCTTACGAGTAAAAAGTTGCACGGTTGCATTCGAATGGCTACTCGCTGTCGAATGCCATCATTAGAAATTTCGAAACCTTTTACTCGATATCGAAGAGATAATCCCAAAAGTGTAAAAACTCGCACATTCGAGTAAAAACCGGGGGCTACTTCTGTCATTCGTGATCGAAATTACTATCGAGTAGAAAATAATTTCGATATCGTGTAAATTTCTAATGATGTGACTCGTTACGTAACGAGTCGAGTTATCATTTCAGTGTTGCAAAATACTGACAAAATGTGTTTTATAACACTATATTCGCATACTTTGTATACATGTTGTACATTAAAAAATAAATAAATACACATACGTTCACAATAACAATCCATTTCAATCAGTCATGTATGCGTGTTTGCACATTAAAAAGGAAGTGAATAGAAATAACAATTCAATAAATATGTATGCTAAATCAACCATTTAACTATGTATAAGCATATGTATATATGCATTTCTAAAATAAAAAACAAAAATAAATTCTTGAATATAATAACATGTGACTTCAAATATAAGTTTTTGTGATCTTAGCAATACTAATCTTTATATACATATACCTGTATATATACGTCATATACATCATCATATGAATTGAAAAAAGTCTTAGAACCAAAAATTCTCAATTTAATTTAACTACTATTGCTATTCAAAACAAATTTTTAATTTACATTTCTTTTGTGTTTTTCTGTTTGGCTGGTTTTCGATAGTACTTTTGCTTACGAGTAAAAAGTTGCACGGTTGCATTCGAATGGTTACTCGCTGTCGAATGCAATCATTAGAAATTTTGAAACCTTTTACTCGATATCGAATGAGATAATCCCAAAAGTGTAAAAACTCGCACATTCGAGTAAAAAGCGAATGACAGAATTAGCCCCCAGGTTGTTGTCCATGCTGGGGCCAAATCACCGCATACGATATCGAGCAAAATTATCGAAATTTTTCATTTTGGTATCATGGCATACGATATCGAATAAATTGTATTGCAATAATATAAAAAAGTTAAAGGATTTATTATTTGTATTCCTACTTTTAAGAAACGTATGGTCTTCAATCTATTACATTTTGTTTAATTTACGATCCAATATACATCGTTTGCCATAATTTAGATGTATCGTAATGTTATTCGATTCGATAGCTAATTCGATATCGTATGCGGTGATTAGACCCCTGGTTATTTTGCCGCAGTGTGATCAGGGGCCAGATTCCACAACTATAAATTTTTTTTACCAGTGAACACTCAAAATAAAATTCACTGACAGACACAGTGTTCACTTTTCATTAAAAAGCGATTCCGTAAAAAACAATGAATTTTATTGCGCTGAATGTGTTTCTTCAGGCTGAATGATATGCTGATTTGTCAAATTAACTGTGCCACACAAGTTGTTGAATAGATAATTTTAATATACATACATAATCCTTTTGTTTATTTTTTCAAGTTCAAAATATTTTACAAAATACTAAAATTCACTGAAGATTTTTGAGTGAAAAAATTATTATTAAGTGTACACTTTAAATGTCAAAATTATTCATTCTCACCATTGCGGGCGCAAAAATCAAAAGTGAACACTGAAATTGGTGAACATTTCAAAATTCATCGTTATGGAATTTGGCCCCAATGTGCAAAAAAATTTAGCTCTAGGAAATATATTTTTGTAGTATAAAATAAAAAATACATTTAAATAAAATTTAATTTGAAAATTAATAAATTTATTTGTTCTGCTGTTAAGTAGAGTAAGTGCAAATACGAGTAGTTCTAGTTGCATATCTTTGAGGAATAATTTTAATTAATTTTCGAGTAGAATTAGTTTTAGTACACATGTTGAAAAATATTGTCGTAAAATTACAATCCTTTAACTTGCCCGCCGAACCTGATTTAAGCGTAGAAAACAAAAACTTTTTTAAGTGAAGTTGTTTTTTTTAAGACTTTTTCAGACAAGCAACAGGATTTTGTTAAGCTAAAAACTCTAATTTAACGACAAAAGTTAAAAATGTCACAACATAAAATAAAAAAAATTCAGATATAGAATTATGAAAAGAATTAACGCACAATAGCTAAAAACTAACCACGAAAGGAAATGAAAAGTGCTATTATACATAAAGCAAGTTAAGAAATCTCTTAGTATCATAATACGAAAAAAATTGGAGGATCAGGAAAAATACATTTTCATTAATATAAATGGGGAAAATGGGTATTTCATAAATTCTTGCACATAAAATCGAGTATTCTGTATTTTATGAAATAATTGTTGTTTACGGTGGTCAATCATTTGAGAGCTAGTAGATGCAATTTAATGTAATGGGTATTTACATATCCACTTCGGCATTAACGTATTCTAAAATATGAAGCCATGTTTCAGATACGTGCGATCTGAAACCGCAAAGCGTTCTGAAAAACGCTTAATTCACTTTTAGGTGTTCTAACGAACGCGAGCTTTACTGGCATTTCGGAGGTTTTTATGAAAAATACAGACATTTTTAATTGTTTTTTTTTTTTAACTGAAAATGTGTAAAGTTCTTTTAACTTTTTATTGAAATAAAAAAAAACCTATTAAATTCTAATTGTGAATAATTTTAGTGCCTTTTGCGAGTTCGGTTTTAGCAAATTCAATCAGTTCACTTCAATATACAAATACGAGTTGAAGTCGCTAATTTTAAGCGATATCTTTTTTCCAGAACACCTATTTGGCGATTTTAAATCGTAAAAGCATACTTCTTGTATAGGGTGTTTTTTTAAGCCCGATAGAACTTGAAATTGTAAAAAATAACACAAAAAATTAAATTGTAATCAAAATTTTTTTTTATTCGAAAGATCAATACGTGACATTAACATTTGAAAATGATTTCGGGCATATGGGCACCGCGGCTGTTCTTGACGAAGCGCATTCTGGACGTCCAATTTTGGGCCACTTTTTCGAGCACTGCTGGCCGTATGTCACGAACAACACGAACAATGCTGGCCTCCAAGGCGTCAATTGTTGCTGGTTTATCAGCATAAACCAATGACTTCACGTAGCCCCACAGGAAATAATCGAGAGGTGTCAAATCGCACGACCTTGGAGGCCAATTGACAGGTCCATTTCTCGAAATCAACTTATCGCCAAATTTTGATTTCAGTAAGTCGATGGTTGCGTTCGCCGTATGGCACGTAGCGCCATCCTGTTGACACCACATCTCCTCCGGATCAATGTCATCCATATTTTCAAACAAAAAATCATTGATCATGGTGCGGTAACGATCTCCATTGACCGTAACGCGAGCTCTGGCCTCATTTTTGAAGAAATAAGGTCCGATGATGCCACCAGCATGAAAACCGCACCAAACAGTGCATTTTTCTGGATGTAATGGAGTCTGTAGGGTCTCTTGTGGATTGGTCTCACTCCATATGCGGCAATTTTGCTTATTAACAAACCCGTTAAGCCAAAAATGCGCCTCATCGCTGAACACAATTTTGCGATAAAACAACGGGTCAGTTGCCAACTGATTTTCAAAGTAAATTTGGATAATTTCGTAGCGTTGTTCAAGCGTGAGTCTATTCATGATGATTTGTCAGAGTATACTGAAACAAATAAAAAAAATGTTTCATCAAAATTTAATTTTTTGTGTTACTTTTTACAATTTAAAGTTCTATCTAGCTTAAAAAAACACCCTATATTATACGTTTGTCAAAGCACCTATTTGGCGTTTTCAAATCGAAAACGCTAAATTTAAACGCTTTGTGTTTCTCAGAACATGCTTGATAATACATACATATATTTGTGTGCAGTAATTTTTGCTCCTGAAAATAATCGCGTATCAGTTGGTACGCAATTATTAGGAAGTTTTAATTTTTTTGGACTTCATCATGAAATTGTCCAAAAAGTGTCGTTTGGATGACGTACAATATAATTTATCTTTGCATATTGCATTTTGTTGTGCATTGTTGGCAACTTTGCCAGAACTCCGAAATCGTCCGAATAGAATTGTTATTAAGGCTTCGACAATACTTACGAGTACACCGATTTATGCTGCAGCTTTGAGTGTCCTAAGCATAATGTGTAGTTTTCAAGCCGCAACCATCGTGAGTATTTGCTAATACAATTTTTTTCCTCAAACTTGAATACTGTAGTTGTTCACCACCCCCTGATTATAAGCATGCTATCGTTACTCAATGTTTCCATCTTCATAGGTTTTTGAGGTCAAATCTCTTGGCCCGGTATATAGGCTTGAAGCCTAGGAAATTCGAATTTGCGGCGATGACCAAAATCTCAATTTCCTATACTCACGAGTATAAGACACTAAATTCAGTTCTTTCGACGCTCTAACTTGTACACTACAAAAATCTTCCTGGTAAACACGAAGGTTGAGGCTTTGTTTACTTTTAAACTGAAAACATTAAATTAGTCTAAAAGCTCTAAAAGTCTAAACTTTGTAAGTAAGTAAGGTCTCATTGTATAGTTTGCCAAAAATACACATTCGTTTGTTGCTCCTACTTATGTAAGTATAACTATTATCATAGAAAAAGTTGTATGCACCTGAGGTTTCCTTCCTTATCATTTACAAACTCTTTTGATTTACTGCTTCACTAGATCTTGTAGTTAATTGTATGTTCCTCATGAAGTAAATATCTTAAGTGCTGAGTAAAAGCTAAAGCATATTCTAGAGCCAACTTTTTCAGGACGTGGATAGAAAAACACCCAGATGGTTTAGATAATTTTTTTTTAATTCACGTTGATTGAGTATTTAACCCAAATATCTTACGTGTAAAGTTTCGTAGCAAATCTTCTTGGGTCAGGCAGTAATGGGTTAAACAAAGTTTTCTATTTATGAAATAAGACGAACGATATTTCAGTAAAAACCCCTGAACCTTTAACACAATATACATTGTATTCTATTATTAATTAGAAACCGTATTTAATTTTTTAATAAGCCTTTAAAAACTCTCTCATAAACTTCTAATCTACATGTATTTGAGGGGAAAATCGACATTTATTGTTTATAGCTTCCTTGAAGCTTAGAAACATGTTTCGATTGTACACATGTCGCAAATGACACCAAACAAAAAGGAAAGGGAAAAATAATAATATTTTTCTTTATTGGTCATCATCTGTCGGCAGGTTTAACTATTTTTATTTTTTCTATTGTTTAGTAGTTTTGAAGTTAATTTTGTTTTGTCGTCCTTCTGTACGCTACTATCTTCCTGCACCTTGTATGACTTTTTTGCTCTTAAGGGTGAACATTAAACATGTATGAACAAGTAAAATTTTGTTGCAAGGAAGTACTTTGTAAAACTAAACAAAAAGAAAAAAATAAGCAAAACGAAACGAAACGAAAAAACAATACAAAACTAAAGTGTTGTAGTTGAAAATTAAAATGACCTAGGATACTTGTATGAGCACTACTAGTCAGTGCATGTGGCATGACAAATTCTGTTTATTTGAGACTTTTGAGTAAGTGTAAGTGTTGTCTTCATTTTATGTTTCTTTAAGGGATATACATTCATATGTATATATATACATATGTATGTGTGTAGGTAGTTAAGAGTGTAGTGGAAGTGTTTTTACACGAATGAGGATGCTTAGAATTGTATGAAAAGTAAACAAGTTTTTATGTTGTTTTCTCTTTGTTTAGTTTTTATTTTAACAAGTACAAATTTTTTATCTATTATTTAAAAGAACAACAACAAAATCCGTTAAACTAAACAACCGGAAGTAAAAAAAACATGTGTTGTTCTTGTAGCTAAAAAAAGCTGATATTGCTTACAAATTTGTAGTGCAATTTGAAATTTTTATCTTTAGTATGGACTGAGTGAGATCAAAAAAGTGCCGAAACACTTTAGGCGAAAAAAACGTTACCAGTGCAATTTCATAGATATGCGCTGAAGGACAAAATTACCAATGTTGGCAAAATAAAGCTAACGATGTTATTAGAAGTAAATCCGAATATCGCATCATGTGCTTTGACAGCGTTGGACTTTTCTTTGGGGATTTGTAAAAAGAGTACGTAAATAAACCAAAAACAATCCAATGAAATAATTCGGCACGTTAATGACACTGAACTTCAATTATGTCTCAAAGTCATTGAAAATATGAACCATCGGATAGAGGTAGACCACCGAAGCCGTGGTGACCATTTACCGTTATTTTGTTTCACACATGACTGTCGTAGATCCCCTTCTATCATAATAGAGAAATATTGTACCACGTTTTAGTTACTAAAATATCAGGAAGATGTTCGTAAAATGAAACAGTAAAATTAATAAGGTGATATTTTTACAGTAGATATTATTGTTATTAGTTGAGTTCTTGCAAAAAATAAACATTTTTAAATTTCAAGTTAGTAGGAGTTACGACATATACTTTTATGTATGTTGAAACATTGTAGTTGAATACTCCCTATTTACGTACTGAAAACAATAGTTTTGAGTGATTTGTTATTTTCTTTCTTTCTCTTGGACCCTTACATATACAGTATTATTGTACTGGATCTTGGAAAAGAAGTTATGAGGAGGCAGAAAGAACACTAGTTCCGTTTGTGCATGTTTGACTGAACATATCAATAACAACCTGGAAAGAACAAAACAAACGTTATCACAGTATTTAAAATGTCGAAATTATTTTAGTTAAAACTAATCAGGGCACAGAGAATATAAATTCCATACAGCACAGATAAACAAAAATTAGTTGAAAAGAAATTAACAATGAAAATATAATGAAAACACGGACGACAGTGGGAAAAAATGAATTAGCATCTAAAATTATATTAATTTGAATATTTATTTTATATTTTGTCAAGCGTCATCAAAGCTTTTCACCAAGAAAAAATAAAACTGGTAAATGATGTTCCAATAAAAGAAACACAAGGTTATAAATGTATACAGTGGCACACAGCTTATTTCAACCAGCATGTTTTAAACGTATGCGTTACATATACCGTATCACATTCATTTTTTGCTTCTTCAAAAAACGAAAAAACTTTTCGGAATGAAATCATTTCTAATTTCAAAAGTGAAATTAATATTGTCTTATAGAATTGATTTCATTTCAAAAAATGTTTAGATTTTCGAAGAAATAATAAAAACGGATTCTATTCCGTTTCCGAACGGAAGTGAATTCTATGACATGACCGATAATTTCGAAATGAAACAATATACTGAAAAATGTTGATGGAAACTTATGCATAACTTTCAGAACTTAAGAAATAAACTTTATATAGTTTCATATAAGCATTTACATTACAAGTATTAACCGAAAACCAAAAAATAAGTGTATATGTAAGTAGTCGCAGCTTATGTCAACCAGCTACTCCTGACTGCTGGCTATATTAGTTCAACTTACAGCTTAGTAGCGGTAAATTTCCAAGTTACTTTTTTATACCCTTCACAAAAATGTTAAGGGTATACTTAAGTTTGCGACTCCATTTGTAATTTCTACAATTTTCATTTCCGACCATATAAAGTATACATATTCAGAATCAGCATTGATAGAAAATTCGAGTAAGCGATGTCCGTCTGTCCGCTATTGAAATACCGTTTCTGAGAAAACCATTAGACTTAGAAACGTTTTTCTTTCACCATTCTTTTACCCCATCAACTCATGGGCTTTCTATTGAAGTTCAGTAAAATCGGTTCACATATAGCTGAGATATATCCAAAATTCCGAAAAAATCCATTTATTTTTGGAATTTTGTATGAAAATTTTTGAAAAAAGTTGTTTGTTTTGTAAATTAAACCTTTGGTTTGTACATTTGTACAACGGGTTATAGTTCAGGTTTTTTCTTTCTTAAGAAAGATTTTCTACAATACAAATCTGCTGTGATCAATAATTTTGATTGAAGAAGACAAGAAAAATAATAATCAAATCTTTAGCTGGGGGACAACTAGCTGTTTCGTAGTCGCTACACTACTCATCAGCACCCACTGGGTTGTTTGTTTTGCTTCAAACTTCATACAACATGGCGATTGAAAGTCAAAAAAAATTTTTTTCCAGATATCGGTACATACATATATACCCGAGATATAGCCTAAACCGGGGTTTTAATGAAAATATCGCATAAGCGAACTTAAACAACTTTTTTTGCCTTAAAACAGTTCTGCTAATAAAATAAGGTTATCTAAATATGGAAAATTAAAATTTATAATATCGGTCCATATATGTATACCCGAGATATAGCCTGCACCGATTTTTTTTTATGAAAATGTCGCGTATGCCTACTTAAACAACTTTTTTTTTGCTTAAAATGCAGTTCTGGTAATAAAATAAGGTTATCTAAGTACAGAAAATGACAATTTTCGATACCGGTTCACATAAACCAGAGATATAGCCTAAACCTATTATTTCAGGAAAATGTAGCGCAAGCGAACTTAAACAACTTTATTTTTTTTTTTTTTGCTTCTTGTATATACTTAGCTGGTGAGGCCTAACATTCTTTATGTAAAGAATGTTAGGTTTACATAAGTATATACAAAAAGCAAACAAAATACGTTGGCCAAAAATATAATTACTACAATTTAAACAACTTTTTTTTTGCTTAAAAGCAGTTCCGGTAATATAAGGAGGTTACTAATATGCAGAGCATGAAAGTTTCCGCTATCGGTCTAATATACCCGAGATATAGCCTAAACCGATTTGTCCACGAATTTTTTTTTATTAAAAGCAGTTTTGGCTATAAAAGACTAAAATACAGAAAAGGAAAAATTCCGATATTGGTCCATATATGTATATCCAAGATATAGTCTAAACCGATTTTTTAATGAAAAAAAAACTTTTTTTGGTTAAACACAGTTCTGGTTATAAAAGACTGTTACTAAAATATATAAAATGAAAAATTCCCATAACGGTCTATATATACCCGAGATATAGTCTAAACCGATTTTGTCATGACAATGTCGCGTAAGCGAACTTAAACAACGTTTTTTGCTTAAAAGCATTTCTGGTAATATAAGGAGGTTACCAAATAGAGAAAATTAAAATTTCCGATATTGGTCCAGATATACCCGATATAGTCTAAACCGATTTTGCCATAAAAAAATGTTGGTTGCTTAAAATCAGTTGTGATTTTAAAACGAGGCTACTAAAATACAGATAATGAATATTTCCGATATCGGTTCATATATACCGAGCTATAGCCTAAACACATTTTTCCATTAAAAAAAAATTTTTTTATGGCAGGTCTGGTTGTCGAAAAGGTTACTAAAATACACAAAAGGAAAATCTTCGATATTGGTCACTATAAAAAATTTATTTTGCTTAAAAGCAGTTCTGATTATAAAAGCAAGTTAGTAAAATTCAGTAAATGAACAATTTTTTCCATGAAAGATTTCGTTTTTGGAATGGTGATTATTTCCTCCAATATATTTTTTCCCCAATATCGGTATATACATATTCGAACATATTTAGTTTAAATTTGTAATATATATTACACATATACATACTTGACTATCGTGAAGGGTATTTTAGATTCGGCTCAGCCGAATATACTGCATTTTTACTTGTTTAATTGTGGTCTTGCTCAGAGTTATTTGACAATTAGCAAAAAATGCATATGTGATTCAATGTGAGATGAATATAGATAGAAAATAATTAAATGCTCGGTGGCTTAGTGGTTAAAGCAGTAGATCATGATACGTCATGACCCGAGTTCAAATCCCAGTGGGTGCTGATGAGTAGTGTAGCGACTACGAAACAGCTAGTTGTCCCCCAGCTAAAGATTTGATTATTATTTTTCTTGTCTTCTTCAAGCAATAATTATTGATCACAGCAAAATTTGTATTGTAAAAAATCCTTCTTAAGAAAAAAACTTAAGAAAGGAAAAACTTGAACTAAAACCTGATGTACATATGTACAAACCAAACAATTTTTAATTTAAAAAATTATAAAAGTTCAACAAAAATGTAACAAATTAATATTATAAAGTTAATTATAATTATGATTGAAATAAAATTTTTCTTTAAGTTTAGAAAGCTCTCTATTAACCCTACTTGTTTTTTTTAAATTTATTTTCCATTTCGAAATTGTGGAAACTCTATCTTCCTAAAATACTTGTCTTTTTAATTTAATTTCCATTTTGAAATTGTGGAAACGCTATGTTCCTAAAATACACAGTTTTAAATAAGCTGTGCGTCACTGTATCACACACGTACATACATGCTATACCAGATGCATTAATTAGTCTCGTGTATGATGAATTAGAGCAAAAATTGATCGACTAAAAATTGTTTTCGTATGTTCTAGCTGACTCTCCACTAAAAGTTTTGCTAATTACCTTGTACTACCAGGTACAATATCCATAAGTCTTATTGTTCTAACTCGATAGCGACAACCTCGTAGCTAATATTTTTTCAAAATGTCAGTTTTATGGCCGCGGCAATAGCGTTCAGGAAAAAAGTGTGAGATAAATAAGCTTGTGAAAATTATTTTGATCTTACTCCCATCTTCAATTAATTCACATCTTAATTTCTCAAAAATACACGTGAGATTTGTATGTATGTAGTATATATGTATATGTTAAATACAAAAATTTAGAAATTGTTTTAATTTTACAAATTGGAAAAAACCAACTTTTAACCTAATGCAAACAATTCCTGTAAATAAAGTTATTCATTATAAACTAAGATTTACACTCCGGTGCACTTATTTAAAGTTATAACCATCAAGTCCATCCAAATTAAACTTCATTTCATTCGTAAATACAACGGTTCTCCAGTCATTTACATAACGTCTTTGCTGCATATTCAATACCATGTAGTTTTTTGCGATTTGAAGCCGCTTTTCCTTACCTGAAGCATTAAGTAGCGGCTTTTTTGTAATTTCCGATACTGACTGCGCACTGATGGCGTGCTTGCTTGCACTCCAACTTGAGCTCTTATTTTTGCCATGGATAAGACAGAATTAGAAGCAATTCTGATGATTTTTCTTTACGTATACGTATATAAAGTCGATGAAAACCTTCCGTTAAAAATTTTCCATACCCCTCGGGATCCTTAAAGTAATTGCCGACAACTGTTGGGCTTCGTCCAATTTTTTTTTAGCTATTGCACGGTTCGAATATCCGTCAGAAGGGTTAACATTGGTTTTAGTTTTTTCCGATAGATTTAAAACTTTTTGTTTTTGATTCGTAAATTGGTTAAGATGTAATAAATTGTAATAAACAATCACTTCGTACAGAAAACATCATCGCTTCCTTTAAAAATAATAAAATGCCTTTAAAGAAAGCACATTTTGGAATTTATTTTTATAAATTGCTTAAAACAAATTTTTCAGTTAAGAAACAACTTTTGTTATGATTTTTTCTTATATCTCAAACAACAAGGGCTGCCAGATAATTTCTTTAAAAAATCACCATATTCGAAAAAATCAGGATTATCGGCACTTTAATTTCAAATAATCACCAAAAAAATCGACAAATTAATAATATTAATTTTATATTAAATTAAATAATTTTTTATTAACAAAAAATAACAAAACAGAATAATTCCGCATCAACAAATGATAATACATGAAATAACATTAAAAAATGAAAATATTTACATTAAATAACATTAAAACAAACCTACGTGTACATTTACGTCTGACATTGTCTATGTTTTTATTATTATAAAAAATAATTATTTAAAACATATTAAAATATTAATTCCGTAAAATTTCTTCAAGCCGGCTGCTTATGCCGCCCAAGGTCAACCGCCGCTGAACTGTTCGCAAGACATAGAGATGTAATTTAGATGTTTAAACATAAAATAGAACACACTCTATTTGAAATTTTGTCAGATGACTTTGCTCATGTTTTTTACTGACGCAATGTTTTTAAGGTAACTGGCGACATGTAGGCATTGAAAAATTACATCTACATTTTTAAAAACATTTCGTGTGTTATCTACTTAAGGTATATTTTTTTAAGTTTGAAAAAACAGTTTTTAGCTTTTTTATATCAACGATTTTTTATATATACATATTTGAGTTTGTCATTTTTATTATTTTTTAATATCAATATCGAAACATAAATACTCTTTAGAAAAAGAATTCGTTTTAGGGATTAATTTTCCAGAGAAGATCGAAATTTTGTTTTGTTCAGGTTGACTTTACTGAAAATTCTTTCTACATTTGCAGAAGAATGTTGAAGAATCAAAAGCTGTTGTACAAATTTTGACGGTATTGGAAATGCATTAGAAAAGTCCCCATGCTTTAAATCCGAAATTTTTGGCCAAAAGTTTTCAAACTAACTTTTCTGTTCCCTCAAACTAACTTTTCTGTTCTTTAAAAATTTAAAAATCTTAGCTCTCTGAACTAGGAGTCTAATATTTCTTTTTATTTATCAGAAATAAAACTAGAATTTTCCAGTTCTACAATTTCAATAAAAGAATTATTGTCCTTTTTAGTAATTTTGTTAGCGTTAATCATATTTAGAGACTTATAAGATTTATGCTCAAAATCAAAAAGTTTTAAAATTTGTTTGGTCATTTCTATAAAAAAATTAATACAGTTTTCTACAATTTTGTTGATTTCGCTTTTGTTAATTTTTGATTTTGATATTAACTCATTAGTCAATTTATTTATTTATTAAGATTTAAGGTTCGAAGATGGATTTATGGCAATTGAACTGTTGTTGCGTTTGCAGCCGGTAAAAATGATAACTTTGTCTAGTAAAATGATAATACGGAAAGTAATTGTAGTTGTTGCTTTACTTTTTTTCTGGCAACCACAAGATTCTGGCTGTTTACTTGGTAACAAAATTAAAGTTCGGTTGCTAGACACAATCGAACCGTTAGAAGAAAAGCCTATAAAAATAGATTCAACTGGAAAGCGGGGACTTTTTCTAGCATTAGGCTGGCCGCTCCTGTACCTTGGATTATTATTGTAATACTGTTTTTCAATTTCACATGGCAATAATGCTAAAGCTACATTTCATTGAATCAAAAATTTACTTGAATACTATAAAATGAATTATTGTGGATTATTTACAACTTACAAAATATTTATTCAAGTATACTTAACTAAAATAAATTAGTAAATTTTAAAGAAATTTCAATCATAAATGGAAAAATATTGTTCAGCTTTAATAAGTTAGTAGAATTTAAAAGAGATTGACGAGTATTCAAATACACAAGTGGAATTTTATTCAAACAAATATTCTTTATAAAGGGTGGTTAAATTTTAAGAGCTAATGTTGTTTTTGAGTAAAACAGAAATTATTAGGAATTATTGTTTTATTTCTTTAATATTATAATAATATTGGTATGATTCAATTATTTATGGAATAATATATTGGCCAAATGGCTGCCGCGACCTCGGCGTTATACCTCCATCCGTTCCATCCAAATTTTCGATGACGCGAACTATCTCATCATTTTGATCTAAAATTGTTGACACCAACGGTGTCAAATCACATGATCTTGAACATCGCTACCACGTCAGATAACATGGCCCATTGAATTTTTCGCGCAAAAGAGCCATTGTTTCGTCAGCTGTGTGGCAAGTGGCACCGTCCTGTTGAAACCACATATCGTACACATCCATATCTTCTAATTCGAGCCATAAAACGTTCGTTATCATCTGACGTTAGCGAACACCACTCACAGTAACTGCCTGGCCGGCCTGCTCTAGTCACTCTTGTGCATTGATTTTTCTACATTGCATTGCATTGATTTTTCTTCAATCACTCTTCAATTATAATTTGCCCAAATACGGCAATTCTGCTTATTGACGAACCTACTGAGGTGAATATGTGCCTCATTACTGAAGATGATTTGCTTCGCAAATTGATAATCCAATGTTGCCTTTTCTTGCCACCATTCTGACGATTCACGATGCTTGGAATGGTCAAGAGGCTTTAGTTCTGGAGTCAATTATACCTTGTAAGCGTGTAAATGCAAGTCTTTATGAATAATGTTCATGAATGAATGACAAGCGTGAGAGGTGCAATTGTTGGGCACGATGACAAGTTGAGGTTCTGCAGAGCGAGCTGCACGAACATGCACTGGAGTTTCGGTTTGCTCGAATTTTTGCACGATTTTTCCGTTGCACGCACATTTGGGCGATTAAATTGACCGAAAAAATCACGAAGCATTTTGATTTGAATGCCAATTTTCATAATAAGCCTGAATAATTTTAACGCATTGCTGGTTCGGATTGAATTAGTCTAAAATTGAGAAATGTCAATTGAAATGCAGAAAAAAGCTTGGCGTTTAGGTGTGGCTCACATTTAAGATACGCCCTTAAAATTTAACCACCCGATAGATGCTAATTTAAATAATTGCATGTGCTGCTTGCATTACAATGCACTACTACTGCTTTAACTAAATTTTTGCTGATTCAACAGAATTTTAGCTTTATTTTTAACAAATATTTCTGAAGTATACGGATTATATATAATAATTTATATTATATATAATCCGCCCTTGACGCTGAAATCGTTTATTTGAACAAATTTTGTTCACTTTTGAGAAATAGTCTTTTGATTTGAATACTTTTTTCATGAAGGCTTTACTAATTTTTTTAGTAAATATTACCAGCGAAATTTGGTTCAGAGTTTGAATGTAGATCATGAGACATTAAATTTCACCACTTTTAATAACTCAAGCCAAGCGTTTTTAAATGCGAGTGAATACAGTACATATGTACATACTACTTTGAGGGGAGAGTATTCAATCTTTTTTTTATTCTCAAAATTTTTCATCTGCCCTGGTTGCTCATTTAGATACCACGGGTTGCAACATTGCTCGACAAATTGGATATGCCACTAGAAGCGCGGAGACCTGTTCAATGTTTTTAATATGAGGTTTTCCAAAATTTTGCAGCTCGTAATAAAACAATTAACTATTTAGATACGTATTCATATGTATGTTTGGAATATAAAAATATACAACTTTTTAGGACAAAATTATTCCTACTCGTACAAAAAAAGTTAGTTGCTTCTCTTTTAACGGGCGGCGGCAACGTAAGTAAGTAACAGCGATTACCACAAAACCATCTAATTCCAATAAATTGTTGTTGTGTTTTTTTCATGGTAACATTTTTGTCCTGTTGTTATTGCTTTCCAAATCCGTTGTATTGCAACGTTTAGGTTTTTGTGATGTTTTTTTTTTATTTTACTTCTTGTTGTTTATGAAGTTTGTTTTTTGTTTGCATTTTTGTTGTCTTCTGTGGATTCTGGGTCATTAACCCTTAACCAAAAATGTGTTTTTTTTTCATTATTTTTGACTGCCTGTGCGAGTTTTGTATGCATACATATGTTTGTACATATATTTTTCGCTGCTGTTTTCCATATTAGGCTTTTTCAAACTTTTTTGTTTCGTTTATTCCTACAGAAATCCGATTTTTGTTTGATTTCTTTGGCTGTGTTTTGCTTATTATTATTATTATTTTTTTTTTATTAATTTTTTTTGTTAATTTGGCGTGCTGGTTATGCACAATTTTGAAATTTGTGGTGTTCCATTGTTGTGTTTGAATGTAAAAAAGCAAAATTTTTTGAATGTTTGGTTGGTTGGATTTTGTATTTTGAGATACATAATTCGTCTGTTTCAAGTGTCTGCTTTTGCTGGACAATAAAGTTTATACATATTTTGGCTGCTTTTATGATTTTATTGTCTGTCTTTCGGTCATTGCTTGCTTGGTTTACTTAATTTTTTTTTTTTGCCGTCCAAGAATTTGAAAGGGGTTTGATAATAATAATGATGCCAAGGATGAGATTGCGTTTCTTAATTTATTTAGTTTGATTTCTTCCTTGCTTGTACACACATATTTCAATTCGTTGTTTCATTATTCGTGGATAACTTACTGGGCCGTTTTATAAGTTTTTTATTCTTATCCAAATAACTCCCATCGCGAGTTCTTAGAAAAACAGGAAGCTGTAATTTCTACTTTCTTAACCAAAAACGCATACGAGAGGAAATCCAGTTTTAAATAAACGCTATTGATAATCTTAAACACAAGTTATAAGATATGCAATGCTTATTAAAATTTTAACTGTCAATTTTTGATAACTTTGTCGTTTTAATAATCGTTAACGACAAATTTGGATAACACTGTCATTAAATTGGTCGTCGATATCAATTTCGATGACATTGTTCTTGTACGACTTGTTCTTTCAACGACTTTATAGATGACAGTTGCCTGGGATGTCTTCATATTGTGGTCGGGCAAATACGACAGTTCTTGCATCTGCTGTCGGCGACGCGTGTACGATACGGTAATTGTCTTTTTCTAATATTGGCTATTTCACTCTTTCAATCTTTTATTAAAAAATGAAGAAAAGGGTACGTGTCATTACGGATAACTATCTAAAGGTATAAGCGTGGTGCTGGATGCTTTAGAGCGATAAAATTATAACAAATTTCTCCGACTTCAATCTAATCAAGAACTTATGGTGTAAGCTACAGTGGCCTGGGGTTTTTTTATAGTGTCGTCGGGCAAATGCGACAGTTCTTGCATCTGCTGTCGGCGACGCGTGTACGACACGGTAATTGTCTTTTTCTAATATTGACTATTTCAATCTTTGATTAAAATTTCTTCAGTAATGATGCCGCAGAAAAAGTAGGCCGTCCCAAAGGAAAGAAAACACACAATAGTCCATTGGGAAGGAAACGAGAATGTCTTTAACTGGAATTGGGTCAAATCATCTCATAGAGACCACAATGGATAGATTTGCGAACAAGATTTTATTGGAAACAGTTATGCTATAATATGCTGCTGAGAATATGCCTCTTTATGAAATTTTCTGGAAGATAATGACCCCATGCACTTATCAAAGTAACGTACAGCGTTGTCAACTCGGTCCGTTTCGTACAGTTTTTGGTGCCTTTTAAACTTTTTTTGTGCGAAAAATGCCTTTGCAGGTGCCAATTTTTTATTTTTTTTATTTTTTACAAATTTCGGCGCGTTTTTTAATTTTCGGTGGGACCAAACCGAATTCAACACAACTTTTTGTTCCAGTATAATAATAAACTTATTTATTGTACTATACCTATCTATATCAGTAATATAACCAATACCATTTTATCAAGTGTGCAAAATTTATTTGTATATTTCATCTTACAGAGCAGAATACTCGTAAGAATACACAGAGTAATGATGTATAAAATGCACCAAATCATATACACAAAGTAAAACAGCCTTGCTGTTTAGGCTATGTATATTATCTAAAGAAAGAGTAATATATTTTTTTACAGTACGAACATAGCTGTTTTTCAGATATGCTTGCTTTTAAATTGGATAATAGTGGCCTTTAAAACATTTTTACAAATTTATTATCTCAACGTTTCGTTGGCTTTTTTGCGACTTCATCAGGAGATTTTTTTATTGTCAATATTTTAGTTTTTTTTTACATCACTCAGCAATTATATAATAAACAAAAATGAATATCATGAAGCATTTATTTTATAAATTAAAAAATAGTCAAAAGAAAATATCACAGTTTCACCTAAAACTAATATCACAAAACTTGTCTTGTCAACTTCAAGTTATCTGAACAATAAAAAGTTGGTCATAAAACAAACATAATTGTTTTTATCGTATTTTTAATATAAAATATAATTTTTATATAAATATTTATGTGCGGTCCATAGTGCACGGTCGAGCAACTTTGTATGAAAAACACTCCGTTTTTTAATGATTTTCATAAAAATTTTTTAAACGTGTCGTTCATCGTGTATTCTGTAAACAGCACATTGAGTAAAAGGGCGAATTCTAAGCTTTTATAAACAATACTCGTATTTGGTAATTTTTTTAGCAACTTTGTGAACAACTTATAAAATTAACAATTTTTGGTGCGTTTTTTTTTTTTCGAAATAACGCGTTTTTTCCCATTTTGGTGCGTTTTGAAATTTCAAAGTTGACAACACTGTTAACGTAGTTTGAACATAATTGGTTAGCTTGTCGTCAGTCAGCTCTCCAACTAAAAATGTTATAAGAATCGCCTATAATATCAAACTGTTGTATTAAGTTTTTTTTAAGTGTAAAAGACATGTGTATGTAAGTGCAGTAAATATAGGAAATAATAAATGCGAAAAACTACGCAATCACACACATATTTTTACCGTTTGTTAAATTAACCAAAATAAAGAATTATAATTTCGTATTCAAGCATATTAAGTCTTATTTATAAAGAGAAATATCAGAATTGAATTGGAATTGATTAATAACTACATGTTGCAGTTGTGTATCATACTCCGACTTATTATATAACAGTATTGTAACGTTTTTTTTTTCTTTAAAGCCCAGTTGACCGTGTCGTGTACGCTTCATCGACAGTGGATGCAAAACAGGTCGTATTTAGTAGACGACACTCAGCCCAATTACTGATGACTTTTTCGAACAAATGACACTTTATTCGTGCACGATAATAAGAGCAACACTGTGAGCTATAGTCGTTAACGACAATATACTCGTTAACGACAATAATAATGACAATTTCATCGAAATTCATATCGACGACCAATTTAATGGCAGTGTCCTTAACTGGGGGTCTCCATTAGCAATGAACATGGTATGAGAATCATGGCGAACATCGCAAATGGCTAATGTGGACCGCTCATGGCCATGTTTCGTTCATGCTCTTACATCGAGCATATGCCTGAGCATCAATGTTCGCCATGAAGTTGGCCATAACGTACAAAAATACACAAAATGGCGCCGAATTGAACACTTTGATAAGGTAAATCCGAACATACGTGTTCGCCACATACAGAACATTAACTTTTTTTTTCCATGCGCTCTGCCGACGTTGTGTTCATGCCATGTTCAAGTCGATGGCACGTGAAGACAAGGCGTAACGACAATTAAAACGAATCAGAACTGACATCAAAAACCAATATTACGTTAATGATATCAAAAATTGATACCGAAATAATAAAATTAATCGGATCAAGCGTTTCTAACAAAAGCAAGCTAATTCAGACCTAGCTCTTTGTTTTTTATTTATTAGAAAATTACCTCTTTGATTAAAGTTGGTTGCTTAGTTTTTGCAATTGTGGCGCTAATCACGAACGGAAGAGCGAATCTCAAATATAAGCCTCCGTCTAGCCATGCTGTTATCAAACATATTTCGCTACTTTGCGACCTTCGGAGGACAAAGTGCTAACAACCAAAAAAATAGTGTAATATAACCTTCTAGTACTACGAGTTGGACCAGGGCAAGGATTTTTATGCACTAAAAAACTTGAAATATGCGCACAAAATGGGCAGTAAAAAACTTCAAAATTGCGCTTAAATATGAACTTTTAACTATGTAAAAAAGTAAAAGCTAACAATGTTTGTATATGATAACATGTATTTAATGAAAAAGAAGTAAACTTTATACTTTAAACCTCATGTAAGAGGTGCATTTTGGTACACAAACATATTTGGAATTTGATAAAAATTAAATTTAAGTTTATAATTCAGTTCAATGAAGTTATTAATAGGTGAGTTTCTTTACTCCACTTTGGGATCCCGTGGGATCCAAATTTGCTCAAAAAGCGTTCCCGTATTGGGGTTTTTAAAATTGGGCAAATGAGAGCGACTTTGAGAGAGTAGTATGCTTCCTCTGTTTGCGTGAAACAGCTCGTACTTTTTCTTCGGGCTAATTCGGACAAGTAGTTAAGCAATCAGCTGTTCAAATGAACAATAGCAAAGAAATAAAGTTAATTTAATCAACTCGTATACAAATCACTTCAATGCTTTTATATAAATATTAAATAAAATAGGGTAAAAACCCAAAAGTGCTACAAATGTTGCTTTTTTATTTTAATAATATAATATTAGAAATATTTTTTGTTTCTTAAAAATAAATGAAAATTTTTAAAGCCACATCATATGTTTCTTTTTGGGCTAGAAATTAGTATTTACCATTCCCGTACTTCTGGGCAATTTTATGTATATTTGAGGGAAATTTTACTGGTAATCGTTTACACACCTACGTACATATGTAAGTATACATAAAATCACAATATAACAAAACAAATGAATATATGTAAACAGACATATGTTCTAAACTTATAGTTTTGTCTATTAAATGTTTGATTTTCAAATCCGTATTAAAGTAAATCCATGTTTGTATAAACTATGTTCTTTTGTATTACCAAATCGATGGATTTTACCGGGCCTGTTGGAATTGGCTTCATTTATCATCATCTTGGCCGTCAATCATTCTTGCTATATTGTTTAATCCTTTGAAGTCTGGTTTTTTGCAATACAATTTTAAGTTTTTTTTTGTTATGAATTTATTTATTATTATCGGTCTAATATAACTTTGCGATCAAGTGTGTCCTTGTTGTTGGAAATATCAATGAATTGTAGCAAATCAAAGTGGTTTTGAAATTTGTATAATTTTGGCAGTAAACTTATTTTGTTATTGGCTCTTTTGAGGGGCTTTGTCAATATTTTTTTCATATAGCTAGGAAAAGTTTTTGAAGAAAAAAAAAGAGACTGCAAAATATGTTTTACTATGAAATATACGGATGTATGCATTTGTTGAAAAATATGCACTAACATATCGAAGCCAATTTTCTGCAAATTCTTCAATTCGCTAAACTCTTTATCATTCCGCAATTTCATGTATGCATTTGCATAATAATACTCACCCTGGTCATGACTGCGGTACACAATTTGCTCGTGTGAGGTCAAAATGTACCCATAATACTATAAAAAATGGCTTAGCAAATTTACACTCTAAGCCGACAATATTCATCTTAACTTTCCACTTCGCTGATCAGATTTGTAATATATTGCGATTAGTCTATCGGGAACTTATTGAACTGCCGATAACCTTCTACCTTTTCAACGTTTCTTTATCATTTTTAATGTTTTGTTTTTATTTTTTATTTTTGTCAAACGTTAGAAAAGAACAGAGCCTTAGTTTTGTTTTACAACTTTAATAATAAGTTAGTTTGTCTGTTTGTTTTTATACAATACTTCATAGTTTGGGTCTTAAATTTCATGAAACCTTAAAAATCTTGAAAAACCCCATGCCAATCATTATTTTTTTACAAACAGACTTTTTGAAATTACTGTCTGTCTCAATGTCTGGCTTAAGGTTTGATTTCTCTACGCTTTCCAGTGGAGAGCATTTGTTTTTTATATTTTTTATTTTGTTTTTCGGTATTTCAATGTTTGTCTGCCCGTCCACTTGTCACTTTGTTTTGTCTGTGTGTTTGCAGCAGTGGAAATGTATGGAATATTATGCCTTTCTTTCTTTTGGTATCATGCGCATTTTATTTGTTCAAATTCCTTCGTTTGGTTGAAATTTGCTTTTTTCTTGCGTTTTCAATTTTTATTTTATTTTTTATTTTCAAATATCTTATATGTTTTTCAGATATTTCTCTGTTAAATTATGCTTTTACTGCTGATTTCACTCGTAATACAAACTTTTTTTTTTTTAATAATAAATGTAATATTTTGTAACAAGACTTTCTATTGTATTTGAATTATGGAATAGTTGCCAAAATATAGTTTTTATTTGTTTATATATGTATGTACGTATCCTAGCGCATTGTTTTCGAAGAATCCTGCTGTCAGTCTTGCCAAATATTCAATGTATAGCATAAATAATTTTTAAGTAAAATGGAGTCAAAAGTCTCTTGGATACAACAAGGAGTTTGTTTAGTAACATGAAAAGAATGTATGATTAAATAATAAACTTTAAACAGTTCAAAGTTATTAAAGGAATTGAAAAATTTTAATATTGGTGAAAGCATAACAAACAAGTCTCAAAAAAATTTTCATAAAATATATTGGTGAGTTGTTTTGTAAATCGCTTCGAAAGCAGTTTAGTTTTGACAAAGTAATTCAAAAGGGTTTCATTTCTAATTTTTTTTAGCATTTAATTATTTATTGAATCTTCCAAATAAACTAACAATAAGTATTCAAATCTTAATACTAACAAATAATAAATAAAAATAAAAAATTAACAATGTGATTTTTACGTAAGTCCGGCCAATACTAGACAAAAGTTTTTATTATGCGGGAACTATATCGGTAAAATCACCTATTGAACATTCTGATGGTGGCAAAGGTATCCGTTCTTCTCAACCGAGTATGGCTGCCAAAATTAAGTATGTTGCGCGCAAGAGGATCTGGGTCCCCAAGTTCCAGTTTACTGACATACCTTGCCGCATACTTTGAAAACTCGTCTTTTACCAGTGGAACACACAGATCCTTTGAATTCGTGAATTTTTATGTAACATGGAGCTGCAGTAATCGTTCGAAGAAATTTCTTTTGTCGCCTTTGAATTTTTTCAATTTTAGATGTTGAGGCGTTGCCACATAATTGAATTCCTAAGACCATATAGGCTTTAGAATTGCATTGTATAACAAAAGTTTGCAATCCAATTTCAATTATCTGCCCATAAGCCAATTTAGTTCAGCTGTGTGACTTTCACATCAATGTAAGGCCCGTTAGCCTGCGGTCGATGAAAAAGCCAAGATATTTGACTTCATTGTGCCTGCGGAATAGGTGAACTTTCAATTTGGATAGCCGAACGTTTTTGTTTACGCAGTGTGAATGTAACGTGAATACGCTTTTTTTCATTAGCTTTGATTTTCCAAAGTTTTAACCATTTCTCTAATATTGAATATATTCCTGTAAATTTCGCAAAGCTAATTGATGGTTTACATGTACGCTGCAGAATGCTGTGTCATCTACAAAAGTTGAGGTGTGGATTCCGGATCTCTATGGCATGTCAGAGGCATAAGTCAAATATAAATTAGGTCCCGGTATGCTACCTTGGGGAACTCCTGCCCCGATTGGCTGGGTTGGTTGGCATAAGTAGCTTTCCAGAAGCTAGTTTAACTTTATTTATATAAGTGTTATAGTTAATACTTTATCAAATGCTGGGAAAATGTCGATCAAAAGTCTGTCTTATAACGTTGACTAGTCTGTGTGATCGTTGTATGGTGCTCGTGAAAGTTCGAAAGCCGAATTGATGATCAGGGATACATCCCACATCTTCCAATATTGGAGTCAACTTCGCCATTAATAATTTTTCGAATAGTTTGGAAATTGTTAGCAGTAGGCTTGTTGGTCTTTATGATTCTACTTTAGTGGGATCCTTCCCTGGTTTGGGTATCATAGTAATCATGGACACCTTCCACTCTGCAGGATAATACTCGAGACGTAAAATAGCGTTAAAAATAAAAAGAAGAATTCTACGAGCTACACGAGGTAGCTGCTCAAGCATTTTACCAGTAATTTGATCAATACCTGGAGCTTTCAAATAATGTTTTCGAAAAATGTTGAAAATTAAATCTCAAAGACACAGACGGTGTAACAGCATATGGCGGTAGTTCAGCTGAATCATTCGTTATATCACTTGTGGTAAAAATATTTCTCAAATGGTTAACATACACCACTCCTTTTTCATAATCGCTTCTTGACCAGTTGCCAGTTGAAGTTCGCAAAGATGGCTTACCTATTACAGGTCTTTTCAGGCCTTTTGTCGCTTTCCACAGAGAATAGTCAGATTGCGGAGTACCATCCAGGCTTTCCAAATGGAGTCATTCTCTGGGTTTCAAACGGATTTCTTAATTGAGTTACTCTTTATTTTCTGACAGAAGATGTTCAATTTTAGAATCGTATATGGCTAGTGGGAGCACGTTGTATGACTAGTTTTTCAGAAACTGGTTAATTGACAGATCAATATCCTCGGGGGTTCTCAAGGCAATATTTTCCGTATAATAAGTACTCAAATATTTTTTATATTTTAACCACTTAACTCTAGTGACGGTCAACGCCGTGTAAATAAATGGGGAACCAACCTCCTGGGGGAATGAAACATTGATTATAGTGGGTGAGTGATCTCATGACAAATCTAATGAAGGTTCCGCTTGCATTAATTCTCAGGGAATATTTTTTGCTACTCCAAAATCTATAACGTCTGGGATCCTTCGTGTCCACTTGAAATGACATCTAAGCCCATTTTAGAAACAGTATCAAAAAGCATTTGGCTTTTCGGGGAAATTAAACGTACCCCAATAAGTGCGTTTACCGTGATTTTAAAAAATGTGAATATTAATTTTCTGTTACTGAAAATCGTGGCGGTGAGTATATCGAGGAAATAACAAGTTTTTCATGAAAGTCTTCAATGCATATATTACTTGCTTAGAGATACTCCTCACGTGTCTCGCTTATTAAATAGTGTTTAGTTCTGGATTTTATTACAATTGCTAATTCTCTACAAGAACTATAGTGCCATATAGTATGTAGCCATTATTTTTTAAAAAACTTTTGACTGTCAAATGAGTTTCAGCAATCAACATTGTATCGATTTGCTTTTCCACAAAGAAGTGCTCAAGTTCATTTTTGTGTCAACGGATGCCTTTTGCGTTCCGGAAACATATTTCAAAACAAATTATTTGTAAAGTACTTTTTGGTGCAATTTGTAAATTTTGTAATTGTCATAAAACAATCTTGACTTTTTATACAAATTGAATTGAATGATTCATACAATTTATAACGAGCCAAATTAATCACGAGCGCCAG
Source organism: Thecocarcelia acutangulata (assembly GCA_914767995.1). Taxonomy (NCBI): domain Eukaryota; kingdom Metazoa; phylum Arthropoda; class Insecta; order Diptera; family Tachinidae; genus Thecocarcelia; species Thecocarcelia acutangulata. The sequence continues at coordinate 105,619,691 of OU612094.1, read as the reverse complement.
AAATAGGATATTATTTAATATATTTTGTGCTCTACATTACGAAGTGAGGTGAAACCCGCCCTTTTGCTTTTAATAGTAACAGTTTTCTAACAATTTTTTAAAATTTTTTTCTAATTATAGTGTGTTATAAGACTCTGAACACTCTTCAAGGTTTTTTATTTATTTACTTTTATTCAACTTCAGAAATCTTATTAAAAGTCAAAAGCGTTATGCCAAACAGAAGGCACAAAACTTGATTTTAAAGAGACTGACAAGATTTTCCCGCACAGCCAATATAAGCAATTGCAATTATTCCGTCGTATCTTTTGTTATTATTAATTCAATAAAATTCATTGTATTTTACTTTTTTTGTAATAATATACTTAATGTAGATACTCGTCCGTACATACGGACATATGTACATACGTATTTAAATTTTTCTCGCTCTATTTTCCATACGATATTAATTCAATCAGTAGCAAAAACACAACTACCACAGCACTGCAATGGAATATCAGAATCATATTTCAAGCATTTTGTGCAGTTGTTGTACCCGTACATTCCAATTTGCAGTACAAATGCATGCAATCTTTCGAAAAGAATTAAACCAAATAAATGGCTATAATTTATAAAGGATTCCTTGCAATGCGCACATTAAAACATGCCTGCCAAGCATCCTTCTTATCTCCCAAAGGGTTTCTTGCCTTTTTCATGCATATTAATTTTATGATAATAAAAAAAGCAACGGCTATTATTTCCTGTTTTATTTTACCTCTTTCTAACTTTATTGCAAAAAAATAATAAAAATAATATATAAATCTTTAATTCATCTTTTATTGTTTGTCATTGTCACAATCTTCATTATGATCGCAATACATCGTCATCATCTTCGTTATGCATTTTCGATTAAAAAAGAAGAAATGGAAAAAAATGCATTCAAATAAAAATATATTTATTTGAATCTTTGGCTGTCAAACACACATGTGTAAATTTTTAAATGAATACTTTTCTCTGTGAATGCGAGTATGCAAAAATTTTTGATATATGTAGTTTGTTTTCAGATTTGTTTCTGCTTTTTTTTTATTCCACCAATATATAAAGGAAAGGATTTACTTTGTTTTAAGATTCTGCTTATTCCGTACAAAAAAAAACTGCAGCACTTTTTTTAGGTATATGTGTACATATAAGTATATTAAGATTTATTTTCGTATGTATTGTTAGTTTTTTCCCTCCGATTTGTGAGTTTGAATAGTGTCTTCGAAATGCAGAGCAACAACAACAGCATTCAATAAAAAATGTCCATCCACTCTAAAGAAAATGAATTAAAAGTGGAACTATAGAAAGGGAATAACGTACGATTAAATTAAACAAAAGATATAAACTACTGCAGTTCCTTTCTTAAATAAAGTTTTTAACGCTTAAATTTCTTGTTTTAAATTAATTTCTTGTTCCCTAATAAGAACCTGCCAGAAATACGTTTTGGGGAAAGATTCAATTCACCCTACATACCGGATAAAACGACTTAATCGAGCAAAGCACCAAAAACCAAAGTTAAGTGGTATTTGTTTTGATAACAGTCCTCAAGGTTTCTTTAAAGGGTATACATTGCTTTTTTTTCTTCTTAAATGCAAATTCTTTTCGATGGGTGTTTGCAGCTATGACTGAAGATATGCATGATACCAATTTGCCTTTTTAATTATTTTTCAAATTAACCTCTTCTACCAGAGCACAAACAAACATATATATATATATATATATATATATATATATATATATATATATATATATATATATATATATATATATATATATATATATATATATATATATATATATATATATATATATATATATATATATATATATATATATATATATATATATATATATATATATATATATATATATATATATATATATATATATATATATATATATATATATATATATATATATATATATATACATATATATTTTTTTTTTCAATGTTCGCAAAGAACCCAGAATAGTTGCCTCAAAAACAATTGTTGAAAATCAAATACATCCACCTAGCTGCAAAGTATGATAAGGAATTCATAAAATATCACTGAACATTATTTTTTTTGAAAACAACGAACAAGTTGCGGTTAATGTGAATGGCCTTTAACACTGGGCAATGCCTATGAATGACCGCGATGGAGAACAATCCAGAATTCTAGTTGCAACAATATTGAGCCATAACTCATCTTGCGTAAAATTGTTTGCTAATGAATATCGTGTTCTAATGAACCCGTCCGATTTCGTAGCTACGGAATTTTTTCTTTGCCCTTAGCTAAAAAGCAAGGTTTATGCCAATAAGTCTATATCCATCCAGCAACTTAGGGTAAACTCTCAAAAAACAAGTGAGTGCGCTGGGACCTGAAATTTTAGGAAAATTTATAGGAAATGCTCTGCAATGAACACTTCAGATCAAAGCGAAAAGTGGGCATTATTTGACGGATTTCTTCAAGACAAAATTTGAGAATACTTATTTCAAAAGGATAATCTAAATTTCAATGAGTGCCAACGTTAAAGAAAGTCTGAAAAAAAGTTATTTCTTAACTAAATCATAGTTGCTTATGCGCCACCTTGCACCTCAATAATTTAAAGTTCAACGCCCATTTGCCTCAGAGTCGTTTTGCTTGCTTGCAACAATTATGCTAGAAGTAAATTAATGGTGCTGTAGCGTGTTAAATCTTAAATATATACTTACATAAATATATATTTTTTAACGTTTTTGCATTTGTAAACCTTTTAACCACCAAAGAAATTAAAATTTGCAGAAACCAGAATCAAACTATCACCAAAAAAGCGTCATTTTATTTAAGGCTTCATTTCTTTCTCTTGCATGCTTAATGCGAAGGAAGAAGAAGGCAGTCGTTTTAATGCATTTTTTTTTTGCTTGTATTCTCAACATTTTTTTGGATGCCTTTTTGTTAAATAGATTTTTACTTTCAACGAACGAGGTTACATTTATGTATTTGGGAAAATAAATCTTAATTTTTTGTTGCTTTTGTATTTCTTTTTTGGGTTAATGTATCTGATTGACTGACTTAAAACAAGAAATGTTTGTTTTCTTTTAACAATCTTGGATCTCAAACGGAAACGATGTACAAGATGACGGTAATGATTATGATAATGATCATTATCATCATTTTCATAAAACCTATTTACCGATTTCAAGTCATGCAGTTTTGAACTTTAAAGAGTAAAATAAATGGGGTTATTGTATAAAGTTTAAATTGGATTACATTAATTTATTCGTTTAACAACATACACAAAATGAAAATGTTTGCGCACACATTCTGTATGTAGGTAAGTGCATCATTTAACCCAGTTGCTGACAGCATAATATAAACTATGTGCGTTAGTAGTTAACACATATCGCCCTTTTTTTGCAACATAGCGATATCTCAAAAAATTGAGCTTTTCAAGTTAACAAAGCAGAATTGTTAACAGTATTCAAATTATTTTTAAACTGTTTTCTTTAGGAGATATATTCTAAAAATTTTTTCTAAGATTTGTATGGAAGCTAAAAATTTGAAATGTGTTTTTCTCAAAACAAGATTTTTTAGTTATGACTATGTTGCAATAAAGAAGCGATATGTATTAAATAATAAACACTTGTGTTATACTTTTCAAGTGATTTAGTAAAATGGAGCTTTCTGTATTAATAGTCACAAAAAATGTGTAGGCTGCTACAATATATTGTACTCTAGTGCCAGGGAAGTTCAACGACTTAGTGTGCTTCAAAGAACTTCCGGAACTGCTCTGAAGCATGAATAAACATGAATTACCACTGACCGTGTTTTCTCGGCGGCACTTTGTCTTGGAAACTGCGTACTGGGCAGGGCTGTGCGATTTTCGCTCGATGAATGCCGTCATATTATATATACATAAAATTCTGCATCAGATAATAATTAGAATTAAAGACATGATGCTAGATATGTGATATATGGAGAGCTGGTTTTTATCCAATAAAATAAAAATAATTTCTTGAATATATATAAAATTTTTGCAGCTTAAAATATTGTTTTTTTTTATAAAAAATTTAACAATTTTTTAACTTTTATTTTTCAATATTTCGCCAACAATTTGTTAGCATCTTCAGGAAAAATTAAAATTAAATTTGCTAAAGATGCTAACAAATTGTTGGCGAAATATTGAAAAATAAAAGTTAGAAAATTGTTAAACTTTTTATAAAAAAAAACAAGATCTTAAGCTGCAAAAATTTATATATAATAATACGAAAACTGACTTCATTTTCATACGCTGAGTGTATTAGTTCAGGAAGAATGATATGTTGAATATTTTAATTCATTATTATTAATATAATATTTAATACATAAACACTATATCATAGAAAGTTTCCGTGAGAGTAAATGAACTCTCTTACGATGAATGTATAAATAAGCTAGTTAAGGGTGAATGATGTGCTGGTTTTTTCTTTTGGTGTTAATAAGCTTTAGTATTAATAAATTAATTACTTGTAACCAATAAATTAATATTAAAATTATTTTTTACACAACTATTATATTATTGTAGTCACTTGTAAGTCATTTTAAAATAAATTTCTCTGTAGTTGTATTGACTTGTTCAAGCCGGAATATTTTTTTTATTTATTGTACACAATTGCATGTGTTGATTGAAATCCTCTGGTTTATGTTTAATAATTTCACCCATTCTAGCATAGAATCTCACATGAGGTGTCTTCTTAAAGTTTCAGTATACTTTATTATATTTCTTAATAAAAATATTGTTAACCTTTGGCCTATGGTTTATATATACACGCATTCATACACATATTAATGATAATGTAGGCTGAATGCATTTGAACGAAAGGAAAATATTAAGTATTAAGAAGAGATGTTAGAGATTTAAAATGAAGTTGGTCCTTTGTTAATGCCAAAATAATGTCACATCTGCTGGTTGAAACCATAATTAAATTTTATAATATTATTTATTTATTTGTTCCCCAGCTTCGATCAAGAGTTATAGCAATTATTGTTATAATTAAAAAAAAAAAAATAATTCTTGGCTTTAGCCAGGATTGAACTTGAACCAGACGAATGATATCATCATATATAACTTCTTTTCTCTCACAAACAAACTCTACTTTTTCTACAAAATGTTAAAAAAATAATCAAAATTCTTCGAATATTTTTGAATCCCACAATTTTGGTTCTAGTGTTCACTATCATTATCAAAATGTTTCATTCTTACTTTTGCTGTCAGAGAAATCAAAAGTGAACGGATTTTGAAATTGATTTACATCAGCACCTGCCTTCTCGGCCTGGTGATAGACCAACATTACGCGGTGAATTCAGGATTCACTAGCAAATTTTTCCATTAGTTTGTAGCCATATAGACGAACCCTTTAACTAACTCACCCGTCTAACCATCACTACTGTTTGCACGTTAACAGCACCTCAGGGAGTTGTTAGCCCCTGAAAACCGGCATGCAGCAAAGTTATCGTGGAAACTAATTCCCCTTCCTACAATTTTAGGTTTAAACTACAGCCAAAACGTTTCAGTCAAGGTAGGCACCTCAACCACCATAAGCGCCGAGATGGTCCGCAGGCACAACCTCCGGCGGCTCCTTGTTCTGTCAATTAATATTTGGTAAGGTTCAGAAGTTCAACACAACACAAGTCACGCGGTTTCATAGAAGGATTCCTTCCCTTCTATTGCTCAGAAAGCAGAGTGCTATGGTTTGATATACATCAAGCAAAACCTGCTCGTCGGGGGGATCAAAAGCGAACATTGAGATTGGTGAACACTCATCATTGCGAAATCTAGCCCCTGTAAAGAAATTCGTGAATTCAAAACAAAAAAATTTAGTTAGCTGTTGAAGGGAAACAGCTTTTCAAAAATAAAAAATTGTGATATCAAAATTATCTATCTATATATTTCTATCAAATATGGATCACTTACTTTAGCACTTGCAATTGGTTATCTTTTAATAAACGAAACGAAATATAGCCACAAGTGACTAACTCTGGATAGCTTGATCGATCGAATCCGATAAAAAATGGAGCTTATTACGGTTGTCGAAGTCTCCGAGAGTTTGTAATTGAAATTGAAGTATTTTTTGCTTATACGCTGTTCAGACATGAGGCATTATTGAAATTATTGCAATGGACGCCTTAATAGAGCTCCATATTCTATACAAAAATTCAATTATTATTATGGAACAATTAGTAGTAAATTGTTATAAAATTGAGTAAATTTTGGGATTCACTGCTGTTGCAGGTGTGTTTAGTGAGCACAACTACTCACAACACAACTCAAATGCAAAAAAAAAAAAAAAAATTAATTAATTCACAAAATTAGACACCAAAAGCACTTCAGTGTTACAAAAAAGTTTAGAGCTCTTCTATATATACATATATATCTTTTTTATGTTAAGCTATTTTGGAATTAAAAGTATATCATACTTACTGCGACAACTATATGTTCCTATTATATAGTATAACAGTCTCTAATTAAAAATTTAACTATCCCCATTTTTGTAAATTTACAACAAAATAAATTTTTGTATTTAGTTGTCAAATGCTAATTGAGTAAGCTAAACTTTGTGTGTTTCATACACAGCAAAATAATATTGTTCAATAATCGAATATTGTCTCATATATCTGAACGCACTACTAGTCTAGTACGAAGATTTATGCAAAACAAACCTAACCTTTTTTGCAGTCAAAGTGCTAATGCAGCAAATTATTTGACTGAAAATATTTAAAACGAAATTTAGTTTCATGAGTTCGAAAAAGAGACATCATGTTTTCTGTACTTGGACGAATTAAAAATCTAGTGCAAAAAAATATATTGCATACATATGTATGTACAAAAAAAATTGCATTAGCATTCAATGTCCGTTAAGTAGGTACCTAGTTGAATAATTATAGTTTTGATCTTCAGAGTGCCTTAAAGATTAAGGTGATTATAAAACATACGAGCATACTTTTCCCACTTTAACACTACTTTTTAAATCATTTGAGAAGTACTCAAGAAAAAAAAAAATCATGGAAAATTATATAAATGTTAAATGAACATGTTGTTATAACAAATTTTTGACAATTTCGTAGTATTTGAAAATAAAAAAAAAAAACAATAATGTGTTTTTCTAAAAATTTTATGAGAAAATTATCATGTTTTCATATTATTTTTAAGTCTGATTTTTTTCTACGCGTAGCTGAAATATACATATTTCTTTTATTTTTTAAATTTCGTAAGTTTCTTCTAAGCTTTCAAATAAAAATAAATGAAATGGTTGAATAAAGTGTAATGCCAGCACCATTAACGTCATCGACATCGTCTTTATCATAAATTTTTAATCTATATTAAGCTACGATTTCACAAACGCCATCCATCGTCGGCCCTTGTAGTCAATTCCTGCACTTTACTATTCCTTGTTTAGTCTAGTTATTTTATTTTTTTATTTAGTTTTATTAAGTTCTGAGTTTTATTTTATTTTGTGTAACGTTGGCGGATGTTATGTCGCGCCGTCGTTTTAACGATGGGAAAAAAATGTCTACTGTGCAGCGACATCGTAACATTTACATGCAACTTTTAAACGCAATTGCAAAAAAAAAACAGAAAACAGAAAACAAGCGAAATAAATGGGGAAAAAACTAAAGTAGGCCAGTGATTGCTTTGTTTTTTATCAGAAACAAAAAGAGTTGAATTTAGGGAATTACAAACAGTAGAAGCATCAACTATAACAACAATGGCATTGGCTGCAATTCAACCAACATCAGTAGCAGCAATTGCAGCAGCTGTAATCAACCGTAGGATAATGTGTAATGATGTTTTATGTAAGTTGTAGTCGTTCTTTGTAATGAACTAAATGTAAAAAGCAATCTCTCTACTCTTCTACAGGTCGCCATCAAATAAACAAAAGTACAGAAAAAATTGCAAAAAAAAAATATTTATTGAAAAGGAAATGCATTTTTCGCCATTACAAACAAAAATTAAAGCTTTTTTTTTTGTTTGTTATTCATCTACCATGTGCGTATTATGTTACCACTGACAATACGTTTGTGAGAAGTGTAATTGAATTGGTAATAGCGCAGTAAGGGATGATTAAGAAATGCTTTTAGCTTCAGAGAGGTAGACTTCAAGAGGAGAGATAAGATTTGAGCAAATATTTGTAAAAAACTACGAAAATTTGGTTTTTGACATACATATATGTATGTATGTACGGGTATATGATAACAAATCAAATGAACGAGTGTAATGATTAGTGGGCCGGAGTAAAAATATTAAATATACAGGGTGTTTCAGAATTCAACAGCAAGCCGAAACAAGGTGACAGGATTGATTTTAACCATCATGAAAAAAAGAAAACAAAAAAAAATCTAGCAAAAATAAAAAGGCTTGTACGAATAAACAGTTCAATTGAGTAAAATATTTTTTTTTAGATTTTTTTCGCAATTTTTCTCATGGTGATAACAATCAATCCTGTTTCGGCTTGACGTTTAAGTCTGGGACCCTCTGTATATGTTCTTAGATTTTTTCGTTCAATTATCTAATTTTTGCACCTTTAGAACTTCAAAAAATTATAATAATAACAATATGTTATCAATCAATTGAGTTTTATTCACTATATTAGCATCTAACATTCAAAGCTATAAAGAAATGTAGAGACGTGTATAAATGGAAAAAGCTTGTATTTTGTGTTTTGACTGGTATTCTTAGAGCATTTTTCTTTTTAAATTCTCAATAATTTATTTAGATTATTGGCATATAAAGTTGAATGTTTGAGAATATCTTTAAAAAAAATTTCCAAAGTCTACTGATGATTAGGGTAGCTACTATAAAATTTCGAAATATAAACAGCTGGGAAACATAGAAAACAAGCTGTTTATTATTTTTTGAATAATATTTTATAATAATTATATAATTAATAATTTTCTTGAATATGTTAACAAATCATTAACGAAATATTGAACATAAATTATATTGTTAAACGTTTTTTATATAAAAAGCAATCTTCTGAAGATCTGAAGCTGCAAATTAATTAATTGAAACAATTAAGTTTTTTATTCGCTATTTAAGCTTCTAACATTTAAATAGCGAATAAAAAACTTAATTGTTTGAATTTTTGTTCTCTGCTTTTCGATACTTTCAAAAAGCAAATCGTAGCAACCAACGGTTGTTCATTTGTTTGAAAGGTGTAAAGAAATGTTAGAGACGTTTATAAATAGAAAAGCTTGTTTTTGTGTTTTGACGGATATCATTAGAGCATTTTTCTTTTTAAATTCTCAGCAATTTATTTGGGTTGTTGGGATATAAAGTTGAATGTTTGAGAATATCTTTCAAAAATGTTCAAAGTCTACTGATGATTAGGGTAGTTCCTATGAAATGTCGACATATAGATAGCTGGGAAACATAGAAAACAAGCTATTTATAATTTTTTATTAGATAATAAAAATATATTTTAAACTCTCCCCACTTTAAGAAGATTTTATGATTTATTGTATTAAAACTTGTTAAATTCTCGAATAGTGTAATAGTTAGAAAGTTTTTAAAATACGGTAAGACTTGGACTTTCTTTAAAATGTTTATGTTTGAAGATAAGTCTTTTCGATTCATCTGGTTAACAATTGTATAAAAATCAATGTAATAATAATAATAATAATAATAATAATAATAATAATAATAATAATAATAATAATAATAATAATAATAATAATAATAATAATAATAATAATAATAATAATAATAATAATAATAATAATAATAATAATAATAATAATAATAATAATAATAATAATAATAATAATAATAATAATAATAATAATAATAATAATAATAATAATAATAATAATAAAAATTGGCCAATTGATTAGCCGACTATTTTGCAGCCGATAGCGTGTCGTAGTTGATGGTAGTTTTCTTCGTTGCAAACAGAGTGAAAATTTGACTTGTGGTTTCCATACAGGAAACTTTTTCGTCTTCCTTTGGATTACTTCTTCAGGGAGAAAAAAAGGACCTTGAGCTAGAGAGCAAATATTAAATTACAACTTTTCTTTAAACTAAAAATGAAAGATAATTTAGAAGTAGCATAATCTTCTTATTATTATAATCAGTCGTAAAGCAGCTCTGGGCTGTGGAATAGTTCTCGCGTCATCGTAATTATTTCTTGAGTGCAGTCAGGCCTGCTATTGTAGTTTGTTTGGCTTTCGAGGGTTTTGCGTTTCGCTCTCACTGGTTAAAAATTACTGTTAATAACATCGCGTCATACAAGACATTTCAAAACAAACACTTCAGTGCCGAAATGTTTTAAACATATAAACGAATACTGTCCTACAAACAGCACCAAACGCAAGTAGAACCAACTGAAGTAGAACAAAGTTGAAGTAGAACTTCAAACACTGAAGTAATGTTCTACTTCAGTTTTGTTTATTAAATTTATTAGTGCTGTTGACGTTTTTATCTTTGAATTAGTGCACAAGCGCTGTATACAAAGTATGCTCATGTACCAATGTGTTAGCGCCAATGTTTTAGACGCTCGCTATGTTTTGTTATGAGTCATCGTTTATTTGCTTCAGTCTGATGTTTTGTTTTGGTTTTTGCTATGAAACAGAAATCAAGTACTGTCAAGCACTGTCGTATATACATATGTTTCAAAACTATGAAGTGTTTGCTCTGTATTGTTTTAAATATTGTTCTAAAATACAGTGCTTAGAACTACTGCATAGTAGTGAGATGTGTTCTTTAGAATATTCTATGCAGCCTTTTAATAAATATTACTATTATTTTCCTATAGAGTATATCCTTTCACACATTTTAAAAATAAAACTTAACCCTGTTTAATATACAACTCCTTAAAGACTCTTCTGAGGTTTATCTGACGAGTAGCAATTGCAAAAACATCTACTATATTTGCTTATTTTTTATACATTTACTAACAAGCAAGTCTTTCAATCTAGCAAGGTTTATTAGGCGCTGAATAAAGATTTTATTGTTCAATATACCCGTACTCTTATAGATAAACCAAAACAAATATCATTCCGTATTTTATTCTTCGTTGTTCAACAACATTTAAAATTTGCGCACAATTTTCCCGAATGCAAACACCTAATCAAATATGCTGAGCAAAAGAATCATGAGTTGCACGAACTGCATTTAGATTTCAAAGCCCGTTTTTGTAAAGGCTCTGCTCATGGTTGAATTTGTCAAATCAGTTGGGCAAAAAACGTACGTTAAAGTATGACTTAAAATTCACAGCGCGCATTATGGTTAGACCACCCTTTAAAAGAATAATTGTAATAACCCAGCGAAAACTTCTATTTTTTTTTTTTTAACCCAGCGAAAACTTCTATTGCAAAGTAATGTGTTAAAATGCTAATAAACATACTCTTCACTACTTCTACTTTGGCATATTAAGTCATTATTTGAACATGGCGATGTCATAGGAGGCAAGTATTTACCATTCTCGCTTACGAATAACTATTTGAAAATGTCATTAAAAAAGCTAATTGCTTATATGCTTTGATTCATGAGTTGGTGTCGATAAAAACGATCAAAATGGCTGAAGATGTTTTGTATAAATACATAAACTGTAATGGAAAATTTTATGTAATATAAAAAAACATGACTTTAAATCACGGTATAAATGCATACGTACAAACGATATCTCTTGAAAAAGTGCTTAGAGAAAGAAGTATGTGTGCCCTTTTAAACACCTTGTTTTGTTTTCATTAAAAACCGTTTCCATAAAAATTTATTTTTTACGTCATGGAATTAAGCACGGAACTGGTTTTTAGTACTGTTTATCATCTTAGCATTTTAAAATTTTATAGCTAATAGATTTGAAAGAGTCTGGTAGCGCATATGTAATGCTAGCATTACATTTACACTGGGTATTCATAACCTGTAAGTCATAATGAAAGCAAAACAAACGACACGAATACTAAATTTGCCAGAACAGCAAAATTTATAAAAGCAACTTTTAACTTACTACATTTTTTATCTTAGCAAATCCAAGTATAACTCAAATTCTTTTATTAAATTTTCATTGCAAATACTGTATACGTAAATTTTCAAAAAACAACTACTTTTATACGTATATATACAACAGATATTAAACAAGTCATTACTTAACTAATTATAAGTAATGCAGGCGGTAAATACTATGATATTAAGAAAAATATGTTTTTAAGTACACAGAAAAAAATAGATGCCATATTGATAAAAAAATTTGCACTATTTTTATCAAATTTCCTGTGAAAAAGATTTTTTGCCGGATTGATATTTCAAATTATAAAGTAGAAATAGCTTTTTCACTTAAAAGCAAAAATTATTGAGTTGACAAAATTTTTTTGTTAATATGCAAAATATACTTAACAAAAAAAATTGTTAAAGAAACAACAACGCTTCACTGTTATATGACAACCTTTTAAATTTATTTAGTGAATAACAGTCAATAATTCGGAAAACTTTTTATTAATTGCATTTTATTAATAGATATTTCCAAAAATTCATTATTAATAATAATTTAATTAAGTCAATGCAAATTTTGTTAAATTGATGTTTTTTTATTAATAACATAACTTGATTGAAAAAAAATCTCATCTATTTTTTTCTGTGTAAGTGCAACACATTACCAAGCTTTCGCTGGGAATTTATGTACATAATAAAGTATATAAGTAAAATTTTTAGTTACCTTAATAATTTTCGGTGTACCTATTTTTCAAATTTATATCTTTTGAGCTTACTATATCTTCTCTAAAAATACGTAACAAACTATCAATTTATGAAAAGATTTATGAAATTATCCAAATCGCATGACTTGTAAAAAAGAAGTATATATGTATATACATATTTATATATAAGTTACGTATTACCTAAAGGGGAAAAGGAGCCTAAATACATAGTTATTTATTTAAATTCATATGTATACATGTCCATACTTCTTTATTCAAATACTTATTTTTCTTTTGATTCCCTACAGACCTTATAATTTAGTGAATATATATGAATTTTCTTATTATAATGTAAAGCTGGTAACACTGTGGGAAGTGGAGAAATTCCATTTGGCAAAATTTATATAATGAAATTTACTGTTTTTTATATTCTTGAATTTTTTAGTATTAGTATGCTCTAGAACACTTGCCACGGTGCTACCAACTAAAACCACGTAAGGTAATATTTCTGAATTTTTAATAAACTGTTACTGTTCTCCATAACGGTTGTTCATTTTCTTTACCTCCCAAATTATAATTACACTACGGAGTAATTATAATTGTAAGCTCCAATCTAGATAGTTTTCAGCGCCTTCTAATTGCTAGTTGGAGATTAGCTAAACAACAATTTGTTCAAGTCCATATCAAAAAAGGTACCATTCACAACAAAAAAAAAAAAAATGTCTTTAACTGCATACGATATCGAACTAACTATTGTATCGAATAAAATTGCGATACGTGTAGATTATGGCAAACGATACGTGTCCTATCGTAACCTATACAAAATGTAATCAAGAGAAGAAGGCAAAAAAATGGCTAAGAAATTTTTCTTTGAAAAATATGGTATACTCGTTATTGTCATATGTTTTCTAAAAGAAGGAGCATAAAAAAACTGTTTGGTGCTTTTATATTATTACGACATAATTCATATTATTGCCATACAATTCATAGCACACAATATCGAGTGTGCAATGAAACTTATTCAATATTGTATGCGGTGATTTGGCCCCTGATCTGCTAGACAAAAAGCTGCAGCAATTGTAACGAGCGTTTTATTTCGATGCATTTGAATGTTTTCTATGTTAGATGCTAAGACAGTACCCCATGACTGTACCCCATAGGCTTTAGAATAGTGTTGTACAGCATATTAGAAGCCAGTACGTTTCTTAGCGAACCCCAGGATATGTTGGCTGAAGGGCACGTCTATCACCTTCTTTGTCACGTAAGTAGCTCTCCAAAAGCATTTTATTTTTTATCTTTAACTTAGAGGATGAACCCTACGTACGCAGTGTATTGTGAAGCTGGGGAAATAGGAGAGGAAAGAGGAATTAGTGTTTGTGGAAGTTTGGATTGCAGCTAATAATAACAACACGGAAACACCAAACAAATGTTAATACAACATTTAAAGTGTTGTAATTAAATTCATTACAAGTCATCAGTGCCCAGTGTATATCTAAGACACTACTCATACTAACAAATATTAGTTCAATACCTCTCACACTCCTGGGTAATGAATTACACTGAAAAGAAATTAATAATGAATATATAAAGAAAACGGACGACAGCGAGAAAACACGTGTACATACTAAGATTTAATAGAAAACACTACTTCTTCCGGCCTGCGACTTATCTCGATGTAATTTGGTTAAAAAAGAGAAAACACAGACGGCTGTAAAAATCACCTGTGCACTGGATGGAAGACAAAACAGGCAGTTTATACATTAATTATGTCCGATTTAATAAAAGGTAATAAACGTTATCTCAGCTTATGAAAAATGAAGCAGTAAGCTTTTGCATTTTAATAGCTCTGAGAATTCTAATAAAATAAAAACTCTTGGTTAAAAAAATTGCTAAACATTCTCACAGAAATGAAAACTGAACATCGCGAAGTGGGTACTGTAGTTGCGTATTACATTATGCCACATTAATTAATTTTTCTTTTATTTTTACACAATCTGTTAGCTGAATAATGGAATACTGAAGTTTTTATTTTCGAGCGATTCGGAATTGTCGGTATATCCCTCCGTTAATGGAGAAATAGACCTTCTTCACATCTAGTACACCAAGAAAATAATACCCTTTCCAGTTTTATAACGAAATGGATAAGACGTAAAGATATTTTAATAATGAAAATAAAAACAAAATAAAAATAAAGGCATTTCCTTCGCTAGTCAAGCACCTTTAAACTTAACCTTAGTCAATATATCTTGTTTAGCCCTGTATTGAAGTAATATCTTTATGGGTACAACTATTTGTCGTTTAAGATGTTCTCACTTTAATAATTTTCATGCTAATCCTTTTAACTAAACACCTTTTTTCGCATTAAAATAAGAATCCTTTTTTCTGGCTACGTCATTGTTAAGTTCATTTGTATTTATGTATGTATGCATTTCTTTTCTTCTTTTCCATTTTGCTCTTCTTTAGTCCTGTAGATTTTGTTGACATGGGATTTATTGTTATTATAATTTAAAACGCGAAAGTTTAAGTTCTTCATGCCATTGTTAAGCGCTTAAAAGCAAGGGTTCGTCTATGCGTTTCTTACTTGGAAAAAGGTTTCAAACAAATGCAATGGCAAAACGATGTTTGGATGAATGAGTTGTTAAATAGATGGTTGGATAAATGGGAAATAAGAAGGATGGCTGTATCATCGTCATCACATGCAGCTGCAATTGCAACTGCAATTCCAATTGTATTTCTGGAACTTGTACTACTTCTAAACAATTAAACTTCAGCCAGCATCAATTATCATCATGCTGACCACAGTGCGTATTTACGAGTACTACTGCAAAATATTTGTTGCTGTCGTTGTATTTTCATTCTTGCTGTTTTTGAAGAGAGTTAAATACTAAACAATACGTAAAGAAAAAAGAAAAGGAATATTAAATGAATGAAAAAATAAAATTCGACTGCTAATGTGTGAATAAATGCAGCAAATAAGTGTACGAGTATGTTTGTGTATTTTGATGTTCAAGGGTCGGTCGGTCATTTTGTCGGGTCGTCGTTTATCAGGAAATGTGTTTGGGTTTGTACATATTTGCATGCATTGCCGGTTGTTTTCATTGAAAGCGAGTTTATTGCAATCAATTGCATTTTCTTTTATTGCAAATGCATACATATGTACATAGATATAAATACATCTACACAAGCACACCTTTTCCAATGATGTAAAGGGGAGGATTTGGCTTTATTTTTGCAATTTTCTGCCTAGTATTTACTGATACTTCTGACGTTTGCTGTTTGTTTTTCAGATTGTTTGTTGCGTAGTCCAGTATTGATGGTGAATGAACTTTTTCAACTTAAAAATACAAATGTTTGTTGTTTCTTGTTTGCTTTTGTACTCATATATAACTTATGTATGTGTACATACATATATGAATGGATATATGTATGTATGTATGTATGTATGTATGTATGTATGTATGTATGTATGTATGTATGTATGTATGTCTGTAACTCGTATATATTTTAAACTTTAGCATTATTATTTTGAACTATTATATTTTATAAACATATAAATACGCAATTTGTTTAATGTTATTCAATTGCATATATTACAATAAATGGGTTTATACTACAATTTACACAGCAAAATATCAGTCTCGCTTACTAACCTGCCTTGACATCACATGATTTTTATTTGCAATATCCTACTTAGCGGACTCTTTGCTTCACTAAATTTTAGTTTCTTTCAAAGCAACCTGTAAGCACAACTTTTAAGTCTAAGCATCTCAGAGATTTTTTTCTCTTCATAATCTTCAAAACTTTCTATTGCGATGCGAAAGAAAAATGGTTCGTAATCGAAGAATTGGTACCCTATATTGTGTTTTCGTACTTTCCTTTCGCATTTAATTTTTCCCTTTCGCACATTTTATTTTATCATTATTCGCTCTTGTTTTTTTTTTGTGGTACCAGTGTTGCTTCATTTTCAAACTATTTCGCGAAAAAGTTTGCGCAAACAGCACAAAGTACCAAATTATACTATTATCGCAATGCAATAGTGAGTAACCCCCCTGTATTAATTATTTTCTCTGAAGCAGTTTAGAATATATACATTAGCTTTCATAGAAAAATATCACTTGCAGAAGTAATTGCATCACCGTATGTGGCAGAGGATGTACTATTTAGTTTAATAATAAAATTTATTTAAGATGCATTTTTCATTCCCATCAATAAAATTCATGGCTACGGATTAGAGAGGCAAACTTGTAGGATGTTATATTAAAATCGCTTACCAATGCGAAATTTATTTTTACTGGGTACATATGTTTAACTATGGGGTATTCCAGTTTTTATTACACTGTGGGCAGATTTTGACAGATGCGAAAAAAGTTGAGCATAAATTTATATAAGCATATATGGATATGTAAGTTCTTCCGTTCTTATTCATCTTATTCATATTATCCCTTTACACTGAAAATCAAAATTGGTTTACTCGTAACCAAATCGAGCTAACATGAGACCAGAAAAAGCTTTAAGTGCGGATTGTGGGGAATTACGTTAAAATAATGTTTAAAGTATGCTGAACCACTTGAATGTATTTTTAAAATACCTGGAAAAAAAATCTGTTCAAGAAAGTGTTGCTTTATATATTTGTTTTTGTTTAGTAATTGGCAAATACAGACTTAGACCCAATGTAAACTGAAAATAGCTTAAATGCTATTATACATTGTAATAAAATTATGAAAGTTAAAAGCTTCACATTGTGCAACAAATAGAAAAACTTGTAAATACCCAAAGTTGCTGATTACGTCTGTAAAATATAAAATTTCTCCGAAGTCTCGGTAAATATCGCAAGCGCAGAGACGGGATTTTGTCTATGTACATGATGCGTGTTTGGTCTGTCCACAACAATAAACTAAAAGATTTGCTTACTTAAAAATAATTGGATAATTGAACGACTTTTATGCACACTCAAGTGGAATTAAAACTATCTATTGGAACAAAAATCTTGATTCGACCACTTATTCCTTACATTGCATTGAACGAATCTTATGCACACTCACGAGGAATTAAAACAATCTATTGGAACAGAAATCTTGATTCGACACTTTTTCCTTACATTGCAACACATGTACTTGAACACGGATCTTGTATAATCGATCAGAACTTAAGCCGGTAAAATTTATGACAAACATAAGTAATTTTTTAAGTCGTACGGTTTGCTTTTGACAAAATGTTTTTTAAAATGTTTAGTTTCCAAATAAACATAGTCATTAGGTTAGATTACGAAGTAGCTCTAAACAGATTTCGTTGGGCATTTCAATTGCCCTTATAAATATATTTTATTTTTATTTTATACGTATTTAGAAATTAAAGGATCGGCTTTTATGTATATATCGGTGTTGACGAGCTATTAAGGGTTTTCACGATGGCTAATGTGTAAATTTGAAACTTGTAAATTTGCGGTGCATATTATGGTTGATCGTGAGCATACCCGTTTATTTTTGTGCAAAATTGTTCTGGAAACACAAACCTTCTGGCTGCACTACAATTATATACAAACCAGTAAAAAATTAAATATTTTAAACTTTTTTGCGTTCTTTATGGGTTAAGTTTGATTTGTATTTGGAGCTTTTCGTACTATCTTTGCCTGTTCAAAGTTCTTCACTCATCACACTTGATTTTTATATTTTTTCTTTTTAAATAATTTATTAAATTTCTAGTTTATTTTAAAGACCGCTAAAATTTTCAAATTACATTATTATATATGTATACACAATAACAATATTGCGCTAATTTTGTTGTTGTCATGTGTTATTGTTTACATTCGTTTGCACTTGAGAACTTTTGCAAACATTTTTATGCCCTTCACAAAAATGTAAAGGGTATATATAAGTTTGTGATTCCGTTTGTAATTTCTACAGTTTTTTTTTGCGACCCTATAAAGTATATATATTCTGATTCAGAATTAATGGAAATGTCGATTAAGCGATGTCCGTCTGTCCGTCTGTCGGTCGTTGAAATACCGTTTCTGAGAAAACCATTAGACATAGAAACTTTTTTCTTTCACCATTCTATTACTCCATATTGCCATGTGTTTGCTATTGAAATTCAGTAATATCGGTCCACGTATAGCTGAGATATATTCAAAATTCCAAAAAAAAGCCATGAATTTTTAAAAATTTTGTATGGAAATTTTTAACAAAAAAAGTTGTTTGTTTTGCTTCAAACTTCACACACTCATTAGGCAAGGTGACTAAAAGGCAAAATTTTTTTTTCAGATATCGGTCCCTATATACCCGAAATATAGCCCAAATCGGGTTCTTCATAAAAATGTCGCGTAAGCGAACTGAAACAACTTTTTTTGCTTAAAAGCGGTTGTAGTAATAAAATAAGGTCATATAAATATTGAAAATGAAAATTTCCGATATCGGTCCATATATACCCGAGATATAGCCTAAACCGCGGTTTTAATGAAAATGTCGCGTAAGTGAACTTAAACATCTTTTGTTTGCTTAAAAACAGTTCTGGTAATGAAATAGGGTCATATAAATATGAAAAATGAAAATTTTCGATGTCGGTCCATATATACCCGAGATATAGCCTAGACCGGGTTTTACATAAAAGTGTCGCGTAAGCAAACTAAAACAACATTTTTGTGCTCAAAAGCACTTCTGGTAATGAAATCAAGTTATATAAATATGGAAAATGAAAATTTCCGATATGGGTCCATATATACCCGAGATATAGCCTAGAACGGGTTTTTCATGGAAATGCCGCGTCAGCGAAATTAAACAACTTTTTTTGCTTAAAGCGGTTCTGGTAATAAAATAAGGTTATATAAATACGAAAAATTAAAATTTCCGATATCGGTCCATACATACCGCAGATATAGCCTGGAACGGCGTTTTCATGAAAATGTCGCGTAAGCGAACTTTAACAACTTTTTTTTTATTAAAAACAGTTCTGGTAATAAGATGAGGTCATATAAATATGGAAAATGAAAATTTCCGATATCGGTCCATATATACCCGAGATATAGCCCAAACCGGGGTTTTCATGAAAATGTCGCGTAAGCGAACTTAAACAACTTTTTTCACCTTAAAGCAGTTCTGGTAATAAAATAAGGTTATATAAATATGGAAAATGAAAATTTCCGATATCGGTCAATATATACCAGAGATATAGCCTAAACCGTGGTTTCCATGAAAATGCCGCGTAAGCGAACTTAAACAACTTTTTTCGCCTTAAAGCAGTTCTGGTAATGAAATAAGATTATATAAATATGGAAAATGAAAATTTCCGATATCGGTCCATATATACCCGAGATATAGCCCAAACCGGGTTTTTCATGAAAATGTCGCGTCAGCGAACTTAAACAACTTTTTTCACCTTAAAGCAGTTCTGGTAATAAAATAAGGTTATATAAATATGGAAAATTAAAATTTCCGATATCGGCCTATATATACCCGATATATAGCCTAACCGGGTTTTTGATCAAAATGCCGAGTAAGCGAATTTAAACAACTTTTTCGTGCTCAAAAGCAGTTCAGGTAATGAAATAAGGTTATATAAATATGGAAAAAGAAAATATCCGAAATCGGGCCATATATACTCGAGATATAGCCTGAACCGATTTTTCCAATAACATTTTTTTTTTTGCTGAAAAGCAGTTCTTGTTATAAAAGAAGGTTACGAAAATAGAGGAAAATTAAAATTTCTGATATCGGTCCTTATATACCCTGAACCGATTTTTCCATTAAAAATTATTTTTTTTTTGCTGAAAAGCAATTTTCGTTATAAAAGAAGGTTACTAAAATACAGAAAATAGAAAATTCCGATATCGGTTCATATATAACCGAGCATATTCAGGTCACATTTTTAATATACTATACATATTCGTGACTATCGTGAAGGGTATTTTAGATTTGGCCCAGCCGAATATACTACACTCTTACTTGTTTTGCTTAAGATTTTTCTAGTGTAAAGACATGAAGCAAACTGCATGCATTTTAATGCTGAGTGAAAAAAAGGACGTATATGTTCTCACATTTGCATCGTTTGCATTACCCATCGTGAAACCCCTTATTATTTTGTGAGACATCACACAAATGCACTTTGATTCTCCCATACTTTATCATAATTAAAGAGATCTGATCTTTTCTATAAATATCGAGACGTTAGCGTCAAGTATAGTAGGTATACAAGTAGCCATTTTGTCACAAATCGAGTCGTGAAATGTTACGTTTTAATGTGTCTGCATTCAATTTTTCACTTTTTTAAAATACCTGCTACAAAGTCATAATAAAACAAATAAGAGTGTAGTGTATTCGGCTGGGCAAAATCTCTAATACTCTTTACGTAAATATATAGTATATTACAAGTTTCAACTAAATACGCTGTTTTTATAATAATGATAGTTCATGAAATTTTTAGATGCAAAATAATACTTTCTGGAAAACTCTGTTCTTGCAAATATTCTTATTTCTCAGTTGCTATTGGTGAAGCATATCTAATGCATTTCGCTGGTGCTCATCAGTAGATTTCGACCAAAAATTGTGTTTTCCTACTATACTCGTAAAGGTAAGAAATTATTACTTAACGGCAAATAAAATTCCATCATGACAGCTGTAAGTAGTCGGGTACATTTTTGCTTTTTGGCTACTTTCACCCAAATATGAAAATAACCGATCCATATGTGTGTGTTCCATGCTTTATTGTTGCTGTGATGCTGTCAATCGGAGATAAAATTCCTATTGAAGTCAAAAAATCTTCGATATCATTTTTCTCCGTTTTCGATATAAATCTCCAACTACATAAACTTCCGCACTGACATTCTGGAAGCAACTCCTCAATTTTTCGATTGCACTTTGATAGAACAAAGAATACAAAGTTTTGGAAAAAGGTGGGCTTATATACAAAGCAATAAAACATATTCCCTTAGCACGGCACGTTTTATATTGTATTGCTTTTTCATTGCGAATATATTCTTCTCCAAACAAATATTCTTCATCCATAGAGGAGGAAAAATATGTATATGTGTAGCCTTTACATCTTCGTCAAGGGTATAAAAATATACCAATTTGATTGGCAAATGTATTTTAGGCATCGTGAAGTTTTAAACGATTGTTTTTTCATTTGGGTTATATATATAGGGTTGAAACGGTACGAGTAAATACAAGTAAATACTTGATACTTTTCGTTCGATACCAAGTACTTTTGGTATGGATGCTTTACCACTGAGTACCAAGTAGGCATCGGTCAAAAATAGTCGTATCGGTCAGAAATACTCTTTCTGTGTTGGGAAACCATATTTACCATAATTTTATTTGGTTTCAAAGTTTTTATCAAATAAATCCATGCAAATGGGACTACCAAAATCGGGTGTTGCATTTTATTAAAAGAGACGGTAAGTCACCGTCCATACTATGAAACATTTGCTGCAAAACATTCCTAAATTCTCTTTTGAAACTGCATTCGTGTTCACACTGAAGGTTTTTTTTGCACTTTGTGTTGTTTGAAGTACTCGTACCTTCTTCTTATATTTAATTTTTGACAGTTTTGGACAAATGGAAAATATTTTTTTGTTTGAAATTAAATGCATTAATTACATTTTTTCACATTAATTTGTTTATTTTTTTGTGTAACTATTTGATTTTTAATATTAACAAAATTAGAAAAGTGTTTGTATATGCAATTAGCGCAAATAAAGAAATTAAATTAAAAGAAATTGCAAATATAATTGTCTATCGGAAGGTGTGAATGAGAAACTCAACAAGAACTGCATGTACGAGTACATGAAACGTGTGATATCGCCAAACTCGAAAGTTTTGCAGCAAATGTTTCATAGTATGGACGGGGACTAAGATGGAGCTCACGATCTTGAGATACTAAAATTAATAATCCAGTTACTAAAACCATTCGAATTTGTCACTGAAAAAAAAAAAATAGTTTTTCTTCGTCCATTGAATGTGTCAGATAGTTACAAAAGAAATTATTGGTTGAATGTAGCTGAAGAATTGTTACGATAAAATTTCCGCGTTTTAAAAATCTTCGCTTCCGTGGTCCTAATTAAGACACCTCAATTTCAGCCAGTGGATCAAAAGATCAATTCCATAACGAAGATTTTGATTTTTGAATCGACCGGTACAAGTATCGATGCTTTTTCTTCGATGCCGACTAAGAATCAATACTTTGCGACCGATACCCTAAGTATAAGTATCGATACCCTAGTGGTATCGTTTCATCCCCATATATCGATATCGGAAACTTTTCCTTTTTGTCTTTTAATAAATTTCTTCTATTATCATAACTGATTTTAGGCAAAACAAGTAAGAGTGTGGTATATTCGGCTGGGCCGAATCTAAAATACCCTTCACGATAGTCACCTAAATATATAGTATATATTACAAATTTGAACTAAATATGCTTTTCATTTTCTGTAATTTATTAGCTTCCTTTATTATTATTATTATTTCGCTTATCCGAAATATTTAATTAAAAAATCGGTTTAGGCTATATCTCGGGTATGTATGGACCGATATCGGGGAAAAATTTTTTTTGCCCTTAAATCGGCATGTTTTATAATTATGTAAAGTTTGAAGAAAAACAAGCAAGTTAAAAACAAAAAAATTTTAATACAAAATTGCAAAAAATAATGGCTTTTTTCGGTATTTTGGATATTCTCAGCTACATATATGTAAACCGGTTTTACTGAATATCAATAGCAAGCCCGTGAATCGATGAAGTAAAAGAATGGTGGAAGAAAAAAGCTTGTATGTCTAATGGTTTTCTCAGAAATGGTATTTCAACGGCTGATTTTCTATCAATGCTGATTCAGAATATGATTCAATATGTTCTTTCAATATAATTTTATATTAGTTTTTCTGGACTTTCGTGATATACTTTCCGCTTTTAAAAATAATAATTTTTCAATTTTTTTTATTTTTTATTAGTGTATTTATTTCTCTATTATTGTAAATTCACAGTAATATTTTAATATGGTAGTGGTATGTAAGATGCGAGTGAACTAAGGACTGATACAGTAACAGTTTTGTTCTAGTAGGCAATTTGTTTCTAAATTTATAAAGAACACCAATTCCTGAAGAAATATTTGCCTTCAAGGCAATTATATGATTATCCCACAGAAGATTATGACTTAATTTAATGCCAAGATATTTGACATTTTCAGACTCGCATATTGCATTTCCATCAATGTGTATTTCCATAAATTCTTCTCTTCTATAAACATACGGCTTAAATCTGATAAAGTTTGTTTTTTTAGCATTCAACATCAATTTATTCAGCCTTAGAAACTCTGACAAGACCACAGCATCTTGTTCAATTTGGGTTTATATTTATAAAAAATGCATATATCTTATGCGTACATAAATAATTTTCCATCAAAGGTTATATTTTTCAAATCATCGGTATACATTTTAAATAAAAGTGGTCTTAACACACTTGAATTTCAATACCGGAATTCGCTGAATCAGTTAATAAATTGTTTGGTCTGTGAAGGATTTCGTGGATTGAACCAAAAATTTAGTAAAATTAGCTATTGAACAATAAAGGAATACATTTCCATCTAGTAGATCTTTTAGGAGCGACACAAACTATAGAATCCCATAACGCAATGAATGAAGTCTTTGATTATAATTCCAAATCGGAATTACATATTATTATAATTTTTTTTGTGTACATATGCAATAGCTGTAAACGAAAAGTATATTACATAGAGCAACATTATGGAAATTTTATTTAAGTTTAGAAAATTTGACACAAGATTACATTACACAAACTAACGTTTTGTTGATTCAGCATAAATATTTTTTGAAAGAAAATTGTTTTTTTTCGACAAAAATTTTATTGATTTTATTTTTATTATATTTTTTTTGTGTGTACGAGTATATAACAACATAAACTAGGACATTATATTTTTTGTTGTTTAAGTAAATTGCTGTTTTCGTTCAACCAATATTTCTGTTAAATATTTGCTCAAGTCCACGAATTACTATACAAGTCCGCACTTAAACAATTCATTAACTGATTCATTGAGTTTCGCTATTGAATATGAACAACATTTTTTCTATGTGCAGACCCTTAATAAAGGTCTGTCAAGCATTTACTTGTTGACAAATTGTGAACTAATCGCCTAAATTTAAATAGACAACTCGAATGCTCAATTAGTTCTAAGAGAAAAATCTTCTATTTCGAAAGGAATTAGCTTGGCGACCATCCAAAAACAGAATAAAATATTTATATTCTTTTGTCACTCGCTCGTGGGAATAGTGCATGACATGTTTTTAGCAATGCAGATGTAATTTTTTGCACCGTTAAATGACTACATCTCGTCTGTTACCTCAAGAACATTGATTTTGTATAAAACGTAGAGTAATGTCATCTAACAAAACTTTAACTAGAGCGTGTTCTATTTCGTTATGTATAAACACATCTGACATTAGAAATCTCTGCTACGCGAAAAATTCAGTGGCGGTTGGTCTTAGACAGTATCACTAGTCGGCTGAAAAAAAATTTACAGCAGTGATATTTTATTAAATAATTTTTTATAATAATAAACATATTCAATACCAATTCCTTAAACGGTCTATGCATTTTTTATACAAGCTTTACATCTTTGCAATCAGAAAAGAAAAAAGCTGTTGAAACGTCTGTTCTTTCGTGTCGCAGGCCAACATTTTTCGATGGCAGCAATCCATTTGTGATCAGCGTGACTTTGATATTAAAGTGAGGCAATATCAGACGTACATGTACACATACGTTTGTGAGCAAATTTTATAAACCTTCTGTAAAAATTAAAAATTTTGACAGACATGAAGCATTACAGGAGGAAATATATAATAAAAAACCGGACGTAAAATCATGTCGTCTGTGGATGCCTTTAAGGACATTCTGTTTGAAATTTCCCACACTCTGGTGCTAATTAAAGTTTAAGGTAAAAGGATGATCCCACACATACCACTTTTTATTTCTTAACTTTATTTTGGTTGCCACACTCTGTTTAGGTAGTGGCGGAAACTTTAAACATTCCATCAGTAGTCTACGGCTTACCGCAGACTATTAACTTTGATATTTAATTATTTGATCTTGTTTAAGTAAATATTTCCCATTTTTGCAGCTAAAGATCGTTTTTTATTTTTTATAAAAAATTCAACAATATTTATTTTCAATATTTCGATAAAAATTTGTTATCATCCTCAGGAAATTGATAACATATTAATTTTATCCTCAGGAAAATTAATAACATATTAATTTTCCTGAAGATGATAACAAATTGTTCTCGAAATATTGAAAATAAATACTGTTGGATTTTTTATATATAAAAAAAATAAAAAACGATTTTTAGCTGCAAAAATAAGAAATATTTGCAGACGATTAACTTTTTTTTTAATCTTTTATGTTTGCAAAATCCAGTCATACGAGTATTCTGTTGTTAAATATTTTAGAATTGCCTTAAAAATGTATTAGCTAAAGCTTTGTAATTCATGAACGAACGGATTAAATTATATATGAGCGCAGCAAGTCTGTCACTTTACTGAGCACCTTTGTTTTCATAGATCGTACTTGACGGATTCTTTAATTCAAATATCTCTTTTTATATCAAATTTGTTTTATTTTATGTATTATATTTGAAGTTTTGTTTAATTTTTTTTTCTTTTGAGTTTTTCGGTACTGTGGCACTTGGGCCACCTTAACTTTTGTAATATAGTATCTCACAATACTCCAAAAAAATTTAATGAAAATTGTTCATTTTATATAAATTTTTTTCTGTGATTATTATCTGATTTTCTGATCGAAGACTGATAACTATAAACACTTCTTGTGGAGAATAATTTAATTTTAGTTGAATTGATCGCTCTTTTTAACAAACGATTTATAATAGCTTAATGGTAAAAATTGTGTTTTTATAATTATGTATGTAAATATAAATTTGCATTCTAGAATGTCAACTAATTGACAATTTTTGTATAAGATTTTATAATCTACTAATTGAGTTGTAATATTCCGTGTGATAATTATGTAAATATAAATTCACCTTCTAGAATGTCAACTAATAAGCTGTTCATACATATACGTTTTAATTAATTCAATTATCAGTTTTAAGTGTTCACACATACTTAATATGTTTTGCTAATGCAATTAACGTTTGACAACAGCTGACAGAAAAATTGTTTACATTTTGATTCTGAATATTTCTTCTTGTTGACTCGCCATATTCTGTTTGCATTTGTTTATATTTGAGCAAGGCGAATTTATACAGGTGAATGCCAAGGCGAATTCATTACTAGGTGAACTTGACAGCTCAGGTGATTATTTTTTGTTTCTCGCGTTTTTTCCAAAGAGACTGTCAAATTTTTTTTCTTTTGTTTACAGATATTTTCGCGCCATTTTAATCTGAAAATTTTTTTGTATAAGTTAGTGCAATTTCAAGAAATTTGTGTGAATTTAAAAGTAAAAAACTAATATCTGTGATTTTAATTGCAAACAGTTATAAAAGTTTACATTTAACGTTTATATAAAATTTTTTCCCAGCTGAACAATCTTAGGCGAATTTAGATTTTGACATTCACGATATGTTTTACAATAACAAAATACATAGCACTGAATTCGCCTTTCCGCTTGCATTCACCTTATAAATTCGCCTTGGGTGAATGCAAGGGGGAAGGCGAATTCAGCACTATGTATTTTGTTGTTGTAAAATTTAATGAGAATGTCTTAATCTAAATTCGCCTAAGATTGTTCAGCAGGGAAAACATTTTATATAAACATTAAATATAAACTTTATAATTGTTTGTAATTAAAATCGCAGATTATATTACTTTTTCACTTTTAAATTCGAACAAATTTCTTGAAATTGCACTAAATTATACAAAAAAGTCTTGAGATTAAAAAGGCGCGATAATGTTTGTAAACAAAAGCGAAATAAAATTGACGGTTTCATTGGAAAAAACGCGAGAAGCAAAAAATAATCACCTGAGCTGTCAAGTTCACCTAGTAATGAATTCGCCTTGCATTTGAGTTGCCAAATTCGAACAAAGTGTGTTCATTGGGTATTATTGTGCTAAGTAAACACGGTTGCCACAGGGTTGTATATTTAATTTTACTAAATATTAGAACAATTAACTGTCGATTGGCAATTAAGTTAATTAAAATTTTGTATGGGTAGTTCAAATCAATTAACCCGTTAATTGCAAAATTTTTATTAAAAGTGTATGTATGAACAGCATATAATTGACAATTTTTTACAATCTACCAATTGAATCGTGACACTCCGTGTGATAAAGCTGAGTATTTAATATTTACACCAGCATATTTTTACAACTTATATCGCTACTTGAACTTTAACTTTGTAGTCCTAAGATTTTTTTATGTCAAACGGGACGATAGAGTGCTGAAAACGCTCACGCTCACTCTCTCATCACCATTGTAAACCAAACAAAAATATTGCTTTTTTATGTTTTAACTCGGTTTAGTTTATGTATAAAATACGTTGCTGCTCATCGACCCATAGTGCGCGACTACATTCATTTTTTTCATTTAAGTTTTCTATTTGTATTTTTGTTGTTGTTTGCTATTCGCATAAATTGTGTTTGCGTGTATGTATGTCCATATGTATATGCATGTTTGCCACTGCTGTTGCAAATTGTTGTTATAGTTAAATTTACAATTGTTTGGCGTTGTTTGCTGTAGTTGCAAGTGCTATTTTTGCTGTTTCATTTATACACATATGAAGTATGTACATACATACATATGTATGTTACTTGCAAATTTTATATTTGTGTTTGGCTGCATATGCGAATGTTATGTTTGTATATGTGCATGTGTATATTTTATGCTATTTTTCCAATAGTGTGGTGTGAGAAGGTAGTATCGTAGAAGCACTAGTTGTTGTTTTATTTGTTGTATGGCCTTCTATGCAGTCATTGAACTCAACTAAAAAAAAATATATGCTTGCAGCAGCTACTAGGGGATTGTTTTTTCGAGTGTGTCGTCATTATTTGTGCCCTAAACCATTACTTTTTTGTTTGTTTTAAAAAATATGAAGCTTTTTTAAATACAAACGTATATGTTAATGTTATTGTTGTTGCTGCTGCTGTTGTTTTTTGTAAGGAAAATACTTGAAACTTAATATGCACATATGCAAGTTGTTGTTAAGAACTGACCTATTCCTATAGAAATTTTAGTATGGTATGGTTTGAATAATGCTGTTTGTTTGCTCGCAAAATAAAAAAGAACGTTATTGAAGTTTATAAGAACAGATTTCAATTGAGGTGTGAAAAATATTGCAAATGCAGCTGTTGCGGCCTTTTGTTATAAACTTTTTTTTTTTGCTTCTGTAGTTTCATTGCAATTTAATTTTTTTGTTTTCGTTTTTTTATATTTGTTTTATGAGATGGATTTCATACGTGGGGTATTGATTTACAATTAACAATTAAAAAAAACCGATACTCACTCGGTCGTATATTGTTTAAAGCATATTAAATTATTAAATCAAGAATATAATAAATCTGCCAATTGTTCTGGAAATTTACGAGTATATGATGTTCTTCTCTTCTTTTTTTCTGTAACTTTTATGCTGTACAGTCTGGTTAACTAAAAGTAGTTAACGAAGTTTTAATTTCAATATTCGCTTTCAATAATATTCTCTATTTGCTTTTAGTTCTAATTATATTTTTCCGCTTTTGATGCTCTAATTTCCAGAGAGTTGCATTAAAATGCATTTACTTATATACCGATTTATACGCACCAGGAATCATTGGAGTAGATACTTTTAATTTCAATCATTTCCAACTGCAATAAACATTTGTTGAAATTGCCAAGTATAATATTGAATAAATTAAAATGAGGAACAAAAAGAAACGTCGCAGTGTAAAGAACCCAAAAATTTGGCGCCATCAAGAGGGATTTTAAGCTAAATTTCTCAACTAACTTCGTGCAAATGAACCAGAATCGAAGCTTTCCTAAGATGAAGTGGAAAGTTGTACCTTTGCAGTCATTGAAACTCACAAGAATACCATCTGCGACTTCTTGCCAAGCACTATCTTTGTGAAGATTATATTTAACAACAAGCTTCTCCGTCACTCAACCTCTTGCATTATTTTCAAAAGATTTTCATGATTTCCTGTACGATGTTTTTTTGTGTTTTAGCAACTGGAGTTTCTTGGCGATGAAACTTTTATAGGTTGGAGCAAACAGTCAAAAACTTTTTCATCTTCAGCATATAGACCAATCGCAATGACAATCCACACTTGAATTTTTAAAATAACTTTTTCAGAAAATTAACTTTACTTTTTTTAATTAGACTGTTTGTCGTCTGACAATGGCGCCATTGTCATTAAAAATATGAATTAAGTTAACAACACAAATTAAAAATATGAATTAAGTTAACAACACAATGATCTGACAACAGCAAACAAAACTGATTGCACGATTTTCAGGTGTCTGACAATAATTTTGTCTAAAACTATGTTCTAAAATATATGCTGTATATTAGGGCGTCTCGAAAAAAAAAGTTCGCCGTACACCACAGAATATAAAGTATTGTTGCTAGGCAGTTTTGAAAAAAAAAATTTTAATTTTTTTTTGCCGAAAGTAGAGGTCGCCAAACCACATTTTTCGTTATATCTTTGACATTTATAGTCCTATCTCAAAGTGTGATATATCGATGTTTTCGTCTTGAGGAGGCCAATATTTTGATTTAATAGTCATTAACCTCAAATATCTCATTCTAGTATTTACCTACCAGATCTCAGTTTCTACCACCCTAATGTACCACCCTATTGTCAGAAAATTAAAGCCCGCAAAAAATCATTAAACTTTTGTTAAAGAAGTTTTTCGATATTTCCAACAGAAGTGTTAAAAAAATATAATTTATGTTTTTTGCCGAATGTAGGGGTTGACTTTTTAAACAGTTATCATATATTCGGTATTCACAGTCGGATTTTATAGTATTATATATCGACATGGACATGCGTATGTCCATTTGTGATTACCAGTAATATCATAAGTATTATCTTACGAGTGTGCCCTCAAGCGCTGTAAAAGAAAATTGGAATCTATTTGTTTGTTGTAATCTACATTGTGTTTTTAGCTGCGAGTGTACAGTTTGTACCAAACATTTATAAGTCCATCATGATTTCATATTGTATTTTAAATAAATACTGAAAAAAGCACTTTTACTTTATTCCTGAAGCTCCTTCTGCATTTAACTCTTGACATGTGAGTAAAAAAGCAAACACAATAACAATAAAAACAACAACAAAACTCTGGATGTACAACAAGCAAAATAAACAAACAACCGAGCAAAATGTTAGCGTCTGTTCTTATATGCACGTTTATGCACGTGTTTGTTTGTGAACATGTATAAGCATGTGTATGAGTAAGTTGATGTTGTGTCTGAGCTTGAGTGAGTAGGTGTGCAAGTATAGATGCAACCGGAAACCGCCATTAAAACAGCACATACAAATAAATGAAAGTACTTTTACAAGTATATTTTTCTAAATGCAGTCGCAAAGTGAAAAAAAGTTTTAATGCATGAACGTTTCTTTCGACAAGCATTCTTCCACACACACACACATACACTCTCACACGTAGAAACATGTATTGCCGTATACACTTTTAGGCAGGCCTTTGTTGTTTTTGTTATTTTCACTTTGCGTTGTATTTAATAAGGACTTGTGTTTTTTTATGCATTAGTTGTTGTTGTTTTTGTTTGTAGAAAAGGGAGCAAAGTTTCTCCATTTATTATAACACGTTTATTTATTTGTATTTGGGGTATCCTAGTTGTTTTATCTTGTATTTTGTACAGTTATTGTAAACAAATTAGAAACACCTTCCATAATTTACGAGTATAATTGACGAAAGTTACGAGCATTTTAGTAGATATTTGCTTCCGATAATTACACTAATTTCAATTATATGTTAAGTTCTGGAGCGAATTTTGCTTGCAGCACTAAGTTTTCAACAACATATACCGAATACATATTACATATCGTTGGTCTCACGTAGAAAGGCCCCAACTCGCATTTCCCCTGAATTGAACTCTTTTAGGGATTCTACTACGTTTCACACAAATACACAGTGTCACAAAGATTTTATTACATAATTTCATACATATCGCTCTTACATGCAATTGAGCAAAAAAGTTACTTTTAGATGTACCTATTTATACAGTTTACATTACGGTTTTTCTTTCTCCTGTAAAATTGCAATTATATTTGTTAGGGCCTTTCTACATGAGACCAACGATATACTGAATTTGTGCGATAACAGGACACAAAAATTTAAAAAAATCAGTTTGTTATTAAAATTCTAAATGTTTAAACTAATACACATAGACTGCCTGCCACTTGAATAAGGAATCATATTTTTTTAACTTTAATTCATAATTTTTTGCTTTAGTTTCCTGAAGAAATAAAAAAATATACATAAGCTTTTACGTGTGGTACTTGAATAAGGAATTCTTTTAATATAAACCAGGAAGGCTGAGATTTGAATTTCTTGCAATAGAAGTTGATAGTTTTCAAATAGTTTTTATTCAAAATGGGACGTGGTAAGGCTCTTAATAACTCTGAAGAAGAAGAAATTCTGATTTTGAAATAGCAGGTTCAGAATCCGGTCCAAATAGCCAAAAATATTAATACTGGAAAGACAGTTGTGTATTATTATTATTCAAGTAACATAGAAAGATATAAGAAAAATAAGAAAGGGCCGATGAAAATGGCAACAACTCCAAAATAAAGACGAAAAACTCTTAGAACAGCATCAAATTATGTTCTGTCGGTATCAGATGCCCATACACAGTCCGCCAAAAACTGAAAAAAGCCTCCATTTAAGGAAAAACGCAAATCACAAAGTCTAGAGTTTGTAAAAAATACAATCACATGGTCCAACAAATGGTTTACAGTTGTATTTTCCGATGAAAAAAAGTTTAATATTGATAGTCCCGACTGGTATAACTATTTACTTCCATGACCTACATAAGGAGGAATTATTTTTGAGCCGTAGACACAGCCGAGAGGGCGTAATAACGGTATGGGCTGCCATTTCGTATAATATACAATACAATTGATTTTTGTATCCCACAAAATGGAACATTGTGGGGGAAGCATTTCCAGAATTTAACGATTATGGCTATGGGCTCGATATTTCGGGATGTACGTGGTGGAATATTCAGCGACTATATTGAGAAAGGAAATACTATTAACAGTGAATATTATATAGCGATGTTGGAGCGTTTGAAGGCCGAAACTGCAAAGAAACGACCGCATATGGCAAGGAAAAAATTTTATTTCATCAAGACAACACACCGTGTCACAAGTCAATCAAAACAATGGCAAAACTACATGAATTGAACTTGGAATTGCTCTCACATCCACCGTATTCACCAAATTTGGCTTCAAGCGACTACTGGCTGTTAGACCTGAAAAAAAAATCGTTTTACAAAAGTGGTATTGACATGTTAGAGTGGCGCTGGAATGATTGCGTTGCTCTTGATAAAGATTACGTTGATGAATAAAGCTAATTTTGAACAAAAAAAAACTGTGTTCTTTGTTAGGCCTGAGACTTTTCAGCCTATGTGTTAAGATATATTTTGGACAGATAAGCATAATCAGAAATTCATTCAGATCGGTTCAATTCTTTAGGAGCAATACAGCTATCAAATTATTACTAACACTAACAAACAAAATATGTGTATGTGTTTGACTTAACTACAAGTAAAACGAAAACAGTGTGGCCATATGAGTGAATATTTGTATGTATATACATATGTGGGTTTTCACGGTTTTATTGGTTTCACCATTGGATTTCATATGATAATGCATTATTTAAGAGATAAAAAAAGAACGCGATCGATTGCGTCCACCAGTGATTCCCACTAGTAATAATTAATACATATAAATGCGTATGTATATATTTTGTAAAAATTTGAATGTTTAATTCTTTAAAAGAAATGTATTATTGTATTTAACTGTGTATAGAAGAAAAAAAACTATAATTCTATTGCATTTTTGTTTGTTTATAGTGTGAGCATATGAAATTTCCATTAAATAAACGTTGAAAAATATTAAATTTAGTAAAAAGGTAAAAAAATTAGGTTCAAGATAATTGTGGAAGATATATTTTTTTACGGTTAAGCACTTGCAACCTGTCTTCTGGCAAGTCGATATTTATTCTAACAGGAGAATCACGTGATGAATTTCATAAGTAGGATCCCCAAAGGTAGATAATATAAGATGGACCAACATACCTTGGCCAATCTTATATTAATCAAATCCTTTATTAATTTTGAAAGACTTTGGACAAATTACGTTATTTGTGAATTTATTTTTCATGTTAATTGGCATAACAATAGCGTGTTTTTGCATAGATATAAAGCTTTGAAATTATATTAAAAAAATTAATTTTTTTAAGCTAACATAAAATTTACGTCATTAGAAAGATAATCTTGCGGCATTATAATATAAATATGACATCTAGCATATAATATAGCCACCATTGGCTCGAACGTAGTCCAATCTGGCGGTCATATTTTCGTAGTTCAAAGCTGGGGGTCATACTTTTTCCACCAGTTCATAAAGTCCAATAAACAGTCTGCTTTACTGGATGTAATGGTGTCTCAAGCTACACTTGAGAGTTATCATCACTCCAAATATACCAGTTTTTTATTGACATATCAATTTAAACAAAAGTGAGCCATTTGCTACGTTAAGTGTAAAATGGAGCTCGTGCGTGGTATGTACTTCGAACAGAAGTTTGCTTTTTGAAGCTATCAGGCCTGTCACGTAAATTAAATAATATGATTTTGATAACAAATTTTTATTTCAACCGATTTTGTTTACCTTTTTCAGACTTTGATCGATTTCCTTCATTCTGACATTTTTTAATTGTTTCTTTTTTCCATCCTAACGTTAAATCCGAGCGAGAAGTTCTATTGCAAAATAATGTGTTAAAATGTTGATGCACTACTTCTTCTTTGGCACACTGAAAAATTTTTTTTTCAGAAATTCTCTGAATTTTGACATTACTTTATGAATTGTTTCATTATTTTTCAACCATTGTAACTTTTCATAATAATAATGAAACAAATTTCATTAGAGTATTTTAATGAAAACCTTCATAAAAATAAAAAACATGACTTATTTTCATTAAAAGTATGAAAGGGAAATCATATGATTAGTGAAATAATCTCTCTAGATCAAGGAATCAATTTCATAAAGCACATGAAAACTGTACATTAAATTAATGAAAAAATAACATTGATTTAATGAAATAACTTATTTGTACTAAAGCAATGTATTCATAGATGTATGGAATAACTTCATTAAAAATATGAAACTTCTTCATAAGGTCAATGAAGTTATTTCATTTATCTAATTGTATTATTCATTGAGTACCTGAAAAATTTACAATAAATCATAAAATTTACATTAAATATGGAACTCATAAAACTAACTTTTTGATAAAAAACTTGACATTTTCCTAAACTATAGCTTAAGATTAATAAATGCCCATTAATATGTCTTACCAAAATTCAAAGAGTTTTCAAAAAAAATAAATTTTATTGCAGTCATAAATTCAATGATTTTTTTTTTTAATGAAACTATGAAACTTAATGACACAATTCTAACGGAACTGTTTCATAATATATAATAAAATTTCATACATATTGTGAAATGTTTGCATTGGATTAATGAAAAAAATTTAATGAAACAGTTTCATTAAATATATGAGGCATATTTCTTTCAGTGCATATTAAGTCCTTATTTTAGCATGATAATGTCATTGAAAGCAAGTACTTGCAATTCTCACTCATGAATAACTATCTAACTAATCAAAATTTCATTACAAAAGTCGTTAAAAAGGTTAATTGCATATAAGTGTTTGATTTACGAGTTGGTGTCGATAACAACTAGCAAAATGGCTGAAGTTGTTTTGTATAAATGCATAAAATGTAATGGATACTTTATATAACATAAAAAAGATATGACTTTAAATCATAGTATAAATGCATTATTGCAAACAATATATCTTAAAAGAAGTATACGTATCTGCTCAAAAAGCCTTTTTGGATAAAAGTACCACTTATACTCAATATTTTTGGCAAAAACCTTTTCCATAAAAATTAATTTTTAGCATCAAGGAATTAAGTACGGAACTAGTTTTTAACACGGTTGTTTAGCATTTTGGAATTTTAAAAATGTATAGCTAATACATTTGAACGCGTCTGGCAGCGCATATCCCTTTAAAACCGGGTATTCAGAACCTGTAATGACAGCAAAAGAACCAACTCGACTAGTAAAATTGCCATAAAAGTAAATATTGATTTGCTATATTTTTCATTTTGTAAACTTTTTAAAACTCGTTTTTTTTATCTTGAGCCAGCACTCAGGGGATGACATATGCAGTGCATTGTACTGAAACTAGGAAAATAGGTTATAAGTTAGATAAAAGAGCGGGCAGTATTTTTGGAGGTTTAACTTGAACAATAACAACTCGAAACCCCAAAAAAAAACTATTTAAAATGTTGGAATTAAATTAGGTAAAACTGATCAGTGCCCAGTGTATATGTCTTCGACACTGCTAAGACTAACAAAATTTAGCTCAACACCTTCCACACTACAAGGCCATGAAGTACATTCAAAAAAAGAAACACGTGTGTCTATTCCGGTGCAATATATGGAACATATACAGTAAAATTCGCTTATAGTCCACTGCTTCAAATGCACGCTTTTTGTGGGCTATAAGGCGAATTGGACTATAGTTAGATTTTTATGTAAGCCACTTTTTGGCTTATAAATGAATTAGCATATAATAATTTATTTTTACTATATAAAATCTGAAAGCAGATATTTCAGTGCTCTCATTGACAAAAAAAAAAAACACATTTAACATTGCAAACATGTGTCAAAAATTAAATATTTACATATGGAAGTGTTGCATTTTTGTGCTCCGTTTTTGTCCAAGAAAATTTTTATTAAATTTGCATTTTGGATTATATCTTTAATAACTGAAACATGAAATTAAGTTTTTCCACACCGCATCTAGGTGGAATATAAGCGAAAATGGACTATAGCGCTAATGGACTATGTAACAAATATTTTGCAGGTATTTTATTTATTATTATAAAATTGCACATTTTGGACTAAATCGCTAATTCTACTATAAGCGGTGTGGCTTACAGGCAAATTTTACTGTATAAAAAATATGGAGAAGAGACATAAAAAGAAATACGACTACACAGCGTGCTACCTATTCCGCTGCAATTTTTTACATACGAAATTAATGATATGTAGCAAATATGGACAGCAGTAACAAAAGACGTGCGCACAGAATGAGAGACAAAACAGTACTTAAATTATAAACATTGCGCAAGGAAATAAGTCCGAGTATACTAAAATCGATGATATCTCCCTGAATTTCTATCATTATTTTAACTTTTATCTTAACTTTTAGCAAATTCATGTATTACTCAAATTCTTTTATTCAATTTTCATTGCAAATATTGGACATGTATGTATTTTTGCCAAGAATAACTAATTACATACGAACATATACAACAGATAGACAGAAGTCATTACTTAACTAATTATAAGTAATACAGGCGGTAAATACTATGATATAAAAGTAAGTAAGTGCAGCAAATTACCAAGTTATCGCTGGGATGTAGTAAGATTGTGCTAGCCAAAGCCAAAATATAATCGTTTTTTATACTGCTACATAAAGAACCGA
Source organism: Thecocarcelia acutangulata (assembly GCA_914767995.1). NCBI lineage: Eukaryota > Metazoa > Arthropoda > Insecta > Diptera > Tachinidae > Thecocarcelia > Thecocarcelia acutangulata. The sequence goes on along the minus strand of OU612094.1, from coordinate 105,582,312 downwards.
CTATTTCGATCATAAAAATAATAACGATTTTGTTCCGACGATATGGGTCGATTTTTATTTTCTTAAGAAGTTTTGTTTTTAAAGTTGAAATAGTTATAGTTTCCAGATTCATAATTCTATTAAGTTATAATAACTACGCCACGAACAATCTTTCGAGATTCTATTCGTTTTACTCAGTAGCATGATTGTAAAGTAATGCTCCTTAAAAGTAATTGCTACATAAAAATTGATGTGCACTTTAGAGGTAGGGCAGATATTTTTAGTACCCACTTTGCTTCATTTCTAATAAGCTTAGCACTGCTGTCATGCTACCAGGATGGACTTGTGTGTGTGTGTGTGTGTGTGTGTGTGTGCATGTATGTATTGTAAAGGATTTTTTTTCCTTGAGTGTTGTAATTTAATTCTTTGCGATTAAAAGCAAAATTAAAACTGTCTTAGGTGTCGAAATGTTGCTTTGTTTATTAAATTTTTTTTTGTTTCAGTATTTTGTTCCTTTTGCTTGTGTGTAAAAATATCGACTTTCTGAAGTTTTGCAAACTTACCGGTTTTAGGAGCAATTTTTTTTTTGTTTGTTGAATTATGTATTTCATTTTGTCCTTTAAAACGGCTGTAGTTGTTTGTTTACCACTTGATGTTTTGTAAAAACTATTGAGGTGTTAAGTGTGAAATTTTATATTGTCACCAAATTTTCTGGCCTGTGAAAGAAATTATTTTTTATTAAAATTTTTTGTTACATGTATTTTTACCAAATGAGTTGTATGGAATTAAAAAATATGTGCTTTGAAGTAAAATGCTAATCATCTTACCCTTGAGTTTAATTTTCGTTATTAAATTATGAAGTAAATTGTAATATGAGCTCAGAGCCATTAAAGAAATGTATGGAGTATATTTTGGAAAAAATATGTATTGAAATTAGCTTAAAGTATGAAAAAACATTACGAGAATATTTGTTTTATTACATAACATCAATATGCGTAAGCGCTGGGTTTTAAATTTTGGTGTTTTGTATGTCGTTTTTAAGAGATGTTTTCTTTATGGGTGTTAAAGAACTAACTACATAGTGAGCACGCCAATAAATAATTTTTACACAAAGGAAATGTTTGATTTTTATTTGTTTTTCCGGCAAGAGTGGTAAACAGGCAAAGAGCTGACAATAATATCATTAACGGGATACAAAACTAAAAACTTGTATATCTCAGAAATGGCAAGAAAAGTTTTTTTTAAATAATTTAGAATTACTTGATCTTTCAAACTGCATCATCAGTTTTTGTTTTTCGTATTCATGCCACGGAATTCAATTATGGAGCATCGCCTCAGCGTCCAATATTGAAAAAATTCAAAAGCGACAAAATCAAATGCTTCGCACGATTACTGCAGCTCCATGGTGTGTAAATAATTCACGAATTCATAAAAATCTGAGTGTTCCGCTGGTAAAAGAATTTTCTAAGTACGCGACAAGGTATGTCAGTAAACTGGAACTTCACCAAACAATATACTGAATTTTGGCGGCCACACTCGGTTGATAAGAAGGGATATTGTTGCCACCATCAGAACGTTCAATACGTGATTCTACAGATATAGCTCCCGCATAATAAAACTTTTTGTCTAGCATCATACAAAATTTCAATACCTTTATTTATAAAATGTGTGGAAAAATTATAGAGCAGGGTACATAAATGAGGAAATTTATTGCCGAAACTTCTATAATTTGCACATAAACATACAACTTTGACACTTTCCTTTAAATTGTGTACTCAAACGTGAAGAAACTAGTGATTTCTGAGACATCCGACTTTTGGAAATAATTTGACTTTAGTGACCTTTAAACATTATTTGGGAACAACCTAATCTACATGTGTGTTTATATTTTATTGAGAGAATTTGTTTCTCACAATACAAAAGGTAATTCAGTATACTGAAGTCTTTTTCAAAGTAATGAAAATGAGGTATCTAAAATCAGTATGTAAATATGTATACAAGTATATTTATCTTCTTAAATTTTTATTACTTTTTTTTTATTAATTTCTCTAAGTAGAAAAAAAATGTTATCAACAATAGGTTAAGAGCAAAACTATTGTAGAATTGTATGTTTGAACGGTATAATATGTTTTCAATTTGAAATTTATTTACAAAATTAAATACAGCCGAGAATCAAAATTATACCATATAACCATATATTTGGTAAAAGATGTAATATTGTTATTGTAAAAATTTAAATATAACAGTCATGGTTTGACCATTATATTATCACTCCCACCTATATTATTGAAAAATTGTACAGTTTATTGTAACGATCAATCGTTCAGAATACATATTTATTGAGATTACCGCAATTAACGCCTTAATTAAGCTCAATATTCCATACAAGAGTTCAATTAAGTTATTGAACATCTTTGTAGAAAACTGTTATAATATTGAGTATTGGAGGTGTGTTTAGTAAGCGCAGCTAGTCACAATAACAACTCAAATGTAAAAAAACAAAAAAGTAAATTGATTGAAAAACTAAGGCGCTAAAAACACTTCAATTCAACAAAAAACTTTGTTTGAACTCTTATATTTTTCTTTTTTATATAAAGCTACAAATTTTGGAATTAAAAATCGATCACACTACTACAACAACTATAAATTTCTATCATATAGCAGCAATCTCTACTTAGAAGAGAAGTTTTCCCCATTTTTGTAAATTCTCAAAATTTCGTGGCAAAAAAAACATTTTTATTTCTGGCAAAAAAAAAAAAAAAACATTTTATTTCTGTCGAATAATAATTGAGTAAGTTAAACAACTGAATATTGTTTTATATGTCTAAATACGCTATAAATTAGTAAAAATTCATATAAAATTCAAACATGCTAAAATGCATACATATGTACGCATTTGTCGCTATACAAATAAGTTCGTATACCAACCATTTTGCTTCTAAATATTTATTTTTATGACTATTTTAACCAAGTAATAAATCTTCATTAGTTTTAACATTATTAATATTGAAAACGTAATTACATTTTAGGAGGTGTGGAATTTTCCGCTTTTCTTATCAATCAAATATTGTGGTATTAGTTTTACTGATTTTACAAAGCTTCACAAGAATTAATTTAATACGAAAAAGTTCGCGAAATTCACTTTTTTCCATGTTTCAAGAAACAAAAAACTAGTTAAACCAAGCAATTACAACAAGTAAACTAATCGGTGAATTTGGGTGAAATTTTAACAGCCGAAGTTCGACAGATCGCAATTTAAAAAATAAACTTTTGGTTTTGTGCTGCCTTTCAGCGTTAGGTACATTCAATATCAATTCGCCCTTGTAGTAGTATTTAAAGAACTCGTTCATAGGCTTAAATAAGTAAAATAAAAGAATAAAGTTACGAAAATATATATTTTGTTACTTTATCACAAAATCTTGTTTACTTTCAAGTCTGGATAGCACTCGCGATGATTCAAGTTTCGTGTATATTAAACGTTCTCTTCTTTATCGCATAGAATCATAGATGCTTTTGGCATTACCGTTACGTTCCACCGCTTGGCAAAAATTAGGTTATTACTTTCCTAGCACTCACCTGAAATATTTATTTATATATACTTATATATATATTATATAATATTTATTTATATATACTTATATACTTATATACTTTTGATTGCAATTTATAATTTCAAAGTAGTTACTGACGTCAAAGTTTATAGTCAGGAATTCAAACACCCGAAGTTCCTTTCCAATTTGAGCGAAGTTTTATGCTTCTTGAATTCGTCTGATGTCCAGTTCTCTCAAAAATAACATCTATAGCATCGATAGAAGTTTTCTGGGTGAGCAAAATTGGCGTTACGTAGAATTACGGGATTTGTTACGCTGTAGGAATGTATCGTCCCATTTCATTACATCTTCATAAGTTGGTAAAACATTATCATTAATATCTTTTACATTTCCGAATATCGTGGCTTCTGGTTCAAATAAAAATAGTAATAAATTCACAAATACTCTGTCTGAGTACGAAAAGTAAACTAAATGTTTTATTATATAATGCATATTTATATTCTATCAAAAATATTTGATGGAGGAAGATATACATTTCAATGTTTGTGTGTCTGAATTCTTGAGAACTTAAAAAGTCTTTAAGATACAGTAATAAGTATTTCTATAATACAATGTTATGTTGTTATGTAAAAAGGGAATATGATCGCTATACTCAAAATTTAACAAAATTGAATATCAAAGCCCGAGCTCTTACACTAAAATTAAATTAATGATATTTTGCTGGTTTCTAGTGCAGACAACAATACAACATATTTACGCTATTGGAAGTCGATACGAGAATTTTTTTTTTTAACTACCTTAATGTACATATTTTAGCTCTGGCCCATTAATCCATAAAAATACATATACAATTCAAAAACACAAAAAAAAACATATACAAAATGTACCAACCTTTTAACTTCCAAATCTTTATTTTTATGGCTATTTTGAACAAATAATAATTATTATGCACGGCTATACCCAGCGAAAATTGCTATTGCAAAGTAATGTGTTAAAATATGTCATTGCAGACAAGTAATTACCATTATCGCTTACGAATAACTATTCTAAAAAATCATTAAAAAACTAATTGCTTATAAGCCCTTGCTATACCAGTTGGTGCCTATAAAAACTATCAAAATGGCTGAAGATGTATTGTATTAATGTACGGAATGTAATAGGTAAAGTTAAAAAAGACATGACTTTAAATCACGTTATAAATGCCACCTTTATAAATGCTTTCTTAAAAAAAATATCTCAAAATGCGTTTTTCTGGACTTACAGATTTGTTTTGATAAAATTATCATTTATATTCAATATTTTTGTTAAAAACTTTATCCATAAAAATTAATTTTTAACTTCATGGAATTATATACAGAATTAGTTTTTAGTATTGTGATTTTTAATTTTAAAAAATTATAGCTAATAAATTGGAACGTGCCTGGCAGCGCGTATGTAATATCAACATCACTTTTACACCTGGTATTCATAGTCTGTAAGTCGTAATGACAACAAAACAAATGATACGAATAGCCAATATTGATTTACTACATTTGTCACGTTGCTAACATTTTAAGCCCATTTCTAACACCTAATACTTATGTAGGTTTTAGCAAATCCAAGTATTCAAATTATTTTATTAAATTTTCATTGTAAATATTGTACATGTACATATTGTACATGTACATACTACATACTATATATAACAGATATTAAGCAAGTTATTACTTAGCTACTTCTTAGTAATGCAGGCGGTAAATATTATGATATTGAAAATTATGTCCGTAAGTAAAGTTTGATTCACCCATTGTTACCGAACAAAATTTTTTCCAAACAAAAATTTTTTTTAATGAGAGTTTTCTGCAGCATTTTTCACCCATTGCAAAAAAATGTTCCGGAAAATCACAGCTGCCATATGTAAACAAAATCTATTAGTTTTACAAGGTGGTAGTGCAGCTTGTTATTATTTTGGTATATTTTCCTGGCGTATTTTACATATTCTCAATTATTAGTAAATATTGTGTGATAATAATGGAAAAAAGAAAACTGCTTTTGCTTATGGCCATTGAAATACATAAAGCATTATTATTAGCCAAGCACATACTTATATAAAAAAAAAAATTAAAAAGAGTTACAGTGAAAAGACGTTTAAAGCAAAGAAGAGCAATGGGTTATTTTTACACGTTATATCGTACATACAAGCATTAAACACGTAGACCACAGCAGACTTCACAACTTCACGACAGCAAATGCTGCAACCGGCAATTGTAGTTGTGTAGGCGACTACTGAAATATTTTGAACACGGCAGCAACATAAATTCATTTGAATAAAAGTATGCTTCAGTGTGGCCACCCTAGAATTTTTAGCTTTACAAAATTCCATTGTTTTACAGAACGAGTTCTGTTTATATCAATCCTTCATGAAAAAAGCTCTCTCTTAAAAACGGCCTTAAAATCTAAAACAACAAATTAATTAAAAAAGCTTTTGTTTGCTACGCTTAATTCAGGTTAGGCGGGTCTTAAAAGTTGAAAATATAATCTTTTGATCTATAATGGGAACAATATTAAATAATTGAACATTTATATGGAACTTTTCAAAATTCGCACAAAGATAATTCGACTCGAAAAAGAAAAATGTGTGTATATATATTATAAAATTGTTTGTCGAAGATATGTAATTAAAACTACTCATAAATGAAGAAACTGGAATATATATATAAAGAGACAAATAAACTATGCAAACCTTTTGGCAAACACGCGCTTTCCGTTTGCTCATAACGATACAAATACAAATTAATCAATTTTTTTTCAATGACAATACACGGCGATTATACTGCGGCAGTTTTCTTGCCATATGAAGTTTACAACACATAAATAATTTTGTAATTTGTTTTAGCCTCTATTTCTTGATATTCAGTTTCTATAATCTTTGTTTTTTCAATTTCTACAAAGAAGGTAAACTTTAATACAATACTGAAAATTCTAACAAGAAAACTTTTTCATGATTAATTTTGTGTGCTTCTTCTTCCATCACTTCATTGTGCAAAATTTTCTTTGAAATGACAAAAATTTTGCGTTAGACAACACAAACATTCACGATGTTTGCGCAAAAATCGTGCAAACATGTTTCAAATATATATACAAACAAGTAAACACACCCTTTAACAACGCTTAATGTTTGTATAAATGTTTTTGCATATTTGTTAAGCTGTTTGTGTAGTTTGTTTGGCGCTTAACTAGTTTTTTTATAATAATAGGCATTCTTATTTTGAGGATAAATATGTATGCACATATTTAACAGTAGTACAAATAAATTTATTAATTTATTTAAAAGTCCATATAAATTTTGTTCTTTTATTATGCTTTATTAGAAAATAAAATATTTCCAAGAGCAAAATTTTTTTATTACATATTTTTTTTTTATACATTGGTCACACTGTTTTTATTTTGTAGTCAACAAAAATAGAAATTAGTTTAATTCGAGTGCGGCAAAAAAATCAGTATGGACAACCATCTGCAGTCGTGTCATCTTGCTGTTGTCTAAATAAACATTCGCATTTAAATGCATGTATTTTATATTTGACATATTGAAGTCGGTTGTCTGCTGGCTTCAATGTGTTTAATACTACACTCTCTTCCTAGCTTTTTCATTTCTTCAATAAGTTTTTTGGCAATCAATTCATTTATATCCATATTAAAATTATTACTTATTTTTTAATAACTATTAAAACTATGTACATATGTATATCCAATGGCAGTCACAATTGAAATTTCATCAGAATAAAATTATACAATTTTGTATGAAAAAATGTCATCTCAGTTCAGTTTTGTCCTGACAAAATATAAAATTAAACCAATTCAAGTTGGGAGTTGTTGGTAAAAAATATTTTCTCTCTCTCAAGAAGAGAGAAGTCAAACTACATATAAAAAAAATTTTGTCCTGACAAAAATTTTGTTCAGAAACAATATGTGAATCCAGTTTAAGTGCAACACATAACCAAGTTTTCGCTGGGTATTCATAAAAAATGTTTTTTGTTTATTACAGTTTTATTTGACGTATAAAAAGTTTGTCAAATAAGCCTTTAACGAACAAAAAATATTTTTATGATTATGTCCGATAATCTTTATAGTTTTTAATATTATTAATATTAAAAAATTACACACACAAGTAAACAACGGTTGGTACAAAAACAGCAACAGTTTGTTAATTCTGTAAACGCACATGTGTTGCAGATACATGAACCATACGCACGTTTACAGTATTATTATACATTACAATAGCTATTATTGTGTTCAACTGGTTATTTGACACATTATTATTGCATTCAACTATATATTAAAATTATAGAAATTTAACAATAGAAATATGGAAATTTCAACACATATATATTTATACAGGATTAAACTATATTAAAAACGATAATCTAATGCCAGTGGCAACGATACAAATTATGACAGATTAAATACTAATGTTACCGCAACAATAATCCAAATTTATTTTTCCTTAAGTGCATATAAATTTCTTACGCACTCTCATTTGTAAGAACACAATTTTTCTAAATGCGTTTTTTCGGTTTTTATTTTTGTATCAAATTAAGAGAAAATATAAAAAATTTAATTAATATGGTTTCCATTACGGATGAAATTTGTTATCAAATAAAAAGAATCATTGAACTAAATTCTGCGTGCATCTCCCAAGGTGTGAGTAGAGTTTTTTTTTTTATTTTTATATAAACATGTTTTCTCCTCTTTTTGTTTTGTTTTTCTATATGTGAATCATGTGCAACTACCCAATGAATATTTTGTGGTCTATAAAAGAAAGGCATTTTCAAATATGATGGTATTTTCTGGCTTAAGTTCAAATCCGGCTTTTGCCAAGAACTATTTTTACTCGTTGTTCCAGAACACCCTGTGTTCAACTTAAATCTCCAACAGGAACATCTGTTATTTTATTATGTTTGTCTTATTTTGACATTTGTTTGTAAACCGCGATTTTTGCATTCTTCGTTCTTCATGTTTCTTCTTCAAACTTATAATTTGAGCAAAGTTGTTAAGTAATCATTTTTTTTTAATCTATATTGGTTCATTGCCGAAGAAGGGGATGCAAAAACTGTTTATTATATGTAATGTATTTTATGTATTTAATTTGTAACTTTTATAGAATAAACGAACGGATCGAACATACGCATATTGCAACAGCCGCCAGCTGTGTTTATATTAATTTAGATGCACGTTAAAACGCAAACCTCCCGTCTTTAATAGCCTCTCGTTACAGCTGTAACAGTCGTATTTTTAATTTTAACAACAACTGCCGCGATAAATAACTCTTGATCAAAGAAGACAAGAAAAAAAATTGAATACACTAAGTTCGAGGATAACTAGCTGTTTCGTAGTCGCTGCACTACGCATCAGCATTTTCGTCTATATTTGTCGCATATTGATCACATACGCGATTTGTTATAAACTCAGATGTTTATACTGTAAGATATTTTCCTTATTCAGCTACGAGTATATTTCGTGCTCACGGCGGTTTATGTATCTGTTAGTTTTTTAAGCCAAAACTTGAAAAAGAGTGAACTAATTTGCCACAATTAAATGCAATTTTGTTCGAAACACTTAATCAAAAGCTTGTGAAACGTCAATGAATAGAACTGAACAATACTATTTTCTTTGAAAGTTTTTCTGAGTTGATGATTAGGGATACATCCTACATCGCACAATATTTGCGTCAATTACGCGATCAACAGTTTTGAAGGTGTTTGTATTAGATTTATTGGTCTATATGATTTTTCAATTTTTTTTAGTGGGATTCTTCTCTGGCTTGGGTATCATAGTAATCATAGACACCTTCCACTCTGCTGGATAATTCTCAAGATGTAAAATAGCGTTAAAAGTAAAAGGGCAAATTCTTCTAGCTACACGAGAGAACTGCTCTAGCATTTTACTAGTAATTTGATCAATAGCTGTATTTTTCATGGGATTTGTGCTACTGATTGTGAAAATTGAGTCTTAAGAACACAGGCGGTCTATCGGCGTATAGCGGTAGTTAAGCTGAATCAGTTGCTGTATCATTTGTAACAAGTTATTTGTAACAATATTGCTCGCATAAAGTAAACGTATTAATTTAACTACATAGTATTTAATTGAATTAAAGTAGGCCTTACATCGTTTCAAAAAACCGAGACACATGAATGCTTCTATCGTGACATGAATAATGTGTTGTGATAATATTCGTCAAGAAATGTTGACTGGGTTAGCTTATAACTCTTCTATACTTCTTCACAGCCATTTATAACTATAAATTTTCGTTTGTGTATGTGTGATTTAAAACAAGTGTAGCAATTAGTTTTAATTGAGCCTGCATGAGTTAATTTTAACCAACTATTGCAACAACGCTAAAGCAACATATCCAACATCAGCAACAACAGCAACAACGATGACGACGACTATTATCACAAAGAACGTTATATTTTCTGCTTGAGGAAGAAAAAAAAGACAACAACGTTGCAATTGCCGCTGATAATTATGTTGTATTTGTTGAAATTGCAGTTGTGTTGAAACGAGGTAATGTTCTACAAAAACATGATTGTTTATGGCAGATCTGCTGTTTCAAATTTTTGTTTTGTTGCATCTAGAAATTTATAAAATAACAACTTTAAAATTGTTTTATGTGCACATATGAAACAAACGAAAAAAAGAGGGAAGAAGATAAAGTTGAAAGTATCTACATGTGTATATACATATGTTTATGCAAAACAAATTTGCCTCATTCATACTCAGGCGTACTGCTTTGTATAGCAAACATTTAGGTTAATTGCTATCTAACTTCAAAAGCACGAAAAGCATCAAGACACTTTTTCGAGTTGAGAAATAAGAACATAAAGAAGAACTAAAATAAAAAGAGTTGCACTAAGGAGTGACTAATGCTACAAGGCACATTTAAATTTTGTATAAACTTCTTTAATTATATTGCAATTCATTGTATTGTACAAAGATAAGAGTTATATTTTTGTTTTTAGTTTCACATTTAAACTTTTGCATGTTTATGCAGTTGTGTGTGTGACATGTAGCTGGAAACTATTTCAGTTAAACTTTTTGATTAGTCCAGCCTTTAGGTATTTGAAACATATTCTATGTTACGATAAAAAGAGAAAATAAATACATAGGTGTTCAACTTTGCTTCCGCCTTTTTCCGCGTTTGATTACGATCGCCTGTGATTGTTTCCGTCAGTTTTAACAACTCATAATACACTACACCGAGCTGGTCACACCAAACACTGAGCGTGACTCTGGAACCGGTTTGGCCTTCCATGTGGAAGCATGACCGGGATATCTAAATGATTTTCTGAGCTTGGGATTATCGTAACGGCCCCATTTTTTGTCCCCAGGCACAAAGCGATGCAGAAAATAAGGAGATGTTCACCAACAAACAAACACCGTTCGACATCTGTCGACTTCAGCTCATACGGCACGCAATTTCCTTGTTTCTGAATCATTTTCGTGGCTTCTATGAGTTTTGAAATTGCTTCTTGCGTCACTCCAAATGATCTGCTAAATCTTGTTTCCTTTGATACAAGTCTTGATCAAGTAATGCCTGGCAGTCGCGTAAGCGAACTTAAACAACTGTTTTTGCTTAAAAGCAGTTCTGATAATAAAAGGACAGAATATGAAATTTTCCGATATCGGTCCATACATACCCGAGATATAGCCTAAATTGATTTGTTAGTGGAAATGTCGCGTGAGCGAACTTAAACAACTTTTTTTGCTTAAAAGCAGTTCTGGTAATAAAAGGAGGTTACCAAATAGAAAAAATGAAAATTTCCGATATCAGTCTATATATGTATTCCCGCGATATAGTCTAAAGCGATTTTTCTATGAGAAAAAATTTTTTTTAACTTATACGCAGTTCTGATTATAAAAGGAAGATATTAATATACAGAAAATTAACATTTCCTATATCGGTCCATATATACCCGAGATATAGTTTTCATGAAACAACTTTGTTTTTGCTTAAAAACAGTTGTGGTCACGGTTAGCAATTTAGCGTCTTTCGAGCTTGATTTAGCGCTTTTCAATGCCCAGAAATCCGCATTTTTCGTCTCGGCGCTTTTTTAAAAAATACGCTAACTATTTCACAATCTTAAGAAGTTTGTAGTAAATTCTGGTGATATAGAAGGTATAGAATTCGGCTATCAGGCTGTGGTCAAGCGGGACAGAGAAGGAGGCGACATTTGATCATGCTTCAATAATAGGAAGAATAGTGAACCTTCCGGAGAATATTGATAACTGCTCGACAGGAAAATTTATGTAATTTTATCAGGCACGGTCTCGGTGAGGACTGACACAGATCATGCTTGAAATCTTTACGGACTCGGGAGTTGGTGGGGGTATCTTTTTCCCCCTGTATGAGAGGAGGATGAGTTTCAGGCTGCCAAATGAGTGAAGCGTAGCCCAGGCCAAAATCGCAGCTATTATGAGGCCAGCTAACTATTTAAGGTACTACAGGTTATACGGGTAGGATATTAGAATTTGTACTGATAGTAAGGCCGAACTGTATGCACTAGCTGGGGTCTATACAACGTTCAGGTTGGTTCGTGTATGCCGGAGATCTTTAAACGAGATAGCGAGACATTCAAACCTGGAGCTTTTCTGGGTATCAGCACAGTGGAGTGCTCGGTAATGGTGCAGCGGACGAATTGGCAACGGCCGGTGTCCAGCTACAACAAAGGGATATAAATGGGATCGGTGGAATCCCGCTTAGGAGCTGTAAGAAACAAGTACAGCGTCAACTTTTTGAGACCGCCCAAGAGAGATGGTCTAGTGAAGTCACCTGTCGATTATCCATACTGATATGGCCCAGATATGATAACAGGAGTGATTGCGTTCTGCTGTGGCGGTCCTGACGGGTCATTGTCACATACGGTCGCAGGCGAGGAGGGAGGCCGATGCTGCACGATTTGGCAGAGGTATCGGAATTTGATCTAAATTGATTGCACTTCTTTATCCGATCGTCGGGTTGGTTCTAAGCCAGTGATATGTAGATCTTCTGAGATATACATATATCACACCCAGGCAATACAACGGGACCAATTTGTACCCAAGGCTTTTCAATGACTGGCAGCCTGTTAAACCTAAACCTAACCTTGCCTGTAGACTAAAGTATACAATTTTGGTAACTACCTTTCCTTATTCACATTTCATTTTGCTCCCTTTTACCTGTGACTTCATCTGTGTATAATCAGAGCAAGGTGTTACGAATGGACACCTATTATATCAATGTGAAAAGTTAATTAAATTAAAAACTGCAGTAATCATCAACGTTTGCCCACTTAGCCTCCAAGAAGTAAGCTACATTTATCGAATAAGAAGAAGTACCAAAAGTCCAGCTTTTGCTACCTAAAACATGTCACTAAAAGTATACTAAAGTAGGCTACATACCGTGTGTAGTATATTAAAATTCTCGAGAAAATAAAAGTGCTATAATAGTGGGCTATTAAATTTATTAAAGAAATAAACTACCAAAGCACAAATTATTTCACGCTTTCACCGCTTGATCCGGGCCATATGCTACATATTTACAAAACTTGATTTTATTTCCATTGAACAGTTTTTGCCGTATAAATTCACAAAGCTACTAAGTTTTTTATTTATAAAAGTATATCGTTACCTAAAATTCAAAAAGACGTAACTAATCAAAAATTCAAAATCGAGGTTTTGACTGATTATTACGAAACTACATGTCTTCACAAAATCGAACACTTCTGCGATCAAAAATTACGCCTTTTTACAAAAGTGACGTACAAAGTATTCACAAGTTTGTTTATTTGATAAATGCAAAACTACGTGATCATATATACGAGTATTTTTGCTAATAAAATATAATGAAATGGTTTTCTTTTAAATTTATTTGAAGAATTGTATGGACGAATTTTTTGGTGTTTTTGAAATAAATATAAGAAAAAAACTTTTTAGAAATTTATATAGGTTACAAATTTGCTTGCTGCTCCAGTAAAATATAATTTTTGTTATTTTTGCATTTTAGCTAACGGCATATAGTAGGATAACTATAATCACCGTGTGTTGTAAAATATAATCTAGATGATTGCTAAAACTTTTTAGTTTTATTAACAACAGGAAATATAAAGTAAATCTTAATAACAACGTCTTTCAGTTTCAGTTTTATTTAAAATTTGTATTTTCTCTTTCATTTTGAGCTTTAATTGTTTCCCCCATCATGTCTGCGAGACATACATGTACATACATAAATACTTCTGCATACAAACATTATGTTGCGTTTTAAATATTGTACTCCTGCTGCAACCACAACAATATTAAATCAATTTTAACTTGGCCTACTTTTCAGTTTGTTCCTTCTACTCGTACACAGCTACTGATGTTGCTGCTGCTGTTGTTTGTTTGCAAAGCTTTTGAGTTGAGTTTTTTAAACATTTTATTATAATCAAGACTTCAGCTACAACTAAGTTGTATAGCCATTGTTTAAAATGGCTTTCATTTTGTTCTTGATTAAAATTTATTCAATAAATTCTGGTTTAAATGCAGCAAATGCAGCTTGTTTTCTGTAAAGTGCACTTCATGAGAATACTAAATGTGTTTATCAATAAACCAACCGTGGCATACATGACGGAAATATCAATATTTTACTGTATTCAGTTGGGGTTAAGTATATAAACGTTCATATTTGTAATGCTAAAATCACCTTTGTATATTTAGTGTGTAAAAAAAAAAAATAGGACAACATGTATTTTTCGTTTTTAAGGTGCTGTATTAACACAAGAAATTATACTAAACACTGCCATAATGAGGTTGAGTACTTTGTGATTATGCATGAACTGTAGTGCAACAATGTTTCATGAACTCAAGGCATTTCTGTTTAATTTAGTTTCCTAGAGGCGAAAACCATATTGAAGTAAAGTCTTGCAAAAAAATTATAAAACAAAAACAATTTTGTGGACGAGCTACCAAAATATAATTATTTAAAGAACTTGTACATGGTAATACATGTTTTTAGACATGTTGTAAATTTGTGTGTAGTGCAAAATATATTCAGTGAAAAGAAATCCGATCGTAAAATTTGACAATTGATCAGTAAATCTATAATTTTAGAAAATGTTGTATTCTCATCAGACATAAATGTATTTTTAAGTTTACATTGGTAGCAATTTAGGTATATTCTGAAGTGGAAGTGAGTTTTTGAAATATTGATACTTAAGAATAAATATGAGTATATTCATACTCTAATAACCGATATATGAATACATTAATATTTATTGACCAGTATCATTTGCGATATTTCTAAAAGCTCAATGCCTTTTTAGCCGATGCTGGTATTGCTACATGCATCAATGGCAGGTAATCAGCGCCTAGGACTACTTCCCAGAAAAAACAAGCAAGAGTGTAGTATATTCGGCTGGGCCGAATCTAAAATACCCTTCACGATAGTCACGTATATGTATAGTATATATTACAAATCTGAACTAAATTTGCTCGGATTATTATTTACCGTTATCGGGGAAAAACTATTTTAGTCTTGTAATCACCATTCCGAAAAGGAAAAATCGGTGTAGGCTATATCTCGGCCGATATCGCAATTTTCCATTTTTTTATAACGAGATCTGCTTCTAAGCTAACAAAATTTTTTTTCAATGAAAAATCGGTTTTTGCAATATCTCGGGTATATATGGACAGATATCTAAACCTTTCATTATTTGTATTTAAGTAACTTCGTTTTATAATCAAAACTTATTTTCAGCATAACAAACTTTTTTCATGAAAAAATCGGTTTAAACTGTATCTCGGGTATATATGGACTCATATCGGAAATTTTAATTTTCTCTGTTTGGTAACATTATTACATTACCAGAACTTCTTTTAAGCAAAAAAAAAATGTTTAAGTTTGCTTACGCGATATCGATTATTATCCGATATCGAAAATGTTCATTTTCTGTATTTTAGTAACCTCCTTTTATAACCAGTACGGCTTTTTAGAAAAAAAAAAGTTTTATAGAAAAATCGGTTTAGACTTTATCTCGGATTTATATGGATCGATATCGGAAATTTTCCTTTTCTGTATTTTAGTAACGTTCTTTTATAACGAGAACTATTTTCAAGCCAAAAAAATGTTTCCTTGGAAAAAACGGCCTATGCTATATTTCGGGTTTCCGAGTTTATGGACCGATATCGGAATTTGTTATTTTCTGTATTATAGTACCATCTTTTTATTACCAGAATACATTTTACACAAAAAAAAAGTTGTTTAAGTTCGCTTACGCGACATATTCATGAAAAAACGGTTTTGGGTATATCTCGGGTATATGTATATAGACTGATATCGGAAATTTTAATTTTTTGTTTTTAAGTAACCTCCTTTTATTACCAGAACTGATTTTAAGCAAAAAAAAAAAAAATTTAAGTTCGCTTACGCGACATTTTCATGGAAAAATCGGTTTGGACTATATATCAGGTATTATGGACCAAACGTCTGCATTATTTGCTTTTTTGAACGAATAATGATAATAACGCGACTCGTGAAGAAACCAATACAACCATATTCAAATAAAACGAAAACAAGAAGAAAATGTTTCAAATATATTATCATTCGAATGAATCGAAGTAGCATTCGAATGTATTCTTATATATGTATCTGTATATACATATTTCTATGAAACATTTAAAAAATATAATAAAATATATAAATAAGTAAGTTTGTACATTAACATACCATCAAAGTTCTTTCACCAACTCCAATTTAAAATTTTCAGACCTTATTGCGCAATTTCATAAAAGCAAATTACGTCTTAACAAAATGTTTTTCTTTGTAGTATAACGAATGTAATATGCATTCGAATTATAATCGTTTTATTCATTCATTCATTCGATATTTCTTGCACTCTATCAAACAGTTATATTGTATTTGCGTGCTTTTGCTCTTACAAATAAGAGCAAATATATATTTGAATTAGAAAGAGTATACGACAGAATCTATTTATTACGAACAACTATAAAACGCAATTCATTCTCTTTTCTCTCGTTTTACTTTGTTAACCTCTCTTAATGTACTCGATATTTGAATGAATATTGTATTTTCAGTGTGCATGAAAACAAATCAATGTATTCTTGCAGCCTATTGATATGGACCCATATCGAAAATTTTTAATTTCTGTGCCTCGTTTCTGTAAGATTGGTGAAAAGTTTCTCGCATCGAAAACTATGAAACATAAAATTCCATCGTTTCTCGACTATCGAGAAAAACAGCGTTTCTGTATATTAAATCGAAAAGAGGCAATACTAGTTACGTCTTTATTGGAATATTTCCATTAAGCAGCTGTCAAAATGCAAAAAAGTAAACAAATAAGAAGAAGAATATAGGAAAAATTTATCAAACAAAAAGAAAATTTAAGAAACAAATGTTTATTTAATTGTGTCAATCAATAACACGTGTACATAAATAAAAACCCATTCAAATCATAAATAAATTTCATAAAAACTTTCAATGAGGTATAGTTTTGGGGTGATGGTTGCTGACCAATATGACCGGCGAAACATGCTGCGCATTTACAGCCAGAGATTAAGGGCTGCAACTGACCCTTTTTTAGTTCCTGAACCGATGAGCGAAGCTTCTCGCATTCGAGACAGGCTAAAATTAAGATTTTGCCATTAAATTTTTAATTTATCATACTGTATGTATGTACATAAATATTAAGAAATAAAGAAAAAGACAAAAAAAAAACCATAATTTTTATATATTTATTATACTATATCTTTCAATTTTCTAAAATAAAAGAAGAAATGAATAATGAACTACATTCAATATCTGTCGTATTCATAATAAATAATTTACACATAACAAAGGTTTAATTGACAAATTTTGTGTAAAAATATGTATGTCAAGTAAACTTTTACTAATTGCAAATTATTTTTTATGAATACGACAATATGTGTATAAATATTTAAAAACTTTACCTTTTATACACGTTTTGCACTCATTATGTCAATTATATACATATTTTTAAATTTATAACTTCCGCAACTCTTTTATTTGTGAAAAGTTTTGACAGTTCTAGCGAGAAACTTCTCACAAAAATTTAGTACAGAAACAGGTTTACTCACAAACTTCCAATGAATTACGTCAAAAAAGCTATTTTGACAGATATTTCTCGCTTCTCAAAGATACAGAAACATTTGTGTGAGAAACTCCATTTTTTGTTTCAATTCGTATAGTTTCTCAGTCAATTCCTTTGTTTCTTGTGAGAAATTTCTCGATGCGAGTAATACAGAAACGAGGCACTGATTTTAAGTAACCTCCTTTTATTACAGAACTGATTTTAAGCAAAAAAAAAAATGCAATTTTCGTTAAAAAATCAGTTTAGGCTATATTTCGGATATTTTGCCTTGTAATCGCAGTTTTTTTCAACAATTTGCATACAAAATTGCAGAAAATAATAGTTTATTTCGGAATTTTGTATATACAGTTTTATGTGAACTGATTTTACTGAATTTCAATAGCAAACCCATGAATCGATGAAGTAACAGCCAGTTTACCAATTTCGAAAGAAAATGAATGCGAAAGAAAGACAGTCACTCACATTCGAATCAATTTGGGGTTGTCTATCTCACTACTATTCGTTCGCATATTCTTATGTATTTTGATTGAGTTTTGACACATCGTTCGCATAGAAAAAAGTTAGACGAACCCAAATCAATTTTCTTTCGCTTAGATTGCGAACGCAAGCAGGCTGTCGAAATTGGTAAACTGGCTGTAATAGAATGGTGAAAGAAAAAAGTTTCTAAGTCTAATGGTTTTCTCAGCAACGGTATTTGAACGACCGACAGACGGCTATCCTAAATATATTAATTCTGATTCAGAATGTATATACTCTATAGGGTCGCAAATGAAAATTTGTACAAATTACAAACAGAATTACAAACTCATATATACCCTTTACATTTTTGTAAAGGGTATATAAATCAAATAATACCCGAAAAGTTGGACCTTTATTTCATTTGAAATAATTTTTGGAATGAAATTAGCTCCCAACGAAATGAAATAATAGTCCAGACAGAAATAATTTTATACCCTATTATTGGAGTCCTATTTTATGTGAAACTAGCTGATCACCTAGGCCTCAATCGGAATTCTAATGATTATAAAGAATTACATAAAATTATAACACAAATATTTCAGTACAAAGAAGTTTTTTTTTCAATTTATTGCTAAAAAAAATTCTGCTTAATTTTATTACCAGTATAACCATATAACAATAATGGGTTTAAAAAGAATTCTTGACAGTAAGAAACATTTTTAGCTTTCTTTAACTGGCCATTTGAAAAGCATTAAAATTCTAATCCATACACTTTTAAGAATCCTCCTTGAATTTTATGGGTAAATTAGCCGGTGCGATAGATATTATAGGAATAATCATTTATTTGCCCTTTCTTATTATTGCTTTGCTTTTTTGATTAGAGCAGTATTCTTCCAAAGGAATCACTTGTACATATTCAATAAAAACTTGTTAGAGGTGGTTGTTTGCACCACTCCATTTCGTTTGCTTTCGTGAAATGAACCCTTTGTCTCTTCTCTACGTGTACTGAAAAATTAATTACAGTAGGGTAAGATATATTATCAGCTTCATTGCTCGCTTATATATCTTAGAGTCTGATTGATATTGGGAAATGCCATAATTTCTATATGTAGCTGGAATTCCAAAAACAGACATGTCGCTTCCATTCGTAACATACTTGCAAACGTATTTAATAGATTTAATGGGGTTACAGTACTCTATATTAATTCTGTAATAAAATCGTAATTTTTAAAAGTAGATGTAAAAAATCTCAATCTGTGAAACCAAAATTTTCATTACTTTGATTATATGTATTTTTAGGTCTTCGTCGTGGGTGTACAACCGTTATTCCATGCCCACTTTTTGTCTGACAATTCATATCGACCATCATGTGAATCGTACCGAATTTAGAAACTTTAACAGTTCTCAAAATATATATCCTCTTTTCGTCTGATAATAATTCGTACCGAATTTAGAAACTCTAGCTTTATCCGTTCTCAAGATATACAAAATTCAATATTTATTTTATGTGGGAGGTACGATATCTAATTTCCCGACCCTACACACTTTTTGTCTAATATTTAAATCGACTATTATTTGTACCGAATTTAGAAATTTTAGGTTTAACCGTTTTCAAAATATGCAAAAATCAATATTTACTTTGTATGGGATTCCGCCTCCTTTTCGACCGATGATTTAATTTGCTTTTAAGCAGTTGGACCAAATCAATGAATCTTAGCTGAGATATATCCAAAATTCCGAAAAAAAAATTTTTTTTACAATTTTGTATGAAAATTTTTGAAAAAAAGTTGTTTGTTTCGCATCAGACTTCACAAAATTATTAAGCATAGCGACTAAAAGGCAAAAAAAAAAAATTCCAGTTATCGGTCCACATATACCCGAGATATGGCCTAAACCGGAATTTTCATGAAAATGACTTAACTTGAACAAAATTTTTTTGCTGATGGTAATAAAATAGGGTTATATAAATATGGAATAAAATAGGGTTATATACATATGGAAAATGAAAATTTCTGATATCGGTCCATATATACCCGAGAAGGTTATTAAATACAAAAAATAAAAAATTCCGGTATCGGTTCATATATAACCGAGATATAGCTAAAACAAACTTTTCCATGAAAATGTCCATGAACGAATCCTTTTTGGAATAGTGTTACAAGGCAAAAATATTTTTTCTCCGATTCCGCTCCATATACATATATCCGAGCATATTTAGTTCAAATTCTATTTGAACTATCGTGAAGGGTATTTTAGAATCGGCCCAGCCGAATATACCACACTCTTACTTGTTGATAATTTTTTTTCTTACAAACTGTCTTCTCTAAATTTCAGATCTTACAAAGAAAAATTAGTCAAATCGCTACATCCGTTCTCAAGTTATGCGATTACATACATTTGGTAATTCATTCTTGTATTTACAGATAAAATCCCAAATTTTTTTTAATGAAATAACTCCGTAATAGTACGTTTCCATATGTGTGATTTGGGTCAAATCATTTCATTTGCCTAAATTAATTATATTGCGACATGACTTCCCATGCATTTTCCAAACGACTAAATTATCTCATGTTTTGTTTGAAATTATGTAGATATTTGTCTGTGCAACCCTGCGCAGCTGTTTTCTTACAATTACAACCTGTGAGCATCCATTATTGGGAGTTACTAATCGAAAAATTGATATTTAATTACGAATTGTGCACAGAAAAAAAAAACTTTTTTCGTGTTCAATAACGAAATTCGTTAAATCAATTAATGAATTGCGGAATTCGTGGATTCAAACAAAAGTTTAGTAAAAATAATTATTGGCCGAAATATTTTTTTAACCAACAACAAAATACGATATCCAAGATAATTTTTTTTATATATATGTATGTATATGCATACAAATTATTTTTTTAGACAAAATTTTGTTGATTTTGTTTTTACTGTAATTTTTTCTGTGTGCCATTAAATTATTGTTGTATTGAATACAATTAAATAAAAACTCAATGTTATATTCCATTTTGTATGTTTTTTCTTAGTTTATTAAATGTTTATTGAATAAAATTTTGAGTTTTATATGATGATGGTTGTCATGAACGCTGCAAATGCTGTGTCATCTGCAAAAGTTGAAGTTTGGATTCCAGATCTCGTTCGCATGTCAGAGGCGTAAATCAGTATATAGTGGGTCCTAGAATGCTACATTGGGGAACTCCAAGTCCGACAAAGTCGCCTTCTCCGATAACAAATTTCCGACCACATATTAGCTTTCCAGAAGCTTGTGAGGCAGGCAATTAAATTTTATTTTGTGTATTAAACCGTCAATGAATAGAACTGAACAATACGTTTTGTCTTCAAAAGTCTGGGGTCTAATCACCGCATACGATATCGAATTAACTATCGTATCGAGTAACATTACGATACATCTAAATTAATGCAAACGATGCATATTGGATCGTAATTTAAACAAAATATAATAGATTGAAGACCATACGTTTCCTAAAAGTAGGAATACAAAGAATAAATCCTTTAACTTTTTTATATTATTGCAATACAGTTTATTCGATATCGTATGCCGTGATACCAAAATGAAAAATTTCGATAATTTTGCTCGATATCGTATGCGGTGATTTGGACCCTGGCTTTGACGTTGGATAGCTTGTATGTTTGGCACTAGAATTATTGGTCTATATATTTCTAGTTTAGTCCGATCTTTTTCCGGCTGGGGTATCATAGTAATCATAGACACCTTCCACTCTGTAGGATAATACTCAATAATTAAGATAGCGTTAAAAATAAATAAGAGAATTCTTATAGCTACACGAGGTAAGTGCTGAAACATTTTGCCAGTAATTGGATCGATACCTAGGGCTTTCCTAGGCTTTGTGCTACTGATAATGTTTTCAACATCTTGAAAATTAAGTCTGAAGGACACAGGTGGTCTAACAGCATATGGTAGTTATCCAGCTGAATCAATTCTTCATTCATTTGTGGTAAAATCGCCTCTCAAATGATTAACAGTTAAAGTTCGCAAAGGTGGTGCGGGTCTTTTCATACCTTTTGTCGCTTTTCACAAGGAATAGTTAGACTGAGGAGTATCATCAAGGCTTTCCAAATATGTCTTAAGGGTAACCATTTTTTTGATTTCAAGCAGATTAATTGAGTTATCCATTCCCGTAGCCTAATTTTAAGCTGGGAAGACTTGCGGAGTTGCCACTTTTTTCTGACAGAAGTTGTTCGATTTCTGACGAATATATTCTATTGCTCACATTTCTGAAGATAATATATTCAGGTAAATTGTTAATTGACACATCAATGTATTCAGGTGTTCTCAAAATAATCTCTGTAGCTGGATTGAGGGGTACAATCATGGCCTCGCAGATAATTTTTAAGGGCCATCCTTTGGATTTTAAGCAGATTTATTACTTGCGTAATGCATTCCCATAGCCTAGTTTTAAGCTGGGGAGACTTGCGAAGTTGCCACTCTCTTCTAACTCTTCTTTTTTCTGATAGAAGTTGCTCAATTTCAGTCGAATAGGTTCTATTGTTCTCATTTCTGAATCTTATATGGCTAGTGGTAGTTTAAGGTTTTCAGAAAAATCTTTAATTGACATCAATATCCTGAGACGTTCTCAAGGCAATATTTTCCGTACAATGAATACTCCAATATTTTTTATATTATAGCCAATTAATTCTAGTCACGTTCAACGCCAAGTCACTAAACGAGGAGCCAACCTCCTTGGGGAGCAAAACGGAGATTATGGTGGGTGAGTGATCTGATGACAAGTATAATGAAGGCTCCATTTGCATCCATTCTATAGGAAAACTTTTTAGAACTCCAAAATTTATAACATCTGGAATTTTTTGTCGATCTGAAGGCCAATAACCGAGCAGCCAGGATAATGGGTAGTCGTGAACATCGAGCGTTGCACTTTAATAAAATTATTAATTATTAATTTATTCAAAC
Organism: Thecocarcelia acutangulata; assembly: GCA_914767995.1. Classification (NCBI taxonomy): domain Eukaryota; kingdom Metazoa; phylum Arthropoda; class Insecta; order Diptera; family Tachinidae; genus Thecocarcelia; species Thecocarcelia acutangulata. Next base: position 105,559,255 of record OU612094.1, on the reverse strand, counting down.
CCAAATAATTTAGTTGTCGTTCAGAAAATTTTTATGTCGTTAAATCTACACTGTTTCAATATTTATGAGATTGCCTTAATATTATGAGAGCTTCTTTGAAGATTTTAATGCGTCAGCGCTTAACTAGGTATCATTACGAGTATCTGGAAAGAAAACAAGTGAGCAAATTTGCACAGGATAAAATTTTTTGCTTGGAATAATTTTTTAATTAGCAGGCATAAAATCCGCATCCCCAATTACGCATAAGCTGTGCAAACATAGCAAACAAATAGATTCCCCCTTTTTATTCAATATTTTATTACATCAGGTACAGTTTGACATTCTTTTAATTTATTTATAGTTTTTTTGCGCTTTCAAATAGACGAAGAACTTTCAAATGTGTGCTTACAATAAACAAACATTTTTAGTATCTATAGTTTCTATAGCTATCTGGGTCTTGTTGCAAAAAGTTCTTGTCATCATCTTGTTGCTAAGCCAGCTAGAAGAAACACTATTAACCAAGTTCTTGATCGAGTCTTAAGTCTTGTCTATTTTCTTGTCTTTCTTGTATTTTATGCCCAATCGGTTGTATGCTTGCTTTTATTTAACCAAATATACATACACAAATCCATATGTATGGACGTGTCTGAACGAACGAATGGAAAATAAAAAGAACTGCATAAAACTGGTCCCTAGCAAAAAAAAGTTACAAGATATTCTGGTTCTTGAAGTTGAAAAATTGCATTTTGTAAAAAATGCGTCACGCTGCATTTACTGCATTTCAAGGACTTTTAAAACTTTTTGCTTCAACTCGTTCGTTGACGGGACAATTTTTTTTCTCTTTATCGTATACGTTGCCTTTTTCATTTCTTCATACTTAGTTAAGTAACTCGAATTTAGGCTTGATGACGACGATGAGGATGATAATAATAATGATGGTTCTTTCTTGAGGATGATGATGATGATAATGATAATGATGTGAATGTGCAACAAAAAATAAAAATAAAAAAATGTGAAATAAAAAGAAGAGTAAACGTATTTGGGTGCGGGTATTAAAGCGATATTAAGTTTGAGCTGGGCTCTCTTCTTTTCATTTTCATTGTCTGATTTTTTAACACCATCATGTGGTAGACAACAGCGCTTTAAAGGAATGGAAACAATTTTTTGGCGAGAAAAGTACAAATTGTTAAATATTGTATATTTAGTATATTTTGTATCAGCTTGCACAATCATTCCATTTGCGAGCGAAATTGAGCTTAGTGACAAGAAGCCGATTTTTGGAATTCCCAGTAATTGCCAAAATCTGACACGTTCCAGGGAAACAATATGGCAACTTAAATTTTCGCACTAAAGCGAATGACCGTTTAAAGTTCATAGTTCCCAAAATCGGCTTCGTGAATACCAAAATCCACCCACTTTCCCGGAAGCAATACGCCAACTCCAAGTTTCGCACTAAAGCGGCAACACTGTGTATACAGTTTTATATACCTACATATGTAATAATCACTTACATTGCATGGGTTTCGAGTGTTGCAAACATACAAACAAACAAGCAAGTGAAACGAATATAAGCATGGTGATATACCTGATTTGGCAGACAGAAATCTTTCTTACTCGACTAAACATTTATATATTTTTTCACACGATGTCCTAGACAGTCAGAGTCTTCCATACTCTCTTACACAGTAGTTCTTATTGTAGGTCTCATGGAAGGCGTACTTTGGTAAGCCTTATTGAACGCCTTCTTAGCAGAAACCCTCATTCAGGGCTTTCTTAGCAGGCCTCATCAAGGCGCTTATCTAGCAGGTCTGTATTAATAATTAAATAAATGATAATACAGTGAACGAAAAATAATGTAAATGAACGAAATAACGAAAACACAACGATGTTTTAAAGTTTATTTTGTTCAGTTAATAAAATTCTCCATACAAGTTGACAAATTTTTTGTCTATTGAATTATTTCTGATACTAAGTGAAACATTCGGATCATAAACTGTGTATGCCATTTAAATCGTGTAGTTTGAACCGTTGAGTTGATGCTTTGCTAATGCGTCTGTTGATTTCAGTTAGATTTTTATTTGGTTTGTTAAAATAACACAAAAAATTATTTAACTAAATAATAACTTATTGCGGTGGCTGATAGACTAATTGCTTTTAATAATGAAATTTCACTCAGGGAAACTAATGACAAGACAACTAAGATGCCACAACTCGAAGTAATTATGGTAATCATGAAAAAATTATTTATATCCATCATCATTTCGTCATCACACTATAGTGCAACACAGTTAATTTTTGAAAATAACGCAATTTTTTTACCAGTCAAAAAATTATAAACAGTTTATTTTTTACGTTTCCCAGCTGTCTATATGTCGACCTTTCATAAGAGCTACTCTAATTATAAGTAGACTTTGGAAATTTTTGGAAGATACTCTCAAATATTCAACTTTATATCCCAACAAGCTAAATAAATGATTGATAATTTAAAAAGAAAAATGTGAGAACACAAAAGCAAGCTTTTTTTAATTAAACTATTTATTTTTTATACCCAAGCAACCAAACAATTTTTGAACTTGTAACACTTGTCGCAAAAGAAATAAATTTGACGTTTATGTGTTTACTTTGGAAGAGTATTGCCACATTTTGAAATTAGTTGCGAATGCGAATACGAAAGACTTACAGAATACCAAATATCTTTCGCATCGCAATTCATTTGCGTATCCCTATGACTTTCGCATCGAAATTCAGAATAAGCCTGCTGGATGATCACTTTTAAAAATTATTAAATCAAAAGTCTTTTAAAGTTCTGCATATTAAACTGCTTTCATATCTTTGCTTTTGCTTGTTTGTGTGGTGTGAAGAATTGTGTGTTGCATATGTTTAGTAGTTCAGTAGTGTGGTGTTTGTCGTCGTCCATCGTCAGTTACAGAAATCAGTGGAAAAAGACCACTTTTGCTGTTTCCATACACCATCACTTCTGTCGTTTCTTTGCCAGAAACAGCAGTGTGTGTGTATGTATTAAAGTTTTAGTAAGCTGTTTGCTTGGATTACATAAACTCAAGATGCATCATGTAATTCAGTTTCGCTTTTTTTAATATTCTTTGCTTTTTTCTCTTGTCATTTTACTTTTTTGTAAAGTTGATGTGCATTAATATGTTTTTTGTTTGCAGTTGTTGGTTTCTTTTCACTTTGCTTCCCCGATTGCTCCTTTTGATAAAAGAAAAAAAGCTCTAAGCCAACAACATGTGTTGGCTTTATTTGCTTGTTTTTTAATGTTTGCTGTTGCTGTTTTAAAATGCACAAATCATAAAGTGCGGCTGAATGTTGTAATTTTGCATGTGCAGTATAAGTGCCAGTTAACAAGAAGAGTCTACACACTGCAGGATATCAAAGTTCTTAATATGCGTTTGCTGCTGCATTTACACATTACATTTTTACTGTTTTTTACATATTTTTATGTATTACGCTTTTTCTTGTTTACTGGTGTTTATGCTTGATGGTTTACATCACAGTGTACTGAATAAACTGGTTATCTAAATGGTTTGTGTAATAAATTTTATTAAAAATCTATTTATGCAATAATATTATTCAATTATTTTAGCTGATATCAGATCTTTATACAAAGTTCGCTAAATCAATTAAAAATTATTTGAATGAAGAACTCTAAAGTTATTCGTTGATTTAAACAAATATTTAGTAAACATAATTACTGCATGAAAATAATATTTTATTTATAATACATACCAGTTTCAGATAAGTATTTTATTGATTTTATTAATAATACAGGGTGGCCCAGAAAGACCGAAGTGGTGTGAATTGCTTATAACTTTTTATTTAAGAGATATTTTTTTAATTTTTTTTTTTTAAATACATTAAATTTATGGGGAATATTTTTGGATTAGTTATTAAAAATGATATCCCGCAAGTGGTGGCCATATTCTGCTTCGCACAAATGTGCTCTTTCCAACACATTTTCCATGACCTTTCGCAAAACTTCCGGTGGTATGTTGTTAATTTCTTCTCGAATATTGGTTTTTAACTCCTCAATAGTCCTAGGCTTATTAACATAAACTTTTCCTTTTAAATAGCCCCAAAGAAAACAGTCTGGAGCGGTTAAATCCGGGGAACGCGGAGGCCAATTAAAATTGCTGTTACGAGAAATTATTCTTTCACCAAAGATGTCGCGTAAAAGAGTCATTGTGGCCCTCGCAGTGTGCGCTGTGGCTCCATCCTGTTGGAACCATATTTGCGGATGGTTTTCCACGGCTGGCCTTACAAAATTTTGCAACATGGCCCGATATCGATCACCATTGACGGAAATGGCGACACCTTGTTCATTTTCAAAAAAAAAAATGGGCCAATGATCCTTTCTGAAGAAACACCGCACCAAACGGTACACTTAACTGGGTGCAATTGTCGTTGATGAAGTACTCTCGGGTTTTCCGTAGCCCATATCCTACAGTTTTGCTTGTTAACGAACCCATTTAATTGAAAATGGGCTTCGTCACTCATTATTAAGTTATGAATAAAATTTGGATTCTCTTGTGCTTTTTGCTGGAAATAAATTGCATAGTCAAGTCGTTGCTGGTAATCTGTTGGTTTCAATTCTTGGACAAGTTGAATTTTGTATGGAAACAATCCTATGGTGTGCAAAATTCGCTGCAGCGACGTCCTTGAGAGGCCCAGTTGTGACGAACGTCTCCTGGTTGATGTTTCTGGATCCTCCCGAATACTCTCCTGTACCACTTGAATATTGTCAGCCGTGTGGACAGTTCGGTGTCTGCCGGGACCAGGAAGGTTCCTTACTGCTCCTTGTTCTCGAAAATTTGCAACCAGACGGTTTATTGTTGACTGAGAGGGTGCAACCCGCACATTAAATTGACGACGGTATGCACGCTGAGTCAACACAATGGACCGTTGATTTGAAAAGTAAATTTCAACAATTTGGGCACGTTGTTCAATTGTGTATTGCTCCATTATAAATTATCCAAGTCTTCTTTACAAAATACTGAAAAGAAAAGAAAAAAAAAATTATAATAAAAAAGTTATAAGGAATTCACACCACTTTGGTCTTTCTGGGCCACCCAGTATTATTCACAGAGAAAAGCCAGAACAAAATTTAGTTCTATTCCGAATTTAATCTGTTTTTGCATTCTACAGAAACAGAGAAGCTTTAAAAAAATAAATAAATAAATGCTGTCTTATGTACAAAGAATAATTAAAGTTAAGAATAAATAAATTTCACTTGGCCCGCTTTAAGATTCCTCTAAAGGCTGCTAGTAACTTTCTGCCACAATTTTTTATTCAGTCATATGGTTTTCTTGCGTACAAGAAAAATCAAATTTACACAGAAATTATTTTTTATCGTGTTTAATACTTATATGTAGGAGCTGTTTAACAATCTCGAGGTTTAACACTCGCAAACATTTGAAGACGCAATAAAAGAGACTTGTAACACTAAAATAAGTTTATTATAATACATTATTTTGAGTGCAAAAGCAAATTCCAACTAAGGGTTCTATTTGCTGAAACGTTAGCGTTTGCGATCATGAAACAGGTCCTTAAGTCATATTTCTTTGTTTTGAAAATGAGCCCAAACACAGAAAAAATTATAGTAAAAATAAAATCAACAAATTGTTTGTCTGAAAAAAATAATTTGAATGCATATGCATAAATATTAAAAAATAACCTTGGATATCGTTGTTGTTGTTTAAAATAATTATTTTTACTAAACTTTTGTTTGAATCCACGAATTTTTTTGCAGGTCCGCATTCAAACAATTTATTAATTGATTCAACGAATTTCGTTATTGAACATAAAAACAAATTTTTTTTTGTGTATATAATTAATATTAATAAAAAACAAGTAAGAGTGTAGTATATTCGGCTGGGCCGAATCTAAAATACCCTTCACGATAGTCACGAATATGTATAGTATACTAAAAATGTGACCTGAATATCCTCGGTTATATAGGGTGTTTTTTTAAGCCCGATAGAACTTGAAATTGTAAAAAATAACACAAAAAATTAAATTGTAATCAAAATTTTTTTTTATTCGAAAGATCAATACGTGACATTAACATTTGAAAATGATTTCGGGCATATGGGCACCGCGGCTGTTCTTGACGAAGCGCATTCTGGACGTCCAATTTTGGGCCACTTTTTCGAGCACTGCTGGCCGTATGTCACGAACAACACGAACAATGCTGGCCTCCAAGGCGTCAATTGTTGCTGGTTTATCAGCATAAACCAGTGACTTCACGTAGCCCCACAGGAAATAATCGAGAGGTGTCAAATCGCACGACCTTGGAGGCCAATTGACAGGTCCATTTCTCGAAATCAACTTATCGCCAAATTTTGATTTCAGTAAGTCGATGGTTGCGTTCGCCGTATGGCACGTAGCGCCATCCTGTTGAAACCACATCTCCTCCGGATCAATGTCATCCATATTTTCAAACAAAAAAATCATTGATCATGGTGCGGTAACGATCTCCATTGACCGTAACGCGAGCTCCGGCCTCATTTTTGAAGAAATAAGGTCCGATGATGCCACCAGCATGAAAACCGCACCAAACAGTGCATTTTTCTGGATGTAATGGAGTCTGTATGGTCTCTTGTGGATTGGTCTCACTCCATATGCGGCAATTTTGCTTATTAACAAACCCGTTAAGCCAAAAATGCGCCTCGTCGAAGTCGTCTATAAGTTGCGCGAATCGACGACTGATTTTCAAAGTAAATTTGGATAATTTCGTAGCGTTGTTCAAGCGTGAGTCTATTCACGATGATTTGTCAGAGTATACTGAAACAAATAAAAAAAATGTTTCATCAAAATTAAATTTTTTGTGTTACTTTTTACAATTTAAAGTTCTATCTAACTTAAAAAAACACCCTATATATGAACCGATATCGGAATTTTCTATTTTCTGTATTGTAGTAACCTTCTTTTATAACGAGAATTGCTTTTCAGCAAAAAAAAAAAAATAATAATTTTTAATGGAAAAATCGGTTCAGGCTATATCTCGGGTATATATGGACCGATATCGAAAATTTTAATTTTCCATATTTATATAACCTTATTTCATTACCAGAACTGCTTTTAAGTACAACAAATTGTTTATGTTCGCTTACGCGACATTTTCATGAAAAACCCGGTTTAGGCTATATCTCGGGAATATATGGACCGATATCGGAAATTTTTATCTTCTATATTTATATAAATTTATTTCATTACCAAAACTGCTTTTGAGCACAAAAAAAGTTGTTTAAATTCGCTTACGCGATATTTTCATGAAAACCCCGGTTTATGCTATATCTCGGGTATATATGGACCGATATCAGAAATTTTAATTTTCTCTATTTTCGTAACCTTCTTTTATAACAAGAACTGTTTTTCATCAAAAAAAAAAAAAATGTTATTGGAAAAATCGGTTCAGGCTATATCTCGAGTATATATGGACCGATATCGGATATTTTCTTTTTCCATATTTATATAACCTTATTTCATTACCAGAACTGCTTTTGAGCACAAAAAAGTTGTTTAAATTCGCTTACTCGGCATTTTCATCAAAAAACCGGTTAGGCTATATATCGGGTATATATGGGCCGATATCGGAAATTTTAATTTTCCATATTTAATAATACTCCCAGCGCAATCTATTACTATAAAAAGAAAAGCCCGGAGGAGAGTTAAACAAAACTTCTCACCAGAACAGCAATACCTTTAACAATGTCGTTACCAGTTACTCCATACGAGCATATGACAAAATTGTCTGATAACTTTTGTTATTCAGATTGATATCAGTCTTCACATTACTGATGACTATTTACATAATACTGGTGCCACAATGTTCCTATGAGTGCACTATAAATATATTGGTAAGACAGCAATTAATTTTTATATCTTAAAATCGGACATTTTTACGAAGCATTATATTTTATTGTAATTTTTTGACAACTAGACATTCGATATTAAATTCTACATTGATTATTGATAGCAAACAAAGCAAACTAAACTGCAACTTTTTGTAGGCGGTTTATAAATAAAGATTTATTCGAAACTTATGTTTCTTACAGCTCTAATTTTAAAGTTGAACAATGTGTTGTCTGACACTTTTTGCGTTTTTTTGTATATTTTTATAAATACATATATATATTTTTGTGGTTAACATATTTTTACGTATATATATACATGCCATAAAAAAAACTTGTAAAGCAATAAACACATTGAAACCAGCAAACAACCGACTTCAATATGTCAAATATAAAATACTTGCATTTAAATGCGTATGTTTATTTAGACAACAGCAAGACGACACGACTGCAGATGGTTGTCCATACTGATTTTTTTGCCGCAGTCGAATTAAACTAATTTCTATTTTTCTTGACTACAAAATAATAACAGTGTGACCAATGTGTATAAAAGCAATTTAGCTCTGGGATATATTTTATTTTCTAATATAACATAAAATAACAATAAAATTTAAATGCTGTTTTAAATAAATTAATAAATATTTGTACTATTGTTAAATATATGCATACATACTTACGGCCGTGTTCATAAAATATATTATATGTTTATTAAACACTTATTTGAAAAATTTTCTATCGAATTTTGTCAAATAACAGATTAATAAACATACAATATTTTTTTATGAATAAGATCATTAGACTCAAAACAAGAAATCTTAATTTTATTGAATAAGTAGGATGTGATTAGATACATGTGTGTATACCAGTTGATTTTGCATCACGTACAAGTAGTTTTAATTCCATATTTTTGATAAATAATTTTAAGAGAGTTTTGGTCCCCGTTTTAAAGAATTCGATAAATTGTCGTAAAGTTTCATTTCTTTAACACTGTTCTCATTATAGATCAGAAGTTATATCCAATTATATTTTAAACTTTGAAGGCCCATATAATCTGAAGTAAATGAAAATTTTTTAAAGTTAAGATACTCTTTCTATCTTTTTAAGACTTTATTTGTTAGACAGAAGAACTTGTTCATGAAAGTTTGATATAAACAGATCTTGTTCCATGATATAAAAAATACAAGGTAGTTTTATTCTCTCAATTTTCCTTAACAATCACCATCTGACAAGTATAAGGATTGTGACATTTTCCATAAAATTTCAGTTTTGTTTGAAGTTGTGTCTAAAAATATTAATGAAATTGTGACTTCTAACAAAAATAAATAAAAAATTTTAAAATAAAATTCATACATAAATTTAAAATATGTAAAATGGCCTGAAAAACATCCCCAGACTAAAATGCTACTGACACCATGTTTCAATGTGCCATGGATTAAGACGTTCGCTTTTCAGTCATCTAACCAGTCTTATTATATCGGAACCTTTTAAATTAAATTTGGGCTCATCGGAGGATAGTATGGAATTCCTTTGTGTCGTGATCAAATTAATGTGGTCCCTTGCAAATTCGAAACTGGCTAGTTTATTTTTCCGTGATATAAAGATCTTTTCTACACTTTTGTATGGTATGCTTTTAGTCCGCCTTCAGCAGCCTGCCTTTGAATCCTTCTGGGGGTAACATTTAATGACAATTGTGTGGCGATGGTTCTTGACGACACGAGTTCGTCTTTTTTTTATCAAACGTATTATTGCCTGGCCATCTCGTTTACTAGTTTTTCGGGAAGGTCCACCTTTATGTTCTGTAACCAAAGTAGCCGAACAACGAAAACGGCTTATACTTCTTGGTGAATGTCAAATTTTTTTGCAATTGTGGTCACTGATTGGCCGTTATTAAAATCACCTATTAATTTTTCTTTTAAATGCACTGAATAATTATATCGCGCCACTTGTTAGATAAGTTACAAGTACGTCCAGAACAAGGAAACGACGGAAATCTATATACAAATTTTCGTTATACATGCTTACTTTGATATTTAAACAAATAATGACATCTTTGGGAAATAGGTTTTTCTTATTGTAAGTAATGAAGAATATTCAAGGTTACGTGCATTAGTTTTGTCGCTGCATCCTAGTCATTCTAGGAGAAATAATTATTTATACATATATTTTTAAACCACAAGCATCAAACTTTTCCCTTTGTTTTTAATATCTAAAGAGTATTTTCTTTTAAATATAATAATATTTTCTTCAAAATAGGCATTCGTTTGAATGCTATCGTAAAGTTTACTGATGCGCAGAAGTGGGCTGGCTGGCTTTACAATAGCTGGCAGCCTGTTAAACCTAACCTAACATGGGTTAAAAAACGACCACAGATACCTACTTACATCAGCTTATTATTTCTAGTTTTCTCTAATATGAACAATGCACTACACATTTCAGAAAAAATCCATTCTAGGAGTAAACTCCCTTATTCAACTGTATGGCAACGCCTTTTTATATTTCTCTCTAATAGTACGTTTCCATTATAATCAAATTAAGTTGATTTAAGGAAAACATTTCGAAATGTTTCCATTATGTTGTAAGTAATTTTCTTTTCGAATTTTCGAAATCAGTTTGACGTTTGAATTGTTTGATTATATTTTATCATAAAAAAAAACAAAAATTTAATAAACATTGTGCAAAACGCTGTGGCGTTCAAAAATAAAACGGGGTTTCTCGTTTATTTACATATGTGTTATTTTTGGCTGCAAGATATTAAACTTTGTGCTATGACGCGTATATTGAAAGAAACCGTTAAGAAAGCCTTGAAGCTGATTTCCTTATATGAAGACATGGGGATATGAAAGGAACGCATTTTTATTAAATTGCCTTTACCATGGGAGGTTATGCAAGCCGCAGAAATTCCAGAAACCAAGCATTATTGATTTCCCCATTTGTCGGCCGCATTCTTGATTGTCATGTCATGTCGCCAATAATGATAAAAAGCAATCTAAATATAAAGATATCTAAGACTATTTACGACTATGTTAAGAAATCTAAATATCAGACTGTGGTTATGGGTACGTAGAAATATTGGAGAAATTAGTGCATTAGCCGGCTGTGACTTGCTTACATTTTCTTATATTTTCCTAATTAAAGAACATGAAAATGATGCCGATGATGTTACGTCTCAATTAAATAAAGTTCAAAAAGCAATTCTTAAACTGGTAAAAATTTACCCTTGATGAATCCACGCTATGGCTACCGACAAGCTCTCGAAACGAATTCGTAAATTTGCTATAGACATCACTGCTTTGGGGAATATAATTCGCAAACAAATAAAGTAGTTTCTTCTTCGTTATATTCTATATTGGTACAGGGTTAAGCGCTTAATAGTAAATAAAACAGTAAATACTTTATAACTACCATAATATTCTTTTTTTTTGTATGCGGGGAAATAAAATGGCTTTAATACAAAAAAAATAAAATAAAAAGAATAAAAAAAACCTGTAAAAATGGAAAATAATATTAACAACAAATGTTTCTTTCACTTTATCAAGAAATAAAATCAGCCATTGTGATTCTTATTTAAATGTCACTTTTTCGAACTGTAACTCACTAATAATGGATACCCCAAGGTTGCATTTCTAAGAATACCGGTAGCACAGTGCTGCACAGACAAATTTCGACTTAATTTGAAACAAATTAAGTCGTTTGAGATAATTTGATCATATGAAAAATGTATGGGAAATCATGTTACAAATTACTTAATTTGTGCAAATGAAATGATTTGGCTCAAATCACGTATATGGAAACGTACTATAAAAATAAACTTCAAAACTCCTTATTACAAATAATAAAAAGAGAATGAAACTTACCTTGTATTTTTTATATCATGTCTTGTTCTGTAAATCAACAAATTTTGTGAATGTAAAAACTCTTATATGGCCACACTGAAATATAATTTTTTGAATATGAATTTATGTTGCTGCCTTGTTCAAAATAATTCAGTAGTGCCCTACACGACTACAATTGCCGGTTGCAGCATTTGCTGTTGTGAAGTCGTGTAGTCTGCTGTGGTCTATGTGTTTAATGCTTAAGTCTATGTTCTTACTGTTCAAATTTATGTAGAAATTTATTTTAAAAGTTCTAGTGGAAAAACTCACTTAACACGAAACTGAAGGGAAAGAAACATGTAAAAAGAAGCCAAAAGCTGCGATTTGTGTTTAAAGCTTCTTTAGATTGAGAAACATTTAAGTTATATGTAATATGAAAAAAATTAGGTGTCAACACATTTTCTGTGCAGGTTGTAAATTTCTTTGTGCGGCTTTTGCGTTATAATCTGTGGACGCTGTATTTTTTTTTTTTTTTTTTTAATTTTGTAATGGGTGGTACATTTAAACATTTTTTCTTATTTATGTTTTTTAGCTTTTATTTATTTATTGAATCTTTACAATGTAAATTAACAATAAGTATTCGAATCTTAATACTAAATACAAAAAATTAACTAAGTTAAGCCAATGCTAGGCAATTATATCGGTAAATTATTTATGTTTAATAAAATTTTGTATTAATATTGTATTTTGACGTTTCTTGTTTTGATGTTGTGAATTTAGGTTTATGTGGTATACCGTTTTTAGCAGGATTATACTTCGATGGTTGGATGGTGTAATCATCGGTATTTTTGAAGTTAAGCTAAATCAGTAACGGAGATCAAAGCCTGTCATGCCGGAAATGTTTAATTTAAGATAGACTTCGAAGTCATTAATTCTCACACAGCGTGTGGAAATCTTTTGCGTTTTGAACCTCTTTTATGGTACCTTTAAACCTCGTTCCTGCAATGTTCCGAGAGATGTCAGCAGCAATGTTCGAAAGTGAAACTCAATATAACATTGTTTTTAATTAGTATTAATGAGCTCTAAATATTTCACCTGCTATATGTAAATTCCAAAGCATTTATTGTATACTGCTCTAATAACAAAAATGTGAACATGTTTTGTAGAGGCATGCAAATAAAATAATGCTTTTCAGTTAGTGTTCATACGCACTAGTGGTTAAGCTTGCTTTCCCGCCAATTTTTTTTTTTTTTTTGTACAGATCAAAAAGCCAAGAGTTTACTTTATTACATTTTATTTTCCAAGTTGTCATATTTATATATCTTATCTAATTATACCGATTAATTTCTTCGCTAATTCAATTGAAAATTTTCATATCATTAAATTTATTATTCTTTGAAAATTAAAAATCATTCAAATTCCTTTCAACTCAGCCGTTATTTTGAGAAAGCTTTGAAATTGAAAACAAGAACTATTACGTTTGTAGCTCAAAGGATAAATTCAAAATCAGCAACAATAAACATTAAAGATATTTGATTTTGTATAGTTTTTTTTCTTTGCTGCTGCTTTGCCATATTTATAGTTTTAGAAACGAACTCATTTGGATAAATATGTTTGTGTGACATTAAAGGAAAAAATTAAAAGAGGTCTCTTTTATTTTTTAACACCTTCATCCAATTTCTATATTGTTCTTTGAAGTTTTTATGCATTTTTTTATTTATTTTTTTGCGTCGTTAATTTATGGACATTAAATATATTTCTTTTTTCTCTGAGATTTTTTAACAAAAAAGTGACGACAAAACATTCCACAATATGACAAAAGTTTTTAGAAGATTTCTTTATGTTGAAAAGATGATAAAAAAAAAAACATCACATTAAAGCAACAACAGCAAAGTTTATGAAAAAAAAGGAAGATGAGCTACTTCGATCGACAACAATTTAGATAAAATTTTCCCACCAGCTATAAAACACAAAAAAATAAAAAAATATTAGTACAGAAAAACATTGAAGCAATACTACACTGTAATACCAACCAACACCCATCGCTGCCTGCCTCCTGACGAGGATGCTGAGGCAGCAACTACTAGCGTCGTCGCTATATACATATATTTTCCTTTGTTTTTCCTAAAGTTTGCATTTTGTATTAAAAGATATTGAAGACAAAAGAGGAGCAATCGTGGTGGTGGCTGTTGTACACACAGTAAGGACACAATAAAGAAAAAGAAAGGGGTGTATAAATTTCTATTGTACCCCTAAAACATCAAAATAATAAAAACCAGCAACAGCCTACAACAATAATGCAAATAATAAAGCCTAAGACCTAGAATGCCTCAAGGAAGTACCTTTTGAATGAGATACAAACAACAACATAAACAATCATTTGCAAAAAAATTAAAATGAATTTAACAAATGGATTTTTATATAAAAAAAAACGTGTGGTCATGATTTCATTATTTAATTCTGTAGGATTTTTTTCATGGCATATATTTTTTTTTTTTTTTTTGCTTGCTTGCATTTAGTCTTAGAGAGACTCGTAATTTTTTGCTTTACAAATTTTTTGCATATCAAATAATTTCTTTTCGCATTTTTTCTTCTTACCTCTTAACATTGCTGCAACGCATCTTGAAGACAAAAAACGTAATTTTGGGTACGATCATTCCCTTCAATGAGTTGCTTTTGAAAAATGGTTCGGTTTTTAAGTGTGTACACAAGAGCTTAGCCACATTTGGAGAACTAACAATGAAACAAGAAGACAGTACTTATCTTGCTGCTGCCACTGTTTCTGCTTCCGTATGCAAATGAAAAAATTTCAGGTACAACTTACTCATATATCACATACAACAGATGACGAAGTGGCAATACTGGTCAATATTGGTATTTTCAAGAGTTACAGAACCTTCAAGACAGGTTTCGAAAAGAATGATTTCCTTTCCTTTGTAAAAATTAAAGGTGCGGATCCAATTTAATATTCCAGGAATGTGTACCTAGTTTCTGTAATATAATATTATAGAGTTATGAAATGGAATAAAACAAAGATGAATTTTTTCAGTTGATATGGAATTTTCTTTATTCGATAGATAATATTCTAGCATTATAATTTGTATATGACTTCTGGCATACGACCACTACGATTGGCTCAGACTAATCTGACAGTCCAATTTTCGATGACTTTTAACAATTCTGGCCGTATTACGCTCACGCACAGGTGTTTTCATATTTCCTACTGACCCGGTTGGCTAACATTTTCGCACAATTCGCCCTATTGTGCACATTTGACCGATTATGTTGACCACAAAAATCTCGAAATGTACGTATTTTGATTTGAACGCCTATTTTCGTAAAAGGCTTCAACAATCTTAACGCTAACGTCAGTGGTGTGAACATTGGCAACAATCTAAGTGGGAAAATCGTCAAATAACTTTGTCATTTTGTTTGAGTATCATCAATGCTATAATTGTAATGACAATAATTCAATGATACATTTTATTAGTAATTATAATAAATTGATTTTGTCAAAATTTAATAAACAAAAGAATACATAGTGTTATATTATTTGCTATTTATAGTATAAGGAGAATTTCGTTGCTAATCTAATTATTTTCATATTTAAATTAGTTGTTAAGTTAGCTTGAAAAAATTCATCATCTTGATGTAAAATTTGTAATAATGAAAAGTATTCTTCACAAAGCGCAAAACAGTGCAAGCATAGCAAGAACGCTAATATAACACATTGACATCATATTGATGAAATTTAGTCATCACATGCGGCGTTAACTAAATAAGGAGAGAAACTGCGAGACAAAGAAAAAAAGGACGCATATATACGTACAAATAAAATATGATAAAGCTACACACAGACCTTATATTGGAAACAGTAAGTAATCAAATGTTTTATTAGAACATTTTTATTTGTAATCCCCATTGCTTTCTTAAAAATAGTAGAATATTTAACAATTTGAATCTTTAATGTGCATCGAAGTTTAAGTTTAGCTGATAAAAGTGTAACATGGCGTTGAAGATTTACTGTCATCAAATGGATGTTAATGATCCACCATATTAATGAGATTTTTTCATTAAATTGAATCCAAATTGTAGTTGGTCTGATTTTGGCGTGCCATTCTATTGATGATATTATGTCACTACATTAATTCCATTTAATAATTTCTTCGATATTAGTGATAAGTAAGGCATGCTACTAATTAAATAATTATCATAACTATCGCTGATGACAATTAGTGCAACTGATGTAAAAAGAGACATCAAAGCGACCAGATCAAAAATGAAGGTACTTGCCATTGTGTTGATGTTAAAATAGATCACAGCTATGAAGGGTTTTCTATGAGCGAAGATGTGCCTCACTATTAACATCGTGGTTGGACCATCCTTTATATTATTTGTTCCTGTTAGACTACTGCACGTAAATAATTTTTGATAGGGACTTTTTATAAGAACTTGGTATTAAATAATTAAAAGAGTAAGCATGAGCTTAAATAATATTATAACCAATAATTACATCAAAGTGGATATCAATAATTTAAAATGATACAAATATAAAGCAGATTTTAAGATTTAGTTTTACTTTTGCTCCTATCCCTTATACGAATCTGGTTTTTTAAACTCTTCTACAAATTCTAGAGTTTTATCTTACCAAGAAACGTTAAGTTAAGCTTTCATTTCCACTTTATTTAACGCATCGAAACATAGCATTGATTGCGATTTCCGAGTTTTTTTTTTTAATCTTGTACCAGGACTAGGAAAATAAGTTTTGAGGAGGGGGAAAGAGGGAATAGTGTTTGTGAACATTTGGCTTGAACTTTCCAATTTTATAACAGATAGGAAACATGGCAACTTATTCCATAGGTGAAGCTTACGGCTGAAAAACGAATTTTCTCTATAATTTACCACAAATGGATGAGCTCTGGACGATGAACACGAGCTACGTAAAAATGTGCCAGTTTCGGGAACAAGATCTCTAATCCCATCAGAACAAAATTCATTATAATAACGATAGAACAGACTAACGCACTCCAGTGAGTCAATAGAGTTGGATAGCCTACTGTCCCCGATGAGCTTCTTCGGTCTCTCTTGCACATGGTCGAGTAAAGCCAAAATAGAATTTGATGCACCGGCCCAAATATAAGAGTTGCAGGTGGTATAAATAATAAGGAGGTTGGATGAAGAGAAGTACATCTTACACCGTTTCAAAAACCTGAGGCACTTGAATGCTTCTTTAGAGACATGAAAAATGTGTTCAGTCCAGCGAACATCATACAGTATCTTCATTCCAAAAATATCAAGAGCATCCGATTCCTCAATTTTTGTATCATCCATGAATACAGATGAGAAAGCACTTGCGGTCATTTGTTTGCGTGTTAATGAATAACACTGGGTAGCACCAGCGTGGGCGGGGGATCGGAGCGCAGAAGCTATGAAATTGGAGACTGGACTTTAGGGACTTATTGCGATGGAGACCATTAGCGGAGCACAACGCGCATTTTGCGTTCACGAATACTATCGTAACAACAATTCTGTTGTTACCATTTAAGTGATGACTTGACCAACACGTCGATCCGGGCGTCATAAAACATTGAGGAAAAACGTAAAGTAAGTAAGAGCATCTGTGCGAGAACAATCCAACCGCTCTACTTGTAAGGTCTGCGGTTTAAATATGCCTCTATCATCTCTAAATCGCATTTTATAACGGGATGGGGCAACATGTCATACATCGTTGGCAGCATTTCGTCAAATTTTTGGCCAGAAGTTCATATCGAAAAGAGGTAACATTAACTGTTCACCCCGTAGCCCCGATTTGTCTCCAATGGACTTTTTATTTTAAAGATATCTAAAAAGCAACGTTTTCAGACCACTACCGAATTACAGCAAAATATATGCGAGGAAATGCAAAACATTTCTACCGATACTTGTAGAGCGGTCATATGAAGCTACAGATCGTACATCGTACAGATCGTACATCGTACAAGTGGTGTAATTTTCAAAAAATTAACCTCTATTTCATTTACATTTCATATTACATTACAGTTTTCTAAACATGTAGCTATTTGTTTTTTATTGATCATTTCTAATGTTAAGAGATTTGTGGTCTACACTGTTTTTTACCATTATCATGCTGGCAGAATTTTCTAATAATATCTCGGGACATGTGATATTTTCGCCTTAAATTTATTTCAGAAGGTAAGAAAAGGGACTTTTCTAGGAAATGTAGCAATGTATTTTATAAATAAAGATTTCTGAAAACCTCCACTTTTTATACGCAGGCTGTAACATTAAGAAAAGCTTTTTCTATAAACAAAGCTGGTAAAATTTAAACACGTATCAGCACTTCCATCATACTTCTCCGGCTCTGTACTCTTCGAAAGTTAAAACAACCAGTCCTTTCTCCATTTTACAAAGTACTTATTGTACAATATGTAAATCGGCATAATATAAAATCATATTCTTATATCTAACACACGTGATATGTTCCGCAAACTCATATAAAACGAACCGGGAACAAATAGGTGTAATATTTGGGCTCTGTTTATAACGTTTAGCTTTTTTGAGGGAAAATCAGTATATTACAAAAACACTAATTTTCAAGGAATATCTGACTGAAATAAATAGTATATTTTGCACACATTTTCACCAATAAGAAAAACATTTCAAATATGTTTATTGTTCTGCGGCAACAAAACGAAAGCAAACAGTTTTAAAATGAAGAAGTGTTCAATTTTGTATTAACCTTCAAAAGAATGAATGCTTCTGATTAGTTTTTATTTGTTTTGCTCTACTTCGGTTTTTTAATACATTCCGAAAAATATTATACGTATATTTTATTTTTGCAAATGTGTTAGAAGAGTTAAAACGCGATTAAATCATTATCCTAATTTTGAAAATGTTTCAATAATAAAAACTGAGAGTAATTATAAGAAACGTTATATGTTAGAAATGTTAGAGATTATTAACACACCTGTAGAAAAAAGAATTAATTTTAAAATGGACACAGATTTAGCGCATAACTATAGGCATTTAGTTAGCAAAAAATTAGCACGTTGAATGTATATATAAGTTTTATTTGTTAGACTATTTTCTACATTGCTTTTTATAAAAAAAAAAAAAATTATGTTAATGTTAATTTTAATGGTATTCTGTGAGCAACATGTGCCATGTTGATTTTTTTTTTTTTTTTGTGTATATTGGATCAGTACTCAGGGGATGACCCCTACAGTCTAAGATACAACATGTTCTAATCTTTAACAAGGCATGTGTTGGTTGCAGAATAAGTTTAATTTAAATTATGTTATATTTTGATTTTTGAATTTGTTAAGAATTTTTCTTTGCGTATGAACTAAATATTTTTCTTAGTGTATGAATTTTTTATGTATAGGAATTTTTTGACAATAATTTTTCAATTTAAATTTGTAAAGGCGCAGTTAGCCGACTGGAATGTAATGTAAAAGTAACGTAATTAAACAGCTGATCGGTTTTGTTATGTGTAAAGCAGTTAGAACGGTTATTGAAATGTAATGTAACGTTATCGGAATGTTGAAACCTGTAGAAAATAGAATTTTCTTACATTTTTACGTTACATTTTTTTAAGTGTTGTCAACATGGTGATATAAAAAGCACTTAATAGCACAATTTATTCCATTACCTCATAACTTTAGTTTTTAAAATTCTATTAAGTATGCTAGAAATGAAATACATTAAGCAATGCAATGCAATTAAAGGTAGTGAGCATGCATTTTTCACGATCATGTGTGCACACAAGAAACTAATATGCATATGCACGCATGTTAAATATTTTGTAATCGTGTTGCCTACGTGATGTGATAAGAGTTGAAGCACGAATATGTGTGATCATACAAATTAAGGAATGCAGCTTTTATTTTAAAATCTAATTTTATTTTTCAAACTGAATCTACAGACGCAAGGCAGCTTGCTTACGGTAGTGGTATAAGCACAGCTGTCTTTCGCTTCCTTTGCGTTAATTTGTCAAAAGCACATAGACTTTCTTGCTTTTTCAAAAAAGTTTTGATAACTGTTCGTAAATTCTACCAAAAAAAATATATGTTGATGTTTTTTGATGTTGTATTTATTGAAATTCTGTCACTACCTGTTCAAAGCTGCCTTGTACAGACTCAATTACAAAAAATATATATTTTATTTTATTCTTAAAATTTTGATATCTTTCTCATTTCTTAATTCATTAATTTTTGTGCATAATCAGCACAAAAAATATTATTCGGTGGTCCATTAAATTTACTTCATTCACATTGGCTATACTCGTGAGCGTGGTACGCGTAATGACTAGAGCGAAGCCGATTTATGAATGAAATACATATATTTCACATGTGTTAAATTGAAAAATAAAATGATAAAATTAAAAAAAAAAAACACAAAAAGGACCTTGAGGTGAAAGAATTTATTTATAATAAAAAATAGTATATTCTACATATGTATATGTAAATTATTAAGTAATCTAAATCAATGTATTCTAAAAATATATATATGTAAGATACATACTTTTAAATACATACATATGTAGTAAAAGAAAGTAAACAAAATTGCCTACATAAATCGCTTAAACATAATTATTTACGCTTCAGTAACAACACTATTCAAACGTTTTTTTTTTATGTATAAATTTTTTCGATTTTCTTTTTCTTTACTACCCAACAAACACGAAACAAAACATTTGATATAAAATGATATATGATATCAACCATAATTTTCATTTGATTTTCGAATCTTAAAATCAAATGTTTGATTTTAAGATTCGAGTTTAAATTAAAAAATCATTTGAATATAAACATTTGATACTCAATGTTTTATTAATGTGATATTGAGTGTAACTGCATAACTACATAAAACAAATGTGTCACAAATTACTGAAAAATATCAACATTTTAAATTCATTAACAAAAAAATTTAGAATTAGGGAAAAGATTAATAAATGTGATTTGTTTGTCAGCAATATGCAATTAAATGTGCACAAAATTTTTTTTAATAAGTAAAAACGCATGAAGGAGCACATAAGGAAGTGAAATAATAAAATATAAATAGATTGCTCGATTTCAGCGAGATTTAGAATCAAGGGGAACCAAATACTTCGTCCTTTCGAGAATTTCAAGACTAGGGGAAAAACATAATAATAATAATAATAATAATAATAATAATAATAATAATAATAATAATAATAATAATAATAATAATAATAATAATAATAATAATAATAATAATAATAATAATAATAATAATAATAATAATAATAATAATAATAATAATAATAATAATAATAATAATAATAATAATAATAATAATAATAGTAATTAGAAAATTTAAATTAAAAGAAAAATGATTTGTAAAGCAAAAATTAGTTTTAATATATATTCCACACCACAATCCACATTTGAAAAACATTTTAGAATTACATTTGGAATAACTAAATTTCTTAATTTGAAAATAATTTCCCCTTTTGGTTGACAATACTAGGTATTTTAATTTGAACTCAAATCAGTATCAAACGTTTGTCGTTTGAGAAATCGTTTGATTTCAATTTATTCTCAATTAGTGTTTGCTGGGTAGGATGTACCTATACCTATATGAATTAAAGTTTATTTAAAATTCATTTTTATTTTTGTGTACATGCCCATAAATCTTTTATTAGTAGTTAAATTTTTTCCTAAAACATATGTTACGTTTTTACGTTCTATAATCGCACTTACGTCTTAAGTTTACTTTACGTTACTACCACATTCCATTTACATTACATTCCAGTTGGCTAACTGAACCTTAACATTTAATTTCTCCTGACGATGATAACAAATTGTTATCGAAATATTGAGAATAAAAGATTTTAAATTTTAAATTTTTTATAAAAAACAAAAAACAAAAATCTGAAGCTGCAAAAATTAAATTTATTTAAAATATTTTTATCATTTTTTCATATTGCCCATAAGATACTGATAACAATTTTTGATACATATTACTTTCAACAATGTTTAAATTTGGAAAAGTTTCAAATTCGTACATTTTGCATTTCTTTTTCTTTGTTAAAAATATGAAAAAGCTACGACTAGTTTTATATAATAATTTTCTCCTCATTCAATGGATCTTGAAAGCTTATATAATTTGAATTTTTATGATTCTTGTGTATTAGCAGAAAAATGTATAGTAAACATAAAATCAATAAATTAAACCAATAAATTCAACCACTCAACCACTGAGCTCTTGAATTATTCTTTGTTTATGTTCATCTCATACTGAATCACGTATGCATTCGTTAATTGCACTCATTGTTATTTGTACAGCGTTTACTGTCTCTGAAAAACTGGTATTTATTTTTTAATTATTAACATAAGCTCTGTGGCAGAGTGGTTTAAGGCGGCCGTTCATGATGTTTCATGATTTCGAGTTCAACTTCAAATGGGTAGTATAGCGACTACAAAACAGCTAGTTGTCTCCCAGCTAAAAAATCAATCAAAATTTTTAATCACAACCAATTGGTATTGCAATAAAAAAAATCAGTCTTAAATTTAAGAAAGGAAAAATCTTGAACTAAGCTCCGATATACGATTACATATGTACAAAAAACCAAAAAAAAAACTAATTCATAATTATAAAGTTAATCAAAAGAAATTTGCAACTCTTTTCACCTATTAAAACAAATAATTATTTTATAAAAAAATTTAAATTTTTTCGTTTCAGGTATGTTTTTAATTCTCTAAGTGAACAAAGTAATATCTTTTGGTGAGTAGCTAATTTAACTTCACTAAGCTTTCGACATTCTACTACTAATAATAAAAAAAACACGATATGAAATACCGTTAGTTTCTGATTAAAAACTTTTCTCTTATTTTTACCCTTAAAACACAAAACAGCACCATTACAAAATTATTATACAGGGTGACCCAGAACTCAATGCCAAGCTAACCAAAAACTTATTACAATCAACATTTTTAAAAATGTGCAAAAAAATTACCAGAACTAATACTTTTTTTAAGTTTTATATATTTATTGAATTTTCACAATATGAACTAACAATAAGTATTCAAATCTTAATACTAAATACAAAAATAAGTAAGTCCAACCAATGCTAGACAAAAAGTTGTATTTTGCGCCAATTATATCGGTGAAATCATCTATTTAATACTCTGATGGTGGCAAGGGTATCCCTACTTCCCAATCGAGTGTGACCGCTAAAATTAAGTATGTTCCCCTACTTCTCAACCGAGTGTGACCGCTAAAATTAAGTATATTTCATGCAAGAGGATTTGGGTGAAGTTCCAGTTTGTTGATATACCTTGTCGCATGCTTTGAAAACTCATC
Organism: Thecocarcelia acutangulata; assembly: GCA_914767995.1. Taxonomy (NCBI): domain Eukaryota; kingdom Metazoa; phylum Arthropoda; class Insecta; order Diptera; family Tachinidae; genus Thecocarcelia; species Thecocarcelia acutangulata. The sequence goes on along the minus strand of OU612094.1, from coordinate 105,536,268 downwards.
TTTTACCAGTGGAACATACAGATCCTTGTGAATTCGGGAATTTTTTACGTACCATGAAGCTGCAGTAATTGTTCGAAGAATATGGTTTTGTCGCCTTTTGTGCTCCATAATTGGATTCCGTAACGCCATATAGGCTTTACGATTGCGTTGTATAACAAAAGTTTGCAATCTGACTTCAATGTAGAATTTCTGCCCATTAGCCAATTTAATTGCGCTGCTTTTAATTTCAACTGAGTGACTTTCGCATCAATGTGAGACTTCCTCGTCAGCCTACGTTCGAGATGAGTACCAAGGTACTTAACTTCATTATGCTGCGGAATAGGTGAGTTGTTGGTTTGGATAGACGAACATGTTTTTTATTTCGCAGCGTTAATGTAACATGAGAACATTTTTGTTCATTAAATTTGATTTTCCAAAGTTTTAGCCATTTCTCCAATGTTGAAATATATTCCTGTAAATTACGTGAAGATAAATTGATGGTTTTCATGAAAGCTGCAGAATGCTGTGTCATCTGCAAAAGTTGAAGTGTGAATACCAGATCTGGTTGGCATATCAGAAGCGTAAACCAAATATAAAGTGGTTCCCAAAATACTACCTTGGGCAACTCCTGCCTCAATTGGCTGAGTTGGGCAAGGCAGCTTTAATAGGGTGGTGGTATAAGCACAGCTGAGTTTCGTTTCCTTTGCGTAAACTTCTCAAAAACTCATAGTCTTTCTTGCTTTTTCATACAAAAGAAAAATAAAATTCTGACAACAAAAATACATGTTGATGTTTTTTGGTGTTATATTTATTGTAACTCTGCCACTACCTGTTTAAGGCTGCCTTGGAGTTGGGCTTACAAAGTCGCCTTCTCTGATAACAAATTTACGGTCACATAAATAGCTTTCCAAAAGCTTGTGAGTGTTTGCAGGCAAGTTCAACTTTGTTTTGTGCATTAATTCCTCGTGCCACACTTTATCAAAAGCTTGGGAAACATCAATGAATAGAGCAGAACAATATTTTTTGTCTTCAAAAGTCTTTCTTCTGACATTAACTAGTCTATGCGTTTGTTCTATTGTGCTGTGCTTAGCCCGAAAGCCGAATTGATGATTAGTGATATATCCTACGTCATTCAATATTGGAGTCAACTTCGCCATTAACAACTTTTCGAATAGTTTTGAAATTGTTGGCAGTAGACTTACTGGTCGGAATGACTCTACTTTAGTGGGATCCTTCCCTGGCTTGGGTATCATAGTAATCATAGACACCTTCCACCCTGCAGGATAATACTCGAGGTGCAAAATAGCGTTAAAAATAAAAAGAAGAATTCTTCTAGCCACACGATGTAACTGTACAAGCATTTTGCCAGTAATTTTATCGAAACCTATAGCTTTCCCGGAGTTTACTTTATTTATAACCTTTTCGACATCTTGAAAACTAAGTCTCAAAGGCACAGGCGGTCTGGCGGTAATTCAAATGCATCATTTGCTGCATCAGTAATAAATACGTTTTTCAAATGATTAACATACACCATCCCCTCTTCAGAATCGCTTCTTGCGCAGGCGCCAGTTGAAGTTCGCAAAGGTGGCTTACCTTTTCAGAACTTTTGTCGCTTTCCATAGAGAAAAGTCGGATTGAGGGGTGCCATCAAGAACAAAATTAATATGAATTTGTTTTACTTGGCAAAAATATATATTAAACCTAATTTGCATTATAATACAAAATATATTTCCACCTTATAGTTAAATAGTATTATAATTACAAAGCAAGAAAACAAAAATTAATTAAAAAATGTATAAGAAAGAAATAGTAAAAAAGTATACTTTTAAACTTGAATCATCCAAAAAACTTGAATCATCATAAAATGTAACTGGTAAGAAGGCTTTTGCTCAATCAAGCAACCGAGTTAAAGAAATGTCAAACATTTTATGTAATCTTTTACATTGGAATAGTCTGAAACTTATAATCTAGTCTAAACGGATGCGAATACTAAATTAAAAAAAAAATTGTGCTCAAAATATCTTTCAAAAATTAGCTCATTTTGCTTAAAACTCACGAGCTACTTGACGAACTACATTGTAGATTACTATAGTAAAGCATTAAATTCAAAATCTATGGTGGTGATAGGTCTGTCTGATGTGGAGATAAGATCTTAAGATGATTTCATTAATTTTTATATTGAAGGATTAAAACATATTTTCCTAAAGCATTTTGCTAGAGACGACTTTGTCGCATTCCAACATATAAATAACATTAAAAAAAAGTTATTTTGAAACTCAACTTGGAGTCTATTCAGCATAAATTTTTCCAAAGTCTAGCATCGTTTTAATATAATTTTTTTTTAGCTTTTATTTATTTATTGAATCTTCACAATTGAACTAACGATAAATATTCAAATCGTAATAATAAATACAATAAATTAACTAAGTCCAGCTAATGTTAGACAAAAAGTTTTATTACGCGCATATTATATCGGTAAAATCACCTACTTAACGCTCTGATGGTGGCAACGGTATCCCGTCTTCTCAACCGAGTGTGATCACTCAAAATAAGTATGTTTCGTGCAAGAGGGCTTTATATAATGGCTCATTATATAAAAATATTTGAAATAAAAAATGTGTACTTCTTACAAGCTCCGCGTTGGTGAGTGTCCGGTTGTGAGAGGTTTCACTGTATTTATGGAAGAAAATATTAACCAAAATAAAAAAAAATATTCGCATCTCCACATTCAAGAAAAATATCACCAATTTTAGTTAAAATGACGAAAAATGGCAGCTCTGATTGTAACCATCGTGAGAAAAATCAGAAAAAATCTATCACATGCAGTTTGAAAATTATGGGCAGAAACCTAGAAATTTATTCAAACTGTAAAAACTGTTCGGTTATTGCAGTCAAGTTTTGTTTTGTGGAACCGTAACCCTAAATAACGATTCTAGAAATGACACAATTGTCTAAAAGTTTTCTACAACTAAGATTATTTCATAACTATGAATTTAAAATTTTCTAAAATAATGATGTTGAAACCACTGATGATGAGAGTGGTAAAAACTATGAGGCTAAATCATTTAATGGAGAACATTTCAGTAATATTACGAAAATACTGCATTCTCAAGCTATATCTGCTCTTGATATTTGTATAAAATATTACGAAGAACAAAATTTTATTGCTGGGGGTATTTTAAAACTTATAAGCTTTCGTACAAAACGCAAATAAAACTAAACGTGGTCAAATGAAAATGTCTTAACTATTTGGACAGCAAGTAATGAAAGCTTTTGACGAATTGCTCCGCGCAAACGGTGCATTCAAGGTAGTATTCCTTATTGGCCGTACGACCTTGTGGCAAAAATTCATGATGCACCATGCAATTGCAGTCGAAGAAACCAGTGAGCAAAACCTTCACATTTGACTGCTTTTTTTGGTCTTGGCTTTTCTGGACACTTCCATTAGGATGATCGGGCTTTGGTTTCAATACACCCATGATTCGTCACCAGTTATGACCTTTTTGAGGAAATCTGAATCGTTGTTGACCATGTTCAACAGCTCTTGAGCGATGTCCATGCAATTTCTGAACAATCTTCGCTGTCGCACGTTTCATGCCTAAAACATTCGTAAAAATTGCTTGGCATGAGCCGAACAATATGCCAACATCATCAGCAACTTCTCTGATAGGGATTTGACGATTATCCAAATCACTTTCTTTACTGCTTCAATATTTTCATCGGTTGGTAACGTGCTCGGGCGACAAAGACGATCTCATCATTGACATCTTCTCGGCCTTCCTTAAACCGGTTATATCACAATTGAACATGTGCTCTGCACATGATAGACTCGCCAAACGCCACAGTCAACATTTCAAATGGCCTTGGTTTGACCTTGATCCTTTTTTTCGAATAGTATAAAGTCGACAAGCACACCAAAACACGGCTAACCTTTTTATCCGTCAAAAACAAATGGCTGATATTTCCACCATATATAACAGGCATCTGTACCAACATAACAGAAAAAAAGCGAAAATCGAACATACGTTACTCACAAAATTTAAAAATTACGGTCATTTTTTATATTTAAATAAATATCTTTTTGTTTGTGTACACCATTGAAGTTAGGTTTTATTGATATTTAGCTCTTTTTAGCGTTTTTCGAATACTTATAATTTAGCGCTTTTTGGATACTTATAACTTTTTGCTTTGCAAAAGTTGGCATCACTGGTCTACAGTTCGAAATATTGATCTTAATCAAATTCTCCGAAGTCTTAAAAAAAAATTAGAAATAGCGTCAGAGTAAAAAAGTGAGTTCTTGAAAAAATATAAAATATTAAAAACCATAAATTTTCAATTTTACAGAACAATTACACAAAAATAATCCAAAAATATTTACTTTGCCTAATTTATATGGACCTATAAAAATATTGTTATATGATATTTATAACAACAACAAACATTGTGGAAAAATTCTTGAATATAAAATTAAAACAAGTAATAAATATTTGATAAAAAACGAAAAGTAAAATGATAAAAAACTTATCAGGGCTGTTCTGCAAATCACTATTTGTGAAAGTGATTTAAAATCACAAAAAAAGGTGTTCTGCACTCAAAATATTTTTGATTTTTGTGATTTTTGCACGTACTTTATTGTAAATTTCATTATTTATTACAATAATAAATAACGTAATGTATTTTCTATTGATTATTTAAGTAAAAATATGTATTTTATACGAAATAATTCACTAAATTAAGCTAAAACTAGATACTCTTATTTTGTTGCAAGATTTGCTGTATTATTTTGCGATTTGGTTTACTTTACTTAACTTTTTATATTTATTAGAAGAAATTAACCTTATTTTTAAAATAATACCGCGAATAAAAAAATTCAACCTGAAAGTAAAAATTCCAGTAAATTGAAGCGAAAAACAGAATTTTTTTGTGCTTTAAAAGAGTATAAATCACATCGAAAATCACAAAAAATTGTGATTTGCAGCACATGCACAATCACATTTGTGCTTTTGAAATGGCATGTACTTTAAAATCACGTGATTTTTAGAACAGGCATGTATATATCGAAAAAAATGATTTGTAATTTTTTTTATTAAAAAAATACGAGGGAAAAAATTTCAGGGCGTAACTAAAGTCGATTTTAGTTTTTATGCTGCTACAATAATTCCACATTAAAATCCGAATGATTCAATTGAAAATACAGCGTTTATTCAAAATGAAATCAAGTTACTTTAAAATTGAATGAATTTTAAATAAAAAAAAAATTATTAATAAACAAAATATTAAATCATCGAAGTCTTGATAGATTTTACAGATTTTTTTGTAACCCAACGAAACTTTAAACTTTAAGTGTTAAAAAAGACATTCTTTTAAATTAGAAATAAAAAAAAATAAAGGACAACTCATACATGCATATTTGTTTGCTTAGCTATGTATGCATATTTGTGTGCCTTGTGTACTTTTAATATTACTGAGTGCTGAAGGTAATTTAGGCTGTTGCAGCAGCATCTTCACTGACTCCACAAAGCTTTCCATTTTTTCTTACTCATTGTTTGTTTGTAATGATGAATACCTTAACCTTTTTATCATCATGTCTATAAAAATTAAAAAAAAAAAAAACCTACAACAATGTTGTTGTTTTTCTTTAATTTTAATGTTTTGTGGGTATCCTTTTTATATCAAACCAAACAGGCTCACAGTGTCAATGTACGCCCATGGTGTTTTTGTTGGTTTAATTCTTTGATACTGCTTCCTTTTTTGCTGCTGCCTTCCTGCCTAAAACTCTTCTTTTGACTCTGCCAAAGAACATTACTGGTATTTGTTCTTGAAGTAGAAAAATACGAGTATACATGTAAGTATGTTTGAAAGAAATATTCGTTTGCTCAGTGCATCATTTGACCACTTTGTTCGCTCTATCAACATCATCAATGAGGGAAGAAGCATTGAATGTGACACCATTTCCAGGCACTACATATCAAGAGCACATTTAAGCTTTTCTTTTTTATTTTTTATTTTTTTATTTTTTTATTTCAATTTTCTCTTTATGACTTTTTGTTGTTTCAAAGAAAAACTAGAATACTTTCAACTTTGTTATATTTTTCCTGCAACTACAGTAATTGTTCTGTCTGAGTGCTGCCCATATTGGAGCACTCACTCGTTTCTTTTATTCTCACAATAATTATTTGCAAAACGATGAAGACCAACAACAAAAAATCGGGCTTCTAATAAAAGATAAATAATGTTCAAATGTTTTTCGAATGTTTAATGTTAGTTTTTATGTTATAAATGGAAATGTCGCATTGAATTACCTTTTACGTTGGCCACAACAATAACGTTTGGTTTTCTTTATGTTCTTCATCGTAATTTATTAGTTTTCCATTTGATCATTTTAAAGTTCTTTGGATAACAGTTTTATTCGCAGTTTATTCCAAGAATAAAAGACAATAGATATTTAAGTAACTTCAAATAATTTTCAAATTTTTAAACTTTTCTTAAGCTTTTTTATTTGATGAAAAATTAATAATAATTAATTCTTTGGATAACATTTTTATTCGCAGTTTATTCCAAGAATAAAAGACAATAGATATTTAAGTAACTTCAAATAATTTTCAAATTTTTAAACTTTTCTTAAACTTTTTTATTTGATGAAAAATTAATAATAATTAATTCTTTGGATAACATTTTTATTCGCAGTTTATTCCAAGAATAAAAGACAATAGATATTTAAGTAACTTCAAATAATTTTCAAATTTTTTAAACTTGTTTAAGCTTTTTTATTTGATGAAAAATTAAAAATATAGTAATAATTAATTCTTAATTTTTTTTATTTTTTTTTATTTTTTATTTTTTTTATCTGGGACCAGTACTCACTGGATAAACCCTACATATGCAGTGCATTGTTCTGGAACTAGGAAAATAGGTTATGATGAGGAGGAAAGAGGAAGTAGTGTTCGTGGAGGCTTAAACTTAAAAATAACAACACGAAAAACTAAAACAACCCCTATTGCAGCATATAAAATGTTAGAATTAAATTAGTTAAAACTGATCAGTGCCCAGTGTATATACCTTCGGCACATTTCAATTCTTTCACTGTTGTCAGGGTTCGTTCGAAAGCCTTCGTGCGCTAGCTTCAATTTTGTGGATCTAAATAATCTAATCCCAGTGGGTGCTGATGAGTAGTGTAGCGACTACGAAACAGCTAGCCGTCCCCCAGCTAAAGATTTGATTATTATTTTTCTTATCTTCTTCATATCAAAAATTATTGATCACATCTACTTTGCTTATGTTTTTTTACAGAAGAAATTGAGAAAAATTTCATCTATTTACATTGTTAAAAACATATGTGTTATCTACAATACAATTTCTAGTGTTTTTCCTCTGCTAGCAAGTCAATAATATGCCACAGAGATGGATGTGTGGAAGGTTCTAGAACGGGTGTCACTGATGCCTCGAGCACACAGTTCTAAGATTTATTCGTGTTTCAATTTGTTTGTTTATTTTACTGAATTTTGCTTTTATTTTGCTTATTTCTGTCGCCAAAAATACTAAGCGAAATAGCTACTGACCTATCTTTAAATACAATACTGAAGGACCACAACGTTTAGACATCAACTTGAACCTCTAAGCCCCAAACGGCGTCCTTAACTTATCTGGCATAAATATAGGAATGCACTCGTATTTTTATATATTTTTTTTTCGCGATTTGACGTGTTTATAGTTATATAACATATAGTTTAATTAAATCCTCTGTGTCAAGAAACCTGAATGTTAATTATATATATACATAATTATAACTAGACTACAAAAGTCTTATTAAATACAATTTTTAATTTTTGTATTTTTGAATGTCCTTATACAAAATGTAAAAAATATGCCACAAAAAACAATTTGTTGTCCCAATTTTTTTAGTACTTGTGTTTTATGAAAACATTTGCTTTTTATCTCTAACTGCCCATATTAGCAGAAATCTAAAAAAAAGAACACAATCACATTTGCAAATTGCTGCAGCACAACAGAAATAAGCAGTTAAATTTAAATGACCAAAAACAGAAAAAAGAAGAGTTTGCAGGAAACGAAAGAAGTAAATTATATTTTTACATGATGTAGATGACCGCTATAATAGTGCAGCAGTTGTGGAAGACGATGATGATGATGATGGTGTTATATACATACATACGTTCATAGTTATTTGTTGCTATAAATGTTGTTGTAATGAAACTAATGCCAACAATAAGGATGCCACACATAAAATGACCAAAACACATGAATCCTGTTTTCATTCCCACAGTAGAGTTTCCTCGTAACAAATAAAAATGATAAAAATTTCTTTAAAAAAAATACTATAAAAAATGAAAAATAATAATAAAATGACATCCAACACTTCTTGTGCTTTTTCTTTTAACGAGAGGAGGGAATAGAATCATTTACTCTAGTTGTTTAGCGCAGAAGAAAATTAAGGAAAAAACTACAAAATAGGGTACAATCAAATACCACTACAAACACCGGCACAGGCATTTGGCTGACACAGAGATAAAAGCTCAGAAGTATCAACAGTAAGGAGCATCCATCCATACACATAAAAGTCTGTGTGTGCGTGCATGCAACCTCTTCAGTGTCGTAATTTTATTATGTGAGGTTCTGTCTATGTGTAGACGTATCCTTATAAATAAGTATAATTAATTCAATTTGTTGTAGTTGTTATTTCGTTTTTTTTTTTAAGAAAATGATCACCACCGCATCAAGGACCTTGTACGCTTTTAATTCCTTTGTCTGCTGTATGAGGATCTGTGTGTGTGTGTGTGTGTGTGTGTGTGTGTGTGTGTGTCAATTTTTTTTATTTGTTTGCTTTCGCATGCTGATCTATACAAAGGGGTACAGAGGTACAAGCACGACCATTATATTATGTGTTACTTATGACAGTATATATGACCAGTGTCCACAAAATCAACATTAATTTTTTTTTCTTCATTTTAAAATAAATATTTAAGCTACTGAGTCATATTGAGCGAATACTTCAATTTTCTCTCTACAATTCAACCACTTCCCCTATCTACATGATGCTAACATATAAGGCGTAAATTTTTCAATCAGAGCAGGTAGGTATCGGCCAAATGCGATCCCAATCTGGTTTTGGCGGCTTCTGTTTATTTTAATTTTATATCATTCACAAAAATGCGCGAGAAATTCATTTGTCGTGCTATTTTACCTTGTGACGATGTTAATTGACGCTGTTGGACTTCTTTCTTTAGCGATATTTAAAGGTTAAAGTGCAAGACTCAGGAGCTAAAGGATTAGATAATGCAGCATATTAACCACATTGAACCTAGATTATGTTTCAGAGTTATTGAAAATATAATAGGGTATATCACTGCCAATAACGTGACGACCATTTGGACGGTATTTTGGTTCACACCTAATTCTGAGAGATCATTCTATCAGAATAAAAAAATATTAAGACAATTCTCAGAAAACTTTTTGTTTTATTTATAACTAAAATCGTTGGACCACCCATCAAATTATTATATTAAGTTTTAGGTTCCCTTTTATTAACTATCCGTACTAAAGACTTGCAATAGGGTAACAGAAAGTATTGCACGTTTTTTTTTTTGCACATATGAGAAAAAATTCTATTATATGCTACTGTTTGACTTTGTACTGGCTAACGCACTGAACGTATGTAAATACGTTTTTGCCCGCAAGCAACTTTTCTTGTTTTACCTTTCGCAAAAATTTTAAGGATATATATAAGTTTCTGATTCCGTTTGTAATTTCCACAATTTTCACTTCCGACCTTTAAAGTATATGTAAATATATGTATATTCTGAATAAGTATTAATAGAAAAGTCGATTAAGCGATGTCCGCCTGCCCGCCGTGTGCATCTGAGAAAACCATTAGACTTAAAAGCTTTTCTTTCATCATGCCATTGCTCAACCGATTCATGGGTATGCTATTGAAATTCAGTAAAATCGGTTCATGTATAGCTGTGATGTATCTAAAATTCCGAAAAAGCAATTTTTTCGACAATTTTGTATGAAAAGTTACAACATTTTTTTTTTCTTTTACGTCAAGCTTAATAATATTATTTGGCGATTATAAGAAAAAAACGATTTCCTTGATAGCGATCCCAAACCGATTTTTGATTTAAATGTCGCGTAAGCGAACTAAACCCAATTCTTTTTCCATATATACCAGAGATATAGCCTACGAGTAAACCGAATTTTCCACGAAAATCTTGCGTAAGCGTGAAAGTAATCAGGAAAACCTGAATTCCTCGATGTGCAAACTTTAAGTTGGACAATTTTGAAACGCGGCTTCGGCCTTCATCATCAAAATAGCTCAGAATCTTAAAATTAATAACTTTAGACAACGCTTTTTATACACTGAATGGGTTTGGAAGATTTTTGCAGAAATATCGTTTTACGCGACCATACTGATGTTGTTTGAATTCAATTTTTTGGTGATCTTTGAATTAATGACTAAGTTGACGAACAAAATTGTGCTTTAAAAAAGACGCTAACTCATATCAGATTCACCAAGTTTTTTTTTTTTTTTTTTTAGCATTTTTTTATTTATTGAATCTTCAAAATGAACTAACAATAAGTATTCAAATCTTAATACTAAATTTAAAAATTAAAAAATGTGATTCTTAAGTCCGGCCAATGCTAGACAAAAAGTTTTATTATGCGGGTGCTATTTCTGTAAAATCACCTATTGAGCAATCTGATGGTGGCAGCGGTATCCCTTCTTTTAAGCCGAGTGTGGCCGCCAAAATTAAGTATATTGCGCGCAAGAGGGTTTGGATGAAGTTCCAGTTTACTGATATACCTTGTCGCGTACTTAGAAAACTCCTCTTTTACCAGCGGAACACTCAGATCTTTATGAATTCGTGAATTTTTTACATACCATGGAGCTGCAGTAATCGTTCGAAGAATTTTGTTTTGTCGCCTTTGGATTTTTTCAATGTTTGACGCTGAGGCGGTGCCCCATAACTGAATTCCGTAGCACCATATAGGCTTTAATATTGCGTTGTATAACAAAAGTTTGCAATCTAATTTCAGTGTCGAATTTCTGCCCATAAGCCAATTTAGCTGCGCTGCTTTTAGTTTTAACTGAGTGACCTTTGCTTCAATGTGAGACTTCCACGTTAGCCTACGGTCCAGGTGAATACCAAGGTACTTTACTTCGCTGTGCTGCGGAATAGGTGAGTTGTTAATTTGGATAGGCGGACATGTTTGCCTACACAGTGTGAATGTAACATGAGTACATTTCTGTTCATTAACTTTGATTTTCCAAAGTTTTAGCCATTTCTCTAATATTGAAATGTATTCCTGTAAATTTCGTGATGCTAATTGGTGGTTTTCATGAACACTCAAAAACGCTGTGTCATCTGCAAAGGTAGAAGTGTGGATTCCGGATGTCGTTGGCATGTCAGACGCGTAAATCAAATATAAAGTAGGCCCCAGTATGCTGCCTTGGGGAACTCCTGCCTTGATTGGTTGAGTTTGGCTTATAAAGTCGCCTTCTCTGATAACAAACTTTCGCCCGTATAAGTAGCTTTCCAGAAGCTTGTGTGTATTTGCAGGCAAGTTTAACTTTATTTTGTGCATCAAGCCGTCGTGCCACACTTTATCAAAAGCTTGAGAAATATCAATGAAAAGAGCTGAGCAATACTTCTTCTCCTCAAAGGTTTGTCTTATGACATTGACTAGTCTGTGCGTTTGTTCTATGGTGCTATGCTTAGCCCGAAAGCCAAATTGATGATCAGGGATGCATCCCACATTGTTCAATGTTGGACTCAACTTCGCCATTAACAATTTTTCGAATAGTTTTGAAATTGTTGGTAAAAGACTTATTGGTCTATATGATTCTACCTTAGTTAGATCCTTCCCTGGCTTGGGTATCATAGTAATCATTGAGACCTTCCACTCTACAGGATAATACTCAAGGCGTAAAATGGCGTTAAAAATAAAAAGTAGAACCCTTCTAGCTACACGAGGTAACTGTTCAAGCATTTTACCAGTAATTTGATCAATGCCTGGAGCTTTCCTGGGGTTTGTATTACCGATAACGTTTTCGACATCTTGAAAATTAAATCTCAAAGACACAGGAGGTCTAACAACATATGGTGGTAATTCCGCTGTATTATTCTCTGAATCATTTGTGATAAAAACGTTTCGCAAATGATCGACATACAACATTCCCTTTTCAGAATCGCTTCTTGCCCAGTCGCCAGTTGAATTTCGCAAAGGTGGCTTACCTATTACGGGTCTTTTTAAACCTTTTGTCGCTTTCCACAAGGAATAATCAGATTGAGGGGTACCATCAAGGCTTTCCAAATATGTTTTAAGGGAATCCATTCTATGGACTTCAAGCAGATTTCTTAGCTGAGCTATGCATTCCCGTAGCCTAGTTTTAAGCTGGGGCGACCTGCGAAGTTGCCACTCTCTTCTGACTCTTCTTTTTTCTGACAGAAGTTGCTCAATTTCAGATGAATAAGTTCTATTGTTCTCATTTCTAGATCTTAAATGACTAGTGGTAGCATGCTGTACGGCCAGTTTGAGGTTTTCAGAAAAATCGTTAATTGACCCATCAATATCCTCAGGCGTTCTCAAGGCGATATTTTCAGTACAATGTGTACTCAGAAATTTTTTGTATTTTAACCAATTAACTCTATTGACGGTCAACGGGGAGCAAATCTCTTGGGGAAACGAAACGGAGATTATAGTGGGTGAGTGATCTGATGACAAATCTAATGAAGGCTCCACTTGCATCCACTCTAAAGGAAAATTTTTCGTAACTCCAAAATCTATAACATCTGGGATCTTTCGTCGGTCTGACGGCCAATAAGTGGGGTGTCCGCTTGAATTCACCAAGTGAAAATACATTCACAGAAAGTTTTTTTATGTCCACAAAAGTTAGAAAAGGTCATCATTGACCTCCTGATTAGACTCTTCCCAGTCAGCCACGGGGTCATATACCAGAACTCATATATAATGCCTGAGGATTAATCTTTCGAATAAAGTATCTGCTCGCTTAAATACATGCAAACCAAAAAGAAAATTTTAAAATTTGTTTTTGTTTCAAACGTATTTATGCGAGCGAGGGATGTCGAATGACATCGTGGATCAGGCAGAAATTTCATGTCAAATTAGAATACTCATATTTGTTTTATTCCATTTTAAAATCCTAACCCTCTATAGAAAAACCCTTTATAAGTATTTCCTTTCTAATTCGGGATCAGTGACGAAGACAATAAAAAAATTTAAAAACTTGAGAGGCGACTGCTCAAACAAAACTCGTGCATTTTGAGCCCACCCGATAAGAAGTGAATGATAAATTCAAAATAATAAATTTTGAACTGTTATCTTTTTTCATATTGTTTTCTGCTGCATAACACATTGTTTAAGCACACGCAGAAAAAAATATATAGTTGATATGACAATATTCTAGGGCAACATACTATTGTTGAATTATATGGTTGTATCTTATAAAACCATATTGTTAACTTAAAACGCCATGGATGTGGCTCTCCATAGTATTATAAAAAAAAATTGTATAAATAACTATTCTATATTTTGGCTCAATATTATTATAATAGTAAGCAACCATAGTATTAATTGATGTTAACATATTATTGTCATACTCAACCATATTATATTAAGAAACCATATTTTTGTCATACATAACCACATTACTTTCATTAAAGAACTATACCAACGTTGCAAATAACTTTATTTTAATAGAACCATATTTTTGTCTATGATAATAAATAAAAGCTAAAATATGAATTTATATATTCATGATATAAAATAATTAGAAATAATTCGCAGTATTGTAATGACTATGAGAATAGTATGGTTGGATATTACCATACTATGGTTAGCGGGAAGTATAGTTGGATACGTCATAGTATTGTTGGTTACCAGACGCATATAAATGTTTACATCTTAATAAATTAACCTTTCAACTTACACTATCACTTTACATCACCACGGGAGTCATTAGCACCCAAAACCGGCATGCACCAAAATTCTCAAGGAAACTAAATACCTTTGTTACGGTTTTAGCTTTAAACCACAGCCAGCATGTTTCAGCCAAGGTATACACAACGCCGGGATAGTCTGCAAACAGAACATTCCGGGACCTTTGCCGATCTCATTTCAAAAGTCCAACACAACATAAGTCATGCAGAAAGCAGACGCAAACTGTAGATGTGCAGTTTGATGTCTACAAATTCTTGCGATTGAACGGGAAGTTCTAATTTTTGATATTATGTTATACGTAGACCCTATCAGTACAACCTAAATTAGTGCGTAAAGTGCTATTTACCTGTCATAAATTCTCATACACATACAAAATATATTATACCAACCCAGTTAGCGCGGCGTAAACACTTTGAAACTGGAAAATCTAATTTTAACAGCTATTAAGAGAGTAAATCTTACTTCTTACTAAGTAGAGTTGACTACAAAACATCTGTTACTCTTTTTTGTGGTAGTTAGTAGTAACAGTTTCAGGTCGCTTTAGTGACTATCTCCATTTACCACTCCTACTTAGTGATTTTTGTCAAGCATGTCTAGTGAACATCACTGTGGCACAACTTAAATTTACTAACTTCAGCGTAAAAGATAGTTGATAAAGATATTTCCATGGTTCAAGAGCTTACACGTGATGACAGTGAGCACAATTCAGAAAATGAACTACTTTTAATCGTAGAGAAACAATTTTGCAAAACTAAGATTTGAAAAATATTACTTAAAGCCTTATATTCAATAAGCTCATCAAGCACACTAAGTGAAAGGCCAATTTCAATGTCAGGTGTAATAACATTGAAAAAATTCAAAGCCGACAAAATCAAATTCTTCGAACGATTAATGCAGCTCCATGATATGTAAGAAACTCACGATTTCACAACGATCTGTGTGTTCCGCTGGTAAAAGACGAATTTTCTAAGTATGCGACAAGATATATCAGTAAATTAGAACTTCACCCAAATTAAGTATGTTGCATGCAGCATACTTAATTTTGGCGGCCACTCTCGGTTAAGAAGAAAGGATGCCGTTGCCGCCATCAGAACGTTAAATAGGCGATTTTACTGATATTGTTCGTGCAAAATAAAACATTTTGGTCTAGCAGTGGCTGGACTTAAATAACTTCTTATATGTATATAGTATTAAGATTTGAATACTTATTGTTATTGAATTTTCTAAGTACGCGACAAGGTATGTCAGTAAACTGGAACTTCATCCAAACCCTCTTGCGCGTAATATACTTAATTTTGGCGGCCACACTCGGCTTAAAAGAAGGGATACC
Source organism: Thecocarcelia acutangulata (assembly GCA_914767995.1). NCBI lineage: Eukaryota > Metazoa > Arthropoda > Insecta > Diptera > Tachinidae > Thecocarcelia > Thecocarcelia acutangulata. Next base: position 105,520,982 of record OU612094.1, on the reverse strand, counting down.
GCTGCCACCATCAGATTGCTCAATAGGTGATTTTACCGAAATAGCTCCCGCATAATAAAACTTTTTGTCTAGCATTGGCCGGACTTAAGAATCACATTTTTTAATTTTAAATTTAGTATTAAGATTTGAATACTTATTGTTAGTTCATATTTTGAAGATTCAATAAATAAATGAATGGGGAAAAAGGTGTAATAAAAACAAAAGAAAAAACTAAATATACTACAAAACATTTAAATCCATATTGCTTTTGAAAGATTATGTAAAAGATACAATCAATAATACACGACGTTTTGATTAATTTTCTTTTACATACTAGTTAATAATACATATGTAAGACATTCTTCACTTAAGTCATATTAAGTACGTTTTGCGGCTATATATCAAAATCATTGTACACCTCACGATGCCCTCAATGATATTCTCGCGTATAAATTTATATACTGAGTGTTCTCTTTGTAGGGATCACTGATCTATATACATGCATACGTATGCGCAATATACAGTAGAATACAACTCTGAGTACATTCTACACTTACACTTTGCATACTTTCATATGTATAAAGAAAAACAGAGATTTATTAAACACCTTTTAAGTATGTTTTACTTAACTTTGCTTTTGTTCAAATCACCATCAAAATCAAATTTTATGTTATTAACAAATTTGTTAACCGGAATTATTAAATTGCCACTATTCGAGGTATTTGAAACCCGGTTTTAGATAAAAGTCGAATAATCGATCTCTAATGTCTACAATGTTAATACTCTAACAAATGACTGCCTTTAGCTCTTATTTTATAAGTGCTGTTAGCAAAAAACACTCAGAAATTCTTACTGTTGTTTGATTCTTTTTGTATAGCAATCAAATAACTCAGAACAGCATGCTGAATAGATGACTCTTAACTTAATAAAAAATATATATACGAGTACGGACATATTATCAAATAATTTAAAAAAATACTTAAACGTGTTTAGTGAATAAAGAAGTGAATGAATCAATAAGGTTTTTTAGGAGTACTCGAAACAATCACGCTGATTCATTGTCTTTGTGAATCATATGAAACTGAAATGACAGGCAGTAACATCTGTTTATAAACAATAGTCTTCGCCATATTAATCATGCATTAGGCATCTATCTCATGTTAAGTGATAGCTCAATATTCTATAAATATGCATTCTCTAAACTGTATAAATATAGTTTAGGGAATGCAATATTATGTCGTTTGATTCGTATTCACACATATCTCTGATCGAGTATTATAATAAATATCAATAATATATTCAATACTAGGTATCCCTAAAATCTTCTGCCTTAAATGGCACTGAATAAAATTGTAGAAAAAATGTTCTCAGTAGAAAAAATTCACAAAAAAGAGTCAAATTAGATTAACACTTTATTTTATACGATTTTTACTCAAGCTACAATTCTTTACATTAAACTGTAATCACCCTAACTCATTACGTTTTGTAAAGTTGGAGTCTTACACACTTTGTGTGTACAGACTTTCGGTGTGTGCGTTGTTAAAGAAAATTTTACAATCTCAAAAAATGTGGAAATTTTTTCTTATGCAGGTAAATACCACAAGAAAGTGTTTGTGGCTTGGTGGCGTAGTGTTAGTTACTTTTATAAATGGAGATCGGCATCCCCTTTGCCATTATCTGTTGTTAAACAAAATGATTAACAAACTAGTTGCTAACAACCCCACAAAGTGATACACATACTTGACTATAAATTGAGCTGATACGCACTATATAAAATATTAATTCCACTCTTATTCCATCTCTACCCTATTCTTTCGAAAAAAATAAATAATACTTATTGCAGAATAACACTTATTGAGTAGTACTTCACAAAAAGATAAGAATCTAAAAAAAATACGGGTATATTTTATTCTAAACTCCATAGATCACCCATAAATCATATTGCGCTGCTAAGAAATTACGCTAAGCGATAGAACTTACGCCCACTGAAATATATAGGGGCAATACTACAGTTAAGAAAGACAATACTTTTATATTTCTTTATATTAGAATACAACAAATGCTTGGTCTTGGTTTAACAGCACAGACTCTACGAAAGTTTTGGCCCCTTCCCAATGTTATCAAAAATTATCAAGAATAAAACAGCTTTGAAATAAACTAAATCCTGTTCAACATTTATAACACCACTTTTAAACCCAGCCTTAAAGCCTATTGAGTTTAGACTATAACGATAATTTACTGCGGGGTGATTTTTCATACGATTTTGAAGTAAAAATCCGCAGTGCGGAACGGCATAAAATTAAAATTTATTTTATTTTCATTGCGGACTTTCTTATTCTATAAATTTTGACACTCTTTCTCTTTCCGATGTTGCCATAGTTTTTAAATAATTGACGATTTTCACAACATTATTTTAAACAAAAAACAAGATTTTGAAGTTTATTATTTTTTTCATGAAATATAAAAGTTTAAAAAATATATTAACGGAAGAAGGAAAAATTAAAAAAGAAGTTGGAAGTATGACTGTCTTTATAATTTGCAGTCAGAAAGTTACAAAAACCTACAGTATAAAGAAGATATTTGGTGAAAAATTAGCAAATATTTTGGCAAAGCAAAGATTTGGTGAATTTATTTCAGAGGGTGCCTCGATGGCTGATTTGGTAGAGAACTCGACCAACAGTCTCGAGGTCGCAGGTTCGATTCCTGCTTCAGACCCTGGGTGTTGCTGCAGACAAGCTGAAAAGGCTTCGCAGTTTTTGTGTTATATATAAAAGAAAAAAAGTTACTTTTTTTTGTCAGACTTTATTTTATTTTAGCTGAGAAGGCAAAAAATTTTTTTTTTAGAAATTTACGGGATACGTATAAAAAGTGGAAGCAAAAGGACAATTGGTACATTAAGGCGTCTTACCCATCATGTCCTGTTAGGATGTGCCGAAGCTTCTAATTCCACATACATACAAATCAAACGTGGCTTCTACCAAACTAACAATTTTTTAACAGTTATAATTTTTTATTTACTGCCATTACAAAATACGTTACACAAACAGTAAATGTTTTAGAAATTTGTACAAAATTGTACTCATATGCACAAATAAATTAATAAAAATATATACTAACAATGACAAGTATTGCCATCGCCGTCTTCCGTTGTATTATGTTTATTTTTCTCTCCCGCAACGAGAAATAGTGCCGCACCGCAAACATTGTGTTTAGACTCTTATTCTGTACATTTTTGACTCCTTTCCTCTTTCCGATGTTGCCGTAGTTGTTGAATAATTGGCGATTATCACGAAAACAAAACAAAAAACATGATTTATAGTGGAAGTTTATAAATTTTTGCCATAAAATGTTAGTTTAAAAAATATTAACGGTAGAAGAAAAAATGGCCAATAACGAAAAAATTATCCAAGAAATTAGAAGTATGAATGTCTTTATAATTTGCAGTCCGGAAATTACAAAAACCTGCACTGTAAAAAGATTTGTAATAAAGATGTGTTTGCCATCTATGGCCCCTAAACAATGAGGGAGGCTAGTTTTTTCATAAAAAGCAGATGATATTTGGGGCCAATCGGTTATATTCGGATTAGCCACATAGACTTCATGCAATTCATTTTATATTACTTTGCATGTTTCATAAATAATCTTCCTTAGCCACAAATTTCACGAGGCAAGTTCAGTAGCGCAATTCTTACCAAATTTTGTTTTAAACTTGCTTTTATGTTCAGACACAACAATCTTTGTTGAGCAACTTTCGCTTTCTATTGCTTACACTTTCTTAAACTTGCAAGTTCTGCATTCTCAAATTTTTCCATTTAATTTTCACTTCTACCAAAGTAATGCTGCTGTCTGTTTTTTGAGACTGTCTAACATATTATTAAATGCTTCAGCTTTCTTTAGCCGGTCTATTTAAATTTTCTTTCCAAATGAATTCATATATCACAACTTCGCGCCAATATTGCTTTCCCACGAAAAACAAATCAAAATACAAAGGAAACATAAATGAAAGAAAATGTAAAATTTCTGACATTACGAATGACAAAACGACTTTTCGAGTACAAGCAAGTCCCACTCTTTCTCACTTATTCGTCCACAAACTCAAGACTTGCGCAACTAAAGTTGCCTCGTGAAAATTAGGACTTATCGTGGATACTCCAATTTTATATGCCCAAGCCAAAACTGTATACTGTAAGTAGGCAAGCTAGCTTAATGAAAAGTTATAAAAAATTAGGTGTGGGGATGGTGAAGCAAGAAATTTTTAATCATATTTCTAAACATATTGGAAACTTAACATTATACATTATGTTTTTCTAACTGAATATTTTTCCAGCTTCGGTTTAAGTAGAGAAACGAGCAACTTGTATTGAGAAACACTCATTCGTGTTTTTTTTTTTTTTTTTATATTGGACCAGTACTCAGGGGATGACCCCTACATATGCAGTGCATTGTACCAGAACTAGGAAAATAGGTTGTGAGGAGGGGGAAAGCGGGAGTAGTGTTTGTGAACATTTGACTTGAATCTTCCAACGTTATAACAGACAGGAAACACTTCTGCAGGCAACTTGTTCCACAGACGAATCGTGCGGCTGAAAAACGAATTCTCTCTGTAATGCGTAGTACGATTCCCCGGGCAATCGACCACAAACGGGTGAGCTCTAGACGATGAACGCGTGCTACGTAAAAATGTGCGCGTTTCGGGAACAAGATCCCTAATCTCGTCAGAGCAAAATCCATTGTAGTATCGATAAAACAGAGTAACGCATCCCACACTGCGTCGATGCTCCAGTGAATCAATAGAGTTGGATACCCTACTGTCACCGATGAGCTTCTTCGCCCTCTCCTGCACACGGTCGAGAGTTGAGAGTTGTATTCCATTTTCGGTCGGATGTAGGTGGTATAAATAGTAAGGAGGTCGGATGGAGTGAAGTACATCTTACACCGTTTCAAAAAACCGAGGCACTTGAATGCTTCTTTAGAGATATGAAAAATGTGTTCATTCCAGCGAACGTCACACTGTATCTTCATTCCAAGAACATCAAGAGCATCCGATTCTTCAATATTTATACCATCCATGAGTACAGATGAAGCAGCATTAGCGGTCGTTTGTTTGTTCGTCAATAAGCAACACTGGGTCTTACGAGCATTAAAGGTGACCCTGTTTTTACGACCCCATTCAGAGACCAATAGAAGGTCACTATTCAGTGAATCATTCATATTTAGTCTCTTCGCAGCGATCTCTGATAGGCTAGGCCTATAACTAAAAGAGTACGAATGACAAATGATGCTGTCATCCGCGAAAGAGTGGATAGGGTTGGAAGTTTGGTAGAGAAGGTCGTTGAGGAAAATAAGAAATAGGGTAGGAGAAAGAACGGATCCTTGCGGTACCCCTGAATTAATCTTGAACTCGTTTGATGAGACCCCATCTATAACAACTCGTATAGAGCGGTCTCTGACAAAGCTCGATATAAACCGAGAGAAGTCATCACCGACACCAAAAGCAGTAAGTTTTGCCAATAGTGCACCATGCCACACTCTGTCAAACGCTTTTGAAATATCAAGAGCCACCACCCTACTTTTACCGAAATGATGGATTGAGTGGCACCATTTCTCTGAGAGATATGCCATAAGATCGCCAGTTGAACGACCCTTACGAAATCCATATTGACGATGACAAAGTAGTTTATGCGACTCCACATACCTCATAAGGTGATGGTTAACCATGTTTTCCATTACTTTGGAGAGTGTAGAGCAAATTGCAATTGGGCGGTAATTTTCGGGGTTATTTGCCATACCCTTTTTGGGTATTGGTGTTACATTAGCAACCTTCCAGCACGATGGAAACTCAGCAGTATGGTAAAGTATGCTGAAAAGGCGTGCTAATTGACGCGCAAGCGTAGAAGAACACTGCTTCAAGACCAGTGCTGGAATGCCATCCGGTCCAGGAGTTTTGTTTATATCGAGGTCTTCCAAAACCCTTTTAACTGCTCGCGCCCGGAATAATATCTTCGGTATAGTTACAGATACTCTTTCGAGCTCGGGAAGTGGCTGACTGCTTTCCGGCAAGCAGGAATTGCTTGCAAAGATTTCAGCCAACAGGTTAGCTTTGTCAACCGGGTCTGTGAATGCTTGGTCATTCTTTAAAAGAGTTGGAATTGATGAACTAGCACTGTTCTTTACTCTCTTAACGAAAGACCAAAAGGTCTTACTGCCCCGAGGAGCTGCAAGGACCTTGGCACGAAGGCGCTGTTCGTGAAGAGACTTTTCACGCCTAAGTACCTTGGCACACGAAGATCTTGCCTTTTTGCGTAGCAAATCAGTGTCTGGTGTTTTGTTTAAACGCCAGTTACTGAATGCTTCCTCTCTGGATCTGACTGCGTTTTTGCACGTCTGATTAAACCAAGATTTTGTTTTTGGTTTAATCGAAATCTGCTTGGAGGGGATGAATGTTTTCATCCCTAGCAATATCATGTTCTCGACGATTTTTGCTGAAGCATTTATGTCGTTATCTAGAAAACAAAGTTTCCAATTAAAATGCTCATAAAATTGGTTGAGCTCAGCCCAACGAGCCTTTGCGTAAATAAATATTGAACGTTTCGTAGCTGGTTTTGAAACGTTACGAAGTCCCGAGATCGGGTGGCAGAAATGGTGCAATGATCCGAATTGCCGAGAGGTGCACTAACTTTTCAGGGTGTGAAGTCAGGAATAGGTCAAGTGTGTTTGAATGGTGCCCTTCAACACATGGAATATGCGTTGGCTCATTCACTAATTGCGCTAGGTGGATGTGTGCAGCATATTGGCCTTCTGGAGTTGTATGACTCGAATGGCGAAGCCAGGATGAGTTCTGAACATTGAAATCACCAGCAACAACGATTTCACTGCTCGGACAACTTTCCAGGATCTTCGATATGGAGTCGGAGAGGGTAGTATCCCTCCCCGCATTTGGACTTCTGTATAGAAACCCGAAATGCAAAAAGTGTGACCTGATTTTGAATTTAACCCAAAGACAGGTAAATTCTGCATCATGCATGCTTAATGTTTGCTGGCATTGGAACACAACTTCACTGCGAATGTAAATTACAAGGCCCCGATGGAAGTTAAAGAGGGATAGGAATTGAGTGTTGCTAGATGAAAACGTTCCTCATCCTGGCTTTCAATTTGCTGCATACATGTTTAGAAAAATTAATCCGAATCCGTGTTCTAGTTTCTAATTCCACATATAAAACAAACGTGGATTCTACCAAATTAAAAATTTTTTAACAGCTACAATTTTTTTATTTACTGCCATTACAAAATACACAAATAACACAAGTAGTTGTGAAAACATTTATATCAGCAAAATAGCCAAAACACCAAACAATCATCAGGGGCACTAACTCCCCCTTCCTGTATTTTAGGTTTAAACACATCCAGACCGTTCCAGCCAAGGTAGGAACCTCAATCATGATCAGCCCGGGTTGAACTGCAAGCATAACCGCCTGGGGGCAATGCTGACCCCCTTTCTGCCAATTTATACCTTTGGTAAGGATTTCGGAAGCCAACACAGCATAAGTCATGCGGCTTCCTAGAGTTTTATTTGCTACCCGAAAAACAGAACGCTCTGGTTAGGATAACGTCAAGGCAAAACCTGTAATATAGCAATTTATATTGCTAAATAAATTATCAATTAATTTAAAACTACCCTCGTACACAATCTTTGATGTCATTGTGTTAATCAGCTGCAATGATTAAATTTCTAACACAACCTGAAGCACTCAAATTCTAAACTTCAAAAAGTTAATAACTGTGCAATGACTCTCGACTGCATTAAATACAACAAATATGCTTAAAGATACAAATCTTCAATTAGCTTTAAGTCCACAGACAACACAAAAACATCCTTATTAACACCCTGCCTCCTACAATATGTTTTTTTTTTCGCAGACACACTTGTGCTAGTTTATTTTTTCTTTGTTCGATTATTGTGTATTATGAAAATGGTAAAAAGGAAATTTGTGTATTAAAAAATCTTAAGTATTAATTTATATCGTTATGAGATCTTATCTGATCTACACAAAAGAAGAAAATGCTTCAGTCTACAGGCAAACATTTATAAAAAAAAATAATTTTATAATAATTATAACGAAGAAAATTTAGATCTATTAGTGGTGTGTGACAGCAGCTACTTGTCTTTTCAGGTATATATACATATACATAAATGTGTGAATGGATAAGTGTGACCACAGGGCCTTGCTGGAGAGGTAGCTTGTCTCTGTCGAAGATTTGTGCATCTCTTCTGCTCTGGCACTAGCAAAAAAAAAAACTTAACTCGTGTTCTTGAGTCTATAGAAAATGCAGTTAATTGAAATGTTCTTTAAAGATTTTTTTTCCTTTTATTTTCTACTCTGCCTCTTTCCTTTTTAAGATAGATATTTAATAAAATAAAGTACAACAATATCTGATGCAAACAAAGTGAAAAAAGATAAAGCCAAAATGAAATATACATATGTATATACACTAAAGTTGTGGAAGTATATATGATAGTTAAGAGAGCTAACATTTTATAAAAGAATACAAACGTTTTCTTTTTTATCAAAATGCAAAACTGCAAATTGTATTTTAGAAACTTGCAAAGAGAGAACGTATTTTTTTTTAATTAAAATGTAGCTTGCAAAAGCTGCAAAACTGCAAATTTATTAAATGAATGTTGGTTTTGTTGTTGTTGCTTAATTTGCAGTTTGATTTCAAAATTTTATAGAGAACCATTAAAATAATGATGGGAGAACTTTGTGTGTTATAATAAAGTTGATAAAAAGTATAGAGTGGTGGTATTGAAAAGAGAGTATATACGTTTGTAGTGCTGAAGAAACAAGTAAAAAATATGGGTGGTTGAACTGCATTTGAAAAGTGTATATGTGAGACGCATGTGCATATGTAGTGGATCCTAAGACGAATATGAAAACAAAACAAATAAACGTAAAAAATTTCATATGAACTAAGGACTACCACAAAAGTCTTAAAAACTGTGAGAAGGGGGTAAGACCATAAGCGACAACCGGCATTTATATTCATGTATTTGTGAGTGCAAACTTAATCTGCAAGCTTTGTTTTTTCTTTTCTTTCTGTTTTTGGCTGTATGAAATTGCTGCAGTTGTACACGTTTTGTCAGAGTATAAGTGAGTAAATTTTTTTTTTTTGTTCTGGGAGATTTTCAAACTTTGGCATTGTGTATGATTATCTGGACTTTGGTAGAGTCAGACACAATATTATTGCCTACCACTCGTTAGTATCGCGGACGGACGATAATGTGAAAATATCGCCGTTTTTTCCACATTCTATTTTCTTATTAAAAAAATTTTTACAATATCAAAAAGTTCTCCACACAGCCTATATTGGATTTAAATTCTTAACCGTACAGCAGAATTTCAATTGAAATTTAAAAAATAATTTCTACAAAACTTTTTGGATTAAAAAAATATTCTACAACAACCTGAAACTACGTGCAAATATTTTTTTCCAAGTTTAATGAAAAAACAAAGTCCGCGTATACTTAATAAAATTATTAAAAAAAACAAAAAGAAACAAAAAACAAAATTAAACAATTAAAAATAAACAAGAATTTGGTGATTATATTCAACTTATTTCCATTATTAAATAAATTGTTAAAAAAATTTACGAATATTTTAAACTGTTGAAACTAAAATGCATCGTCATGTTAGGGAATGCAAAAAAATTATTTTTGAATACTTTAAGCCACAAAAAAGTGAAATAAATAACACTTGATTTGGTTTTAAAAAACTAAAATTGACGTGAACATTTAAAATATTGAAAAACAACAAAACAAACAAATACCTTAAAAACAATTGATAAAAAAAAAAACTTTTTTAAACTTTGGGTAATTTTTTTTAACATAAAAAATTACGTTTTCTTACTTTAACTAAAAATTACGTGCCTAAACTCTTTTCATAAGTTTTAAATTTACTCTACAACAAATTTTATAAAATTTTAATTTAATTTTAAATAAAAAGCATTTGCTTATTCAAAAAAAAAGTTTTAATTATATATATATAATAAAATAATAACCTAAAAAAATTTACTTTAACAAAAACCGAACACGTGGCAAAAACCATAGTGCTTCTAAAATAAAAAAAAAAATTGTAAAAACCGGTAAAAATCATTAAAAGATACGAGAGAGCTTACTTAATCATTACACTTATAAAAATACAACTCTGTGTTAAAGTGCATCCGTTGCAACTCAGCAACAACAATATTATTAAACAACAACATAAAAAAAGAAAAAAAAAAACTCGCAGAATTGAAAAATTAAAACGAGGAGAAAATCTACACTCTTACTAAAAGCTTAACTACGTTCAATCTTGATCACATTTACATGTTTCATAATTAAAACAACAATAATTATCATCATTATAACGAATACATTAAACATTACTTGTTTAAATTTAAATACATACCTAAAAACACACGTTAACATACACTCGCTCTCGTTCTCTCTCTCGCTCGCCCTAACGCATACTAAGACTAACTCTCACTTAGTAACTGCATTTAGTAACTCATTAACATTAACAAACTTCGTTAAGTTAAACGAAGCTAAAAGTGCATCATCGATGTAACGAAGTGAACTTTAAACAACATCGTAAGAAACATTGCATTTCTTTTTAACCCCTAAACAACTGCAGTTACAACAAAAGTGCATTTCACACTAACAACAACTACTACAACAACATCATCATTATTCAATTAAATCATTATCATTTATTTAAGCAAACGTGTTCGTAAAAGTGCATTTAACGATCTTCCTTAAGCAATTAAAAAACAGAAAATAAAAAAAAACTCTCCCTAAACGAAGACTAAAATAAAAACCAAAGTTTGTTGTTGCTGAAGAAAAGAATAAAAAATTCAACATCATCTTCCTGCTCAACTACTATCGAACTTCGTTAAACGTCATCGGGTTTTTTATTTGCAAAAAAGTGCATCTTCATTGCATCTTCTCTCCGCTCTTAACCAGTTGTGTGTTCGACTTTCGTGCTATAACGCGCGTTTATTAAACAAGTACTGCAAAAAAAAAATCAACGTGTTCTTTCTTTAATTAAAATTAATTTAATTTTTCTCTAATAAAAATACAAAAACTTGCTTTAAAGAAACACAAAAATAAAACATACTTTAAAACGTTACATTTTTTGTTTTGTTAATTTTTAATTTCTTCTCGTTACAATCAGCTGCGCTTTTTTACACTTAGCAACAAATTTATTTTAATTATAAATTTTTTAACATTTTAAGTTTTTAAGCTTGTGTTTATAAAATTTTAAAAATATAAAATTAAAAGTGTTAATAATTTAGTTTAATTGAAACAAAACAAAAACAAAACTAGTTAATAAAGTGCTGTGGTTAAAACAACAAATCAATTACATTTTAAAAACTAAAGTGATCTTAAAACAAATTAAGAATATTAAACGTTGTAAACAGAAAACTTAAATCTTAAACTTTGGATTATATTCATATTTTAGTTTGAAAAAACAAAAATTGTCGACACACACATACTCACTTAACAGACCTCACCTATTTGTTGGATTAATCTACTTTGCCAACGGGATTGAATCAAATAATTGGATTTTCATCTTTGACATAAAAAGCTACACATTACAGGAAGTAAGTTGAAGTTTTTTATTTAAAAATAAATTTCATTTCTAGTTAATGCGGACTATACGAGTAGTTTGTGGAAAATAAGCTTAAATTATAAATTCGAATTTACAAAAATTTTTTTGAATAGTTTTGTTTAATTTTTCAACGGTTTCCAGCCATGTGAGGATTAGAGTATCACTTGTAAAAGTCACACAAATTTAAAAAACTTATTTAAAATCGTATTTGTAAAATTTCAGTATTTTTTTATTTATATACTTATTTCATAAAAATCAGTTTGCAGTATTTTTCTCAACTTTTTGCAAACATTTGCACTTTTTCAATATGGCTTATTGAAATAAGGATATCAGCGAAAGATGCAAAAAGACAGTGAAATCAAATTGAAATTTTTCAAAATGAAAATAACGAAAAACGGATAAAATGTACATTGTAAATTTTTACATTGAAACAAAACACATTTTATAACGTGAAAAGTACCAAATGGACCAGGGAAGACAAAACTTATTATTAGTATTAATTTCTTAAAAGACTCATGGGACGCGAGGAATTCCTGTTGTTATCGTTATGTTTTTACAATAGAAAAGTTAGATTAAGATTATAATCTAATCTAACTGTACTTTATATAAGAATATATTTTGACTATATGTGCAAAGGTTCTTAACATATCACTGACGTTATTGCCATGTTTTTACATAGAAAATTCTTTGCAGAAAGAACGAAAATATACTTCGAGCTCTGATCATTGAAAAAATATATTATGACTATAGGTTTATATGCTTGTCGTTGTAGAAAACCAACCAAAAAGTAAAAAATCAAATATAGAAATATATTATGACTATAGGGAAAAAGTTGCTTAGCATAGTGATATGCTAAAAACTAAAAGATAGTCTAGATGAAAAAACCATTTGATGTGTTTTCATTCAGATTATCAATCTAGCTTCTTTTCCAAAATTAAAAGCTTTTTGGAATTCAGTTGAATAAAAATGCCAAAATTTTACCATGTTCAGATCGGACTCTGTTTTACATAATTTTTTTAATAGATCAAAATGTTGCGGATTTTTTCTATTTTTGTATAGTTAAAAAATAAAATTCATTTGGAATTTTTTAACGGATTTCTTGTGTATTTTTTTGTAGTAAAAGATCAAATTAATTTTAAATTGTTTTACGACCAAAGTAATACGTATTTGAAATTTCAACTTTAATTTTTGGGCGAAAGCTAACTTATATTTTATAACCTTCTCAAAAATGTAAAGCGTATTAACAAACTTGTGATTTCGATCCTCCGGATTTCCGACCTTATAAAGTATATATATTCTGAATCAGCATTGATAGAAAAGTTGACTAAACGATTTTCGTCCTTAGTTTTCCAAGAAAACTTGGAAAACTAAGCACTCAATCGAATCATGGATTTGCTTTGAAATTCAGTAACATCGGTTCACATATAGCTGAAATATATCTAATAATCGAAAGGGGTTTGAAAAAGAAATGTTTTTTGCTTCCAACTTAATAATATTGTTTAGCATGGCGATTACAAGGGGGGAAAAAGCCCATATATAGCCGAGATATAGCCTAAACCGATTGCGTAATGGAAATGTCGCATCAATTTTACTTAAAAGCAGTTTCGGTAATAAAAGCAGGTTACTAAAATACAGAAAATGTAAGTTTCCGACATCGGTTTATATACACTCGAGATATAGCCTAGCGAAAAAATGTCGCGTGAGGAACTTAAACATTTTTTTTATTCAAAACCAGTTCTGGGGCCAAATTCCGCAATGATGAGTTTTGAAATGTTCACCAGTTGTAGTGTTCACTTTTGGTTCTTGAGCCCGCAATGGTGAGAATGAATAATTTTGACACTTAAAGTGTATATGAAGTGTATCAATAATAATTTTTTCACTGAAAAATATTCGGTGAATATTAATTTTTTTTAAATATTTTGAAATAAAAAAATATAAACAAGAGGATTATGTATGAACATTAAAATTATCTACTAAACAACTTGCGTGAAATAGTTAATTTGACAAATCAGCATATCATTCAGCCTGAAGACAAACATTAAGTCAATGCAATTCATTGTTTCTTACGGAATCACTTTTTAATGAAAAGTGAACACTGTGCCTGTCGGTGAATTTTATTTTGTTTGTTCACTGGTAAAAAAATGCATAGTTGCGGAATCTGGCCCCCGGGAATAGAAGAAAGTTATTTAAATACAAAAAGTGAAAATTTCCGAAATCGCTCCATATATGACACAAATGAAAATGTGGCGTTTGAAAAAACAATCGTTTAAGACTTCATAAAGTCTAAAATAAATTTGCCAATAATATTGGTACATTTTTATACCCTTCGCAAAAACGTAAAGGATACACATTTATATGTTTATACCCTTGAAATAAATATCTTTATTACATTAATGTTTCTTATTACCATATTATTAGTTTATATCTAAGAATTTCATGATTTATCATTATTATAAATTAAAACAGCATATTTAGTTGAAATTTGTAAAATATACTATATATTTACGTGGCTATTGTGAATGGTATTTGAGATTCGGCCTAGCCGATTATAACTACTACAATTGTTAGTTTTTGCTTTTAAAAAATTTGTAAAAACCGATAAAAATCATTTTAAGTTTTGTTTTTGGTAAAAGCATATTAACGGTAAAATGTTTTTTCATTAAATCGCGAGAAAACTTTAGCTTTTGATTTGAACTGAAATATAGTTTTTATTAAATATTAATAAAAAAAATTATAATAAAAATATAGTCATAAAATTTTTTGTAAAGAAATTTGCGCACATAAAAAAATAATCTTGGATATCATAATCTGCTGTTGTTGACAAAAAAAAAAATAGTTGAATTCCTTTACAGATCCGCACTCAAACAATTTGTTAATTGTTTCAGTAAATTTCATAATTGAGTATGATAAAAAAAATGTTGTGATTAAAACCAAAAACATGTTGCTCTCAACTTATTATTCAAGATTTTAGGTTTAGTTGGCAAAAATATCAGTGGAACTTCATTTGCCACTTGAAGTGTTTTCAAGTTAAATATTTTGTCTGAAAAATATCAGGAAACGTTTTCTAAAAGAAACCCTATCGAATAGTAATTTTAACTTTGCTTAAATTTTCAAAACTTCAAAGCTACTTTTTTTCAGCCCATATTTTTTCCCTCAAAAATAAAACTAAAAACTAATTTGAGTTTTTACTAGAAAAATAGAAAAAACCGTTATATTTTGACCTATTAAAAAAAATATTTTAAATTTCAAACCCCTGCCGAATCCGAGCTAGACTTGAGCCAAAGTTTGTAATGTATAAATTGTAAGTTGATATGTGCTAAAATTATTAAACTGACTTGAAAACGTTTTTAATTTTTGAAAATAGGTTGGATTTGTAATCTGAATGAAACCATATCAAATGGCCGTTTCATCTTGATCATATTTTAGCTTTCATTAATCGTTTTTAATTTCGGAAGAAAGGTCGGATTTAGAAAAGGAATTAAAGCGAGTCAAATGACCTTTTCGTTTCGATTGTTGCTAGCAATATAATCGTTTTCAGAAAAGAAACTTCCCAAATAAAAATTGTATCTCCATAGTTAATAAATTTTTTGATTATATAAATGATAACAGTTTGGTTTTTTATATTTGTTTCTTCTTTGAAAAATTTGCCTTTTTACGTTTGAATGATATCGTTAAAAATACAATTTGATTATTAATTTGTTAAATTTTTGTTGATCTTTTATAATTTTTTAGATTAAAAATTTTTTGAGTTAAATTTTTGGTTTGTACATTTGTACAACATTTGCACAACGTTCAGGTTTTTTCTTTCTTAAGTTTTTTTCTTAAGAAGGATTTTTTACAATACAAATCTGCTGTGATCAATAATTTTGATTGAAGAAGACAAGAAAAATAATAATCAAATCTTTAGCTGGGGGACAACTAGCTGTTTCGTAGTCGCTACACTACTCATCAGCACCCACTGGGATTTGAACTCGGGTCATGACGTATCATGATCTACTGCTTTAACCACTAAGCCACCGATTTGATTATGCTCAACATTTATTTCAAAAATCCTTTTTTATACGTAGAATTTCATGTCTTTGTTGCTAAGTAATGAGCCTACAGAAAAACACAAGTGAACGCTTTGAAATCACCGGATATACAAAATGTGAACGTACTAAATAAAAAGCAGACTAATGGAGTGATGGAGTTGCTTAAATTAAGCACTTAATTTTTACATATATTTATATTTTTAAAAATTTTTTCTTTCACAAAAAAAGAAATCCGCGACACTGTTCACATTTCACATTTGATGTACACGTGACAATTGTTCACGGATGGTACAAGTAGGCAACATTGTAAAAAACACTTAATTTACTGTGAGAAGTGGAATTTGACCGGGTTTTTTTCACCAACCAAATATAATGGAAGAAAAAATAATAGAAGCATAGAAATCAGCTCTCCCTGGGGGAGAGCTAAAGGATAAGATAATGCGGCATTAAAAAAAAATTACGGCAGGAATTACAGAAATAAGTCAAAACTTGACGTTGATAAAAAAGATATCGCGGGTAATACAAAAATGTTTACTTGAGCCAATGATGTTAACTTTTGTTTTCAAATTACAGTACGACATTCAAAACTTTGCCGTTTTTTGAGTAAGTTACCATATGGAAAGTGTTTAATCGAACTGTATAAAATTAAACGCTTACAATAGCCGAAACGAGCATTTAAAATCATTTATTAAAAATCCTAATCTGCTGTTAAATGCAGCACAAAAATAAAACTAAAAATACGTGTGTCAATTATTCACAGTAATCTTGCATGCTAATTAACATAGAAGGCTTTTTCCAAAACATTAGTTTCTTAAAACATATTAAATAGTACATAGTTTGTTTTGTATTATAACAAAATAAAGTATACAGAATAAAGTATATGTAAATAGAAGAAATGAATATGAATAATTATCTATACTGTTTACTCAAACATACTTGGTGTCTCTAAATATATTTTAAGCAGAAAATATAGCGGCTTCAAATGCTTAAAGTTCATTTTGAAATTTTCAATAACTTTGCTGGTCAGATTTGGTGTCTCTAAATATATTTTAAGCAAATTTGCTATAAGGGCAAACCTGTTGTAACGAGTAAAGTTATCAATAACTGTGTACTTAAAATAAGCCAAAAACCGGATTGTTCAAGAAAGGCAATCCTGCGAATTCTTGAACTGAATAAAAAACAAAACATATACATATGTACATGAGTATGAATAGCTGAAAGATAGGAAGAAAAAGTTCTCTAAAGAAAAACAGCTGTTTTACTTGCTTTAATTGTGAAATATTATTTCCTCATTTTTCTTTTTAAATTCTCAGTAATTTATTTAACTTAATGGAATATATATAGCTAAATATTTTTTGAAGTTTTCCAAGTCTACAGTTGATTAGGTTAACTCTCATACAGGTAGCAATTCTTGCCATATGATTGCGGTCATATGAGCAACTTCTAATCCCTCATGTATGCCTTCTAATCCCTCCTGTATGCAATTTCCCAGTAATCAATGGAGGACAAGGCTTAATGAGTTGGTAGGCCGAAGCCCACTAAGAGCATCAGCCCTTAAACCAACTCACCCGTCAACCATCACCACTGGTTCCTTACAGTACAGGTATCTGTTGTATAGGCAACAGATCCTCGGAAGTCCCCGAATAAAGCCACACACGAAACAATTATCTAGGATACTAATGCGGCTTCCTAGAGTTTTATTAGCAACAACAAACGAGGGACCCCTTCACCTCTATACGCGAAAAACAGAGTGCCCAAGTTAGGAATACGCCAAGGCAAAACCTGTTCCCCGTGGGGAACTCTTATGATATGTAGAAATACACATCGCTCCTTTCTTTCAACATAGTCATAACTCAAAAAAGCTTGTTTCGAGAAAAACATTTCAAATTTTTAGCTTCCATGCAAGTCTTAGAAATTTTATTTAGAAAATATCTCTTAAAGTAAACAGTTTGAAAGTAATTTGCAAAAAAAAAAAATTGGCACAATATAAAAGGTAGTACTGTTAACAATTCTGCATTGTTAACAGTACATTGCAAGTCCCATTTTTAGAGATATGACTATGTTGCAATAAAGGAGCGATATATACAGCAAGATAGAGTCGATCTCAAGTTTTCTCAAAACAATCTCATTTTTGGCTTATTTCAAGTGCGGAATCGTGATTAAATATTTAAAAGTAAGTATTAAGTGCTTCAATAACCCATACTTGAATCAAGTAATCTGTACTTGATTAAAGAAAATCCGTACTTATCGTACTTTTGACATCGCTTGGATTGATTTGAAAACGGATGGACTGCATTTTCTTTTCAGTGTAGAAATTGTTGATTTTTATATTAAGTTTTCCAAAAAAGTGGACATAGTTCAATAATTTTGGCATATTATACATAGTAGCAGAAAAATTATTAATGTTAATTAAGCAATTTCAAATATAGATGATTTGAAAAAGTCATAAATAAAAACTGTACCATACAAATTATCAAATTACTGTCCTACCGTTTAAAATTATTTGGAAAAATTACCGTACAATACGGTAATTATCGTAGAGTTAACATAAGTGATCTGAGCTATCAAGTTTACCAAGTAAGAATTCATCTTTCTGTGGATCAAAGCGAATTCTTTATAAGTTCAAGATATCTCAATTTGTTAAATTTTTTACTACTCTGATCTTCACAATCGCACGATAAAAACAAAACACTAACAATGCATGTGTGATAATAAATTATACTAATTTAATTCCAACATTTTAAATGAATTTGTTTTGGTCTTCCATGTTGTTATTATTCAAGTCAATCCTCTACAAACACTACTCCCTCTTTCCTCCTCCTGATAACCTATTTTCCTATTTTCCCCTGAGTACTGGTCCAAGAAAAAAAAATCAGCTGATTTTGACAGCTTATTATTTGAATCCGCCATTTACACAAGCAAAACACATGTTGTTTGTTTTTTAGTGATATATTGATGTAACGAAGCATATACATACCTTGTTTATTATATCATGGCTAAATATGTAGTTATGTTTGGATAACAGCTTGTGCGTTATACCCACTGCAAAAACGAAAAGTTTACTTATATACGTACCCATTCAATCAAAACAAACGGCGACCAAAGTTTTGAATGGAAATTCAATATCATTACCATTATTTGGATAAAAATTTTCAATTTGAAAGCATTGTTCTAGTGTTGAACTACATAATGAAATGTCAAACTAAACTAAGCAAACAGCAGCTATCAGCTATTAAATACGCTGTAAAATCAAGCAGTGCTGCCAGATATAGATGTGCCTCCGACATATTTAACAAATTTGGAATGGTTTTTTAAACATTATAAACTCATTTGTTTTCTGTATCCAACTGGTACACTTACTTACCCATCAATCAGTAGAAAATGTTTTCAATATATCATAGACATCACAATTTTAGCAATCTCCTTTGTTTTTATTTAGCATTGTAATCTGAAAGGTGACGTTTAAACAATTTCTGTTGAATTTGTTAAAACTGCAGCTAATTAGAAGGCATTTCAAATAGTTTGACATTAAGTCTCATCAAAACAAAAGACAGAGAAAACAAACAAAAAACGTATAATTCTGCAGCCGGCAAATGGCTAAAGACTGACTATCAAAAGAGACAGAGAAAAAAATAAAGTTTTTGCCATCAAACGCCCACAATCATGACCATGTTAAAACAGAACTTAAAAATTTCGCTTAGTAAAGAACATGAATGCTTCTTTTTTTAAACTTAGTTTCTTTCTTTGTATTATTTTTTTATTGTTGTTATGGTGTCTAGAAGACCAACCTTGCAGTTTTTATAAGAAAAATAATAATAATGAAAGAAACGAATTATCGTTTAAAGCAATAGTTGCTGGGCTGTTTACTTGGCTGTTGGTCTCACTGTTTGCTTTCGCTTTGCAAACTTGCGCAATGTTTTATTTTGTCTATTTTTTGCTTTTTCTATTATTTTAGCCGGCAATTAATGTGAAATGCAAAGAGCTGTAACTGCCACCAGTCGCTGTCATGCATTGCAGCACCCCATCAAGTTCATTATCAATAACGTTTTTAACAAGAATGTGCAGCATGACGTGATTAAATTTTTGTTCTGTCATTTATTGTACTTATAAATAATTTTGCACTTAAGGCGTCGGAGTCTGTCGATTTTGATTTATTTTTTTAAGTTGCTTTTATTCCTTTAATGTCTAGTTATTTCAGAAATGGCATTCTCTTTACATATGTATGTATATGTTTTCCTTTCTTTTAAGATACATATTTATTGTTAAAGTTTTTGATCAAGAAAATTTGTTTAAGGTTTTGTTAAGTTTAATAAAACAAGTTTTTCTAAAGTTTTTTACGAGACTAAATATAACAATAAAAAGGGAAAACGATTTAAAAAAATGAAATTAATTTCATACAATGTAAACAAACCAAAATCTTGTTTTTTTTCTATTTTTATTTTTTTGCTGTATTTACTCTTTAAGTTTTTATTCTTCTCCCTTAACAAAATTATCATTATACAGTGTAGCATATTTGATTAAGTGCATGTTTTTACTAAAAAAAAGAGAGAAAACTTGAAAATTCTGCCAACGCACATCTAAAAAGAAAAATATTTAATTAATTTATTAAAAGGGGCTAATAGAGGACTAAATTTGTGTTTTGCTATTAAATGGCCAGGCCAAATTTGGCAAACAATACATGATGACGCGTGAACTAGTTGGTGATGAATTTTTCAAAGATGAAAGTAAAAAAACATGTTAAAGCTGTAAACAATGATTTACTAGAAGATAAAACAGATTAAAGATTAATTTTAAATTTCAACTATGGTAAACTTTACTTTTTATTTGCCATGATTCTGGCCAATTTTCATACACTTCAATAAATTATTTTAAAAACCCTAGCCAATACAACTTTACTGTTATCTTACGAAAACACAAATTTAGTTTACAGTATATTTGACGGAATTACTATTAAGCGAGTTTGATGATCTATTAGCAAGCACAAAATATCAAAAAATTATGAGTTCAACAAACATGAAATTCAACTATTTGAAGCCATGCCATCAGGCAGTGCAGCCAAGCTTTATGCTTGCTTCCAAAATTTAAACATTTTTTATGCTCTTATTCTCTGGCTTCTCAAAGTGTCGGTTAACCATATTCCCTAATATTGTATGTAACTTTAAATTTAGACAAACTTCTCGGATACGTAGAAATTGGAAAATAGGCGTAGTCACAAGCTCATTTTACGATAAACTTGCACTAATGTGAATTAATCAAAATCACAGCTATTCGAATTCGTTCTCAATTTTTATACGAAAAATATTTATTACTGAACGTTTTTTTTATTTCAATTGCAAGACATTTGAAAAAATAACTTTAGTTTTCCTTTTTTATGCAGCAATAGTTGATTGAACACCACATTTTTTGTTTAATGTTAGCACACTGCCTCCCATTGTGAATGGTGTAAATTCTCCATTTTTGGTTTATAGTTAAAAATATATGGTTATTATTATTTACTATACAAAAAAATATGTAGCATAATAAATAAATAAGTTTCCTGCCTTTCGGACAACATCTTTTTTGCATGGACAAACTAGGCAGCTTTGAGAATTTAACATAAATTTCTACTCAAAAAATCTATTAAAATATCAAATACATCAACCAATTTTGTGATGTGTGTTTGATGTTATATTGCGCATAATATAGTTGCACATTCGATCATCTGATACCTGCATTGTTTCCATTTTTTTTATTCATGAACATATACAATGAAGCCTTAATACAATCAATGTATACAGTTGCAAGTAATTCTGTTTTTATGAAATACAAAACGCATCTGATTATGAAAATCATAATTTTTTTTTATCAATTTGGAGACTTCTAAAAATGCAAATACATTTTTAGTATTATTCAAAGTTTGTGCGTCCTGTACTGGATTGGGCTTTGACACAACAATGAAAGCTAACATTTTCGCTCCTCACTGTATTTAAAATTATTAAAAATTTATTAAATCTGCAAATAATTAAAATAAACTGATTGATTTGATAAATATAAAATAAGTTAGCGGTAACTGACAAAAATACAAGAGAAGCAAAAACCTTGTAAAATGGAAACTTCACTGTAACACACCGATAAATTTATTTATTTATCGTCAAAGAATTTTGAAAGAAAAGCACTTCATTTATTAATAATTTTGATTACAAAAATGTAAAATTTTATCAAGACATACATACTCGTATATGTAGTTTAATGGCATTCATAATAATCAGTCCAAAATATATGTATATACAGTAAACTAAAGCACGGACTTCTGCTTACTTCAGTAAACTTTACGATAACATTTAAACGAATGAAAATAATATTATATGTAAAAGAATTTATTCTTTTGATATAAAAACAAAGGGAAAAGTTTGATGCTTGTGGTTTAAAAAAATATAAATAATTATTTCTACAAAACTGACCCAAAATGCAGCAACAAAACTAATGCACGTAACTTTGAATGTTCTTCATTTCTTACAATAAGAAAAAACTACTTCCAAAAAATGTCGTTATTTGTTTAAATATCAAAGTAAGCACATATAGAGAAAATTTGCATATACTTTTCCGTCGTTTCCGTGCTTTCAAACTTGTTCTGAACGTTTTTTGTAACTTCTCTGACGCGATATAATTATTCAGTGCATTTAGAGGAAAAAATAATAGCTGATTTTAATAGCGGCCAAACAGTGACCACAATTGCAAAAAAATTTTATATTCATCACAGCATCTTATAAAGAATTATAAGCCATTTTTTTGTTCGGGTACTTTGGTTACAGAACATAAAGGTGGACGTCCGCGAAAAACCAGCAAACGAGATGACCAGGCAGTAAGACGTTTGATAAAAAAAATACCAATTCGTGTCGTTAACAGCCATTGCTACACAATTGTCAGTAAATGTTACACCCAGAACGATTCAAAGGCGGCTGCATAAAGAGGACTGAAAGCATACAAAAGTGTAAAAAAAGCTCTTTATATTACGGAAAACTATACTGGTCACATTAATTGCACCACCACACAATGGAATTCCATACTATTCTCCGATGAATCCAAATTTAATTTGAAAGCTTCCGATGGAATAAGACTGGTTTGACGACCCATAAGCCAACGTCTTAATCCACGTTATACCAAAGGCACATTGAAACATGGTGGCGGTAGCATTTTAATCATAAAATTTATTCAATTCATAAAATTAGTGGAATTATGGATCGTTTTGTTTATAGAGGCATCCTGCAAAATGTTATAGTGCAACACGGAAAGGAGGAAATACCGATTAAGTGGATATACCAACAAGATAACGACCCTAAACACACATATAATGTGTTTTTTAACCTTTAGATTTTGATTAGTTTAAACGAAGAATTTATGTTGCTTTTATGTGTTTTAGCTTATTATATAATAATATTGACAAACGAATAAGAATAAAGGTTATTTAAAAAAGATTTAATTGGGTATTTAACAATTTACCAGTAATAAGGGTTTCGTGCTTTAGTTTTGTCCGATTTTGCAAAGAAAATAAGTTTTTGTGGAATGTCTGAAAATAGTTCACACATTAAAATACCAAAGATCTTCAAATCTTATTTTGCTGTTGAAATCTTCAAAATTAAAGCAAAATCTTCATTCTGGCAACACTGGGTACAGACCACTTCTAGTTATTTTGTGTGTTTGAAAACTAATTTTGAAAACAACTTTAATATTGGATTCAATTGTTTTTCAAAAGATTTGTGTTTTCCGTTAATTAAAACATTGCCCGTATTCTTGTGTCCCTCACTGTAAATCGCTAGAATTTTGAAAAAATAAAACTTTAAGAAACATACTTCAATTTCAAATTGTTTGCTGTTTTGTGTTTGTTTTGTTGATGCTTTAAAATCTCATGTGAAAAGATATTCGTGTTTTGTTGCACATGTATTTGTGTGTGGATTTTGTGGAACGTCGACAGTTGCTAGGCTTGTGCATACATACCATATTATTTTTTTTTTTTCTTATTTTTGCGAACAGCTCTCACAGATACAAATGCTACACCCATACATGCAAGCACAAACTCCACACAACAAAGTAAATTTTTTCAAGGAGCATTTAAAGAACGAGAAGAATCAGAATTAAAATTTCTATACAGGAGAATTAATGTCTGGAATTCAATACAGTCAAGTCATACAAGCTCAAAAAAAAAGTAAAAATTAGCAAAACTGTTGATATATTTAGTTTATTATATATTGTTGTGAAGGAATGACTACAGAATTACTTGGTTTTGCTTGTCATGAAATAACTTAGCATATATTGCTAGAAGATTAAAAAAAATTTGTTAAAACAGGATTATTAGGTGTATACATTTGAGAAATTTATATTCTAGTACGATTTTGGGTTTCAATTAGAATTTGGTTAGGGAATGCTTCAAAAGTGCCGTAATATTCGTTTTTATTTCAAACAGATAACTATCAGAATCATTCACTTTTCATTGGTGTTTCTCATCACGATCAATGATGTGGTGCAACTTTTTAGCTTCACGCCTTTAGCTCATTTCTAAATACCAAAAACGATCTCAAAATTTTTGGTGCTTACAATTTTCCAAATCTTTTCTAGGACAGTATATGATAATATAGTGAACACGCTGTAATATGAAATTCTATAATAGTGAACAATTTAGCATTGTACTTTGTCTTCTATCCTGAACACGTCTATCGTGTCACTATCGTCCTTGTTTCCTTTATATGTTTATTATTAATTTATTTTTAATGTAATTCATTACTTGCAGTGTGGAAGGTATTCGAATAATTTTTGTTAATATGATCAGTTTTAACTAATTTAAGCATAACTTCCACAAATACTACTCCGTCTTTTCTGAGTAGTTCAATATGAAAAATTCAACGTTTGAGCAATACAAAAAATTTAATAACAAAATTAGAAATGCACAACTTTTTAATAATAACCACTATTTATAATACTTACAAAAGGAATCGTGTGTTATATCGGTTAGCAAAAAATACGGAGTTGGAAAATCAACAATTTAAAGTTGCAAAAACAGAATAAATTGTTTAGCTTTATTCGAAAAAATGAAAACAGTAGATTTCATAAGTTCATACTATCGAGAGATCCCTGTATTCAAAACAATATCCGAATGCTATATAACACAGCAGCTACGGGGCAAATAACCACATCGATGGCATAATCGTATAACTTAATCTGAAGGTCCATTCCACGCGTTAACGCGTTCTAAGGGTCTGTCTAAAAAGTGGAATCGGCGCAATTGTGTGAGACAAGTTAAACATCATTAAGCATAGAACGCATACGACGCAAAAAGTAGGTTTACTTTCTACTTTTGCACGCGTCATAAAAACTGACAGTTGTTGTTGGTAGCCGCAGATTAGAATTCATTTTATTTTTTCAAAGTTATCGCCAAGAATATTTGTGCCGTGGTAAAAAAAATGGTTTTTATTTACAAAGTACCTCAAACACAACAAAAAACTTATCGCATGAAAAGTAGCTTGAGTTTAGAAAGTGTAGAAGGCGTAAAAGTTTGAAACCCAGCGCATATAACGCGTGATATGCACATTCAGCTTTACCCAGTTAGATATACATAACTCTCGAATAGAGGTTTAGCAATTGCGTTCTTTAGTGCATCGATAAATTATGCTAGTAATGCTCCTTTTTAAGAGCAGGTTTCAGTTTTTAGCGGAAGATTACATTAATAGTTAATCGATCTAATATAGTAATCAGTAACTTTAGATTTTTTCCCAAAAGCTGTGACTATGTTAGTTACATTAATGTGATGTTTCCACATCACAAGCAATCAAATTACCAAGAAAATTTATATGAAAAGCACTCAGTAATTTGAGTGATTTCTACACAAAATTTTCAGACGAGTCGCTTGCTTGTATTATGAACACATCACATAGCTCGGCATACAAATACCTTTCACCTCTACATTCGTTGCCGATGACAACTGAGTATTACTTAAATTCCTTATCTATTGCCTAAGTTAGAAAGTCAAGCTTTTTGGTGTCGACTTTTTTTGACGACGATGATGACTCTGGGAATTTGGGGGATTGTTGTACTAACTTTGTAAGAATTTTATATTTCTTTCTTATCTACAATTCCTGACTCTAAAAGTACTGTTTTTTCATATTAAATAGCGTAACAGAGTTTGACTCTCCCGCTGAACTGTATAGTAATTAGAAGCACATGTTTTGAAGTCCCCAGATACCGAAAAATATGCTGAATTTTTAATGGTACGAGTAAATGGCATCCTTATATAATTATATAATAAAAAAACCTGCAAAAATATTTGGTATTCGTATGTTGCATAATGTTGATTGTTGCAGTAACTTTTAACTTGGAAAATGAGGGGTTTCTGTGGAAACAAATTTCTATCTGAGGGAGGATTACGTTTTTGGGAAAATTTATTATGAAAATATGAATTGGTATGACTCTATGCAATATTCCGGTAGCATTTTGCAAATGGTAAAATTAATGCGAATACTGGTAGAACTAATCTGGTCAATTTCTTCAAAAAATTACATATCTAAAAAAACTTTTTCATCTTTATTATTTTTAAAGAATTATTAAAAATTCTGATTTCTTATGGAATATCAAATCTATTGCCATATTAGGTGTGTTTCTTTACTTTCTAGGTAAGTAAATGAGAGCAAGCATAAAATTCTCTTAGAAGGAGATAAAATTGACCAGAAGTACGGGAATGGAAAAAGCCAAATTTTCTAGCTCAAAAAGAAACATGTTTGAAGTGGCTATAAAAATTGTCATGCTGTTTTACAAAAAAAAAAAAAAAAAAAAATACTATGATTTTTTATGATATTGGGGCTTCAAGGATTTTGCACTTCTTTTTTGATTTGAAATGATTCGTATGTAAGTTGATTCAAATGAATTTTCTTGCCCTGTTATTGTTTCAAACAGCTGATTCCTTACTCGTAAGTACTTGCCCAAACTAGCCCGAAGTATGAGCTGTTTTGAGCAAGAAGATGAAGCATACTTTTGTCTCAAACTCATTCTCATTTGCCCAATTTTAAAGTGCGGGAGCACTTATCGTCCAAATTGGGGTCCCGCGGGATCGTAAAGTAGAGTAAAGACACACCTATTGTTTGTAATTTTCATAGCACTCTGCTTCCACAACAAGTTTTTTTTTTTTTTTTTTTTTTTTTTTTTTTTTTTTTTTTTTGACAAGTCTGAACATAAAATATTATTATGTGATTGTGTTCTTAAGGATAAAACAAATTTGTATGTGCAAAACTAGATTAACGAAAAGTGGCAGAAATTACTTTTTGAAGTCAACTTTCTTGTTAAAATTGGTCATACGACAGTAGAGTTATATAATTATGAATGCACCCAACGCTTTTATTGAGAAACCCCTTTAGAATAGAAGAAGAGGTCGCGTCATAATTGATGGCTATTCAGGGTTTTCTCGCAAGCGAATAGCTTTTTAGACGGATTTATATCACAGTGTTAGCTCGTTTCCAACATACTCGCTGCTTGTGCACCTCGATTATTGCCACACAGAAATATTTCTCGTAACGTTCTCAGTATATATGCATGTACGTGTTTCAGTGTAGATTTTTTTACTTGTTTGCAAGCCAGTTGCCCAGAGTATGCATATATTTACATAAGTGTGTATATGAGTTTTGATTTGAATAAATAGGGTATATAATATATAAGAACATTAATCATCAAAAACAAAATTTATCATTTTAATCGCTGAAAGTCTCCAAATGGAAAAAGCCTTTTTCAATGGGTGCTGAAAAGCTCTATGTGCCTAAAAAGGGTGCTTAAATTTAAAGGGCCAATGTTGAATTTTGAATCAAGGGCGGGGCGCATTATCCGTCGCAATTTATCCGTCTCCTGTTTTAACTGACATCAACATATACGAAGTATGTAGTTGACACAATCAGTACTTTGTTAACGGATATAAAGTCCACTGTTTTTTATTTTAATTTGATTAAAATCTATTGATTCATTTTTGAGACACAGCACAGAAAATCTAACATAATTTGTTTTTAATTTATTTTATTTTTGAACGAAAAATTAAATGACAATATACAAAAAGTCTTAACTGATAGTTGTCAAAGTTCTTAACGTGCGTTAAAAGATTCCCAACTTAAATACTATGCGTTGACGTAGAAGTACGGAATGTAACAAAGCTCATAAGAATACATGTATTTTAACTTAGTTGTCAGTTGAAAAGGGCAACGTATAACGTAAGACGGATTCTATGTCCCCAGCATTGAAATACAAATTATTTAGATACTGTTTTTTTTATTATGATGATATTGATATGGTTAAATTATATATGAAATAAAGTATTGGTCAAATGACCACTGTGACCTCTCCGGCGCACATCCATCCGATGGTCCAAATTTTCAGTGACGCTGTGGCATAATTGAGGTTCTACGCCATTAATGTGCCGGATTATCTAATCTCTTGGGTCTTGAATTATTGCTGGTTTATTGACGTACACCTTTTCTTTCAAATATATCTAAAGAAAAAAATTCAACGGTGTCAAATGACATGATCTTGGTGGCCAATAGACAACGCCACCACGTGAGATAACATGGTCATTGAATTTGTCGCGCAAAAGATCCATTATTTCGTTAGATGTGTGGCAAGACCTTCATATTGAAAACACATATCGTTTACATACATATTTTCCAATGCGGGCCATAACAATTGGCCTCATTTTGAAAAAAATATACGGCCTAATGATGCCGCCAGCCCATAAACCGCACCAAACAGTCACCCTTTGTGGGTGCATTGGCTTTTCGACAATCACTCTTGGATTATCATCGCCCACATGCGGCAATTCTTCTTATTGGCGAATCCACTGAGATGAAAGGGTGCCTAATCAGTGAAGATAGTTTTCTTCGAAAATTGATCATCCACTTTTGACATTTCTTGCCACCATTCTGACCATTTACATTGCTTGGAATGGACAAGGGGCTTTAGTTCTTGAGTCAATTGCACCATGTAAGCCCGCCAATATTAATCTTTAGTAAGAGGCTTTAGTTCTTGAATCAATTGCATCTTGTAAGCGTATAAATGCAAGTCTTTATGCATAATGTTCATCAACGACGAGCGTGCAATTGTTCGGCTCGACGACGGGTTGAGGTGGACGCCTCGTCAGCCACACTATCGCGAACAGCAGCAATATTTTCTGCAGAACGAGCTGTACGTGCATGCACTGGTGTTTTCACAACTCCTACACATCCATTTAAATCAACCGAAAAAGTCACGAAGTGCACGATATGCATTTTGATTTGAACGCCCCTTGTTGTAATAAGCCTGAATAACCTTAACATGTTGCTCGATTTCATGGTTCAAATTGAATTAGTCTGAAATTAAGAAATGCCAAATGAAATAAAAATAAAAAAAAATAATAATACGCTTAGGTGTGGTTTACATTCAATATCGGCCCTCAAAATACCATCCGATGGGTAGGTAGGTATATACACTTTATAATTTACATAATTGCCGCAACTTTAAAATCTACACTGATCCGGATTTCAATACAAGCAAACATTGAGTTTCTACTGTTTTTGCAAATAATAGGTACCTATTACATTATTAGACAAAATTATTATAGGACATTAGTTGATCTTCGATTTGAAACCGGTAGATAGGTATGCACAAGTGCTAATATTTTGACCGCAACTATTATGTTGAAATACTGTTTTCTAATATTAATTAAGAAAAACTGCCTTTACGAGTATATGGCAAAATGTTTTATTTTATATCATTTGTGATTTTTACGTTTTTTCTTTTTTCTTTAATACAAGTACTACAAACATTATCTCTACTCAAACACAACACACACTTGCACCTCATTAAGCAAAAAGTCCCACATACAATTTATTTTGGAACTTTGTTTTTATTTTTTTATTTTCATTTTTCGATTCTGTTTTCAATCTTAAAGTGTAAATCATTTTTTTTTTCGTACGAATAAGCAAACGAAAGGCAACAAACAAAAAAGTGTGTGTGACTGCTTATCACATTAAAAAGCTATTTTTATATGCATATAGATATATATGTAGGTATATATAGATATATATTTATATTTTCTTTTTTTGTGTTTGGTTTGCAAAATTAAATTAAAGGTTTGCAAAAACAGTCCTTCTCCTACAATCCAAATTTTTTCGCAAACCAAAATATTAAAATTGAATTTCTCTTTTTTTAGGATTGAATCCACTAAATCTAAATGTACGTGTATGCCAATGTATGTATATAAAGATGAATGGTGTGTATGCTATGCAAATTTTGCAAACGATCGCGAAAAGCAAAGTTTGCAAAAAAGCTTTTTTGCTTTTACTGATTTTTCTCAATACTGGAATGTGTACTAACAGATGAGTGTAAAAGTATTTTATTTCACCATATGCTTTGGTAAGCAAATTCTTAAGAGGGTACTACAGCTCCCCCCCTGGGCATTTCATAACTTAAAGATTCTCATTTTTTATATATGCGAGTATAAGTATATTGGCTTTGATTTGATTTTAAGTTAACCCTCACGAGACTAACGCGCGCTTATCTCTACCAACAACAACCCTGCATAAAAAGTTTGCAAAAATTTTTGCAAACTTAAAAAAAAGAGAGAGATGGTGAAAGGAAGAGAATAAAGCGTTAGAGGGGGACGGGAAAAAAATAATGATGCAAGGGAATTTGAGTAAATTTTCAAGGAAATAAAAAAACAGCCACTGAGAAATAAAGAGAGTGAGACACAGAGAATAGTATCTGTGTGCATTGAAATAAGTTCCCTGTGCACAAATATTGCATACATTATTCTTAAGATATGTCAGTGGCTAGTATCTGTGTGTATGGTTTTTAACGTTGTTCTGCAGTTTTTTTTGTTGGTGTTAGTGAGTGTTAGCTTTTGTAGTTGTCGTCAGAGTTTTGTGGATTGAATATACAATTACTTTTTTTTTGTTGGATTGGTTTGCCGTTTACTCTTGTCTGGTCTGTATGCTTTTGCAACGTTTTGCCAAATTGTGTTGTTCAACGATAGTGACGACGTGAAGACCGTGACTGTGTGTGCTTAAGCAGACGAGCGTTGAAACCGGTGACGTAGCGTCCGCCATATTACACCGCGGCACTATTATAATAATTAACAAAAAATTAATGCTCTATTTGGATCAAGTTTGAAATATCATCTCAATTCAAAAAAATTAAAAGCAGAAAAATTAATATCGAAGGCAAAAGAAAATTATATCTTCTTCATAACAAATTTGCAATATTTTTAAGTGATTTTTTTTATTGAAAATCTAGTGTTTCTAAAGATAAGTGTAAAGCAAAAGAAAAAAGCTAAAATAGTAATAAAAATCTAATATCTCAAATAAATAATAAAAATTTTTATAAAAAGAAATAATTTTTTAACTGTGATCTCAAGTTTTATTATTATTTTTGTATATAAATAAAGAGAAATATAAAGCCACAAATCACTATTGCTGCTTTAAAAGAATATAATCGTTTTTACAAATTTTATAATAAACCAATTTTTATACAAAAAATTTTCTTAAGCAAAAATAAAAATTAAACAAAAATAAGGTAATTTAATTGCTGGAATAATTTTTTTTTTTTTTTTATTAAAACTCATTTTTTTAAATTCAGAAATTAATGTTCATCTTTATTTAAAAAATTTGTTCTTTGTTATACTTATATACAACATACATACCTATGTACATATAAAAATTAAAAAGAAACTTTTTTTTTTAAACAAAAAGCTAGAAATTAAATGTGAAAATTGCAAATTTTTATGCAGAAAACAGAAACCTAACCACACACATCAAGTGTTTTAAGTTTATGTAGTGGTATTAGTAGGCGTCAATGATTGGGAGAGGATTTTCGTTTCCCCACTGCAATTATATATGTGTGATAAAATGCAGAGAGAAACCTCTTAGATACTGTTTGAAAACAGTGTCGTTGTGTGCACGAATGTAACTGAGAGTCATGCGTTTTTCTTATTGTATGCAGGCGTGTGAGTGTATTTATAAAAGAGTGCAAGAAGCATCAGCCAGCCATTCGGTCAGCCAAGTAACCAATTTGTTTGTGTTCGTGTGCAATTAAGTGCAAAATATAAAATTTAAAAGTATGAAGCAAAAAAATGTTACTTATACAACTAAGAATACTAAACAAAAGCGAATTGAATGTTGAATAAAAGAAAAACGTATAAAAAAACAAATAACAATAACGGGTGACTGCACACCTTTTTGTAAGAAAATTATATTTTATAAAACATTTTTACATAATATACCTATATTAAATATAAATAAAATATATTAAAACTTTGACAATATCCCATTAAAACACAATATCTTAAATAAATGATTTTAATGGGAACACATCTATAGGCGATCATCTAATGAAGCTTGTTCTCCCTACTTGAAGTCGCAACTGTAATAATAGATTGTGTGCATGCATATTTACATAATACAATTTTACGATATAGTGTGGGTTAAACGATTGTGAACTTAAGAAAAAAGAAAACTTTTCTCAAATAAATAAATGTATATAAGGAATTTTACATTTGAAATGTGTTAAGAAATATTGTTCTAAAGTTCAACATTAAGCACATGATTTGGTTAAATTTTTAGTTTGAGACACGTATGTACTTCTTTGTAACCGAAATGCTCGCCTTTAATTCCCAGTAAACGCAAAAGTTTCGAAAAACAATCTTCAAACTTTTCATTAAAAAATATTTAACAAAAATACAATTTGGTTATTAAGTTTGGTCAGTTAACAATAAAAGTTAACAATAAAAACAATAAAAATAGCACGAAATTAAATAATCAAACAAACATCCAGCTTGACAGTCCTAATTATGGGGTCTACAGGCTAGAAAAAAGGAACTCTATTCCAAACAAATGAGCTCACTGATGCACATTCTCTTAATTTATATTTAATTATATATACAAAAAACTATAGCTGTTTTTTGTATGTTTTCTAGCTATCTATATGTTTATATTTCATAATAGGCTCGAAAACCTTTGTAAAGAAGAATAAAATGTAAAATGGAGAGAATATGCAGTTTTTGTGTTTAATAAGTATTTTTAAAACTTATTTTGTTTTAATTCTCATTATTTTCTTAAGGATAAATGAATATAAAGTTAAAATTTTGAACATCTTTTTTATAGAGCAGCTTTTTTTAACCCAGCAAATAATTTCATTACTCAAATAACTAAACTTGTACATTAATTTAGAGATTTGTTCATTTAGAAAAAAATATCAATATGTATAAATAATTTCGAGTCCACAATTACAAAAATGTTTATAATGCTGCTTTTTTACCCAAACCTAATCTAATATTCTAAAATATTTACTTGTAGGTATATAGGTTTTTTATAAGGATAAAAAAATAAGTCTAACTGGTTTACGTCAGCACCTGCCATTGTGGCCTAATTTAACAGTAGCTTAATTCCACGGGATGAACTATATTACGGCTCACCAACGTCTCGATGTGGCTTGCAAAGCTCACACAGAGGCACTAGTTAATAGAAGATTGTTTTGAGTAGATTTATCGTAAATTGACACACCTTTTATAGCCAAAAATCCGAAAACTGGAGTCCAATAAGAAATAAAATGCTTAGATGTCCAGAATTTCGATACCTATAACTTTTCAAAAACGTCTTGAAAACATATTACTCAAAAAAAAAATTTTTAATATAAATATGTTCTTTAAAAAAAAACTTAATATTTTGACAGCATCTAGGTGCATTAATCTGGAGAATAATGGGAAAATAATTAGATTTCCAAAATTCCGATATCGATAACCTTCGGGAAACATCTTCGTTTTAATTTATAATTGATATCTTTTCTTAATTAAATATTTATAATAATATTTTCAATGATATTTCAGTATTGTTTTGCACCGAAGAATGGAAAGAGGGGAGATTCTGGTTGTGCTTGGGTCAAAATTCAAAATTGTAGGGCGTTTTTTTTCAAAAGCGATAAGTTGGCATTCATATTTACCGCCTCTAGCGCATTTTATATACAACAGGGTAACATATGGTAATTGAGTGTACGTTTTTTTTGGAACTGCTATTTTAAACAACAGTTTCATCAAGGTAAATTTAATACCAAGGCAGTTTTACCAGATAGTGGTACAAACTGTCAGTTGTTTTCATATAGGAAGATTGTGAAAACTTTATTTGCAAGCTACATTATTCTGGGAAAACACAAAAATACTTTTTTTATGTTATTGGCTTTATAATTATGAAACTGATAAACTGATTTATTATTATTATACTTTTTTCAACTGTTGTGTTTTGCTTTTAGGTTTGTTGAATACTTATAATTTAGCACTTTTTGAATACTTATAACTAAGCGCTTTTTCCGCTTCGAAATGGTTTGAAAACGTATCATCGCTGATTTCATTTCGTAACGCTTAAGTTTTAAACAATACAATTGTAATTTAACCTAAAAGTAAAGAAAATGCTCTTTCTCATATCATTGGTTAAATTTTTTTCAATTGTAATTCTCATATGGTGTATATTTTTTGTATGCATGTTCAAATTCTGGTGTAATATGTACACGTGAGTGTGTGAGAGAGTGTAAATGCAGTTAACATCAGCTTTTTTGCTTTGTTTTTACAGCTTAATTTCTTATGATTTCTTGCGTTTTGTTCCTTAGTTCTTTCAAACATTTCTCAAGTTTCTTCTTGTGGCACTCTTTTTTTATTTTATTCTCCTTTCGTCCAGTGTAGTGTGTGATTATAATTTTTTTCCTTCTATAAAATTTGTTGTTTCTTTATACTCACAGTGGGGAGTCTTTGCTTTTGTTGTTGTTTCTTCTTCCTCTTTGCAAATTTTTGTCGCTTTTTGTGCTGCTGCTTAAGTTTTTTTTTTTTGCAGTATGATATTAAAAATATATTCTTTAAATGATTCGTTTATATCGGTTTATTTTTGGTCCACCATTTTGTTTAAAATTCAGTATTTTCGGTTATCGTTTTTTTTTTTTCATTTATTTTTATTTCATCAAAATTCTCAATTTCTTATACACTTTTATTTACTTTTAATTTCTCTTTTTTGTTTAGATTGCATGTTGTATTTTTATCTCTCTGTAGGTACATATACATATGTATGTGTTCGAAAAAGATTTATTTCGGATTTGGCAAAGCTAAGTAATTGAATTTGACAAAATTGCAGTCTCTATAATCTCTTTTTATCTTTTACAAAAGGATTTTAAGTAACTATTACGCGTGTAAGAGAGTTGAAAAAATAAGAAATTGCACATTATTGCTAAACGCAATATTTGAGATTAACATTAAGAGGATTTACAAAGTATTATATATTTCGTAATAAATATTAAATTTCTATTTAACAAATAACAAAATTTTGTTGTTTATCAGAACTTCACATAGGTGGATATAGTCAGCTTTTTATTTTGTTTTACCTAAAAATATCTATTAATTTATTTTATTAAATTATTATATTTTTAGCTAAAATTAAAAAAATTTTTCTAAATAAAAAATATTTTAGGGTGACTCATAACTGTAAAATGTAATATTGCACTTAAAAAATGTGCATTATTAAACCAATAAAAAGAAACCAATAAGAAGAAATCAAATTAAATATTCTGAGGTAGATTTAATACTTCCTAAGATAATTTAAGCACAAGTAGTTTGTTGATAATACAATTTTAATAATTCTCATGAGGTCGAATAAGTGGGCAATATGGAAACCACCTTTATTTCCCATACTAACCATTATTTAGAGACGGTATACGTACGATCACATAGCTTACACAACAATAATAACATTACGATTTCAGCTATGAAAATGAACCCACTGTTAGTATTTGGCCTGCGAGTGAAATCGCATTTTTTATCGCATTATTTATTTGACAAACTGTGAAATAAATAATGCATAAAATTATTAAGAACGTTAATAAAAATTTTATAGTATACTTATATGCTTATATCTATATTAAATTTGTCTAGAAAAAATTGTCAATCGGCTAATCTGGAATACAAGTATGTAATGTGGAATCTTATTCCGTATTATCCGTTTAGACATCGAATGCGTTTTTGTAACAGAAAACATTTAAAACTGCCAAATAATATAGATTAATTAGATATTGGAGTCCGGAAAACGTAACTTTGACGGGAAAAAGGTGCGAAAAAGTAACAAGTGCATAATTCGTCGGCAAACAGCTTTGTGCAAGAAATTTAATCTGACTTAGTGAAATAGGCTTTAAAAACGGAGTTACGTTATTGGGCAAAACCTATCTGTACGGATTTTTGAGACAATATGAAAACCAGTTATTCATACGCATTGCGACATGTACTTCCTTTAACAGATCTTAAGGGTTTTCACGTAAAAATTTCTAATTGCTGTTTATTTTATGAAAAAGAACACTGCCAGCATAACTTTCTTGTATCTTCTATATAGAATGTATATGAAACAGTTGCATCATCATAAGAGGCTGAGAGTTTAGCGAATAGAAGTAAGCGACAAATAGGAGTTAAAAAGTAGATAAAAAATAAAAAAAATACATATTTGGCAACATTAATCATATACTGACTACTGGTCAAGTCAAAAAACAGCACATAGTGTGTGTCTTCATAAAAAGGGTTGTGGAATACTTTTTAATTTATTTTTGTTACACGTTATGCCAAATAGAAAGTCTCACATTTTATATAAATTAAAATATTATTATCTGACAATATGGAATATCAACCTGGGGGGTTCCACATTAGCCTTCAACTTTTATATTACTATGGAGACATCTCCGATTTTGTATTAATAACAGAATTTAGTTTTCATGGTATACTTATAACTATAGTTAAGATCAGATCAGTGTGTCCATTTTACATAATTGATTTATTAGTTACGACAACGTTTGCCAAACAATTTTCTAAGCTTAAAAGATATAAATTTTTTTTCTATAGCAAATAGTTTAAATGTTGACAAGTATAAGTTACATGGACATTTTAATGAAGAATTGCTGGACTATAAGGTAGAGAATAAAACATTAGGACATCAATGGCAACGTATGTGTATGTGATATGTAAAATAATTTATTGTTTCAATGAAAATACATATTTCTAAGGCATGAATGATAAAACTATGAACTCTCAAAAAAATTATTTGCTTAAAATTAACACATTTAAGTTTTAGAACTATGTTTTAGCATTTAAAATTTTTTATACGCGTACAAAATGTACTATATAACAGTGTTTTCAAAAGCAATAAAGACTGCTGAGCTTTCTGTTTTCTAGCTTTTTATGTGCCGAAATCAATAAATTTGCAAAATTTTCAAATATAATTCACCCTTATATTGCTGTAATTTTAATAAGTTACTGAGAATTGCAAGTCAACATGATCACAATATATTTGTATTTGTTAAAATACAAATTTCACGTGTTGTGTATGAAAGGTGAAAAGTGTACAACGTTGCCAAAATGCAAATTTATTTTTATATGATGCTTATGGGACGCGAATGAGTGATACGTCTCGGAAACTTGTATGAAATATACTCCATATTTTGAGATTTGAAATTTTCTAGACGTATTACTCATTCGTGTCCCATAAACATTACATTAATGTGCTTTCATAGAATACAGACGGAGTGACTTGTCTAAACAATTTGTATGGAAATCACTAAAAAAAATCGAGTAACTTTTTTTTACAAATTTTCTAGACGCGTTGTTGTTCGTCCGTGTTATATGAACAGCACATAAATAACTGCAAGTCCATATAATATTGAATCTAGTTGCTTTGACCTTTATTTAATTTATTAAATATTAACGAAATTCTCTTATAGTGCTATTAAAGGGCACTTCAGACTATCACACTTTGTATTAAGACTTGTCAAAAAATCAAATAATACGTGCAAGTGTGATAGTGTGAATGTAAAACGTTATGAAAATGAGAAATAATACGGTAAAAGATTTGACATCCCATAACACTTCACCATTTTTAGAAATTTGTTTAAACAATAAGATTTTTCATTGGATCAGTGTTGCATTTTTTTGCAAAAGCAAATAATAAAAATATTAAACCCAGACGTTAAGTAAATTGGCTGTTTATTTTCAAGTCATATTCCTTCTTTAACTTTAGGTGTGATAATGTGAAAACAAAATGTAATGGTACGTTAGATTTTTTGACAGTCGCAAAAAATATCTTTAGATTTTTGTCCCACAAAATCCAATCAAAATCTTAAGACTTGTATGATAGTCTGAAACGCCTATAGTCCTGTATATGTAGCATTTGTTTGATCTCACAATTTTAAAAGGAAAATTTTTAAATAAATTTAATTTTTGCAGCTTCAGATCTGTGTTTTTTGCTTTATAAAATTTAACTATTAAAAATCGTTTATTTCTCGATATTTCGATAACAATTAGTTATCATGGTCAAGAAGCTGCAAAAATTAAATTTATTTACCAAACTAAGATCTAATAATATTGAGATAAAAGAGGAAATTTTGTATTTATAGCCAGCAACATTTCATTATTTTAGCTTGAACATTATGAAAAATCTACAATAATAATAAAATAACAAATTTAATAAGAGAATTTCGTTATAGAAAAAAACTGTCAACTTTTAAAAATATTTACGCCATTTTCATGGAGAAAACTGTGCTGGTGCTGCTTTTCCCTCAATTCAATTGTTGTTTGTTGTTAGTTTTGGGAGTAATATTGTTATTTAACTGCTGCAATCAATGAAATTAAGCAAAAAATTGTAACACCTTTTTTTCATCTTTCAACACTTTAGATTTTTATTATGCCATCATAAATATTAAAAGCTCAAGTAGTTTTTGTTTGTTTTTGATTTATGGCATTTTTATCTATTATTCATGTCATAAATCTCTCGTAAAATTGTTATTTTAACTTTTACTTACTTTTCACGTTGTCGTTATAAATTTTTTAATAAATTTGTAATACTTTTTTTTTAAAGTAAGATGTAAAAGAGGTAAAGGGGACAGAAGAGCCCCAGCCTGTATTAGCATGACATTTGTATCTATTCGTAACAAAAGGCAGGGCATACAAAAGAGAAGATACAGTTGCTACTCTACTCAAATGCACTTAACATCACAAATACATACATACATATGTAGATATATACGTTTTTTCTATTTTTAGCTTAACATTTAATTTTTCATTTTTTCTTTGTTTGCTTGCATTCTTTACAATTTTTCTAACCTCATACTCTCCTCTATGCTCCTTGCCATATTTATTAAAGCAAGTGTATGAGAGTTTTTTGTAGCCTCCAGTAAGTACAACTTTAAGCTATGTACTCATATAATCACATATATAGGTACATATATGTATATGTGTGTGTATACAAGTGTATATGTCTGTTCCATTTAACTGCTTTCATTTTTTGTTTTTTTTTTTTTGTTTATTTTTATTTTATTTTCCTGTTGGCTATGTTTCTAATGACAAAAAGAAAAGTTTTATAAGTTCCCCCCATTATGGCCCTGCTGAAATAAAGTTTCAGTTTTTGTTGTTTGTATGGAGAGCTTAAGAGGTGCATTCGCAATTGTTGCGAAAAGAAAACATATATTTGTTGTTGTTATGAGAATACTGTTAAAAGCACAACAACGCATTTTGTTGTGTTCTATTCATGGAAAATTCATAAACTTTACAATATGGTGGCATAACAAACACAATAAAAAAAATAAATAAAAAAGCATTATTAGAAAAGCTTTTCCATTCCCGCTTTTTTAGTTGTTGTACGAGTAGTGTGTCTGTTTGATAAAAGATAGTGAGTGAATGGTAGAATAGAAATTGTTTAAGGGCTTGCAAATAGCAGAATATATGTACATATGTATATGCATATGTCGTTGCCTATTTTCGTTATTGCTTTCTTAACCCATTGTGTTATTAAAACCCGTTGACATCGAATTTATTTTAAGTTATCTTAAAATTTAGTTTTATTTTATTATTTACATTATTTTTATGTCATTATTATTTTGATTTTACTTCTAATTAATCAATTATTCGATATATTATCATAATTTTATAAATTGCTTGTAGTTTGTTACAAATGGTTTAAAGATTTTGAAGAGGAGGTGACCTTTTGACCACATTAAGTTGCAACGAAAAGCATGCTTGACCTATATTTTAATATATGTATCTTAATTTAGATACGTAAACATGTATATTTTACACAATTTCTTCAGTTTAAGAATTTGTTTTTAGAAGTCATTGTTCACATTTCTTTTAAGGAGTTTATGAATAAAACTCTATAATGGCGTGGATATAAAGCAAGCTTTAACTATTTCTGCTCTCGTTCCTTTTATTACTAAGGCAAACGTTTGATGAAACTAACCAACAAGCAGAAAAGTTACTTGAGATTAGGAACCGTTCTCGACTTACTCTCATAAGCCCGAGTTTCATGAAATCCCAAAAAAATCTCACGGCATTAAATTGCATGGTCTTGGTGGCCAGTTGGCTTTAGAAATTCTTTAGATAATTTATCCTGAGAATCGAAGCTGTAATAAATCATACGTGACTTAGTAGTTAGCGCATCTGGCTGTAACCACAAGTCGTCCACATCCAGACCATTCAGTTTATGCCATTACCATGTTTCTATAACCAACGTCAGGCACAGTTA
Organism: Thecocarcelia acutangulata; assembly: GCA_914767995.1. Lineage (NCBI taxonomy): Eukaryota > Metazoa > Arthropoda > Insecta > Diptera > Tachinidae > Thecocarcelia > Thecocarcelia acutangulata. The sequence goes on along the minus strand of OU612094.1, from coordinate 105,480,764 downwards.
TTGTAATTTCGGCCTCATCTTCGAATAAGTGAAGCCCAGACACTTCGTCTAACCCAAATCCGTAATAGATAATTACTCGTTGTTGGTACATTTTTATCTCACGCATTGCATGCTGTGCTCCAAATTCAACGATTTTGTGTAGTTACAAAGCCATTCAGTTGGAAATGCGGTTCATCTGAGCAGGTAACTTTTTTCTCAGCATAAAGTTTATAATTATAAAGCGTTGTACTTTCGTAAGGCACTCTATTTTTAATAATCGAAATAATTGCAATTGCTCTCAAATGTCAGAGGTCTCTATTGCACAAAAGAATGACACTATATTTAAAAAGTGCACTTCTACTAAAACACCCTATTTTTTAATTTTGGGAAAAAAAATATTGCATTATTATTTTTATGTTCTTGTATTGTTAAATTAAAGTAAAACATTTTAAAATTTTTTATCCAAAATTAAGACTTTTTTTTGAAATGAAGATTTTTCTAGAAAAATTTCTGGCATCAATGGCTCTAATATTAATTAACCGAAATGTATTTAATATCTGTAAATAAAAACTACAAATAGACAAAAATGGTAGCAAAATGAAAATAATACCTCAATTTTGGACAACCTTTATTATATTCTAAAATTTCAGAAATTCAAAATTAAAACAATAAAAATATGTGGAAAATTATTATTATGCAAAATTAACGATACAGGTACTCCTCGTATACATACATATACAAGTAAATTTTTTTTTATTTTCTTTTATTATTATTTTTATTTTTTCTAGCTTAATTTATAATATGATCTAGCTTAATTTATTTCTTTAGCTTTTTTAACTGAATTTAATTCTCTTTTATTCTACTTTATTTTGATATTAATATGCTTTCTTAAGGTTAAATTCTCTCATCCTCGTGCACATTTTTAATTTTTTCAGTATTTTGGTTGTTCCATGCATTCCGATTAACACCCACAGTACAAAATTTGAATTTTTTCCATTTCTACTCACAATGAAGAAGTTTTAGACCAGCACATTTTTCCCTTCCAAAATTTTGCAAAGTTTTTCACTTCTAACTTGTTTGCATATCTGTATTATGTACTTGATAACCTCTCAAATGGAGCTTTTTCCGTTTTACTCTTTTTGTCTGTGTACCACATTTTGCATAAGAGTGTGAGAAAAGAGTATGCATTGAATGCATCTGATGCATTTGTGTTTGTTGGAGCTGTCGTATGGTTCCCATTTTACAGCCACGCCATATATTTTTTTTTTTTTTGCATATTTGTTTTGCTATTTAAATTATCAGTCGTTACTTTTATGAATGTTCGTATTTCACAGTTTGTTCAGTTTTCTCAGCATGTGTTCATAATTTGGCGGCTTGCCATTATTCATTATAGATCTCCAAACAGCAAGACAAGCTGGTGGCAACAATACATCACATATATGTATGTATATATTTTGTGATTTTTTTTCTCATTGTTTCATGTGCAATTGGGATTTTTTCTTTTTTGCATTAAATAAGTATTTAAGGTTTTTGTTGTCGTTGTTAGCAAAAAATACAAGAAAAATTTTCATAAAACATGTTTCTCACATGGTTTGTTTTTATTAAGTATTGGTTTTATTTTTTGCAGTTTTGTTTGCTAGCTAGAGTATTAAAATGAAGTGTAAGAGCATAAAGTGGCCCCCCTTTTTGGGTTTATATTGTTCTTGTTGTTGTTTAGTCAGTTGCATTTGCTTTTAATGTTGCTGACTTTTTTGCTTATTCAAGAATTGTTGTTGTTGTTGGCGTGCTTTATTTCCACCAGACAAACCATTAAGATTTTAAACATTCTAGTTATTGTTGTACATAGTTTGTGAAGTTTGTTTGTAGTTGTACATTATACTGATAGCATTTATTGGAGATTGGGTTGAGTTATGTTTGACTTTTTTTTTTTTTGTATTTTGTGCATTTTTATTTAAGAAGGGGGTTTCTGTTGCTATGCCAACCGTAATTATTGTTGTGTGGTGTTGGCGCACAAGCAAGATTTTTTTTGTTTGTTCGGTGATTTACAACTATTGAATTTATTGTTTTTCGAAATCCTTTTCTATTATTTGTTAGTTCTCTTACAGTACTATTGCGTTACCCAAAAAAAGTGACAGATGTTTGACAATTACTGAAAAAAAAAGATTTTGAACTTAAACACTTTTATTTGGGAAACTGTACATTTCAGTTTTTACAGAAAACAACCAAAAGTGAAGACCCGGAACTCCATATTAAGAAACTAGTGTTGTAGTAGTCCAAATAAAAATTTTTGATGCTTTGCACTTGCTCTTATGCAACAACATTTGCAGCAAATATTCAGGTTCAGCGTTGCCAGAATGAAGATTTTAACTTAATTTTGAAAGAAAATAATGCCGTAGACAGACGACAACGATAATGCTCATTAAAATTTTACCCTGTCAGACGACAGTAACTGCAGTTAGTTAACAGCTGTTTGCTTCTAAAAAAGTGTTTTTCGATAAGTAAATAAATTAAATTGTTTTTTTCTTAATTAGAAGTCGCCATGTAATGGATAAAAGATAGAACAGCAGCTATGCTGTTGGTGAAAAATCAAAATATATATGCCAGCACGCTAAATTTTTCATGGAATAGCAATCAGTAATCTGAACATGTTGATGCAAGTAAATATTGCATTAGAACGATGGAAAATGAGAGAAAGGTAATTAAGGAAATTTGTAAATTTAATCTTATCTTCTCATTCTACATAACTCATGTACGAGTACGACGTTTTTTAAAGGACCGCAATAGCACTTTTTGGGAGTGTGACGTATCTACGATGAACGAAAACAGATTCGAAGAAAATTTTCGCGTCAACAGAAAGGCTTTTCAAAAACTGTGTGAGGAAGTTCAAAACATGGACATTTATCTTTGATTGTCGCACGCTTCGCCCACAGTTCCATCAGAACTTTTGCGTCTTTGTTGGTCCAGACACTTCGCTTATTTTCCTTTGCTAACATTAATTGAAAAAATACGTTTCGATTTTAATATTTTTTTAGCAAAATAAACGAACTAAAAAACCTTGCTTGTTTTTAGTTTGCATCCATTTTTATTTTATAACAGAAATAAATTTGCCAACATCTACTGTTTATCGATAGTATTGCCATATCAAAATACCTAAATGCGGTTTAAATACAGTTCTATTCGTCTGTCTACGGTATAAGATATAAAGACATTTCTCTCAAAATTAAGATTCTTGAGATTTGCTGTTCTAATAAATGTGTAAACTATTTTCAAACATCCAATGAAGTTTAATTTCATTCATTAGATGAGACTAAGTGCCAGTTCACAGATAATGTAGCTGTTCATTCGTTTGCACAATTACAATTAAAACAATAACTATATTTTGAATGTATTTGTATTTGTTTTAAATGTAAGTCAGCGAGGGAACAACCAGTTCCGCCTCCATGAACTATCGTTTTTTATCGTTTACTTTTTGGTTTCAAATCATTTGCAATTTTGGAAACAAATTTTACTGAATTGAATTTTTGCTTTAATTTTATGTTTCATCTTCTTGCTATGTTAAAATAATCCAGTTGAACTTGGTTGTTAAAACATTTCAATTAGAAACCCTATTATAACTTAAATTAGCAACAGCCTGCTATTTGTAGTTGTTGTTCACCATTTTTACTATGAGAAGTTAGAACTCTAAGATCACTACGTGTACGTAAGTTTTAAATTCATGTTTTAATTGCGTTTCAATTTGGGTGTAGATTGCATGTAATGTGTTTGACATTAAAGGAGTAAGTGGAAAACCAATTTAAGATTTTTATCCAAAATTAAGAGTTTCTTTTTGGAAACTCTACATTTTTCGACAAAAACTTCTGGCACCACTGTTCAGGAGCACTCATTTCATTGCGACTACGTCAAAACGTTTCGTCGTTACGTTTTTAGTTTTTGACAATAACGTATCAATTTTAGCCAAAACTGCCAAAACTTAAAAAAGTCGACGTGATGTACATATCGCTCCTTTATTGCAACATAGTCATAACGCAAAAAAGCTTGTTTCGAGAAAAACACATTTAAAATTTTTAGTTTCCATACAAGTCTTTTTAGAAAATATTTCCTAGAGGAAACAAATTAAAGGTAATTTAATTAAAATTTTGGCACAATATAGAAAATAGTACTGTTAACAGTTCTGCATTGTTAACTCGAAAAGCTCATTTTTTGAGATATGACTATGTTGTAATAAAGGAGCAATATGTATCCTTGTATTTTAATTTAGAACAAACATTGGACACTAAGATATATTGCCATATCGCTCCTTTATTGCAACATAGTCATAACGAAAAAAAGCTTGTTTCGAGAAAAACGTATTTAAAATTTTTAGTTTCCATACAAGTCTTAGAAATTTTTTTTAGAAAATATGTCCTAAAGGAAACAGTTTATAAGTAATTTGAATAAATTTTAACCACTATATAAAAGGTAGTACTGTTAACAATTCTGTTTTGTTAACTCGAAAAGCTCATTTTTTGAGATATGACTATGTTGCAATATAGGAGCGATATGTAATATAAAACTATTATGTATACATCCATTTTTTGATATATAAAAAATAGTATGAAATTGCAGTTCTGTTACATAACTAAAATGCTATGCATTTCATTGCCAATACGTTCTTTACTGCCTTCTTTTATGGAATATATTGTATGGGAACTAAATATATTCAACATATTTGTGAAAGGTACAAAACATGTGCAACATCATCTATTAATATCCATAACTCGTAATAGACAAATAAAATTTATTCGCAACAAATGTTTGTGGGCAATAATATATTTGTCTTATACATGCCTTTATGTACATTCTTATGAATAAAGTGTTCTTAGTACACCATCTACACGAACAATCAATTTTATCTTATACAGAAATGTCATATATGAATAAACAACCAAAATATAAAATTATATTTGGATTGATTTTAACGATTCTCATAACAATTAATGGCTTATCAAAAACAGCAAAAAAAATCGTTAACTACTTTACAAATCGCCAAAACATCGAAAAGTCGCAAAATCAAATATCAGGACGGCAACCAAGTTTTAAAAACCACCACGTCAACCATGATGTTACTCATTTTTTGCGGCAATTAGTAACAGCTCGAGAATAACTGAAGGCGCAGGCAACTAAAATTTTAAGAAAATTCTAAGAAATGCTCTGGAAAAAGTACTTCAGCTCGTATTTTCAAAACATGTATATCCAAAGACAAAGTATAGTCATTACATAAATCATAACATTACTTACGCGCTAAATTATATAAAATTATATCCATGCAAGATAAGCTGTTTGTTTTTTTTTTTTTTATATAAATTTTTGCATAATAGTTGATGTTTGTGGTTGCAGATTTCAGAGGTTGCGCCTTAGTCTAATATATAAAGGGTATTGGCTTTCAAGATAATACAATAAAAAAATATATTTTAATAGCAATGAAACAGACCTTATTGGATAAAGAAAGTGAATGACATTAATATTTAAAAATGATTTGCCACAGCTGGTCACCATTGACAAGAACACTGACCATCATTATTCTTAAATCGTGTAGACCAATGACTCTGCCAGGCTATAAATTTCACCAAACAGTGATTTCCTGTGGATGTAGTTGTGTTTTGTCTCCGAGTGCGACAATTCTGGTTATTACAGACTTATTCAACCAAAAACAGAAAATTTCAAATTACAAATTCAATACCAATTGATTCCAGCCGTTGCGGTGGTGCAAGTCTATCCATAATGAAATGCTGAACAAAACTATAAAAAATCAACTAGCAACCATCAGACCATGAATCAAAAATAATAGATTACGCTCTGCGCAGGTCCGTTATGTTGTTTACATCAATGAGCTGTAGAATGTGACGTAGACAGTGATTTATATTATAATAGCAAAAGAGAATAAAGTAACAACAAATTGTAATCTCGTGTGACGTGATGCGCAGTAGAAAATTATTTTGCCAACTTGCGGCGTCATCTTTGTTATTTACTTTATGCATCAGACAACATATTTAGGGATGCCAAATAAACCAGTGTTGGCAACTAAAAGTTTTGAAGATCTAAAAGCATAATTTACTTTTTTCTAAAATTACGTAGCACGCTAAAAATCTTGAAATTTCCAGAGAGCATTTTTAGCAAAAGTTGCTAAAATTTATGGTAAACATCTACGAGACATCTAGAATTTAATTAAATTCATTTTGAAAAGTATTTATAACTTTGTATCTTTTTTTTTATTGTCATTATTTTTATATTAATACATAAACATACACGTTTATTATTATACATACATATTTTATTTAACTTCGAATAAAAGATTAAACTTAGTTTGCTAATATTATTCTGTTTCATTTCTTCACTTTAGTTTTTGTTTTTGCCTAAGCGAAAACTTTAACAAACACATTTTCTAATTGTAACAAAAATTGGCATTTTGAATAAGAAAAAAAGTTTTGTTAGTATGGATACCCTCAAATTTGTTCATTTATTCCACTTAAATATTTGTGTTCCCGAGAAAATGTGTAGTTAACGTCACATTGTTCTCAATCGAGAGTATTTAGTTTTTATACTCGTAATATGCTGTGGCTATAAGCCACATCAGTATTACATTGAATTGATAACAAATGCTTTCTATTTATTATAATTTAATTTAATTTTTTATTTAAATGTGTTTATTATAGGTACACTATATTATAAATTTGTTTGTTACTCTCATTTCGAAGGAATTATTTGTTCATATGATTCCTTTAATCTTGCAAACATTCGCAATGTAATTTTTTACAAAGAACTTTTTTATAACAAATTTTCTCATTCAATTTTTTTACTAACTTTCAATATCATTTATCTTATCTCCACACACATAACATAACAAATGTACATACATCCATATGTAAGTATATATGTATGTACATACATATGTATGCACACACAAAATATTGTTTGTTGTTGTCTCAGCAAAAAATCGTTTAGTTTTTTTATATTGTGGAATGCTAGAGATAATGATCTATTTTTTAAATACATGCTATTAAATACAAATTTTATTATAGGTACATATACATATATGTATATATACAAAGATATATGTATTTTTATGTGTTGCTTATTTTTCTTTTCTATTGCCAATAAAATGAACATTTTATGTAACCTCAAGCTATTAAAAAAGAAAGAAAATAATATGCAGCGGACATTAAGCTGAAAAAATGTGCAAAAAATAGATTTCATTATGAATCTCATTTACAAATCTTAGTATTCTGTGGAAACATTTTAACGGAAGTTAAAGAGCCATTAAAATACAAATAAAACAACAAGAAAATATTCAGCTCTTCGTTGTTGGCTGTTTTGTAAGTTCCGTTTTAGCAGTGCCTAAATTTATCTATGTATGTGTGTAAATCTGCATGCATGAGTTTCCTTAAGTGTTTGTTGTACATGAAGTACACGAAAGAGACAAGTATTAACCTAGTATCCTGTATCCTTAACGGAAACTCAATCAGGCTATCAAGCACAATCTAAAGGATATACACATAAAAGAAAAACCTCAAATTGCAATGCAAAAACGACCAGAACAGGCTAAGCCAAACCAAACCTGCCATTGGCAACCAAAAACTCTTTTGTCTTTCAAAATGTTGCCTCTACTTTTTACTCCTTTTTGCTCGTATTGATGAAACGATTTTTTTAGTTGCTGCAATTTCTTCTGATGATGTTGTTACTAATTTAACTTCCATGTATTTAAAACATTTTTTTTGGTTTTTTTTTTTTTGCAATATTTTTTATTTCATATGACATCCATTCGAGTCGTTGGGCAAAAAGTTCCACAAACTGCCACACAGTATGAGAGTCATAGAGAGAAGTATAATAAGGATATTTTCGTAGAGTCCACAAATAGGTCAAACACGTGCAAATGTTATTTTACTTTTACACAGAGGCCGGCCAGACCAGTAAAGCAAACACAATGGGAGAAAAAAACATGCCAAGTAAATAAATTGAGTTCAGAATTTTTTTTACTGCATTGCGAAACTGACAAGCCTACACCGGCATATACATATACACATGTTACATCTTGTAACTTTTATATACTACCAAGAATTTTTTTTCAGGTGTGGCGATTTTACAGCGTCTTTCAGCATTTAAGTTTGTTATTGATAATTATGTAATTACAAGATAGTCGCAATAACGAGGTGATGGTTTTCAAACTTCCATGGAATTTTATATTCTGCCGAGAAACGCGCGTTTTGAAACCGCAAAGCGTTTTAAAACCGATTAATTGATTTCTAGGTGTTCTAAGGATCGCGCGTTTTACTGGCGTTTCGGAGTTTTTTCCAAAAAAATGCAACATGTGTTTTGTGGTAGTTATATAAAATGAAAAAAAATTTGACAACAAATAGAACAATTTTTTAATTTAGTTTTTTAAATTGAAAATGTATAAAATTCGTTCAACTTTTTATTAAAATAAAAAGAAAACATATTAGATTTTAATTGTGGATAGTTTTATTTCCTTTTGCAAGTTCAGTTTTAGCAAATTCAATCAGTTCACTTCAATATACACATGCGAGGTGAAGTCGCCAATATATATTTTCCAGAACACCTATTTGGTGATTTCAAATCGCAAAACCATACTTCTTGCGTTATACGTTTCTCAGAACACCTCCTTGGCGTTTTCAAATCGAAAACCCTAAATATAAGCTATTTGCATTTCTTAGAACATGGCTGATTACATCATTTAGAATACTTGGAGTAAAAATAATTATTAAATTTGATTTTCGAAAAGAAAATCTTGATTTTGGCACGACTTTTTTAAGCTTTTTTTATACACGAAACAAAAAATCATATTAACTTGTTTCGATTTTAGCACTGACATTATATTTTATATTATATATATATATATATATATATATATATATATATATATATATGTATATATATATATATATATATATATATATATATATATATATATATATATATATATATATATATATATATATATATATATATATATATATATATATATATATATATATATATATATATATATATATATATATATATATATATATATATATATATATATATATATATATATATATATATATATATATATATATATATATATATATATTTATTTATTTATTTATAGATAGGGGGAATCCTAAAATTTTTGTGTGCGATAATCTACTTTATTTAGTCATTTCATCCATATTAGAGTCATTGCATCAAGCGTATACCGATAAAGCATCCCTCTTATGTCTGTATGACCTTTCATTGATGAAATAATTGCCATAACTGCCGCTCATGATAATTAGAGCAACTGACGTAATGGTTGACAGCATGGAGACAAAAATCAGGAGATTTGCCCTTGCATTGATGTTTAAATACATCACAGTTATGATGCAGTTTCTATGAGTGTAGAGGTGTGTTAATAATGTCTAACATTTCCAACATATAACTTTTCTTAAAACTACTTTCTGTTTTTATTGTTGAAGCATTTTAAGAGTGAGGATAGTGATTTAATCCATAGCAATAAGAAGATAATGCTTTCTTCTGTGAATTAATATCATATTTTTTGGTCTGACATATGCGCTGTGATCCTTGTCCTGCAAGGACTTTTTATGGTTCTTATATATACATATACATATACACTTTAACTAATTTAAGAAAAAATCAACTTTATTTTTTTTAGCCTTTTAATTTTTCTATTGTTATTCCCAGTTTTTAATATTATATTCTTGTTAAAAATTGGAAAAATTCTAAGCTTTTGCTTAATCTAAGAAGAGTAAAAAATTCTGTAGTTCCATCCCTGGTTGATACAAACTTTCATTAACGAGTACGATGCATTTGAAAATACATATGTGGATTAATATGTTTGACAGTGTATGCTTTTAAATTATACAAGTCATACACACACACAATCGCACTCGTTGTTTACTGTACAAAAATTTAATTTCACGTATGGTGGGATACACAAACACACTGATACTCAAACACATAAAAAACAAAGAGACAAAAATAAAACTCGTTTTTTGCATGAACTTTTATAAGTGCAGCAGATTTTAGCGCAGCGGCAGCAACAGCAGCAGCGGCACCAGCAAAAAAGGTGCAACAACAATAAGACTCAAAAAGCAAGAAGGAATATTATAACGTGATTGTAAAATAAAAGCTCTAACGCACACACATAAAAACAAACACTCCCCTTTTAAAAAAGACAAGAAAGAAGCAAAAAATCACAAAAAATTCAAATAAATTGGGGAAATTTTTTATTTAATTTTGTTCTTTGCTGGGTTACAAGAGAAGAGTAGCAGTGAAGTGCATTCGTGTGTTTGTGTAGAAGAAGGGTGTGTATGCACAAATGTTAGCCTTTAAAAATGGGGGCTTTATTTTGGAAGCGGTAATGATGATGATGATGTCGTTACAATGTTACAAGTGTAACAGTGCATACGATGGCGTTTTGCGAATAAAAAGAGTTTAAAATTATGTGCACGTTGTCTTATTTAATTTTTTATAACTTCTGAATTGTTTGCGTGAGCCCTAGAGAATCTTAATATGTCTCGTAAAATATTTTTTGTTTTTTTTTTTTTATCAAATTTTAGGGCTTAAGATAAATTTAAAATATCATTGAAATTGTTTTTTACAACCTCAATTTGTTAAATGAACAAAAAAAATCAAGTACATACAAAAGGAATTTAAAGAACATACCTATTCCGTTGCATGAGAATTATGAGATTAAAATTTTTAAATGTAGAAAATAAATAAATAAATTTTTTAAAGGAAAAATTGAAATGTAATGAAATAATGAAATGAATATGAATTTTTCAACTGCTATTTTTACTATATTATTATTATACACCACAATTCTGCACTCTTTCGTGCTTTTTAAGAAATTATTCATAAATTTTCGAAGTTATTTCAAAATGAGAGTTTTTGTTTACTTAAAACACTTTATATAGTGATGGATTTATATCTAGAAGTCGTCGAATTCATTTTCATATCTTTTTTCGTAACTTTTCTTGGATCAGAAATTTCTTGACTCATATCTGAACTGTTTTCAACTTAATTTATAAAAAAAATCATATCATATTAATTTTCAAATGTAGTGAAATAATACTTTTTCTGGAATTATTAAATTTAATAAAGAATACATATATAGGGTGTTTTTTTAAGCTAGATAGAACTTTAAATTGTAAAAAGTAACACAAAAAATTAAATTTTGATGAAACATTTTTTTTATTTGTTTCAGTATACTCTGACAAATCATCATGAATAGACTCACGCTTGAACAACGCTACGAAATTATCCAAATTTACTTTGAAAATCAGTCGTCGATTCGCGCAACTTATAGACGACTTCGACGAGGCGCATTTTTGGCTTAACGGGTTTGTTAATAAGCAAAATTGCCGCATATGGAGTGAGACCAATCCACAAGAGACCCTACAGACTCCATTACATCCAGAAAAATGCACTGTTTGGTGCGGTTTTCATGCTGGTGGCATCATCGGACCTTATTTCTTCAAAAATGAGGCCGGAGCTCGCGTTACGGTCAATGGAGATCGTTACCGCACCATGATCAATGATTTTTTGTTTGAAAATATGGATGACATTGATCCGGAGGAGATGTGGTTTCAACAGGATGGCGCTACGTGCCATACGGCGAACGCAACCATCGACTTACTGAAATCAAAATTTGGCGATAAGTTGATTTCGAGAAATGGACCTGTCAATTGGCCTCCAAGGTCGTGCGATTTGACACCTCTCGATTATTTCCTGTGGGGCTACGTGAAGTCACTGGTTTATGCTGATAAACCAGCAACAATTGACGCCTTGGAGGCCAGCATTGTTCGTGTTGTTCGTGACATACGGCCAGCAGTGTTCGAAAAAGTGGCCCAAAATTGGACGTCCAGAATGCGCTTCGTCAAGAACAGCCGCGGTGCCCATATGCCCGAAATCATTTTCAAATGTTAATGTCACGTATTGATCTTTCGAATAAAAAAAAATTTTGATTACAATTTAATTTTTTGTGTTATTTTTTACAATTTCAAGTTCTATCGGGCTTAAAAAAACACCCTTTATTCTTGCCATTTTTAATATCCTTCACAAAAATGTACGTTTTTGATTCCGTTTGTAATTTCCACAATTTTCATTTCCGACTCTATATAGTATATATATATTGATAAATCAGTATTAATACAAAATTCGATTATGCAATGTCCGTCTGTCCGCCGTTGAAATACCGTTTATGAGAAAACCATTAAACTTAGAACCTTCTTTCTTCACTCTATTACTCAGTCGGTTCGTGGGTTTAATATTGATTCAGTAAAAATGGTTCACGTTTAGCTGAGAAATTTTTTTTTTGTTGGCTGAATGGTTAGGGCTGCCGTTCATGATCCGTCATAGCGCAAGTAAAAATCCGAAAATAGGTGCTGATGAATAGTATAGCGACTATGAAACAGCTAGTTGTCCTTCAGCTAAAAGTTTGCTTATTATTTTTCTTGTCTTCTTCAATCAAAATTATTGATCACAGCAAATTTGTATTGTAAAAAAATCCTTCTTAAGGAAACTTAACAACGGAAAAATTTGAACTAACCCCCGTTGTACAAATGTACAAAAATCTAATTTAAAAATTATTAAGTTCAGCAAAAAATCAAATTAATTTTCTAAAAAATTGTTTCTTTTGCTCCAAACTTAATATAATTGTTTGGCATGGTTCATTTACATATACCCGATATATAGCCTAAACGGATTTTTTAATGAAAATGTCGCGCAAGCGAACTAGACCCATTTTATTTGCTTAAACGCAGTTCTAGTAATAAAAGGATGTTACGAAAATAAAGAAAATGAAAATTTCCTATATTGGTCCATATACACCCGAGATATAGCCTAAACCGAGTTTTCAATGAAACTTATGTGCTGTTCATGGAACACGTCTAGAAAATTTGTATGAAAGTTAGACAATTTTTTGAGTGATTTCCATAAAAAATTTTTAGACAAGTCGGTCGTCAGTATTCTATGAACAGCACATTAAACTTTTCTTGTTTAAAATTAGTTCAGGTAATAGAAGAAAGTTATTAAAATACAAAAAGTGAAAATTTACGATATCAGTCCACATATGTATAGCCCAATTAAAAATGTCGCGTTTAAATCTTCATGACAACTACATAAAGGATACACATTTATATGTTTATGCCCTTGAAATAAATATTTTCATTACGTTAATGAAAATAATACCATATTATGGAAATTATTAGTTTATATCATATATAACAAATTCATGAACTATCAACATTATAAATTAATGTGCTGTTCATAGAACTCAGACGAGCAACTCGTCAAGAAAATTTGTATGAAAGTTACTCAATTTCTTGCGTGATTTCCATACAAATATTTTAGACAAATATTACAAATATTTTAGATAAGCCGCTCGTCTGTGTTCTATTAACAACAACAAATAAAACAGCATATTTAGTTCGAATTTGTAATATATACTATATATTTACGTGACTATTGTGAAGGATATTGTAGATTCGGCCCCGCCGAATTTACTACACTCCTATTTGTTGGAATTTTAACGTTATAAATTTTAAGTGTTCGAATTCGAAAATATTTAAAAACAATAAATTAATTTGTTGCAACTTTATAAAAATTTTAAAAATATAAAATTTTATTTTTTAACAGAAAAACTGCGAAACTTTTTATTTGACCGCAGAAACACCCAGAGTCTTTGACAGGAACCAAACCTGCGAAATCGAGGCTGTACGAATCGGTCCATAATTTTTATAATAATATTTTTTTTATTAAAAAGCAAGGTTTGTAGTGCGATTCTGTAACTTAACGATCCGATTTTATATTATTTTTTTCTACAACACATATTTCATCGTTTGCGGTAACGATTGTATAATTCTGTGATATAATTTTAAAGATATGATAAGCGACATTAAAAGTTATAGCTGATTATGGTCGACTTACGTATCATTACAAAAAGTTATTGAATAGCAAATTGCTAAACTTTTTTTTTACTGCTCGTGTGAATCGTGTTATTTCTTTCATATCGTTCACATTGAAATGTTGCAAATGCACTGGGGTGTTTCTTACCAAGAAATATAAAGAAGATATTGATTTTCTCCGCAGTTATGCCAAGCATGCGTTACAATTTGGATATCTAATGGTACATCTCAATTGAATAAGGAGACGTTAGAACATTGCTTGAATATAATGGTGAGATATTTTTACGGACTGAGATATAGCGAGTATATAATTCATTACACAAAATTGGTGCTTGGAAGTAGTTTTAAAGATTTTGTAGCTATGAAACTGCTCGTTCGTTAAAAGTTACAGAATTGCATTGCAGGTCATCAAACTCGTTGAAGAACAATTCTGTCAAACAGAGTGTAAATTTCAGTTGTGTTTTCGTAAGTAAAGAATGAAGATATAGTGGCTAGAGTGGGGGAGTTTATTAAGATTTTATATGAAATTTTCCTAGAATTATGACAAATAAATGGAAAATGTGTCAATAATTTACATTTAAGAAGAATATTAATTTTGGTAATTTATCGATTAACAAAACAGTAACGAATTCACGCGATATCATAAATATGAACATCAATATTCTGTATCCGATTTTATTGTAATATTTGACAAACTTGGTATGATCATTTGATAGTAAAATTCCCTCTAAAACAGAAAACTTTATAAAATGCTATTGTCCTTTTTCTTTGGAGAATATGGATGTATAATATTTTATGATTTGATGAATTTTTTACATTATCATTTTCCATGAAATGGAGAAATTTTGCCACTTGAATAAAATGGTATTCAAACTACTGTACAAAAACTTTTTCTTACATTAAACGACAAAGTTGTGTTAAATATGATAGGTACTACCGAAAATTAAAAAAAAAAGCGTCGCGCATATTCTAAAGAATTTTTTGCACAAAAACTTAAAAAGTACAAAAAACGGTGCGAAACACGCTGAGTTGACAATGCTGACCTACACATTAATATCTCCTCGATTTTCAACATTAATAATAAAAAGGTCTTTTATTGTGAGATCTCGGTAATACCTTATGCAAATAGAAAATTCTCCGACTCTAATAAGACAATATGTAATTTAGTACTGTCTCTTTCTCATCTTTATTACTTTCTTTGGCAATAGTGCTTCCCGTGTTCTCAGTTTGTGCTATGTCGGGATTATTAATCGAAACTTTTTTTTCTTTTCAGAATAAGAAATACCCTAAGTGCCATATGAAATATTGTTATAGTTTATAGGCGCTCGCAGATTAAGAAACTTTATATAATAAATAAATAAATAAAAAGAGGAAGTTACTATTTTAATATATTGTACTACGTTTATTAGGGATTTTACTTATATACATACATATATGGAGTTTTATATAAGTTTTGTAGAAAAGTTTCGAAAGTTTAAGATAAACTTGTTCAAACTGTAATTCGAATTACCAAAGCCAAAAAGTGTGCATATAATATATTTCGTTTCTAAATACTGTAACGACAATAATGTTTTGCATTAAAATATCTGGAGCTTCTGTTTTATAAGTGTACCTTATGGAAGCAAGTACATATACATATATGTATCTATGGGTTATTGCTCCCAATGTTCGTTTTAAAAAACACACACATACACATAAATAATACTGCACGTTTTTGAATATTTTTTTATTGTCAAATATTTTTGTTTATGTGTGCGTTGGTTGCATTATTTTATCTTTGAACGATTTTAAAGCTTTTTGCTGCAAACGCTTCGATTAAAAACAAAAGAAAATATTAAAAAAACTACAAGAACATGTTTTACAAACAAGTCAAAAGTCTTGCACAAATGTGAATGGTCGAAATTTTGCAAAAAAAAAAAAAGTTCTGCCTTTTTGCCTTCTAACGTGGCAACAAAGCAAAACTTACTCGTTTTAATTTCGTGGCACGACTTTGTTTGGAAAAGAAAATGAGTTCTTTTTTAAGTCTGTGCCAAACTTTTAAAATATTAGCAATATGGCAAAGACTGTATGGAAGCAAATACCACTTTATAAATCAGCTAAAATGGCTGACAGTTTACACAAAAAAAAAACTTTAAAGCAATTGTTGTTGTGTCTCTAATGCCAAAAGTATTGCAGCATTCTTAACAATGAATGTCTTAAATGACAAGCAATCTTTTTAATGACAATGCCATTATAATGATCATCCAGTAGCAGTATCTTACACAGCATTATCATCAACATTGTCATCATCACAATCAGCATCTTCATCAGCATTATTGTTGTAGTCATACAACGGCTTAATTTTTATACATTTTTTTCTCTTTTCACTTTAATAATACTTGGCTCGTTGTTATAGTAATTAAGATCCATTATTTATTTGCGCGCCTGTCAAAATTTTCCCTTCATTTCGTTTACTCGTATTTTTTTTTTCTTTTTGTCGCATCACAGGCAAATTTTAGTTTATTGAAAATGTTCATTATAATAGTTTTTTTTTACAATTTATTACTCTATTTTTTGTGCTCCCAACATTAGAGTTTAAACTCTATGCTCTAGTGGTTTCAAAATGTTTTATAGTTCAAAAGTTGACATTTGGAAATTGTGATTAATGTTGCTGTTGTCAACAGTTTTACCATTTCACCGTGTTTGTTTTGCTATTCTGTGTGGGCAATAAATTCATTGGCAACTCATTTTAGCTTTTAGGTTTTGGAAATTTATAGTTTATGAACCTTAAACAAACAAGGATATTTGGCTTTCGATATGTTTTCAAGTTTCTCTAAAAGTAGGTTAATTATCGGGCTTGTTTGGCATAAGTATTGAATTATTTTGGCAAAACATTCTACATATTAAAAGGAATTGGCATGAAGTTTTTAAATGTTTCAGTGGAAATAAATGCTTTATACTGATTTGACAGATTTTGAATTTTTCAATGAAATTTTGAAAATTAGTTAGTTATTACATAACACCGTAAAAGTTTGTATCACCAAATATTTGAAGTTAACCCACAGCTTTTATTTTTCTTTTAAGCCCGTATATAGCTCTAAAGCATTATTACGCATACTGAAATTTGCTAACTTCATTACAAATGTTAATAATTTATGTGTTAAAACTCGTTTAAAAATTATTGTGTGCTTTTCATATATGTATGCGCTGTTTACAGAACATGGATGAAACACATGTTAGAAATCACTTTAGAGCTTTTCATACAAATTTTCTATAGACGAGTCGCTCGTCTGTGTTCTATAAACTTGTCTTGAAAATTTGCACTAAAAGAACTTAAAAAGTTGTCCAAGCTTCATGCACATTTCCTAGACGAGTTGCGTTAGTCTGCGTTCAGTGAATGGTATATTAATAATATTTTTCCAAATTTATTCGCGGCTACAAACTCTTTTTTAATTTTTGAAACAAACAAAAAATCAAAATATTAACTGTGAAAATTCGACTATGAAGATTCGACTTTCGAACAACATAAGTTTAAAAAATGGTACTATAAATGGTACTATAATCTTTAAAACAAAACAAACAAGCTATTGCACATTTACAAACAGAACAAACACTTCATAGTTTTGAAACAGAATCACGATAGTGCTTGAATTCCGTTTCATAGAAAAAACCAAAACAAAAGATCGGAATGAAGCAAATATATGATGACTCATAGCAAAATATAGCAATTGTACTAAGACATTGGCTCATAAGCATACTGTGTATACAGTACTTGTGCGCTAATGCAAAGACAAAAACCATGAACAACAACAACAAATTTTATAAACTAAACTGAAGTCGAACATTACTTCAATTTTATTTGGAGTTCTACTTCAATTTTATTCTACTTCAGTTGGTTCTACTTGTGTTTGGTGTTTTGGTTTGTTCTAAACGATTGTAAGATAGTATTCGTTTATGTGTTTCGAACATTTCGGTAGTGAAGGTTCGTTTGGAAATGTGAAAGGAGACAATGGATAGTACTTGAAAATATAACGATGTCTTGTAGACAGTTTTCTTGTGATTAAGTGCCAGGTCAGACAGAACAACTTTAGTTGGGCAATTCTTGACTTTATAGAACCTTTCGGTGAGGGGTATTAGAAAGCAAAAATGTTAGGCAACTAAAATTGCCCTGTCTGGTCTTATTCCAAACAGCTCTCTAGTACTTATACATAACATTGTATGTTTTACTTTAATGTGCTGTTTACAGAACACAGGCGAGCGCCCCGCTTAAAAATCTTTTATAGAAGTCATTAAAAATATTGAGCTGCTCGTCTGTGATGGTAAACAGCTTATTAATGATTTAATTAATGTTTTATTTACTGATCGCAAGTGAGCGGCTTGTATAGAAAATCACTCAAAAATATTTAGTATTTTTCATACAAATTCTCTTGATAAATCACGCCTGTGTTCTATTAACTTGAGATTAATGAACAGATGTTAAAGCAAAGTTCTGAATTAAAATTTTTATAATGTGTGTTTTCAAATATCCGAATATTTTTTTATTGAACTTCCAAACCTAAAATTTCAGATATTGTTATCTTCGAAGTTTTGAATTGAAAATTAAGTTTTCGAAGTTAAGAATTTTCATGCAAAGCTTGGAATTTTTGAACTATTGTAAATTTAGAATTTTAGAATTTTCGATTTATTTAACTTCGATTTTTCAAATACAGATTTTTGCGCCAAATTAAATAAAATCTTCTTTAGCTTTTGCATAAAAAGCTAATGTTTATCGAAAATGTGTAAATCTGTAGGCAATCAGTGAATAATAAAGTTATAGAACATATAATATGCTTTAATATTTGACACTATGAAATTTTTTGTGTAGAATATTAAATATATTCTGTTTTATTTACCTACACACATATTATCTATTTACAGTTTTACACAGTGATATGGGAAATTGTCGTGGAAATATCTTCAGTTTAAAAAAAAAAAAAAAAAAAGACTTAATTTCAGATAAAAAAATTTTAAAATGAGATGTGGACTTTTTTACACCAAATAGATAATAGTTACATAAACATAATTACTCTACCAATACAAGAGGACAACCAACCCAATTATGAATATTTTCATGGAATTTATTCCACTCGGAATTTATTTCTCTCGTAAAGAACTTTTCTAAAATCAAATTAAAGCGAAAAGTCTAAACTTTCGTTAACTTGACACTAGGAATTAAAGAATTGATCACCTTTTAATCTTTTCAGTAAATGGAGGGAAGGAAATAATACAAAGCATCATACTCACTTTTTGTTCTTAATTGGAGAAAAGTGAAAAAACTCGCAAGGAATTTTCATTTGTAATTGGGCTGAACAGCAAAAATGTAATTTAATCAAATTTTTTTTCCAAAAAATATAAATTATATGCATATAATATACCCCAAGGTATATTTATATGTTCTGCTTAATGAGGTAAAAGCTATTTCAAGATCATATAAGTCAATATTTATTTATATAAAAATATTAATTTTGAAAAAAAGATTTTCAAATCTTATTTCGCTTGTAAAGTCTTCAAAATTAAGGTAAATTCTTCACTCCAGCATCGTTGGTGTAATGAAATAATTTTTTTCTTATGCTAGTAAAAACAGCAGAAATATTTTATACGAAATTAATTATTTTTATAAAAAAGCTTATGCATTCAACTCAGCAACGAACGAGTGCGACGCATTTAAATACGATAATTCTCCAGCTTTAGTGTCAATTACAACCCTTAACAATAATGTTTCCCAATAAATGACATTAACTTGAAAAATGAAGACAACCTCGACGATACCTGCCATTCATACCTGTTTGAAACGAATACATAAACTTTTCTGTACATACTTGTGTGCTGAACAATACGATGCGGAAAAGCTTAAAGAAAAATTGGAAAAAACGAAGCACCAACGAAAGATAACAATTGTATATACATCCTTATATATACATATGTGTGTGTTTGTATTACTATGCATGGTTGTGTGCAAAAAATTTTCAACTCATTCAAGTATTTCCGGTTTAAACAATGCAACATCATCAAAAGCAGTTGCAATAACAACAATAAAAGCATCGTAGCTGATGACTGACTAACCATGTTCCTATAACTCAGGCTGGCTTTTTTTTTCTTTTGTTTTGCTTTGTTGTGGAGCAGACATAAACTCCCACGAAGCTAGACTATAAAATTCCCAGCCACCCATTTTACAAATATTATTATTTTGTTTCTACTGAGTGAGAGATGCGGCCTCCCTTGTTGTGTTTTTGATGAGTTTTGTTTTTTTTTTTCTCTTTTACTGAATTATGCAATTAGAGTCATGCAAACGTTTGCTGGGTTTACTGCTTTCAAACAAGTAAATGAGTGTGATTATGCGTTAATGTGTCTGTCTATGCAAGTTGAACAAAAGAAAAAATATATTTTTTATACTGTCTGTAGTCCGGGAGAAAATTGCATAATAAAACGAGTACAAAATGCATGAACTACATATAAATTATGTTCAGTATACTATATCTGTAAATATATGTAAATAAATCTGTATGTATATACAAATTATGTTCAATATAGTATATGTGTGAATATATGTACATAAATAAATATGTATGTATATAAAAATTAAAGTGCGCAGACAAATAATAGACTATATATTCTAAAGGAAATTATAGCGGAACCCCATAAATACACTTCAATATTATCGATTTTATGCATAAATATGAAAGTACGCACATATGTATATATGCATGCCTACATATACCCATATACTAATGCAATATTTTGTACCGACAGAAAAGTATGCATGTCTAAGTTGCCTATACTCGTAACTTGTATCTGACATTTTATGTTAACGGTAATTTATGTTTTTCCCCATACCGTAAACATGAGATACATGATACCATAAATGGAAAATTATATGCAAATTCTTCGCTCTCTCCCTCTCTCTCTCTCTCTTTCTTTCTATTTTATTAAGTCTATTAAAACTCCGTTAATATCTATAAAATCTATTACTTACTATACTCAAACTGATTATCTTGTACTTAATATTTAAGGGGGCATAAATGAGTTTTGTTTTATAAACGAGTACTTTTGAAGCTTTAACAAGCAGGTTATAGTGAACACAATTCAGCAATATATTGTAATTAAAATAATCTTAGCAAGAGAAAGAGAAGTTTATGTGATTCGCACTGAGGAAAATATGTTATGTTACTTTGTCCGCAAAGTTTATAAAAGCTTTTTTTTAACATTAGTCTTAAAAATTGATTAATAATAGATATATCCTATAAAAATGTTCAGATAGGCAATAAAGAAAAGTGAAAAAGAAAATTTAAATGCAATTTAGCAGCAGATGTCACCATTATTTTTTCCATTGCAAACTTACACACGTGTTTATAAAGGCTCATGTAAATTTAATACAGCTGTAAGGACATTAAAATTTATTTCTCTTATTAACATCCGCTTCTACAATACACTCACGTATTAACACGTATATACATAAATACGTATGTATGTAATTTGTATGAAATACTTTGTAACTAGTTTATTGCTTTATTTATACGATTAAATGTATGGCAGTTATAATAAATGGTAATGTGTAAAATTGTAATTGTAAAAATTTACCACAGGCCCTTTTGCATAACTTTAAGGTCCCTAGAAAATATTTATGCAGTAGTAGTAAAACTTATATGCATTTTGCAATGTAAGCAACATCTGCATAATTACAGTGTTGAAATTTTATTTACATAAACTACAATATGTATGTATGTACGAGGGCGGCTTGATATTGAAGCTACCTAAATAGAAAAAAAAAATTTTTTTAAAGCCATTTATTTCTCAATGTAGTCTCCTTTTAGCTCAATACACTAAGTAAGACGATATTCCAACTTTTTTATACCATCTGAATAAAACGATTTTGGGAACTTCTCAAAATACGCGTTAGTTTCGGTAATTACTTCTTCGTTTGAGATAAATATTTTTCGTAGAAGTAATTTTTTCAGGTTTTGAAACAGGAGAGAGTAACTAGGAGCTAAATCGGGACTATAAGGTGGATGATCAACCAATTCGAAATGTTTTCACATAATATTAGCTTAGTATCTAATACTGCGTGAACAGCACTTTTTTTCTTTAAATGTGGTCATTTTTCTTGATTGCATCAATCAGTTGATCCCATAATTCATGATAATACTTTCTTGTAATTGTGGATATTTTTTCAAGATAATCGGTAAGCATCCCAAAATACAGTTTCCATAACCTTGCCAGCCGATTTCACTGTCTTTGTCTTCTTCGGAGTACTTCCACCCATTGTTTCGATTGATTTTTGGTTTCAGGTGTGTAGTGGTGGACCCACGTTTCATCAACAGTTATTAATCGATGCCAAAAATCAACAAGTTTACACTTTATCATGTCCAAACACCACTGTGAAGTGGTCTGTCGAACGCGTTTTTGTTCGACACTGAGCAAACGCGGCACCTATCTTGCCGATAGCTTTTTCATATGCAAATGTTCATGCAAAATGTTGACCACACGTTCATATGATATATTTATCATTTCAACGTTTATGTGAGACTCATATCTTGACTCGGCGATCATTCATAATGATATCAAGAATTTTCTTGATATTTTCTTCAGTAACCACCTTTTTGGCATTTCTGTTAATGGTATTGTAGCAGTGCATATTCGGCGGCGTTTAAATTCGGCAATCCAATATTTTACCATGTAATCTGACCCACCGTAATGTTTATCGAGCTTTTCTTTTGTCTCTCGCCGTTCTCCCTTTCAAATAATAGTGTTGAATCACTGCACGAAATTTACTTTTTCCCCTTTTTTAAGAAACGTAAAAGTTGCTTACTTCAAACGACTACAACAAATAAACTAATCGATGAATTTGGGTGAAATTTGAAAAGTTAAAGTCTGACAGATCGCAATATAAACAAAAAAGTTGTATTTGTGCTGCCATCTAGCGCTAGGTAGCTTCAAGCTGCCCTCGTATTTCTTTTTGTTTTTGCACATAATTGTGCACATACTCGTACATATATGTACATATATTTTCTCTTTAAAAACAATTAAATATTTATTCCTAGATAAAATGCATGTTTAAAAGCCGGATGTGCATAAATTTACTTATTGTAGCCTCTGGCCATTTTAAAGACAAATTCATTAAGGAATCTTGGTACACACAAATTGTTATCTCTCTGCATTAAAACTTTTTTTTAATACAATATTTAATTTTGAATGAATAATTTAAAACGTTAAGCTCTACAACAAAGCTATAATTAATGGCAACAACTATAGATAACAGTGTCTAAGAAATTTGTAGCTTAATGCTTTAACAAATTTTAAATAATTCGTAATTGGAGATAAATTCAACTAAAGTATTTTTGTTTCTAAAAAAAATCGAAAAATTTTTTTATAATAACAAACCCACAACAAGTGCAAAATATATGTCATATGTATTTTTGCAATTTAAAAAATTTTATTTTATTTACAATTAATAAAAATAAATGTAGTTTTTAAACATTTTCTTTTTTAGCTCAAATTAAATTTCTTGAACATTTAATTTAGAGAGTCTTTATATGAAAACTAGATAAATATAAAAAAGAATTCATTTAAATTCCATACTTTTTTCAAAACTCTAATGCCGTCTCACAAACTATGATAGAACCAGTTTCTTTGATTTTTGGAAGTTTCTTTGCCTTCTTTCTAATGATGAGAATATAATTTAAGGGCTCAATTTAGCATAGAAACATTTGTATTTGTGCTTTTTGGCATTCATTTAAATTCGATATCTTTACGAATGTTTAAAAGATTAGACGTATGCTGTTTGCAACATGATTGATTTGTGTCTTCAACAGCAACTATTATTTCTTCAAGACTGCTTTGATAATATATAACTGATTGTGAACTTTGCTTACATTGAAATTTTCAACTAATGGATGTCCATGCAATTCGTCATCAAGCCTTTTTATTATTTAATTCTTTCCATCCAAAGATAATGTATTTTTATACTTATCTGGCATCTTCACGAGATTTTATTACAAACTTTCACCAAAATTTCCTTCTTAATTTATTCACTACAAATACGGCAAATCATAATTGTATTTCATAAGCATTCCGCCTACTTCTATCGCCGTTTTATAATTTACTTCAATGGGTAAATAAAAACAACATATCTTAAAATACTTAATGTAAAACGTTCCAGAAAATAGAGTATCTGGTTTAATTTCCAAGTGCCCAATATACTAAAATCATAACTTTTAGTTGCTGCTGGCCAGTTCTAATTAAATATACTTGTAAGTTTTGAGCAAAAAAGTGCAAAATTTTAACAAAACAAAGTTTTTACATCAAAATCTAAGATAAGAAAAAGCCAAATTTTAAATAAAACTGCTAATATTTAAAGCAGATCTTCTTTATAATTAAAAAATTAAAATATTTATATTATTAAATAAACACATAAATAACGAGTTATAAGATAAAATGGCAAAATGGTGACACATTTTGTATAGAAATATCTTAAATTATACATAAAAAATAATTTTTATATATAAGTAGCAATTATATACATACATATCTAAAAAATATGTAAGAGCAATATTTTACACTATTTTTAAAATGTCTAATGTTATATGATGATATCTGTCTGGCTCAAGATCAAAACTGGCTTTTGCCAATAATTAATTTTATTTTTTTAATTATAGCAAATATTTTTCAGATATTTTCTTTATAAAGTTTTTGCTGTCCCATACTTTCTTTTAAAGAGTTTTTTTGTTCAACCAAAACTGACTTTGAGTGCTCGAGTCTGCAATGAACAATCCAGACCTGCAGGAGAGAAAATATAATAAACATAGTTTAAATAACTAAAATACACACTTCGATATCAAACTAATTATCCATATAACTAGATAATTATCCATGTAACGCATTCCGAGTTATTTTTTGGAATTCCCAAATTGGCTTCAGGAATCGCCAAAACCCCTCATTTCATCGTAAACAATATGGCAACTTCAATTTTCGCACTAAATCGAATGACCATTATTAGTGTACTTACACGTTCCACAGCCAAAACCCGCACCGAATTTAAAAAGACGTTTCCGATTCAGTAAGCTAAGCGGTTCCCATTTTTTTTGGGAATTCCCAAAAGAAAGACTGTTTATAATTTAAAAACGCGAACAGAAATGAAAAAACGGTTCCAAACTGGTTAACGAAGTGTTTCCAAATTTTTTTTTGGGAATTCTAAAAATAACGTCTCCCACTTTCCCGGAAGCATTACGGCAACTGCAATTTTCAAAAACGAATACATATATATTGTTACTAGATTATAAGGATTTATATGGTTTACTATTTAATTAAGATTTTGTTAGCCTGTAAGGTTTTTTTATTCCATAGGCATATTAGAAATAAATATATAACATGTAAACACGTGTGTTTCCGCTGTGGAATTCGTTATAAACGTAAAATTCAAGAGTTAAAACGTAAATTGATTTAAAAATTAAAAAACAATGTTAATGATAAATTCTTCTGCATGCTTTTTCATATTATTTCAAACACAAAAAAGCTTTAAAAATTCTTTTCATTTAAAACAATCCCGTTTCAATTTTTTTTCCTTTTTTACAAATCTATGATGCATGCTGTTGCATTTTGTTGATTTTTTCAGTAAATAATAAAATAAAAATAGCCAAAACTACACTTTTCCCTTATGACCACATAAATTATTTGTTCGTTGTATCTAAAAATATTTCATTTATAATTTTATTTCTCTATATTCTTTATATCAGAAATTCCTTTAAATCATGACCGGTAATGTGCTTATTTTCATATAAAAATTACACCCTTATGACTACAAAAATGTTTTTGCTTTTATATAAGAGTAAGAGTGTTTGTGTATGTCTGCTGCTCGGTATACACAGCGACATGCACAAGGGGCAGCCAGTGTGTTCACCCTCAACATTAAAGTTGTTGTTGTTTGTTTAAATAAAATTTAAAAAACATTTTGTCTGTTGTCTGTGGTCATCACCCCAAACCACATACCGATACAATAAACAAAATACAGTACCATAGTGATTTATGAAATATTATGGTGAAAGCGAGAAAGACAGACTAACAAACAGACACAGACAGACACCTTCCCATCTCTGCTTTCCTACATTTTGTACGCACTACTTGTATCTGCAATGTGCAGTAATACAAATCGACAAAACAAAGGGGTGAATGGCAAAAGGGTGGGAAGTTTGAAAAAATTCCTTAACTCTTTGGTGTTTTAAGAGAGCGTTTAAAATCATGCTAAAAACAACCATCATAATAAATACAAACTTTAAACATTTGTATTTATTTAAACATGCTGCACATACATACATATACTTTTATAAAAATTGTTTAAATAAGTTTTGCAATATCAAAATTTTGGTTTATTTTCCCCATAGAGATTATCAGCCATGTCACAGAGCTGAATTCCATTAGGAAACAAAATTAATACGTTTTACGGATTCTTCAGGAAACGAAAAACTGAATGAAATCAGTTTTAACAGAAAATATTAATTTCATTGTTGAAACTAAAAACTCACAAGTTGTAAAACATTAAATATAATGAAGCATTGGGTGAGCTTGTTAGAAAGTGAAAAATAAATTCTTTGCAACAAAAATTTAAAATTCAGTTCTAACAGTGGAAACAAGAAAATATATCAAAAAAATACTCTACAAGTATCTAAATATTGTTTAAAAGTTTAAGACAGTCTTTACAGAAAGTAGTTTTAAAAAAATAATATTCTCTCTACGACAACGCGATATCTAAAAGTAACAAGCAGGAGAATATATCAATAACCTTGAATGGTTTCATTAACATAATTGCAAAATTTTGCTTTTCAAAATACATAAAAAGGCGCAGTTTTCGCTTCAGCTTTATCTTAAAAAGTCTGTAAAAATTTTGATGATGTAGAATGTGACATTTAATTTATTATTATTTGGATCGGATGTGGCCCTCTACGGCCAATTCCACTGCGACCATTGTTGATCTATTGTGCTTCCACTTGAGCCATTACGGGTTGAGTACGTCAACAAACCGTACTAGCTCCTTCATTGGGAGTGATGGCAAGGCCCGTTTAATCAACGCCATTTCTGGCCATGTCTTTTTACATAAAACCCAACAAGTGATAAATTCGTTTTAATTTAGAAGAGAAATACCTATTATCTGATTATTGTTTCAGAAAATTTTACAAATAAACATAAAGTTTCAAGTCAAGTTGAAATTTCTTAAGAACAACTAATGAAGTTTGAAAACACTACACCTGCTCTATTTTTAGTAATTCTTGAAAATAACTATTTTTAACGTCTAAGTCACTTCGGACTTCAACTTGCATGTATTTTTTGTTAGCAACCATGCAAAACAATAGCACGATTATGAGCCGCAATAGCCAATTATTACAGCAAATGACGAGCCCTTCACAACAATATTTGCATGTTGAGGTGAAATTAAAAATATTTAAAACATATTATGGCAGTAACTTAGTTTGTTTATTTTTTAGTAAAACAAACATTTTTGTGTTTTCTTTTCTGGTGTATTGGGCTCATTAATCTGACATTACTGTAGTATAATGTTATCGTTTATAATTTATTTAGGTAAACAGTAGTTGTTACATATGGTATGCAGCTATTTTAAGAGCAAATGTTGTTAGTTACTGCAATGAAAATATAAGCATTTTTTTAAAGATTTTTGTACAGTCAAACTGCTCTAAAACATAGTACCTGTATACCGACGAGCTTCAGGAAGTTGCATTTCAACGAAATGAAAATTCATTATAGATAGGGCTCATAGGGTGAAGTGCTCTCAAAAATACATCGTTATGGAAAGTTCGACTGTAGTTTTAAAACACCACTGCGAGCATACCTTTACCTAGTGTCTACAACTCTGCGAATAACTTTGAGAAAACGACGGCAGAATGAGAGAACGAATTTCTTTAAGGCCCTGATTCACTATCCTACACGGTCGTACGATTCATTCACAGGGAACTGTTTCAAAAGTCTGGCCGACTTGAAACAATCGCTTCAAAATGGCGTTGTAGGCCAAGTATAAGTATATATGTACAAGTATAATTGCAATAATTTATATACACAATAAAATAATTAAAAACTTTTATTAACATAATAATTTTACATTATTTAAATGTTTTTTTTCGAGGCACCAACAATATTCTCATATTTTTCACAATATATACCACACTGATCGCACAGAAACCATAATGTTTTGAAAAGTTTAATAAAATTTTTCAAATCGCACGATTTGTCAAAAACTCTGTCGCACGGTTGAATTTTTAGTACTTTTTCAGCACACATGCTTTATATAGTAGATCGCACGATCGTGTGTGATAGTGTATCAAGGCCTTTATGCCCATTTTAATATCTAACAAGTTGTATAAGTATTTTTGTCAATCTTATAAGATTTCATGATTGAAATTGAAAGCCGAGAAGTAAACACGTCATTGCGACCATATGAATTTTATCTATGTGTATATTTGTACAAAAGTAAACACTTATTGTATGTATTTAATGCATAGAAACAAATTATCGGTACGTTTCGCACCGTTCGTTTTTGGTACGTTTTGACATTTTTTGTGCGAAAAAATTTTTAGTCGGCGCGATGCGCGCTTTTTTTTAATTTTCTGTACGGTTTTCAATTTTGGTGGCACAACTTTTTGTTTTAATTCAAGTGTCCAAAATTTTTACATATCAATTTGTAGAGCACAAGGTAAGCCAATCTTGCTGTTGCATATATATTCTCGAAAAAAAAAAACATTTCGGTTTATTAAATTTGCTGCTTTTAGAAAGTGTTTTACTATTAAACGATCAAGCCAGGTTTGTTAAATACTATGATAAAAGCAGACACTGCATAGTGAAGTTCGTATTTATGAAGGCGCTATTAAATTTTTTCAAACCGCTTGGATTAAATTTTGATTATGATAAACGTCGTCTTTCATTTGTTACAATTCTGGCACATTTTCTTATCATTCCATAAATTCTTTAAAGAATACCCACTAGCCAACTGATTTTCACTGTTCGCTTACGAAAACAGAAATTAAATTTACACTGTGATTGATAAAATTGCTATTACACAAGTTTGATGACTTGTAATGCACTGCTGTAAATTTAATGATCCGATAATCGTAGATTTTTCCGACATATTTCATTTCTGGCAGTAACGATTGTATGCTTCTGCAATATAATTTTAACGACGAATAAGCAATAACTAACAGCTATTGCGATGCGAAAGTAAGTTCGATGCGGGAAGAAAATGCGATAAGAGTATAATTTGGTACTTTGTGCCGTTTGCGCAAATTTTTACGCGAAATAATTTGAAAATGAAGCAACACTAGTACCACAAAATAAACAATAGCGGAGAATGATAAAATTAAATTTTGCGGAAGGGAAAAATTAAATGCGAAAGGAAAATACGAAAACGCAATACAGGGTACCAATTCTTCGATTACGAACCATTTTTCTTTCGCATCGCAATAGACAGTAACCCCCTTGATTGCGGTTGACACGGAATATATTTAAATAATGTTGCTGAATAATAAATTTTATAATATATATATAATTATTTTAAAGATACCATTGTCTTAATAAAAATAAATAAAAGTACCAAAATTGCACTATATTATCCACGTAAAACGCTGTTTCATTAACATGTTTTTAATATGAAAATATTATACTTTTTATATAACAAAGTGGGTTTTTAAAAGTGAAAAGAAAAATTATAAACTTGGTGTGGGTTTATTGAAACTTTTTGTGCTTTTTAAAATTTCAAAGTTGACAACACTGGCGATAACGTAACACACTTCTGAGATTACATTTGACTTTCTCATCTTAGATATTATTGCAGGTGCGGACAGTTAAGCGAATTTGTGGCATAATGTTAATCTGCTAAATATTCAAATATGAAATGTTAAGCCTTCCTTGTTGGTACGGTTGCTGATGGCAACAGAAATAAAGTACGTGATTTAAAAATTGTTGACTCACTCTAAAAAGAAAAAGTAGAAGTATTTGGAATAGGATAAAACCTTAAAGAAAATACAACAAAATCAATTAGAATATGAGTGACCGCACCTTTAATCAAACAATAGCGGTATTCAACATTTTGGATGCAAAAAAAAAACAATTCAGAAAACACTCTGAGGAGTTTTTCTTCATCAAAGTTATGTATTGCTTGGATTTTCTGCTTCCAATATATTATTTGTTTTATTAAATGCTTGTCTTATGTAATCAAATTTCTATTATGGTTTTTCTCAATTTCTTCTTTAACCGTATGGCCAACTGGGTATGCTCAAACCTAAAGTATACTTCAGAATATTATTTTTCTAGTGTTGTGTGTTGTTTTTTTTCAAGTGTGTGTAAATTTTTTGGCATAAGAATATAGTAAATATTTGTAATACATCCTACAATAAAAATGAACCATACATTCTATACACAAATATGTATATTTTTATTTTCTGCCTTCAACCGTATCAAGTCGTTCTTTTGGTTTCGTTTTGTTGGATATAAATTTGTAGCTTAACGCCAACCATCATACAATATATACTGCATCATGATGCAGTTGTTATAAATTCGTTTTTACTATTTATTAAATAAAGTTTGTTGTAAATGTTGCTGTAAGTTTATCATTTCGTTGTGTCATTATTGCTGTTATTTTTTTCGGTTTTGGTTGCTTTCCAGCAAAGCTATTTAAACGGAAGTATGCATAAATTAGTTTTTATTCTATAAACGAAATGAAACCTCCCTGCTTTTGCAATGTCTCTTCCTATTTTTTTCATTCTTATTTTTTTTCTGTTACTTCACTACATGCCATTGTGTCACGTATTTGAAAAAAAATGAAATAAAACATATTTTTCTCCTGCCAAAAATCCAAATGCATAAACTTTAGAAAAAATTTCCAATATTTTAAATTTAATTTTATATTGTTAAATTTAAGGAAAAAAACTTTTATGCAAAAAATAATGTTAATAGAATAACTCATAGTAAAAAAGTTTATTGCATTGAAACGGATATTTAGAAATGAAAATAGTTGCACAACTTTTTCAAATTAAAATACTTTTAAAAACTTTTGATGCAAAATCAAACTTTTAATGCAATTACGACTATAAGAGCAAAATATGTTTGATGTAGTTTTTAATCAAATATATGTAACTTATTATCTAAAATTTGAAAATTTAGTAAATACGAGTATTAAATTAAAAAGGCATAAACATAAACATGTATACATATGTATATGTGTGGACTTACGATCTTATATACAAATAATATTTTATACTTATTAAGCTCTTATTAGACAAGTTTTGTAAAAATTTGTGACAAGTTTTGTAATAATTATATTCGCCTTCCATACAAAACAAACAAAATTACGCCAGTCACCCCCAAGGATTAAAGATAATATTTATTTATTTATTTTGTTTTTGATGCCCCTTACACAAGACTTAAAGTCTATATAGCAGTAAGGGACTGAGTATATATACACAACTTAGTTATATATTTTCAATAAATTTTGTAAAATTATTGTGAATTAACAATTCCGAAAATATTTTTTTATTTTATTGTCACGCCTTTAAATACCTGACTTTTAGTATTTTGCTCCCAGTGTCGCCATTTTTAGTCCTATCATAACATTTTATATATCGGTCGGTGTTCATGGCTCTGTAAGGGCCATGGTTTTCCACAACCATGTCAAATTCTAGTCATGACTTAAAAATTCTGTTCATACCCACCCTAATGCTAAATATTTTCAAACACAGTGGACTAAAATTTGACAGGATAGTGAAA
This sequence comes from Thecocarcelia acutangulata, assembly GCA_914767995.1. Taxonomy (NCBI): domain Eukaryota; kingdom Metazoa; phylum Arthropoda; class Insecta; order Diptera; family Tachinidae; genus Thecocarcelia; species Thecocarcelia acutangulata. The sequence goes on along the minus strand of OU612094.1, from coordinate 105,449,067 downwards.
ACCTATTAAAAGCAGGAATGTTGCCCTTAGAGAGCCATGAACACCGGTATATAAAATATTGTAATCGGAATAAAAATAACACAGTGAACAAAATACTAAATTGGCAGTATTTATAGGCGTGGCAAAAATATAAAAAAATAATATTTAGATATTTTTTTTTACATTATCTTTAATCCTAGGGGTGACAGGCACATTTTTTTCGAATCGTTCTACTTTGCACGTCTCATTCTAAAAAATTTCAAAACAATTTTTTTCTGAATACTTCAAAACGAAGATAGCCTTAAATTCAAGGCCGCATTGTTTCATTAAGAGTTGTGCTGCTCATCTATGAACTAGTTCAAATAAACGATGTAGTAAGCTGAGTGAAGTGAACTTTGCTGCTATTGGCGATTTTAGCTCAGTGTATTTCACTGCTGAGCGCTTTTAATATTCGTAGGAGTATTCCCATTCTTTTGGATTTTTGTTTGTTTTCTCAAGATGTTTACAAATTGTTAGCGAAATAATAAAAACTAAAACTGTTAAATTAAAAAAAAAAAAACGAAACAAAATGTTTAGCTGCACAATTTAAAGCCAAGCAAGTAAGTGTGTAGTATATTCAGCTGGGCCGAATCTAAAATACTCTTCACAATTGTCACATAAATATATAATATATACAGTATGTTCAAATGTTAAGAGACTTATGGGTCCAACCTGCATACTTCGTTGTATGAATGTGTGGACTTATGAATGATAATTGCATTTCAGTTTGCTATTCTAAAGCAAAAAAAATTTAAACAGGCAAAAATATTTTTTAAACTAATTTATCAAAAAACAAAAATAAAATAAAATGTGGCAGCGAAGTTTTTATTTTATTTTATTTTATTCACACGCACATACATAAATAAATATATACCCAAGTAATAAGTATAAGGCCGTTAATACCTTACACTTCTACACCCGTGCCCTTAACGGCATGCATATGTACATATCCCGATGTAAACGCAAACAGAAAATATGTAGGTTCGTAATTTTATGATGAAATTCACAAAAACGAAAATTTCAACTATTTTTTAATGAAAGTGGCGGTTTGTTATTATTTGCAAATAAAAAAATGTGTGAAAAATAGATATGGGAATGGAAAATGATCTTTTTGGTATGTCTACGGCACAATATTGACAATATTTTGTACTTCCAAATCGACCACCCTAATGTACATACATACATATTATGTACTTATAAACAAATTGGGTTCTCCTTTTTTGTCACATGGCAGTCACACAAAAGCTATGAAAACAAATGTTCAGTACTAAAATCAAACGAAAATAGAAATTATAACCGTAAGATGTAATTTCAGAGCGTACTATGTCTTAAAAACGTTGGTTGTAGTTTTAGAAAGATTCAATTTTGTATGGGTCTTAATTTTACAATGTCTACTGTCTTTTAAATTAATAATCAAGTTTAAATTACTAATCAAACTAAACAAGTGTTTTGCTTATAACGTCACAGCTCGAATTAATATTGTTTAGAATAATATTGATTAGACGATCAAACTTGGCGTGTCAGCACGGCCTGATGGTACTCGTTTAATAGGGCAAAATTTGCGATTGCCAAACTTGGCCTAACAAAATCTTTGATCTACCTACCTACGCCTTAGGCGGTCACACCAATGTAACGAAACGAATTTTTCTGTGAACTACTTCAAGACAATTTTGATAACTTTTGAGTTGCGAATGGTTTTGATTTAGTGTGCGATATGTTTGAATTTGCACGAAAAATTTCAATGTCAAACAAATAAAAATTTAACAAAAAGAAAAAAGTGCAAATAAAAAATTATAAAAATTAATGCACATTTGCACATACCAATATCAATCATAAAACTTACACACGTATGTATGTATGTACATATTGCGCAACATACATATGTTTCATTCAATGTACCTATGGAAGTACATACAGACATATGTATGTATGTATGTATACACATATCGCTCCTTTATGCAACATAGTCATATCTCAAAAAGTTAGCTTTTCCAGTTAACAATGCAGAATTGTTAACAGCACTACTTTTTATATTATGCAAAAATTTATTCATATTACTTTTAAACTGTTTTCTCTAGAAGATATTTTTTAAAAAATGTTTCTAAGACTTGTTGGAAGCTAAAAATTTGAAATGTGTTTTTCTCGAAACAAGCTTTTTTGAGTTATGACTATGTCGCAATAAAGGAGCGATATGTAGGTATATGAATAAGTAATTTTAAACAAAATAAATTTGTACAAATAAAAGAGAGATTAATAAAACGCAACAACGATTCAAACATAGACAAACATTTAAAATAATTAACAATAGTTTTTTTGTTTGTTTTTATTTGTTTCAGTTACGTAATTTATTTTATTATATTCTTTATTTTTTGCTCTCTTGAAAACTTCAACAAAAACTGAAGAAATACCGGTAAAACGAAATACACATAAACAGTAACAAACACCTTTAAGTATGACTAAAAATTTGTGAAAATTGCAAAAACTGATCGAACAAAAAGAGAGCTTTATTAAACAAGTACCAACCTCTAAATGAGAAATAGTCAAACAGTGAAAGCTATTATTAAAGAGAAGGGTGGGGGGAGAATGCTGAAAAAGAAACATTGAAATTTGTTTTGTGTTTTGTTTTTGTATTTATACGAATTCTAGCAAACAATCAACCACCACATCCATAGATGACATAATTTTATTAATATTCGTGATATAGTGACCCATTTTTTAATGTATTATTTATTTTGGCATATGTTCAGGTATGTACACATGTATATGTATATGAGTTTGTGTATGTATGAGTTGTTAGGTATACGTATAAACATTTGTTCGGCTGAGTGCATCTTATTAATTTGCGAATAATGAAATTTGAAAATAAAAATTTTAATTTACACTGGAAGCAAAGAGAAGAAATCATACTGCCTATTATACTCGTAAGTCTGCGTTTAGACACGATAACATTTGGAAGGGAAACATTTAGTTTGGGAGCAAATTACCGGTGGGGAAGGGAAAATCGATTTTGTGTTCGGTACTCGGCAACTCGCTTTGTTGACATTTAATTTTTACTTTACTTTATTGACATATAATTTACTTTTTGACATTTTAATTTAATTTACATTTTCTGGAGTTTTGTATGGTTTTAAAAATTTGGTTAATTCCGTTAAAAAAAAAATTTTAATAAATATGGAATATACCTAAATGGGAAAGAAAAATTGTGGAAAAATTAAACTTGGTGAAGATAATATTGACGTAATTTTTACCATCGAAATATTTGCTGAAACAGACAACATGACGAAAAATGTTAAAAACAAATAATAATGGAATGTTGCCGGCAACACGTTCGACTGTGTGAATACGAAAAAAAATCAAAAGAGAATTCCAAATGTTCGCTCGTCTAAATTCAGACTAAGTAGGTATAGAAAGATTGAAGCAACAATGTTTTAAGATTAATCATGCAAAAAAAATTGTGTTATGAGCTAGGTATGTGCCTATTATGTACGTTCATACATACATATGTATGTCCGTTTCATATTATCTAAAAATACTTGCTAAAGCAGACAATAAGGAGGAATGGGAATAATTAAACCAGAAGTAAAGCTGTAGTTCCACACCGTGCGTTATATGCATTACCGCGTTCTAGTAGAAGCAGTGCAATTGTATGAGACCAACTGGTCTCACACAATTGCATACATATGTACATCACAACGTATAGGAAGCATAAACGGTTTCACAATGTAAAATGCCTACATGCCGTCTGTTACCTCAAAAACATTACGTCTGTAAAAAACATGAGCAAAGTCGTCTGACAATATTTCAAATAGAGTGTGTTCAATTTTGTTATATTTAAACATCTGACATTAGAACTCTATGCTTTGCGAACAATTCAGCAGCCGTTTTTGGGCGGTTAAGTAGTCGGCTTGAGCAAATTTTAATGCATTAATATTTTAATATGTTTTAAATAATTATGTTTTATAATAATAAAAAGCATAGACAATGCCAGACGTAAATGTACATGTACGTTTGTGAGCAAATCTTACAAACCGCTTGTAAAAATGAAAAGTTTTGACAGACATAAAGAATACATAAGAAATTATATATTAAAAAAACAGACGTAAAAACATACCATCTGTGGGTGCTTTTACGACAGAAACAGTAGATTTATTTTCTATTTTGTACGAGTACATGCATAATAAGAATATTTGCGCCGTGGATTATTATTTTATGTTTTTGTGTTAAAAAAAAATGTTTTTATTTAAAAAACACTTCAAACACAACAAAAAAGTTATCGCATCAAAAGCGTTACATGTAATTTGAGTTTAGAAAAGCGTAGAACGTGTATAAAGTTTGAAATGTGTAAAAAACGGCAGCGCATACATACTCGGTTGCCAATTTAGCGCCTTCCGCGCTTAAATTCACTTTTTTCAGTGCGTAAAAAGTCACGTTTTTTCGTTTCAGCGGTTTAAAAACCGCTAAAATATCGCTTTTTTGTCTGTAGTAAATTTGAATGATTTAAAACGTGATATTGACTCCGTATTAAAATAATATTGCTATCTGGCATATTTATAAAAAAGTCTCTCGAGGAATGAGTAGATATTAAACTTTTTGAAAGAGATTTAACTAAAACAAAAAATTGTTGCCTCATTGAGATCCATATCTATGATACACAGTCATGAAAGGCATTCATATATTTGTTGATTTCGAAAACAATTTTGAGGAAATTTACAATTGTTTCGTATTGTATTATGTTTACAATACAACACATTCATATGAAAAAGGGGCGTGGAACGGAGTACTGAGTACTTTGGAGTACCTGCTGTAAAATATTAGCGGTTCTCACCCTTCGTATTAAAGTAGTATTGTAGAGCTTGTACATCCTGTACATTTAGTAAATCTTGGCAAGTTTAAAACTTGACCAAAAAATTTACTTGACAATTAATTTACTAAATTAACAACTTCTACAATACCAAAAACAGTAGTAGATTTATAAAACTAGTAGTATAATACATATAAAATGTGAATGCAAAAAAAGAAAACATGAAAAAATTTCAAATAAAAGATGGGATCAGGCATTTTTTAAGACTTTATTTTTATTTCTTTTCACGAAACACCAACTAAACAATTGTTTCGCGGAAAAATATCTACAGAATTGTCAGTTGTTTCGGATTTTTTACAACACCAAAGAAAAATGGCTCGCACTTAAAATATTGAAATTGTATTATATTTAAAACTGTTTTAAATTTAATGCATAGAGTGAAACCCGCAATTTATAAGTAATCGAAACGCACACAGCTTTAGGCTTAATTAGCATAATTTGAAAACCTCGAATTTTAGTTTGATACCTCATATTCTAAAATATTAATTATCAGGCCCTGCTTTGTATTTTATAAAATAAACGCTTAATATCTTCGATTCTTTTTATGGGTCAACTTCAGAAATACAAAAGAGAATTCCAACTTCAAAATTCTTCTTAAATTTTTGTTAGTGTTATGTCAACTAAATCATCAAATTTTAGCTGTTTATTTATTTTGCTTTTTTGTGAATACGTATAGATTAGCGGGTTTTAGAGCTTTTTGGGTAAGTTGACGGCGCGTTTTGATTATAAAAAGTTGACAACCATGCATACATATAAAGCTTAAGAAAAAAAAATTGTGCATTCGGTGCAGAAACATTTGGTACCTATATATGTATGTACATATTATAAAACACAATGGAAAACACAACTCTAAACTAATTTATAAATCTAGTTCTTTAATTTTTAAGCCTTTTGGTTACTGACGACGGTACTTTCACAGTTTATAGCAGGGGTGCCCAAAAGTTCTATATGGAAGAGCAAACACCAATACATATAAGCAAAAACTACTTTAATATTTTTTGTTGTAAAACACAAAATATATTTACAAAAACAAAATCTACACTGATAATCGCTGTCGTCAATATTTACCAGGAAAGCATGTGCAAGTTTTGTTGCTTTGCTCTTGTGAGTATACAGTGAAGAACGACAAAAAAAATTTATAAGACGAAGTAGTTTGTGTATTTTTCATTGCTAGTGCTGAGTGCAGTATGTGTGTATTAAAGAGCACACACAGCCCTATAGTTAAGCGCCTTTACAGAAACAATTGAACATCAAGCGCATAGGCCTTGGTTCTTCTGGTTTATACTTAATTGTGAAAAAAGTTACAAATATTTTTGATAAGCACATTCCTGTTTTTGCTGTATTGTTGTAATTTTGCCCTAGCGCCGCCACCTTGTCGACTTTGATGCACGCTGAAAGTACCAATCCAAGGTATGTCTTTTTCAGTTTCAGATGACGATACATTTGTATTTATTCCATTAATTAGCTACTAACACCCTTATGTATTAACCTTTATTTAAAAAATTTTGTTCCGAAATTTTGTCAAATAAGCGTTTAAAAACAAAATATTTAACTACGAAAACCTTATTTGTTCGCTGGGAGAATTCTTCAAATTAGTTTACATTTTTATTATATGCCTATTTGCAAACTGTTCAAAGAATCCGTCCCCATTTTTTTGTGACTGCCGGTGCTGCCGCTAAATTTTTTAGTAAATAGAATTGAGAACTATTTTTATTGATTACAAAATGTATCTACCTATAACATAAAAAAATTTGTTAATTACTTTAATGTAACAAAACAAAAAAGACAAAATTCTTCAATGCCTTTTTTGACTTCGTTTATAAATAAAAAATTAATTAATTTTTATACAAATTTTTATTGTACTCAATCAAGTACAACTCTCATATACAATACTTAAAAGAAAACTTATTTACTGTAATGTCATTTTTATTTACGTTCTTTTCGTGCTGTCGTTTAGTAAAAAAATTCACAAATTAATTTTAAAATATTTTTTAATGTTAATACAAATGTTAATGTTATGCAAAACCATATTGATCCTTTATTGCAACATAGTCATATCTCAAAAAATTAGCTTTTCGAGTTAACAATACCGAACTGTTAACAGTACTACCTTTTATATTGTCCCAAAAATGTATTCTAATTTTAAACTGTTTGCTCTAGGAGATATTTTCAAAAAGATTTTTAAAAATTTGAAATGTGTTTTTCTCGAAACAAGCTTTTTTTATGTTGCAATAAAGGAGCGATATGGTAAATGAGTCTATGGACTTAAATCAAGAAGATTGGACATTGAAAGCACTAAACACTATTTTAATGATAAAAATCTTTGCACCTTTTTTGCATCCGAATATATTTAAAAACAAGATAAAACTACTCTAATGGCAACGCTGGTTGATGATGTTTGTTTTTATGCCAAGAGAATAAGTGTATATGCTCACGCACTTTACACTTCTCCTATTGATTATTGTTGTTGCTGTTTTTATACGCAAAAACCAATTTTGCTCTAACTATAACAACTGTGGGAGCGGTAAAGTTCATTGAACTCGTAAAAACAAAGACAATATGGCAGGGTTTCCAAAACTATGCTAATTGTTACAAATGCAATTAATGCCTTACGACGATTCAAAATGTTGATTCAAAATGATTTCATATTTTAATTATTTTAAAATTCTTTTGATTAATTTAATCGATAAAAAATTTCTAAAATTTTATCACTACATAAAATTTAGAGATTCCAAGACTTCCGGAGCCAGTACATACAAGGATGATAGAATACATCGTTATAACTCTCACAAAAAAACTGAAATCGTCTGCGCATGTTAGTCAAATGACGTCACGAAACATTACAAACACAGCTCTAGATGAGTTTTAAATACATACTCTTGCATAGGTTAAACTACGTCATCCAACGGGAAATCATGCGCATGACGTAATCTCTAGTTTTATCATACTTGCAGTACATAATGTGAGCCATAATTATATAAGGCAGTTAAATTGCACGAAAAATATGTTTTATTAATATCTCAAAAAATTTGTCTCTCGTGAAATAGAAATATTATTTAAAAACTTTCAGCATTGATGTAAGATTCTGATCAAACGCTTTTGTGAAAAAGGTTAGAAAAAAATTTACTAATCCTTTAGATACTTTTGCATGTTTTTTTCTCGAATATGTTGTGAATATATGAAACAAATCAAATAAATATATCTCGGCGTTTTAGAAGAAAATGCAGCTTTTTTGATATTTTCTGAGAAGTTTTAACTTAGGTTTTGGTCTTCAACATTTTTTTTTTATTTTTTATTAAATGCATTATTGTATAACAATTATTGTTAATATAAAAATTATTGTTCGCTTTACATTGATACGAAATTTCATTAAAACTGAATTGACACCTAAAGAGATAATTGATATTTTTATATAAATTGTGTATGTACAGAAATAACTACACAAAAGCCTTCGAATGATACCGATATTGTTCTATTATATTCACAAATGTAGTGAAAAATTGCATACATATATGACACAGCGACTCCACGTAGTAATATTTATTGCCTCAATTGTCATACAACTTCTTACGTAGAATTTTGTTTGTAGTGGTAATTAAGCAATATTACGTTTACACTACCTAAAGCAATCAGCAATCGCTGTACTATTAATCTGCCGACGTTTTTGCTTGAGCTTAGCAATAAAAATTGCTACGTGGAGACGCTATGTGAAAACTTCGGAAGCTCATATCTCGAAAACTATGTGTTTCCCCCAATATCACCATTTAATATTTTCTTATTATTTTTTAATTCTCTATCACCCTAAGTACTTTTTATATAATTCTGGAGCTGTGTGCGTAAACTAGATTTAAGCTAAGTTTCATATATAGAAGATATAAAATTTATTCAGTTTGACGGAAAATAGTACCAATTTATGCAACACAAAAACATCGCATTGACAAAAAAAAAAAATACAAATTCTAAAATGCAACATTTTCCAGTTTGAAAGCACCAATAATTTCTTTTGTGAGAGTAAAAAAAAATTGTTAACGTAAGTTTGTGGATAAGGTAACAACAAACAGAAAAATCTACATAAAAAGACGTTGGCAGAGCTCTCCCTGGATCCTAGTATTCATGTGATCAATGAATACATACGTTTTTATCTCGTTTTACTTTGTTGTTGCTCCTTTGGTAGACCACTAAGTTGACTGCTTGTGTAAAGTACAATATAATAGGATTTGTTTGTTTATTTTCCGAAAACTCTAAATTTCAGAGTTCATTGATCTTTTCAAGGTAATGAGATTTTTTTTTGTTAATGTACATATATATCTACATACTTAGATACATCCATGTGTACGCATCACTTATGTATATACATACATATGTATGTAAGATGAAGCGGCAGTAAATGTGAAAGCATTTTGTGTGCCAATTTTTATATGCCAAATTTTTGTAGTTTTGCGTCCACTATTTTTTGTATGTATGTATATAAAGCGTTGTGCAACCATAATGCATGATGTTAATTGCTCGTCGAAGTCTTTTTGTCCAACTTTAATTAGATATTTCTTTGCTTCAGTGTTTCACAAATTCAACCACGGAAGGGGTGCACAAATTTGCAATGCGTTATGTTTGTTGAAGTCTTTTGAAAATGAATGGTCACTCGCTATACATCGGAAGTTAGGTCTGTCAAACAGTTTCCGTAAATTGTGTTTTCTATTTTGAGATGATAATGAACTTATAGGCGTGTAATTGATAATACGGACCTGGTCGATATGTGGTTCCAACAGGATGGTGGCACTTGCAATGTTAATTGGCCACCACGATCATGTGATTTGACACCGTCGGATATCTTTCTTTAGGGATACTTAAAAGAAAAAGCGAACGTTAATAAGCCAGGAATAATTCAAGAGCTAAAGAATGAAATATTTCGCCACATTAACGATATTGAACCTCAATTATTTATATTTATTCAAAGTAATATAAAGCCACTCTCATAGGGACAAAGAAAAGACCCAAGTAGTCTGATTTCATGAAACTGGCAGCCTGTACAACAACATACATATGTAGTATGTGTCAGAGTCATATGTATGTCCTATCACAAACAATATTAAGATAATGATTTGAAAACTTTTTGTTTTATTCACAACTACCTTCGGGTATTTTGGTTGGACCACCGATTACATTGATATGAGTGTTTGTATTTAAGTTTCTAGAATTATGTTTATAAGTACGTATAGTGTGTATAAACCTAATGACTAAACACACATAATATTTTTTACTTGCAGAAATGGCGGAAGGCAATGGCGAACTGGTAGATGACATCAATACAAAATCAGAAGATCGCGGCGATGGTGAAAGAACAGACGATTATCCAAAGCTCTTGGAATATGGCTTAGATAAAAAAGTAAGTAAAGAAAAACTTGGCTTAAATCTAGTTTCCGCATAAAGAAAACAAAAGGTAAATAAGGTGGTAGAGAATTGAGAAATAAGAAAATATTAGATGGTAGAAAGAGGGAAAACACACATACTTACATACATATGTAGTTTTAGAGTATAAACCTCCGAAATTTGTATATGCATATGCTATTCCCGGCTGCATTTGCGTTCCCATGCTTTTAAATTGGGTAAATCCGAGCGCTTTTGAGAGAACAGTGTGCATTCTGTTCTTACTCGAAACCAAGGTAGGAAAAAATTGGCTCTCGAATTAAATTTTATATAATTCTCTCGTTTTTAAATTTCTATTCTCGAATTTAAAAATAAAATTTGCGAGCAGAATTCTGCGTTCTTGGGTGATTTCATTCTTTCTGCAAACGAAAAAAAATCGATAAACTGATTTAATTCGTTCATTTTTTCATATTTCAAAAAATTCATTCGTATTAAATTCGTTTGCGAACCAATTTAATTTGAGCATTATTCATACTCTGCACGAAACAACCCGTTCTCTTTTTCGGTATAGTTTGGACAAATATTTAATCAATTAGCTGTTTGAAAACATTAATCAATTAGCTGTTTGAAACATTAAAAAATTTATTTGAATCAACTCACAAACTAAACAATCATTTCAATGCTATTATATTAATACTAGCATTTACCCGCGACCGTTTTGTGTGTTTCTTTCTCATTAGTTTAGTCGCATTAGCAGTTTTATTGATTGACATTCAGTGTATGTAAACAAGTAGCATTACCAATCCGTATTAGAAACCTTGAAAAACTCACAAACAACCCCAAGTAGATGAAATCTCAAAGGTTTATGTGCTTTGACTGTAACCGCTCATATGTTTACCCTATATCGCGGACTCCATGCTAATTCTCCCATTTTTATCATTTAATATTTTATTATTTTTCAATTTTTTATCTACGTTATGTACTTTTTGTTCCTTTTAGGTCCCAAAATCGGTTCGATGGATTTTTAGAACATTACATCTCTGAATATCGTTTTTGCATATTTTTAAATTGCCATGAAAAGATGTGCAATTTTTTTATTCAATTTAGGACGTACATTAAGTTTCGGTTTAAGTTTCATTTGTTTTCAAAAGATATTTACTAAATAAACATGAAGTACCTGTCCCACGAATCGATCGCTAATGCTCGCTAGTATTTTAAAGGTAGAAAACAGGTTTCGAAACTGAACTTTATTTTGTCAAATACTAATGATTTACGACATTTCGCTATTAGGTCAGACTTTTCTTGCCTAAAATATTTGAGAACGTTGGTGCTGTACCTTGGTGGACAGAGCAGAAATTGCTTAGAGACTACCTTTTGCAAAACAAACATACGATAATAAAAAACAAAGCAAACAACTGTTTGTAAAATATATTAATTTATTGTGTAAAAAAGCATTTTTTGAATTTGTGCTAAAAATTTGGGATACATTGTTTTAACTGTCACAATTATTCGTAAGAATTAAGATTGTCAACAATTTAGGATTTTGATTGATTACTATATTTTTCATACAGTACAATTTTTGTAAAAAAAAACGTTTCTTCTGAAGACCTCTGCCGGACAAAAATGAATTGAGTCACTTCATTATTTAGCTTGCAATGTGTTTTTATGCCATGAACACATTCCAAAAAGAATAAAAAAAAATGTCTTTTACACAAATAATTTTCGTTTTCCTTAAAATTTTATTATCAAACATGTTTCAGAATGAAATAAAAACTGATTTGAAAAGTTAACTTTTCATTTTTGTTTCTATAAAAGTATTACTTTGTGTTCTATTCTCTCATTCGAAATGAACTTCGGTAATAAAATTTGTACAAATTTACAAATAACTAGTATTGACATGGACCATATTTTCATTTTTTTTTATAAACCAGTACTGAAACACATTTTTAATTAAATTTTTTGTGGAATATCAATTATAGGCCATTCGACTTTAGCTAGGAAAAATTTTTTTATATTATATTTTTATTGTTTTCTTCCCCCATGAATATACACTATTACATCTCAAATAAATATTTCGTCATCTAGCCATTTTATTGCAAAATAATTGTAATTATCTAGTTTTTGTAAAAGTTTTTGGTTTCACAATGAAATTTTAAAGTATTTTCAAACTACTTCTTTTTGTGTAAAAGTAGTTTGAGGAATCAGGCAATTCATTACGAATTAATGTTCGAAAAAATGCAAATGAAAAGTAAAGAGTAGAATGTAGAAGTTTAAAATTGAAGTAATTTCAAATTATTTTCACTTGAAATCATTTGCACTTCAAGAACATACCTGTTTGTTTTTAATCTTATGAATTTCCAATTGAGTTTCTTATTGATTTTTTTTTACGTATTTCGAATTTTTAGGTTGCCGGTAAACTAGATGATATATATAAAACAGGAAAACTCGCCCACGTAGAATTAGATGAACGCGCACTGGATGCGCTTAAGGAGTTTCCGGTTGATGGTGCCTTGAATGTATTAAGTCAGTTCCTGGAATCAAATTTGGAACATGTATCGAATAAATCTGCGTATTTATGTGGGGTTATGAAAACCTATCGACAAAAAAGTCGAGCCAGTCAACAGGGTGTTCCAACACCAGCAACCACAGTGCAAGTTAAAGGACCAGATGAGGAGAAAATCAAAAAAATATTAGAACGTACCGGTTACACTTTAGATGTGACCACGGGTAATTATTTATATTAATTATAAAACATATTAATACAAAAAAATATACAAATTACAAAAAGTTAAGTTTTTATAGCAAAACCAGAGAAATCATGAAGTAAAAATATTGTTAAAGCTTTAAAGATTTATGCCCAAGTTATGGGTAACGGGCTACAATTTTAGTATCAATTTGAACTCTCTTTTATAGTAATAAAATTTTCTTTTTAACATCAAACTAGTTTCAAATTTCTGCTGCGTCGTAGTAAAAATCTAAATTATTTTAATTTTCTTCAAGCTCATATCAAATCATACGTGTGAATTTATTTTAACTAGTGCAATCCAAAAAAGCCTAGTTTGCAGAAACAGTTTGATATGTGGCTATACTGCTTTAAGCGTCCTGGAGACGATACAATAAAATCGTATGCCTGTTATTTTAAGGGAGACGTATAAATAAAAAAACGTCAATCACCTTATAGATTATGATATAAAATATATATTTTTTTCTTGCATACGGCAAACAAAAATAAAAGTTTTTGTCAATCATAACAGAAGTCTATCAAAATAAATATAAACTTTTTGCTTTCTATTAACTATTGCCACTAGTACGTGAACCCGAAAAAATACAACTGCACGTAATTGATCGTCTTCAGGACACTTTATTTTAATAGGTATCTGGAGTCGCATAAATTACCTTGTGATCGCCAATACGGATTGCGTAACGGTCGCTCTACTGGCGACCTTTTGGCATATTTCTCAGAGAAATGGTGCCCCTCAATCCACCATTTCGGTGAAAGTAAAGTTGTGGCTCTAGATATCTCTAAAGCGTTTGAGAGAGTGTGGCATTCTGCATTGCAAGCAAAACTTATTGCTTTTGGCCAATCCTATCCACTCTTTCGCAGATGACAGCAGCATTTGCCATTCGTACTTTTTCAGTTATAGGCGCAGCCGAACAGTGATCTTCTAATAATCTCCGAATAGTGTCGTGAAAACAGGGTTGCCTTTAACGCTTGTAAGACCCAATGTTGCTTATTAACACAAACAAACAACCGCAGATGCTGCTTCATCTGTACTCATGGATGGTATAAATATTGAGGAATCGGACACTCTTGATGTTCTTGTAATGATACAACAGTGTGATGTTCGCTGCTTCATCTGTACTCATGGATGGTATAAATATTGAGGAATCGGACACTCTTGATGTTCTTGTAATGATACAACAGTGTGATGTTCGCTGGACTGAACACATTTTTCATGTCTCTAAAGAAGCATTGAAGTGAAATGGTGTAAGATATACTTTACTCTATCCGATCTTCTTACTATTTATACCACCTATATCCGACTGAAAATGGAATACAACTCTCATGTTTGGGCCGGTGCCCCAAAGTCTATTTTGGGGTTACTCGACCGTGTGCAGGATAGGGCGAAGAAGCTTATCGGTGACAGTAGGGTATCCACCTCTATTGACTCATTGGATTATCGACAATGGATTTTGCTCTGACGAGACGTAGCACGCGTGCATCCTTTAGAGCTCATCCATTTGTGGTCGATTGCCCGGGGAATCGTACTACGCGTTACAGAGAGAATTCTTTTTCAGCCGTACGCTTCGCCTGTGGAATAAGTTGCTTGCAGGCGTTGTTCCTGTCTGTTATAACGTTGAAAGCTTAAGTCAAATGCTCATAAATACTACACCCTCTTTCCACCTCCTCACAACCTATTTTCCTAGTTCTGGTACAATGCACTGCATATGTAGAGGTCCTAAGTACTGGTCCAAGATAAAAGAAAAATAATTTTTTTTGTGTATATGCTATATTTTTTGGTGTTGCCCGGAATATTTTTATTGGAGTTTAAAGACACATTGTTTTATATACACATATACAGGGTGTTTGGTGGCAAATTTATATTTTTAAATACGATTATTTCAAAAAGTAATAAACGGTGCGAGCGGAGGATGGTGCCGTTAGAAATATTGATTGTGCGGATTTGTCAGTTACGTTGCCACAGTAGTCGAGTGCGCATGGTGCGTTCGCTTTGCAGGCATTTTTAAGAGTAATGATTCTTCCGTAATTGCTCGTCGATAATTTTGTTCTAAGTTCAGTTATCGGCGAATACGTGATGGACGTTTATCGATTGTAAATTTAATTCGTTCGTCGGTGCATAGATTGCGCGCAACTGCTCCAGCTATGAATGTCCCACGGCCATAGCCCAGTCAATCTAAAAGGACTCCCAAAAGCATTGAATTTGTTGAAAGCAGTTTTCGTGAAAATGCGTGACTTTCAATATGGTAAAGAGCAGTCTCAATGGGATCGATTATTTATTAAATTAAAAAAAATAAAATATCTGAAGTCTATCCTTTTAAAATTCAAATCGTGCAAGAACTGAAAGAAAGTGACTTTGATTTACGCAAACCTTTTTATGAAACGATGTTGGAAGGTTTTCGCACTGTAAATCCAATTTTTTGGAGCGACAAGAATTATTTTCACTTAAACGACTACGTCAACAAGCAAAGTTGTCGTTACTGGTCTTCAAAAACTGTTTGGTGTGCCTTATCCGCTCATGAGCTAATTGGACCATTATCGAGCCATGATTACGGAATTCTTTTTGCCGTATCTGCGGGTGCATCCATCGTACTCTTCACACACGTAGTTTCAACACAATGAGGCGACTGCACACACAGCCAGAGCTTCGTGAATTTTTTTTCCCATGGCCACCGAGGTTGCCCGATCTAACTCGCATGAATTTTTTTATGAAGCTACCTCAAAGAGGGTTTGTAATGACAATACCCAATCTCTTGTGGCTTTAAAAGAAAATATTCGTCGAGAAATCAGCTCAATTGAGCCAAGTGTACTGCAGGGTGTGACGCAGAAAACAAGGCTCCGATTAGAACAGTGTATTCAACATACACCTCTAGAGGGCATACTCTATAGTTCAATTCTATAGTTCAGTACTCTTAATAAAACTATGTCAATTATTACGTTTTTAATTTAAATTTGAAAATATAAATCTGCTACCAGACACCCTGTATATACACATATATATTTTTATTTTAATATTTTTGTTTTCCCCTTTTTTTTATTAAAGGCCAGCGCAAATATGGTGGACCACCTCCAAATTGGGATGGTCCTGTACCGGGTAATGGTTGCGAGGTATTTTGTGGGAAAATACCTAAAGATATGTTTGAAGATGAACTAATACCCCTCTTTGAAAATTGTGGCACAATTTGGGATTTACGATTAATGATGGATCCTATGACTGGCACAAATCGTGGTTATGCATTTGTTACTTTTACTACAAGAGAAGCCGCCTCTAATGCCGTCAAACAGGTATTTTTTTAAGTGTTTTTTCTGTGCTAAATTCTTACGCTTTCAAGTTTTTTGTTTTACATTTTTTAATTTTCTCTCTTGATAATAATGTACAAACTAAAAAGAAAAGAAAAAAAAACAAAAACTAATTGATTTTCTTGGAAAACTTATCTACTGGCCACGTACCACGATGTCGAATATAAATTTAAGCTTAAGAAATCCAATTTGGATTTCTTGTGAATAAAACTCATTTTAAATTCATTCAGCTTCAAAACGTTAACGATAAAAGGCTATAAAATATTCGATGTCCTGGGACGGGGGCTACACATCGTACTCGTATTTTTAACTTTAGGCTTTTTTGAATAGGCGAACGATTGGTTTTTTTTTTATTAATTTTAAATATATTTTTTTATATACATATATATAAATTTCTCTAATATTTAATCGAAAAAAAATTCTATTAGTTTTCAAGCTTGGTATTTTATAATCAGCTCTGTGCTTCACTTTTTTTTTATTTTTTGTTTATGATATACAATACAATTTTTATTACTGAAGCTGTTTAAAATATTTGCTCTTTTTCCAAATAATAGTTTAGTAACTTACTTAAATCTTTGCATGTTTCCGATTTTTTTTTTTTATAAAAAATGAAACAGTTTTGAAAGTTTTTCCTAAGTAGCAAATTACTTACCATTTAAGTTTCATAAAAAAAAAAAATATTTATATATATATATATACTTGAGTTAAAAAGCAATCGGCTAAATAAAAGTTTTGGTAAAAACTAAATTTTGCGGTTTGAAAAGAAGTCTCTTGAAAAACAAAAATACCTGGCCCTCAAAAAAAAAAAAAAAAAAAAAGAATATATGTACAAAAAATTCTATACGAAAAAAATAAATAAACTTTAAACCTTTAACTTGCATTTTATTTTATCCCTCCTTTTCCTTTTATTGTTTCTTTTTTCATTAAATCTCTTTGCTAAAATAAAACACAACTCTTTAGTAAGAAATAGAAAAAAAAAAAACAAATTCTTGTTACATTTTAAGTGTAGTTTGTGACTCTGTACTATTTTTTTATATACATATATAACTGTACTGTTTTTTATATATAACTTTTAAATTAGTTTGTAAGTTTATTTCTCTTGTTTCCAACAATTTTCTTTTTACCAACATTTAAAGACGAAAACAAAATTCTTAAAACAAAAAAAAAAAAAAAAAACAAAAAACAAAAAAAAAATTGAAAAAAAAAAACAAAAAATCCAGCGGAATAGTGCTGTAAATCCTTTATCACGTGTTTGGCAGTCGTTTTAGGTCATTTAACTGGCACAGAAGAAAACCAAAACGAAAACTTGAGGAAAAAATTCCTACAACAAAATTCTAAATTTAATTTTTATATTTATTCTAGAGAAATCTACAAGGAAATTCCCATGTTTTAACTCTCTTTCTCCTCTTTGCGAAAACAGTAAAGAAAAATTAAACTTAAAATTCACAATATCCGTATTCACCATTTCATTTGCCTATTTATGCCTTCATGCCACGTCTTTAGTTTTACAAATGTATCTTCATTTCTTTAGTAGTATATTTTTTTAGTTTAGTTGTTTATACTGCGTTTAAAAATCGAGAATGTCATTTGAAATTTTTCATCTTCATCATTGTCTGGTTTTATTTTCTACAAATTGCGAGCATGCCTGTTAAATTGATTAACAAATTAACCATTACCTTTCCTTAAGAACTCTCACTAACAATTTTATCCCTGTTTTCTTTTTAATTTTAACAAAATTACATTTTGGAACTGCAGCAATTTGGCTAAAAAAGTGTTTTTTTTCTTAAGAAATTCAAAATTTATTTTCTCACTGGGTAATAAATAATTTTATATTAATGTTAATTTAATATCAGTTGATGTTTAATTAAATTACCGTTTATTTCAATTTACGATTTAGTTTAATTTTAATATTTATTTTTGTTTAATTTTGATTTATTTTTCGAGCTTTAAAAGAATTTCTTTTAAACTTAATTTTAAAATCTGATGCTTTTTTACATTTAAAATAGTTAGTAAATGTGCAGCCGACTTAAATTCAATAATCATGTAAAATTCGATATTAGATTCGAATTTTTGAAAATGCATCTCGTATCGATAAATGCATCTTTCTGATTAAAAACAAATTTATGTTTGAAATTGTTTTTTTTTTTAATTTTCAAATAAAATCTTGTTTCGTACAAAATGTATCAAAACAGTTTTCGTAATTGAGATGATTCTTAAAACGAAATGAAAAGCATAATAACAAAAGCTATATAACTTAAAATTTTTTTTTTTAAATTTAAGGTGTCTTCTACTCACTTTCAAATTTTTATGGATTAAGCTTAAAACCAAGTTTTTCTAGCCAAAAGTCAAACTCCCTTCACAGCTCGAACTGCGATCGATTTTTGTTTCAATTTCAATTGTATTAACAAAATTTGTATATTTTAAGAAAGCTTCAATCTGAAAAAATTACGCATACAATAAGTGAAAGATAAGTTTCAGATATTAAATTTGTTGCGAATTATATATGTATATGTATATATTCAAAATTTTGTGTAAAATATAATTTATATTTTTTATGATATAAAATTTATTCACTTATAATCAAAATACTTATGCTAACTAACTAGCTGCTAAGCTTTTTGTGTGTAAATTCCCGTAATGGAAAGATTTATTGCCTAGAACTTGTCCTGAGTGAAACTGATTTGAAAATATAATACACCAGTTAGTCTTAAATTATATGGTGTTGTTCAACGAATTTATGTTCGAATTTACGAATTTTGAAAGACTAACGTTTTTATTTTTATTTCGAGCTTTCTAACATCCGTAGATTCCAGTTAACAATTTTTTCTATCTAAACCAAACAAATTTGAAATCCTCAGTATGCAAAACCAAGTTTGGATTTTAAAATACAAAAAATTTTAGGCATAGTAAATAAAAAAAAAAAAAAAATAATCAGTCACTTACTAAGCTAACTTCGAATTTTTGAACATGCATGTGACGGCGATCATTTTGCCGACAAAACTAAATTGTATTCTTTAAAAAGCAAAGGCTAATTGATCAGTTTTTGAAAATACAAATTTTAATATACAAAAAATGTATGACGACTATTGTTTGTGGATTCGATTTTTGTTGAAAGCGGACCCGAAAAAAGATTTTATGAATTAAAAAATTTTTTTGTATTATCACTTATATTGAGAAAAGTTTCAGAAATAGTTTTTACATATTCAACAAAAGTTGTACTGTAATATATAAATTGTAAGTTGTACTGAACGAACGAAAGTTTGAGCTGAAATTCAAATTTTTCGCATAAGTCATGGCACATTAGCTGAACATATGTCTATTTTATGTTTTTAATAACAAAATTTCCCGTGTCAAGAGAAATTTTGCTTAATGCATTAAAAAAAATTTTATTGTGCTAAAAGGGTTCGGTTTTTTATGTGGTATTAAACCAATGTTCATTAGATAAACATATGCTTTCATAATTTAAGTTTTCTAAAACTACGACAAATAGCAAACATATTGAATAGTAAAAAAATATTTGTCTTTTTTTTAAATTTAAACTGGAACAAAAAATTGCATGAAAACCGTGCAAAATACATATTTATTCGCTGGTCTTAAAAATATGTAAAGGGTCACACCTTAACATCAAGTTTGACTAAAATCAATTTGAAGTTTCTTTGTTCCAATGCTTGACAAATGCCAACATTGAGAGGCACACAATTGAGCAGCGCAGTAAGATTACTGAAGCGTTTTATGTAAATAAGAAGGTGTCACTTGTCGCATATCCAACGAAACAATGGTTCTTTCGTGAGAAATTCAATGACCGTGCTATTTCTCGCTGCCGCGATGTTAATTGACACTATTGGACTTCTTTCTTTAATAATATTTAAAGGTAAACATGAAAGTCTATAAGCCAAGAACACTTCAAGAGCTAAAGGACGAGATAATTCGGTACATTAAAGGCATTGAACATCAATTATGTCTCGAGAGCCTTTGAACATTTTAACCATCGAATGGAGAGGTATGCATTTGACCGATATTATGTTTCACATATAACTTTCATAGGTTCTTCTACCATAATAAAAGATTATTAAGATAATTTTGTGAAAACACAAATTACGTTGTGCGTTTTGATTGGATCACCCTTTATATATTGACGTGCAAAATTTTTTTGCCACTTCAAATGCTAACTAACGAATATAATAAATATAGTTAAAAAAAACTCGAGTTTTTTTTTGGGAACTCCCACAATCGGCTTCACGAAACGTCAAAATCCTCTTCTTCGTCAGAAGCAATACGACAACTTCAATTTTAGCATTAAAGCGAATGGCCGTTTATAGTTCAGATGTATGTAGCACGGGAAAAACGTCCACTAAATATAAAAAATCAGTTCCAAACCGGTTAGCCAAGTGGCCCCGATTTTTTTCGGGAATTTCTAAATTCGGCTTCGTGAATCCCCAAAATCCCCCCTACTTCCCCGAAAGCAATAGGGCAACTCCAATTTTCGGACTAAAGCAGCAACACTGTATATACAGTTTTATATTCTTACATATGTAATAATCACTCATATGGCATGGGTTAAGAGTGTTGCAAACAAACAAACATACAAGTGAAACTGATATAAGCGTGTTAAAAAACAGAATCTAAGTACGAATTTTGAGCCTTCGTATTAATTTTGATAAATAAAATATTAATAATAATTACATTTTTTAATGCGAGTATTTAAAAAAAAAAATTTTTTTCGAATTTTCCAAAAGACATGTATTATAACAATAATGTCCGCTACTAAACTAAAGGCCGGGGTACATAAAATCCGTCGTACGTTATACTTTGCCTTTTTCAACTAACAACTAAGTTGAAATACATGTAGGCTATGAGCTTTGTCACATTCGGTACTTCTCCGTCAACGCAAAGTATTAAAGTTGAGCAACTTTTAACGTACGTTGAGAACTTTGACAACTATCTGGTAATATTTTTTGTATATTTTAGTATAATTTTTCGTTTAAAAATTAAATAAATTGAAAAAAAAATGTGTTAGATTTTTTGTGCTGTGTCTAAAATATAAATTGAAAGATTTTAATCAAACTAAAGCAAAATGTAGTTGGTTTTATATCCGTTATTACAGTACTGACTGTGGCAACTTCATACTTTGTACACGTGATGTCAGTTGATAAAGGAGACGGACAAAGTACGACGGATTGTATGTGCCCCGGCCTTAACAGTCACCAAAAACCGAAGAGTGTTTTTATAACAATATTTTCTACTTTTTAAATATAAAAATTTTTATGTGGAAAAATCAAACCTCATTTTCAATTTGGTACGCACTTCTTTAAAATATGTATATCCAAAAGCTTTAAAACCAAATTAAATTTCACATAAAAATTTTGTTGACGTTACACATTTTTCCGAATAACTTCGTTGTCTACTAACCATTTTCTTTAACTCATCCCTAACACTTGGCTTAATTATCTTTTATTTATGATTTCTTTTTTATTTTATTGATTATGTTGTTACATTTGTTTCTTATATATTTTTCTTCTTTTCCAAAATTTGTTTCAAACATTGAAAAACTCATCGTTCATTTATTATTTTTTTATTTTATTAAAAAAAAAGAAGAGATAAAGAAAACAATTTATTTTATTTCATTCAATTGGTTTTTATTTTTATAATTTTTTGCTATTATTTTATTTGTATATTATTATGAATTTCTTTTTTAATTATTATTTTTTTAATTAAATCCCATTTATACATAAACAAAATCCCTTTAAACGAATACAAATTTCCCCACTCACTTCTACAGCTCGATAATCATGAAATAAAACCTGGCAAGTGTCTGAAAATAAATATAAGTGTACCGAACCTGCGCCTATTTGTAGGCAATATACCCAAATCGAAAGGCAAAGAGGAGATTTTAGAGGAATTTGGTAAATTAACAGGTAAATTATGACACAAAATTATCTATTTTTTTCTCAATTTTTTAAATTTATTTTTAAAATTTCTCTTTATAGTTTTAATAACATGTAAATTATAAGATTATTGTCAACAAGGTAATTTAGCATGTTATTAAACTATAATTAAAGGGTAAGCAATTTGTAAATGTTTTTAAACATAAATTGGCTATAAAAGACAAAAATCCAATTGGCTTAAACGAGAAAGAATGTTAATAAGAATTATTAAATAATTGGCTGACATCATAATTGGCTGTTTATTTGAAATGATATTTAAGTGAAAACGGCTGTGTTTTTAGGTTCCACTTCCAGTGTTTTTCCTTTGTTTCAAATTAGGGATTGTTTTCTACGTCAAACACAATCTTTTTGCAATTTATTTTTTTAATTTTTAATGTTTGCCACTGTTTTAAACTTAATTAAATTTTTTGTTTATACCATCATCATCCATTCTTACACCAACCTTTTTATTTTAAAATCATTACCCATCCTCTTCAAATTCATTTAACACCAACACACAATGTTTTTTCAAGCACTTCAATAATCCATTTTTGAGACTATCTTTTCAAATGCGTTCAAAATAGATATTTACGTTTTAATTAGTATATTACAAACTTACAGGTCGTTTCATGAAATAGTTTTGTAAATATATTTTCGTTTAAATCACACGCTCATTTTCAATTCATACGCTTCTTTTCTTTATTATAAATGTATACTATTTAAAAATATATATTCATATAAATATATTTAATGTACATTTCGAAAGCAGTTAAAAACCGTTCATTTTATTAAAAATTTAATAAATCTCCAGTCATTAACTTGTGCGTTAATTAAAGATGTTCTTAAAAAAAGACAAATGTCATTACTGCAACAAATGTCTAATAAATGTTTTTCTTATTTAATTTAAAAAGTAAGCAAATATAGTTTTTAAAATAAAAAGAAGCCAAGGGTTTATAACAAGAGCATAAAAACCCGCTTCATAAATATTAAATGAAATGGTTAAAAAAATATTTGTATTTAATATGTTTTACAGATTTTTTTTATTGTGTGTCATAGTAAAAAATTATTTTTTTTTTTTAACTTGCATCATTTGTATAATTTTTAGCTATACATTTTTTGTTGCTGTTAATTCGGCAAGCAAAAAATCATCAAATTAAAAGTAATATATTATAATAACGAAAACAAACCAATATTAAGGGTTCCACGTAAGTCTTTGTAGAGTAGTCTTTGTAAAGTACTTTAAAAGGAGCGATAAATAAAAGAAGAATATAGTTTGAGATCCTTTCACGATACGTTAAGAAAAGCTTTGAAAAAGAACGAATTTGCATCTTGAGTAGCTCGAAGGAAACCATTGCTTGCAATGCAGCATAAATTCAGGCATTTGAACTTTTGGTGGTCAAACACATACATTCATAGTTATATGATTGTTTAATAGTAGCAAAACTTTTTACATTTCTTTACCCTAATTTGCTGTATATTTATGCAAAATTGTTCGTCTTCTGCGAAATTTATTTTACCGCTAAAACTACAACTACAAATCAAATGTCAAAAAGTAAAGTACATAAGAACAAAGCAAATCGCTTCTCTCTTCCAAACTAAATAAATTTACCCTTTCAAATGTATAGGAAATTGAGAGTTTGGTCTTCACAGATTTAAATATTTGAAAATAATTTTTTTGAAAGAAGAAAGAATAATGAAATCGATTCATAATTTACGGAATTACTGAAAATTTTATTTTCCAGGTAAATTTTTCTGTCCGATTTTCAAAAACCTTTTATTTTTAGGTCGTTGACAAACCTTTTTAAAAGAAAGAGTTTTTAAAATAGTTTCACAAATGGCGGAATTATTTAAAAACATATTTTTTGAATCGACACTGTCTCCCTTTCTCTTTTTTATGGGGTTAACTTTCAGAACAAAAGGTTTGCTATCTTGATTTCCGGAATTTACCATATCTGAATGCCGAATTTCATCTAAATCGGTTCTGGTACTTTGCAAAGCCAACAGACAAATACAGTAACTTTCACATTTATAACATTGGTAAGGTTTTATAGAAAACTTTTTTGGGAAAACACTTATTTTCTGAAAAATTATTAAGTAATTTCCTCTCCATAGTTTTTCTATTGAAAATAATACATATTCCGAGAAAATCAAAGCAAAATGCTTAGTTCCCAAAAGTAGCATAATTACAAAAATTAATATTTTATCGGAATAGGTATCAGACATTTCCTGCCTCTAGAATAAAATTGGTTAAGTTAGCTCAGTAAATTCTTAGAAGTGATAAAAAGAAATTCCAAAAACTCCAAATCAAAGAGGTTTCCATAAAGTTTTCAAAAGTATATTTTTTAGAACGTGCTTTTATCAAATGCTACTAGTTTCTAAAAATTTCTTTTTAGAAAAGGTATGTTTAATGATATATTTTAAGTAGTACCACTACACATACATGCTCTATTTATTTACGTTGGAGTGATAAAAAGAAACTCCAAAAACTCCAAATCAAAGAGGTTTCCATAAAGTTTTCAAAAGTATATTTTTTAGAACGTGCTTTTATCAAATGCTACTAGTTTTAAAAAATTTCTTTTTAGAAAAGGTATGTTTAATAATATATTTTAAGTAGTACCACTACACATACATGCTCTATTTATTTACGTTGGACTTTTCTATAAACTTTGATGTTTTCGAAACGATTTATGCTTCAATTTAAAAATAAAAAAACTTATAAATGAATTTCTTTAACCATTTCAAAAATATTTATGAAAAACAAAGAAAAAAAAAACAACTTACCAAAAATTCAGTAGGAATTTGTTAAACAAAGAAAAAAGCTAACAATAACTTTCTATGTATTTTGATTTTAATACCAAACAAATTAAGTAGAAATTCTTATAATTTTCTCTTCACTCTCTTGAAAGCAAAATAATTGACAAGACTCATAAAAAATTTATAATTTATTTATTCTATTTATAAAAACACCATTTTACTACTTCTACTTTCTATTAAAAAAATATCATTAATAATTATAATATTAGTAAAAAAATTATGATTTATTTTCATACTTACAAAATTATTAACAATATTATAACTTTGTTATTATTTGGCACGTAAGAAAATTTTTAAATTTATTTTTACAATAATTTTGAATTCTACAAACAAAAAATATTCTGTTCTACTTTTCTGTGTGTGTGTTTTGTATTTGCTACAATTTTTTAACAATTTCCAGCTGAATGATTATGAAATTCGGAAAGGCAAAAAGATTGGTGTAACGATATCATTTAATAATCACCGGCTTTTTGTCGGCAATATACCTAAAAATAGAGATCATGATGAATTAATTGAGGAATTTGCTAAGCATGCACGTAAGTGGTGATAAAAAATCGAAGTAAACAAAATTTTAAACAAAAAGAACAGGACCAAAAAAGAACAAAAAAAAAAAATATGAACGAAATTTGAAACTCCCTCTTAAAAAAATATTTCAAAATCCCTAACACCACAAATAAATTGGTAACTTTTAAAGATTTGGTTATGTTAAAATAAAAAAAAAATAATAATAATAATAATAATTGGTGCTTAGAAAAGCGTTAGTTGCAGAAGATTTAAAAAATAATTTATTATTTAAATTTGAACAAATTGGATTTTTGTTAATTTTTGCAATTTTCGCTTCATAAAAAATAAATAATCAAATAAATTATATTATAAAAATAGTTCTAACTACAAAAATTCATCTACAGGTGAAAATTATATTTATTTTAAATAAAAAGACTCTTCCCCTCCTTTCTAAGCAAAAAGTTAAAAAGTATTTAAAGTTTTCAACCCTTCAACTTTTTACGCTCATTTGCAGATGAAATTTTGTGATTGGAATTTATTAATAATTTTTTTTATAATTTGGATCTCTTCCTTATATTATTTATATTACTTTTTACAAGAAAAAAATACAACAAAAAATTGTTTCCAAAAATTTTAACAAAAAAGTAATTTAATATACTGTAGCTTAACAATTTTTCTTTACATATTTTTTTGTTTATATTTTTCTAAAAGTTTTTTGTAAAAATTCAATGAAATTTTCTAAAACAAACCAAATGCCAAATTCGCAACAATGAAAATTACGTATTAAAAATATATTTTTTTTAATTATTCTGCTGATTTTTAAAATAATAATTGTCCAGCTACAGCTCGATTGTTAAAAAGAAATCACGGTAAGAAATCAAAAAATCCTTTTAAATTAAAAAAAAAACTACTTATAGTTAATAAAAAATTGTCTCTCTTTCTCTTTTTTCTATCCATTTTTAAATATAATCTTCACCTGACATTTAAAACCGACATAATGTGTTATTTCAAAAATTATTTTTTTAAGGAACTGAGAACATTGTTTTAAAGTCTTTAGCGTATTTAAAAAAATTCCTCAACTTTCAAAATATCTGGAACAAAACAACAATCCATTATACATTTTAGAGATTTCTTAGTTTTTTTCAAGTCTTAAGAGCCACGGGAGATGATTTTTAGTTACCAAAAAGAAAAAAACTTTTTTAACAAAATATATTTGTCAAAATTTATGTTCTTATTCGCTACCTAATATAAAATTTTGTTGGAAAATGCCCCATTTTAATATTTAATATTTAATTTAAAATAACATATTGTAAATTTTCTGAACCTATTTGAAAATATTTTTTTTTTTATTTTCAATAACGAAATTCATTGAACTAGTTAATTGTTGGAGTGCGGACCTGTAAGCGAATTCGTAGATTCAAACAAAAATATAGTTAAATGTGTTGTAGAGAAACCGCAAAGTGTGGCTTTACATGCCAGCCATCTAAATAAGGGTAACGTGGTTAGATTGACCGAGGCCAGACATGATAGGCTATTAAAGCTCCGATCGCGTAGATATCTTAGGCGGTGGTTCCCCAATGCCAAGCATATTCCAAGGAGGTGAAGGATCTTTTGTTCCTCGTCTTTATCTTTGTTGAAATAATAGGTAACCTCACCAGCGTGTACATACATTCCTTCTGAATATATATTTATTTTACTTTCCTTTTTTATTCACATTTTTTTACCTTTTTTCCCCCCTTTTTACCTATAAACAACAGACTTGGCAACTTCTGCAGAAGTCGTTATAGGGTAAGCCCAGTTTCATGGCACGGTTCCCAAACCAGTAATGTCCAGTGATGACTGCTAGAATGACTCAATTGCGATCTGGGCAGGTTTAGAAGCTCCTTTATTCTCTTAGTTATGTATGGCCACAGGTTCTATGATGTAAGGCATGTTGTCTCTGTGAACCATCTTTCTTGGGTATACTAGCCAGAAACGCAACTTCATTTAAACCTCTTAAATTCCTTTTTTATAATCTCCTTTTGTGAAGCCTATAAGCCAAATATCTTAATCCTCTTTTATTATGAAATATACGAAGGCGGATTGGTAATGAAGCTACCTCATGCTAGATGGCAGCACAAACACAAGACAATCACATGTCAGCTGTTAAAATTTCACTCAAATTCATCGATTAGTTTATTTGTTGTAATCGTTTGCAGTCATCAAAATTTGTTTTTCTTCAGAAAACACTATTCTTTGAAGGGAAAAACGGCGAAAGAGACAAAAGAAAAGCTCGGTAAACATTTCGGTGAGCCTGCTCTGTCAGATTACATGGTAAAATATTGGATTGCTGATTTTAAACGCGGCCGAACAAGTACTGCAACAATACAATAAAAAAATAAACAATAAACATAACAGTCATATGAACGTGTGTTCAATATTTTGCATTAGCATTTGCATATGAAAAAGCTATCAGCAAAATGGGTGCCATGTTTGCTCAGTGTCGAACAAAAACGAGTTCAGCAGACCACTTCACAGCAGTGTTTGGACATGATAAAGCGTAAAGCAGTCCACACCAAACATCAATCGAAACAAGGGCTGGAAGCTGGTGGAAGTGCTC
This sequence comes from Thecocarcelia acutangulata, assembly GCA_914767995.1. Taxonomy (NCBI): domain Eukaryota; kingdom Metazoa; phylum Arthropoda; class Insecta; order Diptera; family Tachinidae; genus Thecocarcelia; species Thecocarcelia acutangulata. The sequence goes on along the minus strand of OU612094.1, from coordinate 105,420,943 downwards.
CGAAGAAGGCGAAGACAGTGAAGTCCGCAGTGAAGTCCGCTGGCAAGGTTATGGCCTCTGTATTTTGGGATGCACACGAAATATTGCTCTAAGAAAAATCATATCATATCTTGAAAAAGGATCCACAATCACATGAAAGTGTTATCGTGCATTATTGCATCAATTGATTGATGCAATCAAGAAAAAACGACCACAGCATTATATACAATGAAAAAACTAAGCGAAATACACTTCGAATTGATAATCCATCTAGTACTCCAGATTTAGCTCCTAGTAACTTTTGACTATTTCCAAATTTTGAAAAAAAATTCATCTCGAAGAAGTGATTACCGAAACTAACGCTGACTTTGAGGGGTTCCCAAAATCGTATTAGTCAGATAGTACAAGAAAGTTGGAATAACGCCTTACTAATATATTGAGCTAAAAGGAGACTATGTTGAGAAATAAATGGTTTTTGAAAAAAAAGTTTTTTTCCTACTTATGTAGGTAGCTTCAATATAATTCGCCCTCATAATGAACACAATTATTATATACATATATACAGGGTGGCGTAAAAATAACCTTGCCATGTTTTTTGGCTGTAATTAAAAAAAGAATGAGAAACTTTGATTCTTCTTGTGGATTATTTTTATTTGATTTTTTAATTTTTTTACATCAAGTCGAGAATATGAAGTCATGTAAATGGCCGCCGCCACAGTTGATTGTCATTTCAGCCCTTTTTATAGCATTTTCCATCACATTGGCCAAAACTTCTGGCGATCCTCACATTCTTGACGGATATTGCCTTTAAGAGCTGCAAGAGTCTGAGGCTTGTTGACATAAAACCGCGACTTCAAAAAGCCCCACAAAAAGAAGTCTGCAGCATATCGGTTGTGGCACGTGCAGTGTGTGCCAGCGTCCTGTTGGAACCACATGTTTTCCAATCCAAATTCATCAAGTTGCGGCAAAAAGAACTCGTTGATCATTGCTCTGTAGCGCTCACCATTCACAGTAACCGTTTGGCCCGCGATGTGTTCGAAGAAAAAAGGTTCGATGACTTCTCCAGCGAAAACAGCACACCATACAGTGACTTTGAGCGGGTGTAATGGCTCTTCGTGAGTTATACATGGATTTTTAGTGCCCCAGAAGTGTAAATTTTGCTATTACTCATAATTATTTTTTATGAAAAATCATCTTCCTCTTGGGGTCAAATAAATAGTTACCAATATTCCGCGTTCTGGAGCAGTGTAGCGTAACATTGTTTGTTAACGTGTATTTCGCATGTGTTTACTACGTAAATGTCAAAACAGAACTGACATTGGGGGCCAAGCGCAAAATTTATAGTATTTTCTGATAGGAGGATTACTTTTGCGCCACCTTGTACGTACATACTTATATTCAAACTTCAATAAGACAACTTGTGCAATATAGAAGATGTGAAATGTTGTGCTAGAATGGCTTTCACTGTTAAACTTAGGACAGAGGATTGCAATCAACAAGTTAAATTTTATGTTACACAAAATGAAGCTAGGGGATTTATTTAACGGAACGAATGTCATATGTAGGGAAAGCCCAACAACCACTTAAGCTACGACATATAAACAACTTTTGGCTTTAAAGACTATTTATTTATTTTGTATTAACATTGCATAACAAGAATTAAAGTATAATCTCGAAAATCCGGATAGTTAAAAACCATGTGGTGTCCGAAATATCGAAATGTCCGAATTCACGAGACACGAGAACTTTTTTTTTTTTTAATATAAGCTAACTTGTATTTATTTATAAGATATTTATTTTAAAACAAAATTTGTGCATTTAAATTGAATTATATATTCGTACATACATATAAAGCAATTATATACAATTTTTTCACAAATGTTTAGATATTTTTATGCTGCACAAATATTTAGACATTTTTATTTGACACAATTTAGTTCCATTTAGCTTTTTGTATACAACATCTCCTAGACTTGTAAGTTTTAAAATATCCCCAGCAGCAAGTATTTTACTTCGTATCTTATTCATGTGCTGTCTCATTACCTTCGTAAACTTGAGGAAATTTTATTTGCATCTCTACCATTGTTACGTAGAGACCTTCAATAAAGACTTGCACTGAAGGCGCTTCCGCGGTAATTAGTAAAAAATTTACTCCATATCGTGATCGAAAATTGTTAATCCAGCCATTACTTGCTTTAAATTCAACATTTGACCCGGCTTTAGCTTTTTTTGAATGATTTCTTATGTAATTGGTGCAAATTGTATCTGTATTTTGTATTTGTAACTATACAGGTGCAAATAAATTTACAAAGTATATGATGCATAGCATGGGCGGAGTAACGAAGACCTTATGCCCTTGATGGTGTTAGCAGTAATTCCTTGCGGCGCTGTGACTAACTGTACCGACCTATGCCTTCGCATAGGATGTTGAAGCGTGGTTAACAACGAAATACCTCAAAAAAAAACTGTAAACTAATACAGTTAGTTCAGACAAACAGTTAACCAGTGAGAGCGAGACGCAAAGCTTCCGAACAACAACGACATGCCTGACCGCACTTAAGAAATAATTACGATGATGCGGGAGTTGTTCCCCAGCCCAGAGCTGCTTTACAACGGTGGTGCAAATTAAACACTTCTTTTCTTTCCACAAATAATTAAAAAACTGAGGGCATGTATTAGTGTTAAATACAATTAAACACTGATAGTACAAATTCTTAAAAAACCAAAAATAGACGTCGACGAGAATAAATGCTGTCCGAATTATTGAAGTAGAAAAAAAAAATTATGGAGTCCGTATTACCAGAGTCTGCTGTTATAATAAAATAAGTCTCCGTATTATCGCGCTGTCCGGATTTACGGTTGTCCGGACTATCGAGATTATACTGTAGTTTTTAATTATTTTACTATGTATGTATTAAGTGTTCAGGTAGCAAATTGACCTTTCTTACTTTGAAATTAAAGAGTGTTCATATGATAAGAATATGTATAAAGATTTAGGAAAAAGTAATATAAAACCTATTAAAAACAAAAACATTTTTTTATTTTAAGATAAAACAGTGCTACATGTTTACATTTAATCTATTAATATATTAAGTACATGTTCAGGAATCTCGCATCTGATATTACAATTAGTTACAAGCTTTGCAATTATATTCTTCGCTGTGTCACATTGATTAATATATATATGAATAATATATTGATTATCATAAAAAATACCATGTCAAATTATACATATATCATTTGCAACAATTTGTTTTGACTAATTTAAAGTCTTTTTATATGACATTCAGCAATGTCACTCCATACTGCGAATGCATAGTATAATATCGGCTTAAAAATGAAATTAAAAATTATCCCGACTTCGAGATGGATTTCTATGTACGAAAGAGTATAACAGTCTTGTATGATAGGTAGGCATTCCCCTGGATTCTCCAAAGTGACTTAGATTCAGCAGCTCACTTGGGTCATAATAATCGTTCTCTTTGTGATACTAATATAATAGTCTTGTAACATTGTTTATTTTATTTATTATGCAGGTATTATACAGGAAATATGCTCACCAACATTTATTTTTGGGTCAAGAATATTATGCAGGAAATATGCTAACCAACCTATTTTTGGGTCAAGAATAACTCCCAAGTAATTAATTGTGGATTCCCACTTGACTTATGTGGTATTAAGCAAGAGATATCCTTGCGGAGCAAAAATAGGTTTACGTCTTCGAGTGAAGTATGTTGCTTTGGTTTTCTGGGTGTTGATAAGAATTTTCTATTTCTTAAAATATTCCACTACTAGTGCTGCTAAATTGTATTGAAGGTTTTTGCCATACACTGTCGAATGCTGATTTAATATCCGGAAGTACCAAGCTTGTGGATTTGCCTTCCCTAAAATTGTATTTTATTTTAGATTAAATTCTAACCACTGGGCGCGAAGTGTTATGACCTATTCTAAAATCGAACGGCTGTTTGACTTTAAAGAGTAAATACAGCTGCAATGAAGAAGACTTACAACTTTGTAATAGCCTTCCGAACCCGTTAAAAAAGTTAACAGAATTAAAATCAATTAAGGAAACAAACCTTTTTATTCTAGAATTTATATAATAAACTGTTTGGGTAAAGAATAATTTTAATACTAATTTATTAATTAAAAGTAGTTAATTTATTAATGTTAGTGTTTAATAACACTAAAAGAAAAAAAAAAAAAAATCAGCACATCAGTCAGTCTAAAGTAATACATTCAGCGTAATAGAATTCATTGACTCCTACGGAATTGAGTTTCACTGATAAAAAATAATCGTTGCGGAATTCAGCCCCAGGGGAGAGATATTTCTATTTTGTAAAACAACAAGTTGTGAAACTTATTTTGAAATTAAAAAATTTTAACTATGGCAAAACTAATGCACATTGAGATAAAAGTAAAAATTAGCTTAGTGTATTCAATTAATTTTTCCTGTCTTGCTTGAGATCAAGAGTTATTGATCGCGGCAATTATTGTTATAATTAAAAATAATTCTTGTCGAAAGCCAGGTTTGATCTTGAGCCAGATGAATAATACCATCATATAATATTAGAAGTAAAAATTACCGTAAATTTTAATATTACAAAATTATTTGAAAATGCGCTAGAAGATAGATATTTGATTTACACAACTATGGAAGGCAAAACTTTCTACGATTGAGTATGTATGTAATGTGTTGAACGAATCGGGATGTTAGCAAAAGACATGCGCATCATATTTCTCAGAAATATGTTAGGTCAGGATAGACACTGATAAAAGTGAAATTTTTTAAAATATGGTTGTCAAAATTTATTTCAATCAAACTTATTTAAGGCCTAAAACTTGACAAAAATTCATATAACACGTGTACAGCAAATAACTGACTTGATTATTTTCGGAGCCGAAATTGGGTTGATCGTCGTTGGTAACAAACAATGTTTATCGCTTTTGAAAGTTGTTTTTAGACTTTAAAACTCTGTTCTCTTAAAAAATTAGAATTTGATCTCCTGTTCTTCTACTTGGTAATTCAATACACTCAGATCTTAAAGTTTTTTTATAAAACATAAATAAATGGTAATGACTGGAGACTATGTTTAATTGTCTTTTAAAAGAAAAATAAATAATGAAACAGTAAGAAAAAGCCACAAAAATTCCTTCCCTCCATTTTTTATCAGCAGGTGAACCAAACCTATGAAAATATCAACCAACTACTTATAAATATTAACTCAATGTTTTCTTTAAGGACTTTTTTGTAATTAAATGTTTATAATTAATTTATATAAATATATTTCTTTCGTTTTTTTTTTTTTGGTTATTTTAATTTAAGCATTGTTTACACAAGAAAAAAAGCTGTGGAATAAAAGTCTGTGTTTTTTACTTTCTTTGTAACAATTTCTCTCTATGTCTGTCTTTAACTAAATGTTTTATTATTATTTTTTGGTTAAAAAAAAAGAACTTGTTATATTTTTTGTTAATAAATGTAAAAAAATATTTTGATGTTAATAAGTTTTATAAAAAAAAAACTATAAATTAATGTAAAAATCCAAAAATAAAATAAATAATAAAATTGCTTTGTTGCTTATAAAAATAATTACGTTAAATCATAAAATATAAATCGAAATTATTAAGCGTTTTTGGCATTGGTTTTATAAAAAAAAAGAAAAATTCATTTCAAGAAATTAAAACAAATGTTTTGAAATAATTTTTAGAATTTTTTAATAAAATGTTTACAAATAAACATTTTCTTAAATTTAAAAATGTATGTTTCATAGTTCCAGCCCTGTCACAAACTTCCTAAGCTTATTTAATTTTAGGTAGCGCATAATAACGCACAGTGTTCTATCTTCTTTTTTAGAGAGAAAAAAAAACAGATGAAGAAAATTTATAGCTGGCTTTTTTCTCAGCAGCTAAAAGCTGGCCCATATCCAAAATTATTAAAAAAAAAAAAATGAATCGCTAAACTTTTTTTTTATAGTTTAGCATACAATGAAATAAGCTGCCAGAGCTTGTTAATTTTTTACTATAATACTGAAGCTCTATACTCGACCAGAATTTGTGACAGCGTGGCATGTTCATAAAAGCCATTAAAAATTAAATTTAATAAGATTTTTTGTTGTATTTTTTTTTTAATTTTACATTTTTAATAAAACTAATTTTTTATTTTTGAATAAATATATTAAGTTATATCTCTATAATGTTGTCTCATTTTCAAACAATTTTCAATATCTTTAGCTGGCCTTATTGAAGTGATAATCTATAGTTCACCAGACGACAAAAAGAAAAATCGTGGTTTCTGTTTTCTCGAATACGAATCACATAAAGCCGCTTCATTGGCTAAAAGAAGACTTGGCACTGGTCGAACAAAGGTATGTAATTTATTAAATAAAATCAAGGCAGTTTTTGTTCGAATAAAAGAATAATATTAATATTGAAGGAGCATTTTCAGGTATGGGGATGTGATATAATTGTCGACTGGGCTGACCCACAAGAAGAACCAGACGAACAAACAATGTCAAAAGTAAAAGTTCTTTATGTGAGAAATTTAACACAGGATGTAACAGAGGAGAAATTAAAGGTTGGTTTCAGCTAGTAAATTTACTAGTAATTATTATCTAACGTCCTTGTTAACGTTTTAGGAACAATTTGAGCAATATGGCAAAGTTGAGCGTGTTAAGAAAATAAAAGACTATGCATTTGTGCATTTTGAGGATCGTGATAGCGCTGTTGTAGCAATGAGGGCCTTAAATGGCAAAGAAGTTGGTGCTGCTAATATTGAAGTAAGTATAAAATAAAAAATAAAAAAAGAACATTTATACGTACAGACAAAAATATGAGTATTAAAGATACGGACAGTTACGAAAGAACTACGTATTCGTTTCAATTAGTAAAATATGGTAAAATATGTTTTTGACTATCCTTTCGATTTAATATTTTTTTTATTCATCATTTTAAAAATAAACTTTTATCCGGTTTTCTAATTGGCAATATGTCAACTAAATTGCATCAGACTGGTTATCCAGACTGCTATAAGCAATTCCAGTTTGATTTTATATTTGAGGTAAAAGATTTAAAAATAATTTAAAGAAGTTTAAAAAACAAACCACTTAAATGTGTACAATAAATGCTGATTTAATTAAACAAGCTTAACCTTTTAGCAACCGATGTTATTCACTAGTAGTATTTAATAGATGCTTGATTTGTCATAGTGGTTTTCGCTTTTTTATTAAAGTTAGAAACATTACGCAAAGTATCGAATTTGTATTAACATTAATTTCCTATACATATCAAAAAGGTAGTTAAAATCTTTGCAAAACCATTTAATAATAATAATTTAATAAACATCAGCAGAGAGTATGAGATTTCATTACTTATTACATTAACCAATGCCTCTATTAACATTCACAATTAAATTAGATGAGTTGTAGTTGTCAAAATCTTAAAATTGATTTCAACTCAAATAAACTTCCAAATACCTGTTGCTTTAGTTGTCTGCGTTACGTTTTACCCAACTTATGATTTACAACTAATATAAGTTTTAGTTGTAAAAACTAACAAAAGCTAACAACTGTTATTTAGTAATTGTGTTAATGGCTAAAATTGAGAAAAACAATTCAAATGTATACAAAAAAAAAACCATAAAATATACAAACTCAACCTATTAAAAACATTTCGCATTGTTAAGCATGTCTTACGGGAAACGCCGCCAAAATACCAAAGAGACTTAGAAGCAATTCGACGTTCAATTAAGTAGCTCATGTCTTATGGGAAACGCCGACAGAATACCAAATTAAGTAGCCCAACCTCAAGAATATGGCCTTCGGCAAAATTGAAAATCTTGAGCTTATTTTCTTTTTATCCGCTTGGATCATTTCCAGATATACATATGTTTGACAGTTATAGACGAAAGAGTATATGAGTTGAATGAAGTCAACTTGTTCATTAATCCATCTGGTTGCCCTTTTGACTTAGATGTTTCTAATGCACTTCGTTCAGTTGCTGAGTTCTCAATAATGAAAATATATTTGAACGGTTGCATCAATTTAGAATTGAACTTATGTTTAAAATAAAAAATAAAAAAATACTACAAAAAATACTATTTATTCATTTAAAAGTTGTTAATAACTTAACGAAAACAATTTAAATTGGATGTGAATTGTAAAATAAAATATAGTTGAGTTGTGTTGTGTTGTAATACAAACTAAAGAATTTAACTGAGCTGTGAATCATGATTGGGCTTAAATTTTTCAAGTGCGGTATTTGCAAAAGTTTTTGTTCCATTACTTAGAAAAATTGCTTTATATTCTCATTTCTTAAATAGGGTCATCTCTTGATGTTTATGTTTATTATTCTTACAACTTGCTTTTCCCGCCTGAAGTTTCTTTAATATATCATCCAAAACCTGTCGCTGGTCAAAATATTTTAATGAAATTAATTTCGTTAAAACCGTTTAGTCCGTTTCAGAGGAAAATTACGAATTTTGACAAAGTATATAATCAATTTCGCCTTTAATATAATACAATATCTATGATCCAAGTTTCATGAAATTCGTTTAGTCGGTTTCTCAGTGTCCGGTTTTTATTTTTGAAAAATATATAAATTGTCTTATCTATCAAATGAAAAACTGCAAAAGTTCGAAATTTTATTCAAAACGATTAGTTTGTGACAGATTACATACACGCAATAAATAATATTTTGTTTCTTTAATCAGTAATTTTAATAATTAAAATATTAACTGATTAATTAATTAAATCAGTATTTTTTACTTTAATAAAAGTCTATTATTAATTCGTGAATTTCTGAAAATTAATTTTTTTTATAATTTCTCCTTTAAGGTTTCCTTAGCAAAACCACCTTCAGACAAAAAGAAAAAGGAAGAAATTTTACGTGCTCGTGAACGCAGGATGATGCAGATGATGCAAGGACGTCCTGGTGGCTTAGTAGGGTAAGTTCAGTTTTTTATAATAAATGTATATAAATATAGACACATACTGTACTTAAAACAAAATTTTATTCCAACCATTTAAAAAAATACATTGGCAAAGCAAAAACGGAATTCTTTAGAAACCCAGTTGGCTGAAAACAAAATTTTACATAACCATTTGTAACAATTTGGCAGTAAACATTTATTTAACGTTTTTAAGCTATTTTTTTTAAATTACCCTGTAATTTCATAATAAAAATTGGTCTCCATTGATTGAAATTAGCTTAGAAATGTTAATGTTGTAAGATAGCTTTATAACTCTTTGAAAATAATTTTAATTAATAACTTTTTTTATGCTTTTTTTTTCTTTTTATGTCCACTTTTTATATAAAATACCAATAACTTTGATTTAAAACCTTTTACGTTTGCCCCGGTTTAATTTGTATACAATTTATACACAATAACTACTACTACCACTGTTTTTTAATACCACTACTACTACTACTATAAATCTACTACTACCACCAACAACACCCTGTTTTATAAACAATTTGCTGCGTCCAACATAATTTATTTTTAATTGCAAAAAAAAAAAAAAAATATATATATATATATATATGTATAAATAATTACTTAATGTTTGTGTTATTCATCGATTTAAAACAAAAGCTTTGAACCATTGTCTCCATACAGAAATCTTTCACCAACACATCCAGGCATGATACCATTAGGTACGCCAATGCGTATACCAGGTGCTCCCAGAATTCCTCTACGTACACCAATGCCACGTGATTATGGTAAGTCTTAATAATTTTCTTATTGTAAATTTTTGTAATTATTACAATTTTAATTTATTCTTTAAAATTTTAAAATAAGTATTCAAGAAATAATTAGTATATTTTGTTTTCACAATTAAATACATTTTGTTTTTTTACTTTATAAAATTTCCAAAACATAATTCATTAAAATAATAAAACGTTTGATGTTCATAAATGCTAACGGTTCGTAGGACCATTATTAGAGCGGTTAGCAGCAAAATTTAAAACGAGTTTATAAAATTTTTTTGTTTGCAGTTGACATATAAACAAATTATAAAAAAATCAAATAAAAGGTTATGCGTAATTAGGGCTCTTTTTATAATTTAACAAAATTAGGTTTATATCTTTTTTTGTTTAGTTTATTTAACTTATTGTATTTTCTTAATTTTACTTATATACCCCGCTTTTTGTTAAAGAAAATGTTATTATTTCTTACTTTCAAATTCTCCTTTTTTCATTTATTCATTTCATCATTATTTAACCACAGTTTCCAATTCAAACTCTTTTCAAATCCCTGAAAGAAATTGTATGCCTCATTTGTTAAATGTATTTTTATCTAAATATTTTCAATTTTCAATGCACTTTCTTTCCTATGTTTCTTTTCTGTTTTTTTCTATTTTTCATTTACTGTCTTGTATGTAATTCTCATTTCCCATATTTAATATTTTCTTTTGCATGCTTTATTTTCTAACCTGTAACAAATTTTTTTTAATAAGAACGATTTTAAAATTTTCACCTTAAAAGAAAAACAAAATATTTTGTGTTTTTTATTCCATTTATTCAATTTTTTCATATCAATGTTTAACATTTTGTAACGGCCTTAATAAATACCTATATATACATACTTAACTAAAAAAAAAACGAACAAAATTTTATAAATAATTTTATAAAACATAAAATCTAGAGCATCATTAATTTTTACTTAAAAAAAAACAAACTTGTTGTTGACCATTAAAAAAACTATAATTTTTTTGTAATTAAATGTTGCAATTTTGTGTTGTTGTTTGTTCTCTGTGTAGCAAATGTTAAACACCCTGTATACTTATTGATGTTTTGCCGGTAAGTAAACTGTAAAATATTTTTGTGTCAAAAATACTTAAAACCAAATACAACATTACAATTTATCTCAAAAGCTTACACATTTTACACATTACTTTTTTTAAATTCTGGCATCTATTAAGAGGGTTTTATTTATGATAAGATACTGTTTTTAAATCGTTGTTTCTTTTTCGTTTGTTAAAATTGTTATAAATGGAATAAAAATTCACAATTATTTATTTATAAATCGTTTTTTATTTACTAATCGTCTATGTTAGATTGGCTGTAATAGTTTTCGATCACAAAAATGGCAATAAAAGGTCACATCGTATTTCGTTAGTTTTTGTTTTTACAACGAATTAAACAAGCCTTTTCTAAAGTCAAAACAATTGAAATTATGAAAAATTATGTAGCCTTTCGTATCAACAATTACATTTTAAAATTTGCTTTAATTTTTGTATTTATTTTTTTTTTTTATCAAAGTAATTTTCTGTTTAAAGTAGCTAGTAAAATAAAAAAAGTGTGATAAAAATAATTGCTTATTAAAACTCCCAAATCAAAAAGATATACTCAACGCTGGCAATTCTAATACACGGACACATCAACAATTTTTGTCCGATTATATAAGGTGTGCGATTATAAGAAGTACAAATATTTTATTAAATAATGGTCAATTTTTTTTTTATTTATTTTCTTTAGTCTAGTCTATGGTACTTGGAAGAAATATATGCAAATTAGACTGATTTAACTTAGGTTCAAGTTGAGCTGTTGAGCTTTAAAATTACTTTCAATCTGGCATGTTCTCACACTAGAAAAAATTCAAAGTCGTCAGGCGATTTGAAAACGCCAAATTAATTTTTAGATGTTCTGTGACTCACGTGTTTGCTTGCGAGTTGACATAACTTAAATGCTAAAAACACATGTTTTACCAAAACATATAAATTAAAAACTATACCGGAAATGCCAGCAGCATACATTTCCAAAGTTCATTTCCAAAAATAGATAATGCGTTTGGTCACTGTTTTAAGAACATTTTTTAAGTTGCGTATTTAGCAAAAATTGTATGAAAAATCGACTAGTTTTGGTGCAAAAAAGACACATTTAATATATACGTCATTTTATTCTTTGTTTAAGGTTTACTTTTGTGCAAATTCCTCAGTTCTTTTTGGTATACTTTTGTGAGTTCAAGTGTCAGAACATGTATTGGAATGCAACAAAAGTTGCCTCTAGCAAAAAACGGTACATTTGTTTTAATGCTTCATGATAAAAATTTCCTCGTCTTCAGAGTGTTCAAGCTGACTTATCCAAGAATGGCATTCAAAGTTTTGTTCTGTGTGTTTTGTGAGTGCGAACAAACAAATTCGATGTCCGTAAACTGGCACTTAATACCTAGCTTTTTAAGAATAAAAGGAACAAACATTTGAAAGCTGTTTGAGCTGGAAATAGTTTTGATATCACTAAAGTAACTCTTAAGGCTGTTTTGAAGCTATTGAGTAATAGTAAAGTTTACTCTCATACGCTCTGTTAAAATTGGATTTTCCAATTGCTAAGCGTTGGCGCGCTATTTGAGCTGGTCTCGTACATTTTGTATGCGAATGATAATTTTTGACAGATTGCGAAATTGATTTATATAAGCACATGCCTTGTAGGCCTATACTGATGATGGACTTACTCCACGGAGTGAATTATTCACGATTTTCCAGTGCCTCCTTGTGGCGTGCAAGGCTCACATAGGTCGCAACTTTTTGCCATAAGTTTGTAGCCATATAGACAAGCTGCTTGCTTAAGAGTTCGGGCCTTCTAATGTTCTAAAGAACATCAGCCCTTAGCCAACTCACTCATCCAACCATCACCACTTTTTCCTTACACTACAGGTATCTGTTGCAAGACAACAGCACATTGCTAATAACCCCCCGAAAACTGATATGCACCAATGTTATCTTGCTATTTTAGGTTGGAACCACAGCCAGAACATGTAGCCAAGGTAGGCACCTCAATCACGACTTTACTTTTTTTAGACCTGTGTTCTTTAACTACCGAGTTCCTCCCTTTTCCAATAAAAATATTTCTTCCTTCATAGCTTCTGTCCACTATTTACTATTTTTACTGTATAATGCCTCTTGAAAAGTATTAGGAATTTGCATCTCTACCGTTCTTGGTATATCTTTCTTGGATGCCCTGGCTTGTCATTTCGAGTCAATTTAGGTTTACCTGGCCATTACTAGAGCTTAATCATTTGTTTCTTTCAAAAAATAATAAATATTCTTCAAGAGAAATATCATGTTCTTGAATATCAGAGGTTCGTGGCTGATTTAGTTCGTTTTGTTACTGATATGGTTCTATTATATTCTCCTTATCAATAATTTCTTCAAAATCGATAAAATTTCCTTTCACTTCACCTCCTTCTTCACCCGCAATTTTATTTTCAATAAACCACACATTTCTGTCTTCAATAACTTCACGATTTTCTTTGTCATATAGTCAATATGCTTTAGATACAAGGGAATATCTCACCATACTAGTGCCTTTTGGTTGAAAATTTCTTCTCTTTCTATTAAAACGACTGCTTAAAATGATTTACACTTGGCTTACGGTCATTTCGTACTTCATATGGTGTGTTGCCATTTATAATCTTAGTGGAGGATCTATTGCATATATAAACTGCTGTTGCAATTGCTTCGGCCCATAGATTTCGATTTAAACCAGAATCTATAGGCATATATCGTTATGTGTTGAAGGTCGCAAGCACGCGCTGTTAACTATTACTGCAACGCCATTTTACTAAAAAATTTATAACATATCTTCAAAGTCCAAAAGGCTTCTGTTAAAATGTAAAAAAAAATGTTCTTTTCAGCAATTTCTGTTGAATGTGAAAAACTGTTATTGAAGTTTTTCTTAACAAAAATATTATCATATACCCGTAAGAGAAAAAGTACGTTGAATTCATGAAATCCCTTTCACCAAATAAACGGAACGCACGAACCTGTATACTTTTTAGTTGCTCGATAGTCATTAATTCTCCAGTAATCTGGAAGAAGTATATTTTCCCTGAAATGAGCGAAATGTAGTCTATTTAACATCCTCATATAATGTTTTGTAGCATATACCCGTAATAACGATTAAAGTTCTATTTACGCGATCGTATTGTATGACTTATGCACTCTACCTTTAATATGTTTGTATATTAGGTAAATCTCATTGATTTCTAAGAAAGTTTTATATAAAAATCTGTTCTTTTACACTTTTTAAAGAAAATATTGGTAAAAATGTAGTGGTGAGGGCGTGGAAATGAACTATGTCATTGCTGACCCATAACAAACACCCGGAAAATATTATTCCTAAAAGCTTCAGACACGCCAGATTATAGAACTTTATTTTTGATTTTAAAACCTTTCAATTCAAGATTATTCGATTTTTTGAGTATAAATCTGTTTCCAGAGTCTAAAATATTATTTTAAAAGAATTTGTTGTGGTTATTATTATTATTATTTTTTTTGCTGAGGATTATTTTTATCACAAATTGTTTTTCTTTAGTTAAAAATTATTAATAAATGTTGTTCCATTTGGTTTTTGTATATTACTCTTTTTTATTTATTTTCTCTTTGGATTTTTTTTACATTTAATTACTTTTTAATTCGATACGATTGATTGCAAAAAAAAAACACAAAACTCCAATTTATTCCCTGCAAATGTTTTATAGATTATGAATATGACTTTTATGGTTATTCGGATTATCGCGGTGCTGGCTACAATGATTCGTATTATGAAGATTTCTATCGTACCTATGATGGAGAATATTACTTTGATTATCCACCTGGTGGTGTAGCACCACTGCCACCGTCTGTTGGTAGTGGCGCTAATGCCGGTGGTTTACCAAGATCTACGCGTAATAATGTGGTGGGTTTTTAATTTTTTTCTTCCGTTTCTTTTTTAAATTTTGCGTATTTTAATTTTAATTCCTTTAAAAAATAAAATATTTAGTTTAGTTTTTTTTACTTTTTCCAAATTTTCTTTAATTTAATTTATAAAAATTTTTTTTAATTTATTAAATAATTATTTTCCAAATTTGTCTATTTTTTCCTGAAACCACAAAAAGTTAATGGATTATTACAACAACCACCAAAACTACAAGTACCACATTTTAAACATCACAAAACTCTTAACGAAATTTTTTACTAAAAATTCGTTTTTCATTTCACACCACATTTTATCTCACAAAGGATTCTGTGTATCTATTTAATTAGATGACATTGAAATAAGTTTAAAATCTTTTGGTTTAAATTTCAAAATTTGTTCAATTTTGTATAACAAAAATTTAAAAACAATTTATCCATACATAGATAATAAATAATTAATTTGTGAATTAAAAATTTGGCAAAGCATTTAAACGGGTTATTTTAGTATTTTTTTAATTTTTACTACCATAATTCATCCTACTAAAAACTACAATTTCGAAACAGTCAATCAGCCATTTCATTAATCAGTCAGCCTTTTTTCAAAATGGTCTCTCCAACACTCAATAGTTCCTTAATAAATTAATTTTATTTCATATTTATTTATGTGTGCTATTTTACAAATACTTTAAAAATGCTTTTATATATTTTGTTTTATTTTGTGCACATTTTCATTGCTTTTTTATTTTAACCGCTTTGTTATTTTTTTAATTAATTATATTAAATTTCATTTGCTTTTAAGTTTTTATTTTTTATTGTTTTATTAAGCATCAATTTATCAGCCATGTCACAGAGCTTAATTCCGTTCGGAAACGGAATTGAATTCTTTTTTTACTTCTTCAAAAAACGAAAAACTAAAAAAATTTTCGGAATGAGATCATTTCTAATTGCAAGAATGAAACTAGTATTATCTTACAAAATTGATTTCATTCTGACAAAGTTTTAAATGTTCGTTTTTTGAAGAATTGAAAAACCGATTTAATTCCATTTCCGAATGGAAGTGAATTCTGTGACATGGCCGTATGTATTCTTTTTTTTTTTTTGAGCTGAATACCAAAGTGCTATTACTTTTATGATTAGTTATTATTCAAAGAATTTTAGTTGTTAAATAGTTGCTTAAAAAATATAATTTGCATAAAAAATAGGACAACAAGAATTTTGATAAAAAAGATTATTTAAAGATGATAAAAATGTGCCCTCGAATTTTTGGCAACTGATCTAATAATAAAACATAAACAAAAATTGCATTCTAAAAACCTGTAGAAACCGGCTCTGGCGTTGAAGCTGAAGAAAATAGTTACAACTAAAATTTACCAGCCATAGAATTTCCACGATTTTTAACAATTAAAAACATCAAGTATTACTACACAGCTGAATCGGCATTCGTTGGTTTTTATTAAACATGGAATCCTGGATCAAAGGATCATGAGCAAGTGAGTCATTGCAACACTAGCGTTTACCGTTAAAATAATGCAAAATGCTGTAAAGTTTTATGAATCCATTGAAATGCTCTGCGTTTCGGCTAGAGATAGCAAATTTCAAAACTATCTTGATACTCCTAAAGATATATAAACAAAATGCTTTTTCCAAACCAAGTCTATTAGTTATTTTGAACTTCAATAAATATTATGATGTATCTAAGAAAAACTAATCAGTCTTGTCACATGACTGATTAGTTTTTCTGACTCATGACTCATGCGCTGAAACTCACATTTCGCAAAAAAAATGTGATTATTACTTCAAGTCACAAAATTGGTGTGTTGAAGGTCGCAATCACAAAAAATGTTGCTATTTGAAGTGAAATGGTGGAGTGAACTTAAAAAAAAAACTGGCTCATATTACAAAAACTAATGATCAAACCGTAGAACTGGAAGCTTCAAAATAAGATTTACCATGTTTTTTATTTATTTTTATGAAAAAAATTTATAACTTCAATTAACTCCATTTTTATGTGATTGCTGTGTTGCATTTGTTTACTTTAAAAATGGCGACTTCTGATTTTGCTACTAGTTTTTTCCCATACAAAAAGCAAGTGCTACCAAAGTTTACACATATTTTTGCTCAAATAAATCGCGTGATCTTCAGCATACAGAAAAATTGAAATATAGAAATTAAAAAGAATAATTATTGGCATAAATAAATAATTATTTTGTTTTTATCTTGGACCAGTACTCAGGAGATGACCCCTACATAGCTTAGGGGAAAGAGGGAATAGTGTTTGTGGACGTTAAACTTTCACCTATCATAAGGATACGGAAAAGCCAAAACAAACATTATCGCAGCGATTAAAGTGTTGGAATTAAATTAGTTACAACGGATTAGCGCCCAGTGCTTATACTAATAAATGAAATGTAATGAATTATATTACATTAACATAATAAATGAATTAAGCAGTTAAAATTTGTTTCTTTAGCAATAACATTTCCTTATTTTCTCAACATTATCAAAAAAGCGGAAAAAAACAAAGCATTGTTAATATACCTAAAAGTTTACAATATCATTATGTTGCCTCGTAATCGTTAAGATAACATTTAAACAACTTTTAAAGTTAAAAGCACTAGAAGTCGATGCCTTTGTTTTGGTTACAAGCGAGTCAAAGGGAAATCAACGCGAAATATGTAACTCTCTCTATAAAAGCGATTATTTCGTTAATATTAATCTGTGAACTTCATTGGATGTTTATTTTGAAGCGGATTTAAAATATGTCAAAGTGGTAGAGAAAATACGATGCTTTTTATTTTCAGAAGCTAGGAATAGTTAATAATATAATATATAATATTACTTACTGCATATTTTTACGATGCCCCAATATTTGGCTCTAGGGGACTTGAGATTTTTCACGATCAAATACAAAATATGTAAAATAGTGATTCAATAATGTACAGAATAAAGAACTTTACATGATAGATCTTTATATCCACAAAATGCGGAACTTCAATAAAAAGAAAAAATATATGTGCATATGTATATAACGTGTGTGTAACTTTCATATTTTCAAACTATTTTTTTCAATTTGGAAATTTGTAAACAGTGATTACATTCGATTAGATGCGGTTTTAAGCCAACTGCCCCGACAGACTTCTTTCTATCAAAAGTTGACAAATGTCTTTCAAAATGCGACTGAAAAATAAATAAATTAATTAATCTATTCTATTTTTCTTATACTCTTTTTGTTTACAAAGTTTTGTTTTCACTATTTTCCTTCCAATTTCTAAATTGTTTCTCAATACAAAAACATTTCTTATGCGAAAATATGAAAAAAATTCGCCGGATTGATCCAATCCTTATATCGGGTTTTCCCATAATTTGTTTTTTAAAACAAAACGTAAACCATTTGAGATATATCCAAAACTTTGTGATTAACTTGAAATACAATCACAACATTTATGGATGCAACTCGACTTCGCTCATATAGCCACCGCCGGCATGTCGGCAGCGATTCGTTCGACACGATGGCTCAGTCACATTTCGGCCGTAATGACCGCTATTTCGCGTTCAATGTTGGCTCTGGGCTCTTCCAACGTCGTCGGCTTGTTGGCATAGGCCAATTATTTAACGTAGCCCCAAAGAAAAAAGTCTAGAGGCGTTAAATTGTACGAACGAGGTAGCCTATTGGTTGCCCAATTTCTTGAGATAACACGCTCACAAAATGTTCTCTTCAATAAATCGATTGTAACGTGTGCTGTGTGGTACTGTTAAAAAAACATGACCTTCAAGTCCATGTTTTCCTATTCGGGTCAAAAATGATTGGTAATTATGGTGCTATAACGATCGTTATTCACAGAAACGTGAAGATCGTTAATTTCAACGAAAAAATATGGTCCAATGACGCCGCCGGCATGTAACCCGTACCAAACAAATATTTTTTGTGGATGAAGTGGTGATTCATGAAGCACATGTGGACTTTCACCAGACCAATAACGCCTATTTTGGTTATTGACGAATCCATTGAGACAAATATGAGCTTCATCTCTAAAGACGATTTTGAGGTAACATACATCATCCTGTGTCGCACCTTCTCCCAAGCACAATTGAAAGCGTATGCCGCGTGAAAATGTCCATTGACTTTAATTCTTGAGTCAGTTTGATTTTGTATGGGTAGAAAACAAGATCTTTGCACAAAATTCGCCATAAAGTGGTCTTGGCGATGCCCACTCCTTGAGAACTCCGCGGAATCGAGTGATTTGAATCGTTTGCTACGAACGCCTGAACGGCAGCGATATTTTCGTCGCTTCGTCCAACCCGTTGTCTCACTGACACGGTAGCATCACACAATGAATATGTAGACCCAAATTTTTGCACTAAACTTATTGCTTGTGTACTAGGACGAGAAAAACAACTTTAAAGTTGGGGTCTCGACTCCGAGCTTTTAAAAAAATATGTAATTAGTTAGGCTTCTAAAAGTATGCAGCTTTTTAAAAAATCGGTGCGTTCACTTTTTCAATTTTAAATATATAGATTCATTAGTGAAAAAACCTTTCTCCAGTAAGAAAAAGAGAAATTGTTCATTTTAAGTGTGCAAAGTGTCGAAAACTTCTCTCTCACAACCTTATTTAGAAAATGACTGCATATCGCCCATTTACTATAATAACGTCATAACTCCAAAAATTGAGAGTCCGTGCTAAGACTGCATAATTGTTAACAGTACTACACTTTGTAATGAGTCAGAACCCCATCTAAATGGCTACTAAACTGTACTCTTTGGAAGGTATTTTCTAAACTATATATATATGTTTTAAAACCTGTGTTGGAACTAAAACTTTTAGGGCCATTATTACATTTGGCGAATAGTTAATAATAATAGCTTTTATCTTGCAAATAATTATTATTTTTTGTTATTACAAGTTAAAGTTAACGTGAAAAGTTACTGATAACTTACCATGGTAAATTTCAAAGTTAACTTTAAGCTATTAAAGCTGCCATATTGTCTGCTTAAAATTTTCTAACTTCAGTTGCAGAAATGTTGAAAATTTAATGGTGACTTTATCGTTCACGTTAACTAATATTAAGGTTAACTATCAAGATATTTATCGATAGTTAACATTAGGATTTTATCTTACAGATAACTATTATTATTATTATTTTTTGGTATTACAAGTTAACATTAATCTGAAACGTTGCTGATAATTTAACAGCAGGTTTAACTTTAAGCATTTGAAGCTGCCATATTTTCTGCTGAAAATATCTTCAGTTGTAAAAATTGTGAACTTTATCGTTCACATTAACTAATAATAAGGTTAATTATCAAGAACTTCATCGATAGGTAGCAAATCAGCGGTGTTAAAATGTTTTTCATACACTTTTTTAGAAATCTATCATAATCTGTTTTAACATCCTTTTTTAAGCAAAAACCAAAAGATGTTTTTAATTTGTAATTGTTATGGCTCATAGAACACTACAATTTTTGTTACGTTTCTTTTTTTCATGTATCACATTTTCTTTGATGTCTTATAAACTATGCAATTGTATTTTTTAAGCACTTGTAAAATAAATAGCTTTAATTTGCTTTAAGTAAATTTCTTATCGCTAGTCAAAAAAAACTTTATGTATAATTTTTTAAATTACAAGAAATGTAGCGAAAAGAAGAATCCCAAATGTAGTGAAACTTTCTTTAGTTTTGCGTATCTAGAAAACGCGCCTGTTACCAGAAAACTGGTAAATTGTTCAAAAATTTTGTAGCATTGAAAAATATTCAAATCTTCAAAGCAGGTATAACAAAGTTTACCATTTTGCCTAATAAAAATGATCTATAGATATATTTTTAGGCAATGCAAATACTTTATAAATATATTTCATAAAAAAAAAATTAGTAAAAAATTTAATTTTCTATATTTTTGGCAAATTTCTATAAAAATTCTGTCAAATACACATTTAATAAACATAAAATATATTTTACGAATACGTCCTTTAATTATTATTTCAATAACAAAAACAGGCAACTTTAATATGTGTACCCGATTCTTCGATTTGCTACATTTTTTAACGCTTTGTATATGCTTTAATAGTTAATTTTATTTTTCAAAAAAAAAAAATCCAAAACTATATTAAATAAAAAAATAAGATGTGTCAATCGCAAAATTTTCTTAACAGAAAAAATAAAAATAAAAATCGCATTCTTAGTTCATATGTCTGTCTTTAAGTTTAAAAAATATCTCAATAGTTTATTTAAGGCTTTTTAAATTTATATTTGAATATTTAAAACTTTTAAATTTATTACCGAAAAATAAAAATAGAAGGATTTGTTTTTATTAGAACAAACAAGTTTATTATAATTTTTCTTAATTTTAGTATATATTTTTTTAGTTTTTTTACAATTTTATAATTTTGTTTTCTATAATTTTTTTCAATATTTTTACAACAAAATCAATTAAAAAAATCATTTTAAACACTTTAAAAAATCTAACGCGTTCATTTTCGATTTTGTTTTTTCTTTTTCTTTTTTCTTTTTTATGTTGATATTCAAACTCAATTATGAAACAAACAATGAAAAATCGTCTTAAAAAAATTATATATATGTTCGTCAAAACAAAAACTTTAATTTACTTACTAAAAACAACAACTCAAAAATATTTTTTATCTTCCCCATAAAACAAATTGCATAATTGATTTATAATTAACAATACTTTAAATTTATTTACAAACACCAACCCTGAAAAATAAATTATTCTACAAATTATGAACTCTATGAAAAAATTATTTTGAAACCAAAAAAAAAAAAAAAAAACAACAAAATTATGATTGATCAAATTCCTATAAACAACCCTTTTTAAAAATAATATTTGAAATATTATTTTGGAACCTCTTTATTTTACCAATCACCAAATCTCCCTACCCGCTACAAAAAATATGAAACGTTCGAAAACCCCTCAAAATTATTTATATTGAATATTTCTTAACTTTAAAACTAAATTCAAACAATCTGAATTAAAATTTGTTACGTTTTATGAATTGTAACAAACCAAACAACAAAATTATCTGAAAAAACTTGGCGATCCATATATATATTTTATATAAAACGAATATTAAAATATGGTCAAAATGGATAATTGGAACTAACACCAACTCTACTACAACAACGACGGATCCGATAATGTTAAACTTAAATGCTGGATTGCTTAAAAAAATGGTAACAAACGATGTGATCGATGTCTTCTTAACTTTTTGCCATTATTTGGTTGTTAAATAATATTTAATTTTGTAAATAATCATTTCAATGATTATGTTAACGTTGGCGATAATTATTATCTTAATGGTAATAATATCAATAATTATTTGTGTGGGTGTATGTATATTTGAAATAATGTATGAAGGGGGTTGGCCGTGGGCGTGGAATCACAGCGCGTGGCCGAACCGTTGGGCTCCGTGGCAACATCAATCGTCAGGGGGCCCCTCAAGCGGCGGTGGTGGCGGCGGCGGTGGCGGCTCAACGGGGGGCCACCGTTCAGGGGGCTCTGCAAGTAACCGGGGGGGTCCGTGGGGTGGGACAAATTCGTCCCAGCGCTCGTGGCTCTCAGCACGCCAAACCGCTACAAAATTTTCCAGGTGAGAAAAAACTTTAAAAACAAAAAACAAACCAAACAAAAATTAAAAAAAAAACAAATTACTACCAATCATCTTGTGTCTCTTCTCTATGATAAAAAAAAACACAAATTCAATTAACATTTTCTTTTACAAATTAATGCAACAATTTGCCACAATTTGTTACATTGAAGAAAGTAAAAATTAAAAAAACAATTCCTTCCTCCCCTTCAAAATGTTGAAACAAAGTCTACACAAACACTTGAACTCTTTTTTATGTTGAATATAATTAATATTTTATTTTATGTTTATTACTCCATTAACTATTATCATTATTATTATAATTATAGTTATTATAATTATTATTTTTTGTATAACTCGTATTAAGCTGTACTGTTTAGAATTCTAAAACTTTTAATTAATTTTATTATTTCCTTTTAAACAAATTAGCTATGAAAATATTTCCAGTTAAATACTTAATTTAAAAAAGTTATAATCAATATAGAATAAAAACCAACAACATACTTTACACACACATTTTATTTTACATTTTCTCTCTCACTTACGGTCATACATTTAAAGGAATGAAATTTTGGGTTTTTCCTATATATTTTAAAATTTATATTTTTAAGAGTTTCATTTTATAATACGATGACAAAATAGAAAAGTAGTAAAAATCAATCTCATGTTGTCAGAAACAAATTTACTTCATCTAAACAAATTCTAGTTAATTTTTAACTTTGAAAGTTTTGCTTAAAAACATTTTGTTCTTTTTGGTTATAATTCAATATTCGACAGCTACAACAAATTGTAGCTGTAACTTTTTCTGTAGTTCACCAAAAATATTTGCCTGTTGCAAATTAGTCATAATTGTCAATGTATTCATACTGCAAACTCATATACGTATGTAAATGCGGGACGGAAATGCTTGTCATGTGACAACAAAAAAATTTGTTTTCAGCACCGCATTATTCTTTGCAATACACATTAATGATAAGACAGATTGGCTCCCACATGGCTGCAACAACAATAATACATTTTTGGGAACAATGCTAAATTTGTTTCAATAAATTGTGTTTTATTCTCTCATTAAAGTTTTTCTTCTTCATATAAATGTCAGCATAAGTAGCAAAAGTTCTCAGTTTTATTTTTAAGGAACAATTTTTTTCGCTGTGGTAATTATTTTTCCAACGTGTGGAAAATAGGATAAGAGCACTGCTTTCAGTTTCTGTTAAGCTTTGATTAAACGTTCAAACTTGGCATGATAGCTGATGATAAGAGAAAGATAGATATAGAGAGTGTGTGTTTTGCCTTACACTATCATACTAAGTTGGTCGACCATCAGCATACAGCTAGAATTATTATTTTTTAACTAATTTTTGCATTTGATTCCCCTTTTCTAATTTTTCCGCAAGCTTTTGGTAAGGCTTGCTGTAAGTTTCTGCTATGATATATTATACTTTTTATTTGCCATGATTCTGGCAAACTTTCGTGAATTTTTTGAAAAGTGCGCGCTTTAGTCAAGCTATCTTTACTGGTCGCTTCCGAAAGTACTAATGATATTTTTTTACATCAAACTGACAAATACGAATTTTGCTCTATAAAACAAGTATGATGGCATGCCATCCGGCATTAATTGTTGTGCCAAGTTTGATCGTATAATAGACACTTTATATAATTTTTAGCTCCTACCCTGGCCAAAGCAAATGTTTAGGTAAAATTTGCTTAGGTAAATTTAATTTTTTTTACTTCAGCTTGTGAAAAAATCAATAAATTCCATTCCAAACTTTTAAGACCAAACTATATTTTTTTAACGTTTCAACTGTTTTAACGGGGACACAATATTTTTGTTTCTTTGTTTTTTAACTTTACCGTATTAAAAAAAGTGAAAGAAACATTTTCCAGAGATCAGTGCTTAGAGGAAAATTTTTGCTTTTAAAGTATTTTATTTATTTATTTCATGTTTCTGGGTATGTTTCATAATATCAAAAAACTGAATGTGAGAAAATTTTCCAATTGAACGCGACAAATACAGAAAGCAATGCATATAACATTTTGCCAAGATAAATTTCGAAATTTTGAAACCGTTGTAGTAATACTACAATGAGCGAAGCAAAGCTTTTTGTG
The DNA here is from genome assembly GCA_914767995.1 of Thecocarcelia acutangulata. NCBI lineage: Eukaryota > Metazoa > Arthropoda > Insecta > Diptera > Tachinidae > Thecocarcelia > Thecocarcelia acutangulata. The sequence continues at coordinate 105,396,593 of OU612094.1, read as the reverse complement.
ATCTATTTAAGTGCATTCTTATTTCTTAAATGTCTCCTCCCCTGGCTGAAGTTAAAATTTAGCTTTTTTTTGGGATAATACGAAAAATCTCAACATTAAGTTTTCACTTTTCGACAGGTGAAAGCCAATTGTTTTTTTTTAGATTTTTGAAAAAATTATAAAATTTATATTTTTTAAACAAAATTTTGGCACCAAAAATACGCCTAAGAGAATTTTCTAACGAATGTACCGATTGTTGCTTTTATTCTAAATAAAATTAAATTACGAGAAAAGTATTTTTCAACTTCTAATAAAGTAGGAAAGCTATCTTAAAGACAGCTTCAACTATTTAATTACATGTTAAGTCATCTTTTAAAGTATTTTAATGTCTACTGCTAATCTGTTCAGAGAAAAACTTGTTTGCTTTTAGACTATTTAATTTATCGCCTCGGTGGAAAGTACAGTCGTAATATTAAACAAAATAAAAATTTTTTTCTTCAAGCATTTTTTATTTTGAGCATTTTAAAATAAATTATTTCGTTGGCGTTCGAAAAGAATGAAATCATATTTTCTTCCTTTTCTTTTTAGAAAAATTATTTTATTCACGTTCCTTTCTTCATTAACCTTTTATTTCACTTTTTTAAACTGTGTTTTCTTTTTTAAAACAAATCATTCCTTTGAATATATGCCTTAATTTTATTTACAGTCTAGGAATATTTTAATAAATATAGTTTTATTTAATTTTCTTTTAACATTAAACATATATTTATACAATATATCATCTATTTTTAACTACTACTTAACTACTATTTTTAAAATTACTTTAACTTTTTATTTTCAAAACATACTTTTACTGCAAATTTTTTTTTAATTTTAGTATTTATTTTATTTTAAAAGAACAAAACAACTTCCAACCCTGTAAAAATTATACGTTCTAATTTTAAAAGAATTAGTTATGAAGATGAACTTATTACACTGTTAAAATTCTTGTGTTGAATTATAATTGATTGTTTTCTGTTTTAATTTTTTATTTAAAAAAGCTAATTTTAAAATAAAAGATAATTTGTAATAATTTTAATTTTGTTTTTCAATAAAAATTCATTTTTAATTGAAAAATTTTTTTCTTTTTATTTGATGGAAATCCTAAATAAATTAAAGTAATTTTAAATAATTGTAAGATTTTATTTTTTTTGTTTTGTACTTGATTTAAAAAATTAAATAAAAATAAAGTAATATTTTCAAATGACAAAAATGTTAATATCTTTTTCTTGCTTTAAAAAAAAATAAATAAATAGGTGTTGTCGTTGTTGTTGTTTTATATTAAATAAACAAAAACATACTTGTTCGTTTAATTCTTTTCTCTTTTTATTTAAAAAACAATTCTAAAGAAAAGCATGTTTTTGTTGTAATTTTTCTTCTTGAATCAAAAAGCAGTAAAAGTGTTTTTGTGTTAAACCTATAAAAAAAAATGTTGGTTTATATAAATATTTATGTTTTTCTTTATCTTTATCGTTGTTTTCCACTCTTTCTCCTACTCTCGTTATCTAGAAAGTTCTGTTACGTTAAGCGTGTGTGTCTCTGTGTGTGTGTTTTCTTTTAATTAGAAAAATATTTACACTTTTATTATAGAAAAAAGAAAGAATCGATTAGTATTTAAAAAAATAATTTTTATATTTTTATTGATTAAAACTTTTTATTAAAAACCATAATTATAACTTGTGTTTTATTTACCACTTATCCTCTAAAGCCCTTCCTTTTTAGGTTGTATAACTGAAAAAATCCTTAAACAACATAATTTTGTTGTTGTTTTTTTTTTTATTTTAGGATTTTTTTCAACATAATTTCAAAAAAGACGTTTTGTATATATAATTTTTTTAAGATACTAAAAATACATTTACAAATTAAAAAACAAAATCACAATAGTTATTAATAATGGAATTTGATTTGATATCCGGAAAAAAATATATTGGTGAAAATAACAATGATTTGGCCTATTTTATTTGATCTCATTAAAAAAAAAAAAAAAACAATTCGAACATGCATACATTTAATTTATGTATAATTTTGGCTTTTAAGAATTTAATTAAGTCCTTTTACAAATTAACAACAAAAACAGAAAATCTCTTTTAATTGTAACAAACCTAACCTCAAACTAACCTTTTAATGATGCAATATAACCTCAAAGTGAAAAAGTATTTTTTAGTTTCAGTCTAGGTCTAGTTATCTTAACAATCTCAAACGTTTGACGCCCGTTCACAAATGTCATTTGTATTGAAAATCAAGCCAATTTGCGAAACTTTTCTAAACTGAATATAATAGACTTTTTGCGAACAAAATTATTTAATTTGAATTCCAAACAAAAAAGTTATACTACTGTTTAATGCAAACATTTTAGGGGTTTTAATTAGTTTCAATTCAATCTAGTATAGCTTATTATTGCGGTTTTGAAACATTCTAATTACTGTTTTAAAAGTGCAGATTTTTCGTTATTATGTATTCATTTACACACTAAACTCTCAGAATGGTTTTACGCGAAAATACTTTTTATTTACTGCTACTTCCACTATTTCGAATAAAAATTTTGAAATTTGTTTTAATTGTATTTATGCGAATAAAACTATTTATTCGAAATAGAGAAAGTGGCAGTTAGTTTTACATTTCAGAATACGGGATTTTATAATTTTATTATGTATCGCCATTTTGCACAAAAGGTTAACCTATTTCTTGCATCATGCTCATTGTACATTGCTCATGTTTTCGAACACAAAATGCAAAAATATAATCGTAAAGTGTCATCTAAAATGGTGAAGAGATGTAACAAAAAGCTAATATTTCTTATTTAGATAAGCGTTTCTGATTATATCAAAACGACCGACTTCGAAATACACCGTAATAAAATTTTAACGGCTTCTTAATTCTCTTGTTATATAAATAAATGCAAATAGCGATTATCATTTATAGATAATATTATATGCTCTTTCATAGCAAGCAATTCGTCTGTATAGGATACTTGTATCACTTTGAACTTTAACGTAAAGTCTAGTAGGACTCTTGTGCATATATAGAAAAATTATAATTGCCTTTCTTATTAAGTATATGCGCCAAATTGTTCTGTAATATACTGTTGCACATATTGTCCTATACTAGTTCTGGGCAGAATATTTCATTTATGTGAATCATTCATTAATTGTTTTCTTTCATCTTTCTCAATACTACACTTCTTGCAGAATGAATGAAAATATTATGATTATACCAGGTAGTAACATAAAAAGTTGTTGTACAGCAACCACAGACATTATTTTCCTTTTTCCTGCTTGGTTAGCGAATCTACAATACGTCTAAGACTAAGTTTTGTAATGACTTGAGTACACTTGTTATCTTTAATCTATTACAAAATAGCCGTAGCGATGTTTAAAATTCGCCAATCATAACAAAAGCCATTACTATTATGTTTAATTGATTAATCCGATATTAATAAACGAATAAAAAATTAAAAGGAATTATGTAAAAAATATATTTTGAGGTAATTTTAATGATTTTTAAATATATCATTTAATATGTATCAGAGCGCAAAACTACAGGATGCCTACATATATACGGCCTTCCGATCAGCAAGAATACGACAGCAAAAGAAAATAGAGGCACAATACAGAAATATTTCATTCTTTCACCCAAATAAATCAATCAGTTGAAGTAACTCACTCATGAATGACTCATGAATGACCAACCGAAATGCTACCAGAAAAGTTGGTGGTAAACATCATTTTTTATACTTTTTTTCCATCTTTTAACTTTTTGCTTCTCCATTTGTAGTTTGCTTTTGCTTAAGCTTAAAAACTATCACGTTTTTGGTTAGGTAATGTTACCATTCGATATTTTATCACATACAAAGTGTATAAAAGCAAAGCAACTATAAAAAAAAATGACAAAAAATTACATTCCTATCACAAGGAATAAACTGATGCAATATTTCCAGATCAACGACGAAATTTCTTGACATCTTTGACAAAATATGTTTGCTATGTATATTACAGAGTATGCAAAAACTGATATCTTTTTTATTCTCTTACAAAAATTTCTGTAATTGTTACACACATTAGTAAATATGCCAAATTGGCAAGTAGTTTGCTTGTTGGCATTAGTCGAACTGGTAACTTTCTTGTGCTTTTACAACTCTATATTACATTCTTCATACATTTTTTTTTTGTCTGAAACAAAGAATGGTCTTATTTTAGAAATGCATCTGACTGCGCGGCAACTATTGCGCGGTGTGTTCTAGAAAGCAAAAACACTTCAAATATCTTAAAATCCAACATATTATGCACAAAAAACATCACACGCGCATCCTATGAATTGCTGATGGAATTGAGGAGTAGGTATTAAATTTGTTCGTATGCATAGAACTTCATGTCAAATGCTAATCTGTTAAAAAAAAACAAATCCATTAATAAAAAAAAGGAAACTTTACATTTATTATGTTCTCATATTCAAGATTATAAATAAAATACTTTTTTTTTGTTTGCGCATCAGCAACGTAAACTAATCACAGTTATGCAGCAATGTCGCTTTTAGCACTCGGAAAATGTTGCACATTTTTAAGAGCAGTGGTGCCTTTATACTGTATGTTCTGGATAATGCGGAAATATCGTTTTTGATCTTGTCTAGTTGTACATTTCAATTCTAAAAAATTGGCTAACAAAATATTGCATCTTTTCTAACTACAATGCACGTTTTACCCTTTCAAGAGAAAGAAAAAAAAAAAATTGTTATTCTGTTAATTTTTTCAGGCGAATTCTGTTGCTTTTTAGTACCGTTCTTTTTCAAAATGTTAAATTATACTACTTAAAAAAATCAATGTCATTTCATAAAGTTTTAACAAATAGCACAAAAAATGCGTTCAATAAACAAGTAAAAATTGATATTTCAGCTTTTTCCTTTGTTAGCAATGTTGCACTTTTTACCCCTTAAATATTTTTAATAATATTTTTTAGCTGTTCTGTCCCTGTAATACAAAAGCACAATTGGTTTTAATTAAAAAATTCCCCAAAAGCTTGCAGTTTTTGCCAATTTAAAAAATAAAATCATCATTTTCTTTTAAATGATTTGAATGGTACTTGACAAATATAAGAAATTGAAAAAATCTTTTGGCTTCAAATGTAGACTTTTAAATGTTCTGTTTTATGGAAATAAAAAAAAGATCTATAATATTAAACTGTTTCCAGATTGGATAGGTATAGTTTAAATAAGCTCAATAAGGTCGTAGGTTTTTATTACTCGTATTTTGTTCCGTTTTTCCTGATTTTGTTAAATTAATTATCAAAATAAAGAACATCAACATCATTTTCGCAAAAACTCGAAACTAGATATTTATTTTAAAATATTTGCACCCACAATTTTTTCATTTAATATTTTCACTATATACTTTTTATGAAAACATTAAAATTCACTTTATTTTCATTAAATTCAAAATTTGTTTATTGCTTTTATGTTTTACAGTTTTTTTTTTTTTCTATAGAATTGCTAACTGGAAATAGGTCATAAATGTTTACTTTGTTGAAAAATGATTAAAAAATTTATGTCAATTGCGTTCTCTTTTTTACATTATTATTTTTAAATACTAATCGATTCATTTTTTATGAACATATAAAATTATTTACATTATGTATTTTATAAATACATCTTATTTTACATACATTTCAACATACATACATTATATATATTTTTTCTATGTATTTATTTATAATTTTATATTTTTGGTATGAAAAGAGGAGAAATAATTAGTTTTATTCTTTACCACACAATTTTCTCTTTGTGTAATTTATGTTGATTTGAAACAAACACACTGATTTTGCCTGGTAGAATATTTTATTATTTTTACATATCATTTCAATTTATTATTGGTAGTGAATATTCAATAATTTAATTTCTTTAAAATGCTTCTAGGGTAGTAAAAATGTGAATTTATTGAAACGTGTAAAGGGTATTTTTTTTAATCTACAATAAATGTAAAAAAATATAAATGAAACGCAGGCAAATGTTTTGTTCTTTTTAGTCAATACTGCTCTATTTAAGTCATCGAAGAAAATTATTATACAAATTTAAACCAAGCTCTAAAATCGTGTCCGAATTAACTTGGAAAATAATATTTTTTGTATATATTTTTAGCTAAGTTCAGCTTAAAATAATTTTGTATCAGGTCGGATGCAATTGTAAGCTGAACTGAATTGGGGTTGTATTTTATACACATTAATAAAATTGTATCAATAGTTTGCATATGTTATTATTTTTATTAATATTTATATTTGCAACTTAGTTACCGACATAAGTTGAATATAGAATATGAAACACCCCGTAAGGTCGCTCGCACTGACAAATATTTCTAAATAAGCAAGTGGATTTTTTACTCTCAATTATCTTTGCGACCCGTGCAATTCGTTTTAATATCACAGTAGTAATTTGTCAGTTTCACCTTGTTAAATTCTCGTAAAGCACTAAGTTTGCAAATTTTGAGTGAAGTTCTTGTGATCGTTTGTGCGAAAGACTGGATATTATATTTAGCGACCACAATTTGTGTCTAAATGGAATAAATTAAAAGGTAACAATTTGTGAATAAAGTATCCAGTATTTTGGAAAGAAAATAATAAGTCCCATTTATATCATTTTCTTTTCCCCAAACACCCATATAACTAACTCAACCCGGAATTAATTATATCCACAATTCTGCTTTGAAGCAGAATTGGTTTAAACAAATTTGTTGTTCAAGCCCAAGAAAAGAGCAGCAACTTTAGTTCATATAAAGCATGTGAAATTGTCGTTCTATTATTTTTAAAATCCTCTTTTTTTTTAATCAAATACAGTCTTCTGCAGTCGTATGCAAAGGCTTTCAAATAGACGGCTTCTCTAGAGAAGTTATATGAAAACAACTCAATTTTTATGTGCTTTGCATACAAATTTTTTAGAACTACCGCTGATCTGTATTCTGTAGACAATACATTAATGTATTTTTAATTTTTCATAACTTGTTTTTGTTAAATTTTTGAGCATTCTACTTCCCAAAATCCGTTTGTACGATTCAGGTTGTAAATAATTTTTGATTGATAATGATCAATATGAACTAAAATTGCACTTGTTTGCCCCGTTTGTTTTAGAGCCATAAACTAGTTAATCCGTTAGCCGCTTTGAAAACGGACAGCATGAAACTTTGTTTACCACAATTTATACAATAAAAATGTTGAAAAATTTTCTTAAAAATAAAATAAACATCTTTATGTATTTATTTAAGTTCCTGAATACCTGCATTTGTAAAAAACGAAATAAATTTCATTCCGAAAAACATTTTAGTTTTTCTATTTTGAAAAGCAAACAACGGATTGAATTCCGTTTTTGAACGGAATTGAGTTCTGTGAATTGGCTGATTTTTTTTTTGTTTTTATTCCGTAATTGATAATTTATATCTATGGGGGTTTTTCAGTCGTATTTATTTCTATTAATTTCTGCGACATATTTTGAGAGTGTAGTGAGAATTCTAGATTCCATTTATTCACTGTATATGAAGCCGTAAATGGCAAACTATGTATTGTGATGAATACTGAATACGAATGAATCCACTTCACTTACCGGTTGGGATTTTTTTGTTTCAGGTAAGGAAGCAAAAATGCATTACGCACGAATCCCAGAGAACGTCTCTCTGAGATGTGTCAGACACCGCATATAGCGTATAAAGACTAATAACATCCTCTTTCCTACTGTTGCGGAGAAAATCCACACTGAAACTGTCCATGCATTACTTAAGGGTGGTCCTCCTTGAGCTATGTATATGTATATGTACTGTATCCCTGCCTCGAATTACTGCAGCAAGTATCATGCAGGCGGGGTCTTATTAGCTCCTCTACTAACTTTGCAGCTGTGTTCAGCATGCACGGAGGTCTGTAAGCAAATGGGGATACTGGATCTCCTTTCCCTTTGCTTATAAGCACCAATCGCTGTTTTTCCCGGGAAGGTCCCATCTCTTAGACATCAGATAGGAATAACTAATTCACATTGATATTTGACACTGAGATTAAGTTCTGGTCCTGGGTTTATAGCTAACGCTCTTCAGTTGAGGGTGCGAACCCTAAATCGCGTCAACTACTTATATTTTCGCCTCATTCGATTTATTTCGAGTACGTAGTTATTTTTTCCGGACTTGTATCCTGTTCTCGTAATTTCTCCAGTATGCCTTGTATGAAATTTACTTCGACTGATTCCACAATTTCTTTATAATTACTGTTATAAGGTTTTTTTTTCTTTTTTTTTTTTTTTTTTTGAAAGGACGAAAAGATTTTTGGATATTGGATTTGTAACTTAGAAATGAGAAATATTATTGACAAATTTTTAGCTTTTGCCTCGAAATATTTATACGATATAAATTAATTGAAAACATGGACCATTTTTATAACTATGAGCTTTTTCCATTTTTTTGTCAATATATGGACTTCGATCATATTTTGAGTTCAAAGCTCATCTTATTAATCAAACGCAGCAACATCTAAATTAAACACATGCAAACAAATTTTGAAATACGAGTATAAACTACTTGTGATTGTTTCTGATTTTTAAATGTTTCTCACACAAGATTTTATTGCTAATTGCTTACATACAGTGAATGGCAATAAATAACAGCGATACTGAGACTAACATATTTGATTTTCTTATTGGAAAAAATACACAAGATAATACAATATTAGAGGGAAGTACATTTTACACCGTTTCAAAAACGCGAGAGAAATGAAAAATGTGATCATTCCAGCGAATATAACACTGTATTTTCATTCCAAATACATCAAAAGCATCCGATTCCTCAATATTTATACCATTCATTAGTGCAGATGAAATAGCATTTGCGTTCGTTCAATAAACAATACTGGGTCTTACGAGCGTTAAAGGCGACCCTGTTTTTATAGTCCCATTCGGAGATTAATATTAGATCACTATTCAGTAAGTCATTCATAATATGCCTTTTGGAAACGGTAGGTTAGGCCTATAGCTGAAAGAGTACGAATGGCAAATGCTGCTGTCATCAGAAAGAGTAGATAGGGTTGGAAGTTTGAAATAGCTTGTCGTTAAGGAAAATAAGAAATAGAGTAGAGGACAGAACGGAGCCTTGTGGAGCTGAATTTATCTTGAACTTGATGATTATAACAACTCGTATAGTGCGGTCTCTGAGAAAGCTCGATATAAACTGAGAAAAGTCATCACCGACACCAAAAGCAGTAAGATTTGTCAGCAGAGCAGGATGTCACACTCTTTTAAACGCTTTGCAAATATCCAGAGCCACAATACAAGTGATGGATTGAGTGGGGCTATTTATTTCAGTAGGGCGACTTATACGAAATCCATATTGACGATCACAAAGCAATTTATGAGACTCTAGATACCTCACAAGGTGGTAATTAGCCATACTTTCCATTACATTAGTAACCTTCCAGCATAATGGGAAGAGGCTTGCTAATGGGCGCGCAAGCGTAGAAGCACACTGCTTCAATACCAGTGCGGACATGTCATCTTTTTTATTATCGTTAGTTTTTACTCCATTCACTTCTGCCACCTTCTGCATTATAATCTAGGGTGATGTTTCGGTAAATATCGCTGGGAAGACAATCTAATGCCATCTTTTTGTCTTGGTGGTTCTTTTTTGATGTATTATATATTATGTTACCAACATAAACCAGACTTTATTAATTTAAAAATACAACTATAAAATACTGTTGCGTTGGCAATGTGAAGTTAGAAGGCTGTGAGTTAATCAGGCTCAAGATTACTGGTTCGATTCCTGCTTCTATTGAAACGCAAAATATTGCAGCTTGGTGTTTATGAACAAATATAAATTTTTCGAATCAGTGCGCATATAAAGTATTTTACCTTCTCGGGAATTTCTTTCTTTATTTAACTACTTGGCTCAGGATGTCGAACGGTTTTTCTTACTTTAAACATTTTAACGAAAAAAAAAAAATTATTGTAGCTCACTAAAAGGTGCAACACATTTGTTTGTGTTTCATCAACTATCTACTGCTCTTTTGTTGTGTGTATGGAAACACAAATGTTAGCTTCAAATTCGATTAAAGTGTGTGACACGATTGGTTCGATGTGGTGAATCAAATATCATATTTTGAATTATTTTATTGAGGAACATAATCATCTGAGCTGTGTGGGTGTGTAATATGATTACAGTTACATCGAACTTTGCTAAAAAAATACAACTTTAATTTTATACTTTTCTTTATGTTTCGAGCAAATGTAATTAATATATATATATATTGTTTTTTAACAAAAACAGCCGTTTATCCCTTAGAGCAAAAAAAAAAAAAACTTTTTGGATAGCGAGCAGAATCTGATAAGAAAACAGTACGTGCCCACATCAGATATAATAAATATAATTAAACATTTCTGCAAGAAACATTAAAAAATAACTGCTATTAAAAAAAAAACATTTATTCCATCTAAATGAATAAAGGTTTAAGATAAGAGCAACTTTTGTTCAAGAAAAACTAAAGCTTAAATATTAAACTTAACTTAAGAAAATTACTCAAACGTCTCAAAACATTCACATTTTTATTAAAAAGCACTATCCATTATTTTTATGTTAACATATTATTAACTGTTTTTATTTACAAAACAATAAATTTATTTAGCGTCGATTGGAATCCTGGCATAAACCCATTGAACGCAATCTTAATATTCGCTAAACCAAATTCATTCAAGCACTTCATTTTGAAAAAACAAAAATTTTTGATACGAACGTGATTTAAATTTTTTTGATTCAAACCATCAGCAGTCAAATTCAGTTCAGTTCAATATTTCTTTATGACTTTACGTTTTCCTGCTGTAAAAGATTTTCACAAAATTTATCAAAACAAATTTTTGTTGAATGCTCTAATTTTTTTGTTTAGATTAAAAAGCTTTTCTTTAATAACTTTCTTGATTCTTTGTTTTCAAATTTGTATATCTTTTATTAAAATATTGTTTAAATCTTGTTCATTTTATTAAAATTAAAATTTTTTTATTGATTATAAATGTCAATTATTAGTACGCGTTTGAAAACACGACTCCTTTAAATATTTGTTTAGTTGTTGAGAAAAAAATCCTTCCAATTCCAAAAACCTTGAAAATTTTTTATAATCTTTTGTTTTCTGTTATAAAATATTTTTAATTATCAATTTCTTTTTTTAACAAAATTTTGTATAAAAACAAATTTTATGGAAATAAAATTGGGTGTTAAAAAAAATTATTTTTTATTCCGTTCAATAGAAAAAAATTTGTACGAAAGTGATAAGAAATTTAAAATTTTAATGTTTGTTTAAAAAAAAATACACTTTTAATTGAGTCCACAAACTTTTCTCAAGGAAAACTTGTATCATTTACGCTTTCCACGCTCCTGAAATTAAACAAAGCTTGGAGGATACTTTTGTGAAAATATGCGTGTTTTTGTAATAAAAAGTTTTCGTTTTCACTTTCGTATGAATTTGTATTAAAAAAAACCGTATATTTTCTATAACGAAATTTTAATTATTTAAAATAATTAAAATTTTTAATAAATTGCTTCAAATTTTAAGATACAGTCGTATTAAAATATATGTTATACAAATTTTAAATAAAAATAAAACATTAATTTTTAATAAAACAAATATTTTTCTTTTTTAAATTGGTAAGTAACAATTATTATTTTTAAAAAAATTTATGTATATTGTTGTTATATACGAGTAGAAATGACAAAAAAGTAATTTTAACTTTGTAGAACCAAAAACTTTTCAACTAACTTGAAGATATGTATGCAGTATGCATTCAAAAAAAAAAAAATGTTAATAAAAGTGGACTCAGAAGTCAAATGAAGTTAACTTCGTATGGCGACAGAAACAATAAATTAAATATTTTTTACAAAAAGAGGAAAAAATTAAACTAGCGTGCTGTCCAAAATAGTATAAATCATATTGAGTTTTCTTGGCGTCATATCAAGGGAATTTTATTTAACTTTTTTTAGTATGAGTAGTAATTAAAAACTAGCTTAAGCATTTAACTTTTCTAAATATGGGCATTTCCCTCGACGGGTACGCATAGGCTAGCAATGTTTTATAAGATATTTCGAAAGCGATAAGGATGATATGATAAATTCAAAAAAAATATCCACTGGCAATCTCGTTTTTTACAACAATTAATCTTAATTTCTTAAAATTAAAAGTATTTTGTATTTAATCACATATCTCCTTTCAAAATGTTTTCTCACCCTAATATATTCTGCAAGATTTTTTGCCTAGAGTATATTTAATTATATATTGGGCTACATATCTAATATACCAAATAAAATGCAACCGTAACTTTTGTCTTTAGCGCTATTCCTCTAGTTTCTATTTTGCATCTATTAATTTTCTGGTATTTGTTGGTTGAACAATATCCATGTTTGACTTAAATACAACATACACAATATATTTTTCTTCAGAAAGCTTTAAAACCAGTTAGTCTGGAATTTTAGTACGACAATATATTTTTAGTGTACTCTTAGTACAAGCATTTATTTGCTAAGTTGAGCGTAAATCTGAATCTTTTTATCAAAATAAATAAAGTAAAAAGTTCGCATAAACTTGAAAACAGATTAAAATACCTGTGTGCTGAAAATCAAAAGCTCCTATTGTAAAATAGAACATGTGTGCTTGTAAATTTTTAATTAAAATGCATACGAGTACATATAGCATGTATGTTTATATGCCTCATATTTTTGCCCTAAGTTCTGAAATAAAAATAAAAAATACAAAATAAATTAATTAAAAAAGTTATTTAAACATAAAGGCAGTTCTGCGCCACCGTGTATATACCTACTATGTATGTTCGCTATAGACTCTATGTAACTGATGTGTCTCGAAACTGATTTCATTAAAAAGGCAAAAACGCGAAAATAGATTCAATTAGACACAACTAATGACTACTTTGAGAACAAAGGAACTCTCAAAACTACCTAGATCTCACTTGAGAGAATCACTGGACATTGCCCGTTTGGGATCCATGCTAGGAGACTGGCCTTACCCTACAACGACTTTTGCAGAAGTTGCCAAGACGAGGGGGAGACGGTTCTTCTCCATATCGGAACAGGCCCTAACCTATGACTACTTTCGTTTACAACTCAACTGCGAAATTCAAAGAAAAACGTAGTTAAGGTGAAATTCAAACCACTTAAGTCATTTTTGGCATTGAGAGTTACAATCCAACTCAGTTTTTTAAGCGATTGCCAGCGATTAGTAGTAATTTTTCTATGTTTATGTTAACCACATAAACACAGAGTTTTATTTTATTGAAATAAAAAGAAAACATATTAAATTTTAATTGTGAATAAATTTATTTCCTTTTGTAAGTTTAGCTTAAGCAAATTCAATCAGTTCAATATACACATGCGAGTTAAAGTCGCCAATTTTAAGCGATATGCCTTTAACAGACTTATAGAATTGGCGATTTCAAATCGAAAACGCTAAATTTAATTTGCGTTTCTCAGAAAATGTCTGTATATCTGAAACTAAAAACATACAAATAGTTCTTTCAGATTTTTTATAAATTTAGGGGAATCGAGTCTACAAACGGGTTTTAGTATTTTTATTTCTATTTATTTATTATTTCCTGTTAGAGAGCTGTTGGAAACGACTCCAGCATATGCCTGGGTAGGAGCACAGTATCGACCCCTAGCAAGGTCTGGATGTTTATGGACAAACTCCACGATTATGGAGGTTTGCGTTTTATTTTTATGTATGTAGTTATATATTTACTTTTTTAACATAAAATTTACTTACATTTGTGCAAATATATAGCTCCAACACAAAAACAAAAGCGCACGAATAAAAACTGTCAACTGTTAACTACTTGGTTTGTTTTCAATAGAAAAACCAAAAACACTGGTTTCTGTGACACCTAAAACCAACACTATTTCTAGTTCGAACATAAAACCGATAATATTAGAATTTATGACATCAATTTTTTGTCGTTTTCAAAATCAATTCGAATAATATTGATTTCTATGACACCCCTGTTTGCTTGTTTTAACCCAGCAAGTTCTATTTAAATATTGTTATTTAAAGAGTTTATTAATAAATAACAAATAGTAGTAGTTCAGCAAAATAATCGCCTTTATCGTATTGGTTTTTAAAAAAGACTACGACCGCTTTGTAATAGATTAGTGGATCACCCCACCTGTTTTCATTAATCTACTACAAACCTGGATTGAGCCTTTCTTAAATTCGCCAAACACGTTAAGAGCCATTATAAATATCTTTCTTGTTTGCTCCTTAATTTCAAAACCAAATTGTCTTTCAACTGAAATTACTTTTTGAAAGCCACATGTAGTTTAGTTACAATTAAATTAGTCGTAGTACTTAAGTACATATGTGTATCTCTCAAAAACTTAAGAAGTGATTATTTACCGGTTCTTAAACATTTTCAAAACCACTCCAATTTTTAAACGAAATGTTTTAATTATTGAATTTTAATACAGATCTGAAGAAGATTTCAAACATTCAAACGTTAACATTTCAAATATCAAAAATGGAAAATTTTACAAATATATGTCATATTTGTAAGAAGAATTTGTAAAAAAAAAAACAAAATTTCCTTGTAATGTGTATGGGAATTAGAAAGAATTTGAAGTTCGAATACTTATTATTCAAATCAGGAATGTATATTTACGTTATGAAGAGCTGTTTACTTGTATACATTGGCTCACTGCGTATTTTATGCAAAGCATTTTTCTAAAAGCTCTATAAAAACAAAACTAAAAGGAATTTTTAAAAGAAGGGAACATTCTATACTATAAGAAACAAAAATTATGTAATTGGGGGATTCAAACGGTGTCATATTCCGCATTATGTCCTTATATTTTATGACAGCATGAAAATCGAAGCCCAACAGCAAGCTCCGAACTGAAAAGTGATAAAGTATTGGGACTTTTGAAACTGTGGCTTATGATTTTATGTCGGCGTACCCAGGGAGAGGGTTGGAACCCACTGAGTGATCTCTGCTCAGAAAATTAGCTAGTTGGAAACCTCCCTGGTCTCTGCGGCCGAAACATAAAATGGGTGGGCAATGGAGAAACAAAGACACCAATTTCTCCCCTGTAAGAGGTCGGTAAAGTGGCAAGCAAAGCAAAACGGCTAGAGTAAATATTTGGTTTTTGTAGTACAAAATAAATATTTTTTATGTCGGCGTACCCCGGAAGAGGGTTGGAACCCACTAAGTGGTCTGTGCTCAGAAAATTAGCTAGTTGGAAACATCCCTGGTCTCTGCGGCCGTAACATAAAATGGCTAATGTTACATGATGTTATATTTCTGGTTTCCAGCTTCCGCTAAGAATTATTTTTAGTTTTAACAGTAATTGCCGCGATCAATAACTCTTGATCAAAGAAGATAGGAAAAATAATTGAATACTCTAAGTTGGCAAAAAAAAAAAATCATGGAGTTCTTTATACACGAAATTCGTGTCCATTACAAAGGTAGAAAAGCACCAAATAATATTTTTAATAAGTTTGACAGGCGACATATTTTAGGAAAAATAAGAGGAAGCCTAAAGCTCTCAGCATCAAAATATGCCGTTGAAGTTGAAGCAGAGCTAGGTAAAGAATGCTGCATTAAAAATCCTCGTCGTGTTTTACACCGAAATGGTTTTCATGGTCGCGTTGTACGCAAGAAACGAATCAACTCAAAAAATAGGCAATGCAGATTAAATTTCACTAAAAACATGTTTCAAAGAAATCTTTATTTTGAAATTCGGCCATCTTCGCCAATAAATGTCTTATATTTGGCGGAAACCAAATACCAAACTGAAAAAGGCAACCGCGATGGTGGGGGCAGTGTCATGGTTTGGGCCTGTGTGTCAGCTGCTGCTACTCGAGGATCAGCATTTAAATATACAAATTTACGTCCCTTCAAATTCTTAGGGACAATTTGTTACAGAGTGAAGATAATCTTCGTTTTTGCCCAGATAACTACCACAAAATAAGTATGGTGCAAACTTGGTTAACATACGTTTAACTGCCGACATTTGGTGATGATACCATAATCACACTGGAGCCTGTGATGATGGTATCATCATGCCATCAAGAATTTATGGAAACACAAAATATCGTACAAATGCGAAGCGTTACTGATAGAGTTGGCTAATATACCACAAAGTGTTACATAAAAACTTATCTAAGACAAATCACCTCAAATCTTATAAACAATCAAGCAATACTATATATTAAAATGTTTTGTTTCCAGATTTAATTTTGAGTAGACTTTGCATACAATAGCTGTGTGGTGGAAAAGGGAGCTGGTTTTTTTAGTATAGGGTGTTTTTTTAAGCCCGATAGAACTTGAAATTGTAAAAAATAACACAAAAAATTAAATTGTAATCAAAATTTTTTTTTATTCGAAAGATCAATACGTGACATTAACATTTGAAAATGATTTCGGGCATATGGGCACCGCGGCTATTCTTGACGAAGCGCATTCTGGACGTCCAATTTTGGGCCACTTTTTCGAGCACTGCTGGCCGTATGTCACGAACAACACGAACAATGCTGGCCTCCAAGGCGTCAATTGTTGCTGGTTTATCAGCATAAACCAGTGATTTCACGTAGCCCCACAGGAAATAATCGAGAGGTGTCAAATCGCACGACCTTGGAGGCCAATTGACAGGTCCATTTCTCGAAATCAACTTATCGCCAAATTTTGATTTCAGTAAGTCGATGGTTGCGTTCGCCGTATGGCACGTAGCGCCATCCTGTTGAAACCACGTCTCCTCCGGATCAATGTCATCCATATTTTCAAACAAAAAATCATTGATCATGGTGCGGTAACGATCTCCATCGACCGTAACGCGAGCTCCGGCCTCATTTTTGAAGAAATAAGGTCCGATGATGCCACCAGCATGAAAACCGCACCAAACAGTGCAGTTTTCTGGATGTAATGGAGTCTGTAGGGTCTCTTGTGATTTGGTCTCACTCCATATGCGGCAATTTTGCTTATTAACAAACCTGTTAAGCCAAAAATGCGCCTCATCGCTGAACACAATTTTGCGATAAAACAACGGGTCATAATTTATAATAATTCATGGATAATTTCGTAGCGTTGTTCAAGCGTGAGTCTATTCATGATGATTTGTCAGAGTATACTGAAACAAATAAAAAAAATGTTTCATCAAAATTTAATTTTTTGTGTTACTTTTTACAATTTAAAGTTCTATCTAGCTTAAAAAAACACCCTTTATAATTATTTTTCTTAGTTGAACTACTACTTATTTTTTTTTAATGGGTGGTGCACGTTATGAATTCGTGCAAAACCGACCCACCTACTTAACCTCTGGATATTACTGTACCTCGAGCCTTAAAAAATGTTCAGTCATTGCCCGGTTTTGAGTTCCATTCACATTAACAGAAAAAAATTAGTTCAGCGAACTTGGCTTAAGATATTCCACACCATTTTGTGCATCTAAATAGGTGCATTTGATTGAACAGTTATTTTTGGTGCTACATATTTTGCATGTGAGCTCATTGTTTATTATGAGCTTATGAACAAACTTTTTGCTGAATTTTAAAATAAAATTTAACAATGTTATTTCTTTGTTCTTTTTTTCGAAACTTAAGGAAAAAATATCTTCGGCGGTTTACAAAAAGTTCCTCATTCATACTCATTCAAAATATACTAATCATACATACACAGAAGAAAGTTTTTTTTCGTGTTCAGTAACGAAATTCGTTAAATCAATTAATAAATTGTTTGAATGCGGACCTGTAAAGGCATTCGTGGATTCAAACAAAAGTTTAGTAAAAATAATTATTGATCGAAAACAACTGTTTTTTTTAAACAACAACAAAATACGATATGCATATGCATATGCATACAAATTATTTTTTTAGACAATCATCTTGTTGATTTTATTTTTACTATAATTTTTTCAATTAATAAATTGTTTGGATGTGGATCTGTAAAGGGATTCGTAGATCCAAACAAATATTTATTAAAAATAAAGCAACAGTAGGTTCAACAACAAAATATGATATCCAAGGGTAATGTTTCATCAAATACATGTACATATGTACAGGCAAATAATTTTTTTAGCAAAAATGTTATTGATTTTATTTTTACTATACAGGCATTTGTTGAGAAACGCAAATCGCTCAAATTTAGCGTTTTCGATTTAAATACGCCAAGAGATATTCTAACAAACGTATAACGGAAGACGTACAGTTTTGCGATTTGAAATCGCCAAATAGCTATTCTGGTAAACGCATATCTGTTGAAATTGGCAAATTTAACTCGTATATGTGTATTGAAGTGAATTGATTGAAATTGAAACTTGCAAAATGAAATATTATTACTGAAAGTAAAAAGTTTATGTTTTTTTCATTTCAATAACAAGTTACCAGCATTTTATACATTTTCAATTATAAACACCAAAAAAAAATTCTCTATTCGTTGTCAATTTGTTTTCGTACTTATGTAAAAAATATTTTGTCGTAACAATTCCTAAATGCCAGTAAAACGCGCTTTCCTTAGAACATCTGAAAGTGAATTAAGCTTTTTCAGAACACTTGACTGTTTCAGATCGCGCGTTTCTCAGAATATGTCTATTGCGTCAAATTAATATTTCTATTGCGTTGTTGCTTTCTGTATTGGCTTAAAAAAAGGAAAAAAAAAATGTTCGCACAAATCGCCAGTTCAAAAGTAATCTTTTGAGGCAGACAATAGTCAAACTTAAAGGACATTTTTATATAGCCATTTTTTTATTAAAACCCCAAAACTTTTTTGATCAGTTTTCTTCCAAAATCAGTTTACTTTTCAAAAAGAAAGAATCTGATCTGTGCATAATTTAATTTCGTCTGCAAAAAGCAGTTTATTAGGCTTGTTCTGAAAACGGCGTGCTTTCAAATCATGAACCGTTTTGAAAGCACGCAGACAATTTGAAGCTGTTCTGCAAATCACGTGATTTTACGGTTTTCGACGTGCGTTTAATTTTTCGAAAGCACGAAAAAACAACTGTTTATTTAAATTTTTGCTTTGTTTGTTTATAGTTGTATATTCTTAACTACAACAAAAAGTGAAAATTAAATTAAAAAAAAAAAAAAAAATAAATCAGCTGTTTGCTAAAGAGAAAATATAAATCACGACCATTGGTAAACAAAGCAAAACAATTTCTCACAAAACAAGCAGTGTCTGTACAAGTAGTTTTATTAATATATATGTTTCTGTGTGAATAAAACTTAATTTTATTACAAAAATGAACGAACAACAAACACATAATTTTAAATACATAAAAATAGTTTTATTAAATTTGTAATGAAAAACACAGAGAAAATAACCAAGTGATATCATAACGCCAGCCATTTGGCTGACCGGTATAAATCACGTGATTTCAATATTTTCCGTGTGCAGAAAACCTTTTGCGTGATTTGAAATCGCTTTTACAAAAAGTGATTTGAAATCACTTTTACAAAAGGGGATTTGCAGAACAGCCCTGTATATTAAATTTTTCAGATCGTTTCAGCATAGCGGTCTAAAACGCAAAATATCTAGCGTTTTCTTCCGTCACAACGCTTTCTTGATTTGAAAACGGCAGTTTTAAGACATATGCGTTTTTCAGAACATGGGCGATATGTATAATACAGAAACGCTTAGTTATAATAAGAAACAAAAAAAAAAAAAAAAAAAAAAAAAAAAAAAAAATGATTTCAGGGTCAAGCAGTTCTCACTGAAGACGTGAGAACTGCCTTCTTAGCATGGAAGGCCTTTTTAGCATTTCTCTCTGGGCTTTCTAAGCAGACTCCATCTAAGAGTTTCATTGTTTGTACACCTTACTATAGCATGGAAGGCAGGCAAGAATGCGTTGTAACACAAAAAACGTTTGTACCTATTCCTACAGCAGGGAGTGTGTAGGCAAGAAGGTCTTCAAGTAAGCCTTTTTGATGGAGACCTTTAGAAGTTTCTCGCTGGGAAGTAAAACAAAAACAGTGTGGCCCAGTATGAGTAAATATATTTGTATGTATATACATATGTGGCTGTCCACGGTTTTATTGGTTTTAACATTGGATTTTTAAGAGGGGTAAAAACAATACGGTCGACTGCATCGACCAGTGACTCCCACTAGTATTATAAATCTACCTAGCTTTTTATTTTACATCAACTACTTACCAAACTAAGTATTCATATCGCTCCTTTATTGCAACATAGGAATAATTCAAGAAAGCTCGTTTCGAGAAAAACACATTTCAAATTTTTAGCTTCCATACAAGTCTTAGAAAAAATGTTTAGAAAATATCTTCTAAAGGAAACAGTTTAAGAGTAATTTGAATAAATTTTTGGCACAATATAAAAAGTAGTACTGTTAACAATTCTGCATTGTTCACTCGAAAAGCTAATTTTTTGAGATATGACTATATTGCAATAAAGGAGTGATATGAAACATAAATTTTTGTATCTAACGATGAAAATTGTGAATCGTTTAAAAACATGTTTGTGCCGTGTGGAGTCTGCTCTTTTGTGTATATTTTGGTCTCAGCGCTTTTAATATATATATAAAAACAACACAGAAATTAAATAGCAATTTTAAAGTTTAGACAAAGTTATAATTGTGTCTGAAAGTGTATTTTCTAAAATAAAAATAAGCTTTCATTCCGTCTTAAGTAAATAATAATTTTTGAAATCTGTTAAATTTTTTTTTTATTTTGCACCTTTTGATTGTGGAAATGCCCATACAAAAACTTATTTGCTTAGCTAAAATAATACTCACTCGATTTTAAAAGACAAAAGAACTTCACCTGTATTTCAAGTTAAAAAAGTGGTAGATACGTTGCCGTTGTTTTTCTGGCAATTATGAAATTTCAGTTACCGACTAGCAATATACTTGAAGTTCAGTTGCCAACTGATTTCACATCATATTTTTTTTTTAAACTTTGTTTTTAGACCGTTATTAAAATTTTTACTTTTTCTTAAAAAAAATTAAATTTCGTTATAGAAAATAAAAATCTCAGATTCATAAAATATATGTTATTAAAAATTTTGTTTGGTTTTATAAATTTGTTTAAAATTTTGTGAATTTGACTGTTTTCATATATTTTTTTATTTCTATATTAAATTAAACAGTATTTAAAAATAACCGTTTTCTTTATAAACTATAATAAATTTTACCAATAATTTCAATTTAACAAAAATAAAATTTATTTATTTTTTTACTTTCTTTCTCTCCTTTTTTCTCTTTGCTCAAAAAAATAAAATAAAAAATATATATAAATAAAAAATGCTTTCTTGTTTTGTTAAAAACCTACTTGAAAATAACCACTGTCTCTAAACCCCAAAACGAATACCAACACGATGTGATCTCCTTTAATTTGGAACTACTAAAGTAGTAGTCGGTAAACGTAAATTTGATGGAGGTCACCAAAATCCAGCAGATATTAAGCGACGTTACCCAGGCGGTTTAATAGGGAATGGCGGCAGTTGGGGAAGTTTACCACTACCACAACAACCATTAGGCACCAATGGTGAACAATGGTATACGGATACGTTTTCAGCTTGGAGTTAAAAAACTAAAATTTTACTTTTTTCAATATTCGATGATAAAAACAAAATTTCTCAAAACTAATAAACAACAATTACATTAAACAAAATTAATTACAATAAAAAATATTTTATAGAAGGAATAATAAAACAAGCAATACTTATGGACAAAATTATAAAAAAAAATTCAAAAACAAAAAAAGTAGTTGAATAAAACTAAACAAAATATATTTAACAGGCGTCCCTTAACAACATGAAAGAAAAAGAAAATGTTTAAAACCAAAATTTCACTTTTAATTCTATATTGATTAAAACGGCAGAAGTGCTTGTTAGAGAAAACAGTGAATCATTTAAGCTGCTGTATTAATTAACAATACGCAAATATCAGCAATATATATGCATGTATTTTTTAACAAAATCTCTAAATTTGCTTTAAAAAACAGGGATAGGCAAGTACTCTACACTAAGCAAAATGTTGCCGTTTTTTAAAGAGACTCAATGAACAAATGCTCCCAGTGCTAAGAAGAAAAAAATGAAGAACTTATTTCGTGCTGGTTACAGTTACATAATATGTACATATGTAAAGAAATATCTTATGAAAATTTGCCTATCCCTGTTTCAGTCAGAGAGAAATAAAACATACAAATATGCACTTTCTTTTTTGAAAAATAAAAGATAAATAATGGAAAGTAAAAAAGAAGAAAAATTCGCGTTAAATTTAAAGAATTGCAAAATTTGCTTATGAGTTTAAAAAAATAATTAAATTTGTTTTATTCATTTTATTTTTCTTGTAAACCCCAATACAATTATAAGATTTGTAAGCAAAGCTTAAACAAAACAATTATTATTAAAGAATATACATTAATTAAAAGTAAACAAAAAATGGTAAATTTGAAAATACAAAATAATGACTGAATTCAAATATATTGAATTAAAATACATAAAACAATTGATTAAAAAAAAAATTTTTTAAAATAAAATAAAAAAATATACATAGAAAAAAACAAAAAAAAAAATATTAGAAAAACTTTTGTATGATTAAAAAACCAATAAAAAAAATTAAAGAAAATATAAGAAACACCTTAATGGCAAATATTTAGGCATGTTTTAATTATTATATAATTAAACATGCTAGTAAAAAATATAAGTATATGGAAACAAAATGTTTTTTAGAAAAGCATAAAATTTTTGAAAAAAATTTTGGTTTCAAAGTCAATGCCTCCTTTCTAGTTTTCATATGTCTTAAAAAACAAAAGAATGTTATTTGAAATGATTTTATTTTGCCCACAAAAATCCTACTTTTTACTGCGTTTTTTTTGTTTATTGATTTTTTTAATATAATTAAAAATGTTTATTAAAACATAAAATTCATTAATTTATATTCGTTCAATTTGTTAATCAACTGTAAAAAATTCCAAATTTAATATCAGCTATGTCAAGTTTCAAAAATTTTAATAATTGTTGCCAAAATTCGAAAAAAATCAGTTGATTTTTTTTACTTTAATAATAATATTGAAAATTTTAAGCATAATGCGTGTAATTATATTTATGCAACATAATATAAAGTCAATCGTAAAAATGTGTTTTTAAACAAAGTTTGCTATATTTACATCATATTTGTTTCAAAAAAGTTCAGTTTGCAACAAAAAAATTTAACAAAGTCGAATTTAATTATAACTTAATAAAAAATAAATCAATTTCAATATGTTCCGTACATATCATTTTGTTAGCAGAGTTTAAAATATTTGAAAATTCGAATGATAAATAATAATGAAGTCTCGAATAAATCTTAAATCGTTTGAAAATGATTATTCAGCAACATTTTGTCGAAAAAGCAAATTTAGGAAAATTGAAATATCTTGAATATTTTTCGTGAAAAACAATTACCCAGTTCTAACAGATAGAAAATCAAAGAAAGATATGGACCCAATTTCGATACTAATTTAAAATTATTTCTAAATATTTCAATACAGTGTATCTTGATGAGACATTCAAAGATGGTAATTATGCATACATTTCATCTTATTAGAAAACACAACACAAAAAGAAAATCTAATTTTGTGTTGCGAAAGTAGCTCCCTAAAATATGCAAGTATTTTTAGTATCAATTTTGAAAACGTAATCGAAAGCAATTCTTGGCTGATGAGTTTTTAAACATGACAATTACGTTATCTAATTAAATGACAATTTTCAGAACGATAAAAAATAAAAATAATAAATTTATTATATATTTAAAAGAGCATAATTTTCTTTAACAGTACATTTTCACATTTTTGTCGACATTTATGAAATCAGCGTTTTATAAGGAGATAAAAATTAGTCGTTTCTTTTAAATAAAAGGACGCATAAAGAAAGGCTGTATTTGAAAATGGCTTCTCTAGATATTGATTTTTTCCGCTTTAAATATGGAAATAAAATGGATTTGTTTAAAATGTCACTAATTTGTTATTAGCTGCAAAAATTCGAAAGATGAGAGATAATTATATTACAATAAACTTTCGCATTGCTACTTGCACTAAGATAAAATTAATTACTTAAAAAACTTAATTGAAATCATTCTTGTTCAAGGTGGAAGTCTATTGGCTTTTAATTAAATTTGAAAAAAAGTAAAAAAATAAGGATCGAGAATATTTAAATACTTAATTACAACGGATAAAAATTTTCGTTGTACTCATATTTTTCATTATTTTTAATCAATTTAATGTTGCATATCCTTAGGCGTTTTCACTTACTTATTGCGCTCCCGTTTTTCCTGAAATGCAACCTTAATTTCTGGAGACAAAACTTCCACAACTATGTTTTCCAAGCAACACAACAGACTAAAAACTAAATTTACAAATATATAAGAGCTACTAAATCTATAGCTAAAGCTGTGAAGAGCTTTTCAAAACTGAATCACGAAAGTTTTTCATTAACAAAATATACTTTACATACTTTATTTTAATACTAGGAAGTAAATATATCTAATTGTTATATGTTTGTATTTACTTTTAATTCTTTTTAGTTGCAGAAAATATATGAAAATTATTTTGATTTTTGCAGTTAAAACTGGCTTTTTCAAGATTATTATTTTTTGTTTATTTTTCAGTTCAGTCAAATTCTTATATTTCAAATATTGTTATTCTATTATCAAAATTTGTACTAGCTCCCAGAGCCAGTGTAATTTAATTCACTCAGAATTGTAAAAATTTTACTTACGTTCTCTCGTACACACACATTTTAAAATATAAATAAAATTAAACTAAAATTGCAACCGAATTTCAAACCCCATTAAAAAAACAATTTTCAAATCTCACTACTTTTTTGGACATAAATTAAATTTTATCAAGCAGCAAACGAAGCTTTTTTTAATAACTTCGTAAGCTTGAAACATACATGCTATATATGTATGTATATCTACAGCAAAATGAAAAGCATAAACAACTTTGAATTTAAAAGTGCAAGCAATCTTTAAGTTTAAGTATAATTATGATTATTAACGGTTAATATGAAACGAAACAGAAGTTATGCTGCTGTACTTTCGGATATATGTAATTGTTATTTTCGAATTATTAGATTGCTTATTATCCGACTATTAATTATTAAAATACATAGAATAAATAATTAAAAAATATTACTAGTTATTATATATCAAAAACAAAAATAATTTCAGACATTATGAACATTTAAAATTCGTCACAGTGGATATATTGATTTTGGAAAGCAAAATAAGAGATTTAAGTATGCTGCGTTGTATGCAAGAGCAATAGTTATTTTAATGTCAGCTGAAACGTTGTTTTCTGCCTAAACTTTTATTTAAATCCTTTACAAAACGTATGCATATATATGAATAGTGAGCTATGCAACTTTTAGCACAAATTAAAGAAAATATTGCTGAGCAATGGTAATATTAAATTAAGTGTAACCTACCATCTTTAAGCTTCTTTCAATTTATTCCTAAAAAGTATTGCATATGTAATGGCTTTTTTGTTAAGTTTTTAGTTGTTGCATACTTTTGGGCTTCTCTATGCAATATTTTACATATGCTATAGTATTTTCCCAGACAGCTTTTAAAATAGTCGTCATTACACCATGAAATAAGTAAAATATCAACTCTTGTAAGAATTTTGGCAAAATTCAACATACATTGTGTTTAGGCTATAATGATTTGGTAAAAAAATATGCTTTTTTTTTGGTTAAAAAAATTAATAGTTGTTTGTTTTATTATTTTTCTTGTTTTTTTTATTTTAACCTTGTTGAAGACAAAATATTCTATCTTTCATAATACTTGTATTGAAAATAAAAACATAAGAAATATTTTCAAAGTTAAAGTCAACAAAACCGTACTCATTTGCAACGAATTAAAATACACATCACAATAAGAAAAAAATATTTGAGAAACAATTAATTAAATATAATAATATTTTTTTTAACAATATATTATTTAAATAATTACTTAAAATATAAGACAAACAGAAATTGATTAAAAACTTGAAGCAAATAAAAAAAAATAATAAATTTCCAATTAATTTTTAGCCTTAAAGTAAAGAAACAAAAAAATAAAAATAAATATTTAATTTTAAGATTTTACCCAAACAACAACAAAAATAATAAGAAAAATTCTACGCAAATCTATTAAGCTCAATTTGATAATATTATAGTTATTAAAACAATAAAAATATATATTTAATTAAAAAAAATCTTATGCAAAATAAGAAAAAAATTTTAACTCCTTAAAAAAACGTATCCTATTTAAACAACAAGAATAATAATATAGAAATGTAATACCATTGTTTAAAGCCATTTAACAAAATTTACCAATATAAACAATAAAATTTAAAGAAAACCAACCATTAAATAAAATAATTTAACAATTACAAAGAAAAACTACATTAAAATTTACAATAATCTAAACACAATAAGTTTTTAAGACACAAAAGAAGAAAAAATTACACATTTTAACAAAACAAATAAAAATCATATTAAGAAAAATAAGCAAACAAACAAACAATTTTATGGTAATAATAAAAAAAAAATCTATGAAAAAACTTTATTGAAAAATATGGAAACTTAACAGTGAGAATTAAATGCCTACAAACAAAAACACAAAAAAGCGATTAAAAATTTAAATAAAAAAGTTAAATGCTTTATTTTATTCCACTTTTTTATGATAATTATTATTATTATTTCCAATAATTTTTTATACAAAACTAAATTAATTTTTAATGAAATTCCATACCCAGGAAAATAAATTTATTAATTAACCGCAAAGATTCTGAATGGATGATGCCATGAAAAAAACATATTTTGTCACATCACTAGCGTTGCTTAAATGACTATAACTTAAGTGCTTTCTATTCAATGAACTTCTTTTTAACTAATAAATAGCTACTTAAAATCGTATTTGAAAATATGAAAATTAAAAAACCAAAATTAAAAATATCCCTCGGCGAAAGCGTGATTTGACAATAATATTTCTTTTCTGTGGAAGTGTCCAAATCTTCTATAAAAATTCTTTTTTTTTATAATAAAAAATATTTATTTGGTGCATTGAATGCTAAAGAAACGTGTTTGAATCAATTTTCCATTTACAGGATAATAAAATTTTATGCAAATAAGAGTTTAGTTTTACTCTAAGAAAAAGTTTATGGTTTACAAAAATAATCCATTTGTTGAAAAAATAGTTCCATTATCATACTAAAGCACATAAAAAAATGTTTAAAATTGAATTTGCTTTCTTAAAGCCAGAGCTCCAATAAAAAAAAAAAAACTTTGTCGATAGTGAACAAATCAATCGAATGCTTGTAGTTTTGTGCAACATTCAAAAGCTCTCTTCAAAATTCTGTATAAAGCATGTTGCTATACTGTCCCTCGTATAAAACATCTGAAAGCTCTAGAGAGGGCTTTAATTATACCAAGAAAACCCTTAATTTTTTTTGGGTACTCTTCAACAGAGAAAGTAGAAAAAAATCACGATTGATTTGGGGTTAAATAGAACAAGCTCCCAATGATAGTACAGAAGAACTAGATCCACGAATTGGTTCGTGCAGAATAAGGCCTGGCTACATAATTCTAAGCCCATGTGATATTGAAAGTATTCCTCTTCAGCTTTTAACAAAGTAGATAATTTTTCTGCAGGCCCATTTCGACCCAGTACATAAGATAAACTGGCGAATCCTAATTCCATCCGCTTAATAAGTAAAGCTCAAAAACGCCGAGATATTCCTAAAGCGTGGTACTATTGCGATTTTTTAGCCAATTAGAGTTAAATGTGATTATGTGATGTTTTACTTATTCTATTTACACAGACATTTAAGACATATGTATCTTTGACAGCATAGGTTATAGGTGTTTTACCAATTGGGCTGGCACTTCACCAGATTCAGTATTCACCGCTTCATAGGAATTACACTGCCTGTCAGACGATTTTTGATTTTCCCAAAGAAACTGTACAAAAACAGTATAATAAATTTTGCGTATAATTTGGCACCGGTATGGTGATATTTCTCCTAAGAAGCTTTTTTAAATAATTTTTTTAATTTTCTCCCACTTGGTTTTTCTTTTATGAAAATGAAAACATGCTGTTCTTTAAACTATTTTCAGGATCATGTGATCATTAATAGCCCCAAGATGCTTATGGGCAAACAAAAGCTTGGAGGAGAAAATAAAATGTGTATCAAATTTAATGAAAACCTTATTGGTATCTTAAGTTACGTTTCTTTCATAAATACTTGAAATTTAATAAGACATAAATAATTGTTTATTCATATTAAAAAGATGTTTCAACACACTTCCGATGGTTATTTTATTTTTTGCTAACACAATGTTTTCCAAAGTTTTAGAATCAATTTTTATTTTCCTGGGCTTTTTTTTAAAGAAAATAAATAATAAATAAAATCAATAATTTTGTTTTTGTTTTTGTTTTTGAAAAAGTAAGAAAAATTCAAAAAATATATATACACATATATATGTATACATAATAATTTTTATATAAATAAGAAATCTTATTATAATCCTCCTCCCCTTTTACACACATTTATACATACTACATACAAAGAAAAAATTAATTTTATTAATAATTAAAATAATTAAAGAAGAAAAAACAAAATATATATATAAATGAAGAATATTAAACATAGAATTGAGAGAAAAAAGCAAGAAAATTCATGCATAAACATTTTAAATTTAATCCTTGAAAAATAATAGAATATTAATAAAATTTTAGTAAACTGTCTTAAAATCCTCCTTAAGAAGAAATAACAACAACAGAACACATATACACAATTACACTATTTAAACTCTCTTCTTACTCTGTCTCTTAAATAGTTTGTCTTAAATTTAGAACAACTTAACAAAAGCTCCCCTTGCCGCCCTTAATTGATCGACGACAATTAGCCATTTTCTATTTAAACCTTTATCATTTTTTTACTTTTCACGAGAAGAAAATGTGAAAAAATTTTTACTTGGAATAAAAAATTTACTTGTTTTTTAATTAAAGAAAAATTTTGTTCTTTTTCTCTTTTTTGTTAAATTTTGTTGTACTTTTTCTTTTGCGAAATTTATAATAGAATTATTTTTATTTAAAAATTTGCGTGTAGTTAACAAAACATAAGATTTTATAACAAAATATTTAAACGTAATATTGCAAAAACTGGATAAAAACTTTTTCAACATGATCTCCAGCCAGCCTCCTCTAAGAGATATATTTCTCACTCTTTTTTTGTTACAAAAATATTTGTTTTAAGAGATATTTTTGTAAAAAATTGTGAAAACGAATCAAGCGTAACCTAATAAATTCTAAATAGAAGCTTTTATATTAAAAACAAGAAAATGTATAACAAATCGGAATTTTGAAACTTTCGACAAAACTTAGTTTTGGAAAAATCGAAATTAATATTTTAATTTAAATAAATTAAAATTGTGAAATACAGTTATCTAGTTGTCAATTAAAATAAAATTTTTGAATATTGGAAAGAGTTATTTTGCTTAAATCATAAAAAACCTAAAATAAAATAAAATTTTGAATATTCAAACAGATTATATTATTTAAAGCTTCAAAAAAACTGAAAAAAAAAACTGATTTTCAATAGAGACTTCTGAATATCACATAAAAATTGAAACAGTCGGATATCAAATTGGGAATATTTTTGGAGTCTTGAGTTTTGATATGATGAAAATTTGTCAAATTAAAATAAAAAAAAAAGAAATCTGGTGTGGGTTGTTTTTTATATTTATGTGAATAATTCGGATTCTCTTTTTTAGTAAAATTTCTTAAAGGCTTAAATTTTTGTGAGCTTCAATAAAATTATACATTTTCAGTCTATAATAAAATCTTATGTTTTTCTTAGGAAACTTAATATTTTCTTTATTTTGGTGACTTTAAAAAATTTATTTGAAATGTAATTGCAAATAAATTTTATTCGTTTTTTTTCAAGATTATTTTAGCTTTAATTTTTTATTGATTATATATTAATTTAAAAACAAATTGTACTGATCTTTTTTAATAAATATTATTGGCTTTTGATTTCAAGTGGTATTGTTAATTTTATTATTTTTATTTTATTTGTAGTTTGTTTTTATTTTAAGTTTTATTATTATTATTATTTTTTTTTTAATAAAAAAAGAATTTATTTGCGCAGTCATAAGGAAAAAAAACAAACAAAATTGTTATTTTTTTGTTGTTTTTGTAAAAAAGTTTTATTTTTAAGTTTTTTAATACTTAAATTTAGTTTTTAGATTTATTTTATAATAATAATTTTTTTATTTTTTGGGAAAAGAAAACGTTTGGCAAATTTATTCATTTAAGTAATAAAAAGTAAACATATTTTTTTTTTTTAAATTTCAATGTTAAAAAATAGTTTTTATATGTTTAAATATATATATATTTTTGTTTTCGTTTAAGTTTAAATTTAGCAAAATATTTACTCAATATTCTTTATATATTTTAAATAAAATTAAAAAAAAAATTGTAAATTTTGAATATTATTATAAATAAAAAGAATTTTTAAAAAGTGTAATTATTTTTTAAGTTTTTTTTTTTCAGTTATTAAATTTAAAATAAATTTTGTTTTTAAAGTTTGATTTGTTAAAAAAAGAACACAAATTTTAACAGAATTAAAGTTTTTTTAATGTAATTTTTTATAAAGATATATCCAAAACTTAATTCTTAGACTGCGTTTACATGTAAAAGAAACATAAAATTTTTGTATAATTATAAATTAATTAAATTTAAATCTAAATAAAAATAAATTTATTGTAAATGTATTATAATAATTATTATATGATTAATTTAAATTTAATTGGCCTAAAATATTAAACAAATAAAACAAAAATTGAAATATACACACTTGAAAAAAAGAAATAAAATAAAAGTAATGAAAAACAAAAACTTTTTGGACTTTTTTTCAAACAAAATTTATTATATTTTCAAAATTTTTTAACAAAATTTCTAAATTTTATTTCATATTTTCCAGGTTTTTATAATTTGGCTTTCTTACCGCTCAGAAACTGTTTGGCTTAACATATATCACAAAATTCGCAAACATTTAAACGTATATTTCAAAAATAAAGTTTCGATTTAAAATTACAAAAATGAAAAAAAAAACAAAAACAGAAACAAAACTGAAAAAAGAGAAAAAGGACAATATTTTTTGCATTAAAGAAAAACAACTAAAAAAATAAAACGAAAACCTTTAGAACAGAAGTCGTAATGGATTTTTTTTTTAAATTTATAATTTTTTTTATAATTTTAAGTAAATTTTTTTTCTATTTACTGCTTGTTTCGATGTTCATAAATAATTTACGATATACAAATTTTCTTACAACTGTAATTCTTTAAACATTTTTCCACAACAACACACACATACACACAGAAAAAAATTTTTTGTTTGTTTTTTATTAACTTAGAAGAATAATTTGTTTAATATATAGAAAAAGAAACTGCGGAAAAAGAAGGAGAAATTAAAATGTTGGAACAATTCAATTGGATCCCTTTTAAATACATATACTGAAAACAAAAACACATTTTAAATTTTAGATTTGAAAACAATAATAAAATTTAGAAAAAACTTGTTTTTCTTTTGATGGTGTAGTGTGATTTAGACAATGAGCGCCAAAAAATGTAAAACAATTTTTTTTTCCTTTACATTATATGAAAATTATTGAACAAATAAATGTTTTGTTAGAAATAAAGTAAATTAGTTATTTCGTAGCATCGGTGATAAATTAATCAGTTTCGAACATTTCACTTAAATATGGTATATAAAATGAAGTCACGTGTTTTGAGAAACTTAACTAAATATTAAGGGCCATATGCAAAAAAAAAAAAAACTTACTTGAGTTTTAAAGCAAACGTTAGTTTCCAAAAACGCTAACACTACCATATATTTGTTAAAAAGGTTTATGCAAACACGTTACTTTTATGCAAGTACTTTAACTATTAAATGAAGTAAGGAGTTTAATTGCTTTAGTCTGGCAATGCCGTTATGTTTAGTTATAATATTTTTAATAGTGATGCATCAAAATGAATATAATATTAATCTGAAAACGCAATCAAAAAGAATATGTATTATTGTTACATAAAATAATTCATTTTTGGCAAACATTTCCTGCATTTGCTTTTTTAATAAGTAACGAATGTACTCGTATAATATTTTGTATATTAATAAAGTTGAGAAAAATTAACATTTTTATTATTCGAATAACGTTTTTCGCTGTATCAGTTTGATTAAAAGTGCATCACTTAAATATTTCTTATTTATATTTCCCTTTCAAAATTAATATTTTGAATTCATATACAATGTAACGTTTTAATTTATTTACCTAATAATAATAATAATTGTTTTTGCATACAAAGTTAGAAGATTTTTCTTAACAAGTGCTTACTAAGCTTTCTTAATTTTTTTTTTTTTTATTTTTGCATACGGCCGTACGACAGGGAAAAACTTATTTCTTCAATATAAACAAAAACATATGAGAGAAAATAGCATGTATATAGTATCAACATTGAAGGGGGAAAATTTGTAGGGAAATTTTGAATTAAAACCGATTCCACGTATAAATTCTAATTATTAGTCTTGTTTGTGTTTTTGTTATTTTTTGAATAAGGGAATCTTTGAAAGTTCTCTAAACACTCTCCCCTGGGTGTCTTTGCCGAAGTAATTTCTTTAAGATCTAAACAGCGACAAGCACCAGTCTCTAGTACTAAACCGTTTTCCCCAAAGCTACTGATTTATTGCCGGGTATTATAACTTAAAATTTTTTTTGCTTTCTTGCAAAAAATCTTTAGACTTTTCTTTCAATACATAAGCAATAAATATAAATTACAAAATGTTTCAAAAGCATTTCTTGAATCTGAAAGCTTTTTAGGTAAAAAAGTTTAAATGAAACCAAATTTCGTTGTCTAATCAGCATTAGCTCTCTTCACAGAAAAAAATAGATGAGATTTTTTTCATTCAAGTTATGTTATTAATAAAAAACCATAAATTTAATAAAATTTGCATTGACTTAATTAAATTATTATTAATAATGAATTTTTGGAAATATCTCTTAATAAAACGCAATTAATAAAAAGTTTTCCGAATTATTGACTGTTATTCAATAAATAAATTGAAGAGGTTGTCATAGCACAGTGAAGAGTTGTTGTTCCATTAACAATTTTTTTTGTTAAGTATATTTTACATATTAACGAAAATTTTTTCAACTCAATAATTTTTGCTTTTAAGTGAAAAAGCTATTTCTACTTTATAATTTGAATTATCAATCCGGCAAAAAATCTTTTTCACAGGAAATTTGGTAAAAATAGTGCAATTTTTGATTGAAAAAAAAAATCTCATCTATTTTTTTCTGTGTTAATTTGCCAGCAGCTAAAATATTTTTGAATTTTCAAACTCAGCTTAACTAATATTTGTAAAAGTTTCATGTTCGAAAATTTCGAAAATCGCAATTTATTTTAATACATCAATCACGTTAAAAATTTATTCATATTGAATACAAAAGTTTATCAGCCTTATTGAAAAAAATATATATATTTACCTTTGGTTTCATGTGTCATGATGTAACCAATTTTGAAATCTTGACCTAGTAACAGTATGCATAAAATTGTCGCTTAAGTTCCACAAACTTGTGGTTTATATTCTAATGATGCAAAAATTATATATTATAATAAACGGTTACCGAATTTTCGAATCCTTTTTTGTTATAAAATAATAAAATAACATTTGCATATGAGGAGCCGCAGAACAAAACGTGCCTTTTTGATGATTTGAAAATGTTGGAAAATCAAAGATTATTTTTTCACCCGATTATTTTATAGCATGAGTCCTGAATATCAAACAAGTTGAATCTTTATTTTGATATGCATTGGATGGCAAGAAGTTGCCCCAGTAAATTCAAGGCTTTTAATTTGCATATAGCACGTTTTGTTAAAATAAAACAAAAAGAGCACGTTTTAACATGAAGTGTAAAAACAACATTTTGGTGTGCGTATTTTTGATATGGAAATATTTTTTATATATACATACGTATGTATATGTAACTATTTTGTTATTTCAGCTTGAATGGAAGAGAATTTTCTCTTATTCAAATTGAACTATTTATATTTTTGAGCTGAATTAAGCTTTTCAACAAAAATATCAATATCTTATTTTTATTTAGCAGGTAGTTTAATTTAAATTTCGGTTTCGTTAGTCTCAAGGCAGCTTTAATAGGTAGTGGCAGAGTTGCAATAAATACAACACCAAAAAAAAAACAGCAACATGTATTTTGTTGGTAGAATTGAAGAACAGTTGTCAAAATTTTGTTTGAAACCCAAGGAAGTCTATGTGTTTTTGACAAATATACGCAAAGGAAACGAAAACCAAGGAAGTCTATATGTTTTTGACAAATATACGCAAAGGAAACGAAAGACAGCTGTGCTTATACCACTACCATATTTAAGCTACCTTGGTTAGTCTTAAAATAAATAAAAATTTAAAATTTTTTTCCAATATCTTCTTCTATGTAACTGTATTGCTGTTACAATTAGGGACATTATTACAACTGAAGAATAGTTAACATTAGGATTTTATCTTACAGATAATTGTTTTTTGGTTATTACAGGTTAACATTAACCTGAAAAGTTACTGATAACTTAAGGTCCTCAAGGTAAATTTCAAAGTTAACTTTAAGCATTTTTAAGCTGCTTTATTTTCTGCTGAAAATGTGGTAACTTCAGTTGTAAAAATGGGAAAATTTAATGGTGACTTTATTGTTCACATTAACTAATGTTAAAGTTAACTATCAGCAAGTTTATCGTTTTAATAATGGCCCTTAGAGACGTGCGCATGTGTGTATGTTATTTTTTACATCGTGATCACGCACGCTCGCTCAAGCTACAATCATGCGTGATTCGAGAAAATCAAAACATTTTCCCATCTCTACTTTTAATGAAACAAACCAAAGTAAATTATTATAAAAAAATACGTTTGATTAAAATAGAAGAAAACGGCATGTTTTGTTCTGCGACTCCTCATATAAAAAATATTTCTTTGCTTTTATCTTTTAGGACGTGAGCGAAACGGTAGTACTATGGTGAAAAATAATTTGTCTACGGCACAGAAATTTCATGTTTTAGTTGTGTGCAAAAATATTACATTTGACAAAAAAAAAAAATTGCAAATTTAACAAAACTAATAAAAAATTAATTAGTTAAGAAATAGTTATAATAGAGCCATTTTTCAATTTAGTATTATTTGATTTTTATACTTTTAATTATAAAATTTTCAATTATGATTTATTTCAATCAAATTCCTACATTTCAAATATTTCTATCCTATTGCCAAAATTTATATTAGCTCGAGGGGACTAGTAAAATTTTGATCACTTCAGAAATTTCAAAATTTTACTTACGAGAGTACTTTTCTACCGTTTCACACCCGTCCTAAAGTTAAAAAATGTATTCATAAATCCCAATTGAACATATTTTTGAAGGGGAATGAGATGTTTTTTTTTTCATTACGAATGGCATTCAAAAATACAAATGTATTAAAATTGAAATATGAATAGAAATACATTCATACATTTATGTACAGAAACATATTTCGACACATTTTTTTTCAAATTTAAAATAAAATTTACCTACACATACATATACCTACACATACATTCACCCATATACAAGACCAAATAGGATTTTTTCCTGAATAATTATACATTGAGGGAAAAAACCAATAAGAAAAATTTTGACCAAGTGCATAGAAAACCAGCAAAGCAAATTTTAGGTTAGTTAGTTTAAACCGTAGGTATAAAGATAGGCTGAAAGGTTTATTAAAATTTCACCATTTGACACTCAGTTGATATAAGTATATCAAGCAAATATTGGTTTTTGAACAATAAGTAAACGTTCAGCAATTTTTTTTTTTTTTTTTTTTTTTTAATAAGGCTGTATAAAGCTAAAATTGCTCCAAAATTTTAAATTTTATACAGATTCCGGTGTCTATCAATATCAATCAATTTTATCCGTTTTGAAACAATTTAATAACTTGCAGTTATCACTTTTCTTCAACTTTAGTTAAATATTTTTGGTTATTAATATAATCGTGTTTGTATTTTATACAAAACTAATTTTTAAAGAGTTATCTACGTAATATTTTCAACATTGACTGAAATTTTGCAAAACGACAGTTTTCCATCACACATCTCATTTAATATTGAAGTTAAAGCTTAAAAACATATCTTTTTGTTGAAATTATGAAACTAGTATATTGGTAAAATAAACTTTTATTTTTTTTTTCGATTAAAAACTTGCTTGAGCCAATTATTTACAATTTTATCTAATTTTCATATCGGAATATTCGAATTTTTATCTTATTGTTATGCTCAAAATTCAATATATTTTAATAACATAAATTTTTTTTTTTACTATTGTATATTTTATGTATGAAAATTATGGAAACACGAATTAAAAAGTAATTTAAAATTAACTATGGCTGGATAACTTGCCTTTGAAAGAGCTGATTTATACGGTGATTTAAAGGCAGGTCTTTTTTATAATACTTTTTCAAAGCTGCTACCAAATTCATAATACATTTTTATGACAATTTTTAAATCATGTCCTTTTTTCAATTGTTGTTAAAAAAAATCGTTTGTTTCTTTTTTCTACTACTGACATAGTCACCTTGGCAGTCGAATAAAATAAATTAGAAAATAACAAACGAATCAAAAAGATATTTAAAAAAAACATAAAAAACATGCATTTTATCATTTTTAAAAATTTTCAGTACAAAAAAAGTCATTTAGACATGATTTTAAATCATCGTGAAAATTTGCTTAAAGTGTAATAACCAATAAAAAATTTGAACTTATCAACCCCAAAATGACTGGCACTATAAGAACTGGAACTTTATTTAAGCGCTTACATAAAATTTTTGAAGTTAAAATTTGCTTTGCAGATCAACAAAAAATTCTAAAGGAATTGTATCAACTACTCAAAATATTTCACTATATCTTTGCTGATAAATATATTATATTTAGAAAGTTCGAAATTCGAGTACTTATAAATTTAATGTTAAATTCTGTTGCTACTTTTAATATGTAAAAATAACGAATATTGTAATTCTAACTTGTATTACTTTCATATAAAGTTTGATATGACAAGCTATAAACTTACAAGTACATCAATGCTTGAATTTGATTCTGAAAGGCTATTTATTATTTAATGTTCAATTTGAACAGTAAAATTTAATACTTATGGAGACATGGAAAATTTAAATGAAGGCTGAAAAACTTTTACTCACTAAAACCGAAAATTCTGCATCCGAATTTTGAAAGGCAAATGAAGAGTTATTGAATGAGACTTTATTATATTGTAGAAATGATTTATAAAAATTATTGTATAAAGATTTTCTTGGTTCTACTTCCAGTGAAATTTTTTTAATTAAAATTAATATGAGATTTGAATTTTCAAAAGTTAAAAATTCATCTTAATTAAATTATCTATCTAAATAATAATTTTCAAATTAAAACTGTCTTATTATGTAGATTTAAATCAGGTTCGAGGTAAACCCGAATGTCACGTGTTAAAATTTTTCATTATATCTTGAATATGTCAAAAAAAACTTTAAAATATAAATTGATTTAAAATAAAAAAAGTTTCTATTAGAAAATTGCAAAGTAAAGTTTATTCAAACGATTTTATATAGCTCTTACATTTATACATTAAAAATTTTTTAATTGAAGATTTTATTGAACTTAGATTTAAACTCAAAAGCTTTTTCTTATTAATAAAACAACCCAATTATGAATATTCCCAGGGAATTTGTTACTCACCGATTTATTTCTCACGGAATTTATTTCTCTCGTAAAATACTTTTTCCAATTCAAACTAAGCTTTAACTTTATCGTAAGAGTTGAATATTTGAGCCCCTTTGAGTGTTTTCAGTGAATGGGAAAAAGGAAAAAATAAAAAACCATACTTAATTTTTGTTCATAGTAGGAGGAGGAGGAAAAAGAAAAGTGAAAAAACTCCCATGGAATTTTCACTTGTAATAGGGCTGAAATTTTGAACCATTCATCAACAACAAAATTCAAAAATATTGAAATTAAATTTCGTTTGTTTTAACCGTTTATTTAAAAATATTTTTTTAAATCATAAATCTAATGTCAAATTCATTTTAATTTTTATGAGAATGCCCATTAAAGCTTAGTGATATTTATAAACTTATTTTAATATATCTTGATAAATGTTGAATGCTGGAAAATTTCTAATTTTTTTTTTATCATAGTGCAGAATATTTTCTAAATCTGTCAATATTTTATTTTTAATTTTTTATTTAATATATTTCATTTTAATTGGGACTTTAAAATACAATAGTGAAATATTTCAAAGTTTAATGTTTTTGTTTTTGGTATTGTGAGGCCAACATCAAAACATTTTTAACTTCATTTCGAAATTCCGTAGTTTCCTTTAAGTTTTCCTAAAACAAGCAACAAATGGTAATTTAAGTTTTAAACTAAACAACAAAATAAATAAAATGTAATGAAATAGTTTGTTTTTATTTTTTTGTTTTTAGTAAGTGAAACATTTATTTAAATGTTTTTTTAATTTTCTTGTTTTTTATTTGTATAATTTTTTTATATAAAACTTTTTTTTAACAAATAGGTATTTTTATTACCTTAAATTATTTTTTTTTATAATCAGTTAAGCAAACCTTAATCAATCGTTTAATTTACACTTTTTTTATTTAATTAACAATGTTTGAATTTTTGCAATAGAATATAAAGAAAAATCCGTTAAAAAAATGTGTTAAAAGCCGACAAAGAAGTTTAATAAAAAACTTATTCAATAAAACCGCTTTAAAGTAACGTCGCCTAAAAATCATTCAATAACTACAACAAACATCAAATTTAACAACAGCAACAACACCAATCAATAAGCAACAACATCCACAACAGCCAACTAATATCATCAACTACAACAGCATCTGAATTAGAAGAAATGTTAGAAAAATATGTAATGAATTCATGAAGACAAAATAGAAGAATCATTAATTTTGTATTTTATTTTAAAATTCGAACACTTACACAAAACACACATTTTTTTATATGAAAATTGCAAAAAGCAACAACAACAAGAAAAACAAAAAGCCCCTACATTTTTTTATTGTTAAAAATCTTTGAAAAATTATTATAAAAATAAAAAAAGTTTTTATATGATGAACATTTTTTATGCGTTTCTTTTAACAATTTTGAAAATTAAGAGAACTGGTAAGTAACATTTAATGTGTTTGAACCGTCATTTTTTTTATTATATATTATATATTATCAGTCGTGAAGCAGCTCTGGGCTGAAGAACAGCTCCCGCGCCATCGTAATTACCTTCTTAAGAGCGATCAAGCTGGTTTTTGTTGCTTGGCCTTCGAGAATTTTGCGTCTCTCTCGCACCGGTTAACTGTTTGCTTAAATACAGGGGTCTAATCACCGCATACGATATCGAATTAGCTATCGTATCGAATAGCATTACGATACATCTAGATTAAGGCAAACGATGCATATCGGATCGTAATTTCAACAAAATTTAATAAATTCCAGACCATATGTTTGCTAAAAGTACGAATGCAAAAAGTAAATTGTTTAATTTTTTTATATTATTGCAAAACAATTCATTCGATATCGTATGCCATGATGCCAAAATGAAAAATGTCGATAATATTGCTCGATATCGTATGCGGTGATTTGGCCCCAGTTTTTGAGGCATTTCGTTGTTAGCCACTCTGCAACTTTCTATGTGAAGGCATTGGCCGTTATAGCTAGTCACAACGACTGTATAGTTAAATAAATAAAAATATTTTGAGTTCTTTGAGTTCTATAAACTTAGTCCAACACTTCTCCAATTATTATCCAATCCAATCATTAAAATAGGCATGTGAAGCTATTTCGTCGTTGGAGTCAAATCTTTTTCCACCGCGTTTAAATCTGGAGTATCGAACGGATAAGGGAGCAATTCGTAGCTCAGTTCATCGAGTATTTGTCATTAAAAAAAAATTTCCTTGGCCAAATGCAGTAGTTTTTTTTACAATTCCTTGTTGAATCGACACAATATGCGCCATTAATTATTTTCCCCCTTTGCAGGTAATCATATATATATCAGAGAACGGTCGCTATGATTCTATTAGCTGAAAAACACATTTGCCTCCTTTGACGCCGATTCACTTCGAGATTGTGGTCGATACAGGGTAACAAAACGGGGAAAAAACTCGTCCATATTGCGGTTGAACCACGCCAAATATTACTGCTAAATTGTCATATGGTTTCGTTTGAGGTCGATTGGAAGCAGATACGGCGCCCATATTACTCAAGTAATCATTCAAAATTAAAACCACTGACAGCGTTGTCAACTTTGAAATAGCAAAACACACCAAAATGGTGGAAAAGCGCGTTGTGTCAACAATAACGCACCGAAAATTTAATTTTGCTTTTCATTTTTAAAAACCAATTTTGTATTATAAAAAGTATAATATTTTTTAAATTAAAAACATGATAATCAAACAGCCTAAGGCAGCTTTAATACGGTAGTGGTAAATGCACAGCTGTCTTTCGCTTCCTTTGCGTAAATTTGTCATAAATACATAGACTTCCTTGCTTTCTTCCTTGCTTTCAAACAAAATTTTCGTAAATTCTACCAACAAAATACATGTTCATGTTTTATGGTGTTGTATTTATTGTAATTCTGTCACTACCTATTAAAACTGCCTTATTATTTTACAATCAAACTGAGTCAGATAGCACTGCCTGAAGGCATGCCATCAAAACCTGTGTGCTTTTCAAATTTGACTTCTACTCGTAGTACGCTTCTGTTAAGATAATGTTATCATTCCGATAATTATAACGATATTTTAACGCTAGAAAGATAAGGGTTTTTCATATCCTGTTAAGGACTTAATAGAAATAAAAATTGATATTTTTATTTTTGGATTTATTTATTTATTATGTTTCCTCTTTAATAACCTAAAAATTGTATAAGTAAACATAAAATAAAGATAAACATAACAGCCAATTCAATAGAGATCATAAATTAACATAAAATAAAATGCCAATTTCAAAGGGCTCAAAATTAAGTAAAAGTATATATTTGTAAAGTAAAAAGTATATATTTGTATATATTCATTCAGAGGTTAGCGTATAATACAAGTTTTATAAATAAAAAAAATCGTATTATTATATCAAATGTTAGAGACTTGATTTTTGTGTTCTCCACACATAGGTGTTTGACATTTGTCATATGAAATTTTTGACATTCTTCGAATTTTCGAAGGACAAAATACGCAATATCTTCTCTTTTTATTGGTATCGATTTCGGCTTCACTGGCAACCAAAGTTTGAATGCTGTCACGCAAGGATTTTGATAAAGACCGAGCTTCCAGCCTCATTTGCATCCAAGGGGTTGTTAGGGACAATGAAAGTTTTTTCATGTATACTCTTCGACTCAAAGGCTTTTGATTAGCAGAAATCATGTTATGAAAATAAATCACGGAGGAATTTATAAATGTTATATTCAACAGTGTCCTACAATGTCGAGGTGCTCATCCCGCCGTTTGAACTATATTTATTATCGATGTTCTACCAGCATTTCGATCTTTCGAGGTACTCCAGCAGTGGTTATTTTTACTTCGCAAAGTAGGTTGAGGGAAGTGTATTATACGTTCACAAGTTGTAGCAGCTTCGATAGACTCGCTGGTCTCAGTATTTACTAATTGGTCAAAAGACGTAGTAGCTTGAATAGGTTGAAAATTTTCATTGCAATCGCTTTGAACATCGTGCTGTAGTACTTCATTTTCTAATTCACTTGCCATTTCGGATGAACTTGAGTCATCAAAATCCCTCTGCAACAGATCAGCAATTTCTGCATTATCCAAACCAAGCTTACATGTTATTATCATACCAACATTTGAGTAAAAAACGACAAATGACCTAAAAATATTAATTAAAATTATAAGACAATAACTTAAAAAGTCACACAAAAGATAAAGACACGTCTTCGAGACGTATGGTTTTGTAATTTCTCAGAAACAGATCAACTTACGAAACAAAAACGATCACCAACAGTAAGCTACAGAGGCCAACTGAGAATACTGAGCAAAACAAATAAATCTCATTACAAACAACAAAGACTAAGAAGAAATTCAAAAAGCCGTACGTCTTATAGGCGTATCTTATTTTTTAGGGTTAATAAGTTTATTATTCAACATTATTATTTAATTATATTCGCTGTCTACAGAAATCAACTGTTACTTTTACTGCCTATTATCACGTACATAAAAATACAGCTGCTTCCCGCTGTTATTTTAACAGGATTGCAGGATCATATAAACGTTACTGCAAGGGATGAAATATGCCGAAAGAATTTACGATTATCGGATCATTAAATGTTATATAAACGCACTACAAGTCTTCAAACTCTACTAATAGCAATTCTGTCAAACACTGTGTAAATTTCATTTCTGTTTTCCTAAGCGAACAGTGAAAATCAGTTGACTGGGTGTCTTTAAAATAATTTATAGGAATATGCACAAATTTGCCAGTATTATAACAAATTTAGTTTAATGAAATTTACCATAATCAATATTTAATGCAAACACTTTAGAACAATTTTATAATTTAATTAATAATTTGGTAATTATCTTCACTATTCAGTGTCTGCGTTTATTGTAATATTGGATAAATTCGGCTTGACCGTTTAATAGCAAAACACTGTAAGACCAGCAAATTTTACAATACGAATATGTATAATATACAACAGCAACATTATTTCACTTTATGCCAGTGTTGCCAGGAGATTTTTTGTGAAGTCCCTACCGAAGAGCATAAAAGTCTTTATTTTCCCCTATAGTAAAAAAAATACGTCCCTACATTTTTCCCTACGCAATTTTTCGTTTAAATTTTGCGCAAATAAATTATTTTAATACGGTATTCATATTTTTTGTAAATTCAAACAGGAGGAACTTTTTACTAAAAAGTAAATTAGTTCAAAAATATAATTTAAACGATTTATATGATTAAAAACGTACTCGTATTTATGTGTTTAGCTATATAAAGTCTTTTGAGTGGCTTGGTCTACATTCTAATTAAAACAGTTGGTCTTCATACGATTTTAATAATTTTGACGTAATTGGGAAATACTTATTGTTAAAATATTTAATGTTGTATAAAAATTGGATGAAAATGCGCCGATATTCAATTTGGGCAATGAGTTTTCCTCATAGTTGAAAAATTATAATAGTATAATAATACATAATAATATTAACCATATTATAATAATAAATAATAATGTTAGTTATAGTCGGAAAAATTATAATAGTATAATAATAGATAATAATGTTCGTGTTATTTTAAACATATTGAAAACATAGGTATAATTTTATGTCTGTAAAACATACAGGCTCTATACGTTCAAAGAAATATATCAGCTTTAAACGTTGAACGATGGGTGTCAGGAGTAATTTTTTTTTTTGTCTGCAAAGCTATGTATCTCATTTTTATGAAATTTTAAATAAACATACGCGTCTAAAAATAAACTCGATCTTTAATTTCTTTAAACCCATCATAAATATTGTTTGGGGAGACATATATTTCCTTTCCTAAGCTGGGCAACTTATTTTGAAGAAATTAATGGAAAAAATGGTGGCGTGACATAATGTCCAGTGTCAAAATGTCCATGGACATAATGACGCCCCTTTAAGTGTCATATTGTCCATGGATGTTAACAAAGCAACATAACGTCTGTGGATACCACTTTCAATATGGACTTTATTACATTTTAAAATGTGTCTGAATGTCCAATGTCTTTGAATTGAAAAAAAAAACAAATTTTATTATTTTAAATTACAGAAATGCATAGTTATATACTTATGTAAGTAGATATATTTTTATGTTGTCTTTTACAATTTGTCGGCAGTATGGACAAAGTAAAAGTGAATTATTTTGTTTACAGTTTTTTCTCAAATTTGAAAGCAGTTGGAGCAAATTTTGAAGTGGCTGCAAGGCATTAATAAAACATTCCTTGGCTCCGTAGCACATATTACACATTTTAAAACCTCAGTCGTCTGGTTGCATCGAATCTCGCGTTCTTCACCTACTGAGTAGGCCTCCTTTTCTTCCCAATTCTCCTTGGAAATTTCATCACTATCTACAATTCGATTATCCTTATTTACGAGTATAATGAACGTAAAGAAGTCAG
Organism: Thecocarcelia acutangulata; assembly: GCA_914767995.1. Taxonomy (NCBI): domain Eukaryota; kingdom Metazoa; phylum Arthropoda; class Insecta; order Diptera; family Tachinidae; genus Thecocarcelia; species Thecocarcelia acutangulata. Next base: position 105,352,381 of record OU612094.1, on the reverse strand, counting down.
AGAAGGAGATATCTCCCTTATCTAGCTGTTGAGTTAGTTGATAATTTTTTTTATCTTTACCCTTCTGTGGCTTGCTTTTGCTTGGAAGAATGGACAAAGCCACCGTTTTCCCCAAAGAAAAGGAGAATTGAAAATCTTCGCCTCGAATTGCATTAAGAAATTATTGAAAAGAAATATTGAAAAGCATGGTATGCTTTTTAATACTTCTAGAAAGTTTTAAATTAAAGCCTTCCTTGATGGTGGACAGAAAACTTGTGGGGTGTTATCTGTGAAGTTTATTAAAATTTAAAATTTTAAAAATTGGCATTATATTTTTTTTATATTTTTTTTTAGCTTTTATTTATTTATTGCATCTTCACAATCTGAACTAACAATAAGTATTCAAATCTTAATACTAAATACAATAAATTAACTAAGTCCAGCCAATGCTAGACAAAAAGTTTTATTATGCGCATATTATATCGGTAAAATCACCTGCTTAACGCTCTGATGGTGGCAACGATATCCCTTCTTCTCAACTGAGTGTGACCACTAAAATTAAGTATGTTTCGTGCAAGAGGGTTTGGGTGAAGTTCCAATTTGCTGATATACCTTGTCGCATGCTTTGAAAACTCATCTTTTACCAGTGGAACACACAGATCCTTGTGAATTCGGGAGTTTTGTACGTACCATGGAGCTGCAGCAATTGTTCGAAGAATTTTGTTTTGTCGCCTTTGAATTTTTTGAATATTTGACGCTGAGGCAGTGCGCCATAGCTACATTCCGTAGCGCCATATAGGCTTTAGTATTGCGTTGTATAACAAAAGTTTGCAATCTAATTTCAATGTAGAATTTCTGCCCATAAGCCAATTTAATTGCGCTGCTTTTAATTTTAGCTGAGTGACTTTCGCGCCAATGTGAGGCTTCCACGTTAACCTACGGTCGAGATGAATACCAAGGTACTTGACTTCATTTTGCTGCGTAATAGGTGAATTGTTAATTTGGATAGCTGAACATGTTTGTCTACGCAGTGTGAATGTAACGTGAGTACACTTTTGTTCATTAACTTTAATTTTCCAAAGTTTTAACCACATCTCTAGTATTGAAATATATTCCTGCAAATTTCGCGAAGCTACTTGATGGTTTTCATGTACGCTGCAGAATGCTGTGTCATCTGCAAAAGTTGAAGTGTGAATACCAGATCTGGTTGGAATGTCAGAAGCGCAAATTAAGTATAAAGTGGGTCCCAGAATGCTACCTTGGGGAACTCCTGCCTAGATTGGATGAGTTGAGTCGCCTTCTCTGATAACGAACTTCCGGCCACATAAGTAGCTTTCCAGAAGCTTGTGAGTGTTTGCAGGCAAGTTCAACTTTATTTTGTAAGTTAATCCCTCGTGCCACACTTTATCAAAAGCTTGGGAAACATCAATGATAGAGCTGAGCAATACTTTTTGTCCTCAAAAGCCTTTCTTATAACATTAACTAGTCTATGCGTTTGTTCTATGGTGCTGTGCTGCTTTAGCCCGAAAACCAAATTGATGATCAGGGATGCATCTTACATCATTAAATATTGGAGTCAACTTCACCATTAACAATTTTTCGAAAAGTTTTGAAATTGTTGGCAGTAGTCTTATTGGTCTATATGACTCTACTTTAGTGGGATCCTTCCCTGGCTTGGGTATCATAGTAACCATAGACACCTTCCACTCTGCAGAATAGTATTCTAGGCGCAAAATAGCGTTAAAAATAAAAAGAAGAACTCTTCAAGCAACACGAGGTAACTGTACAAGCATTTTGCCAGTAATTTTATCAAAACCTGGAGCTTTTTTAGAGTTTACTTTATTTATAACGTTTTCGACATCTTGAAAACTAAGTCTCAAAGGCACAGGCGGTCTAACAGCATGTGACGGAAATTCAGCTACATCATCCAATGTATCATTTGGAATAAAAACGATTTTTAAATGATTAACATACACCATCCCTTTTTCAGAATCGCTTCTTGCCCAGTCGCCAGTTGAAGTTCGCAAAGGTGGCTTACCTATTACGGGTCTTTTCAAACCTTTTGCTTTCCATAGAGAATAGTCGGTTTGAGGGGTACCATCAAGACCTTCCAGATAATTTTTAAGGGAAGCCATTCTTTGGACTTTAAGCAGATTTCTTAATTGAGTTATGCCTGCTTTTAAGCTGGGGAGACCAGCGAAGTTGCCACTCTCTTCTAACTCTTTTTTTCCTGTTAGAAGTTTTTCAATTTCAGACGAATATGTTCTATTGCTCACATATCTGGATCTTGTATGACTAGTGGTATCATGTTGTACTGCCAGTTTAAGCTTTTCAGAAAATTCGTTAATCAAAATATCAATACCCTGAGATGTTTTCAAGGCAATATTTTGCGTACAATGAGTACTCAAATACTTTTTATATTTTAACCAGACCAGCTAGTGATCAACGCCAAGTCACAAAACGGGCAACCAACCTCCTGGGGGAACGAAACAGATATTATAGTGGGTGAGTGATCTGATGACAAATCTACTGAAGGCTCCTCTTGTATCCACTCTAATGGAAATTTTTTTGCAACTTCAAAACCTATAACATCTATAATCTGGGATCTTTCGCCGGTCTGACGTCCAATAAGTGGGGTGTCCGCTTGAAACCACATCTAAACTCATTTTGGAAACGGTGTCAAAAAGCACACGGGCTTTCGAGGTAATTAAACGTGATCCCCAAAAAGTGTGTTTAGCGTTATAGTCTCCAGCCGCTAAAAATCGAGGCCCAAGTGATTTGAAAAAATGTGAATATTGATTTTCTGTTACTGAAAACCGGGGTGGGGAATAAATCGAGGATATAACAATTTTTTCATGAAAATGTTCAATGCATATGTTTGTTTTTTTTTTTTTTTTTAGCTTGGACCAGTACTTAGGGGATAACCCCTACATATGCAGTGCATTGTACTGGAACTAGGAAAATAGATTGTGAGAAGGAGGAAAGAGGGAGTAGTGTTTGTGAACTTAACACACGGAACGACCAAAACAAACAATATCACAGCATTTAGAATGAAATTAAATTAGTTAAAACTGATCAGTGCCCAGTGTATCACATGTCTCGTTTAGCAAATAGTGCTTAATTCTAGTTTTTATCGAAATTGCCGAGCCTCCGCAAGATCTTCCACGGGGATCTTTAGTGTCATATAACGTGTACCCATTAATTTTGAAATAACTGTTGGTTGTCAAATGGGTTTCGGCAATCAACATTATGTCGATTTGCTTTTCCATAAGAAAGTGCTCAAGTTCCTTTTTGTGTTGGCAGATGGCGTTTGCGTTCCAGAAACATATTTTTAACCAATTCATTTGTCTAAAATTGCCTGCAAAATAGTGGATTGCATTTTCAGCATTTTCTGCATCATGTTTGTCATAGAAACCGTAAATGTGGTTATGGACTGAACAAGAGTCTGCAGAGTTGTCTCAAGATTGTTAAAATTTTGATCGAAATTTTGGGGCTTGGGTTCCTGATTCAAGTTTTGTATATCGGTTTTGACCACATTAGCATATGAAACTTGTTTGGGGCTTTGCATGATTATGTGGCTGGTTGACTGGCCTATATGCGGAAAATTGTTTGTCGGAATTATATTATGAGGTTGCTTAAAGGTAATTGATGACTTATTTGTCATTGACATTCCACCCGGGAAACAGGTTTTGCCTTGGCGTATTCCTAACTTGGGCGCTCTGTTTTTTGGCGAAAAGAGGGGAAGAGGTCCCTCGTTTGGTGCGGCAAACACCCGGGCTGATCATGGTTGAGGTGCCTACCTTGGCTGAAACATTCTGGCTGTGGTTGAAACCTAAAACGCAGGAAGGGAGTGTTAGTATTCTTGATAATTGTTTGGTGAGTGGCTTTTTTCAGGGGTTAACAATCTCCCGAGGATCTGTTGCCTATACAACAGATACCTGTATTGTAAGGAACCAGTGGTGATGGTTGACGGGTGAGTTGGTTTAAGGGCTGATGCTCTTAGTGGGCTTCGGCCTACCAACTCATTAAGCCTTGTCCTCCATTGATTGCTGGGAAATTGCATACAGGAGGAATTAGGAGGCCCGAACTCCTCAACCAGAAGTTGCTCATATGACCGCAATCATATGGCAAGAATTACTACCTGTGTGAGCCTGGTAAGCCACACGGGGGCGCTGGTGAATCGTGAATAATGCACTCCGTGGGATTGGTCCATCATCAGATCAGGCCGCAAGGCAGGTGCTGATGTAAATCTTTTCACAACTGTCATTGACATTATAATGCTGAAAAAAATATGTACACACACATGCATGTACAAATTGTATGTTTAAGATGAAGTTGTGAAAAAAGAAAAAATAATGTTTTTGTTACGTTGAAAATTACTGGAAATTTGGGAAGGTGAATTAATGGTAAAAAATAAAATTCAAAGGGGAAAATAAGAACAAAAATCGGCTCCGATTTGTACATGCATGTGTGGACATATTTTTTTCAGCATTATAATGCCAATACTTTAATTATTTTGTAACTATATTTTTTTTAAATTGTTAAAAAGGAAGTAAGTAAGTTACCTTTGACATCCATTGTTTATCAAAATATTTTAAGAAATCTTTGAGGTATTCGGGAGTTATAAAGGAAGACTTACGGCTTTATGTATAATCAAAATCTTAATGCTAACTGACTAGCTGCTAAGTTTTTTGTGTGTAAATTCCCATAAGGGGAAGATAGCAGCTAGTTAGTTAGCACAATTTTGTTTATTATACATAACACATACACATGGTATTTTTCGATACCAGCCACCGCAGTCTTTATTTCGTTTAATTAATTGTCGCAAACTCTTAGATTTTTGGCATTTGCGTCTTAAAGCCTGACAGTAGTGAAACCACATCCCTTCAGAACTGCGTGAGAAAAAAAAATTCAGCGGCTCACCTCCGTCCGATGGTCTAAATTTTCCAAAGAGCGAAGTCCAACGGTGTCAAATCACAAGATCTTGGCACCAGTTGACATTGCCACCACGTGAGATAACACGACCATTGAATTTGTCGCGCAAAGGAGCCAATGCTTCGTTAGCTGTCTGGTAAGTGGCACCGTTCTGTTGAAACCACATATCGTCCACATTCATATCTTCAAACACGGGCTACAAAAAGTTCGTTATCATCTCACGATAGCAAATACCATTCACAGTAACTGCCTGGCCGGCCCATTTTGGAAAAAAATGCGGCCCGATGATGCCGCCAGCCCATAAACCGCACCAAACAGTCACTCTTTGTGACTGTATTAGTTTTTCGACAATCACTCTCGGATTATCACTCTCTCAAATGCCAAAATTTTGCTTATTGATGACAGTGGTGAAAATCTGCCTCATCACTGAAGAAGATTTTCTTCGAAAATTTATCATCCACTTTTGCCATTTCTTGCTTACGACTCTGACGATTGACGACGCTTGGAATGGTCAAGAGGCTTCAGTTCTTGAGTCAGTTGCAAATTGTGAGCGTGTAAATGCAAGTCTTTATGCATAATGTTCCTCAACGACGAGCGTGAGAGGTGCAATTCTTGGGCTCGACGACGCAACAAATAATTACACATTTTTTACCACAAAATAACTCGGTATCAAATATGTTTAACTAAAGTTAGCTTTACGCCTCATGCATATTGATTGCATATTTATCATATAAATACATATTTTCCATCATACAAACAATTTCCTGTATGCACATCTCTCTTTATAACTACATATAAATTTGAATTTCTCTTTTGGTTAATGATCAAAAATTTATGTAATGGTTTTTACGTCTATTCTTATATACATATATGTATACATATGTTATTTTAACCGCAAGAACAGGTTTGTCAGTTAATATATTGAACTCGAGCTAGACGAATGATACCAACCCATCATCATATAATATTAGACATTTTAGAAATGTTTATAGTAACCAGTCCAAACTTGACCACCTTTTAACGTGTATACGTCGATCGTAATTGTGATCTTTAATTTTTTTATCAAATAAAATTTTTCACAAAACTCTCTTGTCTATAAGTACAGAATAAAATAATAAAAATTCATAAACACAAATTAATTTTTTGAATAGAAATGCCTCCCTGATATTTCACATACTAGTCTTTAATATTTGTATAGAATTCACACAAAATTTAAGTGCATTTCATATTAAATTTCTTGACAAGTCACTTGTGACAAGTCGCTTGCGATGTGGAAACATCATATTACACTTTATTTATAAGTAAACAAAATATTCGATAGTTTTGTTTTTAATTATTGCGACTAACAATAAATTGCTTACCTTAATAAAAATCAAAACACAGTTTAAATAACACAAATTTAAATAAATTTTGTGCAGCCGGATATGCAATATACCCCTATGTGCTGCGTCACAATCTTAAACTACTTGTTTAATCAACTGGGTTCTGACTGATTGCTCTGACTGATTGCTAAAAGCGCACAATTATTTTACTACCTTCTAAATAGTTTGCCAATTAATTTTTATAAGCAATAATCATCTAGTTCTATATTATTCTTAACTTTTCTAAAAACTTGTAAGTATGTATTTAGTTGCTTTCTTTTGTTTACATTTGTTTGTTTAACATATATTTTTCATGTAAAAATTTGTAAGTACTCAGTAAACGAACTGTCACTTTACTCTCTTTTTTGTGTTCTCATTTACTGTAACTTGGGTAAACGAGCAGCATTCAGTAAAATGCAGTAAAACACAGTAAAAATTTTTAAAGTTTTGGGTAAACGAATAGACATTTTATGTAGGAAAAACATAAATAAGTATGCATACATATCATTGGTCTCACGTAGAAGGCCTTAGCAAACATAATAACAATTTTACAGGAGAAGGAATAAGCATAATAAAAAATACATAATAAAAAATATGTAACTATCTTTACACAATTACTTGAAAACTCATACTTATGAAACTATTGCATTAAATTTTTCTGTCGAGGTGTATTTATGTGAAATGCAATAAAATCCCTAAAAACTCAAATTAGGGAAATATGCGACCAACAATATATACTAATGTAACGAAAATACCCTTTTTTTATATTGGACCAGTACTCAGGGGAAGACTCCTACATATGCAGTGCATTGTACCAGAACTAGGAAAATAGGTTGTGAGGAGGAGGAAAGACAGAGTAGTATTTGTGAACATTTTACTTGAACTTTCCAACGTTATTACAGACAGGAAACACGTCTGCAGGCAACTTATTCCACAGACGAAGCATACGGCTGTAATGCGTAGCACGATTCCCCGCGCAATCGACCACAAATGGATGAGCTCTGGACGATGAACACGTGCTACGCAAAAATGTGCGAGTTTCGGGAACAAGATACCTAATCTCGCCAGAGCAAAATCCATTGAAGTAACGATAGAACAGAGTAACGCACCCCACACTGCGTCGATGCTCCAGTGAGTCAATAGAGTTGGATACCCTACTGTCACCGATGAGCTTCTTCGCCTTCTCCTGCACACTGTCGAGTAACCTTAAAATAGACCTTAAGGCACCGGCCCAAACATGAGAGTTGTATTCCATTTTCGGTCGGATGTAGGGGATATAAATAGTAAGGAAGTCGGATGGAGTTTCAAAAACCCGAGGTACTTGGATGCTTCTTTAGAGACATGAAAAATGTGTTCAGTCCAGCCAACATCACACTGTATTTTCATTACAAGAACATTAAAAGCATCCGATTCCTCAATATTTATACCATCCATGAGTACAGATGAAGCATAATTTGCGGTCGTTTGTTTGTGTGTTAATAAGCAACATTGGGTCTTATGAGCGTTATAATTTATACTTATGTGACGAAAATACCCTTAATATTTATGTGGTGTAGAGGTACCTGGTAAACAATCATATTATTTTGTTTTAACAAAATATGTAAATATATTTGTCCCTTAGATTGGTTAAGTCACTGCAAATCACATTTTTCTGGAAAATAGTAGCCGTTGCTTCAGGACCTCAGCGTTGCTGCATTGTACATTTTAAGAGGGCTTAAATGTCTTTAAAGCATGATAGGCGAACAAACTTTAAGTAGAAGGTCGTGCGTTGGTAAACCTAAAGGAATAACCGAATTCAAACTATAATAAACATAATTGATATTGCAACCTTTATTAATTGACTTATCTCTCTTGAATTGATCTAGAATTTTTTGTTTTTTGGCCAAACTCTTGCTCTTGAGCATAACCAATGGAGACCTTTGCTCATGTTTCTTTTACAATTACGCTGACGAGATAAGCAGCGAGCACAGAATCGACAGCTTCGACATGAGTTTCTTTAAATATTACTATCTATGTAGCGATGTACATTGTTGAATTTTTTTTTTTTTTTTTTGCTTTTACTTATTTATTGAATCTTCACAATGTGAACTAACAATAAGTATTCAAAGTTTTATTTTGCGCATATTATATCGTTAAAATCATCTATTTAACGCTTTGATGGTGCCAATGGTATCCCTTCTTCTCAACCGAGTGTGACCACTAAAATTAAGTATGTTTCGTGCAAGAGGGTTTGGGTGAAGTTCCAATTTGCTGATGTACCTAGTCATTGTTGAAAATCATGTTTTTTTTCGATTCACCAAATACTAAAACTTTTTCCAAAACAATATTCCCTCGTCTGTATTAATGTTTACTGTCTTTACTTCTTTGAGAGCTCGTGCTGATAACTGTTTTTTAAGTCGCGAACAAGGAAAATGAACAGAATACTTGTAGTAAAGTAGTCGTATCATCGACAAGTATTCTTGTTTCTCTATGTCGATTGTTGTAAATCGGCATGCCCATTATCAATATCAAGTTCTATCGATAAACGTTGATGAACTTTCTGTATGCCGTATCGATGACAGCATCAATTTAAATTAACTTTGATTTTGTCGTTAGCCTTATTGGTGTCGAAACAATTTTATACCATGTTCAGACGGTAATATGAGACGTTTGGGTCGCTCTCTGAACCACTACTGCGAAACTAGGTATTCAGACGTTTGTTTTTTAGTTCACACTGATATTTACATATTTTGTTCAAAGGCTTCGCTAATTCGTTTTTCTATTTTTACTTAAATCTTTATGTAAGTATCCAATTTTTATATGTTCCATGTGTTGCTTTTGATTTTACACACATTAATTATGTGTTAAGATAAACTAGCGATAATTTGTTATCAAATTTGGGATGATAGTAGTTTTTGCATGGTTCGCAACAAGATTCAAAATGAACCAAGTTGGTTTCCTCATAAAATTTTGTATGGCGAATCATGTTGGTTCAATCAAGATTGGGCCGCAAACCAGAATGAGAGAGCCAGCCTCGAATATGAGCCTTCGTGTGAACATGCTATTATTCCTTTTGAATTTTTTTAAATAATAATCTTCAATTAAAAAAATTACGAATATTTGAATTTATACGATAGTAGATATCTTTGGTTCACCGAAAAGGACTGGTGACGAATGGCAAAAGGTAAAATTAATAAAAAGATTGATACGTGACGAAATTTTTCTTAAAGGCTTAGCGGGATTGAAAATTTAAGATAAAAAAAATTAGTCAGAGTGCACGTCTACTGGCGGCGGAATTTATAAGCAAAGAAGAACAAGAAGCTCCTAAGCCCTGAAAGAACTGTTCAGAAGTGCAATTTTTTGAATGTGAAAATTTAGAAATAGCTCTTAAAAGCAATGTATCGAACTGTCTACTACTATTAAATGTGGTGTTATAGTATTCAGCTCATGGTAAAATGCATCTTTATTTAGGCGAAAAAAAACTTTTGAACCATTCCAATAAATAAGAATTTACCCTTGGTAAAAACAGAACACTTAATTTGTTACTTACTTTTCATCAGACAATTGAAATATGTTTGGTTTCTGCATTATTAATCTTTTTTGTAACCCCAATCGTTTTTTTCTTTTCTTCATCATTCGGGTCAGAATTATAATCAGGAACGAAAAATATTTTAAATAAAAACTGAAAACGAATCAAACCAAACGTCTAAATTATTAGAGATATGCTTTAAAAAACGAAAAACCATCAACACCTTTACATTGCTGTTAGTACAAGTTTTGCCCAAATTGATGTCGATGTCGACACAAATTAATGTTGATATTAAATTGATGACGATGACGCTAAATGTAATAAAGTTGATTGTTTGTTTCCTTTAACGTTCCCTCGTCTGTTTCATGCATAAAACTTTACCAAAGTTACATACATGTATGAATACATACAGATAAATCTTATTTCACAGCTAAACTAACTTTTTAAAATATTGTAAATGCATTTAATTTTCTGGTGAGGAAAATATGGCATTTATTTTATTGTGACTTTTTTATACCCTTTTGTACTTTTAAATTCGCCAACGTGCGAGTCAGACTCGCGCACATTTTATTCCTGACAACTGTCCAAGTTTTAAAATTCAATAGTGTTTAATGCAAAAATTGCAAATTGAAAGAACATATACTTACATATATAAAGAATCGATTTCGGTATTTGATTCACCGGGCAATGTTTTGCTATTCGTTAAATTAACAACTATTGTTCCACTTAAAATTATTAACATAATTTTTTCATGCTAGTAATGTTAACAGATTGCCTTTTTGTATTATATTAAATTAAATAAAGCATTAGAATTTTTTAACATTTCTGTTATCAGAATGCTGTTAACATATCCGTGCGGCCGTGTGAAACGTTGAGCCCTTGTATCGGCTTTAAAAACTTTAAAGTTTTAAACACTTTTCACGAAGTTTTCTTCTCAAACTCAGAAGCATTATACTTTTATAACATTTCCTATTAACAAGGACTTATATTTACATATGCATATACATATATGTATGTATACAGAACGAGCAACAACGACCGGCCAGCGATTGCATTTTTTTTAACAACTTTATACTTTTTATTTCCGCCGCTTTTTTAGCACAACCTGATAAAAACAACACTTTCAACATATTTTTATGAACACAATGATTTTCTTAATTCTTTAAGTAAAAATTATTAAATACTTAAATTACTTTCCAAATAATTAGCCAAATTTGCGAACCGTACTGAAATTTTACGAAACTAACTTCGTTACCAGTAAGAACATGAGAATAAGGAGAAAGATAGCAAGAATGTTTGCGCGCATTACTTTAAGAATAAACGAGTTTAAAAGAAATAGTCAGACTAATTTGAAGAACATATTCATAACGGATAGTTTTTAATTCTAAAAGGGGCTGCCAGACGGATTTTTTTTAATTTACCAATTATCGGACAAAAATAAAGATGTCGCAAAAAATCTAACTCATAAATATGTGTCAAAAGTTTTCTGTTCGATTTTATATAAATAAACCTCAACAACGTCTACATTAGGAAAAATACTTTTAACAAAAAACCAATATGTACAATTATTGTTATATGAATGTATTTAATTACAAATCAAGGGTGTCCCAAATTGCGGTATCATCACGGTGTATAACAGAGATGTTGAAAGTAACTTTTGGCAAAGGCCAATATCAGAAACTAGAGAATTTTTTTGAATGTAAACAAACACAAAAATAACAAACGTAAAAACTTTTGTGAACCAAAACTTTTCTTAAATGCCAAAGGAAATACTGCCTATATTGGTTTTCACTGATATCGAACGGATTCTTTGAACGAGGAAAAATGTTTTATTTATTTTCCACGAATAAAATCACATTGCGCAGAGAGTACAAATGAGTGAAATGCACTGAGTGTTTGTGCTTATTAGTTATCTCTTTTCCGCCGCATTTTACTTTTGTTCTACTGTGTAGTATCATTTCAATTTAGCTGACATTTTTTCTACTTGTAATTTTTATTTTAAATTTTTGTTTTCAGATTTTAAATTTATTCTGGTTTGTTGTTCAATAAAGTAACATCGTGTTTTTATTATTAAACTTACGGAAATGAAAATTTTTTTAGAGAAAAAAAGTTCGAAATTCGCATTATTTTTCACAGAGGAGGAGTATGTTGACCAACAAGATTGCGCGATTTCATACCTTTAGATTTTTTGTTGGGTTTTTTGAAATCGAAATAATTCAACAACAGTTCAAAAACATACAACCAACATTATCGAGCAGATATCAACTATTGACATTATTGAAGAACGTGGTTAGTAATTTTATTTACACTGAACCAAAAATTTAACTAAATACGGTGAAATTGCATGTAGATATGAAGAAAAGTAGGTTATTATAGAACCTACGATTTTTTCCTTCATTGCTATGAAATTTTTCGTAAACATTTGTGATTTTCGTATATTTGTTATAATGATGAAATTTCTTTAATAAGGTTGTTATTTTCGTTATAAAACTGGGGGTAAAAACAATGAATTTTTATTTAAAATTAATCGGAATTTAGTAGAATTGATGAAAATCGCTTGTCAATATGATAATATTCTCTTCAATCGGACTTAAAATCATTGTAAACTTGAATAATATTTCGTTAACTTGAAGATGAGGTTTTGTTAATTTGACTATTGATATTGAAGAATTATTATTAATTTTTAACTACGTAGTTCTTGTATCCCTGTAGGAAATTTTCATTTATTATATGCACAATAAGAATCTACATATAATACATATAAAAAATGCAGATTTAGTATAATAGGTATAAAAGTTTATTATAAAAAAGTAATAAATATGAAATAATACATTTTCAATACAAAAAATTGTACATTGAGTCAAAATTTTAAAAAACTGCGAATTATACTTATATAATCAAACATATTTAAAATACATTTTCGAAAATAGATTTTAAGATAAAACCGATTATTTTATAAATTAATTTAGTAAGCAATTCTTTTTTTTTTACTTTAAATTTAATATATATGTAGCATATATAATTATAACACTATTGTAGGTAATATTACAACAACTAAAAGGTTTTCAGCTTTTTAACATGTTTCAAAACATGCAGAAAAAAATTATTTAATTTCTACGTATGTTGATATATAGGTAAATATAGGTGGAGCTAATAAAAGTATTTTAACTTAAAAAACATAAATTTTTATAATATACATGGCAGTTTGTCTCTTATTTATTACTGTCGATAATAAATAAGAGACGGCTGAAATTTTATATGTTTTTGAGACTTTACAGTTTTAGAAATAATATACGAGCATTCATTTAGGTAATAAAGTTTCGTATATATAAAGTACACAGAAAAAAGTACATATACGTATATATACAGTACACAGAAAAAAATAATACTTAGAAACTTAAACTATTTTAAACTTGATATTAAGGCACTGACTTGAGGACTGTTATAACCATTATTTGTTTCAATGCTCTAAAAATATTTTTGAATGAATGGCCATGTTAACATTGATTCTCTTGGATATTCCAAGTTAAAAACAAAAAATATTTTGAAACAAATATCTAAGGCGCTTAAGGCAGAATGTGTTTTAAATTTAAAACCTTCAAAATAAACTGTAATTTCCCGTTGTTCTAAAATAGACCCTGTTATTATTTGCAAGCGTTAAATACGAGTTCTGTTTTCGTGTTTTAAGCAATACTTCCTCACAAGTAGCAACAGTACTTCCATCAATAAAGCTTTTTTGAGACTCTCGAACTCAAAATAGTGAACTCACTTTTTTTCAATTAACTAAGTTAAATATCTTTGTGGATGGTGGCAAGAGGCTATGAATAACATACAAAATACCAATACAGAAACCATTTGAAAGCAAAAAATAATATAAAGAAATTGATAATGCTATAATATCAATTTTTTAAAATAATAGGCTATAAGTAAAGCTTACTTTCATTTAAATTTTCCGTGTTCTTTATACTGGCCTGATCTTTGACTTAATGTTCAAAAACTAGCATGATTTTTGGGCGCAAAATATTGAAATTTGATTGCATACAATCTGCATTTGGGCCTAAAATCTATATAAATATAAAAAATTAATATAACTTCAATAAAAAGAAGTTATATTCATTTTATTGAATATAACTTCATATACATATATAGTTATATTCATTTTACTGAATATAACTTCAATAAAATGACCCAAGGGCTTATTATACTGTAGCCAATTATTAATAATATCAGATACACATTTCTCATTAAATATCTCATTTGGTCGACAGTTTTTTGTAGCTGCCCAATGGTTTTCAATTTCTGCCCATGAGCAGTTATCGAGCCGAATTGCTTCAATGCTTTGATCGATATTTTCTTCTGATGCAGAAACTAATTTTAGAGATCTAGATTACAAATTCTTCTGGTTACACGATTTTATTATTTTAGAGAGTACGGCCTTTTTTAAGAAATGCCAGTTTGCTTAAGCTTACGTACTACACTGAAATATTTGTCATAAAGCTTGCCTTGGGGCTTCTTTCCAGGTAGTTTATTAGAGTAGTTTTCTTAAGGATGGAAGTTTAAAGCTACTGATAACAACAAAAATAAAATTCTTTTACCAGGGATTCAGTATGAAAAACATCAGTAATATGTTTTGCGATCTTTTTGACTAATTTAACGCTCAGAAATCAATGCCACTTATTTATTAAAATTAAATAAAACATTTCCTTTAATTTCATAAATAAATGGTTTTATATTATTTATTTGAATAGAGAAATACGATTTAAAGGAAAACACTACCACACTCTTTTAATTTATTTGAAGAAACTTATTCAATTTAATAAAACAAATTTGTTCTTTTATCAAAATTTCTTCAATTCTACATATCATATATCATATTTACTAACCTTTAGTAAATTTGAAAAAAAATCTTCGATATTATGAATAATTTACATGGAGTTTTCTTTAATTTAACACTATATTTATCAGTGAAATGCTTCTTCTTGTTTTTTATGTAATGATATTGATAAAAATTCGTTGAGTTAACATGTATTTTATTTAGCTCAACCTCTTTTAAGCACGTAAAGTGCAAACGATCAGTTACTGCCGCTTTGACTTAGTTTTTGTTAATTTAACAGATTTTAAGAAAAATTTTTAACAAAAATTTATTCATATTAACAAAAAAAATTTTTAACATAAAATTATTGTCAAAATGATAACAATTCATTAGCGCAAATAAAATTTTTGTAATCTTGAATAAAAAGCCTGTATATTTCATTAACTTTTTAGTTGGCTGTTGACGTAATTTTTTCGTTAATATTACCTACGATATTTTTTTCTGTGTAGTGAAATAATTACTTTTTATATAAAGCTAATAAAGATCTTCTACTGCAAAAATAAGAATCGATTGTATAAGCAACATCAAATAAAATAAATATTAAAGACAAAAGTTAACAGTTAACTTGATAAAAAGGAAAAGTAAAAGGCATTTTAAATACATATTTACAAACTTATTTGTATGATTCAATTCAACTCAGTAAACAAACGTGTTCGTATATGAATAAGTCACTATAGACGATGTTTTTTGTTTTCATTTGGTAGTTGACGGAATTTTTCAATTCTATCTGGCAGCTTAACTTCTTTTTAGTAAAGAAATTAGTTTTGGCGCGATTTTTATTACGGTTCGGATGTACGGTACAAGTGGCTGTAGATATCTGTAATTTTAGCTGAAATAAAAGAAAACTCTGAAAGCTTTTGTACTTAAATATGTATAATTAAAGTAGTAATAAAAACGCGTGTGTATAAAAACTGTTAAAGATCAGAATTTGAAAACTTAATTTCTTTCGTACGGCGGTTGGTACTTCGTTCAGAAGCCATTAATTCATTTACAAAGAACTCAGTCGTAAAACAGCTCTGGACTGGGGAACAGCTTTCGCGTCATCGTAATTATTTCTTAAGTGCGGTCAGGCTTGTCGTTGTTGTTTGGCCTTCGAGAGTTTTGCGTCTCACTCATTGGTGTATTAGTTTACAGTTTCTGAGGTATTTCATTGTTAACCGCGTGCCAACTTCCTATGCGAAGGAATAGGTAAGTACAGTTACTCACAGCGGCAAAAAAAAACTGTTGATACCATCGTTACTCCGCCCATGCTGTGCATCCTATACTTTCCAAGTTTATAGTTACAAATACAATACAATATATAGTTACAAATACAGTAAAATACAAATAGTTACAAATACCACACAATGCATTTACAACGAACTAAAAATGTAATAGTGTCATTTTAGCGAAAAATGTTAACAAATGAAAGCTTAAATATACTCTGTTAGCAGAAGTAAGCTATCAAAACTGTTAATTAAATGTAACCCTTTTATCAGCGTTGTCAACTTTGAAATTTCAAAACGCACCAAAATGGAGATAAAAAAGCGCTTTATTTCAACAAAAACGCATCGAATTTTTAATTTTTCCTTTCAGTTTTAAAAACCTATAATATTTTTATATTAAATATTTTTATATCAAATAATATTTTCATATTAAAAATACGATCATATAACAGCCTTTTAAGCGACTATTATACAATTAAACAGGGTCTGATAGCATTTTTTTTTTTGTTTTTATTTATTTATTGAATTTTGTTAACTAACAATTAGTATTCAAATCTTAATACTAAAAACGAAATATTAATTAAATCCAGCCAATGCTAGTGTCTAGCATAATGTAATTGTTTTGTATTATTTTGCGCTGAGTACACGTATATCGGAAAATCGCGTATTTAACGCTCTGGTGGTGGCAAGATCATCCCTTCTTCTTAACCAAGTGTGACTACCAAATATTAAGTATATTTCGCGCAAGAGGACTTGGGTGGAGTTCCAGCTTACTGATATACCTTGCCGCCTACTTTGAAAATTCGTAATTTACTAACGGAACACACAGAACCTTGTGAATTCATAAGTTTACTACGTACCATGGAGCTGCAGTAAAGAATTTGGTTTTGTCGTCTTTGAATTTTTTCAATGGTTGATCCTGATGCCATCAAATTCGTCCAATAGTTAGAACACGTGTTTGCGTTAGTTTTTTTTAACGATAAAATTATCTTTTTAATACTTATAACGATATTTGATTAAATTTATTATTAAACAATATCATTTAACCATATATTTGATGTCAACCGAAATCAGCTATTACAAATAAAAAACGAAGTTTACCATAATTAATATTTAATTTAATTAATAATAATTCTTAATTGCCAAAACAGTTATGAATTCACGCGCCATGAACTTCACTATTCAGGACTGCATTTATTGTAATATTTGACAAACTTTGCTTAATCGTTTAAGAGCAAAACATTCTCTAAAAGCAGCAAATTTCAAGAGTATGTACATATAACATACAACAGCAAGATTGTATTACAAATTGAAACGTAAACATTTTGGACACTTGAATAAACATTTTTCTTACATTAAAATAGAAAGTAGAGTTGAATTTGATTTTGTGCCACTGAAATTTACAAAACGCACTGAAAATTAAAAAAAAAAAACGTACACCGCATCGACTAAGGCATTTTTCGCACAAATAATTTTAAAAAGCAGCAAGTCGGTGCGAAATGCACCGACTTGACATGACCATTTATGGTACTTTTATGGAAGTTAGGTATTTCCGTGTTTGCTTTTATCTGGTGGACATACATATGTACATATATAGGTATATATTCGAAATGTTTATTAGTATTATTTTTTGTTTGTTTTTTGATGTGAAAATAAATATTCAATAATTTATACCAGTAAAAAATTATAAGTAGCTTGTTTTCTATGTTTCCCAGCTGTCTATATGTCGACATTTCATAGGAACTACCCTAATCATCAGTAGACTTTGGAAATTTTTGAAAGATATTCTCAAACATTCAACTTTATATCCCAACAATCCAAATAAATTGCTGAGAATTTAAAAAGAAAAATGCTCTAATAATATCCGTCAAAACACAAAAAACAAGCTTTTCTATTTATAAACGTCTCTAACATTTCTTTACACCTTTCAAACAAATGAACAACCGTTGGTTGCTACGATTTGTTTTTTGAAAGTATCGAAAAGCAGAGAACAAAAATTCAAACAATTAAGTTTTTTATTCGCTATTTAAGCTTCTAACATTTATACCAGTAAACAATTATAAATAGCTTGTTTTCTATGTTTCCCAGCTATCTATATGTCGACATTTTATAGGAACTACCCTAATCATCAGTAGACTTTGGAAATTTTTGAAAGATATTCTCAAACATTTAACTTTATATCCCAACAATCCAAATAAATTGCTGAGAATTTAAAAAGAAAAATGCTCTAATAATATCCGTCAAAACACAAAAAACAAGCTTTTCTATTTATAAACGTCTCTAACATTTCTTTACACCTTTCAAACAAATGAACAACCGTTGGTTGCTACGATTTGCTTTTTGAAAGTATCGAAAAGCAGAGAACAAAAATTCAAACAATTAAGTTTTTTATTCGCTATTTAAGCTTCTAACATTTATACCAGTAAACAATTATAAATAGCTTGTTTTCTATGTTTCCCAGCTATCTATATGTCGACATTTCATAGGAACGACCCTAATCATCAGTAGACTTTGGAAATTTTTGAAAGATATTCTCAAACATTCAACTTTATATCCCAACAATATAAATAAATTGTTGAGAATTTAAAAGAAAAATGCTCTAATAATACCTGTCAAAACACAAAAAACAAGCTTTTTCATTTATACACGTCTCTAACATTTCTTTACACCTTTCAAACAAATGAACAACCGTTGGTTGCTACGATTTGCACAATACTTGTTATTTTTTGTTTAATAGAAACAACCCTTTGTAAAAATTCATCGTACAACTTGTCTAATGCTTTTTTGCACGCACGCGTAATCACATGCACTCATAGTTTGTGAATGGACGTGGGTGGTATTTTGTTGGTACCTTTTTTTTGTGTTTAAGGCGTGACTAGAAGTATACTTCGGTTCTTTATTGCATATTTATTTTCTTACAATAACCATGCGTACAAGAAACATTGAAAAACTCATAAACCATTACAAGCAGATGAAATTTCAAAAGTTAGTATGCTTTGAGTTTGATATGCCTCACCATAGTTTTGCAGCCAAAAAAGGTTAGAAATAACTATACTCTAGCTCAACATTGTAATAATTGAAAGCATCCACAGTATTAATAGAGTTGTCATATTCAACCATGTTATTCCGCCAAACGACCATACTTATATTATAAATAAACCTATTGCTTTCATTAAACAACCGTACTAATGTCATGTTCAACTTTATTGGCATGGAAAGATGACTTTTCTGGACATACAATACTATTCTATTTACTTACGACTACGTCATAGTATACACATACCTACGTTTAATAATTAATAAAATAAGAGCGTTTTTTATACAAATTTTAATAAAACAAAATTACTAAAAATAATACGCAAAAATGAGTCGGGTTCCATAATTGTAAATGATTTCGAAAATAGTATTTTGTCAATAACTGCATATTTAAAAATCCTATATAGCAATAGTATGATTGATCATTAAAATTTTGTTAGCTTCGTCATAATATTATTGATTACGACATACATCTTAACACGCCTTTTTGATTTTAACACGCCTTTTGATTTCTGCAAACTCTCTTGTTACAGGAACAAAGCCCAATCGCCCAGTCTCCACTAGATTGTAAGCATGAAACAAAAAACAAAAACTGTTAATAAATTTATTATCTTTTCTTAAAACTAATAATGGGTGATTTTATAAGAACTATCGGAAATTAAAAAAAAAAAAAAAAAAAAAAAAAAAACATAAAATTCAGAAAAATGCATGAAATATTTATTTGGATCGATAGTTGGGTCGATATAATTTAATGTTTGAAGATTATTTCATGCAAATGTTGGCCGCGGCTGCGCCTCAAATGGTCAAACCGCTTAGTCCAATTTTGGCATACTCTTTCCAACATTTCGGCCGGTATCTCACGAATAATGTTGGCAATGTTGGCTTCCAGTGCGTCAATCGAAGCGGGCTTGTCGCTATAGACATTAGCCTTAACATAGCCCCACAAAAAATAGTCTAGAGGCGTTAAATCGCACGATCTGGGCGGCCAATTGACTGGTCCCAAGCGTGAAATAAACTGTTCACCGAACTCGCCTCTCAATTGGTCCAGTGTTTCGCGTGCTGTGTGGCATGTGGCACCGTCTTGTTGAAGCCACATGTCATGCAAGTCAAGCTCTTCCATTTTGGGCAAAAAAAAATGTCGTTTTTGAATAACTTTTTGCCGAATGTTCGTCTTAAAGGCTGAAAGATTTGGCTTGACTCAAAGAAAAATGTCTAGGATGGTATTTTTTGAGACTGAGGATGGCTCTACAGTAATTCTCATGCAACTGATGGTCAGCAGCTACTGTTTGCACTTTGTATGGGAACATGTGTATTTCACTAAAATTCGTTGTAGGGTACGTCTGGTAAAACCCAATTGTGAGGCACTTTGTCTGATTGATGTTTCTTTGTTCTCAGCATCAGCAGCCACAGCCGCGATTTTCTCGATAGACGGACGAGCCCGTGGCGAACACACCCTAAAAGATCTGTTGTCTGTTCGAGTCGACCAGACAACAGATCATATTTGGAATTCGAGGAATTCCATATATGATTGACGTAAAATTTCGGTTACTACCCCCTTGTTGATCGAGTGCGATATGTATATACATACATACATGTGCAAACCCCTTAAAAATCCATAAGTGTGAAGAAAATATATTACAGCTTTAAAGAATTGCATATGCTTAATTTTTGGGCTAGAAATTGTTATTCTCTGTTCCGGTACTTTTGTTAAATTTAATCTCCGTTCCAGCATAAGATCCTGGTACCATTTGTACGAAATTTACTTACAATTAAAGAAACAAAGCTAATATTTTTACACATACGATTCCCACCATAACTGCAACTTCTCTTAAAAGAAAACGAAAAATTAATCAAATACTCTTAAATTAAGTAAAGTGTTTTCTTTTTTTAACCGCGTTCACTTTGTGCAAATATTTAAAGTTTTTTGTGTCTTTTGAACCAAAGAGAAGTATAAAATCATTATTTTACTTCAGGAAAAATACATACGTACATAGTGATGATCAAATATATATATATACATTTTTTTATCTTGGACCAGTACTCAGGGGATGGCTCCTACATATGCAGTGCATTGTACTGGAACTAGGAAAATAGATTATGAAGAGGAGAAAAGAGGGAGCAGTGTTTGTGGATGTTTGACTTACACCTACCAATAACAACACGGAGTGATCAAAACAACCGTGTTCCCAGCATTTAAAGTGTTGAATTTAAATGAGTTAAAACTGATGAGTGATCAATGTGACCTTCAATTATATATTTCCTGTTTAGTTAAACTAAAATAATATATAGGGCGTCCCAGAATTCGAAACACGGTGACAAGATTGGTTGTAACCATCATGAGATAGATCAGAAAAAAATCTAAAAAATAATACAAGGTTTTGTGCGTATAAAAAACATTTGAACTGAGTAAAATGTTTTTTAGATTATTTTTCTGATTTTTCTCATGATGGTTACAATCAATCCATTCATCCTATTTCTTCAACATGTTGAGTTCTGGGACACCCTATATGTATAAAAGAGTTACTTGCGAATATTTTTTAATAATGGAATGGAATAATGGAAAAAAATATTGACAATGTTATATTGAACATTTAATTTGATGCAGTATTTAGGGATATACTTATCTTGAAAAATGCTTCTTTAGAAGTTAATTTTTTGATCAGTGTTTTATTTCATATTAATAAAATACATTTTATTTTATAAATTTTTTCGGTTTCATTAACTGATTTATTGAATGTATGCATTCAATTTTCATTTTTATTAACTTATATGGCACTTAAATCTCTACATACATACATGTAGATTTTGAAATTAAACAAAAATTATAACAACAGTTAACCAGTTATACAAGTTTTTTGTTTTTAATTTAAATTATTATTGGAGTTTTATCTTGAAAAATAAAAAACGTTAACAGAAGATTAATTTCCATTTTAATTTAACTTTTTCATCCGTAGCATGCAAATAATAACGATTTATTCTGATTCAAATTCTGCCAATTATTTCTTACATTAAAGTAATGTTTATTTATAAAATTTTTATACATACATACATGTTTGTTTTTTAAAACTTTATTTTGCAAATTTGCTTGAAGTTATTTAATAACATTTTTAACAAGTGTTTTAAATTTATTTAACTAATAACCTGGAAAATTAACAACATTAAAATAATAAATTGTGCATTTACTGCCACATGTGGCATGTAGAGTTTAAAATATTCTAGTACAATTATGTAAAATTTTCTTTAAAATTTATTAGAGTTCACATTTTTGCTATGATTACTTTATGTTGATTTGATTTCAAATCAAAATTATGTTTGCGATTGTTTTCATAATTAGGCAGCTTGTTTTTTATCCTTGTCACCGGATAAATAGTTATAGTTAATAAAACGTAAACCCTGTACAGATTGTGCTGTTGAATTGGTTAGATGGCAGGCAAACAGTAACATGTTTCTGGGTTGCACTTTCCAGGCAAAGCGCATAAAAACGCAGGAATAAAGAACAAGTGCTGAAAAAATAAAAAATGACCAGATTAATGTACGTTTGCATAATCTATTTTAAATAAAAAGTTTTAATCAATTTAAATGTGTAACATCGGATTATCCATTTACATATTTTTAATTTGAACAAAACAATTTTAAAAATGATTCGCAAGTATTTTGTACATCTCAAAACTTGTTTCTTTTAAATGTTTATGCTGTATATGATGCAACTTTCGATTACCTTTTCCAGCCGTTCAATTGAATTACGCGAATAATTTTGATTCTCAAGAAATTAGTCGTGCTGGGCTGGCTTTACAATAGCTGGCAGCCTGTCAAACCTAACCTAACCTAATATCGAATAAACCGGTTTCTTTTTACACGGTTAACCGGGGTTCGAATATTTAAATGTTATACTTTTACATTTTTAGCTTTACAGATATGTTCGTAAATGAAGTTTGTTTATGAGTAACAACCTAGATTGTGAAGTTGATTTACATTAGTACTTGCCTTATAGGCCTAAACTAATAATGGACCAACGCCACGGGGTGAATTATTCACAATTCTCCAGCGCACCCGTGTGGCTTCTAAAGTTCACGCAGTTTACAGCTTTTTGCCATAAGTTTGTAGCCATATGGACAAACCCCTTGCTGAAGAGCTCAAGCCTCTAATTCTTCCTGTTTAGGTCAAGTTTAGTTTTATTTGCATGGCATTTAATTTGTTGCCTGTTTATATTTTTTGACTGGTGTAGATATTATTAGATAATAAAGTAAATAAGAATAATAAAGAACTTCAAAATCATGTTTTTTGTTTACAATAATGTTGTCCGCAATGAAAATAAAATAGATTTTAGTTTCATGCTGCTCCCCACTGCGGGTTTTTACTTTAAAATCGTATGAAAAATCGCACCGTAATAAATTATCGTTACATTGTATTCAGACTCTTAAATCAATCGTTATCTATGAAATGTTACAAAGTGTTAAAATGTTTATCGATTCCTTAAAACACTTCATCTCTATTGCAATATATACATTGTTTTTAACACTTGAGTTTTTTATTTTCCTTTTTTTAATTTTAGCTCTTTAATTATAATTTTTTCTATTATTTTCAAGAGGATACTTAACTAAAAATATTCTTCCTGTATTAAGAAATTGTCGCTTTTAGATATGCAGAAAAATTGTAATTCCTCTAATTCCTCCTGTAGCCAATATATTTATGTTATAAAATCTTTATAACTAAAAAAATTTTTCTAATAAATGCACAAAACACAATCAATATTGTAGGTATAACTACAAATGCCACAAAGATATAAGGCATAATTAATACTGCACAACATCCCAAGATATGCATTTAACATACTTTTAGATGGCATTCTTCGTAAAGATTTTTTAAAAGCTAATATATAGATGACTATAACTTATGACATAAATAATATCCCATTCGAACGTTTAGAACGTTTTATTTGAGCATAACAGAACATGCTTTTATTGAATAACAAGAAATTTGCAAAGGTATCTTTATTAAAAAATTTAAAGTAAACTCAAAAAACAAATCCTAAAGACTATAGGGGAAAAGAAAATTGAACACAATTATGAATTTAAAACAAAAAATCTTTAGATTTTTTTTCGTATTCAAAACTTAAAATTTATTTTAAAAAACAAAAGCGAAGTGAATAAAGACTTATTGTCTGGCTAGTGATATCGTTTCGTAAACGTTCGACATAATTTTTAAGGTCAAAAAACCTATTTCGATGCTATTTATAAGCTTCATTTTTCACTAATCTTGTATCATCTGCCTTTTCTAACTCCGATATATCCATTAGTTGAATAGTAGTTAACTATAAGTCACTTATTTTTAATATAAAACATTAGCGAAAGTTAACGAAACGACATCGTGAGCCAGGCAGTTAATTTCACTATTTGAATAATATTCTGATATATTTACGTTAAAAAATTATGATTTTTATTTACAACAAGTAAGAGTGTGGCTAAAATACCCTTCACGGTAGTCACATAAATATATAGTATATATTACAAATTTGAACTAAATATGCTCGGATATATATGGACCGATATCGGGGAAAAATATCTTTCGTAAACATTTTCCTGGAAAAGTTTTTTTTTGTTTTGTTTTTTTTTTATTGTACCAGTACTCAGGAGATGACCCCTGAGTGCAGTGCATTGTACCGGAACTAGGAAAATTGGTTGTGAGGAGGGGGAAAGAGGGAGTAGTGTTTGTGAACATTTGACCTGCACCTTTCAACGTTATAACAGACAGGAAACACGTCTGCAGGCAACATATTCCACAGGCGAAGCGTAAGGCTAAAAAACGAATTCTCTCTGTAAAGCGTAGTACGAATCCCCGGGCAATCGACCACAAATGAGTGAGCTCTGGTCGATGAACGCGTGCTACGTAAAAGTGTGCGCGTTTCGGGAACAAGATCCCTAATCTCGTCAGAGCAAAATCCATTGTAGTAACGATAGAACAGAGTAACGCATCCCACACTTCGTCGATGTTCCAGTGAGTCAACAGAGTTGGATACCCTACTGTCACCGATGAGCTTCTTCGCCCTCTCCTGCACACGGTCGAGTAACCCCAAAATAGACTATGAGGCACCCGCCCAAACATGAGAGTTGTATTCCATTTTCGGTCGGATGTAGGTGGAATAAATAGTAAGGAGGTCGGATAGAATGAAGTACATCTTACATCGTTTCAAAAACCCGAGGCACAGACATGAAAAATGTGTTCAGTCCAGCGAACATCACACTGTATCTTCATTCCAAGAACATCAAGAGCATCCGATTCCTCAATATTTATACCACCCATGAGTACAGCTGAAGCAGCATTTGCGGTCGTTTGTTTGTGTGTTAATAAACATCACTATATCTCGGAAATTTTTTGTATTTTAGTAACCTTCTTTTATAACGAGAATTGCTTTTCAGAAAAAAAATGTTAATGGAAAAATCGGTTCAGGCTATATGTCGGTCCACTTGTATGGACCGATATTGGAACTTTTCATTTTCCATATTTATGTAACCTTCTTTTATTACCAAAACTGCTTTTAAGCAAAAAAATAAAAAATAAAGTTGTTTAAGTTCGCTTACGCGACATTTTCATGAAAATCCCGGTCTAGGATATATCTCGGGTATATATGGACCGATATCGGAAATTTTCATTTTCCACATTTATATAACCTTATTTTATTACCAGAACTGCATTTAAGCAAAAAAAATTTCATGAAAAACCCGATTTACGCTATATCTCGGGTATATATGGACCGATAACGGAAATTTTCATTTTCCGTATTTCCGTATTTTCCAAAACTGCGTCTGAGCAAAAAAAGTTGTTTAAGTTCGCTTATGCGACATGAAAAACCTGGTCTAGTCTATATCTCGGGTATATATAGACCGATATGGGAAATTTTCATTTTCCATATTTATATAACCTTGTATTATTACCAGAACTGCTTTTAAGCAAAAAAAAAAAAAAAAAAAAAGAAAAAAGTTGTTTAACTTCGCTTATGCGACATTTTCATGAAAGACCGATATCTGAAAAACAAAAGTTTTTTTTCGCCTTTTAGTCACTATGCTTAATAAGTGTGTAAAGTTTGAACCAAAACAAACAATTTTTTTTTAATTTTCATAGAAAATTGCAAAAAGAATGGCTTTTTTCGGAATTTTGAATATATCTCAGCTATACGTAAACCGGTATTACTGAATTTCAATAGCAAACCCATAAAAGAATGGTGAAAAAAAAAGTTTCTAAGTCTAATGGTTTTCACAGAAACGGTATTTCAACAGCGGACAGATGGACATTGCTTAATCGAATTTTCCATTAATTTTCATTCAGAATATATATACTTTATAGGGTCGCAAATGAAAATTGTAGAAATTACAAACCGAATCACAAATTTATATATACCCTTAACATTTTTGTCAAAAAATTAGGCTTAATGACACATCTCCAGTTTATGTGAATTGTTTTTTTTTGATATACGAGTACATGTAGCTATATAGAGGGAGTACCTCTATTACTTTTAGATTTTTTCTGACTTTGATGGGAACAATCAATTTTGTCACCCTGCTTCGCCTTGACGTTGAGTTTTGGTACACCTTGTATATACAAATTATTTTTTCCCGACAAAAATGTTCATGGTACAATAATATTATTGTACCACGATACCGTATAACGTTTATAAATGACACATATACATTATGTATATAACGATGCCCATATTGTTAAAAAAAAACCCGATATTTTCTAATAAGAGAAACATGTAGTTCTGAAAGTTTATAAGCAAATTCTTGTTCGCCGTAAAGCAATTGTAGCACGGTCGAACTTGTCATGATAGCATTATATAGGTATGTATGCTCTGTTCGAATCAAATGAGGGCTTTTATTTCCTATATTTTATTTATTTTTTCACTATTGTAATGCATATAGCCTTTTGGCCAATAAAATTATATTACAACATACATAATACCAAACTTGACTAGGTATCTATCCTATATAACTTATTAAAACAGTCAGCCCTTGCAAGTAAACGTTTTATTAGTGTTTATTATTCAATCTATTAATTAGACTGTCAACTTTAAAGATAAAACAATTCTAAAAAGCAATTAAACAAAACACTTACCTAACGTCATACGACCAGAAATAAATTTAGGATCTTTTTTAATATCTGCTATAGCTGCAATAGGAATACCCCAATTAGCAACTGGACCCCAGAAATGTGTGCTAAATAAAAAAATATATGTTAAAAAAAACAAAAGAATGTTAAAGGCACAATTAAAAGCCAACCTCATTAAATATTCCCGAAATTCTTTGCTTTTGAGATTCTCAAAAAACTTTCCAATCAAACCTGCAGCGCGCTTTTGTGACATTTTTCAAACTCTTCACAACCGATAGACTCAAATAAAAAAGTTTAACTGAAAATATTAACATCTGTTTAAATATATCGATTCCCAATTAATTAACATAATAATCGTAATTTAATAGCAACACGTTTTTAGTTTGCAATCACCAGTTTTAGGTTTTTTTGTTTAACTCGTAGACTTGAGTAACAAACAAGCAACACATTCAACAGTCAATAATTTATTGACCTCTCCACTACAATACAAATGTATGTACATAAGTATGTGCTTATTGTTTAAATTTAACTGCAACTTTAATTAATTAATTTATTTTACCTGCAACAGTGGGGTTTTGCAGAAAAGTAAAAGTTATGTAAAATTTTTGCGTTCGTTTGTTTTTTTACACTGTTCTTTTGGCACTATAGCTATCGTACGTTTCAATTAAAAATATATATACATACATATGTATAAAAACAAAATCTACGCAATCATTGCATTTAATAAATTCCCAAGCTAAATTCTTGATCAAACACAATCAATGCACAACCACCTTGAATTAATTTCTTTGACTGTTTTTAATTTTTTTTTCATTAAATTAAATAAATATTGTTTTTGTTTTGCTTATCATTTCCAAGAAGTAAGTGGAGAAAGCACAAGTGAATTGTCATTAATATGAGGATGCCAGACAACTTAAAACATTGCTTTGAAGCACTGATGTCCACTTCATAGCACAATTGTGCTAAACAACTCACACGTATTTGTTATGCTCTTTCATTTAGTCATCGTTGAGTTAGCGATGAAAACACATGCGACGGATGATTATAACTTTTTTTTAGGAATTCATGTCCAACAAACACGAGCATTTCATTTGAAAACAACGAAGCAAAGTAAAAAATTGTGTGTGTTTACATTGTTGTAAATTTTACAACAAACAAAAGCATACACATTCTTATTTTATTTAATGTTCACTAGAGTTGAGTTCATGAGCTCTTTTGAGAGAGTGCTCTTTTTAGTTCAGCTCTTTTTACTGAAATATGTCTTTCTTTTAGTTCAATAGTTCAGTGCTCCGTAAATAATATTTTCAATGAACGGCTCTGTTCAGATTTCTTGAGAAATATTATAAGGCTTAATAAAAGGTGAGATTAGAAATGTTCAAGTGTGATGAAAAATAATTTTATTAAAAAGAAAAAAAAAAAAACGATATATTTGTGATGTTGTCTCGATGTTTTTATATTTAATTATGGTCGCATATCATATCATTTATTTTTATAATACAAAAAACCAAAGTAAAATTGTGTTGTCTAATATTCTGAATAGTTGTATATAACATAAACGAAAAAGAAAACTTGAAGAAACATGAACTACGGACCTAAAAGAGCTCGCAGAAATAATCGGCTCACTTAGCTCCCTGAAATGAATAGTTCAGTGAGACTAATTCGTTCGCGAACTACCCAACTCTAATGTTCACTAAGCCAGCGTCGAGTAAACACATATTCTTAGCGGTTCGTTGAATTTTTTTTATTAAAATAAAATGAGATGCGAGAAGTATTTTATGATAAGCAATGCTTTTAATTCGCATTTAAAAAGTATTTTATTAATTCGAAATTCTCATGAAAGCATCAATATGGAAGATATAATTAAAGACAAACAAAGTTCACAGCCTACATAAAACAGCTCAGCTTATGTTTCTTTTTTTGTATTTTAAAAGAGAACTTCATAAGAACGTCTTATATTAATTCTTATATTACGATTAATTTAATTTTGATCTACTGAACTCTGTTTTTTTATTTTCATTTCAAAACTAAAATACATATCCTCCATTTCTTTAAATTTATCAGTTTGAGAATGAACAAACTTTCAAATTAATTTTTAAAATATATTATAGGATTTTCTTTTTTACACGTTTAACGTTATGTTTGCTGGGTAGCTCTCGCACCAACACAACTGTATTTTCATTTTTGGACACCAATGCTTTGAAGTCATTTTAACTTTTAAGGAGAAAAAAGCCATAAAATATACAGTCTGTCAATAATGAGTTTGCACATTGAAAGCAAACACGGTTTAGTTAAAACTTTTAGTATATTCAAGTCACTTTTTATTGCAAAAAAAAGTTTATGTACGTATTTAAATACCGGATGTCCGCCGGAAAGTTATACTATTTTTTTACGCTATTTTGGTAAACATTTATATTGAAAGTTCATATTTGGTAGTCGTGAAGAAGTAGTAGTAGGTGATAGGCCAAGGACATTGTCTATACTTTTTATTATTATAAAAAATAATTATTTAAAACATATTAAAATATTATTGCATTAAAATTTCCTCAAGCTGACTGCTTATACTGCCCAAAAATGGCCGCTGAATTGTTTGCAAGGCATAGAGTTTTAATGTCAGATGTTTAAACATAACAAAATAGAACACACTCTATTTGAAATTTTGTCAGATGACGTTGCTCATGTTTTTTACAGACGCAATGTTTTTGTGGTAACAGACGACATGTAGGCATTTTACATTGTGAAAAATGACATCTACATTGTTAAAAACATATCGTGTGCTATGTACTTCACTCAGCGTGTTATTTGTTATCAGAGAAAGCGATTTTTTAAGCTCAACTCAGCCAATCAAAGCAAGAGTTCCCCAAGGTAGCATACTAGGACCTATTTTATATTTGATTTACGCCTCTGACATGCTAACGAGAACCGGAATCCACTCTTCAACCTTTGCAGATGACACAGCAGATGACAGTACATGAAAACCATCAAGTAGCTTCGCGAAATTTGCAGGAATATATTTCAATATTAGAGATATGGTTAAAACTTTGGCAAATTAAAGTTAATGAACAAAAGTGTACTCACGTTACATTTACACTGCGTAAGCAAACATATTCGCCTATCTACATATGTATATTAACACCTATACTGCAGCACAATGAAGTCTAAAAAAATAATTACGATGCCGCGAGAGCTCTGGGCTAGTTTACGGCTGACGACAACAATTAAAAATAAGTGTGAATTAAAAATCATCGTAAAAATGTAACACGATATTGGTATTATAAAAATTACATGATTTTAAATCGCCGTATATATCATATTTCTATTATTAATTAATGTTCGTGTTGGTTCTTATTATATTGCACAACAAACTGGCAACACTTTACGACAATTCACAGTAGCTGTATGGATCTAAGCTCTGCTAAAGTCGTTCACAAAAATTAGCATACTTTTAGGCTAATAAATAAATTTTTTGTAAATATGAATATTATTAGAGGCGATTGTGTATTTCTACATTGTTTACTTAATTTAACATGTTAGATAAAATTTTCAGCATATAAATTTAAAATATTATGTTCTATGCTTAAACAAAAAATCTCTCTTAAATGTTCTCTTTGGTTATATGCAAGAAAAACAAATCATTTAAAAGCTTTGTCTGCTTTTACCACACAAAGTCCTTGGTCCATTTGACAGTATTTTACATTTTGTTGCAGCTTCCATATGATTTAGTTTAAAACTCGTGAGCGTCAGATAAGGTTGTACATAAAAAATAGTCCCTAACAAGATTAAAACAGATTATAAATAAAAATTTGGGTGTAATAAATATTTGTGTTTATTTTTTATTTTTTGGCTATTTGTTATGAAGTGAAAAAGTGCTAAGAGAATGAAATTATCAAGTTTAAAATATGCCTATATCAATTTATAAGTTCACTTTATTTTTTATTTCGATATTAAAAATATGTAAAATATATTTAAAGTTTAATAAAACTGTTCAATAATTGTCTCGAAGTGAAAAAATGCCAGCTTCTAACCACCAACGCCCCGATTAACGTTGTAATTTTCTAGCATTAAATAAAATCTCTTCGTCACTTAAAACCTAAAAGAAAAATTTTGTATTATCGAATACGTGTTTGTGTATGAGTGTTTGAAAATTTTCTTTATTTTTTGTGTGGTTTTATATGTGAATGTAATGAAATCGAAATCAAAAGCAGTAGACATTAAAGCAACCACCCTTTGTTTATAAGTTTGTGCAAAAGCGAGTGTATAATTGTGTCTGCTTTTTTTCTTAGCATACAAAACACCATGCAACCTCATTTTGCTTAAAAAATAATATATGATTAAGAAGTTAAAACATATAATATAATATATAATAATTAATTTATACAAACATTAATGACCTCTTTTAAAATACATAAGTTCTTAAAAATATAAAAATAAAATATATATCTAGATTGCTAAATCATATGAAAAAAACCTGCATTAAATCTTTATAAAAATTGAGATTATTTCCTTTTGTGTGTGTATGTGTATGTGTCACTTGCTGCTTCTTCTTTTACATTTACTACCGAATTGGGTGCCGCTCCCAAAATGCGAAAATACCTAAAAGCAACAACGACAAAAACAACTACATCAACACACACATAGCTACAAATTCGGAAAAAGAAAATCCTACCATCCCGCCCATTGGAAAACAACTGTATCGGCATCAGCATGATTAGTCGCTGTTGTCTTTTTCGATGTTCAAGCAGCATTTTCTCTATTCCACGTTGAGTGTTGGGCCAATAACTTAACACTCTGAGACATACCTACATTCATAGTAACAATTTTGACAGTCATATTGAAATAACAGTTTTGCTTTCGGTTGTTAAAACAAATATAAAAATAAAATTTCGCTATCTATTGTTTTAATATAAAACAATATATATTTTTTTTAATAAAAATACTGCAAAACTTTTTATAAAGCAAAATTTTGCAACAGAAACATGCAGATTAGCTTGATCCTGTTAAAATTAATTTTGTTTATTCAAACTAAGGAATATCGTTTTAAGAATAAGCAAATTATAAAGAATTAGTGGGAATCACCGGTCGACGCTATCGCTCGCATTCTTTTTTTATGGCTTTGAAAATCCAATGTTGAAACCAATAAAGCTGTGAAAACCAACAAAATGTTCTTTACTCATATTTAGCCACACTTTTTTGTTTTACTTGTATTTAAGTCAAACACATATACTTATTTTGTTTGTTAGTGTTAGTAACAAATTAACAGCTTTATTACTCCTAAAATACTTAACCGATCAATATGAAATTAAGCTCGTCCACTTCTGTATAGAAAGAACTTTAAGACGATATATACTTTTTCTAAATTGGTGCAGTAATACGGCTACTAAAGGGATTTTAATAAATGTGTTTGCCTATTATTTATATAGATACTGTTAGGGGATTATGATAGAATGAAATATGTAATGAGGTGAAGTGCAGAAAAGAAATCTTTAAAAGATTATCCATCTGAACCATCACTGTAAAGTTCTTGAGAATAATTCATTTTTATATTAAGTAGCATGGAGTTGATATTTAGGTTAGGTAAGCAGGCCGCTGGATTCCCTAATATATCCAAGGTTCTCCAACTCAC
The DNA here is from genome assembly GCA_914767995.1 of Thecocarcelia acutangulata. Taxonomy (NCBI): domain Eukaryota; kingdom Metazoa; phylum Arthropoda; class Insecta; order Diptera; family Tachinidae; genus Thecocarcelia; species Thecocarcelia acutangulata. The sequence goes on along the minus strand of OU612094.1, from coordinate 105,319,761 downwards.
TTGGGTCCTAAATCATACCTTTTGTGGTGGCCTGAAAAAATGGAAATAGAATAGGAAGGTGAAGGGTATGGGTGAAATGGTGACTAGAGGGATATAGTGCTTGTTGGGAGGGGGAAAGCTGGGAAACCGCTTAGTGTGGCATTACATGCTATTATACTAGCCATTTGCTACTCCTTATGAATGAAGCTAGAGCGGTCAGTCGTGATAAGCTATTGAAGCTCCTCTCGCCTAGCTATCTTAGGCGGTGGTGCTATAATATCAGCCATTTTCCGAGGAGGTGAAGGATCGTCTCCCCCTCGTCATCAATTTGGCAACTTCTGCAGAAGCCGTTTTAGGGTAAGCCTGGTCTCCTGACATGGTTCTCAAATGGGCAATGTTCGGTGGATCTCAAGTGAGATCTAGGCACTTTTAAGAGCTCCCTTGTTCTCCTAAAGTTAATATATGGCCACAGGTTCGTTGATGTGAGCTCTGTGGTTCGTTTTTCCTGGGCACATTTCAGCGTGCGGAGCTTTATTCTTTTGCAGTGCGCTGGTTAGAATGACTCGTAATCTTATTTAAAGATGCCCGGCGTTCTTGTACTGGAATGGAGTTGGTGAATATTCCAATCAAGGCGTTGATTGCGGCCTTGCTGTCCGTTATTATCATGTTATCTCAACCGAATATCTTATTAAACGTCAGTTGATATGTAAAATGGAATAATAGTGTTTAATCACTGCACGAAATTCTTTTAATTCTTCTTTAATTTTTCATGAAACATAAAAGAGGAATTTGGGTGAAATTCTCACAGCTGGCGTTTGACATATCGCGTTTAAAAAGAGAAAAAATTGTGTTTGTGCTGTCCTCTAGCGCTAGGTAGCTTCAATATCAACCCGTCCTCGTATAAGATCAGTGCTTAAGTCTAGTACTAAACAGTTCGTTTGTGTAGTGCATGGGTGTGTTTGTACTGTTTACGCAATTAACTGAGTAAAAGTCAAAACGAGTTTGAAAAATTGTGCAGCGAACTTGTGTTGTGTGTTTTGAAGATGTTCAGTTGCGTAACGTGTTTTAAAGTAGAAACAATAAGAATAGAAACAATAAGAATTGAGTGTAGAAAAAACTTTTTAAATTATATGTACATACAAAGAGTCACTGTCACTATGACGCATTAATTCTTAGATTAAAAGAAAAATTTCCGAATGCAAACAGGAAAATGGTTGTTGAAAATTTTAACAACATATAGAACAGAGTTTAAATAAGTGCAAGTAAGTGCATTTTTGGGTTTCATCCGCACATAGTTTTACTTTAATTACTTTTAGACGAAAATTGCAATTATTTCAACCTTTTTTCCCCTAATTTTTCACTATTAATATACCAAAAATATATAAATAAAATATGAAAGCGTAGTATTTTCATACAAGGTGTCCCAGGAATCAACGTCAAGCCAAAAGAGAGTGACAGAATTGATTGTAACCATCATGAGAAAAATAAAAAAAATTAAAAAATAAAAACATTTTACTCAGTTCAAATGTTTTTATTCGCACCAGCCCTTGTATTTTTTCTGATTTTTCTCTTGATGATTACAATCAATCTTGTCACCATGTTTCAGTTTTACGTTGATTTCTGGGACACTCTGTATATTGTCTTTTTCATTTGTTTTTTTTTTTTTTAAATAAAAATTTGTGCAGCTTGCTAGTAGAGTGTGAGTTGCAAGTTTCGTTTGCGCAGTGGAGGATCATTCACCCAGCACGCACCAGTCTATTCAAGTTGAAATGCTAAACTAAACATAAATCATTTAACAGATGGCAATATGACCGTTAAAAAAGTTTTGCTAACTTTAAGTTTTATACAACTATAAAAAATAGCCATTAATTCTGGTAGAGCAGAACACATAAAATAGTAATATGATATTGTAAAAGAGGGATTATTTCTCATCTTTTAGCATAGTTCCATTGTACGTTGACTTAAACAATCTTTTAGCATTAAAATTTAAGCCGGTGTGCCTTCTAGTGAAGGATAGAACGCTTCCTTTTATCGTTTTCAAATCAAACCCGGCTGTAGCATGATCCCGACATGAATGCACTCTTTTGGTCATAAAATGAATGCATTCTATTAAAGACATGTATAAGAAATAAATAAAAGAATATCAAGTTGCATTTCAAATTCACATGTGCGACTATTAAGTGCTGTCACTTTAATATGCTTTATAATAATGTCGTGATCATGCTTTTAAGGTCCTTTATTTTTCTTAATTTATGAAAAGACAAAAATCAGTTTTTATACCCTTCACAAAAATGTAAAGGGTATAATATATAAGTTTGTGATTCCGTTTGTAATTTCTACAGTTTTTATTTGCGACCCTATAAAGTGTATATATGGAAAATAAAAATTTCCGATATTGGTCCATATATACCCGAGGTATAGCCTGAACCGATTTTTCCATTAACATTTTTTTTTTTTGCTGAAAAGCAATTCTCGTTATAAAAGAAGGTTACTAAAATACAGAAAATAGAAAATATCGGTTCATATATAACCGAGCATATTTTGTTCACATTTTTAAATATACTATACGTGACTATCATGAAGGGTATTTTAGATTCGGCCCAGCCGAATATACCACACTCTTACTTGTTTTATTTTAAATTATTCTCGATTTCTCCAATATTTCCAACTTTTTCTTTCCAACGTTTCATTGGGGTATTATTTCCAACTTCTTCAAATGTAGATTTTAATTATTTTAATTTCCACATTATTAAACTCACATTTTTGTGGCGAAAGCTTGACAAACACATAATAAGAAGAGACATAATTTGAAAATAATAAATAAATAACGACCAATAACAAAATATCATAGGCTACTTGTCAATCTACGTCGTCAATCACGATTATTTTATAGTGAATAAAATTTTATTCAATATTTAGTTTTTCTTTATACTAGTATTCTTCAGGAATATGCTGTTAATAAATTAAAACAATTTTTTTGTCTTTTTTTTAAACTGTCTTTTATTAAATTTAATAAATTTTATTAGAATTTTTTTAGTTTAAACCTAAATTTGTTATTAAAGAACCTCTTGTTTATTTCTAAATATTTTTCAAGCAAGCTTAAACAGTCAACTGTTTTGCTCACCACTGTTTGTAGCTGTAACGATAGCTTTTTTCCTCAACGTTGTGATGCAAATTCATAAAGTAACCTAAATCCCATTCAAACCCAATAACTTTATGCAAATTTAAATTTCAATTAAGAGTTTAACTAATTTTTTTGTTGTATTTTGCTTGAATATTATCTTCAAAAAACAAAGAAAAAAGCAAGAAAGTAAAGAGACAAATTTCATGGTATTGAGAAAAATAACAATGAACAGAATAAAAAGTACCTTTTGTAACTAGCTTAGAAATGCAAAGAGTTTGTTGTTGTCTCAAATTCAAATTACAATATTTTTTATTATGAATATATTGTGCACTTTTCCAGGATTTTAGAAAGAAGTGTGCAATGGGAGTGCAGCAATATGATAAGGATGAACGTGAAGAGATATATGTATAAGTTTCTTTGTAATAGATTATTCTTTATTTAAGATTATTAATTTCTGAATAAACATGTCGATATGTTATTTACATATGTAAATGTACTCACTCATAAGCGCAATAATTTATGCGCAGTTTATGGGAAGCGAATGAGTGATACGTCTGGAAAATTTGTATGAAATACACTTAATATTTGGAGCTACTTGTAAAAGAAACCAGATTACTTGAATATAATGTGAAAATATGTTTTTCTTTCACTGATCAGTAGAGATGATTTGGCTTAGCAATCGAATGGAATTTAATTCCGGCAATGATGAAACAATATTTCTTAAATAAGGTATTGCCACATTGACCAAACATTTCACAAAATACTCGTAGACGTGACCACCACTTCATAATAAATTTTTTTATACCAGTTAGTTTGTTAGTCAGGAGTACTAATTTTTTTTTTTTAATTTTAAGGACTAGGTTTTGAAGTAGTGGATATGCTAATTTTGTCAAATATTTGCTTAATATGGCCATTAGGATGGGTTGATTCAGCAATCGATATTGCGCTATAGATTTTTCGATGGCCTTTAGCATGAGAACGAAAAGTTCCAGCACGATATATGAAATTGAATCAGTTGTTAGCGGAAATTTTAATTATTTATTAATGAAAATGACGATATGCTATTATTTGCAAATAAAAAAAAGTGTGTGAAAGATATGACAATTTTAAAATTCAGTTATTTCCTTGCAAATCTTGCTTTGATTCCATTTGATTTATTTTGTTTTGGGTAGCTACGAGTAATGTAGTCATGGTTTTTTTCAATTGTACGCTTGTTAGGAGTTGAACGACTGCTTGGTATGTCACAAAAACTTCGGATAGTCTAACGTTGGATTTCATTTTCGTCATCATCGGAATAAGTTTTCAAATAACATTAGGTATGCATTTTGAGAATGGTGTTTTCGACTGCTTTTCATCATCGCCTAAATCAATCATGTGAACGAAATCAGTGGAATCAAAGCTAATTTTCGGTTTTACGTAGATGTGAATCGTGGACGATTCGAGGGGAAATTGTCTGGCAAATATTGAGTTGACCGTATGGATTTTCCAAGCGCAACGAATAGTTTAAATTTATGAGTATACATATTGTCCGCATTTACTCAATTGCTTGTATTTGTCAACTAATGTATTTAGTTTTTTTTTTGTGACGGTTAATCCTTTAACTAAATCAATCTAAAATTTCTATAACTTTATCAACTTTTGCCTTGAATATCTTGTACGAGAACATTTTATTTCCTTTTTCCACTGATCGCCCAAAAAAGTAATAGTTCAAAGTCTCGTCAGAAGTTGGCAAAGAAATTTCATCTAGTTCGCATGCTGACTCGAATGGTAGCACATTATGTGAAGGAATGTGTTCTAAAGTCGGTGCTGGTGGTTCTCCCTGTGTTCTAAATTTTCTAATGATAGTGCTAATAATAATGTATTCACATTGTATTCTATATACCAGGGCAAATTTTGTACCAAGTGGCCTTATTACTACAATAATAGAAAAAACAATATGCAGTTCGCCGTCTCCAATGTTACCAATCTATCAAAAACAATCTGAATTTGCCTTGAACTTAACTGAACAAATCAGTATTTCCGGAAACTTTAACACATTGAAGACCTCGAAATTACACAAAATTCAAAAAATTATAAATTTGTTTTTTTTTTGAGCGTATAAAAATTAAAGAAAAAATTTAAAAATTTTAATAATAATCACTTGTTTTTAAATTTTCCTAATTTTTTAATATGTTCAGTGGAAAATATCTTTAACAAATTTAGATTAATAAAATCCGGAATAAATCAGAAATATATTATAACTCTCTTGCACGATTTCTTTACCGTTTTTGATAGAGAAAACAAAAAAAATTGTTATTGATTATTTGGACCAACCAGGGAAATAATTAAACAAATCTTGGAAATGGGAACTTATTAACAATTTAATAAATGATCAAGAGTTAGACTAAGAATTTGATTATATTTCATATAAAACATATGTGTATATACGTGTGAAAAATTATTTTTTGTTGAGATTTTTCCAAAAAAAGTAGATTTTGTTTTTATTGAGTCAAACATTCCCCTGTACACATGTTTTCACTATAATTTTTTTTTTAATTTTCATATACAACTATATGTTTTATTTTCTAGTTTGAACTTCATCTTTGCTTATCTTGAAAAATGCTGTTGTTTTCTTTTTTTATTTTTTACTTTAATATAATATCTTTCAATAATATAATATCTTTCAAAGGCTTTCTATGTTTAAAGTATCGAAATATTTATGTCAAGGAAGCTTTAATAGGTAGTGGCAGAATTACAATAAATACAACACCAAAAAACATCAACATGTATTTTGTTGGTAGAGTTTACGAACAGTTGTCAACATTTTGTTTGAAAAGGCAAGGAAGTCTATGTGTTTTTGACAAATTTACGCAAAGGAAACGAAAGACAGTTGTGCTCATACCACTACCGTATTAAAGCTGCTTTGATTTATGTTTAACAACATTTTTGAAGTTTTCAAACAATTATTTAGTATCATATTAAGACAATTAGTTTTCAAAAATGTATAAAATGCTAACAACAGTGGAGAAATTTCAATTGATAAATATATTGCCTTAACAATTTTGTATAACAATACGGAGTAAAATATAATGATAAAAAAAATACGGAGTAAAATATAATGATACAAATTGTATCGAAATGAAACTAGAAGCGAGAATTAGCAAAAAATGTTATTAAATTTTTGGTTTTTACATATGTACATCGGGTTTTAGTTTTTTATTAAGAAGGATTTTTTTTTACAATACAAATATGCTGTGATCAGTAAGTTTTGATAGAAGAAGAAGACAAGAAAAGTAATAATCAAATCTTTAGCTCGGTTGGAAAAAACAAGAAAAAAAGGTGATCCATATTGCCAAGAGTTTGCAATGACCGTATCTATAATATCGATAAAGAGTACTCACTTAGATTTCATACCATAAATGGCAATTTTGAAGAGTAAACTGGACTGATCCATTTCGTCTACTCCCCAACCTAAGTTTGCTATAATACTAAAACAACTTTGATAAATTTATATAAAGTCTTTATCATTCATTTGGATTCTGCCGCTAAACTAGCACTAAAAGGGTTAACATAGGACTGAATATATATATTTCGATAAGATGATCAGATATATTTGAAAATTTAAGGCAAAAGATCATGTGTTCGTTTAAGTGAACAATTTTGTGAGATTTTTCCTTGATGATTTTTTAAAACCCAAAATAATGATATTGCTTTCAAAAGTTTTTAAACATGGTTCACTAGATTACTAAATTTTATACAGATTTGAGTTTGAATACTCTTCCAGAATTCATACTCGCTTTCTGAATTTAAAACAATGCCCCCAATTGCGCTTATATATTCTTTTTGTGAGGACCACTGATTTAGGCATACAATTCTGTCAATCATGATTTTGACTCTCGTGACTCATTGGTAAAGATGGCGTATTTGCAATATTACGTTTGCGTTTATCTTATTAGAGGCTGGAAAATTTTTTCAGATTCATGATGTTATACAGGTGTTATTTTCTTTTTGTTATTTTTCACAGCAATTAAAAAAAAAAATTTTTTTAATGCTTTTTAAGAGCACTAAAAACAAATAATTTTGTTATGTTTTTGCCTCTAAAAATGCTTTTGTGGATTCTTAAATTGCAAATGAAATAGTGACACTCACACTTGTTCGTTACACGTTACCTTAATAATTCACAATTACATTTAAACTTAGTACCACTTTGTACTAAAACACTATTGTTAGGTTAGGTAAGCAGGCTGCTGGATACCCCAAAATAGCCTCGGTTCTCCAGTTCACATGCACCTGAGATCATTCCCTTTGTGATTGTCTGAAAAGTAGGATAGTGGAAGTAAAGAAGAGAAGTTAGAGGTACATAGTGGCAGGGGAGGAGAGAGATGGAAAGGTGGGAACCATTTAGTGTGGTGTTACATGCTAGCTACATGTTGTGGTATCCATCCGCTACGTGATGAAAGAGGCTAGCGCGGTCGGATTGACCGAGGCCAAACATGAAGCTAGGCTCACAAAGGTATCTTAGACCCTGATGCTTCAATGCCGGGCATGTACCGAGGAGATGAAGGATCGTCTCTTCCTCTTCCTTGTCTTGGCAACTTCTGGAGAAGGCGGTATAGGTAGGCCTAGTCTCCTGGCATGGTTAACAAACGGGCAATGTCTAGTGGGAACTGCTACAGTGACTCTCAGGTGAGATCTGGGCAGTTTTAATAGCTCCTACGTTCTTTTAGAGTTAATATGCGTTTACAGGTTCTTTGATATAAGGCATATGGCTTTGTGATCCATTTTTCTTGGGCACGTTTCAGCGTGTGGAGTTTTATTATTTTTCCACAATTTTCCAAGGGTTATCCGCTAAGGGGATCTATATCCCTATCCTCTAGCGTTGTCCCTTTTATTGCTAAGTTGTCAGCGATGTTGTTGCCATTGTCGGACCCATGTCAGCGTAGGGTTTGTTGCGAAAAAGATTTTCAGTTCCATGGAGTGAATTATTCACGATTCACCTGCGTGTGGCTGACTAGGCTCACACAGGTAGCAATTTTCGCCATATGTTTGCAGCCATATGAGTAACGTTTTGTTGAGGAGTTCGGGCCTTCTAAACCCTCCTGTATGCAAAAATGGTAGTCCGAAGAGCATTAGCCCTTAAACCAACTCACCTGTCAACCATCACCACTAGTTTCTTACAGTACAGGTATCTACTGTAAAAGCAACAAATCCTTGGGAGGTTGTTAGTTTCCGAAAAAAGCCACACACCAAACAATTATCAAGAATACTAACACCCTTTTCCTGCGTTTTGGGTTTCAACCACAGCCAGAACGTTTCAGCCAAGGTAGGCACCTCAATCATGATCAGCCCGGGTTGAACTGCAAGCAGAACTAGCCGGGGGCCATGTTGATCCCCGTTCTGCCAATTTAAACCCTTGGTAAGGTTTACGGAAGCCAACACAACATAAGTCATGCGGATTCCTAGTTTTATTTGTTACCACAAACGAGGGACACCCTCCCCTCTTTACTTGAAAAACAAAGTGCAAAACCTGTTCTCCGGGGGCCATTTAAAGGTTAGGTTAAAATGTCTCGGCATCTTATCTAAAGATGTTCGGCATTCCGTTCCAATAAGGAAGATGATGGCGGCCTTGCTATTCGTTGCTAACATGATATCCCTACCGAATATCTCGTGAAACGTCAGATATCTGGTCGCTTTATTTATAACCGATATTTCAGCTTGAAGAAAACTACATCCGTCTGATAGACTGAAGGATATTTTAGTGTTGAGTTCTTCTATGTAAACGCCACTCCCAACCCTTTCTCCCCTTCTGGACACATTCGTGTAAACATAGATGGATTCTAGGGGAGATTGATCATAACAAATTGTTATCGAAATATCGAAAATAAATACTGTTGAGTTTTTATATAAAACTAAAACGATCTTTAGCTGCAGAAATAAGAATTGATTACGTAAACAAGATCAAATCACTAAATCTTAAATACGAATTTAAAATTTATTGACTTTGATTTGAAGTCTTATGTGCTGTTCACTTATCTAAAATATTTGTATGGAAATCACTCAAAAAATTTAGAAACTTTCATATACATTTTCTTGGCGAGTTGCTCGCTTGTATTCTATGAACAGCATATTAGTTTTAACTAAAATAAAAGCTACAATTTTTATTTTTATATAAAAGCTGAAATATTTTTATAAAGCAAAATAATCAGCTAAATTTTAACTTTTGGAAGAGAAAATATTGATAGAGTTCTAAATTTGGTCTTTTTACCGGGAAAATGTTAGCGAAAAGCCTATAATATTGGAGTTGTATCTCAAAGCCAGTAGCTATCGCACTGCTAATATTGTATTGACAAAATCTTAGTATGCCTGCATTTTGACTTTTTTGCAACTTTTTTCCGGTAATAACAATGAATTTTAAACGAAAAACATATTACTTTCAAAATATCCCAACTTACTTCATCCGTAAAATGCAATTGTTCAATGAGGTTTATTCAAATATAAGTTTCTCCTCTAATTTATATTTAAAAATATATTTAAATTTATACAATATTAAAAATTAAAGAAGGCCGTTTGCTGATATTTAAGTGCCATTCATGAAATATTTAATCGGTAGACACATCTTCATCCTTTTTCCTGACAGACAGGCTGTTCATTGACTAGAAATAATTCTGTTAAATTTTTACAGCTTTTTAATGCTTCAGTTCTATTTTTAAGTTCTTCTTGCTGTGTGTCGTCAGTGTCAGTGATTAATTTTGAGCTTTTATTCAACGCTGTGCTTCGTTAATTTTAAGTTAATTATTAAAGGACACTTTTGTCTTTCAATTTATTTTTTATGTTGCCTCTTTGGTTTCCGATTTTCACGTTGTTTCTTTGAGCACTTATACAGCTGTTTCATTTAGTGTCTAAGAAAATTTCTCGTTTCTTGCTGGCTTTTTGAGGTATTAATTAATTTGAGCGAAGGAAAAAAAAGCATTTTTGATTACAATAAAACAATGCTATTTTTATTATTTGAGAGCATAGAAAATTATTTTAGCTAAAATTGAAGCAACATTTTGTTCTAAATCTCAATTTTTATAGAATTTGCTTTGTTATGAAACAAGTGTCAAAAAGATGCATTTAACGTAATTTTTAAAATTTATTTGTCCTTATTGGAAAGAAAGCATTTAAAAGTGAAAAGCAATCTATTAAAATGTAAAATTTGATACCAAATTTTATGATATGATTTTTTAATATGATATGATGTTTTTAATAAATGATATGATTTTTTTTGTTCTATGCTCTAAGCCAAATGTATTCTACTACTGAAGTAAGTTTACTATGATTTCGAAAAAAACTTTAGGTTCTCACCACTTTTTCTCACGAATTACGGTTTTCAAACAGTCCAATGTTAAGTAATTATCCTTGTAGAGACAGTCTTTGACGTCGCCCCGCCCTATAAAAAAATCTAGCGGGCCTAATATCATACGACGGTGTTGCTCAAATGGCATCACCTAAATGTGAAGTTACGTGATCTGGAAATTTATCATTTCATAAAACCAAAACAGGCTTTGTTATGAAGCTTGTAGCAACGTCCTGTTGATACTAAATATCGTCCAGTTCATAATCTTCATATCACTCTGAATTGACAATAACGGATTTTTTAGGGTGATTAAAAAAATGCTGCACAATGGCAAATTACAGTTTTTTTTCAGATTCAATGGCTTTTCTACAATCACTTCTGGGTTCTCATTGCTCTATATGCGGCAATTTTGCTTGTTGACTTAACCCCCGAATTACAAATGAGCTTCATCACCGCAGCTATTTTTGTATTAAAAATCAGCGTGGGAAGTCTGTTGCTCTAGCTTTCAATTAGCATATCTACGGTTTTTTATGCGGTCAGACTACTTTAATTGTTGCTTCAGCTAGATTTTATAAGAATGAAAATGCAATATACACAATAATGAACCGTAAGTTAGACCCAATTGATCCGCAACACTTTCACTAACATTAAGCATTCTTTGTAAGTTCATTATGACGACCATAATCACCCCGTTATCCTCGAAAAGTTGGCAATGTTTGTACCAGCGTATTAGATATAAGTTTTAACTATTTTCACACTTCGGTTGTTAATCGATCTATAATCGTAGATGGCGAACCTTTCACATGATATATTACATAAATGATGATTCATATGACCGGTATTTAACAGCGGGTAGCCGCGCTAAGTTGATGGTTTTGAAATCACTAAGGGGATAGTCCATTAAGTATTATTTGAATAAATTTTATGATCTTATACTCGTAATTAAAGCAAAACGAGTTTTTTACTTCATCAAAAATCAAATGATGCATGAAGCATCAGCGAAATAACGAAATATATTAATAACAAGTTGTATCCATAATAAATAACGGGCAATATACAGTGTGTCCGACTGGAAGCTATACTACTCACGATTCTGACTGTATGCGATGTGACACCATCTTGTTGATACCATATGCTAATCAGGCCAAAAGCATGCAGATGTGGTGTTAAAAAGTTTTCAATCAAACCACGATATCGCTCCCCAATCACAGTTATCGTTACGACTTTTTCATTTTCAAAGACGTAAGTTAATGATTCCGCCTGATCAAATGTTTATTCACATATCCATTCTAATTAAAATGTGCCTCGTCTCTCATTATAGTTTTTTCATTAAAATTTTAAATGATTGATTTTGATAAAATGTTTTAACGATTAAAACTCGTTGGTTTATCGAATATATTTCTATAATAAATTTGCCACGTGTCTACTTCACGATTGCTAAATATGAACTGTAAAAACTAATGTTTACCAAAATAACAGCAAATCAAAAAAGAATACATTTCCGGTGGGCACCCTGTATTTCAAGAATGTCATACGTCCTTTATGAATAGTTTTGATTTATTTGACTACATTTTTAAAGTATAGGATGCACAGTATTTTAGACTATATTAATAGTATATTTGTAACGTGGCTGTTGCTGTTACGACATAAGGTAAAACAGTTATATCCTATTTACACCAAAGCGAAATCTGCTCATTCGAGATTTCAAGCCAAATCTAGTAGATTTTAAGAAGATTTCCCATACAAAATGAAATCTACTTTATGAGTAGATTTCGACGAAATCTCCTGAAATCTACTCAGTACTAAGCGATGCAACTGTGATTTCTTGCAAAAAGTACTTAAAAATACTACGCTGCAACAAAAATTGCACTATAATGTGGTGTATGCAGTCTCTGGGCACAAAAAATATACACTTTAACGATGGTGTATTCAGTCTCTGATAATATTGTATTGTCAAACCCACATGCATAAAATATTTTTGAGCAAATGAAATCTTGCTAGATGTCAAAAAACGGTGGTGTAAACGATATAGATTTCATTGTAGATTTCAATTCAAATCTACTAGATTTTGAGTTGGTGTAAATGCGCTATTAGCCTGTGCGAGCAAGAAGCAAAGCTCTCGAAGGCCACAGAAAAAACCAGCCTGGCCACACATAAGAAAAAATTACGATGACGCTAAAGCGGCCGTTCTTCAGCCTAGAGTTATTATAGTTTTTTAAGTACGCAAATCAGTCCATTTCAAAAACACATAAATTATAAAAAAAAAATTATGCTTTTTGAAAAAATGTTCCTCAATGGAATAATTTGTTTTCAAAAGTTACAAGGAAATCCAATTTCCAAAAATGCTAATAATAATCATAAAAATAACACTAATTAGTATACTATTAAACTAATTAGTATAAACTAATTAGTATACTATTAAGACTGAAAAATTTTCACTATACAAAAACTTTGAAGTTTTGTATATACATACATACATACATACATACACTACCTGCCATTTGAATATGGAATCACATTTTTGTAACTTTAATTAAGTATACATATCTCATAAACTAAAGTTAACAAAAAATAGTATTTTGCAGAACCAAATTTCAAGGTGTTTTAGGTTTTAGTTTCATAAAGGAATAAAAAATATACATATTTTGTTACACTAAAATTATGCATTTATTTAAAGACTAGTATTTCTGTGATACTCCTTCGTGTGTCAGTTGAATGAGGAATATTTTCAAACTAAATTTGCTTAGTTTTGATTTAATTTATTTTTTAGTTTTAGGTTAAAGAAATTAAAGTTATTATCTTCTAGAGTTCAATTAGTAATGAGTACTGCCACCAAAAATGCGATTTGACATTGACTTGTATAATGCGTTAGTGAAATTGAACTCCATGCTTCCATTTCAGCATCTTTTAGGGATATTGTGTAAAATTATTTTCCTTCTTCATAAACTTTTCTTGCAAGTCAAACCCAACAATTTCCATTCGACTGAAGTTTGCTGAATATGGGGCCAAAAGTTGAACGTCTTATTGATTAATCCATTGTTTTACCGCTCTGGCGGTATTAATCGGAACGTTGTCGTGTTGGTACGTAAGGTGTGAGTGCAAAGAAATCATAACATTTTTGAGATCTTTAGTCCAGAATATTTTTGTAAGTCGTTGCAATAATTTAATTCTGTGGTACCATAACACGAAATGGCACCCCATACCATTATTCTGCACTCTCAGCTGTCGCTGCGGCGCAAAAATAGTTCATTCTTATTTAGCACATAGAAGTATAGTTGTACCCGTCGGAACTATCAATATCAAACTGGTTTTCAAAAGAAAATACAATTTTAAACCACTTGTCAGACCATGTCAAAGTATTTTTTTTTAAACTTTAGATGCTGGGATTTGCATTTTTTTATTAAGTAGTGTTTTTTCAATTTTCGGCGGACTATGTATGGGCACGATTTTAACTACACTAACTGTTCTTAGACTGGCAGTGACCTCATTTTTTCACATATTTTTGATGCCCTTATAGCAGAATTTTATGCAATTTTAGGAAATTTTCGGCTTTCTTTTAGAGTTGTTGCCATTTTCTTTCGTCCCTTCATGCTTTCTCCATATCCTTCTACGTTATTTAAAATTTGTATACAACTGTCTTTTCCCTATTAATGTTTTTGGATATTTGGACCAGAAATTTCAAAATCAAAATTTTTCTTTTTCAGACGCCTTTTCTATCAAAGTTCCAGCATTTGTCATTCGCAAATGCTGCTTGAAATGTACTCATGGATGGTATAAATATTCAGGAATCGGATGGTCTTGATATTCTTAGAATGAAGATACAGTGTGATGTTCGTTGAATTGAACATATTTTTGATGTCTCTAAGGAAGCATTCAAGAGCCTCGGGTTTTTGAAACCGTATAAGATGCACTTCACTCCATCCGACCTCATTACTATTTATACCACCTACATCCGACCGAAAATGGAATACAACTCTCATGTTTGGGGCGGTGCCTCAAGGTCTATTTTGGGGTTACTCGACTGTGTGCAGGAGAAGGCGAAGAAGCTCATCGGTGACAGTAGGGTATCCAACTCTATTGACTCACTAGAGCATCGACCCAGTGTGGGGTGCGTTATTCTGTTCTATCGTTACTACAATGGATTTTGCTCTGATGAGATTAGGGATCTTGTTCCCGAAACTCGCACATTTTTACGTAGCACGCGTTCATCGTCCAGAGCTCATCCATTTGCGGTCGATTGCCCGGGGCATGATACTACGTATTACAGAGAGAATTCGTTTTTTAGCCGTACGCTTCGCCTGTGGAATATGTTGCCTGCAGACGTGTTTCCTGTCTGTTATAACGTTGGAGGGTTCAAGTCAAATGTTCACAAATACTACTCCCTCCTCACAACCTATTTTCCTAGTTCTGGTACAATGCACTATAGCATATGTAGGGGTCATACCCTGAGTACTCGTCCAATATAAAAAAGAGTACTACCCCGTCCTATTTTGAATAAAAACTTTTAAAAAACTATCAAATTAAAAATTCTCTAGCCGTTTATATTGAAAGAAATTCAAGTCATAACCTTTCTGATTAATATTAAAGGAATTCCTTATTCTAGTACACACGAAAAAGTACCACAGAAATGTATATCTTTAAACAAATACATCATTTTAGTGCAACAAAATATGTATATTTTTTATTTCTTCAGGAAACTAAAGCCAACATTTTGAAATTAGGTTGTGCAAAACATTATTTTGATCTGAATTTTAATTTAGGAGATATACTTAAAGTTAAAAACATGTGATTTTCAAGTGGCAGGCAGTGTACATACATACATATATATAATAATGTAATAACTTGACAATTCCTTAGAGAGTTTTTTATATTCAGATATAATTTACTATGAAAATTCCTTTTCATGTTAAACATTTTTTTTACGAAGAAATTTTCATTCAGATTGAAAACAAAATCTCAAAAAAATCAGTAAAGTTTCGCACAAAAAAGAAAAAAATAAAATTTATTCAGTTACACTGAAAAACGAATAAACAAAAATTTCAAAGAATATTTGAATACGACATTTTGTACAAAATTCTCAAAATTAAGGACATTCTATTTCATCTAAAGTTACGAATTGTAAACTGCTACAGAACAATCAAGCTGTTAAGACACAAAGAGTTTATACCAGAATTTTATAGTAGAATTTGTTAGCTGTGCGTATGGAATAAACAATTCCACGGCATTGTGGAAAGATACAAACAATTCAACTAAGTTAGTTGAACTAACTTCACCAGTACTCAGGGG
The DNA here is from genome assembly GCA_914767995.1 of Thecocarcelia acutangulata. Classification (NCBI taxonomy): domain Eukaryota; kingdom Metazoa; phylum Arthropoda; class Insecta; order Diptera; family Tachinidae; genus Thecocarcelia; species Thecocarcelia acutangulata. The sequence goes on along the minus strand of OU612094.1, from coordinate 105,304,057 downwards.
AAAAGCCCCTACATATGCAGTGCATTGTACTGGAAATAGGAAAATAGATTATGAGAAAGAGGAATGGGGGAGTAATGTTTGCCAACTTAACACACGAAACGACCAAAACAAACATCACAGCATTTCAAATGTTGGAATTAAATTAGTTAAAACTGATCAGTGCCCAGTGAATATACCTTCGACACTGCTCAGATTAGCAAAATTTAGTTCAACACCTTCCATACTACAAGGTAATGAAATGCATTGAAAAGCAAAAAAAGAAAACACGGGGAAAAAATACAAAAAAAAAAAAAGAAAACAGAAACACATGTACACATATTGCTACCTATATTCCTGTACAATTATATCAGTTTTGTCCTAAAAAAGTGCAAAAAATTGAAATTGATTTTATATGGACAGCCACTGACTTGGTTTTAAATCACATATATTTAAAAATATAAATAAAAAGACTTTTTTGTTTTTTTTGTGTTTTCAAATCACGTTTGCAAAAAGTGGTTTGCAGAATATGTCTGTATATTAAAAAACTATTATAGCTCAGAAATTAAAAACTTTCTTCAATAGGAAAGTTTACTTGATATTTTTTTATATAAAACTATTTAAGATGCAAGAATTTTTTACTTTGAGACTAAAGGGAAAAATAAACTACACAAATTGCTTGCTAAACATGTCAAGACTTTAGGTTCGTACAAACCTTTTTGATCGTTTATGGAGGTGTATGCTAGTTAGTACAAATATTTGAAGCATCGGGCTGGGCCCCATGGTTTATGTCTATCCCCTGTTCTTTATAATTTCGGTACACGATTTCGAACAGAACCATGATTTTGAAATAAATTTACATAATTCGGAAGCATTGTGACGGCAGCGCTAGAGCAAATTTACAACAATACAACAAAAATTGGCATGTAAGCAGTTTGTGTCAAAAGTACTTGTACGTTTTTCACAATTAAAATTTTTTTTTTATTTTATCTGTGACCAGTACTCAAGGGATGACCCCTACATATGCAGCGAATTGTACTGGAACTAGGAAAATAGGCTATGATGAGGAAGAAAGAGGGAGTAGTGTTAATAATAACAACACGAAAGACTAAAACAAACTCTATTGCAGCACTTAAAATATTGGAATTAAATTAGTTAAAACTGATCAGTGCACACGGTGAGAGACAAACCACTACTCACAATTATAAATTATTTTTGTTTGAATTATTTTTATTTTCACAAAATTATTTCTAAAAATTTAATTCAGATTAAACCACTAAATTCACTTTAAAAAAACTATCATATGCCTTAGCGAGGCACCTTGTAGACTCACATTTTTTTACTACGACATTCACATTTTTCGCACTCGCAGGTCTACTCGCACCTTCATTAGCTTGCGTGTGATTTTATTGGCACTTTCATGCCATCAACTGTCAAACAAATAAGCAAAACTTAAATTTTAGCTAGTTTGTTTGTTAAATTGTATGTCAATTTATTAAAATTAATACTAGAAATGAAAATGTTTACATTATAAATTTTTAACGTCAAAAAAATAATGATAATAAAAATTGATGCCAACTATCCCCTAAAAATAATCACACACGCAAAGGAAAAAATATGGTTGATATAACAATATTTTAAGGGAAAAATACAATTGTTGAATTATATGGTTGAGCACAACCACGTAATATAGTTTAAATTTTTGTACACAACTAAGTACAGCCAAGAACCGATATTTTATTAATTAACCATATATATGGTAGAAGTTTTAATGGCTAACAACGTTATTGTAAAAATTAAAATTCAACGGTCATGTCCAACCATATATTATTATCACTCCTACTCATATTAGTGGAAAATTGTAAATTCTATTGTCACATTCAACGGTACTAGTGTTAAAGGTTACAATGTTATATGATAATATAATAAATACACATGCATACAAACTTCTATAATTGAAACCACATTTTTCTAACTCGTTTAATAGTTATAAATTTATTTTTCAATACTTTCATACAATATTTTCATACAAAATAGATTAAAATTAGTAAAATTTCGCGAAATCCTGTCGTTTTGGCAACATTGCTGTATCTTTGCTTTGGTCCATTTATGTACATATCTGTAAAAAATATGGAAATTAAATACATTAAAATATATGCATTTGCCCATATAAAATCTTATACAAACCTTTTTATTTGTATGATGCTGCTATTTCCACCAAAAAGTAAATATTTATAGATTTTTTTATATTTTTACCATTATTAAAATTGAAAAAAAAACAAACAAAAACTAAATGAAAACTATGTATGAATATAAGCAATTGTCAACGTGTGTAAAGCCACCAATAGCTAGTTTATACTGTAAACAAACATTTGTTGTAGATAAATACTTTAACCATACGTATGTTTTTAATTATTAGTCTATTATTGTACCTAACAAAAGGTTTTGTTATATTCAAACTTTATTTTTAAACATTATTATTGCATTCAATCATTTTTTAAAATGATAGATATGTAACAAAGGTTAGGTTAGGTTAGGTTTAACAGGCTGCCAGCTATTATAAAGCCAGCCCACTTGGGTCCAGTCAGGTCCCGTTGTGTTGCCTGGATCTGATATGTATCTCAGTAGATCTACATATCACTGGCTTAGAACCAACCCGAGGATCGGATAAAGGAGTCCAATCCACTTACATCGCATTCCGATACCTCCGTCAAATCATGCAGCATCGGTTTGCCTAGGTACAATGCCCTTATATAAGAAAGAGCTGGACACTGACAGAGGAAGTGCTCAACGCTCTCTTCTTCCTCCTCGTCTCTGCAACTTCTACAGAAGTCATTAAATGGAAGATTTAACCTCCTTGCCTGCTTCCCTATGTGGCAATGTCCCGTCAGAACCGCCACAGCAGAACGCAACCTCTCCTCTCCTTCTGTTATCATATCTGGGCCATGTCAGCCTTGATATTCGACAGGTACCCTCATTAGACCATCTGTCTTGAGCGGTCTGAAAAAGTTGACGCTGTACTAGTTTCTTACAGCTCGCAAGCGGGATTCCAACGATCCCATCAATATCTCTTTGTTGTAGTTGGACACCGGCCTTTGCCAGTTCATCCGCTACTAGATTTCCGGACACTTCACTGTGCCCTCGTACCCAGATAAGCTCCAGGTTCGAATGTCTCGCTATCTCGTTTAGAGATATCCGGCATTCACGAACCAACCTGGATGTCGTATAGACTCCAGCTAGTGCATACAACGCAGCCTTACTATCAGTACAAATTCATATATCATTCTCATATATCCTGTAGTACCTTAACCAGTTAGCTGCCCTCACAATGGCCGCAATTTCGGCCTGCGCTACGCTACACTCATTTTGCAGCCTAAAACTCATCCTTCTCTCATACAAGGGGATAAAGATACCCCCACCGACTCCCGAGTCCGACTTGGATCCATCTGTAAAAATTTCAAGCACGTCCTCTTGACGATATGTACCAGTCGTCTCCGAGAAAGAGCCTGATAAGATTACATCAAATCTCTTGTCGGGCAGTAGAGCCGGCGAGCAGTAATCAATATTTTCCGGAAGGTTCACTATTCTTCCTATTATTGAGGCATGAGCATGTCGCCTCCTTCCACGTCCCGCTTGACCACAGCCTGATAGCCGAATTCATGGCTATTTCCTTCACCATGAGATCAGCCGGCAGCCAGTTCAGCATAGTGAAAAGTGCTTTCGATGGCGTAGTGCCGGAAGCACCAGTCATCATCAATGCAGCAGTACGCATTATCTTTTCTGCGATTTTGCAGTAGGTGGTTTTCTCCAACGACTTCCACCACACAAGCGCTCCATATGTTAGAATGGGCTTTACAACCGTGCTGAAAAGCCAGTAGGGGTTCCTAGGATTTATTCCTCAGGTCTTTCCAATGGCCCTTTTGCACAAGAATAAGGCGATAGCCGCTTTTTCTGCCCTTGACTGGACATTATGCTGCCAGGATAGTTTGGAATCCAGGTAGATGCCCAGATATTTCGCACTGTTTGACAACACTAGCTCAACCCCCCTTACGGTTGGCAGAGTAAACGATGCAGTCTTGTATCTTCGAGTGAAGAGCACAAGCTCCGTTTTTTGCGGATTCACACTTAGACCGCTATTTGTACACCATCCTACTATAAGGCTTAGCGCAGAGCCTAGTTGCTGTGATAGTATATCCGGGTACTTACCCGACACAGCAACCGCAATATCATCGGCATATGCCACTGTCCTAAACAGCATGGAATCTAATTCCATCAATAACGAATTCAGAGCTAAATTCCATAGAAGAGGAGATAGAACTCCTCCCTGTGGAGTGCCCCTTCTAGCCACTGTGGAAATTGTGGCTCGCCCCATATTGGAAGTAATGACCCTATTGGTCAGTAAATTCTTTATGAAGCTAACAGTTGACTGATGAACTTTCAGTCTTTCCAGAGCGATTATTATAGCCCTTGGCAACACATTATTAAATGCCCCCTCTATATCAAGGAAGGCAACCAATGCATACTCCCCCTGCTCCAGAGCTCTCTTTACATACCCCACGAGCGAATTCAATGCAGTCTCAACAAATTTGCCCTTGATATAGGCATGTTGAGATGCTGATAAATGGCTCGGAATAATTGACATTCTAAGATGTAATTTAATTATCCGTTCCAGGGTTTTAAGCAAGAAGGATGACAAGCTTATAGGCCTGTAATCATTCGGAGTGGTGTGTGAAGCCTTCCCCTTTTTCGGAATAAAGACTACAACACACCTTCGCCATGATTGCGGAATGTAGGACCAACCAAGGCAGGCCGAGAAGATCCTTATCAACCATGGCACTATAAGTTCCGCATTTTTCTGCAAATCATATGGGTCAAAGCTATTCAACGCCCAAAGGATTCTGCTTCGATCAAAAGATAAGCAGATTTTCCCATAAAGGGTGTGCATCCAGGGAAATGCGTGTCCATGAGAACTTCTAGAGTCTCATGTCCGCTGGTTGTCCACCTACCACACTGTTTCTTAACGAAACTTGGTATGGGCTGGGTGCTAGATAGGATTTTGCGAAGCCTTCTAGTCTCAGAAGCTCCTTACACACTACTGCAAAAGGACCTCCATGAACTCCTTATCAGGTTCTTGAATTTATTTACTGAGGCTTTGTACTCTGACCAGTTACCCAGTCTTTTGGCCTCATTAAAAATCCTACGAGACTCTTTTCGAGCCTTCGCTATCTCAAGATCCCACCATGGTGGCTTACTCTTACCCCGACACAGACTAGGCCTGCATGAACCTGAGATGACCGTTTCGAAAGACCCAGTCAATATCTCCACAGCTCTCTCAATGTCCTCACACTCCTGTATAGTCGGAGGATCCGGAAGAAGATTTGAGAGAATTCTACCCTGCATCTCCCAATCTGTCTTCCTCCTGTTTCTTCTGGGTGTTAATCTCCTGAATTCCTATTTGGAATTCAATGTACCTGTGATCAGAGAATGAGCAATCTTCATCAACTCCGAATGTTTAGTGCTAATGAGCGTGATATCCAGAACCTCCCTTCTGTTTACCACAACAAAAGTGGGTTCCGAACCAACATTCATGACATCTAGATTATTACAAAGAATGAATTCAAAAATTGACTCACCCCTTGCGTTAGTTTCGGAGCTGCTCCACACCACATGGTGTGCATTTGCATCAGTTCCTATGATTATTGGCAGGTTCTTTTCTACCGCCATTTCTACAGCCTCGCGAACCCTGATTGGTGGAGATTCGCTGTCATGCGCCATATAGCTGGAGACAACCAGTAAAGTACCTGCATCCGTCTCCCAGGCAGCCGTCACTGTGTCTTCATCACTGAAGTCAGACAGAATGAAGATTTTTAAATCGCTCCTCGCCATTATACAGGATCTGACTCTACCTTGATCCGTGTATAGTAGCTTGTAGCCCTTCTTCCTCAGTCCGCAAACCCTGCCCTTACAAAGCCAGGGTTCTTGGACCAGAACCAGCTAATCTTGTCTTTCCGACAGACGGAGGAGCAATGCAGCCGAGGCTGCTTTTGCATGGTGAAGGTTAACCTGCAGAGCCTTCACCATCATCTGCTTTCTGTACTACCGTGACGTTGACGTCCTCTTGGTCCTGATCTTGATCAGAGTCCAAGAGGGCGTCCTCATCAACTGCATCGTCGTGAACATATTCGAAGATCTCCCCCACCAACTCAGAGTTGGAGAGGGCGTCTTCGCCCGATGTTGCACTCGCAGCCTCATCCACAGACATGCGTTCTGCTTCGGTACCCACATTCTCCGGAACCAGTTCGCCCATGGCGTCACCCCTATATACTCGGAGAAAGATAGTATCAAAACACAGATACATCTTCCCCTTTCTAGTACGAAGTGGCGCCAGTGACCCCTGATTCAGCAGGATGGTGATATCCCTGGTATTGCCCTTTGATTCGGATACCCTGACAACCTTCCAATCATGGGTCGGTATGCCAGGATTTCCGCCTCTTAGGACCTCCAGGATCTCTGCCGCAGAACCAGAGATGTCTGGTATCCTGGCGATGGCTCTAGGTCTCCGTGGAACCTCTGAAAGAGGAACCACGTCAAGCCTAGCTCCTTCCCATGGCCCGTTCACAAGAGCGACCGCTTGTTTAAGTAACAAGGCCGATCGCTCATCTGCACAAGCCATAAGTTTGATACGCCGCCGATACCAGCCAGCCTCCTCACACCTGCCTCCTCACACGTGGGGTATTAATCCACATGATTTCCCGTTTCACTATAACCCAATTAGAAGGGGTCATAGCCAGATCCACGTTGCCCCTGTCAATGATGGCCATCACGAGATGGTCTTTCGCCACCTCGCTGTACGACCTTTCCATTGACGTTTGGGGTCTTACACGCTTACTTGCGGGTTGTTGACCCTGTAGCACAGCCACCTCCTCAGAACGTTGCCGCTTAGGCGCATCCTTGGATGTGAGTGGAGGCGAACATTGCAGCTCAGCTATAACTGCTTTTGCCCAAGATAAGCGGGACTTCTCTACAGCTGTTAAGGCATCTACTGGCTTATTCACCAGTTCACTGAAAATTTTGTTTGCGGCACGCCGCTTCAAAAAGACCCGTCTAGCAGGGTTGATGTGCCTTTGAGATCTTTTCGCTGAAGGTTCAGTTTGGGTACCCGAAAACGAGTTCGCAGTTCCCACGCTGTTCCTTCCGCGAGAGATCTGGGTTGTGGCCTGGGCACCCGAAAACTGGTTCGCAGTTCCTCCGCCAACATTACCCAGATTTCTACCGGTTTGGGAGCCCGAAAACTGGTTCGCAACTCCCTTACCAGTGGGGGGTGCTGGAACTCGGTGACCCGAGAACTTGCTCGTGGTCACCTTATCCATAACCGACACTTGGGTAGCTACCGTACCAGAAGCACTAACAGCTCCCGAAACAAGTTGAGATGCCGTAGAGGCCCGGGTCTTTGTCGCAACCGAGGTACTTGATTGAAAGGACAGAGGTACCCCAGTGCCAAGGTTGCGTTGCTCTTTCGAGGAACGCATTTGGTAGCCTTGAGTTTCCTCAGGTTTCCTCCTGCAGGTACCGTCCCAGTCCTTGTCCAGGAGACCCCACCCTTCGCGTTTCGTTTGTCCTTGTCCGTATTCATGGTCGTCAACGTTTTGTCCTGTTGTTTTGTTTGTTTGAATATTTGTGAATGTTTTATTGTGTTCCCACGAGTATGGGGGAAAGGAATACCTCCACATCATAGCCCCCTTTAACGTGGAGGGGCGTAGTCTATTTGCTGAGGTGCCCAGGTATCAGCAAAGCTCCGTTTAAATACAGTCACTTAACCCCCGACTGCAAAGTGAACAGATGGGCACGGGTCGCGTAACACCCCTGTTTGAGGGTTTGGATAACCTTTAGTTTGTAGGCCGGCTTTAAAAAACTCTATCCTCTCCTCAGGCTCAACCATGAGAGCCTGAAACAGTATTCTCATGATTTAGCCCTCGAGAGAGAACAGACTTCCAGCACACACTTAAGCCCCCACACCACGTCAAGGTAGTTACCAAAGGTGAGGGGTAACAAAAAGAAATATAAATATTTGAAGACTCACATAATTATAGTGTATTAACCTATATTAAAAACTAAAATATACTACGAGCAGTAACAATAAAAATTGTGACAGAGTCATGTCCAAATGTCGGGTAATGCATTTTGAGTATTAGGCTATTCATGTTGAAATGCCAAACCAAACAAAACAAAAATCATTTAACTAGTCAGCTGTTAAAAAAGTATTGCCAAAGTAAAGTTTAACACATCTGCTTTGCTTATCAACATACAGAAAATTTGCCATTTGTCATACTGTAATATTCTATACAGTTCCTGTTTGGTCTATAAGCGCCTCTTGCCATATTGAAACACTGAAAACTTGGCTTAGCACTTTTCACCACGTCGAATGAGTTCCAGATAGAATAGACTCGCGCAAAATTTCTCTATTACGAATAAATGTTAGAACTTTCATATCATATGTTCATATCAATGAGCTAGCATAATCTTTAGTTTCAGCTAACCTATATATAAATAGTATTTTAAGTAAAGGTGAAATAGGTTTTTTGGCAAATTTTCTTCTAAAAAAAAGAATGTTATAATGGACATGTAAAGAATTCTTGTAAACATAAAACTATTATTAATAACTTGTGCAAAACATTAGTATAGAATTCTCGTATGTCGCAGTTTCCATAAAGCAAGCCTTATCGGCTGAGCTGATTATCTTTTAAAGAACGGAGTAACATTCCAGCGAAAACTTCTATTGCAAAATAATGTGTTAATAAACTCACTCTGGAAGTAGTGACCACTTTGGCATTTTAAGTAATTATTTTAACACGGCGATGTCATTGGAGGCAAGTATTTACCATTCTCGCTTACGAATAACTATTTCAAAATGTCATTACAAAAAAAAGCCATTAAAAATGTAATTGCTTATAAGTACGGAACTAGTTTTGAGTATTGTAACTTATCATTTTAGCATTTTAAAAATACATGCGAACGAGCCTGCTAGCACAAATATAATCTTAAAATCAATTCCAAACCGGGTATTATTCATAACTTGCAATATCAGCAAAACAAACGAAGCAAATAATCAAATTTTCAGAGCAGCAAAATTTATAAAAGCAAATATTGATTTACCACATTTATCATTTTTTTTTTTTAATTTTAAATTTAACATTTGCCCGTTTTTATTACCTTATCTTAACAACTATTTACATACGTACATATACAACAGATATTAAGAAAGTCATTACTTAACTAATTATAAGTAATGTAGGCGGTAAATACTATGATAATGCAGAGAAAGTTCTTAGGTAAGTGCGACACATTACCAAGTTTTCACTGGGATATTTAATTCATAAGAAAAAAAAAAAACACCTGACATGACTAAAAGTTAATCAGATTAGCCAATAAAAGTTTGATGATTGAAATTGCGACAAAGTAAAATTTTTAAAGTTCTGAGGTGAATAAAAATGTACTAGCTCTTGGGGCTAGTATACATTTTGAAATTTAACAATTTGAGTGAAATAAATTGTGAGATGAATAATGAAATAGAGATAGACGTACACTTAATAAAGTTAAACTGGTTTAACTTTTAATACTGGTTTTAAAAGCTGATAAAGGAAACACGACTGTGGTTATTAATAAGATAGATTATATTTCTAGAATAAATAATATTCTAAGTGATACTTCCACATACCAAATATTAAATAAAAATCCATCTACTAGATAACAAAGGCTAAATAATAACTTTGTTGATGAGTTATCTAAATTTAATATTGTTTCACCTTTAGAGAAGAAAAGTTTGATAACAAACATAGCAGTAGCTCCAAGACTATGTGGTTTACCCAAAATCCATAAAGCAGATTTTCCTTTGAGACCAATATGCTCATCTATTAATTCGCCATCATATGAACTTTGCAAATATATGACTCACATTCTTAAAAACATAACAGTGAATTCTAAGTATAATGTTAAAAATTCTATTCAATTTAAAGATAGAATTAAAAACATTTGGATTGAGAATAGTGAACAATTAATCTTTAGATGTTGTCTCACTTTTTCCTGGTGTGCCGGTTGAATTTGCAATTGATATCATTGAAGATAACTGGAGCATATCTTAAGAAATTGAGAATTAAATCTAAAATCTTAACTATCATTGAAGATAACTGGAGCATATTATCATAATTCACTAATATGAATAAGAAATTATTTTTACGAATTCTTAGATTTTGTTTAATTGATAACAGATATTTTCAATATGATAATAAAATTTTTTCACAAAATAAGAAGCTTCCTATGGGACCTCCAGCTTCCCCTGTTGTAGCAGATATTGTGATGGAGAATTTATTGGATTCATGTCTTAAGAAATTGAGAATTAAATCTAAAATCTTAACTAAGTACGTAAACGACTTGTTTTGTATTATAAACAAAGATGTTGTTAGTTTGTTATTATCAACTTAGAACTCTTTTGACCCATGCATTAAATTCACTATTGAAAGTGAATTAAACAATAGAATTTCATATTTAGATACATTAGTTATTAGAAAAGGTAATAATTTATTAATAGATTGGTATCAGAAACCTACATCTTCTGGAAGAATAATAAATTATTTCTCAAAACATCCAAAGAAAGTGATAATAAATACAGCTAAAAATCTTATAGACATTATGCTCTGTCTATAAGATTTAGCGATATTAGATTTCATAAGAAGAACGAAAATATTTTGAAGAGTATATTATATGATAATAGTTTTCCTAAAGACCTTGTTTGCAAATTAATTAGACAGCAGTATCATGCTAATAGTAATAGATTAGATGTTAGTATGGAAGCAAAAGTATATAAATCGTTAGCTTATGTACCTGGTTTGTCTGAAAGGTTACAATGAACTAGTATATTTGATAAAAGAAAGCATAAAATAGCATATAGGGTTTATTAAACAGTGGGTGGATTATTTAGTAAAACAAAAGATAGATTGAAAAAATTAGATAAGTCAAATTTAGTATACAAAATACCTTGTGGCGGTAATGATACGGAACGGTGTATGTAGGAACAACAGGGAATAAATTGAAGACTAGATTAGCAGGACATAAGTCTGATCAGAAATATAGGAATATCAATTCGTTACAGAAGACGGCTTTGTCGATACATTGTCGTGATTTAAATCACAATCCGGATTTTAATAAGATTTCCATATTAAATACAGAAACTAGTTATAGAAAACGGCATATGTTGGAGATGTTGCAGATAATTGATGTACCAATAGCTAATAGAACTAATTTTAGAAAAGATACAGAAAATTTAGCTCAGAACTATAGGTGTTTAAGCCAAAATTGGGTATTATGTCTAATCAGCTTAAATCTGGCCAATTTATCATTTGTAGAATCTGACTCCTAGGTGGCGCTGTAGCCGTAGTGTTTTTGACACTTTATATATGTATAAGTTTTTGTTGTAATATAAAAGTAAAAACGACATTTTCTTGGGTTTGCCGCGCTTTTTATTATATACTTATATTTTTGGAGTAAAAAAGAAATTGTTCATTTTTTCAATATATTTCATATAACCAGTGCCAGTGCAACTAGTCTTAAGTTTGAGATTAATAAAAATCCATTTTGTGAATTACAAGTTACAAGGAATTCTGTTGTTTTTTTACGTTTCCTTTCCTTTTGGCTGAGCGTTGCAGCCCGAATAGCTTTGGCTTTTTTAATAGGCATTTAATTTATAAGAATAGAGTAATAAATTAGCTAATAAAGATATCTATAATTATGTATATAACACTATGTTAATAATCTTTTTATGTACTTTAAATTTTTGTATGTTGAATGTTTTTATGTATGTTAAAATTGTTTTCAATATGTTTTCAAATATTTTTGATTTTGTGAACAAAACTGAAAAAAAATTTTCCTGAAGAAGTTTTCCGAAGGAAGACGAAATATCGAATATAATTAAAACATTTTTATATAAAAAACAAAATTGACCTGTAGATTAAAAAACATTTCAATTTAATTTATAAAAAAGGTCAAATAATTAGGATCAAGAGTGTATTGCAACTTTCATGAAATTACTTTCCTGTATAAACGGTAGGTTAAATAGTTTAATTGACAAACTAAACTGTGTTTTCATTTTTAATAACCTACTGCGTATTTATAAATCAGCCAACTCCCTCCTGAACTGTTCTTTTTCTTAGCACTTAAAGTCACAAGTTTTCTTTATTACGGTGACAAACAAGTACGTACTTTAGTGAAAAATCTACGTTTGTTTTATGTTTTCTCCTTGTCGAAAAATTTAAACATATATTCAAATAAACTAAACGTCTTCGTTGTGACATTTTCATCTGCATTTTGATTTTTTATTTGTTAAACAATCAAATAAATGAAATCATGTGTTTAAACAATGAATTTTATTCTTTTCGTACGATTTCATAACAATTTGTTTATTTAAGCGAATTTATTCAATTGAATTTAGTACAATAAATAAATAAAAGTACAAGTACACGAAAATAAAAAAAAAAAAAACAAGAAATACTCGTACTTATGTTAAATAAATACACACATACATATGTAATAATTTTTCATTTTTTATTTAAAACTAATAAACTAAATATAAACAACTAACAGCAAACGAATCGTATCTTTGACTGAAAGAAAAAAAAATCGATAGCAACTAAAAGAGTGAATAGTGATACATATATACGGCAGAAACAGGCTGAACTTTAAAACTAATGGATGCAAATCGATATATATGTACTTACTATGTAGTATACTCGAAAATACATGTTTAAAATAGAAATTTTCTTGTTAGACTAAATAAATACCTGCCAGAAAAAGAGTGAAGGCTAACACATTTACGATAAAATTTTCTAGTTGCTACAGCGGAGTTTGATGTGAAGTGTACTGTGGCGAACATGACTCCCATCGCCTCCGTAATGATTGTAGTGATTTTCAGGTGGAAATATTGGCAATAGTGGCTGGCTGTAAAGTACTATTCGTAGGTACCCACGCGAAAACGATTTCCGTGGGTATTTGCCATCACCGGGTGAATACAATGCGTCTACGTCCTACACGTGACAAACTCCCATAGATGATCTCATGGTGTTTGACTATGATTTTCCCGTTGGTTTGAAGCGGAGCCTTTCTAATACTAATACCAATATTTGGTTGACGGCACCTGGTTGAAATGCTACTCCACACCAAATTCAAATGAACTCTCCCTGCAATTTGGGTGCGGAATATGAAATTTGAATTACATCAGCACCTGCCTTGTCGGCCTTATCTGATGATATATCAACTCCAAATTATTCACGGCCACACAGGTTGCAGTTTTTGCCATAAGTGCGAAGCCATATGGAAAAACCCCTTACTGAAGAGCTCGGGCCTTCTAGTCCATCCTCATTAAACCACTGAACAACAATAAAAAACAATGGATTCGTTCTCTTTATACTTCAGAAAGTAGCCCACCCTGGTTTGTTTCACTCCAAGGCAAAACCACCTCCCAACGGGTGGGGGTGGGGGGGAGGAGTAGTCGAAATCTGGGAAAAAGCTTTACATCAGCATCTGCCTTTACTGCCTTATCTGATGATAGACCACGGAGTGAATTATTCACGATTCATACACATACATATGGCAATTTTTGCCATATGTATGTAGCTATATAGGCAACCCCATGTTCAGGAGCTCGAGCCTTTTAGTCCTGTATGTAATCCCAGCAATCAATGGGAGGCAAGATTTAATGAGTTGGTAGCCCGCAATCCACTAGCAGCATCAGCCCTTAAACCAACTCACCCGGCTAACCATCACTACTGATTCCTTACAGTTCAGTTACCTGTTGCAGGGTATCAAAGCAACAGCACCTCGGGGGATTGTTAGCCCCCGGAAAATGCCATGAACCACACAATTATCAGGGATACTAACTCGCTCATCCTGCGCACCTGAGGTATGCTCTTCAACCATGATCAGCGCGGGTTGAACTGCAAGCAGAACCACCCGGAAGCATGCTGATTCCCGTTCTGCCAATTTATACCTTGGTAAGGGTTTCGGAATTCCAACACAATATAAGTCATCCGGCTTCGTAGAGTTTTGTTTGCTACAACAAACGAGGGACTCCTTTCCTTTTATACCCCAAAAAACAGAGAGCCCTAGTTTGATTACGCCAACCCCAAACCTGTTTCCGGGGGGTGGGGGGCTATTTGGGCATCTTCTCACACTAAATTTCCTTATCACTAATACTCTACTTTTCAGACAATATTGCACCACTTTATTTTGAGCCTACGTATAGGCACTTTTACAGCAATGAACGAGCAGTTGAGTTGGCATATATTAATTTTAATTTAGATATTTGCATCTCGGAATCACCCTGAATTCCTCTAGAGTTTATTAAAAGTGGTATACTCAGACTTTTTCTTCAGAAAGTTGCAAATAAACGGTGCAATTGAGACATATGTAATGTGGTATAATTTTGAAGAAAAATACACTATGCTCTTTATAACACATAACAGAAGGGACATATGGGAGGTTGTTGGCAGTTATAACTAGCCATTGCGCGCTAGATAGACGAGCAAGCTTCGTGCTCACTAACAGCACTATCAGAGACCTCCTTCTCCTGCTCTCTAACAGCTCTGTCAGAGTCCAGACTTAATTCCCCACTGATATATCTCCCACCTACAGGCTGGCTTCAATATCACAATAATGACACGGATATGTACATAAGTGATAATACATCTAACGAGTGGTGTGGTCTAATCAAATTGGAGTCCTTTCGACGTAGATCTTTTCAGAATATTTGTTTTTTTTTATTTCATTCAATGCGCTTCTAACATTGATTTGCAGGCTAATTGTACAAGGTGCTTAGAAACTCGGTGAACTTAAGCGTCTACCTGTGCCGTATTCAGATTGTGTAATAAACTTTTTATGAATGTTTCTTTTCTAAATGCGTGTTATTGGTGTTCTATGCTTGAGAATAAAAATTATCTTCTGCTTCGAAAGGGTTTAACTCTTTGAAACTTCACCGTTTTATTTTATAAAAATAAAAAAATCTTTGTTGCGAGTTTACAACCAAATCACCAAACACCATTCATTTTTAGACTAATAGAAAATCAATTCACTTGTTTCACACAACGATGGGAATTCTCCGAACTTTATTTAATTCTAAACTCGATATACGAGTACATTCATATGTAGTACACGCGTCATGTAGATGGCTGAAAAAAGAACTCTAAACCAAGAAACCCTTGAGATTTAAAACGTTGCAAGTATGGATTGCAAATATTTTATAATGTTGCAAGTAATGAGTACGTAAAAAGAGAAAATTTTCTTGTTGCAAGAATCTTTTTGTACAAGTACCAAAAATGTGCGAGAATCGAGTTTACTGATGTATTACATTATTCAAAATATCGCTATGTCCCTTAACGATGAAAAAGTTTGTGAACAAACATTTTCACAGCCTACTTTATCAATTACTACTCAATTAAAAGGTATTTTGCTCCTTTTTATTAAAGAAATCTTTTCCTAACGATTTTGTTTTACATATGTACTTATGTACATCCTTATGTATGCATGAACATGCAAACTCATACAAACAAATACATATGTCCGTACACTTTATAATCTTTCTTTTTTAATGTGATATTTGCATCATTCACCAATCTGCTTAAAATCACTAGTTAAATTCGACAAACTGAATGTGACATAAAATTAAACGACTTTGTATCCAGATTTCAACGAAGAATGAATGACAAAAACACAAATAACTAAACATTGAAATTTTTACGACATTTTATGCGTCTGTTTGTGGCAAAAGATATTGACTTAAATACAACAACAATAAAAACCTCAATTTAAATTTTTTTATTCGTTCGATTGTTGTTTATTGTTAGATTGTGGTTGTGATTGAGATCATCTGTGAGCTCAACATCACAGATGTTGGCATACAACAGGGTATTTAGCTTAGGTCTTAAAGAAATTTAACTTAGAAAAGTGCTATATGTAGGTATAAGAAAGAGTATTTTTTAAGTTTTCAAGGCTCTTCTTTTTAAAAGATACTTTTTGCAAAGATTTCTTTATTACGAGCTAATATTTTTCAATACAAAATTTTTAAAAAATGTTTGTACTTTATTAAATTACTTTGATTTAAAAAACAAACGGCTGAAAGACATTTTCAGTTAAATAAAGGCAAAGGCAAAGTTTTTAAAAGGTTTTTTTTAAGATTATCAGCCTTGTTCTTACCAAACCTTTACTAATTATTGTTAAGCCAAGTTCTAAAGTATTACTCAAAAAACAATATTTGCTTAATGTGCTGAAATTTTAATATACTTTTAGCTTTTTTTTAAACCTACGACAAAACTAAATTTTGTTTACTGCTTGTCTGTCACAATTTCAGTTACTGGGTTTTGCCCTCAATACAATATTGTATAATTAATTTGTTAAATTTTTGTTGAACTTTTAATAATTTTTTAAATTAAAAATTGTTTGGTTTGTACATATGTACAACAGGTTTTTAGTTCAAGTTTTTCCTTTCTTAATTTTTTTTTTTTTTTCTTAAGAAGGATTTTTTTTACAATACAAATTTGCTGTGATCAATAATTTTGATTGAAGAAGACAAGAAAAATAATAATCAAATCTTTAGCTGGGGGACAACTAGCTGTTTCGTAGTCGCTACACTACTCATCAGCACCCACTGGGATTTGAACTCGGGACATGACGTATCATGATCTACTGCTTTAACCACTAAGCCACCGAGCATTTTTAATTATTTTCTATCTATATTCATCTCATATTGAATCACATATGCATTTTGTTAATTGCCCACATTGTTTGTACAGCGTTTGCTGTCTCAGAACTAGCGGTATTTATTTTTATTTATTAACATACATATTTTTTGTATTTTAATATTCTCCGGACCCAGAGATGTAAATATTAATTTGTTAAATTTTTGTTGAACTTTTAATAATTTTTTAAATTAAAAATTGTTTGGTTTGTACATATGTACAACAGGTTTTTAGTTCAAGTTTTTCCTTTCTTAATTTTTTTTTTTTCTTAAGAAGGATTTTTTTTACAATACAAATTTGCTGTGATCAATAATTTTGATTGAAGAAGACAAGAAAAATAATAATCAAATCTTTAGCTGGGGGACAACTAGCTGTTTCGTAGTCGCTACACTACTTATCAGAAAGGAAAAACTTGAACTAAAAACCTGTTGTGCATATGTACAAACCAAACAATTTTTAATTTAAAATATTGTATAATTTTTGAGGGCAAAATCCTATGTGGTCGTATGTACAGCCGAATATTCGTATGTCTGTATGTTTGTTCATATTTACATGCATACATACAGAAATATAAAAAAAAGTTTATGAAAGAAATTTTATTTTATATATCAAAATGCATTAAACAACATGTATACATACTTATGTATATTTACTTACTACTAATGCAGTGGTTTCAAACTGTGTATTTCAAAACAATCTTTAAAACAAAACCAGCAAGCTATAGAACATTTAGAAATAAAACAAACAACAGTTAAAAAAGTGTTGCCAACTTGTAGTTTTATACCTCTATATATAAGTTGATATTATTAAAATAGAAGAGTTTCTAGACTTCAATAAATTATTCCCATCTTTAAGACGTGAAACTCGTTTCATTAGGATTTAGCATAGGAATATTGTTTCTAAATATTTTTTTTATACCCTTCACAAAAATGTTAAGGGTATACAAAAATTTGTGATTCCATTTGTAATTTCTACAATTTTCTTTTCCGACCATATAAAGCATATACATATATATTTTGAATCAGAATTGGTAGAAAATTCGATTAAGCGATATCCGTCTGTCGTTGAAATACCGTTTCTGAGAAAACCATCAGACTTAGGAGCTTTTTCTTTTAGCATTCTATTACTCCATCAATTCAGGGTTTGCTATTAAAATCGGTTCACATATAGCTGAGATATATCTAAAACTCCGAAAAAGCTATTTTTTTGCAATTTTATATGAACATTTTTGAAAAAAATTTTTTTGTTTTGCTTCGAACTTTACACAATTATTAAGCATAGCATTTACAAGAAAAAGACACTTTCCCGATATCGCCCCATATACATATATTCGAGATATACCCTAAACAGATTTTTTAATGAAAATTATGCGTAAGCGGCTTTAAACAACTTTGTTTGCATAAAAGTAGATCTGGTAATAAGAGGAGGCTACCCAAACCCAGAAAATGAAAATTTCCGATATCGCTCCGTATGTACCCGAGATGTAGCTTAAACCGATTTTCCATAAAAATGTTGCTTAAGCGAACTTAAAAAATTTTTTTGGTTTAAAATCAGTTCCAGTAAGAAAAGGAAGTTACTCAAAGACAGAAAATTAAAATTTCCGATATCGGTCCATATATACCCGATATATAGCCTAAACCGATTTTGTCATGAAAATATCACTTAAGCTAACTTAAACAACTTTTTTTATTTAAAAGCAGCTCTGGTAATATAAGGAGGTTACTAAATAGAGATAATTAAAATTTCCGATATCGGTCCATATATACCCGAGATATATCCTAAACCGGTTTTTCTATGAAAATTTCTATGAAAGATTACTTTTTTGGCATGACGATTACAAGGCAAAAATATTTTTTCCCCGATATCGGTCCATATACATATATCCGAGCATATTCAGTTCAAGTTTGTAATATATACTATAAATTTACGGGACTACTACACTCTTACTTATTATATCAGATTTCACGAAGGGGATTCTCAAGCCACTATGAGCAGTTTTATTTGTTACGTAAAATGGGGCATTGACTATTGTTTGTAGAGTTTTGTAAGTTTTGTAATCTGTGTAAGATTTCTACGTGTTATTACTAGCAGTTCGCCCATATGCCATAAGTCAATACCAGGTTTAATATGGCACAGTAAATACAGGGACTAATATGGTACATTGAAACTTTGTTTTTAAGAGCAAGTTAAGACTGAGACCCTAGTAGCCAACACATTTGTTTAAACTTGATATCAAGTAGTTTTTTTGGCATTTCCATGTAAGCCTTCTATCTAAATTTAGTCCAAAATTTTTGGCGACATTTTTCGAAGGGATTAAATCGCCTTTGAACAATATATCTGAGCTATTCTCTTTTCTTGTAGAAAATGTTGTTTGACTGCATCTACGCGTGTTAACAAGAATATTCCATTTTGTCAGCTATTGATCAAGACAATCAAGTTGTGCTTGAAGGTACGTAAAGTTTGTTGGCAATACGCTTGTAGACCAGAATGCTGTATCGTCTGCATATGTTGCGACAGTAACGTTTTCATTTACTGGCATATCGTATGTAAATACGGGTAATGTGTATAAAACTGGACCAAGGGCACTGCCTCGGGTTATTCCAGCTTCTATGGGACGGATGTCTGAGTAGTCTTTGGTAAACTTAACGTAGAAAGATTTACGACAGCTGATCAAAAAATAATCGTTATTTAAACTTTTTCAAAAAGTATTTATTTATTCATCAATAACTATTTTGTTCCCTTTACAGTAATCTCCCTCAGATATAATACACTTATGCCAGCGTTTTTTCCAATCCTCGAAACACTTCTGAAACGTGCTTTTTGTTATCGCCAAAAGCTCCTGTTTCGATTTTTTTTTTATCTCCACAATCGCAGCAAAACGCTTTCCTTTCATCTGTGTCTTCAGGGAAGAGAAAAAGTCATCGGGGTACAAATCCGGTGAACACGGCGGTTGAGGCATGATAACGATTTGGTTTTTAGCATCAATGTGTGAGCTGGTGCGTTAACATGGTGCAAAATCCATGATTGTTTTTTCCACAATTCTGTGAATTTCTGACGAATTGCTTCGCGTAAACGGCGCTTAACTTCAAGATGGTATTCCTTATTGAACTTGACGTGCTTTTTTCGGTCTTGACTCTTCTGGACGCTTCCAGTGGGTTGATTGGGTTTTGGTTTCAATGTCATAGCCATCCACCCATGATTCGTGCCCAATTATGACCTTTTTGAGGAAATGTGGATCGTCGTTGACCATGTTCAACAGCTCCTGAGCAATATGTATGCGACGTTGTTTTTGCTCAAAATTTAATAAATTTAAGAAAAAATCGAAGAGCACACGAAAACACGATCTAATGTTTTTCTGTCAAAAACAAACTGACAATCCGAAATGGCTGATATTGCCAACATATATAACAGACATAACAGAAGAAAAAAGGCGAAAACCGAACATACGTAGCTCACGAAATTTGAAAACAACGGTTATTTTTTATCAGTTTTAAAGTAATGTTTGATGCCAGACTTTATAAAAGTCCTGTGGAATGTCCAAAAATACGGCGGAACAATAGGGTTTTTTCCTAAGCTGTCGCTGGTTACCCAAACTAGTGATCAGGAATAATGTTTTTATATTTTAATGTTTAGAAATAATTTTTCAAAAATTTTACGAAGAATGGATAGCACACTAATGGGTCTATACGAAGATACAGAGTTTTCGTTTTAAAACTATTATAATTTGTGCACACTTCCATTGTGCTGGAAAGTGTTGGAGTCGCACGACAGAATTGTATAATAATGTTAAGAATACTATCCCTTTAAACTACTGTGATTTATAGCAAGTCCATCTATATTATCATATCCAGTATAGTTCTTATTATTCAGATTTTTTGTATCATTCTCTACTTCTCTTTGAGAAATATGATTAATTGGTAGATCCAGTTGGCATGCAACGTCTAAAAATTACATAATATCGTCTATATTATAGCTAGTTCTATGATATTTGAAACTATTTTCCAAATGATCAGCAAACATAATTGATTTTTATTCATCAGTTCTGACCCTGTTTCATATGAGGAGGAATGGTATATGGGCAAAATCCTTTATGCAATTCAAGATTTCCTGGTGCAAAATACATCAGGAGATATATATTTACTTACGGAGATTTCTGTTTTGGTTACTGCAACTACTTTGATTGATACGCTTATACAAGTTTTGAAATTCGGGTCGGGTGTAGGGAAAAGGAAGTGACACAAATGTGTTTTCAATACCAACTTTTTAAATACGCCATGTGAAAAACAGAGATATTTCCTATACATACATACGTACGAGCATATAAGCATGCATGAATATTTTATATACTATTATTGTTAGATTTTTCCACCTTTATAATTGTTAAATAAAAATGTCAGGAATTTTTTTCGAGCTTGACCGAAAAAATTCCTGACATATTAATTTAATTTCATATACTCGTATGAAACACAATTAATATGGGTTTTGGTTATATGATCCTTTCTAATGTACTTATTAAAAAAAATGGTATAGTTTGAAGATATACTTCAACAAGCATTGTTTGTTTTATAAAAGAGATTCAACAATTATCAAGGCTATTCTGCAAATCACTTCTTGTGAAAGTGATTTGAAATCACAAAAAAGGTGTTCTGCACACAAAATAATTTTGATCTTTGTGATTTTAAACCGGTAAACTAACTTCCAATCAAAATCACATTCTAATTTTTGCACGTATTTTCATAATTTATTACGTTAATAATGATTATTTACGTTTTTTATTGATTATTTAAGTAAAATAATTTATTTTATACGAAATAATTCACTAAATTGAGAAAAAACTAGATGCGCTTATTTTGTTGCAACATTTGTTGTATTATTTTGTGATTAGATTTATTTTATTTTACCTTTTATATTTAGTAGAAGAAATTAACCTTATTTTGCAAATAATACCGCGAATAAAAAAATTCAATCTGAAAATAAAAACAGTTGTTTTTTTTGTATAAATCACATCGAAAATCACAAAAAATTGTGACTTGCAGAACAGGCACAAATCACATTTGTGCTTTTGGAACATCATGCGCTATTAAATCACGTGAGTTTTAGAACGGGCCAACTTATATATTGCCACCTATTGTTAGTAGACCTCCTGTGCCTTTAAGATTCAATTTTGAATAAGTTGAAAATGCTATTAATAATCTAAATCTTAAAAAAGCTCCAGGTATGGATAAAATCAGCAACGAAATGCTCGTAGAGCTGCCTCGTGTAGCTAAAAGAATTGTTCTTTTTATTTTTAATGCTATTTTATGACTTGAGTATTACCCTGCAGAGTGGAAGGTGTCCATGATAACAATGGTTCCTAAGCCAGGGAAGGATCACACGAAAGTAGAATCATACCGTCCAATAAGTCTACTGACAACAATTTCAAAACTTTTCGAAAAATTGCTAAAGGCAACGTTGGATCCAATGCTTAATAAGGTTGAATGTATTCCCAATCACCAATTTGGTTTTAGAGCGAAACATGGCACCATCGAGCAAACACACAGGTTAGTTAATGTCATAAGAAAGGCATATGAAGATAAAAAAATATTGCGCTGCCTTATTCATCGACGGTTCACAAGCTTTTGATAAAGTGTGGCACGATGGCTTAATGCATAAAATAAAGTTTAACTTACCTACAAACATGCATAACCTTTTGGAAAGCTATTTATATTGTCGCCAATTTATAATAAAAGGAGATTTCATAAGCCCCGCCCAGCCTATTGAAGCTGGAGTTCCCCAAGGCAGCATATTAGGGCCTATCTTATATTTGATCTACGCACCTGACATGCCGACAAGCACCAACATTCACACTTCAACATTTGCAGATGATACAGCATTCCTTAGCATACATAGTAACCACCAGCAAGCATCAATAAACTTACAGGAACATATCGACAAACTAGAGAAATGGCTCAAGCTTTGGAAAATCAAGGTTAATGAACAAAAGTGTGCCCATGTTACATTCGCACTGCGTCTAGGAACATGCTCACCCATTACTATTAACAATAAAGTAATACCTCAACACAATGAAGTCAAATACCTCGGTATTCATCTTGACCGTAGACTAACATGGAAGACGCACATCGAGGCAAAAGTAACGCAAATGAAATTGAAAGCAGTGCAAATTAACTGGCTAATAGACAGAAATTCGACCTTGAAGCTTGATTGTAAACTTTTGCTGTACAACTCGATTCTAAAGCCAATATGGTGCTATGGGATTCAATTGTGGGGCACAGCCTCGGCATCTAACATTGAAAAAATTCAAAGAAGTCAAAATAGAATTCTCCGTAGAATTACAGATGCTCCATGGTACGTTAAAAACTCACGAATCCACGCAGATCTGAACGTACCTTTTGTGAAATCTGAATTTGTGAAGTACTCGACAAGATATATTAACAAACTTGAATTCCATCCAAATCCTCTTGGAGTTAATATTCTTAACTTTGGTGGGTTACTTTGGCTACCATTAGAGCTTTAAACAGATGACTGAATTCTGAAATAATATTCGCATAAAAATAAATTTTTGTCCAGCACTGGCAGGATTTTAATCACAATTTTTTTTTAGTATTAAGAACTGAATACTTATTGTCATTACATTTCTTATGTAGATTCAATAAATAAAATAATGACGTCGTCTGGAAAATTTAAATGTTATAAAAAATATTTAAAACAAATATTGTCAAAAATTCTCATATACAAAAATAAAAAAAATTAAACACGAACATAAAGAAAAAATTATTGATAATATTAACAAACTAAATATATAACATCCCAGCTAGCACTTTCAATCATAGAAGACTCTACTGGGAATCTCATGACGAGAGTTTTTGATCGCCGACGAGCTCATTTTTTCATCGCGGACGATCACACTCTTATAGAGATTACGCAATGCGCATGATTTCCCGTTAGATAACGCAGTTTAGCCTATGCAAGAGTATTTATTTCAAAATGTGTTTGTATTTTTTCGTGACGTCATTTGACCAACGTGCGCAGAAGATTTCAGTTTTGTGTGACAGTTGTTGTAATCATGTATTCTATCATTCTTGCTTCCATGTAAGGCACCTTCATTAAGCCGCCCTCTAATGATGACTCTAATTCCTTTAAAGGACCTTACGACTATTTTATCGTCGCCAGGGGTTGTGTTAGGGAGTTTAGAGGATCTGGGTACATTATTTGTTTTCTCAAATGGTTCATTGCATTATAAGTTTTGCCTCTAGAACAAACAAATAATTGGGAAAATTCATTCACCGTCTTCCCGGAGCCTCTGAGATCAATGACTACATTCCTTTCTTCTTCGCAGCAATTTTACCTTTATATATACAAATTTGTTATTATTTTATCAGTCAGTTTTTCTAGGTTCTACTGTACTGTTTTATATAGTACTTTCGTAAAACTGATTTTTTACCTACTCTTTTTAATAGGTTCTAAAGGTCTGAAATGATTATTTTTTTAAAGCAATTTTTTAGTTAAGTAAAATTAAAGTATCACGTAAAATTTATTTTCTGTGAACTCAAGACCATAATAACAATACGAACAATGGATAACCATTGCAATGGATATAAATTCACTTCATTTACACGGAGTTCTATATACTGAAGCTAACAAAAAAGTAAGTTCAGCTCACCACTATTCATAAAGGATTGATAGTTTGTTAATGTAAGGACAATCATATCTTGAAATATTACCATCTATCTACCAATATGCTAGCTGTATTCAATTTACCGTCCATTTTTGCCATTTTACAGAATCAATATTAGAGATCATCCGCAATGTGCTCTCAAATATTTCGTAAAGTTACAAAAATCGTGATTTGATGAGTGGACGTGATGCCGGCGATCTGAATTTACGGATTCGAAGTTAAAAAGTGATGTTAAATTCGGTGACTCTCTTTATTTCCCAATATGATGTCATCTATACAACTGAGAATTAACCTAGATTGCCACTAATCATAGTGTTACGAAATATAAATTGAAATGGCATTCAGCAATTGCCATGACGTACGTTCGATACAGTGGATTTATTTATTTTTAATACTTTAGCTTAACATTCGGAGAATTCAATGCATCTTCTTAGCTATCAGTTTGGTGGAAACACATAAAGAAACTTAAACTGACTACGAACAAGTGTGTCAAGCTACAGAATGATCAATATGAACACGTATTTTGAAATAAATTACTGGATATTGGCAATCGTAAATTCCACTTTAGCACTTCGACCGACTGTATTCAGTTTCTCGACGCTTTTTACCATTTGGCCGCATCGAATTCTAAGCTCATCTCCACTGTGCTCTCTAACATTTCACAAAATTACAAAAATCATGATTGGTTGTGCAAATGTGATGTCGTCGATCACAATTTTCGGGTTCAATACTAAATTGCTCGCGAATTGATGATGTAGAAATTGGTGGCTCTCTTTACTTCTCAAGATGATATAATTCAGTTTTTAAGCACCCGACTTACGATGAAAAAACTGATGAAGAACGTTAAAAAAGCAAGAATACTTAAATAAAATTATAAAGAGGAAGCTGTTTTGACACCACGAATCAAAATGGTTTCGAGAAATACACTATTCCATCATTATGGCTTGCTTTCGCAATGAAAACCCATGTTTCTACGTTTTCATCTCCTTTTACCTATATAAAATTTGAAGGCAAAACTACGTTTGCCGGGTCAGTTGTGAAAAAGATTTACATTAGCACCTGCCACGGAGTGAATCATTCACGATTCACCAGCGCCCCCGTGTGGCCTGCTAGGCTCAATTAGCAATTTATGCGATATGTTTGTAGACATATGAGCTACTTCTTGTTGAAGAGTTCGGACCTTCTAATCCCTCCTGTATACAATTTCCCAGCAATCAATGGAAGACAAGGCTTAATGAGTTGGTAGGCCGAAGCCCACTAGCAGCATCAGCCCTTAAACCAACTCACCCGTAAACCATCGTCACTGGTTCCTTACAGTGCAGGTATCTGTTGTAAAGGCAACAGACCCTCGGGAGTTTGTTAGTCCCCGAAAAAAGCCACGCCAAGCAATTATCAAGGATACTTACACCCCCCTCCTCCGTTTTAGGTTTCAACCACAGCCAGAACGTTTCAGCCAAGGTAGGCACTTCAACCATGATCAGCCCGGGTTGAACTGCAAGCAGAACCACCCGGGGGCCATGCTGATCCCCGTTCTGTCAACTTATACCCTTGGTAAGGGTTTCGGAAGCCAACACAACGTAAGACGTGCGGCTTCCTAGAGTTTTATTTGCTACAACAAACGTGGGACCCCTTCCCCTCTATACCCGAAAAACAGAGTTAGGAATACACCAATGTAAAACCTGTTCCCCGGGGGACGTTTGCCGGGCTAGGCAAGTTGTTAATAAATATTGTTATTATAAAAAATTATACTTAAATTATAATAAAATATTACTGCTGTAAAATATTTTCTTCATCCGACTAATGATACCGGCCGAAATCAACCGCCGTTGAGTTTTTCGCAAGGCACTGATTTCTAATGTCAGATGTTTAAACATAACCAAATAGAACACGCTCTCTTTGGAATTTTGTCAGATGACATTATTCATGTTTTTTACAGAAGCAATGTTTTTTAGGTAACAGACATGCCGTAGATATTTTGCAGTAGGAAAAATGACATAAGCTACGTACACACGGTTGTCAGATCTTACAATATTGTCAGTAAAATTGTCTGAAAATGTATTTCAATCGTGTGAACTGCCAATTTTTAACTTACAACGTTGTCAGAAAAACCATTGTCAATCAATTGTAAGACGACAACGTTGTCAGGCATCTGACAATCGTGAGAACACTCTTCGTCGGCATTGCCAGATAATTGGCTGGCAAATTAATGCACCTGACAATGGCATCATTGCCAGAAAAAAGTTTGATGAGCAACGCTGCCAAACAGATGGTTGTTGATGTACATAAGTGCCAATGCGTTACAACATGTCTGGCATTTTCATCTAATAATCTGACAATCGTGTGAACTGACAATTTGTGTTGTCAGATGAATTATTTGTCAGAACATAGTCTGACAATGAAATTGTAGGATTTTCTTACGATCGTCTGAACACACAATTTACTTCTGGGGGACAATTTTTCATTGCCACTACATTGTCAGTATGTTGCCAGATCTTACAAAATTGTAACATCTGACAACCGTGTGTACACAGCTTTATACTCGTACATACATTGCCAAAAACAGATCGTGTGTTATCTACTTAAAGGACATTTTTAATGGTTTAATGGTTATTAATATATAATCATTACATGAAATCCAAGGCCAAACTATTTCAGAAATTTAAAGTTTTTTACAGGCTCTTATTTAAAAGGTACTCAATTTTAAAAGTTGGTTGGAAGCTGCTAAAAAAATATTTTTTTATTTCTTATACTTTTATTGAAAAACTTTCTACAAAAGTACTTTTTGAAAAGTACTTTCTATAAAAGATACGTTCAGTAGCACATCACAAAAGATCAATCCTAGAAAAAATATTTACTTGATATAATTTAAAAAAAAATGTATTTTGTCTAATAATAATCTCTTAGTAATTGACCCTCTATCAAGCTGATTGTGTGTACTTCTTTATCTGTGTATGTGTATGTGTTATTATTTATTTTTCTCCTTGTTAAATTAAAGTATTATACTTTGTGTAAGAGGCTGGGTGTAATTTTGTGATATCTGAGTGTAGTTTATGCAAAGACATGTGATAAGTACCAGAACACTTACTCACTTATTTCAATAAACAAAATAAATACACCATATTAAAATTAATTAAACTTTATTTAAATAATGTTTACTATTCATTTTTTAAATCACAAGATGAATGCACGTTAGTACCATAACAACCTCATATAAATTTCTATTTAGTCGAATATTTACAAGCAGAGTGTTAACACAACATAAATGACACAACAAAAAAATAGCTGCAGTAAAATTATAGAAATAAATAAATATATTTTTTAACGAATTTATGGAAATAATTGTGTTAAAATGACAAACAAATTCTTTTGTTGTTTTTCTTTACAGAAATTTTTAAATTCATAAACTTGCGAAAAAACAAAGTTTTTCAAATAAAAATAAAAAGGATTGAACTTTTTTGCGAATAATTAAAATTAAACACAAAAACCAAACAATAAAAAGTAAGTTTTTGCAACAGTGCTCGCCAGTGTTTATTTAAATATAAAAATAAAAAATAAATTAATTTTTTAATGAGTAGTTTTATCAAATAAGAGTTAAATTCATTTAGTAAAAAATTATAAAAAATAAAATTCAAACTATAAAAATGTGAAATTTAGTAATAAATTAGAGTTAAAATATTAAAGCTGAAATAATAAGTGTTCAATTTTCTTCTCTAACAATTAAAATCTATAAAAACTAACCAACAACTAAAACGAAAACGTATTTATATTAAAAGCACATGGAACAGCAATAGACGGAAATAAAAGAACTCTTAAGGTAAGTTGAATTAATATGATTTTACAATTATATGTTTCATTAAGTAACCAAACTGAATGCTTTACACAACAAGGAGAGCAACTTGGTGATGATATTTCCCGATTCCTTTAAATTTTTTCTTTTTCTAAATTTTATTCTTGCATAAGAACTCTAAATGCCTATAACTTGATTATGCGCCAAATTTAGCAGGCAACTAATGCTCCTACAGAAATTTCATTCTGTCGTAATGTTTCATTTGAATGTTAAATTTTTAAACATTTTCTTTGTGTTAATGAGTTTTAAATGCCTATAACTTGCCTACCTGGCTTTCTACAAATTTAGGAGGCAAAAAACTTCCCTTTAGTAAATTGTTCATAATCAGAAATTTCATTCTAGTGTGACGTTACATTTGCATGTTAAGCTTGTAAAAATGTCCTTTGTGTTAATGAATTCTAAATGCCTGTAACTTGATTATCTACTTTACAAACCAAATCGTTTCGAATTTATCTATTAGGTTTCATAAACCGATGAACGGAAAAATTTTCTACAATCTGAAAGTATTCTGGTAGCTTGATATTAATCTTTACTAATATTATAAATGTTAAATGTTTATTTGTCTGTTACCTTTTCACGCCTAAGCCGCTGAACCGATTTTGATGAAATTCGGTATACAGATATTTTGTTCAAAAATTAACGTAGAGTAATTTTTATCCTGAAAGTTACCCCACAAAGGGGCCAAAAGGTCAAACGGTCTTTAAAAAACAATTTTTCAAACAATGCAGCAATTTATGTACCGATTTTTACTTTTGAAAGGGTTTCTAAACAGCCTGCCAATAAAATAAATTTCTTGGGCATAGTGCAGACAAATAGTCCGTCCAAAAAATATATCTTTGAGAAAGTCCGCCATTTATAAAATGCTTTCCAATACCCTTTATTCTTTCAAAAAGGTGTGTCAACGGCCTAAAAATAAACAAATTTCTTGGACGTTGAATTGACGAAATGTTTGTCCGAAAGATAAATTTTTGAGTGAATCTGTCATTTGTGAATGATTTTCCAATACTCTTTATTCATTCAAAAGGGCCTAAAAATTAAGGAAATTTTTGGACTTTGGATTGACGAAATGTCCGTACGAAAAATCTGTTTTTTAGAACGGAGTGTTAACATATTTTTAGCTCTTCACGCCTAAATTCTAGTATTGAGATTGAATGTGCGAAAAATTTCCAGCAACATAACTTATTTCGTAATGTTACCCATTTGGTCTCTTTAGTTTTAAGTGTGCCTGTATGCATTTCGTGCGAAAAATAAGCTTTGCATATATTATTTCGCAACTGAAATAACAAATAATCTCAGAAACAATTTTAATTTAAAACATGTTGACGATACATTTTACGTGTTTTTCGCTTAAAAAACTCAGTAATACATTTATCAACTTATTTCGTACGAATCACTTTCGTATCCACTGAATTTCGCACAAAATTTTGAACTCAATATCAGCCTTAAACCTTTTGAAGTGCATGAAGCAACAAAGAATAGTTTTCTGAAAGTTATCCCAGGAAAGTGGGCAAAATGACCATTGTCAATTTTTTGTAAATAATTTCGTTGTTTATAAACTGGTATTATTTTTTGAAAGAGGTATTCAACAAAATGAAAGTAAAAGTTTTTAAACATCAGACACATAAATATCCGTCGAAATTAATTTTTGAAAACTTCAGCTGCTTATAAAATAATTTTGTTTTTTCTTTTTTTTGTAAACGGGTTAAAAAAATTGAACATTGGACGGACGAAATGTCTCTCCGAAAAATAAATTTTTTTTAGTAACTCAACCAATTTTTAATATTCTTTCTACTTTTGAAAGAGATTATTGAAAGAGATTTTTAATACCTTTTCTTCTTTGGTTCGTTACATGTCATTGACCAGAAAAAAAATTTTTTTTGGACATCGAATTGACGAAATATATGCTCGAAAAATAAATTTTTGAACAAATTTGCGATTTATGAAGCGATTTTCAATATTTCTTCTTCTTTTGAAAGTTTGTCAAACAGCTTTAAAACTGAATGTTGGACAGTCTTAAAAGTTTTTCTTGAGCAACTTCCTCATTTATGAACCGATTTTGAATATTATTCTCTCTTTTGTTAAGGGGAGATTTAAATTTTGACATCAGATAGATAAAATGTCCGTCGAAAAATTAAAATTTGGAATAACTCTGACATATAAACCGATTATCAAAACTCTTTTATTGTTTGAAAATACTGCTTGCATTTTGTACCATTAACACAGAAAAAATTACAATAAAAATAAAATCAACAAAATTTTTGTCTGAAAAAATAATTTGTATGCATATACATAAATATTAAAAAAATAACCATCCATGGTTATTTATCGTATTTTGTTGTTGTTTAAAAAAATAGTTGTTTTCGATCAATAATTATTCTTACTAAACTTTTGTTTGAATCCACGAATTCCTTTACAGGTCCGCATTCAAACAATTTATTAACTGATTCAACGAAATTCGTTATTGAATACGAAAAAACATTTTTTCTGTGTAAATACATATTTATAAAGAAAACGTCCACCCGAAAAAAACAATTTTTTTAATAACTCGGCTACTAATGAACCTTTAATTTTTTGTTCCATTTAAAAGAGCTTATCAACTGGCTAAAAGCACAACAAATTGGAAATCAGACCAAAAATTGATGATTTACTTTCTTTGTTTTTCATTCCCGTGAGGGAATGATACAAATATATAAAAAGTTAACTAGGGATGGATATATGATATCCCACAAAACCGGAAGTTTATTAAAGATCTTAAGAGAAATTAAACCTTTATTTCAGAGATGAGGTACTTTTAGCTGGTAATTTTAGACAAGCTATACGCATTCAAAGGAATGAAATAAACGCGTTTTTTAAATTGTCATCGCTTTGAGTATATCAGAGAACTTCAAAATCATTACTTTTCGTGATTTTATTCAGCACAAAAAAAATTTTCGTATTAAGGAATAACGAAAAATTCAATAATGATCAAAAATCATATTCATTTTGCTGTACACATTAAATTCTGATTATGAAAAGAATTAACATTTTATAAACAAGTTCGCATAGGCAAGACAAGCGCTCATCGTGTCCAAACACTCTTATTCTCATTAAATCTTACAACATGTTTGAACCGAACGTTTTTGTGGCTTAAACAACATGATATACCAACAATGCAAAGAAAGAACATAGACAAATTTCATCATTTGCAAAAAAGGCTTGTCGTCTGTTTGCTTTTTATTGTTAAACATGTATCCGATTATTGGATAAGTTTTTGTTGAATTGCATACGCTGAAACACACATGCAAATATGGCAGACGATAAAAGTAAAGAGAACAAAAACAAAAAATAATAATAAATATTATTTGCAATATTAAACTGCATATAAAATTAATATTTTCTTACAAAAATTTCATTTGTTGATAGGAATGAACGAATTCATACACAATAATTTCTTTCTCTTTGTACCTAAAACTGTCTATAAAAATGTTGAGTGTCGAGTACTTGTCAGCGTGTGAGCTGACAAGTTTGATTAAACCTATGATAAAAATTAGCAAGTGTTTAACCTGCATGTGGTTCGATTGCCCTAAAATGAACAACGTTTTAAAAAGTTCGAGCAAGATAGATTATTTCATTCATTCTCACTGTACAGAATATTATTTTTATAAGGCAGCCGATGTGTAAGCCATCAGAACCAAAATTGAGGCATATGTTCGCTAGCTTTAAAATGAACAACAAGAGAAAGTTTTCTGTGCCTTTGTTATTGTTGAACGATTTTTTAATCAACAAGTGAAGTTCTCTGATGCATATACATAAATATTCTATCCGCACAAAGCTGAGAGCGCAACTGTACTGTGATGAGTAATCGGACCGTTATGCGGCTGCTCTTCTACTGATCGGGGAAGATTGTATTCGAAGAGACAATAATGATTATTTTGATAAATAAATGCTGTAATCATCCTAAATACTCAGATAGTTTAAAATGCAATATTTATTTTGACTTTACAAACAATATAAATGGCAGTTGCTATAAAATCTTATATATAATAGGTTTTGCAAATAATTACAAAACAAAAACCTTTTATAGTGAAATGTATGGAGTTTAAGGAGTTTTACTCTAAATATAAAATAACCTTAGTAACACAAAATTTATACATATGGAGTCATGATTAAATAAAAAAACTTTTTCTTCTAGTTTTGCTTTCACATTGACCCTGGCTACTGAAAACGCCTGTTTTCCGCTGACAAAGTCGCGGATAAAACCTAGTTGTAAATAAGATCAAACATTTTCAGAGAATTAACACTGTTTTAATAATCAATTTCTGGCCACAAAAAGTCCGTTACGATAGCAAACAACGTTAACGGTAATCTGCCTGTACGACCTCAATGTTGACGAAATACGAACCAAAAAAATTGACGTTGAGGTGTACGAGTACGTCAAATTAGCATTGTGTATTATGGTTGGATCATCTCTTATCAGTATTCGCATGTTGAATGAAAATTCTAGACCAATTAATTTGTGTATTGTTCTAAAGCAAAAATATTCAAAAATTTAAACATCTGTAACATTTTAAGAACTAGAATAGGAATTTGGTTTATTCCTATCGATAATTTAGCTTTTAGCTTAGAAAAGTGTTTTTTCTTTAGTAACGAAAAGATCAACAGCCTATAATTCAGTTATTCTATTGGATATTTTATTTGCACATTAATTAGTTACTGTGGTTTGATTACTTTTAAACTGCGAATTATTTTCGTTTCCAAAAATTAGTTGAAATTGTTTGCAATTTTTACATGCAAAGTGTTATTTCTACTTAACGGATTTCATAAGTTAAGTGATTGTGACGTTTTTACCTTTTAAAATGTTTTAGGAGTAAAGAGACACATATTTGTTATCTCTAAACAGTATTTTCAATATCTTTACTTATATAGGGTGTTTTTTTAAGCTAGATAGAACTTTAAATTGTAAAAAGTAACACAAAAAATTAAATTTTGATGAAACTTTTTTTTTATTTGTTTCAGTATACTCTGACAAATCATCATGAATAGACTCACGCTTGAACAACGCTACGAAATTATCCAAATTTACTTTGAAAATCAGTCGTCGATTTCCCGTTGTTTTATCGCAAAATTGTGTTCAGCGATGAGGCGCATTTTTGGCTTAACGGGTTTGTTAATAAGCAAAATTGCCGCATATGGAGTGAGACCAATCCACAAGAGACCCTACAGACTCCATTACATCCAGAAAAATGCACTGTTTGGTGCGGTTTTCATGCTGGTGGCATCATCGGACCTTATTTCTTCAAAAATGAGGCCGGAGCTCGCGTTACGGTCAATGGAGATCGTTACCGCACCATGATCAATGTTTTTTTGTTTGAAAATATGGATGACATTGATCCGGAGGAGATGTGGTTTCAACAGGATGGCGCTACGTGCCATACGGCGAACGCAACCATCGACTTACTGAAATCAAAATTTGGCGATAAGTTGATTTCGAGAAATGGACCTGTCAATTGGCCTCCAAGGTCGTGCGATTTGACACCTCTCGATTATATCCTGTGGGGCTACGTGAAGTCACTGGTTTATGCTGATAAACCAGCAACAATTGACGCCTTGGAGGCCAGCATTGTTCGTGTTGTTCGTGACATACGGCCAGCAGTGCTCGAAAAAGTGGCCCAAAATTGGACGTCCAGAATGCGCTTCGTCAAGAACAGCCGCGGTGCCCATATGCCCGAAATCATTTTCAAATGTTAATGTCACGTATTGATCTTTCGAATAAAAAAAAATTTTGATTACAATTTAATTTTTTGTGTTATTTTTTACAATTTCAAGTTCTATCGGGCTTAAAAAAACACCCTATATTAGTTTAACTTCCTAGCATTTTCAATTTATCGAAAACACTTTAACACTAATCACTTCTAATTATTTGCATAATAATATCCACGCATTTTTTAAAGTGTAGTTCGATCATTTTTTCATATTTTTGATTGAGGACCAGTACTCAGGGGATAACTCCTACATATGCAGTGCATAAGAAAATAAGTTGTGAGGAGGGGGAAAGAGGGAGTAGTGTTTGTCAACATTTGACTTGAACTTTCCAACGTTACAGCAGGCAACTCATTCCACAGGCGAAGCATGCAATTGAAAAACGAATTCCCTCTTTAATACGTTGTATGATGAGCTCTCGACGAAGAACGCGTGCTTCGTAAAAATTTACGTGTTTTGGGTACAAGATCCCCAATCTTGTCAGATCAAAATCCATTGCAGTAACGATAGAACAGAGTAATGCACCCTACACTGCGTCGATGCTGCAGTGAGTCAATAGAGTTAGATACCCTACCGGCACCGATTAGCTTCTCCACCCTCTCTTGCATACGGCCGAGTAAGTTCAAAATAGACTTTGAGGCACCGGCCCAAACATGAGAGTTGTATTCCATTTTCGATCGGATATAGGTGGTATAAATATTAAGATTAGACGAAGTGATATGCAGACTATTTCTCGAAGTTTGTAGCAAGTAAAAGAAAATCATGAATTTTATTCCCTTCGTACTTTGTAGACCCGCACTAAGACAAAAATTTCGCAGACTTAGTGAATTATTTGACTGAAAATATTGGGAAACCCAATTTTTATCCAGAGGGAAAATAAATATGTGTAAATAATTTTTTTTTGGCGTTCTTCTCATTCAAAAAAACCTAATATTGCAGATAATTAACACGATTCTTATAGCACGAACTACGAGTATTCTGTAGCATACACGAATATACAAAATGATTATAAAAAACACTATGGTTTACTTAATTAAAAATTACCAAGGTAAAACTAAGTAATACAAGTTATGGACAGCATGAAGTTCTAAAAAGATATATTTCAGACGAAAAAATCCAAATCACAAAGTTTAGTTTCTTGTAAATCTGCTGAACGCTTCATTTATCTTAAAAAAGATATATTTTTTAAAAACGCTTAAGCCTATCCATTTGAACAATGTGCAAAATGTAGGCAGCATCACCGAATTTTTTTTGTTCTTCCATTTATAAAGGCCGTAATTATTACTGGTTGTTTTCAAATGAAAAAAATAATGACAAATTTTCTTCTTAAAGCTTTTTGATTGTCGGTTTTTTTTCTCTTGATAACAAGATAGAAGATAGTAAGGGAACAAAACACATAAAAAAGCAAGAAAAAATAAACTCTAATTCCTTTTTTGCACCCATTTTCCTGCAAATGCTCCTTTTTATATTTGGCTCTATTCCAGAACGGCGTCAGTGACAAAAACTCTTGGCCGCAGTTTTTCTTTAGTACTTATTCTCATCAGGTTTATTATTAACTAACCTAAACCGACAATAGTAAAATCAAATTAAGCCTTATTTTATTGTTATCACTAACACTCTGTTAAAAAAATTGTATCCTTACATAAAACTGGCATTGTAATTTTATGTGTGCTGTTTTAACCATCTTATCACTTATCCAGCGGTTTTCTTGTGATTGTTTATTTTTTTACTCTACGGACTTCGAAAATCTCTTTATTATATCTTGTTTCCTCTGTATGTGACAACCGTCTCTTTTATTTAAAGCTTTATTTCTTTTTCAAAGAGAAGTTTACTTGTGTTTCATTTTATTCATCTTTATCTGGTTTACGTTCGTTTTACCGACCTCAAAAGCACATGTTATGCTCAGTGTTTTCCTATTCAAATTCCTTTCTATCTTGCTATGAGTGAAGCTTCCTGTTTGTATTCGATGGGCACATTTTGTCAGTTTTTCCGTTCTGCTTTCTTTGCTTCTTAAAGCAAAAAAATATTATTTGGATAAGAAAAAAATTTTTTTAGCTGGAATTGTTGGTTCTTTTTAATTTTTTTATTTTCTAACTGACTGGAATAGAAGCAGCTATTGGTGTTATTAATTCATGTCATTTTTTATTATAGTTTTCTTCAGCACAAGTCCGTCAATTATAGACCAAGGCAGTTTTTTAACCAGACGGAACCCCGTCTATCCCTTTAAAACTCCCGCCGAAAAGTAGGCTTTACCTTCGTGTACACCCAACCAGAGCATATTGCTTTCTGGGTCGTAGAGGGGTAGGAGTCCCTCATTATTAGTACCAAATAAAATTCAAGGAAGCTGCATGACTTAGGGTATGTTGGACATTCGAATCCTTCACCAATGGTTAATTGGCAGAACAGGGATTAGCAAAGCCCCCAAGATGGTTTTGTTTGTTAGACCACATTATGGCTGTGACTTTAATCTAAAATCGAAATATATATATATATATATATATATATATATATATATATATATATATATATATATATATATATATATATATATATATATATATATATATATATATATATATATATATATATATATATATATATATATATATATATATATATATATATATATATATATATATATATATATATATATATATATAGTTATATATTCCGCCAAATTCTATGCTTTTGTTGAATATATAGTTGAGCTATAAACCTTTGTCCTATTTCATTTAAAAGACTACCTCTAAATTTATTGCAGTAGTTCACGTGTGCCCAAAAGTTCTATATGGAACAGCAAACGCCAATACATTGTGTGTGTACACACACACATGTGTATATTAAAGCACTCAGCTTATAGCTAAGTGCTTTTACAAAATCAAATAAGCACCAAGCGCATAGGGCTTGGGCAGCTCTGCAGTAGATGATGCTTATATGAAATTTCTTTGTCCTTGTTGGAAAAGAAGCATTTAAAATTAGAAACTAATATAAGTTTTTATCAGAATATCTGCTAACTTTGGGAGCATGGGAGCAGTTGAACATCGTCAACGACGATTCAGATTTCTTCAAAAGGGTCATAACTGGTGACGAATCATGGCTCTGACATTGAAACCAAAGCCCAATCATCGCAATGGAAGCATCTAGAAAAGCCAAGAAATAGAAACCGCCCGTGTTCGTGTTCGCCATATATAGTTGTTACAACAGCAGACATACCAGTTTAATTCCTGCAGATAAGGCGAAATTACAAGTAGGCATGGGTAGGTATGTAACCGTGGTTCAACGTCAGCGGAGCTCAAAATCTCAAATATCATCTCAATCGAAAATATCTAAAGATGATAATACCACTAAGACAGTAGTAACAGATTTGTTGTCATTCAGACTGATAAGCCCACAATATTCAAAAGAACATTTAAACCGCCACCAATATATTTGAGAAAGCACTGGAATAAAAGATAAAGGCCTTAAAATAAAAAATGTAGTGAATATTAGGAACCGTAAAAAGATCCCTCAACCGATGTTTAGGGTTGAACTAGAACCAAGGTATGTTCTCTTAAGAATTTTGATTGCATCGTAACGTTGCCGTCGAAGAGTGGCATAAGCATTTAGGTCTTGTTCAGAGTCAAATTATAGGGTTTTCCCTGTCCTGAAAAAGATTTACATCAGCCCACCCTTACGGCCTTATCTGATGATGGATCAATTCCACAATTTACTAGCGCCCCCGTGTGGCTGGTAAGCGCTTCCTGTGTATAATTTCCCAACGGTCAATGGGAAACAATACTTCATGACTTAGTGGACCGAAGCGCACTAGCAGCATCAGCCCTTAAACCAACTCAGCCGTCTAACTATCCCCATTGGTTTCTTACAGTACAGGCATCTGTTGCAAGGCAACAGCACCTCGGAGTATTATTAGCCCCCTAAAAATTTCATACACCACATAATTATCAGAGATACTAAGTCCCCCTTTTAAAGTTTTATTTGATACAACAAGCGAGAGACTCCCTCCCATCTTTACACGAAAAATAGATTGCCCTGGTTTGGAACATACCAAGGCAACACCTGTTCCCCGGAGGAAGTGGTCAATGACAATGACGTCAATATCTTCTAAGCAACCCCAACAGTTTCTGAAAACAATTTTTCCTAGATAGGTCAGTCAACCAGCCACATAAACATTCGAACGAAACAAGTTGCTTATGCTAATGTGGGTAAATCTGATATGAAGAACTTTATTCAGGAGCCCAAATCTCAAAATTCCGATCCAAATTTTAGCAATCTTGAGGCAACTCTGTAGACTCTTGCTTTTTTTTTTAGCTTGGACCAGTACTCAGGGGATGACCCCTACATATACAGCGCATTGTACCAAAATTAGGAAAATAGGTTGTGAGGAGGGGAAAGAGGGACTCTAGTTTAATCTCCGAACTGACAACCATGATGCAGGAATGCTGAAAATGCAATCCAATATTTTGCAGGTGATTTTAACTAAATGATTTGTTTCAAAATATGCTTTTGGAACTCCAATGGTATCCGCCAACACAAAAATGAGCTTGAATACTTCCTTAACGGGAATCAAATCGATATAATGATGATTGCTAAAAGATATTTCATAAGATATTTCAAAATTAACGGCTACATTCTACATGGGAGATATTGTGGATGATCAATAATTCGAATAAAAACTAGCACTATTTGCTAAACGAGACACGTGAGGAGTATCTCCAAGCAACAGCTATTTCCTCAAATTATTCACCACCCCGATTTTAAGTAATAGATAGCCAATATTCACATTTTTTAAATCTCTTTGCCCTTGATTTTTAGCGGCTACGCCGAGCACACTTTTTGAGGTTCACGTTTTATTTCCCCGAAAGGCCGTATGCTGTTTGACATTATTGCCAATATGGGTTAAATTTAAATTGAAGCGGAAACCTCATTTCTTGTCCGTCAAATCGTCGAAAGTTCCCAGAGGTTATAGATATTGGAATTGCAGAATATTTTTCTTTAGAATGGATACAAGTAGAGCCTTCATTAAATTTATCATCAACTAACTCACCCACTATAATCTCAGTTTCGTTGCCCCAGGAGGTTGGCTATCCATTTAGCAACTTGCCGTTTACCGTCGCTAGAGTTAATTGGCTAAAATATAAAAAATATTTGAGTACTCTGTTGTACAGATTATATTGCCCTGAAACCCTTGAGGATATTGATATATGAATTTCGATTTTTCTGAACACCTTAAAGTAGTCGTACGACATGCTACCACTAAGCATATAAGACTAAGAAATGTGAATAATTGAACTTATTCGTCTGGAATTGAACAACTTCTGTCGAAAAAAAAAAGAGTTAGAAGAGATTGGAAACCCCACAGGCCTAGCCTAAAATTAGGCTACGGAATTGCATAACTTAATTAAGACATCTGCTTAAAATCCAGAGAATGGCTTCCCTTAAAACCTTGAAGGCACGCCTCACTCTGACTATTGCTTGTGGAAAGCGACTTAAGGTATAAGAAGACACATTAGAGGCAAGTTGCCTCACCTGGGCAAGAACCGATTCTAAAAAGCGGATGGTGTATGTAACCCATTTGAGAAAGGTCTTAATTCCAAACGATGCAGCTGAATTGCCGCCTTATGCTGTTAGACCTCCTGTAAATATCCAGGAAATATTGAGTAGTTACCTCGTGTAGTTAGAAGAGTTCTGCTGTTTATTTTTATCGCTTCAGTATTATCCTACAGAGTGGATGATGTTTGTGATTACTATGGTACTAATGCCATTGAAGGATCCCACTACAGCAGAATCACGTAGACCAATAAGTTTACTACCAACAATTTCAAAACTGTTCGAAAAATTGTTGATGGCGATGTTGAATATTGAACGATGTGGGATGTATCCCTAGTTATAAGATTTTGAGGACAAATAACAAACCAAAGGCAACAACACAAAAATTATCGTTCACCTCTATTCGTTGACATATCCCAAGCTTTTGATAAAGTGTGGCACGACGGTTTGACACACAAAGTAAAGTTAAACTTGTCGGAAATTTGTTATCAAAGAAGGCTGAGTGACAAAGGCAGGGGTTCGCCTAAGTAGTATACTGGGACTTTATACTGATTTACACCTCTGAGATTTTTTTTATGCAATTTTTTATTGAATCTTCAAAATATGAACTAACAATGGGCATTAAAATCTTAATACCAAATATAAAAAGTTATTAAGTCCAGCCAATGCTAGACAAAAAAGTTTTATTTTGCACGAATAATATCGGTAGAATCACCTATTTAACGTTCTGATGGTGGCAAGGGTATCCCTTCTTTTCAACAGAGAGTGGTCGCCAAAATTAAGTATGTTGCGTGTAAGAAGATTTGGGTGAAGTGCCAGTTTGTCTGGCATGTCAATGTCAGCCGGAATCCATACTTCAAAATAAATAAATAGTTCTTCGAGGGATTACTGCAGGTCCATGGTGTGTAAAATCTCGCAAATTCATAGGGATTTGTGTGTCCCGCTGGTAAAAACGAATTTTCTAAGTACGTCACAAGGTATATGAACAAGCTGGCACTTTACTCGAATCCTTCTGCATGCAACATACTTGTTTTTGGTGGCCACTCTTGATTGAGAAGAAGGAATACCCTTTCCACCATCAGCGCATTAAATAGATGTTGTTACCGACATAGTTCGCGCAAAATAAAACTTTTTGTCTAGCATTGGCAGGACTAAAAAAAGTAAAGATCTGAATACATAATGTTAGTTCACATTGTGAAGATTCAATACATAAATTTAAAAAAAATACTCCGGGGAAGTAAGGTTAATAAAACACACATAAAGATATGATTTTCATAGAACTTTCAATATTATTATCTTTAATATTTTTATCTTTAATATTTTTCTTATATATCTTTAATATTTTTTAGATAATATTTATATGTTTAAATTTAAGCATTATATATTTACATATATAATGCTTTATATGTTATAATAAGAGGAGATCTTACTCTCACGTTATCTATGTAATCGATTCGGCCTATGAGAGGCTTTTTGATTATTGAACAATAAATAAAAATAAATAAATAAAATAAATAAATAATATTTAGTTATTTGATCCTGCTTAAGTAAATAGTTCTTATTTTTGCAGCTAAAGTTCGTTTTAGTTTTATATGAAAGCTCAACAGTATTTATTTTTGAAATTTTATTAATTCAATTTGTGTATGAATAAAGAATTTTCCTTTGTGTAAGAATTATTTATTTTAAATTATCTAATTTGTTTTATTATCCCCAGTAATTGTTTTAATAACAGAGATTTAACAATTTTATTAAATCTCGATATTTCACTAACAATTTGTTAGTATAGTCAGGAATATCAAAAAATCTTTTAACTAATTATTTGAAAACAAATATAGCCAACAAATTTTAATATACAAAAAATTTAAACTCAAAGAAAAAATACTTAAAATATTAAACAATAAATAACATAATTTAAACTAAACTTATTCTGCAACCAACAAATACATACCTCTTCATTATATATGAAATACAATCGCTCTATTCACAATCTTGTGCATTTGTGATTCACAATTTATGCAATAGCAAATATATGCTATCAATTGCGAACCACCTCTATTGGTTAAGTTTGCACAACTTTTTGCAAAGCACGAAATTCACAGCTGATTGATAATTAGAGTAGAAAATAATGACTAAAATTTTAGTCAAAAATATATATGCCGAAAAAAAACTTTAAGGAGTAGTTAATAGAATTTTAATAGAAAAAGCGATTTTAAGTTAGATAAAGACATCGATTGGCGATTACGAACTAATTGGCTTGGATTGCAATTAACTTGTGCATAAGCATAGCAAATAAAAACTATAGGTTTTAAATATTGCGTATACACATAAGACTAGCAAGTGTATTGATGTGTATTTTGTTAGCGTAGAGTAAAAATATGCTAAACCTTTTTGCAAATGCAATGATGCAATACCATTTGCACGAGACTGTGAATAGAGCTAATGTGATTTAAATGGCCGCCTCTAAATTAGTTACAACAGTTAATACTTTAGAGTCCCACAAAAAAGATTATTCGCACGTCAAAACAATTGAGCAAATGACATTCAAGGAACATCTTATGTAATAAAGACAAAATTGGTCGACTTATGTAAAAACACATATTATCCAATTTTTTTATTATTTTTTTATATTCTTGGACCAGTACTCAGGTGCCCACTACATATGCAGTGCATTGTGCTGGGACTAGAAAAATAGATTATGGGGAGGAGGAAATCGTGCTGGAAGACGTTAGAGTTATATATATATATATATATATATATATATATATATATATATATATATATATATATATATATATATATATATATATATATATATATATATATATATATATATATATATATATATATATATATATATATATATATATATATATATATATATTTATCTCGACCGTAGGCTCGAAGACTCACATTGATGCGAAAGTCACTCAGTTGAAACTAAAAACAGCGCAACTAAATTGGCTTATGGGCAGAAATTCGACATAGAAGTTCGATTGCAAACTTTTGTTATATAACGCAATTTTAAAGCCTATATGGTGATACGGAATTCAATTATGGGGAACTGCCTCAACATCAAACATTGAAAAAATCCAAAGACGACAAAACCAAATTCTTCGTACGATTACTGCAACTCCATGGTATGTAAGAAACTCACGAATTCACAAGGATCTGTGTGTTCCGCTGGTAAAAGACGAATTTTCTAAGTATGCGACAAGGTATATCAGTAAACTGGAACTTCACCCAAATCCACTTGCACGTAACATACTTAATTTTGGCGGCCACTCTCGGTTGAGAAGAAGGGATACCCTTGCCACCATCAGAACTTTAAATAGATGATTCTACCGATATTATTCGCGCAAAATAAAACTTTTTTGTCTGTTGTCTGGCAGTGGCTGGACTTAAATAACTTTTATATTTAGTATTAAGATTTGAATACTTATTGTTCGTTCATATTTTGAAGGTTCCGTAAGTAAATGAATGCACACAAAAAAAAAAAAATATATATATATATACATATATATATATATATATATATATATATATATATATATATATATATATATATATATATATATATATATATATATATATATATATATATATATATATATATATATATATATACTTTTCGGTAAGCAAATGGTATTTTATATGGCAAATATTTAGCAACTGACAGCTTCTTTATTGAAACATATTACAATATTGAAAATGAAATATAACAGTAGATTATTAATAAGACATTAAATGGGTGTGGCACTACCTATTTATCTATTTCGTAAATTGTCTTGTCGAAAAAAACTAGCACGCGTTCAAATTTGTGGTGTATTGGTTTAATGAGAAAAGTTGAAAAATGTGTTAACTGATGCAAGGGCGTGGCCCGGCTCATTTTTCTTTTATTAAACCTGATTAACATAGATGCTGATATTTCGGTTAGATAAAAAATTATTCTAAGAGACCTATCACCTGCTGCAAAAAAAGTTTACCGATAAGATACAATTTTGCTGGAAAAAATATGTATTTTAAGCAAAAATGAGCTTGTAAATGTAAATATGTAATTGTTTATGGTGATGAGTTTTTCTTATGAAAGGAAAAAAAAATTACATTAACGTAACTTTTGCCGCACATTATCGTGATTAAAATTTTGAATTTTCCTAAGGCAACAATAACAACTACAAACACTTATTAAGAACTCACAGCGTCACAAACACAAGCTCATTAACATTCCTGTGTGTTACCCAACAAACATAAACTTGAAAATACATATTGACAAATTTTGAGCAGAGAAGAATAAGAGGAAGGTGTGTTGTATTCGCGTTTCAAATTGCATGAAACTTATTTTAGGTTTTGGCCTTTGTAATATCAATTATTATTAAGTTAAACTAAAGTGAGGCTAACTGTAATTGGAATCAAAGGATTTTTTTTAAATAATTCAATTATTTATTGTATTTTCTAAAAGAACTAACAATAAGTATGCAAATCTTAAAACTAAAAATTCATTAATTAATATAGAAAAAGAAATTAAATTATATTGAAAAATTTTAATTACTTTCGACGATTTTTCCTACCAGCCCATAAAGCACGACAGTCACTTTTTCTGGATGTAATGGTGTCACAACATATAGTGTTTTGTTGACGTATCTCTTCAAACAAAACTGAAACAAAATTCAGTTATATAACAAAATTCAGTTATGTAGTA
Organism: Thecocarcelia acutangulata; assembly: GCA_914767995.1. NCBI lineage: Eukaryota > Metazoa > Arthropoda > Insecta > Diptera > Tachinidae > Thecocarcelia > Thecocarcelia acutangulata. Next base: position 105,259,799 of record OU612094.1, on the reverse strand, counting down.
ACTATAATCTTGTATTGGACCTATTTGTACAATTTGAAAGCGTTGTTCAGGTGTCAGTATACTCGTATTCGTATTAAAATGCCAAACTAAACATAAATCATAGCTGACAAAATGGCTGTCTGTTAAAAAAGTGTTGTCAACTTAAAATTTTAAACCTCTATAAAAACGTCTTACACATCAGGTTCCTCTTTTTTTGCCTAACAAGAACCTTAAAAACAAACAAAAAATCAAAACGCTTAGCAATTAGAAACATCAGTTCTAATTTCTGAGCATGTATTGTATTAAAAATGTTGGATCAAAATTCAGAAGATTGCTCGCGTTATAATATGGTAGTGTCTACTGCTTTGTATTTATGCATATTAATTTGCAGTGAATATTTTTTAGTGTTTTCTAAATATTCTGATTTTTTTTAAGTTATCACAAATTAAAGCTTCTTAATGTTAATTAAAAGTTTCTCAAACTAAAATTCACAAAGTTGTGTTTTTTCGCTGTCATGCTAAAATTTTAATTAATTTGTATTATTAATTATTAAACATTATAGGGAATTTACATCCACCAAAAACCTAGTAGATTTGAATGAAAATCTTCAACAAAATCTTAACCGTTCACACTTCCGCTTTGTGACATCTAACCAAATTTCATTTTCAGAAAATCTTTTTTTGTACAGGATTCTACAGCAATAACTACATCACAATGAACTCATCATGTAAAATATAGTTTTTTTTATTGCAGCGTAGTATTTTAAAGTATTATTTTGAACAAAATCGCAGTTGTGCAATAGAGTACTTACAAAAATCTACCAGATTTCGTCAAAATCTAGTCGCTATTTACATTCATTTTGTATGGGAAATGTCGTCAAAATCAACTAGATTTGATACGAAATCCCGAGTGTATTAGATTTGGATTAGGTGTAAATATCCTATTAAACACATTGAAGCCAGCAAACAACCAACTTCAATACGTCATATATAAATAACATGCAATTAAATGCGAACAACAGCATGACGACACGACTGCAGGTTTTTTTGCCGCAGTCAAATTAAACTAATTTCTATTTTTGTTGCTTGCAAAATAAAAACAGTGTGATCAATGCATATAAGAACATTTTAGCTCTTGGACGTATTTTATTTTCTAGTATAAGAAAATAAAGCAAGAAAATTTAAATGCAGTTTGAAATCTATTAATAAATTTATTTGCATACATACAAGGACTGAACAAAATATAACCGTTGTTTAAAATTTTTCAAAAATGATTTATTTGACTTGTCCTCTTTAAAGTAATCCCCCTCAGATATAATACACTTATGCCAGCGTTTTTTCCAATCCTCGAAACACTTCTGAAACGCTTTTTTTTGTATCGTCACAGCTCCTGGTTCGATTTTTCTTTTATCTCCTCAATCGTAGCAAAACGCTTTCCTTTCATCGGTGTCTTCAATTTTGAGAAGAGGAAAAATTCAGCGTAGGCCGATTCCTTTGAATACGATGGCTGAGGCATGATATTGATTTTGTTTTTGGCCAAAAATCAATGCACAAGCATCGATGTGTGAGCTGGTGCCTTATTATGTGTGCAAAATTCATGATTGTTTTTTCCACAATTCTGTGCGTTTCTGACGAATTACTTCCGCGCTAACGACACATAACTTCAAGGTAGTATTCTATATTGACCGTACGACATTGTGGCATGAATTCATATTGCACCCCGCCTTTGAAGTTGAAGAAAACAGTAAGCAAAACATTTGACCGAACTTGACGTGCTTGGCTCTTCTCGACGATTCCATTGGTATGATTCATATATGGTTTCAGTGTCATAGCCATACACCCATGTTTCGTCACCAGTTATGACCTTTTTGAGGAAATCTGAATCGTCATTAATGATATTTAACAGCTCCTGAACGATGTCCATGCGACGTTGTTTTTGCTCAAAATTTAGTGAATGTAGCTAAAGATCGAAGAGCACACCAAAATACGACTAACCTTTTTGTCTGTCAAAAATAAACTGACAATCCGAAATGGATGATTGCCAGCGAGTATAATAGACATGTAAACCACCATAACAGAAAAAGAAAATAGAACATACGTAGCTCACGAAATTTTACATTAATGGTTATTTTTTGATCAGACCCTGTATACTCAAAACAAGAAATCTTAAGTTTATAAAATAACTAGTATGTGGTTTGATATCTTTTTAATTGCATATCTTTGACGAAACCGTTAAAGATATTTTTTATCCACATATTGAAAAATCGATATATTCTCGTTAAGTTTCAATTCTTTAATACTGATCTCATTATAGATCAGGATATGCTCGACTATATTTTCGACTTTGAAGGCCCACCTGACCTGAATTAATCGTAGCAAACGAAAACGTTTTTAAGTTAATTTACTCTTTTTTATCTTTTTAAGGCTTTTTTTTTTTTGAGAGAAGAACTTTTTTCATGAAAGTTGGATGTAAAGAGTACTTGTTCCGTAAAGCAACAACATTTTGTAAAACTAAAGTGGTCGTACTGAAGTATAGTTTATTGAAAATGAATTTATGTCGCTGCCATATTCAAAATAGTTCACTACACGACTATAATTTTCGGTTGTAACATTTGTTGTTGTGAAGTCTTGTAGTCTGCTGTGATATATGTGTTTAATGTTTTAAACTTAAAAAGCTAAAGGTATTGTTATATTTTTATATACCCAGTTTGATTTACATGCCAAATGTTTGTTTAGAAATGTTTAGCAAACAGCAATGCACACACTAATAATGAGAGTCAAACTGGTGACGATAAAAGAGAAAATGTATGCAAAAAGGATTTATAGAACATTTTGGTTTCTATAATGGGGGTTTTTAAGGAAATAAAATCGTAAGCACGTGTATGTTTATTTGTTGTTGGCTTCAAAAGCCAGTAGAAAGAAGACAGACAAATAAGAACTGGAAAAATTAAAAAAGAACACCAAAGGAAAATGGAAAAACGGAAATAATGGTTTGTATGCTTGTAGTTGTAATAAGCCTGTTAAAAGAAAACAATCAAAACACAAAATTTTTATCCAACAAACATTTAGATATTTCTATCAAAATAAAAAAGAAAAATTTTCCAACCAGACCACAGATTAAGAAAATCACAGCTTTTTTAATGAAATGAATCTTTTTAAATTATACGAAATTTAAAGTTTTTGTTTTGGTATATTTATTATTCATAGCCAACCAATTGAGTTTTATTCATTATATTTTGCTTCTAATATTGGTACCAATCAAAAAATTATAAACACCTTGTTTTTTATGTTTCCCAGTTTTCTATATGTCGATATTTCATAAGAGCTACCCTAATCATCAGTAGACTTGGGAAGTTTTTTTATATATTTATATTTTAACTCGTTTATATATATATATATATACATATATATATATATATATATATATATATATATATATATATATATATATATATATATATATATATATATATATATATATATATATATATATATATATATATATATATATATTTTAACTCGTTTATAAAAACTGCAAAAACTTCTGATTTGTAGAATATGTATATCAGGCAGCTTTAATTTTGAGGAATACTGTGTAAGGCTTAGCAATCATAGCATGAGGTAAAACATTGGCTTTAAAAAAGTGTAAACTATCAACCATAAACAAGTCGCTAGCTTGACTAAAGAAAAATGTGAGTTTAAAAAAAGTGAATTGAAAAAATCATTTTAATTTTTCGATATTTTACGAGTAAACGGCACGCTTAAAATTTTGTGGTTAAGGTAACAATATATTAGGAGCAAAATAAGTAAATATAAATAAAAATAAATCCTTTAAATGAATTGATGTTCTAAAGGTCGATTTTGCTAGTGGTAAAAAATTTTAAGTTTTAAGTTAATTTTTTTTAGCTGGTGGTCATTTTGTAAGCTCTCAAGTAATTTATGTTTGGTTTGGCATTTCGACTGACTAGCCAAGTCTTGCAAATTTTGCATGTTTGAGAACATGGCTATATTTGAAATAAGTATCGCGCACTACGTCCACATATGGCTTACTTTTGTTTGACTGAAAAAAATAAAGAAAATAGCTGTATTTGGAGTAACGATAATCCTTAAATGTATATTGAGACACCGTTATATTCCGAAAACTTACTATTTGGCGTACTTTGTAGGCTGTTAGAAGCATTGGCCCGTACTTGTTTAAAAAGGATGCTGGTCGAAACGTTACAGTTAATGGCGACCATTTTAGAGTCATGATTACCGACTTTTTTGCTCATTAATTGAACAAGCATGATGTGCAGAAGCTGTGGCCCGACATGTTACACAGCTCGTGCTACAATTGATTTATTGAAGGAAAGTTGTGGTAGCCGAATAGATTCACGTTTCGTACCTGTGGCTTGGTATTCACAGGGCTAGGCAAAATGCTCACCTTATTTCAAACACAAGATAAAAAATACTTTCTACAACCAAAATATACAAATACTTTTTTGTATTTCGGTCTCATAAAAATATACTTCTCTGGTCTCAGATACATATTTTATTTTACATATACATACACTTAAATTTAATAAAACTAAGTTGTATATTGTCATCTTAAACTCAAAAGGAAGTTATTGAAAACGTAATGAACACCTATTAAAATTTGTGTGTAGTTGTATTATTGATAATAACACATCATAAGTATATTAAAAATAATATAAATTACAGGTTCCATCATTTTTGTCAGTTAAGGCCCATTTAGCCGACCGTAGAAACTGTAACTGTAACGTAAATGTAGTAGCGCTTATAGAACACTTAAAACCATGTCGTGTGTTTTCGACATAAACAAAAAATATAAGTGCATGTGAAGAAAAAGTGTTCTGTTTTTCATTTTTATATTATTGTATGTTAAGGAAAATAATTAATTTTTCATCGTCCATATCCTTATGTCAAATAAATTACAAAAATGAAATAAAAGCAATACAGCTGTTCATAGCAGTGATGAGAGTTCATAGTATTCAGTACATATACAAAAAATACGAAAATTGTTTAAATGGTACCTAAAATTTCTAATATTTCTTTTTCTGCCTATCTGTCATACGAGCTACAGCTGGGAAACATAAAAAACACGCAATTTATAATTTTTTGATTGGTTACAAGACAACAATAAACGTCCATTTAGCCGACGGTAGAAATCGTATATGTAACAGTAAGTGCGCTTATAGAATACTTAAAATCGTGTCATGTGGTTTTGAAATTTTCTTCCAAATTATTCTTTTTCTCTGGGGTTACCGAAGAATATTTGTTATACAGGCATTGATTTACCTATACCAAAAAAATTATTATTTTTATTTATATATTCATCATGCACATATTTTTTTATCACATTAGTTATAAAAAACAAATGTACAAAGCTTGCTTAAATGGTACCTAAAATTTATCTTACATTATTACAATATGCAAAAACTTTGATAAAAAGTTATATTATAATGTATTATACTTAAAAATTATTAAAATATTTTTACTATTACATTTTTATTTCTTCACAGTCCTAAATTTAATCATGAACGAGTATTGCTTTCTCACATTTATAGCAGCATAACTCTGCAGTATGAACCGATTTTCAAAACTCATTTTATCCTTCAAAGATTATGCTTGTGGAATATATTTTTCGAAATCGGGCGAATAAATGTTGTGGTTACATATAATGTGACACTTGCAAAAATCGTGCGCAGCATTTAAATTATGTTACCTATGTATGTACACTCATTTTGCGTGCAGAACTCAGAGAAAAAGCCTTAAATTTATTAAAATATATTATGGGTGTGTTTAAATTTGACAGTTCAATTATCAAATAAACAAAAAGTACTAAAACAGGGTTTCTGTGCCATCCTGCCATTCACAATAATGTATACCATCACTGACAACATTTGTCACATAAACACGTAATGAAATTCCATTTTCTACAGGTTGAGAGGTTACGGTTATATTACATTACAGTCAGATAAGAGTTTTCATGGTTTCTCGTATAACAAAAACGATCAGCTATTTCGACTATATTTACATTTCTACATTTACGGTCAGCTAAATGAGCCTTTACGCTCTTTTGCGTTTTAGGCGACAGTATGTATGTTCATATTTACAACTGCATATATACTTATCTATGTATTCAAATACTTGAAATAAAGTTGTGTAATATTATATAAAACATGTTTTATTTGTTTATCATATACATTTAATATTATATATATTTTACATATATACACGTATGACATATTTATGTATATTCATTTGATTGTTCTAAACTCGCAATCTGAGAAATTAAAGGAACAATGCTAATATTTAGGAGTTGATAGATAGTAAATAAAAATTCATTCGGCAAAAAAAGTATTTCTTTTAATAAAAACAAGTTATTTTTTAATGAGTCATCCGAAAAACAACCTCTTGCTGGGGAGCGAAAATAGCACAAGCAAAAATAACGGAATAAAAAGAAAAGTGACAAGATGACAGCCAATTGTGTTATAAACATACATAAAGTTTGACAGAAAAGAGTGATATCACCTGATTAGAGTGATTTTTTTTTTTGTTTTTAGCTTTTATTTATTTATTGAATCTTCACAATGTGAACTAATAATAAGTATTCAAATCTTAATACTAAGTGTAGTTAATTAATTAACTACGTGCAGCAATTGAAGGCTGAATTGTAGAGTTGCTAAATGAAAAGGATTTGAATAGTCGATTTTAGCTTTTGTATGAACTTATTTTCAATTTATTATAATAAATAAATATAAATTTATTGAATTTTTGATGAACTTTTATAATTTTTTAAATTAAATTTTTGGTTTGTACATTTGTACAACGGGTTATAGATCAGGTTGGTTTGTATTTGTTTATATTTACATCTCTGGGTACGGAGAATATTAAAATACAAAAATATGTGTGTTAATAAACAAAATAAATACCGCTAGTTCTGAGACAGCAAACGCTGTACAAACAATGTGGGCAATTAACAAAATGCATATGTGATTCAATATGAGATGAATATAGATAGAAAATAATTAAATGCTCGGTGGCTTAGTGGTTAAAGCAGTAGATCATGATACGTCATGTCCCGAGTCCAAATCCCAGTGGGTGCTGATGAGTAGTGAGCGACTACGAAACAGCTAGTTGTCCCCCAGCTAAAGATTTGATTATTATTTTTCTTGTCTTCTTCAATCAAAATTATTGATCACAGCAGATTTGTATTGTAAAAAATCCTTCTTAAGAAAAAAACTTAAGAAAGCAAAAACCTGAGCTATAACCCGTTGTACAAATGTACAAACCAAAAATTTAATAATAAATAAATGTATTTTATAAAAATGTATTTTTGAGCAGCTGTATTGTACAAATACAAAATACTAAATAAAAACAAAAATTCGTATTTGTATTTCAAATCCTGGCCAGCCCTCCAAATATATCCAAAATATAAACTGGTTAAATATAAAAATGGGGAAATTCTATATGAAATCGGAAGAATACCGAGAAATAAAGCCGAGAAATAAAATTTAAATTTGTATTTGTGCAAAATATTTTGTAAAAATGTATTTAAAGCCACATGTATTTGAAATACAAAATACTTTTAAGTTACGTTTTTGAAACACAAAATACTTTCAGATCTCGTATTTGACATATACAAGCACAAAATACGAATTTGTATTTCAAATACTCCCCAGTCCTGGGCATCCACCATCGTGCAATTTAACACCACTTGAATATTTTCTGTGTATTCGCTAGTCTACGCTGATAAGCCCAAGACGATAGACCAACTGTAGGAAATACCCGTAGTGTTATTGCCGATATACGTCCATAAATGTTGGAAACTTATGGAGACTGACTTCCAGATTAGACTACATTTGAGGCAGAAGTCACATTTAAATTAAATGTTGGTTACATTTTTAATTTGATTTTGAATAAAACACAGTATTTAGGAATTATTGTCATTTCTTTTTATTATGATAATGTTGGTAATGTCCAATTATATGTATAACAAAATATCGGCCAAATAGCCGCTGCGATCTCGGCGGCATACCTCTATCTGATAATTAATAATTCGGCCGTTAATGTGCCGAATTATCTCATCCCTTAGATCTTGAATTGTTGCTGGCTTATTGACATACAGATTTTCTTTCCAAAGACCCGAAAAAATGAAGTTTAATGGTTTCAAATCAATTGATCTTGGCGGCCAATTGACATCGCCACCACGTAAGATAACACGACCATTGAATTTGGCGAGCAAAAGAGTTATTGTTTCGTTTGCTGTGTGATAAGTGGCACCGTCCTGTTGAGACCACATATCGTCCACATCCATAACTTCCAATTCGGGCCATAAAAATGTCGTTATCATTTCACGATAGCGAACACAATTGAAAGTAACTACCTGACTGGCCTCATATTGGAAAAAATATGGCCCGATGATGCCGCCAGCCCATAAACCGCACCAAACAGTCACTCTTTTTGGGTGCGTTGGTATTTCGATAAAAGAAAGAGTCATATAGGTCAAAAAATCTAATGTCAACGATTTTAAATATGTTGAAGAAATTGCTAATGACGAAATTGACTCTGTTTCTGAATATTGTGGAATGTATTCCTAGTTATCAATTCGTACCTAGGGTTAAATACAGCTCTACAGAGCGTACACACAGTCCAGTAAATGTGTGAAGATAAAAAATATTGTTTAGTCCTTTTTATTGACGTTTCGCAAACTTTTTATAAATTGTGGCAAGATAGTTTAATGCATAAAATAAAGTAGGTATGTAAACTTGTCTGTAAACACTCACGAGCTTTTGTAGAGCTACTTATTTTGCCTCATATTCATCGTTGAAGATTATGATTTCATAAGTCCTGCTCAGCTAATAGAAAAAGGAGCTCACTAATGCAGCACGTACATTTTGAGTATTTTTCAATTATTTTAAGTAATTCTTGATTGTTTTTGGATTCTTTGTAATCAAAATTAATTGCTTACAAAAATTTACCCAATTATATTATCATTGCAATTATTGAAAATTTAAGGTTTTGGTGTAACAATATACTAAATATAATTTCAAGAAAAAATAATAACTGAATGGTTCAACTAAGTAATAGTAAAGCGAAATGACTTCAGTTGTACTTTTTTACTCATACAGAAGTATGAGTACAAATAGTGAAATAAATTATCGCTTTGGTATTGTTCACGTTTCAAGTTTTAGACAATCTAAAGCAAAATTTTATCTCTTAACTAATTGCAGAATTAACTAATAGTCTCCTTAAAAAAACATTGAAATCTCCAGAATAATTATTATAAAATACATTATAAAAGTTGGCCAATTATTTCAGCTTCAAAATAACTCTAAAAGGTTTTTGATGTTGTGGGCATTTGTTACCAATTTAATTGCTACTATTCCATTTTCACAACATTTCATTTCATTTTCACAACATTTCATAATTGTCATATTAATAAGTTGATGTTTTCTTTAAATACAGAATTTATTACCATCTGCTTTATGTTGTTTGAAGATGTCCTTTTTTAATTGTAATATTTTTCATTGCTTGTCATTATTTTCTTCAAAATTTTAAAAAGAAAAATTCAACATCAACTTTCAAAATATTTTTCAAATAAAGTTTTCATGTTAAAGTTTGTTTCTAACTTCTTTTCATTTTATTTTTCAGTTTACACAAAGCAAATCAGAATTTCATTAAGAGAGAAAAATATGTCAAAAAGTTTTTAATTTGTGTTGTTTTCATAAACGCTACTTTTTAGCAACAAAAACTAAAATGTTTTATGGAAAAGTGGTTAAAAATAGTTTGGAGTTTATTTTTAAGGTTACATTTGCACAATGAACATATGTTTTATAGCGATCCGTTGCCATAAAATATTGCTGTTTTGGATAAAGCATAAAGGTGAAAGTGGCATTGAATGTTAGAACTAATTTTAAGATATATCAAAGTATCTTTTAAAAGTGAGTTATCTTTTTTTCTGCTCGAAAACACATATTTTCTCAAATTATTATGTTTTGTACATTGTCAAAGTTAAACAAATACTCATCGAAAAACTATGAAAACGATTCGATGCATTCAATTTGCATAGCGTTAAAATCGCTTTGCAGCTTCTCCAATTGCAAATGTAATAATGATACTTGTTTATTACATTTCGCAATTTTATTTACTCTTAATACTACTTTGTATTAACTCACTATACTTCTTTACTTTTCAGACTTATGACTGTTTTTCACCACATTTAAAACTAACCTCTGCCACTGCCGAGCATCTTCTTGATATATATACTTGTTTATTATCTTTAAAAATAATTATGAGATTTCTAGTGGTTCGCTAATGATATTCCAGGCTCAAGTGTACAAACGCGATGGTAAACAATCAGAACGCAACAACAACAATAAAATTATTGGTTGTTTATTTACTTAAAAATTTACATTCATCAGTCAGGTTGTTGATTTGTGTATCATGTTTAATTAGTCTGAAATTGAGCAATGTCAAATGAAATGCAGAAAAAACTTGACGTTTAGGTGTGGTTCACATTCAACGTCGGTCCTTTAAATTTAACACCCGATACTATAACGAAAGTGTAATTATAATTTATTAAAGTTTTGGGGCGTCTGGCCGGGTGGAGCAACTGTCTGGCAATGAGTAATGAGATTTATAAAGTTATCCCAAAGAAAATATAAAACATTTACCTTATAGTTTAACAAAATTTAGGTACTATTTTATGTACCTTTACTATCCGTTGCCTGCCCATGTACCTACAACCAAGCTTTATAGTGTCTAGTCATTCTTACCCGTATAGGGAATATGTATAGAGAAATTTTCAGCTTTTATAAAATAATAGCTTATTTCAACCTTTTAAAGCTTTCTTAAGGTAAAGCAATTATTTAATTTTAATAAAAAAATGCAATTATCATGCAAGAATTTCTAAACTTGGCAACGCACGATTCAATGCTGCCAAAAGCAATTCTTGCTATTAAGTGTTTTAATATACAAAATCAGTTTTGCATACTTTTCTTTTTATATATTAATCAAACTTGTTTTCTTTCTAATCTGCCCTACTTTATTTGTTTTTTACACAACAATAAACAGAAGCAAACAATCATTACGATTGAAGGACTAAACTAAGAATAATATTCTTCCGTTTTTCTTCTATTATCTTGTTTTCTTTTTCTATTTATATAAGAAACTTATAATTCCATAACATTCGCCGGATTATTATGAACTTAAACTCATGGAAAAAAGGGGTAAAAGAAAATAGTAATGAGTAGAAAAAACTTAAAAAATTTTATTAAATAGAAAAGTGTGCCGAACGGAGGCAGATTTATGTGCCAGCACAAATTTTGTGTGGCTGCAATCAAAAACACAGTTCTCTAGCTTCTGCCATAGATGAAATTTTATTATTCCATAGTTCATTTGTAAACAAAAGGAAAAATAAAAAATATGGAATAAAAGTTTTTTGTTTTTTTGTTCGCTTTCTTCCAATACTTTTTGGCAAACAATTTTTAGCGAAAAAGAATTTTTCATTCCAGCAGTGTCAAATGCACATACTTGAAAAACTATAAAAGAATTCAATGAAATCAATACTGGCCAGACATTCATGAAAGAAATAACGAAGATAACGACAATAAGTTTAAAGTTTAAATAAAAAAAAAAAATATATATACATATATATATATATATATATATATATATATATATATATATATATATATATATATATATATATATATATATATATATATATATATATATATATATATATATATATATATATATATATATATATATATATATATATATATATATATTTGATTTTGAAAAAAACTCCTAATAATATTTTCAATAAAAACAGCAATTTTCCTCATTTTATAAATAAATATAAAAAACAAGATCTCTATTCCGAGTATAAAGAGTTAATTGTTTTAGATTTTTGAATTTTGAAGAAATAAGAAACAAATTTATGTAGTTTTCAAAAAAAAAAATAGTTGAATACCGATCGTTGCCAATATATTCAAAATTATTCCAAAGTGACATTACCCTATTCTTCTGTAACGTCGAAAATATGTAGTATTCAGCCAAGTTAGTTAAAAAGTAAGACAAAAATACGAAACTCTTTAGAAAATGAAACAATTGAAGACATTGTTTCTTTGATACTGCAGTTAACTCCAATTTATTAGAATTATTCTATTCAGATACTTAGTGTCATATCTTCTTACTTGAGTTTTAACGAATACGTTAGTTACCAAATACATTACCACTACCATACATTTGTTAAAAGAGTTTATGCAAGACCAGTTAACGTTAAATGTTTATGCAAGACGTTAACTATTAAATGTAGTAAGAAACTTAACAGTTTTATTCTGACAATGCCGTTATGTTCAGTTGTAATTTTTTGAATAGTAATGCATGAAAACTAATATTCGAAAATCGAAAAACAAATTAAAAAATAAATAATTATTATTACATAAAATAACACATTTTTGACAAACATTTCCTGGATATACCCTTTTAATAATGAATGTATAATATACAGTATATTAATGAAATTCAGAAAAACTAATAGGACTATATATACTAGAAATATTTTATTATTCGAATAACGTTTTATATATTGTATTCGTTTGATTGAAAGTGCATCTCTAGCATAATTGTAATTTATTATATTCATTCAAAATTAGTATTTTGAGTTTATATAAAATATGTTTTTAAATTAAATTTTTGGTTTGTACATTTGTACAACGGGTTATACTTCAGGTTTTTTCTTTTCTTAAGTTTTTTTTCTTAAGAAGGATTTTTTACAATACAAATCTGCTGTGATCAATAATTTTGATTGTTAGAAAATTTATATTTGAAAAAATTTGTTTTTTCGTGTGGGGCTTGCACCCACATACCGGATACTGTAGACTTTCGGATATTTGAAACGATTAGGACAAGCAGGTGGATCAAATACCTAGGCCTGAGGCTAGATTCCAGACTGACGTTCAGAACCCAGCTGGAACATGCTGCAACAAAAGCTGCTCAGGCGACAGCTTCGCTTAGCAGATTGATGGCAAACATCGGCGGACCAAGATATAGCAAAAGAAAACTGATAATGGCAACGATGCTTTCTGGACACGGATATTTTCTGGAATACCTCCATAGAATGTGAAAGACAGATACATCGGTCTGCCTTTATGGAGATAACTGCGTGGACGATACAGAACATACATTCTTCAGATGTGACAGGTGGAGGCAGGAAAGATATAAAGTGAAAGGAAATGGAGTCAAATAGCGACTTATAGTGAGAAGATCCTACGAGACAAGACGCAAGATATTGACATGGGCATGGTACGTGCAATCCGGTAGGAACAAAGGAGCAGCCCCATCCAGGGTGGAGACAAGGCTCAAAGAAAAGAGATGAATATGGATAGAAAATAATTAAATGCTCGGTGGCTTAGTGGTTAAAGCAGTAGATCATGATACGTCATGTCCCGAGTTCAAATCCCAGTGGGTGCTGATGAGTAGTGTAGCGACTACGAAACAGCTAGTTGTCCCCCAGCTAAAGATTTGATTATTATTTTTCTTGTCTTCTTCAATCAAAATTATTGATCACAGCAGATTTGTATTGTAAAAAATCTTTCTTAAGGAAAAAAAAAAACTTAAGAAAGAAAAAAACCTGAACTATAACCCGTTGTACAAATGTACAAACCAAAAATTTAATATAATGTTTTTATTTATTTATGTAATGAAAGTAATAAATAATATTTTTTTAAATTTTCGAAAAATTGCGATTTTCAAGAAAACAATCCACAAGTCAAATGTCATTTTAACGTACAGTTAAAGTGTACCCAATTCAACTTTAAACGCATAATAAGCTAACAATTGTTTTTGCGTACAACGTTAAGAAATTTTTTAACAAATGCTTATCAATCTTTTTTAAGTTTTTTATTCTTAAAATTTTCAGAAAGTTCAATGTATGAAAGTGTATTTGATTTTTAATACCGTATTATAAGTACATACATACGTATGTGAGTGTAAATAGTTAAAAACTAAATTCTTTAATAAGTTTATATATTTTTTGCGAATGTACAAATTTGCGGCCAAAAGCTTGCGCTTAAAATCTGTTGTATTTTTATATAAATTTAAAATATACTAAAAATTTGGTAGTTTTATAAGTCCGAATTTTTGACGATTTTTCAAAACTAAAATGACGATTTTTTTAAAAGTTATCCCGATTTTAACGGGCTTTTCCACATTTTTTCTGACAGTCCTGATATTAGTAGCTAACAAAGAAAATAAGAATAGTTTAATTTGTTAGAAAATTTATATTTGAAAAAATTTGTTTTTTCGGTTGGAGGGGGAAAATGCCTAACGCATCGTCAGATACTATGACCACACAGTATCCGGTATGTGGGGCTTGCACCCACTAAAACTCCTCTCTTTTCTTTGAGCCTTGTCTCCACCCTGGATGGGGCTGCTCCTTTGTTCCTACCGGATTGCACGTACCATGCCCATGTCAATATCTTGCGTCTTGTCTCGTAGGATCTTCTCACTATAAGTCGCTATTTGACTCCATTTCCTTTCACTTTATATCTTTCCTGCCTCCACCTGTCACATCTGAAGAATGTATGTTCTGTATCGTCCACGCAGTTATCTCCATAAAGGCAGACCGATGTATCTGTCTTTCACATTCTATGGAGGTATTCCAGAAAATATCCGTGTCCAGAAAGCATCGTTGCCATTATCAGTTTTCTTTTGCTATATCTTGGTCCGCCGATGTTTGCCATCAATCTGCTAAGCGAAGCTGTCGCCTGAGCAGCTTTTGTTGCAGCATGTTCCAGCTGGGTTCTGAACGTCAGTCTGGAATCTAGCCTCAGGCCTAGGTATTTGATCCACCTGCTTGTCCTAATCGTTTCAAATATCCGAAAGTCTACAGTATCCGGTATGTGGGTGTAAGCCCCACACGAAAAAACAAATTTTTTCAAATATAAATTTTCTAACAATCAAAATTATTGATCACAGCAGATTTGTATTGTAAAAAATCCTTCTTAAGAAAAACAACTTAAGAAAAGAAAAAACCTGAAGTATAACCCGTTGTACAAATGTACAAACCAAAAATTTAATTTAAAAACATATTTTATATAAACTCAAAATACTAATTTTGAATGAATATAATAAATTACAATTATGCTAGAGATGCACTTTCAATCAAACGAATACAATATATAAAACGTTATTCGAATAATAAAATATTTCTAGTATATATAGTCCTATTAGTTTTTCTGAATTTCATTAATATACTGTATATTATACATTCATTATTAAAAGGGTATATCCAGGAAATGTTTGTCAAAAATGTGTTATTTTATGTAATAATAATTATTTATTTTTTAATTTGTTTTTCGATTTTCGAATATTAGTTTTCATGCATTACTATTCAAAAAATTACAACTGAACATAACGGCATTGTCAGAATAAAACTGTTAAGTTTCTTACTACATTTAATAGTTAACGTCTTGCATAAACATTTAACGTTAACTGGTCTTGCATAAACTCTTTTAACAAATGTATGGTAGTGGTAATGTATTTGGTAACTAACGTATTCGTTAAAACTCAAGTAAGAAGATATGACACTAAGTATCTGAATAGAATAATTCTAATAAATTGGAGTTAACTGCAGTATCAAAGAAACAATGTCTTCAATTGTTTCATTTTCTAAAGAGTTTCGTATTTTTGTCTTACTTTTTAACTAACTTGGCTGAATACTACATATTTTCGACGTTACAGAAGAATAGGGTAATGTCACTTTGGAATAATTTTGAATATATTGGCAACGATCGGTATTCAACTATTTTTTTTTTTTGAAAACCACATAAATTTGTTTCTTATTTCTTCAAAATTCAAAAATCTAAAACAATTAACTCTTGATACTCGGAATAGAGATCTTGTTTTTTATATTTATTTATAAAATGAGGAAAATTGCTGTTTTTGTTGAAAATATTATCAGGAGTTTTTTCAAAATCAAATATTTTCGATATTTGATTAAAAAATTCATTGTAAACATTTACACAAGTTTAAGTTTCTTACATTTTTACACTGCTCTTGACATCACTTTATGCATCCTTTTTATATCCATCACAAAAATGTAATGGGTATATATAAGTTTGTGATTCCGTTTGTAATTTCTACAATTTTCATTTGCGACCCTATAAAGTATATATATTCAGGATCAGAATTAATAGAAAAGTCGATTAAGCGATATCCGTCTGCCCGTCTGTTGGTCAGTGAAATACCGTCTTTGAGAAAAACCATTAGACTTAGGACCTTTTTTCTTTCACCATTTTACCCCATCGATTCATGGGTTTGCTATTACAACATGGGCTGAAAAGTCCCGTGCCGCTAGTTTTATTGCAATCAACTTTTCCAGTTAATACTAACCTTTAAAAGACAGCTGTTAAAATTTCATGATATTCTATTAATTAGTTTGTGAGTTATTCTGCAAAGAGTGACACTACTTTTGTTATTTTCAAAACAATGGATGAAAAGTAATTTCGTACTTCTTGATGGGAACAAATACCGTTCAAGCGAAGCAATGGCTAGAAAAGTGTTATGGAGAATCCACTCCATTCAACAACACATTGGTTTGCTGACTTCCAACGTGGTTGTAGAGACACCGAGGATGCAGAACGCAGTGGACGTCCAAATAAGGCGGTAACAGCAGAAAAAAAATCCACAAAATCATTTTGAATGATCGAAAAGTGTAGCTGCTTGCGTTAGCTGACATCGTAAAGATATCAAAAGAACGTATTGGCTTTATATTGCATGAGCATTTGACTATGAGAAAAAAAATTATTTGTTTTGCTTCAAACTTCACACAATTATTAAGCACGTCGATTACAAGTAAAAAAAAATTCCGCGATATCGATCTATGTACATACAGGGTGGCGCAAAAATAACCTTCGATGTTCAGCATATCGGTTGTGGTACGTGCAGTGTGTGCCGTAGCACTGTCCTGTTGGAACCAAGTGCTTAAAAATTTTTTTTTGCTCTAAATCAGTTCTCGTTGTAAAAGGTTACTTAAATACGGAAAATAAAAATTCCCGATATCGGTCCATATGTACCCGAGATATAGCCTAAACCGATTTACCCTTGAAAATGTCGCGTAAGTGAACTTAAAAATATTGTTTTGCTTAAAATCAGTATTAATAATAATAAAAGGAGGTTACTAATATACAGAAAATATAAATTTCCGTTATTGGTCATTATATACCCGAGATATAGCCAAACCGGATTTTTCTTGGAAATGTCGTGTAAGCGAAGTTTAACAACTTTTTTTGTTTAAAATCTGTTCTGGTTATAAAAGGAGGTTACTAAAATACATAAAATGAAAACTTACGGTATCGGTCAATATATACCCGAGATATAGCTTAAACCGATTTTTTCATGAAAAAAAAAATTGTTTTGCTTCAAATCAGTTCTGATTATAAAACGAGGCTGCTAAAATACAGAAAATGCAAAATTCCAATATCGGTCCATATATATCCGAGATATAGCCTAAGCCGATTTTTTCATTAAAATTTCCATGAACGATTAGCTTGTTGGCATGCGATTACAAGGCAAACATATTTTTCCCCCTATATTGGTCCATATATATCCGAGCATATTTAGTTCAAATTTGTAATATACTATATACAAGTTAATAACTAATTTATTTATTTTAAAGTTCAATCTCCTCTTTCGCAACTTCTGACACATTTCCAATTTAATTTATTTATTTTAAAGTTCAATCTCCTCTTTCGCAACTGCTGACACATTTCCAATTTAATTTATTTATTTTAAAGTTCAATCTCCTCTTTCGCAATTGCTGACACCTTTCCAATTTAATTTATTGACCTACTTATTTTAATAAAAATTTATTTCCTCATAATATTACCAAAAGTGCTGACAACATAAAATTAACTCAACTTGATGATTGCTGCTCGGCAGTTATAATATTAAGTAGGTAGTAAGTGAAAAATCAATTAATCAATAAGTAAAGAGCCAATAAGGAGGACGTAGTCTTCCGGCGAATATTTCAATGAATCAATAAGTAAAGAGCCAATAAGGAGGACGTAGTCTTCCGGCGAATATTTCAATGAATCAATAAGTAAAGAGCCAATAAGGAGGACGTAGTCTTCCGGTGAATATTTCAATGAATCAATAAGTAAAGAGCCAATAAGGAGGACGTAGTCTTCCGGCGAATATTTCAATGAATCAATAAGTAAAGAGCCAATAAGGAGGACGTAGTCTTCCGGCGAATATTTCAATGAATCAATAAGTAAAGAGCCAATAAGGAGGACGTAGTCTTCCGGCGAATATTTTAATAGTAAATAAGTTTAAGAAGACATAGTCTTCTATAATTAAGTAGTAATAAAATATAAACTAATAAAATTAATTTTTAAATAAAAAAAAATATAACAAATGATTTTAATTTTTAAATAAAAAAAAATATAACAAATAATTATTTTAAACAAATAATTATTTCACTTACATACGTGACTATCGTGAAGGGTATTTTAGACTCGGCCCAGCCGAATATACTTTTACGCATACAAAATGCATGGTGATATAAAGGACTTTCACGATACAATTGTGATCAAAAATACTCCTTTTTTCCTCATGCAACAACGAAATATATGTATCTATTTGCAGTTTGCTTCAAATTTGCAAAAATACTCTGTCACAAACGAGTGTAAACAATAAATTTGGCAAAAAATTACTGCCATATTATTTAAAATAAACTAAAAATGTGATAAACTATTTTAAAAAAGCAAGCATTAAGATCAAGTGCAATGATTGAAGAACCTTTAAGAAGCTAAATCAGTAAGAAAAGATCCATATACAAAGCAAACCCAATGTAGAAAGCTACTAAATTCATATGCAAGAATAGTATACATAAACGATCTACTTGTCAATATAAATTTGTATTTTATATTGGCCACTTAAATTAAACTGATGAACGAGAAATTAATCATTTGGCAATATGATTGACTCCAAGCATAGAAATGTTATTTTTTCTTAAATGTACTTAAAGCATATTGTATGTCCTTGAGGTCACCCGGTTACTTGGCAACAAAATTGCGAGATAAATTTTAGTAATTGAATGTGAAAGTTGTTATAAAATGATTAAGTAAATTAATTTTTCATTGTATTATTACAATTCATTTCAACTACGTTTTATTTTAGTGTAATAGAAAGTACTTGTTTTTTAAATTTATTTTAGGACATTGAAAATCAACCTTTCATCTACTTTTTGTAAAGCCAGGATGGCTTTTATATTAAATTAATTTTGTTAAATAGAAAAATTTTATACCTTTTATTTATTTCAACAGATTTTTGTGCATATTTAAAATTTTTAGTGCATTTTTAAGCACTTATTTTTAGCTTTC
Organism: Thecocarcelia acutangulata; assembly: GCA_914767995.1. Taxonomy (NCBI): domain Eukaryota; kingdom Metazoa; phylum Arthropoda; class Insecta; order Diptera; family Tachinidae; genus Thecocarcelia; species Thecocarcelia acutangulata. The sequence continues at coordinate 105,240,424 of OU612094.1, read as the reverse complement.
TTCTAATCTAATTCAGTGCATTGTACTGGTATTTCAAGATGTTTGAAATTCGTAACAACCATGGATATATAAATATGTATATATGTAAATTTCAAAATGCACATCTCCACCCTACAAACTTTTTTAAAGTTAAACGTCCTTTTAGAACAGCAATATGACTGATGAGAAGGCGAATGATGTGAAACGATTTATTCAGCAGCAGCAACAAATGAAATCAATGTCATATTTTTCTTCTTATTTTCATGAAAAATATTTATGCCGTTGTTGTTGCATGCAAAAAAGTTATAATACAATAGAACAACAGCAAACATACACGCCATAAAAGAAATACTAAAGGGTATCGAGGTAAAAGAAAAACTAAAATAGAAGTTGCGAGAGAAACTGCAGTAACGCGCCTCAACACGCAACATTTAATGTTTCCACAAATAAATACAATTTTGCTGCTTTTTGTTTATTTTATTGTTGTTGTTTTATGTGCAATTATTATGCATGTTTATTCTCCCTCATCTTTAATATTTTTCTTGATTTTTGTTTGTTTTTTTTTTTTTTTTTTTTGTTTAACATTTTGACAAGGACCCACTTAAGAGGTTACCTACAAGTGCAAAGTAAAACTGAGTAAGAAAAAAAGCCAACAGCAACAAACTGCAGCTTTAACGAATAGTTTAGTTCTCATAAACAAGTAAGGAAAGGTAAAAACGAATTGAAAACTCTTTATATTAATTTTGAAATTAAAATTTGAAACCTTTTATCCTGATATTCTTTTACGTTAAATAAACAAAATGTTTCCAACGTAAGACTTTTGTATGGTTTATTTTTATGAAAAGTAACGATTTTATTATATTCCGATATTTCGCTAACAGTTTGTTAGCATCGTCACATTAGTCTGTTTAAAAGCAAAGCATTGACGAGCTTATATACAAAAAATTATTTTATTTTTATCAAAGATTTATTTACCAAATTTTTATATGAAATTGACCAAATAAGCCCTTATTAAACACTAAGGGCATATGAGCCTTAAACAAATTCTAACTTGAGAAGTAACGTATACGTTAGTTACCAAACACATTAACACCACCATGCATTTGTTAAAAAAATTTATGCAAAAACAGTGCGTTAACTTTTCAATGTAGTAAGGAATTTAATTGTTTTATTCTGGCAATGCCGTTCTGTTCAGTTGTAATTTTTGAATAGTGATGCAAGAAAATGAATATAATATTAACCCGGAAACCAAATTAAAAAAAAATATTTTTATTATTGTTAAATAAAATAATGCACTTTTGACAAGCATTTCCTGGATTTATCTTTAAAATAAATAATGAATATACTCGTATAATATGTAGTATATTAATTAAAATGAGAAAAATTAATTGGATTATACAGGCAGAGAAAAGGCAATTTGGAATATTGTTGTAACAACATTAATATAGACTCCGCCACAATTTGTTTTGTTGCTTGCGGCAAATTACCGTTTTTTTTTTTATCTTGGATGATGGTGGGGGATAGCCCCTCTTATTATTTAAAAACATGGTTGAATACAACAATAATGTTTAAAAAAAATTATTGAATAGAACAAAACATATTGTAATATGCAATAATAGGCTGTTAACTTAAATCATACGTATGGTTAATGCACTTATCTGCAGCACATGTTTGTTTATCGAATAAACTTACTATTGTTGGTTTTATGCAAGCAGTTGACAAACATACTTTGCGTACATAGTTTTCTTTTAATTTCTTTATACATATATTTGTTTTTAAATTTAATAATATTAATAAAAAATATATAAGCGTTTATAGTTTGGCGAAATTAGCAACGTCATAAGACATTTAAATACAAAAAGGGTTGTAAAAGAATATATATGTATGTGTTTTAATATTTTTAATTTAAATATATATGATTTTTACACATACATACATATATGAGCCAGATCAACGGTGCATCAGTTTCAAGATTTTACAAAAATTTTCTTAAAAATATATTTATATAGAATAAATAAAACGCATGTGGTTTTTATTAAAGAAGTTATTTATATGTGTATGTATTACGTAATCATATAGTAATGTGACGTTCAACATTATTACGATGGATCGTGATAATAGAATTTACAATTTTTCAATAATATAGGTGGGAGTGATTATATTATATGGTTTGACATAACAGTAAAATTTTAATTCATGATACAATTGTTATAACTTTGATCAAATATATGTTTATAGAGTATAGTTTTGCTTCTTGGCTCTACTTAGCTTTTCAAATAAATTTCAGATTGAAACCATATTATGTGTTTGTGTTCAACCATATAATTCAACAATAGTATTTTGCCCTTAGAATATTGTTGTATCAATCATATTTTTTCTTCTGTGTGTATATACTAGAAAATTTTTTATTATTCGAATACCATTTTTCGTTTGATTGGAAGTGCACCACTAATATATTTCTTATTTTTATTATTGTATTAAAGGTTGGTCCAACCAAATTAATTGTAAATAAAACAAAAGTTTTACAGAGAATTATAAAAACTTTAAACAGCTTGTTTTCTACGTTCCCCAACTGTCTACATTTCAGAGGAACTAACCTAATCACCAGTAGACTTGGACACCTTTGAAAAACATTTTCAAACATTAGAATTTTATCCTAATGTTCTAAGTAAATGATTGAGAATGTAAAAAGAAAAATGTTTTAATAAAATCCGTCACAATAAAAAAAATCCTTTTTCATACATCCACGGTACAACTAACTAGGTGGCATCACTAGCGCAGGTGATAAATTTTTGTTTTGAAGGTGTCAAAAGCTGTTTATGTCTACACAAAGTGAGGTGGAAAAATAATAAGACTTTAAACAATTTGAAAAAGTGCAAAGGAAACATAATAAAACGGTTTTGAAAAATATTTAAATTGCTTAAAATGTGTTGCCGTCTGTTATGTAAAAGAAATGCTCTTCCTGGAAGTGTTTTTTTTAGTGTTTCTAAAGATGAAAATAAAAGGCAAAAGTGGATGGAAATATACCAGATGTATATGAAGCCAACAGCCCATATATGCATTAATCACTTTGCCAGAAAGGCGTTTAGTTGGGATACCTGAATGAGAGTCAATACGACTCGTTACGTTATTGGGCAATTTTTGCTTCAATTCTGTCATAACAGGCGTGGGTGACTATGTGGCAAGTTGCTCCATCGTGTTGAATCCAAACAGAGATGAAAGGTATTCGCCTTCGGCGTAATTTTGGAAAGAAAAACTCTTTAAAAATCTTAAAGTAACGGTCTGCATTGACCGTAACAGTAAGACAGTTTTCTTCGAAAAAGTTAAGCCGACATCAGCGACATTTTTCTGGTTTGGATTAAATTACTTTACGGCACCTATTGTTAATGCAACATATTTATCAGGCTGTATACTTTGTAAGATCATAGTTAAAATTTCTTCGAACATTTGAGGATTATACAACTTTGATTTGGAGAAAGTACTTAAAGTCAAAAGAGCGCGACCCACTAAATGTGCTTACTCTTTAAGATTCAACAAGTTGTGTACAAGAGGCAAATAAAGAAATCAAATTGATTCTCAGACTCCAATTTTAATGATCGATATGTATGTACAGTTACAATGCAGGCATCTTATATTTTCCGTCAGTTTGCATTACAGGTGGATTTTCGGGCTGGGCAACGCTCATATGCGTCCTAAAGCATCTTGAAGAGCTGTTAAGACTTTAGGACCCAACTCCTCGCTTAAAGTGTAATAGTAAAACCGTAAATCAATTAAAACGTCTTGAATTAATTAATACATTTTTCGGGGTCTTTAGCCCAGTGTTCAATTTGTTCATTTTCTTATGTTTTGATGGAGTTCGGTATTTTTACACAGGCAAAATATTATGTTGTTTTTGTATTGTACAATAACTGCTGTTTTGCATTGTACAACAACTTCTAATGCTACCATCTAATAATTGAACCACTCATGTGTCTCTACTTTTGTTTAGACCTTTCCATGGCTATGATTCGTTTATTTGAAAGTATTAAAAAGTAGAGAACAAACATCCAACAATTGAGTTTATTTACTTTATTGGCTTTGATATTGATATTAATGCCAATCAAAAACTTATAATAGCTTGTTTTCCATGTTTCTTAGCTATCTATATGTAGACATTTCATAGGAGCTACTCTAATCAGACGTGGAAAATTTTGAAAGGTATTCTCCAACATGCAACTTTATATCCTAATATTCTAAATAAATTATTGAAAATTTAAAAAGAAAAATGTTTTCATAATACCTATCAACACCCAAAAACAAGTTTTTTCTTATGCACACTTCTCTACTTTTTTCTGCTTTTTGATACTGTGTAACAAGCAGCACAACCCTGTTTGATTCACACATCGTCCAGGTTCACACAATCACTCTTTATGGGTGCATAGACTTTTCAACCATCACTCGTGGATTTCCATTTGTCCAAATGTTGCAATTCTGCTTGTTAAAGAATCCACTAAGGAGATTATACTTCAAAATAATTGAAGTAATTTTATACTTGAAAAAAAAATTTTTTCTCCTGTTCCACGATTAGATTCTCTTATTTAAAATAAAAACACAAGTTTGTTTAGAACGAAAAAAAGTAATAATAAAGGGAGAATGCATTTTTATATCATGGTTGGGTCCAACCATGTTTCCATTTAATCGTATGGTAACAGTATAATTGTTTTATTAATGCCATATTTATTTATTAGAAATTTATTTCAAACAGTTTTTGTAAGTTTTAGCAAATCCAAGTATTACTCAAAACCTTTTATATAATTTTCATGTATGTGTATTTGCAAAGAATAACTACTTACATACGAACATTTACAATAAATATTACGCAAGCAAATACGCAAGGTAAATACTATGATAATGAAAACTGTGTTCTTAGGTAAGTGCAACATATTACCAAGTTTTCGCTGTATTGTGTATTAATGTTAAAAACAGGCTATCATCAATTTAATTATATGTTATTTATTTTATATATATTTATATATAATTATAGTTTATTCTATAAATTACTGTTACATTTTGCTAATTTTATTATCACTGTCTAAGAATTACGAAATATGGTCCTATGCAGTAATAATTTCTAAATTAAAAAAAAAAAAAATTAAATTAAATAACCATACTTTTTATCAATACCCAATAGATATATATTTGTTTTCACCATATGTGTGGTACACTAATTCAGATACAAAAATTATAAGTTTACAGAATAAAATTACTATTAACGCTAGTTTTGTTCTAGTCGATGACTTTTCTACACATAATTTTGAAAGTAGAAAGATATATTATATATTTTTATACCCTTCACAAAAATGTTAAGGGTTATATAAGTTTGTGATTCTGTTTGTAATTTCTACAATTTTCATTTGCGACCCTATAAAGTATATACTCGTATATTCGGAATCAGCATGAATGGAAAAGTCGATTAAGCGAAGTCCGTCTGTCCGCTGTTCAAATACCGTTTCTGAGAATACCATTCGACTTAGAAACTATTTTCTTTCCCCATTCTATTACCCAATCGTGCCATGTGTTTGCTATTGAATTTTAGTAATATCGGTTCACGTCTAGCTGAGATATATTCAAAATTCCGAAAAAGCCATTATTTTTTTTGGAATTTTGTATGAAAATTTAAATAAAAAAAGTTGTTTGTTTTGCTTCAAACTTTACACAATTATTCAATATAGTGACTAAAAGGCAAAAAAAAAAAAAAAAAAAAAAAAAAAAAAACAAGTAAGAGTGTAGTATATTCGGCTGGGCCGAATCTAAAATACCCTTCACGATAGTCACGAATATGTATAGTATATTAAAAATGTGACCTAAATATGCTCGGTTATATATGAACCGATATCGGAATTTTCTATTTTCTGTACTTTAGTAACCTTCTTTTATAACGAGAATTGCTTTTCAGCGCAAAAAAATAAAAATTTTTTTAATGGAAAAATCGGTTTAGGCTATATCTCGGGTATATATGGACCGATATCGAAAATTTTAATCTTCCATATTTATATAACCTTATATCATTACCAGAACTGCTTTTGAGCACAACAAATTGTTTAAGTTCGCTTACGCGACATATTCATGAAAAACCCGGTTTAGGCTATATCTCGGGTATATATGGACCGATATCAGAAATTTTAATTTTCTGTACTTTCGTAACCTTCTTTTATAACAAGAACCGCTTTTCAGCAAAAAAAAAACAAAATGTTATTGGAAAAATCGGTTTAGGCTATATCTCGAGTATATATGGATCGATATCAGATATTTTCTTTTTCCATATTTATATAACCTTATTTCATTACCAGAACTGCTTTTGAGCACAAAAAAGTTGTTTACTCGGCATTTTCATCAAAAAACCTGTTAGGCTATATATCGGGTATATATGAACCGATGTCGGAAATTTTAATTTTCCATATTTATATAACCTTATTTTATTACCAGAACTGCTTTAAGGTGAAAAAAGTTGTTTAAGTTCGCTTACGCGACATTTTCATGAAAAACCCGGTTTGGGCTATATCTCGGGTATATATGGACCGATATCGGAAATTTTCATTTTCCATATTTATATAACCTTATTTAATATCCAGAACTGCTTTAAGGTGAAAAAAGTTGTTTAAGTTCGCTTACGCGGCATTTTCATGAAAACCACGGTTTAGGTTATATCTCTGGTATATATGGACCGATATCGGAAATTTTCATTTTTCATACCTATATAACCTTATTTTATTATTAGAACTGCTTTTAAGCAAAAAATATTGTTTGAGTTCGCTAACGCCGCGTGTTCATGAAAAACCCGGTTTAGGCTATATCTCGGGTATATATGGACCGATATCGAAAACTTTCATTTTCAATATTTATATCACCTTATTTTATTACCAGAACTGCTTTAAGGCGAAAAAAATGTTTAAGTCCGCTTACGCGGCATTTTCATGAAAACCCCGTTCTAGGCTATATCTCGGGTATATATGGACCGATGTCGGAAATTTTTATCTCCCATATTTATATAAACTCATCTTATTACCAGAACTGTTTTTAATCAAAAAAAGTTGTTAAAGTTCGCTTACGCGACATTTTCATGAAAAACCCGGTTTGGGCTATATCTCGGGTATATATAGATCGATATCGAAAATGTTCATTTTCCATACTTATATAACCTTATTTTATTACCAGAACTGCTTTTAAGCAAAAAAAAGTTGTTTAAGTTCGCTTACGCGGCATTTTCATGAAAACCCCGTTCCAGGCTATATCTGCGGTATATATGGACCGATATTGGAAATTTTCATTTTTCATATTTATATAACTTTATTTCATTACTAGAACTGCTTTTGAGCACAAAAATGTTGTTTTAGTTTGCTTACGCGACACTTTTATGTAAAACCCGGTCTAGGCTATATCTCGGGTATATATGGACCGACATCGAAAATTTTCATTTTTCATATTTATATGACCCTATTTCATTACCAGAACTGTTTTTAAGCAAAAAAAGATGTTTAAGTTCACTTACGCGACATTTTCATTAAAACCGCAGTTTAGGCTATATCTCGGGTATATATGGACCGATATCGGAAATTTTCATTTTCCATATTTATGTAATCTTATTTCATTACCAGAACTGCTTTTGAGCAAAAAAAAAGTTGTTTAAGTTCGCTTACGCGACATTTTCATGAAAAACCCGATTTGGGGTACATATGGACCGGGTACATGTGGACCGATATCGGAAATTTTCATTTTCCATATTTATGTAACCAAATTTCATTACCAGAACTGCTTTTGAGCACAAAAAAGTTATTTAAGTTCGCTTACGCGGCATTTTCATGAAAACCCCGGTCTAGGCTATATCTTGGGTATATATGGACCGATATCGGAAATTTTCATTTTCCATATTTATGTAACCTAATTTCATTACCAGAACTGCTTTTGATCACAAAAAAGTTGTTTAAGTTCGCTTACGCGGCATTTTCATGAAAACCCCGGTCGAGGCTATATCTCGGGTATATATGGACCGATATCGAAAATTTTCATTTTTCATATTTATATGACCCTATTTTATTACCAGAACTGCTTTTGAGCACAGAAAAGTTGTTTAAGTTCGCTTACGCGACATTTTCATGAACAACCCGGTTTGGGCTATATCTCGGGTATATATGGACCGATATCGGAAATTTTAAGTTTCCATATTTATGTAACCTAATTTTATTACCAGAACTGCTTTTGAGCAAAAAAAAGTTATTTGGCTTCGCCTATGCGACATTTTCATTAAAAATCCGATTTGGGCTATATCTCGGGTATATATGGACCGATATCTGAAAAAAATTTTTTGTCTTTTAGTCACCATGCTTAATAAGTGTGTGAAGTTTGAAGCAAAACGAACAACTTTTGTTTTCAAAAATTTTCATGCAAAACTGCAAAAAAATGGCTTTTTTCGGAATTTTGAATATATCTCAGCTATACGTGGACCGACATTACTGAATTTCAATAGCAAACCCATGAATCGATGGGGTAAAAGAATGGTGAAAGAAAAAAGTTTCTAAGTCTAATGGTTTTCTCAGAAACGGTATTTCAACAGCGGACAGACGGACAGACGGACATCGCTTAATCGACTTTTCCATTAATTCTGATTCAGAATATATATATACTTTATAGGGTCGCAAAAAAAAAACTGTAGAAATTACAAACGGAATCACAAACTTATAAATACCCTTTACATTTTTGTAAAGGGTATAAAAATTCTAGATATCGCTCCATATATACCCGAGATATAGCCTAAACCGGTTTTTTTTTTCATGAAAATGTCGTGTAAGCGAACTGAAGCAACTTTTTTTTTGCTTCAAAGCAGTTCTGGTAATAAAAATGGTAATGGAAAATGAAAGGTTCCGATATCGGTCCATACAAGTGGACCGACATATAACCTGAACCGATTTTTCCATTCCTATTTTTTTTTTTTGCTAAAAAGCAATTCTCGTTATAAAAGAAGGTTACTAAAATACAGAAAATAGAAATTTCCGATATCGGTTAATATACAACCGAGATATAGCTTAAATAAACTTTTCCATGAAAATGTCCAAGAAAGATTACTTTTTTGGAGTGGTGATTACAAGGCAAACATATTTTTTCCCCGATATCGATCAATATATATCCGAGCATATTCAGTTCAAATTTGTAATATATACTATATATATACGTGACTATCTTGAAGGGTATTTTAGATTCGGCTCAGCCGAATATACCACACTCTTACTCGTTGATATTGCAATTAAATCCAATTTATTGGAGTTGTTCAATTCAGATATGCATTTGTTTCTAAAATTTTCAGTAAATTCAATGTATCAAAGAGTATTTGTTTTTTAATACCATATTATATGTTACATATGTGTGTATATAAGTGTAATTAATTAAAAACTACGTTGTTTAATAAATTTTTATATTTTTTGCGAATTGACAAATTTGAGACCATAAGTTGGCATTAAAAATTTATTCTATTGTTAAATAAAAATTTATATTAAAATATAGTAAAAATTTGTTAGTTTTAAAAGTCCGATTTATCAAAACTAAAATGACAATATTTGAAAAAATTATCGGGATATTGGCGATTTCTTCGATATTTTTTCTGGCAACCCTAACTTCAACTTTAATTAAAACTATGCTTTTTTAGTATAATAACAAAGTTAAAACAGAATGTACTATAATTGTTCATAGATTTTATACAAATCTATGGTGATTCATACCTATAACTTTTCACATAATAATATAACATTATCAGCAACAACCATATAATTCAACAATATTATGTTTGCATTATTATCGACGCAATCATATTTTTCTTTTGCGTGTGGCTTTGTGAAAAAATTTTACAAACGAATCACTGAACAAACGATATATTTGAATAATCAAGTATATGTAGCACAAAAAATTTCAACAAAAAAAATTTTACACAATAAATCCAACCTAAAATGCCCGAAAACAATTGAAGTGGTTGTTAAAAACCAACATAAATGTGGAACAGCAAAAAACTGCAACACAGCAACGTTAACATAAAAAAATACAATTTTTTGAAGCAGCATGATGAAAAATGGAAAAAAATTTATCCTGCAGCGTGTAAGAATGTGAATGTTGGCAGAAAAGAAGTGTGGTGGCTCTTAAACTACATGGGGCTAACAAATATTTTTACTAAAGTATTGTAAATATTTAAACGAAAATCCCATACACATACACACATCTTTGGGACACACATGCAAATATGAAAAAATACTTGTTCAATGTTGTTAGAATTTTTTACAACCTTTTGCAGTTACAGAAGATGTAGAACTTCCATAAAACTAGAAAGGGAAACACATTTACTCAGTTTATTTAACTATATACATGCTTATATACAAGTACAGGTAGGTAATGGAATGTTATGGCCAGTTTAACTGGCAAACTAGCTCTTATGTGCACCTTGACTTACAAGCTGAAATCCTTTGACATTTTTTCGTCCTTAAAATAAAAGCAGAAAAACTAGTTTTGCAAATACTTGTTTGTTGTAATGTTTGTTTGCACTTTATTTAACTTATAACTTATTAGAGGAAGTTTTTGTATACCAGCCCTTCAAAATATGTGGGTGGATTGGACTTTTTTTTTTACTATTTAGCTGTTGTTAATAGAACAACGAGTGGTGCACACAGTAAGTAACATTTAATAGTCGTTACAAAAACTTCTTAAGCTTTTTTTCTCGTATTTGTTCTACTCTTTCTTTATCATGTCAGTTTTAGCATTCTTGTTGTCGTTGTTGCTGTTTTATTTACTATTGTTGCCGTTGATGGTTTGCTGCTGGTTTTTTAAAGGTTTTTCTAAGTGGAATACTTAAGTTTATTCTTGACTGTTGTTATAATAGTTGTTGTTTTTATTCTTTTTAGACAAAGACAAACAAAACTTTTATTAAAAAAAAACGTCACATACAGAAAGGGAAATGAAAGTATAAAAATGTATAAAACGTTGCTAAATGCTGTTGACAACAAAAATATCAAACAAGAAGACAACATCAACTTTCTGAGATAGATAGCATGCACTAAATAATTCATAAGATGTCCCAACAAGTAAACGCTATTAAAAGAGTTTTTATTTCCATTAGAATTTTCGTTGGAGGAGTACTGTTTTTTTAAAGTAATCCCATTTTTTTATAAAATGTACTGTTTACAAAAGGTATATTTTAAAAAAATGTCTTCTTTACAAAACGTATTTTTTTTAATGAAATTTTTGCAATATTTTACAAAGATTGTATTCTTCTCAAACGCTACTTTTTTGTGAAGAATACCGTTTTACGAATGGTTTATCTTATTGGAATACATATTTTTATCAAATGTACAGAGTGCCCACAGTACTCGCAGTAATTACATTGTAATCCAGGCTTTATGGGATGTGACACCTTCTTCTTGATACCACATGCTTATCAGACCCAAAGCATGTAGTTGTGGCGTTAAAAAGTTTTCAATCATATCACGATATCGCTTCTTATTCACAGTTACCGTTAATCTGTTTCACTTTCATAGAAGTAAGGTCCAATGATTCCTCCTGACCAAATTGGACAACAGGCTGTCACTTTTAATGGATGTAAAGGTGAGTTGATTGATGAACAATTTGAGGGTTTTCCATTGCCCAGAACCAGCTATTCTGTTTATTCACATATCCATTCAAATGAAAATATGCCTCGTCACTTATTATGATTTTTAATTAAAATCCATGTTGTTATGTAACATTCTATTGGCATATACTCGTATACGGTGACGTGAACCGTCTTGTGGAAAAAGCTCTTGTCAACTGAATCTTAAATGGAAACAAATGCAAATCCTTGTGAAAATTATGGCCAAAGTTGGCTTTTCAAGTCTAAAGGCCTAAGCACGGCGTCGAATTGAGGTTGATGGATTGTTTTGAACACTTTCTTGAGAAGCAGCAATGTTTGCAGACGATCTTGCAGTAAGTTGTGGTACATGTTTGGGCCTATCATCTATAGACCCTCTTACTTCGAAATCATTCACTACACGATAAATAGTGCGTTTTGTTCTTCCAAAAATTTCACTTAAGTTTCTCATCGATGAATGATTTCTATAAAATGTTTTAACGATTAAAACACGTTGGTTTGTCGAATATTTTTTTTCATAATAAATTTGGTAAGTGTCTGCCAAATATGAACGGTCAATACTAAATGTTTACCAAAATTGCGGAAAAACATCAGAAAGTTCATTTTTAGAGTAGATTCGCTTTTTACACATATACTTTTTTATTATAACTGATTTGTGGATTTTTTTCTTTGTTGTAAAATTGTGTTATTTTTGAAAATGTCTTTTTTAGTGCAGGTATTTTTTTAATAATACATACATTTTTATAATAGATGCTACTTTTAGCAATTAGACTCCTTTAGCAATTAGTTTTAATAGAAATTTCCTTAGCTGTGAATAAGTATAACGACCTATGCCTTCACATAGGAAGTTTCCACATGATTAACAATGAGTAACCTCCAAGAAAACTGTAAACCAATACAGTTAGTCGAGGCAAACCGTTAACCAGTGCGAGTGAGACGCAAAACTCTCGAAGACCGAACAACAAACACAAACCTGACCGCACTTAAGAAATAATTACGATGATTGATTGATAGTAGATGTTAGATATGAGCATAGATGTTAGATATGAGTATAAACAGAGTTTCACATTTTCAACATCTTCTATGCGTTTTACGAAGATGTTGATCAGTGTAAAAATCTTTTGTAAATATGTTTTAACAGCAGCCATTCTCTCGATTTCAAGCAGATTTCTCAATTGATTTACACATTCTCGTAGCCTAATATCAAGCTGGGGACACCTGCGGAGTTGCCACTTTTTTCTGACACTTCTTTATTCTCACGATTACCCAATTTTATACGATTAAGTTCTATTATTCTCATTTCTGGATCTTATATGGCAAGTGGTAGCATGCTGTATTACCATCAATTAACACACCAATATCTTCAGGCGTTCTAATGGCACTATTTTCCGTACAGTGTTTAATCAAATATTTTTTATATTTTAGCCAATTAACTCTAATGACTGTCAATGCTAAGTCACTTAACGGTGAGTCAACCCCTTGGGGGAACGAAACAGTAATTATAGTGGGTGAGTGATCCGATGACAAATCTAATGAAGGCTCGTCTTGCATTCTTTCTAAAAGAAAGTTTTTTTGCAGCTCCAAAATCTATAACATCAGTGGCGTATCCGCTTGAAATCATATCTAAGCCCATATTGGAAATAATGTCAAAAAGCGCGCCTTTCATGGAAATTAAGTGTGATCACTAAAAATTATGTTTAGCATTATAGCTGCTAAAAATTAAGGTGAATAAATCGAGAAAATACGAATTTTTTCATGAAAATGTTCAATGTATATATTTGTTGCTTGGATATGCTCCTCACGTCTCTGGTTCAATGGTTTGTTCTGGTTTTTATTAGATTTGCCGCTCCTCCACAAGATCTTCCACGGGGATCTTTGTTTTCATTTAGTATGTAGCCATTAATGTTGAAATAACTTTTGGATACCAAGGTACTTATTTTTTTTAGTATGTATATATTTATGTATGTAAAAACAAGTTTTTGTAGAGGGTAAATTTTTATTAAATGTACCTTTGTTATAAAATACATTGTTTTTTATATAACGCAGCTTTTTATATGAGATACTTTTTATATGTATATTTTTTGTATATTTTTTTTTATAAGAGGTAAAGTTTTACGCAGGTAATCTTTTATGAAAGGTAATTTCTAAAAAAAAACCTTGTTGTTAGTTATTTTAAAAAAAAAATCATTATATAAAAGGCTGTGCTTCGTCATTGAAGATACTTTTTATAAAATACATTACTTTTTATTCAACGTAACATTTTATGAAAACTATTTTTTGTAAGTTATTTACTTGTAAAAGCTACTTTTTTATACAGAGTAATTTTTTGTGATAGGAACTTTAATAAAAATTTTACTTTTTTGTAAAAGGTACTTTTTATGGAATGTACTTTTGTATAAGCGGTACTTTATTATAAAAAGTACTTCTATTGCACAAAATACTTATTTATAAAAGGTAGATTTTTACAACAAATATTTATAAAAGGCGCTTTTTTAAAAGATCCTGTATAGAAGTACCTGTTCTTCTTTGTACAAGGTACTTTATTAAAGAGTATTTTTTTTTAAATATACTTTTTATCAAAGTTAATCCTTACTAATATTATAAATGTGAAAATAACTTTTTGCCATTTCACGCCTAAGCCGCTGAACAGGTTTTGATGAAATTTGGTTTGCAGATACCTTGAAGTCCGAAAATCATTATAGGATAGCCAAAAAGGAGCAAAACGACCATTGAAAATTTTATTTTAAATATTTCCGCAATTTATGAGCCGATCTTTTTTGAGAGTGCTTTTAAAGACTCTGACAATAAAAAATTTTTTGGACATCGGGCAGATAAACTATCTATCCGAAAAACAAGTTTTTGAGAAACTCTGCCATTTACAAATTCCAATGCTCTTTCTTCTTTCATAGGGCTGTGCCAATGGCCTCAAAATAAAAAAAAGAAAAGTAATTGGACTTTGGACAGACGAAATGTTCGCGGAAAAAATAATTTTTGAGCATGGTGTATGGCCATATTTTAGTTTTTCACGCCTAAACCGCAGAACTAGTTTAAATGAAATTCAGTTTGCAGATATACTGAAGTCTTAGAATCAACAAAGGATAGTTTTTATTCTAAAATTTTTGCCACAAAAGGGAGAAAAGGAGTGCAAAATGACCGTTCAAAAAATATTTTTTGGAAAAACTAACCATTTTCGAACTGTTGTTTTCTTTTCAAAGAGTTTGATGGGATGTAAATTAAAAAAAAAGGAAATTGGGCACCGGACTGATGCAATGCCCGTTAGATATTAATTTTCGAACCTTTTTGAGTCTTATTAAAGGGTATGCTAAAGTCCTGAAAATAAAAAAGTTTCTGGACATCGGATTAATATAATGTCCGTCCGGAAGATAAATTGTTGAATAACTCAGTCTTCCTTCTTCTACAAGAGTTGGCCAACAGCCTGAAATAAAAATTGATATGTCTTGCTATAATGTTCTTTCTTATTTTAAGAGTTTGTCAACAGCGTTGTCAACTTTGAAATTTCAAAACGCACCAAAATGGGAACAAAGCGCGTTATTTCAACAAAAACGCACCGAATTTTTTTCCTTTCATTTTTGAAAACCTATTTTATATATTAAGAAGTTCAATATTTTTATATTAAAACCATGATAATGAAACAGCATTTTAAGCGATTATTATACAATCAAACTAGGTCTGATAGCACCGCCTGATGGAATGCCATCAAATTCGTTCAATAGCTAGAATTCGTGTTTGTCAAATTTGGCTCTAGCACGACTCCGTCAGCTTTATTAAGATAATGTTATTTTTACAATAATTAAATTAAGCAATATCATTTAATTATATTTGCTGTCAACCGAAATCAGCTGTGGCTTTTACAGTCTATTATCAGGGACCCAAAATACCTGCTAACTGTCGTCAAAATTATATTTAAGGGGCATACAACTATTACTGTCGAAAGAATTTACGATTATCGGATCATAAAAAGGTACAGAATCTACTACAAGTCTTTAAATTCTATTAATAGCAATTCTATCAAATACAGTGTAAGCGGTGTTTTTAAAAGAATTTATTGAAATATACGAATATTTGCCAGAATTATAACTAATAAGAGATGAAGTTTACCTTAATCAATATTTAATGCAAACGTTTTGGAAAAACTTTATAATTTATTTGATAATTTGGTAACTTTTCAATTACCAAAACCGTCATGAATTCACGGGCTATCATAAATACGAACTTCTCTGTTCGGAGACTGCATTTATTGTAATATTTGACGAACTTGGCTAGAACGTTCAATAGCAAAACTCTCTAAAGGCAGCAAATTTTATGTTCCGTTTTCTTTCCAGAGTGTGTATAATATACAACAGCAAGATTGTCTTAGTTTGGGCATTGTCTTACTTTGTGCATAGAAAACATTAAAACAAAAATTTGAGTTGAATTTTATTTTGTGCCACCAAAATAAAAAAAAGCGCACCCCGCACCGACTAAAGAATATTTCGCACAAATGATTTTAAAAAGCACCAAAAACGGTGTTGACAACACTGCTTGTCAACAACCTGAAAATAAAAAAGTTTTTGGTCACGTAAAATATCAGTATATCGCTCGCTCGCATAAATACATTTGAAACAAAAACAAATTTTAAAATGTTGTTTTTGGTATGCATGTATTTATACGAGCGATTGATATCGAGTGACATAGTGGGCCAGGCAGTAAAACACTCTGCTATAAGGAACAGAATTTAAATACTTTTTATTCTTTTGAAATAGTTTGTCAAATAAATTAAAAAAGTCAGATCACACAGACAAAATGTCTGCAAAAAAATTTATTTTTGAATATTAAAGGGTATGCTAAAAACAAAAAAAAAAAATTGGACATATTATGTAGAACAAAATAACTTAAAAAATTATTTTTTCTATTGCAGAAAGTGTGGCAACAGATTACTTTCCTAAAAACTTTTTGGATATCGGACAAACTATTCGTTCATTCAAACTATGCGGTCATTCATGTATGCAATTAGTTAATTTTTTTTTGTTTATGTGTAACCAAACATTGGTCCAAGAAGAGTCAGTGCGGGAATGCTGCAAGAATATAAGTTATTGGTTTAGGATGAATGCACGGCGGCCTACAAAAGAGTTGATGAAGCTTTAGATCGGACTATATAAGATCTTAAGAGCAGTTAGACTATTATGGGAGGGATGGTGGTACCTTTGGCTGGTGATTTCAGATAGATTCACCGGTTATCGCTAGAGGTACTCAAGCAGCAGAAATAGATGCATGCCTGAAAGCGTCTTCGCTGTAATTGCATGAAAGAAAATATTTCTTACTACAAACATGAGTGCAACTGCTCTTCTACCAATCGAGGAAAATGGTATAAATTCTGTAATATTGTTCAAGATTCAGGTAGTTTAGAATGTTATATTTATCTCGACCTCTAAAATAATATAAACAATAAAGAATGGGTTAAAAAGAATAATTTCAGAATTGACTGACGAAATTTGGGGCTGGTAAATGCGCAATAAATGGCATTGTTGGATATCATTGGCGGTGCTATCGAATATCTGTCTGTAGGCACTAAAGTGATATCATATCCTGTAGAGTTTTTCAATTCATAAGAGCTAACAGAGCTACTATAAAGTGACACCGGAACTTGCCGTTTCGGTTCTGTCAGCGCAAACCTTTTTCGGTCCAATAATCTGTAACGCCATACGCTTGCAAATTATACTTTCAGGACGGAGTATTGTGTGAAAAATTGTAGCGCAATAGAGGAATAACTCAATCCGATTTGCAATTCATTTCAAAAGAGCGCAATTTCTACAAAACCTTTACGTTTTTAAAAAAGAGTTGCAGTATATATATTGTATTTAAATACTTTTTTTACTTTATTTTTGGTTTCGCTTGGAAATCATCTATTTTCCGCAGACAAAGTCGGGAGTAAATGCTAGTCTTTTATAAAAGTACTATTTTAAAGAGGGTATGGCTTAAAAACATATAAGTTTATAAAGATAACTTTGTTTTTTTACGACAAATTTAAATTTTATGTGCTATTGATGTTTCGTATTTCTTTGAAAACTTTGCTAGGCTTATCAATCAAATCGATAACATGAATTGAAGCTTTAAAATTTATTACGCAGAACTGCTAAACGAAAAGGTCATAGAAATTGAGACCAATGATTACTTCTTTTAAAAGCCACTTTATTAAAGAAGCTATTTTTTAAAGACTATTTTTATTAAAACTGTTTCTTATACAAGGTTTAACTTTTTTTTTTTTCAAAGTGTACATTTAAACTCATTTACTTTTCGGAACTTTTTTCGAAATGTTAGTTTAACTACTGTGGCTCGAAAGTTTTTTGTTTAATAAAGTTTTGTCAAATGAAAAAATTTCAGAAGCGACCATAATAATGGGAAACAAACTCCTCTGTAAAGTTATCACAAAAAAAAAAAAAAAAAAATCATTTACTCGTATACGTCACATTCTTGCGTCACTTGAAAAACAAACAAATTTTGTGAATGAATAATTTTGCTTTTTCGTAAGCTTTGAGTCTCTACCATAAAAACAGTGAAAACACATAGAAAAGATAATTTTCATAAAAAAACAGATGTAAGCGTTGAAAATCATACAGTTAAATTTGATTATGATGACGAAGTTTATTATGAATAGCAAGCGGTGGTGGTAATGTGTTGCTAAAGGGTTTATTAACGCTCTTAAGTTCCATTGACAACATTGCTCGTAAGTGTGACAAACACATGTGTTTATTTTAGTTTTCTAAAAGAGAACCAGAACACAAGTCAAATATCCAAAGGAGTCCTCAGAGCGCAAGCGATAATTTTGTTTGTTTAGTATAATCATGGGAGTTCACAATCTAAGAAAGAATACAGTAATGTCAACATGAAAATGTCAGAACAATGCTAAACGTAATGGAGGAAAATTTGACAGTTATGTACAGAAAAAAGCTTCTTGTGCTTTGATTTTATTATTGCAGAGACAAAAAAGCTTTTCCTCGTCTTGGTATTCCCTTAAATTTGTTTTTTAGTATCCCTTAAGTTGTCGAAATGTGGATGTAAGAACAATGCAACCACAAATATGTATTGCGGCAAGTTCGTAAAACAACTATAATTATGCGCTCATTTCCTTTAAACAAACTGTTTATGGCTTCGTGAGTATAGCGGTCATAACCTAAATGTAAGCTACTGTTTTTTCACAACGTTTTTTATATAAAACACACATGTAATTTTAGTTTGAAGTTTTTTTTTGTTAGTTTTATTATGAAGTTTAAGATAAATATTATTCGTGCTAAGAATTTAATTTTATTATTGTTATAGTTTATAATTTAAACTAATAGAAATACATTTTTGGCGTGAAAAACAGTAGTAAAAGGTTTTAATATTTATAACAAAAAATGGTTTTATGATATAACTTCACAGATTTATAAACGTATCATATTGTATCATAAGAAGATAAAATTTCTTAAATTTAATTTATTATAGAGAATATTAAAATAATTTTCTTAAGATATGCTTTCTTAGAATATCGTCAAATTTTAAAGATACCTATTAAAAAAACACAATAGATAATACTAAACAATGTTTAAAATCTACGGTATTCAAATGGTTGCCATAAAGTCATAAGTCTTAAAATATTAGTATGACAAAAATATGAATACTGTGAACATTATGACATAAATTATTTTAAATTTGAGTCAGCTGAGATGTTTACGGTTTAGTTACGGCAAACTCCGTTTAAAAAGCCAGTACTCTTTGACTTTTTTGTTCGAAGTATAATATAAAATATTATTACATTAGCGTGATATGATACCGTTTGAATCCCCCAATTAAGTCAACAAGTTCACAGTTTACAACATATTTTGATATTTTGTAAGCACAACGTTTACCTGATAGAGTAGTCGTAAAGCAGCTCTGGGCTGAAGAACTGCTCTCGCGTCATCGTAATTATTTCTTAAGTGCTTGGTCTTGTTGTTTGGCCTTCGCGAGTTTGCGTCTCGCTCTCACTGGTTAACTATTTGCCTGAACTAACTGTATTACCCTACAGTTTTTTTTTTGAGGTATTTCTTTGTTAACCAGGCGGGTACTTATCTTGTGAAGGCATAAGTCATTATAGTTAGTCACAGTGCCGCTGCAAATTACTGTTAATAACATCGTAGGCATAAGATCTTCATTACCCATGCTGTGCCTCCTATACTTTGCAAATTTATTTGCAACTGTATAGTTCAATAAATAAATTAAATAAAAAAATATATATCTGTTTTTATTTCTTTTTTTATATTAGGTTAAAAACTGTTTTCTATAATTTTTTCAAACATCATTCATAATAAAAAGCTCTTAACGTAACTGTATATATTAGAAAAATGTACCAATTACGAGTAATATTTATTTTTATCATAGTAACTAGCTGACCCGATAAACGTTGTTTTGCCTTCAGATTTTATTTACATTGAAAAGGGGAAAAACGTATGAATATGGGATTTTCATTGCGAAAGCAAACCGTAATGATGAAATAGTACATTTCTCGAAACTATTTGGATTCTTTGTATCAAACCGCCTTCATCTTTATAATTTTATTTAAGTATTCTTGCTATTTTAACGTTGTTCATCAGTTTTTTCCACCGGAAGTAGAGTCTCATTACAGATATGTGGTTGGTTTACACTTCGTAATATTATGATTACCGATCTGACTTTAAGTTGCAGATTGTGAGGTAGCAATCTGGGTAATTCCAGCGAGCTTAAAAACTAGATTGTGTCATCTTAAGAAGTAAAGAGAGTCGCCGATTTCTATATCATCAATTCGCGAGCAATTTTGCATTGAATTCGAAAATTGTGATCGAAAACATCACATTCGCTCAACCAATAATGATTTTTGTAATTTTGTGAAATGTTAGAGAGCACATTGGGGGTAAGCTTAGAATTCGATGCGGCTAAATGGTAAAAAGCGTCAAGAAACTGAATACGATTTACGATTGCCAACATCCAGTAATTTCTTTCAATATACTTGTTGATATTGTTCATTGTACAACTCGGCACATACGTTCGTAGTCAGTCATATGTTCCCACAAAACAGACCGCTTCGAAGATGCATTAAATTTACCGAATGTTAAGCTAAAGAATTAAAAACGAATAAATCTTCTGTGTCGTAGTACCGGCCGTACGTGTCATGGCAATTGCTGAATGCTATTTTAGTTTGTAACGCTCAAAGTCGTTGGCTCCCATGGGCCATGCCGGAGATGCTAAGAGATTGAGCGATCGTGTGGTTTCGAAATAATCGCCGAGATTGGGAAAATTGGATGGCGTTCAAGGACGATTTCTTAATATTCTTCCTTCCGTCCCGTTACTTTGAGAAACTCGACGATGCAATAAGGAAGCGACTACAGCGACCACGAGAATCCTTGAAAGACTACGTGTTAGTTTTACAGGGTCTGATGCGACACACCGGCCTCACAGGGCAGCAAAAGTTAGAAAGAATATTTCGAAATGCATTGCCAGAGGTTTAATGGTATGTCCGCAGAAAGGATTTTGCGTCACGCCGGGAGCTCATTCAAATGGTCGAAGACTTAGAAAGCATTCCTAGTACCCCCCAGAATAATCTAGGAGAACATCATAAAATGATACAAAACCCAGGCTGCAACAATAGCGCCGGCAATGTGAAAAATGCGAACAAAAGGAGTAAAGCCTTAGCCAAAACAACCCGGTTAGTCTGGGAGGAAGGCAAAGTGAAGGCGGTTGTCCGAATGGCCGGCCAGCTAGTAAATTGCATTGTCGACACTGGGGCGACGATGAGTTTTTTCTCTGCAAGGCAGGTCAAACGCCTTATCCGCGAACCAGCTTACGTGCCGACTGACATCATAGTCTATTTAGCTGATGGTTCCAAGAAGGTCATTACCGAGGCAGTAGATATGACCATTTTTCTAGGCAACACTACCGGTGTGTGTGGATTCCTTATCATGCCAGATGCAATGGCATACGTGGTTCTGGGCATGGATGCACTACAACTGTTTAAAACTACAGTAAGCTATGCAGGACTGACGACCAAGTCAGAGTTGAAGCCACGGCGGGAAAAACACGAAACGAACATGGTTAAGGTAAACAGCATCTTTTCGTTAACGAGAAATGCAGGGCACTCCAAAAATGAGAAAGGTCCCATACCCAACCTTAACGTTATCAGATATCGAAAAAGGAGGCACGTATCGCAAAGAGCCACGGACTTGTATGCTCAGAGCTGTCCGGTCGGCAGCGGCAAGTCAAAACGGAAAAGCTGCCAGGTGCCAATAAGGTCACCCCCTTAATATCAGCATTTCCTACAGCCCCAAGGCCAGTCAAGATAATCACCACTTCTGATTCCCCGATCCAGAATAGCGCCACTAAGCGGTGATATCACCCCATCAAAGCGGCTACAACAAGGTCTATCTCGCCCCAAAGGGCGGAAGCCAAGTGGGTGCAAGGCGAGGCAAATAGAACAATACCACCTATGTCAGATGATCCTGAGCATAGTCCCCGTCAACTAATTTTAGCAGGACTGGAGCAGTGTATACAAGAAGCAGTTTCCCGCAAAAGACCTCACCAACGGCTCAGATTCCGCCGAAAAATTTATGACAAATCGTACCAGATCAACATTAATGGAGCTGGTGCAGTGAGGGTAGACAATATACCAGCTCCCCCAGACCGTTGAACATTTTTTTTTTTTGGCGTATCGAAGGAAGCAGTGTAACGCTCAAAGTCGGTGGCCTCGTTTTGGAGCAACACACGTGAAGTAGTGTTCCCTTTTTTTCATATATTTCTATTTATTTAGTTATTCATTTAATTATTCCAATTATTATTAACGCAAGAAGCGTTGATTCAGTATAGATGGCACCACCACACAATGAATAAATATCAACCATGAGACAATGTTTGCTAAACACAGCCGCACATATGGTTGCGCGTAGGTGTTAGTGCGTGTATGTGTGCTCATCGTAGAGTATAAAAGCACGAGCATCAGCATATTCGAGGGAGTTTGGCAAGTGGACGGCCTGCAGGTAAGAAGTGCCTTGAAGAAGAGTTTTTAATTCTAATTCAAAGCATATAGTTTTTTTGGAGTGCCCATAGCCATGGCAAGGTACCAATAAGGGGTAGTGAGGAGTTCTTAATTCCTAACATTTTACTCTGGAGTGGTTCATCTTTGCCTGGTTTGCCTTATCGTCAGGTTGGTATTCGAGGGAGAGTTTTGAATTCTCCTGAGAACAGTTTTCCAACGTTGGAGGGAGACGGAGAGTGAAGGTGTTATTAATACCTTCACCATCCGCCAGAGGAGTTTTTAGTTCCACGTCAGCGCGATACCAGAGCCAATGGGGAAGCGAGTGCGTCCGGGCAGGAGTTTTAAATTCCTCCATAGCAGACCGCAACCCCCCTCCAACGTCAGCCGTACGTGGTGCCACTGCCGCATGTGACCAAACACATAAGGAATATTTTGTATTAGTTTATTTAAATAAAGAAACCACACTGAAGACTAATTCTTTGTTTTCTTTGTTTTTATTGTTTTTTTTTTATTTCTTTTATTGAAACGACCCTGGACCACGCATAAAGCGGAAAGTGTCGTTACAAGTTTATATTTCGTAACACTGTGATTACCGATGTGATATTAAGTTGCAGATTGTGAAGTGACAACCTAGGTAATTCTCGTTTGTATAGACGACACCATATTGGGAAGAAAAAGAGTCAGCGAATTTAACATCACCAATTCGTAAGCAATTTCACACAGCATTGGTGGATAGATGGCAATATTTCAAGATATGATTGACCTTATTTTCACAAACTATCAATCCGAAATAAGTATATAGAACTCCGTGTAAACGAAATGAATGCATATCCATTGCTTGTATTGTTATTAAGGCCTTGAGTTTACAGAAAATAAATTTTACATGATACTTTAATTTTTCTTTCCCAAGGATTTAAAAAAAGTGGGCGTAGGAGTAGACGCTGACAACTTTACACAAAACTTTTTCTCTTTTTTATTTCTTTCTGTTAATTCAATTAATTGCAAATATCACAGATAAGTACATACATATATACGTTAAAAACTCCGCGGTATCTTCAGTAATAAGGAAAAATTAAGGTTTATATCTTCGATCTTGTCGCACCAAAAGAAGTCCATCCATGTAGACTGCCATTAATTTCGCGGTCATAATTAAGAGCAGCATATTCCATGTCTCGTACAACACGATGTGCAAGTCGTGTTAATTATCGTGATACTGGATTTCTTTGATTTGGAATTGGTTTCGCAGGTGTGTTTTGAGATCGTGCATAGCATTGCAATTGGTTTTGAGGTCGTGCATAGCATTGCAATTGGTTTTCAGATAATTGATTAGTTTGGGATCTTCTTTGAAGTAGTATATTATGACTTTAATGCACGTGAAACCACTTCTCTTTTTCATTACAAAAATATTCAATTTCAGAACAGACCGAAATTAAATACATTAAAACCACCCTAACAACATGAATTTGCCACTATTTTGTTTGCATTGTGTTTTTGTCAATCAATTACTGAAAATACTTGCATGAGAAATTTGAAAATTTTTCGTGTATAAATTCGCTCGAAATTTCTATTGAAATGATGAAATGAGTGTAGACAAAAAGTATTGGAATGAATGATATAAAATAGAGCCGAGAGGTAAAAAAGCATGTCGCCAGCTTAACGTTCACATAAGAGAGATTCAGGCCAAAAGTCGTTGGATTCATAAGATATTACGATACGTGGTTTGGTAACTTTTCAAGACATACGAATAATATGGAAAATTAAAAATATTGTCAATATTTGTGTGGGAAAATCTAAATGCTATATCTTCGAAACGACTGGACCGATTTTGTGCAAACTTCATATAAACCATCTGCAGACCATCACCAAAGTACCTTTATGAGTAAATAGTTGAAATCGGTAGACCCGTTTGCGCAGTTAGTGATGACATCAAAGTGTAGGCTTATTTAGAGATCTGAAGTAACCGTATGGAGTCAATTACACAATTTAAAAAGAAGTAAGCTTTAAAGAGCGCACGCCTGACTCATGCCTGTGAAACTTTTTAGGAGGGCATTCCAGCGGTCTTTTATGCCGTTTTCTTTTCTGAATAGGTTTTGCCTTTATGCTGCACTTTTTTTCTTAAAATTAAAGTCTAAAAATTTAAGTTTAATTGAGATGAAAAGAAGATGTCGCTATAACTATAAATATCTGAAAAAAAATTGAAAAAACTGTACACTTCTGTATTTTTTTGGCAAAACAATATTGAAAATGTTACACATTTTCTAGAAAAGAAAACGCCATTAGTCTTTCATGCTGTTAATTTAGCCTTTCGTGTTGTTATTGTTAAAGTTAAACCTTCACAAACACTACTCCCCCTTTTCTCCTCATCATAACCTATTTTCCTAATTCCACTACAAGATTCCAAATCTCGTCAGATCAAAATCCATTGTAATACCGATAGAACAGAGTAACGAACCCCACACTACGTCGATGCTCTAGTGAGTCAATAGAGTTGGATACCCTACTGTCACCGATAAGCTTCTTCGTCCTCTCCTGCACACGGTCGAGTAACCCCAAAATAGACCTTGAGACACCGGCCCAGACAGTAGGTGGTATAGGTGGTATAAATAGGATGGAGATCGGATGGAGTGAAGTACATCTTACACCGTTTCAAAAACCCGAGGCTTCTTTAGAGGCATGAAAAATGTGTTCATTCCAGCGAACATCACACTGTATTTTTATCCCAATAACACCAAGAGTTTCCGATTCCTCAATATTTATATCATCCATGAGTACAGATGAAACAGCACCTGCCGTCGTATGTTTGTGTATTAATAAACAACACTGGGTCTTACGAGCGTTAAAAGCGACTCTGTTTTTACGACCCCATTCAGAGATGAATTAAAAATCACTATTCAGTGAATCATTCATAATTTGCTTTTGGCAACGATCTCAGATAGTTTGGGGCTATAGCTGAACGAATACGAATGGCAAATGCTGCTGCCATTTGCGAAAGAGCGAAAATTGAGGAAAATTAAAAACAGGGTAGGTATAGTACGGTCCCTGAGAAAACTCGATATAAACCGAGAAAAGTAGTCATCACCGATACCACAAGCAGTAAATTTTGCCAGATGTGCAGCATGCCACACTCTGTGAAACGCTTTGGAAATATCCAAAGCCACCACCCTACTTTCACCAAAATGGCCAATAGAGTGAGCCTTACGAAATCCATATTGACGATCACAAAGTGGTTTATGCTACTCTAGATACCTTATAAGTTGATATCTAACCATGCTTTCCATTATTTTGCAAAGTGCAGAGTAAATTGCAGTTGGAGGGTAATTTTCAGGGTTATTTGCCTCACTCTTTTTGGCGATTTTCGTTACATTAGCAACTTTCCAGCACGATGGAAACTCACCAACATGGTAAAGTATGCTGAAGAAGCGTATTAATGGACGCGCGAGCGTGGAAGAGCATTATTGAATTTTGTAAATAAATTTGGCACTGAAAGTAATTTTCAATAAAAATGAAAATCAACATTGTGACAATTGACTACGTTGTCTCACCAGCAAATAATATAGAGAGTCCCTAATTACGCTATTATGAACATGCCAAGTGATCTTTCAGTGAATCTTAGTCGCTATAGCACCTTTTTTGCTACAAAAATTTGTAATTAAAGCAGTGTCATGATTTCTTACATATAATTTGTTAAAATAAATGTTCATTAATATGTGAAATTATTTTTAAATATACAGTTGAAGATTTCAAAATCTTTCTGTAACAGAAACAATACTATTTTTCAATTCAATACTATTTTTAAATGAAATATTTATTTATTTTTTATTATGAGGGCTTTTGTACTCGTAATCATACGATTACAAAATTTAATGTCGCTTATAGTATTCAATTTGATTTTCATGTATTTATTGCATATGTACTATGAAATTCTGGTTAAAGTTGTTGTCTAGTGTTTTGGCTTTTTTCCCTTTACTTCATTCATTCTAACAATTGTCGTTTTCTCTCAACAATCACTCGAAATTAAAATCCTCCACTAGAAAAACACAAAAAAACTCCCGCATACATGCACATATATCATATATCCTTAAACAAAAACTCATACACACTTTTTTTTTATTCTTTAGTAATGTAATGAAAAATAATTACTTTATTATCATTTTATACTTTTTGCTTCACGTTGTAAAAGAATAAAAGGAGAAAAAAGAGAAAACTTAAACCCAGACCACTTTATGATGGTTTATACCAGCATTAAAGATATAAAGGAGTCTGCGTTAAGACTACTTTGAGAAATTAACACCACCGTTGAGTGTTAAAATAAGGTAATGATGGAAAGGGTATAATTTCGTTTAGAATTTTTTTCCGCAAACGATTTCGAATGAAAATTAATTTGTTTTGTTGTGGGTAAAATGGTACAATTCAAGTATTTCCTTATTAAAACAGTTTCTTTTTGTATAAAATAGTTTAAGGAAGTTCTTTTAAGCAATAAGAAAATTCAAAAATATATACTTATTATTGTTTAAATTATCATCTAAATGAATATGATTTTTACGAGTAAAATGTTGTATACAAATACGTCTTAATTTTTTAATATATTTCAAACTTAACTCATTTTATTTTCATATTACAAACTAACTGAGACTTCGTTGATATACGTTCACCTAAAGTAATCTTTGATTATATTATGTCTCTGGTGTAGTGTAAAATTATGTGTATAATTAGATACTCCTGCAACAACTTATTTGGACAGCGTGTGAAAGTCGCCAATAAAATCTCCTAATGTGAGCAATCACGATATCTTTTGCGAACATTGTCTTTTCACATCCAAATGCACGCGATCGTTCAAGAGCTTTCCATATACTTTATGGGTCATTCAATAAAGGTTGGTGTGGTGATCTTGAGGTTTGACGTCATTGGTTCTGGTACCAATATAATAGTGAAAAAGATTTGCATCAGTATCTTCCTTTATGGCCTCATCTGATGATGGACCAATGGAATGGAATGGAATAAATTATTCACCGTTCACCGTTTCACACAGATAACAATTTTTGCCCTATGCTTATAGCCATATAGGCAACACCTAGTTGAGGAGTTCGGGCTTTCTAATTCCTCCTGTATGTTATCACCCCTGGTTCCTTACAGTTGTAAAGGCATCAGACCCTCGGGAGATTTTCAGTCCTCGCAAAAAAGCATGCACTAACAATCATCAGGGATACCAACTCTCCCTTCTTGGGTTTTAGGTTTAAACCACAGCCAGAACATTCCAGCCAAGGTAGGCACCTCAACTTATGGTTGAACTGCAAGCAGAACCACCCGGGAGGCTTGCTGATCCCCGTTTTGCCAATTTATAATCTTGGCAAGGGTTTCGGAAACCAATCCAACATAAGTCATGCGGCTTGCTAGAGTTTTATTTGCTACAACAAACAAGGGATTCCTTCGTCCTAATGCCCTAGTTTGGATTACGCCAAGGCATCACATGTTCCCCGGGGGTTGGGTACTAATACAATGAAACTTAGTATACTGCGTTTTACATACTGAAATTTATGGATGGAGCAGAGGGCTCATCATGTTTATAAATTTTTTGGATGTTGCTGTGTTTTCATTTTAACAGAAATCATCAAGTTGTGTTTTAGACTTTAATAAAGTATGTCGTAAATGCTTAGCTTTTCAAAACCTCACCATGTGTTATTTTTAACTTATAACTATGAATGTATATTTAAATATGGCCACCACTGCTGTATGCATGTATACCAGTGTTACCAGCAGATTTTTTTGTGAGATCCCTACCAAAGCCCATAAAAATCGTTATTTTTCCCTTCAATCCAAAACATATTTCCCTACATTCTTCCCTACGCAATTTTTCATTTAAATTTTGCACAAATAAATTATTTTAATACGATTTTTATATATTTGTAAATTCAAACTAAAAAGTAAGTTAGTACTAAAATATAACTTAATACAAAGAAATTCTTTTGAGTGACTTGGTCTACATTCTAATTCAAACAGGTATATACATTTTGTGATGGAATAAGTAGGAATATTACAAAGTTGACATACAGGCAACTTCGTAGAAGTTGGAAAGAACAAAGAAGAAACTAGTTGCACCAAAATGCGACTTTTATTGTATAATTACGTGTAAAATCTCATTGTTTATTACAACATTTAATCTTAGCGGCGAGCTGTATTTATGTGAAATTTTTTGATATCATTAACAAATTCAATGCCGGGAAAAATGCCAGTTAGGATCTTTCAACTCAGACCAACGATATAAAGATATCGAGTCATTTAATATGCTTACTTAATAAATATTTGTGATTAAAGTTTTTTTAAGGATGTTAAGGGCTGTACATCTAAAATTTATGTAATTAACTAAAAAGCTTGCAAATGTGATTTTAGAATGCATATGGGCTTTGAAACATCACGGTTTAGTTTTTTTTCTCTTTTTGTATTTTAGTTGGTAGTAGTAGAAAAAAATTCTCCCATGAGTCTTAATACGATTTTAATAATTTTGGCGTAATTTGAAAATACTTACGGTCTTATTTATAAAAATTTTTTCATGTTTATTAAACTCTTACGAGTATTAGACAACTTTTGTACTGAAATCTGTGCAATAAGAGCTTAATAAACATGAAATAATTTTTATAAATAAGGCAGTTATTCTTAATATATTTAACGTTGCGTAAAACTTGGATGAAAATATATATATATATATATATATATATATATATATATATATATATATATATATATATATATATATATATATATATATATATATATATATATATATATATATATATATATATATATATATATATATATATATATATATATATATATATATATATAGAAATTTCTCGCTCTCAGTTTCTTCGTATAACCCTAGTGTATTCTTGTATGGAAGAGAATTCATGCGGAACCCAATTAAACATTTGGTCTATTGAGTTCATTATATTTTTTAAACGTACAGAAACTCTTTCAATCTATGAGTAAAATATTTCTTCAATATTTACATTAATATTGTAGACTAATTTTTAAGATTATGCGCCTTTAGAGATATGTGTTAAAACTTATTTAAATCTGGAATGTTTTACCTCTTGGCATTAATTACGAAAGAGTCTTTTTTATGTGTTGCGACAATCATCAAACATAACGTGTTATTTCCGGATCAACGACTACCCTTGAATTAAATATGTTAAATATCTGCAGCGGGGTTTTGATTAATAATAAAACCGATTTTAACCTTGTGTCTACAATTCTCTTAGGTTAAAAAAAAAAACCCTAACAAAACCTGTTGACAGGTTTAGCGTGTAGCGACTACGAAACAGCTAGTTGTCCCCCAGCTAAAGATTTGATTATTATTTTTCTTGTCTTCTTCAATCAAAAATTATTGATTGCAGCAGATTTGTATTGTAAAAAATCTTTCTTAAGAATAAAAAAGGAAAAAACTTGAACTTTAGCCCGTTGTACAAATGTACAAACTAAAAATTATAATTTAAAAAATTATAAAGTTCAACAAAAATTCAATAAATTAATTTTAAACTTTCGTCTGTTAATTGATGCAAGTACATATATGCCTACTATAGTAGTTGTAGTATACTTGTAGTAACTCTCGTGGAACAACGAAATGTAATTTTAAACGTTTTTCATATGTAATTTATTACATCATAAAACTTATTATTATTATTATTGTGATCACAAATCCTTATGCAAATAGTAATACAACATGTCTGTGATAAAGATAAAATTAAATAAAATTAAACATTTTATTTAACCCCTTTTTATTCTGCTTTCCTTTATTGCAGCATTTTGCAACCTAAACAGTGCAACACAAACGATAAACAACCAACTTTAAATCCTTAAGAAAAGAAAGTAAAACTAAATTGAATTTGTGGCAAAGAAAACATTTTAACAACAGAGTCGTAAGAAGTTTTTGCTACATACACAATAGCAATAGAGAGTGTGTTAAAAACGGCGAAGCAAGAAGAGAAAAAGGATATTATTCTTTTTAACTTTTCTTTAAAAAATACATACATCCTGCTGTTGGTTGAAGAAAATTTTTCGGAAAAAATGTAAAGCACAGCAACACATGCAAGAACAAACAACTGTTTTTCTTTTCTATAAAATAACACAATAAAA
Source organism: Thecocarcelia acutangulata (assembly GCA_914767995.1). Lineage (NCBI taxonomy): Eukaryota > Metazoa > Arthropoda > Insecta > Diptera > Tachinidae > Thecocarcelia > Thecocarcelia acutangulata. The sequence goes on along the minus strand of OU612094.1, from coordinate 105,209,657 downwards.
ACATGGCTAATAAGCAACCCAGGCAGCAACTATTATTTCCACAGCAGCAAACCAAACATCAGCAACAATCACTTTTACAAAGTAAGTAAAAAGAAAAATATCAAAACTTATGGGTAACAGAACACAAACAAAGCAAAAAAAAAAAGCGCTGTTGCTTTTCGCTAAAACATATTTGTATTGTAAATAAAATTAGTTGGTGGAAAGGGAGATGACTGCAATCCAACCCAAAGCCGACTAAGCGTGTTCATTAGCAGGCCAATTTAGTGCCATCACTTTGCAACTAGTTTAAGTTTAGAACTAATACTTTGTAGCGAAAAACAAAGTTATTATGAACAAAATAACAAAGTTATATAAACACCAGTAAAACTACATTGAAATCTGCTTTATAATTTATCAATTTGAAACAAAGAATATCCAAAATTCCATCCGAAATATCTCAGATTTCTGTTGCAGAAAAATTAAGTGTAAAAAAGGAAACATTAACAATGAAATTATAGAAAAGAAGCCTGTATATTTCATTTCAGTTATTGCCGAAATATTTAAAGCATTTCTTATTCTTTTAAATATTGTTTGTTGCTTTTTAGCTTTTATAAACTACGATAATTTTTACAACTTATAACAATAATAAAAATAAAAAAAATGGGTCGAAAAATTAGCAGCAAGAAATATTTCTAATTCTATAAGTTATTAGATATACAACTTTGCTTCCGCCTTTTGACAATAGATGGATGTAGCGTAAGTGGCGGTCGAAATAAATAGATCGTAGATGGCATACAATAAGCTAAGGTGTTTGTAACATAACTCCAATGGAATATTAGCAGTTTTGTGTCTTCACCATAAAGTTATTTTCGATAAACATGTCATGTTACCAGCCAAATTCTCATTTGCGGGAGGTTTTAATTTGCTGCTTTAATATGAAAAAATCTGTTGCTCAGGCTGCTGTTAGTGAAAGAAAGTGCCGAAAACGGTTTCAATGTTTCAAAATCGGTGATTTTGATGTCGAAGACCAGAATAACGGTGGAAGGGAGAAGGTTTTCGAAGATGCAGAGTTGGAGGCATTACACTATCAAAACTCGTGTCAAATGCAACAAAAATATTAAGTATTATTGGGAGTGACACAATACGATATTACAAAATGCTTGAAAGTCATGGGAATGATTCAGGAAATTGGCTATCGTACGTATTGTGTACGAGAGACGTTGGACGACAGTTGTATGTTAGTGAACAGCTGATTGCAAGGCAAAGACGGAAACGATTTTCCATCGCAATGTGACTGGAGATGAAAAATGGATTCATTACGATAATCCCAAGTGTACAAAATCCTGGTCATGATTCCACGTTGACGGTTCCAAGGACATGCTTAGTGTTTGGCGGGACCAGAGCGGGGTCGTGTATTATGAGTTGTTAAAACTAGCTGAAGCAATCGCAGGCGATCATTATCGAACGCAACTAATGCGTTTGAGCCGAGCAGTGAACGACAACTGGCCGCAATACAACGATATTGATGATTTTACAGCATGACGATTTGTGGGTTGCTTTAAACGATTATAATTTTTTGTCATGCCTGGTTCTTACGCTAGCCGAAAGATGGGAGAAAGCTGTTACCAGCGATGGCCAATACTTTGAATCATAATTGTACGAGGTCTGATTACAAAATAACCGTTATTTTCAAATTTTTCAAAAAGTATTTTTTAATTCAATCAATAAATATCTTGTTCCCTTCAAAGTGATCCCCCTCAGATATAATATGCCAGTGTTTTTACCAATACTCGAAAAACTTCTGAATCGCGCTTTTTGGTATCGCCAATAGCTCCTCTTTCGATTTTTCCTTTATCTCTTCAATCGTAGTAAAACGCTTTACTTTCATCGGTGTCTTCAGTTTTGTGAAGAGGTCAGCGGGGGTTAAGTCCCGTGGACACGATTGTTGAGGCAAGATAACGGTTTTGTTTTTGGCCAAATACTCACGTACAAGCATCGATATGGAAGCTGGTGCGTTATCGTGGTGCAAAAACCATGATTGTTTTTTCCATAATTCTTTGAGTTTCTGGCGAATTGCTTCGCGCATACGGCGCATAACTTCAAGGTAGTATTCTATTTTGACCGTACGACCTTGTGGCAAGAATCCATGATGCACCACGCCATTGCAGTCGAAGAAAACAGTGAGAAAAACCTTCACATTTGGCCGAACTTCACGTGCTTTTTTCGGTCTTGGCTCTTCTGGACGCTTCCATTGGGATGATTGGGTTTTGGTTTCAATGTCATAGCTATACTCCCATGAGTCGTCACCAGCTATGACCTTTTTTTTTTTCTTGGACCAGTACTCAGGGGATAGCCCTACATATGCCGTGCATTGTACTGGAACTAGGAAAATAGATTATGAGAATTAGGAAAGGGAGTGCAATGTTTGTGAACTTAACACACGGAACGATCAAAACAAACGTTATCACAGCATTTAAAGTGTTGAAATTAAATTAGTTAAAACTGATCAGTGCCCAGTGTATATACGACACTGCTCAGAATAACAAAAATTAGTTCAACACCGCGCACACCCTAAAGTAATAAATACATAGGAGGAACATAAAAAAGAAATTAATAATAACAAATAGAGAAAAAACAAACGGCAATAAAAATATAAAATAATAAAAAAAAAACACGTGCAAACATGATGCAAAATAAAACTCTACCTATTACGGTATAAATTCGATTTTTAGAAATTAATAATAAACATTAGTATAAGTATAGAACACACGGCCGACAATGTGTTGTACAGAACGAAAGACAAAACACAAAACACTAGTGTTAATTTCTCTAAACGTATTATATTAGCGTTACAACAGGTTAGTGAATTGCACTACTAGATGCAAGCTCACACATTTTTCAGGAATCTGGATCGTTGTTGACGATGTTCAACAGCTGCTGAGCGATGTGCATGCGAGCTTGGTTTTGCTCAAAATTTAGTAAATTTAGTAAAAAATTGAAGAGCACACCAAAATACGACTAACCTTTTTTTCTGTTAAAAGCAAACTGACAATCCATAATGGCTGATATCACCAACATATGGTGAACAACATAACAGAAAAAAATGCGAAAATCGAACATACGTAACTCAAGAAATTTGAAAATAACGTTTATTTTTTTTATCAGACCTCGTATAATCAGTTTTTGTACAATAAAATCTCTAATGGCGGAAAAAACGACTGAAGCAAAGTTTTCAAGCATGCAAGATTAGCATATTTTTAGCCGTTTTTATAAAGCAAGTACAATATAAAAATTTATTTATGTGAAAATTATATTTTTAGAGACTATATTTTGTGAAAAGTCTTTTAAAAGAGAACCTTTTCAAAAAGGCCTTTTTAAAAAAGTACCTTTTAAAAAAATAAACTTTTAAAAAAGTACATTTTTAAAAAGTACATTTTTAAAAATGTGTCTGTAAGTAAAAGTGCTTTTACACTGAAAATAATTCCTTCATTAATATAATGAATATTGACATTAATCTAATGAAAATTTTCATTATTTTTCGGCCAATGATGGCCTTCATTGGACTAATGAATCTTGTTTCACTAAAAATTATGTAATGAATATATTCGTTAGATTAAGTTAATGAAGCATGAATCATAATATTTATGAATAGTTTACATTAAAACATAGAAAATATTCATTAAGTTAACGACTGAATTTCATTGGTTTTATGAATTTGTTACATTAACATTAAGTAAAACTATCATTCCTTTAATGAATCTTCTTCATCATTCAAGCGTATTTTTTTCATTAGGCCAATGAATGTGTTACATTATTTTTATGAAATATTTTCACTAGTGTAATGAATACACTTATTGAACCAATGAAAATGTTCACTAATTTGGTGAAAAATTTTCTTCATTCTAACGAAATAAAGTCATTAGTTTAAGGAAGAGTTGCATTATTCTAATGATATTTTTTCATTAGAATTGTGCTACTGAAGAGAAACTAAAAAATTTTGTTTATATAAATAAAATAACTTTTTATTGTTTTAATACACTATTTACATTTTTATTAAACAATTTTTTACACCGTAATTAATGTATAAAATAATATACTTTATCATTTAGTTAGTAGTTGTAATATATTTATCATCTCACTTTTACTAAATCTCTAAAATTATGCACCCAGCCTTCAAAAATTTTTTATTACAAATCCAATGAAATTTTCTAATGAAATTATGAAACCTAATGAATTAATTTGAATGAATATTTTCATTAATGCTATGAATCTTCATTGATGGAACGTAATTTTTCATTCCGTTAATGAAAATTATCTAATGAATTGGGTTCATTAGATATATGAAGCAAATATTTTTCAGTGTAGTGAAAATAGCTTATTAAAACGCTAATTTTTTAAAATATACATATTTTTTAATTTACTTTTATAGAAATTACTTTTAATTAAAAATACTTGTTATAAAAAATTTTCTTTTATCAAAAACGTACTTTTTATAAAAAGTACTGTACATAAGGAGCATCTCCATTATATAAAATTCTTCTCATAAAAAGTACTTTTAAAAATAATACCTTTTTATAAAAGGCACTGATTGTATAGCAAAAGTTCCTTTTGTAATCCATGCGTAATGTATAAAAAGTATATATTTTAAAAAGTTTATTTTATAGAAAAAAAAATCAATTTTTTAAAAGATACTTTGATACAAAAATAAGTTTTTTTCAGAAATATGTGACCTGTTAAAAGAAACACTTTTTAAAAAGTACTTTTCTAAAAAAAAAAATTTCAAAAAAGTACCGTTTTATCTCCAAGTACTTTTTGTAAAAAGAACCTACGACAATAACAAACTTTTTTTACGTACATGTAGCTACCATAAGATGCTATTAAGAAAGGTCTCTTTTTACAACCGATTAAAAAAAATAACTTTTATAAAAAGGTAGTCTTATTCAAAAAAATATTTTTTATAAAAATGTAATTTAAAAAAAAAGACAAAACCTTTTTTAAAAAGTTTTCACCTTTACTAAAATAAGATTTCGTGAGAAAGTACTTTTTATTAAAACATTTTTTTTAGATGAGCACCTTTTTGAAAAAAGTGTATTTACGAGTAAAAAAAACATTAAAAAAAATGTTTTTTTTTTAATAAAAACTACCTTTGAAAGAGACTTCTACTTTGAAAAAGTACTTTTTATAAAAAATCAACATTGACAAAAAGCGCGTTTTATACAAAGTGTCTCATAAAAATCCTTTGATAAATAAAGTTTCTTTTATGAAAAAAGTTCTTTGTAAAACAAAAATTTCTTTTGTAAAAAAAGTTCTTTATGTAACAAAAGTTCCATTTATAAAACAGAACTATTTACAAAAAGTACTGTTTATAAAAAAGTTAACGGCTTTTACACACTGAAAGTTTCCTTTGCAAAATCTTGTGTTTGATGGTGGCTAGGGAAAATAGAGTGTAAGAAAGCCATTCTCTCAAGACTATGCAAAGTAAATTTTCCGTGTGTGAAAGCGGCGTTCGTTAAAAAAAATACCTTTAATAATGCAAGTTCCTTTTATAGAAAATACTTTTAAAAAGGCAGTACTATCTACAAAAAGTATTTTTTGCAAAAAAGTTACTTTGTTAAAAAATAACTTTAATAAAAAAAGTTAAATTAATAAAAAAGTACCTTGAATAAAATATACAGATTTAACAATTTATTCGTATTCCAGCTCGTTTAGAAATTAAATAAAGGGAAATTAAAAATAACTTTTTTGAATCTTTGCTTCTGTGGCTTTATTTATTATGCCCAAGTGACACCAGTATTAATAATTAAACATTTCGCATAAACGTTACAATGTGTTTGAAAACAATTCTTGTTGTAACAAATATTTGCATGTTCATACATACATATATATATAATTCGGTTCATGTTCTTTCTTTCTACCAAAGAGATGGTAGAAAATGCTTGCTGCCTTGTTTTTGTAATAATTGTTATTACCGCTAGATACATTACTTTACTAAAGAGTTGAGTAAATTTCATAAAAAATTCTTAAAGTTCTTTTATTGTTCTAAGTTCATGCCAAATAGAGCGATTTGATATATCCATGCACGTAAAAAGTTTTATATTAGTTTCATTTCTCTTGTTAAGACATTCATTCCACTTGTGCATTTCAAGTGCCTTGCAGCAAATATTGCAAATATTGAACAGCGAATTTTAAATTAAAATTTGCTTTGACTTACCCAAAAACTTACATACGATAAAGCACTTTTAAAACATGTTGTGTATTGAGTTTATTGAGTATTAACATGTGCGCCCCGCTCATGTTAATACTCAACATTTCAAAAATGTTATTTATACTTTTTTTCCTTCTACCATTCACTCATTCATTCACTTACTTATACATTCATTTATTCATTATTGATTGCATTTTCTGAAATAATATTTATTTCAATTCAAGTACTCATAAAGTTGTGTTTGTCTATTCTGTGTCTTGAGGGAATTTATGGAACGGAAATTGTGTGTTATATTCACAGTCACATATTCAAAAGGACAATAAGTTGTCGATAGTGTATAAGTTTTTATGTACTTTTGATGCATTTTATGTGATCTTTTTGCTTTATGTCTTGATAAGGTGTTGCCAAATAAGAAACATATAAGTTAAATACTTTTTAGGTTAAATGCAAACTATTTCGGAATTAAAGCTTACTGCGTTAGTGTCGGAGCTGCTTCACACCACATGGCGAGTATTTGCGTCTGTCTGTTCCTATATATTCCGCAGGCTTCTCTCCATCACCATTTTTACAGCCTCGCAAACCCTGATTGGTGGGGAGTCGCTATCATGCGCCGTGTAGCTAGAGACAACCAGGAAAGGGTCTGCATCTGTCTCACTCCTCGCCATTATGGAGGATCTAATTCTACCTTGGTCCGTATATAGTAGCTGTAGCTCTTCTTATTCAATCCGCAAACCATTATCTTCCAGGGTTCCGACAGACGGTGGAACAATGTAGCCGGGACTGTTTTGGAATAGTGAAGGTTAACTTGTAGAGCCTTTACCACCGTCTGCTTTCCCCATAACCGCGACGTTGATGTCCTCTTCGTCCTGATCTTAATTAATGTCCAAGATGTTCGAAGAACTCCCCCAGCAACTCAGCACTATCAATCACAGACATGCGTTCCGCATCGGTACTCACATACTCCGGAATCAGGATGCCCTTTTCGTCACTCAGAGGAAGATAGTATCAAAACACAGTTGCATCTTCCTCTTTCTAGCACGTAGTGGTGCCAGTAACTTTGATGCAGCAGGATGGTATTGCCGCTTGATTCAGGTACAATGACAACCTTCCAGTATGCGTCCAGGGTATCTTCTCAGAACTAGAGATATCTGGTATCCCGGCGATGACTCTAGGTCTCCTTGGAACCTCTCAAAGAGGTACCAAGCCTAGATCTTTCACATGTACCGTTCACAAGAGCGACCACTTGTTTAAGTAGGTTAGGTTAGGTAGGCAGGCCGTTGGATTCTCCAAAAAGTACCTGGGTACTCCAGCTCACTTGGGTCCTGATTGCCTGAAAAATTAGGTTATAATAGTAGAAAAATAAAAGTTATAGGGATATAGAAGGAGTGGGGAAGAGGGAAAGGAAAGGTGGGAGATGAAGGATTGTCTCCTCCTCCTCCTCGTCTTCGCAGCTTATACAGAAGTCGTTATAGGGTAGGCCTAGTTTCCTGCCATGGTTTCCAAACAGGCAATGTCAAGTGATGACTGCTACCACCATTCTTAGGAGAGATCTGGCAAGTTTTAATAGCTCCCCCGTTCTTTTGGAGATAATGTGCGGCCACAGGTTTCATGTGGGCTCTGTGAGCCACTTTTCTTGGGCATGTTCCCGCGTGTGTAGTTTTATTCTTTTCCAACACGCTGATATGGGTTGTCCGCAAAATGGGTTTATATCCCTTTCCTCTAGGGCTGTCCCTTTTTTGGCTAATTCGTCAGCGATGTCGTTGCCATTGTTGGACCCATGTCCACGTACCCATTTAAGGGTTAGTTTAGAATGTCTCGCCATCTTATTTAAAAATGTCCGGCATTCCTGGACTAGACTAGAATTAGCGTATATTCCAATCAGGGAGTTGATGGCGGCTTTGCTGTCCATTACTATCATGATATCCCTTCCGAATATCTTGTGATACGTCAGGCATCTGGCCGCTTTTAAGTAACAAGTCTGATCGCTCATCTACACAAGCCATGAGTCTGATACGCTACCGATACCAGCCAGCATTATTGGAAAGTAAAAATAAATTTGTACAATAGAATCTCAAAACCATTAGAGTATAGTTAAAATGTTCAAACGAGAAATATTTTTTTAAAATGTGAAAATTTCGAACATTTGTGTCACGCAAAAACAATTTTATTTTTTATGCCAATTTTGCGTTTGTACCCACAAAACATATAATTTAGCTCATATTTCATAATCTCATGCCCTACCGTGGGCGGCTCATTTTTATCCATAATAATTAGGCCGTAAAAATCTCCTCTGCAGCAGCTATAAAATATCATCGGTGGCTTGGCTTAGCCGACTATAGCCGTCTCGGCACAGGTCTCTGGTGTTACTCTATCAATGTAATGAAATGTCAAAGCAAACTAAACAAAAATTAAATATCAGCAGCCAACTTAAGCAACGTTGTTAACACAAAGTTGCAAACTTATAAAATCGAATGAAAAATATCTGACAATAGTTTTTAATCCTACATAAAATACCGAACAACAATAATAACAGTTATTTTGTACAGAAAAAGTTGGCAGTTAAAGATAAAAAATGCATAGTGTTAGTATTGTTATTTAAACAGAAATATTAACTACTAAATTAAGAAGAAAATCAAACATTTTTGTAGCAGTTGTTTACATTTAACACTCTCTTTTACTGTTGACTATTAAACAAATATTGTTTTACATAAAACAAATCAAATCCAATGAAATAAAATAGAATTCATGATATTTTAATTTATAGTTTACGTAAGTGCATGTGTAAATATGAGTGTGTGTTTGTTTCTACGTAAGTATTTTTATACGTATAATAACCCTGCAGGAGATTGAACTAGCAAATAACTAATTTTACACTAGGATACTAATCATCAAATTAACATTGAGTGTGCTAGAAAAATTACTAGTACATTTAGTTTTGGATGGATACTAGTACCAATGATTCTAGACAGACACTAGTTATATTGGTTCTATAAATAAACTAGAACACTTGGTATTATTGGTTACTTTAAAAATAGTTTTATTCCAGTTATTTTGTATAGAAAAAGCCCTTACAATTGACAGCTTAGAAAAATATTTGTTTAATGGTTTTATTTAAAAACGGACCTAGCATAGCTTAAACTATTAAATATTAACACATATATAGATATATTTTTAATAATTTGATTTATAGTCACACCAAAAGCATAATTTTTCGATGCTGGATTTAAAAACTCGTTGTGCATGAAACTGAAAAAAATTATTTCAATGTACCTTCAGGTTCATCAGCCGTTATAGTAATGGCGTCTACAAACAAATGTACCAGTATATAATAATATATAAAAATGAGTAAAGAACTTCTTGATCAAGAAACATTTTTGACTTAGTTACCTATCAATGCAGAAGAGTTGGTATTTTTTAAGATTTTGCTTCCCTGCGTAATATTTACATTGCATTATGGATTGGATTGTGTGCCAAAAATTTAATTTATAAATCAGCCAACATTTTCCTAACGTAATTATAGACAAAATTACGTTTACACGTAGAAAAAATTATGATTAATCCAGCCACATACTAAAGGCATCATACTATTGTTGAATTATATGGTTGTACCCAATAACAGTATATAGTTATATTTAAATCGTCATAACACACCATAGTATTGTACGAAAAAACATAATATAAGTAACCATACTATATAAAATTGTTATAATAATAAGTAACCATGGAATTATTTAAAGTCACCAAGTAGTATACTTAACCATATAATTATAGTAACCATTCATACTTTTATCATATACAGCCATATTACTTCCATTAACCATCTTCCATACTAATATTGTAAATAGCTTCATTATAATATTGTATAAATATATCTTTCTTATAATTTGCATAAATATATATACATACATACATATGTATATATATTTAAATATAAAAAATAACTATTGTATAAAATAAATACAAATAAAAAATTTATTTTATTCACTTCATTAGCTTTTAATATTGATACTAATCGAAACTTTCTAAAAAGCTTGTAAAATTATTTAAAAAACTAATCCCAACTAAATTAATGCACAAATTTCTTTTTGGAAGCTAAAATATCGATTAGCTGTAATAAAACAAAAGTAGTTATTAAGTATTTCTTCTGCGATTGCAATCTTAAAAGTCATATTTAATCATATTAATGTGGTTGCATATATTGTTGAATTCACCATACATATAAGTATGTATATGTTTACATCTTAATATTAAACATACTTACCTTTTGATTTTCTCAAATACTCAATATGTAATTTTTCGTTTATTTCACATTTATTATTTTTTATAATATAGCTGATATGTATATATATATATAGTTTTTAAAATTAATAATACATACAAAATTTTTTTGGTTCCAAAGAAAATCTCAAACTGAAAGAAAATTATGTGTCGACGACTATAATTAATAATTGTTAATTACAACAATAGTAAGTTTATCCTATAAATTCAGCGTATCATACATATGACAAAAACAATTATTTTGTGGTTGGATGTGGTAGAAGCTATTGTTGTTATATCTTGAAATATAAAGAAGTTAATAATAGAATTACGGAAATACAGTAAAATATTTACACAGGAACAATGTATAATTATATTGATAATACAACATACAGAATATATACTACTTAGACAGCTTGAAATATGGTTGTTGCAACCATATTTCAAGCTGTCTCTGCGTTCATGTTTACAATTTGTTGTAGAAAGCCAGTTGATGTTCGTGCATTTTTTTCATACTCATAAGATTTTCACTAATTTTAAATAATTTTGTAGATTTTCACTCAACTTGTGTTCACTAACTTTTTCTCTCTTCTTTTTGCTTCTTCTCTTGAAATATCTTAGAGCTACAAGTTTTTAAATTACCTCTTAATAATTAAAAACCTCTTTGCACAGTTTATTTAAATGTACGAAAAAATTTGATGAATGCTGTTTTTTTTATTTGTTTTTTTTTTTTTAATTGGTTTAAAAAGTATTGCAAAATTTTTTCAATAAATAAATACAAATATTCATTTTCATGAATGTACCGCTTGAAGTACTAGCGCTTTTTTATGAAAACTCTAACACTTTTTGAACTAGTACTTGTTGTTCTAGTAATGTACCAGTTGTTTTCAGACAATTAACACTTAGTGCCAATTTCACGACAACGAAGCTGTTCTTTCGTTTGCACAATTACATTTAAAACTATAACAAATTTTTGAATGTTGTTTTTGTTTTAAATGTAATTCTGCGAACGAACGAACAGCTTCACTATCGTCAAATTGGCACTTAAACTCCTTCAGGGAAGTTGCAAAAGGTTTCGCACTATGAAATAGAGCTCTGCGCTGGTCGTTCATTTCAGTGAACGGTAACTGTTGTTCATTCATTTCGTTCAATCGGTCATTTTGAACGAGCGACACGGTGCCAACACTAACATTTTCGGTTCATTTATCACTACATCTCTGTAATATAAACAAAAGAAGATAGAAAAATAAAGAATGATGAACTGGTAAAAAATTACTGTTTTAAAAAGAAAAACTAATTTTAAATAAAAGCCACTTAGGTGCGATGAAGTATGCTTAGTTTCAAATTTTATTTTTGTGTCGCTTTTGATAATTTAAAATAATAAAAGAAATCATTCTTTTGTTAAGCAAAAGAACATGACGTGAAAAGAATGTAAGATATTTGGAGGAAAGCTGTCCAAATTGAAAAGGACACTGTTGAACGAAAAGAGGTTAGTTTTATGACCGGCCCATTTTGTTCGCTGAGATGCACAGGAGTTCCGGCCTTTCGTTCATCAACGACACAGCTCTACTGTGAAAAACCCGTAACAAATATAAAATTGTTGTCACACTCACTTTTCAATCAAACCTAACTTTTGAACAAATTTGCCCAAAGTATTGCCTCCTATAATTTTTATGTTTATGAATAAAAATAAAAAATTCATGAAATTCTTAAATATACGAACAAACTAGTACTTTCTGAAAAAATTCTTGCAAATATATTCATTTCTCCTAAGCTAGGAGTAGTGTAGCTTTTACATTTTTGTCAAGGGTATAAAAATATACCAATTTTATTGGCTAATTTATTTAAGGTGCCGTGAAGTATTAAACGATTGTTTTTCAAACGCAAGATTTTCATTTGGGCTTTATGCATATGTAAGATATCGGAATTTTAAAATTTTTGTATTTTAATAACTTTCTTCAACTTCAGTTCTGATTTTAAGCAAGAAAACAAAAAAAAAATTGTTTAAGTTGGCGTACGCGGCGTTTTCATGGAAATCAGTTTTGGCTATATCCCGAGTATATATGGACCGATATCGGAAGCTTTCATTTTCTGAATTTTGGTAACCTTCTTTTATTTCATTAAAAATCGGGTTAAGCTATATCTCGGATATATATGGACTGATATCGGGGAAAATTTTTGTGCCTAGTAACCGCCATGCCAAATAATATTGTTAAGTTTGAAGTAAAAGAAAACATTTTTCTTGTGTGTTGTATATGTGAACGGATTTTAATGAAATTTTAATGACAAACCCATGAATCGATTGAGTAATAGAATGGTGAATGAAAAAAGTTTTTAGGTCTAATGGTTTTCTCAGAAACTGTATTTCAACGGTCGACAGACGAACAAACGCACATCGCTTAATTGACTTTTTTTAATAATACCGATTAAGAATGCATACACTTTATAGGGTCGGAAATGAAAACTTATATATATATATATATATATATATATATATATATATATATATATATATATATATATATATATATATATATATATATATATATATATATATATATCCTTTAAATTTTTGCGAAGGGTATAAGGATAAAATTATTTTTTGAGTAGTTTTCTACATTATCTGTAATCCTAGGCGGTGACTGGCACAATTTTTTTCGAACCCCTTTAATGCAAACCACATTTTATACAAATCTGCATAAATATGTAAATATATAGTCTTAGTAAAAAACAAAATTATAAGGGGGAAAATATGCAAAGCGTAAATGCTTATCAGGAGACCAAAATGGATTACTTCTTTCCTTAAAAATTTTTATTGTCGGCTATTCAGAACTTGAGCCATATTTTCTATTCAAAAACGCACAGTGCTGAAATTATCCGACGTTTTAAATAACAATGCTTTTTACAAATTATTTTCATCAAAAGCATCATATCCATAATTAATAAGCAAATTTTTGGATTGAAATAAAATTTTTCACAATAATTGAGTTTTTATTCGCTATTCTAGCTTCTAACATTTATACCAATAAAAAATTATAAAGAAATGTTAGAGACGTGTATAAATGAAAAAGCTTGTTTTTTGTGTTTTGATAGGTATTTTTAGAGCATTTTTCTTTTTAAATTCTTAACAATTTATTTAGATTGTTGGGATATAAAGTTGAATGTTTGAGAATATTTTTCAAAAATTTCCAAAGTCTACTGGTGATTAGGGTAGTTCCTATGAAATGTCGACATATAGATAGCTGGAAAACATAGAAAACAAGCTATTTATAATTTTTCATTGGTATTTTTCACAATATATAAAATGTAAACAAACAATAACCAAAAAACACAAACCTCACCTTAAAGTTGTCTGAAAAATGTGTGCATTTACTCGTTGTTTTGAAAATGGTTGCCTTAAAAAATACAAAAAAAAATTTTAATGTAAAATTCGCTTTAGAATACAGTTTTATAGAATTTTTGCTAAAAATTGTAGCAGTTTAACTTTTTTATGAATACGGTTGTATATGTTTATTATATTTTTCAAATTGTATTGTTTACTGTTTGTCTTGTCTGTTTCGAACATGTCTTTAAATTGACTGACAGTTGGTTTTAGGTGAGCTATGTCAAGGCAGCTTTATACAGGTAGTGGCAGAATTACAATAAATACAACACCAACAAACACCAACATGTATTTTGTTGGTGTTGTATTTATTGTAATTCTATCACTACCTGTATAAAGCTGCCTTGAGCTATGTGTTGTTTTATATATTTTCAGTTGTTTTGTTTTATATATTAACAGTTTTCCAAACTGTATAATTATCAAAGTTTTCTTTTTGTTAGGAATTTATTTTTAATGCTTATTTAAATAGTTTGTTTCGAGAACACTTTTTACTGAAAAAAATATTTTATTCTTATTCCCTCGTTAATTGCTGTTAATATTTTTGCTTTTCAGTTCTCTCGTTTTTAGTTTTTTAATTTCAGACAACTGTAACGTATTGTGTAAATTCACTTGTCTTCAACAGACAGACTTTGATAAGTCTTTTAACAAATAAAAATCAGAAAGCAGTTTTCTAAGCAAAAAAAAAAAACGACAACAACAACAAAACAATAGCACTTAATGTAACAATTTATATTTGTTTTTTATTTAAAATTCTAGAGAATATTGTAGGAAAATAAAATAAAATTCTTTTATTTTAAAACTCTTTTTATTTCACTATAAGCAATGAAATACTGTGAAACTTCTATATAACGAATGCATTGAAAGAACACCCAAAATGCACATTTTTTACACAAACTATGATACATAATGATGATATTTTGAGCAATGAAGACGACAGAAGCAAACACACTAAAGTCCCATTTTCACAATGAAAATGGCAAAGTCTGGTTACAAGTGGAACGAATAATAAATGAGTGTGAGATATGTTCTCGTATTGTTTTGACTCTGGTCAAATTTTGCATATTTTTATTTATCTCCTGAAAAGTAAATTCTAACAAGTACTTTTTTCAAAATATAAATTTTTATTATTTCTCGAAATTTCGTTACACCAAGGCCTCTATGATACTTATTTAAGTATAATCCGCTTGGCTTCTTGTTTCGAACTCGAGAGCCAGTTAAAATAATCCAATTTATTCACTCCGCATTCTGATATCTCTTTCAGCTCGTTTAGTCTCGATGTGCTCAAATACAACGCTCAAATAGAAAAAAGAGCAGGACAGCAACACAGGAAGTGTTCAATACTCTCTTCGTCCTCCTTATTTTTATAACTTCGACAGAAATCATTTAATGGAAGAATTAATTTGCGTTTCTATGTAACCATCTCATGTCAGAACAGCCCCAATAGCACGCTACCTTTACTAGGGAAATACTCTCAGCGCCACAGCCCTTCTACAATTATAACTGTGTCATGCCAATATGGGATTGATACAAGTTGACTTTATACTTGAGTCTTACAGCTTTTAAACGGAATCTCTAACATCTTGTAGTCTTATGTGGTGGCTTGTTACTCGTATAAACAGACTCCGGCCTTTGCAAGCTCGTCCGCTACAATATTTTCAGCCCCTTGTATCCAGAAAAGCTCCAGGTTCGAATGTTTCGCTATCGCATGAAGAGATATCCAGCATGCATGAATCAACTATGAATCAAATTCTTGATATCGCATTAACGCAGCGTTACTGCGAATATACAGATTCATACCGTATACCCTATTATAGCTAACCAATCAGCTGATCTTATTATAGCCGTGATTTCAGCATAAAACTAATTCCCTCCCCTAACAACTCCCAAGTGCGATTAGGACTTATCAGTAAAGATTTCGAATACGTCCTTTTCACGTTCAGTTTCGATCGCTTCCAAGACCACGCACGACTAATTTACTTCAAATCTCTTGATGGACAGTCGAGTTGACAGCTATTAATATTCCACTACCCTTCCCAGTATTGAAGTATGATCTTCAGTTCTTTCCTTACATCAGATTTCTTAGCTGGCAACATATATTAACATGGGTTGAGAATGTCAAAGAGTTAGGCGTTCCAATAATTTATATGCCAGGTCTTCCCAATAGCCCATGGACACAAATACAAGGCAACTTCCTTGTCTTAATTGTAGATTTTCCTGTCATGATTATTTGGAATCCGGTTAGATACCCTATATAAATGTTTACAACGAAGTTTTTTTGATTTCCTTCAGATTTGTTTATCGAGGTTTAACTGTAGCAACGAAAATTGCACTTATGTATTTTTGATATTTGCACCTAAAAGTTATTTTATCCTAAATATATTGTACTTTTTTAACTTTTTTACTATTTTTTTTTATATTACTCGGACACAACATGCAAAATTGTGTAAAATGTTTTTGACATGGATGAAATATTTTTTCCCTTTAATAAATTAGCAATAGGTTTTTAAAACATATAATATGTTTTTAAAGCATATAACTTTTATTCATATTATTTTTACTTGCTTTAAAGGAAGAAATCGTTTATGGGTTTGCTTAACATTACAAATATTTACTGAGATTTTATTACGTTATTAAAAAATATCGTTTAGTGTTCTTTTAGAAGATTTGCTTGTTCCGTTTCCTAATCTTTAAAAGTTACATTTGCTGAAAGCTGTTAGTGAAACTACTAAGTAATCGCAAGATTTAGATATCAATATATATTTTAAGAAAAATTGTTCATTAAAAACTAGCTTAGAAGTAGAGATTGGCCTGGAAAATTTTTGTGGTAATAAATATTGTATGGGCAACATATTCTCTGAAAATATATTTTAGACGAATTTTCTGTTGAAAATATATTTGAAAAAAAGAAAAGCTTCTTAAAACATTATGTGTGCTAACAAATGTCCAAAACAAGCTGGCTTGCGTTAAATTTTATTCAAAAATATACATATTTTCTGACAAAATATTAATTATTATTTTTTTTTTTTTTTTTTTTTTTGTAAATTTTCAATAGAAAAATTTGTGTGGTAAATATTTTTTGCAAATTTGCGTTTTATGAACCTTTGGCTTGAAGACCTTTTTATTATATTAAAAATCCTTTATTAAATTTTAAAAATATATAGGAAAGT
The DNA here is from genome assembly GCA_914767995.1 of Thecocarcelia acutangulata. Taxonomy (NCBI): domain Eukaryota; kingdom Metazoa; phylum Arthropoda; class Insecta; order Diptera; family Tachinidae; genus Thecocarcelia; species Thecocarcelia acutangulata. The sequence goes on along the minus strand of OU612094.1, from coordinate 105,192,667 downwards.
AAAAAAATAATTTTAAATTTAATAAAATATACCTCAAGTCAAACACATATATATCTATTCGGCAGTAAGTATTTTTTTATAGAAAAACATATTCCATTATGTTTAATGTTCAGGTTATAGTTAGAATATGGCTTCAGCCCAGAAAATGTTTAATTTTTGAATGATAACAGTTGTACAATTTTGTGGTTAGAATCAAATATCTGATCTAAATGGTCACCAAACTGGAATAACGCTACTCGTAGCGAAGGAAAATGGATTGGGAATAATCCAATTTATTTAAACTTACTTGCAGGAGGGGATTCCTGATAATAAAAAGATAGTTTATCACTTACATTAAATTCAATATATTTATTAACGGGCTCTAAGCTTCAAATTAGCTGGAAAACCTCTGAGTTAGCTGCTGGTATCGATCATTCCTGGTTGAGAGTTCGAAACACAATCACCGTCATAAATTCAAAAGTCATCATCGAACCAGCAGTTTCGTTCAGTTACGTTTTCGTTCAAAAAATAATAAATGCATTCACAATAAGTACTTATGTATAAAAAATTGGGGCACACTATTTCCGTTAATGACAACCAAATTCAAGATCTACAATGAACCGTATTATTTATGTTTAAACAACAGTAATACCTCTACATACATATATATCTTACGGTACAGAGGATTATTATCATACATACATATGTTAATAAATAAATAGAAAATAACTGGTTGCTCAGCGACTGCAGAAACAAATGGGATTTAACAAGGTGCATATGTGATCTATATGCGACATATACATATAGACGAAGAATAATTAAAGAAATCGGTTTCTGAGTTGGTTAAGTAGCCGTATTAAAATACATCATGTTTACGTGATACCGAGTTCGAATCCTAGTGGGTGCTGATGAGTAGTGTAGCAACTACGAAACAGCTAGTTGCCTCCCAGCTTTAGTCAGTATTAAATTTTTCTGTCTTCTTTAATCGCGGCAATTTATTGTTATAATAAAAAATAAAAATTGTTTTCGCTGAAGCCAGATTTGAAATTGAGCCTGAAAAACCAAACATCATGCAACATTGTAAAGTTTTAATGAAGTTCGACTATTTATTACTAATACTTATACATACAGAAAAGCATATTCGTTATTGACAAAAAACAAATATTTTATTGAAAAATTTATTTAGTGGCAAAATATCTATAGAAAAATTTTCTGTTAACAAATTTCCAATATAAAAGTAGGTAATTTGTTCTATAAAACAGCTTTTCATATTTCACATACCCAATATTTCATATTTCACATATTTCAAAAAAGTAGTGGAATGCAATTAAAAAAAGGTTTTCAAAAGTTAATTTTTCATTTTGGATGCTCCGAAAAAGTAGTCGTTTGTGTTTCATAATAGTGCGACCACACAGGCAATCTGTTGTATTCTGTATTGATATATGTTGGCAATGTTATAGTTTTTTATTTGTTAATTGTTTTTTATTTATTGTTATATTTTTTATTCTTTTAAAAATTCCTGCTTTAAATGCATCATTTTCCGAGCACTCCATTTCTTTTTTTTTTAATGTAATTATTTACGGTAAAATCACTTATGTAACGCTCTGACGGTGGCAAAGATGTCCCTTCTTTTCAAACGAGTATGGCCGCCAAAATTAAGTATATTGCGTGCAAGAGGATTTGGGCGAGTTCCAGCGTGCTGATATACCTTGTCGCGTACTTAGAAATTTCGTCTTTTACCAGGCGAACACACAGATTCGTATGAATTCGTGAAGTATTTGGTTCTGACTCCATTGAATTTTTTTCATTGTTTGACGTTGAGGTACTGCCAGATATTTGAATACCATAGCATCATATAGGCTTTAGAATTACGTTATATAACAAAAGTTTGCAATCCAACTAGATTGTAGAATTTCTCCCCATAAGCGAATTTATTTGCGCTGCTTATAACTTCAACAGGGTGATTTTTGCATCAATGTGAGACTTCTATGTTAGTCTACGGTCGAGGCGAATACCAAGATACTTAATTTCATTGTGCTGCGAAATAAGTAGGTAGTTAATTTTTATAAGCGAACATATTTGTTTATGCCGTATGCATGTAATGTGAGTACATATTTGTTCATTAACTTTTATTTTCACAAGTTTAGCCATTTCTCTAATATTGTTTTCATGAACTCAGCAGAATGCTGTGTCGTCTGCAAAAGTTGAAGTGTGGATTCAGGATCTACATAGTTGACGCTTTCTCTGATAACAAATTATTGCAAACATAAGAACGAGTAGATTTGCAGTTCGTATTAAACCGTTGTGCCATACTTTATCAAATGTTTGGAGTGTGTCAATAATTAGAACTAACAAATGTCCAATACAATACTAACAATGTCAAAACAATACTTTTTGTCTTCAAAAGCCTTATTTTTAGCACACACTACTCTGTGTGTTGGTTCTGTAGTGTAATCCTTGCCTGGCTTAGGTATCATAATAATCATCTCGCCAGAATAATATTGAAGATGCAACATATCGTTCTTCTAGCTACACGAGGTAACTGCTCAAGCATTTTGCCAGTAATTTGGACCTTTCCTGGGGTTTGTGGTATTGATAACGTTTTTGATGCCTGGTAAGTTAAAAACACATGCGTTTTAACAATATATCACGGTAATTCAGCTGCATCATTTGTAATAAAAACGTTTCTCAAATGATTAACAAACAGCATCCCCTTTTCCGATTCGGTTCCTGCCAAGTGCCCTGCCCAAGTTCGCAAAGGTGGTTTATCTCTGACTGGTTCTTTCAGTGCTTTGTCGCTCTCCACAAGGAATAGTAGGATTGAGGAGTACCATCATGGCTTCCCAAATATGTTTACAGGAAAGCCATTCTCTGGATTTCAATCAGATTTCTTAACTGAGTTATGTATTCCCGTTACCTAAGTTACCACTCTCTTCTAATTCTTCTTTTTTCGGATGAATATAGACATTTCTTATATGATTAGTGGTAGCATGTTGTGAGGCTATTTAAGGTTTTCCTGAAATATCATTAATTGAGACATCAATATCTTCCGGCATAATAAAGGTAATATTTCCATACTAAAGGAAAACTTTTCGCAACTCCAAAATAAATATCATCTACAATCTTTCGTCAGTCTTACGGCCAATATGTGTGGAGTCCGATTGAAATCATATCTAAGTCAATTTGAAAATCCTATGAAAATTTGTTTTTTCTTTTTTCGTTTGCGTTTTCTTTGTATCTTTATTATTAATTTTAATGTAATTCATTATCTGTGAGAGGTGTTGAATTAATTGTTCGTGAATAATTCACTCCGTGCAAGTGGTCCATTATCAGATGGGGCCGCATGGCAGGTGCTGATGTAAATCTTTTTCACAACTGTATGGAAAGCTAACCACTTTACTGTAGATGTTCGTGGTTGATTGATACATTTCGGAAACATAAACCAACTTTCCCTGTTATTTTTACTAAAAACTATAAAATTTCTTATTTGTCTATAGAAAATAAGTCCTAAAAGTTGCAAAGTTAGAGCTTTTTATGAGTCGTGTCTTATAAACACGCTGTAAGTGTTGCATGTGTAGAGCAAATAAAAACTATTGGTTTTACATGTTGCATATACACATAAAATCTATGTAGTAGTGCATTTTTGTCAGTGACCGAGAAAAAATAGGCTAAACATTTTTTTAAATCCAACGACACAACACAATTTACACAAGTTAGTTAATAGAGTTAATATATTTTATGTATATTTTCTTAGTGTAAAGTAAAAATATACTCCTGTATTTTGCACATTTAATGATGCAACGTCATTTGCACAAAATTGTGAATAGAACTATTGCAATATTGTATATGATGTGCTCGTCTAGGGAACTACTTAAAACAATATTTAAAATGCAAAATGTATTTTTAATTGTTTTGGGATTAACTAAGTAACTTTGACGTACAAAAAAAAATGTTGCATGCACTTGGCAAGTACTTTTTTTTATCAAAACATTATACTGGGGAATTGTAACGAAAAAATATGTTCATTTTATTATAATATAATATATACCACTTCGTTGATTTAGTTAAAATATATAAAAACGTTTTATATTGTTTCCTTAATACAAAAACAATAAATATTTAATTTTCTGCCAACATCCATTTATCTAAAGGCATTGCCGTTTGTCTACATTGTTATGCAAAGCACAAAAGTTAATTGACTTTTCCCATTCATGCACTTTTATTTGATCTTCTTGAAAGGACAATTGTTTTTGTCTATAATTCTCTTACTATAGCATAGAGCTCTACATAGTTTCCTTGGCAAAGAAAAGAAGAAGAAGAAAGAGCACAAGAAGAATTATCTACCTTGAAATTTATTGTTCCGAAATATGAAACCTTTAACTAGAAAACCGTAAAGAGAAGAACTAAAATGTTTATGCGAAATGCTCTAGAGCACATTTTCTTTAATAAAATTGAAATATTTCAGATAGAATTTATCAGCTATTGAAATATTTGAAACATACAAACATACCTTGAGCTGTTGTTGTTTTTTCTGCTACATTTCAAGTTAAATCAATTGACATAAGTCACTTGTGCTACAGAAAGCATAAATGATGAAGAGCACCAGAAAAAAAATAGACGATATCCATCCTATTGACAATATTCTTTTAGAGGACGAGTAGCAAAGCAGACAAAAACTTAAATCAATAAAACAGCAGGAAAAGCTTAATAAAATTAAAACAACAATTTCTTTAAGAAGGATACGCGTTGAGACATACAAACGCTAGTAAAATATCTAAATTTTTTATCCAATCGCTTTCAAGACAGCCAGCAACATACGAACAAATGTACAATATTCTTAAGAGCGTTTTGCTTTACAAAGTAACTGCAATATATTTCACAACCCAGTAAAAAATTCGATACCACTAATTCCAAAAATCATTGGTATAGTATTTTCTTATTCAATCGTAGCAGAAAAAAAATTGCGCTGCAAAAGCGCTCCTGAACGATTGGTTTAGATTGGTATTTAAGTATGATGTATTTGGGGATTTTTCATATGTAAGAGTCTGAACACAATGTAACGATAATTTACCGTATTGCGGGTTTACATACGATTTTGAAGTAAAAAAATTTCTTTTACTTTCAATGCGGAATTTTTTATTCTATAAATTTTTCACTCTCTTTCCGATGTTGCCATAGTTTTTGAATAATTGGCGATTTTCACAATATTATTGTAAACAAAAAAATACTTTTGAAGTTTATAAAAGTTTGTCGTGAAATATAAATATTTAAAAATATATTAACGGAAGAAGAAAAAATGGACAGTAACGAAGGAATTATCGAAGAAGTTAGAAAGTGTTACTGTCTTTATAATTTGCAGTCGAGGAGTTCCCGTATAAAGAAGATTTGTAATATTAATATTGATGGTCCCCAAACAATGAGGAAGGCCATTCCTTCCATAAAAAGAAAATGATATTTGGAACGAATCATTTATATTTGCATTAGCCACATAGATTTCAAGCAATTCATTCCATATTACCTTGAATGTTTCATAAATAACCTTCCTTATTATCTTGGATACTCCAATTTTATATGCCCAAGCACAAACTTGCATACTACACACGTGAGTAAGGGGGCTTAATGAAAAGTTATAAAAAATTAGGTTTGGGAATGGTGAAGCAAGAAACTTTTAATCATTTAATCAATTTTTAAACATATTGCTTACAGTAAGGTAATTAATTATCTACACCCGGGGCTGAATATATTCACCCCTATTCTGCGTTTCGATTAAGTCTCCGCATTCAGTTCCGTTGCGATCGAAAATTGGTATTCTGATAAAAAACGGAATCGAAAGAAAAAGAAGAAGACAACAATGTTTATAAAATTAATAGCATCACTGTGGAATGTGGAAATGAAATTGCAAAATAAGCAAGTTTGTTATCGTTTTCATAAACAAATGTCAAATTTAATACAAAAAGTTGTTTGTATACATAATTAAAAATAAGTTTTTAGTAAAGTTTAACAAGAAAAAAGAAATACATACAAAAACAAACTAAAATTAATTGTTCATAAATATATTACAGTGCAAAGAATCTTGTGAAGATAAAGGTACATAATAAACAAAAATGAATAGTGTTGTGATTAAATATGGAAAGACCAAAATACAACTTTAATAAAAATTGTAGGGGATTAATTCACTGTGTTGCAATTATTTTTTATTTTAATATCAATAATTTAATTTTTATAACAGCTGCATTATTGTTGGTCAGAGAGCAGAACAACATGAGAAATAATGAGGCTGGCATTTTTTGTTGGTGGGCCAAGTGCATTGATGATTCCTGCAACTTCCTGCCAGAACACTGCTACTTCTTTCTTTGATCGCTGATGATATCCACATGCAATGTCTGCATTAGATGACATTAAATTTGCTCTGGTGTTGTTGTTTTTGACCCAAAATAGATAAAAAACACATCAGATTCGGGTACAAAAATTAATAATTTAAAACAAAAAAATAAATAAATAAATTTAATTAAATAAAATAATTTATATGTTTTTTAATCGTTACTGAACATTTTATATCATTTTCTACTTACATTTTTTTAATTTTTTAACTAAAAAACAGATAACGAAAACTTCTCCGTCAACAAAGAAACAACTGAAAAAAACGGAGTTGAGATCGTAATGCAGAATACATACAATCGAAAGAAACTGAGCGGAATCGAAACGCAGAATACTCAAGTTGCCAGACGGAGAAAATTTCGATCCGAATCGAAACGCAGAATAGCCCCCATTATAAAAACTACAGCGTACAAATAAAGTTGCCAGACTTGACGTCATTTTGACGACTTTTTATGCCAAAAATAAAATGACATGAAGTATTTAAATAAAGTTTTCATTAATATGTATTTCTTATATTTAATTAATGCGGGCAATCTTCCTCATGGTAAATAAATTATACAGTCAACGCTATATTTACAAGACAAAAATATTTTTCCGAATTTATTTATATGCTGGAATATTTTGACTTATATATTGCAATTTTATGTGACATAAAAATATTGTGTTCCGTTATTTCTGTTTAAAAATAATGTGATTTAAATATTCAATTTGAAGGAAATATTTAAAAGACCAAGTCCAGGAAATTATAAAAGAGGAGTAAAAAATTCTAAATATGTATTTGGAATCAAAATATTTGGTTTCTTACTTTTAATTAAGAGAAAAAACCTATTTTACAAAAAATACTTATGTACATCTCAAAAAAAAAAAAAAAGAAATTCTTTCAGGTGAATTTATCTATTAAGATATTTGAAACTAGACGTTGAAACTTGTATTTCTACAACTTCTTCTCAAACCTAATATAGCCCTTAAGCGTTATCAATATAATTCGGAAAATATTAGTAAAAAAGTAGTATTAGTAAAAGTAACTTCTGAGATATAGAGCCTGGACAAAAGTGCCTTGTGTGCCCACTTCTCGCCATACATTTTTTTTTAATTAAAAAAATGTATTAAAGTAAAAATATTAAACAAAATCAATTTTTTGTGTATTTTTCATGTATTGGCCAATTCCTTATGTTAAGCCTTTTTTCTCATTTCTGCTTTAGCTGCTAAGACCTAATATCTTTTATAATTAATACAATGTTTTAATTATTGTTGTACCCGAAGTTTCATCGATTTTTTGTCATCTTCTTCAAGAGGTTTTCTCTATTTGTTGAAAAAATATATTTAAACTTGGTTATAAAATAATAACATTAAAATATTGCAAATACCGTAAAACCATTAACTAAAACTTATACACCTTTAATCCAATATCACAGCTTTAATTTATAGCTACAATGTAGCTAGCATTAATGTTGTTAGTATCCTCTTTTAGGTTCATACTGTTGTTTCTTTTTTCTGTATATCGATTTTTTCTTTGCCGAAAATTCTGATCTTATTGAAATCAACTAGGCGGCCTGTTGTTAATATGTATTGTGCTAGAGCAGTCGACTCTTTCTTTTTACTGATATCCATCATATGTTCATTTATTCTTGTAGATAATGATCTTTTTGTTAATAGATTGGTACTTTGGCTCACTTCACATAGGGAACCAACGATTGTTTCTACAAAATATGTTACGATACAGTTTTGATAATGCTTGTTAAATGGAACGAAACAATTTTGCTACGAACCGCAATTTTAGGATATAAAAAAACATAAGAACGGATATGAATTGTTATAATAATTACTCGTATATTTATTCTTATAAAGTACCAAAAGAACTATCAGTATCCATTGTTATCTAATTTTTTCAATTTTTGGAACGAACGAGTTTTCGAACTCACGCAGTGGATTACTTTAAGATAGTCATTGCGAATGCGAACCGTTCTGATAACTGCAAATGCTTAAAATGGAATATCTCTCGGAACCATTAGAACCCGAGGTATCAAAACGACTTCCTCTTTACACTTTTCTTTATGTTTTCTTTCTTGGATAACGTTGTTTATCAGCATTTTCACCGATCGATCTTTAAGTTGCAGATTGTGAGGTGGCAATCCGGGTAATTCCAACCAGTTTAAAAGAACGGTTGTATAAATGATGACATTATTTTAAGAAGTGAACTGAGCCACAGATTTTGACATCACCGATTCACAATCAATTTTGCAAATGGTGGCAATTTCACTTCACGGTTAGTACAACATATACCAGTGGTTTCATCTTGAAATTTGGTTGCATTACAATGTGGACATATCACCGTCATTTTACCGATACATCCATGTGTACTATAATCATTTTCGCAGACATAGGCACCATCTCCCAAGTTGAAGTTGTATTAATGCATATTAAAAATATTACAAAAATTCTTTAGGCACTATTATACAAACATACATAATAAACATAAAATTTACTAAAATCTATTTACGCGTACTTTTTTAACACGCTTATATTAATTTCATTTGCATGTATGTATGTTTGTTTGTTTGCTTGTATGTCGAAATCTATGCCATATGAGTGATTATCACAAATGCAGGTATGTAAAATTGTATGTACAGTGTTGCTGCTTTAGTGCGAAAATTAGAATTATCGTAATGGTTCCGGTGAAGTGAGAGGATTTAGGAGATTCACGAAGTTGATTTTGGGAACTCGCAAAATAATTTGGAACTACTTCGCCAACCGGTTTTGAACCGGTTTTTCATAATCGGTGCACGTTTTTACAGTGGATAATGCATTTGAACAATAAATGGACATTCACGCTAGTGCGAAAATTGAAGTTGCCGTATTGCTTCTGAGGAAGGGGTGCAGGGATTTGCAGCCGACAAAAATACGGAATCGCTTCGCTAACCGAATCAGAACCGGGTTTCATAGGCGGTGTGCATTTTGGCCATTGAACGAGTATCTAAACTATTAACAATCATTCGATAGAGTCTGAACGCAATGTTTGCGGTGCGGTACGATTTCCCGTTGCGGGAGAGAAAAATAAACATAATACGACGAAAGACGGCGACGGCAATACTTGTCCTTGTTAGTTTTTATTAATTTATTTGTGCATACGAGTATATTTTTATAAAAATTCTAAAATATTTACTGTTTGTGTAAGGTCTCCCTGGGGAACACGTTTTGCCTTGGCGTATTCCTAACTTGGGCGCTCTGTTTTTCGGAGAAAAGAGGGGAAGAGGTCCCTCGTTTGGTGCGGCAAACAAAACTCTAGGAAGCCACATGACTTATGTTGTGTTGCTTCCGAAACCCTTACCAAGGGTATAAATTAGCAGAACGGGGATCAGCATGGCCCCAGGGTAGTTCTGCTTGCGGTTCGACCCGGGCTGATCATGGTTGAGGTGCCTACCTTGGCTGAAACGTTCTGGCTGTGGTTGAAACCTAAAACGCAGGAAGGGAGTATTAGAGCCAATTTTCACGATGATTTAAAGTCATGTCTAAAATGCATGTTTTTTCTTTTGTACTGAAAATTTTTGAAAATTAAAAAAAGCCATGTTTTCTGTTTTTCAAGTTTTTTTCTCTAATTTCTTTTTGACTGGTTTTGTTATTTTTTAAATTGTTTTATTTTCATTCGACTGCCAAGGTAACCACATCAATACTACCAAAAGGGTAAAAAGAGACAAACGATTTTTTTAACGTCAACAATTGAAAAAACGACATGACTTAAAAATCATAGTAAAAATGTAACGAGATTTTAAAGGGTATTATAAAAAAGACATGGTGTGTGGCTTTTTTCGAGGGCTAACAATCTCCCGAGGATCTGTTGCCTATACAACAGATACCTGTATTGTAAGGAACGGGTTGACGGGTGAGTTGGTTTAAGGGCTGATGCTCTTAGTGGGCTTGGGCCTACCAACTCATTAAGCTTTGTCCTCCATTGATTGCTGGGAAATTGCATAGGAATTAGAAGGCCCGAACTCCTCAACAAGAAGTTGCTCATATGACCGCAATCATATGGCAAGAATTGCTATCTGTGTGAGACTGGTAAGCCACACGGGGGCGCTGGTGAATCGTGAATAATTCACTCTGCGGAATTGGTCCATCATCAGATTAGGCCGCAAGGCAAGTGCTGATGTAAATCTTTTTCACAACTGTTTGTGTAAGGTATATTGTAATGGCAGTAAATAAAAAATTATAGCTGTTAAAAAATTATTAGTTTGGTAGAAGCCACGTTTGATTTATATGTGGAATTAGAAACTACGGTACATGCTAACAGGATATGGTGGGTAAGACGCGTTAATGCACCAATTGTTCTTCTGCTTGCACTTTTTATACGTATCCCGTAAATTTCGAAGTTTTTTTATTTATGCTTCCTCAACTAAAATTAAATATAGTCTGACAAAAAATAAGGTAACTGAAAGAAATTCACTTACCTGGTCATAAATCTTTGTTAATTTGAACCAAAAATCTTCTTTATACTGGAAGTTTTTGTAACTTCCCGACTGCAAATTATAAAGACAATTATACTTCCAACTTCTTTTTTAATTTTTTCTTCTTCCGTTAATATATTTTTTAAAGTTTTATATTTCATGAAAAAATAATCTCCAAAATCATGTTTTTTATTTACAATAAGTTGTGAAAATCGTCAATTATTTAAAAGATATGGCAACATCGAAGAGAGAAAGGGAGTAGAAACTTAGAGAATAAGAAAGTCCGCAATGAAAATAAAATAAATTTTAATTTTATGCCGCTCCGCACTGCGATTTTTTACTTCAAATTGGTATGGAAAATTGCACCGCAATAAATTATCGTTACATTGTGTTCAGACTAATATAGTGTGAAAATTTAACTTTCCATATTTTTTCCGGGAGTGTGGAGGATTTTGGCAATTCCTGACGCCAATTTTGGAAATTTTGAAAAAAAAACTTGGACCGTGCTATAAGGATAATTATCTAGTTATGTGAATAATTATTTTATTTTGATATCGAAGCGTTTGTTTTTTTTTTTTTTTGAATTATATTTATTTAAATCTGATGTTGAAAAGTAGATTCTTAATTTTAATATATAATATAGATCTTGCAAAGACGATTAGAAGACAATAAAGCACAACCTTCTGGTGGTAGTTGGCTCTTTGTTCGTAAGATTTAAAAAAGAGGAGGCCGATTTGTAGGATTAAATTAAAAATTCACACTGAGGTATATCAGAGATCATGAAATGTAATACCAAAATCTACAAGTACCCATTTCATATACAAGTTAACCAAGTTTGAAATAACGGTTGTATAAATGACAAAAATTACTTCAGTCATGTTGAGCAGTTACCCTTAGTACAATAAAATGTATGGTATATCGCAAATATTTCTTTGCTGTCGACTTTTTATATATATTGCCTTTTTTCCTCTTTAAAGAAAAATATTATTTTTTGTTTCGGTACGACAATGTTTCGCTTTCATTTGTTTATCTTCTCTCCTTAACATTTTTTCTGTTGGCTGTAAAAACCAAATGTTAAAATTTTTCCGCTGTGTAATTTTCCTTTTCACTATTATTTTTCATTTATTTTTACACAACGTTTAATATTTAATTTTACTTACAATAATTCTCCTTCAAAAAAAAAGCAATATTACGTTGTCATGGTGGCAAACAACTTGATAAAGTACTAAGAAGTAAAAAAAAACGAAAAAAGAAAGGTTAAAATAGAGATAAAAACTTACTTTTGGCATTTAAATTTCTTTAAAATATGCACGAGGGAGCGAACTGTAATCGAGTAACTGTGATAAATAGGAAGAAAGAGAATAACTGAAGATGAAAAGCATCACGTTGTCTTTTCAAGAGAAAATACTTAAAAACTTTTGTGCATTACACCCTCAACAGTGTAACTAAAGAATATTCTCAGCCGACTGGGGTTATCTCCCATAGAAAAGCCATCATTATGACTTCAGCTGCACGTTTCTATTATAAAAGTATTGCATTTTGTAAGTGCATGTACATGATTACACACGAAAAACTATAATCTGTGCTTTCAGATGAGAAAGAAGTCTTTTCTGTTTAAACCACTTTCAAACAAACAATTTTTTTTTTAAGAACTACTTGTAGTTTAGATATAAAACATCTATCATCAAAATCTTCTTGCAGAAACAAGTTTTTCTCGAATTCTATTTAAACTAGTATTAACTGGAAATGTTTTTAGACAAAGAAACTTTTTCGGGTGTGTTTTACTTCTTGCCATGTTTGTACAGTAGAAAAGTCTAAGAAAGTATTAAAATTTATATTGTATTATACTCGTATTTAACTGATTTAAAAGGCATTACTGATAAATTAATTTAAATAAGCTGTCGTGAAGGGCTTTTCATGCAAATTTTTAACAAGTAAATTATCAAGAACAAACTTTCTTTAAGAAATCTTGGTGTCAACCAATTTTCTTTAGAAAATTTTTTCACATGATGTTTTGTATCGATAAAATTTTTGTGAAAAAAATTCCATAATGAAAAGCTTTTCATATGAAAATTAAAATTTACATTTACAAAATTAAAATTTTTGATATCGAAAAATTTTTATTTAAAATTGTGAATGTTGATCTAATTTTTTTTTTTAATTTTTTATACTGATAAATTTTCCAATTTTTTTTATAAGTAAAGTTTCTGTTAAATATATTCCTTATCGATTAATAATTATATCGATAATCTAATTTTTTAAATCGATAAATTTTCTATACATTTTTTTTAAAGGTAAAGTTTCTAAAAAATAAATTTTTTACGCAATATTTTTTATATCGACATCTTTTCTATAGTATATATTCCAATATCGATAAATATTTTATAAACAGTTTCTTTGACAGAAAATCTTTCATATCAATAAATTTTCTGTAAAAGATTTTTGATAGCGCTAAGTTTTCTGTGGAAAACTGTTGATATTGTTATTTTTATACAAAACCATTTTGGTAAAATTTCTCTGGAATATTTTTTTATCGATAAGTTTTCTAAGGTATATTTTCCATATCGATAAATTTTTTGTAGCAAATTTGTCATATCGAAAAATTTTTTTAATGGAAAATTCTATTGCATTCCGATAAAAGCTCTTTCACATCAATACTATTTCTATCTATACTAATATTATAAAGAATAAAAGTTTGTGTATTTATAAAACGTAATCTCTGGAACTAATAGTCCAATTTTCAAAATTTTTTCAATAAAGTGTAGAATTAAACCACCTGACCGACTTGTATAGATTCAAGTTAAATTTGAACAAAAACTCTCAATTCTCAATTTTTGTTGATGGTTAGTAATTAATGAAATCAATTCCATTAAGTATTTGGGTATAATTCTACAGAGTAATTTTGCCTGGAACAAGTAAATATATAAACTTAAACCTAAAATAGCTCAAGCTTATGGTATTTTAAACTACATTTATATTGTGTAGGCCTCAATAATGCATAATGGCGTTGAGGCACATCACTGTTTTTTATATAAACTAGCATATACCCGCGACTTTGGCTGCGGAAAACAGGTGTTTTAAGTCGCCTGTTTGGAAGTAAAACCAAAATTAAGAATTATATTTTATTATTAAGCCATGACTTCGCAGTATGCTTTTTGTGTTATTAAGGTAGTGTTATTTCAAATTTAGACTAGTGCTATTTACATTTAATAAATCTGTATATGCAATGTTTTTTGTTTTATAATGCAACTGTTTTCAAAAAACGTGAAGGATTTGTAGAATTTGGGCTCTTTTGACTGCAATTGCAAATCGGATTGAATTATTTCTATATTTCCCCATAGTTTTTCGCAGAATACTCCGTCCTAAAAGTATAGTTTGCAACCGTATGACCTTACAGTCTTAGAGCGTTAAGGGTTCGCGATGGTAGAATTGGAACGCTAAATTGCAGTCTCAATTTATAGGAAAGTAGCCCTGTTAGCTCTTGAGAATTAAAAAGCTCTACAGAATATGATGCCACTTTAGTGTCTATGAAATTTATTCGACATCGTCGAGTGCCCCAAAATTTCATCAATCAATGATAAAATAATTATTTCTTATACCCATTCTTTATTATAGTTAACAATGCAGAATTGTTAACAGTACTACCTCTTATATTATGCTAAAATTTTATTTAAATAACCTTTAAACTGTTTCCTTTAGGAAATATTTTCTAAAAAAATTTTTCAAAGACTGGTATGGAAACTACAAATTTGAAATGTGTTTTTCTCGAAACAAGCTTTTTTGCGTTATGAGCAATAAAGGAGCAATATGTAATCGGATCAAAGTGTAAGTAGCACCTTTCAAGCAATAAAGCAATAAAAAGAAGAGTTTTGAAAATCAGAGCTACTCAAAAATTTATTTCTTGTCTGTGTGATGTCCAATTTCATTGATGTAAAGATTATTGAAAATCTATTCATTATAGCGGAGCTTTTTATTTTATTTAATTAATAAATAAATTTTTTTGAACGGACATTTAATATGTCAAAAAACTTTTCGATGGCTTTCGAAAGGAAGTAAATTAATACTCTCTGAGCCAAAATAAAATTTTGCAAATTTTGTTTCTCAGAATAATTTAACGAAAATGAAAAAGAAGAAATAAAACAAAGGAATTAGAAAATTTTCAAATTCGATTTATTAAATTATTGGAGGACAAATTCTTACCAATTCGAAGAAGTGTTACAGGACAAGTGTTTCAGTATGTTTTTGATATTACGGAAATAAACACTTTCGACATCTTCGATAAGTCGCACTGATGTTTTGACATAAATAAATGTTGAAAATTTATTTATAATTGGGGAAGTATATCAAAGATTTATTTTTCAGTTTCGTCACTCCGTCGTTTCAAGCGGACATTATATTAACCTTTTATATTCAGGCTTTTGGCATGTCCTTTCAAAAGAAGTAGAAAAGTGTTTTGAAAATCGATTCATATATTGCGGATTTAAAATTTCTTTCAAATGGACATTTTGTCTGCCCGAAGTTCAAAAACTTTTCCAGTGCGTTACAAACTAGTTTAAAGGAAGAAATAATATTAAAGATCGGGTCATAAATACCGGAGTAAAAAAAATTATTTTTCGGATGGATATTTTATCTGTCCGATATCCAAATTTTTATGAATTTTCCGCCCATTGTCAAACCTTTTCAAAAGAAAACTTAAGTTGGTTTTTTAAAATTATTTTTTAAACGGTCATTTTGCACTCCTTTCTCCCTTTTATGGCTCAAAATTTCAGAATAAAAATTATCCTATGTTGATTTTCAGTTTTCAAAATATCTGCTAACTGAAATTCATTTAAATTAGCTTGTCGGCTTAGGCGTGAGAAACTAAAAATATGTTCATACCCCGTTCTCAAAAAAAAAAAAATTTTTTGGACGGTCTGCAGTCCAAAATATTTTTTATTTTTAAGACCTTCACAGATCCTTTTGAAAGAAGAAAGAGTATTGAAATTCGGTTCATAAATGGCAGAGTTTCTAAAAAATGTATTTTTCGGGCGGATAGTTCTTTTGTCCGATGTCCAAAAATTTTTTGTTGGCAGATTCTTTACAAACCCTATCGAAAGAAAAGATCGATTCTATAAATAGCGGAATTATTAAAAAAAAAAGTTTTTTTGGACCCTTCACAAAAATGTAAAGGGTATAAGTTTGTGTTTCCGTTTGTAATTTCTACAATTTTCATTTGTGACCCTATAAAGTATATATATTCTGAATCAGAATTAATGGAAAAGTCGATTAAGCGATGTCCGTCTGTCCGTCCGTCGGTCGTTCAAATACCGTTTCTGAGAAAACCATTAGACATAGAAACTTTTTTCTTTCACCATTCTATTGCTATTGAAATTCAATAATATCGGTTCACGTATAGCTGAGATATATTCAAAATTCCGAAAAAGCCATGAATTCTTGCAATTTTGTATGGAAACTTTTGAAAAAAAAATTGTTTATTTTGCTTCAAACTTCACATACTCATTAAGCGCGGCGACTAAAAGGAAAAAAAAAATCAGATATCGGTCCATATATACTCGAGATATAGCCCAAATCGGGGTTTTCATGAAAATGTCGCGTAAGCGAACTGAAACATCTTTTTTGTGCTCAAAAGTAGTTCTGGTAATGAATTAAGGTTATATAAATATGGAAAATAAAAATTTCCGATATCGGTCCATATACACCCGAGATATAGCCTAAACCGGGTTTTTCATGAAAATATCGCGTAAGCGAATTTAAACCACTTTTTTGTGCTCAAAAGCAGTTTTTGTAATGAAATAAAGTTATATAGATATGGAAAATAAAAATTTTCATATCGGTCCATATATACCCGAGATATAGCCCAAACCGGGTTTTTCATGAAAATGTCGCGTAAGCTAACTTAAACAACTTTTTTGTGCTCAAAAGCCGTTCTGGTAATGAAATAAGGTTATATAAATATGGAAAATGAAAATTTCCGATATCGGTCCACATACACTCAAGATATAGCCCAAGTCGGGTTTTTCATGAAAATGTCGCGTAAGCGAAATGAAACATCCCTTTTGTGCTCAAAAGTAGTTCTGGTAATGAAATAAGGTTGTATTAATATGGAAACTGAAGATTTCTGATATCGGTCCATATATACCCGAGATATAACCTAGACCGGGTTTTTCATTAATATGCTTAAACAACTTTTTTGTGCTCTAAAGCAGTTCTGGTAAGAAAATAACTTTATATAGTTTTGGAAAATTGAAACTTTCGGTATCGGTCCATTTATACACGAGATATAGCCTAAACTTTGTTTTTCATGAAAATGTCGCGTAAGCGAACTAAAACAACTTTTTTTGCTTAAAAGCAATTCTGGTAACAAAATCAGGTTATATTAATATGGAAAACTAAAATTTCTGATATCGGTCCATATATACCCGAGATATAGCTAAACCGGATTTTTCCTGAAAATGTCGCGTAAGCAAACTTAAACAAATTCTTTGTGCTCAAAAGCTTTTTTGGTAATGAAAAAACGTTATATAAATATGGAAAATGAAAATTTCCGATATTGGGCCATATATACCCGAGATACCGATTTTTCCATTAAAGTTTTTTTTTATGAAGAGCAATTCTCGTTATAAAAAAGGTTACTAAAATACAGAAAATAGAAAATTCCGACATCGGTTCATATATAACCGAGCATATTTATGTCACATTTTTAAATATACTATGCATATACGAGACTATCGTGAAGGGTATTTTAGATTCGGCCCAGCCGAATATACTACACTCTTACTTGTTTAGCAATAATTTTTGAGCATGTGTTTGAATACATACGGTCCACACGCAAATTTCTTGTCTCGGCAATCGATGTTGGCAGCTGAAGCAGTTTTTGTAATGAAATAAAGTTATATAGATATGGAAAATAAAAATTTTCATATCGGTCCATATATACCCGAGATATAGCCCAAACCGGGTTTTTCATGAAAATGTCGCGTAAGCGAACTTAAACAACTTTTTTGTGCTCAAAAGCCGTTCTGGTAATGAAATAAGGTTATATAAATATGGAAAATGAAAATTTCCGATATCGGTCCACATACACTCAAGATATAGCCCAAGTCGGGTTTTTCATGAAAATGTCGCGTAAGCGAAATGAAACATCCCTTTTGTGCTCAAAAGTAGTTCTGGTAATGAAATAAGGTTGTATTAATATGGAAACTGAAGATTTCTGATATCGGTCCATATATACCCGAGATATAACCTAGACCGGGTTTTTCATTAATATGCTTAAACAACTTTTTTGTGCTCTAAAGCAGTTCTGGTAAGAAAATAACTTTATATAGTTTTGGAAAATTGAAACTTTCGGTATCGGTCCATATATACACGAGATATAGCCTAAACTTTGTTTTTCATGAAAATGTCGCGTAAGCGAACTAAAACAACTTTTTTTGCTTAAAAGCAATTCTGGTAACAAAATCAGGTTATATTAATATGGAAAACTAAAATTTCTGATATCGGTCCATATATACCCGAGATATAGCTAAACCGGATTTTTCCTGAAAATGTCGCGTAAGCAAACTTAAACAAATTCTTTGTGCTCAAAAGCTTTTTTGGTAATGAAAAAGCGTTATATAAATATGGAAAATGAAAATTTCCGATATTGGGCCATATATACCCGAGATACCGATTTTTCCATTAAAGTTTTTTTTTATGAAGAGCAATTCTCGTTATAAAAAAGGTTACTAAAATACAGAAAATAGAAAATTCCGACATCGGTTCATATATAACCGAGCATATTTATGTCACATTTTTAAATATACTATGCATATACGAGACTATCGTGAAGGGTATTTTAGATTCGGCCCAGCCGAATATACTACACTCTTACTTGTTTAACAATAATTTTTGAGCATGTGTTTGAATACATACGGTCCACACGCAAATTTCTTGTCTCGGCAATCGATGTTGGCAGCTGCCACGTTAATAATTGCCAATCATATTGCCCGTGTGAACGGGTAGTGATGGAGATTTTTAATAACAAATAATTATCAAAAACAACCATTAACACATAAGTGAATGGTTTTTACTTCATTTGAGGTGTGATGCTGTAAAAGCGAAATGTAATAGTGCTTCAGATTTTTGACATTCATAACAAACCTCATTAGATGTCTTTATCTCAAAATACAGCGAATATCTTGCCATTTTGTGTGATACTATAAAATACGTTTTATTAGAAAATGTGTAACCATCATATGAATACTGCATATAATGTTCTATATATTTTTGGCACAATAATGTTACAAACATAATATATTTGACTCTCCCAGTGGTTTCTATTTCGTTTAAATTCTTTGATCATCATGATTTTCTCAACAGTATTTACGTTTATTTTATAAAAAATTTCATTTAAATTAATATCAACGCCCAGAAATTGTAAAAGCCATAACAGAAATATTTGACATTAATTTAGTCAAGTAAATTCAGTACTTTTATCAACAAATATTTGCTTATAAAACGAGTGCGCGCAACAACATCACTTTTAAACTATTTTGCATAGTTTTTTGTTTGAAGAACTAAAACTACACCCAAACTCTGGATATTTGAAACTGTTTTTGTAAAGACATGCAATATGATTTCCTTGCTTCTTTCTGCCGTTTACAGTTCTTCGAATTTTCTTATTGCCAACAAACACTAACAAGAGTTGAAATATTGAAGATTAATGTTTCACAGTTTCTACTGCTTCTTAAAATTTTTTGAAGAATTTCTTTTACATAAATTGGAGTTAAATTGTTGGCACCTCTTGGCAGAGTTTAATTTTAGCTTTATGCTTATTAATTTTATCCGATTACAATAACAAATTGTATTGATTAATTTTTTTGATTTTATTTCCTTGCAGAAACTGAATAATCTTTGTGATTAGGACGTGTTGTACCCAAAACGCTCTAATGCAGACGATATGGTAAGTTCAGAATATAAAATAATCTTTCTTGCTTAGTAAAATAATAATTAATTTTTTAATCTAAATAATATAGATAAATGGCCAGATCAGGGCTTTTATGGCCCTTATACAGGCATTGTTCCATGTTCCTGCAACATACCTTTTAAAAAAATAAAATAAAAAAAAAAAAACAAATAGTTATTTTGCAATGTTGGTGATATGGGGTTAACTGTTGTTGACTTTCTAGTATCGAAGGTATATACACTGGATACTATACAGTCGAATGAACAATTAAGTTAACTTCGGCCTCACCAGCACAGCAGAAATAGCATTTGTACATGATCTTTCTATCGCAATGGCGGAAAACTTTAGAATAGACTTTTGCAACATACATGGGCTGAGAACGAACTTATTCTCCGTCTATGGTCACACGTGTCTCCATCGGCCGGATATTTTCGCCCTATGTGAAACCCAGGTAACTGAGAATGCTGATCTACAGGATTTTCATATACCTGGGTATCAATTCCTATCCCTCTTTAACTTCCATCGGGGCCTTGTAATTTACATTCGCAATGAAGTTTTGTTCCAATACCAGCAACCAATAAGCATGCATGATTGCGAATTTTCCTGTCTTTGGGTAAAATTCAAAATCAGGTCACACTTCTTGTACTTCGGGTTTCTTTACAGAAGTCCAAACGCGGGAAGGGATACCACCTTTTCTGGTTCCGATGCCCTTTCCGACTCTATATCGATGATCCTGAAAGATTTTCCGAGCAGTAAAATCATTGTTGCTGGTGATTTCAATGTTCACAACTCATCCTGGCTCCGTCATTCGAGTCATACAACTCCAGAAGGCCAATATGTTGAGTTATTCGCTGCGCACAACCATCTAGCGCAATTAGTTAATGAGTCAACGCATATTCCATGTGTTGAAGGGCACCATTCAAACACACTTGATCTATTCATAACTTCACGCCCTGAAAAGTACGAAGTCAAAGTTAGTGCGCCTCTCGGCAATTCGGATCATTGCATCATTTCTGCCTTCTTTTCGGCCTCTGAACTTCGCAACGTTTCGAAATCAGCTACGAAATAATCAAAATTTATCTACGAAAAGGCTCGTTGGGCTGAGCTCAACCAATTCTATGGGCATTTTAATTGGAAACTCTGCTTTCTAGACAATGACATAAATGCTTCAGCAAAAATGGTTGCAAGCAATTCCTGCTTGCCGGAAAGCAATCAGCCACTTCTCGAGCTCGAAAGCCACTTCTCGAGCTCGAAAGATTATCTGTAACTATGCCGAAGATATTCTTCCGGGCGCGAGCAGTTAAAAGGGGTTTGGAAGACCTCGATATAAACAAAACTCCTGGACCGGATGGCATTCCAGCACTGGTCTTGAAGCAGTGTTCTTCTACGCTTGCGCGTCCATTAGCACGCCTCTTCAGCATACTTTACCATGCTGGTGAGTTTCCATCGTGCTGGAAGGTTGCTAATATAACACCAATACCCAAATAACCCCGAAAATTACCGCCCAATTGCAATTTGCTCTACACTCTCCAAAGTAATGGAAAACATGGTTAACCATCACCTTATGAGGTATCTGGAGTCGCATAAACTACTTTGTGATCGTCAATATGGATTTCGTAAGGGTCGTTCAACTGGCGATCTTATTTCATATCTCTCAGAGAAATGGTGCCAGTTAATCCATCATTTTGGCGAAAGTAAGGTGGTAGCTCTGGGTATCTCCAAAGCGTTTGACAGAGCGTGGCATGGTACACTATTGGCAAAACTTACTGCTTTTGGTGTCGGTGATGACTTCTCTGGGTTTATATCGAGCTTTCTCAGAGACCGCTCTATACGAGTTGTTATAGATGGGTCTTCATCAAACGAGTTCAAGATTAATTCAGGGGTACCGCAAGGCTCCGTTCTTTCTCCTACCCTATTTCTTATTTTCCTCAACGACCTTCTCTACCAAACTTCCAACCCTATCCACTCTTTCGCGGATGACAGCAGCATTTGTCACTCGTAGTCTTTTAGCCAGCCTATCAGGGATCGCTGCCAAGAGTCTAAATATGAATGATTTACTGAATAGTGATCTTCTATTAATCTCTGAATGGGGTCGTAAAAACAGGGTCGCCTTTAATGCTCGTAAGACCCAGTGTTGCTTATTGACGCACAAACAAACGACCGCAAATGCTGCTTCATCTGTACTCATGGATGGTAAAAATATTGAACAATCGGATGCTCTTAATGTTCTTGGAATGAAGATACAGTGTGATGTTCGCTGGACTGATCATATTTTTCATGTCTCTAAAGAAGCATTCAAGTGCCTCGGTTTTTTGAAACGGTGTAAGATGTACTTCACTCCATCCGATCTCTTTACTACTTACCACCCACATCTGACCGAAAATGGAATACAACTCTCATGTTTGGGCCAGTGCCTCAGAGTCTATTTTGGGGTTACTCGACCGTGTGCAGGAGAGGGCGAAGAAGCTCATCGGTGACAGTAGGGTATCCAACTCTATTGACTCACTGGAGCATCGACGCAGTGTGGGATGCGTTACTCTGTTCTATCGATACTACAATGGTTTTTGCTCTGACGAGATTAGGGATCTTGTTCCCGAAACGCACACATTTTTACGTAGCACGCGTTCATCGTCTAGAGCTCACCCATTTGTGGTCGATTGCCCGGGGAATCGTACTACGCATTACAGAGAGAATTCGTTTTTCAGCCGTACTACTCTTCGTCTGTGGAATAAGTTGCCTGCAGACCTGTTTCCTGTCTGTTATAACGTTGGAAAGTTCAAGTCAACTGTTCACAAAGACTACTCCCTCTTTCCCCTTCCTCACAACCTATTTTTTTAGTTCTGGTACAATGCACTGCATATGTAGGGGTCATGCTCTGAGTACTGGTCCAATATAAAAAAAAAAAAAAAAAATTTTTTTGCTAAAATCTTTTCACTTTTAAATGCGTGGTAAATAGCGTGGGTCGATTTGGAAGGATCGAAATTTTTCGATATTGTGCCATCGATTTATCGATCGTTTTTGGCGTCAGGACAAAAAGTTCTACTACGATATATCAAAAAGATTATTTTAGAGGCGACCACATTTTATTTCAATTTCATTAATAAATAATTCAAGTTCATCAAAAATAATTGAAAATAATATTTCATATATAAATTTCACTTAGGAAAAGTTATATTTTGTTGTACCAACCAAAAAACCTTCAAAATAAAACTTGAAAAAAAATAAAGCCACATTGAAAATTAGTTTTGTGATATGTTTTGGTTAAACTTTTTTATCCTAATGTGAAAAGCTATCGACAAATCGATAAAGGCAAAATATCTATTGCCAAATTGCCCCAAGTTGTTAAAGTATTAATATATTTTAGTTGTAATATCGCAAAAAATCATACGCAACAGCACACGGGTACACAGTAAGAAAAAGCTCGTACTAAATTTAAGTATTTCTTACTTGCTTGCGAGTCGTACTCAAAACTGTAAGTACGAATAACTCACAAGTATATTTAAAATAAGCAGAAAACCGGATTGTTCAAGAAAACCAATTCTGCAATGTCTTATAATAAGTATAAATTTCTTGAAACAATTGTAGGATTCTAGAATCGAGTAAAAACCCAAAACATGGATATAAATACATATACAAGTGTGGATAAATTGCTGAGAGATAGGAATAAAACTTTCGCTTAGAAAAAAAAAATTGTTTTTGTGTACATGTGAAATATTATTTCAGCATTTTTCTTTTCGAGTTCTCATTAATATACTTATTATAAGGTAATATATAGTTAAATGTTTGAAAATATGTTCGAAAGATTTCCAAATCTACTGTTGATAAGGATAACTTCTATGAAATGTCGACATATATACAGCGAGGAAACGCAAAATAAACCAATGTATATTTTTTGATTGGTATAAATACAAATGGCTAATACAGTAAATAATAATATACTCAATTGTTCTTACTTCAAGTACGGATTCGGGATTGAATCTACTCTAAAATTCTTGAATCAATCGCATTTTAAGATTGATTCGATCTCAGGTTTTTTCAAATCCATCTTATTATCGGCTTATTGCAAGTACGGATTCGGCATTAAATATATCTGAAATTAAGTATTTAGAGCTTGAATAATTGAATAATTCGTACTTGAATCAAGAGCACCGTACTTGATTTAAGAAAATCCATACTTTAACACCGCTTGAGATTGATTTAAATACGGATGGATTGAATTTTTTTTCAGTGTAGTAGATATTCAGGAATATTTTTACACCGTTTTTTTCTATATACGTGGGCTGTTTGACAACTCCCTGGCTTTATCAATTTCCTGCGCAATAGCTTTAAATACGACACTTCTGTCGCCAATTGTCAGCTTGACTGTCAAGTTCTAATCAACGTCCGTATTTTAGTTTGTGTTTGATAGCCATTAAAAACAAACTCGTGAATATTAACAAAACTTGAACAAAATTTAATGCTAACTAAGCATAATTTTTTGCATAGAAAACCATGGCTGAAATCAAGGAAAGGTTTAAGTAGTAGGGTTCTTTTTTGTTCATAGCAGTACAACTAACTGCACGGTCACCCAAAAGTGGTGCTCACGGCAGAAGTCATCGATAAAATTCATGGACACATATTGAACGATTTGTTTTAAAAGTATGTGAGGTGGCTGGAACTGTAGGCATTTTTACTAAGAGAATACTTCACATTTTAATGAAAATTACAGCCTCTAAAAGACAGGTTTTTATGCCGTTTTATAACGGTAGGCCAAACATGGAAATATTACATTATCCCAGACACCAAGAAACAATCAAACAGTGCGGTTTACCGCGTGAATATGCATCTAAGAAGGTCAAGGTAGGTCCATGCCATCCAATAAGGCCATGATAGTGGTTTACGATACTCGCAGTGCCACATGGATTACCTAGTGAAGTCTAGAAACATTGCCAGCGAATATTATTCAGAGCTTTTAGACATATTCGATATTATTTAAAAGCAAAACCGTACAAATTTGACGGAAAAAAGTGCTATGGTAGAACTCAGTAACTTTTACTCCACCCAGCATATTCTCTAGACTTAACTTTTTGCGACTATTTCCTTTTCTCAAATCTGCAAAATGGCTGGGTGATAAGAAATTTATTTGTGTCGAATGAAGAGTTCAATACCGAAACTAACGCCTATTTTGAGAGCTTTCAAAAAATCTATTATATGACAAAACAAAAAAGTTTGAATACCGTTTAACTAAATGCGTTTATTTAAAAGGATATTACTTGAAAACAAAATTCTTATACATATGTCTAAAGAATTTTTTTTTATCAAAATAGTCGAGTAAAATTAAAAAATTAAAAACTTTTCGACGAAAATAACAATTTTTTTCTTGTTACCAACAAACTCAAGACTTTGCAAAATAAACTTTTCATGCGTCAAAGCGGTGTAAGTATTTTAAATTACTGTTTTTTATGTGCATGAAATTTTATTACAAAAATTTAATACATTTTTTTTACTGATTTTTTAATTTTGTTTAAAAAAATTTTCTAGAGAAAGATTTGTTGATTTTTTTTTATATTGGTAAAATTTGTGCAAAAATTGTTCTTTATCAAAAGATTTTCATTATCAATAAATTTTCCATAAAAAAGTTTTGTTATTAATAACTTGTACATTTGTATATGAACAATCTTTTTATCATTAACTTTTTCTAAAAAGATTTTGTTATCAAAAAATTTTCTAAAACAAGCCATTTTTATCAATAAACTTTGTATAGAAACCTTTTTTATCACACAAATTTTCTACGGAAACTTTTTGCTTCCAATTAATTTAATAACGAAATTTTGCGTTCTCAATAATATTGTTTTGGTATACTTTTGTTATAAATAAATTTTTTGAAGAACATTTTCTAAATAGATAAATATTGTGCAAACATTTCTTGTTATCGATAAATCTGTCTATCTACGTTTAAAATTTCATCAAAATAAGAAAAGAATAAAGAAGAATAAACTGTATCTCCAAGATTTTTCCGTCCTAACTTTGAAGAGATATAAAGCTTTTGTGGGTTTGTAGACGCAGTTATATCCGTATTTTCAATTTCATAAAAGTAGCTCGATAGCTTTTAGTATACAAAGCTGTTGTATTTCTTTGCACGCAATTCTGTCAAATTTGAAAATTTCATCCGTATCTAATCCGCCGTTTAACCTAAATTTTTGATAATTATAAGAAAAGATGTGCAAACAGAAAATTGTTTGTGTGATGTAAAATATGTATATATTTATGTGATGTGATTTTGTAGTACAAAATGTGTATACAGAATGCTTCGGTTGGCAATCGGTGATAAATCAATCTGCATAAATTTGTCTATTAGAAACATGTGTTTTTCTCAAATCGATTCCTGCCAAAGAAAAAGTTTGTTCCTGGGACTTGTTAGTAGTAATTAAAAAGAACATTTTTATTAGAATCATTGGAAATTATATTTTAGATCCTAGGCCTAAATTTCTAAAAAGCACTTCGAGTAAAAGATTGTGTGATAGCAAGCCAAAAGGATTAAGTAATTTAATTTTTTTTATAGATGTTACTCCGAAATCATCGATATTAATTGACTTATATATTTTGAATTGAACAAGAACTGTTTTTAAAATTAAATTATTAGTATCTTTGACTACGATGTGAACTATTTCAGTTAAAACAGTCTCAATCGGGTAAGATTGAGATTGAGGGTGATTTTACCGATATATTTTGCGCAAAATAAAACTTTTTGTCTAGCACTGCACTACAGGTCAAATGAATAGTTTTTGAGGCAAAACATCAATTTTGAAAGAGTACTACTTCCAAAAAATTATAATGGCATTTTGTAATAAACATTTTTAAATACCCAAAAATACAAAAACGTGAGTCAGGTGACAACCCATGTCTTAAAGCCAAGTTGTAGTTTTTTTCGGTTTGTTTTGTTCTCTGACATTCAGCTTTATAATCTCTAACATTTACTGCATTGGTTAACAAAATATTATGATTGTATACATTTTGTATAAAATCGAAAATATTAATTCAGGTATGTAAAAAAATGTTATTAATAAGCTTCATAAAAATGTTACTGTTGCAAATTTTTTGTTTAACCAGTGTGTTGTATGTTCTGCGTAGTTTTGGTTATTGACCGCGTTTATCTTGGAGTAGTACTTTGTTTATTGGGACGTATTTGTTGAGCAATATGTATGTGGAGAAAGGTAATGATGTGTACTTTTATGGGGTTGTAATTTGAACTGCAGCCCAACTTCTTTGTTGGGTACAACGAGGGAAGTGCCAGGCAAAAAAGAAAACTTGCTTCGGAAGTATCGTTCGTACAGGGTCACGATACCAAATTATTGGTTCATGCTGCTTCAATATCAGCTTGTGTATCAAATGCAAATGATTTCAACTTTTTTTTTATCCTCATTTCAGTCTACAAATATGGGAAAAGTTTTAATCTCCAATGACAAAAAACCATTACCACTATCCCCCGCGGAAGCATTACTATTTTTGATAGAAAATAATTTAACAAAGCTACAGTCATATTTACATCAGCCTTTACATTTACATAGGCCTTTACGGCCTAATCTGATGGTGGACCGGTTCCAGGGGCCAAATTCCGCAACGATGAATTTTGAAATGTTCACCAATTTCAGTGTTCACTTTTGATTTTTGAGCCCGCAATGGTGAGAATGAATAATTTTGACATTTAAAGTGTACACTTAATAATAATTTTTTCACTCAAAAATCTTCGGTGAATTTTAGTTTTTTGTAAAATATTTTGAACTTGAAAAAAAATAAACAAAAGGATTATGTATGTATATTAAAACTACCTATTCAACAACTTATGTGACACAGTTAATTTGACAAACCAGCTATCATTCAGCCTGAAGAAACACATTCAGCGCAATAAAATTCATTGTTTTTTACGGAATCGCTTTTTAATGAAAAGTGAACACTGTGTCTGTCAGTGAATTTTATTTTGAGTGTTCACTGGTAAAAAAAACTCATAGTTGCGGAATCTGGCCCCTGAAAAGTATTTTATATCTTCTATTAGAAATACATACGGTGTGTATTTTGCCCAGCCCTGATAATATATTATACTATCAATAAACAGTTTACAAAACATTTTTTATATTTTTTTTTCTATAGCAAAATGACAACAAATGATTAATTCACAATAAAAAAGTTCTAATAAACAAATCATAATTAACATTCACGTTTACCTATGGGTATGCAGAACTATTGACATATTTTTAATCTCACATAGAAAGGTTCTAATCTGCATAATTGCAACCTTATTGAATAAATAAAGAATATATAGCAAACATATTTACGAATATGTAACTTTTATGCACAATGCCTGTAAAACTGGTACCAATAAAAATATTCCATTAAATCTCTGTGACGAGGTGCATTTATGCAAGATGAATTAGAATTACAGAAAAATTTCAAATTCTGAAATAATGAGAGCTATTGTCTTTCTACCTAAGAATATGTGTAGTTTAAGGTTGCCAGCGCACGCAAATAATAAGAAATACATAAATACAAATAATAAAAAATTGCAAATTGGAGGAAAATAATGACAAAAAGAAAAAAAAAACTCCCGAGCTTGATGGCACATCTACAATGACGAGTGGACGAATTTTGAAACAGCACGTTGCCCCCGAATTAGTAAAGTCTGTACTTATTATCAAGTTTATCATTATTTACTCACAAGTCAAAAAACAGCTGATGTTTCCTATTTGTCTGTACGTTGACATGTCATAGGTGCTAGACTAATCGTCGTTTTGTTAACTTGGACCAGTACCCAGCGGATAACCCCTACACATGCAGAGCATTGTACCAAAACTAGGAAAATAGGTTGTGAGGAGGGGGAAAGAGGGAGTAGTGTTTATGAACATTTGACTTGAACTTTCCAACGTTATAGCAGAAGACACGTCTGTAGGTAACTTATTCCATAGGCGAAGCGTGTGGCCGAAAATCGAATTCTCTCGTTAATGCGTTGTACGATTCTCCGGGCATATGACCACAAATGGATGGAGCCTGGACGATAACCGCGTGTTACGTAAAAATGTGTGGGCTTCGGGAACAAGATCCCTAATCTCGTCAGAGCAAAATCCTTTATAGTAACGATAGAGTAACACACACTACACTGCGTCGACAATCGATGAAAACTGTGTGCAGTCCAGCGAACATCGCACTGTATTTTCATTCCAAGAACATAAATAACACCCGATTTCTCAATACTTATACCATCCATGAGTACAGATGAAGCAGCATTAACGGTCGTTTGTTTGTGTGTTAACAAACAGCACTTGGTCTTACGAGCGTTAAAGGCGACTCTGTTTTTGCGACCCTATTCGGAGATTAATAGAAGATTATTATTCAGCGAGTCATTCATATTTTGTCTTTTGGCTAGGCTTATAACTGAAAGAGTACGAATGGCAAATGCTGCTATCATCTGCGAAAGAGTGGAGAGGGTTGGAAGTTTGATATAGGAGATCGTTGTGGTATATAAGAAATGGTGTAGGAGAGAGAACTGAGCCTTGTAGTTCCCCTGAATTAATCTTGACCTCGTTTGATTGAACCCTATCTATAACAACTCGTATAATGCGGTTTAAAAAATGCTAGTACTATTAGTAGTTAGTGAATTAGTAAATAAAATTAAAACATATTTTTAGTCTAATTTTATAATTAAAAGGAACTGAATTTTTTTCGCAACAAAAACATACTTTTTCTTTGAAATATTTTTTGCCTGCCTAATTAACGTGTATAATTCCTTTTTGCCTGCGCTTAATTTAATGTTCTCGGTTTCTATTTCTTTTGAGGTGGTTAATGATGTGCAACTGCCACAAATCACAGCAAAACACAAAGGATTACAAAAGCTGTTTAAAAATTATATGTGGTTAAATTGAAAAAATCTAAATTGAATTCGAAATACAAATAAAGAAACGCAGTCAAAACCAAATTTCATTTAGAAGCAAAAATAATAGTTTCTTGTATGTTTTCTGTGGCTTCTAAAAAAATTGTAAAATGCAACTAATTCCTATTGCCAACGAAGTATCATACTAGCTTATGGCGAAATGACATAAAAAGTAGACCATCACAGCACGTTTCAAATAAGCCACCAAAGACCAAAAATACAACTGCAGAGAAAATGGATTTTTATATGAAATTGTGGAAAAAAATTTTGTATGAACAAAAAAACTAAAAAATAAAAAAATAAATTAAATGAATAAAAAATATACAACACGTGCAGTGGTTGGTATAGAGCATTTTTCAAACAACTTGTAGTTGGAGCAACGCATTGTTAGAAACGTTTGATGTTGGCCATTGAATTTAATGTTTGGTTTCAGCTTTAATAAATGACATGTCTCTTTTTAATAGGGATCTCCTTCAAAAAGTAGGTCCTTGCATACATGAAAAGAGAAAACGTTTGTGTACGACGTTTTTAAATCAGAAACTTAACTGAGCCGAATATAACTTTATTCCAATTATTTCAATGATCCATGTTGAAAGTTGTTGTAAAGCATTAGTGCCACAATTTTTACGAAATTGTGTAACAACTGACAACATATCCCATATCGTTTATTTTAATAATGTATTTGCTAAAAGTGATTGATGTAATTATAATAAAAATAATTATACACATAAAAGTGTTTGACAGAGGTATAAAACTTTAAGTTGGCAGCATTAGGTTAACTGGTGGACATTTCAACAATTGAAGCCACACGATCACCTAGCAAAACCTTAGATTCGGTGCATGGGACCAATACTAGATTGTCCTTGATCCCCATTTTCATAACCAAATTTTGTTTGAATGGGTACATCGATGTCAAACTGCCGACACTGTTATATCCAGAATAAGTTACTGTTTAGTCTGCTTTATGGGTTGTTGGCATAATTGGTCTGTGCTTGTTCAAAAACGGTGCTGGCGAGAACGTTACAGTGAATGGTGGCCACTATAGAAACATGATTACTGAATTTTAGCTCTTCAATTGAACAGTCATATCCAGCAGCTGTGGTTTAATAAGAGGACTCAACATATCACATAGCTCGTGCCACAAAGGAAACGTTTGGTAACCGCATAATTTCATGTTTAGGTCTCTTGAATTGAACCCTAAAATCGTAAAATTAACGCTGCTAGACCTTTTTCTGTAAAGATATGTGAAGCTCAAACTAATTAACCACTTGAATGAGAATATTCGCCGCGCTATTGTCGATTTATGTCCACAAATGTTGAAAAAAGGCGTAGAAGGTTGAACCGCCAGATAAGTACACGGTCGAGCACGCTGTGGCGTTCATATGCTAGAAGTCATATTTAAATTAAAATACCAGAATGTAATTATTCGAATAAAGAAAATTTCATGTCAATTTAAAAAATTCATCTGTGTTTATTCTATGTTAAGCTTTTATACCGCTATAAAACACCCTTTACAACTTCAAGCGTTCATAACTGGACTGATTTTACCTGAACCCGTTTTGAGATATAATATAAAAACAAATCTATCTTAGTTTATGCAAGATCTATGTGAAATTTTGCGTACAAAGCGTACATGAGGAGTAAAACGCTTAAGAAATGAGCAAAGAAAATAATTCATAATTCAAAAATAATTGAAAACATGAGTTCTAAGGAAATCTAAAATATGATAATAAGAGAATGAGTGGATATCAATAACTTTTTCTATAACTCATTTAATCTGAATTTAATAACAGTTGTACCTTTACAAATGTACATATCTGTATATAGCTCTTTGAAATACTTAGCACAGGTCAGGCATCTCAATTTTCTTTGGTATGTCTAAGGTAATTGCTCGTATAAGTCACAGTTTTTACATTTTTTTCAAAAGTCCAACAACGTTCATAGTTTAAACTTAAAATCTTGAATTTCACGAGTAAGTTTATTTTACTTTTATTTTGGTTTTAAGGGAATAATTTGACCATTTAGAGCAGGAGCGTTCAAGCCCTATGCGCTTGGTGCTCATTTGTTTTTGTAAAAGCACTTAGCCATAGGATGTGCGGTTTAATATACAAATGTGTGTGTACACACACAAGTGCAAAGTAATAACACTTTCGTGTGCTTTGCTTATTAAATAAAATTAGTGTTTCTTTAAATGTGTTGGTGTTTTCTCTTCTATATATAAAACTTTTGGGCACCCCTGATTAAAGTTCGAACTCTTGTTTCTTTTTTCATATCCAGCAATTATATTATTGTTGGGTTTCTTTAAACGTAAAGTTTATGGATCGTGTTATGGCTTCAGCACCTATCAACAACATTAATAATTTTATTTTACACGCTTTGTTTGTTTTCTTTGTCAGTTTTGATAATGCTATCATACTTTTATTACAAACTTTTTATGATGCCAGGTGGTATTCGTAATATTAGCTAATTTGAAACTTTTTGAACTATGACTGAAAAGCAACTTGGTGGATCAAATTTAAATTTTATTCAAGTTTAACAAAACTGCAATTAAACTAAGTTTAACTTTCCTTTCACAAACTGATACTGCCT
Organism: Thecocarcelia acutangulata; assembly: GCA_914767995.1. Taxonomy (NCBI): domain Eukaryota; kingdom Metazoa; phylum Arthropoda; class Insecta; order Diptera; family Tachinidae; genus Thecocarcelia; species Thecocarcelia acutangulata. The sequence goes on along the minus strand of OU612094.1, from coordinate 105,160,434 downwards.
TAAAGATGCTCATCCCATGTAACAATTGTTTGAAAACATTTACAACCATTTGTCATGCTCTTTCAAAGACTTTTATTTATTCATCGTTGGGTAAGTGATGAAAACACATGTGGCTTTATATTGTATTTTTTCATAAATTTATTAAGCATTATTGTTGGACGAAACATGATAATACAAGTTTTTCAATTGCAATTGAACAAAAAAGAGATGACCTCCTTGAATTTAAAATATATATTGCTAATTTGCAATTGTGATGAAAGTATTGATATTCGTATTAAAGTAAAGTATTAATTTCGTTCACCAACACATCTTCATTTTTTTTTCTAAATAGCACAGCTTTAAGTCATGTAAGAGTCCGGAATCTGAAATACAAATTCTCCGAGTCATTTTGAGTTTGAGTGGGTTCTTCGTAAAGGTAAAGTTAAAAGGGAGTAGTGTTTGTGAACATTTGACGTGAACCTTCCAACGTTATAACAGACAGGAAACACGTCTGCAGGCAACTTGTTCCACAGACGAAGCGTACGGCCAAAAACCGAATTCTCTCTGTAAAGCGTAGTACGATTCTTGGGGCAATCAACCACAAATAGATGAGCTCTGGACGATGAACGCGTGCTACGTAAAAATGTGCGCGTTTCGGGAACAAGATCCCTAATCTCGTCAGAGCAAAATCCATTGTAGTAACGATAGAACAGAGTAACGCACCTCACACTGCGTCGATGCTTTACCGATGAGCTTCTTCGCCCTCTCCTGCTAACCCCAAAATAGACTTTGAGACACCGGCCCAAACATGAGAGTTGTATTCCATTTTCGGTCGAATGTAGGTGGTATAAATAGTAAGGAGATCGGATGGAGTGAAGTATATCTTACACCGTTTCAAAAACCCGAGGCACTTGAATGCTTCTTTAGAGATATGAAAAATGTGTTCAGTCCAGCGAACATCACACTGTATCTTCATATCAAGAGCATCCGATTCCTCAATATTTATACCATCCATGTGTACGGATGAAGTAGCATCTGCGGTCGTTTGTTTATGTGCTAATAAGCAACATTGGGTCTTACGAGCGTTAAAGGCGACCCTATTTCTACGACCCCACTCGGAGATTAATAGAAGATCACTTATCAGTGAACCATTCATATTTAGCCTTTTAGCAGCGACCTCTGATAGGCTGGGTCTATAACTAAAAGAGTACGAGTGGCAAATGCTGCTGTCATCCGCGAAAGTGTGGATAGGGTTGGAAGTTTGATAAAGAAGGTCATTCAGGAAAATAAGAAATAGAATAGGAGAGAGAACGAAGCCTTGTGGTACCCCTAAATTAATTTTGAACTCGTTTGATGAAACCCCATCTATAACAACTCGTATAGTGCGGTATCTGAAAAAGTTCGATATAAATCGAGAAAAGTTATCACCGACACCAAAAGCAGTAAGTTTTGCCAGTAGTGCAGCATGCCACGCTCTGTCAAACGCTTTGGAGATACCCAGAGCTACCACCTTACTTTCGCCAAAATGATGGATTGACTGGCACCATTTCTCAGAGAGATATGTCAGAAGATCTCCAGTAGAACGACTCTTCATGTTGGTTATTAGTATTTCAATAAGAGCATGTGGTACAGAGGTTGCCCACTACTGTGCAATAAAAGTGAAATGATTGAGTAAAGAGTTAGAATGCAAGTGACAAAAATTCATTGTTTACTTTAAAGAAACTTTAAAAGCTACATTTTCTGCTGCTTTGCAGAACAAATAAAAATTGACAATTCAAATCTGACGGTACTAAAATTTCTGTGGTACCAAAATCATACAAAAAATTATACGTTAAATTGTAAATGTAGTAAAATAAAAATTATAAATAGCTTGTTTTTCTATGTTTCCCAGCTATCTATATGTCGACATTTCATAGGAACAACCCTAATCATCAGTAGACTTTGGAAATTTTTTTTTTTTTGAAAGATATTCTCAAACATTCAACTTTATATCCCAACAATATATATTGTTGGGATATAAAGTTGAATGTTTGAGAATATCTTTCAAAAAATTTCCAAAGTCTACTGATGATTAGGGTAGTTCCTATGAAATGTCGACATATAGATAGCTGGGAAACATAGAAAACAAGCTATTTATAATTTTTATTGGTATAAATGGTAGAAGCTAAAAATAGCGAATAAAAAACTTAATTGTAGTAAAATAAATAATTAATATAAAATGTATAAAATTCAATGTTAATTTTAACTATAAAAGTTGTTCTCAATTGTGCACATGCACAATTTAAATATTTTAATTCCTTAGGCATATGCACAGTTTAAGTTCTAAACCAAGTTTGGACAGGCTACTTAAAACTTTATGGAGGTTTTGGCTTAAAATATATGTCCGATTTAATAAGTCTTTAGTAGAATAATTCATACAAGCCTCTTAAACATAGTATGTAAAAGGAACTATGAAAATTCCTTTTAATAAATGAAATCTTACTTAAAAAAATGTGTTATGTACAAAAATAGTTAGAACATACTATGATACTATTTTGTTATATTTTACACTATTAAAATATATGTATATTTTGCTTAAAAATGATTAATTTTACTTGATGACGATGTTTGGACGATAGGCGATAACCATATTGACGATTTTAAGTTTTTTTTCTGCCGAATTTAACGAATTTAAAACAGATTTGTCTAGCATCTATGCCTCCACCCTCGCTTACACATGTACGACATCTTATCAAAAAATCATTCATTACTACCTGAAGCGTTGCAGCAGGAATTTTATCATTTAAATCATCCAAATTTGTTGGGTTTCTTTTGTAAACTTCTTGTTTGCGATAGCTCTACAAAAATAATCACAGTACAGTGAGGTAAGGAGACCTGGGTCGCCAACGGAATGTGGAGTTTCTTGAAATCAGTTTATTAGGAAATTTTTGCCTCAATTCTGTGACAAGTTACTCCATCTTGTTGAAAGGGATTCTCCCTCGGCGAATAATTCTAGAAAGAAAACCTCTTTCAACATTATTAAGTAACGGTCTCCATTGACCGCAACAACAAGACCGTTTTCTTCAAAAAAGTAAGGCCCGACAAAGAACCTTGAAGAAACTGCACACCACACTGTGATGCGAATTTAAGGATGTAATTGCATCTGATTGAGTATCTGTGGGTTAGAATTACTCCATATTCGACAATTTTGTTTGTTAACATTGCCGTTTAAATCAAAACGTGCTTCGTCAGACAAGTCGTTTTCATCCATCATGACACCATTTGAACGATCTTCTCACAAAATTCCAAGCGAATCGGGAAGTCTCTAGGGTCCAGTTTGTTTGTTAACTGAATCTTATATGGAAATAAGTATAAAGCTTGGTGCAAAAGTGTCTGCAGTGACAGTCTGCTGACACCCATATGAGCAGATAAGCTCCTTGTCGAAACTCTAGGATTGGATCGTATGGCAGTAGCTACAGCAGCGATAGTTTCCTGCGTTCGAATTGAAGGATTTCGATGATAAGGCCTTCTTGCGATTGTGCTACGCTCAGCAAAATTCTTCACTCATTGCCTCATTATAGTCCATCTGCTGTAATGTACTTTCTTCGTCCGCGTGTTTTACAATGTAGATTAACCAAGCGCCACTCGTAATGTAGGCCTCACTTTGTAATGTCGCCACTCCTTTGTAATGTCATGTCATGCTTTAGTTTCTACGTAAATTACGCCAGGTGTTGAGTAAACTACACCAACGAGATGGTATTAAAGACATAGCATAACTATGTCGGTTTAAAACTTCTCCGGTCTACGGGAGCCTTTCGGTGCTAGCAAACAGTCGGTGTCGGGGTTCGGGACCTTCGATTTTAAACGTTCTACTTACAAAAAATTTTATTATCAGACTCCCTTTTTAAGTTATTTTATTACTCAGGAAAATTAAAGTGAATGGAAAATTGAATTAGGTTAGTTAAATGAAATGGAAATACATGAACTCAAACAAAGCCCCTGTCATGTATTTATATGAGTAGTTACACTAATCAAATGCTACTGTTAAATTCTACGTCCGTGTTAGTAGATTTCTCAGGTGATGTTGAGAAATCGCGCCTCTAAACCCACCCTACCATGATCCTATTAGCGTAAAAGATTGACTTAGGATCCCATTTTTTTTTTATCCTAACATATTATCACACTATAGAGAACGAAATTATATTTTAGTTATTCATTGGTAACTTCTGACAATTTATTGTAGGCAAAAAAAAACTTATTGATTAATCCTTAATCACTATCGTATTCCAGATATAGCTGGTACAAAAAATATACAAAATAATATTTGATCTTTGCCGAGTATAATGTTCGGTAAAATTTTATGATACAAAAATAGCAAAATTTAGATATAAGTTGAATGAAGAAAGTTGTGATATAAAGACTAAATATAAAAAATACAAAAGTTTTCTTCATGATCAATAATTCAAATCACAGTCAAATGTTCAAATTAAACTAAAGATGACCACTCTTGCTAATATTAGTTTTGGTTTTTTTTTTTTTTATGTTAGCGTATTACAAATCAACGAAATAAAATTACATTACGGAATTCACTTCTATAATAATAAATTTCTAAAAAAAATCAATAATTAGCTTCAGTACATAATTCTCAAATAACACCACCTCTCCAGTCACCCTTTACTCAAATATGCATCTTTAAACATACGTATATACAAGGTATAGCATCGGGTACTTACATAGTTATATATGTAGGTATATATTTGTAAGTTAAATTGTGCTCTTGGTTTTAATTTTTTTGTATATGTAAAACGTGAATTAAAGCCTGATTCTAATCTTTGTCGTTGTTGTTGGAGTTTGGATTTGCTCTTATTTATGATTATTTTCGGTTTCTCAACAATGTATATGTACATACATACATTTCAGGAGATGCATTTTCTTATTGAGGAACGTGTACTGTGGAAGCTATTCATTGATTGATATTTTTGTTGTTGCTTTTTTTTTTTTTTTTTGTTTTTGTTTTAATATTTTTGAATGATATTTAAAGTATGCAAAAATAATTTACTACAACAATGTAAGCATGATGGCACTTTGTTTTACTCACCCAGATTCACAGCGATTAGCGATGAGGCCTCCTCGTGATCGATGCAGTTGGTGTTGATGCTACAGTTTTAGAGGATTATAAATGTAAATGGTTTTTGCATACCAATATTCTACTTAGGTTAGTCCTGAATTCTTTTCTTCTTTCTTCTTTTTTGTTCAAGTTATAGCTAGGTTATTTATTAATTATTTTGCAAGCCTATTGCATTCCTGTCACAAATGGTAAATATAATAATTATGTATAGGTTAGGAAATTTTCTGGTCGATTAGATCGGCATAATTCTTAGAACGTAGCAATTTCTACATTCTTTAGGGGATGGTGAGGAAAGTTTTAGTTTAGGTGACCGGTTAGGTCTACACCAACTTCTAGCTCTGTAGTTAGTTCTGTTGGATGTTGTTCTGTTATATACGGACTGCTTAGGGTATGGTTAATAAATGCGTGGTTAACCCGTTGGTAATGTTTCACTTAGGTAATTCTTGCTGCAGACTTGTGGTTGTAATGTGACTCTTGGTATGGCCCTTGAAAACCTCCTTTTTCGACTCGTACGCCCTTTCCAGAACGTAGTTTACCTTTTTTTTTTGTGGTTGTCGCAATTAGAGTATGGGTTCCCGTTACTGTCTCAATACTGAATACGTGATCGACAGTAACCCCCGCAATTCTGGACAAGCAGAAATTGGACAAGCCAATCAATGTGGCACCAATTACCGTTTGATCCACTAGACAGAAAATGCGAAATTTACACAAATTAAGTTTCTTTTTATTTTTCTTTTTAAAGATGACTATTTACCAAAACTTTATTGTTTAAACAATCGAATGTAGACTAATATAAATGGCACTGCTCTTTGATTGGGGTGATATAACACGATTTAATTTTCTTATTTTTATTTTTTTTTCTTGTAATGCAGGTAAACTTTGCAATATTCTGATGGATATATTTAGCCGCTTAACGTCCGATCGATTCGGAAGCTCCAAGAAAAAGGAAATTGCACATGCGCTCTCCTACGAATTGGCTTCGGTGAGAAGAACGTTAGCGTCGCAATACTTTTACAATTCACAATTATAATTATGTACGTTTTAGAAATCGTCCGCTAGGTGACTGATTTGATTATTTGTAGTAGGCGTTGTAAAGTCCGAAAGGTAGCTGAAACATACATGAAGAATACATACATACATATGGATATGTACTTATGTATTAACGAATGATGTAGTAAAGAGCGTAATATTGTCACTTTTTATAGGTAAAAAGTTACCTTTAACTCACGCGCAGGCAATCTCATAAACATGTTTATCGTCCTATTGTAGTAGAGATTCACATGTTTATCAGCAGAATTCTGCAACAACATGTTTATAATAATTCGATGGTACAATGATGTCATCTTGCATACTTATCATACATCTCTACTTATGATACAATGTAGATAACCAAAGTTTCATATACATTGCACGGTTAAATACTTATAAAGAAACGAATTACACTCGCAAAAACAATTTGTTGCTTCACAGAAGCACGTATGTGTAATGAATTTATTTAAATCTGAGGGATCGTTCACTACACTGCTAGGAGGAGTACCGCCAAACGTGCGCCTATATTTTATTTGGACGGAAACAACGGATTCTAAAGCGCTGCACTATCCAAATTCTTGTTTTATTGCCCCATTACTTTTCATTGTCATTTTCCATTTTAGTTAAATTTAAAGATCAATCTATAAAATACAATAAAAATGAAACAGGTTAGTTACACAGAAAATAAGTTATTACGTTTTTTTTTGGTAGCAACTTTCATCAGCCACCCTGTATTTTGTTGTAACAATGAGGACTATGTCTAATGGATCAACCGAAATGACGTCTTCCGAGTCGATGAACTCTGAAGAGGCGGAATCGCGTGAGCATCAGTCCCGAAAGTATTTTTAACTAACGATCTAATTGTCTCCGAGTTAGAGAACTTTTCATTATCGCAAACAATTACGTTGGTTTTACCAAAAAAAGTATAACGTCTCCAAAATAGCAGGTTTCACATTAATTATATCTCTTGAAGCTATACGCCTAACGACAGCGAATTTTGAAAATTTGTCTAAGCAGGTCAAGAAGAATTGTTTGTCCGTGTTCTAATATCTATTGGGGTCTCTGCTATTTGCTGTTTTTGCGGGTGTCTTAAGTATTTCGCTTCTCGCCATGTTTTGCAAGCCCATATAATCTGCTGTAACTGGGGAAATAATAATCTTGAAGGATGTGGTTAATATTTGCTTTAAGAGATCTATGTGCCCTATTATGTTGAGTGTTTAATATTTCTAATTGTTCATTGGGGTTGAAGACATCAGTCACATACTTATTAGCGTGGGGAAACTTGACGGAGTGATAGTTGGTAACTAAGAAGTGAATTGAAGGTCGCAATATATTCCATTAACTACTTGGGGGTTTTTGAGGTTTGAATCGATTCAAGTAGGTCATCTATATGTCTGTAGAAAATTTGGTTCCGTATGCGATTGCTAAATATGATCGTATTCTGCTTTTTTACACAATTTTCCTGAACAACAATAATTTGATTTCTAGAAGAATTTAATGGATTCGCGACTGTCGGTATAACTTCTGCTAGAAAAAGTTCACTGGCACATGCGTGCATTGAAGCAGATGACGATGAATCCGTAGCTGTATTTAAATATTGTCTAGATAATACGTCTACAACGACGTTATCCTTTCCTGGCTTGTAATGAAATGAAGGCGAATACTTTACTATGAAGGACTTCCAGCGTGGAAACAGAAAACGTCACCTGCTGGTTGTCTATAAAATTTTTATATTTTTCATAATATAGAGAAACAAACATAGACCCTCAGAGTCTTTAATGTACATACAACTGACAAGAGTTCTCTCCCGTTGGTGGCATAATTTTCCTGCGCCGGAGGCAATGTCCTTGAGATCATTGTGATTGGGCGTTTATTTTAGGAAAGTTCTGCTCCTATTAACTATCGCTTCAATTTTACTTGACCATGTTCTTATACCGCTAGACGAAACTGCAAAACCCAGATATTCTACAGAAGACTTTTCAAGCGAAACTCTCATGTAAACCTTTACAACTTTCCTTTAATCCTCTCAATATCATAAATATGGCTCTCCTCAAAGTCAGAGAATATAATAATATCATCTATATAGACATGGCAGCACTTCCCTATCTCTTCACGTAAAATGCCATCTACGGCTCGCCGAAAGATGCTTGGAGCATTTTTCAACCCAAACGGCAGCCGAACTCGAACTTGCCGTTATTAATGTTAAAAGCTGTTTTCTTTTGCGATCACGCTCAATTAGCCTGAATTGGTGGAATCCACCAAATTGTGGAAAATTTTGCTCTGCCTAGATTTGACATTATAGCCGAGGTCTGGAGTAAGTCTGGAATATTGCCTTTGAATTCAATTTTGTATGATCGATTACGAGACGTTTATAGGGATTTCTAAAATCGACTACTCCTCTCTTTTCAAGCACCCTAACTGGGCTGTTATACGGAGACCTTGAGGGTCTAATAATATCATTCCTCAAGAGCTTTTTAACATCACTATTGACAAAATTGATCGTTGAGATTGGGTATGACTGGTATCTTCGTCCTTTGTTCTAATTTTTGCTACGATCTTAGTATTATAGGGAAGGGCCCCATTTTGAAAAGCTTAAACTAGTCGTACAGCATTCTACCACTAATCATTTAAGTTTCATAAATGCGAACGATAGAAGTTATTCGCCAGAATTTTAACACCTGTCGGTGAAAGGAAGAGTTAGAAGAGAGTAGCAACATCGCAGGTTTTCCCAACTAAGAAATCTTCTTGGCATCCAGAGAATGGCTTCTTTTAAAAATTATCTGGAAAGTTTCAAACCGACTTTTCTTTATGGAAAGGGACAAAAGGGTTGAAAATACCCATCAGAATCAAGCCACCTTTGTGAACTTCAACTGGAAACTAGGCAAAAACAGATCCCGAAAAATACTTAGTTTGTATATTATGCCACTCTGTGCTCTTTTTACGACATTATTCTTGTTATAGGACAACAAATAAATAAATAAATAATTAAGAGGGGATGGTGTATGTAACCATTTGTGAAAAGTTTTTATTACAAATGATGCAGCAAATAATGCAGCCGAATTAGCGTCATATGCTTAAAGACCGCCTGTGTCCTTCAGATTTAGTTTTGAAAATGTCAAAAACGTTATCACTAAAACAAACTCCAGCAAAGCGCCAGGTATTCATAAAATGACTGGTAAAATGCTTGTCTTCTTCAATCTAAATTATTGATCACAGCAGATTTGTATTGTAAAAGATCCTTCTTAAGAAAAAAAAAACTTAAGAAAGAAAAAACCTGAACTATAACCCGTTGTAGAAATGTACAAACCAAAAATATAATTTAAAAAATTATAAAAGTTCATCAAAATTTCAATAAATTTATATTTACATCTCTGGGTACGGAGAATATTAAAATACAAAAGTATGTATGTTAATAACTAAAAAGAAATACCGCTAGTTCTGAGACAGCAAACGCTGTACAAACAATGTGGGCAATTAACAAAATGCATATGTGATTCAATATGAGATGAATATAGATAGAAAATAATTAAATGCTCGGTGGCTTAGTGGTTAAAGCAGTAGATCATGATACGTCATGACCCGAGTTCAAATCCCAGTGGGTGTTGATGAGTAGTGTAGCGACTACAAAACAGCTAGTTGTCCCCCAGCTAGAGATTTGATTATTATTTTTCTTGTCTTCTTCAATCAAAATTATTGATCACAGCAGATTTGTATTGTAAAAAATCCTTCTTAAGAAAAAAAAACTTAAGAAAGAAAAAACCTGAACTATAACCCGTTGTACAAATGTACAAACCAAAAATATAATTTAAAAAATTATAAAAGTTCATCAAAAATTCAATAAATTTATGCTTGTACAGTTACTTCATGTGGCTAAAACAACTCTTTTTACATCTCGAGTATTTTCCTGCAGTGTGGAAAACGTCCATGATTACTATGATACAAAAGCCAGGAAAGGATCTTACGAAAGTAGAATCATATATACCAATTAATATATGAGTACTGCCAGTAATATCAAAACTGTTCGAAAAATTGTTAATGCTAAATTTAACTCCAAGATTTAATGATGGCTTTTAATATCATAAGAAGCGATTTTATAAGCCCAACTCAGCCAACTGAAGTAGAAGTTCTCCAACGCCTGTGAAATGTTTTTAAGATATATTGCTACTACAAATTAACCTCTTACAATATATTATTACCTGATATATTAAGCAGCCGTACTACAAAATCCATCATGTTTACATGGTACGGAGTTCGAATCCTAGTGGGTGCTGATGAACAGTGTAGCGACTGTGAAACAGCTAGTTGTCCCCCAGCTTTAGTGTATTGAATTATTTTTTCCTGTCTTCTTTGATCAAGAGTTATTGATGGCGGCAATTATTGTTACAATTATAAATAAAAATATTTCTTGGCTTTGGCCAGAATTGCACTCGAGCTAGACGAATGATACCAACCCATCATCATCATATAATATTAGAAATACTACCTGAAAAGTTAATGGTTATAACCAATTGCTGCAATTTTTTATGACTATAATGGTAGGTTGATAAAAATGGCCGTATCTTGGTTTCTTGTTATTTTGCACAAGAATGAAAAAGCGGAAAAATTAAAAAATTAAAAAAAAGACAAAAAAAAAAAAAAACTGCAATATTAAACCAACGTGAACAATAAAAGGAGTGTCGTTTAATTTTTTTCATATAAACCAAAAGAGTAAAATGAAATTCCTCAAGTAACCAGGAACAAGCTTTATACCTATTATTGACTTTGATATTGATTTGATGACACTTGCAACATCTAGGCTATGTATGATTAACTCCCATGATTGCTGCAGCTACTTAAACCAAAATAACAAATTGTAAAAACTGTTGTTGGAAAGTTCACTAACAACTTCCATTTATTTATGAAAGATGAATGAAAAAGTAAAATTTTATACGGAAAGCTAATCGTCATCTTCTTCAAATAAAAAAAAAGAGTGCAACAACATTAAATCGTTTACAAGAGCTGCTTAGATAAAAAAAACAATACCATATACTCATATGTGCCAAACGAAGCTTAAAATCGGCAGGTATCTTTAACATTTAACTTTATATTGTGCCATTTCAATTTATATTTCTTGATAAATTAAATAAAAAATTAGCAAATTGCCCGCATTTTTTTACTTAAATATATTTTCGCATACACTTATTTATATACATATATTTATTAGCTTATTAAATGCTGAAATCACATACCAAAAACACTTTTAAATTTCAAAATGTACAAACACTCATATACTATTGTGGAAAACTTTTTTCCATTTTCTATAATCCTTATAGCAACACTGAACATTTGCAATGCGTGTGTATACTCTTCTTGGCTGGCAACTTGCAACCTAATTATTATTAGCAAAAAGAAAAAAAAAAACTGCTCGCACTACCATTCAACACAAAAACAGTAATCACTTTGAAGGATGTACGAATGAAATAATTGAAACAAATTTTAATTTAAGAAATAAAAGGTGCAAGACCATGCTAGAAAAATTTATGGTGAACTACAAACCTTCATGGTCAAATTAGTTTAGAATTTCAAATGATCATTGCAATTGCGTAAATAATATAAAAACACAAGTTAATAATGTCGATTTGGACAATATACAGTGAATTAACATCTGCCATTAGAATTTAGTATTCGATAGACGCCAAAGTGTAAACACACATTACTTTACATCGTTATAATAATGTCGAATTTTGTGCGTACAAAAACATATTTTACGGGGTAGACTGATAACCTTTAATTTGAAGAAAATTACTGCTATAAACTATCGGATTGTTTGTAGAAGCTTACGGCTTAGAAGTTTAGCTTATACCAACTAAAAAAGTTGGCTAACAAAGGTTTCCCTACCTATTCCTCATCACAATGAAGTCAAGTACCTTGGCATTCACCTCGACCGTAGGCAACTAAAAGCAGCACAATTAAATTGGCTTATAGGCAGAAATTCTACATTGAAGTTGGATAGCAAACTTTTGCTTTAGAACTTAATCCTAAATCCTATGGAGTTCAATTAAACAATTCAATTAACATCAAACATTGAAAAAATTCGAAGGCATCAAAACCAACAATCCTTAACCTGTGTGTTCCACTGGTAAAAAACGAGTTTTCAAAGTACTCCACAAGGTATATCAGTAAACTGGAACTTCATACAAATCCTCTTGCACGCAACATACTTAATTTTGGCGGTCACAATAGATTGAGAAGAACCATCAGAGCGTTAAATAGATGATTTTACCGAGATAGCTCCCGCATAATAAAACTTATCGTCTAAGCCGGACTTGAGTAAAAAGCACATCTTTTTTAATTAATTTTTAGTTAAATTTTTATGTTTTATGTAAAAATCATTAGGATTCATTCAAAGGCAAGGTAATTGATTCCCATATGAATTTAAGCCCAGAGACGTTAAAAGACGATTTTGTATGTCGGATATGGTGCTTGAACACTGCAAAAAAAAGTAATTTTTACGTAGAATTTATGAAAAATGAATACGTTGCAACAACCCCAAGGGCAAAAAGTCATATGCTCGGCCAACAAGCCAAGGGTGTTTTGTATTATGTGCTGCAATGGGATCAGAAGATCACAGGGTAGCTGTACCGAAAACTCTGTTTGAAGAGAGGAACCAGCGAAAAACGACAAGAATATTCGACCACACACGAGTCCATTATGTCAGCGCTTAGCCACATATTACAAGATGAGTCAAAAACTATTTGGAAACATGTGGATGAAGGTTTTACTTCACCCGCTTTATAGCCCACACGTTGCCCCTTCTAATTACCATTTGTATTTGCTGTTTTCGTGTAAAAACTACTTATAATATTGAAAATTTAAAAAGAAGCTGCTAAAGGCAAGGCATCTTTAATTAAGTTTGTTTAAAAAAATCATAAAAAGGTTAAAATATCTATTATTGTAAGAGCGAAAATACTTGGGGTGGTTAAAGGGCCGATGTAGAATGTGAACCACACCTAAACGTCTAGTTTTTTTTCTGCAATTTACATTTCTCAGTTTCGGTCTAATTCAATTTGAACCATGAAAAGCTACGCAGTCGAGTAACGCATTAAAGTTACTTAGACTTATTATAAAAATTTACGTTCACATCAAAATGCACATCGTACACTTCGTGATTTTTTCGATCAATTTGATCGTTCACCGGACGTACAACAAAAAAAAAATTGTGCAAAACTGTGAGCAAATCGAGTCTGTGGGAGATGTAAAAATACGCGTGCATGCTCGTACAGCTCGTTCTACAGAAAATGTTACTACTGTTCGCGATAATGTGGTTGAGCCGTCCACGTCAACACATCGTCGTGTTCAACAATTACACCTATCACGCTCACCGTTCATGAACATTATGCATAAAGACTTGCATTTATACACTGACAAGGTCCAACTGACTGAAGAACTAAAGCCTCTTGGTCATTCCACACGTCGTCAATGGTCAGAATTGTGGCAAGAAATGGCAATAGTGGATAATCAATATTCAAAGAAAATCATCTACAGTGATGAGGCACATTTGCACCTCAGTAGATTCGTCAATAAGCAGGGTTGTCGTATTTGGGCGAATGATAACCCAAGAATGATTGTCTAAAGACCAATCACCCACAAAGAGTGACTATTACAGTGAATGGTGTTCACTATCGTGAGATGATAATGAACGGCGACACTTGCCACACAGCTAACGAAACAACGGCTTGGCTTGGCCGCCAAGATTATGCGATTTGACACCGTTAAGCTCCTTTCTTTAGGGTAATTTGAAAGAAAAGGTATACGGCGATAAGCCAGCAACAATTGAAGAACTAAGGGATGAGATAATTCGGCACATTAACGGCATAGAACCTCAATTATGCCTCAGCGTTATCGAAAATTCGGACCATCGGATACAGGTGCGCCACCCAGGTCGCGCTGGCCGTTTGGCCGATATTTTGTTTTATACATAATGGAACTATACCAATATTATCATAATAAAATGAAATGACAATAAGTCCCTGAATAATTTGTGTTTTACTCAAAATCAACATTGGCCCTTAAAATTTAACCACCTTTTACAATTGTATCAAATTTGTGAACTCCGGTTCTCGTACGGGATTTGTGTATTCCAAATCCGTGCTACTCTCAGATCAACAGATCTACTCATAACTAAAGTGCAGTGAGAAGGACAGATCAGCATATGAGTTCTTGAAGAATGTCTAAAGATAGAATGATAAAGATATTCCTAGTCTAGAATTAACTATCCAAGGAATCTAAAACAGGACGACATTTAGCTAATCCCCAATTGAAAATGTTAAAAAATTATGGATATACATATGTATAATCAGCTCTATTTTTCTCTTGTTATTATCCCGTTAACAGTATAACTCTGTGGTCAGAATTATAGGTAGTAAATGAAAATTAAACTGTTTTCGGTCTCACTGTTGCAAAATTCACTCATACACGTATCATGGCATAGAAATAATTATACATACTTGTTATTTCTACTCAACACAGTAGTAACTCTTACCTAACATGGTCTCATTACAAAATAAATTACACCCAGTGCTCTAATTAAAAAATCTTATTTCGTATTGCCAACAAAATTGCATACACAGGGTGTCCAAAATTGAGATATCATTTTAATTTTGCTGGCTTTTTTTACTTGTAATTTCATACATACATTCGCGTTATTTACTCGTAATATGGAACGTTTCACGAAAGAAAAACGTATTTTTATTATTTCTTAATACATTTTTTTTATTGTTAAAGAATATTTTTAGCAAAATAATATTCACCTACGAAGCCAAGCTGGACTCAGTGGCTACAATTGTAAGCAAGCAGAATTCCCGCATTTGTGCTGAAAAGGTTTCGGTTTGCAGTAGTTTGTGGCTCGAAAATCGCTACAGGAATGTGACTCAAAACTTTTTTTGGACAGAAAGTTAATGATTTTGGTGTAGAGAACATGTAGTTTTAGCAGAACGGTGCCACTTGTCACACATCAAAAGAAACAAAGCCTCCTAAAAAAAAAAAAAAAAAAAAAAAAAAAAAAAAAAAAAAAATTTAGAAAAGTACAGAATTTAGAGAAGAAGAGTTATAGACTGGCCAGCAAGATAGTGCGCGTTTTAAAAGCTTTAAGTATTAAACACGTAAACTACAGCAGACTTCACAACTTCACGACATCTAATACTGCAACCGGCAATTGTAGTCGTGTGGTCGACTACTGAATTATTTTAAACACTGCAGCAACATATATTTTTTTCTTTATTTTGGACCAGTACTCAGGGGGTAACCCTTACATATGCAGTGCATTGTACTGGAACTGGGAAAATAGATTATGATGAGGAGGATAGAGGGAGTAGTGTTCGTGGAGGTTTAACTTTAACAATAACAACACGAAAGGCCAAAATAAACTCTATTACAGCATTTAAAATGTTGGAATTAAATTAGTTAAAACTGATCAGGTGCCCAGATTAGCAAAATTGTCCAACACCTTCCACACCACAAGGTAATGAAGTACATTCAAAAGATATTATGAATGAAGATAAAAAGAAAACACGGACAACGGTGAAAAATGAGAGAAAAAACAAGAAACATGAAACATAACTTGCTACCTATTACAGTGCAATTTGGTTTCATATGAAATTAATAATGAATATATATAGAAAATAATCTCAACGGTGAAAAAAAAGACAAAAAACACGTGTACACAGCTTGCTACCTATTCCGGTGCAATATATAAAAAAAATACGGACAGCGGTAACAAAGAAGTCTGTCTGTACAGGATGGAAGACAAAACACTACTCCAATTACATAAAAGTATACATCTATGTGACCATCTTAGAAATTTTAGCTTTGCGAAATTCCGTTGCTTTCCAGACAGAACTAATTCTGTATAACCCTTTCATGACAAATTTCATAAAAGAAGTATAAAAATAGCAAATTAACTTAAAAATGTTTTTAATTTAGGTTTGACTGGACTTCAAAATTGAAAATATAATTGTATACATCTTCTGATCTGTATTAAAGAATTGAAACTTTAAGATAATTTATCGATTTTTTCAAAATGTGGAGCAAAAATAATTCGCCTCGAGTTACAAAAATTTAGACTTGCCTCTTTTAAAATTTTTCTTCAAAGATATGCAATTAAAACTACTCATAAGTAAATCACAATCTAGTAGTAGATATCTTTGAGTTTAAGTATGGATACAAATATTAAACAATAGAACAAATAAATTTATTGCTTTATTTAAAACAGCTTTTAAATTTTGTTTTTTTTTATGTTATGTTAGAAAAACTATTTGCAAGATTAATTTTTTCAATACAAGTAAAAATTAGTTTAATTCTACTTGGCAAAAAAATCAACATGGACAGAAATCTTATCGTCTTGCTGTTGTCAAAATAAGCGATCGAATTTAAATATATGTGTTTTAAATTTGATATATTGAAGTCGGTTGTCTGCTGGCTTCAATGTGTTTAAAACGTTAAGTCAACATTATTAAGCAGATATTAACAATTGACAAGTTTATTGGTTGAGAGCCTGACGAGCCAGTAGGGGTTGGTGTCGATTTCTGGCTAATTTTTCATTCTTAACCAGAACTTAAATGTAATAAACTGAAATAAATATTTTTTTTTGTTGTTTTTTTTTTCTTGATATCTGAACAAACAAATTATTTATTAAAGCTGGAATTATACCTCATTTTTGAACACTCTTTAATTTGAAGAGTTTCATTTTGTTGCATTTTGTAAAATAGCTACTTTGTAAACAGCTGTTAACCACTCGAATAAATATTTTTTTAAGGCTAGATTAATTTATTTAGGGAAATAAATTTAAATTAAAAAAAAATCATGCAAGAGTGATTGTACTTACAAATCGATTTTGAGATAAAAAATAATGAAGTTTGTTAAAATTTTCTACCACTCACTGCAGTGAAACATGAAGTTTGAAAATTTTCCTTAAATACTTACTTTTTTTAAGGACTTTTTCCCCTCCTTAAACACCAATTGCTAATATAGCAGCATATCACACAAAAATGTTTGCATAACACAGCGTTTCAAAGTTTAATATAAAATATGTGTGTTTTAATGGTTGGGTTTATTTGCTCATATTTTATACCAACCCAACTTTAGTTTCTTTTATATGAAAATGCCATTGTTTCGCATTGTTAGCTCTGCTTTCACCCCTATTTTTAATTTTTCATTGCAATTTTTCATATTTTCAAGCCATGCACATAATGAGTACCGAAAAACAAAACTGCTGAAGTACTTAAACTTTTGTCACATTTGCAACTCGTTTTCATTCATGGATTGTTAAACTTTAATTTGTACAGTTATTATACTAGAATTAAAAATTATGCATTAGTATTTAATTAAAAAGTGTGTTTGAACTAATTAGCTTTCATAACAGATAGTTGGGAAAATATTTATAACATATTTCACAAATAAGACAATGTTTTTACCCTATAAAATAAACTTTAAAATATTTTAATTACAATATTTCACGCTGAAATTTATGTTTTAAAGAGAAATTTTATCCTAGACTAAATACTGAATTAGCTGACAAGAACGGAATCTAGTAGTAATCTAAACTAAACTTGAAGGTTCAGTTAGCCGGCAGGAATATAATGCCTATTCCATCGTCAATGGCAATGTGAACTAAACTTCAACCATAAGTGCGATTATGAAGTGTAAAAATGTAATTTATGTTTTTGAATTCATAGAGATCTGAGTGTTCCGCTGGTAAAAGTGGAATTTTATAAGTACGCGACAAGGTATGTCAGTAAACTGGAACTTCACCCAAACCCTCTTGCGCGCAATATACTTAATTTTGGCGGCAACACTCGGTTCAGAAGAAAGAATACCGTTGCCATGTTCAATAGGTGATTTTACCGATATAGTTCCCGCATAATAAAACCTTTTGTCTAGCATTGGCCGGACTTAAGTAAAAAGCGAATTTTTTTATTACTTGTACATTTACGAGTAGTGTTAAGATCTGAATAGTTATTGTTAGTTCATTTTGAAGATTCAATAAATAAACAAGTAAGAGTTGTGGTATATTCGGCTGGGCCGAATCTAAAATACACTTCACGATATGTATAGTATATATTACAAATTTGACCTAAATATGCTCTGACATATATGGACCGATATCGGGGAAAGGATATTTTTGCCTTGTAATCATCATTCCAAAAAGATATCTTTCATGAACATTTTCATAGAAAGGTTTGTTTAAGCTATATCTCGGTTATATATAAACCGATATCGGAATTTTGTATTTTCTTTATTTTAGTAGCCTTCTCTTATAACGAGAATTGCTTTTCATCAAAATAAAAACAAAAAATAAAAATTGTTCATGAAAAAATCGGTTCAGGCTATATCTCGGTCCACTTGTATGGACCGATATCGGAAATTTTCATTTTCCATATTTATATAACCTTATTTTATTACCACAACTGCTTTTAGGCAAAAAAAATTGTTTAAGTTCGTCTTCGCCATATTTTCATGAAAACCCAGGCTTAGGCTATATCTCGGGTATATATGGACCGATATCGGAAATTTTCCATATTTATATAACCTCAGATTACCTCTGGTAATAAGCAAAACTGCTTTTAAGCAAGAAAAGGTGTTTAAGTTCGCTTATGCGACATTTTCATGAAAAACCCGGTGTAGGTTATTTCTCGGTTATATATGGACCAATATCTTGAAAAAATGTTTTGTGGCTTTTAGTCTCTATTCTTAATAATTGTGTGAAATTTGAAGCAAAACAAACAGCTTTTTTTCAAAAATTTTTATACAAAATTGCAAAAAAATTTCAGCTATATGTGAACCGATATTTAGGGGATGACCCCTACATATGCAGTGCATTGTACTGGAACTAGGAAAATAGGTTATGATGAGGTAGGAAAGAGGAAGTAGTGTTCGTGGAGGTTTAACTTAAACAATAACAACACGAAAGACTAAAAATAAACTCTATTGCAGCATTTAAAATGTTGGAATTAAATTATTTAAAACTGACCAGTGCCCCGTGTATATACCTTTGGCACTGCTCAGATTAGCATAATTTAGTCCAACACCTTCCATACGAACATACGCATGTATATAAAAAATACGAACAACGGTAAAAAAAAGAGAGTAAGAAAAATAAATACATGTGCACAGCTTACTACCTATTACGGTGCAATTTGGTTTTATATGAATTTAATTAATGAACGTACATATATAGAAAATACGGACAGCAGTAACAAAAGACATGTGCACACGACGAGAGACACAACACTACTGAATTTCAATAGCAAATACATGGCACGATGGGGTAATAGAATGTTGAAAGAAAAAATTTTCTATGTCTAATGGTTTTCTTAGAACGACCGACAGACGGACATCGTCTAACCGACTTTTCCATTTATTCTGATTCAGAATATATATATACTTTATAGGGTCGCAAATAAAAACTGTAGAAATTACAAATGGAATCACAAACTTATATGTACCCTTAACATTTTTGTGAAGGGTATAAAAACGCTTTAAAAAAACTACAGATACTCATGAGTCTCAGCCGCATTTTTCTTGATATTAAAGCAGAAAATTAAAGACTCCCGCAATCGAGAATAACTTAATGATGCAGAAACAAATGACATCTACGATCTATTTATTTCGACTTCCACTACAGCCATCTATTGCAAAACGGAGGAAGCAAAGTTAAACACCTAATACTTATTTTTCAATCAATGCTAACAAAAGGAAATTATACTGTTGCTGCTTACTTTTCCTAGCTTTTTTACTTGTCCAACTATGCTCCTCTTTTGAAATTGCTTGTTAAAATACATTTATGTAGATTCGAGTACATACTTAAATACATATGCATATAGTACATTCTTTAATTTGTATTTTGTCTTCCTATTTGTTTTTGCATATTTTTCGGGTCAACGTATTGTTCTAATAACAGACCAAAAACTGCAGTAACAATTAATATGAAAGTAAAGTCAAATAAAAACAAGTAAGAGTGTGGTAAATTCGGCTGGGCCGAATCTAAAATACCCTTCACAATAGTCACGTAAATGTATAGTACATATTACAAATTTGAACTATATATGCTGTTTTAATTTGTAATAATGATAGTTCATTAAAATCTTTGATATGAACTTATAATTTCCATAATATATGCTAGGGATGTGTACATTTATTTAAGGCGCCGTGAAAAATGATTGTTTTTTCACACGCGTCATTTTCATTTGGGCGATGTGTAGACCGACATCAAAAATTGCGAGTTTTAGGTATTTTAGTAACCCCCTTTTATAAACAGAACTGCTTTAATATAAAAATTATATACACCCTTTAAATTTTTGTGAAGGGTAAAAAAAATTCTTGAAAAAATCGGTTATCTCTGGTGTATATCGCAAATTTTCATTTCCTATATTTAAGTAACCTAGTTTTACGATCAGAACTGTTTCTAAGAAATTGTTTAAGTGGCTTACGTGACATTTTCATGGAAAAATCGGTTTAGGCTATATCTCGGGTATATATTGACCGATATCGGGCATTTTTATTTTTCTTATTTATATAACTTTATTTTATTACTAGAACTGCCTTTAATGAAAAAAACGTTGTTTAAGTTCGCTTACGCGGCATTTTCATGAAAACCCTTGCTTAGGCTATATCTCGAATATATATGGACCGATATTGGGCATTTTCATTTTCCATATTTATCTAGCCTTATTTCATTACCAGAACTGCTTTTAAGCAAAAAAAGATGTTTAAGTTCACTTACGAGACATTTTCATGAAAACCACGGTTTAGGCTATATCTCGGGTATATATGGACCGATATCGGAAATTTTCATTTTCCATATTTATATAACCTTATTTCATTGCCAGAACTGCTACTAAGCAAAAAAAATTGTTTAGCTTCGCCTATGCGAAATTTTCATTAAAAACCCGATTTGGGCTATATCTCGGGTATATATGGACCGATATCTGAAAAATTTTTTTTTTGCCTTTTAGCCACCATGCTTAATAAGTCTGTGAAGTTTGAAGCAAACTAAACAACTTTTGTTTCCAAAAATTTTCAAACAAAATTGCAAAAAAAAATGGCTTTTTTCGGAATTTTGAATATATCTCAGCTATACGTGGACCGATATTACTGAATTTCAATAGCAAACCCATGAATCGATGGGGTAAAAGAATGGTGAAAGAAAAAAGTTTCTAAGTCTAAACGGTATTTCAACAGCGGACAGACGGACATCGCTTAATCGACTTTTCCATTAATTCTGATTCAGAATATATATACTTTATAGGGTCGCAAATTAAAACTGTGGAAATTACAAACGGAATCACAAACTTATATATACCCTTTACATTTTTGTGAAGGGTATAAAAAAGGAAAATTACTAAAAATTTGTAAGATATCGTATGTGAGATTAACGAAGCACAAGTTTGTAATTAACGCTTCTTATATGGAATAGGTGTTTAAATAGATTGCTTTCACCAAGATAGGAAAATCGAAGAGGAACTAAAGTGTTTTGAATATGAATACTAATATTTCCAAACATCAAAACTAGTATTTACAAAATGTTTCGAGGCATCCTTAAGAAAACTTTCTAGTGGAGAACTTATCGAAAACGCAACGGTATGAACAACTTTCTATAGAAAATTAGTAATCTAAAAAAAGAGAAAAAGTTACTCCTAGAACGTATATTTTGACAACTGGCTTTGAAATATTCGTACCTTCATAGTGTTGCTGCCATTTAAGCATGAAAAGATTGTATTAGAGATATTTAAGCGCTGGTTCGGTAACGCTGAGTGTGCTGCAAATTTGCATCTAAATTATATTGCTTACTATCGCTTTTCACACTAAAGAAGATTACAATTTCTATATAAGAAATTTAAATATCCTCATTGAAGAAAAATCGTAACTCTGAGTTTTTAAGTATTACTTTACGCTACGTTCTTAAGTGTATTCATATATTTCTTTTTTCTTTAAGTACTCTTTTTTATAGAATATTTTTACAGCATATTCGAATTTTATATCGGATGGCTAAATTTTATGAAGCGATGAAACTTTTTTCTTCATTTTATTTGACATTTCTCAATTTCAGACTAACTTAATTTGAACTAAGCAAATATACACAATCGAGCAACGCGTTATAGTTATTTAGGTTTACTATGCAAATGGGCGTTCAAATCAAAATGCATATCGTGCACTTCGCAATTTTTTCGGTAAATTTAATCGTCCAAATGTACGTACAATCGGAAAAATCGTTCCGCAGAAAATATTTCTGATATTCATGGTAGTGTGACTCAACTCGTCGTTTTGCCCAACAATTGTATCTCTCACGCACGTCGTGCGTGAGAGATACAACGGAGGATGATCCATAGCAACGGAGGACGATCCATTTTCAAAGAAAATCATCTTCAGTGATGAGGCAGATTTTCACCTCAGTGGATTCGCCAATCAACAGAATTGCTGCATTTGGGCGAATGATAATCCCAGAGTGATTGTCGAAAACCCAAAGCATTCACAAAGAGGCACCGTTTGCGCTTTATGGGCTGGCTGTGTTATCTGACGTGGTGGCGATGTCAATTGACTGCCAAGATCATATGATTTGATACCGTTGGACTTCTTTCTTTCAGTTGATTTGAAAGAAAAGGTTTACGTCGATAAGCCAGCAACAATTCAAGAACTAGAAAATTCGACACATTAACTGCCTAGAATCTTAATTTTGCCTCTGCATCGGGGGTAATTTGACCAATATTTTGTTCCATATATAATCGAACCATACCAATATTATGATAATAAAAAAAATGACAATAAATCATAAATAATTTGTGTTCTATTCAAAATCAATAGCGGCCCTTAAAATTTATAAAGTTGAGAAACAACATGTAAATGTGTAATTTATGTTATTTTTAAGTTTTTTATTGTTATAAACATTCTTTTCTTTTTTGAATTTTTAATAACTCAAAATTTTTTGATTTTGAAATAACTTTATAAATATATTATTTTCCTGAAGATGCTAACAAATTGTTAGCGAAATATTGAAAATAAGAGTAAATAGTGTTCAGCTTTTTATATAAAGCTAAGAATGGATTAATGTTACAAAATTTTTTTCGCAAATCGTTCTTGAAACATCCCGCTAGTATTTTGTGCCACAACCTTATATTTCAGATATCAGCGTCAAAATAACCATATAAAGAGTATACGAAAACTAACCCAGTAATTGAATTTGTCCGTATTTGTATAGCAAAGTGCTAATAAAGTTAGGTTTACTGTAAATGAAGCTATTGAACAACGTGACTTCATTAGTGAACAATATATCAAAACTATTTCTACAAATGATTGCTAAATTTTCGTGTAAAATCCGTAAGCAATGAAACACATTTTCACTTTGATGAACTCACTTGGCGACAAAATTCCCGCTTTTGCAATTTTGAAATCCTCCATGCAATTGTCGATAAACTAGTTCTTTCACAACGCGTCACTGTTTGGTGTGATCATACTTTTTTTTATAAAAATGAACTTGATCACTTGTGACTATTACTGGCTGAAATTGTGCTAAAATTGTGAATCAGCAGAATTATTGCATGAGATTGATCTCATGCAATAAGATCGTGTGCTTTAACACAATCAGATTTCTTTTTATGTAATTAATTGAAATCACAAGTCTATGACAAAAAGCCTAAAACCCTTATTAATTACAATAGGAAATTCAATGCTGCATAAACAAAATTCAGCTAGTGTGTAAGTCATATTAGTCATTTGCCCGATGTGCTATTCGCTACATATCTTATATATGTATATTCTACGTACTGTATGATTCAATAAAAAATTGCAATAGAAAATAAATAAAAACTTTTTTCTTTTTAATTCAAATCTTGCGTTAATTTGGGGACAAACTTCATAAATGATTTTTCGATCAATTTTGATATGATTTTCTGATTAGTTTTAGAAAAGTTTTCTGATATTATTTGTAATAATGCAATAATAAAAATATTACAGAAAACACAAAAATCAGTGAACATTGCTTAAGGGGTTTTTTTAAGTTCAATATAAATAAGAAAATCAAAAGCATACAAAGAAATTTTTAATCGTCGAGCGAGCCAAATACGATTTCAAAATGATGTTTAAAGCAATCATAGTGATGGATTGCTGTGTTGTTTCTGTATTTACATCTATGGTCTATTAAGAAAATTCATCTTCCTTTTTCATTAGCTCAGATCAGAGCGATCAGATTTGAATCACCAAAAGTGATGCTCAATAAAAATTATGATCTAAACTAACTGGAGTTACTAAAAAATAAAAACTGGAATAACACCCGATCAACTTCTCCTATTACTCTAAAAATAAAAGCGGAAAATTAGAAGTTCGACTTTGATTTAAGACCCGTAGTTTAACAAAAACCCAAACAACTACTTGCCATTTATGATTCTGGTATACCCATCAAGAAATTGACCCACTCTACAGTTTATATCTGCTTTTAAAGAGATTCGCTACATTTGTCTGACTTCTTTACTGTATTTCTGTTTACTTTATTTGGATATGTTTTCCGTTTGCCACAAAATGCAATTAGTTTGGTTTAGATTTGTTCTTTCTCATCATTAGTTTTTGTTACTACAGTTGTTTTTCATGATTTTTACTAATGAAAAAAGGAAGCTAAATATACACATATAAATAAAGTTTCTTTTTTTTAATCTATAAATGAAAATAAAAAAGGGATGTAAAATTTCTAATACGAGTAGAGTAGCTTCTAAAAACTAAAAATATTTTCAGTAGCAAAACTGAACTATGTTTGTTGTGTGTTTTTTTTTTTTTTTGTCATAAAAAGTAATCAGTAACCAAGCATTGAAAAAGTGTAAATACATTCATATTCAAGCACTGATATGCTTCGATTGTTTTGATGTCAGTTCAGCCTTATAGCAAAACAGCTATTTATACCGTTGCCGCCATGATTTAATAATATATATGATATAATAAACACGGTATACGCTTCATGGCAACATTATAAGTTTTTTGTTTGTGTAAATGGCGACTTTACATACCAAGTTGTCAAAAGGCAACCATAAGAAACGATCACACTGTTTTGGTCTTAGCTTGCGAGTATGAAGACAATAGTGTGCAACTTATCAAATTGAGATGCTGTGAAATGATAAGGAATAAGGAAAATGCATCCACCTAAATACAAAATTTATACTTTAAACACATTCACAGCAAGGTACATAAACACACGTCTACAAATGCCGCTGGTTACAACTGTAGCACTGTAGGTAGGTACTTAATTATATTGAAAGAAACAATTATTGTTTTTTTTTTCTTTGCAAGCATTAAAAGACCTTTTGTGCTTAAAAATTGCCCGGGGAAATTTTGTAAATTCTATAGTAGCTAGTGCTAAAATAATGTGAGCTACTTCGAGCCACCTTAATTTACCACTCAAAATATTTACTTGTGTCACTCAATTCTTCTACCCACACTAATTATAATATTATCACTTAATTATCACACTATTCTTAATTGTGATATTCTCGACTGTTCTTAATAATAAACCGTTCTTAAATAAACCTTTATGTACTTATCTTGAATGTGATCTTGGATTCCAAAAAATTTAATAAAAAAAGATTAGTGAATTACAACTCAAAGAAACCACATGCGTTTTCAATTATTTAATGTAAGTACATTATAAATTGGCGACGAGGTAACTAGAGGGCTGCTCAACCACAATAAATATGTCTTACAAAACATGGTAGTGTTTTAAAGTACTATCCATCGTCTTTTTTTCACATTTCAAAACAAACACTTCAGTACCGAAATTTTCTAAATATAGGGTGTTTTTTTAAGCCCGATAGAACTTGAAATTATAAAAAATAACACAAAAAATTAAATTGTAATCAAAATTTTTTTTTATTCGAAAGATCAATACGAGACATTAACATTTGAAAATGATTTCGGGCATATGGGCACCGCGGCTGTTCTTGACGAAGCGCATTCTGGACGTCCAATTTTGGGCCACTTTTTCGAGCACTGCTGGCCGTATGTCACGAACAACACGAACAATGCTGGCCTCCAAGGCGTCAATTGTTGCTGGTTTATCAGCATAAACCAATGACTTCACGTAGCCCCACAGGAAATAATCGAGAGGTGTCAAATCGCACGACCTTGGAGGCCAATTGACAGGTCCATTTCTCGAAATCAACTTATCGCCAAATTTTGATTTCAGTAAGTCGATGGTTGCGTTCGCCGTATGGCACGTAGCGCCATCCTGTTGAAACCACATCTCCTCCGGATCAATGTCATCCATATTTTCAAACAAAAAATCATTGATCATGGTGCGGTAACGATCTCCATTGACCGTAACGCGAGCTCCGGCCTCATTTTTGAAGATATAAGGTCCGATGATGCCACCAGCATGAAAACCGCACCAAACAGTGCATTTTTCTGGATGTAATGGAGTCTGTAGGGTCTCTTGTGGATTGGTCTCACTCCATATGCGGCAATTTTGCTTATTAACAAACCCGTTTAGCCAAAAATGCGCCTCATCGCTGAACACAATTTTGCGATAAAACAACGGGTCAGTTGCGACGACTCATTTTCAAAGTAAATTTGGATAATTTCGTAGCGTTGTTCAAGCGTGAGTCTATTCATGATGATTTGTCAGAGTATACTGAAACAAATAAAAAAAAAATGTTTCATCAAAATTTAATTTTTTGTGTTACTTTTTACAATTTAAAGTTCTATCTAGCTTAAAAAAACACCCTATACATTCAACATATTGTTCAATTCACAAGCTCAGTGGTATCGTGTATCGATGTGTTTGGAGAGACAATTTCAAACACAAACATTAAACTCACAAAAAATATATTTAAAAATTGTTTTTGCTTTGAAGTTTTGTGTTTGAAATTTTCTCTCCAAATACATCGATACACGATACGACTTTATCAGGCTTTTGATAAAGTGTGGCACACACTTTATCAAAAGCTTGAGATATGTCAATGAATAAAGCTGAACAATACTTATTCTCCTCAAAGGTCTGTCTTATGACCTTGACTAGTCTGTGCGTTTGTTCTATGGTGCTGTGTTTAGCCCGAAAGCCAAATTGATGATCAGGGATGCATCCCACATTGTTCAACATTGGACTTTGCCATTAACAATTTTTCGAACAGTTTTGAAATTGTTGGCAGTAGACTTATTGGCCTGTATGATTCTACTTTAGTGGGATCCTTCCCTGGTTTGGGTAGCATAGTAATCATGGACACCTTCCACTCTGCAGGATAATACTCGAGACGAAAAATAGCGTTAAAAATAAAAAGAAGAATTCTACGAGCTACACGAGGTAGCTGCTCAAGCATTTTACCAGTAATTTTATCAATACCTGGAGCTTTCCTGGGGTTTGTGTTACGAATAGCATTTTCAACATCTTTAAAACTAAGTTAAAAATGTTATTCGTAACACAAAAAATTAATAAAATTTCCCTGCAAACTGAAAGGACACAAAACCAAATAGACTACGTGATTTAATAAAACGTGACGTACTCATGCAAAAACTCTGATTAGGGAACTCCACAAATGCCGATATTAAACACAATGGAGAATTGAGGATTTGTGGAGATTATAAGATAACGGTAAATAAATAGTTCATTGACTTTAAATTTCCGTTCCTGGGAATAAATGAAATTTTCGCTTCGTTAAAGGGAGGTTAGGTAGTTATAAAGTTAGGTTGTCTAGTGCATACAACGAACTTGTTTTGGATGAGCAAACTCAACTCTTATGTGTGTGGAGTATTCATATAGGAACTCTCAAAGTAAAACGTTTACCAATCGGTGTGAAAACAGCGGCAGCCATTTTTCAGAAAACTATTGAGATTTTGTTGAGAGATATACCTTTTTTTCTTGTCTACCAAGATAACCATCACTGGAAAAAGCATGCAAGAACACATCACATACGTTAAGTGTTTGAAAAGTTAAAGTTCGCTGGACTGAAGTTGAATATGAAAAAGTGCTAATTTTTTCAAGAATGTGCTTTGTGTCTTGGTTTTTATATAGATAAAAATGGTATGTTGTTGGTCCCGGTGCCTAAAAATATTTCTGAATTGAAAATGTTTATCAGCATGTTTAATTATCATTCTAAGTTTATATCAAATTTTGCCGACAAAATGTTTCCCTTGTATTAGCTATCAATAATTTTAACTACAGATGCTTCTAACAATGCCATAGGTGGAGCTTTGTTACAGAAATTTTTGCTGGTGTTAAGCCAATAGCTTTTGTGTCAAGAGCACTGACGAAAAGTGAGCTAAACTATAGTATCCTTGAGCAGCACTAGTTATAGTATTTTGCATTACAAAACTTAAGCAATATTTACTTTACTGGGAAATAAATTTACTTTAAAAACAGATCATTGTCCGTTACTAACAATTTTTGGAAACAACAAAGGTTTACCACTAATGGCTTCTGCTAGAATGCAGAGATGAGCATTACCTCATGCTGATTTTAATTATAATGTTGAATATATAAAAGGTAACTCAAACGAAGCAGACAGTATACCTCAATTAACTTTATTACCAATAAAGTAGAAAACTCGTACATTAATTTAGTTGAGTCTGAAAATAATGTGAGCCTGAGCTTTAAAGATATTGCCCGCGAAGCGAGAAGAGATGTACTATTGTCAAAAGTGTTTGAAGCTATTTCAACAGGTACATTAAATAACATAAAAGACAATGATTTTTTGCCCTATCGTGAAAAGCACACAATTGTGTATAGAGCACGATTACTCGTATATAATATGGGGTTACAGAACGGTTGTACCTAAAAAACTGAAACAAAAAATATTGGATGAGCTCCATAGTTCCCATATGGAAATAGTTAAAACAAAAGTTCTTGCAAGATCCTATGTGTGATGGCCAGGTCTTGATAAAAACATAGAAAATATGATACATAATTGCATGTATTACCAAGAATTATTACCAAGCCCAGAAAATAGTCACTTAATACCGTAGATACCAAGTGTATTAGTATGGTGCCACATTCACATCGACTTCGCTGGACCATTGAACGGATTTTATATTTTTATTATAGCCGGTTCTTATTCAAAATTTTTAGAAGTTTGCAAGACAAAAGAAATAACAACATTTACGATTACAGAAATGGGAGAATTATTCCAATGATTTTCATAAATTTTTACTAGCTAATAGAATTATAATTATTTACTAGCTAATAGATAATAGACAAGCAGAAAACTTTTTTAAAACGTTTAAAAAATCAAGAACTGTAAATTTAAAATAAACAAAAAATGTTAGTACTGATCAAATACGAGTAGTATCCCGAATTTTAATAGACTATCGCAACTCAGTTCACTGTACAATGTGAGAGTCTCCCGCGAAGCGATTCTTTGGAAGAAACCTAAAAACTCGGCGGAATATTCTGTTTAAAATCATTTACATCAAATAAATGTATTATTAAAGATACAATAATATCATTAATGCAAAAATATTTTACATAGTTTTTTCTCTGAGTATATTAATGTTTTGAAGTCTTTTGTAAATTGCATTCGACATCTGACCTTGTACAGTACTGGTGTCTAACTCAGTACTGATTAGCTCCAGTTTTACTCATATATATTATTTTTTCCAAATTAGATACTCAAAAAAAATGTATTCGAACAATCTACGATGAAAAGCATATTAGCTAGCGCTGTCAATTTTGAAATTCAAAGCGCACCAAAACGCGTTATCTCCGAAAAAACGCACCAAGTTTTTCTCATCAATTTTATAAGTTCTTCTTAAAATTAAAAAAATCTAAAATATTTTCAATAGGAAGTCAAGCAAATTTTCAAACAATTTTTCTAAATAAGTCGCTGGTTTGTATTGTTACTCCTTATTCTGACGCCACTTTCACACACGGAAAGTTTACTTTGCAAAGAGAGTGGCTATCTTTTCTATTGCCAGCACCTAACTTAAGTCTTTGCAAAATCAACTTTCCGTGTGCTAAATTAGTGGTGTAGTGCTCTGTAAATGAAATGTAAAAATTTTGTATACTTGTATAAAATGTTATTGCAAGTATTACAGATATATAGTACAAAAAGTAGTGTCTTATACTAGCATAAAAAATTGTGGTAAAATTGATATGGAGCCACCAAAAAATAATTAAAAAACGCGCCTATAATTTGATAAAAGCGCACTGCGCACCGGCTAAGGAGTTTTTCGCACAAAAATTTTTCATAACGCAACAAAAACGGTGCGATGCGAGTTGACAACGCTAAACGCAGCACGAAAAGTGTGGTATAACACACATACGCCTGGAAACACACTTGCAGATAGAACAAATAAAACATTATTTTAATTGTTAATAGCGCAATTTTTTTATAATTAAAAAAAACTTGGAGAAATTTTATAAATTGTGTTTAATAGTAGTTCCAAAAATTTTAATCTAGTTTAGTAAATTTTAATTATATGAAATATAAAAAAATTCATAACCGATTCTTAAAAAACCAATGCAAAGGCTCTGATGTTTTTAAAACTCTCGCCCTGATTTGTTAAGTTAATTTTGGGTTATAAAACGTTATCAAATATGTATACGTAGATATTGAATATCTTATTGGATTTTGGATACATAATAATATTAGGCCAGTTTGCAGCAGCAGTCTATACGCAGTCACGTACTCGTGTAAATGGTTGTATTAATTACAAATTGTTTCGTGCTGTTAAGTTTTGTTGCAACAAGAATTTTAATTTTATTTTACAATGTATAATTAAAACAAACACGAATTGCAACTGAATTCACTAGGAATATATCTGTGGCGTTTTAGCGTAACAGCAGGAAAAGATTTAAAGCGGAATTTGAATGAAGAACTAAATTTGAGAAAAACGAGAATTAAAGCCAATTTTCGTGAATAATACACCATGAGATAAGGCCATAAAGGCAGGTGCTGATGTAAATCCTTTTCACAGTTGTATCATAAAGTTCTTTTACATTAAACATATCAGCCCAGTTATGGTCATTTGTGAGAGGTTTTAGTTTTCTGCTTTAGTATGAAAAAATCTGTAGCTGAGGCTCCTCGAATGCTCTCAAAGGCCGTTATTAGTGAAAGAACGTCTCGAGAGTGGTTTCAACGTTTCATAAACTGTAAAAGATAAGCATGGTTTCCACAGCCATGCTTACCTTTGCTTGGTTTTCAAAGAGGGGGCATTACTTGATCAAGACTTATGCCAAACGTACCTAAACTTGGCAGGATCATTAGGAGTGACGCAACAAGCCATTTCAAAATTCAGTAACAAGGAAATTGGATGCTGTACGAAAGTTGAAGCCGAGAGATGTTGCACGTCGTTTGGTTGCTCGTGAACAGCTGCTTGCAAAGACGCAAGCGATTTTTGCAACACATTTTGACCTGGGGACGGACAATGGGTTTATTACGATAATCCCAAGAGCAGAAAAACATGCGAATATCTCGGCTATGCTTCCACGTCAGTATTTCGTGGGACCAGCTCGGCGTATTTTATTATAAGTTGCTAAAAACAACTCAAAAAAAATCAAAGGCGATAGTTATTGAACGTAGTAAATGCATTTAAGTCGAGCATTGAAAGACAATACCATGAAAGACATGATAAAGTGATTTTACAGCATGACAATGCGAAAGTGGTCAAGACATACCTGGAAACGTTGAAATGAGAAGTCCACCCCCACCCGACGTATTCTACAGACGTTTCTCTCTCAGACTATCACTTGTTTCGATCAAATGGCAGACGACCTGGCTGACCAGCACTTTTGGTCTTATGAAGCAGTAACAAATTGGATTGATTAGTGGATGGCTTCAAAAAATTACCAGTTTTTGCAGCGCAGGACTCATACGATGCCCGAAAGATAAGGGAAAGTAAGATAAGAGAATGTAATTTTTATTTTGTTTCGTGTTAAACGTAATTTATGGTAATATTAACTCAAGCCTTTTAATAAATAACATACCTTTTAATGTACCATCTCGTACAACATGTTATTTTGTGTATCTGCTTACTAAAGTTTTTACAACTAATTACGCTAAAACTGAACTGGTACTAAGAATTTGCGCGGAGATTAATAAATGCTACCAATTTATTGACTTGCCTTAAATACCAACACTGTAAAATGTAAATTATTTTATTAAAAATTGTTGCCATAAAAATTTTTTTTAATAAACTTTTCCTTGCAAAAACTTAGTTTTGCTTTAAGAACAACTACAAATGGAAAAGCAGTTTGTCTCCAATAAATACACGCACATTGTTATACTGATACGAAATTACCTATTGTGAGTGAGTGAGTGAACACTTTATAGACCGGAAATAACAACTACATAATCGCCAGTGACCAGTGGCAGCAAAAATCATCATGCCACAACTCTCTATGGTTATTTTTAATGTAGCTAACATTCATTGAGTTGTGTTTACGTAGTGGTTTGTATTAACTATTCTATTTAGACGTTAATCTCAGTTAATATCTATTTGTACTAATTTTGCAAAAATCCCCACTACATGAAAACAACAACACGCACCCATATAAATATGTTGCGCTTATATACATACGTATGTGTGTTGTATGCATACAGATTTGTTTAATACAACAAGTATTTAATGGTTTTGTAGGTTTGCTGATATTTAACTCTGGCACATTTATATATTCTCTTTATCGTTATCGGTTTTTTCGGTCATAGAAATTCTATTAAAATCGAAGATGAAAAAAAAGAGTAAAAATAAAACTAATATTTGCTGTTGACTACTTGTTATAAAACTACGTGGTTTTAGTTTTTGCAAAGTTTTATCCTTCGCAATGTTTAAATTTCGAAGGACTTTTTTACACCCAATCGAAAAAGTTAAATTACTAAATGTGCAATATAAATTTTGTTTGGCAATTTTATATGCGTTAAGCGATTTGATATGAAAGAAGTGTGGGACAAAAATGTGTTTTTTAAATCCACACTACTTTTGCATGAAGGATAACGAATAATTAATTTTTTTATTTGCATGCATGGTACAGTAAAATTTAAGCTTTGTGACCATAACTTTCATTGAAAAAATTTTTGTACGTATTTTAATGCCCGGTGGCGTTTCTTGAGCGGCTTATATGTATTGATATTTTCATCTATGATTCGGCCTTACCAACTAGGTTTTACAGCGAGATTTCTATGAAAATATCGATACTGAAAAATTCGTTAATAAATATACGCGACATCGGCACAGCTAAGCAGAGATATAGAGGCATTATTATTGCCATAAATAAAAAATATGAAATTAATGAAATTGTCTTTTATAAGTCGAAACAAAGCTGAACTGTGCTAGAAGTTGTTAGTGATTGAAGGAAAAATATAACGCAGTATTATATATTTGTTTGTTTATTGTTTCTCAGAACATAAAAGAATAGTGAAACAAAGGAACATTCTCTATTATGAGTCTCCTCAGATTATATAAGATTTCAAACCATTGCATAAAAAATTCATCTTATTGTCTTTATTAGAAATTCAAATAAGAGAAAAATTCATAGGCGAGTCAAACTGATTTTGTTTGCTACAAATCTCATATGAATATCAATGATATTGGAAATATCAATTCGGTTCATCTATGAAATGTTGGTCAATTGCTTAAAAATTCATGCATGGTCCCAAGGAAAATTCAGCCTCTCAGCGTTTTTCCCGCTGAATCATCATGAACGTTTGTCACCTGGTGTTTTCAAAGTAAATATAATACGGTACATTTTTTGTTACAGAGATAGCAATCAACGTGAAAGTTTGAATATTTTGATCCGGTTTCCATAAATTTGTTTAGCCCATGTGTTAGCAGATGATAACTGATCAACCTTACAAAGTCTTCTAAAGATTATACTTTTGATAAAACTATATTTGAAATTTAAAGTAACAGTTTTAAGTAATAAAACTGAATTTCTACAGTGGTTTTTAGTTCATAACACTATTTTGCCTTTTAAGAGAGTTTCTTTCTAAAACTACATAATTGTTCATTGAAATTCAGGATATTTGAAATTGAATTGAAAATTTCAATGGGAAATTCTCAATTTAATTACAAATATGAAATTGGGAAAATTCCAAACTTAACTGAAAATTTTAATTTTAAAATGAGAAAAATCCAAATGTAATCGTGATTTTAAATTTTAGATTAACAAAAATCTAAATTAAATCCAGAAGTTTGAAATTGAGAAAACTGTGGAGCTTTGTAATTTGAATTTTTTTAGATTAAAATCTTGATTTCTTAATTTTGTTTAGAATTTTCTTAAATTAAACAGGACATATACGTATACACTTCTACCGATTTCAAATTAAGTTTTCGATTACATTTGGAGTTTTCTCATTTTTATGTTAAACTTTTTATTTACTTTGTAATTTTCTCAATTTCAAATTGAAATTCTTAATAAAATTTGGAATTTTCTCAATTTCCTTGTAAATTATTTTAATTTCAAAGAAAAATTGTATAGTTGCCCACATTTTCAAAACTGAATTATTAAAGATCTTATTCTTTACATACTAATTGTTATTATTGTTGACTTTCTGATTAAACCCTGTATGCAATCTGCTTAGCCAGGAAAAGAGCTCAAATATGTCATTCACGACATGGACTTGACATGTTTATTTCAAAAGTTCATGTTAAATAAAATAATCGTTGACACTGAGCATATACAAATATTAAAATTGTTGCTGTTAGTCATAATGTTATCAATACTGGCAATACTCTTGTAAGGGTCAATCACATCTGTAACATTGTAAGTCATGTTGATATTATGACTAATCATATTATTTTATTTGTACAAGAAAAACAAATTATTGCTACAGTCTTTAAAGTATATTCAACATACCCAACTGTCCCGCTATTTTGACCAACCATTATATATTTCACAGACAACAAGTTACTGTGTCTGCAAACTTTATTAGTATTATCATTATTATCTTGAACATGTTGTCCGATCAAAAGAAAAAGCAGCAATTTTACGTTTTCGTAGTTACTGGGTAAAATAATAACGCATTTGTAAGCAATAGCTTATGTGATAAACCAAAAAAAGTATATATAAATAAATAAATTTTTGATGAACTTTTATAATTTTTTAAATTAAATTTTTGGTTTGTACATTTGTACAACGGGTTATAGAGTATAAAAGTATAAATTATTCATACGAATATAATGAGATATCTGGGTTTGTAATTTTAGGACCTAAAATGATAAGCCCTGGCCCTAATATGTTATTCCTGATAATAATTTGCTTCACAGAGTGACAAAATTGCAGGTTGTAAGAAATGTATTTGCATACATTTCATTATGCATTATTTTAAAACTTTGCTTTATAATCGCATAAAAATAAATTTTTGTCCAGCACTGGCAGGACTTTAATCACAATTTTTTTTTTAGTGTTAAGAATTGAATATTTATTGTCATTACATTTCTTATGTAGATTCAATAAATAAAATAATAAAGTTAAAAAAAAAAAAAATTTGCTTCATAATTTTGGAGGATATCAATAATTAATTCTAACTCAAATAATGCATTTGTTTCTGGTTTAAAAACTAGGATTAAAATGGTTTAAAAGTGCTTGAAAGCTTTATATGTTCATACATTTTCTTAAAAGCATATTCAAAAAGCTTACATATTTATTATGTTTTATCTATGTTATAAAATGCCAAACTATCCACTTTTACATCCGCAAAATTTAAAACTTTCTGAGAGCTTAAGATAAAAGCTTAAGACTTTTAAGCTTTTCGGTACTACCTTAAAATCTTTTAGAAATTGGTTGAGATTTTGGCTAAAAATAAGGTAATTGTTTATAGGAAAAAATTATAAACCCCATTTTTTCTTGATTGATAAAACTTTAGAAGCAAATCGATGCTTTACAAAAAGGACGTATGCCCGCACCCAAAGGAAGAAAACTTAGTATATATTTTTTAACAGAATATGTTTACATTTTCCTTCTTAAATAACGAAATCAAAAAATGTGTGTCTTTTCTTAAGTATTAAGCTTACGTAGTAAAGCTTTTTAGTTTAGGATGGTTTATTGCGTGTTTTTACCTATATTGTATATTTTTATACCCATAAGAGAAATTATGTACATTTTGAAAATCGCCTTATTTTGTTTTACATGCATTGGTACTCGTAGTATGTACATGCGTACTAGCAAACATATGTATGTAGGTAAATCGGCAGGAGTTTGAAGAGTTAATATAAGTTTGATGTTTTAGGTTCTAATTTTAAAAATTAACGAACAAAATATACTTTATGGGTCTTCACGAAGGCGACTACAAGCATTTCCACCATGTATACCTCGCTTTATAATTAACAAAATGGTGGTAATAATTTTATGCTTGACTGTGCGCTTATTTGCAGATTTCCATAAATAGTTCCATTTAGATATGTTTCTACTGGTGGAGATACTTACATCAGCTTTAAAGTATTTTATCACCTACTCGATTTTACTTACTTACTTATTTTTATGTTGCGTTGTATTTACATCTGAGGTGAATTGCACAATTACTTGAGTATTTTGTACAATTATGATTATAGAATCTTCTATGATCATTGCTTGGAAAGCTTGAAAGACTTGTCTCGTCGGAGTGCGGAGGATCTTGATCATATTGATACCAGTGCTACAACACAATTGAAATTAAAAATTTTCTTTCCAAGACTTTTCTGAAAAAAGAAGAAATTTCAATACACATTGACGGACTAATGAAACTTCAGCCAGCACAGCTTTTGTGTAACTATAAATTGACAGATATTTAGTCTAGATAATTATTTCATTATTTTTACTATTCCCAAGCGTTGATATTTCCAAGCATCTCTACTCAGATTACGGCACTGTTTTCATTTTAATAATTGTAAGATTGGTATTGTGTAAGTTAAAAAAACCTTAAATTCCTAATCATGTGCTTACTATATGTCAATATAAACTATTACTAAGTTTGGGCTTATAATAATGAAGGCTTCCTTTCGGATGATTGGGCTTTGGTTTCAATGTAACAGCCGTACACCCATGATTCGTCTTTTTTGAGGAAATCTGGATCGTCGTGGACGATGTTCAACAGCTCCTGAGCGATGTCCAATCGACGTTGTTTTTGCGCAAAGTTTAGTAAATTTAATCAAAAAATCGAAAAGCACTCCAAAACCCGACTAACTTTCTATCTGTTAAAAACAAACTGACAAACCGAAATTGCTGATTTTGCCAACATATATAACAGACATCTTACCAACATGACAGAAAAAATGCGAAAATCGAACATACGTAACACACGAAATTTGAAAATAACGGTTATTTTGTGATCAGACCATGTATATATAAAACTCACATATTTGTTAAGAAATTGATAGTAAACTATTAAAATTTGTTGTTAAAAACAACGATGATGTTAAAAGAAAGAAACATGAAAAATTTTGTGTTAACCTCATTAAATAAAGTTTAGCACTATTTAAATCTTTTCATTGAGAGTAGATGTGATACGTGCAGCATCAGAAATATTAACGTTTATTCAATAAGTACGTAGATTCAGAGAGTATACGAGTATAATCCTATGATAACTTTAAATATTGTAATCGGAATCAAAATTTTAATACAATGTTGTCTACTATTTGGACTGCTAAAGCTTTTGTTTTATTATAACATTTGTTCAGTGTGGAATTGTCTTACTCAAGTAGTTTGTTATATATTTCCACTTAACTTTTATTGTCGCTTTTTAAGTATTTTTAACATCGACTAAATCTTAAGTTGAAGATGTATACCAGAGATCTGCACCGGTGCACCGCATCCATAAGTACACCGGTACCCAATTATATTCATATCCAAGTATTTTAAACACTCTTAAAAATTGATGCGGTGGTATATATACCTGTCGTTCATTTGCGTAACCTTGATATATCCAAAATATGTCCAATCGCTTTCGTATCTTATGTATTTTTTAAGAGTAAAAGACGCGACCACAAATAAGAGTGTTGTTGTTACAAGCACTTAGTAAGAGAATCATTTTGAGTATTTTTTATTTTCATTTCTAATCGTTTTCTTACTAATACATACATGACGTCGTCACAAAATCAACTTTTAAAAAAACACTCTCGACAAATTCTTTTGTTGTGTATAAGCGTCACCTTTTATTTAAAATTGAATCAAATCGCGCCCGCCAGATTTAATAATTTACAACTATGTTGACGATTTTGAAAGTAGCATACTGACGATGATTTTAAGATTGTTTTTGCTAAAAATTTGAAACGAAAATTTAATTCAAACCAAATTTTTTTCACAATAGCTTATATGTATGTGTAACTGTACATTTATTGTTATTATTAAAAATTATTATGATGAAAATGTGCTTCATAAAAAATTCTTTTTTTTAAGTAAAAGTTATTATTTTTACCGGTTTTGCACTAAATATGTTCAAATAAAATATGTGTATATACTTTCTTCAAAACATGATGTTTAAAAAACATTCTGGCAACGTCGCGGTTAGTGCGAATACGTTTACCGCGTGTGAGTGAGTAAATACATAAAATTGAACATACACACTCTCAAGGGTAAGGTAAATGTGTGACTGCAAATTCTTACATACAAATATTATTTTCGTTGCTAAAACGAAGTACGAGTTCGATTTCCGAATGAGGAAAAAATAATTGAGAAACCAAACTAAGCAGCCAGCGATACACACTTGACTGGGTATGTTATATACTCTAGTACTCTATACGCAAGCTCTAACGACTAGAAAACATACTTGTGCAAACAACTAGTCACACCGCAACTCGATTTAAGACAGGTGTACTTAGATAATTAAAAAAGGCACCGGTTGCAGATCTCTGGTGTATACCACGCGTTATATCCGCTGTCGTATTTTACGGGTATCAAACTTTCTAAGCATTATATAATGATATAGTGACTATAATGATAGTTCTGGACGAGTATGAAATAAGTTTCAGATCTCATGTCGCAGCTGTGGTCTGAGGAATTCATTAGGAGTTCTAGCGCAATTATGAGTGAAGTAACTTTTGCTGTTGCTGGTTAGTTTCGGTGTAAAAATAAACAAGTGCAGATATGGTAAAAGCTTGCCCTAAATCCTCTACTTTATTGCGGTTTATTCAGAGACTGAAATTGCGAACAAACAAATTATTTCAACAGAGGTCTAAACAATGACTTCTAACAACAGCTGCTCAAACTCGGCGACTAAATTTCTACTTCAACATTTGTCAACTCTTACCCGTTGGAGATTGCTTTAAGTGAAACTAGTGGAAATAATTCACAATTTATATTCTTTATATTCTTGCCTACAAAGTTTGTCTGATAGAGGTTTTCATTAGCATATTTTTCTTTGGTTAATGATTAAAACAAATTAATTTTTAATTCATTCAACATATATGTGCAACGGTTTTTACTTTTATTCTTATAGTTAACAAAAAATGAATACCGGGCGGACAACGCCACGGGGAAAGCTAGTATTGTATATAACAATTAAATACTACAACTTCTATGTGGTTTTAATGAAATTTCAGAACAGAATATAAAGGGGGTTTTAAAAAGGTATAGAATTTTGAAATTTTATTTTTAAAATTTACATGAAATTTGCTTTATTCAATAGATGATCTTCCGCCACAATTATTTATGCGTGCCTTGATCTGCAGGTCCAATTTTTTATAACTTTTTCAAACATTTGTGGTCGTATATTGGCAATAACGCGATGAAAGTTTACCTTAAAGAGATCAAACGTTTAAAACTTTACGGCGTAGAATAGTGACTTCATATATCCCCTCAGAGAATTGTCTAGCAGCGTTAAATCGCACGATATTGAATGCCAAATCACAGGTTTAAAGGTGAAGCTATGTGGTTACCAAATATTTCCTTCAACAAATCAATTGTGGCATCGGCTGTGTGGCATGTTGAGCCGTCTTGTTGAAACCAAAAATCCTGCACATCATAGTAGTTCAATTGATGAACAAAAAAAAAAGTTAGTAATTACGGCTCTATAGCGGTCATTATTGACTGTAAAGGTTTACCCAGCATCTAATGATTTAAATAAAAGTAAGCTTCATCGCTAAAAAAAATTCGCTTATGAAAATTGGGTTCAACGTCAATATTGTTTTGGGACCATGCGTCTTGCACGATCACCTAGCGTGTCTTTAATTATTGAACTGCCTAAACAAATAAAATCACCTAAAAGCTGATAAAATGCTGCCATTTAAAATAGTGTTGTTAGTTAAAAGTTGTATTTCTCTATAAAAAAAAAAACACCCTTTACATGTATGACTTCGAAAAAAGGCAGTAAAAGTACTCTACTTAGTCTAAATTCCATTCTTTTAAAAATCCTTTATTAAATAAAATAAGAAAAGCTTTTTAACTTCGGAGTTGATTTAATTTCTTCAAACGATTTCAGTAAACAATTTTTTGTCTAAGTTTAATTTTTATTCATTTAAGTTATTTGAATGCATACTTAGAAACAAATTTGGATTGTAAAATCCAACAAAAAAGCCAACAGCATCTTTCTCTTGATCTTTTCTGTCTTGAATTTCAAACGGAAATCTGTTTGTTTTTTTTTTTTCATTTTCTTTTTATGTTTAAATATTGTTATAGAATGATTGGTTTTTTGCCATAAAACAGGTTTAAAATAATGTGTGTGTGTGTGTGTGTGTGTGCGTGGAGTTTAAGAAGTGTTTATATATATATTTTATTTAATAGTCATAAATTGGATGAAATGACCTTAAGAAAATTTTAATATTGACCCAGCCTTTCTTTTATATTCGTTATTATTGATTTTATTTATTTGTTCAACTTTTTGATTTTCTTTTAGGGCACAACATGGCCTCAGCACAGCTTCTTTTTAAAAACGATACAAAGCCAACAGCAACTAAAACTGCTTTTACATCAAGTTCAAATATTTCTTCAACAACGATTCAATCAACTATTAAACATCATTATAAAGAAATACCTTCACTTGTTTTTAATAAAGCGGAAGGAAAGGAAAAAGAACAAGATATCAACGGATATATCAATACCAAGAGCAATAGTGTATATAGAAAACAACACACAGACACTTATTGCTCAAAAACAAACGCAAACAAGAGAGAACAAAAAATTGATACAGCAAGACAAAAATATTTTGACAAAAATTCCTTCACTTTCGCTGCACAAAACAAAGTTGTTCAAACAAAAATTGTGTTCATATCTGGCCAACAACAGCTGCAGCAGCAAGAACCAGAACAAATATGGCCTGGTGCAATATGGGAAGAGGAAAAATGTTGTTACAACCAAAACTGCTTGCCAACAACAAAACGTGCAACAACAGAAAACCAAACAACACAAATATATCATACAGATGATGTTGCTGTGGGCGATGATGCTGATGTTCAATGGCAAACGAATGCAACAACTGTATGCGACATTACAAATAACATTAACAATAACTTTTCAGATACAAAAAGTAAACGAAAATGTCACATTTCCTTCTTACAACAAAACAACAACAGCACAAGCAGCAACAGGACAATACAATACCAACAACCATTTCACAATTACGATGAGAACGGCGATGATGGTAATGTTGATGTTTCTATGCACGATTATAAAGGAATTGCGGAGTTTAAAATCCATACAATCTACAAAAATCACAACACTAAAATGCCTAGCAACAACAATAACAATTGCAATAAAAATATCATTCCAAAGAAATGTCTGTCAATCTCAGGCTTTAATGAAAATAATTATATGTTCTTACAAAAATCTACAAATGAAACAACTACAAAATGCTGCCAAAGAAATGTTGCTAAGCAATGTTGCCAAAACTATAATACTAACACAAAAACAACATTATCAATACAGCAACAACAACAACAACAACAACAACAACAACAACAGAATCAAATACAACAACAACGAAATAACTGTTTTAAATACAATTTTTCTACAAAAACAACAACCACAACAACTATCTTACGAAACCAGCAACAAGAAGCGACATTTTCTTATCAACCTTTTACCAATATTAAAAAATTCTACCGAGACTTGCAAAAAATGTCTAAATATTTGTTATCACTTTTGCTCATTTTTCACATGCTGCCATTATTTTATGCAGGTAAGTTCTATTAATTATTTTCTATAAATTAATCTACTTGGGCAAAAAAACGTAAGTACGTAAAATATTTGTAAAGAAATACACTTTGTTCCTCAATAGAATAAGTTACTCAGTAAGAAACTTATATCTCGAATATTTTAAAGCAATCAATATTTTTGTGTTTTCGTCAGATGCTGATGAGTCATATAAGAAAATTTTTAATATTAAACATTAAATATGAGTGTATACATACCCAGCAAAAACTTCTATTGCAAAGTAATGTGTTAAATGTTAATAAACATACTTTTCACCGTTTCCTCTTTTGGCATTTGAAGTCATAATATGGCGATGTTATTGGAGGCAAGTACTTACGATTCTCGCGTACGAATAACTATTTGAAAATCTCATTACAAAAAAAAATCGTTAAAAAGGCTAATTTCTAATAAGTTCTTGATTTACGAGTTGATGTCGATAAAAACTATCAAAACAGCTGAATATGTCTTGTGTAAATGCATAAACTGTAATATATTTTATATACAATATATATAAATGCATTCTTACAAACAATATCTCTTGAAAAATGCCTTACAGAAGTATGTGTGCTTTTTCGGAAAGCTTTTCTGGATAAAAGTATCATTTATATTTAATATTATTCTTAAAAACCTTTTCCATAAAAATAAATTTTTTAAACCATGGAATTAAGTACGTAATCTGGTTTTTAGCACTGTCATTTATCATTTTAGCATTTGAAAAATTTATAGTTAATACATCTGAACGAGCCTGGCAACGCATATGTATTCCTAACATCACGTTTACACTGTGTATTCATAACCTGTTAGCAAAAACAAACGAAATGAATAGTAAAATTGTCAGGGCAACAAAATTTATAAAAACTATTATTGACTTACTACATTTTTCACTTTGTAAACAATTTGAAATCCGTTGCTATCACCTTATCTTAGCTAATCCAAGTACTACTCAAATTATTTGATTAAATTTTCATTGCAAATTTTGTATATGTATATTTTCCAAGAGCAACTACTTACATACGTACATATACAATACGTATTCAACAAGTCATTACCTTAACTATTTATAAAGATACGTACATACGGTTGTCAGATCTTACAATATTGCCAGTAAAATTGTCTGAAAATGTATTACAATCGTGTAAACTGACAATTTTTAACTTACAACGTTTTTTTTTGTAAGCATTTTTTATTTATTATATCTTCAAAATGAACTACCAATAAGTATTCAAATCTTAATACTAAATTTAAAGTTAAAAAATGTGATTTAAAATTAAAAAATTTGATTGTTACTTAAGTCAGGCTAATGCTAGACAAAAAGTATTATTATGCGGGAGCTATTTCGGTAAAATCACCTATTGAGCAATCTGATGGTGGCAACGGTATCCCTTCTTCTCAACCTACTGTGGACGCCAAAATTAAGTATATTACGCGCAAGAGGGTTTGGATGAAGTTCCAGTTTACTGACATACCTTGTCGCGTACTTAGAAAATTCCTTTTTTACCAGCGGAACACTCACATCTTTATGAATTCGTGAATTTTTTACATACTATGGAGCTGCAGTAATCGTTCGAAGAATTTTGTTTTGTCGCCTTTGGATTTTTTCAATGTTTGACGCTGAGGCTGTGCCCCATAACTGAATTCCGTAGCACCATATAGGCTTTAGTATTGAGTTGTATAACAAAAGTTTGCAATCTAATTTCAAAGTAGAATTTCTGCCCATAAGCCAATTTAGCTGCGCTGCTTTTAGTTTTAACTGAGTGACCTTTGCTTCAATGTGAGACTTCCATGTTAGCCTACGGTCCAGGTGAATACCAAGGTACTTGACTTCATTGTGCTGCGGAATAGGTGAGTTGTTAATTTGGATAGGCGGACATGTTTGCTTACGCAGTGTGAATGTAACGTGAGTACATTTTTGTTCATTAACCCTGATTTTCCAAAGTTTTAGCCATTTCTCT
Organism: Thecocarcelia acutangulata; assembly: GCA_914767995.1. Lineage (NCBI taxonomy): Eukaryota > Metazoa > Arthropoda > Insecta > Diptera > Tachinidae > Thecocarcelia > Thecocarcelia acutangulata. The sequence goes on along the minus strand of OU612094.1, from coordinate 105,116,327 downwards.
AATATTAAAGTATATTCCTGTAAATTTCGTGATGCTAATTGGTGGTTTTCATGAACACTCAAAAACGCTGTGTCATCTGCAAAGGTAGAAGTGTGGATTCCGGATGTCGTTGGCATGTCAGAGGTGTAAATCAAATGTAAAGTAGGCCCCAGTATGCTGCCTTGGGGAACTCCTGCCTTGATTGGCTGAGTTGGGCTTATAAAGTCGCCTTCTCTGATAACAAACTTCCGCCCATATAAGTAGCTTTCCAGAAGCTTGTGTGTATTTGCAGACAAGTTTAACTTTATTTTGTGCATCAAGCCGTCGTGCCACACTTTATCAAAAGCTGGAGAAATATCAATGAAAAGAGCTGAGCAATACTTTTTCTCCTCAAAGGTCTGTCTTATGCCACTGACTAGTCTGTGTGTTTGTTCTATGGTGCTATGTTTAGCCCGAAAACCAAATTGATGATCAGGGATACATCCCACATTGTTCAATATTGGACTCAACTTCGCCAATAACAATTTTTCGAATAGTTTTGAAATTGTTGGTAAAAGACTTATTGGTCTTTATGATTCTACCTAAGCCAGATCCTTCACTGGCTTGGGTATCATAGTAATTATTGAGACCTTCCACTCTGCAGGATAATACTCAAGGCGTAAAATAGCGTTAAAAATAAAAAGTAGAACTCTTCTAGCTGCACGAGGTAACTGTTCAAGCATTTTACCAGTAATTTGATCAATGCCTGGAGCTTTCCTGGGGTTTGTATTACCGATAACGTTTTCAACATCTTGAAAATTAAATCTCAAAGACACAGGAAGTCTAACAACATATTGTGGTTATTCCGCTGTATATTCTCTGAATCATTTGTAATAAAAACGTTTCTCAAATGATCGACATACAACATTCCCTTTTCAGAATCGCTTCTTGCCCAGTCGCCAGTTGAAGTTCGCATAGGTGGCTTACCTCTTACAGGTCTTTTTAAACCTTTTGTCACTTTCCACAAGGAATAATCAGATTGAGGGGTACCATCAAGGCTTTCCAAATATGTTTTAAGGGAAGCCATTCTATGGACTTCAAGCAGATTTCTTAGCTGAGTTATGCATTCCCGTAGCCTAGGTTTAAGCTGGGGAGACCTGCGAAGTTGCCACTCTCTTCTGACTCTTCTTTTTTCTGACAGAAGTTGCTCAATTTCAGATGAATAAGTTCTATTGGTTTCATTTCTGGATCTTATATGACTAGTGGTAGCATGCTGTACGGCCAGTTTGAGGTTTTCAGAAAAATCGTTAATTGACACATCAATATCCTCAGGCGTTCTCAAGGCGATATTTTCAGTACAATGTGTACTCAAAGTTTTTTTTTAATTTTAGCCAATTCACTCTATTGATGGTCAACGGGGAGCCAATCTCTTGGGGAAACGAAACAGAGATTATAGTGGGTGAGTGATCTGATGACAAATCTAATGAAGGCTCCACTTGCATCCACTCTAAAGGAAAATTCTTCGCAACTCCAAAATCTATAACGTCTAGGATCTTTCGTCGGTCTGTCGGCCAATAAGTGGGGTGTCCGCTTGAAACTTACAACGTTGTCAGAAAAACCATTGTCAATCAATTGTAAGACGACAATGTTGTCAGACATCTGACAATCGTGAGAACACTGTTCATCGGCATTGCCAGATAATTGGCCGGTATTGTAAGCTCAGTTTTAATTGTCAGATGTATTAAATTAATGCTCCTGAAAATGGCATCATTGTCAGAAAAAGTTTGATGGGCAACACTGCCAAACAGATGGTTGTTGATATACATAAGTGGCAATGCCTTACAAGCTGTCTGGCAATTTTTTTCATCTAACAATCTGACAACCGTGTGAACTGACAATTTTTGTTGTCAGATAAATTATTTATCAGACCATAGTCTGACAACGAAATTGTAGGATTTTCTTACGATCGTCTGAACACATAATTTACTTCTGCGGGAAAATTTTTCATTGTCAGCATGTTGCCAGATCTTACAGTCTAACATCTGACAACCGTGTGTACATAGCTTAAGTAATGCAGGCGGTAAATGCTATGATATTGAAAAATATGTTCTTAGGTAAGTGCAACACATTGCCAAGTTTTCGCTGGGTATGTATATGTTTTTGTAATTTTAGTAAAATATGTAACTTAATATAAAAAGGCCGTATTTAGTTTTTATCAAAACAGCATTTTACTAATGTTAGGTAAAGTAAACTGAAAAAATAAGAGAAAGAAGAAGTGTCGATGATTGTAATATTGCTGTTTTCTTGTGTTGAAGATTTTTGTATTTTTGAATTGAGATACGCCATTACATTACGTTCAAACATAGTTTTGTATTAAGCCACACAAATGCGCAGTCACATAATGAGTAACAGTTTTGCTGTGCGAGTGTAATCGTTGCTTGATTCGGGTTTGAATATAAATAACTGCTAGCTGCAATTTATTCAACATTTTTTTTCGTATATAATAGCAAAAAATTCAAAAAGACTAGACATGAAATTACTTTATTAGGCACATAGGTATGTACGTGGAACTTAAGTAGAATTTAACAAAATCAAATAAAAATGTATATAAATATGTTTCAAATGTATTCATTCAATTCACTACCAAAGGAACATCAAACACGAATCCGATTTTATTCAACACCAAAACAAACGCACATTCAATTGATTCTCAACATTGACGATTACACTCAACATTGAATTTAGTCACTTGAATTATGGTGGATAATTAACGTTGAATCATTCAAAATACAATGTGTTCAAGACGATGTTGACTTTACACAGCGTTGAAGAGTGTTGCTTGATTTTTGTTGCAAATTTTAGTATATGATATAATCAAGCAAGAACGTTATTTTTGGTGATCTCTGATGTGTTTTACTTAACCCAGTTAATATAAAATTATAAAACGGATACAATTATCTAATCTAATTGTAGTTATTACGACAACTCTTTGATGCCCGATTATAAGCAATATGTATAAAACAGAACACTTCAATCGCTGGCGCATATTAAAGGCGGTCCGAAACCAGTTAGTATTAATGCTAAGTCTTTGTAAATTTTTTTTAGTTTTGTTGGAGTGTCATGGCTTAAACCACAGAGTTAATATTTTTCATTAAATCATGGATTTTTTACATTAAAGTGTTCGCAGATGTACCAGTATTTTATAAGAGTATATTTCAGTTTTATACATATATAAAAAACACCCTTTAATAAAATTAAAGCTTAAAATGTTATAAAGTGTTGGCGGCGATAACACTAAGTGAATTATAATTTTTCTCAAACATCTTTGCTTTTCATACGCATATATAGCGATGCTAACATGAAAACATTAACCTTCGCAATCCTTTTTTAGCGGTATAAATATGAAAGTAACTCTGTCTGTTTGTTGCCATCTAAGCCTAAACCACTAAGCCACTAAATGAAATTCTATATGCAAATAAACATAGGATAGCATTTGTTCTATCCCATAAGGGAAAAGGGCGCAAATTATCATATCAAATAATAATTTTTTAATAACTGCATCATTTCAACCAGATTTTAAAGTTATTGTTTCTTTTGAAAAGGTTAGCCCACGGCCTGAAAATAAAAAAAAGTATAGAAAATAGGGCACACAACATACATGTCCGTCTTAGAAGTAAATTTTACACTAACCCCGCTCTTTGTAAATTAATTTGCAATATTATTCCTTCTTTTGAAAAGGTATAGTGAAACCGATTTATATCAGCACCAGCCTTGTTGGCCTATTCTGATAATGGACCAACTCCACGGGGTGAATTACTCACGATTCACCAGCGCCACGTGTGGCTTTATAGGCTTATACAGGTCGCAACTTTTTGCCACAGGTTTAAGGACAAACCCCTTATTTAAGAGTTTGGGCCTTCTAATCCCTCCAGTATGCAATTTTCCAACAGTCAAAGGAATACAAAGCTTATTGATTTGGTAGACCAAAGTACAACTGTGAAAATGATTTACATCAGTACCTGCCTTGACGGCCTAACCTGATGGTGGACCAATTCCACGGAGTGAATTTTTCATGATTCACTACCGCCCCCGTGTGGCTCGCTGGGCTCACACAGGTAGCAATTATTGTCATATGATTGCGGTCATATGAACAACTTCTTGTTGAGGAGTTCGGGCTTTCTAATCCCTTATGTATGCAATTTCCCAGCAATCAATGGAGGACAAGGCTTAATGAGTTGGTAGGCTGAAGCCCACTAAGAGCATCAGCCCTTAAACCAACTCACCCGTCAACCATCACCACTGGTTCCTTACAGTATACGTATCTGTTGTATAGGCAACAGATCCTCGGGAGATTGTTAGCCCTCGAAAAAAGCCATCACCAAACAATTATCAAGGATACTAACACTCCCCTCCTTCGTTTTAGGTTTCAACCACAGCCAGAACGTTTCAGCCAAGGTAGGCACCTCAACCATGATCAGCCCGGGTCGAACCGCAAGCAGAAGTTCCCGGGGGCCATGCTGATCCCCGTTCTGCCAATTTATACCCCTGGTAAGGGTTTCGGAAGCCAACACAACATAAGCCATGTGGCTTCCTAGAGTTTTGTTTGCCGCACCAAACGAGGGATCCCTTCCTCTCTTTTCCCTGAAAAACAGAGCGCCTAAGTTAGGAATACGCGAAGGCAAAACCTGTTCCCCGGGGGGGTAGGCCGAAGTACAGTAAGAATATCAGCCCTTAACCAACCCTACCGTTTCACCATCGCCTCAGGTTCCTTACAGTACAGGAATATGTTGCTGGACAACAGCAGCTAGGGGGGGGGGTTATTAGCCCCAGAAAACCGGCATGTAGCCCAGAAAACCGGATTTTAGGTTTAAACCATAGCCAGAACGTGTCAGCCAAGACAAGCACCTCGCTCATGATAATCACCGAGAGAAACTCCTGGAGATTTGCGAATACCGCTATGTCAATTTTTTGGAAAGAGTTTTGGAAGTCCAACACAACATGAGTTATGCGGATTTCTAGGGTTTTATTTACTACAACAAATAAGGGGCTCATTCCCCTTTTTGCCCCAGAACGCAAAGTGCACCGGGTTTGATGTACGCCAAGGCAAAACATACAGCGTTACTACAATTTAAAAAGTTATCAAAAAAAAGAGATGAACTTTTATTGAAAACTTTGGAAATTGGTTGTATCCGATTACTTTTTTTTTATGTACATCCAAAAGTAAAACAAAAAAAAAAATTATTTTAGTTTATTGAATTTATTGCATATGGTTGAACTTTATAATATTTAAATTAGATTTAATAACAGATGGATAAAAATTAAGAATATAGTTAGAGAATAATTAAATGACTCGGTGGCTCAGTAGTTAATGCAGCAGATCATGTTATGTCATGACCCGAGTTCAATGAGTAGTGTGCTGATGAGTAGTTTAGCGACTACGAAATAAATTTCATTATGATAATATTGGTATGGTTCAATTATGTATGTAACAAAATATCGGTCAACTGGCCGCCGCAATTTCCATCCGATGATTCAAAGTTTTGATGGTGCTGAGACATAATTGAGGCTCTACGCAGTTAATGCACGAATCATCTGATCCATTAGCTCTTGAATTATTGCTGACTTATCGACGTACACCTTTTCTTTCAAATAACCCCAAGGAAAAATCCCAAGGGTGTCAAATCAAATAATCTTGGCGGCCAATTGACATTGCCTCTACGTGAGACAACACGGCCATTCAATTTGTCGCGCAGGAGAGCCATTGTTTCGTTAGGTCTGTGAGACCACATATCGTCCACATCCATATCTTTCAACTTGGGCCATAAAAAGTTCATTATCATTTCGCGATAGCGAACACCATTCACAGTAACAGCCTGATCGGCATCATTTTGGAAAAAATACAACTCGATGATGCTGCCAGCCCATAAACTGCACCAAACAATCACTACTTGTGGGCGCATTGGATTTTCGACCATCAAACTTGGGTTATCATTCCTCCAAATGCGTCAATTCTGCTTGTTGAAGAATCTACTGAGGTGAAAATATGTTTCGTCACAGATGATGATTTTTCGAAAATTTATTATCCATTTCTTTCCAACATTGTGACCATGGACAAAACTAGGAATGGTCAAGAGGTTTTAGTTCTTGAGTCAATTGCACCTTGCAAGTGTGTAAATGCAAGTCTTTATGCATAATGTTCATTAACGACGGGCATGAGAGGTGCAAGTGTTGGGATGACGAGTTGAGGTGAACGGCTCTTCAGCCAAACTATCGCGAACAGCAGCAATATCTTTTGCAGAACGAGCTGTACATGCATGCACTAGTATTTTCAAATCTCCTGGTTTGCTTGAATTTTTCCACGATTTTTCCGATTGTGCGCACATTTGGATGATTAAATTGACCGCAAAAATCTCGAAGTTTTCATAATAAGCTTGAATAAGTTTAACACCTTGTTCTATTGTGTATATCTCCATGGTTTAAATTGAGTTAGTCTGGAACTAAGAAATATCGAATGACATTTGAATGAAAAAGCTTGACGTTAAGGTGCGGTTTACATCGCCCTTAAAATTTAAACAATAATGCGGCCTTTATACGGCTGCTCTTCTACAAATTGTAGGGGATAGTATGCCAACAGACAATGGTGGTATGATTCCTTTAAAAAGTGAATTCTTTTCCAAAACTCACAAGGTTTAAAAAGCAGTGTTTATCCAAGCCTTAAAAATAAGGGTAACAACTGAGAATGGATGTGAGAAAAAACAAGTAAGAGTGTAGTATATTCGGCTGGGCCGAATCTAAAATACCCTTCACGATAGTCACGAATATGTATAGTATATTAAAAATGTGACCTAAATATGCTAGGTTATATATGAACCGATATCGGATTTTTCTATTTTCTGTATTTTAGTAACCTTCTTTTATAACGAGAATTGCTTTCCAGCAAAAAAAAAAAAAAATTTTAATGGAAAAATCGGTTCAGGCTATATCTCGGGTATATATGGACCAATATCGAAAATTTTAATTTTCCATATTTATATAACCTTATATCATTACCAGAACTGCTTTTGAGCACAACAAATTGTTTAAGTTCGCTTACGCGATATTTTCATGAAAAACCCGATTTAGGCTATATCTCGGGTATATATGGACCGATATCAGAAATTTTAATTTTCTCTATTTTCGTAACCTTCTTTTATAACAAGAACTGCTTTTCAGTAAAAAAAAAAAAATGTTATTGGAAAAATCGGTTCAGGCTATATCTCGAGTATATATGGACCGATATCGGATTTTTTCTTTTTCCATATTTATATAACCTTATTTCATTACCAGAACTGCTTTTGAGCACAAAAAAGTTGTTTACTCGGCATTTTCATCAAAAAACCTGTTAAGCTATATATCGGGTATATATGAACCGATATCGGAAATTTTCATTTTTCATATATATGTAACCTAATTTCATTACCAGAACTGCTTTTGAGCACAAAAAAGTTGTTTAAGTTCGCTTACGCGGCATTTTCATGAAAAACCTGGTTTGGGCTATATCTCGGGTATATATGGACCGATATCGAAAATTTTCATTTTTCATATTTATATGACCCTATTTCATTACCAGAACTGCTTTTGAGCACAAAAAAGTTGTTTAAGTTCGCTTACGCAACATTTTCATGAAAACCCCGATTTGGGCTATATCTCGGGTATATATGGACCGATATCGAAAATTTTCATTTTTCATATTTATATGACCCTATTTCATTACCAGAACTGCTTTTGAGCACAAAAAAGTTGTTTAAGTTCGCTTACGCGACATTTTCATGAAAAACCCGGTTTGGGCTATATCTCGGGTATATATAGACCGATATCGAAAATTTTCATTTTCCATACTTATACAACCTTATTTTATTACCAAAACTACTTTTAAGCAAAAAAAGTTGTTTAAGTTCGCTTACGCGGCAATTTCATGAAAACCCCGTTCCAGGCTATATCTGCGGTATATATGAACCGATATCGGAAATTTTCATTTTCCATATTTATGTAACCTAATTTCATTACCAGAACTGCTTTTGAGCACAAAAAAATTGTTTAAGTTCGCTTACGCGGCATTTTCATGAACACCCCGGTCTAGGCTATATCTCGGGTATATATGGACCGATATCGAAAATGTTCATTTTTCATATTTATATGACCCTATTTTATTACCAGAACTGCTTTTGAGCACAAAAAAGTTGTTTAAGTTCGCTTACGCGACATTTTCATGAAAAACCCGGATTGGGCTATATCTCGGGTATATATGGACCGATATCGGAAATTTTCATTTTTCATATTTATGTAACCTAATTTCATTACCAGAACTGCTTTTGAGCACAAAAACGTTGTTTAAGTTCGCTTACGCGACATTTTCATGAAAAACCCGGATTGGGCTATATCTCGGGTATATATGGCCCGATATCGGAAATTTTCATTTTCCATATTTATGTAACCTAATTTTATTACCAGAACTGCTTTTGAGCAAAAAAAAAGTTATTTAGCTTCGCCTATGCGACATTTTCATTAAAAATCCGATTTGGGCTGTATCTCGGGTATATATGGACCGATATCTGAAAAAAAATTTTTTTGCCTTTTAGTCACCATGCTTAATAAGTGTGTGAAGTTTGAAGCAAAACGAACCACTTTTGTTTTCAAAAATTTTCATACAAAACTGCAAAAAAAAAATGGTTTTTTTTCGGAATTTTGAATATATCTCAGCTATACGTGGACCGATATTACTGAATTTCAATAGCAAACCCATGAATCGATGGGGTAAAAGAATGGTGAAAGAAAAAAGTTTCTAAGTCTAATGGTTTTCTCAGAAACGGTATTTCAACAGCGGACAGACTGACAGACGGACAGACGGACATCGCTTAATCGACTTTTCCATTAATTCTGATTCAGAATATATATACTTTATAGGGTCGCAAAAAAAAACTGTAGAAATTACAAACGGAATCACAAACTTATATATACCCTTTACATTTTTGTGAAGGGTATAACAATTTTAGCGCCGATTAATGAAATTATAGGGCCGATAAAAAAGCAAATGTTGTCAGATGTCGACGGTGTAGCTAAGTAACATGGAACATTAGTTTGTAGACAATTTCATGGACACTGAACAAATGATTTGGTACCTTTTTAACTTTTTGGAGCTCTTTGGTGCTAAAAGGGATGCTCTATGACTGAATGTTGGCGTTCCAATCTTTTTAATAATATCTCCTTTTGGGCCAAGGCTCTATTACAAATTATTACAAATTATTTATTTGGGATGGAGTATTATGGGAGCAATTATTAGGACTAGAATAGCAAACGGGAAAGGCGGAATAATTACAACCGATTTGTCATTCTAGTTCAATACGTCCCAGTTTCTACAACACGTGTTTTTGCAAATAATTGTAAAATAAAAAATTTTGTACTGTATATCTTGGATTAAAATAGTATTGGATTAAAATAGTAGTACATGTGAATTAACATAAACCTTAATAAAAAATAATAATAATGAAAAAGTTCTACGTAAGTAGTTATGATTCAACAAGAAAAGCTTTTTCTTCACGTTTTAATTTTGTGTCGAAACAGGCTACTGAAAACTTCTGCTCTCCGAAGACAAAGCCGCGGGTAAAAGCTAATAATTTTATAAAATCATATTTTTATACCCTTCACAAAAATGTTAAGGGTATATATAAGTTTGTGATTCCGTTTGTAATTTCTACAGTTTTTTTTTGCGACCCTATAAAGTATATATATTCTGAATCAGAATTAATGGAAAAGTCGATTAAGCGATGTCCGTCTGTCCGTCTGTCCGCTGTTGAAATACCGTTTCTGAGAAAACCATTAGACTTAGAAACTTTTTTCTTTCACCATTCTTTTACCCCATCGATTCATGGGTTTGCTATTGAAATTCAGTAATATCGGTCCACGTATAGCTGAGATATATTCAAAATTCCGAAAAAAGCCATTTTTTTTTTGCAGTTTTGTATGAAATTTTTTGAAAACAAAAGTTGTTCGTTTTGCTTCAAACTTCACACACTTATTAAGCATGGTGACTAAAAGGCAAAAAAAATTTTTTCAGATATCGGTCCATATATACCCGAGATATAGCCCAAATCGGATTTTTAATGAAAATGTCGCATAGGCGAAGCTAAATAACTTTTTTTTGCTCAAAAGCAGTTCTGGTAATAAAATTAGGTTTCATAAATATGGAAAATGAAAATTTCCGATATCGGTCCATATATACCCGAGATATAGCCCAAACCGGGTTGTTCATGAAAATGTCGCGTAAGCGAACTTAAACAACTTTTTTGTGCTCAAAAGCAATTCTGGTAATAAAATAGGGTCATATAAATATGAAAAATGAACATTTTCGATATCGGTCTATATATGCCCGAGATATAGCCTAGACCGTGGTTTTCATGAAAATGCCGCGTAAGCGAACTTAAACAATTTTTTTGTGCTCAAAAGCAGTTCTGGTAATGAAACTAGGTTACATAAATATGGAAAATGAAAATTTCCGATATCGGTCCATATATACCCGAGATATAGCCTAGACCGGGTTTTTCATGAAAATGTCGCGTAAGCGAACTTAAACAACTTTTTTGTGCTCAAAAGCAGTTCTGGTAATGAAATAGGGTCATATAAATATGAAAATTTTCGATATCGGTCCATATATACCCGAGATATAGCCCAAATCGGGGTTTTCATGAAAATGTCGCGTAAGCGAACTTAAACAACTTTTTTGTGCTCAAAAGCAGTTCTGGTAATGAAATAGGGTCATATAAATATGAAAAATGAAAATTTCCGATATCGGTCCATATATACCAGAGATATAGCCTAAACCGTGGTTTTCATGAAAATGCCGCGTAGCGAACTTAAACAACTTTTTTGTGCTCAAAAGCAATTCTGGTAATGAAATTAGGTTACATATATATGAAAAATTAAAATTTCCGATATCGGTCCATATATACCCGAGATATAGCCTGGAACGGGGTTTTCATGAAATTGCCGCGTAAGCGAACTTAAACAACTTTTTTTGCTTAAAAGTAGTTTTGGTAATAAAATAAGGTTGTATAAGTATGGAAAATGAAAATTTTCGATATCGGTCTATATATACCCGAGATATAGCCCAAACCGGGTTTTTCATGAAAATGTCGCGTAAGCGAAATTTAACAACTTTTTTTTTGATTAAAAACAGTTCTGATAATAAGATCAGTTTATATAAATATGGAAGATAAAAATTTCCGATATCGGTCCATATATACCCGAGATATAGCCCAAACCGGGTTTTTCATGAAAATGTCGCGTAAGCGAACTTAAACAACTTTTTTCACCTTAAAGCAGCTCTGGTAATGAAATAAGGTTATATAGGTATGAAAAATGAAAATTTCCGATATCGGTCCATATATACCCGAGATATAGCGCAAACCGGGTTTTTCATGAAAATGTCGCGTAAGCGAACTTAAACAACTTTTTTTTGCTTAAAACAGTTCTGGTAATAAGATGAGGTTATATAAATATGGAAAATGAAAATTTCCGATATCGGTCCATATATACCAGAGATATAGCCTAAACCGTGGTTTTCATGAAAATGCCGCGTAAGCGAACTTAAACAACTTTTTTCACCTTAAAGCAGTTCTGGTAATAAAATAAGGTTATATAAATATGGAAAATTAAAATTTCCGATATCGGTTCATATATACCCGATATATAGCTTAACAGGTTTTTTGATGAAAATGCCGAGTAAACAACTTTTTTGTGCTCAAAAGCAGTTCTGGTAATGAAATAAGGTTATATAAATATGGAAAAAGAAAAAATCCGATATCGGTCCATATATACCCGAGATATAGCCTGAACCGATTTTTCCATTAAAAATTTTTTTTTTTTTTTTTTTTTTTTTGCTGGAAAGCAATTCTCGTTATAAAAGAAGGTTACTAAAATACAGAAAATAGAAAAATCCGATATCGGTTCATATATAACCGAGCATATTTAGGTCACATTTTGAATATACTATACATATTCGTGACTATCGTGAAGGGTATTTTAGATTCGGCCCAGCCGAATATACTACACTCTTACTTGTTTTTAATTAAAAAGCGAAAAATCAAACTTAACGTTAATTTAGAAATATTAAAAACTAAAATATTTTCCAAAAACAGAAAGAAGTTGACATCTGTGTGTTGTTTACAAAACTATTCAGCAAATGTGTTAAGCTATATATTACTGGGCACTTAGGTTTGATTCAACTTTTGTACTGAAAAATAGATGTTCATATTTAAATAGAGCTCAGCATTTGAACCTGACGTCGAACACCATGATATTGCACCGGAATAGGTACACGTGTGTACACGTGTTTCTTTTTTTACTGTTTTCCGAATATTCTTTACATGTTCATTATTAACTTCTGTTGAATGTACTTCATTACCTTGCGGTGTGGAATGTGTTGGACTAAATTTTATTAGTCTGAGCAGTGTCGAAGGTATATACACTGGGCACTAATCAGTTTTAACTAATTTAATTCCAACATTTTAAATGCAGTAATAGAGGATAGATAGATAGTAAGCTCATGTACACAGCTAACTACCTATTACGGTGTGTTTATTTTTCTTACTATCTTTTTTTACCGTTGTTCGTATTTTTTATATACATACATATGTTAATTATTAATTTCGTATGAAATCAAAGTGCACCGGAATAGGTAGCAGTATGCGTACACGTGTTTCTTTTTGTTTCTTCTCTCGCCGTTGTCCGTGTTTTCTTTATATGCACAATATTAATTTTTTCTGAATGTACTTCATTACCTTGTGGTGTGAATTGTGTTGGACTAAATTTTGCTAATCTGAGTAGTGTCGAAGGTATATACACTGGGCACTGATCAGTTTTAAATAATTAAATTCCTACATTTTAAATGCTGCAATAGAGTTTGTTTTAGTCTTTCGTGTTATTATTGTTAAATTTAAACTTCCACGAACACTATTCCCTCTTTCCTCTTCATCTCAACTTATTTTCCTAGTTCCAGTACAATGCACTGCATATGTAGGGGTCATCCCCTGAGTACTGGTCCAAGATAAAAAAAAAAAGTAATAGAGTTATTATTGTTCAAGTTAAACTTCCAAACACACTTTCATCATAATTTCCTAGCTCCAGTGCAATGCACTGCATAAGTAGGGGTCATCACCTGAGTACTGGACCAAGATAAAAATAAAAAAAAACCAGGCCTACTTGACATAGCTATTAAGGTTTCCAGTTTAAAAAAATTCAAGCTTACATCTGTATATCATCCATAATGTTCAAAACTTTTCTCTTGAGAAGTTGATTGATCGCACAGTTCATTTGTATATTTAACTTCTTTTCGTAATTTGCTCTTATAGATCAAAGCAATGTTTGAAGCAAACTACAATATCTTAAGGATTAGCCACAGTTTACTAAGTACAAACCATCGCAGGCATGAATATATTAGCGCTATCTATACAAAAATTATTCATTATAAAGTAGCAAATTTCCAATTAGGTATTTTTAAAATATGTCCCCTTTGTTTTTCCTTCAATAAAAATCATTTTACTTCAAACTAAAATTGGAATTTATGTTCAAATCATCATGATTTTGGAGAAAGTCACATATTTATTTAATTTTAAACATGATTTTCAATCAGTCATCCACACAAACCCTCCCATGTCACATTTTATGTTTTGCATGCTAACAATCACAATTACCTGAATATTTGTAATAAATGCGTATGTTAATACGTATTTTCAATCTTACTTTCATTGGCAGGGTTTGAAATATTTAAAAGAAAGTGTGTGGTAAAATTGTATGTGGTTTGATACAAATTCGATGAAGAATTTATGAAAATTTAAACGAATGACGATGCAGAAGAATTTGAATAAGCAAAATTTAATTTAATGTAAACACAATAGTATTAATTGCGTTTTAATTTGATTTCTTAAGTCAACCTTTTTAAATTGACAGCGTTTAGTATTGCAACAGGAGCACATTTTGTGAAGTTTTTAGGAATATGCTATAACACACAGATATAAAGTGTTTTGAGGATGGCTTTTGGTAGAAGACTCAAACGAATTAAAACATGAATGGTTGTGTAGAAATTTAACAATTAAAGGGAGGCAAGCAATAAGTGGAAGTTTTTGTTGCAGGAAGATATATTCGCCCTATTTTTGTAAATGAAATTCCAACCAGTAGTATTTTACAGGTTACCAATTTTGAATTGACAGCACTGCTTTTTTTTTGGTAACCGAATTAACATACGCTTTGGTTGCTTCCTATTTAAACTTTTAACAGAACAACGCTTGCAAATTGTTGAAATTCTTTTTTTCAAAATAATGATTGCGTTCATTAATTGATATTCAATTTTCAATCAAAATTTTGTTTTCCGATAAGCAGAAAGGTTGCATTTGAAGTGAGGATAATCCACAGGCTTTTGTCGAAAAAACATTACAGCTATAGAAAACTACTATTTGGTATGGCTTATGAACTGGTAGAGACAATATGTCTGTAGCGGCAACATTGCCGAGAAACCATTTCTAACAACTTGTATAGTACGGCCTCTGAGAAAACTCAACATAAACTCAGAACCAAAAGCTATAAGTTTTGCCAATGCCAATATTTGCTCTGTGAAACGTTTTGGAAATGTCTAGAGCCTTAATTTTACTTTCACCAAAATGATGTATTGTGTGGCACCATTTCTTCGAGGTATATGCCAATAGATAGCCGGTAGAACGTCTCCTGCGAAATCCACATAGGCAGTTACAAAGTAAATTGTACAACTCCAGATATCTTGACAGTTAACCATACTTTCAATTACTTTGGAAACTGCGGAGCAAATTGCAATTGGACGGTAATTTTCAGTGTTATTTTCCTCGCTTTTTTAGGGATTGGCATTGTATTAGCAACCTTCAAACACAATGGGAACTCAGGCTGAAAACTCGCGATAATGAACACGTAAATTTCAAGACCAGTGCTGGAGTGCCATGCGATCCAGGATTCTCATTTATGTCGAGGTCGACCAAAGCCCCTTTAACTGCTTGTAACCGGAAAAATATCTTTGGAAAGTAAAGCTATGCAGGTTAATATTAAGAATGGGAGGCCACAAATTTATCAATTAGCCTATTACTTTATAAATAAAGCACGTAAAACATAGTCGAGACTTGAAGTAATCTTAATAACAAAAACTTGAACTAAAACCCGATGCACAAATGTACAAAAACCAAAAATCTAATTTAAAAATTATAAACAAAAATTCAATAAATTAATATTTACATCTCTGGGTACGAAGAATTATTAAAATACAAAAATATGTATGTTAATAACTAAAAAACAAATACCGCTTGTTCAGAGACAGCAAACGCTGTACAAACAATGCGGGCAATTAACAAAATGCATATGTGAATCAATATAAGATGAATATAGACAAAGATTAATTCAATGGCGCGGTGGCTGAGTGGTCAAGACAGCCGTTCATGATACGTCATGATCCGAGCTCAAATCCCAATGGGTGCTGATGAGTACAGTAGCGACAATGAAACAGCTAGTTGTCCCCCAGCTAAAGATTTGATTATTATTTTTCTTGTTTTCTTCAATCAAAAATTACTGATCACAGCAAATATGTATTGTAAAACAAAAAATCCTTCCAAAGAAAAAAACTTAAGAAAGGTAAAACTTGAACTAAAACCCGATGTACAAAAATAAGGAAATTTCTAACATGTATATAAAAACAAATTATAGGCCTTATTCTGCGCTATTTGTTATAAGTTGTAGTAAGTATCTGTTGTCATATTTTTAAAGCCTTGCAAATTTTCGGAATTTCTAAAACTCTTATTGAAAATTATATGTCTTTCAATCTGGTAGATAGGACCATATAGTGGATATCTTTAACATCAGGCTTATAGTCCCATCCATATTGTCGTTAGATATAAAAAAATGAAACTCCACTAATTTTTCTTCATAAAGAGTTTTTCTAACTGTTCTTTTGACTTCCCACCGGGGAACAGGTTATGCCTTGGAGTATTCCTAACTTGGGCGCTCTGTTTTTCTGTGAAAATAGGGGAAGGGGTCCCTCGTTTGTTGTAGCAAATAAAACGCTAGGAAGCCGCATGACTTATGTTGTGTTGGCTTCCGAAACCCTTACCAAGGGTATAAATTGGCAGAACGCGGATCAGCATGTCCCCCGGGTGGTTCTGCTTGCAGTTCAACCCGGGCTGATCATGGTTGAGGTGCCTACCTTGGCTGAAACGTTCTGGCTGTGGTTGAAAACTAAAATGCAGGAAGGAAGTTTTAGTATCCTTTATAATTGCTTGGCGTGGCTTTTTTCGGGGACTAACAAACTTCCGAGGTTCTGCTGCCTTTACAACAGTATCTGTGGGCTTCGGTCTACCAACTCATTAAGCCTTGTCTTCCATTGATTGCTGGGAAATAGCATACAAGAGGGATTAGAAGGCCCGTACTCCTCAACGAGAAGTTGCTCATATGGTTACAAACATATTGTATAAATTGCTACCTGTGTGAGCCTAGCAAGCCACATGGGGGCGCCAGTGAATCGTGAATAATTCACTGCGTTGAACTGGTCCATCATCAGATAAGGCCGCAAGACAGGTGCTGATGTAAATCTTTTTCACAACTGTGATTTTTGCATATTAGGAAATTTTCAATCGTATCATGAGCATCATCAATTTCCACTTGATAAACTAATAAATAACCATCGCTCCAAACTATAATTGGTAATTTTGTATACGATGAGTATTGTTTGTGTTACAGCTGAGCTTTGAAAATGCTATATTCTTATTTTACGAGCATCAATTTTTTAAATCCCCACCAGTATAATAGTGGAAGGCTAATGTAAGCGTCATATAACAGCGGCCAGTAATAATGTTACTCATGTACAAAAAGGTAGTTTTTTTTATAAAAATATTCATACCTTAAAAATAATTAAAAAACATTCTGTGTTTGATATATATATATATATATATATATATATATATATATATATATATATATATATATATATATATATATATATATATATATATATATATATATATATATATATATATATATATATATATATATATATATATATATATATATATATATATATATATATATATATATATATATATATATATATATATATATATATATATATATATATATAGTGCTAGCTTTTGCCTGTAACTTCGCGGGTAATTAATTTTTTTTTTTTTTTCCTAATAATTCCTTTTTTTTGCAATAAGGTGTCGACTTTATTATGATGGCAATTGTGAACGATGACACATCTGTTAGCAATTGGGTTATTGAGAATTTGTATATCCTAAAGTTTTATTTATCCTCTTAACATATAAAAAGCTTAAAAGCAGCTATGAAACTGTGTTAAAAATGTTACATGCTAATTACAGCAACAGTAATAGGAACAATTTTTCGTTAAAAGGCCTTGGTTCGTGAGCGGGCGTATCCTTAGGGGTTGCTAGATGCACCAATACATGGCCACAACTAGACAATGGAAACAGCGTCAAGGTTTAATGTATGCCTAAATTATGTTTTTGCTGGTTTTAAGTTTATTAAGAACAACAATTTTTTGTGGTTAGAAAACTATATCATTTTATGGCAAAAAATATAAAAATATGCAAAATATGTTGGCTTAATAAAGGTCTGAAGACAACAGCTGAATTAATGGGATAAATGTAAATTTAAATTGACATACTATGTTTACGAGTATATAAAAATCTTGCTAACAACTTGCTGTGGCATTCGGAAATAAAACGAGATTAAACACCAATGAAAAAGTTAACGGTGCATTCGATTATTTATGTGTCCTTTTTGTCTGCGAGATATTACAATTGTGCCAGGACGCGTTTCAACGGACGATACCTTTTTATATCGAGAAAAGCATAAAGAAAGCCTTGAAATTGATTTCCTTATACGAAGGCATAGTGATAGGAAATTAACGCATTATTTTTTAATGTTAATTATTAAATACAATGTAAAATGAAACTAGTTTTCCCATTTGTGGACTACATTCTTGATTATTCTGTTGCCTGATAAAAAGTAAAGCTTGTTACAAAATTTACAACTACTATTAAAAATTTGGATATCAGACTGTGTTTATGTATGTGTCCTTTAGAAATGTTGGAGAGATTTAAACACTAGCCGGCTTACAATTCGACCTTCCTTACTTAAAGAGCTCGAGAATGATGCCGGTGAGGTTACGCTCCTATTAAATAAAGTTGTAGATGCTAGTGCTAAAGAGAATCTAATTTGCCAACAAATAAAAATACTTTATATATATATATATATATATATATATATATATATATATATATATATATATATATATATATATATATATATATATATATATATATATATATATATATATATATATATATATATATATATATATATATATATATATATATATATATATATATATATATATATATATATATATATATATATATATATATATATATATATATATATATACATATATATATATATATATATATATACATATATATATATATATATATATTTTTTTTTTTTTTTTTTTTTTTTGTATAAGTGGAAATAAAATGGTTTTTATACAACTAACAGAAGACAGAAACAAAAAACATATAAATAAGTATGTATAATAAAATAACAAAAAAAAATTGCTATTGAAATATCGAATATAAATACTGTTGAATTTTTTGTATAAATCCAAAACGATCTTTAACTGCAAGAATAAGAACTAATTACTTAAACAAGATCAAATAACTAAATATTATACATATTAAAATAGAAAATAACATTGAGTTTTTGTTGAATTATATTCAATAAAAAAACGCCATAATGATAAAAGTCGCTGAAATCAACCATTTTGATTCGTAGTTAAACTTCACTTTTTCGCTTTGTAATTCCCCAATAATGGATGTCCCAAGATTGCATTTGTAAGTCCTCTTTCACAGTTGAGAAACTGATGGACAGACAGACGAAGTTTGTAGGCGATGTATTAAAGAGGAAGAGTGTGCGGTAAAACTCTACTGTACTGGACATTTTAAGACATTTTTCGTTTCAAGTTGCCACTCTTCGCATTTTTTCATGTTTTGCTTATTATTCTCATAACAATATCAACTTCATATAAACACACTAGTTGTGCTTAAAACACAACAACAACAAAAAAGCAAGAAAAGAGAAATGAAAAATTTCTGTCTGTCTATTAATTTCACACCTCTAAAAGGTTAGGACAAGTTCAAAGCAGAATGAGAAAAATGTCTGTCTTCTAATTTCCAAACCCTAAAAGCGGACTAAGAATCACAGAAGCGCAGTGTTGCTAAGAAAAAATTCGATTTATGCTACATTTACACCAACTCAAAATCTGGCAGATTTGAGTTAAAATCTACAACGAAATCTATATTGTTTACACCGCCATTTTTTGAAATCTAGCGAGATTTCATTTTCACAAAAATAATTTATGCATGCATGTTTCATAAAACAAATTTTATCAGAGACTAAATACACCACATTAAAGTGCATATTTTTGTTGACCAGAGACTGAATACACCGGACTAAAATGTATATTTTTGTTGCAGTGTAGTATTTTTAAGTACTTTTTGAACAAAATCACAGTTGCATTGGTACTGAGTAGATTTTAGCAGATTACGTCGAAATCTTCTTGATTTTATTTTGTATGGGAAATCTTATCAAAATCTACTAGATTTGATTGAAATCTAGAATGAGCAGATTTCACTTTGGTGTAAATGGCTATTCATTTGAAACAAATCAGATAAGTCATTTGAGAAAATTTGGTCATACGAAATATGTATGGGAGGTCAGGTCACATATTACTTAATTTGGGCAAATCAAATGAGTTGGCCCAAATTACGTAAATGGAAAAGTACTATAACTATATTGTTGTAGATAAAGGTCCATATCCAAAAACAATCTTACTTGAGTTTTAACGCATACGTTAAGCTGAAAGTCCATAACACGCGTTTTACGCGTCAACGTATTCTAAGTGTCTGTCAAAAAAGTAAAAACAATTTAATTTTATGTGAGAGGTTATGACGCGTTAAACGCGTACGACGCCAAAAGTAGGTTTACTTTCTACTTTTGCACGCGTCACAAGCGTTATCAAAACTGTCAGTTGTTTTTGATAGCCGCAGATCACAATTCATTTTATTTTTTCAAAGTTATCGCCAAAAATATTTGTGCCCTGGATTGTTACTTTATGTTTTTGTGTTAAAAAAAAATGTTTTTATTGAAAAAATAATTCTAACACAACAAAAAACGATTCGCATGAAAAGCGTTGCATGTAACTTGAGTTTAGAAAAAGTGTAGAAAGCGTAGAAAGTTTGAAATGCGTAAACCGCGCAGCGCATATAACGCGTGGTATGGACTTTCAGCTTTAGTTTTCAAACACATTAGCACTGCCATACATTTGTTAAAAAAATTTACGCAAAAACAGTACGTTAACTTTTAAATAAGGAATTTAATTGTTTTGTTGTGGCAACACCGTTATGTTCAGTTGTAATTTTGTGAATAGTGATGAATAAAATCTTATATTCGAAAACCGAAAAACAAATTTGAAAAACAAAAAATTATTATTATTGCATAAAATAACATATTTTTGACAAACTGTTCTTGGATTTACCTTTTTAATAAATAATTAATATATAAAATATCTAGTATATTAATTAAATTGCGAAAAAGTAATAGAGGTACTTATACTAGAAACATTTTTATTATTCGAATAACGATTTTCATTGTATTCATTTGATTGAAAGTGTATCACTAATATAATTGTTATTTATATATTTCTTTCATAATTAAAATTTTGAGTTCATATAAAATCTAATATTTCAATGAATTTCTATAATAAAAATAATATCTTTTGTTTTTAAATTTTCCCAATATTGTGTTTTTCAAGAAAAATAACAATCGGCAAGTCAAATATCATTTTAACCTACAGGTAAAGTGCACTCAATTCAACTTTAAACGAATGGTAAGCTAACAATTTTTTTGCATGTAACGTTAAGATATTTTTCTTAACAAATGCTTACCACGCTTTGTTAAGTTTTTTTTTTGCATATGGCCGAAGATGTTTAGAAATAGTCAACACAGTTATATGGCATGCGACATTGACAGACAAATTATTCCGAAGAAATTGATATTTTAGTGGAACTTTTTCTATAGAAATTTTGTTGATAGATAAAATTGTCCATACAAAAATCGTTGACAAACAAGTTTCTCTATAAGGAAATTTTTGTTTTTTTTTTTTCTATAGAAAAATTGTTATTAGACAAGTTGAAAAGTTTTATGATAGACATATATTGTCTAGAACAATTTCGTTAACAGATAATTTTTTTCGACAAGAAATTCGACAAATTATTCCATAAAAATTTTGTTGACAGAAAATATATTTGCTGAACCAAAAATTTTTCCTAAAATATTTATAGGCATTCATATTATGCAATCGATGTGTTTGAAACGGTGGCAAAGTACTCTCAAAGTAAGTAACATTTTGAAAGTTCTGAGTTGAATAAAATTACACTAGCTCTGACGCCTAGTATAAATTTTGATAATAGGTTAAAAATATTTGAAATTTAAGAATTTTAATGTTCTATAATTAGAAGTATGAAAATGCTATAACCTCTCGGCGACTTTGCCCCCTTCTTCCAATTAACTGTGCTATTCGGTAGTCCAACATAATTCATGCGGCTTCCTAGTTTTATTTGCTACAACAAACATGGAACTCCTACCCCTTAAAAGAAGAGTGACCCGGGTTTGATAAATGCAAAGGCAAAAACCGCTTCGCGGGGTGATAAACGTTTTGGCAGAGGGGTTATAGAAAATAAAAGATTACACAATATTAATGATAGATTTTTCGATTTTAGCAATTGTAAAATAAAACCCTCTGGCATTTTTCATTTTTTAATTAAATATTACTTGAATACCAACTAATTTTTCAAAATGCAATTTGTTGACAAACAAATTTTCTACAAACAATTTGCTTTTAATTCCTTGAGAAGCAAATGCACCTAAAGAAATTTCGTTAAAAGATAAAGAAATTTTACCATAGGTAATTCGTTGAAGGTCAACTTTTTCAATAGACAATTTGTTGACAGACAAAATTATTTATGAAAAAATGGTTCGCACGCACGTAGTGAAAGGTCAATATAAGCGGCATGCAGTAGCTGGTGGCAAAAATGAGGTCAATCTACAAAAAAAAATTATTACAAAATTTTTATAAAAATATTAATAAAAAAATTCAGTGTATTGAATGTTATTTAATTTTGCAATGGCGCTAAAGGCGGCTGTTCTGCAATGTTGAATTCAAACTTTAGCTTTGCACCTTAAATTTCAAAACAAAAAGTAAATAAAGGAACAGCAAATATCAGAAATAAATTAATCTTATCAACTTTTGGTTTTAAAATTTTAAAGTATTAAATTTAATCAATTGAGTTTTATTCACTCTTTTACTCGTAGCTTCTAACATTGATACCAATCAAAAAATTATAAACAGCTTATTTTCTATGTTTCCCAGCTGTCTATATGTCGACATATCATAGGAGTTACCTTTATCATCCGTAGACTTTGGTTTTTTTTTCATATGTATAAATGAAAAATCTTGTTTTTTGTGTTTTGACAGGTATTATTAGAGCATTTTTCTTTTTATACCCTTCACAAAAATGTAAAGGGTATTTATAAGTTTGTGATTCCGTTTGTAATTTCTACAGTTTTTTTTTGCGACCCTATAAAGTATATATATTCTGAATCAGAATTAATGGAAAAGTCGATTAAGCGATGTCCGTCTGTCCGTCTGTCCGCTGTTGAAATACCGTTTCTGAGAAAACCATTAGACCTAGAAACTTTGTTCTTTCACCATTCTTTTACCCCATCGATTCATGGGTTTGCTATTGAAATTCAGTAATATCGGTCCACGTATAGCTGAGATATATTCAAAATTCCGAAAAAAGCCATTTTTTTTGCAGTTTTGTATGAAAATTTTTGAAAACAAAAGTTGTTCGTTTTGCTTCAAACTTCACACACTTATTAAGCATAGTGACTAAAAGACAAAATTTTTTTTTTCAGATATCGGTCCATATATACGCGAGATATAGCCCAAATCAGATTTTTAATGAAAATGTCGCATAGGCGAAGCTAAATAACTTTTTTTTGCTCAAAAGCAGTTCTGGTAATAAAATTAGGTTACATAAATGTGTAAAATAAAAATTTCCGATATCGGTCCATATATACCCGAGATATAGCCCAAACCGGGTTATTCATGAAAATGTCGCGTAAGCGAACTTAAACAACTTTTTTGTGCTCAAGAGCAGTTCTGGTAATAAAATAGGGTCATACAAATATGAAAAATGAAAATTTTCGATATCGGTCCATATATACCCGAGATATAACCTAGACCGTGGTTTACATGAAAATGCCGCGTAAGCGAACTTAAACAATTTTTTTGTGCTCAAAAGCAGTTCTGGGAATGAAATTAGGTTACATAAATATGGAAAATGAAAATTTCCGATATCGGTCCATATATACCCGAGATATAGCCCAAACCGGGGTTTTCATGAAAATGTCGCGTAAGCGAACTTAAACAACTTTTTTGTGCTCAAAAGCAGTTCTGGTAATGAAATAGGGTCATATAAATATGAAAAATGAAAATTTTCGATATCGGTCTATATATACCCGAGATATAGCCTAGACCGGGGTTTTCATGAAAATGCCGCGTAAGCGAACTTAAACAACTTTTTTGTGCTCAAAAGTAGTTCTGGTAATGAAATAAGATTACATAAATATGGAAAATGAAAATTTCCGATACCGGTCCATATATACCCGAGATATAGCCCAAACCGGGTTTTTCATGAAAATGTCGCGTAAGCGAACTTAAACAACTTTTTTGTGCCCAAAAGCAGTTCTGGTAATGAAATAGGGTAATATAAATATGAAAAATGAAAATTTTCGATGTCGGTCCATATATATGCGAGATATAGCCCAAATCGGGTTTTTCATGAAAATGTCGCGTAAGCGAACTTAAACAACTTTTTTGTGCTCCAAAGCAGTTCTGGTAATGAAACAGGGTCATATAAATACGAAAAAAAAAAACTTTCGATATCGGGCCATATATACCCGAGATATAGCCTAGACCGGGGTTTTCATGAAAATGCCGCGTAAGTGAACTTAAACAACTTTTTTGTGCTCAAAAGTAGTTCTGGTAATGAAATAAGATTACATAAATATGGAAAATGAAAATTTCCGATACCGGTCCATATATACCCGAGATATAGCCCAAATCGGGTTTTTCATGAAAATGTCGCGTAAGCGAACTTAAACAACTTTTTTGTGCAAAAAACCAGTTCTGGTAATGAAATAGGGTCATATAAATATGAAAAATGAAAATTTTCGATGTCGGTCCATATATATCCGAGATATAGCCCAAATCGTGTTTTTCATGAAAATGTCGCGTAAGCGAACTTAAACAACTTTTTTGTGCTCAAAAGCAGTTCTGGTAATGAAATAGGGTCATATAAATATGAAAAATAAAAACTTTCGATATCGGGCCATATAGTATACCCGAGATATAGCCTAGACCGGGGTTTTCATGAAAATGCCGCGTAAGCGAACTTAAACAACTTTTTTGTGCTCAAAAGCAGTTCTGGTAATGAAATAAGATTACATAAATATGGAAAATGAAAATTTCCGATATCGGTCCATATATACCCGAGATATAGCCCAAACCGGGTTTTTCATGAAAATGTCGCGTAAGCGAACTTAAACAACTTTTTTTGCTTAAAAACAGTTCTGGTAATAAGATGAGGGTCTATAAATATCGAAAATGAAAATTTCCGATATCGGTCCATATATACCAGAGATATAGCCTAAACCGTGGTTTTCATGAAAATGCCACGTAAGCGAACTCAAACAACTTTTTTCACCTTAAAGCAGTTCTGGTAATTAAATAAGGTTATATAAATATGGAAAATGAAAATTTCCGATATCGGTTTATATATACCCGATATATAGCCTAACAGGGTTTTTGATGAAAATGCCGAGTAAACAATTTTTTTGTGCTCAAAAGCAGTTCTGGTAATGAAATAAGGTTAAATAAATATGGAAAAAAAATCCGATATCGGTCCATATATGCTCGAGATATAGCCTGAACCGATTTTTCCAATAACATTTTTTTTTTTGCTGAAAATCAGTTCTTGTCATAAAAGAAGGTTACGAAAATAGAGAAAATTAAAATTCCTGATATCGGTCCATATATACCCGAGATATAGCCTAAATCGGGTTTTTCATGAAAATATCGCGTAAGCGAACTTAAACAATTTGTTGTGCTCAAAAGCAGTTCTGGTAATGATATAAGGTTATATAAATATGGAAAATTAAAATTTTCGATATCTGTCCATATATACCCGAGATATAGCCTGAACCGATTTTTCCATTAAAAATTTTTTTTTTTTTTTTTTACTGAAAAGCAATTCTCGTTATAAAAGAAGGTTACTAAAATACAGAAAATAGAAAATTCCGATATCGGTTCATATATAACCGAGCATATTTAGGTCACATTTTTAATATACTATACATATTCGTGACTATCGTGAAGGGTATTTTAGATTCGGCCCAGCCGAATATACTACACTCTTACTTGTTAAACTCTCAATAATTTATTTACAAAATTTCCAAAGCCTACTGATGATTAAGGCAGCTCTTTTAAAATGTCGACATATAGACAGCTGGGAAACATAGAAAACAAATATTAAATATATTTATGTACTTTTCCATTAAAAAATCAAACTGTTTCTTTTGTTTGTTTAATTTCCGATCATGGTACAATAATATATAGGTAGTGTCGCAACTGACACCGACATTTTTTTTCTGTGATGATAACTATCAAAAGTGCACACATACACAGACATTTTTTTGTTATTGTTTACAAATTGAAAAAGTTTTTGAAAAAAAAAAATGTTCCAATAATAATTTTGAACGCAAAAACAGCTTCAAACACAACACACAGCTTTTTCTTGATCTTTATTTATATATTTAATTTATTGCACGAGTTTTAAATGCAAAAACTTATTGAAAAATTATTTGTAAAATAAAAACACTAATAAAAATATACGTTTGTTTTTTTATTTTCTTTTGTTTTCTTTGACAGTTATCAACACAAAGCAACAATAAAAAGCTATGTTGTTTTTTTATTGTTGGCTTGTTGTAGTTCCGCTTTTACCTGTTATATTATTGTACCATGTTTCCGATACACAAATTTTTTCTTCTTTTGCGTACATACATACGTGTATATCAAATAACTTCAAACGGCAAATAGAAAGTTGATTGTCGCCCGTTGCCGCATGCCGTTTATAGAAGATAGAGAATCACTATTATAGAAGATAGAGAATTTTTTTGTTAAAAGAAATATTTTTAAAAATTCATTTAAAGAAAAAGAATTAAAAGATAAACATTTTTATTGTTGCCAGTCGAATTTTCTGTCGAAAATTTATTGTTTTCTATATACATATTAGTATTAAATATTTTTCTATAAGAAAATTTTTAGAACAAATTTTATTTTACCGAAATTTTTGTTTAAAAAAATTGAAAAAATTGTTTTAGAAAATTTTTTTATTTTCATTTTTCTTGCTTTTAAGAAAACATTCTTTACATAAAATTTATTGTCAGACAAATTATTTTTAAGAAAATTTTTTGTCACAAGAAAAATAGAAAATAGCATTCGTTGTTTATAAGAAAATTTGTAACACACCGATTTTTCATTGCTACCAACCAACCTTTCCTGTGGAAAATTCGATTACTTCTATAATTTTGTACTGAATATTAATGCAAAATCGAAATTTTCAATAAATATTAATTTTGCTCAAAATGTTTTCCATAAGAAATCATGTGTCAGGTAAATCTATAAAAAAAATTGTTGGCAAACAAATGCTTCACCAAAAAATTTGTGGCTAAAACAAAACATTAACTAACAATAAGTACTCAAATCTTACTATTAAATATAAAAAATTAAATTAGTCCAGCCAATGCTAGACAAAAAAGTTTTATTTTGAGCCAAATATTTATACTGGTAAAATCGCCTATTTAAAGATCTGATGGTGGCAAGAGTATCCCTTCCTCTCAACCGAGAGTGGCCGTCAGAATTAAGTATGTTGCGTGCAAGAGGATTATGGTAAAGTTCCAGTTGACTGAAATACCTTGTCGCATACTCAGAGAATTCATCTCTTAGCAGCGGAACACACAGATCCTTTTGAGTTCGTGAATTTCTTCGAAGATCTTGGTTTTTCGTCTTTGAATTTTTTCAATGTTTGACGCTGAAGTGGTACCCCATAATTGGACTCCATAGCACCATATAGGTTTTAGAGTTGCGTTGTATAATAAAAGCTTGCAATCTAGCTTCAATGTAGAATTTCTGCCCATAAGCATCAAACCGTCGTGCTACACTTTGTTAAGAGCTTGGGAAACGTCGATGAATAAAGGTGAACAGTACTTTTTGTCTTCGAAGGTGTTTCTTATGAAATTTACTAACCTATGTGTTTGTTCTATGGTGCTGTGTTTAGCCCGAAAGCAGATTTGATGATCAGGGGTACATTCTACATCATTAAGTATTGAAGACAACTTCGCCATTAACAATTTTTCGAACTGTTTTGAAATTGTTGGTAGTAGACTTATTGGTCTATATGATTATTCTTTAGTTGGATCCTTACCTGGCTTTGGTATCATAGTAAACATAGACACTTTCCACTCGGCAGGACAATAGTCGAGACGTAAAATAGCGTTCCGTTTCCTAAGTCTTAAAAATTAGGTCACAAAGTCAGAGGTGGGGTAACAGCATAAGGCGGTGATTCACCTGCTTCAATTGCTGCATCATTTGTATTAAAAACGTTTCTCAAGTAGTTAACACATACCATCCCCTTTTCAGAATCGGTTCTTGCCCAGTCCCCAGTTGATGTAATTTTAAAACAATGATACTTTAGTGACACTTGATATTGTTCAGACTTAAAACACTATTACTGCTTGTAACTATGATAATGTTAATATTTCTATATCCAGCACTGCCGGAATGAAGACTTTACCTTAATTTTGAAGATTTTTCACGTAAAATATATTTGAATATCTTTTTTTCTCAAGAGAAGATTTTGAGGCTTAGTGTGAATTATTATCAACTATCCAACGAAGTTTACCTTCTTTCTTAAAATGACACTTAGAATATTTTTTACTTTTTGGTTGCAAATCTGGGTACATAGTTGGATGTTCATTACCTTGCAGTGCGGCAGGAGTTGGACGAATTTTTGTTAATCTGTGCAGTGCTGAAGGTATATACACTGGGCACTGATCAGTTCTAAATAATTTAATTCCAGTATTTTAAAAGCTGTGATAATATTTGTTTGGTCCTTCCGCGTTGTTACGAGTACTAGTAGATGCAAGGCACACGTCCACAAACACTACTCCTTCTTTACTTTTTCCCATTATCTATTTTCCTAGTTCTTGTACATTGATTTGCATATAAAATAAAAATAAACTACAAACCGTTTGGCAAACACACGCTTTGCATTTTTACTCAAACGAGACAAACATAATAAATACAGATAAATACATATAAAATACAGATAAAAATTAATCACTTCTTTGTGTTTTCAATGATAATAGACGGCGATTATGTTGCGGCAACTTTGATTGCCATACGAAGACCGCAAAATATATATTTTTCTACTGATTTCTCTGCAAAAATGTTATAGCCTCTTTTCCTTGGTACCCTGCGGCTATATACTTTGTTTTAATTTTTTCACAAAGAAGGCGGACTTTTTTATAATTTTATGAATTCTAACAATACATATTCTTCTTGCTCTATTCTTCTACTACTTCACTCTGCAAAATGTTCAACAGTATTGCGCGAAAATCAAAAAATTTTTCCTTTCTGTGGAAACATGCTTCAAATATTTGTGCAAAAAAGCAAACACTGCCATAAACAATGCGAACTGTTTGTACAAACGTAATTTGTTTGTGTAGTTTATTTCGCCTTTTACTACATATACTACTAATTTCATGGAAAGCTCTACTGTCTATAACTGTTCCATTATCCTGAACAATGAACACTTTTGACAATTGAACAATGGTACTTTTATGACCAACTTTCATTATTATAAAAGGACGTTTCATAAAAGAATATTATTAATTAGCTTAACAATATTATAATACAGTTGTTCATTTTTATTGAATAGGTTTTGTTTTATTTATTAATTTGCGTGTACATCAATTGTTACATATCTAAAAAGCTAAATTGATGACAATTTTGTCTACTTAATTGTTCTTATTTCTATAAGCAGAAGAGAAAATACTTTTAATAATTAAGACATGATTAATTGCATATTGGAAACTCTCCTTTTATTTCTTTTACGTTTCTGCGTAAACGCCTAAACACTTTATGTTTTTATTTTTATAGCTTTTTATCAAGATATTTTCCACAAATTTTGCAATAAACAATCGATAGCAAAAACTGAAATAATATTTATTCCTGTCAATACACAGTCATTGCAATGGCAACAGTATCAATACTAAAACTATTTTGCACATATACTTGTGCTGAAAGTAAATAAGTTAACCAACGATAAGTTTGGAATACAAATT
Source organism: Thecocarcelia acutangulata (assembly GCA_914767995.1). Lineage (NCBI taxonomy): Eukaryota > Metazoa > Arthropoda > Insecta > Diptera > Tachinidae > Thecocarcelia > Thecocarcelia acutangulata. The sequence continues at coordinate 105,086,720 of OU612094.1, read as the reverse complement.
GTATTACTCTATGCTTTAAAAACCATTGTTGTAATAAAATAATTTGAGCATTAAAAATTCGCTACTTTCAAAAATTGTCTATTTATTTTGTTGCATAATAGTTTAACTGCTTCATGTTATATGCCGTACAAGTCTGGGGCTACCAAAAGTATGATGATGTCGAAAAGTTATTTAGATTTTTTATTAAGAGGATGCTACACCTTCATTGAATGATTCGTTATTCCTCGACACCCCAAAATTGCACTCCGCTTATACAGGGTGGCGCAAAAATAACCTTCCGATGTTTTTTGGCTGTAATTAAAAATGAAAATGAAAAGCTTTGATTCTTCTTGTGGATTATTTTTATTTGGTCTTTTAATTTCTTTACATCAAGTCGAGAATATGATGTCATGTAAATGGCCGTCGCCACAGTTGATTGTCATTTCAGCCCTTTTTATAGCATTTTCCATTACATTGGCCAAAACTTCCGGCGATAGGTCCTCACATTCTTGACGAATATTGTATTAAAGAGCTGCAAGAATCTGAGACTTGTTGACATAAACCCGCGACTTCAAAAAGCCCCACAAAAAGAAGTCTGCAGCGGTCAAATCAGGCGATCTTGCTGACCAGTGTAAATCGCCAAAACGGGAGTTTAGGCGCCCGGGAAATGCTTCCTTCAGCATATCGGTTGTTGCACGTGCAGTGTGTGCCGTAGCACCGTCCTGTTGGAACCACATGTTTTCCAATCCCAATTCATCAAGTTGCGACAAAAAGAACTCGTTGATCATTGCTCTGTAGCGCTCACCATTCACAGTAACCGTCTTTGAAGAAAAAAGGTCCGATGACTCCTCCAGCGAAAACAGCACAATATACAGTGACTTTGAGCGGATGTAATGGCTCTTCGTGGGTTACACGCGGATTCAGTGCCCCAGAAACGTAAATTTTGCTTATTTACGTACCCGCTAAGATGGAAATGGGTCTCATCACTCATGACTATTTTTGATGAAAAATCATCTTCCTCTTGGGGTCAAATAAATAGTCACCAATATTCCGCATTCTGGAGCAGTGTAGCGTAACATTGTTTATTAACGTGTATTTCGCATGTGTTTACTACACAAATGTCAAAACAGAACTGACATTAGGGGTCAATCGCAAAATTTATAGCATTTTCTGATAGAAGGATTAATTTTGCGCCACCTTGTATAAATAAAGTTTTAAATATGAATGCAAGCAGATTACTGCATATTTTAGCAAATTATATTATCACCAACAAGCTATATTGGGCTGCTGAATGCGATAATCTTAGGCAAAGGCTACATATTTCTGGAAATAGTTCAAGCATTCAACAATTCTATAGTTCAGCATACAACAGATGGAACATTTTTACAGTTTCACGATCTTTATTCTCAATTAGATTATAACCTTACTCCCATACTGACAAAGGACTTTCCGTCACGACATACTAGCCTTGTAATAAAAGCTAGAGGTGGTCTGCTGGACTTAAATGCAAGAGCGTTCCGAAATAATACGGACGGTATATGTTCTATTTTCAATTTGTACGAGCCTGAAAACACCTTTCACTTATGCTCTGTGTATAATTTATATAGACTACAATATTTTGATAAAAAGCGTCTTGGGAAAAATTATGTTATACTTTTATTAAATGGCTCTAGTTTTGCCTCTCTATATAGCCTAAAAAAATAATAAATAATAAATTTTGTACAAAACACACACATTGTATGTTTGTACTAGTGTAGCAAAGTGCTAATTTGGCACATAACATTGAGTGTTTTGGCACATTTAGATAAATAATTATTTTTGTAAAATTTCTGAATTTATATATCTATTAATAAATAATAATTTTTTATATCTATTAATAAATAATAATAATAAATAAGTAGTTTAACTTCCATGCATTTAGAGGTAAATCGGTTAACTGCGAAAAACTGAAGTTATCTACAAGCAATCTGCATTCAAGAGACCGATTTAAGTCAGCGCAATTAGAATCCGTAAAATTTTGTTACTGCTTGTAAAAGCCTTAAAATTTTTTTTGCTGAGACGTACTAGAACAGCTTGATGTTTTTCATCAATACTTGCCTTCATTAATAGTTGTTTTCACTAATGCAGCAAAACAAATGTAGTTTTTGTCAGCAATTATGGCCGGATCTTAAAACATTTGCATGAACAATGGCACTCATAATGAGGGAACTATTGTAAATACAGTTAAATTTTCTAATCTTGTTTGATTTTAAACTTTCTCTTTTCTTGTTTCTTTGATTTCCTTCCTGGCTTTCAATGCGTTTGGCGACTATTATTGCGTATCCTGCTACGAGTATCTAATTCACTTACCACGAAAGGGCTGCAAAGAAATGTTCAAACAGTTTTGTGTTTCTGTTCTAAAACCAAACTTTTGACACAAAAACGAATAAGATTACTTAACAAAATTGCTTCATTACTTACCTTTAACTTTTTTCATTGTAATTATAAAAATTTTCTTGCCAAAGCCGCTTGCCTGTGTTTTGGAAATATTACACTAAACTCCTAGAAGAAGAAAACTAGGTTATTCGTAGAGTGATTTTTGGAATTTTTCAAGTAAAATTTCCTGACAATTTATGAGAAGAAATAAATCTATAAAAACCTAAATAAAAATATCAGAACAATTCGAGTGCTACAGAATATTTCTAATAAAGCATGAGCATATGAAAAGCCATGACAGTTGTGAAAACGATTATCGTGGGTACCTGCCAGTATGGCCTTACCCCACGGTGATCTAATCACCGGATGAATACAATGCGTCTACCAGCGCCCCCATACATGACAAACTGCCATGCACGACTACCAATTCGATATCATGTTGTTTGAACCTGATCTCCCCCTTCGTTAGGAGCGGAGCCTTTCTAAAACAGATCTATGGGTCACGGCACCCGGTTGCAATGCAACTCCACACCGAGCCTAATTGAACTATCCCCGCGATTTCGGCTTAGACCACAACCACCACGATACTCCCCGAAGGGCCGCGCCATAATCGGGCAGGTTCTCCCGGTTCTCGTGGTACCAGATTTAAGTCTCCGGTCAGACTATGTAGCCCAAGGACTACTACCAGCAGACCCCAAACGGCTCGGGGACTGGTCACCCCCTGCATCAAAATACTTACAATCAGTACAACAGGAACACAGCAATTACAGCAAACAGCAGCCACATTTTTTTATATATATACATATATATACGAGTACACCGCCTGTCACTTGAATAGGGAATAAAATTTTTTTTAAATCGAAGTAAGTTCAAATCGAAGTAAATAGTTTTTGCAAAACCTAATTTCAAAGTGTTGGTTTTAGTTTCCTGAAGAAATAGAAAATATACATATTTTGTTGAAATAAAACTATGTATTTATTTAAAGACACGTATTTCTGTTATTCCTGTGATACTTTTTCGAGTGTCACTTGAATAAGGAACATTTTAAAACTAAGTACACTGTGATTAATTTTTAAATTTTAGGTTTTTAGAAATTATCTCAAAAGTGCGATTTGGCGCTAACTTGTATAATGAGTAATTTAGCTATGTACATTTAACTCAATACTTTTAGTATTGCATCTTTTAAGGATTCTATCGTCTAAAATTGTTTTCCTCCTTCATAGACTTTTCGAGCAAGCCAACCCCAGACATTTTCCAATAGATTCATATCTGGGGAATATGGGGACTAATACACAACTTGACCACCTTATTTTTGATACCGATATAGCAGATTTTGATGCAATTCTAAAAATGTGCCGTCTTTCTTTTAGAGCTCCGCCCTTTCATGTATTTTCTATGTCTCCACATTATTTAAATAATTTTATGCAACTGTTTCTTCGCTATTAAAACACAATTGTTAGAATTAATAATTTTATTATAAATAGATATGTATATTTCTTATTTCTTCAGGAAACTAAAACCTTGAAATTTTGCTGCGCAAAAAATTATTTTTCCTGAACTTTAGCAGATAAATTAATTAAAGTTAAAAAAAATTTTTGTTCTATATTCAAGTGGCAGGCAGTGTATATACAAATTGTTTTTTCAGACATAAACTTTCTGATTTTATATTCATTACAATTTTTTCTGTATTGTACTGTTGTTGTTGCAAATTATTAGTAATTTTAAATTGTTGGGTAAAATCGTTCAAACATACTGACATTTTTGGTCCGAAAGAACCAATATTCGTTGATATGTAACAAATATAAATTAGCAATCGTAACTTAATGATTAACTTTAATTAAGTTACTCAACATCAAGAGACGCTCTAAAATGTGCTTAGGTTTTGTGTCGATATTGTGAAACAGACCACTAAACTTCATTATTTATTTCTGCCTTTTTTAGGGCTTTTACAACAAAAATAGTTAATATTTAGATTCTGAATATTTCATTGCTCACTGTTGAATTTTTCTTATATTTTGCATGGATAATTAAAAGGAGTATTAAAGTAAAATTTGATATAATTTTTCTCTAAAAGGTTATTGCAAACGTAATTATGTACAGGTATGTGAATTACCCATGTTAGAAAATGGATTTTGCATGAAAATAAACAGCCATATTCATAAAAAGTATTTCTTGTTCATTATGAGTTTATTTGACAAATTTCTATAGAAAGTTTGTGAAATATGAATGATAATAACTTTAAAAAAAGTCGATTTCATTAAACCTCAAATTGTTAAAACTTGGTTAGGGTCATGCGCTATTTACAGCACGCAGACGAGCAACTAATCTGAAAAATTGGTATTAAAATCACCCAACAAATTACAGATCTTTCAACTTTTGATGAGCATCGATTAGCTTTAAGGGTGACACTTGTACTGAAATGTTTGTTCGTTGCAGGTTAATATCTGTGACATTTATTTTCATTCTTAACTTGGCTGAATACACAAATGAATTTTGAGATCAAATTGTGCAGAACTAAAAAAAAATAATATTCACATCTTTAAAATTTATACAATGCAATCAATTATAAATTGTATTATGCCAATTCTTCTTTGACTTCCATTTTTTCCACACTTGAATTTTACTCTTTCTACCAATAATGAATTCTTGTTATATAAAATACTTACACGGAAATATAAAGCTCATACTAAATTACATTTTTTTCTTCTTGCTTTTATTACGAGTCGAACTCAAAAATTTAAGTATGAATAACACACAAATGTTCTTAAAATAAACCGAAAACGGAATTGTTCATGAGATGCTTAAAATGAGCTTGACATTCTTGAGCCTAGAAAGAAATCTTGAATCAAGTGCAGGGGGCTAATTCTGTCATTCGTGATCGAAATTACTATCGAGTAGAAAATAATTTCGATATCGTGTAAATTTCTAATGATGTGACTCGTTACGTAACGAGTCGGGTTATCACTTCAGTGTTGCAAAATACTGACAAAATGTGTTTTATAACACTGTCGAAAATTGTATGTATATATTTGCATACTTTGTATACTTGTTGTACATTAAAAACTAAATAAACACACATACGTTCACAATAACAATTTATTTAAATCAGTCATGTATGCGTGTTTGTACATTAAAAAGTAAGTAAATAGAAATAACAATTCAATAAATATGTATGTAAAAAACAACTATTTAACTATGTATAAGCATATGTATGTGTATATGAATTTCTAAAAAAAAAATAAATTCTTGAATATAATAACATGTGACTTCAAATATAAGTTTTTGAGTTAGCAATACTCATCTTTATATACATATACCTGTATATATACGTCATATACATCATCATATGAATTGAAAAAATCCTTAAGAACCAAAAATTCTCAATTTAATTTAAATACTATTGCTATTCAAAACAAATTTTTAATTTACATACATTTCTTTTGTGTTTTTCTGTTTGGCTGGTTTTCGATAGTACTTTTGCTTACGAGTAAAAAGTTGCACGGTTGCATTCGAATGGTTACTCGCTATCGAATGCCATCATTAGAAATTTCGAAACCTTTTACTCGATATCGAATGAGATAATCCCAAAAGTGTAAAAACTCTCACATTCGAGTAAAAACTCGCTCGTAAGCGAATGACAGAATTAGTCCCCAGAATTCTTAAACTGTGTAAAAGCTCAAAGCAAAAGGACATATACATATGTATATACATACATATTTGCGTTTATGAATGACTTGCTGACAGATAAGAATTAAATATTCCTTAATGAAGTTTTTTGTGTTTGAGAAATATTATTAGAACATTTTCCTTTCTAAATTCTCATTATTTTATTTTAAATAATGGAATTTTATTATTTTACTTTAAATAATGGAATGTAGTATCTACTGTTGATTAGAGTAGCTCATGTGAAATTTTGACTTATAGACAGCTAAGAAACATAGAACACAAGCTGTATATATTTTTGGATTGGTAAAAATATTAGTAGCTAATAGACTGAATAATCGCAGATTCAATTGTTCCCCCTCCTTATAACATATTTTCCTAGTTATGATACAATGCACTGCATTTGTACTGATCCTGAGTACTGGTCCAAGATTTAAAAAAATATCTGAGCGTTATTGAATCTCTTATTGCAAGTACGGATTCGGGATTAAATTAAAATTCTTGAATCAATCTCATTTTAAGATTGGTTTGTTATCTGCTTTTATCAACGGGATTAAGAACGTCTAAAATTTTGTATTTAGTGCTTGAATAGTACATACTTGAATCAAGTGCGCCGCACGTGATTTAAGAAAATAATTACTTACCGTACTTTTGACACCGTTAGTGATTGATATAAATACAGATGGATGGAAATTTTTACATGTGTATATAAATAAAATAAACTTTCAAAAAATGTAGAATTTGAAAGCAAAAAACGACGAAACTGCTTCACCCGCAACATAAAACACACACGGGTGCATAACACAATAAACAAGACAAACATTCAACTCACGGATGAGTTGAATGTTGGCCCCCGCTTGTTGCCCAGCCCTTGACAAAAGGGACAAAAACAACAATGAGGTACAACCCTCTCACGAAACAACAAAAACATCGTTGCCAGCAATACAGCAAACATCACACAGCAAAAGAACACCAGACCAGGATCAGCACGGGGCATATGGAACTGCGCTCTGTGCTCCTCATGATTACCAACACTAAGACTTCAACTACAACCGCAACCAACTCGCCGACAAGAGGCGTACACGGTCCCGCACGAACCTGCAGTTCAACAAACGACGGTTCCAAAAATGGCAAAAACAGGGAGGCTACCCTCCCTACCTTTGTCTCCGCCCCTAACATTTCACGGGCATACGCTCCGTCCGCCAGTATCCTACTAAAATCTCAATAGTCGCCTGCGCCTACTACGCCCATTCCCTATAAATCCCTAATGTAATCATAAAGATGCCATTTGACCAGAATGAGTCTCTAGTCGCCAGGGCTCCCACCACAACAGTACATCGCAGTCTTTAATAGGCCCCTCTTATACATTGAGGGAACCATGCCCCGTGAGCAGGCAACCCGTACTGAGACCGAAGCCAAATTCCGGCCGTCCCACAACAAAAGCCATGCTAGTGAAATATTTACATAGGTCATACTAAACCGCAAAATATGGATACACTAATATACGAGGGCTGATCAAAGAATAGCCGTTATTTTCAATTTTTTCAAAAAGTATTTATTTATTTACCTAACTATCTTGTCCTCTTCAAAGTAATCCCCCTCAGATATTATGCACTTATATCAGCATGTTTTCCAATCCTTGAAACACTTCTAAAATGCGCTTTTTGGTACCGCCAACAGCTCTGTTTCGATTTTTCTGTTATCTCCTCAATCGTAGCAAAACGCTTTCCTTTCATCGGTGTTTTCAGTTTTGGAAAGAGTCAGCGGGGGGTAAGTCCGGTTAATATGGTAGTTGAGGCATGATAACGGTTTTGTTTTGGCCAAAAACTCACGCACAAGCATCAATGTATGAGCTGCTGCGTTAGCATGGTGCTAAATCCATGATTGTTTTTCCACAATTCTGTGCGTTTCTGACGAATAAGTTCCTTATTCTGACTTCAATAACTTCCTTATTGTCCGTACGACCACGTCATTGCAGTCGAAGTAAATAATGAGTAAAACCTTCACATTTGAACGAATTTGACGTGTTTTTTTCAGTCTCGGCTCTTCTAGACCCTTCAATGTAATAGCCATATACCCATAATTCGTCACCAGTTTATGTCCTTTTTGAAGAAATCTCGATCGTTGTTGACGATGTTCAACAGCTTCTGAGCGATGTCCATGCGACATTGTTTTTGCTAAAAATTTAGTAAAAACTAGAAGATAATACCAAAAAACGACGTCGACGACGAAGAGATTGCGGGTAAATTCCTTCTGAGGTGCCTATCGTATATACACAAGTTTATTTCGGTTACTTCCCAATACAAAGGATAAATACTATAATATACTTTTAACTACTATTATGTCCAAATTTTGCACACAAATTGTTTATCTTTCAAAGAGTTAAAGAGCGGGAAAATCGCACCACTCCTTAAATAGGATCTATGCGTAAAATTAACAATTGTGTGATTTTGTTTCCCTTGTAACAGATACGTAAGCAAAGTTTGTTATTGATTTTTCTTACGAAATATTTAGCGTGATTTTCTATATGGCGAAACATTTCCAATTTCTTTTACGGCAGAAAAAAAATGAGAAAACAAGTTCAAAAGAATAAAAAACAAAAACAACTGCAGGACATTTTAAGCTTACAACATGCATAGTATATACGCACTCACAAACATATCACACAGAGTCAAACAAATCGAAGTGTAACAATTGATTTCAACTGTCAAGACAAGCAGGTGAAATGACGTTAAATACAACAAGAGATAAACAAATTCAAAGGCTGGAAAACCGAACGTAAAAAGGAAATAACAAAAGTATTTAAGGTTTCATCAATTTTATGTGATTTTCTTTAACCATAAAAAAATTTGGGGCTTAGGTTTAAATGAGGATTTTTATTTTATTTTTTATTTTTTCTTTGCTTTGCTTGTAATTGAATTCAAATAGTACAAGTGTGAGTGCTTACCAATTGTTAAAATGCTTACGGGGAGAAGACAGGGCTGCTGTTGAGACAGTTGTCACTATTGAGGAAATAATAATGAAAAACTTGTAACGATATTAGATTTAACAATATTTCAACAAAATGACAAAAGCAATCGAAAACAGGTGCGTACAAAGAAGAAACTAAAGAAAAGAACCAATAACTAAAACAACTGGTATATATACCTATTTAGTCCTTAAATACATTGGAAAACACAAATCGTTAACTGGATATGCAATAAAAAATTTATTTTGTTTGACAAAACTTGTCTAAAAGCGATAAAAGTGAAAGGGCGGGCCAATAAATCCGAGATATTTTGAATGAGACAGGTTTTTATATAAAAAGTTCTTTCATTCAATTGAGTTCTTTATTCGCTATATTGTCTTCTAACATTAATACCGAAAGAAAATTATAAATACCTTGTTTTCTATCTTTCCCAGCTGTCTATATGTCGACATTTCATAGGAGCTACCCTAATGTAAAGAAATGTTAGAGACGTGTATAAATAAAAAAGCTTGTTTTTTGTGTTTTGACAGATATTATTACAGCATTTTTCTTTTCAAATTCTCAACAATTTATGTATTTAGATTGTTGTGATATTAAGTTGAATGTTTGAGAATATCTTTCAAAAATTTCCCAAATCTACTGATGATTAGGGTAGCTCCTATGAAATGTCGACATATAGATAACTGGGAAAGATAGAAAAGAAGCTATTTATAATTTTCTTTTGGTAAGTTATTTCATTTTTTATCACAGTCTCCCTTAAGTTTTTAGTCCAACATTTCTTCAGATTTTTCTATCCCTTCCGAAAAATATGATTTGTCTAGGTCATCAAAAGAGACATTTGTTTGTACGATGATTTCGTCCGTGGAGTTAAATCTCTTTCTGTCGAGCCAATTATTCAAATTTGAGAATATGAAATAGTTTCTCGGGACTAAGTCATGAGAAAAGGAAAACTGAAGAAGCGTAGCAAACTTCGCGGATTTTTATCATGGCAACTGCACATATGTATAAGCACTCTTGAATTGTCTTGGTTTAAAAAAACATTTTTCTTGGCCAAATGCGGTCGTTTTTTCAATTCCTCATTGGATGAACCCATAAGTTGGTATAATATTTGTCACTGTTGGCTTTCCCCTTTTTGAAGATAACCAATGTGGATTATACCGCATGCATGGCACTATGCTTTTATTGGCTAACCAACGCACCTTTATCTTTTTTGGCTCCAAATCATCCCGAAAAAAATCACTTCTTTAACTACTTTTTGGTCTCCGGTATATCGCTGTGGATCAACGTTCCGTCCACGGTTAAGAAACGGTGCAAAAATTGCATATTGCGGTTAACAACGCTAAACATTCCTGCGAAATTGTCACATGGTTGCATACCCAAGTTATAGTTCAGATTTGAAATCACTAAGCCATATGAGATATGTAAGGCTTCAACACTCTCTCTTACTTTCAATTTTCGAGCAGCTAAAATCATATCATTAACTTTTGGAATGGTTTGAATATGGGGATATCAACTGGGCGTCCAGAACAATTCACCATGGACATGGAATGTTGCAGAGCCGCAATAGTGTTTTGATTTGAGTAGTGATATTTTTCCGCAAAAGATACTGCTTAATGAGCACACATTTTCACATTTTCTTCTCAAAACGCGCAGTAGTCTTCTATCAAACTAAATGATGCATTTAGACAGAAGTAGTGCTGCATTTCAATTAAGAGGCGGAAAGTTAAAAAAAAAAACACTGACTAAGACACCACTCATATTTTTAAGTTTTAGCCGTTCATGTTCAAATTTAAATGTTTGTGTTATTTTTACTGATTTATTCAAACTACAAAAAAAAAAAACTACTGGACTTTCGAGTCCATCTACATAGTTGATTTTCCATGAGATTTCTCATATAAGTTTTAGCAAAATCTAGTATATTTTTATAACTGTTCTATTACATATCTGACTTTACAATGCTACAAGAATATAGCTGCAATAAAAAATTTATATGTTAACAAGGCGAAGTAATTTTGGCTTCCAACACATTAGAAAATCAAATATTAAGAAAATAAATGTTTGCAAAATGTAGAAAACGGTGGATTTTTGTATTTCTTTTCGTTTGAATTATTAAAACTCACCTTTATTCACTAGGTTTGTCTATATAATTAACTAAAATTTCTGAGATTTTATCTACCGATATTGCAGCGTATATTTCACATATGTGACGTACAATACAATTTTTCAAAAGAAAATTAGAAATCCTATCTGTGAAAAAATATCATATATAATTAGAAACTATAAATGTATGTAAGTATTATCTGAAGATAATACAACAATTATTTCAGATTTGGTGATTTAGTTTTTTAAAGCTATCAAGCCAGTTTTCTATATTCCCTTATCTTTTGATAATAAAAATATTCCACATTTTCGTTATATATTTGCTATTATTTCATTTTATGAAGTCGAACTTATAGTTCATATATTAGTATGAGTACGTGTGTAGAAGATGTGTAAACTATCTCTAATATGTTTTGTTTATGACTTTCAAGCATTTGTTTTGAAGTATTTGATAAGTGTAAAAATATATTATCTCTTTCGACAAATAAAAAGAAGTGTATAAATGAAAAATCTTGTCTTCTTCAATCAAAACTTATTGATCACAGCAGATTTGTATTATAAGAAATCCTTCTTCAGAAAAAACTTAAGAAAGGAAAAACTTGAACTATAACCCATTGTACAAATGTACAAACCAAAAATTTAATTTAAAAAATTATAAAGATTAACAAAAAAAAATTCATTACAATTACAATAACAAAAAATTCAAAACAAATAAGCATCAAGCGCATAGGGTTTAGATACTCCTGGCTTAGATAATGCAGATTACCGACCGCTTGCCAATTTTTGCTTTTGGATATTTCTTCTACTGTATATATTTTGCTTTTACACGGTACACGGATTTCCATATATTTGGCAGATCTAAATATTTGTATTACCAAATAAAGGTGCCTTTAGGCAACACAACATGAGCGGTACGTTAAAAAATATTTATTGTTTCAATGTCAGTTCGCCTGTTTGTGAGCCAGAAACTAAAACTAAGATCTTGTATGAACGTAACGTATACGTATCTGTGCGATATTGTTGGTTGATTATTTCTTGATTTTTTCTGCAATTTTTCATATGGGTGTTAATATGCATTAACTAGTGAGACACATATGTACACGAACATGTTAACCTTTTTGCAAATATAAAACTTAGGTATTGGTAAGCAGTTATTCTTAAATCCAGCAGCACTAAGCTGCAGAGCATAATCACTCAACGAGTTTGTTTTTATTTCACACACAGTTAAACATTAAGCTTTTTTAAGACGCGCAGTCTTTCCTAAAGCTTTATATTCCTACAAACACATACGACAGTCAACAGTAACTGCTGCTTTTAGTAAAAGCTCCAATACTTTGTTCAGCTTTTATAAAGATGAGTAAATGTAGTAGAGTTTAACCCTTAAAAGGGATGTTCGTTTTAATACTTGCTCTCCTGCCCAAGAGCTTTTGTTTAAAGCTTTTATCATTTTTTAACATTCTGTGAAAAATACCGGAAAAATAAGCAGTTTAAATATTGTTTACTTTACCAAATAATTTTATGTGCGTGATATTTCTTCGTCATTAATCAGTCTATTTGTGTCGGTCGTGCACTTTACACATTTCTGAACGTTCGTTCTCCGCCGATTTAAATATTTTAATACAGAAATCAAATACCAAAACTTTTAATAAAAATTCAAACAAGTGTTTTACTTTTGCCATAAAAAAAACTTATTTTAGTTTTGCTTATGCTAAAATTTTAGTTTTTGCGGAGAGAAAAGAGGAATTATTTTTTCAAAAAAATAATTTTAATTTAACACAAAGCGCGCGCATCTTGCCAACACTCCGCCCTAATTTAATGCTTTACTTGAAGTTAAAAAATATATAATTTAAACTAAAAAAAAGTCTTCAAAAAAGTTAAATAAAAATTGTAAAAATTTTTTGCTGTCTTACTTTCCAAACGCTTAAATAAGATAAACAAAAAAAAAAAAACAATAAAAATTATTATATGCAAATTTTTATACAAAAAAAAAAATAAAGGAAGAGAAAAAAAAACAACGGTTCTGCTTGTTATATTGTTTTAAACCGAAATAATTTCAACGGAAATTGTCACGTTTGAATAAAACAAAACATTTCTCTTTATGGTTAAAAGAGGAAATACAATTTTTCTATTGTCTTTAATATTCAAATATATATGTACGTGAGTGAGTGTGTATATATTTTTGTTTAAAACTGAATTGTAAAAATAATTTTCAGTTTACAAATTTCAGTGTTTTTCTACATAAAACTTATGAGATATTGATTACTTTTCGTACATTAATTTTAATTTTTGTTTAACGAAACTGTATATAAACATTTAGTTTTAAAATTTAAACATCATTTCATAATATTTGTACGCCGTATTAGAAGCGCCAAAACAATTTTCTGATGCATTTTCGGTTATGTATCGATTGCATTAAAATTAAATTCCAATTTTTTATATATATTTTTAACACGAATTACCAGATATTTAAGGATATAAATTTTTTCAATCACGCTTATTTTGGGAGGGTGTTTAAAATCTGACATCACTCCATATTGGCGATTTTCAAATGACACCAACAAAAGGAAAATGGCGGCATATAAAGGGTGTTTTTTTAAGCCCGATAGAACTTGAAATTGTAAAAAATAACACAAAAAATTAAATTGTAATCAAAATTTTTTTTTATTCGAAAGATCAATACGTGACATTAACATTTGAAAATGATTTCGGGCATATGGGCACCGCGGCTGTTCTTGACGAAGCGCATTCTGGACGTCCAATTTTGGGCCACTTTTTCGAGCACTGCTGGCCGTATGTCACGAACAACACGAACAATGCTGGCCTCCAAGGCGTCAATTGTTGCTGGTTTATCAGCATAAACCAGTGACTTCACGTAGCCCCACAGGAAATAATCGAGAGGTGTCAAATCGCACGACCTTGGAGGCCAATTGACAGGTCCATTTCTCGAAATCAACTTATCGCCAAATTTTGATTTCAGTAAGTCGATGGTTGCGTTCGCCGTATGGCACGTAGCGCCATCCTGTTGAAACCACATCTCCTCCGGATCAATGTCATCCATATTTTCAAACAAAAAATCATTGATCATGGTGCGGTAACGATCTCCATTGACCGTAACGCGAGCTCCGGCCTCATTTTTGAAGAAATAAGGTCCGATGATGCCACCAGCATGAAAACCGCACCAAACAGTGCATTTTTCTGGATGTAATGGAGTCTGTAGGGTCTCTTGTGGATTGGTCTCACTCCATATGTGGCAATTTTGCTTATTAACAAACCCGTTAAGCCAAAAATGCGCCTCATCGCTGAACACAATTTTGCGATAAAACAACGGGTCAGTTGCGACGACTGATTTTCAAAGTAAATTTATATAATTTCGTAGCGTTGTTCAAGCGTGAGTCTATTCATGATGATTTGTCTGAGTATACTGAAACAAATAAAAAAAATGTTTCATCAAAATTTAATTTTTTGTGTTACTTTTTACAATTTAAAGTTCTATCTAGCTTAAAAAAACACCCTATATAAAGTTGTGGAAAAATGTTTTCTACGTTAAGTGTACAAAAATAACTTTTACTGTTAGTTAAAAAAAATGTTTAGTAAGTTAATGCTTTTGAAAGTAAAATTTCTAAATTCTAGGCAGTCAGCTCCATAAAAACTGACTAAGCATTTACAAATTTGAATAGAAAAATTATGTGTTTACCTTAGATATCGGTTACCTTAAATATTGTATAAAAAATATATATTTTTTTAACTTATCTTCTTTTTGTTGCCTCCTTTTTGATTCAATTTTTAATTAAACTTCATTTATTTTTGATCTACATATATATTTCGAACCTTTGCGGTTCATCGTCAGGATCTACATATATTCAAATTGAATCAAAAAAGAGGCAACAAAAAGAAGAAGTTAAGTATAAACAATTGATTCAGAAAAACAAAGAAGGTAAAGCAATATATATTTTTTCTTTGTTTTTCCAACTGGTCACGATTTGCGTCTCATTATTATTCATGGACATAGATATGTATATGAAACAAGTTTGATAAGACAGGAATTGGGGCTTGTGAATTTATAATACGGCGCTTGCTGCTTGAGTGCAAAGTCGTTTTTAATAATTAAAAAAGCGTGCTGTAAATAACCAAGAAATTTACTACTCAACTGAAATTTGCTCTGCACTTTGTAACGTAAAAGAAAGTATGGTTAATTACAATCTTGTGAGGTATCTAGAGTCGCACATATTACTTAGTCTTTATCAATATTTTAATAAGTATTTATTTATTGAACCCTCAAAGTGAACTAACAATAAGTATTCGAATCTTAACACTAAACATAAAAAATAAAAAAGATGTGGTTTTTACTTAAGTCCGGCCAATACTATACTCGTATATGAGTAACACTACCTATTGTGGCAAAGGTATCCCTTCTTCTCAACTGAGTGTGGCCGCAAAATTAGGTATGTTGCATACTAAAGGATTTTGGTAAAGTTTCAGTTTACTGATATACCTCGTCGCGTACTACTTAGAGAATTCTTCTGTTAGAGCAATTTTGAATTTTTTCAATGTTTGACGTTGAGGCAGAACCTCATAATTGAATTCCATACCACCATATATACTTTAGAATTGCGACGTATAACAAAAAGTTGCAATCCAACTTTAACGTAGAATTTCTGCCCATAAGCCAAATTAATTGCGCTGCTTATGGCTTTAACTGAGTGATTTTGATTCAACGTGAGACATCTACGTTAGCCTACGCTCGATGTGAATACCAATGTACTTTACTTCATTGAGCTGCGGAATAGATAAGTTGCTAATTTGTATGGGCGAACATGTTTATTTATACAGTGTGATTGTAACATGAGTACATTTTTATTCATTAACTTTGATTTTCCAACGTTTTAGCGATTTCTCTAATACTGAAAATATTCCTGGAAATTTCGGGAAACTAATTGATGGTTTTCATGAATGCTGCAGAATACTGTGTCATCTGCAAAAGTTGATGTGGGGATTCCGGATCTGGTGGGCGTGTCAAAGGTGTAATTAAAATATAAAGTATGCCCCAGAATGCTATTTTGGAGAACTTCTGCTTTAATGTTTGTGAGAGGCTTATAAAATCGCCCTCTCTGATAACTAATTTACGGCCACATAAATAACTTTCCAGGAGCTTGTGCATCAAACCGTCATGCCACACTTTATCAAAAGCTTGGGAAACGTCAATGAATACTTCTTGTCCTCAAAAGTCTTTCTTATGACATTTACTAGGCCGTGTGTTTGTTCTATGGCGATATGTTTAGCCCGAAAGACAAATTGATGATTATGGATGCAATCTATATCGTGCAATATTGGGGTAAATTTTTGTTATAAAATTGTTGGTAGTAGACTTAATGGTGTATATGATTCTATTTTAGAAATCATGACCATTAATACGAATTGCGTAAGCTTCGACCTACCTTGACATATCTCTCAGAGAAATAGTGCCACTTGATCCATTATTTCGGCAAAGGTAAAGTAGTGCCTCTAGATATCTCCAAGGTGTTTGGTTTAAGCAAAACTTGCTACTTTTGGTGTTGATGAAGTTTTTTCTCGGTTTGTATCGAACTTTCTCAAAGGCCGTACTATACGAGCCGTTATAGATGGAGTCTCATCAAATCAATTCTTCCCCCACTCTATTTCTTATTTTCCTTGACGGCCTCCTTTGTCTACTGAATCAGTTATAGGCCCAGCCAGAGATCGGTGCCAAGACACAAAATATGAATGACTCGATGAATAATGATCATCTTTTAATCTCCGAATGGGGTTGTAAAAACGGGGTCGACTTCAACGCTTATAAGACCCAGTATTGTTTATTAACATACAAACGCATGATCGTGAACACTGCTTCATTAATACTCATGGATGGATAGATATTGAGGAATCGGCTCTTGATGCAGTGTGAAGTTCACTGGACTGAACATTTAAGTGTCTCAGTTTTTTGAAACAGTGTAAAACATAATTCACTTCATATAAGATGCTTACAGTTATATCACCTATATCCGACTGAAAATGTTATATAACCCCAGTGCCTCAAAGCCGATTTTGAGGCTATTCGACCATTTGCAAAAGGGACAGCAAAGAAACCATCTTTACTCTCTCTAATATATTTAGATTGTTGTGACATAAAGTTGAACGTTTGAAAATATCTTTCAAAAATTTCCAAAGTCTACTGGTGATTAGAGTAGCTTCTATGAAATATCGACATATAGACATCTGGGAAGCATAAAAAACAAGCTGTTTATAATTTTTTTTCTTTTATTGTGTAATATAATAGTTTTTTTTTTAAGAAAATTGGTTGTATTTGTTTAAACAAACAGAATGCCCTGGTTTGGAGTACGCCAACCTGTTCCTTGGGGGAGGTTCAAACTGCAGTAGCTCTTTTTAGCTCTTATTTTTAGGTACCATGAGAGCCTCTTTTTTCGGTTACGGTTTGAGGGACAACATGCCAAACGCACGCCGAGCTTATTGTGGAGTTGCACTTGTGAGAACAGCAAGAATATTAGAAAAGCTTCGCTCTAAATCATCGGGAGAGTATGCGCCAACCAGCATGAGATCGACTACGTTACCAATGTATAATCTATTATTTTTGGATACCATGAAAACTCGAAACTAGTGTTCTATATTACAGGCCATTCTAACGCTAATATTTTGGATTCGGTTCCTGTACCTTGGCTGAAACATTCTGGATATTAAAGCTTAAATTTCAGGGTGAGGCTATTAGTATCACCTGATGATTGGGGTCTAAGTCCGATTATCGGTGAGCTAATTACAGCCCTTAAAGTGTTGTTTTCTTGCAACAGATGCTAGTAAAGTAAGAAACCAGAAGAGGAGGAAAAACGGATAAGTTGGTAAAGATGCTGTTTATGTACTTTGGGGCTGCCGCCAACTCACAACTGTATAAGGAATTGCATACAGAATGAATTAAAAAGCCCGAGTTCTTCAGCTTATTCAAATGATAAAGTATTGCCAACTGTGTGAGCTTAGTAATTTACAAGGGGGGCCATGCACTAATTCACTGACACATTGGCATGTCTGATTGGCATGTGCTGACGAAAATTCATTTATAAATAATTTTTTAACTAATTCTTCCATTTATGAGCCAAATTTAAATATTCTAACTTCTTTAAAAAACAAACTAAAAAATTTTGGGCTTCACAAGGACAAAATTTCCAACATTATTCTTTTGGTTTTTTTGTTTGTTTTTATTTCGAAACATTCTACTGAAAATATCTATTCGCCGCAGGCAAAGTCATGGGTACTAGTTAGCACTAAATGAAATTATGATCAAATAATACCTACCGTAAAAAATCACAGCTTGAATAGACCGAATTATATAGTTTTAATTAAGTTTTAATCATTAAAGTATTAGTAAAAAGTTTTATTACACCCTGATTTGCTTAAAGAATAAAACAAAAAATGTTCTTGTTGCTTAATCCCTATCATTTAACAATGTAATCCTTCATTGTTTTTCCAGCAGATTTCAACATGATATTGTGACCAAAAATTTTGCTATTAAATAAAGCAAAAACACACTAATACTCTTACAAATTATTATATTTATAAGCAAGAAATTACACCAGTATTACGATCATGATGGTATTCACAAACTACACTCAATGTTCGCTGGTCTGTTATTAAACCCAAAAGAGTTGTTTATAGTTTTAGTTTTATATATTATTTTAATAATATTTTTTTCCACTGCTGTTTGGTAAAAAAAAAGTTCTGTAAAACTTTTAATACAAAGCGCTTTGTGGTTTTAACTTAACAACAGCTTGGGGGATTTATTGTCAGCCTTATCGTCATGTAATTTAATATGTTGTTGGAAAATCTCTCAACAAATTTTTAATGAAAATTTAGTATATGTACATATATACATATGTATATATTATATGTACTTAATTTATGGAATAACTTTTTTGAGTGTGAGTAAATGAACAATGGGACTAAAATTAATCTGTAATAAATTAAACTAACTAATTGTTTCTATATTTAAACAGATATAAGACACCAATTAATGCACATAAAAAATATTTTAAATCGTTTATTTTGGTATTTACAAGAAAAATTTATACATATTTTGCAGGGCTCGAAACTTTATTAAATATAGCGATAGTTCATTTTTTTAACCCCGAAAAACTGAAAATTTGTTAAGTTTAAAATCTTTATAATTTGTAAAAAAAAATTGCTAATAACCGTCGGGTCTCTATTGTTTTGTTATTTTTAAATTTCGGGATTTTCACCCATATGTAAAATTTTTAACGGTTTTGATGAATATCAGTATATAGGGGGTTTTTAAGGACAAAAGCCCGATCTAGACTCTCCATAGATCCTTACGTTTATAATCCATTTTCTATCGGTGTTTACCTATTTGTAATATTTTATTGGTTCTTGAAAACGGCCATAACGTTTTTGATAAAAGTCGGTATCTAGGAGTTTTTTAAGGTCACAAAATTGATCTAAACTGTTCCAGGTTCACAGAAATCGCTATATTGTCCCGGTTTTTTTCTCATTTATTGTATTTTCATTGGTTCTCGAGAACGGCTTTAATAATTTGGATAAAATTCTGTAGCTAAGGGTTTTTAAGATTAAGAAATCTATCTAGACAGTTCCCGGTAATGGAAAGATCCATATTGTGTAATACTTGTAATATTTTTATTGGTCTTACATATTAAATACTGTAAAACTAGTAAGTAAGTGAAACTTTGACTGCTAATATCTATTACCATTATATTGCTAAATTACATTGTTTTTGTTAACTTAATGTTAATTTAGCCAATAAATTAAAAACTAAAAATGTATCATTATCACAGATATATATCTGTGTAGTTTTTATTTTGGAAGCTTTTCTCACATAACTGCTGTTGGAACATTTTTTCTTCCACCCCATCATCAATTACTATTAAGGAATCGATGTTGTCATCATCATATGAAAGAAGAAAATCATTATTTGTTTCCTGTGATGTCGTACGAATATGTACTCGTACACTAAGACACCTTTCAGGATCGTACGGTTGTGTCTTGCCTTGCACTTCTGATGAACAAAGGAAGCCAAAAGTTTTAACATTTTATAACTTCTCAACACTAACTTCTAGGCCGGCTGCAGCAACTATCTGTTCCTAAGCTTGTGAAAGGAATTTCTGTTCAAACGTTCCACCGAAGGGTTTTTAGTGGTTATTTATTGAAAGGCATTTTTTTGCTTCACATATTGCTGTTGGTCAGCACACAGCTGCGTATTTACAAATAAAAATAAAATAACGAAACTTCTACTGTAATAGAAATCGTTTCTTACGTTACGCCACATTTTTGTGTTCTTCGTAGGTGGATCAGAAGCATTTAATTTCAATGTTAGTTCTTCTCACAATTTGTTCGCCTTACATTTCCCAGAGAAGTGTTAGACAATATACCCTTTGCCAAGTTAGTATGAACGGCCATAAATTTCCTTTGTGTAAAATTAATTTTTGTTACTGTTGATTTGAAATAAAAAAGAGTTTACAAATATAATTTTAAATTACATTTGCTTTTCCGTTTAGTGTTTGCTGCGATTTCGAATAGTGTTTTGTTTACGAGTGAAAGGTCGCACGGTTGCATTCGACTGTTTACTAGCTATCAAATGCCATCATTAGAAATTTCGATACATTTGACTAGATAGTAAATAACAGAATCCCAAAAGTGAAAAAAGTCGCTCGTTCATATAAGAACTCTACCGTAAGCGAATGAGAGAGTTAGCCCCTGGTCTTAGGCTAGTCTTGTGCAATAATAATTTAGTTTTACATGGTTAAATTTAAAAAGTTGATTGAAAATGATACCTAAATACTTAATTTTATCACCAATCGGAATTTCGATATTATTAATAAATAATCTAAGAATTTTTCTTTCCGGAACAACAAAATTTTTTCATTTCCCAGAAGCATTTTGAATGCAGATTGCCTCACACTTAAAAGCATTGATTTTAATATCCCATTTATCGTAAAATTCTTTGACCTCCATTACTCGTAAATGATCTGAAATTATGCAAAGAAAGAAGTGAGTCATCGACGTAAAGTAACGCAATAGAATTGCTTCTTACATGAGGAAAATTATATCTAAAAATATGAGGAGCAAAAGTGGAATCTTGTGGAACACTACATATAACATCTTCAAAATTTTACAATTCATCTTTCAAGCAAATTCAGAACTTTCTATATGAAAAAAAGCTTTTCTTTGTTTATAGTTCTTGTTTTCTCTATTTGAAACGATTAGGGATTTCTACTTGTGATAATTGATTTTATTTAAATTAAACTTGTGTTTTTGTTACTCAAACGACAAATCATCATGTAAACACTTATTTTAGCAATCGAACAGAATAGTTTGAAGTCAGATTTAAAATACGTATTACAACTTTAAAATACTCATACAAATATATAATTTGCTAAGATTTAAACTTAACATATATAGCAATAATTAAACTTTTCAATTAAATCAATTAAAAATTTAATTGATGTAAATAATATTTTAGCTATTTCAATAAAAAATTAATGGGTACGAGTAGTAATTAAAAATTCAAGATAATTAAGTTATTTTCTTGAAACAACAGTCTGCACCATTTACTCGTATTTAATAAATTTGTTTTTTATATTACGAGCTTTGTAATAAGCGCACTTTTCATACCAATTTCAATTTAAGTAGGAACGGACCAATTACCATAATAAGTGTGTGCCCGAATATCTAACTAAACAAGTGATAATTCATTGTAAAAATTACTACATATTGAAGACTATTGCGCTTACTTATTCTGTAATTATGTTGAAGCTAGTTGGAATATATTGAACGTGAACTATAAAAATCTTCTTGGTGACCACGATGACATATATTCGTCATGATGCTTTTTATAAATTCAACAAATATCATCAAATTAGCTGCTCTTTAAATTTAGACTTTTCAAAAACACACTTTTTGCCTACGACTAACACAAGCGTATACTACTATATGAATGCGTGTACTTGGCACCACTGTTTTAATTCTTGATTTAATGCACAAACGTAACTGTCTTTAACTTGACAACTTCTTAGCAGAAGCCTGTTTACAACTTATGTTCGAGATCATAAAGTCAAAAATATTTCTTTAAAAGTTTAACTCGTTTCTGTTTCCATTTTGAAAAAATATATATATGTATATATTTCTGTTCACAAACTTTTTATTTTAATTCAAGAATTCAAGTTTTATTTTAATATTCATGTTACAGTTGATTGCTTTGCTGGGGCATATCAAGTAAAAGAAAAAAGAAAAGTATTACCATATTCTTAATAAAATAATGCGGAAATTCGTGTTTACAACACAGTGTACATATGTGTATGAATTACTATTGAAATATGAAATTTAAAAATGTACAATCCTTGTGAATCATTCTCAAAAATTATTTTGACTAAAACCAATGAAGCGTATTGGCAAAGAGATGAATAATCGGGGAAAGTTTAGAGTTTTATTGAATAGTATTTTAGTTCGAATAAATAAAGATTTATTATTACAAATATAAAATTAAAGATATTGTACTGTTATAGAAAACCATAGATATTTCTCCAAGAAATGCGACGCTATTGTCGCATCACGCCACACTATCTTCAGAAGGATAAAAGCAGGCTACAAATATTTATTGTCGTGTTTTAATACGAGTATGTGTTGATATATATTAGAAAGAAAATATTAACCCAAATAAGATAAATGGCTGAAAGACATATACAATCAGAATAAATCTTGTATAGTGACATAATATTTGTTGAAAAATGCTTATATTTGGGATTCAAATTTTAACATATGATTTCGATCGGATATCACATATCGCTCCTTTATTGCAACATAGTCATATCTCAAAAAATGAGCTTTTCGAGTTAACAATGGAGAATTGTTAACAGTACTACCTTTTATATTGTAGCAAAAATTAATTCAAATTACTTTTAAACTGTTTCCTTTAGAAGATATTTTCTAAGACTTGTATGGAAGCTAAAAATTTGAAATGCGTTTTTCTCGAAACAAGCTTTTTTGAATTATGACTATGTTGCAATAAAGGAACGATATGACAACACCAATTGCTTTAATGGGAATTGGTACTCCGTTTGGGCAGCTTTCATAGTGCTTAGCAGATTTTATGGTCGTTATATTCATGCTATCGACAGTACTTTTCGCCATGTGATACTGAAGTTTGAGTCCGCTGATTCAGTAACCAACAATGTCATGAAGAAATTCAAAATCTTCGTTACAAACGATTTTATTCTCGCATCAAAAACAAATGAAAATCCATTTGCTTTCCAGCAGAAATGCTCAGAGTCTTTGGCAGATATCGAACCTGCGACCTTGGGACTGATGGATGAGCACTCTACCAAAGTAAGAAGGCAGGCCACTGGAGCATAATAGAAGAAATCTTACCGTGTGTAAACGATATGTATTCAGTAGGAGAGAAATCAAAATGAAAAAATTGACAAGCGGTCGGTAAATCTTCCTTTTTTAAACCATTTCAGAAATCTTTGTATTCTCATCACACCACAGTCGTATTTGTAAATTTGCATTGGCAGTACTTCGAGTATATATTGAAGGTATGACATTCAGAAACTTAAACATTTGCAGTTTAAGAATATCGTATGTTGTTTTTGTAAATGCTGTATCATAATAATACTTTGATTTTATCCTACAAATGTACACTAGCACAACATATTTTTGTTTACTATACTTTGAAGTACGGAGAGAATTTCGTACATTGCCAAATTTAGAAAACGTGAAGCTAGCCACACTGATGATGGGCCATTTAGAAGCCTTCCAGGCACCAAAATTTTTCCAAGGCCGTATTTTCATGATTTGAAGGTCGGTATTAAATTGCATTAGCTTACTTGCTTTCCAATCTTTGATCCACCGCCACTTAATTCGCTCCTCCGTCCTCAGTGTGATCAGTTATTCTCAGTTAACATTGTTTTGTCAAATTAAAGAAGTAAAGACCTGAAACGATACAATATCCAATTCAATTTCTTTCACCCCTACCCTATTCATCCCATAAGAATTACAAAGAGCTTTTCTAGTAGATTCAACATTTCCATAGCCCTCTTCATGAAATCTTCAAGCAAAGGTGTTTCAACTTTTCTTTGCTCAGGAATTCAAAAGCTTTGAGTTGGCAGTACTTTTTTTATATAACAAATGATCAGGTTTTTGCAAACCAAAACTACGTGAATTTCGCATATTGAGCCTGCGCATGAGAAAAATTCTATTTCCTCAGAAACTAAATGTTTGCTGGGTTGGTATGAAACTTACCATAGTTTTCAGCAAAAATCATCTTCTGTGAGGGGTATCAAAAATATAACTTCACTTTTATTCCCTCTTTCGGTTGATTTACTCAAATAAAGCAATCAACTGTAAAACGAATATTAAAATAAGACTTAAATCAATATAAAAAGCTGTGAACAGAGATATGAAATATTTTTTGCGTAATGAAAACTGAAATGAACTAAACTTTTAAAGAAATATTTAGTTTTCTAGAAGAATAAGTACTTTCAATTCAAAATAATGCTGATTCTTAAAATATCCCGAAAAATTAAATATTTTGTATGCATTTTGTTCTGGTTCCATTATCGGCTTATAGCGAAAGGTCAACCCACCACCATCCATATCGAGCGTTATAATCGTGCACCTTGTAAAATGTTTTTCTCGTGGGTGTTTCTTGAGTCGTAGCGCTTTTCAAATAATTCACAAATCACAGCGATGCTAAAAACCAACATATGTATAAGTAAATAAATGCTATAAATTGAATGTTGGAATATAAATATTCCCTTCAGACTTCTTTTGTCAAGTTTTTTTTTTAAATCTTGCTTTTTAAATAACTTTAAGTTTCTTTAGAATAAAAAATTTAATGGTATTTTCCTTAGGACAAAGGGCGTTAAATACAATTAAAGTACATTTCATGAAATAGAAACAACTTTCTTTGATAAATATACTTTAAGAAAGATGTCTTTTATGAAAGAGTAACTTTTATCAAATTAGCCGCTTGTCTCACGATGTAAAACCTTAACAAAGTATTTAGAAGGTCAGAAATGTTCATTTACAGGCCGTTTGTTAACGTTCTACTGACAAGTTCACCTGTTGCACGCATTAATGAATTCCGACATATTGCGATAAAGTCTACTCGTATATCCAAATTTTTGTTGCTGTTGAAAATGTTAGCAAACGCTAACATTCGACGTAGCGAGATGTGTCGTCCTATACCTTTGAAAAAAAAAAAAGTTTTATTCTAAAGAAAAGTATTTGTGCGTTCAAAAATGTTTAGGAATGGTGCGAAAAATTTTGAATAAATTATAGGCATTTAACTTATAAAAATAAGATAGGAAATTGCCATTTAAAAAGCTGCTTTCATGTACATACTTATGTTTAAATATTTTCAAAAAAGCTTTCTAATTGTTATAATGTTTTTCTTTATAATAATTTTTCATGTTAAATGTAATTATGTTAAATATTTTTAATGGTATTTCATTTCCTGTCATGAGTTTTAAAGTGTCATGAGTTATAAAAATTTTTGAAGAAAAATTCTTACGAAGTTTTCAAAAGGAAATGAAAATTTGAAGAAATCATACAACAAATTTAATGAATAAAACCAGAAGACCTGAAGCTGAACAAATTTATTGCATACGATGATGGATAGATATTGAATCTACCTGAATAGGAAAAACATTTTGTTTTCAAAAACCATTTATTTCAACATAGTCTTCTTTTAGCTCAATACACTTAGCAATACATTATTCCAACTTTTTGTAATATTTGAATAAGATGATTTTGGGAAACCGTCAAAATACGCGTTTGGTTCGGTAATCACTTCTTCATTTGAGATGAATGTTTTTCCTGCTAGACATTTTTTCATGTTTGGAAACAGAGAAAAGTCACTAGAAGCTAGATCTAGATCATAAGCTGGATCAACCAATTTGAAGTGTATTTCAAGTAATTTTATCATCGTATCTAATGCTGTGTGAACCAGTGCGTTGTCTTGAAGAAAGAGCACTTCTTTCTTCTTTAAATGTGGTCGTTTTTTCTTGATTGCATCAATCGATTGATCCAATAATTAACGATAGTACTTTCCTGTACAGTGGCCATAACCTTGCCAGCCGATTTCACTGTCTTCGTCTTCTTCGGATCAGTTCCACGAGCTTCCACCCATTGTTTCGATAGATTTTTGGTTTCAGGTGGTTTCGTAATCGACACCAAAAATCAACAGGATTACGTTTTATCGTGTCCAAACACCGCTGTGAAGGCGTCTACCAAACTCGTTTTTGTTCGACACAGAGCACATGCGGCACCCACCTTGCCGATAGCTTCTTCATATGCAATATGTTGAACACACGTTCATATGATATGTTTACCATTTCAACAATCACACGTAACTTGACTCGGCGATCATTCACAACGATATCGAGGATTTTCTTCAGTGACATGGTTTCTGAGGTGGTTTCGGCCTTTCTGTTGATGGCACTGTTGCAGTGCTTGTTTGGCGGCGTTTAAATTCAGCAATCCAATATTTTACCATGTAATCTGACAGAGTAGACTCACCGTGATGTTTATCGAGCTTTTCTTCTGTCTCTTTTGTGTTTTTCCTTTCATATAATGATGTTTAATCACATCACGAAATTCAATTTTTCCATTTTTCAAGAAACACAAATGTATGCGCTGGTATCTGGCGCTAGGTAGCCTCAATACCAATCCGCCCTCGTAAATGCAAAAAATAAGCTAACTTTAGCTCAAAATAAAATAAGCTAGTATGATTATACTGTGTACAAGCGCGTATATTATTTTTTCTTTTTTTAATTGTGTTGTTACGAGTATACCGGTAACAGGATAACCACATTTTTTACACATAATTTTGACCTTATTAATTGTTTTTTTCTTTTTGCAAACGAAAAGCTAATTAATGTTTAAGTACGATTGTTATACCAATGCCTAAAAACATTTCAAGAGAATTTTTAATAAATTTTTAGGGCGGAAACTGCTGCAAACAACAAAATAATTAAAAAGTAAATTTTTTGGTGAAGTATTTTCAAATATTTTTGCTTACACAATCAACGGTCGACTTATTTAAAAAATAAGCATGTATAAAAACTAAATATTTCTCTTCAAAACAAAAAGGGTTTTACTTTCCGGTGAAAGATGATTGACAAAACGTGGGGAAAAACCATTTTACTAGCATATATTTTTTTTCATAAAAATAAACTTCACGCACATAAACAAATTAAATACAATATCGTACGTCAGCCATATTCCAGTTGACCATTTAGTAAAGACATCGTAAACGACAGATATGATAGAATAGAAGATCGTGGAAAATATTTTGTTTACAGTTCAAATAAATCGTTGACGAAATTTTCTAACGAATGACCCCAAAATCATGTAAGACGACACAAACAACAGTATGCCTCAATGTAATGTCTACCTACTTATGCAGTACCAGAACTAGGTCATTTTTTTGTGTGCTAATAAGCAGCATTGAGTCTTACAAGCGTTAAAAGCGACCCTGCTTTTCCGACACCATTCGGAGATTAATAGAAGTGAGTCATTCATATTTTGCTTCTTGGCAAGAATCTCAGATAGGCTGGGCATATAACTGAGAGAATCCGAATGCGAAATGCTTTTGTCATCCACGAACGAGTGGATAGGGGTGGAGGTTTGACATAAAAGATCGTTAAGGAAAATAAGAAATAGGATAGGAGAAAGAACGGAGCCTTGCGCTGTCCATGAATTTATCTTGAACTCGTTAGATGAGACCCCATCTATAACAACTCGTATATTTCGGTCTCTGCGAAAGCGTGATATAAACCGAGAAAAGTCATCCGACACCAAAAGCAGTAAGTTTTGCCAGTAGTGCAGCATGCCACACTCTGTCAAACGCTTTGAAGATATCCAGAGCTACCACTTTACTTTCACCGAAATGATGGATAGTGTGAAATCATTTCTCGGTGAGATATGACAAAAGATTGCGAGTAGAGCGACTCTGGCGAAATCCGTATTGGCGATCACAAAGTAATTTATGCGACTCAAGATACCTCACAAGGTATTACTTTCCATTGCCTTGGATAGTGCAGAACAAATTTCAATTGGGCGGTAATTTTCAGGTTTATTTGCCTCACCTTTCCAGCATGATGGGATCTAACCAATATGATAAAGTATGCTAAAGAGGTGTGCAAATGGACGGGAAAACGTAGAAGAACACTGCTTCAAGAAAAGTGCTGAAATGCCAGCCGGTCCAGGAGTCTTATTTATTATATAAACGAGACAGTTTCCTCTACCATGTCGTTGGGTATTAGCTGTCGACGAATAAAAGTGAATACTACAATTGTGTTTTATATATCTTATTTCGCTATAAAGTTTTTTTTATATTTGTTACTTTTTTAGGCTTTTTTTTTTTTTTTTTGCAAAAATATTTAACATGAACTATTTCAAGACTAGATTGTTTTACATTGTCACATACCTTCTCTTATAATTTCTTCAAAAACTTTAGGAAGAAAACGTTTTAAACTATTTAAAAACTATTTATTTCATCTGCAGAATTAAGTTCTTACAGATTACTAAACACTTTAATTAAAATATTTAAATAACATAAATTTGAACGCATTAAAACTAATATTAAAATTTAACAAAGGGCTTAAGTTGTTACATAAATGTAAGTTGTTACATAATTGCAATAAGTTCATTATTCGCAAAATTAGTCCTTAGATTAGTCTCTCCAAACATACGATTATTTCTTAAATCCATGGGAGGACAAAATAAGGTAAAATAATTTTTTATTATAGGCAATTCATGTTGTTAGATAAAACATTATAGGCTAGCAATAGCGAGAAACAAGTTATGCGTTGATCCCAGTTGCCATTTGGGACACTAATGCAAAATATGCTTAAATTTTGTATTACTATAAGAACAATAAGGACGTAACGATTTTATAGTGGATGGTATGGTAACGATTTTATAGTGGATGGTATTTGCATAAGGTGTAGTAAGATAGTAAAATATACCTGCTTAACATAAATTTTCTACTCAAACTTTAGTTTACCAACGACTTCTAGTCCAGCAAAAAAATGAAGCAAAACTTTTAGCGCCACCTTAAATTTCAAAACATGCCTACGAAAAAAATGTATTACAAAAAAATAAATGTTATGATCCACAAACAAAATGTGGTTGAAATAGCAGAACTTTGAAATTTCACAGAACTTGAGTTCAAAGGGTTTTTAAATGTTTGAATAAGTAAATTACCCCACTCACACTCACACATTAAAACATTTACAAATTTTTTTCAAGATAGACCTTTTTACCTCCTTTTTTACATCCTATCTTAAAAACATTTCATTTCATCCTTTTTTATTTCCTTTTTTATGGATATATAAAAAAAGTTTTTTTTTAATATTGTAGTATAATGAACGATGAGGTTTTTATGGTTTTGTGATTAAATTTATTTACCAGATTTGTTGCCATTTTATTGTTCACCCATTTAAAATATGGTATTTCTTAATTAAACACATGATGATTATGATTAAAAAGTTTAATATATATTTTAACAGGAGTTTACGCAGTTCTTCTGCAAATAATACACCTGATCCAACCCAATAGTTCTGAAAGATTCAATAATAATTAATTTAACACAAGTTAAAAGTGCAAAAATATAAATAAAGAAAATGATGCTGAAGTTCGACACTACTGCAAAGTGTTATTGGCGCATTAAAGTTTTGATGTTCGCAGAGAAATGCCTCTACAAATTGACAAGAAAAATTAGTGTAGCGACTACGAAAGAGCTAGTTGTCCCCCAGCTTTACCATTCAATTATTTTTTCTTACTTCTTTGATCAACAGATATTGATCACGGCAAATATTGTTATAATGAAAAAAATAAATAAATAAATAACTTTCTTAGCTGAAAGTAGATTTGTGCTCATGACCTGACATCATGCAATATTATTGCAAAATTTTGATCAACGAAGGTCCCGGTTAAGTTATTTTGTCTACACAAATACGAGTGCCTAACTGATATTTAAGGAAAATAAACGCGGCCATTCATTTCTTTAAAGCTATGACAAAGAGTGTTTGTGGAGCCAGTTTCTTATTCTTCTGAGCTGTTCAACCTACTTTAATGAAATTAAAAGCAAACCTAAGTTTGTCCAGAAGATCATAGTTTTTGAAACTAGGATCGAGTGGATGTTATAACTAATCTCTGAAACTGTCAAAAGTATTTTGAGAAAATTTAAACCTTAGCTTAATTTACTTAAGACACACGCCATGCATATTGTTTAGTTTTTATTGAATTTTTGTCATTATGATGACTTTTTTTAAATTGGTAATATTTGCCATAAACGTTATTTAATTTTAAAAACTTGGACAGTTAAAAGGAATCTAACGTGTTTAAGTCGGACTCGCGAATTTTCTAAAATAATTAATTGGTATTTTTTTTCAGCAAATCAAATTAAAACTATTTTTACAGTTTCTTTAACTCTGAAATAATAACATTTATTTGGATGTTATAGAAGCTAGAGTAGTTCATTTAGTAATGTTATAGAAACCACTATAATGGAAGTTTGGAACGAGTGTGAATACACTTACTGCCGATTTACCTAAATGCCCTCTGCTTCGGAATTGAAAAAGGAAGTTAAAGCAGCTAAAATACGTACATGCTCTATTTCTTTTAATTCACAACGTTTATTAATCTTCAATCTTGGTCTTATCAGCTATGCAAAATTATAATTCCAGGATATTTAAATGTATTAAATTTAGATTTAAAAATAAGTTCCTTAGACTAGAGTTTTAAGCAAATGATATCGTATGGCGACGATGCTGCTTAAAGGCTGCTAAAATTGAAATAATAATCGCCGCCAATTCACGTTTTAAAAAGTAGCTGATACGTTTCGAAAACCACCACAAAAGTTCTGCTGCACAAATTCACCTCCCGCAATAGCGACAAACTTTTAAAGTTACCAAATGACTTGTAGTGGATTGCAGTTGTAGTTACATGATTTTATTTTGTATTGTTCAAACTTAGTTTGAACAGAGTGTAAAATGGGTTTCAGATCTCATGTCAAAACTGTAGATTGAATGTTAAAGAACTCTAGCGCAATTATGGGTGGAGTAATTGTTGTCGTTGCTGGTGATTTTCTTGGTTATAGAAAGAACAAGAGCAGATATTATATGGAGTTTTGTTTAAAGACTGAATATACGAACAAACATAAGAGCCTATATTAAGAGATATGAACAGTGACCAACAACAGCTGCTGGAATTTGGCGACGGTATTTTTCCTTTAACATATGTAAACTCTTACCCAATTGGGTTAAATAGTTCACAATGTATTGTATATTTAATACAAAGTAATTGTCTACAAAATTCCACTGATAGAGGATTTCTTTCATTAGCTATACTTAGCGGCAATAGTGTCGCCTAAAACTGTAGTAGTCAATAATACTAATAATTTAATTTTGAAAATTTTTTTGGCCAATTCAGTTTGCAGTATCGAATATGAAGTCCATCATCCATAAAAAATTTGAATTCGCTTAATCCTTTTTACTTGCCATCACATGATTTTCTACTTAAATTCAGAGCTTTTAAATAATTAAGGCTCAGTACCTAAAATATAATTTAATTGTGACCATAATGATTTCGGACCTACAAGTGGTAGCCTGCAGATAAACCCAGAATTCCAATGATTCCAATACAAACGTTGTTTTTTCCTAATGTTTTTTAGGAAACCGAACTAAATAAATTATAATTCGGTGTCGAATATAAATTAAAAATAAATTATAATTTAAATAAAGTTTAGGGCACGGTGGAAAAAGGATTCACATTAAAACACGACCGGTTCTTTTCACAATTACTTTGCAAGTGGTTTTTTATTTACATAAAATGCTTAAAACTAAGTACATAAGTAACGGTATTTAACATTCAAACATTCATTTTGATTAAAAACCGCTTATGTCTAAATATTCTATTTAAAATTCATTTAAACAATGGCTGTTCATTTGTTTGAAAGGTGTAATGAAATGGTAGAGATGTGTATAAATGAAAAAGCTTGTTTTTTGTATTTTGACAGGTATTATTAGAGCATTTTTCTTTTTAAATTCTCAACAATTTATTTAGATTGTTGGGATATAAAGTTGAATGTTTGAGAATATCTTTCAAAAATTTCCAAAGTCCACTGATGATTAGGGTAGTTCCTATGAAATGTCGACATATAGATAACTGGGAAACATAGGAAACAAGCTATTTATAATTTTTTAAAATTCATTTATTTATTTATTATTATTTATATTTTATTATTATTATTATTTTTATTTGGCTATTATGACCAAACAAACGTCATTTTTAAAGGCATTTATAAATCCCAGAAACACAATTGGTTTTCTAAGAAGCAAATATATGTATAAAATATATGTGTTGGTTGAATTATCATACATACTTTTTTATCACAAAATAATTCGGCATCGACCGTCTCACCTACATTGATTGTATTGTCATTACATAAATACATGTGTATGTATATATATTTATTTGTATACAAAATCAAAATTTGATATTATACAAACAATTGTTTGTATGCACCATTTCCCTGTCTGTCGCCATCCGTACTCCAGATAATTGTTTGTGGTTAATGTTTTTCGGTCTTTTGTTTCTTACGCTAGAATAAGTTTAATCAAATTACGCATGGATGTTCTTTTAGATTTATATATTTATATCTATTCTAGGAAACATAAAAACTTTAACTGATATAATGTTTAATTAAATAAGACAGTTAAAGGTTTATGGCCACTTTTAGTATCAAAACTTTAGGCAACTCATGTCAACTGCAGTATCAATCCGATGTACAAATTCTCCTCCCAAGTGGAATTCTTAAACAGAATTGGTCTTATATGAAATTTATTATTCAGTACAATTAAATGGAGCCTTAAGAAATATTTATCGTTTGCAAACAAACTTAAATCAAATTAAATAAGAAAAATGATATAACGACAGAATGAAATTAAATACAGCAGGATGTCATCATTTATTTGATTTTATTCGATTAAAGCTAACATATACATAAATAAGCACTAAGCATATTTACGGATAAAGTTATGCTATGTATAAAATGGGATTTTTAGAAATGTGAAGGCTATGCTTCCAATAGGTATTTCTGTTAATGTTAATTGTTTAAGCTTTTTAAACATACTCGTACATACACACACAAATACATGTTTAGAAAACTATTATTAAAGCTTTTTTCTTTTTATTTCTTATAATTTTCTTGAAAATTATGCATAAGAATTTTTGTGTAGAAGCAACAGAAATTAATATGTATTACGCTTTTGACAAATACCATGAGTGTGAATAATTTTGTATAGTTGGCGTACTTTTTCGTTACGCTACACAGTGGTGCGTTTTGACTTTTTTCGTTGGAAAAATCATATCTTCTGAAGTAATAAAGATATGTCGAAAAATAGAAAGATGTTGATAGAAAGCCTTAAGCGTTTAAACGATGTTAAATGCATGCTGCTGGGGCTACAAAATTTTGCTACAAAAAATTGCAACCAAAATCGGAAAATTTTTCTGGCATAAATTTTAAGTCTATTTCATACCAAAAATTTATTTGGATAGATATGAGCAACTTTAGATAT
This sequence comes from Thecocarcelia acutangulata, assembly GCA_914767995.1. Taxonomy (NCBI): domain Eukaryota; kingdom Metazoa; phylum Arthropoda; class Insecta; order Diptera; family Tachinidae; genus Thecocarcelia; species Thecocarcelia acutangulata. The sequence continues at coordinate 105,052,958 of OU612094.1, read as the reverse complement.
CTTAAAGAATGCTACAAACGCTATATTCAGTTTTTTTTATATTACTTACTCCTTTATTTTTTATATGGGAAACAAATCTCTCCTTGCTCCAAGCCTATCATATTCTATCGTAGATACGCACTGATAAGAAAAACAGCTGTAAAAAGTTTAAAACTGCAATTTCAAGCTTCTGAATGAACAGGACACTAAGTAATTTTCTTGTATGAACAGCAGATCCTACGATTGACGATTTGACTAAACTATTATATTTATATTGATAAAAATATGGTTTTACAAAGTTTGAACCTTCTACATAAAAAAGTCGCAAAGATTCAAGAAAATAAGTGTATTCTTTGCATAAGGGGGCAGAAGAACGCCCCCTTCTATGCGCCTTTAACTTTTTTGTTGCAAAAAATAATAACTTCTAAGCGAATAACAAATCGCTTCTCAGGGGGTAAAAATAGAAACCTTATGTTTCCCAAACTACTAGGAATAAAAAGAAAATTTAGAATTTTTTGAAATTTTTGTTATAATATGTACACTGAAAAGAGAATTCAAACGACCCGTACATATATAAAACACAAGTGGTGTTAAATGTATGGTAACTATGGATTTTCTTAAATCAAGTACGGAATACTTGGTTCAAACACTAAATACTTGCTTTTAGACTTATTTAATTGCGAAACCGCACGTGAAATAAGCCAAAAATGAAATTGATTTGAGAAAATGAGAAAACTTGGGTCGAATCAATCTTAAAATGCGTTTGTTTAAAAAATTTCAGAATAGATTCAATCCCGAATACGTTCCTTAAATAAGAACAATTGAGTCTTTAATTATTTACTCTATCAGCTTCTAATATTTACTCGTATACCAATCAAAGATTTAACTATATATTCCATTATTTTACATTAAGTAATGAGAATTCAAAGAGAAAAGTGCTCACGTAATATTTCGCAAGTAAACCAAAAACAGTGTCCAAACTAATTTGGACAATATATTTTATTTATTGAATTATTTTCTTTTTATAATGTTGAAAACCTGAACTCTTATTTGCATTTTTAAATTAATTTCTTATTTTCAATGAATTATTATTTGAATTCCAAATGAATTTATACTTTATTTAACCTATTTATAGCTACTTTTACATTTGTTATTTAGTATACTATACTTACCTTTTCACCCTTTTTCTTACCTGTAATGTTGATGTTTAACAATTAATTTATTCAACACTGTACTAAATGTTGCTCACATTGACAAGTGGAAAATTCATTAAGTTCGGTTTTCCAAACACCGAACTTTTCACATTGACTTTTGGCAAAATGAATTTTTTATTGTTTTTTACTTCTGATCGAATACCGGTGTGAGTCACATCGTAGCAACCCAAATTTGTATTTACCAACGTAAAATTTTATACTTACCTGCAATTGTCATTTTGTGAAAAAGCTAACGCAATTGATAAAAAATCCCTACGTTAAAACAAATACATACCCTGTTTTTTTTTTCTTTTCTCCAACTCCTACATATACATATAATACTCAATCTGAGTAATATACTTATATGAATAACTTTATTTAGATCCCCATTCTAAATAAAGTTATTTTAGCGCAAATTTTAGCAACCTGCTAACTGATTTGCTCAAACTGCTTTTTTCTCAGCAAACTTGTTAATCCTATCTCTCAGCAATTAATTCATATGCATGTGTTTGTGTATTTAATTCTTTCAGGCCTAGTTTAATTCTTTCAAACCACATGCCGTTCTAAAAGCACAAATTTGATTTGTGTCTGTTCTGCAAATCATAATTTTTTGTGATTTTTTATGCGATTTATACCCTTCTGAGGCACAAAACACAGCTGTTTGTTGCATCTGTTTACTGATATTTTTTTATTTTGGTATTGAATCTTTTTATTCGCGATATTATTGGCAAAATAATGTTAATTTCTTCTAATAGATATAAAAGGTAAAGTATAATAAACCAATTAACCAAATCACAAATAAACCAATTAACCAAATCACAAATAATACAACAAATGTTGCAACAAAATAAACATATCTAGATTTTTCTTCATTTAGTGAATTATTCCGTATAATATAAATAATTTTACTTAAATAATCAATAAAAAAACACATTAAGTTATTTATTAATGTAATAAATTATGAAATTCTTAATAATTAAAATGATTGCAAATTAGCTTATAATAAAAAAAAAAATATTTTGTGTACTGAACACTTTTTTTGTAATTTCAAATCCCTTTCACAAAAAGTGATTTGCAGAATACGCCTGTTTGTTTTTGTTTTCTACTTTGTGCAAGAACTCTGCATTTGATTCAAGAATTTTATATTTATTTTAATACCTTGTAGGATTGGTTTGCTTGAACAATTCCGTTTTCGACTTATTTTTAGTATACTTGTATGTACTTAAATTTTTGGTTACGACTCGTACTAAAACCAATTAATAAATACTTAAAACTAGTGCAAGCTTTCTCTTTCTGTATACTTTTTTGTAGACTTGAAACTTTGGAATATTGGAATGAAACTTACATTGAATAATTATTAATATAATAAGCAAATCAAACGCCTTTAATAACTTTTGCCATATAGGGTTTATTTATTTACAGTATATGTAACTAAAACCTGGTTTTAATGCAGTTTTTTTTAGAATTTCTACCGGCTGATTATTCATTATCATCATCTTTAAAGTAGTCATTATTATTCGTAGAGATATCTAACAAGCTTAAAATTTCTTGACAGCTAATATTATCTTTAAGATCTTTCTGATTTCAGATCTTATGTTCCTAGGAGATTAATTATGTAATTGGGATGATTTTTGCGTATCTAAACTTTGGTTGTTCTTACATTCCTGATCTTCTTCTGACTCTCAAATTGCCCTTTATTCTATTTAGACACTCAGTACTTGCGATCGCTAAAGCTCTTATAGTATCTGGCCTTGCTTTTTGCTGGTCTTTTACATATTTAAATGATAGAGCTTCCGACAAATGTCATATACATAAGGCTTGTGTAACATCCTACAGCTTCAGTTTTATTGTGAACTTTATCATCTTCGGCTTCCTCTACTTCAGTCAGTAATTTAGATTTTTGAAAAGACTTTGCTTGGAACATTTTATATTAAGAAACACTCACAATTGTATAGCTCTCTAAGAGTCAATTGCTGACTGAAAATATATAGAAAATGTAATTTTATACAATTGATTTTATTATTCACTATATTAGCTTTCAAAGTTGATGCCAATCAAAAAATTATAAACAGCTTGTTTTTTTATGTTTCCTAGCTGTCTATATGTCATTTTCCTTGAACTTTCTGGCATTTTTTTGCCATAGAAATTAAAGTGGCAGGTAGAGGCAGCCAGTTTTTATTTGGCTATAATGGCTACTGATCAGTGAATCTTCCATAAATAAATTTATTAAAACCACCAGTAGCGTTTTTAATTCCATTCCATCAAAGTTGAAAAAATGTGTCCAATATAAAGTATTAGAAAACCTGTTCCCGTTGAAAGAGAAGGCGCCCTAAGGGAAAATTTTGTTCTCATTTGAACTAAGAATGAAAAATAGTAATTGTATGTCAAACAGACTCATTACTTTAGTTTTTCCGAAAGGCTAAAAGAGTGTATACTTTGAGGGGCCATGCAGTTCACAATTTTCATTCAATTTTTAAATGTTGTCGAACCCTGGATCTTCAAAGGGTTTCCCATCGAATCCTATCACTACTTTTACGGAAGTCGTTTGTCAATTTTTTAATTATTTGATTAACAATGGTTTTTGAATAACGAGTTTACGAGTTTGGTGGTGAGATGCGAGAGGGGAATTGAAAGGGGTACACATATAATGTACCTGTACTCGTGCAATTCGTTTGTTTCATATGTAGACAGCTGAATTTTTCTTTTGACATTTGTTGTATATACATACATGTTATACATTAGGGTGGGTCAAAAAAATGCTTTTCTCATATCGACTTCTAATAGTAAAATATTGCTAATTTATTACTATTTAATTGTAAATAAGAAATAAAAAAATTGAAAAAAAAAATAAAAAATGCGTAATTTTCTTGAACTCCAGTGCGGTCTCAAGATGTAACTTTTTAACTTTTTTTTAACATTTTTCATTTGATGATTCGAGAACTTTAACTTATTCTCAATGACCCACCCTATTATAGATGTATACATATACCAATAAAAAATTTAAGATAAAAATTTCGCAATAAAAACACAAATGAAATATAAAAAAAGAAGACGACACAAGTTGTACGATGTAACCTGGGACTAAGCGCTGGCTTATTAATTCGTATTGGAAATTCTTATGTATCGTGGTAACGTCGGTGATATGTTTGCCTTCTGTTCTTTTTCTTATTTTGAATTTCGATAGTCTCATGCGTATTGTTACCCACTTTCCACCCACTCCCCAAAACCTTCACCACGATCCGAGACTTGTGTTTAATAAATACATTTACGCATTATGTTCAGCTGTTGATTTTTAAAAATTCTTTTCTTTTTAGTTCTTAAGGAGTCTTTATAAAATGCGAATGCTTAAAGCGTCTTGTGTCTTTCCTACTTCCCACTTAAAAACGTCAAGAGTCATTTACTTTAGACTCAGTTGTGATATAATTTTATTTGTCTTTTTTCTTACTTAAAACCTCATTAAAAACTTTTCACAGCCCAAAATATAACTTCATTAGATATGCTAACAAACCTGCTTGAACAGAAATTTTAACAATTTTTTTAAGTTCATAGTTTTTTTTTGTATTGAAACAAAAGAAAAAGTGAAATAAAAGCTCTCCAAATAAAGATAACTTCGTCTTCAGTTGAAGTAATCGTTGTCAGCAACAGCAATCAGCCTTTATTATTAAAGCTTTGAAAAAAAAAAAACTGTCGAAAGTTGCCATAAACAAAAACAATAAACTTGGCAAGTGGATTTTCACTTAGGTCATAAAAAACGTTCATTTAGTAACCAAAAAATAAAAGCAAAAGTTTTCCTTAAATATCCTAGACTAGCAGAAGAGATGAGACGAATATATGTACAGAAAAGAGAAAAGTGAAAAAAAGTGTTGATGAAAACGAAAATAATTGAATTGTGCTCATAATAAATGGTCTCCCAAGTAATGCTATTTTTTATTCAATAGTTATATATTTGTATTTCTGATTATATTATACGTAGGCATTTATTAAAATGTAGACTTTAATTTGAAAATACAAACAATTCTCAATAATTTAAAGTTAAAGGAATCAAAAAGAAAATTCAAATAAATAAGTGGACTTCAGAGTAATAAAAGGTTTTGTTATACAGGGAAAATAGCATGAAACTTAGCTTTCTTTTAATTTTTTTGCTCTGACGAGATTAGGGATGTTGCTCCCGAAGCCCACACATTTTTGCGTAACACGCGGCTATCGCCCAGGGCCCATCCATTTGTGGTCGATTGCCCGGGGAATCATACAACGCATTACAGAGAGAATTCGTTTTCCGGCCGCACGCTTCGCCTATGGAATAAGTTACCTACAGACGTGTTTTCTGTCTGTTATAACGTTGGAAAGTTCGAGTCAAATGTTCATAAACACTACTCCCTCTTTCCCCCTCCTCACAAACTATTTTCCTAGTTCTAGTAGAATGCACTGCATATGTAGGAGTCATCTTCTGAGTACTGGTCCAAAAAAAAAATATTCTGATATTCCTGTCAAATCGTGCAGCACCGGTCTGCCTAGATACAAAGCATTAATTAAGAAAAAGCTGGACACTGACAGACGAAGTGCTCAACACTGTCTACTTCCTCCTCATTCCTAAAACTTTTACACGACTTGACCACCACAATAAAACACAACTTCCGTCATGTCAAGCTCTTAAGGATAATAGTTCTCCTATTATCATATCTGTTCATCTGCTACAATACTTCTGGACACCTCTCTGTTTACAGATATACGACATTTACAGACCAACCTGGACGTTGTATAGACACCATCTAGTAAATTCACCGCAGACTTACGAGTACTGTCAGTACCAAGTCGGATATCCTTTTTGTATACCCTGTAGTACGAGTAACTCAACTAGTTAGCTCACTCATTATGCTGTGATTTTCACCCGTGTTACACTACACTCACGTTACAGCCTAAAACTAAAACTCCTGTGATAGAGATTATGAAATTTATTTATATTAGCACCTGCCTTGTCAGTCTAATCTGATGATGGACCAATTCCACGGTGTGAGTTATTGACGATTCACTAACGACCCAATATGGCTTGCAAAGCCATAAATTTGTTGCTATATAAACAAATCCCTTGCAGAAGAGTTCAGGCCTTCTAATCCCTCCCGTATGCAATATCCCAGGCAGTTGATGGAAGACAAATCTCAATGATTTGGTGGACTGAAGCCCAATAAGAGCATCTGCCCTTAACCATCTAATCCGTCTAACCAACACTACTGATTCCTTACATTACAGGTACTTGTTACAAGACAGCACCACATCCGTGGTTATAAGCCCCCGAAAATTGGCATGCACCATACTTATCAGAAAAGACTACTTCTCCTCCCTACGATTTTAGGTTTAAACCACAGTGAAGACCCCGGCACTGGGATGGTCAGCAAACAAAATAGAGTTCTATTTGCTACAACAAATGAGACACGCCTCTATGCTCCAGATGGTTAGGCATACACCAAGCAAGGGGCGAGACAATTGTATACCTGGAAATCTAAATTTGAATAGTTCTTGGTAAAATACGGCCATAAAAGCTTCAAAAAGTTTGCAAAAACTGGTATTCCAGATTGCGCCCTGTACGCGCTAGCTATTGCAGTCATATGGTCGAAATCGTATTTAAGCATTTTATCATAAAAATTGCTATTCAATAAGATCTGTTTCTTCAATATTAATTTGATTTGATTTGATTACGACTTAAACTTGTGTTATTCGGAAAAAGCACCCAGCACACATTAAAACTTTAAATTATAGAGTTTAGAGAAGCTAAATTTGATATTATAGAGTATCGGCGCGTACAGTGGCATACTAATACTTTTAATTTAAGGAAGCGATTGTGTTTTTTTTTTTTTTAATTCATCAAATGTTTTTCACATTTTGGTCTAAAGATAATGGGTCATACTTCAAGAAATTTTATTGCACTTTTATTGTAAGTAAAAGTGATTTTATTGTCTACTATAAACAACTAAAAGCATACTTTAAAAGCAAAAGTGTGCTCTATAATTGAAAAAAATCAGACAATTTAACAACAGTTTTGTTTATTTTATTTTTTATATCTAAACATTTTTTTGTATTTCTTATTGAACATAAATTGATAAGCACGTATATAACATACGTATGTGTATGTAACATATGCATGTGTATGTAGTATATGTTTATGCATACATATTTGATTTTGTAATTACATTAGAAATTACTTTTCACTTACATTTTTAATAAGTTGTATGCAAGCATCATTCGTATCAAATTTAGGATCCACTTTTAAGCTGGTTCAACTTAAGACCAGCTTAAATTTTATCTAGGGCTGGGAAATGATTAATAAAGGCTGTTAAAGTTTGCGTTGTTATGACTTAATAGGTTAGGTTAGGTTGTACAGGCCGCCAGTTTCATGGCACCAGCCGACTTGGGTCCTTTTGGTCTTTCTCCGAGAGAGAAGTGCAGCCTATGAGACTTACACTTCCCCCGACGGTTCAGGTCCAAACCAACTCGAAAGCCGGATAAAGAAATCCAGTCCGTTCACTCGGCATTCCGATATGTCTGCCAACCCGTGCAGCATCGGTCCGCCTAGATACAGCGCTCTCATAGAACAGAAAGCCGGGCACCGACAGAGGAAGTGCTCAACACTTTCTTCCTCGTCCTCATTCCCGCAACTTCTACAGAAATCATTAAATGGAAGATTTAATCTCCTAGCATGCGTCCCTATGAGACAATGTCCTGTCAGAGCTACCACCAAGGTACGTAACCGTTGACGGGGAAAACCCTTTAGGAACGCAGTTTTTCTGCGGTTATACGCAGGCCATGTTAGCCTTGCTACTCGGCAGGTGACCTCACCTGACCATCTCTCCTGCACTGAAAATAATTCCTTCATTAATATAATGAATTTTGACATTAATCTAATGAAAATTTTCATTATTTTTCGGCCAATGATGGCCTTCATTGGACTAATGAATCTTCTTTCATTAAAAATTATTTAATGAATACATTCGTTGGATTAATGAAAACTTCATTAAGTTAATGAAGCATAAATCATAATATTTATGAATACTTTTCATTAAAACAATGAAAAAAATCATTAGGTTAACGTTATTTGTTCATTAGGCTAATGAATGTGTTACATTATTTTTATGAAATATTTTCACTATTTTAATGAATAAATTCGTTGAACCAATAAAAATCTTTACCAATTTGGTGAAAAATTTTCTTCATTCTAATGAAATAAAATCATTAGTTTAAGGAGGAGTTTCATTATTCTAATGACCTTTTTTCATTAGAATTGTGCTACTGAAAAGAAACTAAACAATTTTTTTTATATTAAGCATAAAATAATTTTTTATTGTTTTAATTATAATGCAAAATAAAATTAATAATATTAATACATTAAAAAGGAAATCAAAACATTTTAATTCAAAATCAAAACATTTTAATTCAACACAAAATAACTGAAAAAATAATATGTAATGTTACATATGTAGACATTTTGGATAATTAAGTATATTTTATTTTTCATACACTTCATAAACTTTGTCTATTGACTTCAAAATCATTTTAAACAATGAACTGCAGCAAACTCATTTATTTTTTTAAACGTTTGCTTCTGCTTTTGGAAACTTGTGATGTTTTGCTTTTTGAACAACAAAAAAAAAAGTCCCGTTGCGTGCAAAAACAAAACGTTTGCTTTGGCTATAGAATCTATAGTATAAATACATAATTGTTCACAACGAAGGCTAAGGAAAAAATTAAGTGTGACTTTGTTGCTGCATTTGTAACAGAATAAATATTCCTTTAGGCAAAAAACCAGAGAAGAGCCCATCTCTTTGCTTTTGATTTCAACTATGTAGGTACTTAAAATGAGGGTAGTTTATGAATTCTAATGAAAAGTTTAGTTAATATAATGAACATTTTCATAACAACTAAAAAACTATTGATAAAATAATTTTTTACACAGTAAATAATGTATAAAATAATTTCATTTTGTCATTTAGTTAATAGTTATAATATAGTTATTATCTCACTTTTAATAAATCTCTAAAATTTTGTACCCAGCCTTCAAAAATTGTTTATAACAAGTCCAATGAAATTTTCTAATGAAATTATGAAAACTAATGAATCAATTTTAATGAATATTTTCATTAATGCTGTGAATCTTCATTCATGGAACGTAATTTTTCATTCGGTTAATGAAAATTATCTAATGAATGGGGTTCATTGGAAATATGAAGCAAATATTTTTCAGTGTGTGCAGTCCCTATGACTTAATATATTTCTGCCCATTTTTGTTTTCTACTGGACGTGCTATTTCCAGAGTATTTCCCAAAAATTTTCTCAGAATTGTATGACCCAGTGCACCACTTCTTCTAGGATATTCAACTTGTCTAGTTCTTGGTTTATTGGGGGTACGCTATAGCTTTCAGATTTATTTGATTTTTTGTGTCTGAATGCGGACTTTGAAAATAAATTTCAACAACAGCTCAGAAAATCACTTATTCACTTTTTTATATATCATAACATTTGTTATTAGCCACCCTATAAAAACGTCGTGCATTTGTAGGATAAAGCTTGTGCCGGTAATAAGCATGATTATGTATGAAAGAAGGCAAATTAGAGAATTGAAGGGTTACAAATTAAAATTTTTTAAATAATTATTTTACCTTTAAAATTGTAAAATATCTTTATTTGCTTGCCGAAAATAGGGCTCAATAAGAAAATAGTGGTTACGCTTTTTGGGCAAAAATTTCCTTATGTGAACGTATTATAAATTTTATAAATACATTTTCTAAATAAATCATAAAATTTCTTCAAGTACTAAAACAATAACATAAAAATTATTTTTATTAGTTTTTTAAGTAGCAATTTAAACCTTTTCTACAATATAATAAAAATGTTTTTTTCTGGATTTTTATTTTCATCTCAACTTAACACTACTTTGCGCCCCCAGCCATCAAACGATTTATTATTCTCATTCAACTATATGCTTAGTTGTTTATTTGGAAAATAATTTACTAAAGTTTATTTTCGAAACAATGAAATATTAAATGTTTTTGTTTTATTATAAATAACAATGTGAATAATATATGCATATTTCAAATTTGCACTGAATAAGACTGTCTGTCTGTCTATCAGACAGACAGACATTCTTATTCATTCTTATTATTTAAAGTCTATTGACTATTGTTTACTTGTTTTGTGAATAGAATTTTTTTAGTTCTTTTAAATTAAACATCTGAATTATTTTGGGATAAGTAGGAGAATGAGGGTGTGGAGCAAATAGCCTCGTGCAATTCAATGATCAATCAATGTGCTTGCAAAGAAATATTACAATTCAAGTTATATTTTCATTTGCGCGTGTGTTTACATATGTGCAATATATACACATGTACGTAATTTGTTAGATGTCATGTTTTAAAAATAATATTTTCACATTTTCAGCAAGCAAGTGGGAGGGAGGCATGACCATTTAAAAGTTCAGCAAATAATTTCGCGGAATTTTAGAAAATCAGCGAAGTTAACTATAATTACAAGGAATCAGCAGTTTTTTAAATAAGAATATAAAAGCCGTATTTATAAGCATGTTAAACAGCTTTTCAAATAATTTTAATGGAAATTTTGATAAAACTGTATTCTTAGAAAAACTGTATGCACTAAAATGTTTTTCTTAGCGCTTTTTTTGAATCAACTTTTGTTAAAATTGGTTGCACCCACATATAAGGCAACTATAAAGTGGCGTTTGCTTCTTCGTTAGTTCCCTTTCACTGTTGAGAAATTAATGGGCAGACAGACGAAGTTTGTAGGCGATGTATTTCAGAGGAAGAGTGTGCGGTAAACCTCTACTGTACTGGATATTTTAAGACATTTTTCGTTTGAAGTTGCCTCTCTTCGCATTTTTTCATGTTGTTGCTTCATATTATTATTCTCATAGCAACATCAACTTCATATAAACACACTAGCTGTGCTTAAAAAACAACAACAAGAAAAAAGAAACGAAAAATTTCTGTCCGTCTATTAATTTCGCAACTCTAAAAGGTTTCGACAAGTTCAAAGCAGAATGAGAAAAATGTCTGTCTTTCAATTTCCAAACCCTAAAAGGGGACTTATCGTTTGCTTTAATTTTATTTACATTATTCATTCAAAATGGTTGGATGCACTGCTTTTGATAAAATAACTAAGAAAATATATTGTTATTGAATGCTATGTAGTTTTGCTTCTTTTAGATAGAAAACGGGTTCTTTTTCTTAATCTATTTCCTATATTTTTTAACGCATTTTTATGTCAAACTATTCACAATATCCACTTTATTGGAGAGGACAACAACATCTGCCATCCGTACTAATTCAGCTGTAGGCCCAACCTATTCAAGATCGATCCCGAGAGGCAAAATATGAATGACACGTTGAATAATGATATTTTCACATTATAAGAGGTCATAAAAACCGAGTCGATTGCAATGCTCGTAATTTCCAGTATTGTCTGTTAACAAACAGACGCATGACCGTGACTGCTAACTAATCTGTAGATATGGGTAGATTAGATATTGGGGAATAGGACGCTGTTAATGTCCTCGGTATGAAAACTCAGAGGGATATTCGCTGGATTGAACACATATTTCTTGTGTCAAAGTAAGCATTTAGGTATAGGGAGATTGATTGTTCAATTTTTTTCTAAAATCGGGTTTCGAATAATTCGAATAGTGACAATTTGAAAAAATCTGTTTGCGATTTATAATTAAAGAAAAATCCGGTTAACCGGAATGTTTACAATGCAATAATTAAAAATAAATTTGTTAGTGAAAAAGTACTTGAAAAAAACAAAGTAATTCACAATAAGAACAAGATTAAAAAAAACAAGTACGAGTTTAGTAAATATATAGTACACATTACAAATTTTAACTAAATATGCTCGAACCGATATCGGTGGAAAAAAGTTTTGCCTTGAAATCACCATGCCAAAAAGGTAATCTCTTTCATGGAAATTTTCATGGTAAAATCGGTTTATGCTATATCTCGGTGATATATAAACCGATAACGGAATTTTTAATTTTCTGCATTTTAGTAACCTCTGCTTATAATCAGAACTTATTTTAAGCTAAAAATATTTTTTCATGGAAAAATATGGACCGATATCGAAAATTTTCTCTATTTGATAACATCCTTATATAACTGGAACTGCTTTTAAGCAAAAAAGTTGTTTAAGTTTGCTTACGCGATATTTTCATGAAAAAATCGGTTTAAGCTACTATATCTCGGGTAAAAATAGATCAACATCGGAAATTTTTATTTTCTGTATTTTAGCAACCTCCTTTCATAATCAAAACTGCTTTTAAAGAAAAAAAATTGTTTTTCAATAAAAAATCGGTTTAGGCTATATCTCGGGTATATATGAACCGATATCGGGCAAACATATCATATGAACGCGAGATCAATATTTTGCGTGAACTTTTGCATATGGGAAATTCAGGAAAAGGTCCACCGGGGCCAAAAAATTAAAAGTTATTAAAAATATTTTTTTTACGATAGCGTAATACAGAAATACTGCAATTTAGCCATAATTAAATCAATATAGCCATACTTTTTTCAAATGAGATGAATCAGACGCCTATGCTGCACAAATGCAATTTCTTCCAATAATATTTAATTTAATTTAAGTTCTGCCAATAATTTTTTGCAAATTTTTTTTAATGTTATAAAAATGCTGGGTATCCAAAAGCTGCACTCATTTTCGCATGACGGGAATAAACTAAAAGCAGCGAAAAAATAAAATATTATACTTTAAGTATTCATATACTTTATTCATATACTATATATTTTTTTAAGAATAAATTTGGTGAAAATGTAGTAATATTTTAATGTTGGAATTATTGTGGAAAAAATGGCACGTATATAGGTAAGCAGAGTATACAAACACGAGCCTTTTTAGTCAAACCATAACATTTTAAAGTAACATTATTGTTAGGTTAAACTCTGAGGTGAATTGCAAGACGAAATTGCGTAAGGTTTCGCTAAAATAATGATTTTCAATGCGGACGCGAAAACTGCTTCCACTTTTGTCACGTTCGACTCACTATTTATTTTTAAATTTTTTATTTTATTCGAGATTTCATTTACTATTAACTTTAATATAAATTACAGTTTTCGTTATTCGGCCATGTCACAGAATTCACATTCGTTCGGAAATGGAATTGAATCGGTTTTTTAATTCTTTAAAAAACAAAAATTTAATACTTTTTCGGAATGAAATCATTTCTATAAGATAATACTAGTTTCATTCGTGCAAGTTGAAATGATTTCATTCCAAAAAGTTTTTCAGTTTTTCGATTTTCGAAGTAAAAAAAGAATTCAATTCCGTTTCTGAGCGGAATTAAGCTCTGTGACATGGCAGATTAGCTACAATTTAAGATTAAGTCGAACCTGAAACTACTTTTAGTTTTTTTTTTGTTTGCTTTTTGACTTTCAATACATACGAGTGTCACGTTCCACACCAGGGATATAACCACTAACGCGTACTGAAACTAGCGCGTATTTTGAGGGATTCCCAAAATCATATTATTTAGAGTATATAAATAGTTGGAATATCGTTTATCTAACTGTATTGAGCTAAAATAGAAATAAATAGTTTTCAAAGCTTCAATATCAATCCGCCCTTGTATGATGAAAAAGGAAAATACAAAAAAAAAATTTTAATTTGTCTTAGAAACCAAAAATTTTACAATACTCTTCCAATAATTTTTTCATCATTTCAAGCGCTTCAAACAATTCTCTACAACAAAAAAGAAGAATAAAATAAGATATTTGACGAGTTATAAAATATTTTTATTATATTATACAATTTTAATTTATTTTTTTCTTCTTAAATAGGAAACTCATAAAAAATGCATAAAGTCAAGTAAACAACTCGTTATTCAAATTCATCTAAAGTTAAAAGAAGCAATCCATGGCATGTAAAACTTGTGTGTGGTGCATAAAATATTTTCGAAAACTACCTTCAAATTTATTATTATTTTTTGCTCACACTTTTCGAAAACAAAGTTTTTAAATTCTTAAGGGATATCTTTTTATTCATATACGCGGTAGGTTATGGTTTAGATTTGTCTTAAAAACCGAACGGAACTAATTCCTTCCCATTCAGAAGGTAATTTTACAACGCCTTTCCCATATTTATTATTTTTTCATAATTTTTAGCACTTTAAAGAGTTGCTTACAACACTGTTTAACTAGTCTACAAAACGTTTTTATTATAAAAATTTCCTTATTTTTTTTTTTTTTTTTTTAATATTGTCATTGGGATAATATACATTTTTGCATATACTAGGTGTTGTTTTTTCTACAGGTGTTTAAATTTTGCTGAAAAGCAAATCTTAAAAACGACGCAATTTAGTCTTCACTTTAACTGACAACAAGTTCATGTCAAGGTATTTTTGTCTGTGTTTTAGTGTTATAAATTTAGCATGAAATTTCATATCCACATTTCATTTTAGTAAGTTAATATTTATGCTACATTTACAATGGTTTCGAGCTTTTTTTTTTCATCATTTTTCTAAATTTATATTTCATTCTTTAAATCTCTTGCAATTATTTTAATGTACATTTGACTTTGCTTTTTGACATGACTTGCAGCAGCCGCATTTAATCTTCCAGCCATTTTAAGAGACTTTTTTCCACATTCAGCACTGGGGCAAAGACTCAACTGTTAAATAATTGTAGTAAAGAAAGCAAGAAAAAATATGTAAAAAAATAATCATTTTAATAAAAAGGCATCATTTGAGCAAAATAAAATGTTGAAACATTTTACTCTGTCATTGTTTAAATACTTTTTGCTTCAGGTATATTTCCATTCTTCTACTTTTGTATAAATTATACAATTGTGTGCGTGAGTTTATTTAAATGCATGTATTGAAGAAGGTCATGGTTATATGCAAAAAATCTAAGTCTTGTTTTTCCCTTGCTTATACAATAATATGTATGAAACAGAAAAAATATATTTACATATTTATACACTTGTTTGTTAGTAATGGTTACATTCTTTAAAAAAAAACAAACAAAAGATATATATAGGTATGTATATAGAGATAATGCATTAGTAGCTCGGAACTTACTTGGAGAAATACGTACAAAAACGAATGCCTCTTTTCAATACAAAGTTGAAGCGTTTTTAAATACAACTCGTTATTTTCTCCCTATATCTGCAATTTGTAAATATATGCTTTGAAATGACAGTTGCATGAGTTTAACTGGGAGCTTTCGACATCCATAAATAAAAATAATTTTGTTCCAACCACTTTCATAAAATTCACTTTTATGATATTCAAATAATAAATTCAACCCTTACATATGCTTTATATTTTTCAAGGCTTCGTCAAAGAGAGCTTAGGGAGAAAGGAATTTCTTCCTCTCCTAAACTAACCATCCAACTATATCCAAAAGTAAATAATTTAAAAACCTGGAAACTAATATTCGTGAGTCTTGCTTGAATTTTAGTGAATTTATTAAGCTCAGTATGGTATTTTTTCCACTACAAAGTCTGCAAATAAAATTAAGCCTTAAAAACTATAAATTTAAGAAGTACCTTTGACTGTGAAAAAATTATGTTATATATGTAAACAAAAATTATAAAGAGCTTGTTTTTTATGTTTCTCAGCTGTCTAAACGTTGACATTTCATAACAGCTCCAGTAATCATCAGTAGACTTTGGAAATTTTTCAAAGATATTCTCAAACATTCAACTTTAAGGGGGAAAGACATTGTCAAAATGTTTGCTGTCAATTTTGTGCACATGTGCTTGACGCTTTAAAAACATCATGCTTGATACCCATCAAGCATTCATTTTTATTTTGGGGTATTCGTTTGGTAGAAAAAAATGTAAAAAAATAAAGAAATTTTAATTGCAAAATTGTTTTTTCTTCTTAATTCCCCTTTAAAATTTGTTCGCAGCACAGTTATTTCCTTTTTTAGATCCTGTAAAAGGTTTTAAAAGTATTCGATATTGTTTGTCTTTTGCGCAGCCAAAGTGCAGCTAAAGACCGGTAAACTTCAAAAATGTTCTTTACAATTTAAAACAATAATTAAATTTTATTTCCACTTGAAATTCAAAGTATTATATTTTGCCGCTTTGTCATTCAGTTTTCTTCTTCTGCTTTAATTTTTCTTCACAACCATTCATAGCGAAAACAAAAACAATAATAAAAATTTGTTCGTACTTGATAGTTTGCAATAGATACAACCAATCATGTGCCAGCAAGCATGACAGAAAATAAAAAAAAATTGATTTTCCATCAAGCATCGTCGGTGTCATAAATACTAAGAAATTTTCACACATACTTTTACCATGATTGTTAAGCATTTTGACGGTGTCTATCCCCCTTTATATCCCAACAATCTAAATAAATTTTAAAATAAAAATATTTCAATAATACCTAGTTATACCAGTCAAAACACAAAAAACAAGCATTTTCTTTTGCACACGTCTCTACTTTTCCTTTACACATTTCAAACAAGCCGTTGTCAAGGCAGCTTTAAACAGATAGTGGCAGAATTACAATAAATGCAACAACAAAAAACATCACATGTATTTTGTTAGTAGAATTTTTATTTTTTATCATTACCAACTTAGTGTCAAAGAAACTACGAACTCGTACTAAACAGTCCGCATTAGCCGATGTCGAGTTCTACAGTCGTACTCGTATTTACTTCAAAAAGTTATAAAACTTCTTTCATATTTTAAGTCCCAACGCCGCGTTCCATAAAAAGCTTAATTTTGTTTGTGGTTCCTTCTTTTTTTTGTATCGTTCTTACGTATTTGCATCGTTTAGGTTATAATCAAGTAAAAATTTTGGCTGAAAGAATTAAGCCGATTCATAAACATCAAGTGAAAATGTAATTTTTTCGAGTTTTTTCATCACTTTGGATGAATAGCACAACAATGTATTTTATACTATCATGCCTGTTCTGAAAGCCACGGGCTTTCAAATCACGAACCGTTTTGAAAACACGCAGATAATGTATAGCTGTTATGTAAATCACGCGTTTTTACCGTTTTCGACGCACGAGAAAACAGCTGTTTATTTACATTTTTGCTTTGTTTGTTTATATTTGTATATTCTTAATTACAATAAAAATTTAAAATTAAGTAAAAAAATACGGCGTATGGTAGTTTATTGACAATAATTTATAATTGTAGCTTTAAGAAAACAACATTGAAAATATGAGGGTGTTTGGAGATCCTGATGGATTGAGTTCGTCTGCCAATTCCACCGACAATTGCTCAAAAATAACTCTATCGCCTTTTGGAAATATTCTGGCCAAGTCTGGATGCTTTTTCATAAAAGCTATACAAATTGCCATTTGTGCCCTGTTCTTGTGTTGTCCTTTGTAAAAAAAAAGTAGATTAAATTAATTAAAACTTCCAATTTTTATTTGATTGCAAATAAAAATTGTGGCGTCTAAAAATAATTTACGAACAAAAATAATAATAAATGACACCCCAAAAAAGAATATAAAAATAACTATTAACTGTTAACTAATAACTGTTTTCATAACTTACATTTTGCACTTGCTTATTTTAAAATTTTCACAAAAATAGCGACTAGTAACTTCAGAAATATTTTTGAAAAAATTAATCCAGCTGACTGCGAGAGAGAAAATGTAAATTGCGACCATTGGTAAACAAAGGTTTAAAATCAAGTGATTTCAATATTTTCTGTGCGCAGATTACCTTTTGAGTGATTTGAAATCACTTTGGAAAGAGTGATTTTCAGAACAAACCTGTATGTTTTTTTTATTAATTGTTAACTATTTGTCTTGCTTTATTCAGAGATTATATAACTAATGCCATGGTAATAATAGATCACTTGCACTGGTGGTATAGGCTTGACAAATACAAAACATGAAAATGAATGAATTATTTACAAATCAAAAAATTAATAATCAATAACAAAGTTAATTGACGTCATTGAAGTGAAAAAATAGATGTTGCTTGGATATTTTGTTATTAATTATTAAATTTGGATTTTGTAAATTATTTATCAATATAAAAGCAAAATTCAGTGATCGTGACATAAATTGATCGATTTTAGGGCCTACAATTGTGATATTTTGCTTAACTGTGAATTAAAAAATTTACTCATTTTTTGGTTATATTTCCCTCCGCTACCATGTTTTTAAAGACTGTCTACTGTTTTTGGTTAAATGTAGTTTTTGAAGTTTTTATTTGGTGCCCTTTTAAATTGTAGGAAACAAAATTTATGGTAGTTTGACACGATTTTCTACTTCGTTTTCGTAATGTTTAGTTCCATTGGTGCCAGTGTTGCCAAGCGTAGGGATTTTTTATTTTATTTGTTTATTTACACGTGTAGGGGAAAAGCACAGATTTTGTATGGTTAGGCTTATTGTAGGGAATTTTCAAATTATCATAAATCGTTAACCTTATTATTTCTTAATACATTATGATAATTTTTCCGATATAGGCTAACATCATTATAATATGGGTTATGTTGTTATTTATTACTATACTAATATAATTTTTCCAACAATGAGGAAAAATCATTGCCGAAATTTGATATCGAAGTATTTTCACAAGAAGTAGTTCCCAATTACCCACAAACTATTAAAATCATATTATGGCTGGTGGGAGGGGTTTTTCTATAACTACCAACGGACGTACAAAAATTATAAAGTTCAACAATAATTCAATAAAATTAAGATCTAATATCTCATTTGGAAGTTTTTTAATTTATCTCCTTACAAAACTTTAATCACAAGCATAGAAAGACCGTAACTCGCATTTTTCTTGAAATTTCACACAAATACACCTCGTTGCAAAGGTTTAATGGAATAAACAACAAGCGTCTACACATAAATATACAATAAATGTCGCATATTGAATAAACTAGTTTCTGCTGTGTTTTTTACAACTTTAGCAAGGCTGTTAACATTGTGATATTCTTACTTATTTCATCACAAAACGCATGTACCATTTTGAATTAGAATGTAGACCAAGTCACTTAAAAGAATTTATTTATATAGCTAAACACATACATTTTTAATTACGAGTATATGAATTCTTTAAGTTATATTTTTTACACTAATTTACTTTTTAGTAAACAGTTCTAGCTGTTTGAATTGACAATAAACATAAAAATTGTATTAAAATAATTTATTTGCGCTAACTTTAAATGAAAAATTGCGTAGGGAATTTTTTTTTGTAGGGAAAAATAGCGATTTGTATGCGCTACGGTAGGGATTTCACAAAAAAAAAAAAACTACTGGCAACACTGATTGGTGTTGTTGATCCAATTTGAATTTAGCATGGCAACAAAATGTTAAGCCAACAAAATGACATGAATTTGTTATTACGACATCGACAGCTACAATTTTTTCGTTTTCTTTTCCTCTAATTTGAATGGGTTTTCACGCTACTTAATGTTGAAAAAATATATTGATTTGTTTATAATTCATTGCTCTTATACTACACTATTACGTAATGTTATGTTCAGACTATCGTGTTTTGGCAGTATTAAAGGTCTAAGAACTTAATTTGTTGAGTTTTCGCATATATGAATTAATTTCATTTAAAAACTTAAAAAAGGCGTATCGGACAGAATTGTACTCAATCAAAGCCAATTAAGAGCCAGAGCTCGAATAATAGCATGGGATACGTCTAGCGGATTTTTGTGATTTTTTTCTTCCACTGAATACGTCGTCTAATTGCTGTTTAGTTTGGTTTGGCATTTCAACATACATAAACTCACGCTTTAACAACAGTTCCAAATTGTGTAAATGGGTCCAAAACAAGATTGCTGTTAATCCCGGTTTTCATAAGCAGATTTTGTTTAGCGGTATTTGGAATGATGATAATACTGAAATGTATGTTGATGCACCGTTATATCCAGAAAAACTGTGCTGTACTGCTTTATTAGCAGTAGTGTTCTGTCTCTCATCCTGTACACACGTCTTTTGTTACTGCTATCCGTATTTTCTGTATATGTATGTTCATTATTTAAATTCGTATGAAACCAAATTGCACCGGAATAGGTAGCAAGTTATGTGTATATATGTCCATTATTAACTTCGTATGAATCCAAAATGCACCGGAATAGGTAGCAAGATGTGTACATGTGTTTTTTCTCCTTTTTCACCATTGTCCGTGTTTATTCTATTATCATCATTAATTTATTTTCAATGCATTTCATTACCTTGTAGTGTGGAAGGTGTTGGACTAAATTTTGATAATCTGAACAGTGTCGAAGGTAAATACATTGGGCACTGATCAGTTTTAACTAGTTTGATTCCAACATTTTAAATGCTGTAATAGAGTTTCCTTTGGCCTTTCATGTTATTATCGTTAGAGTTAAACCTCGACAAACACTACACCCTCTTTCCTCCTCATCATAACCTATTTTCCCAGTTCAAGTACAATGCACTGCATATGTAGGGGTCATCACCTAGGTACTGGTTCAAGATAAATAAAAAGGCTGTTATAATTATTGATATACTATAGATCCATGATTACTGACTTTTTCAGAGCAGTGGCTTCAAAACGGCGCAACAAATCGCAAAGTTCGTACCTCAATTCATTTATTAAAGGAAATGTTTGTTTAACTTTATAATTTTTATAATCGATTTTTGGTTTGTTTGTTTCACGTTTTGCATCCGTGAACAAAGAAATGCGACTCCAAATTAGACTACGTCCGAGATAGCAGTGGCGGTCATTTACCAAAATTCATATATTGCAAGAAACTTATCTTTCGAATAAAGTAATATGCAAACCAATTTAAATAATATATCTATGTTTTATTCCGTTTCAAACATCCTTTATTAATCGTAGAGAAAACCATTTGAGACTGCAGCAGGGATTTTTACAACTCGTGATATGTTCGTCCGTATAATCGTCAAATGACTTATTGTAGAACCTATCTTACAACTCGTGATATGTTCATCCGTACAATCGTCAAATTACTTATTGTGCTGGGAGCCTCAAAAGGTCCATTGGATGATGCATTAACGAATAGTAAGCCAAACAGCAAATAAATATATTATTGAAAAGTTGAATAAATTGATTTGAAACTAATTTGTTCATTATTATTTTTTTATTTCCATTTTTACTTTTTACAATCGCAATAATCAAGTACAACGTTTTGTACTCTTCAAATAGTCATTAGAAAATTCGTTCTAAAATTAACGGACGAGCGTGTCAGAAAATGAGGAAAAAGTTATAAAAAATCTTGTTTTTGTTATTGTTATTTTTATTGTTATTGTTAATCAGCAGAAGTTTATTTTAAGAATTGCATTTTAAACACAATATAGTAATCAATATCGTATGCTAGTTGGGGAATATTAAAGAAATTTGGCTTAATGTTTCTTCTTTTTATTTTTTCAAAAGCTTTTTGTTTTTCAGTAGTTAAAATAAAGTACGAGTAGCATATTTTACAACATTTTGCCACCTTTATATCTTCCAGTATAGGGAAATTGTCTTAGATTTGTTTTATTCTACTGTTTATAATATTTTCAAAAAATGTGTTTTTAAAAAAATTGAATTGATGTAGTCATGGTGCAATTATTAGGTGGCTGCATTAGAGGTACTGTACTAGACACATAATATTTTGTTTGTATAAAAATTCCACCATAACGTCAAAAACATGTTTACAAAACAGAGGAAAATTAAGAAAAAAAAATGTATATAAAGAAAATTAACTGTGTATTATTATTTTCATAAATTGTTTTCAACGCATTTTAAGCAATTAAATTATTTTTGAAGCGAGGAAAGTCGAAAAGCAGTAGAATTTTTCTTTTTACGTAGCAGACAGCAACGCATATTAAGGAATTAAAATATTTTTGAAATTTTTTAAATTGTTTCTTTTGCACATTTTCAAACTGTTTAAAATATTATTTTTTCACTTCACATTGTATAAATATAAACAGCTTTTACGCAATTAAAATATTTTTGAAAACTTCTTTATTGTTTTTTTTTTTTTGCTGTTTTTCACTTTTAACTTCTTTTTTTGCACGATTAAAATATTATTATTTTTTCACTTCACTTTGTGTAAACATAAACAACTTTTGACACTATCGGTCGTTAAAAAAAAATGTCACCTGCGCTAGTGATGCCACCTGGTTAATTCACCTTGAATGTAGTCATGTAGTTTATTATGAAAGGAATGCATTTCAATAATATACATACAAAACTAGTTGGAACAAACTTAGTTTTATAGCAGGTAAAAGATTTATATTTTATAAATTTTTTAAAAAATTAACAAAAATATAAAAACATACTCATAAGGCATATATTTCTGATAGCTCACACAAATAATACTTTACTATGAGTAATCGAAGAATGTACATTTTCATTATTATATCTAAGCCAGATTAAATCAAACTAATATGAAAACTTTTACTGATTCTTGTGTTAAACACAAACTAAACTAACCATTTCTAGGGTAATGTGTGCGTTAGCTGACAAAAGCAAACAGCATTAATAACTTTTACATACGCATATTCTTCATTCTTTTTTATGAGCTAAACACGCACAAATAGAGACTAATAAATTTTTGTTAAAACTTTGTTGGATAACTTATAGAAACCTGATAGTTCATTTGCTTCGAAAGGATCAAAAGTATATATTTTGGAATGCAACATACTTTTTTGAAAGAATTTTTATATGAAGAGTAACCTTGCAGCAAAATATAACAGCGCAACCTAATTAGGGCGTAAAGTGCAGCGTAATTTATCGCTTTTTAGTTTTACGCTGTAGTTTGTAACTTACGAGTAAATAATATCGATAATGCTGTGTCATGTATTGCTCAGTATCCTTGTTTAATAAAAATCACATAAAGTGTGATTACTAATGGCCGCAAAAATTAGTATTATTTGTTTTGAAGCGAAGTTTAGTCAGAGATAGTAAAGCTTCTTCTCTTACGTGCTGTCAAAAATGTATTTTCTAATTGCGGGACGTTGACGCTGCGTTATTTGGGTTGATCTCATACCTTTTGTATGTACATGAGGACTTTTTACAGATAAATTACGCTTGACGCTCTAACAAAGTAAAAAAATAGGAGTTAGACCCCATACTAGAAAATAAACTTTTTAGTGTAAACACTAACATATCAAAGCTTTCGAACGGAAGCCAATGTAGAAACCAGAAAAGGAAATTATGCACCTCTAAAATAAAGTGGCAGATATATTAAATTTGATACTTTGCATTGCCATTAGTGTAAGAAATATGAGGTGACTCCATACTAGAAGTTTTTAGTGTAAATAGTATAAACGGTTTAACGACCAACCATTTCTGTTATTAATTTATTGAATTTTTGTTGAACTTTTTAATTTTCAAATTATATTTTTGGTTTTTATACATTTGTACATCGGGTTTTAGTTCAAGTTATTCCTTTCTTAAGAAGGAGATTTTTACAATATAAATTTACTGTAATTAATAATTTTTTATTAAAGAAGACAAGAAAACTAATAGCCAAACTTTTAGCTGAGGGACAACCAGCTGTTCCGCTACACTATTCATCAGCACCCATTTTCGGATTTGAACTAGGGACATGACATATCATGAACGGTTGTCTCTCTGTTGAAACGCCAATCTAAACCCCTTAACAGCTCAAGAAATGGCCGCATGCTTTGTGAACAAAACCTTTAGATCATTAGGTGCAGATCAAAAACGGAACCGTGAAGAGTAATATCACCAAAACCAACTAAGTGTCAAAGACCTGAAAATACAAAAACTAATCAACCAGGTTCAAGGCCACTTGAAACAGAAATATGTTTCTTGGATTTGAAGAAAAATTAAAATTTTATCTATCTAAAGTTACATGCGCCGATTAAAGAAAGAAAAGAAACCATTAATGAAATATGTTTTAACGTTAACACTGTTAACACACTTTCACGAAATCTTACTATTTTCACTAATTTTTATATTAAGCATCTCTTACAAAATTATTAATACCTAGTACTCAATACCCATAACACATTACTAAGCATATTGTTCAGGATAGAAATATAATATAGAATAGAAATTTCATTTTCTCCATATATTGTTTAGTTAAATACTTTAGAACATTGATCACCCCGCAATGCCCTCAAGGCTAATCGTGCTTATACATTTACATACTGAATGTTCTCTTTGTGGGACCCTCTGCTTTAGAAGTACTCTTGATGCAATACAGAGATCGGCAACAAGTATCAAACTCACAAGTATACCCAATAATCTACACTAATTTTTTTACGATTATAGCGATAACGTTTGTTTTGACCTTTCCATGTCGTTATTTACCACTCGGTCTTTCTTCCTATTTCATATGTAGGGGCCATCCTCCAAGTACTGGTCAAAGATAACAGAAAAAAATTTAAATTGAAGTAGAACACTGCATCAGTGTTTCTAGTTATACTTTAATTTTATTCTATTTCCGTCAGTTCTACTTGTGTGTTGTTCTATTGTTTCGAAATGTGAAAGAAGGTGGATAGTTGATAATATTACAATGTCTTGTAAGACATTTTTCTTGCGCTTGAACAGCCCTCTAATATACTAGCACTATACTTTTTTCTTTAAAGCAACTCAATTGACCGCTGCGACCTCGGCAGCATACCATTGGTCGAAATTTTCGATGACGCTGTGCCGAACTATCTTATTCTTCAGCTCCTGAACTATTGCTGGCCTATCGAAGTACACCTTTTCTTTCAAATAACCCCAAAGAAAGAAGTCCAACTGTGTCAAATCTCACGATCTCTGCAGCCAATTGACATCGCCCCACGTGAAGTAACACGGCCATTGAATTTGTCGCGCAAAAGATTCATTGTTTTGTTAGCTGTGTGGCAAGTGGCACCGTCCTGTTGAAACCACATATCGACCACATCTATATCTTCCAATTCGGGCCTTAAAAAGTTTGTTATCATCTCACGATAGCGAACACCATTCACAGTAACTACCTGACCGGCCTCATTTTGGAAAAAATACGCTCCGATGGTGCCGCCAGCCCATAAACTGCACCAAACAGTCACTCTTTGAGGGTGTATTGGTTTTTCGGCAATCACTCTCGGATTATCATTCGTCCGAATGCGACATTTCTGCTTATTGACGAATTCACTGAGCTGAAAATGTGCCTCATTAATGACGATGATTTTCTTTGAAAACTCCTCATCCACTGTTGCCATTTCTTGCTACCATTCTGACCATTGACAACGCTTGGAGTGGTCAAGAGGCTTTAGTTCTTGAGTCAATTGCATATTGTAAGCGTGTAAATGCAAGTCTTTATGCAACTACAAGCGTGAGAGGTGCAATATTATCACGACGACGAGTTGAGGGGGACGGCTTTTCAGCCACACTATCGCAAACAGCAGAACTAGCTGTACGAGCATGCACTGGTGTTTTCACATCTCCTACATACCCAATTATGCTAAAATTTGCACACAATTTTTCCGACTGTATTCACATTTGGACTATTAAATTAACCGAAAAAATTACGAAGTGCACGATATGCATTTTGATTTGAACGCTTATTTTTATAATAAGCCTGAAACTTTAACGCATTGCTCGATTGTTTATCTTTTCATGAGTTAACGTAGCCTGAAATTGAGAAATGTCAATGAAAAGCAGAAAAAAACTTAACGTATAAGTGTGGATTACATTCAACTTCGACCCTTAAACTTTAATGACCCGATATTAAAGTTAAAGCACTTGTAAATACGAGGGCGGTTCGGAAACTTCTTAGCCTATCAATGAAAAAGAATAGTTAGTTTTTCAAAAATATTTTTATTTTTCAATATAATCTCCTGAAACTTCAATACACCTAGTCCAACGCTTGTCTAGCAATTCTATCCCTTGATTAAAATAGTTTTGCTCAAGGTCTTCAAAATAGTGGTTTACAACTGTAATTTGATGTAAAACGCTTGCCAGCAAGGATTTTTTTTAGATTTTAGGAACAGGTAAAAGTCACTGGGAGCTAAATCATTAGAATAAGGTGGTTGGTCAAGCAACTAGTACTTTAATTCGTAGATTTTAGCCATTGTTAAAACACTCTTGTGCGCTGGTGAGTTGTCTTGATGAAAAATTATTTTTTGTGTTGTAAGCCAGGACGTATTTCTCGAATTTGTACATTTAATTGATCCAAAAGGTTGCAACAGTACTCCAAATTAATTGTTTTACCCTTTTGCAGATAGTCAATCAATAAAATACCTTTGAAGTCCCAAAAAACCGTTGCCATAACCTTACCAGCCGATTGAATTGTTTTTGCCTTCTTTGGGGCACTTCATCCAGCTTCAGTCCATTGTTTGGATTGTTCTTTTGTCTCTGGACGCTTAAAATCAATTTTATTTCGCATAAAACGATCCAAACAAGATTGAGTAATGTTCATTTTTATGCGTTTTTGGTCGACTGTTAACAAATGCGGCACCTATCTTGCAGAAAGCTTCTTCATCTGTAGTTCTTCATGCAAAATTAAATGGACTCTATCATTCGAGATGCCAGTGATATTAGCTATTTCACGCACTTTTGTTCGTCGATCACTTAATACCATATCATGCACTTTGGCTACAAGTTCTGTTGTTGTTGCTGTTTTTGGACGTTCATCTTCAATGCTTGTTCGACCACGTTTAAATTCAGCAACCCAATTTTTTACTGTTGCATATGAAGGAGCACTTTCATCTAACACATTCACCATATCATTATGAATTTCTTGTCCCGATAAACCTTTTTTATGTTAATATTAAATGACGCCACGCATTTCTTATTTTTCCATTGCAAAAAATCGCAGATGCGTCTTTTGTGAACACCTGTTTCTATATGAAGCAGTTACCAGATCGAAACAAAATTTAACGTGTGTTCATAGCAGAGATGGAAGTTTCCAAAACACTTAACTTTTGTTTGGAAGTTTCCGAACTGCCCTTATAAGATGTCTCAATCATGCTCGTTACGGCTGAGAGGCGAATTTGAGTTTCGATCGAATTTCGAGACTTATATGTTTGCAATTGGCTTTTGTGTATTGGTATTTTTAAGCAGGCTTTCAAAATTATTAAAAGTAATGAAGCAAAATCAAGTCAAAATGGCCTTCATTATAAACTCAAATGTCTAAAAGAATATGAAAACTAGGAGCTTATTAAGAGCTGTCGAACGTTAATGTTCGCTGACCTTTTAAGCAACAAAAAACTGATTAGGAGAAAACTAAGAGATCGCGATATGTATAGATGAACTAATGAAATCTCACAACCAACCTCAATTTCAATATCTTAAACTCACTAAAACTCTCTCATAGTGCGCTATGTTTTGTACGAAGTCGTAAATATACTCTTTAAGGCTCACTAAATTATAAATAAATTTTAGAATTTTAACAAACTTTCAGAGAAATACAAATAAATGGGTCTTTGAAATGCCAACCAACAATTTCCTGTAAAGGATTATTTCTGTTTGTTAAAACACTGAATCAGAAATCTGTCTACTAACAGAACTTGATCCAAATGTCACCTCCTGTACTTTTTTAATATTTTAATAATAATACCGAAAGCAGCCACCAAAGAAAAATAGAATAAAACGGAAAGTAGATTTTCTTAAACGAACGTAATATTGTAATAACTTGAATAAAATGAGAACAATATCAAATATTTCACATCAACCAAGTGTCGTAAATTTTTTCATTTTATTTATACTAAAAAACTGGATGAATGAGAAATACTTAAATAAAATACGAGTACAAAATCAACAAAAATTTATTTATCCCTGCGAACTAAACATAAAAAGAGACTCATACCTCCATATGGTCGAAAATTAAGGCTGATTGGTGGGCGAAAAGTCGCCGACCTTATATACATATAAGAATGAATAGAGACATTCGATAACGATCAAGTGCGTCATGTTGTCGTAATTTGTTCTTCCTTTTGCAGAATAATATATACGAGTATACCTCACTACGTTCGCCATTAAATAATGTTATTGTTATTTTAGCATACATAATTTATTCAATGTGCTTAAATAAAAAAAAAGTTATTTATTCTCTTTTTTTTATTACTTAATACGCACATGAAAAGGAAATAAAACTATTTTTTCTTGTTATAGAAAATTTAGTGTAAACAAATACAAAACAGAATGGTTCATTAAAGCAAATGCAAACAATTTTTTTAATTACTCGTATATAAAGAACTCTCTGAAGTACGAGTATATTTTACTGGTAGAGAATATAGTTTAAGCCAACCACAAGGATTTTAAACAACGAATTCACCCCTTTGATGTCAATGGAAGAAATTTTTGCCAATTACAATTGACAATAATAAAAGTGATGATAATAATATAGAGGTATTAAACTCTGAAATGGACTAAGGTAGGCAGGCCCCTGGACTCTCCAGTATGTCCTAGGTTCTCCAGCTTACTTTGTTCCCTTTGTGTTTGCCTGTAAAATAGAGGCGAAAACTGTAGCTATGGGAACGTAGTGGTATAGGGATATAGTTAGGAAGAGAAAAGGTGGAAAGCTCTTGTGTGCGCCGATGTTGTACTAGCCATCCGCTACTCTTTATCAATAAGACTAGCACGGATCTGTCATTTTAACACTCGATTACTTAAACTACTTGCTCACACAAATCCGTTGTTTTCCCCCAATCGGTTTTCAAATGTAGCAAGCCTAACGAATGAAAAGAAACACAGTAATATTTTTACTAGCATATATTTTGAGTAGAGTTTAAGTAAGAGCAGAGAAAAGAGTGCAATTACGCAGCCAGTCAGAGCAAAGTAATATATATTCAGAGTCTAGCTTCGATAGTGAACGGACGTGTTCGTTTTTGATCGGAGTGTTAAAAAATAAAACCGGAATAAGTGGAAAGAGTGATTTAATACTTTATAAAAAAGAAAAACTTTGTGACATTTTTGAAAATATTTTTAAAGTGCAAATAAACTAAAAAAAGGAAAAAACTGCTTGAGTGTTTCTAGAAGATGTAATTCTGAGAAAGAGCTAAGCTCCACTAGTAGAAGAAGGATTTCTGAGGAGGAATCGTTAAAAAAATCATTGGATAATCTTCTGACTCTAAGAGACTGCATTCGCACGCGTTCGTGTTCTTACAATAGAAGACAAACCATCTTCCCGTTTAATTGCTGCAGGTAAGCCGAAAACACGAGTAGGCATGGACAGGTATGTAACCGTGGTTAAACGTGACTGAAGCCGCAAATCTGTTCAAATATCATCTCAATCGAAAATATCTAAAGATTATAATACTACTACGGCAACGGAGAGTAATAGATTTGCTATTCTTCAGACTGATGAGCTAACTACATCAAGAAAAACATTTAAACCGCCACCAATATATTTCAGAGGGCCTACTTCTGGTGAGCTGGTAAAAGCACTTATTACGTCAATTGGTAAGGACACCTTAAACGTAACATTAGTCAACTGCAAAAATGATAACCGAAAACATTTTGACGTTCTGGAAAAAGAGAAAAGATATTTTTACAATTATCAACTTAAAAGTGCTAAAGATTTTCAGCTTGTGATAAAAGGTATTGACTGTTGTGTAGACACGGATGAGGTTAATGCTGGATTGACTGATAAACGCTTTAGAAAAAAAATGTAGTTAATATGCGGAACCGTGAAAAGATTCCTCAGCTCATGTTTAGGGTTGAACTGGAACCAGGGGTTTTATTCTTAAAAAAGAATGAAACTCGCCCAATTTATAACCTTAAGTTTCTTTTTCATCGTAGAGTTGCCGTTGAGGAGCCGCACAAGCGTTTAGAGTCCGTTCAGTACCTAAATTGCCAGGAATTTGGCCGTATAATAGTATATAAGTCATCAATTACCTTTAAGCAACCCCAGCAACCAAATAACTACAAACAATTTTCCCCACATGGGTCAGTCAACCAGCCACGTAATCATGCAAAACCATAAAGAAGTTTCTTATGCTAATGTGGTCAAAACCGAAATACAAAACTTGATCAAAATCGCCAAAATTGCGATCAAAATTTTAACAACCTTGAGGCAACCTTGTAGACTCTTGTTCAATCCATAAACACATTTATGGTTTCTATGACAAACATGATGCAGGAAATGCTGAAAATGCAATCCACAATTTTACAGGCAGTCTTAAACAAATTATTTGTTCAAAAATATGTTTCGGGAACGCAAACGGCATCAACCAACACTAAAACGAACTTGAGCACTTCCTTATGAAAAAGCAAATCGATATAATGATACACGTGAGGAGTATCTGCAAGCAACTAATATACTCGTATGCATTGAACATGGAAAAATCGTTATTTCTTCGATTTTTCACGAACCGATTTTCAATAACAGAAAATCAATATTCACATTTTATCTGAGAGAATAATTTGCATGTATATGTATAGACGGCGCTAGTTTTATTGCAGTCACCTTCAAAAGACAGCCTTTAAAATTTTATGATATTCTATTCATTAGTTTGTTAATGTGCTAAGAGTGACGCTACTTTTGTTCTTACAAGTATATCAAAAAAAAAAAAAAAATATATATATATATATATATATATATATATATATATATATATATATATATATATATATATATATATATATATATATATATATATATATATATATATATATATATATATATATATATATATATATATCCTTGGATATCATATATTGTTGTAGTTGAAAAAACATTCAAACAGTTTGTTGATTGATTCACCGGTAGTGAACATGAAAAATATGTTTTCTATTTTTATTTCAGTTTATTACAACTATGTCAGTGAGATTACTACCCTCTTGTCTCGGCAGACTTCCAATCTTTTAACAAAATTTTTTATCATGTTTTTCGATAAATAATGGATGATATCTGGTCGATGATACTGTTGTGGAATTATTATTGTACACTTTCGATTCCAATACCATTCCCCTACCAAAAAAAAAAAAACTAAAGATTTGACATCTTTGACATCGCATGCCTTTGGAGTCCAATTTACATGACTGTACCATTGAGAAACAATGCGATTGTAGAACTTTTCTTTCCAAGGTCCATTGTTTCCTTTTGCATCATTCTGTGTATATACGTTTGGCTAGAGTTTTATTTGGTTCAAGTTTATCTATTTTGTTTGCATCGCAATAAAATTGTATTTAAATTGAAATCTAATTTGTACAATAGTACGCTTGTTCACTGCCGACTACTTTTTCATTTTTACGCGTCCAACAACATGTGGTTCTTCTTTTTTGATTACGTACCGATTACTTCCCGTAGTCGGTTAATCGTACTTGGTAGTACCACATACTTATTTGCAAGTATTTTGCTGGTTTCATCAAAGTTGGTTTAAAACTAATTTTAATTTACTGAGCTTTACAAATGGCATAAATAACATAAAAAGCACTATACTTTAGAAAAGTTATAAAAAAGTGTAGAAAAATACTTCCAATTAAGTCAAGAAAAATATAAGGTTTGCTTATGACAGAATAAAAATATTTATGGTTTAAAGTTAACGAAGCCAGTCAGTTCAGTCGTCCATGTTTCTATATTTGTCGACTATAAAGTTGAATTTTTTTGATGTTAAAAAACACATTGATAGCTTCTATTATAGCACTCGTTATTTTATTAAAAATAACACAATTGTGATGACGCCACGACATTTATTCTATATTGAACGAAAATGGTCAGCATAGTCACCAATATTAAATAAAAGTTGTTTCGTGCTAATGAGGTATTTTATATAAAAGTTAATTATTTATGTTTTATTTACTTAGCTTATGAATACTAACTCGCCCTCAAAATGCAAGCCACGTCAATATAATCACCCTAAATAATCTTAATCATGACACGTTACATCGACTTTCTGTAAACCTCCCCAAAAAAGATACAAAAGCACAATTAAAATGTTTTTTCATATAATTTTTACATTAAAACCAATTATTTTTCTCTTCTGATAATACACCTTTTTTCACTACATACTTCCCTCTAAATGGCGTTTTTAAAAGGATATCATTTTTAACTAAAAGTTTGATGTCTTTGCATCAAATGAAAAATGCGGTTGTCAAATCTTACGAAGATTATTCTGTATATAATTTATTTTTGTAAATAATTTTTTCCAAATTTTTGTTTTTTCATTCAGTTATGTATTGAATCTTCAAAATAAAAAATTATTTAAGTCCAGCCAATGGTAGACAAAAAAGTTGTATTTTGCGTCAACAATATCGGTAAAATCACCTATTTAACGTTCTGATGGTGTCAAATGTATCTCTTCTTCTTAACCGAGAGTGGCCGCCAAAATTAAGTATGTTGCGTGCAATAGGATTTAGGTGAAGTTCCAGTTTACTGCTATACCTTTTCGCATACTTTGAAAATTCGTCTTTTATCAATGGAACACACAGATCCTTATGAATTCGTAAGTTTTTTAGTACCATGGAGCTGTAGTAATAGTTCGAAGAATTTGATTTTGTCGCCTTGGAATTTTTTCAATGTTATATGTTGCGGTGCCCCATTAGTGGATTCCATAGCACCATAAAGGCTTTAAAATTGCATTATATAACAAAAGTTTGCAATCCAGCTTCAACGCCGAATTTCTACCCATAAGTCAATTTAGTTGCGCTGCTTTTAATTTCAACTGAGTGACTTTCGCATCAATGTGAGGCTTCCACGTTAGTCTATGGTCGAGTTGAATACTAAGTTACTTGACTTCATTGTGCTGCGGAATAGGTGAATTAAACTCATTTAAATAGTATAATGAATAGGGTAATAAAACTCATTTTTGTAATTCTTTTATGAAAATTACTTTTTGATTAATTTTTATATTTAGAGTGAGCTTGGGTAACGTAGTATAGGCGGGTAATGTGGTTGTTGCTGGTTTTTTCGTAAACTAAAAGCCTGCCATCAACGGTACCAAGCTTAAAAGATCAATGTTTTCAGCAAACTAAGAGTTCGTAACTCTATTCATGTTTTTATTTTCTTCATATCGAATATTTGCAAAATTGAAGCATGTTTCTGTGGTTGACTTTTTTTTTTACCAGTAAAAAATTATAAATAGCTTGTTTTCTATGTTTCCCAGCTATCTATATGTCGACATTTCATAGGAAGTACCCTAATCATCAGTAGAATTTGGAAATTTTTGAAAGATATTCTCAAACATTCAACTTTATATCCCAACAATCCAAATAAATTGCTGAGAATTTAAAAAGAAAAATGCTCTAATAATATCCGTCAAAACACAAAAAACAAGCTTTTCTATTTATAAACGTCTCTAACATTTCTTTACACCTTTCAAACAAATGAACAACCGTTGGTTGCTACGATTTGCTCTTTGAAAGTATCGAAAAGCAGAGAACAAAAATTCAAACAATTAAGTTTTTTATTCGCTATTTAAGCTTCTAACATTTATACCAGTAAAAAATTATAAATAGCTTGTTTTCTATGTTTCCCAGCTATCTTTATGTCGACATATAGATAGCTGGGAAACATAGAAAACAAGCTATTTATAATTTTTTACTGGTATAAATGTTAGAAGCTTAAGTAACGAATAAAAAACTTAATTTGTTGTTTGTTTTTTTGTTTTTTTTTTTTTTTTGTTTGCAGCCAAGTTTAGTTTTTTTAGTAAAACACTTGCTTTATATAGTAATATTTGAATTTAAAAGTAAAATGTGAGTACTATTTTTATTAATAAAGCTTACAGCTAAACTGTATGTTCAATATATATATAATATACATATATATAAGGTGACTGAAGGGGTGTTCTATACCACATTATACTATAGAGAAAAGTTATGCCAAAAAAAAATGTAAAGTACAAAGATGGGCAGCGTATCCTACGAAGAAAGCTATTCAGGCTGTAAGAGACAGCAAGAAGGGAATTTTTTGGCCTCAAAAGCATTCAGTGTCCCCTTCACAATGTTATAAAGGATGCCTGGAAGCGAAAAAACCATTGAATAACTTTTGGCAAATAAGTTAGGCCGGCCTCCAATTTTTACTGAAATAATGGAGAATGAATAGGTAAAATACTTATTAAGCCTCTACATATGCAGTGCATTGTACTGGAACTAAGAAAATGGACTATGGGTAGGAAGACATAAAACATAAGACATGTTTGTAGACGTTTGACTTTAACCTATCAATAACAACACGGAAATTTCATTGAGTAGTGTTTTGTCTTTCATCCTGTGTACAGGTCTTTTGTTACTGTCTGTATTTTCTATACATGTATGTATGTATGTTCATTAATTAAATTTGTATGAAACCAAACTGCACCGGAATAGGTAGCAAGCCGTGTACACAAATTGTACCTATACCGTTTGATTCTTTTTTTCGGTTGTTTTTTACTGTTTTCCGTATTTTCTATATATGTTCATTATTAATTTCGTTTAAAACCAAAGTGCATCGGAATAGTTAGCAAGATGTGTACATGTCTTTTTTTCTCTTTTTTCACCGTTGTCCGTGTTTTCTTTAGATGTTCATTATTAATTTCTTTTCAATGCATTTCATTACC
The DNA here is from genome assembly GCA_914767995.1 of Thecocarcelia acutangulata. Taxonomy (NCBI): domain Eukaryota; kingdom Metazoa; phylum Arthropoda; class Insecta; order Diptera; family Tachinidae; genus Thecocarcelia; species Thecocarcelia acutangulata. The sequence continues at coordinate 105,018,391 of OU612094.1, read as the reverse complement.
TTCTAGTGTGAAAATTTTAAATTTTGCTAATCTGAGTAGTGTTAAGGGTATATACCAGTGGTGCCCACAAGTTCTATATGGAAGAGTAAATATCTATACATTTAAGGAAAAACTATTTTTATTTAATATTTTTTGTTCTAAAAAGCAAAACATTACAAAAACAAAGTTCACACTGATGATCGCTGTCGTCAATGTTTACCAACAAAGCATGCGAAAGTGTTGTTGCTTTGCTTTTGTGTGTAAGCGGTGAAAAACGAAAAAAAAATATAAAAGACGAAGTTGTTTGTGTATTTTTCATTGCTAAAGCCTAGTATTGAGACTGAATGTGCGAAAATTTTTCAGCAACATTACTTATTTCGTACGAAAAAATTGAGATGTACTCAGTGTTGTCTATTTTTTCTGTTATTCATGTTCCTTTTTTAATTTTAAGTATACATGTGTGTATTTCGTGCGAAAAAAGCTTTGCTTATGTTATTTCGCAGCTGAAAAAACAAATAGTCCCAGAAACATTTTTAAATTAAAAAATGTTGCAGATACATATTGTATGTTTTTCGCTTTAAAAACTCAGTACTACATTTCTAAACTTAATTCGCAAATATTTCATACGAAACACTTTTGTATGCAATTTGAAAGAATTTCGCACAAAATAATGAACTCAATATTAGCCTTAGTGCTGAACGCAGTATTTGTGTGTTAAAGATCACATCTCTATAGCTAAGCGCATTTACAAAAACAATTGAGTATCAAGCGCATAGGGCTGGGCACACTTGGTATATACACTGTTCACTGATCAGTTTTAACTAATTTAATTCAAACATTTTAAATGCTGTAATAGAGCTTATTTTAGTCTTTCGTGATGTTATTGTTAAAGTTAAACCTCCACTACTCCCTCTTTCCTCTTCATCTAACCTATTTTCCTAGTTCCAGTACAATGCACTGCATATGTAGGGTTCATATGCAGTGCATTGTACCCCTAAGTACTGGTGCAGGATAAAAAAAAAAAAAATAACCGCATTAAAAAGTCAATTGTAATTATCTCGGGTGAGTTAAAATCTCATTAGTTTTTATTTTCAGTTGCCGTTTTGTAGCGTTCTCTTCATTAGCAAATATTTTACAGTTACTTTTTCTGTGAAGAGTCTCAGCTGTTTTTTAAAGTAATGCGTAATCAAACGAACAACATTGGAAATAAATATAAAAAATAAAAAAAAAATGATGCAAATTGATTATTTAGAAATGGTGGCCAAGGAGCCCATTTCTTTTTCACAAACTGCAGAATTTATGACACTTCTTACACAAAATATAATATTTTCCCCGCTAAAATAATATTCTTTTGGTTATCCATTAATTTTTTTCAAATTTTTAATTAAAACACTTTTTAAGCTTTTGGCAAAAAAAATTGTATACATACATACACATGAATAAAAAATTAATTTTTCTATACTCGAAAATAGTAAAACATACTTACATATATCTGGCTTACACTTAACGTTGAGTTATATTTTCAGCAGATTAGTTCGCAGAACAGAACAGAACGAAAAAGTAAAAACAAGCCATGCACATATAGTTCCAATTGAACAGAAGCAAAACAGCTAACAGAAGAAGAACAGAAAAGAATGTAAAAACTAATTTTACTTTTAGGGGGCCAACGGAAGATCAAGCTTCATGTAAAGATATTTTTTTTTTTTTTTGCGTTAATCGGCCATAACCAGCTGAGCTATGTGTTTAGTTACACCACCTTGTTGAAAGGAATTTTATTTCGGCGTAGTTCCGTTTAATTTCCACTTTATTCAAAGAAGTATAGCTCGAAATCATGGGGTGAGAAAACTTCACACCACACTGTTTTGCATTTTAGATTCATTTTCCTCCAATGTCGTATTTCTAGATTGGAACCACTCCATATCCGACAATTTTGCGTGTGTGCGTTGTCGTCCAGATCGAAATGAGACTTATAAAATATGAAAATACATTTCAGCAAGTTCTTGTACTCTTCCACTTGTTTAAATCATATTCTGGCGAAATTCCAGGTGAATCGGCAAATCTGTTGCATTAAGTTTATTACTCATTTGAATTTTATAGGGCTATCTTATGCACTATTGTCTGTAGAATCTGCCTACTGACACCTACTTATTTGAGACTTGTTGAAACAATAGTGTTGCTTTCTATAGCAGCAGCTACGGCAACAATAGTTTCCATTATTTCAATGTAAGGTTTTCGATTCTAAGGCCTTCTAGTGACTATCATGTTCTGATAATTATCATGCTCTGATAATTATTCACTAGTCTCAGAATGATCCATCTACTGGGAGGATCGTCGCCAAACGTACCCAAATCCAAAGTGTGATAGCGGCGAACAATCCAGATTTGTTATTCAATCTAACGATAAATCTACAAAATCAAAAAAAAAAGTCATGCACCAGAATGCTACTTTGAGGGCTCCTGCTTTCATTGGCTGAGCTGAGCGTACAAAATCACCTTCTCCGATAATAAATTTCCGCTCATGTAAGTATTTCTTTAGAAGCTTGTGAGTTCTATGCATATAGCTTGTGAGTTTTATGCATATGTGCCAAAATTTTATTTAAATTACCTTTAAAATGTTGCCTTTAGGAGATATTTTCTAAAAAAAATTTTTAAGACTTGTATGGAAACTAAAAATTTGAAATGTGTTTTTCTCGAAACAAGCTTTTTTGCGTTATGACTATATTGCAATAAAAGAACGATATGATAATTTGATTTCGGAAAATGAACTTGACATAAAAATTAATTTTTAAGAAAGATGAATTGTTATAATTTTATTACACAATAATTATTTTGTTATTTGTATATTTAATGAATATGGTAATCTCTTTCACAGAACACCTTTTAAGAAATGTTTTTTGTGATTTCCAAACTTCTATTTTATAAAAACCTAAAAAAACTTGTGTATGCGACAGTAAAACAGAAAGTACCTTCTTTAAAATTCTTTTTTATTTCAATATATTTTTCTGAAGTTATATTTTAGCAAAGCTACTCCCTACCTTTAATGAAAATTAATTTTAAAAAAAAATATATATATATATATATATATATATATATATATATATATATATATATATATATATATATATATATATATATATATATATATATATATATATATATATATATATATATATATATATATATATATATATATATATATATGTAAATATATTACGTTATTGTTTATTTTGAATTGGAATTTAAATAAAAGTTTTTTTTATTACGCTTTTTATGAATGGTTTTTATTGGATAAGCAATGCTATTTAAATTGAATTGTTTGCAAAATGCTCTGAAGTGAAAAATTATTTTTCTTAATATTTACACAAGCAGACTAATCAAGAGAAAAGTTTGCACAAGTCCCACAAGTCTAAAAAACAAAGAAATGAAAAAATGTTAATTTCCTCGTTAGAGGAATTATATAGTAGGACTGGTAATTGAGGTGTTTGCTGAAATAATGAGGACAAGAAAAAACAAGTATACTGATGTTTTGTTTGATATAAATAAGAGTATTAAAATGCAAAATAATTTGTAAAATTGTATATCTTTGTTTTTCGAATTTAGTTATTTTTATTTATAAAGAGAGAAAAAAATGGCTGTTGCTTTCTTTTCACCGTGTTGTCAAGGATAAATACTTTCGCTACTTTTCACTGTGTTTTTTATTGAGTAAAATAAAATGAAAGAGGCCCTTACTTAAATAAAGTACAACTCGCAATCAATATAAATTTTGCTTGGAGGTTGTGACTTAAAATCTTCCTCTCTCTCCTGTTTTTTTTTTTAAATTTTTTTCGAAATCTTTATATGCAAATAAATACCTTTTTTGTCAGTAACAAGTGCTTCTCTGCCAGAGACACAAAGACCTTCTCGTATCAAAAAGTTTAAAATCCTTTTAAAAAAAAAGGACAAATTTGTGACAGACTTCGTCCGAGTGTTGAATCAAATAGTTTTGATGCTGATTTATTTTAGAGTGAGTGAGTGTAAATCATTTTCATCTCATGCCCATCCTTATGACTGAATCTGTTATAAATTTGTGGTTTATTTAAATTTTTTATCCTTATTCTCCAGTGACAGTGATATGCGGACAGATATTTTATGCCTTTGAGGTTTAAAATATTATGTGGCTGTGTGTGTGAGTTTGTGCATGTGTACGTGTTTGTTAATATCTTTGTGACTGACAGCATTTAACTGAAAACATTTTTTAAGACTTAACTTTTTGTTCTTCAACATCATGAAACAAGTATTGTGTTTTTAAAATATATTTTCAAAAACTTTTACAAAAGACACAATACAATAAAAAGATAAAATAAAAGGTGTGTTCATAAAAAAATAAAATATATTCGAAATGAGTTTTAATAAACATTTGTATAGAATTCTTTAATTAAAACTCATTTACCTGAATTTTTATGATTATGCTTGTAATTACAAAAACATAAATAAAAGCAAATCATAAGGAAGATATGCCATATATTCGTAATCCTTTAAGCGCACATAAGTTTCTTCCTTTAAATAAACTGCACCAAAAATGCTAAAAGATAAGAAAGATATAAAAACTTTGCTTCAAAACAGCGAAGGTTTTCTCAGCAGTCCAACTGCTTCCACCACTGACTGTTTTACTTTTGGCAATATTTTCTTCGTGAATATACTAAATGTATTCGTATATATCCCCCCTTAATAAATTTCTTGAAGATTTTTTTTAACGAAACTCATTTTCCTTCTCCGATTTAAAAATTTATTCCAAATCATTTGCATACTCATAAATTGATAAATTGTTATAGATGTAACTTAGCTTTAACCGTATCTCTTTAGAAATATTTTTGTATGTTTTTATTAAAAGAAAAAAAAAACAGCGAAGGGCGCTAGTTTTTTTAGATTACGAACTTGTTCAACTATTCTCATTTACTGATCGCGATTTTTTTTAACTAGGGTTGCTACAAAGCCAAAATTTTACATACCAAGATCTTACTTAAAATTCCCCAAAACGTACCATACATTTATTTTATTACACTGCTTTTTAGTTAAAAAAAAAAATTAATGAAATTATGATCAACTAGTAAGTTCTAAATAGATAAATGCTATTTGTTAGCATTAACATAACAAAAATAAACATTTTTAGATTTAGAGCGAAATGTTAAAAAATGCACCCACGTGTTTGTGTGTTTCCGTTTTCATACATTTACTAATGCCCACAAACAGAACAACTTGTATTCTTTGTTTCTTTCTTTAATAATAACAAACATGAAATTTAATTCAGTAGGAAAACATGAAATTTAATTCAGTAGCTTACTACATTTCAACAAAGCAAAACCGTTGCGGATTTTTTTTTATTTTTATTTTGCTTAGTTACGCATTTTGTTTGTTGTACACTGGCAAAATAAAGATTCTGTTGAGATCAAGCTGTCTTATATATGTTTTTTCAGGTTGTTTTGAAAACTTTTCAGTAGAAATGTGGGAAGTAAAGTTTGAAAATACTTTTTATTTTCTTTTATAACTAATGAAATACCATTATCTTGCCGAACATTAACTCGTCGAATGGAAGATATATGGCTTTTTATTCAAAACGAAACAAATTAATTTGTCTCAGTGTAAAGCAATTTTTTTACTCTCTTAAGCTCAATCCTCTCTATCTGCCCTTCGCTGCTTTAAAAGAATCTTTATTTTATTTTCTTTAAATATTTCACACTTACGAGCGTATCCAAAAAAAAACTCAACAAAGCTTAGTAAGCAATTGTTAAGAAAAAGCTCCTAACGTTGCATTCAAAAACGAATGTTGGCTTAACATTCGTTTGAGAAGCTAATTATATTAAAGTTGAAATGGGCGAATTTTACTTGTGCCTTAAATGGCGTCTGATTTGTTGATTTCACATCGCTGTTGACAATCACGATTTTTTTAAAATTGTAAATAAAAGCAATATCTTACATTTATTAAATAAAGATAATTTCTTTATTACATTTTATATGAATTGAAAATAAAAATAAGAAATATGTTTGTGGTGCACTTTCAAGGAATATTTTAAAACTCAGCAAACAGTAACTTATTTTAAAATGTTTATGTTATAAAAATAAAAGCTATCTTCCAAACGTTGAACAGCTTGTTGATTAATCCGTTGTTTTAGTGCTTTGGCTGTATAAATAGGAGCGATGTCTTGTTAATTATGTCCAAGGTACGGGTCCAAAGAAATTATTAAATTTTGGAAATGCTTCCACCAGAATGTTTTTGTAAATCATCTTGCGGGACACAAAAACGAATTCTATGGTGCAGTAATACGAAATGGCACCCCATATCATTATTCCGTCTGTGGCTCAAAAAAAAAATCGTACTTAGTTTAGTCATGTTATAACCAACAATATCAAAATATTTTCATCGGAAAATAAAACTCAAACAATTGAGTTTTTTATTCGCTATTTTAGCTTCTTACATTGATACCAATAAAAAATTATCAATAGCTTGTTTTCTACGTTATCTATATGTCGACATTTCATAAGAGCTACCCTAATCATCAGTAGACTTTGGACATTTTTGAAAAATATTCTCAAACATTCAACTTTATATCCCAACAATCTAAATAAATTGTTGAGAATTTAAAAAGACAAATGCTCTAATAATACCTGTCAAAACAAAAACAAGCTTTTTCATTGGTATGAAACATGTGTTCAGGAACAAGATCTCTTATCTCATCAGAGCGAAATCCATTGTAGCAACAATAGAACAGAGTAACGCATCCCAAACTACGCCGATGATCCAGTGAGTCAATAGAGTTAAATACCCTACCGTCACCAATGAACTTCTTTGCCCTCTCCTGTAGACGGTCGAGTAACCCCAAAACTAACTTTGGATATAGGTGGCATATGTTGTGAGGAGATCGGGTGGAGTGATGTACTTCTTACACCGTTTCAGAGAACCAAGCCACTTGAGTACTCTTTTAGAGATATGAAAAATGTCATTATGTTTCCTAGCTACGCAAAGAAAGTGCCATTGGTGACTTTTTATATCGCGTTACGAGGCGTATGCTGTAGACTAAAAGTTGAAGGACATTAAGTCTCTATATCGTTCATCATTCACACTCTGACCATTATAATTTTTGGAGATATTTAGGCCAAAGACTCCGACAGTGCATCATGCGCACCAAACAAAAGTTCTCTATGGATGTAATAATATTTTAACAAAAGTTTGTCTATTATTCCCATTTAGACACCATAACAGAGCAGTGGGAATACGCTCTGAAGATGGTAAGTCAATGGAGTGTACAATGCGGACTAAAGACAAATCCAGCGAAAACGGAAATCGTACTTTTTAGTAAGAAGTATAAAATTCCACATTTCACACCTACAAAAATGGATGGTACCGCACTTATCCTATCGGATAAGGCAAAATACCTAGGCGTCATTCTTGACAGTAAACTATCATGGAAAGAGAACATACAGGCTAGAGTAACCAAGGCTACAATAGTCATCTATCTATGTAAAAAAGCAATAGGCTCAACATGGGGCATACAACCAAAAGGAGTTGTGTGGCTTTATGACATGGTTATAAAACCTATAATATTTTATGGAGTATCAGTATGGTGGCTTTATGACATGGTTATAAAACCGATAATATTTTATGGAGTATCAGTATGGTGGAAATCACTGGACTCCGCAACCAACAGACTGCAAATTGAAAAGGTCAGTCGAATCATGGCAATACTGACTACAGGAGCCATGAGGACAACACCAACCAAAGCACTTCTTGCAATTATGAGCTGGATACCATGTGACTTAGAAGCCAGGCAAATAGCACTAAAGCCGCGATAAGGTTGAACACGACAGGAGCATGGACCCACAGACCATGGGGACATTCCAATATACTGGAGATTGGAAGGGACCTAGTCCCCGATCTAATTGATTACTGCATCCCAAAACCATTCCTCTCAAGTAGCTCTAGCTACCAAATTGAGGAATCTCCCCTAGAATCTGGATACTTCTATGTTTACAGGGATGGGTGCAGAAGGGGGGAAAGGGTTGGGGGTGGCGTTTACATAGAAGAATTTAACACTAAAATATCCTTCAGATTATCAGTAGGATGCAGTGTTCTTCAGGCTGAAATATCGGCTATGAATAAAGCGGCCAGATGTCTGGCGTTTTACAAGATATTCGGTAGGGATATCATGATAGTAACGAACAGCAAGGCCGCCATCAACTCCCTGATTGGAATATACACTAATTCTAGTCTAGTCCAGGAATGCCGGACATCTTTAAATAAGATGGCGAGGCATTATAACATAACCCTAAAATGGGAACATGGACATGGGTCCAACAATGGCAACAACATCGCCGACGACTCAGCCAAAAAAGGGCTGTCCCTAGAGGATAGGGATATAGACCCCCTTTGCGGACAACCATTAACAACGTGTTGGAAAAGAATAAAATTCCACATACTGGAACGTGCACAAGAAAAGTGGCTCACAGAACCCACATGCCTTATATCAAGGAACATGTGGCCGCATATTAACTCTAAGAGAACGTGGGAGCTTTAAAACTGCTCAGATCTCAACTAAGAGTGACTGTAGAAGTCATCAGTGGCCATTGCCCACTTGGGAACCATGCCAGGAGACTAGGACTATCAAATAACGACTTCTGTAGATGCTGCTAAAACGAGGAGAAGGAGGAGACGATCCTTCACCTCCTCGGCACATGCCCGACATTGGATCATCATCGTCTAAGACACTTAGGCGAGCGGAGCTTCAATAGCCTATCTTGTCTGGCTCGATCAAACCGACCACGCTAGCCTCTTTTATAAGAAGCAGCGGATGACTAGTATAGCAGCATGTAACGCTACCTTAAAAGGTTCCCGCATCTCCTTTCCATCCCCGCCCATCCTTTCCACTTACTATTATTTTCCTATAACTTCTTTTCTTCACTTCACTTCACAAAGGGAACGACTACAGGACTCAAGTGATCTAGACAACCTAGATTATTCCGGGGTATCCAGCGGCCTGTCTACCTAACCTAACCTTGTCTATTATTCTCACCTGAAATCACCAGAACTCTGTTCATTTAGGTACTCAATCAACCAAAAATGGGCTTCAACGGACAACAAAATTGTTAAGGGAAATTTAATATTAATATCAATTTATTCTTCAACCCATTCGCCAGATTCGCTCTGGTTTAGTCTATTTATAATGAAATGTGTAGCCTAACAAACCAAAAAGCAACTATCAGCTATTAAATAAATTGCCATTTCGAAGTTGTGAATCTCTAAATAAAAACTCAATATATATGTAGGTAGCGCATTTATCTCCTCATTAAAAAACTTTTCACTTTTCAATAAGGCTCATGACAATTGTATTAATGGGAATTTTCATTATTTTTTTTTTTTATCAGTATTTCCATATATAACAAGAGAAGGGAGCAGCTAACAATTAATTTACACTTTGATAACATGTTTGTTTAAGAATAAGTGTAAAAAATTTTTGCGATAGTGTAGCTTAAAAGCCGTCCACCTCAACTCGTCTTCGTGCCCAACAATTGCACCTCTCACGCTCGTCGTTGATTAACATTATGCATAAAGACTTGCTTACAAAGCACAATTGACTCAAGAACTAAAGGGTCTTGGCCATACCAGGAATCGTCAATGGTCAGAATGGTGGCAAGAAATGGCAACAGTGGATGATCAATTTCGAAGAAAATCATCTTCAGTCATTCGGCCGAAAAACCAATACACCTACAAAGAGTGACTGTCTGGTGTGGTTTATGGGCTGGCGGCATCATAGGACCGTATTTTTCCAAAATGAGGCCGATCAGGATCGAATTGGAAGATATGGATGTGGACGATAAGTGGTTTCACACAGTGGTGCCACAGCTTACAAAACAAAGGCGCTATTGCACGACAAATTCAATGTTATCTCACGTGGTGGCGAAGTCAATTGGCCGTCAATAGCATGTGATTTGACACCGTTGGACTTCTTCCTTTTTTATTGAATACGAGTATATCATTTATTGACTATATTATAAGCTTTAGACAAACGATTTGCTTGATTTACAATACATGATTATATATCGCTAAAATTAATTTATAATCGAAAAAGCTAGAAAAACTTAAACACTTGAAATACAAAAGTGTATATCTATCTGTTTCCCTCACTTCAATAGATAAAAAAAAAACTTCGTTTAATTTTAATACTTTGTAATAAAAAAAACTTAATCTGTTCTTGATATTAAAATAAAAACTAATAACAAATTTGTCACTTTCTGCTTAATTCACCGAAAATTCACTTATCTTAAAATTCGTTAGCAGCCCTAAATTCATTTAATTAAAGCTTAAAACATAATGTTGCTTTTACATAAATCAATATTGGAAAATGTTGCATCAAGCTAAGTAAGTGATTAAGCAAAATACATATTTGTGTTTCATTTACTTCAAATGAACAGCCATGCAACTTCTAAGCAAACTTTCCCGCTTTGTAACCAACAAATGAATGCATTAAAGAACAACAACAAATACACAAACTTGGTTATAATCATATTACAAAAGCGTTTACTTTATAATGATGTAAAATAATGATGCACTTGCTGCTTAAATGCAATTATGTTTGTGTAAGAATTGCCAGAGAAGGGAGTAGTTAGACAGATACAAGATAATAATTATTGGTATGATGATGTTATGTATGTATATTAAGTCAATAGATTAAATTGTTATTTTAGTGCTCATATACTTGTTCTTAACAGTGTTCATAAATAGAGAAATCCTACCTACCCGCAGTATTTTCTAGGTGTTGCTTCCTTGGACTATCACTTGTTTCGATTACTGGCACATGGCCTGACTGACCAGCACTTCTGGTCTTATGAAGAAGTAAAAATTGTATCGATTCGTAAGTCGCTTCAAAAGAAGACCAGTTTTTTCAACGCGGGATTCGAAGATAGTAGCCAGCGGTGGACAGTATTTTGAATCATAATCATGTACTCGTATAAAAAGTTTTTCACAATAAAGACTAAAACCGGCGGAAGCAAAGTATGTATATTATTTTTTCAAATTGAAAACTGGAAGAAAGTTTAATATCGTTATATGCTCATAAATATTCAAGTAATTCTGCAAAGTTATATTTTTTGAATTTGAAACATCGTATCATAGATATCATAATATTGTTATTTTTGTTTTTAGAGTATTTTCAGAAATGATATTGCATGCACTACCAGACGATAATAATAGAACTACAGAAATACAAACAACTGCAGATTTTAGATGGAATAAACTATAATTAAAGCGATAATATACTGTTTCTAACAATAATACATGGAGTACTCATATATACTAATGTAAAATGTAGCAGTATTAAAAATTGTTTATCTACGTATTCAACCTTAAAAACAGGATATTTAAAAATAACTAACCCAAAAAAGGAAGGGAAATATTGTAGCTTTTTATACCCTTCACAAAAATGTTAAGGGTATATATAAGTTTGTGATTCCGTTTGTAATTTCTACAGTTTTTATTAGCGACCCTATAAAGTCGATTAAATACCGTTTCTGAGAAAACCATTAGACATAGAAACTTTTTCTTTCACTATTCTATTACTCCATCGTGCAATGTGTTTGCTATTGAAATTCAGTAATATCGGTTCAGGTATAGCTGAGATATATTCAAAATTCCGTAAAAACCATGAATTTTCGCAATTTTTTATGAAAATTTTTGAAAAAAAAAGTTGTTTGTTTTGCTTCAAACTTCACACAATTATTAAGCATGGTGATTGGAAGGCAAAAATCAGATATCGGTCCATATATACCCGAGATATAGCCTAAGCCGGAGTTTTCATGAAAATGTCGCGTAAGCGAACTTAAACAAATTTTTTTGCTCAAAAGCAGTTTTAGTAATGAAAATAAGGTTATATAAATATGGAAAATGAAAATTTCCGATATCGGTACATACATATATATCTGAGATATAGCTTAAACCGGGTTTGTCATGAAAATGTCGCGTCAGCGAACTTAAACAACTTTTTTTGCTCAAAAGTAGTTCTGGTAATAAAATAAGGTTATATAAATATGTAAAATGAAAATTTCTGATATCTGTCCATATATACCCGAAATATAACTTAAACCGGTTTTTTCATGAGAATGTCGCGTCAGCAAACTTGAACAATTTTTTTTGCTCAAAAGCAGTTCTGGTCATATAATAAGGTTATATAAATATTGAAAATGAAAATTTCCGATATCGACCCATATATATCCGAGATATAGCCTGAACCGAGTTTTCCTTTATCTTTTTTTTTTGCTGAAAAGCAATTCTGGTTATAAAAAGGTTACTAAAATGCAGAAAATAGAAAATTCCGATATCGGTTCATGTAGCTTAAACAAACTTTTCCATGAAAATGTTCACGAAAGATTTCTTTTTTTGGAATGGTGATTAGAAAGCAAAAATAATTTTTCCCCAATATCGGTCCATATATATCCGAGCATACTTAGTTCAAATTTGTAATATATACTATACATATACGTGACTATCGTGAAGGGTATTTTAGATTCGGCCCAGCCGAATATAACACACTCTTACTTGTTTTAAATCACGATTGGATCTGATAGTAGTGCAAACTAGAATAATTTATGTAAATAAAATCACAATTTCCTTTCTGAATTGTACTTCAATTAACTATGGAATCCTAAATCATGAATTTTCTTTGCTTCGTTATGACCCAAACTACTTCATAAACTTTTAAAAGTCGATGTTTTCCACCTTAGGTGCAGTTATGTGTTTTATATATTCAACCTGATTGTATTCGTAATAGAAATAATTGAACTATTCAATGGCAATGTTTATGGGTAATTGTAAAATAAAAAAGCTTACTTCAACACAATACTCAAAGTGTACATATCTACCAATATATAAGTGTTATGTATTAGAGCAACTCACTTTATTTGAAGGTGAAAATAGGTTTCCTAAAAATATTTCGGAGCTCTGCTATTAAAATTTGCATAGAAATTTCTTTTAGGAGCAAATTCGACTAATACAAAACGTGCCAAGATCTTTTTTTTTTGTTCAAGGAACCTAAGCCAAAGAACAAAGAACAGCAAACAAAATCTGAGGGTACTAAAAGACATTTATTGATGAGTCGCCTTAATATTATTATGCAAATATTGAAAATTAAGATTGAGTTTTGTGGCCATAGTTTGAGAGAAATTTTAGGAATCGAAAAGCAAGATTGGCCTATTTCAAAAGTACTTAGTAAGTGACAAAAATTGGTTTTTGCGATGGGAAATGTTCAATGGCTTTAAGTATCGTTCTTTTTTAACGTGTCTGTAAATGTTTGCAAAAAATATCTATATATACTGGTGAATGCAGTAGTAACACAAGCAGCAATAATACGATTCGTGAGAACTTGAGGATTTCTATTGTACAACATGGCGATTTAAGAGTGATAACTGATATTATACTTTACTTTTTGGTAATTCTTAAGGAGACTCGACTACGTTTATTATAGAGTTAAAGATAGAGAAATTTGTTTCTTTATAGCTCTAGTGATATACCACAAGAACGGGTGTACCAAAAATAAACTGTGGGCAGCCATAAAAACTATGTGACAGCTGACAGTTTAGTGTTAGTAAAAAAAGAAGTGTTTCACGATAAAGTAACGTTTTTTCATTATTGAACTATATTTTTAAATTCATCAACAAATTCGTGCTGGATTTTCAAGCTAAGGTATCCTATACGATGAAGCACATTTTTACCTTAATTACTTTGTTAATCACCAAAATTGCAAATGCATCCAGTGCCAGCAGTGACTTTTACTGAGGCTCGATATCGCAATATGATATTGCAGTTCTTTCAGCATCTTCCTGTTTTAAATAATTTTTTTTAGAACTTTTAATAATGTTTTCATAACAAACTTTTAATCATACGAGGCCAGATTGATATTGAAGCTACCTAAGTAGGAAAAAAACGTTTTTTTTTCAAAAACCATTTATTTCTTTTAGCTCAATACACTTAGTAAGACATTATTCCAACTTTTTTATACCATTTGAATAATACGATTTTGGGAAACACTCAAAATAAGCGTTAGTTTCGGTAATCACTACTTGGTTTGAGATGAATCTTTCTCCTGCGAGCCATTTTTTTAAGTTTGGAAAGAGGAAAAAGTCACTAGGAGCTAAATCTGAACTATAAGGTGGATGATCAACAAATTCAAAGTGTATTTAACGTAATTTAAGCATCGTATCTAATGCCTTGTGAACAGATGTGTTATCTTGAGGAAAGAGCACTTTTTTCTTCTTTAAATGTGGTCGTTTTTTGTCTTGATTGCATCAATCAATTGATCCAATAATGCACGATAATTCTTTTCCGTGATTGTGAATCCCTTTTCAAGATAGTCACTGAGCAGTATTCCGTGTGTATCCCATACAGTGTGCATAACCCTGCCAGCCGACTTCAGTGTCTTCGCCTTCTTCGGAGCAATTACACCAGCTACCACTCATTGTTTCAATTGATGTTTTGTTTCAGGTGTTTAGTGGTTATTAAGCGATGATAAAATCGCCAGGATTACGCCTTATAATATCCAAACATCGCTGTGAAGTGGTCTGAACTCGTGTTTGTTCGACACTGAGCAAACGCGGCAGCGATCTTGTCGATAGCTATTTAATATGCAAATGTTCATGCAAAATGTTAAACACACCTTCATATGATATGTTTACCATTTCAACAACCTCAAGTAACTGAACTCGGCGATCATTCTTAACGATATCGGGGATATCTTCTTCAAGATCTACCTCTTTTGGCCTTTTGGTTATTCTGTTGTTACTGTGCTTGTCCGGCCGCGTTTGAGCAATCCAACAATTTACCATGTAGTCTGGCGGAGCAAACTCACCGTAAAGTTTATCGAGCTATTTTTTGTTTTTTTCGCCGTTTTCTTTTTCAAATAATAGCGCTTAATCACTGCATGAAATTCACTTTTTTCCATTTTTCAAGAAACACAAAAGTTGCTTCCTTCAAACGACTACAACAAATAAATTAATCGATGAATTTGTGTGGAATTTTAACAGCTGACGTTTGACAGATCGCAATTAAAAAAAATTGTGCTGCAATCTAGCGCTAAGTAGCTTCAATATCAATCCGTCCTCGTATATCTTAGCAAATAATTTTAAATTTATACATCGTGAATACCACTTTCTAAATCCCCAGTGTTGTAAAAGATCAGGTGTATAAAAAAGCGCCGAGACAAAAATATTTGGATATCTAGGTATTAAAAAGCGCTAAATTAGCAACTGTGTGCAATTTATTGCATACAAAATATCTCAATATCAGCTTTTATATGAAACCCACTTTTTATTTATTTATTTGTTTATTACTATTTCATCCACAGAATTATATTCTTACAGATTGCTAAACACTTAAATTAAAATATTTAAATAACATAAATTTAAACGAATTAAAACTATCATTAAAATTTAACAACGGAAACAAGTTGTTACATAAATGTAAGCATCTTGCAATAGGTTCACTAATCGAATAATTAGTCTGTAGACAGCTCTCCTCAAACATACGATTATTTCTTAAATCCCTGGGAGGACAATATAAGGTAAAATAATTTGTTAATTCTAGACAATCAATATTGTTAGATAAAATATTATAGGCCAGCAATAGCAAGGAACTAGCTCTGCGATCAATTAATGATTGCAAGTCTAATAACTTTCACCTGATCTCATAAGAAGGCAGTTCATAAGGCCATATTAACTTTGAAGTGGCCTTAGTAAAAAATTTCTGAATACGTTCAATACGATTAGATTTACCTACATGATAGGGATTCCAGATAAAAGAACAATATTCCAAAATACTGCGGACCTTAAAATCTTATACTGCATTGTTTTGTTGCTGTACTATATGTTGGTACTATTTAGATGTATTAAAAACTATGCTTTCATCATCTTACTTTGTTACGCTACTTAAAGTAATCAATATTACAAAAATATTTGTTATATCAGCTGAAGTTACCAAACCTGCTTCTCATATTTTAGGTCAACATTTTACCTAAGAGAAATTAATTGTTCAAGCTGAAACCCCCACAAAAAAAATAACAACACAAACAAATTGCTCAAATAGCAAAAGAAAAACACAAGCAAGAACAAGTTTAATTAGAACATATTAAACACCAACTCAAAAAATAAAATAAAACGAAATAAAAAAAAAACAAAAATCCCCATGAGAATTTCTGCAATATAATTTAATTACAAAGAAAACGCAAGCGTACTTGGACACAAGCTGTAATATTAAATTAATAAACCAACTTACCCACATAAATAAAAACACAACTTTCTTCCAGTGGAAAGTTCAGCTTTAATACGCAAAAATCTAAGGTTGTTATTTTTTGACGCTTCTGCTGCACAACAACGGCTAATAACTAAGAAGAAAACTGAAGGAAATATAAATTTATTTGGACCACCAGAACTACAAATTAAAACAATTACAATTAATTAAATATTTTTTATTTGAATCACAAAAGTTTTATGAGTAATAGCGCAATGGTTGCCGTAGCTATTTGTTGTATTCTGGTGCTACTGGCCGTTTTTATAGTCATCATCATAGTGGTGGGACAGACAATGGGTGAACCAAAGTGAGATAAGCTTCAGCTGGGACCCGGTAATTTCCCAGATGGATAACAAAGGCCTACCAGTTGTTAGTATATCCATTTCATCCCATCACCAATTAAAATTCAAGAATTAATAAAACATTTATGAAAGTTCAAACATTTCATGGAATCGTTAAAAGAATAAAAGCTCAACAAACTATCAGTATCTAGATAGTAAAGAAAACATTAAGCATTTTAGCAAACCAGTGAATTTAATAAATTAATCATTTTTACGCCAACATTAACAACAATAAATAATTATAAACCCATCGTAACAGTATCAAATTGGCTGTGATGTGTAAATTTTTTTATTTAAAAAAAAAAATATAATCACATTAACAACAACAACAAATTATATATAATGAGAATTTAAATTATTATTAGAGTTCAAAATTTTTGTAGTGAAAAATTTTAATCAAAGACAAAGTTAAAGTTTTTATTTTGATAAAAAAAAGTGTTACATTAAAAGTTTTATAAATGTATTTAATAGAAAATAGGAGTTTATACATAAAACACAAAAATAAAACCAAAAGAGCTATCACTATGCTCTAAGACAGCATCTTAAACTCTTACAAAAAACCTTCAACTTCAATTGGCAACATGCTGCTATACATTTTAAAGCAACCCTTTACTTGCAATTTAAAAATGTTTATAATCATGCTATGTTTGGTTACCTATATGATTAAGAATCACATCCAACACCGATTGAAGGATGAAATTTACACAAACTTAATAAATTTAAAATGCTAAACAAATATATTGATCAATTTTGATATCAACATTGTTGTACACTTTGTCGCCAACTCTCAAAACATAACTTTAACAAAATCAACATTTGTGAAAACCAAACATATTTACAATAACCTTCACTTAATTCTTTTTGAAAATATATGACAAAAATGGCCAACAAATGTTCTGAACAACATAATTCACATGTTGCTGTTTTAAAACGACTTTTATCATATGCTATTAGCGATTAAGTTTGAATTAACGCAAATACCAGTCAATGAGTTCGGGGATCAGAAAACTTTCATAAAATACTTAGCAACATTAATTCTTTTATTCATTGTACTTTCAAATATATTGCTAAACCTTACAATTTCGAAACCCCCATTTTCGAAATAAAGAAAAAAAGTAAACTAATAATGTGATATAATTATGATGCTGCTATTCACGTTAAAATATATTACTGACCTAAATACAGTAAAAAAAAATTGCAACCATCTCACCTAGTATGTAAAAATCAAGATTATCAGTGAAAATTATTTTTATTTAAAACCGAACGCTAAAATGTAAAAAAAAATTTCAATAAAATGCAACATGTTGCGTTATAATGATATAATGAAACATACATAAAACAACAAAAATATCAGCATTTACAACATCAAGCAACATGCTGCCAATCAAACAATAAATCATAGATCATGTAACATACATGTATAAAATTCTGCGGAGAAATTGTGTTATTTCTATAAAAAAGGATGTAATTTAGGAAATGTGAAATTTGGAAAGAGATTAATAATTATTAGTTCTTCAAAATCGAGCTTTACGATTACATTATACATCATGCTGTGCAACATATTGATGTTTCAAGAATTCAATATTGTATGGAAAACTACTTTGTTTACTCGCCAAAGTAATATGTTGCTAAACAAATTATTAATATATATAAATTAAATTTTACTATTCCTTACACGAAAATCGGCTTCAAACTTAAACTATACTATAAACATTATTGCCCGACATCGTTAAATTAAAACAAAAATTGAAACCTACAAATAAAGCAGCAGCATTGGAGAAAAGTAGAACGAATTGAAAGTATTCTAAAGAAGGAAAAGAACAAAAAAGACAATTTCTTCTTTGCGTGCCCAAATTCAGCAACATTTTATAATCAAAAAGTTATCGCTACTTGTTCTTCAATACATATATTTCTACTAAAAAGTGAATGCAGAAAATATAAAATTTTAATTAAATAAAAAAATAATCAAATTTAAGGGTCTTTTCTAAAATTAAAAAAAATAAAATCATAATAATAACACCTCTGAAATTAAAAATTAATAACTTATTTCAACCGTTATTTAAAAAAAGTTTATCTAATTTCCACTTCGGATAAATTGCGCAATTTTGATAGCAAAGAACCTTGTGCGTGGCTATTATTATTAAATACTTTTGCGTGCTGTGTCGTGGCCTAAAAATATATTTACAACTTTGAACAATTGTGAGCTGTTTTTTATTTTGGAAACCATGTCTCCTTTAAAACTTTTAACTAGATCTAGGAACGAAAAAACACCAAGAAATATATTTCGAAAAACTAATGTGTCAGGTCAGCATGATGTTTCAGCAACATGTCGCTAAGCAAAGTGAAAATTTTTTTGACGTTTAAAGTAAAAAGCAAAATTTTTAACATGTCTATCGAAGCGATCATGTGGTACTGCCATATTTTACTAAGAACTCTCACTAAAATGTAATTTTTTAACAAAAACTAGACTATTTCCAATAATAAAAAAACAAAATAATATTTTCCTATAATCTCGTCAAATTTTAAGAAATGTCTAAGCACTGTGAAAAAAACATGTGAATGAAAACTAAGCTCAAAAAAACCAAACTTAAACAGCTTAAATTAATAACCGTTGAGGAAGCATATTTAAAAAAATACAAAAAACAACTACAAACATAAAAAACTATGAAAAAGGCTTCAGATATTTGAACTATATTGAATAAGAATAAATGAAGCAACTTGCTAAAATTGTGCTTTAAAATGTGAAATATATGATAAAAATATGCTGTTTGACCAAAATATTGTCTAAAAGTGGACGATAATATTAAATTTGAAACAAACTTTATATAAAATCCAAAAAAAAAACTTAACAAAAATTTTAAACAATTTAAAGGGATTCTTTAAATATACTTTCAACATGTTGCCAAGGATAAACTCAGTTCAATAAATTTTTAAAACTGCAAACAATATTAAAAAACTAAACTTCTAAACTTTTGTTGCTTGCTTCCAAACTTTTCTTAGAACCCAAAAAATAATTAAATAGCGATAATTGTACTCATCAAAACTTACAATATCTATGCGCCACAATTGCCAAGCAAAATCAATTTATCATGACGTTAAAGTAACATCGATATTTGAATAAATATATTTTCTAGTATTCAAGGTTTTTTATTCTTGAATCAAACTTAAATAACTTTAAAAATTAAACAACAAATGAAGCGGCACTAATTTTGCGGCATCAAGAAGTACGCTTCCAAGCTTAAAAAGAACGTGCAACATTAAATTTTTATGACCTACAATAACTTCCGGAAAAGACTGTAATAAAACAATATATTAAATACATTTATATTGTTAAGAATTCCAAATAAAAAAATCATATCATGCTAAAATAACCAAACCAAGTATTGAGCAATATTTTAAAATATGTACATTCAAAAAGCATTTTGAATACGAAACGTCGGATCGGATTACACTTGTTAAAAAAGCAAATCCTTATTTAACAAACCATTAATATTATTATAAATACAAGATACAATAATTTATGATGAAATAACTAAAAAATCTAAGTTTATTTCAATAGAATATTAAAAAAAATTTAATAATTTTATAAATTTTAATAATTATTTTTATATAATAAAATAACGAAGGAGATGAAAGAATTATAAAAACTTACGAACAATATTTTATATTAAAATCCTTTTAATTATAAGGAATTGGTTTACCATTAAAAAAACTCTTTTATCTGTTGTTTCAACGTTCTTATAAAAAAAAGTAATTATTATGTAAAAAGGTATGAAAACATATTAAATTAAAAAATAAAATACACATAAAAAATTATATATTCTTTAACCATGAGTTATATGTGTCTAATAATAAAATAACTTGTATTGTAACTACCCATTCCTCAATAATCAATCAATCAGTCGTTAGAGCTTTAAATGTGTTTTACTCGTATCAATACTCAAGTCAATTGTTAAAGTTGAGTTTTTAAATTTAATCTTGTAAAACTACTAAACTTGTGAGTGTTAAATGTGTTAATTATGATTTTTTATAAAAAGAAAGTAAGAAATATATAAAACACAACATGAACTGAAATTTAATCAACCATGTACGAATAAATTAATATTAATGCAAAACGTAAGAGCTCAAATGTAAAGAAAAGTTCAAATCACATAAAATATTATTGGAAGAAAGAAATTCTTCATTTTACATAATTGCGCTGCATCAAATATTAAACAATCAACAATAGTAATAATGCTTTATCCTTCAGTGTAGAAAGGTAAGAAAATGCGTCTTATAAATATCCTACTTAAGTTTTATAAATAAAGAATTAGCAACTCTGAACACATTCAGCATGTTGCATAGAGTTGCGTTTTCATAAAACGTGGGAAAAAAAATAAAATTCTAAAAAAGTGTAAAAAAAATCGTAGCTCAATTCCATATATGAATTTCATATAACAGGCTCATATATGTATATATATATATATATATATATATATATATATATATATATATATATATATATATATATATATATATATATATATATATATATATATATATATATATATATATATATATATATATATATATATATATATATATATATATATATATATATTGTTACACGTTGACTAGATCCTTAACTATGTTTTTACGATGAAAATTGAAAATCTCTAATCTCTACAGAAACCGAGTAAGAGGCATGAAAGATGTAGATTCCCAGCTAGCAAGTCAGATATACGGCAAAATGGTTCTCAACCCGAATTTCAACGTGTGACAAATAAATCCATCACATGCCATAGAAGCCAAATTGTATGGAATAAAAGAAATGTTCAAAGAGTAGTACAAAATAGGCAAGATGTTATGCCGAAAGGGTACAATTGTTCCCACCAAGCTGATCCTTCATCAGACCCTTTTGATAATCAAAAATACCCGTCATTATTTGATTATCCCTTATTCAGATTTCCACTTACATTAAGTAAACTCCCATAGTGCTAAACATGTCATTCCCAAAGCAAACGATATTTATTTGTTCATATTTATAAATTCAAATGAAAACAAAATAATTTAGATACATTGAGGTATATCCTATATATACACTTATATGTATATATATATTTATATATATATATATATATATATATATATATATATATATATATATATATATATATATATATATATATATATATATATATATATATATATATATATATATATATATATATATATATATATATATATATATATATATATATATATATATATATATATATATATATATATATATGTAATATTTATGAATGCAATAAGCCTTAAGTATAGATGTAAGGAAGTATGGAATAAAGAGCAAGAAAAAAAAAATTAATTGAGTACATATGTATTTATGTACAAACATACATGCATAGAACCATCTTACAATGCAATTCTTTAACGTGACAATGCAAGACTGAAGTTTTAATTAAAAAAAAATATATATATATAATGATCTGTATATATTAAGAGTAGGATAAAGTGGAACGGACGGAATTGAACTTATCGAAAATATGAGCAGAGTTAAAGTTATAAAAATTAATTAATGTTGTTGTTTTTGTAACTTACAATCAAATATCGTTGTTGTTGTTGCGCACGAATTCCATATCATGATGTTCCAGTGTTGGGCCCAGCAAGGAATATGATGATGATACCAACGATAATTGCTAATTTTAAGAGAAACAAAAACCTAGAGATATTAATAGTGGTTAAGTTATTACCCAAAAGATATAATTTAAGTTAACGTTTCCCGCATTAGGAATGTAAGATTATAATTATCAATTTAGGAATGCAAAATTAAGTCCACATATTTATGTCCACACTCGTATATCTGAACATACATACACACACATATATAATATTAACATACATATTTGATTAAGTTACAAAATTGTATGAATACAAATTAGTAATTCTTTGTAGTTAGTAATTCATTCAATTAAATTCGTAATTTTGGTTAAGGTTTGATTATTTCAATTTTACATTAAGATTATTTATGTTTACCTATAGAATAATTAGTTAGTATAATTTTATTAAGCTAAAATTAGTACATGAAATAAAATGAGGTTAGACGATTTAAGAATACACTTAGTTCATATGTGATTTTTTTTCTAGTTGATGTTAAGTTATGAATATACTTATTCCAGATGAAATATTTCAAATAGCAGCTGATAGTTAGGAATGTGGATCAATTTTCTTTTGCGCAGCAACTTCTTGATCAGGATTTTTGGCACTCCGTGTTCATCTCTCGTACGTACATAGATGTTGTGGAAGAAAGCCGGACAGTTTTCTCAACCCCAGTAAACTGGCCTCTCAGGCTTAAGCCAGCATGCGTAAGATATTTTCTCGGACAGTTTATTTAAAAATTAAAATGGGGATGGTATGCTAATTACAATTCATTTTCCTTCTTTTTTTTTTTTTTTTTTTTTGTTTGTTTTTGGAATTGATTTTGGGTTTTCCCGCGATTCAGTTTCTTATTTTGCTAAATTGTTTTACTATCCGTAACTTTTCAATTAGCAAAGGAAAAAAAATTCTTGTATAATAAACTTTGCAGGCGTATCGTATTTCTGTCCAAAAATCACCGCTTGTAGTTTGCTTGAAAGTCCGAATTCAATTGCCATTCAAAAATTCTAAACCGAGCTTTTTGTCAAACGAAATGACGTGGCTTTTATTGTTCAGTAGGCATAAAGAAAAAAAATAGCAGAATCAAATTCCTTACTGTAGATTATCTCTTTGATTTTAGTTATGTATGTACTAAAATGTACTTATGTACAACATAATTATGTACCAAAGAGTTAAAAGAGTTAATCCCTTTGAGAAAAAAAAAAGGAAAAAAATGTATCGTGATAGAGCGAACCCACAGTAAATATTATGTAGGGGTTTCAGTACATGATATGTGGTAAAAAGGTTTACCTATTTTAGTTGATTAAAATTTCCTGTAAGGAATCTTCTTGCCAAAAATCATAACAATATATATATATATATATATATATATATATATATATATATATATATATATATATATATATATATATATATATATATATATATATATATATATATATATATATATATATATATATATATATATATATATATATATATATATATATATATATATATATATATATACACTAAAAAAAGTGATTGCAAAGTGCGGTAACTAATAAATATAATAACGGCTCAAATGAACCGTAATTTAACTCTTAGATTTTACTCCCTTGTAAGTAAATTATACAAAAGCGATAACGTGCTTCGATGAACAGTATTGTTCACTAACCTTGTTTATAAATAAAAATAATAAAAAGAGATAATTTATCCTGGAAGCGGTTAAATTGCAAATACCACAACAATGACTATAAAATCTTGATCCCAATTTTTTTACCTTTTTTATTAAATTGAATTAAAATGTTTTATTTATTAAAAATTTTTTAATGATTTATTTTGCCATATTTCGTCTTCTTTCGGAAGACAATTTTTTTCGTTTTTGTTTATAGAATCAAAAATATTTGAAACAAAATGAAAACAACTTTTACATACATACGAGTAAAAACAATCAACATACATTGTAATAAAAAATTAAAGTACGATTCTGATAAAAAAAAAACGTTATTTTAAATTTTTTCCAAAAGTATTTATGTATTTATTCATCAATAATTAGCTTGTCGCCTTTACAGTAATCCCTCTCACATGTAATAGACTTATGCCAGCGTTATTTCCAATCCCCGAAACACTTTGGAAACGCGCTTTTTGGTATCGCCAACAACTTCTGTTTCAATTTTTCTTTTATTTCCTCACACTGCATTTAGACATGCGAGTAATCTCATGTTAGTGCGGTATATCTAATATCAACGAAAATTTCTTCGAAAAACTCGCATCTCTTGCAATTTTCTTTTCTGTCTATACATACGAGTGAGAGTTCATTTTAAATTTGTGGTCAGCACGGGAACTTCAAACAATTTGTTTCATTCACATATTTTGTTTCTATTTTAATTTATCTTCTCTTTATAAATTGCAGTTGCCGTGCTCTTCACATGAGAATATTTTTAGGAAATAGTTGGCATTAATTTTTATTATCATTATTTTATTATTAATAGGCTTTTTCCACTGAACAACATCTAACATCTACCATCAGTTTTGAAGATGGTAACATAAGAAATACATTGTACTAAAAGTCAACATTTTTCAACATCTTTACAAAGTGTTCCTATCTCATTTTATTCCATTCAACATCTTTCGATTATTTCAGTGTCATCACTAAAAAGTGGCAATAATGTCGATTATTCTTGTGGGATCACTGAAAAAGTCACTTATTTTGAAAAAATTAATAAAAATCACAATTTATTTATTATTATTGTCAATTGTTTGCATGTGTTTTCTTTCTTAATTTTTTTTCTGTAATAATTTTTTCTGTGTTTTTGCTAAATTTTTTTTATAAGGCCTACATTGTATTTATAGACATATGTACATAAATTTTATAATCCTCTTTGTGTTTTCAAGATTAATTTTTTCCAAAAAATTTTACGTGCTTTTGTTAAATTGTTTGAAAATTTAAAAAATAATATTTTTGATTGATAGTAGATGTTAGATGTGAGCAATGTGAACACATTTTCAACATCTTTCATGCGTTTTATGAAGATTTTTATCAGTGTTAAAAGCCTATAAAACGCTTTATGATTTAAACATTTCCATCTATAGTATTAATTTTAATAAATTAACATACAATTTAACAAACAAACTAGCTAAAACTGCAGTTTTAATTTGAAATATTCAATTGATTTGCTTAAAATTATTTACACGGTAACACTGCTTGTTTATTTGACATTTAATTGCATGGAAGTGCCAAAAAATCACTCGCAAGCAAATTTAGTTGCGAGTAGACCTGCGAGTGTAAAAAATGTGAATGTGGTAGTAAAAAAATGTGAGTGTATTGAGTTTTTTGAACTTTTACTCGCATGTCTAAGCACTAGGTCAATCGTAGCAAAACGCTTTCTTTCATCACTGTCTTCAATTTTGCCAAGTCCAGTGATTACGGTGGTTCAGGCATGATAACCATTTTGTGTTTAGCCAAAAACTCATGCACAAGCATGGATGTGTGAGCTAGTGGGTTATCTTGGTGCAAAATATATGATTGTTATTTCCACATCTCTGTGCGTTTCTGATGAATTGCTTCGCGCAAACGGAGCATAACTTCAAGGTAGCATTCTTTATTGACTGTACCACCTTGTGACAAGAATTCATGATGCATCATTGGGATGACTGGGCTTTGTTTTCAATGTCATAGCCATACACCCATGATTCGTCACCAGTTATGACCTTTTTGAGGAAATCTGGATCTTCGTTGACGATGTCCATGCGACGTTGTTTTTGCTCAGAATTTACCAACTTTGGAACAACCTTCGCTGCCACACGTTTCATGCGTAAAACATCCGTAAAACTTGTTGGCATGAGCTGAACGATGTGCCAACATCTTCAGCAACATCGACGACTGTTCAAATTCATTTTCTTCATTGCTTCAATGTTTTCATCGGTTGTTGAAGTGCGACCAGGACGAGCATCGCCATTGACATCTTCTCGGCCTTCTTCAAACTGGTTATACGACAATTGAACTTGTGTTCTGCTCATAGTAGGCCCGCCAAATGCCACAGTCAACATTTCAAATATCCGTGCGTATTTAATTTTTTACACAAAACTTAATACAGTTCCTTTGACCCATTTTTGAATAGTAGAAAAGCGAAAAGCACACCAAAACGCGACTAAAGCTACGTACATACGGTTGTCAGATCTTACAATATTGCCAGTAAAATTGTCTAAAAATTTATTACAATCGTGTAAACTGCCAATTTTTAATTTACAACGTTGTCAGAAAAACCATTGTCAATCAATTGTAAGACGACAATGGTGTCAAGCATCTGACAATCGTGAGAACACTCTTCGTCGGCATTGCCAGATAATTGGCCGGTATTGTAAGCTCAGTTTTAATTGTCAGATGTATAAAATTAATGCACCTGACAATGGCATAATTGTCAGAAAAAAGTTTGATGGGCAACACTGCGAAAGATTGCTGTTGATATACATAAATGGCAATGCCTTACAACATGTCTGGCAATTTTTTTCATCTATTAGTCTGACAACCGTGTGAACTGACAATTTTTATTGTCAGATGAATTATTTGTCAGATCATAGTCTGACAATGAAATTGTAAGATTTTCTTACGATCATCTGAACACACAATTTACTTCTGCGGGACAATTTTTCATTGTCACTACATTGTCATCATGTTGCCAGATCTTACAATATTGCTTAACCTTTTTATCCGTCAATTTTTATCTGCAATGGCTGGTATTTCCAACATATGCAACAGACATGTGTACCAACATAACAGAAAAAAAACATGCAAAAATCAAACATACGTAACTCACGACATTTTAAAATAACGGTTATTTTTTTATCAGACCCTATGGACTTTAAGGATGACTTATACCTTCTTACCAACTTTTCTTGCGATTTGTTTATATTTGGTGATTTTAATGTTCACCACACACATTGAAATTGTATATCAAATATAATCAAACTATTATATTTATTTTCCATATTCAGCTACTCGATTCTGGCAAAACTCATCGCGTGCTCAGTGCTCTACAATAGATACTCTATTATCCAACTCTAATATTCGCTTCTGGAACTTAGAGCCCCACCCAAACATTTTACAATCAGACCACGCCCCTGTTACTTGTTCAGTTTACGGTATAATCGAACTAAATGGCCCGAAATAAGAAATTGGGTGGACAGAGAAATTAGACGGCAAAGTATTGATCAATCTACTCTTGAGCCCGTCAATATAGACCTGGTTCTAGGTTCCTCTAGGGAAGAAAAATTAGTGGCAGAGAGAAATTTCTGATACATCAAAAATGCTTTTTGAACACCGTTATAAATACAAACGTAAACTTCAGAGATGCAGAGATCCAAATTACAGTTCCCAGTTAATTTGTATTTTAAGACAGTTCAATAACCTAATTGATTTTCATCTTAACAAGTATAGAAA
Organism: Thecocarcelia acutangulata; assembly: GCA_914767995.1. Taxonomy (NCBI): domain Eukaryota; kingdom Metazoa; phylum Arthropoda; class Insecta; order Diptera; family Tachinidae; genus Thecocarcelia; species Thecocarcelia acutangulata. Next base: position 104,990,710 of record OU612094.1, on the reverse strand, counting down.
CGAAACTGGAAACTGTCAAAAACTCTAAAGAGAAAGAACTTGGCACTCCAGGAACTAGTCATAAGGGGCACGGTTTTAAAAACGGGTGCTGATAAACCCTATGCAATAGCTGAGTCATTTTGTAGCGCTCATACTATAACTATTAACAATACATCTCCCTTAGACACACATGTATCAAATCATATAACTTATCTTGATCACTTTTCTCTTCCAGTAAGTAATACTGAACTCAATAATTCCTCTGAAATCAAAGCACTAGTTATGTCATTAAAAAATAATGAAGCACCAGGCTTAGACGGTATAAATAGTATTATTTTAAAAAATATGCCGGACATCTTTTTTGTAACTCTCACCAAAATATTTAACTGCTGTTTACAATATGGGTACTTTCCATCAAGGTTCAGAAAAGCCAAAATAATCCCTATCCCCAAAAAAGGTAAGGATATGAAATTGCCCACCAGTTATAGACCGATAAGTATTCTAAACATAATAGACAAGGTCTTAGAGAAAATTATTTTAAAACGAATAGTCGATTTCGCGGACCTAAATGATCTGATAAACCACCAGCAGTTTGGATTCCGTACGGAACATTCCACAGTACACCAAATAAAGCGAGTTTTAAATATTATAGAGAAAAACAAACGGAATCGCAAGAGTACTGGCGTTATTTTTCTCGATATTGAAAGAGCTTTTGTCCGATACTAACATACAGTTGTGCTGTCTGGTTTTACAAAACGGCGAAAACCCACACGAAAAAACCTTAAATTGTTCAAAACAAAAAGAATTTAAAAAGATACACACTCTTGCCAACGATCTGACGCTATCATTTAATGAAAAATGCAGAGTGTCTAATTTTCGATCAATAAGAAATTTAGTAAACAACCACTAAGATCCTTTCCTTCGAAAGAATTTTACTAGTGTTTGTTTTTCAAATTTCATTATAACTACTTTCATAGTTTGTAAGAGGTTTTTTGTAACAAATTTTCCTCAAGTCTTTTTTATGAACAGCTTTCTATATCACTTACATATTAGAATTAATTGTTGTAAATATTTTTAGTATGATCTCATAACTTTGTACCTTATAGCTTGTAAGACTTGTTAATATAGACATTTTTAAAAATATTGCTTCAAAAATGGGGCAATGGAAAGGCAAAGGATGCAGTGTATCTCTTTTTAAGAATTGGTTTTATTAAATTTTATTAAATAAATGAATAAATAAATATTTACCTGATGTGAAGATTGGGTAATATATTATATTGAAAATAAGATCCAAAAGAGACATCCTGCCTTAAGCCCTTCTGAAGTTATTTCTTCAGTTTTAATGAAAATAAAATCCTAATAGTACGTAGCTCTTAATTTTATCATATTAGCGCAAAGAGTTTTTTTAAGCGCAGAACGAATATATATATGCACTTACTCGTACATTTTAAATAAATTTTAAAACTTTAGATCTTATACTTATACATATTTAGGGAGAAATCATTAGGTCCTAATAGTTTTGTTAACTTCAGATGGATTAAATAAATTTTGCTTAACAAATATGTTATACTTATCAACCAATTTATTTTTCTATTTTCAGGTAAGATTTTTTCTTCTCTTATTTTCTGTGTAAGTACACGTACAAATGAAACAACAACAACGTATTAATAATGCTATAAGCCATTGCCACTAGTCCTTGAAAAAGGACTATCGTAATTCACGTGCTGTTCATAGAACACAGACGCGCAACTCGTCTAGAAAATTTATATGCAAGTTGCTAAATTTTTTGAGTGATTTCCATATAAAATTTTTTAGACGAGTGTTCGTCTGTGTTCTTTGAAAAGCAGATTAAACTATTACAATATCAAATAATATAAATAAATAATATTGCTGTCCTACAAAATAGTTTAACGGAAAACGTTCTATAAATGTCTCCATGCAGATAAGACAAAAATTTTATGTTGGGTCTCCAAATGCTTTAGTGAATTCAGTATAGATAGAATGTTAGCTTTATTTTAATGATTTATCTAAAATCGTTCTATATATGTATATATGTATACTTATTTGTATACAAATATACTTTCAGAACTACCTGGCAGGGAAAACGCCGGAATGGAATATTGACATCTTGACTATTTACTATAAGTTTAGTTTTAACAGCAATAAATTTCTAACACAATTGTAATAAATTTCTAACACAATTTGATATATCCCATTAAACGTGCATTTATATGTACTAGTGGGAATCACCGGTCGACGCAATCGACCGCATTCTTTTTTACTGCTCTTAAATTACATAATATTCAATATTGAAACCAATAAAACCGTAAAAACTCACATATATATACGTACACATATTCAAATATATTCTTTACATATATTCTTTGGCCACACTGTTTTTTTTTACTTGTAGTTTAGTCAAACACATACACATACGAGTATTTTGTTTGTTAGTGTTAGAAACAAATTAATAGTACTCCTAAAAAACTGAAATAATTAAAATCAAATTAAGCTCGTTCATTTCTGTGCAGAAAGAACTTTATAACGAATACGGCTACAAAAGGGAACATGAAAATTTCCAATATCGGTCCATACATACCCTAGATATAGCCTAGACCGGGGTTTTCATGAAAATGTCGAGTAAACGACCTTAAACAACTTTTTTTGGTTCTGGTAATAAAAGTAGGTTATATATATAAATATGGAAAATGAAAATTATATATACCCGAGGTGAGATATAGCCAAAATCGGGTTTTTCATGAAAATGTCGCGTAAGCGAACTTAAACAACTTTTTTTATTTGAAAGCAATTCTGGTAATAAAATAAGGTTATATAAATATGAAAAATGAAAATCTCCGATATCGGTCCATATATACCCAATATATAGCCTGAACCGGTTTTTCTATTAACATTTTTTTCTGAAAAGCAATTCTCTTTATTAAAGAAGATTACTAAAATACAAAAAATTCCGATATCGGTTCATATATAACCGAGATAAAGCTTAAACAAACTTGTCCATGAAAATGTCCCTGAAAGATTTCTTTTTTGGAATGGTGATTACAAGGCAAAAATACTTTTCCCCAGATATCGGCCCAGAGCATATTCAGTTCAAATTTGTAATATATACTATACATATACGTGACTATCGTGAAGGGTCATTTTAGATTCGACCCAGCCGAATATACCGCACTCTTACTTGTTTTTAAATCCTTTTTGTAGCCGTATATATGTATATCCCTTTTAGAATCGCTTTTTGCCCAGTTGCCAGTTGAAGTACGCAAAGGTGGCTTACCTATTACGGGGTTTTTCAGACCTTTTTTCGCTTTCCACAGGGAATAGTCAGATTGAGGAGAACCATCCAGCCTTTCCAATTATGTTTTAAGAGAAGCCATTCTTTGTATTTCAAGCAGATTTTTTAATCGAGTTACGCATTCCCATAGCCTGCTTTTAAGCTGGGAGACCTGCGATGTTACCACTGTTTTCTGGTAACATCCACTCTTTTCTAACTCTTCTTTCTTCTGACAGAAGTTGTTCAATTTCACACGAAAGTGTTCTATTGTTCACATTTCTGGACCTTATATGGCTAGTGGTAGCATGTTGTACGGCTAGTTTAAGGTTTTCAGAAAGATCGTTAATTGGCACAACAATATCCTTAAGGGTTCTCATATTAAAGCAGAAAATTAAAACCTCCTGCAAATGAAATTTTTGGCTCGTAATCAAATGAAAGTTTGGCTCGTAATCTGACATGTTTAATCGAGAGTAACTATATGATGCAAACACATATCGAATAATATTTCGATGGCGTTACGTTTATTTTATGACATCTACGATCTATTTATTTTGGCGACTATTTACCGCTATAGCAATCTATTGCAAAACGGCGGAAGCAAAGTTGTACATCTAATAGTTTTGAGTAATGGAAATGGTAATAAGACATAACTATACTTAAACTTATAGTTTTACAAGAAAAATGTTGTCGTCTATTTACATAAACTCTATTACTATTCGTATTTTTTCAGCTGGGGAATGGTAGTAAAACATATTCTATTATCTTATAGTATTTTCCCTAATATTTGAATATGGTAGTTACAAAAATTCAATTTAAGCTATTATCAACACTTAACTCTTTGATGACAGTGGAAAATATTTTTGCAAATTATTTAACAGTTAACGGCATATAATTACAATTAAAAGTTGACGAAAACAAAAAATGTGTCAAATCATTAATGGGGAAGAACTCACCGGATGGCATAGATATGTGTATAAAAAAGAAGCAAAAATTCCATAAGTGAAAAACACAAGTCCTTGCCTTTATGACTGCAGAGTGTTTTTCTAGGTCGATATTACATTTTTATATTTTACTTAGGAGAATTAAAGTATTAAGAAGGATAAAGGAAATGTAATTATAAATTACATAAAAGAAGTATGCTTGAGAAGTTCAATTCTTTTTTAATAAAAAAAGCCAGCGAAATCATCTGCACAAACAAACAAATAATTTGCCCAAGATTTGAATTAAAAAGATTTTAATTAAATAGAAATCTTTGGCTTTTGTATTTTTATTATTAGTTTTTATATTGAATAATGAAATTATTTATGGCATCACATATCGGGTAAATTTCTTCGATTCTGATTCTTTAAAAAAAATTAAATAATATTAGAAGTTGTAAAACCACCATAATATAAACGCTATACTGGCTTGTTTGTACTAGTGTTTTGAAAATCGGCGCCGATTTTTCCTTCATACTTCCTTTATGAGTTATCAACCAATGCAAAGTAATAAAGATTATCAAAACCATAAACTTGATCAGCAATTGGGCATTGCACATACATATATCAGTATCTGAGGTTTTTAATATTACTATCAATACATAAAACAGTTTTCTTTCATTTGATTGCTTATCAGATAAATCAAATTGCTTGTCCTTTATATTATTATATATGCACATATATATTTCTTTTTACACAAAAGCACTTAGAAAACACAGAAAACGTAATGGCAAAATTATAAACAAATCATATCAGGTGACAAAAGGTGTTGTCGTTTTGACAACATTCGTTCTTAATTGAACAAATCGATCTCATCTTGACAACAAGACATTCTCAATTTAATACCGGTATTTTTGTGCCATCTATGCGCAATTTGACGGCGGTATGTTCAGAGTTTGACAACGATGTCTCCACAATTTAGCGAGAAATGCATTCTCATTCGCTGACAAATTAAAGAATAAATTAAAGAACGTCGTTTTTCTCTTTGTGTACCTATACGTTCATATTCTCGTATATAGTTATGATAAAGGTATTAAAATCAAAATTTTCAACTTATACAAATTTTTTATTATTACTTAAGTTATGGACGTTATGACACTCCGCAAAGTGCCATAGTGTCCACGGACGTTACGACACCTCCGTGATGGACAATATGTCACTTTCAAAAGTGGCTTAACGTCCTTATGCCACTTTTATAATATTTTAATCTTGTCCAAATTTAATGAAACTTTAGATATAAGAGTATAACAAAAATTAGTGTTACATCCATAAAAAAATTTTACCTTTATGGCCCATTGCGAAAAAATATTTTTCATTCAATTTCATAAACTCGTCGTACGTTTTTGTTATTTTGATGTAACATTTTATCGGTTTGATTCATTTTTGCAGCATCAGATTTTGTTTTTTATAAAAAAATTTAATAAAAAACAAAAAGCAAGCTCTAAAGCTGCAAAAATTAACACTATTTTACAAATGAAGATCAAAGAATATTAATATAAAAGTAACATTTTGCGTTGTCAAACAAAAAAGTTATTTTTTGATCTTAAATTACAATCAAAGTTTGATTATGGTATTTAAAGGGTTAAGAATTCATGTAAGTTCCTTGAATGCCTTTTGTTGCATTAAATTAGTACTCCTATGTAGACAATTCTAACAAAATAAAAATGTTCATTTGAAAACCTTCATCTGTGAAAAACTATTGTCGTTGAACATTTGCAAAATTTATGAGCGCCAAATAAAATGGAAACAAGCTTACACTGCATAAATTTGTTTGCCAGCAGAAAAAAATTTTTGTATACTTACATAAATTATTTTTGTAAGATCTTATTCCTAGAATAATGATAGAAAATAAATTCTCTTATTACAATTGACAGTATTTTTATAATTTTTAAATGCTGTTTTGTAAACTGTGTTTTGTGCCAATATTTGGCAAAATTAAAGGTTATTTGACATCGAATAAGTTGGCAGTTATTTTTTATAATTTAAAATAAATAATTATGTTCTAAATACATTTTACATGAAAATAAATGCATTTCAACATGTTAACATAAATATAAAATTGATAAATAATTGACATTAACAAGAAACTCACGATGGGAATGTGTGATATTTAGAGGCATAAATAGCAATAGTTTGTTAAAATCTTTGTCAGAAAAATTAAAAGTTTACATGTACATAAGAATAACAGAGCATCGTTTTATTGCATATATAGATAAAAAAATCCTCAGGGTTCTTGGGCTATAAACATTCATATAAAAATCATGAAATTATATACTTTTAGACTTACCCATGAAAGCACAGATATTTGTAATTTTATCATTGTAAAATTAAAATGGATTTAAAATGGCTGGCCCAGTTTTTATCCATTTACATTAATTATGTTTTTATAAAGAGACAAATAGTTTTTTTTTTTTTTTTTTTTAACTTTATTATTTTATTTATTGGATCTACATAAAAATGTAATGACAATAAGTATTCAAATCTTAATACTAAAAAAAATTTTAATTAAAGTCCTGCCAGTGCTGGACAAAAATTTATTTTTATGCGAATATTATTACAGAATTCAGTCATCTGTTTAGAGCTCTAATGGTAGCCAAAGTATCCCTTCTTCTCAGACGGGTATGACCACCAAAGTTAAGGATATTAACTGCAAGTGGATTAGGATGGATTTCAAGTTTGTTAATATATCTTGTCGCGTACTTCACAAATTCAGATTTCACAAAAGACAAATAGTAGGCAATGTGCATGTGCATACAGTGCGTTTCCTTACTAATAAGTTGATTGAGATTGGACTGTAACTTCTATTTATTAGTTCACCCTGTTTCGGCTGGACGTTGACTTCTGGAACATTCTGTATATATTTCTCTTTAATGCTTTACTCTTAGATATATTCGTAATGTGGTAGCATATATTGAAATTAACATATGTGCGGTGAAAATAATCCTTATCAGTTCAAAGCTGCTATCTCACAGGAATATTGTAGCATGTTAATATGACCACGAATCAAGCATAGAACAAATGAAGCTAAAACGTCAATTTTTTAAAGTTGGCAATTTTATCTAAGCAATTCTGATATGATACGGTGTCCACACATAAAAGTTTCAGCTAGAGTGATCGATTATTCGACTTTTTTTTTAACCGGTTTTCGAATAATTCGAATAGCGTCATTAAAAAACTCCGGGTTTCGGTTAAAAATTAAAAAAAAATATAATTAAAAACAAATTTGTTAGTAAAATAGTACGTAAAAAATACACATATGAAAAGAGAACTTAAGAGCTATTTAGTAATTGTGTTTTTTGTTTTAATTCAAGCATTTGTCATTAACCAACCTTTTATGCTGGCAATAAAAGCTCATGGACACACAACAAATGTTATATACAGTGGTGGCCATATAACTAAAGTATTCTTGATAGTAAATTAATATACTGTTTTGATGTTATATCTGAGATTGTGTTGTTGGTTAAGTAGACGCCGTACGTAGTGTTTTACATCTGATCACCATCGGCAAAACTTCGATTCGTCACTCCATGAAATATTTTTGCAAAATCTTAGTGGTTTCTTAACAAAAACCAATCTGGATTTAAAAATATTTTTTGGAGACGAAAGTTTTTACTGTGTGATGCAGTCACATAAGGTACCTTTATCTAATAGTTCTAGATTATATACGGATATCACATGATGACTCTAATTTGCGTTCGATTGCGTTAATAAAACAAAGTAATAATTTCTATAATCTTACCCCTGATGATATTTTGATGAAGCAAACGAAACATTTGGTAAAAAACCCCTACCTAGTTCCATTTCGTCAGATCGTACAAACCTCGAACGGTCGTACAATAATCTTGATCCAAAACGAACACTGTTGAAAAATGTCATTGTGTGAACATTTAGGCAATGTATCATGAGAATTAAAAATTGATCAACCAAAGGTAAAACGTCTGAATTTCAATAGATAATAGTACAGAGTTGCCACTCAAAAATGTTCAGTCCGATCAAACTTGGATCTAAAACCTACCGAAATCCTTCCGAAAAGACCAATTATTATTGAAATACATATATGTATTTCTCATATAAAGTATAATATTTAATCGATTAAGATGTTAAATTACAGAATGAATAACAAAAATAAAAAATAACAATTATGTAAAGAAATCAAAGGATGTCCTTTACTCGGACATGTATGCGTATGATAGAACTACGAGGGCTTATTGATATTGAAGCTACATATCGCTAGATTGCAGCACAAACACAAAATTTTTTTTTAAACTACGATTTATCAAATGTTAGCTCTTAAAATTTCAACCAAATTCATCTATTAGTTTATTTGTTGTCGTCGTTTGAAGTAAGCAACTTTTGTGTTGCTTGAAAAATGGAAAAAAGTGATTAAACAGTATTATTTGAAAGGGAAAACGGCGAAAGAGGCATAAGAAAAGCTTAATAAATGTTACAGCGAGTCTGTTCCGTCAGATTAAATGGTAAAACATTGGATTGGTGAATTAACACGCGGCCGAACAAGCACTGCAACAATACCATCAACAGGAAGACCAAAAGAAGAAAATATCAAGAAAATCCTCGATATCGTAATAAATGATCGCCGAGTCAAGCTACGTGAAATTATTGAAATGGTAAACATATCATATGAACGTGTATTCAACATTTTGCATGAACATTTGCATATGAAAAAGCGAATGAAACGAATTCGACATGCCACTTCACAGCGGTGTTTTGACATTATAAAGCGTAACCCTGTTGATTATTGCCCTCGATGAATAACTGTTGATGAAACGTGGGTCCACCACTACACATCTGAAACCAAAAACTAATCGAAACAATGGGTCGAAGTGCTCCGACGAAGACAGTGAAATCGTCTGGCCAGGTTATGATGACTATATTTTGAGATGTACACGGAATATTGCTCACGGATTATGTTGAAAAAGGATCCGCAATCACAGAAAATAATCACTGTGCATATTGGATAAATTGATTGATGCAATCAATTAAAAACGACCATATTTAGGGAAGAAAAAAGTGGTATTTTTTCAGGACAACGCACCGGTTCAAACAGCATTAGATATTGACTGATCATCCACCATTTAGTTCAGATTTAGCTTCTAGTAGCTTTTTCCTGTTTTCAAACGTGAAAAAATGGCTCGCAGGAAAAAGATTCATCTCGAACGAAAAAGTGATTACCGAAACTAACGTGTATTTTGAGGGGTTTCCAAAATCATATTACTCAGATGGTTTAAAAAAGTTGGAATATCGTCTTACTTAAATGTATTGAACTAAAAGGAGACTATGATGAGAAATAAGTGGTTTTTGAAAAAAAAAAATTGTTTTTTTTCCTTCAGCTTCAATATTAATACGCCTTCATACTATTGACCATTTCCAATATGTTTTTAGTTTCATACTCACAATATTAGTTTCATACTCACAATAATATTTTTTTCAAATGTTTTTTTTTTCTTATTTGTTTTTAGTATATATAGTTTTTTTTTTTTGTCTTTTATTACACATGTACATATATACATATGTAATTATTTGATTAATTACTTACAACTCGCTCTTTTTGCTGACCTCACAATGCGTGCATGATTATGTTTCAAAAGTTCTTTACAAAGCATTATACAGTTAATTGTATTTATCTCAAGTTTATTCCTCATCTTTGTTTTAATTTAAAAAAAAAACTCAGAAGCTCCAGAACTATGCGGGAACGAAAGTAAATTAAATACAAAGTTAGTGAGATCTCCAAAGCTTTTATGATTACTCCGTTTTCAATAGAGTTAATTTGGTCCCAAAATAATTCATTTGTGTTAAGCGCAGCAAATTCCACTATGTAATAATCATATCAGGGTCACAATCAACAAGGTTGGAAAATGTTAAAATTAGGAGAGTTGCATTTTCTGCAAAAGACGAAACAAGGGTTAGGTGACCAGCCTACCAAACGAATAATGTCCGACCAAATTTGGTCGGAAAAGACCAAGATTTTCTCATGTTATAAGTTTTATTTAAACCAAAAAAGTTCTTTAACTATTAAATACGAAGTAAAATTATCCTTGAAGAAATATTTTTCTTTAATTTTGGCGTACTCGTAGAATGATGGCCAAAAAATCAGGCGATTCCAAAAAGTAATATTTGTTAAAAAATTTAAATACAAACTTACATATATTTTATATTTCATAAGATTTGTATTAATATGCTAGGAAAAAATTGTTTATCTCCAAGTTTAATTTGTCTTTAAAATTTATGCAAATTATTTCACTTCATACTCAACTTGTTTCTCAATTATATTCATTTCGACTCACATTTATTTACATAGAGCTCGTGCAGGCTTTTTGTTCAAAAATATACATACATACAGACATATATATTTTTCTACTCTGTTATTGAATTCTCGTAAGCTTTTTGGTATACAAATTTATTTAAAAGTGCAATTTGTATGTAAATATTTCGTTTATAAATTGTTTAAACAAAACTGAAAAAATATAAATAATATTGTTGGTGATTCTATTCTGTTTTACATTCAAAAATAATGTAACAAGATTTTTAAAATAAATTGAAATCTTAACAAGGTTGTTCTCAGCAGTTACAATGTTAAGTTTCTTTAATACATCTTATTTATATAAAATTCAACTTACAAAATCGAATTCACTTACGTTCGGTGTAATTGGAATATATATATATATATATATATATATATATATATATATATATATATATATATATATATATATATATATATATATATATATATATATATATATATATATATATATATATATATATATATATATATATATATATATATATATATATATATATATATATACAGCTATGGACACATAAATGGCACATCTTACAGAGAGTTCATTCGTATGCTACTATTGGGTAAAAACAATTAACAAGCAACAAGTTTTTAGTTTTTTTCTAAGAGTTATTAAGTATATTTATTATTGATAAGAACTAAAATGAAAATTTATTAGTTAAAAAAAATTTCATTATTAAAAGAAAAAAACACCAGTGAAAAAAAGTGGACACATAAATGGCACAATATCTAAATATAAGAAAAAAATGATTTTAGTATTGAATTATTTGGGTTTTTGGTATGTGAAAGTATTTTACCGTTAATATTTGGTACTGTAACCTTTATTTCCGATGACCGCTTCGCACCTACGATCCATACTTTCTACAAGTTTTTGGCATTTTGCTTTGGGTGTGGCATAGCAAGCTTCTTGCGTGGCTGACCACAAATCGTCCATATTTTTATAATTTTTTTTTCGCGATTACAACCTTGACTTCGTTCCAAAGGTTTTCTATTGGATTTAAGTCAGGACTCTGGGCTGTCCAATCCAAAACGTCGATCTGCTTTGCACTAAACCAATTTTTTATTACGTTGGAGGAGTGTTTGGGGTCATTGTCTTGCATGAATTTCCACTTAATTGGCATCGAATCGAAAGCGTATGGTTCCATATGGTTTTTTAAAATGTCTAGGTACTGAAACTTGTTCATTTTCCCATTAATTTTTACAAGAGGACCTACGCCACGCCAAGAAAATACACCCCATACCATAATGCTACCTCCGCCGTATTTTACCGTCCTCTGAGTGAACCGATGATTGTATTCTTGTCCTTTAGGACGATGTACAAAGGTTCTGCTATCTGGTCCTATTCTATTTATTTTAGTTTCATCACTCCATAATACGTTTTTCCAAAAACTAATAGGTTTTTCTTTGTGCGTTCTGGCGAAGACTAGTCGTTTGGAAATATTCTTTTTTTAAAGGAGTGGCTTTTTTCTGGAAATTCGCCCAAAGAAATTTGCCTCATTTAATCTTCTTCTAACAAGTCTGCTAGATATTTCCGCGCCCAAATATTCGTTAATTTCAGATGCTATCTGTCGTGAGGACTTAAATCGATAAATTTTCGCCATTCTGACAATAGCTCCATCCGTACGCACATTTGTTTTTCCAGGCCTTGACTTTCGAGTTTAACCCTTAATCAATACATCGGGGTTCTCAACACATGATTTGATTGCGTTATACACTTTTTTTCTAAAAACTTTCATTACTTCAGCAATTTCTGAACTTTTTTTTCCGTCTTCATGCAGTTTCCATATTATTCGCCTTTCCTCAGTTGTTGTATGTTTGCCTGAACCCATTTTTAAAAAATTTTCACTCTTTACAATTATTTTTTAACTAGGAAAAATAAGAAGTGGTTTGAAATAAATTTTCGCGAGAACTACCTTCTTTAAGTAAATTGCGCCATTTATATGTCCATAGCTGTATATATATATATATATATATATATATATATATATATATATATATATATATATATATATATATATATATATATATATATATATATATATATATATATATATATATATATATATATATATATATATATATATATATATATATATATATATATATATATATATATATTTATGTGTGTATATATTCATTAAAATGTGTTGCCAAACCATTAGGAATATCGGACGTTGCCAGAATGTTTACGTATGCGTTTACGAAGTGTATGCATCGTAAATATGCATTGCAACTTGCATTTAGGAAGTCGGCCTTTTTTATGTTGGTGCATAATTATAGCTGTTCAACACTAAGTCTTATGTTTTACTTTTTTTTTTGCATTATTTCTTTTACTTAAATAAGATTTCAGTATTTTCTTATATATCAGTTAAGTTTTCGCCATGCCACGTGGAGTTTGTTTGTGCAATATTGAAAAAGGTAAAATTATTGCTTTTCGTGTTAGTTTGCGGGAAATTTCCAGGAGACTAAACAGATCGGATTAGGTTGTCTACAATTTTTTGAAAAACCTTTCAAATTATAGACAATTGAGAAAAAATGCGAGAAGAAAATCTAAACTTACGGAAAGAAACAACAGAAAGATTGTCAATTGTGCAAGCAGTTCGTTCCCCTCCTCACAAGCTATTTTCCTAGTTCTGGTACAATGCACTGCATATGTAGGGGTCATCCCCTGAGTACTGATTCAATATAAAAAAAAAATTAATTAATTAATCGTGCCCTAAAGCAGTCAGCCTTTATAAAAAAGCACAAACTAAAATATGCACCATGTTTGCTTGATCGGCACAAAGAAGCGCGATTGAAATTTGCAAAAAAAAAGTATGAACAGATTGGAATAATGTAAGTACCTTCTTCTACCCAGATGGGTAGAACTGTTCCTGGAAGGACTTATGCAATGACTTATGTATTTTCTTTGGTGAAAAAAAGCAATTTGAAACAATTGCGGACCTTAAAGGTACTGTAGTTGATGCTTGGGAAGCGCTTCCCAAGGAACTTTGTGCAAAACTGGTCCAAAGTATGCCGAATAGAATTTTTGAGCTTATATTGAAAAATGGTGGACCAACTCATTATTAATTTTTAATAATGCCATATTTTAAATGCGGTTATAATATTGCTCAGCTTAAAATATGACTTTATTTACCCATTTTTGTTATTTTTTTACGCATTTTTATTTATTGAATTTGATTATTGAATTCAAAATGAAATAACAATAAGTATTCAAATCTTATAACTAAATTTTAAATTAAAAATTGTGCTTTTTACTTAGTCCGGCCAATGCCATTCAAAAAGTTTTATTATGCAGGAGTTATTTCGATAAAATCACCTATTGAGCAATCTGATGGTGGCAACGGCATTCCTTCTTCTAAGCCGAGTGTGGCGGCCAAAATTAAGTATATTGCGCGCAAGAGGGTTTGGATGAAGTTCCAGTTTACTGGCATACCTTGTCGCGTAATTAGAAAATTCCTCTTTTACCAGCGGAACACTCAGATCTTTATGAATTCGTGATTTTTTTACGTACCATGGAGCTGCAGTAATCGTTCGAAGAATTTGGTTTTATCGCCTTTGAATTTTTTCAATACTGAAAAAATTTTTGTTATACTGAAATAAATTGTTAAGTTTATTTATCATGTTTTCCTACTAGATTTTAATAGTCTTTAAAGCAGCAAAAATCAAATTTCTTTTACTTGTTTGTGAGTGCCAGAAGTTTTTTAAAAATTAGATGCATCTATAATAATGCACCTCAGTGTATATACATATATAAATCTTGCACTCCATGCTTTATGTAACGGTAAACTGAAGCACTATCAGTAGTTATGAAAATGGTGTATTTTTAATCAATATTGCCACTCTGAAATTTGTTTAAAGATTCACCTCTTTCAATTCAAATGAGATTAAACCCTCATTATGGTTTTATAAAAAATAAATTAATTAAAAATACACGTAAAGGTAAATAAACAAAGTTGTAAAAACCAAAAGAAAAACGTTATCCGTAAGGTACTTTCGTTTACAAAGAGCTAAAACATTAATCAATGTAGATATGCACATATTTAAAAAATACGGAAAGTGAATACACTATGAATGACTATTTATCTTAAAAACGACAATCGCTAAAGTATGCCAATTCACAAACCAACAAACAACTCTTTGAAGCAAACATTTCTGCGTATACACATAGTTCTTCGTCTACAGATAACATAGTGACATAAAATTTAGAATACATTTTACGTTTTTAGTCATGATAAACCCCAAGAGGTACAATTTCTGTAACAAATAGATTTTTTATTCAACTACTCAGATGTAAAGGCAGCAGAGCCAAAATAACCTAACTAAGGCAATTGAGTTACATTTGAAAAGTAAAACATAATGCTCCTCATTATGAACTTGAGGCACTCCTAAGTGTGTAAATGGGTTCCTTGCCTATTAAGGTGACAAATTTGTAGCTGAGAACCATACTCATGACAAACCTTGTAAAGAATTTTTCGGAACCAGTTTTTTTTATATAATATTTCCGGTTTAAAAACGAAAGTTTAAATAAAAACTTAAAACTTCAGACCACTGTTGATTTTTAATTCAAAAGTTGGCACATAAAATCTTTTGCCGGAGATCATCATTACTCCACAGCCACATAGCATCGTTGAGGAAAAGAAAAACTGAAATCAATCATCCTCAACAATCTCCCAGATCTTCAAACTTACAAAAAGATTTGGTATTAATAAGATTGTAGTTCCAATAGAAAACCGCACTCCTTGGATGCTGGAACCTAGTACGTTCCTAAGAAATTTACAGAGTATGGACAAAAATTCAACTCCAAAGTCTTCAGACTCTTATTCTCAGAGTTATCAGTAAAATTCCAAAATGAAAACTGGGCTTTCTTTTACACACACGGATTTAAAACAGCAAGGTCTGTTGGAGTGGCTGTTGTCGACGACAACGAATCAATTTGCAGAATAGGTATCTTGCCTCTGGAAGGAACGGTTTTCGAAGCCAAAGCTATGGCAATCCTATAAGCTGTAAAACTCGTTAAAGAATCAAATAGCAAACACATTATGTACAGACAGTCATTCCGTTTTTGACGCTTTGTCTAGTCATAACTTTTATTTAACAGCTTTTAATAAAAATTATGAATAAAGTGAAACTTCTGTGGACTCCCAGCCATATCGGTATTAAAGGTAACGAAGTTGCTGATGACAAAGCGAAGTTAGCTCATTTTCACCTGCATCCAAAAACTTTATGACCAGAAAAGCCATGAGCAACTTAAACCTTGCAATTCTAAACCAATGGCGGAGTTACAATCATGTATACCAATGTATTAACCCTAACAAAACCCCAATTCAACTTCCAATTTCAACTGGTTGGCTTAAGAATAGATTGCGACTAACACATACAAGGTTAACCCACCAATTTCGTATATCAAAAGCTCCCCGTCCCGTCTGTTCTTTCTGCAACAATTCAATTTTAACAATACCTCACCTGCTATCAAGGTGAACTCTTATGTGATCCATCTGCTGCGAATGTAAACAACATATGTATATAAATTCCTACACACTATTAAATTAAACAATGCCATTTAAATAAAATATTTTCCAAATTATTTTAAATATAACAAATAACTTTAATATTATATGATGATGGGTTGGTATCATTCGTCTAGCTCCAGTTCAATCCTGGCCAAGAAATATTTTTATTTATAATTAAAACAATAATTGCCGCGATCAATAACTCTTGATCAAAGAAAGCTGGGGGACAACTAGCGGTTTCACAGTCGCTACACTGCTCATCAGCACCCACTAGGATTCGAACTCAGTACCATGTAAACATGATGTATTAAAAATACATCATGTTTATATATATATATATATATATATATATATATATATATATATATATATATATATATATATATATATATATATATATATATATATATATATATATATATATATATATATATATATATATATATATATATATATATATATATATATATATATATATATATATATAAAAATATATTACAAAAAAGTCATTCAAAAAACCAAATTGCTTATAAGTCCTTGATATACAAGATGGTGCCGATAAAAACTATCCAAATGGCTGAGGATGCTTTGTATAAATGTATAAAATGTTAAAATGTAATAGATAACTTTCTATAGATCATGATATAGATGCCACCTTTATAAAAGCATTCTTACAAACAATATCTCTTGAAAAAGGCCTTTTTCTGCGTGTGAATTGCGAAAAGATATATTTGATAAAATTGTCACTTATATTCAATACTTTTTATTCATAAAAATATGTAAATTATAATTTTAAAAATTTATAGTTAATATTTACATTTAAAAATGCCTGGCAGTGCATAATGTAATGTCAGCGTCTCTTTCACACCTTTAAGGCATAATGACAACAAAACAAACGACACGTATAGTAAAATGGCTGGAACAAGAAAATTTTATAAAAGCAAATATTGATGTACTACATTTTTCATTTTGTATTTTTTCGTTTCAGCAAATTGAATTATTACCCAAATTATTTTATTCAATTCTCATTGTAAATATTGTACGTGTACTTATATTTGCCAATAATAACTACTAATATACGTACATACATATACTACTTCTTAGTAATGCAGGCGATAAATATTGAAAAGTATGTCCTTAGGTAAGTGCAACACATTACCATGTTTTCCCTGGGTACCAAAAGTCACTTTTAAAGGTATTGAGCTTTTAGTTGGCATTGCTACTTAATGTGATGGTGACTATGGCAATCTTATTTGGTTTAAAGTTTTATCATAATAAGTTAGCACCACAAAGAAAAATAGATGTTAAACGAGATGAAAAAAAGGTAGAAAAAAATTAGGCAACTTTGTACATCTCTTTAATTTTTTGCACCGCATTTTGTGTTTTTCACATAGTCGGTAAAGCCGTTAAACTAAAGTTAGGTATGCGTGCATTTTATTTAAATTCCACTTTTGTGTAATTGATATTGTAATACAAACCTTTTATTTTTTATTGTAATCGTTATTGCTGTTTAGAACCGCTTTTATGTCTCTGGACAATATAGTGTGAATATATGTATGTAAAATCCCATAATTGTCTCTGACAGATCAACGTTTTCGAAAAATAACCGTAATGTTATTCGAACCATTGCTGTGATAAATAACCAAAAACTAACAGCCTGTTCGACGATATCGAATGAAAATATATGCGAAAGAAAGCTCACATTCGAATAAATTTGGGTTTGTCTATGTCACTGTTGTTCGTTCGCATAAACTTATGTATTTTAATTGAATTTTAACACATCGTTCGCATAGAATAAAGTTAGAAAAACCCCAAATCGATTTTCTTTTGCCCTGAATGCGAATGCACTTATCCTTTCAACATCGGCGAACTGGCTGTAAATTTCCTCAAAATTCATTTCCACTATTTCAAAATTACATAGGACTATGCTCCAAATAAATACCAAGCAATGCACGATATGAAGACAAACTATATAGTTATTATGGGTTCAAAAAGTATAAATTTCCTTAATTAGAAAATGTTTTCTGGGTATCAACATTATTGATATGTAAGGCAAATATTTATGCACCTAGTTAATCCAGTTGTCCAAAACGCTTTGTTGATCTCTAGGTCAACGTTTTCGCGAACAAACTGGTCACAAGCATGCTCAAGTTCACTAATGTACTGTCATCAAGGCAACCGTAAGGATATGTCTTCCCGTTTGACATTAATAAAAAATTTCTGATATATTAATTTTATTGTATCATATTTTGAGAATTGTCTGAGTTTTGTCATCAACTGAACTTGCGATATTTATGGCAAAGCAGCTTTACCAGGTGGTAGTATAAGCAGAACTGTATTTGCTATTTTTTGAGTAAGATTGTCAAACTTGTGTTTACAAGCTACATAATTGTGACAAAACACATAGACTTTGTTACTTTTTCAAGCAATTGAGAGACATAATATTGACATTTCGCAATTTCTACTAAACGGGTGGTGAAATTTTAAGGGCCGATGTCGATTTTGAATAAAACATAAATTATTTGAGAAGTATTGAAATTTATTTTTATAATGATATTATTGGTATGGTTCAATTATGCATAGATTAAAATATCGGTCAAATAGCCACCGCGATATGGGCGGCCCATCTCTATCGGATGGCTTAAATTTTCGCTGACGCCAAGGCATTTCTATGCCGTTAATATGTTCAACGGCGTCAAATCATATGACCATGATGGTCAATTGTTATCACCACCACGTGCGATAACCCGGTGATTGAATTTGTCATGCAAAAGAGCCACTGTTTTGTTAGCTGTGTGGCAAATGGCACCGTCCCGTTGATACCACATAGGTCGAAAAAGTTCGTTATCATCTCACGATAGCGAACACCGTTACTATAACTGCCTGACCGGCCTCATTTTGCAATTTAAAAAGCGTTTTAAAAAACAAAAGTGTTGAACATTTCTTTTGTCGTTGCCAGGCTCGATATAAGATTGGCAGACCGGTACTGCATAATTTGGCAGAAATATTAGAATATAAGGCGGATTGGACTTGTTCATTCGATCCTCAAATTGGTTCGAATCTACGCCGTTATGGATATGTACATTGCTAGGAAGCATACGAATATCAACCTCAGGAATATCAACACAACGTGAGCTCACTTTTCTTAATAGCTGACATAACATAATGTTACATCTGTTTTAAAATTCACATGGTTAAACTTGACGTGCTTTTTTAATTTAAACGGTTAAGGGAGTTCAGTTTGACTTTAGTCACTTAGCTGACAGTATTGAAATCTCATTTTTGGTAAATTTCAATTGCTTTTTTGAAAGGTTATTTTCACAGCAGAGGTCATCCGTTCCAGTTTCCTTGTCATAAAAGCGAAAAAATAAGCAACTTAGGTGACTTGATGACCAATCTCAAAGTGCACGGATATTTCCCTTAATAATTCGTTTCCAGATCATAGCAATAATTAAAAAGGTATACAAAGTTATCGATGAATTTTTCCTTAACAACTATTTGGTTAACTGAGCACATGTTCAATAGTATGTGTACTTATACGTTTATATGTATGGACTCGTATGTATGCATGTAATTTTTACTACTGAAGGATTTTTCTCTTTCACCTTTTTTCTATTGCACAGAACAAACAGAAAAATAAACTGAAAAACGAAAAACACTAAACCGTTGATTAAAAGCCCAGTTAAAAATAGAAATATATCATGAAAAGAAGATATATCACAACACAAGAATAAAAAGAAAATGTTCTCTTAACACTTAAATACAGACATTTATTTTTTACTCCCTTAAGCTAAAAAAAAAACAAGTAAGAGTGTAGTATATTCGGCTGGGCCGAATCTAAAATACCCTTCACGATAGTCACGAATATGTATAGTATATTAAAAATGTGACCTAAATATGCTCGGTTATATATGAACCGATATCGGATTTTTCTATTTTCTGTATTTTAGTAACCTTCTTTTATAACGAGAATTGCTTTCCAGCAAAAAAAAAAAAAAAAAAAAATTTAATGGAAAAATCGGTTCAGGCTATATCTCGGGTATATATGGACCGATATCGAAAATTTTAATTTTCCATATTGATATAACCTTATATCATTACCAGAACTGCTTTTGAGCACAACAAATTGTTTAAGTTCGCTTACGCGATATTTTCATGAAAAACCCGATTTAGGCTATATCTCGGGTATATATGGACCGATATCAGAAATTTTAATTTTCTCTATTTTCTTAACCTTCTTTTATAACAAGAACTGCTTTTCAGTAAAAAAAAAATGTTACTGGAAAAATCGGTTCAGGCTATATCTCGAGTATATATGGACCGATATCGGATTTTTTCTTTTTCCATATTTATATAACCTTATTGCATTACCAGAACTGCTTTTGAGCACAAAAAAGTTGTTTACTCGGCATTTTCATCAAAAAACCTGTTAAGCTATATATCGGGTATATATGAACCGATATCGGAAATTTTAATTTTCCATATTTATATAACCTTATTTTATTACCAGAACTGCTTTAAGGTGAAAAAAGTTGTTTAAGTTCGCTTACGCGGCATTTTCATGAAAACCACGGTTTAGGCTATATCTCTGGTATATATGGACCGATATCGGAAATTTTCATTTTCCATATTTATATAACCTCATCTTATTACCAGAACTGTTTTAAGCAAAAAAAAGTTGTTTAAGTTCGCTTACGCGACATTTTCATGAAAAACCCGGTTTGCGCTATATCTCGGGTATATATAGACCGATATCGGAAATTTTCATTTTTCATACCTGTATAACCTTATTTCATTACCAGAACTGCTTTAAGGTGAAAAAAGTTGTTTAAGTTCGCTTACGCGACATTTTCATGAAAAACCCGGTTTGGGCTATATCTCGGGTATATATGGACCGATATCGGAAATTTTCATTTTCCATATTTATATAACCTTATTTAATTACCAGAACTACTTTAAGGCGAAAAAATTGTTTAAGTTCGCTTACGCGGCATTTTCATGAAAACCCCGGTTTAGGCTATATCTCGGGTATATATGGACCGATATCGGAAATTTTTATCTTCCATATTTATATAAACTGATCTTATTATCAGAACTGTTTTTAATCAAAAAAAAGTTGTTAAAGTTCGCTTACGCCACATTTTCATGAAAAACCCGGTTTGGGCTATATCTCGGGTATATATAGACCGATATCGAAAATCTTCATTTTCCATACTTATACAACCTTATTTTATTACCAAAACTACTTTTAAGCAAAAAAAGTTGTTTAAGTTCGCTTACGCGGCAATGTCATGAAAACCCCGTTCCAGGCTATATCTGCGGTATATATGAACCGATATCGGAAATTTTCATTTTTCATATTTATATAACCTTATTTTGTTACCAGAACCGCTTTAAAGCAAAAAAAGTTGTTTAATTTCGCTGACGCGGCATTTTCATGAAAAACCCGTTCTAGGCTATATCTCGGGTATATATGGACCGATATCGGAAATTTTCATTTTTCATATATATGTAACCTAATTTCATTACCAGAACTGCTTTTGAGCACAAAAAAGTTGTTTAAGTTCGCTTACGTGGCATTTTCATGAAAAACCTGGTTTGGGCTATATCTCGGGTATATATGGACCGATATCGAAAATTTTCATTTTTCATATTTATATGACCCTATTTCATTACCAGAACTGCTTTTGAGCACAAAAAAGTTGTTTAAGTTCGCTTACGCGACATTTTCATGAAAACCCCGATGTGGGCTATATCTCGGGTATATATGGACCGATATCGAAAATTTTCATTTCTCATATTTATATGACCCTATTTCATTACCAGAACTGCTTTTGAGCACAAAAAAGTTGTTTAAGTTCGCTTACGCGACATTTTCATGAAAAACCCGGTCTAGGCTATATCTCGGGTATATATGGACCGATATCGGAAATTTTCATTTTCCATATTTATGTAACCTAATTTCATTACCAGAACTGCTTTTGAGCACAAAAAAATTGTTTAAGTGCGCTTACGCGGCATTTTCATGAAAACCCCGGTCTAGGCTATATTTCGGGTATATATGGACCGATATCGAAAATGTTCATTTTCCATATTTATGTAACCTAATTTTATTACCAGAACTGCTTTTGAGCAAAAAAAAGTTATTTAGCTTCGCCTATGCGACATTTTCATTAAAAATCCGATTTGGGCTATATCTCGGGTATATATGGACCGATATCTGAAAAAAAAATTTTTTGCCTTTTAGTCACCATGCTTAATAAGTGTGTGAAGTTTGAAGCAAAACGAACAACTTTTGTTTTCAAAAATTTTCATACAAAACTGCAAAAAAAAATGGCTTTTTTCGGAATTTTGAATATATCTCAGCTATACGTGGACCGATATTACTGAATTTCAATAGCAAACCCATGAATCGATGGGGTAAAAGAATGGTGAAAGAAAAAAGTTTCTAAGTCTAATGGTTTTCTCAGAAACGGTATTTCAACAGCGGACAGACGGACAGACGGACATCGCTTAATCGACTTTTCCATTAATTCTGATTCAGAATATATATACTTTATAGGGTCGCAAAAAAAAACTGTAGAAATTACAAACGGAATCACAAACTTATATATACCCTTAACATTTTTGTGAAGGGTATAATAACCTCAACATATATTTAATATATACATTTAATATATATGTAGTAGAATAAAACCTGCATCACGATTTTAAATGGAAAATATATTAAGCAACAAACGAAAAGAAATTGAAACTTCAAGTAGATTGCAATAATTGAAGAGCCAAAATAAATTGGTACAAATCGTATTTTTCTTTGAATCATTAGCGAAATATATAAAAATATATGTAATTATTTCATATAGTATTTAAATCATAAAAAATGTTTGCATTAAAAGTTGTATTTTCAAACATTTGGTAATAAAAATTTTATTTGTAGAAAATTAAGAAAATCATAATTCTCGGCCATAAGATTAGATAATGTTTTAATTCGGATTTAAAGTTAGTTCTCGTACACTTTGCACCGTTTTTGCATCTTTTCGTTCTCAGAACTTCGAAATATTTATATATAAAATGACTATGCAACACTTTAAATACATTTAAGAAAACAGTTGAGCTCAAGAAATTTTCCGTGCAATTTAATTTGAAATTGCGCTTTCTTAACAATGACACTAATGGTTTAACTTGTCATTTTGCTAGGGATGAAAGCCTTCATACTCCCCAGGCAAGCATTGATAAAACCAAGCCTTGGTTGCAAAAAGCATTAAGTAACTGGCGGTCAAACCAAAGCCAGATACTGTTTGTTACGCAAAAAAGACAGGTCTTCGTGTGTCAAGGAACCTCTGCTTTCTGGGACAAGGTATAAATTGGGAGAGAACGGGGGGATCAGCGTGGCTCTCGGGTAGATTCTGCATCGTTGGGCTGTCTACCTTAGTTTGAATGTTTTGGCTGTGGTTTAAACCTAAAGGCGCAGGAAGGGGGAGTTAGTATCCCTGGTAATTGTATGGTTCATGGCTTTTTTCGGGGGCTAACAACCCCCCGAGGCGCTATTGTCTTGGAACAGATACCTGTACTGTAAGGAACCAGTAGTTATGGATTGACGGGTGAGTTGGTTTAAAGGCTGATGCTCTTAGTGGGCTTCGGCCTACCAATTCGTTAAGCCTTGTCTTCTATTGACTGTTGGGAAATGGTATACAAGAGGGATTAGAAGGCCCGAACTCTTAAGCAAAGAGTTTATCTATATGACTAAAACTAATGGCATAAAGTTGCGACCTGTGTGAGCTTAGAAGGTCACATGGAGGCGCTGGTGAATCGTGAACAATTTACTCCGTGGAGTTGCTCCATCATCAGATTTGGCCGACAAGGTTGATGTAAATCAATTTCACCGTTTGTGTCAGGTTACTGCTCCGAGAGGCAGTGAAATCTTTTGGCCATTTGCTTAGAGCAGACATGCCCAGGTCTATGCGCTTGATACTCAATTGTTTTTGTAAAAGCGCTTTGCTATAGGGCTGTGCTCTTTAATACATTGCCAACCATATTACTTCTCTTCGATGATGTGTGCATCACTTTGTAACCAATGAACGGTAACTTACAAAGTGTATGAAAGTAGTATATGTAGTTCCGAAAAATGAATTACGTTCATCTTTTGTATCACATTTATATACATATGTATTTTATTTTTTAGTTGTAAATCAAATGTTCGTCGGCTTTGTCAGACTATTCATACGTTGCAAAAATTTTAATTAACAAAGTTAGGTAAAAGTGCTAGAAAACAATTTAAAAAAAATACAAGAAAGATAAAACATTGTGAAAAAATAAAAGAATGCAGTTAACAAAAAACGGAACAAATTTATTTAATGGAATATTCCCAAAAAAATGAAGTGCGCAGTACGTACGAGCTGCCTACTGCCGGCTTACAATGTATGCGAGATTGTATTCGAACTGCCTACTTCCGACTTACAAAGTATGCGAGATTGTATTCGAGCTGCCTACTGATAGCTTACAATGTATGTTAGGAAGTAATGAGCTTTTGTTGGATGAACACCACACTAGCTCGCTTACTTTGTGTGCAGGTGGTAGGCGTTCACTCTACAAATGCGGCAATGAATATGAAAATGTATACTAGGTTCGTATATGAGATGGTGTGCATTACTGACTTACAAGTGTGCATCGGATCATCGCTTCTGTAAGCGAAACTTTGGCCGCTGGGTATTTAATGGAATATTCCCAAAAAATTGAAGTGCGCACTTCACTACGTACGAGCTGCCTACTGCCGGCTTACAATGTATGCGAGATTGTATCCGAGCTACCTACTTCCGACTTATAAAGTATGCGAGATTGTATTCGAGCTGCCTACTGATAGCTTACAATGTATGTTAGGAAGTAATGAGCTTTTGTTGGATGAACACCACACTAGCTCGCTTACTTTGTGTGCAGGTGGTAGGCGTTCACTCTACAAATGCGGCAATGAGTATGAAAAAGTATACTAGGTTCGTATATGAGATGGTGTGCATTACTGACTTACAAGTGTGCATCGCATCACCGCTTCTGTAAGCGGAACTTTGGCCGCTGGGTACACATATACTGCGCTCAGCACTAGCAATGAAAAATACACAAACATCTTCGTCTTATATATTTTTTTTGTCGTTCTTCACTGTACACACACAAGAGCTAAGCAACAACACTTTCGCATGTTTTGCTGGTAAACATTGACGACAGCGATTATCAGTGTGAACATTGTTTTTGTACATTGTTTTGTTTTTTATAACAAAAAATATTAAATGTATTGTTGTTTACTTTTCCATATAGAACCAGTGGTTTAGAGAGTAACGAATAATGCTTGTTCACCAATTAAAGTAATTAATTTTAATAGAAATTCCTGTTTGCAGTAAGCACTCAAGCACCTCCCGAACTTGTAAGAGTATCTGAAAGTATGCTAAAGATATTCTACCGACCACTTAAAAGCGTTTTGGCCGATGCAAATATTAACAAGTATCTTGAACCGGATATCATTCCACTTCTTATCTTAAAGCATTGTTTTTCATACTGTACATCTTTTTAGCATACTGTAGCATGTGGGTGAAATCGCATTGGGTTGGAAGGTTTCTAATTTAACGCCAACCCTTACGCTTTCGAACGTAGTGAAAAGTATGGTTAACTACTATCTTGGCCGTTAGTATTGATTTCACAGGGGTCGCTCTACTGACCATCTTTTGGCATGATGCAAATTTAACCATCATTTTGGTGAAAGCAAAGTGGTGGATATCTAGAGTTTTATAGAGTATGGCATGGTCCCAGTGAAATTTTTGTCACATACATCTTCGATCTACGACCATTGACAATGTAAGCGTGACCCATCCGAAGTCTGTATACAATTCCTACTTACATTTACACAGCGATGGCCTAGGCCGTAAGATACATTCAACACTGTATACATTGTAAGTGAAGATTGGATGAGTTCAAAACTATATTATTAGCATTTGTTCTCTTCTTTGCTTCTTATGTACATTCAATTTAACAAAATGAGTAGAAAAATACTAATCTGAATCGGATCCCAGTGAACTTTTTGTCACATACATCTTCGATCTGAGAGCATTGACAATGTAAGTGCGACCCATCCGAAGTCTGTATACAATTCCTACTTACATTTACACACCCAGTGAACTTTTTGTCACATACATCTTCGATCTAAGATCATTGACAATGTAAGCGTGACCCATCCGAAGTCTGTATACAATTCCTACTTACATTTACACAGCGATGGCCTAGGCCGTGAGATGCATCCAACACTGTATACATTGTAAGCGAAGATTGGATGAGTTCAAAACTATATTATTAGCATTTCTTTTCTACTTTGTTTCTTCTGTACATTTAATTTAACATAATGAGTAGAAAGAGAATAATCTG
Source organism: Thecocarcelia acutangulata (assembly GCA_914767995.1). Classification (NCBI taxonomy): domain Eukaryota; kingdom Metazoa; phylum Arthropoda; class Insecta; order Diptera; family Tachinidae; genus Thecocarcelia; species Thecocarcelia acutangulata. The sequence continues at coordinate 104,964,226 of OU612094.1, read as the reverse complement.
AATCGAATGCTAGTTTTTTGTTGTCCTTAACATGTTTATTTTGATTTTTTCTGTTGACACAATCGCTTACAATCGGATGCTTTGCAAATTGTAATAAGTTGTGGACTGCTGGGCAGCGATGGCCTAGGCCGTAAGATGCATCCAACACTGTATACATTGTAAGCGAAGATTGGATGAGTTCAAAACTATATTATTAGCATTTGTTTTCTTCTTTGCTTCTTATGTACAGTTAATTTAACAAAATGAGTAGAAAAATACTAATCTGAATCGGATGCTAGTTGCTTGTTGTGTTGGATGTGTTTATTTTGATTTTTTCTGTTGACACAATCGCTTACAATCGGATGCTTTGCAAATTGTAATAACTTGTGGACTGCTGGGATGTTAGTTGCTTAACATGTTTATTTTGATTTTTTCTGTTGACACAATCGCTTACAATCGGATGCTTTGCAAATTGTAACAACTTGTGGACTGCTGGGGTACAATACTTTCAAATCTCAGTACTTCTAGTTCGGCTTTCTCAGAGAGCACGTTATAAGAGTTATTATCAACTCTTTTGTAGATGACAATAGCATTTGCCATTCGTACTAATTCGATGCCAAAAGACAAAGTATGAATGCCTCACTGAATACTGAATGACGTTTTTACAATATACGAAAGGGGTCATAAAAACGGGGTCGACTTCAATGCTCGTAAGTTCCAGCGTTGTAAATTAACACGCAAACGCATGACCAGGAATGATACTTTATATATACTTATGGATTGTATAGATATTAAGGAATCGGCTGCGGTCTTGGATTGAAAATTCAATATGATGTGTGCCGGATGGAACACATTTTCATGTCTTATTAGAAGCATTCAAATGCTTTGGATTCTATGAAAATGAAACAAGGTGATAAAAAATAAAAATTTAAGCGGGTGTGATTTTGTTGAAGACTTTAATTCAAGTCTACTAGATTTTGGAAAATAAGCTACATATAAAACATAAAACACGGAAGACACAAAATCTTATCCCACTTAATTTAGTGTTAAATGAATTCACATTTTGGCATATGATTTATTATGCTGGCATTTAAATCATAAGTTAAAGCTTATGATTATTTTATTATGCACATATCACGTTCGTTAAACAAACTAAAGAAAAGTTCGCTGTCATTCTGTTCAGTGTTCTCATCTTTGCCATTTAAAACATTAGTTTCTTATTAATATTTTAAAATATTTTATTGTTTTCATTTGTACCACTCACATGTTTAGTTAGTTATAACATACAGTTGACAACATTCTGCAGCCTCAGTTGTCACTAGGAGTATTAAACGTTTTTCTTTTTTTATTAGTAGTAATAATATTTGAAACATCACGTGTGTTTTGTAAATTAAGCAATTTCCTTTTGTAAATGGATTTTATTTTAGACGTTTACATTTCATATTTACCTGATGTAAGTAATACAATTCCTAAAAGAGAGAAATAACTATTTTTAGCAACAAATAAAAAAAAATAGTTTTGCAGTTTTATTATTACATGCAACCAAAAACGCACGTACAAATATTTTTCGCCCAAATAAACACGAATATAAGGTAAAAAAATAAATATGACATGACATCAAGTATTACTACATACACATGGTTGTTAGTAGAATTGTTTTGTTGGGGTTACTGATTGGCACACCTTATTTTCGAAGAAGTACGATCAGAGCCATGTTTTCATAATTCCTACAGACCCGGTTTGTTGAAATATGCGTACAATTTTTCCGATTGTGAGCACATTTGGTCAATTATACATTTTGAATTCAAGGCTTATTTTCGTAAAAGGCTCCAACAATCTTAATGCGCTGTTTAATTGTGTACACAGTTGAACAGTTGTCTTCACAGTTGAATTTGTGAAACAAACAAATGTAAAAAACAGAAAACTTGTCTTGGTAAATAAAATAGCACAAATAAAATGAATATTTATTCAGGAGTCTAAACAAGTAAGAGAGGCTGGGCCGAATTTACTTCAATTTTAACTAAATATGCGCGGATATATATACATGGACCGATATCGGAGATTTTCATTTTCTGCATTTTAGTAACCACCTTTTATTACCAGAACTACATTTAAGCAAAACAGTTATTTAACTTCGCTTATGCGACATTTTCATTAAAAAATTGGTTTAGACTATATCTATACATATATAGACCGATATCGGGGAAATTTTTTTTCTCTTTTAATCGTCATTATTAAGTTTGAAGGAAGAAAAACATTATTTTTTTCAAAAAATTTCATACAATAATGCCCAAAAAATAGTTTTTTTTCAAAATTTCAAATACAATGAATCAATGGAGTAATACAATGATGAAAGAAAAAAGGTTCTAAGTCCAATGATTTTCTCAAAAACGGTATTTCAACGGCCGACAGACGGACATCGCTAAATCGATTTTTCTATCAATTCTGATTCAGAATATACATATATATATACTTTATAGGGTCGCAAATGAAATTACAAACAGAATCACAAACTTATATATGCCGTTAACATTTTTGTGAAGGGTATAAAAAAAAAACAAAATCAAAAATTCAATAGACATTGCACTGTTAATAAACTATTGCGTATCCGCTGCTTCACCGTCTCGCTTAGTGTCTGTTACACGATAGCCGAGTATTTCATTCTCACCATCAGTGACCAACAAGAAGCCTGTTTAAAACGTTTGAGTGTGACGTACAATTGCAATACAAATATAAAAATTGGTTTGCACATTTTTCTTAGCACCTACAAAAACGTGAAGTTTTGAACTAGTGGCCACTGTGTTTTCATCCAAAAACCCTCTAGCTTCAAACCAAATTTTCTCTAAGGCATTATTGCTCTGAATAAATAACCGTGTACTTATAACCTAAAAAATTAAAAGGGTGTTTCATTTGCAGCGGATCGATGTTGGTATTTTTCAGTTAAGCTTTGTACACACGGTTGTCAGATGTTACAATATTGTAAGATCTGGCAACATGCTGACAATGTAGTGATAATGAAAAATTGTCCCGCAGAAGTAAATTGTGTGTTCAGACGATCTTAAGAAAATCGTACGATTTCATTGTCAGACTATGGTCTGACAAATAATTCATCTGACAACAAAAATTGTCAGTTCACACGGTTGTCAGATTGTTAGATGAAAAAAATTGCCAGACATGTTGTAAGGCATTGCCACTTATGTATATCAACAACCATCTGTTTGGCAGTGTTGCCCATCAAACTTTTTTCTGACAATGATGCCATTGTCAGTTGCATTAATTTTATACATCTGACAATTAAAACTGAGCTCACAATACCATCCAATTATTTGGCAATGCCGACGAAGAGTGTTCTCACGATTGTCAGATGGCTGACAACATTGTCGTCTTACAATTGATTGACAATGGTTTTTCTGACAACGTTGTAAGTTAAAAATTGGTAGTTCACACGATTGTAATACATTTTCAGATAATTTTACTGGCAATATTGTAAGATCTGACAACCGTGTGTACGTAGCTTTACTGATGCCAAAGCACCAGGATTACACAATCGAGTAGCACGTTTAAATTATAAAACTTAATTATAAAAAATTTGTGTCCGTTGGTACAAACTTTACGAGTGTCCACTGGTACCTATGCATTCCCAAAAAGTTGTTAGTTGATACGAATTTTGCTTCCATGATGTCATTGCCTCATTCTTTTTAGGTGCGCCACGGTGGTGAGTCCATAACCGTATGCGGCAAGCGCTGCCGAATAATCGATATATGTAGTTAAACTCAAACCGAAGTCGCAATCGACCGATACCCTTAAAGTAAACGTATGCGGGGTCATTGCTAAAAATCAGCCGAATCTGTAACACAAATAAAAAATATTTACAAGTGGAAAATTCTTTTTTTCTTAAATTCACCATATTAGTGTGACAAAAGTTCAATATGGTCTGAACATTTAAGCGCCTTGACATTTCATACTTCAATCATTTTCATCTTATTAGCAAGAGATTCATTTTTAGGTGTTTATCCATGAGCTTTTAAAATAAAAAAAATAAAAAGGATATAAAATCATAAAATCTAAATGTATGTCTCATGTTTTGTCAATTAATGTTGTTGGCGTAAACTTGTTGGTGCCTTCTAATGTCTGGAAAATATTTCAAATTTGTATATTTTGCAAAAACAAAAATTGTTACATGACAAGCAAACAAATTTAAGAACGACTTATTATTTCGATACAACGTTTAAACATATGTATGTACATTCACAAGTATGCTGTGCATGTATATATATGTATGTACAAGCTTGCAAATTTGATTGTGAAGAAATATTCGCACTCATAAAAAAAGCATCATTGGTGACGGTGGTCCATAAGCAATATGACATCAATAGTCATCAGTAATGTGAAAACTGACATCAAGCTTTGAAGCTTGATGTCATATAACACTTGTTATAAATGTACACGTACGTCCACATAAAACTAAAAACATAGTATCAAAATAAATAAAAAGACATGATTTAAACAACTCAAAATTCCCATTAAATCAATTACCAATGATTTTATTTTCGCTGCTGGGTTCACATTGTTCCGTTCTTATTGCTTGTTATTGTTGCGTTCTTATTGTTCCGCAGGCATGTGTGTGTATGAGCGTAGCAATTACATTTGTACATTTGCGTCTGGAATTTTCGTTAACAAGAAGCCTTACGAACAATATAAAAAGTGATAAAGAAGTATAAATAGCAGGTAGAACATTGGCAGAGTTTATTTTTGAACGGTGTGCAGTCATAAGTAAAAGGACTAAGCAAAACTAGCATTTCAATATACAGTGGTATTATATTTTAATAAAATTCTGATGTATTTAAGTACTGTATAACAAACAAATATCTGTATCATTATTTCATTTGCAATTAAAGAATCGGCAAAAACATTATACAGATATGTTTTTTTTCATGTTATTGTAGAGCATTAACAAATTGTGGCTAAAACTTAAAGCTTTCCAAACATACAGCAGAGCTTAAAAAATGTAAGTATCTTTTATTCGAAAATATTTCAACTTATCTCTAACTAAAAAGCAATTACGTTTCTACAATAAACTTAAACATATTGAGCACATTTCTTTGTGAAAAGAAAAATTTCCTGTACAAGCAGAAACATACTTATACTCGTATAAAAGCAATTTCCGTTGAAAACATACACACATATGCATGCATGTGTAAACATGTCACCTTACAATTGCATGTTTGTGTTAGAAAAAAAAAAAACTTTATTCTTTCTAATCCATCTTTTCTTCACCCACTATTCACACTAAAGCAACTTTTATAAATGTTGTTAATAAGAGCATGTTACTCGTAATGGCAGTTGACTTTTTCTGATTGTTTCATTTATTGGGAGAACAGCAAATTCTTGTTGTTTTTGCTCTTTGCCTCCCAGTTATAAGCATTTCATGTTATAAATTAATGTTTCTTTTATGTCTGTGACATATTTGAGTGAGTCCTGCCTTCGTACTCGTAAATAAATAAAACATAAAACTTAAGGGCTTGCATTTATAAAATTTAATGGTGAACCATTTGCTTTTTTTTTGTGACATTATACATGTGAGTATATAAAATATTTTGCTTCATTTATTGATAATATATTAGTACAATTTAAATCACTTGCTCTTAAAAAAATTAAAACCAAACATTAAACAGTGAAGTCGCGGTAATATGAACTAAAAGAAAATTAATTGTTTTAAAGAATTTTACTTTTGTTTTTTTTTTTATAAAAGATATTGCCAGTTTTCCTGCCATGTCACACTCGATGCTTTTTTTAATGGTATAAATTCTAAATTTTTCTCTTATAAGTCAAATAATACTATATTTAGAACATACAATACACAACAAAAAATGCTACATATTTCAGTATTAGGACTTTCAAGATAGCAATTAAATATGCCGTTTTCACTGAAAGTTCTCATTGCAGCGAGTTCACTGTATATACATATATTTTATCATATTATATAATTAATTAATAATATATATTGTAAAAAAATTTTACTTGAAGAATTCATGTACAGAAAATATTATGGTTTAATAACGACGTAATGAATGCAGATCATATGTGAGCATTTTAGATTTTAAATTTGTTGGTGCAGACTCCAGTTTACTTAATGGTGATAATTTTTAATACCGAAGCGATGATCCGTCTTACACATATAAGATAGTAATACATATATGAACCAAGAATATATTTTCATATACTTTGCTGCTTTCGTGGTATCCACTTTTACATACTACGCATAGTACGCGAGTTAGCAGTGGTTGGAAAAACACTTAGTAAAATTATTACAATTGCTACAAATAATTTTAAAATCAAAGTTGACCCGTAGAGAGCCATTATTACCAACCTTTTCATTTATCTTTTGAACTACTATTAACTTGATGTGCAGAAGCTCTGGTTTCAGTAAGATGACGCAAAGTGTTATACAGCTCATGTCAGAATTGATTCATTTAAGTTGGAAATCGCACGGTTTCACGAGAATCGATTTCCAAGATCATGCGATTTAACGCTGTTAAACTATTTTCTGTGTGGATATGCGAAATCTAGCTAGTCTACGCCTATAAACACGAAATGATTGACCACTTGAAGGACTACATTCCGTGTTTAAAAATCATCGAAAATTGGACCGCCAGACTATACTACGTCCAAGCTAGCAATGTCGGTCGTATGTCAGAAGTAATTTTTAAATATAACGTCAGAAGATTATCTTTCGAATAAAGTAAATTCCATGGCAATTAAAAAAAATCATCTTTGGTGTATTCTATTTTAAAGTTCTATAACTTGATAAAAACACCCTATAATACCATATAACTTTATAAAAACACCCTTTATATTACTGTATATTGACTTGTTTTTCACTTTTTTTTCGAGTTTCAGGGTATAAAATTAAAGTAATCAATATTGAGTATTTTTTTCAAGCAAAAACAATCGTGGAACGAAGAAACCATGAAAACAAAAGAACTTTTAATTTGGAAAATTGCTTTAGTCTTGTCTTGTAGTCATGAATTTTCGTTGATTGCTGGTATTTTTTAAACAGATTTTTCCACTGAATTATCTTTTATAAAACTGCAGATAGCAAAACAAATGTTTTCTGTTTTTGCCGACGTGGCGAAAATTTAATCAAAATGCTTTTCGTGATTCAAAAATTATAAAATACATACACGATCTTATGAAGCGAAACGAGGGCATTAAAGCACACTCATATGACATAAAAGCACACTCATATTTTTTTGTTAGATATATACCAGCATAATATTAAAATTGGTATTCATTTATATACAAAAGTCAATTTAATATAGCTCGTGTAAAAAATTTTCTCATTTCATTGCACTAAAACCACAAAAATCTGATCTATTGGGGTGACATATTAATATACTCGTATGCTGATACAAAAGAAAAGTTGCAAACTAGATAATCGACGAAAAGTCATCCAATTCAAGTTTGAAATTAAGCTTGAATTAATTGCATATTAGCGTAATTAAAGTAAAATCATATATTAAATCCGAGGAATACAACTTAACCAGAAAAACATGTTGCTATCAACCAATTTTAAACCCTGAAAATCGCTCTCAATTTGAAAGGGTTTTAGTTATGACTACGAGTATATATTTGCGCACGTTTATCTTAAGCTTATCAGAAATTGCAGCTCCCCCTGCGACCTTCTTGGTTGTTTTAGCAATTTAACAGAAATTTAACACTAGCCTCTTCAACACTACTACCTCAATATTACGATCCCAGATATGACAATATTATATGGTTGATATGACAATATTTTAAGGGCAAAATACTATTGTTGAATGGTTGAACACAACAACATAATATGGTTTCAATCCGAAATTTATTTACAACGCTTAGTACAGCCAAAAACCAAAATTATACCATTTAACCATATATTTGGTAAAAGTTATAATTTTTATATCTTACCTAATATTCTTATTGTTGAAATAAAAATATAACTGTCATTTCCCACCATATAATATTATCATTTCTGCCCATATTTTTGAAAAATTATAAATTCTATTGTCACGTAGTAGTGTTGAACGTCACTATATTATATGATTATATAATGAAGAGCCCTAAATATAAAAATGCACATAACATCTTTAATTAAAACAACACTTTTATAATTTATTCAGTTTATTTTTATTAAAAAAAAATTGATTACAAGGTTGTGTCCAAATTGGGTGCTCCTGAAAGATGGAAGTACATATGTATTAATGTTCCCTTCGACCAAATAAATGTGTAAAAATACACATACATTCATGCATTTGTCTATGTACATAAATTCGTATACAAACCTCCAATTTTATGATCAGTTTATCCAATTAATAAATATTTATATCATCTTTATTATTTTTATTATTATTACTATAAAAAAAACACACACACGCACACGAATAAACTGATGGTTTCAAAATTGAAAAAATAAAACAAAAATATGTATGCATATGATTAACAACAATAGTTAGTTAAACGGATATGTGTTGTAGATACATACATTGCATAAAAAAAAGTGTATTATTGTACATAACAAAAGCTATTGTTGCATTCAAATTATTTTCTTAAACATTATTATTGCATTTAACCATGTTTTAAAATTATTGAAATATAACAATAGAAATATGGAAATCTCAACACTGGTATATTTATAGAGGATTCAACTATATTAAAAACCATAGTATGCCGCTACAAGCAACAATACACATTATGACAGAGTAAATAGTAATGTTGCTACAACAATATTCCAAAAAGATTTTTCTTTGTGTGTGCAATCTTGTCCCAGAATGAACAGCAGGTAGGAAATGTGTCAAGAGCATTGCACAAATATTAGCAAAACTCTGCTGAAATCAAAATAAAATTAAAGAAAACCCCCGTTTTTAAAAACAGTCCGTTATTATATATACTAATATTCTAAAGAGGAAGAGTTTGTATGTTTGTAAGAGGTAATATCTGGATCCACTGGTCTCACTTTGAAAATTATTTCAACAAGATGTAGAACAAATCCTTCTGACGGATTACAATGCTCAGGTTTGGGTCAGGAAATGGTAAACCACCTAAACTCAGGATATATTTCTTATTGTTTCCGAAGAAATCTATTAAATCAACAGTTTTAGGAATCAAATAAGGAAAAATGAAACCCGCCAGAACGCTTCCGCCCAACAGCTCGCGTGTCTCTCCGCATGTGCATCCAATGACTAAATGCGAAATATCTTCTTTCATGAATCAGTATCAATGAAATTTGAATATATATTTTCAAAACTAAGCCAATCAGTTTCTTTTTATTTTGTAGCAGAGTTGCCAGAATGAAGATTTTGCTTTCATTTTGAATATTTTACAAGCAAATAAAATTTAAAGATCTTTTTCTCAAGATGAAGACTTCTGAAAACGTTTGAACTATTTTCAATTATCTATGAAAGTTTATTTTCTTTAATATAAAACAATGTAAAATAATATTGTACCTCTCGGTTCTAAATTTTGTGCACAATACATATATAAGTATATATGTTCATAGTTATATACAAATATACTTTTTCGGAAAGGGGAGAAAAAATCAAAATACACGTGTATCAGCGATTTTCATGTACACGTCAGAATTGTTTTTTTATGTAAAATATAAAGCTCGTAGTATCCGTCTGCCTGTGTGAAAGACTTTGGATAAGTTTTAACCCTTTTTCCGTGATCCAATCAAGCTGAATTTCTGCAGACAGACTCGTGGAAATATTCGTATTACGTCAAATATAAAAAAAATCGATTTTTTTGATCGATTTTCTGACCTGTACATGAAAATCGCCGATACATGCTTATTTTTATTTTTTTCTTCACCTCCACCACTGTTTTGCAGTAAAAATTTGTAAGCACTCAGTCGTGGTACAATTATTAGGTGGCAGCATTAGGAGTTGTTGTACTAGATACATAATATTTTGTTTGTGTAAAAATCCCGGAGGCAGTCAAAAACATGTTTGCAAAACAAAAGAAAATGAAGAAACAAAAGTGCATATAAAGGAAATGAACAACAAAAATTAATGTAATTGTAGATAATTATTTTCATAAATTGTGTTCAATGCATTTTAAGCAATTAAAATATTTTTAAACGCCTTTTTTATTGTGTGTCTTTTGCATTTTTTCTAACTGTTTAGAATCTTATTATTTTGATATAAACGAATACTGTCTTATAATCATTTAAAACAAACAGAACCAAACAGAAGTAGAACCATTTGAAGAAGAACAGAAGTAGAACTTCAAGCATTGAAGTAATGTTCTACTTCAGTTTTGTTTATAAAATTTATTGTTGTTGTTGTTAATAGTTTTTTTTCTAAAGCTATGTACACACGGTTGTCCCGCAGAAGTAAATTGTGTGTTCAGACGATCGTAAGAAAATCTTACAATTTCATTGTCAGACTATGGCCTGACAAATAATTCATCTGACAACAAAAATTGTCAGTTCACACGGTTGTCATATTGTTAAATGAAAAAAATTGCCAGACATGTTGTAAGGTATTGCCACTTATGTATATCAACAACGATCTGTTTGGCAGTGTTGCCCATCAATTTTTTTTCTGACAATGATGCCATTGTCAGGTGCATTAATTTTATACATCCGACAATTAAAACTGAGCTTACAATACCAGCCAATTATTTGGCAATGCCGTCGAAGAGTGTTCTCACGATTGTCAGATGCCTGACGACATCATCGTCTTACAATTGATCGACAATGGTTTGTCTGACAACGTTGTAAGTTAAAAATTGGCAGTTCACACGATTATAATACATTTTCAGACAATTTTACTGCAATATTGTAAGATCTGACAATCGTGTGTACGTAGCTTTAGTATTAAGCACACATATGCAAGACGCAGTATGCTCAAATGCCAATGTGCTTTCTGTGATTCATCGTTTATTTACTTTATTGTGATGTTTTGTTTGGGATTTTGCTGTGAAACAGAATTCAAGTACAGTCAAACACTATCGTGAAAGCGTTTCAAAACTATGAAGTGTTTGTTCTGTTTCTAAATGTTCTATAGATTAAATATTATTAATATATTATTGAATAACATATTAATTTTCCTGACGGTGATAACAAATTGTTATCGAAATATTGAAAATAAATACTGTTGAATTTTTTATAAAAAAATAAAACGATCTTTAGCTCAAAAATAAGATATATTTGCTTAAACAAGATCAAAACTTAAATATCAAATATGTTCTATAGATTGTTTGCTTTGTTTTACGAATTGTTTTGAATTACGGTGCTTGGAAATACTGCACATTAGTGAGCAGTGTTCTTTAGAACATTCTGTGCAGCCTTTTAGTAAACATAAACCACTTTTGACACCCTCAAGTATATGACACAAAATATTATCACATGCATTAGTGATCCCACTTAGTTAGTTGCACCATGCACTCAGTAAAAGCACTGTCACTGTTTACTCTCTTTATTTGTGTGCACACAAATAAAGAGATTAAACGAACGACATTCAGTAAAATGCAAAAAAATAAAATAAAATGTACAAATGTTTGGGTGAACGAACAGACATAAATAGAATTTCTGAAGAAGTAATAATCTGCAACTGCAAGATGGTTTTACTTTGCGCATATCATTTGGCGAATATTATTAGTTTCAAATCATACCAGTATTGTACTCTTATTGTTCTTCATAAATTAAAATGTTAAAATTTTGGACTCTCAAGGGAAATGAATACTTGAATACATATTCTAAGACAAAAAGTTGTATTTAATTTTATTTGGTGCCACCAAAAATTAAAAAAACGCATCGAAAATTAAAAAGCAGCCGTCGCGCATCGACTTATAATTTTCTTGCACAAAAATATAGAAAAAGCATCAAAAACGGTGCGAAACGCACCCCGTTGATGACGTTGGAACGAACGAATATGTTCGACAACTATACGCTAAATGTAATTCTGTGAACGAATGGCTTCGATATCTGGCGTTTCTTTATTTCAGAATCATTTTAAAGGCAAGTCGAATTTTAATTATGATAAGTAACAGTTCTCTTTTGGACTGCACAACAAATCTGATTAATTGGCTGGTTACTTTATTGTGAAAAATAACTTTCAATTGCTAAAAAATTTAGAATCTGCATTTTTCTTTTCTGCTTTACAAACTTTCAATAATAAATTTGAAATAAAATATCATTATTATCTCCATGATTACAGAAAGAAAAATATTTGTTTTTTTTTATTGTTTTCCAGTGTCATTAAATGTGTGGTCTATTGTCTTCTATTGAAATTGATAATAATGAAAATCATACAATTACTCATTCATCTATTCATTTTTCTTCTCGCAAACCCAGTGATACACTCCCATCTATATATTCGTACACATTAAGATGCAGCATTTTTGTTTTAAAACAACAACATGAACAACAACATAATGATATGGACTTCATCCTTCTCTAAAAAATGTATTGAGTTTTGTGTAGAGAACTACTTAAATGATTTTCGAGATGTTGTGTCAATGATAATGATGAAATGATGATGGTGATGATGACGATGACGATAATGAGAGGGATGAAGAATGTGATGCTGCTACTGATATTCAAGGGTACGAACACACAACAATTTTTTTAATGTTCTTCATTTGCCAGATAATAAAATGTTGTGTTCAAATGCAAAATGTTACAGCAAAATTGTCTCAATCTCTATAGTATTTCTATATAGTTTATGATTTGTTACCAAGACACTGTGTATGACCATGGCATACAAAAAAGAAAGAGATATGCTTAGAATATAAGAAGCAACTGCAGCAACAAAAGCAATAAAAAACACTTCAAACTAACAGCTCAAGTGTTTAAATATGTAAAGATTTTGATGAATAAAGGATTTTATTTCTTTTTGCTTTCTATTCTAAGGTTATTTTGAGTGCTTTTGGCTGCAATGAATGAGCAATTATCGAATCAATATTAGGAGATTTATAGAAATTGTTCATATGAAATTGTGTTTTGGTTGTTGTTTCTTTCGCTGCAGAACATGCTTGTGTGCAACTGCCACTGTATTGCAAAGCAATCAACCTACAAAAGGATATGATGTCAAAGTCATAGTCATCATCGTCATTATCAATATCATGGCATTATTATATATAATGTATGGGCTTACATATTTATCATTTTTGAAGTATATTAGCATATTATATAATATGTCCTAATATAACAACTGTGTTTAAACAAAATATTAGTTTCAGTGAAATTATGAATTATGTCAAAAGATGCTTAGTAAGGCCAAGGTCAAAAATAAAATGAAAGACTTTGCTTTACACATACATATGTATGTATTCTTTTCACATTAAATCATAAAGATTTATTGAATTGTCTACATAGCATTGAAAAATCGTTTACATTGAAATATAATATAGGACTTTTTGTATGTCTTTATACCAAACACAATCATTTATAAAAATGTATATTATTTCCCGAGAAAAAAGCTTTACTCCAGAAATAATTCCCAGAAACACACAATTTAATAATGGCAATACTAAATCCAACTATCTTGATTGTGCGTGGAAATAAAATCACTAGTCATGAAATAGTTAAAAATGTAAATTTAAAGAATAGTGAATAGCATAGCTATGTAAAATCTTGCTGCACAAATTGGAATTGTAGAAGAACAGCAATGAAGTGACAACGGGGAATCTGAGTGCAATCTACTTAACCTGAAACATTCATAATATTTGTGGCATTAAAATCACTTTGATTAAGAAAATGATTTATTGACTATATATCATAATATAATAACACATACTTTTCATTATCTGCCATACCAAGCGTTAGAGAAACATTTGCACTTTGTTACAAGGATGTGAAACTTTTATACGCCTGTTCGAGTTATCCGTCAATATGTGTCTGGCACAAGTTCAACCCTGGCTTTCGCCAAAAATTATTTTATTTTTAATTAAAACAATAATTACCGCGATCAATAACTCTTGAGCAAAAAAGACGGAGAGAATAATTTGAATACACTAAGCTAGAGGACAACGAGCTGTTTCGCAGTCGCTACACTGCTCGTCAGCACCCACTGGAGCTCGAACTTGGTATCATGTAAATATGATGTACGAGTATTTAACTAACTCAGCCACCGAGCTCTTATTTATTTTTTCGTCTATATGTTTCTTATATTGACCACATATATAATTTTTTACAATCCCACTTGTTTGTACCGCATTCTGCTGTCACTGAACAGACAGTTATTTTTTATTTATTTACCAACGTACGTCTCTACTCGTATGTTGATAGTCTCTGTACCGTTGGATATACAATTACAACATTTTTGATAGTAAATTAATTTATTGTTTTGATAGTATATCTGAGATTTTTTGTTGGTTAAGTAGACGCTATTCCTACCGTTTTTCATCTGGTCGCTGCTTGAAAAACTTGGATTCGACATTCCATGAAATATTTTTGTAAAATCTTATTCGTGTCTTAATGTTTTTTCTGGCAAAATCGAAACCGAATTTAAAATTTAAAATTTTTTTTTCCGTGCCATGCATCCACGAAAGGCATTTTCATTAAGCCTCCGTCGAATAGTTCTAGATGATATACGGATGCCATATGATAACTCTAAATCAACTTTTAGCTGTTTAGAGCTTTTAACTCGATCAGCTTTAGAAGGGCACTCACGACTATTCTATCGTCTCTGGCTATGGTTTTACGTGATTTGGAGGCTCTGGGTACATTATTTGAGTTCCCAATTTATCAAAATGCTTCATTGCATTATTCATTTTTCCTCTAGAGCAAATAAGTAATTAAGAATATGTATTCACCGACTTCTCGGAGTCTCATTAATCTACGCAGAAAAAATTATAGTAAAAATAAAAATAAAAATAAAAATAAAATCAACAAAATTTTTGTTTGAAAAATAATTTGTATGCATATACATAGGTATCAAAAAACTAACCTTGGATATCCTATTTTGTTGTTGTTTACAAAAATAGTTTTTTCGATCAATAATTATTTTTGCTAAACTTTTGTTTGAATTCACGAATTCCTTTACAGGCCCACATTCAACGAATTCCGTTATTGAACACGAAAAAAAATTTTCTGTGTAATGAATGCCTACCTTTCTTTTTCTTGGTATACAATTTTACGAATATCATTTAAAATCTATCAACAAATTGACGCAACTAAACAAAATTAGATATTAGAATCACTTTATTCAAATAGCAGAACTGAAAATGTTTTTTTTTTTTTATAAAATTTTTTGTTGAACTTTATAATTTTAAATTAAAAATTTTTTGGTTTGTACATATGTACATCGGGTTTTAGTTCAAATTTTTCCTTTCTTAAGTTTTGTTCTTAAGAAGGATTTTGATGAATATAGATAGAGAATGATATAGATAGAGAATAATTAAATAATAGAGATGAATATAGATTATAAATGCTCGGTGGCTGAGTAGTTAAAGCAGCATGTCATGACCCGAGTTCAAATCCCAGTGGGTGCTGATGAGTAGTGTAGCGACTACGAAACAGCTAGTTGTCCCTCAGCTAAAGATTTGATTATTATTTTTCTTGTCTTCTTCAATCAATAATTATTAATCACGGCAAATTTTGTTGCTAAAATATATTGTTACTTTCGTTCAATAATTCTATTTGCTAAATTTTTATTCCAATCCACGAATTCCTTTACAGGTCTGCACTCAAAAAATTTATTACTTGATTCAGCAAATGTCGTTATTGAACGTAAAAAAATTTGCTGCGTATACTTTGCAGGCGTAAGGCCTTGGAGAAATGCTTATCAAAAATGCACTTTCGTTTTTGCTGCTACTAAAAGCGTAAAAGTATGAATATATATGTCTGGCCAGCACTGCTGCATACCACAAAAAATAGATGCCATGTTTGCTTGTTGTTGGAAAGAATTTCATTTAACAACAAAATTTTCTTTGAGTCCATGAACTCCTTTACAGGTCCGTCCGTATGCACACAATTTATTAAGCGATTCAACGAATTTTGTTACTAAGCAATAAGGAAATTTTTTTTTCTGTGTTATACCATCTCCACTATATAGTATAGCAAGTGGTAAACGTTGGAAGAGAGACATTGATACTAATATACATCAGAGATTTGTATCTGTATGATAACGAATCAAATGGCATTATTTTGCATTTTCCAATTAACATCAAAATGATGGATAATACCAATGCCTGATTCATATCAACGAAGCTGCTTTTAATAAATGCATGTCACTGCTTGCCATTTCAGTTTATTCACAAAATCAATAAATCGGTATGACTGTTTTGAGTATTTTTTCAACAAACCTACTTTAACTATAATGCTATTAAACATTTTTAAAGCAAACTTAAGTGGTTTATTTCAAAACTTATTTTAAACCTCCTAACAAGCAATGGCTATAAAAAAAATCTATGAAAGTGCCAAGAGTAGGGTCGGGGGATGGTAAATATTCAAACTCAGACAATATTTGTTATTATATTAGAAGAAATTTATATTGTTTTAAAAAATTTTTAATTTATGTTTTACAGAAATAAAAAAAAGAAAAAGAAAGTTCAAATAACGTAAAACCTCTGTTGAACCACACCAAATATGCCTGCAAAATTGGCATACGGTTGCGTTTGAGGTCGATGATGAGTAAAAGCGGCACCCATCTTGTGGAAAGCTTTGTCATACGCAAGTGTGCATTCAATATTGAAACCAGTGAGCGATGTGAGATGCATATGACTTGCACTATCTCCCCTATTTTCAATCTACGATCAGTTAAAGCCATATCGTAGGAGTTCGGCATCTTCCTTATTTGTACCGCCAGGGGATGACCCCTACATATGCAGTGCATTGTACCAGAACTAGGAAAATAAGTTGTGAGGAAGGAGAAAGCGGGAGTAGTGTTTGTGAACATTTGACTTGAATTTTCCAACGTTATAACAGACAGGAAACACTTCTGCAGGTAACTTGTTCCACAGACGAAGCGAGCGGCTGAAAAAACGAATTCTCTCTGTAATGCGTAGTACGATTCCCCAGGCAATCAACCACAAATGGATGAGCTCTAGACGATGAACGCGTGCTACGTAAAAATGTTTCGGAAACAAGATCCCTAATCTCGTCAGAGCAAAATCCATTGTAGTAACGATAGAACAGAGTAACGCACATCGAAATTTAATAAACCACTTCTTTACTATGCAAGTGGATGATGTAGAGTCCCCGTAATATTTTGTCAAGCTTTGCCCTTGGTTTGAGTGATGATTTTTTGTGCGCAGAAAATAATGCTTAATGAGCACACAAAACTCATTTTTCTCATTCTCTTCTAAAAACGTGCGGGGGCTTACTGTCCACGGCGGCAAAACATATGACAGCTTGTTCAAATTTAGACAGGACTCCTGTTGACAGGAGCAGTGTTGCCTTTTCAATTAAGAGGCGGAAAATTGAAAAAGTTACGAGCTTATTGATGTTAAAAAACATAACAAAAGCATAGTTAGTATGAGTGAAGTGAATCAACTCTAGCATATCTCGGTTGTAATTGATTAGGATTGATTTTATTAAAGGTTTTGTATGTATAACGAAACAATTTTGTATTCGTTTATGTATAATATTTTTAACAATACTTTGTGTTTTGAACTAATTTGTTAAATGTTAAAATGTTATTAAAAGTAAAAAATTAAGTTTGCGTTTGAGAATCTTGCTTTAAATGAGAAGATAAAAAAACAGAAAAGGGTTTTTAAAAAGGTTGAGTTTTCAATTTTATCCTAATATAGGAGTAAATTATTTTCTTGCTAAAATAAATAACAAAATATTATATTAATTTTGTAATTTTTTTGTTTTTTTTGTTTTTCAGGTAAGAAAACTGATTGGTTTTGTTTGTAAGTATAATACCCAATAATGATATGATTAATATATGTATGTGTGTATTTTAATAGTCAATTCGATAAAAACTTCAATCTTTTTAGCAGGGGTTTTTCATACAAAACTTGAAATTATTTGTAAACATTTGTAAACGTTTGTATTTTATGTGAGTACTTACACAAAAAACAAGAAAAGATCAAGCAAAATTTACTTCAAATGGCGTCAGGAGTATATTTTACAAAGTTTTTGTAATTTAAAACAACATCTAAGAAAAATGTAACTGTAAAAATGTATGAAGTAAATGGTGCAGTTGTATAAAGTGTTCTATAGCATGTTGAGGACTTGCCAAAAACCTACCATGCACCAAAATTATCAGGATATAATGTACGGCAGCTTTAAGTCTAAACCTCAACCAGATAGTTTAAGCCAAGACGCAAGCAAGTCCCCCACGACCAACGCTAAGTTGATATGTAAAACAGGCGCCTCCTGGAGAAACACTAATTCTCGTTCTGTCCCACATGCTGGGACTTCCTTGAATTGTATATGCTACAAAAAATCAGGGAATGCCTCTATGATCCAGAAATCAGAAAAACGCCAAGGCAAACCTGCTTACGAAGGAGGATATATTTAACAAGTAATAAAATGGATTCTTTATCACTGCAAATACGAGGAAATATTGAAAAGACAAATAGAACATTTGTCAGAGTTAATATGTTATTATTAAATAATAATAAATCAAAGTTTATTCGATTTAAACCGCACACGATAAAGAGTGATCAACTTTTGAAAGTTCCAATAACTGAATCTCAGTCTGTCAAATATTTGGAATTGAATTTTTTGGATAAATTGCAATGGGATCGACATATTGATGCAATTAAATCTAAAATAACATCGGCTGTATTGCGCAAGTTCAGAAAAAAAAATTTACCGCTGTGCCAAGAATCTGGTATATTATAGTCTGGTTCACAGTCATCTAAGCTATCTTGCAATAGTATATGGGTACAAAAATTATATTAAACTAAAGTCACTTCAGTCAGTACAGAATAATGCTAAAATTGATATATGACCTGCCAGCAAGATACCACACATTGCCATAATATTCTTCCAGTTAGAGGAATGTATAAAATGCAGATACTTATATTTATTTTTAAATCCATTAAACGAATTGGAAATTCTTCAGTATGCTTCCAAAGTAAAGCACATGTGACAAGTAGTGATGCAAGAAAACGAAACAATATTGGGCTAGTTAGATGTCGCCTCGAGTTGTCGAGACAACGTATACGTTTTGCTGCTCCTTATAGATTTAATAAGATACCTATATCTCTACGGAGTAGTTTGTCTATGTCTTTGTTTACAACTCAACTTAAACGAGTATTTCAAATACCGCCCAGACCTGGATTTAACAACACTTGTTGCTTGCTGGGTATCTTAAATATTACAAATGCCTACATTATATTTTCACGCCTTCAAATTGTTTTGAGTGTAGTTGTGCTGCAGTTTATAAGTTGATGTTTATGTCTTCACGTTGGTGTGTTAAATTTTCGTGTGGGAATTTAATGCCTTCCGGGCAATAGCACTTGTGAAGCAATTATTCTTTTGCTGTCAGCAACCAAAGTGTTTGTGTTTAAGTGTGTGCTGCTTAACTGACTGAATGGAAAAGTGTTTTCTTTAATTTTCAATGATTTTATTGCTTTTTGTTTAATAGGAAAGTGAAAGAGGAATAATTGTTAAATGAAATTGTTACATTCAATTGCAAAATAAGTAACGGCTGCCAATGTTAACTAGCAATTCAAAGATTTTAGCAACCGAGAAATGTTATTTATTCAATTCACCAGTTATTGTAGATACACTAAGTCGCCGGATTCTAGAAATTATGCTGCATCATTTTCTTAAACGATATATTAGAATTAAATCAGAGACGGAAACCCTGGTTAATCAATTAAGCAAATCCGAAAAATAGTCCATTATTCAAAAAATCTTAAGTTAATCCCACTTAACTTCATTTTTATAAATACTAAATCTATTTCGAGGAAAGATTACCAAACCCTACTTGAGATCTCTTAATATTATACGAAAAATGAAAAATTTATAGGTGTAAAAACTCTAAGATCTCGTAAATATAATTTCATTTTCATATTAGTGAATTCTGGTATTGTGCTTCTGTTATCTTTCATAATATTAATTGCAAGTTCAACTGGTGCGCTAACAAAAGGTGAAACAATAACTAAAGAAACCAATTTTTCATTAAATTAAATTCTAATGATTTTTTATTTTATCTCAAGAAGCACATGGCTTTTCGGGGAAGTTAAACGTGATCCCCAAAAAGTGTGTTTAGCGTTATATTTGCCAGCACAAGTAATTAAAAAAAATGTGAATATTGATTTTCTGTTACTAAATATCGAAGGCGGTGAATAAATCCAGGAAATAACAACTTTGTCATGAAACCTGTTCAGTGCATATATTTGTTGCTTGGAGATACTCCTCACATGCTTCGTTTAGCAAATAGTGCTTAATTCTGTTCACAAGATCTGCCACGGGGATCTTTAGTGTCATATAGTATGTAGCCATTAATTTTGAAATAACTATTAGTTTTCAACTGCTCAAGTTCATTTTTGTACTGGTGGATGCCATTTGCGTTCCAGAATCATATATTTAAACAAATCATTTGTTTAAAATTGTGTGTATTTCCTACATCATGGTTGTAATAGGAACCGTAAATGTGTTTATGGATTCAACAAGAGTCTGCAGAGTTGCCTCAAGATTGCTAAAATTTTGATCGGCGTTTTGAGACTTGGGGCCCTGAGCTAAGTTTTGTATATCGAATTTTTTCACATTAGCGTAAGAAACTTGTTTAGAGCTTTGCAGATTAATATGGCTGGTGAACTGGCCTATGTGGGGAAAATTGTTTGTAGAAATGATATTTGACTGCTGGGGTTGCTTAGCAGACCTGTTGACCGTTTAAAGTGAGTATAGACTGGGCAGCACCTGTAATTTCCAGTATGATTACCGCCACAGTTACTGCATTTTTCACACTCGGGTCAGTCTTTGACTTCTTGTACTGTGATGTGCCGTGAAGTTCGCCACATACAACACAAACTGCGGGCAATTTACAATACACCTAGTGTGGCCAAATTCTTGGTAACTTAGGCAGTTAACGATGCAAAAGAAACTTGAGAGTATAAATTGAATGTATTTCAATCTTCTTTATGACAAAATTCCCTGGTTCCAGTGCAACCCTAAACATGGGTTGAGAATATTTTCACGGTTTCTTTATGACAACATCCCCTGGTTTCAGTTCAACCCTAAACATGGGTTGAGGATCTTTCCTCGGTTTCTAAGGTTTACTGCGCTTTTAATTTTAAATCGTTTGTCTTCCAATCCAGTTTTCACTTCATCAAGGGTCCATACCTTTTATAACGACCTAAAGATCTTTAGCACTTTCAAGCTGATAAGTCTTAAAAGTATATTTTCTCTTTCCACAAATGTAGAGACGTGTATAAATGAAAAAGCTTGTTTTTTGTGCTTTGACAGGTATTATTTGAGCATTTTTCTTTTTAAATTCTCAGTAATTTACTTAGACTGTTGAGATATAAAGTTGAATGTTTGAGAATATCTTTTAAAAATTGCCAAAGTCTATTGATGATTAGGGTAGCTCCTATGAAATGTCGACATATAGACAGCTGGGAAACATAGAAAACAAACTGTTTATAACCTTTTGATTGGTATCAATGTTAGAAGCTAATATAGTGAATAAAACTCAATTATTTGTTCATAACATTTAACTTTATTAAATGTTAATATATATGTATTACAGCTTATTAATATAACTATCAATAACAGCAACAAAGTGAGATCTAGCCCTTTTCTGTTCATCTACATTATATACAGTTTTAATAAGATCTTCACCATCCGCAAAAACTTTCTTAATTGGAAATTCACTTTTACATGATAGTAAAGAATGGTTTTGTTCTATAGATAAAATCCACTAGACATCAATAGGAATATCTAAATCTATCAATAGAAATTAAACTATTTGTTGTTGGGTCGTATGTATACCTTACTTCTTCATTGCAAATTAACAAAACAATCATAATTCTTGCTACGTAACCAAAGAACAAATTTATTATTGCCATGACGATATTCTAGATTCTAGGATTAAGTTCTTTAAATAAGTAAACAATAAACTAATTTGATCTTTATCACTGTGGCTATACGTACGTATATCACTTGAAAATATTCTAATCGCAACATACTATTGTTGAATTATATCGTTATTGCTTATAATATGATATTGTTGTATTTAAAACACAATTAATATGACTGACGAGAGTTTAGTAAAAAAAAATTCTGGTACAAAATTGTTATATTATGAAGTCAAAATAGCTTAAATTATAATTACTATAGTTTTGTCGTACTAAACCATAATATTATACGAATCATCCATACTTTTCTTTCACATAACTATATTACTTTTGTTAAATAACCAACTTATATCATAGATAGCTTTATTGTAGTAGAACCAAATATTTGTCATAATTAAGACATACACATACACATGACAATGAATTTTTGTTTTATTAATTTTTATTTTCGAAAATCATTTTCTTTTTAATTTAAAGAGATACGGTTAAAGCTACCTTACATCTACATATAACAATTTATCAATTTATGAATACGTAAATGATTTGGATTAAATTTTTAAAACAACAAATTACAACAAATAACGAGTGATTTTTTTTGCTATTATCTTTTTGGCAACACTAGTTTTGACAGCTCACGCACATTTTGTATCTTGTGTCACTGTCAAACATCTTCAGTTTGGTCTATAATTTAATCATAAGTCGTCTTACAAACGAACAACGCTTGCAAATTCTTGAATTTTATTACCAAAATGCGTGCTCTGTTAAGAAAGTTCATCGCACGCTTCTTCCATTTTATGGTCAGTTTAATCGACCTACTGAGGCTATTGTAAAAAAATTTTGCACCAAATTTACATTGTTGGACATTAAACCACCAACACGCTTACGTAGAGTGTGAACTGAAGAAAATATCGCAGCCGTATCGGCCAGTGTTGGTGATGACCCTGAATTATCGATTCGGCGCCGTTCGCAGCAATTGGGCCTCTGTTACTCCACTACGTGGAAAATTTTGCGGAAGGATTTGGGTGTGAAGCCTTATAAGATACAGCTGGTGCAAGAATTGAAGCCAAACGACCTACCACAACGCCAAATTTTTGGTGAATGGGCTCTTGAAAAGTTAGATGAAGATCCACTTTTTTATCGAAGAATTGTGTTCAGCGACGAGGCTCATTTCTGGTTGAATGGATACGTGAACCAGCAAAACTGCCGTATTTGGAGTGAAGAGCAGCCAGAAGCATTGCAAGAGCTACCAATGCATCCACAAAAAACAACCGTTTGGTGCGGATTATGGGCTGGCGGCATCATTGGGCCGTATTTCTTCAAAGATGATGCGAATCACAACGTTACTGTGAATGGTGAGCGCTACCGTGCGATGATAACAAACTTTTTTTTGCCCAAAATGGAAGAGCTTGACTTGCATGACATGTGGTTTCAACAAGATGGTGCCACATGCCACACAGCACGCGAAACAATGGACCAATTGAGAGGCGAGTTCGGTGAACAGTTTATTTCACGCTCGGGACCAATCAATTGGCCGCCCAGATCGTGCGATTTAACGCCTCTAGACTATTTTTTGTGGGGCTATGTTAAGGCTAATGTCTATAGCTACAAGCCCGCTTCGATTGACGCACTGGAAGCCAACATTGCCAACATTATTCGTGAGATACCGGCCGAAATGTTGGAAAGAGTATGCCAAAATTGGACTACTCGGATGGACCATTTGAGGCGCAGCCGCGGCCAACATTTGCATGAAATAATCTTCAAACATTAAATTATATCGACCCAACTATCGATCCAAATAAATATTTCATGCATTTTTCTGTGTTTTTTTTTTTTTAATTTCCGATAGTTCTTATAAAATCACCCATTATATAGCATATAGTATATTTTGATAATATGTATAAAAGAAATAAAAATAATTGGAAAAAAGCATAGGTTAGGTTAGGTAGGCAGGCCGCTGGGTACCCCGGAATAATCTAGGTTGTCCAGCTCACTTGGGTCCTGTAGTCGTTCCCTTTGTGATTGCCTGAAAAAATAGGATAGTGGAGTGAAGAAAAGAAGTTATAGGAATATAGTGTGAGGAACGGATGGGCGGTTGTGGAACGGAGAGGCGGGAACCTTTTAGTGTAGCGTTACATGCTGCTATACTAGCCATTCGCAGCTTCTTATGAAAGAGGCTAGCGCGGTCGGTTTGATCGAGGCCAGACAAGATAGGCTATTGAAGCTCCGCTCGCCTAAGTGTCTTAGACGATGATGCTCCAATGCCGGGCATGTGCCGAGGAGGTGAAGGATCGTCTCCTCCTCCTCCTCGTCTTGGCAGCTTCTACAGAAGTCGTTATGGGGTAGTCCTAGTCTCCTAGCATGGTTCCCAAACGGGCAATGGCCAGTGATGACTGCTACAGTCACTCTTAGTTGAGATCTGGGCAGTTTTAGTAGCTCCCACGTTCTCTTAGAGTTAATATGCGGCCACAAGTTCCTTGATATAAGGCATGTGGGCTCTGTGAGCCACTTTTTTTGTGCACGTTCCAGTGTGTGGAGTTTTATTCTTTTCCAGCACGCTGTTAATGGTTGTCCGCAAAAGGGGTCTATATCCCTATTTTCTAGGGCTGTCCCTTTTTTGGCTAAGTCGTCGGCGATGTTGTTGCCATTGCTGGACCCATATCCACGTACCCATTTTAGGGTTATGTTAGAATGTCTCGCCATCTTGTTTAAAGATGTCCGGCATTCCTGGACTAGACTAGAATTGGTGTATATTCCAATCAGGGATTTGATGGCGGCTTTGCTGTCCGTTACTATCATGATATCCCTACCGAATATCTTGTAAAACGTCAACCATCTGGCCGCTTTATTTATGGCCGATATTTCAGCCTGAAGAACACTGCATCCATCTGATAATCTAAAGGATATTTTAGTGTTAAATTCTTCTATGTAAACGCCACCCCCAACCCTTTCCCCCTTTCTGGACCCATCCGTGTAGACATAGAAGTATCCAGATTCTAGGGGGGATTCCTCGATTTGGTAGCCAAAGCTCCTTGAGAGGAATGGTTTTGGGATGCAGTAGTCAATTAGATCGGGGATTAGGTCCCTTCCAATTTCCAGTATATTGGCATGTCCCCACGGTCTGTGGGTCCATGCTCCTGTCGCGTTCAACCTGATCGCGGCTTTTAGTGCTATCTGCCTGGCTTCTAAGTCACATGGCATCCAGCTCATAATTGCAAGAAGTGCTTTGGTTGGAGTTGTCCTCATGGCCCCTGTGGTCAGTATTGCCATGATTCGACTGACTTTTTCAATTTGCAGTCTATTGGTTGCGGAGTCCAGTGATTTCCACCATACTGATACTCCATAAAATATTATCGGTTTTATAACCATGTCATAAAGCCACACAACTCCTTTTGGTTGTATGCCCCATGTTGAGCCTATTGCTTTTTTACATAGATAGATGGCTATTGTAGCCTTGGTTACTCTAGCCTGTATGTTCTCTTTCCATGATAGTTTGCTGTCAAGAATGACGCCTAGGTATTTTGCCTTATTCGATAGGATAAGTGCGGTGCCATCCATTTTTGGAGGTGTGAAATGTGGAATTTTATACTTCTTAGTAAAAAGTACGATTTCCGTTTTCGCTGGATTTGTCTTTAGTCC
Organism: Thecocarcelia acutangulata; assembly: GCA_914767995.1. Lineage (NCBI taxonomy): Eukaryota > Metazoa > Arthropoda > Insecta > Diptera > Tachinidae > Thecocarcelia > Thecocarcelia acutangulata. The sequence continues at coordinate 104,938,648 of OU612094.1, read as the reverse complement.
GCATTGTACGCTCCATTGACTTACCATCTTCAGAGCGTATTCCAACTGCTCTGTTATGGTGTCTAAACGGGTACCAGAGACTGCAATCGCTACGTCATCGGCGTAGGCTACAGTCTTCATCTTATTATTATCTAGATCTTTAAGCAGAGTATTCACTACAACATTCCACGAGAGGGGGATAGTACCCCTCCCTGGGGTGTACCCTTGCATACTTTTCTCGTAATTCTGGAGTTCCCCATTGTTGCAGTTATAGTTCTGCGCTTTAGTATGCTCGTAATGAGCATGATTGTAGGTCGATCAACTTTCAGACCGTCAAGTGCATCTATGACCGCCTGTGTCTCGACATTATTGAAATCACCTTCAATATCCATGAAGGCCACTAAGGTATAGTTTTTGTATTGATTGGACCGTTCAATATGACTGACCAAACTATGTAGCGCCGTTTCAACTGATCTGCCCTTTGTGTAGGCATGCTGAGATGGCGACAACTGGTTTTTGCTTATATTGGACCTTATATGTATATCTATGATCCTCTCTAGCGTTTTTAAAAGAAAGGATGTCAGGCTAATTGGCCTATACTCCTTTGCTTTAGTATGTGACGTTTTCCATCCCTTTGGGATGAAGATTACGTTACTTTTGGTCCATTCTGTTGGAATGTACGACCAGTTTAGGGCTGCTCTATATATCTCGAGGAGCCAGGGTGTGATCAGATCCAGATTATTCTGGAGATCTGCAGGAATGATTCCATCCGGTCCTGGTGATTTGAACGGCTGGAAACTCTTGATTGCCCAGTGCAGCATCTCTTTTGTTATAACCAGATATACTGCATTCCGGGCGTGTGGCAGGGGAGAACTATCGTTCGCCCTCAATGTCTGATTACCCGGAAAATGGGTGTTCATTAATTCTTCAAGCGATTCCTCGCAATTTGTGGTCCAACATCCATCTGCCTTTTGTATTAGACTTGGGATTGTCGGTTGTTGGAAAAAAAAGCATAGACTCACATGTCAACGGAATTAAAGCAAATTTCCTCTTTGATGTTGAAGTATCCATTAGCTGCAAATAAATAAAAATAGTTATTACGTCTTCTTGCACTTCTAATTTTAAAAGTCACATATGGCCATAATCATATGGTCGGATGTAGCATAGTCTGATCGATCGCAACAATAACAATAACATGGTTGACCATAAGAACTTTTAATAGCATGGTTGTACGGATATTCGTAAAAGTTCTGTTGCATACATTATATACATAATATATAGTTACTTACCACTGGATTTTCACTCACAATTACATATGATAAAAACAAGTACTTTGACATCGTAATTTCTATTTCTATTTGTTTTTTTTTTTTTTAATATTCATAAATGCCAAACTTTTTGAAATTGATGGAAGGTAATAATAGAATTATAGAAATGCAAATGATAACATATTTATGTTAAACTGTGATTAAGTCGATAATACACAAATTTTCGCAATAACACACAATGTTGTGGAGTGTATACTAACGTTACTTTAACAATATTTCAAACTGTACTTTCTTTGCGTGTGCCTGTTTTTCTCTTCATAATCAATTTCCGTAAAGAATTGCACTCATGTAGTAACAACTTTAAAATACTGTTAAATTATGTTCAGTCCATTATATTTTCACATCGAGTAGTTGCTAACATAACTTATAGAAAAAAAAACAAATATGAAAATGGTTTAACAATGTTTTTTCACGCTTTACTACAACCAACAACTGAAATCTGTTTTCCAAATTTCGTTTGCATGTTTTTAATTAACATAAAGAATGTGTGATTTGTGTACATTGCTTTTTTTTTGAAAATTAATTTCAATCGTTGCACGAATTAAATAATTACATTTTCTATCAACACAATGAGCTGTTCATTCTCCAGCTGCAGTTTTTCTTTACAAATAGCTAATGTTACTATATTTTTAACCTGTGCAGTGCTGTTGTAATTTCCTTAACAACAAAACCAGAAATAAAACTGCCACAACTAGTTCAATTACAAGTACTTTATGCCGACAACATAATATCATGAAACTTTCTAGAAGGACTCTTGAAAGTTCTTAATCGAAAGAATTTTTCTGAATGTGTGCTTGTGAGAACATTATCCTGCTTCCTTAATATGGTGTTTTAATCACACATATACATACTTACTAACCACCACACAAAAGTATTTTGTACATTTAAAAATACTGGATTGAAACGTTGCATGTGATGCAATCATGAACTTAATTTCAATTACTAACTAAGAAAAGAGTGGGACAATTTTATTATTATTTAAAGGAATTTCTAGAGAAATGTTGTTAGGTTGAGGAAAATGTTGTGGTTCACGTTCAAGTACATAAGATAGTTCATTTAACTACCACAGTGCATCAAAGAATGGAATGATGATTGACTGAATATTTAATGTCGATTGGGCAGTTGTTCGAAAAAGTTGGGAAGTCTACAGAATGTATCGCGAAAGCTTTACTAGAAACCTCTAGATTCCAATATTATTAATTGTGTAGAATATTTGTTATCTGTTATATCTGTTATATATTTTATATTTTTTAATATATTTATCAATATCATTATTTAGTTACTCGTTTTCAAATATTTTTCTCTAAGTTATGTTATGGAGTTTTAAATCAAGTGTTGTATGTATATATTGCTTCTCAAAATATTCTGCAAACAAACAAAAGCAATCCCGCTGGTTTTTGGAAAATCTGTAACTTCATTTTTGAAATTCAAGAACATGTTTTCTTATAAATTTGCAAGCTTACCAATTTACACATTCTTGGCTTTTCTTTACGAATACACCAAATTATTTAAATCTACTAACAATCTTTAGTAACGGCACACTCCGATTTAAATTGGTTTAACATCTTAAAGTTATTTATCAAAGTTTCTAAACTTATGGTCCAAACTTAACTGCTCACATACTTCGCGCTAGTAGACTCATTGTATTTACCCGGTGATTAAATCTAGCTACACTGTCAGGTATCCACGATAAACATTTTCACAACTCTGATCTGTAACAGATTTTGCCTTGGGGAAGACCAAACTAGAGAATAAAGGAGAAGGCGTCCCTCGTTTGTTGCAGCAAACAAAACTCTAGAAAGCCGCATAATTTATATTGCGTTGGACTTCCCAAAACACGTGCCAAAGGTTAAAATTGAGAGAAGGGAGATCAGTTCAGGGGAGTTCGCTTACGAGCTGACGCTCTTAGTGGGCTTCGGCCTACCAACTCATTAAATTTTGTTTCCCATTGAATGCTGGGATTGCTCCTGAACAAGAGGTTGCCCATATTGTTACAAATATAATGCAAAAATTGCGACCTGTGTGTACCTGGTAAGCCTGGTACACGGTGACGCTGGTGAATCGTGAATAAATCACTCCGTGGAACTAGTCCATCATCAGATAGGGCCGTAAAGGCAGGTGCTGATGTAAATCTTTTTCACTCTCTGTAAATAAATCGACATAATTAAATCAGGCTTAAGCTCACTTTCTCCATTTTCACATGCTTATAACCATTTCACCAATTGTTTCGGAACCGGTTGTTCATATTCGGTGCACGTTTTTACCGTAGGACGTGTATCTGAACTATTAACGGTCATTAGCTTTCGTGCGAAAATTAAGTTGCCGCATTGGTGATAGGCAAGTGGAGGAATTTTGCCGATTCCCATAGCCGATTTTGGTAATTCCCAAAAAACTCGGAATCGGTTTGCTAACCGGTTTTTCGTATTTGTTCATTCGCTATAGTGGGAAAATTAAAGTTACCGTTTTGCTTCTGAGAAAGTGGGATAACTTTGGCGATTACTGTAGCTAATTTTGGGAATTCTGAAGAAACTTTGAACCATTTCCCTAAACAATACCGAACTAAAAAGTCAAATATAAATATATTTAAAAAAAACTAAAAAACAGGCTACGATATCAAACTAAAAAGTAAGAAATAATTTTAAGAATGAAAAATGATTTGAGTTTTTGCACTATTTTTATTTCATTGTTTCTTTTTTGTATTTTTTTATGGAGAAGTTTGACACATTATATGTATATAACTTAACTATATATTATTTTAATAAAATATCACCAAAAGTAATAACAGCTTCATTACCATATAACTTTTTAGTAAATTAGGGAACAAGATAGAATATTTTTTTATATATCCTTATTGTAATTTGGTTTTTTAAACCAAATAATTTTTCGTTGAAATTGAGAAAATTTCGTATGAAATCGAGTGATTACGCGAAATATAAAAACCAGAAAATTTCAAAGTTGAATTGGAATCAAGGAATCCAGTTTTAACTCAAAAGTTTTAGTTTCAAAAAACGTATAAAGTTTTTTTTTAAGAAAAATATTCACTGAAATAAGAATCATCTCCGGAGATATCAAAAAATAAGACAAGTCGGCTTTTTCATTTCATAGAAAAGCCGCATTAGTATATCAGGCAATATACAAGCAAACAGCTTGTGAATAAATGGTTTCTTGAAAGTTGCAAAGAGTTCGGGAGTCTAATCACCGCATACGATATCGAATTAACTATCGTATCGAATAACATTACCATACGTCTAGATTATGACAAACGATGCATATCGGATCGTAATTTAAGCAAAATGTAACAGACTGAAGATCATATGTTTCCTAAAAGTATGAATGCAACAAAGAAATTGTTTAACTTTTTTATATTATTGCAATTTAATTCATTCGATTTAATTCAGCTCGATATCTTATGCGGTGATTTGGCCCCAAGTGTCAATTATCAAAACTAGTATTGATATGTAACAATGTACCTTAATACAATCGTTTACAAACGTATTTTTGATACACATATGTTGCGCTAGTTATATTTGTAGTATATAGTATACATGTTCTGGGCCTAGCACATAGATGGCGCTAGTTTTATTGCAGTCACCTTTTATTCAGTTAATAGTAATCTTCAAAAAACAGCTGTTTCATGATATTCTATTCATTAGTTTGTTAGAGTGACACTACTTTTGTTATTTTCAAAACAACGAATCATAAATAATTTCGTGTTTTAAGTTTACACTGCTTCTTGATGAGGAAAAAATAACGTTCAAGCGAAGCAATGGCTTGAAAAGTGTTATGGGGACTCCGTTGCATCAGAAACAACAACAAAAATGTTGGTTTGCTAACTTCAAATGTGGTCATAGAGACACCGATAATGCAGAACGCAGTGGACTTACAAATGAGGCGGTAAGACCAGAAAACATAAAAAATATCCACAAAATCGTATTGAATGACCAAAAAGTGAAGTTGCGTGAGTTAGCTGACATCGTAAAGATATCAAAAGAACGTCTTGGCGTTATGTTGCTTGAGCATTTGACTATGAAAAAGATCTGTTCAAAGTAGCTCCCGCGTTTACTCACTGTTGACCAAAAACGAGGACGTGTTGATGATTCTGAGCAGTGTTTGGTCATGTTTAAACGTAACAAACCGGAATTTTTGCGTCGATATGTGTAACAATGGATGAAGCATGGATCCATCACTTTACTCAAAACTACCGTTATCTGAGTGGACAGCTACTGATGAATCTCGTCCAAAGCGCCCGAGAGCGCAACAATCGACTGGAAAGGTTGTGGCCTCGGTATTTTGAGATGTGCGTGGTGTAATATTCATCGACTATCTTGAGAAAGGAAATACCATTAACAGTGGTTATTATATAGTGTTTATAGTGTTGTTGGAGCGTTTGAAGGTCGAAATTGCAATCAAGACAACGCACCGTGTCACAAGTCAATCAAAACAATGGCAAAACTACATGAATTGAATTTCGAATTGCTCCCACATTTACCGTATTCGTCAGACTTTGCCCCCAGCGACTACTGCTGAAATTTCGCACGAATGAAGAGTTTATCGCTGAAACTGAAGCCTATTTTGAGGCAGAAGATAAATCGTTCTACAAAAGTGATATTGAAATGTTAGAGCGGCGCTGAAATGATTTCTTTGCGCTTGATGGAGATTACGTTGATGAATAAAGCTAATTTTTAACCAAAAAAAAACTGTGGTTTCTTTGTTAGGCCCTGGACTTTTCAGCCCATGTGTTATATTACTTAAATAAAGCTCTATAGTTAAATTTTTGCAATTTAAAATTAAAATTTCTTTATTTCATTCAAAATGTTCTCAATTTAAAATTGAAATTTTCAATTTAAAATTTACATTTTTGATTTTATTTGAAGTTCTTTTAATTTCAAATTGAAACTTTTGATTTTTATTATTCTAATTTATTTATTGATATTATTAACTTAAATTTCATTTGTCTTAATATTTCAAATTGAAATTCTCAATTTTATTTGCAATTTTCTCAATTCAATTGAAACTTTGTTATTCATAAAATTTGATATTAAACTGTATCATATTCTGCATCGCGTTCCAAGCGAAACCAAATTTTTCAAAATTAACAAAGAGCTACAAATTCAATGACATAAATTCTTGAATCTAACGTAGAAATGAACTGCTTGACGATTCAGTAAATGTATATGTTATTCAAAACATAGAGTAGCATTTGTTATAAAGTGTTATCGTTGAAAAAGAAAAGTTATTTTTTTATATCAACTGAAAAAAAATAAAATTTAAAAAGTTAATATCGTAAAAAATATTCAAGAGTTTTCAACATTCTAATAAATAATATATATAAAAGCTCTTTGAATGATCTAAGCAATTTTTTTGTACCTGTACTTATTGAAGAATACACATTTCAGTTCAGTTGTTTATAAAACAACTTCCAAAATATTATATTTTTATCCAAGCTTAATTTTTCTTCTGCAATCAATTTTACACAAAAAGTAAATGCTATTTATTAACTTCACTTTTATTTCGCATTTATATAACTTTGTGTGCCATGCTCAAAATTTTAAGATAAATAAGCAAACATATTGCTTAAGTCCCTATTTGAGCATTTATGTGCACAAGTACAATAAATCAGATAAAAAAAACATAAAAGCTAAATAAACATATTTATGCACGTACCAATGAGAATAAGTAAATAAATTTTGCAGAGAAAAGGTGCATGACTTTTTTAAGCATCGTTAGATTACTTGTTACTAAAAGGAAATATTAAAATGTTTTATCATGTTTGTTACATATTATTTAAAATATTCTTTTAAAAGGAATTGCACAGGAAAATTAAAAAGGATGGTACACCCAGAGTGCTCGATATTAGTTATGAATCACACCTTAAAGTTAAATATTTTGCCCAACTTAATTTTACATTTCTTTGATTAGTATTTGACAAATTCAACCATAGTTAGGCTTGTTGAAGCCTTTTAGAAAAATGAGTGCTCACATTTAAATGCATTTCGTGCATGCTATGATTTTGTTTATTTTTTCAACCAAATAAGTCCAGAATCGGGAGAATTGTGTGCAAGTTTCAGCAAATCTGATCTGTAGGAAATGTATATCCACAAAAAGTGACTACGGGTGGCGGCTTATAGGCTTATGGCGGCTTCGGGACATACTTATTCTAAACTAAGATCAGCAAAGCAATCACCGTGAATGGTGTTCGCTATCATAATATGACAGTGGACTTCCTATGGCCAGAAATTGAGGATATAGTCATGTACGGTAAGAAGTTCTAACAGGATAGTGCAACTTGCTACTCAGCGAATGAAGCAATAAATCTTTTACGCGAGAAATTCGATGGTCGTGTTGTTAGCCGCCACAGTCATGTGATTAACAGTGTTGGAGTATCTTTTTTTTGTGGATATGTAAAATAAAAAATGTACGTCAATCAGCAAATAACAATTTAAGAGCTAAACGAGCAAATAATTCGGCACATTAACGACGTTGAACTTCAATTATGTCTCAGAGCCATTGAAAATATGGACCACCGGCCAACCGAAACGTTGGCGAGCATTTGCATAATATTGGTTTTACACATAATTGACGTAGATCCTTCATCTAACATTAAAAAAATTCAAAGACGACAAAACAAATTTCTTCGAACGATTACTGCAGCTCTATGGTATGCAAGAAACTCACGAATTCACAAGGACGAATTCTCTAAGAACGCGACAACATACATCAGCAAACTGAAACTTCACCCAAATCCTCTTTCACGCAACATACTTAATTTTGGCGGTCACATTCGGTTGAGAAAAAGGGATACCCTTGCCACCATCAAAACGTTAAGTAGGTGATTTTACTGATATTGTTCGCGCAAAATAAAACTTTTTATCTGACTTATTTAATTTTTTTATGTTTAGTTAAAAGATTTGAATACTTATTAATAACTGTATGCAAAAAAAAAATAGATACGTCGATCATAACAAAAAATATTAAGATAATTCTCTGAAAACTTTTTGTTTTAATAACAATTAACCTCGTTTTAGTTTGAGTACCCTTTAGAACGACTGCTTACTTCAAATGGCGCGTGCAGTAACCCACGTAGCAATCAAATATCACAGAGAATATGTTTTGAATGTAAGAGAATCGCGGAAGAGAAAATGGTTGACAAATATATTTATTTACTTTTAGAAGCGAAATATTTTTTAATTTCATATACTTCTACTATTAACAGTTTCAGCAAGTAATAGTGTTTGAGAAACGAAGAGGACGTTTACTACAGCTGTCTGCAGGGCAAAGGGGTTTTTGTCGTTTTTTTATTTTTTTATTTTTTTTTATTTTAGCGGCTTGTGGAGGTGAATTTTTCATTTTCTTAAGAAATTGCATAACACTCATTTTCTAAGTAATCTGTATGTAAGACCATATGGAAAGGTAGTCAAGGCATGAGCCCTACATATGCAGTGTATTGTACTGGATCTAGTAATATAGGGTTTGAGGAGTAGGAAACAGGACGTTTGTCTTGAACCTCTTAATAACAACACGGAAAGACTGCAACAAACATTACTACAGCACTTAAAATGTTGAAACTAAATTAGTTAAACTGCTTAGTACTCAGTGCACATACGAGGTCTGATAAAAAAAGTCCAGTATATACGGTGAATACGGTGGTTGAGGCATGATAACGGTTTTGCTTTTGGGCAAAAACTCAAGCACAAGCATCGATGTGTGAGCTGCTGTATTAGCATGGTGCAAAATCAATGATTGTTTTTTCTACAATCTGTGCGTTTCTGATGAATTGCGAATAACTTCAATGTAGTATTCCTTATTGACCGTACGGCCTTGTGGCAAAAATTGGTGATGCATCACGCTAATGCAGTCGAAGAAAACAGTGAGCGAAACATTTGACCGAATTTGAATTTGGTTTCAATGTCATAGCCATACATCCATGATTCGTCACCAGTTATGACTTTTTTGTGGAAATCGGAATCCTTCCGGTTATACCACAATTGAACTTGCATTCAGCTCATAGTTGACTCACCAAACTTCGGTCAACTTTTCATTTAATACAGTTTCTTTGATCCATTTTTCGAAAAGAAACAAATCGAAGAGCACACCAAAACACGACTAACCTTTTAATCTGTCAAAAACCAACTGACAATCCAAAATCGCTGATATTTTCAACATATATAACAACATATAAAAAAAATGCGAAAATCGAACATGCGTAACTCACGAAATTTTAAAATAGCGTTTATTTTTATCAGACCGCGTACCTTCGGCACTGCTCAGCCTGGCAAATTAGTAAAAAATCTCCCACACTGCAAAGTAGTTAATTATATTGATATTAATAATGAAGATATAAAGAAAACAAGGACGATCATAGGATGGAAGACAAAATACTAGTTATTCCTGCTCGCAACTTATAACAAACATATATAAAAAATAGGGTAATAGTAAAAAAAAACACGTGTGCATAAAATAGAAGACAAAACACTAGTCTTTTTTTGCAAGGTGTATAAGCAAAGTCAAAGTATAGTCACGACTAAAATAGTTTTAAATTTCATCTTATTTAGTAATTAAAAATATTATGAAATTTTAAAAAATTGTTTTGTAATATACAGGATGGCGAAGAACCACTTTTTTGGTTGGATTGAAATGGCATAACGAAGATGCTATTCGTAGTCTATCGCTCTATCCGCAATAGCCCTTGTGCCGAGGGTCTGCTTGTTGATGTTTCTGGGTTATCGTTTACACTAATCCGCAGCACGTTGTATATTTTTTCCGTGTGGACCGTACGTGGTCTTCCGGTACATGGAAGTTGACACCTTCCATGTTTTCGAAATTTTGCAACCAGACGGTTTATTGTAGGTGCAGAAAGTCCAGTACTCACATGAAAAAAAGACGATAAGAACGTAGCGTCAAAACAATTGAATTCTTCAACAATTTTTGATCACTGTAAAGTTTTAACTCTACTGAGTTGAGTAGAAAAGTATAATTGAGGCATTCATATTTGTATTTTTACACAAAAATTCAATGTTTTTTTGCAATTTTGAAATATTCAGCTCATTATTTGTGTCTAGAACGCAGCAAATAAAAATGAACAAAATTGTAACGTAATAACTTTCTTTCTCAACATTTGTTGCTATTTATATATTTTAGATATCTGAAAATTATGTTTTTGTTAGAAATCATAATATTAATATTGTTTTCAAATAATATTATGTAATTCTTCGAGCTTAAGGTCTTTTTAAAGTTTTTTTTTTTTTTTTTTTTTTTTTTTTTTTTTTTTTTTTTTTTTTTTTTTTTTTTGGTTTTTAATTATCTGGAAATATTTCGCTTTCCTTTGGATAGCTTCTTCAGACCAAATAATATTTATTTAAACCAGTAAAAAATTATAAATAGCTTGTTTTCTATGTTTCCCAGCTATCTATATGTCGACATTTCATAGGAACTACCCTAATCATGAGTAGACTTTTGAAAGATATTTTTTGAAAGATATTCTCAAACATTCAACTTTATATACCAACAATCCAAACATGTAGATAGCTGGGAAACATAGAAAACAAGCTATTTATAATTTTTTACTGGTATAAATGTTAGAAGCTTAAATAGCGAATAAAAAACTTAATTGTTTGAATATTTATTTAATTTAAATTTTAAAAAATTTTTGAAAATTTAGAGCAACTAAAACAAATAACTTGAAATAAAAATATTTTCTTTTCCCTTCATATTTTTCTATACTTTCGAAAAGAAAATATTTTTATTTCCCTTAATTTTAACTAAGTACTTATATTGCCCCTTTATTGCAACATAGTCATAACGCGAAAAAGCATGTTTCGAGAAAAACACATTTCAAATTTTTAGCTTCCATACAAGTCTCAGAAAATTTTTTTTTAGAAAATGTATCCTAAAAGAAACAGTTTAAAAGTAATTTGAATACATTTTTGGCACAATATAAAAGGTAGTACTGTTAACAATTCTGCATTGTTAACTCGAAAAGCTCATTTTTTAAGATATGACTATGTTGCAATAAAGGAGCGATATATTTGGGCTATATGGTATGGTACAATGCACTGCATATATAGGGGTCATCCCCTGAGTACTGGTCCAATATAAAAAAAAATTTAATTCTCCTATCCCCTGGTGTGTTAATAATCTGTAACATTTCTAGCACAAGTCTACGTTTATAATTACTCTCTCTATTCAAAATTATTGTGTCTTAAAACTTTGGGAAATGAATGATCTTGTACAATGTGCAGTCAATGCAGTCTTTTGTGATCAGATTTTATATCTCAAATTTGTCTGTTTCATCTTTTAATTTACTAAACAATGTACTTAATTTTTTATACGCCTTTTGGGCCATCATATACTTTTCCTTATTCCAACCTTTCTGATATTTCCGGGATATATGTAAATGACTTAAGTAAGTAAGTTTCTATTAAGGTCACATTATTGTGTCTCCCTTGAATTCGATGTATGTATATTGTTTTATTATTTTGTTGTAAGTTATCTCCTGGTTCTTTCCATGAAGTTGTCTATCACTTATTGTTAAAATTCTATTTATCATTTATCTATTTACCTTTTTGAATCTATACTTTTGGCATATTTATTTAAAGAAAACACACGAAAAAATAAGTTTTCGAATAAAATTGTATATGCCTATTACTATTTATCAAATTTCAATTTTATGTGTAAAAAATATTGTCTCTTTTTAACATTAGCTATTTCACTTTTTCAATCTTAGATTAAGAAAAGTTGAAAAAGGTAAGTGTCAATACGGCTTAATTAGTGATCGATTATTTTACTTTTTCTAAACTCGGTTTTCAAATAGCTCAAATAGTAGTTAAAAATTTCGAAAGTTAGCCGGTTAACTTAATTAAAACAAATAAAGCAATTTGTACCTGTGGCGACAAACATTTTTGTCGAAAAATCTTTGTTTCCCAAATATAAAATCTTTATTTAAGAAAAAAAATCTAAAAAAAAAATGTAAATAAATTTGTTTTAATTTAGATTGGAAAATTTAGGTCCAATTAGCTTAAGAAAGAACTAAGGTTCATAAAAATTTCATACAAAACCAGGTGGCCAAAAACACACGTAAAAAACTACTTAAAAACTTTTTTTATTTAAAATTTTTAGCACACTTAAATCACGAAACAAACTATACAAAGTGCCTGCCAGATATGTCAAAATTTTACTTTTGTACAAACATTTTGTATTGGTTATCGAAGTGTTTACCTGTTTGCACAAATACTTGAAGCGTACATGCACGAAAATTAGACATTTTAGATTTTTGTGCATATGGATGTTTGTCGAACCGCTTGTATTGTTTAGCTCTAAACTTTTTCAGTGAAAATTTCGCAGAGTGAAGTGGCAAACAAACAAGTTGCCTTGTTAGAATTTATAGAATTGTATACAAATCTGTCTTTATTTGGCGAACCAGCATAATCGCCGTCTAGTCTCATTACAAAAACAAAAAACAAGTGAATAATTTCTATTTGTATAAATTGTGGCTGTGTTGTTTGAGTGCAACTGTACATATGTACGGTGTTGGCCATATAATTAATTAATAATTAAACGTGATCTGTGGTTTTACGTGATTTGGAGGCTCTGGGTATATTATTTCAGTTCCCAAATTTATCAAGATGGTTCATTGCAATACTCATTTTCCCTCTAAAGCAAATAAGTAATAGAGAAAATGCATTCACTGTCTTCTCGGAGCCTCATTAATCTAATGATTTCCTTTGTTCTTCGGAACAATTTGGTATTTTTCTGGTAACTAGTGGCTAATATTGGTATACAATCTTACGGATATCATTTAAAACATACCTATCAACCAATTTTCGCAACAAAACGATATTAGATACTAGAATAACTTTATTTGAATAGCAAAACTGGAAACGTTTTAATTATGTGTCCACTTGAAAAACGTCCCTTTCACTAAATAATGGCTTAGTTTTTAAGGAAAATTGAAAAAAAAATGTATGTAACGAAAGAACCAAGTGCAGAAGATATAAAACTCTTTGCAGTGGAAAAGTTCCGTCGAAATAACAATAGATCATATAAAACATCGAAAGAATGAAAGATCACATTTATGTTATAATTACATCTCCGACAGTATGTGTATAGTACACAACAGACTTGGAGTCGAAAGGTAAACATTTATTAATATTTTATTCCAATACAGAGCATCAAAAATCGTAATTTTGAGAAAAACATCTTCAAATCTTATTTTACTTAAAAAATCTTCAAAATCAAAGTAAAATCTTCATTCTGGTTTCAAGAAACACTATGTCATTCACAGAAAGAACAACACAAAAATGAACTAAAAACTATTAAATAAATCTGTTTATTAACCTTTCGAAACATACCTTGAAATGACATCAACTTTACTGCAAGGTTGTCAATTATTTAAAACCAAAACGCGCCATGAACTTACCCAAAAAGTGCTAAAACCCACTAAACGATACATATTCACAAAAAAAGTAACATAAACAAACAGTCAAAGTCTGATGATTTAAGTAAAATAACAGAAACAAAAATTTAAAAGCAATCGTTTATTTCTGTAGTTGACCCATATAAAAGAGTAATATACAAGGTAGGGTAGCAGTATATGAAGTATTAAAACATAATCAATCTAAAGTTGCTAGTTTTCAAATCATATTTATCTTCTAATCATACATTGTGTGGATATAATATTTCCAATTGTTATAAGTATTTTTGCTATTTGGACTTTGGACGCTTACATCAGATGAAATATTACAATATTTATTCCGTTCTACGCCCTTATTTTATATGACTTTATTATATTTGCCGGTAAACATAAAAACAATTGTAAATTTTTCCAATTTGAAAATCACTCTTCAAAATATATAAGGATACCCTTCTTGATCTTGTTGGAAAAGGGACTCTGTCCAGCAGCCACAAAAATTTTGAATTAATTATTTTTCAGGACTTTTAATATTGATATCTAAGCAGAGTTGTACATAAATATAACAACTAGCAATATTATTTTAATACGGAGTCAATATCAGTACCTAAATTATTAAAATTCATTACAGACGTTTATAAAAAGCTCCATTTTAGCGGATTTAAAAAAACCCACTGAAGTGAAAAAATTCGGCTTTTAGGTTACTGAAAGCGCTAAAACTAGTGCGAAAGGTGCAAAATGACAACCGTGCCGCTATGTGATGATGGCCGTGTACGCATTAATTGATTCAGCATGAATTCAATGTCAATCATCCGCTCCACTGGTTTAATTCATATTTATTTACAAAGAGCAAAACATTCAGCGTTGCCAATTTTGTAATTTCAAAACGCACCAAAATGATTCAATTCACTTTTAATTACAAAAATCGAAATTATTCAACGTTGTCAACTTTGATATTTCAAAACGCATCAAAATGGGAGAAAAAATTAGTTTTTTAAAGAAAAGCCCACCAATTCAAAATTTTTTTATTTTAGAAGTTCTTCACAAAATTGCTAAAAAAAAAAAACAGATCATATATATGTAAGAGAGCCCAAAATTAAAAAGAGCTTAGACCTGCCCTTTTACTTAATGTGCTGTTTACAGAACACAGACAATCAACACTTTCAGGCACATTGTATTGAGAGCATTTAAAAAAAGCTGAGTGCTGAGCATTAGATATTAGCAATATATGTGATTTTACAAAACAGAGATGACCGACACTTTTAGAAAATTTGTGTGGTAAGCATTCAAAAATTTTCTAATATGTATAATATTTTTTTAATAAAAACATAAATAAAAACGTTTTACAATAAATAATAAACTATGTTTGCACTGTACAAAATGAAAGGAACAAAAAATAAATACTTCTTTTTCTTTAAATAATATTGTGTGAAGTAGAATAACAGGGTTTATTTCTAATAATGCAAAAGTACAAAGAGTATTGTACTATTTTTACATTTTTACAGAAATAGAGCTAAATGACCTTATCATTCTGCTACATATATTACTAACTTACAACAGCAATACAACGGTGCAAAATGCACCGAGGTAACTTTAAATATTCTTTAAACAAAATTCTTTAGAATGGAAGAAAATTATTCATAATCTGCATAGATGTCACTTTGTACAAAAACTACAACAGACTGGTGAGGCAAACGTTGGCGTAAACGCAACGTAACGTATGCTAAAGAAAAGACGCTTCTGTAATTATAAAAAACGTACCTCAACGAAATAAAAAAAAGAAAGAGTTTAGAAGAACTTGAACTGTAATTTAAGGTCATGTCTAAAAGATATGTCTTTTTTTTATTATAAAACTCTAACAACGAAGAAAAGACGTGTTGGGTTTTCATGTATTTTTTCTTTTTCTTACTTCTTATTTTGACATAATGTTTTATTTTTATTCGTCTGGCAAGTTGTTTAGATCAATACTAAAAGCAATTTTTCACAATAATTTAAAGCCGTGTCTATAAATATATATTTTTTTCTGAAATATTACCACAACGAGAAAAGGTCTGTTTTCTTTTCGTAATTTCTTTTGTCACCACAATTAAAAAATAAATAAGTTAAAAACCGTCGTAGAAAGGTAAAAGTATTTTTAGTAACAGCTTCAAAAGACAGTAGTAAAGCAGGTCAGGGATAGAGAATAGCTCTTGCGTCATCGTATTTCTTAAGTGCGATTAGGTTTGTTGTTGTTGTTTAGCCTTCGAGAGTTTTACGCCTTCCTCTCACCGTTAACTGTTTGCCTCAATTAACTGTATTAGTTTACAGTTTCTTTGAGGTATTTCTTTGTTAACTACGCAGCAACTTCTATAGAAAGGCACAAGTCGTTATGCATATATATGCAGTTTATCCTCTGCAAATTATTGTTTATACCATCGTGGGCATAATGTCTTCTTTACTCCGCCCATGCTGTGCATGCTATAAATTTATTTGCAACTGTATAGTAAAATAAATAAATTAAATAAACAATAACTTCAAAAGAATATCATAAAAAAAAGACAGAGCTTTATAAATAAGCTTTAAAAAAACAAAAAGAAAGAGGCAAACGACGTTTCTAACACAACATTTAATGACATGACTTAAAAATTACTATGTGAAATGATATTGATAAAAAAAATTAAAAATATATACATACACTCATAGGAAGACCCGCCATCTTCATATCGATGGCGGGTCATCAGAATTGTGACATCAATATTATGTAATTAGTCATCAATAATATGAAAACAGACATCAATCTCAATGGCAACAGGCATCAGGGAATTTTGTCATAAATTGAGTGTCATCAATGCTACAACTGTGGTGACATTAATTTAATGATATATTTTATTAATAATTATTTAATTTGTTAAAATGTATTTGAAAAAAAGTCAAATATCATTTTAATATTTTCAATTTATTGTTGAAAACGAATTTTGTTGTTAAAATCAATTTTTTTAAACTTATAACGAATATAATGAGACCGTAGAGGGTAAAATGCTAGTGCCACACACTGGCATTATATTGATGACAGTAAGTCGTCAAAAGTGTTAGAACATTTTTAATTCTCATTGGTTTCTTGAAAATAGTAAAATATAAAATTATATGTCTGTTTGAACATATTTTTGAATTGAGCATTTGTCATTTTGTTATAAAATTTACTTCATTTCTCTGATCACATCAATGAGATTTTTACATCATATTGAGTCCAAATTATAGTTGGTCTGATATTAGTGTGATATTCTATTGATAATATTTTGTTACTATATTGGCATTATTTAGTCATTTCTTGGATATTAGAGTGATACTGCATTGATCACATGCTCACATCAAACATATTCCAATAAGGCATCACCATGATGTCACTTTGACATGTCATTGACGAAATAATTGTCATAATTACTGCTAATGATAATTACAGCAACTGACATCACAGCGATGAAAAGTGTCATGGGGTCAAAAATAATGTTTTTTGTCGTTGGATTGATGTTAAAATACATCACAGTTATGACGGGTTGTCTTTTATAAGTTTTATTCTGCCAAAATTGTGTATCAGTAACCTTGTCTACTAATTGCAGCTGATTCTAAAACAGTTATTATTTATTTATAATATTAACGAAGAGTAATGTTCGATATTGTGAGACAAAATGTAAATCATAATAAGAATAATGCGAAAAACATTATCGACAACTTTATAGCAGTTATATAAACCAACTAATGATTATTTTGTGTTATTGTTCAATATTGCTTTGAACTGAAACTTTTTTAATATATGAACACATTTTTGTTTTCGTTATCTATTTGACTTAACTAGGATTTTAATTAAGTTTTTTTTATTTTACTTAAATTATGTATAATCGCTTTAAGCACAAACTTACAACTATAGTTTCTGCCAATGTTTTTGCTTATAATTCCATTTAACTCTATGATGCTTTCGCTTTCTCTTCAATATCCGTGTATGCTAACACTTTTGCAAAAATAAAAATACTTTTCATGATAGCAATGTTAATTATATAAACAACAAATCATAGATAACTTAATAAGCTCTTTAAACAGATTTTCATTACATAACATAATATTTGCTTTTCAGTTTTCCAAATACGTATTCTTCTTTTAGCTTTATACCAAATATCGATTTTTAATTACAATCTAAAATATGTGAATATCCGTTAAAAAGTGATTATTTTGCAAATTAAGAGCAGCGAAAACAACAACAACAACCAACATTTTTTGCTAAAATGCTTTTTTATGCTTTAAATAATATTTGCATGACATGGGAAAAAGTGTTTGCACGGATGTACATAATAGTTTATACTATTCATATTAGGTTTGGAATGTTCAACCTCGTAAACTGATTAACTACCCAGCGAAAACTTGGTAATGTGTTGCACCTACCTAAGAACATACATTTCAATATTAAGTAACGACTTGCTTAATATCTGTTGTACGTATACAAGTAGTTGTTCTTGACAGATATACATAAGTATATGTATGTTACAATATTTATAATGAAAATAGAATAAAAGAATTTGAGTAATACTTGGATTTATTAAAACTTAAAAATACGAGTAAGATGATAGAAACGGGTTTCAAAATATTTACAAAATGAAAAATATAGTTAGTCAATATTTGATTTCGTAAAATTTTGCTATTGTAGCCGTTTTACTATTCGTGTCGTTTGTTTTGCTGTCATAACGACTTAATAATACCCGTTGTAAAAGTGATGCTAATTAACATTAAATACTCGTATGCGTTGCCAGGCCCGTTCAAATGTATTAATTATAAATTTTTAAAATGATAAAACACAGTGGTAAAACCAGTAATTAATTTTTATGAAAAAAGTTTTTAAGAAACATATTATATATAAGTGGTACTTTTATCAAAAAGAGGTTTTTTAATACGCACAAGTACAGAAAAAGGCCTTTTACAAGAGATATTGT
The DNA here is from genome assembly GCA_914767995.1 of Thecocarcelia acutangulata. Taxonomy (NCBI): domain Eukaryota; kingdom Metazoa; phylum Arthropoda; class Insecta; order Diptera; family Tachinidae; genus Thecocarcelia; species Thecocarcelia acutangulata. Next base: position 104,919,977 of record OU612094.1, on the reverse strand, counting down.
TCGTACGAATGCTTTTATAAAGGTGGCATTTTTACCATGATTTAAAGTCATGTCTTTTTTATATGAAGTTATCTACTACATTTCTAATATTATATGATGATGGGTGGGTATCATTCGTCTAGCTCGAGTTCAATCCTGGCTAAAGCCAAGAAATATTTTTATTTATAATTATAACAATAATTGCCGCGATCAATAACTCTTGATCAAAGAAGACAGGAAAAAATAATTGAATACACTAAAGCTGGGGGACAACTAGCTGTTTCACAGTCGCTACACTGTTCATCAGCACCCATTAGGATTCGAACTTAGTACCATGTAAACATGATGTATTTTTAATACGGCTGCTTAACCAACTCAGCCACTAAGCCCTTATTTATTTTTTCGTCTATATTTGTCTCATATTGATCACTACATTTGTAGATAACAAGAACTTATAAGCAATTAGCACTTTTAATGACTTTTTTGTAATGACATTTTGAAATAATTATTCGTAAACGAGAATGGTAAGTACTTGCCTCCAATGATATCGCCATGTTAAAATAATGACTTAAGATGCCAAAGCTGAAGCAGTCAAGATTATGTTTATTAAGATTTTAACATATTACTTTGCAACAGAAATTTTCGCTGGGTAGGTGTTTTTATTATTGAACATGATCAATGCTGCTGAGAGTACATTTGCTCTCATGACTATCGCATCCATTACTAAGTCATAAGTTCATAATGCCACCCCCAGCTAGGCCTGCATTAATTTGTTACATTTGATATGTATTAGCTATTTTTAGGCCAAGTTTTATCAGACAAACGCATGATTGTAGTTACTAATTGAATTCTAAGAAGACATTTTTCTGAAACGGAGAAGTTGCAATAATATGGTATGCTTTTTTTTAGCATAACTTTTAACACAAGTTTTGATTTTATTTTCACAAGTTTAAATCATACTATAACAAAATAACACTTTTTTAATATCAATAAAATGTGCTTGTTGCGCGAACAAGTCACAATCTGGAATGCCAATCTTCACCGTTCACTATTGACAGTAACATTCCCATCATCGTCGTTTGTGAATCCATAGAGACCAATGACTCTGTCAGCTCATAAAGCACAACAAACAGCATTTTCAGTGGATATAAAGATGTCTCGGCAAACTCTTATCTTTACTTCAAATACGATAATTCTGTTTACTTACGTACCCGTTCAACTAAAAACTGGCTTTATCGGCGACCAAATTTGAAATAAAAATTCATTATTGATTGAAGAACAGAATGATTATAATTAAAATAAACCCATGGAGTTGGTCCAGTTTCAGATAAGGCCGTTAAGGCAGCTGCTGATGTGAACTATCCATCGGCTCATCCTGTCTTTGTTATCTTTTCATAATTAAACCATTGAACCGATTCAGATGAAATACAAAATACAGATATTTTGAAATCTAAGAACCATAATACGGTACACACATAAAAAAAATCATCATAGGTCATCAGAATTGTGACATCAATGTTTTTAAGTCATAAACTCTTTGTAATTGTATCTATGACAAAAAGCAACGATTTGAGACTGTAAGTCTTGTTGTATGGGTACACCAAGAGTTAAAAAAAAAAATAAATATTAAATAAATAGTCATCAGTAATGTGAACACCAGCATCAATCTCAATGACAAAAGTCATCACAGAATTTTGTCATATATTGAGTATCATCGACGCTACAACTATGATTGGTAATTTGTCAAAATTGATTTAAACAAAGGATAAGCAGTGTTATAATACTTTCTATTTATTGTTGAAAAGGAATTTTGTTGTTAAAATTATTTGTAAATTTAAATAAATTTTTAAGAAGTAGAAAAAATACGTCATATTGATGTAAATCTGTAATCGCAGCAAGTATTATGTAAGCAAAGACAAATAAGTATAACTATAAAGCAAATATATAAATGAACGTTAATATTGCCTGATATTGGTGACACATAGTCATCATAAGCGGCCTTTGTTAAATAAGAGCGTAGAGAGTAAAATAAAAAAGAAACTATGAGGTAAAGAAAGCGAGTGGTTTCTCATACGCAGCATACACACATTTAAAATACATTATATTCATGACAGTAAGTCATCAACTTTACTTCACTTAGTCAGTTTTCTAATGAGCCATCGCATCAATGAGATTTTAACATCAAATTGAGTCCAAATTATAGTTGGTCTGATGTCAGCATGCCATTTGATTGATAATTTTTGTTTGATATTGATAATATTTTGTTTTTACATTAACTTCATTTAGTCATATCTTTGATATTAGAGTGTCATAGCATTGATCACATTAAACGTATTCCCATGGTCAGTATGATATTTTATTGATGAAGTAATTGTCATAATGGTCGCTATTGATAATTAGAGCAACTGATGTAATGGTTGACAACACTGCGATGTAAAGGGTCATGTTAATTAATGTTAAAATACATTACAGCTGTAACGGGATTTCTATGAGCGTAGTTTTCATTCTAAAACTTACCCCATAATGGATAGTACTCTGGGCAAAATATTTGTCCAAAGAATAAATTAGTAATAAATTAGGTAGTAAAAACCGTATTTGAAAATAGAACATACAACATGTCCGCCTGAAAAAAAAAAATTCAGTAAGTCCGCCATTTATGACGTAATTTGCAAAATGTCATTGGTTTGAAAATTAAAAGAAATTCGTTGGTCATAGCACAGTCCAAAAACTTAGCTTTATCATCTGATTTTCAAAGTTTGTTTATTCTTCGAAAGGTTCTGCTTGCAGTTTGGTCTCAATAAATTTTTGAATAAAATGTCCGTCTGAAAAATAAATTTTTAAATAACTCCGCAATTTATGACTCAATAAGTAATCTCACTTTTATTGACAGAGTTTGCTAACGAACTAGAAAAGTTCAACATTCTTTTTTTATGAGAAAGAGTGTGGAAAGAAATTGCTTATAATCAAATCGGAAATCAGACAAACGTTTTGTTGGTACAAATGCGATATCTTAATTCTTTTGCTTATGTGTATCCAAAAGCAAAGATATTAGTGAATAACCTTTTGTTACGTGGATAATAATTTGTAACTCTATTAATTTTTCGTAAATAATAAGATGAAGCTTTAGCATTTATATAAAAAATTTGGACAACATATGGCACATCTATCACATATGGTTTGGTCAGTATTCGATAGATATCAAAGTGCAAACATATTTTTTTCATCGCTATAATGTTGAATTTTGTGCCTAAATATGATTTTTTACGCTAAAGTCTCATAAGAGGGTATCGAAAATCGGCTTAATTCATTATTTACCTTAAAACCGCAGCAGTTCTTTTGGCATGGAGTCCATATGCAACCAGAAATATGGGAAAATTAGTGGCTAACAATGGACAATACGAATACTTTGAATAATGTACTAGTTCGATGTGTTGTTATTATAAATCTATTTCTCAAGCAAAAAATCGGCATTATTAACTAAACTAAATTAAGAAAAGCTCAGACTATCACACTTTGTATTAAGACTTGTGTGAATGTAATCTTGATAACAGAATGGCATATAATACGTTAAGAAATTTAATATTTCATCTTTAGAAACTTCTCTAAATAATAAGATTTATCATTGGATCAGTATTGCATTTTTGACAAAAGCCAATTATACAAATAACTAAACTGACAACCTAGGTTGTTTATTTTCCAATCATATTTCTGATTTTACTTTAGGTGTAATGATGTGAAAACAAAACGTAATGGTAAGTTGGATTTTTTGACGGCTGCAAAAAATCTCATTAGATTTATGTCTCACAAAATCCAATGAAAATCGTAAGACTTGTACATAAATATTTATTTGAGTACTTAAAAGGTAGAGCTAAAAAAATTATGTGGGCTTTTTATGTTTTTGGTAATAATTTCCTTATATGTACTTATATTAGTTAACTAGCGATTGTAAACATAGACCTCAGCAAAATTTAAACCCACCTAATATTTACATGTTTTAAATGATTTTCAATTAACAGGTAACAACATCTACCTAAAGAAGTTGGTGGTGATATAGTGTTAAGTGCTCACTCATTTACAATTTTTTTTTTTTTTGCTCATGAAATTTTGAAAAGGGCTGCATTTGTATTTCAGTGTATATAAAAATGAATGTTTCACTTGCAATAACAGCTAATGGAATATACACATATGTAGTTGCAGCATGTAATAGTAGTTGCCCTGCAAACAAATTAACCTTAATTTCTAATACAGCTTTCAGTCATATTAATTTGAAGCATTAGCTCCTAATATTTGAGGGCGGCCACTTCGACTTTAGCCCCATTCTGTCCTTTTTCAAAATTTTGGCAACTATTCGTAAATTCTACCAACAAAATACATGTTGGTGTTGTATTTATTGTAATTCTGCCACTACCTGTACAAAGCTGCCATGGGTTTGCCTTGGTGTAACCAAATCAGAGCACTTTGCTTTTTAAGGTGTAGAGGAATTCTTTGTTCGTTGTAGCAAATAAAACTCTACGAAGCCGCATGTTTTGTAGGAATTCCGAAACTCTGGCAGAACAGGGATCAGCACAGCCACCGGATAACTTACTTTGGCTGCAACGTTCTGGCTATAGTGTAAACCTAAAATCGCAGGATGAGGTATTAGTTTCCCTGATAACTATGGTGCAATGCCGGTCTTCGAGGACTAATAAACACCCCAGGTTGTGTTGTCTTGCAACATATACCTGTAATTAAGGAACCGGAAGTGACAGTTCTGCGGGTGAGTCGGTTAAGGGCTGGTGCTATTAATGGGTTTCGGCCTACCAGCTCATAAAGCCTTGTCTTCGATTGACTACTGGGAAATTCCATACAGAAGGTATTAGAAGGCTTGAAATCTTCAGCAAAGGGTTTATCTATATGGCTTTAAACTTAATGCAAAAAGTCTATGTATCTTGCAAGCCACATGAAGCCGCTATTGAATCGTGAATAGTTCACATACTATAACTTTGAATCTCTGTATAAATAAGCTCTACGTTTAAAGAAAATATAGAAATTTTTTAATTGAATGTTTATTAAAAAAATTTTTCTTTAAAAATTGTCTGTATTTATGTTACATTTTGTGTGGATTTGCCAAAAAAAAATAAAAATTTTGTTTAAAAAAAAATGATTAACCCTTGCTACCGTAATTTTACTATAAAAAAGATCGAACCCTATAATAAATTATTTATGAGAAATTTTTTGAAAAAAAAAAAAAACTAAATTGATTATGTTATAAATGCATTGAAACTTTGATATAAGGAGCTTTCTTTTAATGAAAAACTCAATACATCCAATGTTACTGACTCCTTTAAAAGGACACCCAAATGTTATCATACAAATAGTTATAACGAAAGAAATCTGAACGACAAAAAACGGTAATAAATATGTACCTTTGAAACGTGCGATCTGATCTTAAACAAAAATGTTGAAGGAATCATAGAGGAGGCAATAGGCTTTAAGAATAATGAAATTTGAACCACCTTGTAATATCACATGGTTACGTACAGGGTGTCAAAGTCAACATCTACCGTGTATGTTCTCACCAAATGAAATTGCAAAGCATATTTCAGATGCGTTGGGATAATAATAGAAACAAAAAAAAGTACAGGTACTTTTACAATAACAAGGAAATGTATACATTCGGCCAAAGAAACCATGTAGACAGGTAGAATAAAAATAAATTGTGTACATTGTTTTAATGTGTAACCAAATTTTCTACCTGCTATATTCGACAATATATTCTTCTCTTAAGGTACAGCATGTATTGAGTATGGTATGCTGGTTAGCAAATACTTTGGAAAATAAGGCACGTTTCCCAAATTTCATCCGAGGGGTGCGTCGTTTTTATCAGTATGTTAAATCAAAAATATGAATGTATTATATATCAGTGGTTAGGTAGATATGAGTACTTTTATATTGTGCATGAATTTATATCATTTTGTAAAATATATAAGTGACTTTCTTGAAAAAACCCCTTTGTACCCTTTTCACATAATTTTTTGGATTCCCAAATTCATACAAAAATGTTTATGTAACTTATCTTAAAAAAAAATTAGCAATAAAAGACTAAAATATTTTCTAATAAGTAACGGAAGTATAAAGAGAAAATAACTTAATTTAGTATAATTTTCATGCATGTAAATAAAACGACGGTAAAAATTTGCCCTTTTTTTAAATCTGCTTTCCTGGCCAAAGTTTTCCCCTGATGGGTAACAATAGAAAATCTTATTAAATTATTAAATATAGTCGTAGTAAATATAATTTAATTAATAAATATTTTGAAGAATCTCGATGGGCGATTTTTATTTTTGATCGATTAATTCAAAATTTTGTGGAACAATTTACCATATTCGTCCAATGCTGAATGTAGCGTGCAATATTTTTCTACCTTAAAATTTATAAAGATTAAAAATTTTTACGGACATCAAGTGCCATTTTTTTTTTAATTTAGCCATTTTTCACTCATTTTTTAAAGACATTACGTTGATCTCTTTTCACGAGCACATAATTAAAGATTTTTTTATATATTGTCGAAGAATATCTTAAAAATTATACAACAACATTTATTAAATTTTCGGTATACTAATACCGTAGATATGTACGAAATAAGAAACAAAGTCAATGCCAAAAACGAAAATTTCAAAATTAAAAGCCAAACATACTTCAAACTATGAATTATGTTGTATGGTTCTTCTTTTGTCTTCTTATTAGCTTTCCAAAGAGCGAACAAACTTTTGCATACCCGAGGTAGCCAACTTTGACTCTCACTTTGTTATATCACCATGTGATATAACAAGGTGATTCAAATTTCATTATTCTTTAAGCATATTTCCTCCTTTATGGTCAGATCACACGGATTTATTACCCTTTTTTTCCTTTGGCTCCACTGTGCAACGAGATTATTTATGATCGAAAAATTACATATCTGCGAAATTCCGCCTGTAAATTTTATTGCTAAGATTTAAGATACGGTATAAAATGTTTGCTGGGTATATATGTAAGTATATGCATATGTATGCTAAAGCAAGTATGTAGAGTGTGTTTGGCTTAGTGTTTTTGCCACAAAGGTGTTCGGTAGGAAAATGTTGCTAGTGCTGTCGGCTCTCTTAAGTGATAAATGATAGTTGTTTTGTAGGAACGTTGGTTTTCTATCATTCAGTTTATGGTGGTTGCATGAATGTAGATGATAATGACGATGCCAACAATTTTGTAATAATATTTTACACTCTTGGTTTATTTTTCTTTTTTAATTTTTCTGAATCTGGGTTAATTAATGGCACTACAATATTATTACGATGTTGTTTTTATAGTTGTCTTTTTGTCTATATCTATGTTGTGTTGAAAGGACTAAATAATAAACACAAAGATATAGATATTTTATCAGTGTATTTTAATTTCATTAAAAAGTTAGCTTTTTCTTTTGAAACGTGCCAAAAATTATAATTCGCCATTTGTTTTTACACTAGTAATAAATATGAAACATTATACTCCCGCATTTCAGGTTAATAGCAAAGAAAAAGTCGTAATTGCGCTTAAATTATTGTTTGTTTTAACACAAATATATGCTGGGAACAGAACTGCGACGGAACACGAATTTCGTCTATCGTTACGAATTCACTGGCAAATATTCGTTGTATAAATTCATCGGGTGAAGCACAATATCAACACACTTGTGTGTAGATAAATTTGTTTATATTCCGTGCAAAGAAAAAATTAAGAAAATTAATACAAATATAATAGATAAAGTAAACCTATATAAATTCCATCAGGAAGAAGAATAATCTGAGGTACTTTATATTTTGAGAACATCTAAATAAATATTTTACTGTGGTGTTTTATCATAACTTAAGTCAAATTTTAAAAATTGAAAAAATGGTATCTAATTTAATTAATTTATTATATTTATGCATTGAAATTTTTCCTAAAAACTTTTTTTATACAAGAAACCTGGACACCCGATGTTTTTTTTTTTTTTTTTTGTCGAAACAATTAGAAATAAATATATTTTAACTTTCGCTGAGTATGACGAATTTCGACCAACACCACGATTTTGTGAATTTTTATATACACCAATGTATTGTCGGTGACGAATATTCGACGAAGTTTAAATCAAAATACATTATTAGAATGTGAATAAACTCTTAGATAATGAAGCAAAGCGTTCCAGAAGCGAACAATCCTCACACTGAAAGATCTACTTAAGGTAAACAATTAATTCTAGGGATTGATATTTGTTTCTTATTATATGAAAAGCACTCAGTACTTTGAGTTTTTTCACTGCAACTTTTTCACACAAGTCGCTTGCTTGTATGGTAGAAACATCGCAAACAATTTTTTCTATTTTTAATCAGTTGTTCACAATAATATTTCGTATATTTAGTTATTAGTAATCTCATTATTTCATGGTTTAATCCAAATGAGGTAAAAAAAATAACATGTGCTTTTTTCTAAAATAAAAATTCTGATATTTCAATCAAACTCTTGTTAATTTTGTTCTTTACAGTAATTAGATATTTCTCCACTTTCGTTTATATTAACTCTCGACTATTTGAAATATTTCTCTGATCTTGTTAAAAAAAAAAAAAAAAAGTTAAAACGTAAGAGAAAGAAAATGCTTATTTTTGTCTTTGAGACAAAAATAATGAGATTGTTGAAATGGTAAACTTATCATATGAATGTGTGTTCAACATTTTACATGAACATTTGCATATGAAAAAGCTATCGGTCTGTTGGACAAAAATAAGTTCGGCAGACCATTTCACAGCGTGGAAGCTGGTGGAAGTGCCCCGACGAAGGCGAAAACACTGAAACCGGCTGACAAGGTTATGACCACTGTAATTTGGAATGAACACAAAATATTGCTCATCCATTATCTTGAAAAAGGATCCACAATCACAGGAAAATCGTGCATTATTATTGGATCAATTGATTGATGCAATCAAGAAAAAACGACCACATTTAAAGAAAAAAGTGCTCTCTCTTCAAGACAACACGCAGGTTCAGACAGCATTAGATACGATACTAAAATTACGTGAAATTCACTTCGAGTTGGTTCATCATCAACCTTATAGTTTAGATTTAGCTCCTAGTAACTTTTTCCTGTTTCCAAACTTACTGAACTAACGCGTATTTTGACGGATTCCCAAAATTGTATTAATCAGATGGTATAAAAAGTTGGAATATCGTCTTACTAACTGTATTAAGCTAAAAGGAGACGATGTTCAGAAATAAACGGTTTTTGAAAATAATGTTTTTTTCCTACTTAGGTAGCTTCAATACCAATCCACCCTCGTACTATGGTGGCTTCTACGAAATAGCGAAATATAGAGAGTTAGAAAACTCATAAAAAGAATGTACATACTACTAGTTTTTGATTGGTAAAGTAAATACAATAATAATAAACTCAAACATTATAAAAATATTACATTTTTACATTTATGGGAAAAATATCTCTTTAATAAGTGCGAATTCTGTTCGACAAATTAGTTTACAAAATCTATTTTATTCCAACTGTTGTCCGGTAATATGGATTTTAAAATCCACTAAAAATAGTGTCATGAGTTCTGAGCACTGATGTAATTCAAACAAAAAATTTTACCAATTTATTTTAACATTTTGATCTAGTTTCTAATATTACATGTGGTATTCGTCTGGCTCAAGTTCAAACCTGACTTTCAGCAAGAACTATTTTTATTTTTAATTATAAGAATAATTGCCGCGATCAATAACTCTTGATCAAAGAAGACGAAAAAAATAATTGAATACACTAAGTTGGCTGTTTCTCAGTCGCTACTCTGCCCATCAGCACCCACTAGGATTCGAACTCGGTATCATGTAAACATGATGTATTTTAATACGGCCTTTCTTTAACAACTGAGCCAACTTAGATAAAAAACATAAATTAAATTATTTTAATACGCTATTCTTTATTATATTTATGATTCAGTATTCGATAGACGCCAAAATGTAAATACGCTTTTTTTCAATCGCTATAAGTTTGTGTCTAAAAAGGTATTCCTTTTTTTTAAGAAAACGGCTGCTGTAAGTTTTCAATTGTTGTTAGAAGCTTATGGTCAGCATACAGCAACCGCAAAAAAATGGTGAATTAGGGTTTGCGTACAAGAAGAACTTGCATTATTATTGGAAGTCACATAACAAGTCATATAATTTACATTTAAAAGCATTGCAATTCTTTCAAAAGCAAGGGAGGTGATCCCCATATGAATTAAAGCCGAAAGACGTTGAAAGGCGATACACAGAACATGTTTTATATTATGAGCTGTTGAAATCGGGTCAGACGATTATGGGGGATTTGTGCTGAAGACAATTCATTGGTTTGAAGAGAGCAATCGCAAAAAAACGACCAAAATATTATACCAGATACGAAACCATAATCTTCCATCTTTACAACTCTTGGTCAGGTATTGCAAAATCGGTCAAAAAGTATTTGGAAAAAAGTGAAAGGGAAATTTCACCTCTCCGGCTTTATAGCCATGACCTTGTTACTTCTAATTACCGTTTGTTCCTATCCATGCAGAACGCCTTTACTAGAATACGCTTCTCGCAAAGGCATTAAAAATTAGCTTGATTCATAGTTATAGTGGCTCACGATGCACAATACTTTGAATATGGTGTCAATTCTATGATTTGCACTTTTTATTTTCCTATATGACAAATTCAACAATTTTATCATTTGCACGAAAAAAAGAACGGTCAAAGTCTGGTAAAGCACAAATTACTCTCTCATTTAACCAATCTCTCATTTAACAAATTTACTCAATTTTCACTTTTTTGTGCAAATCGAGAGCATTCACATTTCGATACCTGTGTTATCTCTTAAACGGACTGTGTAACTTTTTCCAGACCCAGACAATACTTCTACAGTTACACGCACTACTACTATAGATACAGTCATGTCATAAGTTCAATTCTTTTCGGAAATTCAGTAAATTTTTTCTTTTGTCAGTAAACAAGAAACTTAAAAGGTTTCAAAAATTAAACTATTTATAACAGAAACTTCTATAGCATTCTTGGTGCTAAACAAATAAAAGATGAAGGTTCTGAAAAAATTTTATAATACAATTAATAATGTAATAATTTATCAATTCTCTAAATAAAATAATGGGTGATTTTATAAGAACTATCGGAAATTTAAAAAAAAAAACACATAAAATTCAGAAAAATGCATGAAATATTTATTTGGATCGATAGTTGGGTCGATATAATTTAATGTTTGAAGATTATTTCATGCAAATGTTGGCCGCGGCTGCGCCTCAAATGGTCCATCCGCTTAGTCCAATTTTGGCATACTCTTTCCAACATTTCGGCCGGTATCTCACGAATAATGTTGGCAATGTTGGCTTCCAGTGCGTCAATCGAAGCGGGCTTGTCGCTATAGACATTAGCCTTAACATAGTCCCACAAAAAATAATCTAGAGGCGTTAAATCGCACGATCTGGGCGGCCAATTGACTGGTCCCAAGCGTGAAATAAACTGTTCACCGAACTCGCCTCTCAATTGGTCCATTGTTTCGCGTGCTGTGTGGCATGTGGCACCGTCTTGTTGAAACCACATGTCATGCAAGTCAAGCTCTTGACAAACTTGGCTCGTTCGTTTAATAGAGAAGCACGCTCTAAAAGCAGTAAATTTTATTGAACGAAATATATCTTTTTCTTTCGAGAATATGTACTTGTATAATACACCAAGATTGTCTTACTTTGTGCATATAATAAGGTGCATTTTCCACATCATAACTCCATGTTCTGATTGTGCTCTGCGTAAACATTTTAGGAACATGAATAAACTTTTTTCTTGTATTAAAAAAAAATGAGTTGAATTGGATTTGGTGCCACCGAAATTTAAAAAGCGCCCCGAAAATGTAAAGAAAGCGCACCACGCAACCACTAAAGAAGTTTTCGCACAAAAAACTTTAAACTGCACCAGAAACGGTGCGAAACTCACCGAGTTGAAAACGCGGTCTATATATATATACCCGATTTTTCCATGAAAGGTTTTCATTCCGATAAACTTTTTAATTATTCGACCTCTGAATAACCAAAAAACGTATTGAGTTCCTCTTACGAATGCATGTTGCACGCCTAATAATTCTTATTGATATAAATAAAATCCATGATTTTTAGCAAAATTCATTCCCATTTATGTCATAACTTGTCTTTAAAAAATTACTAAAATAAAATCACTATTATTTATAAAAACGCCCACACACAAGTTCTTCTTCCATTAATGTACTTTTTTTTTATTTCAAGTTCAACGTCAACAGCTTTTATTGCATTTGTTTATTATAATTTGGCACAAAATGATTTAAAATTAGTTAAATTATATATTGAAAATTAATGAATTTATAACAACACAACACAACACAATCAATAATGAAACACATCATTACATTGCACTAGACTCAACACTTAATAATTTACGAAACCACTAGTCTTCGGTTTATTGCATTCAGTTTATTTCATTTTATTTAAGAGCAAAAGAAGATGAATGCTTGCATGTGAATTGTAAATACCATGTATGTATGTAGATACATTGATATATGCACATTGACTTACTGTTTTAAGTTTTCAATTTCGAATTGCAAAAAATATTTTTAAGTTTTAAATTTATATCATAGTGTTAGGATGTATAACGAACGAATGCTGATTCTAGCACAATGCATAATTTTTAAAATAAATAAGTAAGAGTGTAGTATATTCGGCTGGGCCGAATCTAAAATATCCTTCACGATAGTATATATTACAAGTTTGAACTAAATATGTTCGGATATATGGACCTATATCGGGGATAAATTTTTTGTCTTGTAATCGCTACGCTAAAAAGGTAATATTTCATGGAAAAATTGGGTATACACATATGAGCCGCAGCGTTGTCAACTCGGTGCATTTCGCACCGTTTTTGGTGTGCGAAAAATTCTTTAGAGGGTGCGTGGTACGCTTTTTTACATTTTTCTTGCTTTTTTTAAATTTCGGTGGCACCAAATCAAAATCAACTCATTTCTTTAATACATATAAGAAAAAAGTTTATTCATGTGCCCAAAATATTTATGCAGAGCACAATCAGAACATGAGTTACAATGTGGAAAACGCACCTTATTATATGCACAAAGTAAGACAATATTGCTGTATTATACGAGTACATATTCTCGAAAGAAAAAGAACTATTTCGTTTAACAATGCTGCTTTCAGAGCGTGCTTTTCTATTAAACGATACAGCCAAGTTTGTCAAATCTTACAATAAATGTAGACACAGATAGTGAAGTTCATATTTATGATGGCGCGTGAATTTGTTGCTGTTTAGGGAATTGATAAACTAACTACATTATTAATCGTATTATAAAATTTTTTTAGAAACTTCATCTTTTATTTGTTATAATTTTGACAAAGTTTCGTATATATAAATAAATTATTTTTTTTTTTTTTTTTGTTTTTATATTGGACCAGTACTCAGGGGATGACCCCTACATATGCAGTGCATTGTACCAGAACTAGGAAAATAGGTTGTGAGGAGGGGGAAAGCGGGAGTAGTGTTTGTGAACATTTGACTTGAATCTTCCAACGTTATAACAGACAGGAAACACTAAATTATTTTAAAGACACTCACTCTAGCCAACTAATTTTCACTGTTCGCTTACGAAAACACAAATGAAATTTACACTGTAATTGATAGAATTACTACTAATAGAGTTTGATGGTTTGTAGTGGGACTCTGTAACTTTTAATGATCCGATAATCGTAATTTTTTTCGCCATATTCCATCCCCTGTAACAACGATTGTATCCTCCTGCAATATAATTTTAACGACGGTAAGCAGCTGTAGTTTTGTGGACCTGGTAATGGGCAACAAAAGTAACAGCTGATTTCGGTCGACAGCAAATATAATTAATATTGCTGAATAATAAATTTGATAAAATAGCGTTATAATTATTATAAAGACCATTATCTAAATAAAAGTAACTGAATCGTACTAGAGACCATGGTTGACAAACACAAATTCTAAGTATAGAACGAATTTGATGGCATGCCATCAGGCAGTCCAGTTTGATTGTATAATAGTCGCTTAAAATGCTGTTTCGTTGTCGTGTTTTTCATATAAAAATATTATACTTTTTATGATACAAAATGGGTTTTCAAAATTCGGTAAGTTACGCGATATTTTCATTAAAAAATAGGTTTAGGGTATATCTCGAATATATGTGGAACAATGCTTTTTGCCTTGTAATCGCCATGCTTAATGATTGTCTGAAGTTTGAAGCAAAATTTTTTTTTTTTAATTTGCATACAAAATTGCACAGAAGAATGTTTTTTTTTCGTATATATATGTGACCCATGAATCGATGGGGTAATAGAAAGGTGAAAGAAAAAAATGATTGTTACATTTACGAAATTTATATCAAAAAACCAGAGTAGCCCGAGTAGCTCTATTGTGACACAGCTTGTTTCTTAATAAAATACTTGATTTACACTGGACTTTATTTTATGAAAATCAGCTCAGTTGCTTAGAAGTTCTATGTTTACTATCACTTTTTTGGTTACACAATTCTATAGAGCATTGTTTCAGAGTGTTAAATTTATATCCCTTTTTTAACTTATTTACCGGAATAAAAAATATTTTTTCTTTAGAGCACTAAAATCCCATAATGATTTGAAAATGTCATTGAAGTGTACGCTGCAATTTAAAACGAAATGACAAATACTTTTTCAATGCAAATTTATTTTATAAGGACTATTTCGTGTCGATTAAATGAATCAAAAAATATATATAAAGGGTATTTAATATTTAGTTATTTGGGCTTGTTTAATTAATTAATTCTTATTGTTGCAGCTAAAGATCGTTTTGGTTTTATATAAAAAATTCAACAGTATTTATTTTTGAGAACAATTTCTTATCATCGTCAGGAAAATTAATTATAACATTTAAATATAATAGCATTTTAATTTTCCTGACGGTGATAACAAATTGTTATCGAAGTATCGCAAATAAATACTGTTGAATTTTTTATATAAAACCAAAACGATCTTTAGCTGCAAAAATAAGAATTAATTATATAAAGGGTAGTCCAAGCATCTTTTAAGCATCTTAGTTTGATATTTTTTTGTTTGAGTGTTTGACGAATTCAACCGTGGAAAGGTACACAATTGAGCAGTACGAGTATATTAAGATTTTAGAAGCCTTTTTGTGAAAATGGATGTACAAATCAAAAACATTTAGTCCATTCGTGATTTTTCTGGTCAGCATGATCGACCAACTCTGTCTACAATCGGGAGAAATGTGCACAAATTTCAGCAAACAGGGATTATAGAAAAAGTGCATTTGGCCAGTTCTTTCTCTGGCAAACACTGCTGTTGTTCGCGATAGTATGGCAGAAGAGCTGTCAAGTTCAACTGGTCGTCGTCTCAATATGATAACGGAGCTTTTGAGGCAAGAAATTGAGCATATGAACCTAAACCATATGTGGTTCCAACATGATAGTACGACTTGCCATACAGCTAAAAAGACAATGGCTTTTTTGCGTGAGAAGTTTAATATGTTATTTTACGTCGTGGCGATATTAATTGGCCGCCACGGTCATGTGATTTGACGCCGTTGAACTTATTTCTCTGAGGATTTTTGAAAAAAATTGTACGAATAATTCAAGAGCTAAAGGATGAGATAATTGAGCACATTAACGATCTCAATGAAAATGTTGACCATCGGATAAAGGTATATCTACGAAGACGTGGCCATAGATCCTTCTATCATAATAAAAAAATAGTATTAAGCGAATTTTCTGAAAACTTTTTGTTTCCTATATCATTTTCGAATAACTGTTTTGCTAAATAAACAAAACCCCAAAGAAACAAGTCTTGGATGGTTAAATTGCTGGCTATGCCAAATGGGTAAAACGGGAGACTAGGTAGCCAGGAATTGCTTCCTTCACAATATCCATTGTGGCTGCTGCTTGTTAAAACTATATGTTCACCAAGCTCCGCTCATTCAATTCCGGCAGCAAGAAATCACTTATCATATGCCTGTGTCGGTCGCCAGTAAGTTTATTGTCAATGACGTCCTTAAAAATCACTCCTTTCTCGTGAATTTCGCACCAGACAGTAGCTTTGAGTAGATGTAACGGGTTTTCCATAAAAAGACATGTCTCTTTTGTTTTGTACTGAAAAATTTTTAAAGTTCAAAAAATGCAACAATAGAAAACAACAAAAAGAGGGAGGTTTTTCGTTTTAATTGTTTTTTTATTTAACTCCCATTTGACTAAATGCAGCTTTGCCAGGTAGGGTTAGAATTACAACACGCCAGTTTTAATAGGGTAGTGGTATAAGCACAGCTGTTTTTCGTTTCCTTTGCGTAAATTTGTCTAAAACTCATAGACTTCCTTCCTTTTTCATACAAAAGAAAAACAAAATTCTGACAACTTTTCGTAAATTCTACCAACAAACTACTTGTTGATGTTTTTTGGTGTTATATTTATTGTAATTCTGCCATTACCTGTTTAAAGCTGCCTTGGAATTACAATAAATACAACACCAAAAAACATCATATGTGTTTCGTTGGTAGAAATTATGAAATGTCAAAATTTGTCTCTCTTTTGTTTGAAAGAGCAACAAAATTTCATTAACGTCTGCAATGTGGCAGAACTACGGTATATGAAAGTTTTTTGCTACTCATAATATAGTGAGCTATTTACGTCAAATATATTGTTTTCATTTTTGAAAGTGAATTGAGTGGTTAATTCTAACAGTTAAAAATTATTACGTGAATATAAATATAATTCAAATCAAAATAGTTTTTAAATGTGAAATGCTATTTTCATAGTTTATAATTGTTATAAAGCTGCACACATTTTTGACAAGGATATTTTACCACATTCCTGTTTTTGTTGTATTTTTGTAATTTTGCTCTAGTGCTGCCACCTTGTAGAGGTTAATGCACATTGGTTTATATTTTTTCAAAATTTTCTAAGCTATAAATAAAATGTTTACAATTTTGCAGAACGGAAACAAAAAACAGCTATGTTTATGTTTTAACTCATTATGCTGCCATATTTTGATTCATTTGTTTATTTTTTTTTTTTCAATTTTTGTATTTTTATTCGACTAGCAAGGTGACTATGTCGATACTAGAAGAAAGATAATTAGAAAAAGACATGATATAAAAATCATCGTGAAAATGTAACATAATTTTGGCAGCAACTTTAAAAGAATACTGTAAGAAAAGTCATGGCTTTAAATCACTGTATAATTCAACTCATAGTTAAAAGGGGTCCATTCTTTGCCTGTTTGTATTCTGCAGCTGTCTAGTTCCCAAATATCAAATATGATTGATATAAAGCACTATTTACAAAACCTATTACTAAAGATTAATTTTTTTTTGCGCCACCCTGTGAGTATGTGTGTGTGTTAAAATAAATCCAAGAACAAACTTCCCAAACGGAAATAAATAATATAAGAAATCTCATGCCTTTTAAACGAATAAGTTGCGACAAATTTTGCTTCCGCTTAGAATAACAAAATTTAACGATGCTTGAGAGGAATTTCAATTAATTACAAGAGCAAGCATTTAGTGAAAATAATTTTGGGTGTAATTACACAAAAAATGTAAAATTTAAAATAAACATATTCGCTACGGCACACTTTACTAATATAAATGTTGCTGTAGTGTTTTATTCCATTGTTCACAGAACTTATCTCAAAAAGGACTATTGGAATACTACACAACGCAACTTTTTCATGGCTTCAATTACGTTTTTTGCTAAATGAAGACCTGGACTTCGCGAATGTAACGAAGTCTTTACATATTTTTCAATGAAGTCTTTACATATTGAACAACCTTTTCAAGAAAAATCACGACACAGTTTATTCAAAAAAAAAAACTTTTGTTTTCTGCTCCAACAAAAACTTGTGTTCGTTGAATGAGAAACGATTTTAACTAAAATTTTATTCAGCCTTACAGAAAAGAAAACTAAAGATATAAAAATCTTGAGAACAGCTGTAACGATTTGTCAAAGATTTTCTTTAGCTGTTTGTTTTTTCAAGCGATTTTGCTTATGTTATAGGCTTGTGATTTTTAACGCTGTTTTTGCTATTTAAAGTTTTAATATTACTTTTTTACATATTTCTTTTTAACAAGGCAATTTTGCTAATAATAACAAAAGCATAATTAAGCGAGTTTCTTAGTGGAATGTTTAGTGATATTCTCCGTACAGACGAAGTATCTTATTTTGTGTTTATTGTAACACGAAAATAAATTAAACTAGGCTTTTCAATGTAAAGCAACATATGTTATCTAATAAACACAAAATTCTTAAAACTAAAAGCACTCAAAGAAATTATCGCGAAAGCGGCACTTATCCTTTTCATGTGAATATTTGTAAAATTTTAAAAGATATCAAAACTATATATACCAATATTTTTAATAACTTATTGAGAATTAAAAAAAAATTTTCTAATAACACCTTTCAAAACACAAAAAACAGTAATTTTCTTTTGCACAAGTTCCTACTTTTCGTTACAAGTCTATTGATGAAATGTCGTACGGAATGTCGAAATATTTATTTTTTTATTGGTATCAATATCAAATATTGTATTGTTTAATGTGTTTGAATGCATTACAGTCAGCCTACAAAGTGTGTTTTTGTTGGATTTGTTACTTTTTGAGGACAACGAGAAAAGCTTATTGTAAATATTGTATTATTGTAGGGAGTACTGTTTCGTCTTTCAACCTGTGCACACGTATTTTTTACTGCCAGTCGCCCGTGTTTTCTGTATGTTTTCGTAATTATATTTTTATATACCCTTCACAAAAATGTTAAGGATGTATATAAGTTTGTGATTGTAATTTCTACAATTTCCATTCCCGTATACATACTCTAAATCAGCGATTAAACTATCTCCGTCTGTTCGCCGTTTAAATACCGTTTCTGAGAAAACCATTAGACTTCGAAATTTTTTTCTTTCACTATTCTATTACTCCATCGATTCATGTGTTTGAAATTCAGTAAAATCAGTTCATGTATAAGTGAGATATATCCAAAATTCCGAAAAAATCCATTTTTTGCAATTTTGTATGATAATTTTTGAAACGAATTTGTTTACTTGCTTCAAACTTAACACAGTTAATTGACATGGCGATTAAAAGGCAAACTAAAAAAATTTCCCCGATGTCGGTCCATACACCCGAGATATAGACTAAACCGATTTTTTAATAAAAATGCCGCATAAGCGAACTTAAACAACTTTTTTTTTGCTTAAAAACAGGTCTGGTAATAAAAGGAGGTTACCAAACACAAGAAATTAAAATTTCCGATATCGGTCGGTCCATATATACGCGAGTTATCAACTAAATCGAGTTTTTCATATAACTTAACAACTTTTTTTACTTAAAAGCAGTTCTGGTTATAGAAGGAGGTTACGGAAAATGAAAATTTCCAATATCGGTTCATATATACGCGAGATATCAACTAAACCGAGTTTTTTATACAACTTAACAACTTTTTTGCTTAAAAGCAGTTCTGATTATAGAAAGAGGTTACTAAAATACGGAATATGAAAATTTCCGATACCAGTACATATATAGCCTAAACTGGTTTTATCCCGAAAATGTCACGTAAGCGATCTTAAACAACGTTTTTCTTTAAAAGCAAAGTAGTGTTCTGTCCGTTGTGTTGTGAACACGTATTAAGTGTTATCCGCGTTCAGTGTTTTTTGTTTTTTTTTTTCCTTAATTTTTATTTTGTGTGTTGCTTTTTGTATATAAAATAAACAGTTAAAAATCTTTTTAAAAATAAAACAACAAAATACACGGCTGAAAAAAAATAACATAAAACTCTTAAAAACATGCATCTCAACAACAACAATATAAATATAAATACGACTACCAACAACAAATGCAATAAACCATACAATTAACAAATACAAACAATTATACATACATGCTGATACCCAATAAACCAGACAGATCAACACACAGAAAAAATAAAATAAAATAAAATAATATAAATAAATGGCCAGATCAGGGCTTTTATGGCCCTGATATACAGGCATTGTTCCCTATTCGTGCAACATACCTTTTAAAACAATAAAAATAAAAAAAAAATAAAACAAATAGTTATTTTGCAATGTTGGTGATATGGGGTTGACTGTTGTTGACTGTATAGTATCGAAGGTATATACACTGGATACTATACAGTCGAATGAACAATTAAGTTAACTTCGGCCTCACCAGCACAGCAGAATTAGCATTTGTACATGATTTTTCTATCGCAATGGCGGGAAACTTTAAACTTGACTTTTGCAACATACGTGGGCTGAGAACGAACTTCTTCTCCGTCTATGCTCACACGTGTCTCCATCGGCTGGATATTTTCGCCCTATGTGAAACCCAGGTATCTGAGAATGCTGATCCACAGGATTTTCATATACCTGGGTATCAATTCCTATCCCTCTTTAACTTCCATCGGGGCCTTGTAATTTACATTCGCAATGAAGTTGTGTTCCAATGCCAGCAACCATTAAGCATGCATGATGCAGAATTTACCTGTCTTTGGGTTAAATTCAAAATCAGGTCACACTTTTTGCATTTCGGGTTTCTATACAGAAGTCCAAATGCGGGGAGGGATACTACCTTTTCTGGTTTCGATGCCCTCTCCGACTCCATATCGAAGATCCTGGAAAGTTGTCCGAGCAGTGAAATCGTTGTTGCTGGTGATTTCAATGTTCACAGCTCATCCTGGCTTCGCCATTCGAGTCATACAACTTCAGAAGAGCAATATGTCGAGTTATTCGCTGCGCACAACCACCTAGCGCAATTAGTGAATGAGCCAACGCATATTCCATGTGTTGAAGGGCACCATTCAAACACACTTGACCTATTCCTGACTTCACACCCTGAAAAGTATGAAGTCAGAGTTAGTGCACCTCTCGGCAATTCGGATCATTGCACCATTTCTGCCACCTTTTCGATCTCGGGACTTCGTAACGTTTCAAAATCAGCTACGAAACGTTCAATATTTATTTACGAAAAGGCGCGTTGGGCTGAGCTCAACCAATTTTATGAGCATTTTAATTGGAAACTTTGTTTTCTAGATAACGACATAAATGTTTCAGCAAAAATGGTCGAGAACATTATATTGCTAGGGATGAAAACATTCATCCCCTCCAAGCAGATTTCGATTAAACCAAAAACAAAATCTTGGTTTAATCAGACGTGCAAAAACGCAGTCAGATCCAGAGAGGAAGCATTCAGTAACTGGCGTTTAAACAAAACACCAGACACTGATTTGCTACGCAAAAAGGCAAGATCTTCGTGTGCCAAGGTACTTAGGCGTGAAAAGTCTCTTCACGAACAGCGCCTTCGTGCCAAGGTCCTTGCAGCTCCTCGGGGCAGTAAGACCTTTTGGTCTTTCGTTAAGAGAGTAAAGAACAGTGCTAGTTCATCAATTCCAACTCTTTTAAAGAATGACCAAGCATTCACAGACCCGGTTGACAAAGCTAACCTGTTGGCTGAAATCTTTGCAAGCAATTCCTGCTTGCCGGAAAGCAGTCAGCCACTTCCCGAGCTCGAAAGAGTATCTGTAACTATGCCGAAGATATTCTTCCGGGCGCGAGCAGTTAAAAGGGTTTTGGAAGACCTCGATATAAACAAAACTCCTGGACCGGATGGCATTCCAGCACTGGTCTTGAAGCAGTGTTCTTCTACGCTTGCGCGTCCATTAGCACGCCTTTTCAGCATACTTTACCATACTGGTGAGTTTCCATCGTGCTGGAAGGTTGCTAATGTAACACCAATACCCAAAAAGGGTTCTTTCTCCTACCCTATTTCTTATTTTCCTCAACGACCTTCTCTACCAAACTTCCAACCCTATCCACTCTTTCGCGGATAACAGCAGCATTTGTCACTCGTACTCTTTTAGTTATAGGCCCAGCCTATCAGAGATCGCTGCCAAGAGACTAAATATGAATGATCCACTGAATAGTGATCTTCTATTGGTCTCTGAATGGGGTCGTAAAAACAGGGTCGCCTTTAATGCTCGTAAGACCCAGTGTTGCTTATTGACGCACAAACAAACGACCGCTAATGCTGCTTCATCTGTACTCATGGATGGTATAAATATTGAAGAATCGGATGCTCTTGATGTTCTTGGAATGAAGATACAGTGTGACGTTCGCTGGAATGAACACATTTTTCATATCTCTAAAGAAGCATTCAAGTGCCTCGGTTTTTTGAAACGGTGTAAGATGTACTTCACTCCATCCGATCTCCTTACTATTTATACCACCTACATCCGACCGAAAATGGAATACAACTCTCATGTTTGGGCCGGTGCCTCAAAGTCTGTTTTGGGGTTACTCGACCGTGTGCAGGAGAGGGCGAAGAAGCTCATCGGTGACAGTAGGGTATCCAACTCTATTGACTCACTGGAGCATCGACGCAGTGTGGGATGCGTTACTCTGTTCTATCGATACTACAATGGATTTTGCTCTGACGAGATTAGGGATCTTGTTCCCGAAACGCGCACATTTTTACGTAGCACGCGTTCATCGTCTAGAGCTCACCCATTTATGGTCGATTGCCTGGGGAATCGTACTACGCATTACAGAGAGAATTCGTTTTTCAGCCGCACGCTTCGTCTGTGGAACAAGTTGCCTGCAGAAGTGTTTCCTGTCTGTTATAACGTTGGAAGATTCAAGTCAAATGTTCACAAACACTACTCCCGCTTTCCCCCTCCTCACAACCTATTTTCCTAGTTCTGGTACAATGCACTGCATATGTAGGGGTCATCCCCTGAGTACTGGTCCAATATAAAAAAAAAAATATATACAAGTATCTGAAATCGATGAACCCGTGGACGGATTTGGCTATTTTTTAATATTTTTATTTTATGGAAAAAAAGATTTTCCACATCTACTTTTAAAATTCTCGGGATTTCTTTTTTTTATTTTTTATCTGTGTCCAGTACTCAGGGAATAGACCCCTACATATGGAGACTAAAAAAACTCTATTGCAGCATTTAAAATATTTTAATTAAGTTAGTTAAAACTGCTCAGATTCGCAAAATTTAGTCCAACACATTTCACACTACAAGGTAATGAAATGCATTGAAAATAATATTAATATTGAACATATAAAGAAAGCACGGACAACGGTGAGAAAAAGACAAAAAAAAAACACGTATACACATACTGCTACCTATTCCGGTGCACTTTCATTTCTTTTCTTTGACCTTAAGACCATAACTTGCAATACGAACAATGGATATGCGTATTTTTTTAATTTTGTTTGTATTGGAATTGAAGAGTTTTGAAATTTTAACAGTTTGTAAAATTACTAATCCTTAACATATATGCATTCTCCACGATAACTAGCAAGGTAACTACATGAGGGACCATACTACTTCACAATAAATTAAGGTTGGTAGATATAATATTGCGTATCGTCATCCTCACCTGGCTCTAGCCAACAGAATGTCAAAGTTCACAGAGTTTCTTTCACCAAAAACAAGAATTATTGTAAAGCTAAGAATATCGATGAAAACTTGAATATCCTTAGACTACAACGTTAACATATAGCAAATTGGGCATGCATGGTTCTTCTGGAAAAACCTCCAGTTCAAAATAAAGTTTATATTTAAATAGGATTCGACGTGAAAAAGGAAAGCATTCTGAAGTTTTCTAGGGTTTGGATGTTAGTGACGTAGAGGTACTATGAAGAATGCTGGATGTACTGTTCACAAGACAATAATTGGAAAATATTTTGCTGATATCGTGATAAAGTCATGTTTGTTACTCGGCGTCAAAAAGCAAGAATAATCTAAATTTTTTTTGTTTTGGCTGTTACTGACTGTGAGATAATGTGGAAGTTGCTATAGAACATCAGTAGATCAAGTAGATCGCAGGTCCGGGAGCATCATAAAATAAAAAATTTGCCAATAGTGTAATTCACTAACTTTACACCACAATCAACTTAAACCATACATTTTGTTCTTTGCTCTAACCCTACGTTATTCACTTAATTGTTTTTAATCACCGTAAACGGTTTTATTTTTCTTCGCAAATTGTTATAACGTGACAACTCTCCATTCCATTGTTATTAGCTATTGTACTGAATCTCTTGTTATATATAGGTTTTCTTGCTTCTTTTTTTAAACTTTGACCTTTTTATATAGATACATATGTATATAAATTTTAAAAGTAATATATCAGCTCGAGGTCCTTTTTATATAAAACAATAATTAATAGTTTCTTATTTCGTTTTCCTTTAGAAAACTTCTTAAGGAATGTGTTTGTTGATGAATTATAAAATCGAAAAAAAATTTTTTGGGCTGCAATAAAATAATATGAAACGCTTTAACATACACACATAATGACATTTAATATAAAAGAAATTTCTTGATAAATTATTAATTATTGTGTTATATAAAAAGGACCTCGAGCTCAAATATTATTTTAAAGATTTATTTTTGTTGTTTACTAAATATTATTATTTTTTATTAGATAAACAGATTATTGCATAAACTAAATGAAATAAATATGTAAACAATATTAATCAACACTTTTTAAATTAAGCCCACAAAAAAATGAGGGTGTTGATTAACAACCATTTATGTAGTTAAATATAACAGCTGCCTGAAACAGCTGATTTTAAATACCAGCATATGGTGTTTAAAATACTTTTGAATAGGAAAAAAAGCTAATTTTGTGGTTTAAAATTGTAATTGAAATAATTGGTATTTTAGTAGCCTTCTTTTATATCGAGAACTGCTTTTCAGCAAAAATAAATTGTTTAAGTTCGCTTACGGGACATAATCATGAAAACCCGGTTTAGGCTATATCTCGACTATACGAGTATGTGGACCGATATCGGAAATTTTCATGTTCTATATTTTAGTAACCTCCTTTCATAACCAGAACAACTTTTAAGCAAAAAAAAAGTTGTTTAAGTTCTATTACGTGACATATTCTTGAAGAACCGGTTTTGGCTATATCTGGGGTATATATGGACCGATATCGGAAATTAATAATACATACCTTCTTTTTATTACTAGAAGCGATTTTAAACAAAAAAATCTTAACATTTTCACGGAAAACCGGAGTAGGCTATATCTCGCGTATTTAAGGACCGATATCGAAAATTTCCATTTTCTGTATTTAAGTAATCTTCTTTTATTACCTGAACTGATTTTAAGCAAAAAAAAAATTAAGTTCGCTTACGTAACATTTTCATTAAAAAATCGGTTTAGGCTGTATCTCGAATATAAAGATATCGGGAACTTTTTTTGTCTTGTAATTGCTATGCTTAATAACTGTGTGAAGTTTGAAGTAAAACAAACAATTTTTTGCCAAAAATTTTTATACAAAATTGCAAAAAATAATGTTTTTTTCGGAATTTTGGATATATCTCAGCTATATGTGAACCGATTTTACTGAATTTTAATAGCAAACCCATGAATCGATGGGGTAATAGAATAGCGAAAGAAACAAGTTTCTATTGGTTTTCTCAGAAACGGTATTTCAACGACCGACAGACGGACATCGCTTAATCGAATTTTCTATCTATGCTAATTCTGAATATGTATACTTTATAGGGTCGCAAATGAAAATTGTAGAAATTACAAATGGAATCACAAACTTATATATACCCTTTACATTTTTGTGAAGGGTATACAAATTTTGGTACATTCGATGTTACAAATGTGATATAGAATACAATGGGAAAAAACTCACGCTAATTATAGCTTTAGTTATTGAATTTTTAAAATTTTTGTTAACTGACGGCAAAGCTAAAGGCACCCACAGACGACATGTTTTACGTCTGTTTTTTATACCCTTCACAAAAATGTTGCGTTTTAGTCACCATGCTTAATGAGTGTGTGAAGTTTGAAGCAAAACAAACAATTTTTTTTTTCAAAAATTTCCATACAAAATTGCAAAAAACAATGGCTTTTTTCAGAATTTTGGATATATCTCAGCTATATGTGAACCGATATTACTGAATTTCAATAGCAAACCCATGAATCGATGGGGCAGAAGAATGGTGAAAGAAAAAAGTTTCTAAGTCGAATGGTTTTCTCAGAAACGGTATTTCAACGGCGGACAGACGGATATCGCTTAATCGACTTTTCCATTAATTCTGATTCAGAATATATATACTTTATAGGGTCGCAAAAAAAACTGTAGAAATTACAAACGGAATCACAAACATCTCTATATACCCTTAACATTTTTGTGAAGGGTATAAAAATAGAGTAAATAGAAAATTCCGATATCGGTTGATATATAACTGAGCATACTTAATTCAAATTTTTAAATATACTATACATATACGAGTATGAAGGGTATTTTAGATTCGGCCCAGCTGAATATACCACACTCTTACTTGTTTAATATGTAATTCCTCATATATTTTTTCATGTCTGTCAAAATTTTTCTTTTTTACAGTCGGTTTGTAAAATTTGCTCACAAACGTACATGCACATTTACGTCTGACATTGTCTATGCTTTTTATTATTATAAAAATTAATTATTTAAAACATATTAATATATTATTGCATTAAAATTTCCTCAAGCCGACTACATATACGGCCGCTGAATTACTTGCAAAGTATAGAGTTCTAATATCAGATGTTTAAACATAACAAAATAGAACACACTCTATTTGAAATTTTGTCAGATGACTTTGCTCATACTTTTTACAGACGCAATGTTTTTGAGGTAACAGACGACATGTAGAAATTTTACATTAGGAAAAATTACACATACATTGTTAAAAACATATCGTGTATTACCTAATTAAATAAGAAAACAACTTTTTACTTGAAATAGGAGTTAAATCAAGTGAATTTTTTTTTTACGTACATTAATTTTTACATTTATTTATATTCTGGACATTGGGAACATTTTAAAACTTAAATGGCGGTGACTTTTGCCCACCTGTGTGTTTCAAAAGTTTAGAAAACAGTTTTACTATCGTACAAAATGTGACTTTTTAATGTACATACATATGTAAGTATGTGTTTACATGAGTGCTTGTAAAAATGAATGTACGAGTATATTATTTTTGTTATTTACACAACAGGAACACAAAATTTACGATGTCATGATATTAAATTGTCGTAATACCACTGGTATCTAATAAGAAATAAGAAATAAGAAAATAAATACAATTTTTCTTTAATTTCTAATAAAATTATACCTAAAATTTAATAATTGATAAAAATCTGATGTAAAATAAATTGAAATTAAAAATTTGACTTTTTTTTATTTTTTCTTACTCTCTTTAATTTTCTTAATAAAAATATTGCCTTTAAAATCAGCCATGGGCTCTAATGAGAGTGCTGTTGTTTTAAGAGAAGCACTAAAACCGCTGGCTTTAGCACAACCGAGGTTAGCGGCAGTGGCTCTCTTGGAACTGCTGCCGAGACCAACTAAAACACCAAGTAGGTTTTTTACAGATTAAAAAACATGGTTTATTTTAATGTGTAGAAGCAGCAAACTTTCAAATTTAGTTTTTATTAGTTTTAGTGATAAAATTAATTCTTAAGTTTATGCGAACTAACAACAAAAGCTTTTTATATAGTCATTTTTGTGTATGTATGTATACCTTATTTATATAATTTATAATAAAAAAAAATATCGCAAATTTAAACAAAAAACTTTGCTTTTGTTTCATGGCCAATCTTTTACTGCTCAGATATGTTTATTTTTTAATTGGCTAATAGTAGTCAATTATTTAAACTTTTCGCATGAATCAAAAAACACACGATTCGTCGGCTTTTTTCCGACTACTTCAGAAGAATTTTTTGGACTACTTCAGGAGAACTCTTTGGATTATTTTAAAATTAAAAAAAAAGTGTTTCGTGATGTCCATTTTCGTTGATTATGTAATTAAGTGATGTAAGGAATAACAGAATATTGACAATAAAAAAGATTTTCTGAAGAAGTCGGAAGAAAGCCGACAAAACGTCGAGAAAAAGATGAAATAAATGTGTTTTATCTGCATCATGTGAAAAATTAAAGGACTTGACCACTATTGGCCAATTCTAAAATAAACATATTTAAACAAAAACTATTTCACTCAATATTGTGCGTTTATATTTTTTAAATGTTAGTGAAGAAATGCATTTAAAATAATAAAATTCGATTTCGAAAGCCATTTTTTTGTAAATGCACTAGTAATTTTGGGACCTCTTTTAAGTTATCAAACGAATCCAGTATTCGCTAAGCTGGTGCCAAAAGAGCAGATGACTTTTAATTAAACCACGGTTAGAATATTCCGTCCATAATGGACACCTATGCAATCATACCTTCTTTGGATGCAAACTACGTCCAAGATTTTATAAATCTAATTCCGAGTTGCGAGGGTTAGCCAAGCTCCTTAATTTTGAGCGCTCTAAAGCATTGCTTAGACCCAAAAGGAACAATTGAACAAAATTCAAATTGAATTTTTGTAGTGTTAGGAACTTATCAGTGTTCGTTAGGTTACTATGCGAAAAAGTTATGTTTGTACGTAGTATATAATAATAGCGGTTGATTTGTCAGTGCCAGCGAGAAGCCCACTTTTCTTTTATCCTGCTCTAGACATCTTGCGCAATATATTTACTTTATCAAACGAAATACAATTTGCTTCCTGGTCACCGAAAAGTTATAAAAATCTCTAATATTAAATACTATTTATAACAACACCCTATGCATCCAGAATCTAAACTAAAAATAATATATAAAAAAGCCAAGAGCTTGTTTTTGAATGTAGAGCAAATAGCAAGCCCCAGATTCCAGAACTATAACAACAGTATATAACATGCGTTAGCTCTTTTCCTCTTTTCCCGAAATAATTACAAAATCATGTTAAATGAACATGAAACGCTGAAATCAAACACATAACGCTAATACCATTATATCATTGGCATTTCTTGTTGATTTAACATGATTCCCTGTAAGAGACAACATTCGCTTATGAATTATTATGTTTCAAAGAGAACAAGAATAAAGTATTCTTAAATTTTATTTATCAATTGAAAGTTGATTTTATTATTTTTGTTCCATCCAAAAATTAAAAAATGTACGTTTGTTTAATATGTACGTTTGTTTTTTTTTTTTTTTTTTTAACACTTTTTTATCTTGAACCAGTAGTGAGGGGGCGACCAGAGACCTGCACCGTCCATTTTTATCGGCGGCGGCGGCTGATGATATATTACTCGGCGGCGGCTCATAGTCGGCTATAGCCAGGATTTGACCGGCTAGCCTTTTTCTCATCGGCTCTTATAAAAAATCGGCTAAAAAGCAATAAAAAATATTTGTTCCTAAACATGAGTTTCTGAAAACATATTCGAACATATTCTACATTCCACGTGGAACTTTTAAAACTTTATTAGCAGTTTAGATAAAAAAAAGGGAAATTAAAACAAGACCTCCAACGTGAAAATTTCACTTGAAATGCAATAACGGAACTAATTAAATTTACATAAAGCTTTGATTTGGCCTTAATTTTTTAACAGGTCTACAAAAAAAATTTTTTAATAAATATTTACATAATTCTATTTGTTACTTTCAGGCGCCTTAAGAATTTATGTGGAATTTTACATAGTTGAACAGAAACTATAGTTTTCAATAATAGACCAATTGCAATTATAGAAACATTAAATATTGCGTCTAATAAAAATACCTGTAGTGCGATTCACTATGCTTTTTAAGCCGCATCGTATTCTTGGTTTTAAAATCAGCTGTTTCAGGCAGCAGTTATATTTAACCACATAAATAGTTAATAATTAATACCCCTTTTTTTGCAGGTTTAACTAAAAAAATGTTTTTTTCTTGTTTACATATTTATTTTATTAAATTTATCTAATAAACTATTTATTTAATAAAAAACAAACAAAAAACAATAAAAGTTAGTAAACAACAAAAATAAATAATATTTTTATATAAAACAATAATTAAAAAGTTTTTTATTCAATATGTATTTCGTTTTCCTTTAGAAAACTTCTTAAGGAAAGTATTAATTAATTATAAAATCAAACATGTTTTGAT
Source organism: Thecocarcelia acutangulata (assembly GCA_914767995.1). NCBI lineage: Eukaryota > Metazoa > Arthropoda > Insecta > Diptera > Tachinidae > Thecocarcelia > Thecocarcelia acutangulata. Next base: position 104,889,951 of record OU612094.1, on the reverse strand, counting down.
AGGAAGTAAAATAACATTATTTTTACGTTAAATGTAATTATGTGTGTATGTATGTATGCTTTTGATGTTGTTTTATTTTCTGTCAGAAAAATTTTTTCGATGTTATAATTAATCAACAAATACAATCCTTAAGAAGTTTTCTAAAGAAAAACGAAATATTGAATAAAAAGCTTTTAATTTGGTTTTATAACCTAGAGATCATATACTATTTTTAAGATTTTTATATATATGTATGTATGTATGTATGTATGTATGTATGTATGTATGTAGATAAAATAGAAAACATATAAACAAAAAGAGATTCAGTACAATAGCTAATAACTATTTTTACAGTATTACCGTAAATAGCGGTAATTATCATAGAGTTTGCATCACTGCACTTGATTGAGTTACCGTATTAAAAACGAATGTTATCATTGTTGCCGTATCAAATTATGCAAATACTAATCTATTTTTTAAGCTAAGTTTGGCATTTATAGCTACAAAACGTACAATTTGGCTTGTATTTAATAATTTCGTGACCTAGCATCGGCGGCTCATTTTTAGCCGAAATTAGCCGTAAAAATTTCGGCGGCGGCGGCTATCGAATATCATCGGCGGCTCGACTTAGTCGGCTATAGCCGCTTCGGCGCAGGTCTCTGGGGGCGACCGCTATATATGTAGTGCATTGTACCGAAACTATAAAAATAGGTTATGGGGAGGAAGAGAGAGTATTAATTGTAGACTTGAAACTTCCAACATTACATGTGGAAGTTTCAAGACGAGCAGTATCTCTGTTTCTGTTTGTACGCCAGATGCTGAATGCTTCTTCTCGGAATTTGTGTGCGTCTGATTAAACGAAGACTTTGTTCTTGGTTTAATCGAAGCTTGTTTGCAATTTGTCTAAAAATTTACTAGTTTAATTTCATTTCAAGTTTCAAGGTTTCTTTTTTATTTTACGTAATTCAACAAATGAGCACAAATAATATCTGATTATTAATAGACACACAGCAGCAGACGCTACTTCACGGGTGATATAGTTATTGAGGAATCGGAATCTCTTGATATTCTGAGAATTATATTTCTGAACACGTTTTTTATATTTCTCCTTACTACTGGATTTGTAACCCACATACCAGTTCGAGAATGGAATACAACTCTTATGGTTAGTACAGTGCTTCATAGTTGTTTTATAGATCCTACAATTGTTTATAGATCCTACAATTAATTTTGCCATGACGAGATCAAAGATTTCGTTCTTGAGACCCGAACCTTTTTACATAATACACTTACATCATTTTCATCGTCGTATTTTATACATTCGAAATGGATTATCTAGTGAATCGCACAACTCATTATAGAGAAAATTCCTTCTTCAGTTTTACCGTCCGTTTGTGGAATAAGCAAAGTAGGAACATTTAAATAAAACGCTCACAAACATTACTTCCTCTTCTCTGCTCCCCATAACATATTTAGTACTAGCTCTAGTTTAAAAATGGGAATATTATATCAAAAAAAAAACTAGCTATTTTTTGTGTATTTGCCAACTACCCGACATCTCGAAAGTCAACCACCACGTTATTAAGCTTTAGGTCCGGTTTAACTCCACTCTTTTACCTTATATGTATTCGGGTTTTATTAGTTTTTAACACTAGCTTAAACTCTTCTGTCAATATTTCAATTTATTTTTAAATGAATTTTATTTGAATTTAAAGTAATTGTTTGTCCTTCTACTATACTTTACATAGATTTAAACTGAACTAACAAAATTATGTAAAAATTTATGACTTATATTCTTTTTACACTGATCAAAATCTTCATGGAACGCATGGAAGATGTTGAAAATGTAAAACACTGTTTACATTGCTCACATCTAACATCTACCAGCTACTATCAATCAAAAATATTATTATTTAAATTTTCAAACAGTTTAACAAAAGCACGCAAAATTGTTTAAAAAAAATTAATATGAAAGACAAAAGAGGATTAATTATAAAATATACGTAAGTACATATGTCTATAAACAAAATGTAGGACACATAAATACATATGTAAAAAAAATTTAGCAAAAACGGAAAAAAAGTATTTCAGAAAAAAATTAAGGAAGAAAACTCACATGCAAACAATTGGCACATGATAAATAAATTATGATATTTTTAAATTTTTTTCAAAACAAATGACGTTTTTTCAGTGATGTCACAAGAATAATCGACACTATTGCCACTTTTCTTGTGACACTGAAATAATCGAAAGATGTTGTATGGAATAACATGAGATAGAAACATTTTATAAAGATGTTGAGAAATGTTGACTTTTCATCTTCAAAAACTGATGGTAGATGTTAGATGTTGTTCAGTGGAAAAAGCCTATTACATTGTATATTATTTTATAACACAAAATCTTACAGCAATTATCGTTTTGTATTATAATTTATTTGCAGAATGCGATCAAACGTTTGTCGCCCGCATTGGTGGCCCTCAAAATGGAACATTTTCTGCACCCTTGTTGCACAATTATCAAAATCACTCACGTCAGTGTTTGTACACTTTCCTAGCAGGACCTGGACAACGAGTTGAAGTCATTTTCAAAACATTTAATCTAAGAGGAAATCCGCCAGAGTATGTATTTTGCTTTTTTAATTGTTTAACAGGCAACAGCACGAGCGCTTATAACTCTAAATATGCACTTTATTCAAAGCGTTTTCGCGCCACCGCATTTTTTATGGTTTTATACAATTAAGCTTCCTGCTGCATACACAGTCAGATATGTATGCGATAACTGTTTTATTTTTTCCATCCGGCAATCGTTGTCATACTTCGCGTTTATAACAAAGCTGAAAATATTTTAATTGTATAAAGATCTAAAGATTATCGAGTTAAATTAACATCACACATTTTTATACATACTATACATACGTGCTCTGTAAATAACCCAGTTGGTAAGATCAACCTAGACGATATATGCATGATTTCTCCCTTTTGTTTAGACTTTCTAAAAACGTACTAAAAACAGTTTGGTGACAAAATGGACAGATGAGCGACAACGACTACATAATTGTTCTTGTAAAGCAGTTGTGTCTTCACAAATAATGTGAAAATAACGAGAGAAGAAAAAAAGGAACACCTAAATAAAAGTAATAGAAGTCGAGATGGGCGACAATGTCTTCAATGTAATAAAAATATTTTAGCAAAAACATAACGGAATTCTAAGAAAACAAACTCAAATATATAAAATTAGAGTATACGTGGTTACTAAGTTGCCTATTAACAGCCGTCGACGACGAAGTAGAAGAAACTTTCGTTTCGTATACGATACGGCGAAAAAGGCCCCGTTTTCGTGATATTGTATGAATTCGGAGCCATTTGCTCTAAAATATTGTCAACGATTTGTTTGGATGATCAACCTAGACGTGACAGCACAAAGCGATCGCATGCCATCATGTTCATTTTCATGTTTGTCAAATTCATGTTTTTAAACTAGGCCTGATGACTTCCAAAAATGTTTGATGTTTCGAGTTTGGCATCATGCCACCAAACTCGTTTGATAGCAATTCTGTAAAATGCAGTGTAAATTTTATTTTGTGCTTACGTAAGTGAAAATTGAAACCAAATACAACAATTTAAGTTGTAAAAAACAAATCCTGATTATCGTTTTTCACAAAAGCAGCAACGAGTTCAAGCGCCATTGTATACATTAACATATTCAGTATCTGCTTATACAAGATCTGATCTAAAAATTACCGTTATTTAAAAATTTTTTTTAAGTATTTATTTATTCATCAATATCTTGTCCCCTTCAAAGTTATCCCCTTCAGATATAATACACTTATGCTAGCGTTTTTTCCAATCCTCGAAAGCCTTCGGAAAAGTGCTTTGTGGTATCACCAACAGCTTTCCTTTTTTCCACAATTCTGTTGACCGTACGGCCTTGTGACAAGAATTCATGATGCATCACGCCATTGCAGTCGAAAAAAACAGTGAGCAAAACCTTTACATTTGACCGAACTTGACGTGCGGTCTTGGCTCTTTTACGCTTCCGTTGGGATAATTGGGCTTTTGTTTCAATATCATTGCCATACGCTCATGATTCGTCACCAATTGTGACCTTTTTGAGAAAATCTAGATCGTCGTTGACGATGTTCAACAGCTCCTGAGCGATGTCCATGCAACGTTGTTTTTGCTAAAAATTTAGCAATTTTTGAACAATCTTTGTTGCCACACATTTCATGCCTAAAACGTCTGTAAAAACATTATCATCAACCTCTTTGAAAGTGATTCGACGATGATCCAAAATCAGTTTCTTCGCTGCTTCAATGTTTTCATTGGTTGTTGACGTGATCGGGTGACCAGGACGAGCATCGTCATTGACATCTTCTCGGCCTTCCTTAAACCGGTTATACCACATAGTAGACTGGCCAGAAGCCACATTCAACATTCCAAATGTCCTTGCGCATTTTATTTCATTTTTTACACAAAACTTAATACAGTTTCTTTGATTAATTTTTTAGAATAGTAAAAAATCGAAGAGCACGCTAAAACACGACTAATCTTTTTATCTGTTCAAAATAAACTGACAATACAAAATGGCTGATATTTCCAGCATATATAACAGACATGAAAACAATAGTTATTTGTTTGATCAGAACTCGTATATTATTGTTTGACAAACTTGAGACGATAGTATAATAGCCATGCTGTTATGCCATGTTCGATCGTTTAATACCCGCTAAGATGCTCTAAACATATAGTCAATTGGGATGCCTTTAATATGATGCCTTTGTATTCATGCAGTTCCCTGTTATTTAATAAACACCACCCATGAATAATTCATTGCGTTTAATTGTACATTAATTTAATATTATTTAATTCATTCACTTTATGCATGAATGAAATTGATTTTTAATTATAAAGCAAATTAAATGCTGTTCACGCCAATTTCTTTTGTTTCTTTTCAGCGGTTCAGCCGTTGGTGAATTACCATCGTAAGTACTAAAAAAAATAATTCTTAATTTGTTTAACTTTATTAATTTTAAATTAAAAATTATAATTTCTAATACTTTGCTATTTATAGATGTGTTCACGAGTATATGGATATATACTCAGAAGTGCAATCATCGGAACCAGCAGAACTGATAAATTCACCATTTGGTGGCCGTTATTGTGGTACAATACCACCCAGACAACGCATTTCCATGTATCGCGCCATTGCCATTTCATTTTTTACAAATAAAAATAAAACCACTCCCGATCTATTTGAAGGCACATTTCGTTTTATAAATGCATGTAAGTATGAAGAACTGTCGGGACAGAAGATGTACTTGTATATTCCTAGTAAAATGAAATATTTACATTATAACTACATATTACTTTATTTTCATACCTAATCCTAACAGCGGAATACGAAATTGGTATACCTATAGCTGGTTCACCATGTTCCTATACAATAACACCCAGTTTGAGTATAAATAGAACGGGCGTATTAATATCGCCTACCTATCCGGGTGCCTATCCCAAAGATATGTCATGTACATATCAATTTTTGGGTGAATCAAATCAAAGAGTTAGATTAGAATTTCGTGATTTTGATCTATTTTTTGGTGGACCACAGTGAGTACCATTAATAGCTGTCGTTATTGTAAAAACAAAACAATAAAAAACTTTAAAGAAAAAGTTGCCTTAAAGTATACTTTATTTTTATTTAATAAAGTAAACTTTAAGGTTTGTTTTATTTTTTTTTTTTTTTTAATTTACTAACACTTAAAAAAATTATCAAAATTCTAACAAAAACTTTTTCTTAATTCGCCTTAATTAGCTGCCCATTTGATTATGTTAAAATTTATGATGGTCCCGACAACTCATCAGCATTAATTGGTACATATTGCGGACAACAAAGAAATTTAGTTTTATATTCTAGTGAATCGAGTCTTTTTGTGCATTTTTTTACACTGTCACGTACGGCAAATACTCAAAATCGTGGTTTTAAAGGAATTTATGAATTTAGTGAAAGTTTTGTTAAATTAGATTTTATACGTAAGTATTATCAAAATTTATAAAAATATTATGAGTTAATATGCTTGCCATTTTTTTTCTACTTTATCATTTTTATTTACAAATTATTAAATTTCTCTGTACTTCCTCCGAGATGCGATAAACACCTCTTGGTATTCGGTTTTGCTCAGTTTAACATCAAAAATAAATTTTTTGATAAAAAAATATTCTTACTGAAGTAAACAGTATTAAATCAAATATTCTCAGAACTTAGCAACTATTTTTTACTCCTAATTTATACGCTGTTTACAGGCCGCAGAAGGGCAATTCGAGCAGAAAATCTTAATGGAAATCATTAAACAAGCTAAATGCTTTTCATAAAGATTTTAAATAATATTGAATCAAATATTGTCAGAATTTAGCAACTATTTTTTACTCCTAATTTATATACTGATTACAGGACACAGAAGGACAATTCGTGTAGAAAATCTTTATGGAAAGCATTAAAGAAACTGAATGCTTTTAATAAAAACTTTCTAGCCGAAGCGGTTGTCTGAGTCCTGAAAATATCACATTAATAATATACAACCAAGCTAACCAAATTCAAATTTACAATGACCTGGAATCAAGACTATTTTTTTTTATTTGGTTTGATTTAATGAACTTTCTTTAGACCTATAGATGTCATAACTTAAAAGTCTTTATAAAAAAAATTACATTTAAACTAACTATATCCAAAAGAAATTAAAATCTATGTAGGTGCCCAACAAAGATTTGATATAAGACACTTTTGCTCTTTTGATTATTTATCACCGTTTTCAATTAATCGATTAGGATTGTCCATTTGAGGTCAAATCCTTGTTCATATGAAAAAGGATGTTTGAAAAAATCATTTTTTAACCTTTGTGAAAGGTTGCCTTTCATTTTAAATCAAACTGTTGCAAAATTTAAAAAAACAAAAAAATTCTTCTCAAACGTCTATTCCAAAATAAAATTTTAAAACATTTTATGAATAATTTATAAAACAAATAATTGAAGAAAATAAAGCACAAACATTGATACTCGTACAAACTAGGAGGAAGTTTGCTGCTCAAAAAGTGTATAAACAGTAGAGCGACTCAGGTTATATGGTAGCGAAGTACGTAAAATGTGTACCCCCCTCAAAATGAACATTGGTTTTTTTATGATAGCATCTAAAATATTTCGGCTCTAGATTTGACCTCTAGTGAGCTGGACCCTTTTTTGAAAAAGGGTATATTTTTGCATGTTTTGTGAATTTGAGAATCTGTTTTCTTGCCAACATATAAGATATGGGTATCATGTGTTTAAAGGTATTAATAAAACTTGTTTCTTTTTAAATTCTCAATCATTTATTTAGATTGTTGGGATAAAAAGTTAAATGTGTGAGAATTAGCGTTGTCAACTCCGTGCGTTTCGCACAGTTTATGGTGCTTTTTGAAATTATTTGTGCGAAAAGTTCTTTACCCGGTGAGGGGTGCGCTTTGTTACATTTTCGGTGCGTTTTTAAATTTCGGTGGCAAAAAATCAACGTTTTGTTTTAACGTAAAAAAAAAATTTAATCAAGTGTCCGAAATTTTTACTTTTCATTTTGCGTGGAAAACGTACCACAAAGTAAGACAATCTTGCTGTTGTATGTTATAGGCACTGTCGAAGGAAAAATAAACATTTCGTTTTACAATATTAGCTGCCTTTACAGAGCGTTTTGCTATTAAACGATCAAGCCAAGTTTGTCATATATTGTAACAAATGCAGTCTCTGAACAGTCAAGTCGTATTTATGACGGCTCGTGAATTCGCTATGGTTTTGGTTATTGCGAAATTACTAAATGATTAAATAAACTATAAAGTTTCTCCAAAACGTTTGCATTAAATATTGATTATGGTAAACTTCATCTTTTATATGTTATAATTCTGGCAAATTTTCGTATATTTCAATAAATTTCTTTTAAATACACCGCTTACGAAAACACAAATGAAATGTATACCGTGTTTGATAGAATTGCTATTAATTGAACTTGAAGACTTGTCGTGCGATACTGTAGCTTTTAATGATCCGATTATCATAAATTCTTTCGACAGTAATGGTTGTAGCTTCCTGCAATATAATTTTGACGACGGTAAGCGTCTGTATTTTTGTGTCCCTGATAATAGACAGTAAATATAAAAAAAAGTAACATCTGATTTCGGTCGACAGCAAATATAATTAAATGATATTGCTTAATAAAAAATTTAACAAAATAACGTTATATTTATTGTAAAGGTAACATTATCTTAATATAACTAAGAGTCAAGTTTGACAAACACGAATTCTAGCTATTGAAGAAATTTGATGGCATGCCATCAGGCGGTGCTATCAGACCCAGTTTGATTGTATAATAATCGCTTAAAAGACTGTTTTTAATATAAAAATATTGTACTTCTTAAAATTAAAAACAAAATAGGTTTCTAAGCGCCAATTTCACGATAACGAAGCTGTTCGTTCGTACGCACAATTACATTTAAAACAAAAACAGCATTCAAAATTTTGTTATTGTTCTAAATGTAATTGTGCGAACGAACGAACAGCTTCGTTATCGTGAAATTGAACGTAAAAATGAAAGGAAAAAATTCAAAAGTCGGTACGTTTTTGTTGAAATAAGCGCATTTTGGTGCGCTTATAAAATTTCAAAGTTGGCAACGCTGTTGAGAATATTTCTTAAAAGTGATGATTGAGAATATCTCTTAAAATTATGATTGGGGTAGCTCCTATGAAATGTCGGCATATAGACAGCTGGAAAACATAAAAAAGAAACTGTTTATAATTTTAATTTATTTTTATTTTATCTTTTATTTCTTTGAGTGCAACAATTTTTAGCAATGGAAATTATTTGATTTACATTTAAAAGCTTTTTGTATGTGTATGTGGTTTATTTAAAGCGATGATTATTGATGCATTTTTTTCTTAACTTAAAGCTTTATTTACAAATTTCTTATGACCATTTCATTGGTTTTTCAAAATAAATTATTTTCTTATAAACTATCTGCTATTTCTACAAATCGAACAATACTACTACAATTGGAACCAACAAATTCTTTAACACTAAAAACTATTGAAAAAATCTATTAAAATCTGGCAAACTTAAACAAATTCGTTCTCAAATGCAACAACAAACTTTCGCTTTATGGCAAAATAAAATATTGGTTATTTTGCGTACAAACTTGAAGGCGAAAATGATGGCATTCACATACGTGGCTCAGAATGTGATCAAAAGATCTTGTCGAGAAAGGAATCAACAGGTTTTGTACTCTCGCCAAATTATCCTTATCCTTATATACCGAAAACTGTTTGTAGGTAAGTTCATTAAAGAAAATTATAAAATTTACACACATATTTTAAATATTTGTTTTACCTTTAAAGATATTTTATTTATGGTATGCAAGACGCTCAACATTTGGAACGTGTGCGCTTAGAGTTCACAGCATTCAATATACCCAGAGTGGAGAGTAAAGATAAGGATAAGGAGTAAGTTAACCAAATTATTTTTAAGAAAAACTTAATCAAAATTATTAAAAATTAATTTTTTTTTTTTTTTAGATCAAACTGTTCGGATGGTTATTTGAAAATTTATCTTAAAGGCCAGGAAACTGCCGACGCTTATGATAAATTTGATTATGAATTATGTGGAAATGAAACTCAGCGTGTTGTTAGTGATGGGCCACGCCTTGCAATGGTTTTTAGTTCAGGTGAACTACAGGGCCGTGGCTTTAAAGGCAAATATGTTTTTGAAACTGAGTATAAAATTCCTGGTACAGCAGCTCCTGATGGCAGTTGCAGTTTTACCTATAGAAGTTCATCTAAGAAGCGAGGCGAATTAAACAGCCCCCGTTATCCATCCAATTATCCATCGGATACGAATTGTTCTTACTTGTTCTTGCCCGAAACCAATGAACAGGTGACAATTGTATTCGATCATTTTAAGATAAAAGCGGATGGCAATGCAAATGTAACAGCAGGGGCGTATGGGTAAGTGTAATATTTTATTAAAACTATTAATTTCAATGGAGAGTGAGAAAAATTTTGAAACCTAGAATTAAGTGAAATTTGAGTTGCATTGTTAACTGAGTGAAAATCTCTAGAGTTTCATTGTCAGGTTTAATTTATAATGTAAAATAAAATACATAGATTTGACACTGTACCTAAAATGTTTAAAATGGGTTGAAAACCCAATTTATGGCATTTACAATTTGAAAATTATATTATAATTATATTATATAGTTATATTATATTATATATGTAAACGTTGACTACGTCGATTCTTAAGGCCCAATTTTGGGTGACTTGTTCGAGCATAGCGAGTGATATCTCGGTAATAACGCGAGTAACGCTGGCGTCCAAAGCGTCAATCGTAGCTGGGCCAATCGTGAAGTAATGCTTTGTCTTCCATCCTGCACTCATAGAAAACCCGTCATAACTGTGATGTATTTTAACACCAATGCAATGCCAAATGTCCTCATTTTTGATCCCATGACACTTTTCGTCGCTGTGATGTCAACTATTATTAGTGGTAATTGTAACAATTATTTCATCAACGACATGTCATGCTGACATCAAGGTGATGCTTTATTGGAATACGTGTGAGAATGTGATCACTGAAATTACACTCTAATAATAAGAAATTACTAAAGGCATCCACAGACGATATACTTTCGCTTCTGTTTTTTTACATATCTATCAACATTGTAATTTTTGAAGCAGGTTTATAAGGTTTAATCATAAACGTCCATGTATATTAACGTCTGGCATTGTCTGAGCTTGTTTTTTGTGCTTCTTCACTTGAATATCAAAGCGTTGCTGATCAAAGATTGCTTGCGTCCTTTTGTGTCGCAGCAGTTTGTCTCTTCTCTCAGTGCGATAATATTAAGGTTAGGTTAGGTAGGCAGGCCGCTGGATTCTCCAAAGAGTACCTGGATACTCCAGCTCACTTGCGTCCTGAAGTTCGTTCCCTTTGTGATTGCCTGAAAAGTTAGATTATAATAAAAGAAAAAAAAAGTTATAAGGATATAGAAGGAGTGGGGAAGAAAGAAAGGAATGGAAAGGTGCGAACTGCTTAATGTGGCATTACTTGCTGAAAAATATAGGTATACTACAAAACTATAACTTTTTACTATAACATTAGGTATACTACAGGCAACATACTGGTCATCTCACATAAATTCAAAAAGTTGCAGTTACTAAGCATTATCAGATGATGTAAACTATTGTAGACATTCTGTTTTTTGCATAAGTTAAAAAACTTTTATGTTTGTTGCTTCTCTTTATTTTAAATACTCAATTTCATTAGTGAGTTCAAATCTTTCAAAGAGTGCGGGAGTCAATATTAAAAAAAATAGTTTTGTGATCGCAACTTGATTGTTTTTTGTAAGAATCTGTAAGGTAAGCTTCTAAGCATCAGTTGTTTTTGTAAAACTTTGCAAATTTTATAGTTATTTGTGCACAGCGTGCAATTTAGAGTTTGTATCCTTTGAGCAACATTGTGTGAAAACGGGAACACACACAGATGAAAACTTATTAGGAGTGAAATTTTTAATTTTTTTAGAATGGCTAAACGACATCATCTAACTGACGACGAAATCACTGGCATGCTCCTGGCACCTGAAGAAAGTAAAAATAGTATTGACTTAGATTATGATAGTTTGGCTGCTCCGGACTTTGACCCAGATTTCGAAGAATTTGTTGAAGAGTTCCTGAAAGATGAAACTGATGTACCGAATAATTTAGAATGTGATTGTCTAAATTAAAATTCTGACAAAGAACCAACACCATCTAGAGGAGCCATACAATTTCGTCAAACCCACCTGAAAAACGACCCAAGCCTAAAAAAAATTCCTACAATGGAAAAAAATTTATCTTGGGCTCAACACACAACAACTCACCTTCAGCGGCAACGAATTATTGAATTCGTATATATTAGATCTTGAAACGCTTGTGGAGTTCTTTTTTTATTTATTTTCAAACGTGCTTATAAAGAAAGTTACTGATGAAACAAATCTCTATGTGGTACAGAAAGATCCCAACAATACTTTTAATGAATCTGAATTGAAAGTCCAACAATTTATTGGCATGGTGTACATTATATCACTCATCCGTCCGTGGTGCTCCGCTTACTCAACAGGTCATGCCTGTTAATAAATTCGAAAAGATAAGACAGTATCTGCACTTTAATGGCAATAGTAAATGTCCTGCAAGAAACCATCCTGATACCGATAGAATCTTTAAAATTCGCCCAGTTGTTGAGGCTGAATCGTATTCCAAAAATCTGTTAGAAACACTACTTTACGTAGATGAGCAAATCGAATGTTTTATCATTATTTGGATCTCACAATGTTTAATTCTTGGTTGCTCTATAAACGAGTCTGCAAATTAAGAAATCTGCCAGTAAAGGCGTCCTATCCTCGTCAAATCTTCATTTGGAAGTTGGTGAAACTTTGTGTACGATAGGAACAAAGCTAACCCTTTCTCCTTGTCGGCATTTGGAAGATGAGATCCAAGCTAAGAGGAAAGAAAGCAAAGAGGGCCTGCGAAACAAATGACTCTACAAGCGCTTCGCCAGGATCAAGTCGGTCACTGGTCTCAATGGAATGAAAAAAAAATCTATGCAAATATCCAAAATTTACTGGACTCACTCACACAGTGTGTGAGAAGTGCAACGTAGCCTTGTACTATACTACAAACATAAATTGTTTCAAAAGCTTCCATTCGAATGAAAACAAATACTTAATTTATCACTACTTTGTAACTTAAATTTGTATGTTATGTTTTTAAATTTTTGCTACGTTTATTTTTTCACTTGTAGCTCATTGTTGCCTGTGGGCTACACTTCCTTTTTATAGTATTTTTCCATTTTAATAAAAAAAATTAAATTTTTAAAATATATGTGTATTTTTAAATTTAAACGTCTAAATGAATCTGTGAAAAATATGTGATATAAAGGTATTGAGTTATAGAGGGTTAATACTTGCAAAAAAAGATTCCCATTTAAAGCTTGTGTAAAATTTTTGTTTCTAACTTTAATCCCTGTAGTACAGGGATTGTATCTGTTATTTGAAATTTTTATTCAAGTTTCCATTGGTTTTAGGTTTTAGAAATACTTACTTACAGAACTCTGTATACGTCTATCTATAACAGCTTAAGTCGGTTTTTAAAAATTGTAAAAACTGCTGCTAATTTGATTATTTGAATAAATATGGTATTCCTGTTTGCAGAAATAATATTTTGTATTATTCACAAAATTTAGTTATAATTATGGTTTATATTCTTTTTTTTTTTTTTTTTCTTAAATTTAATACTTCATTAAAATTTTTCTTCAAAACTTTTTTTAATCTTATCTCGACTTAAGCTGTTATGATAAAATGCCACAGATATATGTAAGAGCATACATAATACGTATGTAATATAACCGTAAAAATTACAAAAACGTAAACGAAAAGTAAAAAATCGACCCGAAAAAAGATTGGAGAGGTTGAAAATCAATACCGCCATAATTTAAAATATATGACAAGAAATAAAGAAAAAAGTAGGCCTAGCAATAAATATCAGGGTGTATCAGAAAGAAATACTAGCCTTGAAGGGAACAAATACAAAAAAATTAAAAGCTTAAAAGCTTTGAAATTAAATTCACAGAGTACAATTTCAAGTAAGAATTGACATTATCTTCAGAAGCTTAAACCATTTCTTCCACCTGATTGACATTCTTCTTACAATTCTTTCATTTGGACTGTTTTCTTCTTCTTTTTTAATTACCTTTTGATTTTATGAATGTTGTTCTGTACGTAACTAACAGAGAAAACAATTTTGCTAGTCTAAGCTGTACGGATACAAGAGTTTGTTTATAAATCTTAAAAAAAACTATTGCAGTTACGCGTTTTGCTGAAAAATATAGGGTTACCTATAGATTTATTAAGAAGCAGTATAAAATGTAACTTATTTAATGTAAGGTTTGGCATTTAAAATTATTAATCGTTCTAAACATGACCACTTCTCGAGCTATTCACGCAATTCAGACCACTCTCACTATATGATAACCGATTTATTTTTTATTTTATTATTTTTTTTTTTTTTTTTTTTGCTTTCTATTGAAGATTACAAACTGCGTGATATGTGCAGTATCACCAGCCGACTTTGGAGAACTTTCTAGAACATGTAATATATACGTTACATTAAACGTGTAACGTACATATAAATTATTATTTTTATTCAAGAAATAAATAATCGTTCCATGTTTAGTAAAACCGCCGTATCTGCACAGCAAATTTAAGCTCAGTTAAAAATTAACGGAATATTTTTATTCAGTGCATTTGATGTATTTCTTTAATTTAATTGGAAAATCGATTTAATTGGAAACATCCTAAATAATTCTAAAAGGCGTGTTTCTATAAAACGCTTCGTTTTTAAGTTGTATTACAATTTAACACTGGTTTTTTTTACAGTTCGATTATTTGCTTTGAAGATTGGTTGGAAATGTACGTCATCTATCGTGACAATAATGATCGTTTTCTTGGTCGCTACTGTGGTATGACAGCGCCCGGCCCCGTCGAGAGCCCAAAGGGAGCTGTGGGTCTGCGTATTACATTACATACCGACCAAGAAAATGTTGCCAGCGGCTTCAAGGCCCGTTACTTTTTTGAAGCTGCTAAAAGTGAGATAGGCGACTGTGGTGGTAACTTTTCCAATGAAGATTCAGGCATTATAACTTCACCAAACTATCCTGCCGGCTATAAGGCTCCTGGTCGTGGTATGGCTTCGATGGCCTGCAATTGGCTTATGACTGCTAGACCCGGTTATAAATTGTCGATACATTTCGAGCAATTCTCCTTAGAGGGTGATCCAGCTAGTAAGTCAGAAGAATTTCTAATTTTATGACAACAATTAGAAGGCTATTTCTTTTTTATTTTCAAGATCGCGGTTGCCCTGCAGCTGTTTTACGTCTTTGGGTTAATGTTGACTCTGATCAGCCTCCTTTGGAATTGTGTGGCGAAAAACCACCCATTGAACAATGGCATTATATTTCTACGGGACAAACGGCTCGTATTAGTTTTACTACTAGTGATAAAACCGTTGGTGCACAGGTAAGTTAGTTGATACTACGAACTTTTTGACATACATCTTTTAACTTATGTAATTGAGAATTTTCTGTTGAGCGGTAATGGCCCAGTTCACACTGCCTGTGTTCGGCTAAAATACTTATCTGAAAATATTCCAGTTATAAAATGAGCGCTAACTTTAATTCTTACCCGCCGATGTCAAGCGAATTTTAATCGGTTTTCATATATGACCGTCAAAAAAAGATTCCAGATGTTATAGATTTAGCAGTTGCAAAAAATGTTCCTTTAGAGTGTAGGCAAGTGGAACCTTCATTCGATTTGTTATCGAATCAATCAGCCACTATAATCTCTGTTTTGTTTCGCCAAGAGATTGGCTTGGAATTACTTGGCTAAAATAAAAAAGGTAAAAAAAGACCCGTTATAAGTAAACCACCCTTGCCAATTTTAACTGTGGGCTGGGCAAGAACCGATTCTGAAAAGGGGATGTTGTATGTTAGTCATTAGAGAAACGTTTCTACTACAAATGATTCAGCAATAACAGCAAAAATGATAACTTTCATTATTAAAATATTTAAAGTTTGGTTCATTATTCAAGAAGCTTAAAATTTGTTTCAATATAAAATTTAATTTCAAATAAATTTATTTAATATACACATAATCCAATTTAATGCAAAAATAAAAATTTTCTTAAAGGGCTTCCGTATTGTTTGGACTGAAATACAGGATTCTGGACCTGGACCACCATCAATTGGTTTGCTGTGTGAGTCCACATATCATTTTCAATGCGAAGTGGGCTATTGTATTTCGGATAAACTACGATGTGATGGTGTCAAGAACTGTGGTCCCAACGATAATAGTGACGAATTGCACTGTGAGTCGTGAGTGAGTCGAACGGTTCAGTTCATTTTTTATTTCATTTTTTATTATTTTTACTTTTTATAATTTAAGTAATATTTTGCTTAAAATTCTTTTTTCTTTACGTTATTCGCAATTTTGGCAAAAAAGAATCTCTAAAGAAAAGAGAAAATTTTTTCCAAGCATTTTAATTTTTTCACACAAATTTCATAGCACTGAAATTTGAATGGAAAGAAAAATTTCAAGTTTTATGAAATTATTATTTTATAGTTTGAAAACTTTATTCATAAAAAATATTTTTCATAAAAATTAAAATAAATTTGAAATGAGCTGTAGTTCAAAATTTTACTAAATTCGACTCAAATATATATTAATTTTTTATGAATATAACTCCTTTTGTTTATTAAACTATTATATGAGAAATTTTCAAATAGGTCTGATTAAACATAAAATATTTTTTATGAATAAAGGCTATTTAACTTTAATTTTTTTAATGCCTTTAATATTTTTTAATCTACAAACTTTTAATAGTAATCGCTATTCTAAGTTTTGAGTGAATGTTTAAAAATGATTCTTTTATTATATAAACCTTTATTATTATTTAAAAAAATATACAAATATTTAATTCACTCAACACTTGCGACCAATGCGGTTTTAAAAAACTGTTTTTCTTTTATAAATGTTGATTTTATTTTCGATATTATTTATAATTTAAAAAAGAACACTTGTGAAACTTGAACCCGACGATAAACACTTTTTCCAAATAACATTTTTAAACAGATATTCTTAAAACTTTTACACTAATTTAAAACACTTAATAAAAATATGTTTTAATTGTTAAATTATTTAAAATAAATATTCATCTTAACAAATACAATAATTTCAATTTATAAAAATAGTATTTCTTTCACCAAAAGTAAACAACTTGACCACAGTGCCAAAATTCATTTCTTTACGTAACATAATAATTGATGATATATCTTTTTAAAGCTTAAAGTCTATAGGGCACATCCGAGAGAAAATAAGAAATCATGATCTCAAATCGAATGATTGCAATAATTTTGTATACAAAAAAGGAGGGCAGCTCTCTCGAGTAATAGTATATACTAGCACAACTGCCTTTTGATTTGTTACGAGAAAAATATCAGAATTTTGTTTACAAACTACATAACTCTGAGGAAACACATAAGCCCTATTCACAATATTGTGCAAATGGCCTTGCATCATTGCATTTGAAAAATAGTCGAAGTGTACCGGAATAGGAACAAGCTGTGTACACGCGTTTCAATTTTTGTCTCTTTTTTTCACCGTTGTCCGTATTATCTACGAGTATATACATATGTTAATTATTAATTTCGTATGAAACCAAATTTCACCGGAATAGATAGCAAGCTGCGTGCACGTGTTTACTCTTTTCCTCTTCTTTCCACCGTTGTCCGTGTTTTCTTTATATGTTCATTATCAATTTCTTTTGAACGTACTTCATTACCTTCCAGTGTGGAAGGTATTGGACTAAATTTTGTTAGTCTGAACAGTATCGAAGGTATATAATACACATGGCACTGATCAGTTTTAACTAATTAAATTCCAACATTTCAAATGCTGTAAAAAAGTTTGTTTTGGTCTTTCGTGTTGTCATTGTTCAAGTCAAACCTTCACAAACACTACTCCCTTTTGCCTTCTTATCATAACCTATTTTCCCAGTTCCAATACAATGCACTGCATATGTAGGGGTCCAAGATACAAAAATGCACTCTCATTTAAAATCCAATATTGAAACCAATAAAACCGTTAAATCCCACATATGTATACACATACTCGTACATACAAATATACATATTCTTTACTTATATCTGACCACACTGTTGTTGTTTTACTTTTAGTTTAGTCAAACACATCCACATATGTATGTTGTTTGTTGGTGTTAGTAATAATTTGATAGCCGTATTGCTCCTAAAGTACTGAACCAAACTGACTGAATTTCATATTGTGCTTATCTGTCCAAAAAAGATTTTTAATCATATGATATAGAACGGTCTAAAAAAGCACATTAAAGAACCTGTTTGCCTATTAATTATATAGATAAAAAAATAAATTGATACATTAGTCACAGTATTGTCTGGTAGCATATGAACCTTGCGCCAAACGAACTGCTGTGGTTTTGAAGTAAAGAATGAATCCTGACAATTTCTTATACCCTGCTCAGAAAGGAAGCGTATATCAGTACAGGCGTTCTGCGATAATCGAAACAAACGGACGAGCTAAAACTTCCCATCCACTGTTTTCCAAATAGTTTTTGACCGGTCCTGCAATATTTGGTTCAACGTTGTCATGATCGAAGATTATAGCCTCGTGGTAACCGAATATTCTGGTCGATTTTCGTTGATTATTGTCTTCAAACGAGTGAAATATCTTCGGTACAAGTCCCATTGATCCGCTTTCAACAGCTCAGTATACTAAACGCCCTTCTGATCCCACCAACTACAGAGTATTATATTGGCATCCTAGATATTCTGCTTTGGTATTGATTTGGTTGGTTGAACGGACTTTACATAATTTCTGCGTTTGGGATTATCGTATTATATCCATTTTTGATCACCAGTAATAATGCGATGCAAAATCGACTTCGTTTTTTAGCGTTTAAGCATCAATTCCGATATGCAAAATCGTCTTTCAACACCCCTCGGCTTTAACTCATATGAGACCCGATTTCTTTGCTTTTGAATGAATCCCAATGATTTAAACGTAAAATGTCTTGTTGTATGACTTCCAATGCAACGAATGCAAGTTTTTCTGACGTTTGACAATAACCTTCGTGGAGTAATGCTTTCAATTCCTTATCTTCCAAGTTTTTCGGCTGACCAGATCTCTCCTTGTTCTCTGTATCGAAACCCCCACTTTTGAACTGCGCCAACCAATATTCACTAGTTTTTAGAGTTGGTGCTTATAACTTTCAGTAGCCGTATTCTTCCAATGAAAAATATGTGTATATACACTTTGACGCCTACCGAATACTGAATACGAGTAGGATGTCTACCCACCAAAAAACATATATTTTTATTATTAACACAGACCGTATGTGATAGTTATGCCATATGTTGTCTAAATCGACATAATTAGCTTGTATACCATTTATTATTTTGTCTTTATTTAGAAGTTTTTTAAATCAAACCGAAAAATATCACATTTAATGAGAAGTTTTTTTTTGTTTTCTTGAAAATTATGATATTTGTATATAGTTGAGTATTTGAACATATTTTCCAAATATGGCCATCACTTCAGCAATTTTGCAATATATTTTAAGATCTCAATAAGAGGCATGCCATAATCACTTAGGCCCCAACATGAGGCGAAAATTATATGGTTCTGAGTATTTAATTTAAATGAAGATTATCAATTTGGTTCACCTCTTAACAACTACGTAGTCCAAGTTAACTATTCAAACTTGAATGTGCTTCTGCTATAGATGTTTTCGTTTACTAATTTAAAATGGCCCCCCCTTTTTGTCAAATTTTAACACTATAAATGTGTATGTTGCTAAAATTTTTATAACAAAATGTTTTCAAGGATTTAAAAAGAGCATTTTACCAATAAGATTTTAGGCATGGGAAGCAATTTTAAGGTAATATTTATTAAAATTGTATCAAAAATGCAATTGTTTTAATATTTGAGGGCTGTTACTTTAAATTACTTTGATCCAAGCTGGTATAAGCGCAGTTGTCTTTCGTTTCCTTTGTGTAAAAACGTCAAAATTTTGTTTACAAAATACATAATTCTGAAAAACATATAGATATTCCAAACAAAAGGCAAACAAAATTTTGACAAATTTTCGTAATTTCTACCAACAAAATTCATGTGATGTTTTTTGGTGTTGTATTTATTGAAGTGCCGCCACTACCTGTTTAAAGTTGCCTTGGATTCAACAATTGATGTTTATGAAATAATAACTTAAGCAAAAATTTTAATTTTCTTAAAAAGTGCAAGTCAATCTTGATGTTTTTGGATCATTGTATTTTGAATGTATAGACAATACAATATACGAGGTCTGATCAAAAAATAATTGTTATTTTCAAATTTCGGAATTTACGTACTCGTAAATTGTATTAAAAGTCATTTAGTAGAATTTTATGCTCCTAAATAATTTATATTAAAACTCGTGTCATATAAAATGACTACTAAAATAAAACAAAAATCCGTCAGCAGTTCTAAACAGACATTAAAATTCTTTTACTTGTCAGTACTTGGTAATAACCAAGAAATTTGCACGCATGTTTAATGTTTTATATTTTCAAACACCAGTTTTTTGTTTTGTAGTTTACAAATTCGTAATAATTTTATTCAAATACTTTTATTACTTGGTCGTAAAGAAATGAATATGCAATATTTTTAACTAAATCGAAAATAGATTAATAAAATATATTAAATTTTAGACCATTACCAAGTTGTTTACTTTAGTTTTTATATATGTATGTATGTTTGTATTATATTTATACTATATATTTAAATTCCTTAAACAGCACTACTTGTATATTTTAAAACTTTTATTCAATACTTAAAAGTTTGAATTCTTGACAACATTTTTTTAGTGTTTGAAAACATATTCAAAACATATGTACTTGGTCTAACTAGAATAGAGAAAAGAAACATAGCATAAGTTGCATTTATTAACATTTTTGTTTAACTCATTACTTATAACACCATTCGATTATTCAACGAGATATATTTGTCTGAAATATATTAGAATTAGAAAACGTGAGTTAGGGCCATTCTACATACGAGCAACGATATGAACTTTAATTCAAATTACGTTTTTGCACGGATCGATATTTATTCTATTCAGACAAATATATTTGCATATTGATATATGAGAAGTAAAGTTCTTAAACGATTTTAATTTTTGAATTAATCAAAACAAGTGAAACAGTTATTATAACGGTTAGTATCATTTTGCTAGTAGCTAATTTTAACAAGCTGGTGAAGATAGTCAAAGTCGAATTCACATTGAGATAGTCTAATTACCCGGAATGTAAGACTGATTTTATGTTTCGTAGTTAGTTCCCGTTTTCGTAATTTACGCTATTGAGCAATATGAACGTCATGTGAACATTATTTGTATATTTCTAGGATAATATGTGTTGTAGAAATTTAACAAATTTGACTAACATACATTTGGTTATGCGGCTGATATTTTTCCTTCAGAAAAACATTTCGACACTATTCTGATATTCTAGCAGTATTAGAACTAACACTAAACTGGGCAATTGAATTGAATATATTTTACGAATCTTTTGCTTGTAATAATATATTCACTTTATTTTAATCATTTCAGAACAATTTCAAGTTAAAGTTTAGAAATTTAGATTTCTTAAACATTCTATTTGACTGTATTGTAACATTAACAACTGCGTTAAGTTGTCGCTTTTGCAACAATCGAACATTTTAAGCTTCACTAAAATAGCAAATACCGGGAATGCAAACCATAAGTTCGAAAATGCAGCTGAAACCGCTACAGAGCCATGATAACTTACTTTTAATGACTTCAAATAAAAAACAAGCATTTCCGTTACAGCGGCTAATGCTGACAGTCAAACAATCGATCTTTAGCACAGGCGATTTAGCTTCTTAAAACTTTTTTCTGCGCACAGTTACCCGAATAATACAAACCAATAATTTGAGTTAATTCGGAATCTTTTTTCTGACCGTTTACGATGGAGACCTTCGTGGAGTATCGCGATAGGTGTGGTTCAAACCCACATCGCGGAAACAATTTATTAAAGATCGGTGAGTAGTTGCATTGCAATCGAATGCCAAGACCCAAAGATCGGTAGAAGTTTTCGAAAGGCGTTGGTGAGTGCATTGTATTTAAGCAGCCAAGCACTGTCAGGTACCGGATTTTGTTTTGTGTAGTTCTGGTTAATTTAACCTGCAAGATAAGGTACTCCACATCCAGCCATATGAATGAAATAATGGATCGATTTGTTTTTTCAAGAAAAGTTATTATATACCAAATACTAATAGATATATAAATTTTTTTGAAGGATGCATGTTTTTATTGCAAGTTTATATTTGACTTTCAACTATTTTAGTTTCTCTTAGCAAGATATTATTACAGTAAATTATGGAATAAAATTTATGTCATTGTAGCAAAGAAGTCATTGAAATACCCAGTTATAGATTTTTTTATTTATTTTATACTCCATTTTACTACTTCTAAAAATATAATAAAGTTTTTGTTTCCATCGTAGATAATGATTTCAGTGAAATCAAAGTTTTACTCAATATCACAATTTAGAAAAAAAAAATTTTGTTCATCTCGAATTCTAGAAAGATTCCATTGGACGTTTCTTTATAATTAAGTCTTAAAAATCTAGGTGCACAATGAAAAACCAAAATTTGATTCACGAGATGTGAATAGAAAAATTCTTCTTTTCAAGGGATTCTTTTAACTACTTATTATTCGAATTAGAAGATCTTGTTGGTAGTAATTCCTGGATAAACGTGTGTCGGGCAGGCTTTGTGAAATGTGGATGAAATATCTGGCAATAAGCGAAACAATGGACTTCAAATAAAGCATCTAAGGAAGAGTGGTAATTTCAAAATGGATACTCGAAATTCTTACATAAAGCGAACCACCACAAAAAAACGAAGCAGATTTGTACTTTTTCCCTTTTTTAGTCTTATCCATTCTAAAGGAGGGTCCAAACAAAACGCAAAAAGTTTTCAGAGAATTATCTTAATATTTTTTTATTATGTAAGAAGGATGTATGGCAACTATGTGCATAACATAATATCTGCTGAATGCTCACAATGGCTTTTATAGCATACCTCTATCCGATGGTCCACATTTTCTCTAAGACATGTAGATTATATAATTTTTAACTCTTAAATTGTTATTTGCTAATTGCCGTACACTTTTTTTAAATGTCCGCAAAGAAAATAGTCCAACACTGTCAAATTATATGATCGTGGTGACTAATTAACGTGAGATAACACGGCCATTAAATTTCTCAAGCAAAAGAAACATTGTTTCGTTGGCTATGTGGCAAATAGAATAGTGCTCTATTGAAACTACAGATTGTGCAGGTCTATATCCTCAATTTCTGGCTACAAGAAGTACATTATCATCTCGCGTCAGCGAATACCATTCACGGTAACTGCTTGACCGATCTCATTTTCGAAGAAGTACAGCACGGTGGCGCCGCCAGCGCATAAACGGCACTAGCCAATCACTCTTTGTGAAAGCATCGGCTTTTCATCATTCACTCGTGGTGTCTTATTTGAACAAATCCGGCATGATAACAAATTCACTGAGGGAAAAGTGTAGATGATACATTTTAATTTCAACTCGCCTTTTTGTAAAGGCTTTAACAATTTTAACGCGCTGCTCAATTGCGTACCTCCAGGGTTGAATTTACTAAGCACCGAAGTAAAGAAATGTATTAATTTCAACTCGCCTTTTTGTAGAGGCTTTAACATTCTTAACGCGCTGCTCAATTGCGTACTTGAAGTAAAGAAATGCCAAACTAAGTTGGGCAAAAGGTGTGACTCACTTTTAACATTATAGTTGGACCACCCTTTTGTGCAATCGATACACAAAGGTTATAGGTATAGTCAGGGCTGGGCAGTATTTGAAATACTTGTATTTGAAATACGTATTTGAAATACAAATACGTATTTTGTATCTGTACTTCAAATACCGACCGGAAAGTATTTAGTATTTTGTATTTCAAATACATAACTTAATAGTATTTTGTATTTCAAATACATGTGGCTCAAAAATACATTTTTACAAAATACATTTATTTATTATAATAAATTGAAAACAAGTTATTTCACAAAAGCTAAAACCGGTAGAAACTACAACCATTAAAATGTTTATCATTTTGCAATACTGCAATTTGGCTTTCATTTAAACAGAGCTAATACATTTTAGAATTTCTATATATTTGCCACCAGCTTTTGATATACAGGGAATAATTTTTATTACGGAAAACTGTAGGCTGCGAGAACCAGATTAAATGCACTGCAATATAATACTTTGATGCATTTAAGTTGTATTTTAACAAAATTAATGGAGAGATTGGAAATAAGATTTAATGAGTTTCTTATGCTGACACCTGGAGCAACTATTTGCTCCAGGTGTCTAATAACTAATAATAATAGCCATATCGGTGTCATGTTTCCATCCTAGTTTCAAAATTAGCTGATTGCCAGAAAGCATCTCAGTTAAAAAGAGGCAAAAAATTCAAAATCTTGCAATAGATACCATGGAGGAAAATTGCAAAAAACATGAAACCATGACTGGATGCAGGAGAAGTAGTAGTTGAGGTAAAGATAATGAAGATTTTATTGTTGTTTTGGACAATGCAGTGATCAACCTCGTAAATCAAATTTGGAACTTGAGCTTATCAGTTTTCAAAATGATAAAAGCAAGGAGCTTGCCATTCTGGAAAACTATCCAAGAATCAAAAATAAATGCATTTATAAAATTTGACAGCAGCTTGTATTCCTCAGGACCTGTAGAAAGATTATTGTTTGTCAGATAACTGATTGAAATATCTAGTTTTTATTAAAGGAAATACTTGTTTTGCCGAAAGAATTTTTTATTTACTATCTATCAAATGCTAAATATTAGGTTTAATTTCTTAGCAAGTTTAATTTCTTAGCAAGTTTAGAACAATCATATGAATATACAACTTAGTTTAAGTGCATATGTAAAATAAAATATGTATCTAAAGCCAGACGAGTACATTTTTCTGAGACCAATTTACAAATATGTATTTGTATTTTGTAGTTGTATTTTGTATTTAAAATACACAACTTGAAAGTATTTTGTATCTTGTATTTAAAATACACTAATGTAAAGTACTTTGTATCTTGTATTTGAAATACACTCCCGGAAAGTATTTTGTATCTTGTATTTGAAATACATAATCTGTGTATTTTGCCCAGCCCTGGGTATAGTAAGCATCTCCACATTCTTCAATTTGTTAACTCTTGAATAGTCTTAAGGAGTCTTAAGAAGTTCTACTTGCAGTTATATCATTAAGGTTTTGCTATTTTGTGTAAATTTAAATATATTAATATATGCCATAATTATAGTGAAACTTCGATAAATCGAACTTTGGTGTAATAATAACTCAATCAATACAACGAATGTTTTACTTATTTCTTTGAAAGAATCCCTTTATTGCAAAGTTTTTCTCTCAAACTATACTTATAATGAAGAAATTCTGAGCAATAAAGCTTCTTTATAGTGAAGTAGTCATTCAAAAACCACAATACAATGAAATCATGCATAATAAAGTTGAAAGGAGCAAAAATGGTAAGATCTCGTTTTCAAATTAATGAGGTCTAAATGTGCTCCCAAGTACATATAATACATATACAGTGAAATGCTCCTTCTAAAGCCTTAATACAACGAAGTCGGAATAAAATTGAAATAAAATTGTAAAGTTGCACGAATTTGAAATATGTTTGTAAATGCGTAATACGTAATTCCTTAGAAATGTGGTTAACATCATAATATGAAAAATACAAGGTAGTTGCATTCTCCCAATTTGTCTTGACACTCATCAAATGACAGTATAAGGATTGTGATATTTTATATAAAATCGTACTACCGTACTAGTTTCATAAAGGTGGTTCCAAAATTAGCGATAGATATGTTTTTGTCGCCACTTGTGTAGTAGAGTGGTTCGAAAAAGAGTTGTGCCAGTCACCGCTTAGGTTTAAAGATAATGTGAAAACAATTCCAAAAAAAATGTTTTTTATATTTTTCACCCCTACAAATACCGCCTTTATACTATTCTGTGTAATGCGTCGCCATAACATTTTGCATACCGGTGTTCACGGCTTTGCAGTCTTTAACAGCTTTTTACTACTACTTCGGTTCGGACCCACCCAAATGTTAAATATTTTGTTGAACGAAAATAAAAACGTATTACAAAACCTTTGGATTCGAGCTATTTATTTTTATTCATAAACAAAATTTCCAAAAATTCTGTTTTCACGTACTATATGGATTTTTAAATTGAGGAAAAAAATTTATACTAATATTAAACAACAAAAAAAAAATCAAAACAAGCAAATAGAAATTTTAAACTTGAAAAGTGTCGATTATTTCTGTTACGAGTTTCTAGCTCCCGTAATCTCGCATAAAAATCACAGCTATAAAAAGCTAACCAGAACTCAACATCAGTCTGAAACGAGATGGCAGGATTGATTGTAATCATTATGAGAAAAATCAGAAATAAATCTATCCCATGCAGTTTGAAAATTATAGGTATTTAAGAAAAACCTAGAAATTTGATCAAATTGTACCCACTATTCGGTTATTGTGGTTAATTTTTATTATTTTTGTTCACTTAAAATTATTTTTGTTCATTAGAACTACAGCCCTAAATAACATTTCTAGAACCACAGACAAAAATAATGACACAATTCTTCAAGTTCTATTTGTTAAACTATGAATTTAAAATTTTCAAAATTTGTGGACTTTGATAAGCCCTCCTTCATTAGAACTACAGCCCTAAATAACGTTTCTAGAACCACAGTCAAAAATAATGACACAATTCTCTAAAGTTTTCTAGATTTAAAACTATTTGTTAAACAATAAATTTAAAATTTTCCAAATTTGTGGACTTTGAAAAGCCCTCCTTAGGTACATACATATGTACATATACTCAGAAAGTAAATCACGTTTATTCTGCCAGATTAAATCACAGCAAGACTGCAACACAGTTATCCATATCACTTTCATGGACAATACCAAATTTATTAAAATGCAATACTCGTGTTTGATAACAAGAACTAACAGTCACAGCTATTTATAAGTGGGAATTCGCTCACAATTTCGATTGGAAATATATTTTATTCTAATCAATTTAGATTTGTGGCAAACTTATTATCTTTATTGCAGCGGATACTAATTAGTATTCTGTCAAAAGACTAATGGACCACGAATCAGTTTCTTTTTGGCGGGAATCCAAATTAATTTTAATTTCCTTTTTTGGTTATTTTCCAATTCCGTATGCACATTTTGCTTAACATTATCAAGGTTATCTTTGTGCTGTGATGCCAAGTTTGATCGTTTAATATCTGTTTAACAAATATTTTCTCTCGTGGCTATCAAGAGTTCTTGAAGGCAGTCAGTTTATATGATATACCTTATTCTAACACTAAACATCTTCTGGACATTAACGACGAATTGTATTAGATACTCGAATTAATTGTAAATATAATTACAAACATATCGGTCACATAAGTTTGTAAAAGTTCGTAGTTAGTTAGAAACACAACACAATCGAATTGAATGACTTGCTAGTCAACTTGAAAAAAATCAAAATACATATGTATGTATATTTTTCTTCAACCAACTCGACAACTGCCAAACTAATCAACTGACAAAATCACACACACCTTGATTATATATATATATATATATATATATATATATATATATATATATATATATATATATATATATATATATATATATATATATATATATATATATATATATATATATATATATATATATATATATATATATATATATATATATATATATATATATATATATATATATATATATATATATATATATATATATATATATATATATATATATATATATATATATATATATATATATATATATATATGTGTGTGTGATGTGTATATATGATGTACCGTTTATTGATCTATGTATGTATGTGAAAGAGATGTTTTTCAGTATTATTAATTTAAAAAAGTTTTATTTTGTATACTCTGTCTATCAAAATGATAATTGCAGCAATGGCATGCCGTTGTAAAATCTGAATTTGTCGGGACGCTAGAAAGTGAAGTTAGAGCTTAAATTTGTATAAATTTTAGGTGATGGCCCACATAAAATCCGTCGTATGTTATCCGTCTCCTTTTTAACTGACATTAAGTATGAAGTTGGCACAATCAGTATTTAGTTAACGGATATAAATTCTAATGTTTTTAATTGGATTAAATTCTTTTGTTTCATTTTTGAACATAGTACAGAAAATCTAACACAATTTTTTTTAATACACTTTATTTTTGAGCGAAAAACTAAATCAAAATATACCAAAAATATTAGCTGATAATTGTCAAAGTTCTCAACGTACGTTAAGAGTTGCTCAACTTTAAGTTTTTGCGCTGACGAAGAAGTACGGAATGTGATAAAGCTCATAAGATTACATGTACTTCAACTTAGTTGTCAGTTGAGAAAGGCATTTTATAACGTACAACGGATTCTATGTGCCCCTGGCTTTAGGGTGAAGTTCGAGTCAACGTAGCGCTCAATGTGCCAATTTGGGTATGACTATTAATCTGCATGCTTGATTACAATCAATCACGGTTTCAAGGTGATATTTCCTTTTTGTTTTGTTGCAGCATATACTCTTGGGTTTCTAAGTCTGCAAGGTTTGCAAGAGTAGTTGCAAGAATAGCTGATTTCCACTATTGTTTACATAAAAACGCAAATTGATATATTAATTAAATTATATATACCATATCTTAAATGCAACATTTTTACAACTTTTATCTTAATGTAGTTTTGCTTCGTATTCCTTAATAAATCAATACATTTTTAAATCAGTTTATATACAACATTATATATGAATTCATATTCAATATTATGTTTTTAATGTTGGTTTCTTTTACAATTTTCTTTTTTATTATGAAGTTACTTACTCATATTCCTCTTTCCGCTACACAAAAAAATACTTCCTGTCTATTTAATTTCCTCACTTCTACATACAATAAAATGTGTATTCTTCTCCTTTTCTTGTTTTTCTATTCTTATTCTTCTACTTTTTTTCTGCCAAAACAATTAAAACTAATTGAAAAAAAAATCATTATTTTTAATTAAAAAATAATTAAATAACACAGGTGACGGAACAATTTCAAATCATTCAATATCAATATTATTACAAATTGTTAATTTAGCAATATGTATGAATATATTGTTGTAAAAGCATATTGTTATCAGTCAAATCTATTTATATATAATTGCATATATTGCTAAATTAGTAATTAATTACTTTAATGATTTCAACAAAAAATTTACAAACTCATATCAATCAAAACTTTATCACTACAAAAAATGCTAAAACACGTGAGTTTCTCTTATCTTTCTCTCTTTCTTATAAAACGTAATTATTTTACTTTTTCAATTATTTTTACATATATTTTGTTGATTTGTACAAAACACGAGACACTTGTCATTAAGATTCATAAAATTAACAATACAATATACAATACTAAATGCAATTATGTATACATACATACATACATAAGTACATATTGATCATGAAATATACTTAAATGCATACATACATACATACATACATACTCGTACATACACATAAATGTACATACATGCAAGTATATAGATCGGCTCTTCTTAATTAATACTATTTTACATCTTTCACATTGGAGATGAAATTTTTCAGATCTATTTTTTTTTTTGTTTTTCATTTAGATTATTTAATAATGTTATAAGAACATAAACAGTAAGAAGGTATTCAAGTACATACCAGCCAATAGTAGTTCGATGATGGTTATTGATCTCATTTGTTGGCCAGAATATTTGGCAGCAATCAATTTTGAAAACATAATTTTCTTTAAATATGTTTTTCACCAAATACTTTTCCCTTATAGCGAATCGGCATATCTTTTTTATATCTGAAATGATGAAAAAGGAATAGAATACTCCAAAAACTTAAAAATTGTCAATCGTTTAAAAAAATAGTTTATCTCAATTAGATAATATTATTTACTTACTTGTTTCATATGAACATTTGTTTTGCAAAATATTTACTTCATTCGAAAAAAAACTCATATTGCGATCAGCCCAAGCAAAATATTTTGAATACATTACTACATTTCCTTTCTAACGTCTGACGGATCACAAATTAGTATTGTTGATTTTTTGCCTGAAAATACATTTTTCATAATAACAAAATCAGTTGATAAATTATTCAAAGTGTTGCCCACTTTTCCCCATCTTTCTGTTAGGATATGGATTCCTCACCAAACTAACTGCTTCGGTTTTGAGGTAAAGAATTAATGAATCACTTATGATACCCTGCTCAGAAGTAAAGCTTACGGGCGTTCTTTATCGATAGAAACAAATGGTGCTCAGAAGGAGCAAGGTCTGGTCTATAAGGCAGTTGAGCTAAAACTTCCCATCCACTGTTTTCCAAATCATTTTTGACCGGTCTTGCACCATGTGGCCTAGCATTGTCATTATAGAATATTATGGCACTTGAGGCTGTCGTAATGTATCCATTCTTCATCACGATGAACATCCGTCGTATAGTACGATGTAAAAATTACTTCTTTTTGCAGCGTTCAAGCATAATTTCTGACATGCAACATCGGCGTTTGAAAACAGTCTCCATTCAGTAACGCTTCCAATTCCTAATTTTCGAAGTTTTTCGGCTGACCAGGCACCAGTTTTAAATGACGCAAACTATCGTTTATATTTTTTTTTTTTGAGTTGGTGCACGTTGACCTTTAACTTCTACCAATAATCGATAATTTTCAGCCGTTTTCTTCAAATGAAAGAAGATTATCAGACTGTTTTGGGCGCAAAATTCTAAATTATTATAGCGATATGTATTTACACTTTTCAAGAAAAATATTTTCTATTATTAATACAAACCAGGGTGATAGTTATGACATATGAGGTCTGATAAAAAATAACTGTTATTTTCAATTTTCGTGAGTTACGTATGTTCGATTCCCGCATTTTAAATGGCTGATATCGCCAACATATATAACAGACCTGTGTACCAAGTCGATATCAGCCATTTTGGATTGTCACTTTGTTTTTTTAACAGATAAGAAGGTTAGTCGTGTTTTAATGTGCTCTGCGATTTTTTACTATTCGAAAAAATGGTTCAAAGAAACTCTATTGAGTTTTGTGTAAAAAATTAAATTAAATCGCAGGAATATTTGAAATGATGATTGTGTCCTGGCCCACAACCGATGAAAAAATTGAAGCAGTGAAGAAAATGATTTTGGATAATCGTCGAATCACTATCAGAGACGTTCCTATTGACGTTCACATATCGGTCGGCTCATGCCAAGCAATTTTTAGGGATGTTTTAGGCATGAAACGTGCGGCAGCGAAGATTGTTTCAAAATTGCTAAATATTGAGCAAAAACAACGTCGAATGGACATCACTCAGGAGCTGTTGAACATCGTCGACGATCTAGATTTCCTCAAAAAAGGTCATAACTGGTGACAAATTATGGTTGTATGGCTATGACACGAAACCAAAGCCCAATCATCCCAATGGAAGCGTCCAGAAGAGCCAAGACCGAAAAAAGCACGTCAAGTTCGGTCAAGCCTGAAGGTTTTGCTCACTGTTTTCTTCGTCTGCAATGGCGTGGTGCATCATGAATTCTTGCTACAAGGACGTATCGTCAATAAGGAATAGTTATGCGCCGTTTGCGCGAAGCAATTTGTCAGAAACGCACAAAGTGTGGAAAAAACAATCATGGATTTTGCACCATGATAACGTACCAGCTCACACATCGATGCCTGTGCGTGAATTTTTGGCTAAAAACTAAACTGTTATCATGCCTCCCGCTGGCTTTTTCTTCTTCCCAAAACTGACGACGCCTATGAAAGGAAAGCGTTTTGCTATGATTGAGGGGATGAAAGAAAAATCGAAATAGGAGCTGTTGGCGATACCAAAAAGCGCGTTTCAGAAGTTTTTCGAAGGTTGGAAAAACGCTGGCATAAGTGTATTATATCTGAGGGTATTACTTTGAAGGGGACAGGATAGTTATTTATGAATAAAGAAATACTTTTTGAAAATATTTAAAATAACGGTTATTTTTTATCGGACCTCGTATGTTGTTCAAATCGACATTATTTGCATGTATGTACTATCCGGGTATGATTTTAGGAGAGCTATGATCTAGAGGGCCTTCCTCAGAAAAGTTTGCGTACTATAGTGGCAGTTCTGACGGAACGTTATCACATAGAGATGTGTGTGAGGAGATTAAATCTTCGATTTCATTATTGCTGTAGACGTTATAGGAATGATGAGGAGGAAGAGAATTTTGAAATCTTCCCTTATCATTGCCCGGTTCGTTCTTCTATAGCAACATTTTAAAAACTTTTTTTTTTTTATCTTGGACCAGTACTCAGGGGATGACCCCTACATATGCAGTGCATTGTACCGGAACTAGGAAAATAGGTTATGAGGAGGGGGAAAGAGGGAGTAGTGTTTCTGAACATTTGACTTGAACTTTCCAACATTAAAACAGACAGGAAAGACGTTTGCAGGCGGCTTATTCCACAGGCGAAGCGTACGGCTGCATGCGTAGTACGATTCCCTGGGCAATCAACCACGAATGGATGAGTTCTGGACGACAAACGCGTGCAACGTAAAAATGTGCGAGTTTTTGGAACAAGATCCTAATCTCGTCAGAGCAAAACCCATTGTAGTAACGATAGAACAGAATAACGCACCCCACACTGCGTCGATGCTCCAGTGAGTCAATAGGATTGGATACCCTATTGTCACCTAGGAGCTTCTTAGCCCTCTCCTGCACACGGTTGAGTAACCCCAAAATAGACATTGAGGCAACGGCCCGAACATGAGGGTTGTATTCCATTTTCGGTCGAATGTAGGTGGTATAAATAGTAAGGAGGTCGGATGGAGTGAAGTACATCTTACACCGTTTCAAAAACTCGAGGCACTTGAATGCTTCTTTAGAGACGTGAAAAATGTGATCATTCCAGCGAATATCACACTGTATTTTCATTCCAAGAATATCAAGAGCATCCGATTCCTAAATATATATACCGTCCTTTAGTACAGATGGGGCAGCACTTGCGGTTGTATATTTGTGTGTTAATAAACAGCATTGGGTCTTACGAGCGTTAAAGGCGACTCTGTTTTTACGTCCGCACTCAGAGATTAACAGAAGATCACTGTTCAGTGAATCATTCATATTTAGCCTCTTGGTATCGATCTCAGACAGGCAAGGCCTATAACTAAAAGAGTACGAGTGGCAAATGCTGCTGTCATCCGCGAAAGAGTGGATAGGGTTTGAAGTTTGATAGAGAAGGTCGTTGAGGAAAATATATAAAAGGGTAGGAGAAA
Source organism: Thecocarcelia acutangulata (assembly GCA_914767995.1). Lineage (NCBI taxonomy): Eukaryota > Metazoa > Arthropoda > Insecta > Diptera > Tachinidae > Thecocarcelia > Thecocarcelia acutangulata. Next base: position 104,856,888 of record OU612094.1, on the reverse strand, counting down.
GAACGGAGAATTGCGGTACATCTGAATTAATCTTGAACTCGTTTGATGAGACCCCATCTATAATAACTCGTATAGTGCGGTCTCTGAGAAAGCTCGATATAAACCGAGAGAAGTCATCACCGACACCAAAAGCTTTAAGTTTTGCTAGTAGTGCACCATGCCACACTCTGTCAAACGCTTTGGAAATATCTAGAGCCACCACCTTACTTTCACCGAAATGATGGATTGAGTGGCACCATTTCTCCGAAAGATATGCCATAAGATCGCCAGTTGAACGACCCTTACGAAATCCATTCTTTCATTCATTAAGAGAGTTGGAATTGATGAACTAGCACTGTTCTTTACTCTCTTAACGAAAGACCAAAAGGTCTTACTGCCCCGGGGAGCTGTAAGGACCTTGGCACGAAGGCGCTGTTCGTGAAGAAATTTATACGCCAAGTACCTTGGCACACGAAGATCTTGCCTTTTTGCGTAGCAAATCAGTGTCTGGGTTTTTGTTTAAACGCCAATTACTGAATTCTTGCTCTCTGGATCTGACTTTGTTTCTGCACGTCTGATTAAACCAGGATTTCACTCTTGGTTTAACCGAAATCTGCTTAGAGGGGATGAATGATTTCATCCCCAGCAATATCATATTCTCGACCATTTTTGCTGAAGCATTTATGTCGTTATCTAGAAAGCAAAGTTTCCATTTTAATTGGAAACTTTGCTCATAAAATTGGTTGAGCTCAGCCCAACGCGCCTTTTCGTAAATAAATATTGAACGTTTCGTAGCTGATTTCGAAACGCTACGAAGTTCAGGGATCGAAAAGGAGGCAGAAATGGTGCAGTGATCTGAATTGCTGAGAGGTGCACTAACTTTGGCTTCATACTTTTCAGGGTGTGAAGTCAGGAATAGGTCAAGTGTGTTTGAATGGTGCCCTTCAACACATGGATTATACGTTGCCTCATTCACTAATTGCACTAGGTTATTGTGCGCAGCAAATAACTCAACAAACAAATAACTCAACAATGTTCACAACTCATCCTGGCGAAGCCAGGATGAGTTGTGAACATTGAAATCACCAGCAACAACGATTTCACTGCTCGGACAATTTTCAAGGATCTTTGATATAGAGTCGGAGAGGGCATCGAAACCTGAAAGGGTGATATCCCTCCCCGCATTTGGGCTTCTGTATAGAAACCCGAAATGCAAAAAGTGTGACCTGACTTTGAATTTAACCTAAAGACAAGTAAAATCTGCATCAAAGCATGCCTAATGGTTGCTGGCACTGGAACACAACTTCATTTCGAACATAAATTATAAGGCCCCGATGGAAAGCGAATTGATAGGTCGAAATTTGAGGAGGATGTACAGAATTCTTGTATCTAGTTCTTGGATTCATTCGGGTCTGAATCGGTCGGCGATGTATATGTAGGTCTAATATTTTACATATCTGCCTCAGGTAGTACAAAGGGGCCAAGAAAGATCCGAAGTGGGCTGGTTTGCATGAAATTTGCAGCCGGTCTTATACAATATAACGTACATATCTCAATCCGAATAAAAATTTTAAAACATTATTCTGGCATTAAAAATAACATATTAAAAAGAATATGCACTGGCGATATTGTGCTGATGTACAGACCTGGCCAAAATTGTATCGCTCCCAGTTAAATTTCTTTATGATCTTATGAATTACCTACACTGTAGGTCAATTATAGCGGTCATAATTACCCCTTAATACTCCAAAAGTAGCCACGTCTGAGCTAATTCATTTATAGTAATTTTTTATTATCTTTTACGTTCTTTGGTTGTAAATCGAGCCTTATTGATAAATGCAAATCCTTTGCTAAATAATTGACACTTCAGGTCACAGATATTGAACAAATGGCAGCCCTGCCAACCCTTCAGTTTGCATTACACAATATATACATACATATACATTTAGATGTGTGTCTATAATATCCGGAGTGCAGAGTAACTTAAAACTAACTTTGAAGATACTGTTTATTTTTAGTCCGGTTATCTTTTTAATGTTCCTTTTCGCCATAAACTTTCATTTTAAATCATTTTTCAAAATACCCAAACTTTTGAATACCATAAATAAAATTTCATTAACAAAATCATTAAGCCAATCAAATGGTAGTGCAGTTACACCAACTAGTTTAGAAAACACCTTTTTCGACTGCATCAATTGCATTGCTACTCGTATGTCATTTTAAATTCAATGCAAAGTACTTATATTCCATTAAAGTAATATCGTTATAGAATAGTTGTTTTGTAATTAATATTTAATGTTGTCAGCACGTGATTGCCTTAATTTACTGCACATTTTTCAATATGTTTATATAACTTGGTTGAGAAAAGAAAAAAACTTGAGAATTATGAACACTTGCTGTTTAAACCAAACTATTCTCAGTAAGTCTGGTAAAATGGTTTGTTTAGAAATCCTTTAAAATTGAAAAAAGAAAAATGAAAGCATTTAGCAATTAGAAAAGCTTTTATGTCAAAAACAAAACAAAACAACAACTAATATAAATTGACATTTAGAAATACTACAAAAAAATTAAATACTACAAAAATAAACATTTTATTTTTATCCGAAAAAAACTTACATTTAAATACATACAAACAAAAGTAATAAGTTTATATACAAGTCTTATGTATTATAAATGCTTAATTATATTTTGTATTAAATATTCAACAAAAAAAATGCTGTGAACCAAATTATTAACTTGTTTCTTTCATTTTTTTATTTTCTTCAACATTTTTATCCCTTTTTATCCTATTTTTTATTTTCTAAAACTTGAATAAAAAAAAATATATATATAAAAACAAACTTTTAAATCACGTAAAGGTACCACAAAAGCGCAAGCGGAGGATCACGGCGTTCTTATTATAATAACACTTCTCGCCGTCTCGTTCCTAATCTGTCTCCTATGCATACTTTATCACTCCAGAAGAAAACGTAGACAACAACTGCATCAAATGGGCTTGCATCGTAATGCTCATTACGATTCACAAACCAGTGCAACAGGTATGTTCAATCAAGAAGTTTTTGTTTTATTATATATTTTCTTTGGAATGTCAAAACCTCACATAATCATGCAGTAGGGGTGTTTTTGAAAGTTTGTGTTTCATTCTCTATAAACAAGTTAATAATGTCGATTTGGACAAAATATGGCACAACTCTCACACATGGTTTATGTCAATAATAACAAATATGTACAAGGTTTCCCAGAACTACCCACCAAGCCGGAAAAATCAGAAGAAAAAAATCTCTCCTGTGCAGTTTTAAAATTATGAGCATTTAAAAAAAAACTAAAAATTTTTTCGAACTCTAACTATTTTTGGGTTATTGTGGTTAATTTTTATTATTTTTGTTCATTTAAACTTTGGATTCACAACCCTAAATAATGTCTAAAACTACAATCAAAAACAAAAATAATGACACAATTGCTCCAAGTTTTATAGAAATAAGACTATTTGTTAAACTGCTATCGCCACCAGCTGTTTATAACAGTTGTAAACTTTACGTGTTTAATACAAATACAACTAAATACAACTTTGTAAATGTCGCTTCATTTTGTATATACATATTTATTATATGAAATGTCGACATATAGTTAGTTGGGAAACATAGAAAACAAGCTATTTATAATTTTTTACTGGTATAAATGTTAGAAGCTTAAATAGCGAATAAAAAATTAATTGTTCATATTTATTATATATAATGTTTACCAAAATTGTGGCAAAACAAAGTAGTATACGAGTATCTTCCCGGCGGACACCCTGTACAACAATAAACAATTTTTTGACATAGACCTGGTTTAAAGTACGCGAAACTGCGTTAAACAAATTTCCACAAATCAGAAAGTTAAATCTTCTCTTATCGTATTATTTGTAATTTTCATAACACTGCACACATTCCAATACATATGTATGTGCAAGTGACACATATGTATTATTTATTGTAAGTATTTGACAAGTTTTTAATACAAAGTATGATTGTATAAAAGGCCCATTTAGAATATAATCATCACATATGTACTCGTATAGCTATAATTTGAAAACCCCACGTTTAACAGAGTTTTTAATCCCCATAAATTTTTTGGTACATTTAAAATAACCTAAAATTTTAATTTATTATCAGGAATGATAATTTTTTGTTATAATTTTAAGTACACTTATTTTTTATATATTTGTTATATAGATGAGGTTACTAATCTACTTTGAAAGCTATAAAATTTTCTAGCTGTTTATACAATACGAGTACGTCAACATTTCGTAGGTGTCACCCTGCCAAAATGTTTGCACATACTCGTACCAGTATACTTCAAACGCTTTCAAGTCTGCTGACGGGTGGGAAAGCATGTACGACATACACACAGCTTGAAAACATACAAAACGATGTTATAATTATTTTGTGTTAACATACTTTTTATTTTTATACCCTTCACAAATATGTAAAGGGTATTTATAAGTTTGTGATTCCGTTTGTAATTTCTACAGTTTTTTTTTTCGACCCTATAAAGTATATATATTTTGAATCAGAATTAATGGAAAAGTCGATTAAGCGATGTCCGTCTGTCCGCTGTTGAAATACCGTTTCTGAGAAAACCATTAGACTTAGAAACTTTTTTCTTTCACCATTCTTTTACCCCATCGATTCATGGGTTTGCTATTGAAATTCAGTAATATCGGTCCACGTATAGCTGAGATATATTCAAAATTCCGAAAAAATCCATTTTTTTTTGCAGTTTCATATGAAAATTTTTGAAAACAAAAGTTGTTCGTTTTGCTTCAAACTTCACACACTTATTAAGCATGGTGACTAAAAGACAAAAAATTTTTTTTTCAGATATCGGTCCATATATACCCGAGATATAGCCCAAATCGGATTTTAATGAAAATGTCGCATAGGCGAAGCTAAATAACTTTTTTTTGCTCAAAAGCAGTTCTGGTAATAAAATTAGGTTACATAAATATGGAAAATGGAAATTTCCGATATCGGTTCATATATACCCGAGACATATACTAAACCGGGTTTTTCATGAAAATGTCGCGTAAGCGAACTTAAACAACTTTTTTGTGCTCAAAAGCAGTTCTGGTAATGAAATAGGGTCATATAAATATGAAAAATGAAAATTTTCGATATCGGTCCATATATACCCGAGATATAGCCTAGACCGGGATTTTCATGAAAGTGCCGCGTAAGCGAACTTAAACAACTTTTTTGTGCTCAAAAGCAGTTCTGGTAATGAAATTAGGTTACATAAATATGAAGAATGAAAATTTCCGATATCGGTCCATATATACCCGAGATATAGGACGTCGCGTAAGCGAACTTAAACAACTTTTTTGTGCTCAAAAGCAGTTCTGGTAATGAAATAGGGTCATATAAATATGGAAAATGAAGATTTTCGATGTCGGTCCATATATACCCGAGATATAGCCTAGACCGGGGTTTTCATCAAAATGTCGCGTAAGCGAACCTAAACAACTTTTTTGTGCTCAAAAGCAGTTCTGGTAATGAAATAGGGTCATATAAATATGAAAAGTGAACATTTTCGATGTCGGTCCATATATACCCGAGATATAGCCCAAATCGGGTTTTTCATGAAAATGTCGCATAAGCGAACTTAATTAACTTTTTTGTGCTCACAAGCAGGTCTGGTAATGAAATAGGTATGAAAAATAAAAATTTTCGATATCGGGCCATATATACCCGAGATATAGCCTAGACCGGGGTTTTCATGAAAATGTCGCGTAAGCGAACTTAAACAACTTTTTTGTGCTCAAAAGCAGTTCTGGTAATGAAATAGGGTCATATAAATATGGAAAATGAAAATTTCCGATATCGGTCCATATATACCCGAGATATAGCCTAGACCTAAACAACTTTTTTGTGCTCAAAAGCAGTTCTGGTAATGAAATTAGGTTACATAAATATGGAAAAGGAAAATTTCCGATATCGGTCCATATATACCCGAGATATAGCCTAGACCGGGGTTTTCATGAAAATGCCGCGTAAGCGAACTTAAACAATTTTTTTGTGTTCAAAAGCAGCTCTGGTAATGAAATTAGGTTACATAAATATGGAAAATGAAAATTTCCGATATCGGTCCATATGTAGCCCAAATCGAGTTTTTCATGAAAATGTCGCGTAAGCGAACTTAAACAACTTTTTTGTGCTCAAAAGCAGTTCTGGTAATGAAATAAGATTACATAAATATGGAAAATGAAAATTTCCGATATCGGTCCATATATACCCGAGATATAGCCTAAACTGCGGTTTTAATGAAAATGTCGCGTAAGTGAACTTAAACATCTTTTTTTGCTTAAAAACAGTTCTGGTAATAAGATGAGGTTATATAAATATGGAAAATGAAAATTTCCGATATCGGTCCATATATACCCGAGATATAGCCCAAACCGGGTTTTTCATGAAAATGTCGCGTAAGCGAACTTAAAAAACTTTTTTCACCTTAAAGCAGTTCTGGTAATAAAATAAGGTTATATAAATATGGAAAATTAAAATTTCCGATATCGGTTCATGTATACCCGATATATAGCCTAACAGGTTTTTTGATGAAAATGCCGAGTAAACAACTTTTTTGTGCTCAAAAGCAGTTCTGGTAATGAAATAAGGTTATATAAATATGGAAAAAGAAAATATCCGATATCGGTCCATATATACTCGAGATATAGCCTGAACCGATTTTTCCAATAACATTTTTTTTTTTTGCTGAAAAGCAGTTCTTGTTACAAAAGAAGGTTACGAAAATAGAAAAAATTAAAATTTCTGATATCGGTCCATATATACCCGAGATATAGCCTAAATCGGGTTTTTCATGAAAATATCGCGTAAGCGAACTTAAACAATTTGTTGCTCTCAAAAGCAGTTCTGGTAATGAAATAAGGTTATATAAATATGGAAAATTAAGAGTTTCGATATCGGTCCATTTATACCCAAAATATAGCCTGAACCGATTTTTCCACTAAAAAAAATTTTTTTTTTTTTTTTTGCTGAAAAGCAATTCTCGTTATAAAAGAAGATTACTAAAATACAGAAAATAGAAAATTCCGATATCGGTTCATATATAACCGAGCATATTTAAGTCACATTTTTAATATACTATACATATTCGTGACTATCGTGAAGGGTATTTTAGACTCGGCCCAGCCGAATATACTACACTCTTACTTGTTGTATATAATATTATTTTTTAATTTTTTTTAATAAATTTAATTTTCTTTTTTATTTCAGTTTTTAGAAGATTTTAATTATGAGTTTTTCTGGTCAATTTTACGTTCAAGTGCAATAAAAAAGGGGGTTAGATGAGTTCAGAATGCATTCGGTAATTGCTTGTTTGGTAAAATGCTAAAACAAAAAAAATCCTAAATGAAAATTTTACCATTACAGTGAAATTATATACTAAAAAAAATATACTGGTAGACCCCATATAACATGGAATTTGATTACACATTTTCATATTAAATTCATGAATTCTGCACATAAAGAATTATGAAAAATTTACTATGTTTTATATTGAAGTAATATTTTTTGTAAAATAGCTGGATTTTCCAAGTTATTTTATTTTAAACAAAGTCTAGTTTAACTACTTAAATCAGTTTTTAATAAAAATTATATTTCAATATCAAATAATGTTAATGCTAGATTTCATGGAAAATTAACATGATTTCATATTAAAATTTTGCTTTTCTTCCCGAGTAACTGTAGTTCAATGGAAATAATGTATAATCAAATATTTTTAAATGATTTTGATACACTATGACTTCTTTTTATTTTTTAGTATTTGAGACCTCAAAAAACTAACGGGTATTTACTGTAAAACGCAAATCCCTTAAATTTTGCGTTTTTGATTTGAAAACGCCAAATAGAAGTTTTGACGAACATATAACGCAAGAAGTATGGTTTTGCGATTTGAAAGCGCCAAATACCTATTCAGTTAGACGCTACCCCTTAAAATTGGCGACTTCAATTCGCATGTGTATGTTAAAGTCAACTGATTGAATTTGCTGCAACGAAACTTGAAAAAGGACATAAACGTATTCACAATTAAAATTTATTAAGTTTTCTTTTTATTCCAGTAACGAGTTAAAAGAATTTTACATATTTTCATTGCAAAGAAACCAAATTAAAAGTTCCTCTATTTGTTGTCAAATTTTTTTCGCTTTCGCATACATAAGACGTACATATGTAAAACACATGTTGTACTATTTCTTAAAAAAACTCCGAAACGCCACTAAAACACGAGTTTTTTGGAACATCTAGAAGTCAATTAAGCATTTTTCAGAACGCTTTACGGTTTCCGACCGCACGTTTAGCATCAAATCTATTTATGGCTGAAGCAAATTAATTAACTTCAAGACTTGTTTTAGAATTAATGAGTAGAGCATTAAACACATTGATGCCAGCAGACAACCGGCTTCAATATGTCATATACAAAATACATGCATTTAAATGTGAACGTTTATTTTGACATCAGCAAGAAGAAGACGACTGCAGGTTTTTGTCCATACCGTTATTTTTTGCCCACATGAATTAAATTAATTTCTATTTTTGTTGACTACCAAGACAGCTTTAATACGGTAGTGGTAAAAGCACAGCTGTCTTTCATGTCCTTTGAGTAAATTTGTCATAAATACATAGACTTCCTTGCTTTTTGAAACAAAATTTTGACAACTATTCGTAAATTCTACCAACAAAGTATAGGGTGTTTTTTTAAGCTAGATAGAACTTTAAATTGTAAAAAGTAACACAAAAAATTAAATTTTGATGAAACATTTTTTTTATTTGTTTCAGTATACTCTGACAAATCATCATGAATAGACTCACGCTTGAACAACGCTACGAAATTATCCAAATTTACTTTGAAAATCAGTCGTCGATTCGCGCAACTTTTATCGCAAAATTGTGTTCAGCGATGAGGCGCATTTTTGGCTTAACGGGTTTGTTAATAAGCAAAATTGCCGCATATGGAGTGAGACCAATCCACAAGAGACCTTACAGACTCCATTACATCTAGAAAAATGCACTGTTTGGTGCGGTTTTCATGCTGGTGGCATCATCGGACCTTATTTCTTCAAAAATGAGGCCGGAGCTCGCGTTACGGTCAATGGAGATCGTTACCGCACCATGATCAATGATTTTTTGTTTGAAAATATGGATGACATTGATCCGGAGGAGATGTGGTTTCAACAGGATGGCGCTACGTGCCATACGGCGAACGCAACCATCGACTTACTGAAATCAAAATTTGGCGATAAGTTGATTTCGAGAAATGGACCTGTCAATTGGCCTCCAAGGTCGTGCGATTTGACACCTCTCGATTATTTCCTGTGGGGCTACGTGAAGTCACTGGTTTATGCTGATAAACCAGCAACAATTGACGCCTTGGAGGCCAGCATTGTTCGTGTTGTTCGTGACATACGGCCAGCAGTGCTCGAAAAAGTGGCCCAAAATTGGACGTCCAGAATGCGCTTCGTCAAGAACAGCCGCGGTGCCCATATGCCCGAAATCATTTTCAAATGTTAATGTCACGTATTGATCTTTCGAATAAAAAAAAATTTTGATTACAATTTAATTTTTTGTGTTATTTTTTACAATTTCAAGTTCTATCGGGCTTAAAAAAACACCCTATACATGTTGATGTTTTTGGTGTTGTATATATTGTAATTCTACCACTACCTAATATCGGGTGGTTAAATTTCAAGGGCCGATGTTGAATGTGAACCACACCTAAACGCCAAGTTTTTTTTCCGAATTTTATTTGACATTTCTCTATTTCAGACTTATTCAATTTGAACCATGGAGAGATACACAATCCAACAACGTGTTAAAGTTATCCAGACTTATTATGAAAATAATGATCAATTTTCGAAGAAAATCATCTTCAGTGATGAGGCACATTTTCACCTCAGTGGATTCGTCAATAAACAGAATTGCCGCATTTGGGCGAATGAGAATCCAAGAGTGACTGTCGAAAAACCAATGCACCCACAAAGAGTGACTGTTTGGTGTTTATGTGCTGGCGGCATCATCGGGCCGTATTTTTTCCAAAATGAGGCCGGTCAGGCAGTTACTGTGAATGGTGTTCGCTATCGTGAGATGATAACGAACTTTTTAAGGCCTGAATTGGAAGATATGGATGTAGACGATATGTGGTTTCAGCAGGACGGTGCCACTCGCCACACAGCTAACGAAACAATTGCTCTTTTGCGCAACAAATTCAATGGCCGTGTTATCTCACGTAATAGCGATGTCAATTGGCCGCCAAGATCATGTGATTTGACACCGTTGGACTTTTTTCTTTGTGGTTATTTGAAAAAAAAGGTGTACGTCGATAAGCCAGCAACAATTCAACAGCTAAAGGATGAGATAATTCGGCGCATTAACGGCCGAATTATCATCGAAAATTTGGACCATCGGATGGAGATGTGCCGCCGTGGCCGCGGCGCCCATTTGGCCGATATTTTGTTCCACACATAATTGAGTAATAGCAATATATCATAATAAAATAAAATTACAATAATTTCCTAAATAGTTTGTGTTTTATTCAAAATCAACATCGTCCCTTGAAATTTAACCACCCTTTATAAAGCTGCCTTGGTTTACTACAGAATAAAAACAATGTGACCGATTTGTAAAACATTTAAAATAATTTAGCTTTTGAAAATATTTTATATTCTAATATAACATAAAAAACAACAAAATTTAAATTCTATTTTAAATAAATTAATAAACTTATTTGTTATATTGTTAAATATGTGCAGACATACTTATACTGAAAACAAAAATCATAATTTTATAAAATAACTACTATTGTCGTTAGATACATAGCAGTTGATTTTATTTTCTTTCCGAGTAGTTTTCATTGCATATCTATGATGGAAATTTTTCAAAGAGACGGGTATAAATTTTTGATTTTTGAGTCGAATTATTCTTGGTCCACATTTTGAAAAATTTTATATATTGTCGCAAAGTTTCAATTCTTTAACACTATTCTCATTATTCGCATAGAACAGAATATACATTCGGTTATATTTTCAGTTTTGAAGGTCCACCTAACCTGATTTATGAGAAGCAAACAAAAAACTTTTTGTACGATATTAACTAATCAGTTGTGAGTTCGAGTCCAACTTCAGTCAAGAAGAAAGATAATTTTTAATTATAACAATAATTGCTGTGAAACAATAAGACCAAAGAAGAAGAGAAAAATAATTGAATACAATTAGCTGCGGGACAACTAGCTGTTTCGTAGTCGCTACACTACTCATCAGCACCCAATGCGATTCATGTCAGCATGGTGTATTTTTAATCAACATCGTCCCTCGCTTAACCGAGCTCTTTAATTATTCTTACGTTAATGTTTGCCACATATTAATCACTTATATGCAATTGTTATAACCCCAGTTATTTGTACACGATTTTCTGTTACTGAACAACCAGTTTTTAATTTATTATTTACTAATAATTCTCCTAACTGTGAAACGTATGTGTATTGCATCATTTGCTGTATCATTTGTAATAAAAACTTTTTTCAAATGATTAACATACAGCATCCCCTTTTTAGAATCGACTCTTACCCAGTCCCTAGTTGAAGCTCGCAAAAGTGGCTTGTCTCTAATGGGTAGTTTCAAACCATTTGTCGCCTTCCATTGAGAATTGAGGAATACCATCATGACTTTCCAGATAACTTTTAAGGGAAACCATTTTCTGGATTTCAAGCAGATTTCTTAGTTGCGTAATGCATTCCCGTAGCCTGATTTTAAGCTGCGGAGACCTGTGAAGTTGCCACTCTCTTCTAACTCTTCTTTTTTCTGTCAAAAGATGTTAAATTTCTAATAGGTCATATTGGTCAAATGTAGGACTCTTATATGGATAGCGGTAATATGTTGCACGACTAATTGTCACATCAATATCTTCAGTGATCCTTAAAGCAATATTTTCCGTACAATGAGTGCATAAATTTTTTTTATATTTTAGCCAATTTACTCTGAAGGCTGATATAGCTAGGTGGCAAAATACAAACACAACCTCTTGAGGAAAACATATAGAAATAATAGTATATGAGTGATCTGACAACAAATCCAATGAAGGCTCCACTTACAACTATTCTGAAGGGACAGTTTTTACAACTGGAATCTTCCGCCTGTCTGATGGCCAATACATAGGTTGCCCGCTAAAATTTACATCTAGGCTCATTTTGGATAAAGTATCAAAAAGCTCTCGAACTTTCGGGGATTTGCTTAGCATTATAATCGCCAGCTACTAAAAATCGAGGACCGAGCTAATTAAAAGAAATTTTTTATGTTTTGGCCGATGCATCAACGTCTGTTTTAGGGTAACTGGACCGTGTGCAGGAGAGGGCGAAGAAGCTTATCGGTGACAGTAGCGTATCTAACTCTACTGACCCACTGGGGCATCGACCCAGTGTAGGCTGCGTTACTCTATTCTATCGTTACTACAATGAATTTTGCTCTGATGAGATTAGGGATCTTGTTCCCGAAACTCGCAAATTTTTACGAAGCACGCGTTCAGCGTCCAGAACTCATCCATTTGTGGTCGATTACCTGGGGAATTACACAACGCATTACAGAGAGAATTCGTTTTTCAGTCGTACGCTTCGCTTGTGGAATAAGTCGCCTGGAAACGAGTTGCCTGTCTATTATAACGTTGGAAAATTCAAGCCAAATGTTCATAAACACTACTTCCAATTTGCCACTCCTCACAACCTATTTTCCTAGTTTTGGTACAATGCACTGCATATGTAGGGGTCAACCCCTGAGTACTGGTCCAAGATAAAAAAAAATCTAAATACTTTTGTTTAGAAACATAGGAAAGAACATGAACGATTAAAATTAAATAAGTATATAATTACGTTTACCTATAAAAAGAAAATGCTCAAACATACACAACAAATACTTACGCAAAAAAAATATTTTTGATGACATATTTTGCTTTTTGAAAAAATAGCAGCTTTTATGCAATAACTATTTTTACAAGATTTTTGCTTGAATTCACGATTCTTTTGTAGATATTCAAACAACCTATTAAAAAGTTGAGCGAATTCTGTTATTGAAATCGAATTTTATTGTATAATTAAAAATGCATCAACAAATACGTGATATATGTGGGCTACCTGTATTTTAGTTTGCAAACACTTATATGAATATTATTCCTCAATTATTTTTAATTGCCTCTTAATAAAATTTTATTAATCTTTTAATTTTTATACTTGTTGTTTGCTTTTCTCTAGGTTTAAATTCAAGTCGTCGGCATCTGCAAAGTGGTGGGGCCAGTATCGCTGGCAGTTTGCATGGCATCAACAGTGGCACCTTAATAATACCGCCAGCACCTTTACCACCCCGTGCCATACACCAACCACCCCACATTTGTATATCTGGTTCCAGCTTAGACCTGGGACCGGGCAACTATCCAGGCATTTTAATAAATGGCGACTCTCTCGAAGACTCATCTTCCACCTCCAACGATTCGATAGGCAGTATACCATTTTTAAACGAATGTGAAACAGATACCATGGGACACATGATCCTACAGCAGGGCGAGAATGTTTAACAATGAAAACTTATTAAAAATTGTGCCAAAAAAATTTTGCAACTTTTCAAAATACCAAGAAGAAAGCACAAAAATCTTTACATTATTTCCAAAGGCGTTAAATTTAAAAACCAAAAATTTAGTTTTAGTTAAATTCTAAGGAAATATAAGCAGAAGTAAACTATTTATGAAAGATGTTAAAGACAAGGTGAAAGAACTCATACAAGTACGAAAAAATTAAGAAAATCATAACTATTATTTTTAATTTATTAAGTGAAATAAAAAAAAATATACACTGATGTTTAAAACATAAAAGATATGTTTTTAAAAAATGATAAGTATAACTAAACAAAGAATTAAATAATTTTACAAAACTCTAAAACAAAACAAATTCAAAAGTTAACAACACCTAAAAAAACAAAAAAATCTTAAATAAAACATAAACATTAAACATTAAACAAAGATTAAACCAATAATTAAATTAAAAACCATAAATTCACCCGAATAATTCCACAAACAACCAAACGAGTTGAGACTAAAAATAAAACACCCAACTCCTCTAACTTATTTATTTACCACATAAAGAAATAACATAAAGAAATTATAAAATTGCAATAGTTAAAAAAACATTTTAAACTAAATTCCCTAAAAAATAAACACTTACAGAAACAAATTCAAAATACGTACGTGCATAAGTATTAAATAATTACTTGAAAATTGCCAAACAGAAATAGTAATTAATAAAAATAAAGGCGAAAATAAAAAAAATAATATTAATAAAAAAATAGCAGAGCAAAATATTAATTTCAAAAAAAATATATTAAAAAGATTGTTGATTTTTATATTTGATACAAAGTAATTATTCATATATATTTAAGAGAAAGAAATTAATAAACTAAAATCACACATAACTAATTTCAAATAATTAATTGTTTTCTATAAAAAAAAAAAAAATAGGACAAAAATCCATTGCAAATCATCAACAAATTATTAAACAAGCACCGAACTCACAAGCACAGTTGTATCGTGCTTGGTTGCATTTGAGAGAGACTGTTTAAAACACAATAGGTGTGTTTCTTTACTTTCCGGGCAAGTTTCGGGCAAAAGAGAGCATGCATGAGTTACTCTCAAATACAGATAAAATTTACCTAAAGTACGGGAACGCAAAAAGCCAAATTTCTAGCCCAAAAAGAAACATATGCTGTGTTTTGATATGGCAAAAAAAATTGTCACTTAGTTTTACGAAAAAATACTGTGATATTTTTCACTTTTTAGCTTTTAAGGTCTTTTGTACATTCCTGTGTATTTAATTTTTATATAAAAACACTGAAATGATTTGTATACGAGTTGATTCAAATGAACTTTGTTTCTTTGCTATTGTTTATTTTTCGAACAGCTGATTGCTTAATTACTTGCCCAAACTAGCCCGAAGAAAAAGTACGGGCTGTTTAGTGCAAGAAGAGGAAGCATACTATTCTCTCAAAAGCGCTCTCATTTGCCCAATTTTAAAGTACGGGAACGCTTTTCGTGCAAATTGGGATCCCGCGGGATCCCAAAGTAGAGTAAAGAAACACACCTAATCTTTCAAAACAGAAAGAATTTTCATATAAAGTATTTTTATTTTGAGAGAAAGTTTTTGAAATTTTCTCTCTAGAAACATCATACGCTGCCATTACACAGGAAAGTACTTTCATGAATTTTCTGTATACGTATTATAAATAAATATTTCAATAAAATAGACGACTTTCATGAAAATTTCTTGTTCGTCTACACAGGAAAGTGAAAGTTCATTTTAAAAATGTCGCCGAGGCAAAGAGTTGCAAAATTTGCCTCTGCTTCTCTCCAACCCTTTTTTGTTTGCTTACTAATCAGAGTTGCCGAACTTATTACATATACAAATTTATGGGGCAATAGTTAAAAAAACTTATCATTATAAATTTTTCTATGATATCATTTTTATAAAAATACTTTAATTATTTATAATATAAGAAAAAAATATTGTAATTATTTGCATATACATGGAAAAGAAGTTAATTTTATAATTATTATTTTACTACAGTATTTTACTACAGTAATTCTTTGTATATGGCAACAGCGCTTAGAGTTTGTCATTTTACTTTCAGAAAACGTCAAAAAAATCTGTTTCATGAAATTTTTGATGAAAGTTGAGTGGAAAGTAAGCAAAATGTGAGTGTGTTAGTAAAAAAGTGTGAGTGTATTGCAACTTTCATGAAACTACTTTCTTGTCTAAACGCTAGGTTAATAAATAAAATGGGCTAGTGAGTTCCACGCAATCATATAAAGTTTGTCACAACAAAAATCTAATTCATACGATACGCATATGCAAATTCAATAAAAAAAACAATTTTTTACCAAAAACTTAAGTCTAACAAAAAAAAACTGCTTCAACTACACTATAAAAGTTAAAAAAACAATAATCATGCTAGATTTATGAGCGGTATTGGCAACATTCACTAGCTCAGTTTTATCGTGTCAAAAACAAGTTATTCGTAAACTGCTGTTGCTTTGAGCGATTACTGCTTATTGTGATCGGCGAATTTGAAATGTCTTCAACTGTTTAGTAGCAGATTAATAGCATGTTAACATGCTCTCTCATTCATGATTGAATCTACATGATTCCCCATACAAAATTTTGAGAGCCAACCAACTTGGTTCATTTTGAATCTTGTTGCGAACCATGTAAAAATCACTAACATCTCCAAATTTGATAATAAAATATCGCTAGTTTATCTGAACTAGCTCTTAAAAAAATGTAAACAAAGAAAAAATAGATAATTAATGTGTGTAAAATCAAAAGAAATGGAATATATAAAAATTGAATGCTTACATAAAGATTTAAATATAAATAATAGTGAAACGTTTGCACAAAATATATAAACATCAGTGTGAAGCAAAAACAGCCGTCTGAACACCTAGTTTCGCAATAGCGATTCAGAGAGCGAAACAAGTGTTTCATATTACCGCCTGAACATGATATAAAGAGAACAAATTTAATTATTCGTTAATCTGTAACAAAGTTATGGGAGGATTTTCTCGATGCAAACTGTGCCAACAATGCAAATGTGAGCAAAAATACTTCATGTTTTTCACACAACAATAAAATGCAGGTATTTGTCGTTTAATTCATTTCACTTCATTTTCACTAAAAAAAAAAATCCTTTTTTGGGTAATGAGGCAAAAATGCATCAGAGGACGCGTCCTCTGAGGTATGTCGGACTCTACATATAGCGTATACTGACTAAAAACCTTCCCTTTCCTACTCTAAAGCAGAAAATCCCCCTGGAACTGTCCGTGGTCCCCATCTGTAGCACTCCACGTGCCCTGCGTCCAGGCATATAGATTCCTCTAAGCCCAAATCACGCTTCTTTCCATTTGGTTTCGTTCGAAATAATGGTAGCCCACAAAGCAAGTATGCTCAGCATCATCTATTACGCAATATTCCTCATATGAACAAAAAAGAGTGCTACACTTACCCATTCTATGAAGGAATTTGCGAAAATATCTGTGACCGCTTCATATTTGGGTGAGGTAGTAGTTAATCTCTCCCCATTTCCTGCTTATCCATTTCTCAATATTCTAGCTAAACCTTGCCATCCATCTTCTACTTATCTCAGTTCCATCTTTCCTGCCACATTTGTAATTTGTTACTTGCAATGCAGCTGTCCTCTGGACCGCTAGCAAGACGTTTGATCCCTCTTTTATCCTTACTCTATCCCCCAGATATCGTACCCTTAAAGGAAAATGGAGTTAGTTGCTTCCATAAGAAGCCTAGGTTTTCTCGGTATAAGGCCACCTATAATCGCCATTAAACGAGTCAGCTTCGACGTTAGGCCAGTTGCCTTACCCGTTGCGCAATCTTTGTGGACTGAGGGGGCAAAAATACTCAGCTTTAAATAAATGTAAACAATAACATTTGACACATTTAGCACCATATTTTTATTTGTTAAGAATGCGTATAAACCAGTGTTGCAAAATTGAGTGGAGTGGTGCTGAACTATCACCGAAAGAGAATTTCTTTACACTAAATTGTACTTTTTTGTTAGACGGAATTCATTTAATAAATGCAAGTAATATTGTAGAAAAATTCAGGAAGCAATAAATGATTTATTGGAATAAAATATTGAAACGTATTCAGTTTTGAAATATTTTATTTCTAGCAAATACGCGAAGTTGGAAATTCATGTTTTCTTTGGTTTTTTACCGTTTGGAAATAACAGTAGTAATAATAGAATTATGCTACAGGATTTACCAGAAACAATATTTTTTGAAGTGAAACTGTTTATTATCATTTTTAAAGTTTTATTGTCAAAACAGAACTTATTTCGTAATTATTTGGACGCTGCGATTTCTTTCAATTTCTTTGTCAACTTGAATGTCTCTATAAATATATACATATGTCAAACTTAGTTCCACAAAAGACTTCATATAAAGGTTTTAATTCAAATTATCCTCTGATATACAAAATCAGAATAATCGATACCGCACTTAAATATAACTCTCATTAATCATTTTTCATATGATAAAAATAAGAAATACACATGAGTTTCAGGTTTTAAAATTTCAGTTCCATTGAATTTGTACCTTTTCTAACATTCAAGACGTTATGTTTTAACTTTGCCTAAATGTTATATTTATCATTGATTTATTTGCCATTTTCTAACTGAATTTCATTAATAGTTCAATTTATTTTCAATTATACATATTGGAATAATATCGACGAATACACTAAAGTTTCAGTTAGATGTGACTTATCCATAACGATAAAAAACAGCTGCCCCAACCAACCTTATGGGTGGCAATGTAACCGACTATTTCTGCCATAACCACAACGCCATAACAACCAAATAAATTTTGGTTTTCTGTCATAATCGTAAACAGCTGATTGCTTTTCTTTTTTTTTTTTTTTTTGGTACATATTCTTCAGTGTTGCCGATTGAAGTTTTTTCATCATAGTAAAAATGTCGCTAACTTAGGGGCTTTTAAAAAATTTCCTCCAAAGAAGAAAAATTTGTCAAAATAGGCATATGTATGTTGAAACTTATTATTATTGTAATATATTTATTGTTAAAATATATTTAAAAAAAATATTATTTTAATATCTTTGTCATTGTTTTTTAGGTTTGAGCTCTCCGAACAACATTTTCATTGTCAAAATTTTGACAACTATTCGTAAATTCTACCAATAAAATACATGTTGATGTTTGTTGGTATTGTATTTGTTGTAATTCTGCCACTACCTGTATAAAGCTGCCTTGGACTGAACTTTTCAGAAAGTTTTAGCGGGGTTTTTTTTTTTTTTTTTGCAGTTTTATAATTGGGCTTCATTAAAAAAGCATGCTTTATGTTTTTAAAAAACTTCTTAGAGCCGTGACTCTCTAGCACACATATGACATGCATGCTGAAAAAGTACGTGCTGTACTAATAACGCAATGTATGGCAGATTTTTTAACAAGTCGTGCGTGCGATTGTAAAAGTTTTATTAAAATTTTCATAAAACAATATTTATTGTGAAATTTTTGGCGTGTAGAGAAATAATGAAAAAATGGATACATATAAATTATTACAAACATTTTTGTGTCATAGTGTGGCACTACAACGCCATTTTAAAATGAATTCTTAAAGCCGTTAAGGCTTTTGCAACATTTTCCTGTGAATAGTACGATCATGTATGTAGCAAATCAGGGTCTTCAAAGGCATTTCCAAAAGCCTTTGGTTTTTAATTAAAATTTCTTACAAAAAGGTGCACAAAATAGTTTTTCAGAACGTAATTTTTACAATTTGCTGACAAATTACTCATTTCTTGCATTTTACTGTAAAGTAAACGAATAAACCTAATACTCGCAAAGCCGCGAAAACTCACATTTGTACATACATACATACAAATATGTTCTTTACATGCAAATATGTTTTTTACTCATATTTGGCCACAATGTTTCTGTTTTCCTTATACACAGCTTTCACAACGAAAAGTTTACTTTGAGTTGAGTTTGGGGATGGCAAGGGAAAATAAAGAGTATAAGAGGGCCGCTCTCTTTTCCCTTACCACCATTAAATTCAAGACTTGGCAGAGTAAACTTTTCGTGTGTGAAAGCGGGGATACCCGGGGGTCTTTTTTGCTCAACTTTTTCACATTGATATTTTCATCTATGGTTCGTCGTTACAAAGTAGGATTCACAGCGAAATTTTTAAAATGTCGATAATGAAAAATTCTTCAATGAATACACGGACATTATTATTGAAGAATCGCAATTAACAAGAAAGTTGAAAATAATGGAAATGGTTCTCCGACAGTTATTGAAGCAAAAATATAACGCACTATTAAATATTTGTTTGTTTCTGGTTTCTCAGAGCATAAAAAAATATTGAGTCTCCTAATATTATTTAGGGTTTCATCCCATTGCATAAAATATTCCTCTTATTGTCTTTATTAGAAATTCACATAAAAGAAAAATTCATAGAGAAGTCAGAGAGATTTTGTTTGCCACGAATCTCTGCGATGTCAAGAAATACTGTAAACCTTTCTATATGAATATCAATGATAGCATGCTAGGACTTACAGATACGCGGAAGCCTAACGTGGACAATTGCTTACAAAATTCATGCATGATCCAAAGGAAAATTCAGCATCTCTCATTTATGATTTAACATAATCAGTGTTTATCAGATTGAATCATCATGAATGTTCGCCATCGGGTAGTTAACATAAACACAAACACATATATTTCTTGTTAGTATTAGTAATAACTTGATAGCAATATTGCTCCTAAAGGACTGAACCGAACGGATTGAAATTTAGATTGTGCATATCTGTCAAAAAAATCTTTTAATACGGCCAAAAAGGGATATTAAGAAACGTGTTTGCCTATTAATTATATAGAGAATGCCGTGTTAAAAGCGACGTTTTTACTCGTTAGATGTTTCTTCAAAAACCACAGCATTGAAAACCTTTAAAAAGATTGCTCTCTCAACTCATTAAAAATAAATAGACAAAGTCAAATAGCGCTTAAATGAACCGATTTAACATTTTCCCAATTTATCACCAACATTAAACACAAAAAACATTTCAATACTGTATGTATAAGAGTATAAACAAATAAATAATAATTTAAATAATAAACAAGAATTAGTGACTATCAAAATTGGATCTTCCAAAATAAATAATAAAATCTTAAAAAGGATATTACTAAAAATGTTTTAAACTTTTTATAGGAAAAAATCAATTCTTTTGTAAAAAAAAAAATGTATAATATGGACAATGTAAACATTGATTGAATTTTTTATAAAATTTTTCAAATTTAGTTTTGGTACGAATTTTAATTTTTATTAGCCAACTGTTATACAATATATATTTGTATGTGTTTAATTTATAATTTAAAGAAGGCATTTATTGTTTTTAATAACATCCGTAGAAGAAAGCACCACCACTCTTACATTTACTTCCGTCTGGTCTTATATTGCTTTATTTTTTTTAACTAACATATTAAATACCTCCAGACTTAGGTCTGGTGGGATTTATATACATATATATATATATATATATATATATATATATATATATATATATATATATATATATATATATATATATATATATATATATATATATATATATATATATATATATATATATATATATATATATATATATATATATATATATATATATATATATATATATATATATATATATATATATATATATATATATATATATATATATATATATATATATATATATATATATATATATATATATATATATATATATATATATATATATATATATATATATATATAAATATATACATATATAAATATATATACTAAGTTCAAAAACTTCTCTACCTTTACTTTTTGCCAGTCCATGCTATTTCTACGCGGCGGTGCCATTAAAATTACATAAATCAACCATGTGAGAATTCAATTCACAATAGCCACCTATATATATAGTATATATTACAAATTTGAACTACGAGTAAATATGCTGTTTTAATTTATAATAATAATAATTCATGAAATTTTTTAGCAATAAACTAGTAACTTCCATAAATAATAACGTAATGGAAATATTTATTTCAAGGGTTTAAAAACATATATATGTATGTGCTACATACTCGTATATGTGTCGCCTTTACATTTTTGTGAAGGGTATAAAAATATACCGTTTTTATTGGCAATTCATTTTAGGCGGCATGAAGTTTTAAACGATTATTTTTGCGAACGTGACATGTGCATTTGCGCTATATATGAACCAATATTGGAAATTTTCACTTCTTGCATTTTAATCTATTACCAGTACTGATTTTAAGCAAAAAGAATTGTTTAATGGAAATCTCAACTTCGGCTATATCTCATGTATATACGGACCGATATCGGAAATTTTCATTTTCTGTATTTTGGTAACCTCCTTTTATTACCAGAACTGCATTTAAGCAAAAAATTGTTTTAAGTCGCTTACGCGGCATTTTCATTAAAAAATCATTTTAGGCTATATTTCGCATATGTATGGACTCATATCGGGGACTTTTTTTTTTGACTTGTAATTGCCGTGCCATATAATATTATTAAGTTTGAAGCAAAAAAAAAATTTTTTTCAAAACTTTTAATACAAAATTGACAAAAAAAAAAGGCTTTTTGAGAATTTTGGATACATATCAGCTATACGTGAATTTATTTGACTGAGTTTCAGTACCAATTCAGTTCAATGGTGAAAGAAAAAAGGTTCTAAGTTGAATGGTTTTCTGGCCAACAAACCGACATCGCTTAATCGTCTTTTCTATCAATACTGATTCAGAATATATATATATATATATATATATATATATATATATATATATATATATATATATATATATATATATATATATATATATATATATATATATATATATATATATATATATATATATATATATATATATATATATATATATATATATATATATATATATATATATATATATATATATATATATATATATATATATATATATATATTATAGGATTGAGAATAAAAGTTGTGGAAATTGCAAACGGAAACATGTTATCATAATTTTTATTACAAAATATTTTATTCTGAAAACACTTTTTGTATTTCGTTTTCTGAGAAGCAAACAAAAAAAAAAGATGCAGTCCACTTTCCAAACGGAACTGAACTGTCTAAATATGATGTATGAGTATGTCCATCCTCTCTTGCCTAAAATTGTGAACAGTTGGGGTTTTTTTTAAACCCCCATGGCTAAACTAGATTTATTTTCCAATTTCAT
Source organism: Thecocarcelia acutangulata (assembly GCA_914767995.1). Lineage (NCBI taxonomy): Eukaryota > Metazoa > Arthropoda > Insecta > Diptera > Tachinidae > Thecocarcelia > Thecocarcelia acutangulata. Next base: position 104,834,036 of record OU612094.1, on the reverse strand, counting down.
ACTCTATTATTTACACTATTTTTAAAGTCGGTATAGATATTGCTTTTTTGTCTATCTGAGGTTTGGATAAGATTACATAATTCGGCCTTCAAAGTACTCATACAGCTATTGTCTGTTGCCATACAATATTTCTCAATTTGCCGTATAAAACGGTCGGATTATTCAGCACAGTGCAGTTTCTGAATCAGGCTTCTTTGAACGTAAAATTTTTCATAGTACTTCACATAATTCATTCCATAGTACGTACGGCATTCGCTACGGTCAATATACCCGCTTTTTGCCCAAGCTCCTGTCGATCCATTTCCCAGCGGACGCACTCAGAGAAGGTATATTCAGCGTTATCTGATACAAACAAAAGGGAGTACTACACTTCCCCATTCTATGAAGAAATTTTCGAAAATATCCATGATCGGATAATATCTCGTTAAGATACAATAGTAACTCACCTCCCTAATCTCCTGGTTATCCATTTCTCAATATTTTGGATAAACCTTGCAGTCCATCTTCTACTTGTGTTCCATCTTTCCTGCCACATTTGTAGAGTCTCATACTTAAGAACTTCCTTTCCTATGCTATTTGGCTGTCTCAATACCCATATTATTTTTGTCTCTAATATACTCAGATTAATTAAGACCACCCCTGCAGTGACCAATAATGCATCTGCAACTGCAATGTGGTATGCCGAGATTACTCTTAAAGCAGCTCTAACTCTGGAGCGTTTACTCTCTTTTTTATCCGCACTCTGTCTTCCCAGATCTCGCACCCGCAAAGGAGAATGAAGTTAGTTGCCTTCATGAAAGCCTCCGTTTTCTCGGTAACGGACCTTCAATATTCATCACCAAAGGGATCGCCGTTATCCCAGGTGTCTTATCCGTTGCGTATATTTGCTGGGTTGAGTATGTTAGTGGCGAGTTCATTCTTACCCCTAAGTAATTCACCACCCTCTTAATGCGGTTTTATGAGAGCCAAGTTCTAGTCCGTGCGCCTCAAACTATGTCTTGGCTCTAATCATAAGCTGACTGAGTTTGCGCTCGTCATCTTCTGTGTTCCTGCCATCCGCATAGTCCACTAAAAACCTGTCCTGTGGCATTTCAATTCTCAGTATCTCATCGTAAGTTATGTTCCACAAGTTAGGTCCGAAAATGGATCCTTGAGCCACCCCTGCCGTTAATTGTATATTTCTCTGGCTTTCTGCTGTATCTTAAATAAGCTTCCTATTCTTCAGGTAGCTAAGAGATTTGTCTTGTGGAAAGGTTCAGCTACGTCAACAACAGCGCCATGTGGTCTTTATGAAATGCCTGCAGCAGCATATACCGCATCATGTAGTAACCTTTCTAGTAACTTTCCAGCTGTATACAACATGCACAGAGGTTAAGTAAATAGATTGAGGTCTTGGGTACCCTTTCCCTTTGCTTATAAGGACTAATCACTGGTTTTCCACGTTTCTGGAAACATTCCTTCTCTAAGGCAGCTATTGTACATCCTAAAAATAATCTCTGGGCGTTCAGGGAATATCAGTTTCATAAATTCCGCTGTTGTACCATCTGGACCTGAGACTTAATTGCTCTTAAGTTAAAAATATAACGAATAGGCATATTTTCTTATTTAATTTTTGTATTGTCAACAAGCAAAAAAGTTTTGCTTAGAGTGCGAATTTCGCATAATTTAAAGGTTTTGAGAGTGTTAAACTATTGAGCTCTCCCGGCAACACTGGATGTACAAACAGTGGTCCAACATGGACAAATGGCGAAAACAAAGAAATGAGAAAAGTTAAAGATATTTAAATTAATATTATTTTAATGTGGACTCTGGTGCGTTCTGATTTTTTTTCTATTTCACATCACTAAATAAAAGCGAATGCAGCCGGCTCCATAAGGTTGTATTTTAAAGCTTAAATGAAATAATGCCGATTTTGTTTTTATTTTTAGTTGATAGAACAATGTTTTATAACGCGAAAAAAATAAAAATAATAAATAAAAATTTAAATGTTGGTAGTACTTTTAAAAGAAATTTGTATTAAAATAAATATTAGACAACTTAAAAGAAAGCAAACGAATTGAATAAACTATAGGAAATATTCTTTCTCTTTTATAAATTTCATATATAATTTAATTTTTAATTATATTTTTATTAAAAAAAAAAGAGATAAAAAGAAATAAAGTTATTGGTTTCATAGAGCACTTACGTTTTGCAATAAAATTAATAAAAGAACAAAATTAAACAAAAATTAAATAAAACAGAAATGATAAACCAAAACACTAAAGTTAAAAATTGTTGTTAAAAGATTAAATAAATATTAAAATTTATGTGTTAAGAAAAATCTCCCAAGAATGCATAAAAAAAACTTATGTTTATTTTTAATTAAGAACTCATTTTTATAAAGGTTTTATAAAAAATATAGGTTTTTCTTTAAGTTTATGGAAAACAAAAGGTTTACTTTTGTAAACATAAAAAGTAAGTAAATAAAATAAAAAAAGTTAAAAAAAAGTATTGTTTTAGATATTTAAGCTAAAAATTAAAATAAATATTTAACAAAACGAATTAAAATGCAACTAAACAAATAAAAACAAGTGTTAAAAAAACCAAATTAAAATAAAAAAATAAAAAGCTAAAACATTTAAAACGTATTAAAACCCATTTAAATTGCAGTAAATAAAATATATAAAAAAATCTCCCCGAAAATTCATGTTAACATTAATAATAATGACAACCAAAATAAAACAAATATATAAAATAATTAAAAAAGATATTAAAGCAAAAAACGATTGATTGCATAAATGTTTAGAAAAAGTTTTAATTTGAAAAACTAAAATAAATTAATATTTAATTGAATGAAATTGTATCTATGTATGTGTATGTTATTGATTCTGTATATCGTTTAAACACATATTATTGCAACCATTTATTTTATTGTGTATGTTTTTCAATTTATTGTGTAATTTTTATGTTAAATTCATATTATGTAATTATAATTATGATTTCGAACTAAAATGCTTGCCAAAAAAAAGCAAGTATTTTGAGCAAACAATTAATTCAAAATAAAAAAAGAAAAATTTATTTGAGAAAATTTTGAGCTTTTTCACTGTTTTTTTCTAATCTCCCGTTTAATCGAAGGTGCAATTTAGAACAGACTTTAAAGAGTTCAATTATGATTTTTATTGATAAAAAGCAACAAAGTAAGGTAATAAAAGTTTATATATATATATTAGATTACACTGCAGTAAGAGTTAATTATTTTTACGAATTTCTATAATTTCTCAACAACTGTGCGAGCTGTCGATCGGCCCGTGTATAACTCTTCAATAAAGTTGGGATATTTTCCAAAAGTGTGGAAGGAGTCCACGGTGTAAGTCTGGACACAAATCTGATGTTAACAATTATAGATTAATTGCAAAGCTTAGTGCTATTCCTAAACTTTTCGAGCAATGCTTGGCCCAGACGCCATATCAGCATGGATTTTTTAAAGGGCGTTCAACTACTACAAATCTATTACACCTTACTTCAACGATAAATGAATTTTTATAAAAGTCAGGGCACTTATATTATCTATACAGGGGGGAAACTCTCTATTGCGATGCGAAAGGTAGATGCGATAAGAGTATAATTTGGTGTTCTGTGCTGTTTGCGCAATTTTTTTCGCGAAATAGTTTAAAAATGAAGTAACACTGGTATCATAAAACAAACAATAACGAAGAATGATAAACTAAAGTGTGCGAAAGGGAAAATTAAATGAGAAAAGAAAATACGAAAACGCAATACAGAGTACCAATTCTTCTATTTTTCTTTCGCATCGCAATAGAAAGTAACCCCCCAGATTTCAGTAAAGCCTTTGACAATGTTGACCACGTTCTTTTGCTTAAAAAATTTGATAGTTTGGGGTTCTCTAAAACTACTGTAAATTGGCTCAAATAATATCTTGTTGGTCGCCAACAACGTCTACGTTTCAATAATTAGTACCTGGGGTTACTCGGTGCTTTCAAATTGTATACATTTATTTACTTTAATAAATTTAACTTAACTCAAAAAATTTTTCCATTTTTACGCTGTTTAAAAAAGTCACGATAAAATTGTGCTTTGACTACCTTTTTTATTTTTACTTATATATTTTGAGGCGTGAGGGCAAAATAGCAATTCGCTTATTTAAATTTCTCACCAAAAAAAAATCAACCTCTGTGTTCTCATTAAAAATACTTAGTTTAATATCCATATCAAAATTTCCCCAGATATGTATGTAAAAACCGAGCAAAAAAAAAACTTCCAGATACTTTCGAAAAACTTCCAGATACTGACTCTTTGAAGCCGTTTTCGAAAACATTTGATATGCAATAACGTCGAATGTTAGAAAAACCCGTAAAAAATGGTGATGAAATCGTGATCGCTAAAATAATCAAACTCAGTTTAGTCGTTTTCGAGACCTACTTGCTTTTTCGATCTTAGAAACTCCTATATGCCGACTTTTTTTACCTTAAAAACCGCTAGATACTGATTTTCATTAAAATCGTTAGAGCCGTTTTCGAGAACCTATAAAAGTTTTCCAAAGGGTAAAACCGGGACAAAATGGGTCTTCCCTGGACCTAAATCGCTTTTATAACCTTAAAACCCCATAGATAATGATTTTCATTAAAATCGTTAGAGCCGTTTACGATAACAATCAAAAGTTTTAGAAATGGGTAAAATCCGGGACAAAGTAGAACCTACCGGGACCGGGGACATTCTAGACCTCTTTTTAAACCTTTAAAATCCCTAGATACTGTCTACTATTTGTCTCATATTGATCACATATGCAATTTGTTATAATCCCAGTTGTTTGTACTGCAGTTTGCTGTCACTGATGTATATATATATATATATATATATATATATATATATATATATATATATATATATATATATATATATATATATATATATATATATATATATATATATATATATATATATATATATATATATATATATATATATATATATATATATATATATATATATATATATATATATATATAGAAACAAGAATTGCTCGTTTAGTAAGATAAGATGTATCTAAATCTATACCTGTAAGCTCTGGAGTGCCGCAGGAAAGCCATCTAGGACCAATTATTTTTAAACGCGCACCGAATATGAAAAACTGCTTGCAAACTGGCTAGCGAATTGGTTCTGAATTTGTTTGGGAATTCCCAAAATTGCCTTCATTAATCCCTTCCCCCATCCCCGGAAGTAATTTGTCAACTCCAATTTGCACACTAAAGCAGCAACACTGTATACACAGTTTTATGTAATATGGCATGTGCATGTGTTGCAAACATGCAAACAGACATGTGCATGTGCTTCGAGTGTTTCAAACATATAAGTGAAACTAATATAAGCGTTTTAATATAAAAAAGAAGACATTTTATTATTAAAGAGGCCGGATGTTGAAACAAATAAAAAAATAAGGAGAAGAGTCAAATTTTGTGTCGTTAACTTATATGTATGTGCGCACACATCCACAGAAACAACATAAAGTAGAGGTTCAATTCGAGTGGCTGGCAGCCGCCGCCGTTAAAACGGCTGAAATCGTCTTATTTGTAACCGCTGAACTTACACACACAGAACCTTGAGCTGTGGCAATATAATGATGTTTTGTCACTGTCAAAATCTATGAACATGAGCTTTTGCTTATGACCCTAAAGTTATCATACCTAAAGTTGCTTCCTGTTATTGTTACAATATATTTAGTGCCGCCTTGGAAGTTATTTTACTTTGTGATATTTTATTAGAAACATAATATTATAATTCTAATAAAAATTAGTACACTCGAATATATAACTATAAAATAGTTACGTTTATATATTAAAAAACTGTAGTGTAGATTCTAATGAAAAATAAACAAACTGTTAAAAAATAATAATAGTTTAACACTTCATGAGTATATATTTACATAGCGCCTATTTACTAAAAGAACATCAGAACTTAAAAGCATAGTTTCGAGAACAATGTATTTCATATTATTAGTTTCAATTTGCTTAGAAAACATGTTTAGAAAGTAGCTTCTAAAAGAGGCAGTTTAATCATTAGCTGTGTTCGTTTACTAAAAATTATAGCAAATTTGTAACAATTGTTACTATAAAGCGTTCATTATAGAGTTGAGTTCATGAGCTCTTTTGAAAGAGTGCTCTTTTTAGTTCAGCTCTTTTTACTGAAATATGTCTTTCTTTTAGTTCAGTAGTTCAGTGCTCCGTAAATAATATTTTCAATGAACGGCTCTGTTTCAGCTTTCATGATAAAGAAAAGCAAAACAAAAATGCTGTAAACAAATGAAAAGTACAATTATTATAAGAATTAATAAAAGGTGAGATTAGAAATTTTCAGGTGTGATAAAAAATAATTTTATTAAAAAAAAAAACGATATATTTGTGATGTCTCGATGTTTTCATATTCAATTATGGTCACATATCCTATCATTTATTTTTATAATACAAAAAACCAAAGTAAACTTGTGTTGTCTAATATTCTGAATAATTGTATTTAACATGGATATGTACTTTTTACGTCAAATTCTGGCAGCACTGTTTGACTACTTCCGTATACATGTCTACCAGAAAGAAAGAAATATAAACGAAAAAGAAAACTTGAAGACAAAAGAAAGAAACATGAACTACGGAACTAAAAGAGCTCGCAGAAATGATCGGCTCACTTAGCTCCCTGAAGTGAATAGTTCAGTGACACTAGTTCGTTCGCGAACTACCCAACTCTAGTTCATTAACCTAAAAGGGAGTCAAAAGAGCGTAAAATATTGAGAGACAGAAAAATTCTTGCAAGTTTTTACAAGTAAAATTTTTACTTGCAATAATTATGCAAACAGCTGTTTTGCGTTTGTGTTTACAAAACAATATTGGTAAATTAAATTAAAAATAACATTTTGAAAAATTTTAAGAAATTGTAATTGTATGTAAACTTTCAAAACGATAAAAAGTATTAAATGATAGCAGAGTCAACATTTCTTTTGTTAATTTTCCGGCGTAATGACAGGCAACTTTAAACTTGACTTTTGTAATATACGTGGGCTGAGAACGAATTTTTTCTGTTTATGCTCACACGTGTCTCCATCGGCCGGATATTTTCGCCTTGTGTGAGACCCAGGTGTCTGAGAATGCTGATCCACAGGATTTTCACATACCTGGGTATCAACTTCTATCACTCTTTAATTTCCATCGGGGCCTTGTAATTTATGTTCGCAATGAAGTTGTGTTCCAATGCCAGCAACCATTAGGAATGCATGATGCTGAATTTACCTGTCTTTGGGTTAAATTCAAAATCAGGTCACACTTTTTGCATTTCGGGTTTCTATACAGAAGTCCAAATGCGGGGAGGAATACTACCTTTGTTGGTTTCGATGCCCTCTCCGACTCCATATCGAAAATCTTGGAAAGTTGTCCGAGCAGTGAAATTGTTGTTGCTGGTGATTTCAATGTTCACAACTCTTCCTGGCTTCGCCATTCGAGTCATACAACTCCAGAAGGCCAATATGTTGAGTTATTCGCTGCGCACAACCACCTAGCGCAATTAGTGAATGAGCCAACGCATATTCCAAACACACTTGACCTATTCCTGACCTCACACCCTGAAAAGTATTAAATCAAAGTTAGTGCACCTCTCGGCAATTCGGATCATTGCACCATTTCTGCCACCTTTTCGATCTCTGAACTTCGTAACGTTTCGAAATCAGCTACGAAACTTTCAATATTTATTTACGAAAAGGCGCATTGGGCTGAGCTCAACCAATTTTATGAGCATTTTAATTGGAAACTTTGCTTTCTAGACAATGACATAAATGCTTCTGCAAAAATGGTCGAGAATATGATATTGCTAGGGATGAAAGAAAACATTCACCCCCTCCAAGCAAATTTCGATTAAACCAAGAATGAAGTCTTAGTTTAATCAGACTTGCAAAAACGCAGTCAGATCCAGAGAGGAAGCGTTCAGTAACTGGCATTTAAACAAAACCCCAGACACTGATTTGCTATGCAAAAAGGCAAGATCTTCGTGTGCCAAGGTACTTAGGCGTGAAAAGTTTCTCCACGAACAGCGCCTTCGTGCCAAGGTCCTTGCAGCTCCCCGGGGCAGTAAGACCTTTTGGTCTTTCGTTAAGAGAGTAAAGAATAGTACTAGTTCATCAATTCCAACTCTGTTAAAGAATGACCAAGCATTCACAGACCCGGTTGACAAAGCTAACCTGTTGGCTGAAATTTTTGCAAGCAATTCCTGCTTGCTGGAAAGCAGTCAACCACTTCCCGAGCTCGAAAGAGTATCTGTAACTATGCCAAATATATTCTTCCGGGCGCGAGCAGTTAAAAAGGTTTTAGCAGACCTCGACATAAACAAGACTCCTGGACCGGATGGCATTCCAGCACTGGTCTTGAAGCAGTGTTCTTCAACGCTTGCGCGTCCATTAGCACGCCTCTTCAGCACACTTTACCATCTTGGTGAGCTTCCATCGTGCTGGAAGCTTGCTAATGTAACACCAATACCCAAAAAGGGTGAGGCAAATAATCCTGAAAATTACCGCCCAATTGCAATTTGCTCTGCGCTTTCCAAAGTAATGGAAAGTATGGTAAATTACCATCTTATGGGATATCTAGAGTCGCACAAATTACTTTGTGATCGCCAATATGGATTTCGTAAGGGTCGCTCTACTGGCGATCTTATGGCATATCTTTCGGAGAAATGGTGCCACTCAATCCAGCATTTCGGTGAAAGTAACGTGGTGGCTATAGATATTTCCAAAGCGTTTGACAGAGTGTGGCATGCTGCACTACTGGCAAAACTTACTGCTTTTGGCGTCGGTGATGACCTTTCTCGGTTTATATCGAGCTTTCTCAGAGACCGCACTATACGAGTTGTTATAGATGGGATCTCATCAAACGAGATCAAGATTAATTCAGGGGTATCGCAAGGTTCCGTTCTTTCTCCTACTCTATTTCTTATTTTTCTCAACGACCTTCTCTATCTAACTTCCAACCCTATCCACTCTTTCGCGGATAACAGCAGCATTTGCCACTCGTACTTTTTTAGTTATAGGCCCAGCCTGTCAGAGATCGCTGCCAAGAGGCTAAATATGAACGATTCACTGAATAGTGATTTTCTATTAATCTCCGAATGGGGTCGTAAAAACAGGGTTGCCTTCAACGCTCGTAAGACCCAGTGTTGTTTATTAACACACAAACAAACGACCGCAAGTGCTGTTTCATCTGTACTCATGGATGGTATAAATATTGAGGAATCGGATGCTCTTGGAGTTCTTGGAATGAAGATACAGTGTGACGTTCGCTGGACAGAACACATTTTTCATGTCTCTAAAGAAGCATTCAAGTGCCTCGGTTTTTTGAAACGGTGTAAGATGTACTTCACTCCATCCGACGTTCTTACACAGAAAAAAATAGATGCCATATTGATAAAAAAATTTCACTATTTTTATCAAATTTCCTGTGAAAAAGGTTTTTTGCCGGATAGATAATTCAAATTATAAAGTAGAAATAGCTTTTTCACTTAAAAGCAAAAATTATTGAGTTGACAAAAATTGTTGTTAATATGTAAAAACAACTCTTCACTGTTATATGACAACTTTTTAAATTTATTTATTGAATAACAGTCAATAATTCGGAAAACTTTTTATTAATTACATTTTATTAAGAGATATTTCCAAAAATTCATTATTAATAATAATTTAATTAAGTCAATGCAAATTTTATTAAATTGATGGTATTTTTTTCTGTGTTACTATTTATACCACCTACATCCGACCGAAAATGGAATACAACTCTCATGTTTGGGCCGATGCCTCAAAGTCTATTTTGGGGTTACTCGACCGTGTGCAGGAGAGGGCAAAGAAACTTATCGGTGACAGTAGGGTATCCAACTCTATTGACTCACTGGAACGTCAACGCAGTGTGGGGTGCGTTACACTGTTCTATCGTTACTAGTTACAATGGATTTTGCTCTGACGAGATTAGGGATATTGTTCCCGAAACTCGCACATTTTTACGTAGCACGCGCTCATCGTCTAGAGCTCATCCATTTGTGGTCGATTGCCCGGGGAATCGCACTACGCATTACAGAGAGAATTCGTTTTTCAGCCGTACGCTTCGTCTATGGAATAAGTTGCCTGCAGACGTGTTTCCTGTCTGTTATAACGTTGGAAAGTTCAAGTCAAATGTTCACAAACACTACTCCCTCTTTCCCCCTCCTCATAACCTATTTTCCTAGTTCTGGTACAATGCACTGCATATGTAGGGGTCATCACCTGAGTACTGGTCCAAGCTAAAAAAAAAAAAAAAATTATTTAATCGAAATGAACTGAGCAACACAGTATCTAGCACATCAGTGGCAAAGGATCTTCCGGCATATTTACTCGCTTGAATGTGTGTAAAGCTTTTAGGGGAGCAATTAAATTCACACTTAGATCCTTCCATTTTTAATTATATTAATATTTTCTTAATTTTAACCTCTGATATACTTTTGTTTTTTGTTTCTTTATTTTTCACAGACCAGATGTTATTTTTAGTATTGTAAATATTATGAGTACCTAGCTACTCAGTACTTTACATTTTGAAATAAATTTGAAAAAAATAAAAATGCTATGCGTAAGCAGGCAGTTATAACGCATAAAGCGGTTTATACGAGTACAAGTTTCAATTTAATTGTGAATTGAATCTTTTAATTGAATTGATTCTTGGCCACGCACTTCATGAACTGAATTGAAAGATTTTCATTCAACTAGCAGATTCAATGAAATGAAAGAAAATTTTAAAAAGATTTAAAATATTCTTTGCAAAAAATTTCATATTTAAATTTGGACCACTGATCAGGAGACTCGAACACACAAAACACAATCGAGTTGAGAGACTTACCAGTCAACTTGAAAAAATCAAAATCGTTTGATTTTTCTTCAACCAAATCGACAACTGCCAAACAAATCAATTTACAAAGCTATACGCATCTTGATTTGTACAACAACCGACTCAGTTGCCAATTGAGTTGAAACGTGTATGGGTTGAGCGCCCCTAATTAAAAATATATATATTTAAAAGTAGCTAATCACGCTTATAGTGTTTAGCGTACTTCGGCTTCGCCTAGTACTAAATAAAGTAAAATTGTAAAACTTCGAGTACTGCTCGAAGAACGCCAGTCTCGACAAGGCAAATATAAATGACCATAATAACGTTGATTTTTATAATAATATACATATACATATGTATAATTTCTCCAAAAAATATAAGAGTAGTTATTATGTACTCATATATACTTATACACTACTCTACTTGCAAATTTTAGGTAGTAAAGTGTTCATTTACTTTTTCACATTTTTGAAAGTAATTTTCAAAATGTTCTTGTTACTCTCTCGTTGCTAATTTTTACTAGTAAAGATAAATGAACATACCTATTATTTAAATGTCTTTTTGACACAGTATGAAGTATATTATTGTTAACAATTCTGCTTTGTACACGTTACTTTTTTGAACTATGACGTTGCTTGAGTAAAAGAGCGACATGTGTACTATAAAATGTTTTAAATAAATAAAGATGTAATAATAAATTAAAAACAGTAAAGAAGGTATTGGCCTAAAAAACCATACTTGTTCAAATAATATTTTAATGCCTTAATAAATTAATAAATTAAATGTGAAAACATAACATATGTCGGCTACAGCCGGCTTTTAGGCGCCGCCGACAGTGTTTTTGTCCAGCCGTTGTCGCCGACAACTATGCGGCGAATTGAGTATCTGTAAAGCTAGCATCAAGGCGAATTAATTATTAGGTGGATGCATCGGCGAATTCAGGCGAATTCGATTAATATGGCGGCACTTTCTCTGTCAAGTTTTGTTTGCCTTTTTCGGCACCATTTAAATTTTTGTACATATCCGCTATCGACTACTTTTGACAGCTCAAGTGTAATTTCGCCTTTTTACACAAACAAAAAACCTGTTGTTTTTTTTATTGTTGTAGCGAAGCGGCTAACTTGTTTTTTGTATCATACCTTGTTTTTTGTAGCATACGTGGTTTGTTAGACGATTGTGTTCAATATACAGTCCCCAAAATAATCTGCTGACGCTTATTTGACGAGTAACAATAACAAAAACATCTACTACTTTTCTAAAACCCTCGTTATGCAATTTTGGAATGTTTGCTAGACGATTACAAGTTTTGTTTTTTTTTTTTTTATTTTAATATACATATAAGATAAACAGAAACAAACAGCGTATGTTCTGTGCTGTTCAACAGTCTTTCATGTTTGGAATTTCACACGTGCAGGTTCACCACACTTCTTCGCGAAGTATATAGTAGAAAAATTATGAAAAAAAGTCAACCTATTGCTGTTTTCTATATGAATCATACAAAGATTACAAGGCTGATTCCTTAATAAGTGATAAGAAAATATTCATTAGATTTGTCATCGAATCACTTACCCAATATAATTTCTATCTCGTTCACCCAAGAGATTGGCTCACCGTTTAGTGACTTATCGTCGACCGTCATTAGCGTTAATTGGTTGAATTATAAAAAATATTTGAGTACTCACAAGGCGAATTCATTATTAGGTGGATGCATCGGCGAATTCAGGCGAATTCGTTTAATATGGCGGCACTTTCTCTGTCAAGTTTTGTTTACCTTTTCGGCGCCATTTAAATTTTTGTACATGTTCTTTATCAACTACTTTTGACAGCATAAGTGTGAATTCGCCTTTTTACACAAACAAAAAACCTGTTGTTTTTTTTATTGTTGTAGCGAAGCGGCTAACTTGTTTTTTGTATCATACCTTGTTTTTTGTAGCATACGTGGTTTGTTAGACGATTGTGTTCAATATACAGTCCCCAAAATAATCTGCTGACGCTTATTTGACGAGTAACAATAACAAAAACATCTACTACTTTTCTAAAACCCTCGTTATGCAATTTTGGAATGTTTGCTAGACGATTACAAGTTTTGTTTTTTTTTTTTTTTTTATTTTAATATACATATAAGATAAACAGAAACAAACAGCGTATGTTCTGTGCTGTTCAACAGTCTTTCATGTTTGGAATTTCACACGTGCAGGTTCACCACACTTCTTCGCGAAGTATATAGTAGAAAAATTATGAAAAAAAGTCAACCTATTGCTGTTTTCTATATGAATCATACAAAGATTACAAGGCTGATTCCTTAATAAGTGATAAGAAAATATTCATTAGATTTGTCATCGAATCACTTACCCAATATAATTTCTATCTCGTTCACCCAAGAGATTGGCTCACCGTTTAGTGACTTATCGTCGACCGTCATTAACGTTAATTGGTTGAATTATAAAAAATATTTGAGTACTCACAAGGCGAATTCATTATTAGGTGGATGCATCGGCGAATTCGTTTAATATGGCGGCACTTTCTCTGTCAAGTTTTGTTTACCTTTTCGGCGCCATTTAAATTTTTGTACATGTTCTTTATCATGATACAAAAAACAAGGTAACCGCTTCGCTACAACAATAAAAAAACAACAGGTATTTTGTTTGTGTAAAAAGGCGAATTCACACTTAAGCTGTCAAAAGTAGTTGATAACGAACATGTAGAAAAATTTAAATGGCGCCGAAAAAGGTAAACAAAACTTGACAGCAAAAGTGCCGCCATATTAATCGAATTCGCCTGAATTCGCCGATGCATCCACCTAATAATTAATTCGCCTTGTTCTTTATCAACTACTTTTGACAGCATAAGTGTGAATTCGCCGTTTTACACAAACAAAATACCTGTTGTTTTTTTTATTGTTGTATTGTTGTAGCGAAGCGGCTACCTTGTTTTTTGTATCATGAGTACTCATTGTACGGAGAATATTGCATTAAGAACGCCAGAGGATATTTTTCTGAAAACCTTAAGTTAGCTGTACAACATGCTACCACTAATCATATAAGATTCAGAAATATGAACAATAGAACATATTCGTCTGAAATCGAACACCTTTTGTTCATGTGAAAACCACATGAACGCCGCAGAATGCTTTGTCTTCTGCAGAAGTTGAAATGTGGATTCCGGATCTCGTTAGCATGCCAGAAGCGTAAATCAAATATAAAGTAGGTACCAGGATGCTAGCTTAGGGATCTCCTGCTTCGACTAGCTGTGAGGGTATATAAAATGGCCTTCTCTGATAACAAATTTCCGGCCGCATAATGTTCACTATTACTGACTCTAGCATTGAATGATGTGATTGTATCCGTAATCATCAATTCTCTAAACACAGCACCGGAGAAGAATCACACAGACTAGTAAGTGTCATAAGAAATACTTTTGAGGACAAAAAAAATATTGCTCAGTTCTATTCATTGACGTTTCCCAAGCTTTTGATAGCGTGGCGCGCCGGTTTAATGCACAACATAAAGTTGAACACGACAATTTGCTACCAGAGAATACGATTTTACAAACCCAACTCAGCCAATTGAGGCAGGAGTGCCCCACGGTAGCATACTGGGACCTACTTTACATTTGATTTAAGCCTTTGACATGCCTACGGGATCTGGAACTATGGAAGAACAAAGTTAAGCCTTTGACATGCCTACGGGATCTGGAACTATGGAAGAACAAAGTTAATAAGCAAAAATATAGTCACGTTACATTCACACTGCGTAATGAAGCATGATCGTCGCTCCAAATTAACAACTCACCTATTCCGCAGCACAATTAAGCCAAGTACCTTGGTATTCACTTCAACAGTAGGCTAACGTGGTAGTCTCTCATTGACGCGAAAGTCACTCAGTTGAAATTAAAAGCATCACAACTACTCGTGAATTGGTTTATAAGTAAAAATTCTGCATTGAAGTTGGATTGCAAACTTTTGTTATAGAAAGCAATTCTTAAGCATAGAAGGTGCTATTGAATGCATTCAAAGGCGACAAAATCAAATTCTTCGAACGATTACTGCTGTTCCATGGTAAATATAAAAAAACTCACGACTTCACAAGGATCTGTGTGTTCCGCTGGTAAAAGACAAATTTTCAAAATTTGTGACAAGATATATCAGTAAGCTGGAACTTCACCCAAAGAGAGAGTAGTGTTTGTGAACATTTGACTTGAATTTTCCAACGTTATAACAGACAGGAAACACGCAGGCAACTTATTCCACAGGCGAAGCGTACGGCTGAAAAACGAAACCTCTCTGTAATGCGTAGTATGATTCCCTGGGCAACCGATCAAAAATGGATGAGCATTTTTTTAATTTTAGTGGTCACAATCGGTTGAGAAGAATGTATACCCTGTTTTTTTTAATCAAGAGTTATTGATCGCTGCAATTATTGTTATAATTAGAAATAAAAATATTTCTTGGCTCTAGCCAGGATTGAACTTGAGCCAAATGAATGATACCATCATATATTAGAAAAAGGATTCAAACCACTTCGGTAATATTGGGCTACTGTTTGTGTGTATGTGTATATCCTTACCAAAGTATATCTAATAAAGTAGCCGCTTCGCTACAATAAAAACAACTTCAAGAAACATTGCACGTATTTTGTTTTTGCAATGAGACCAAAATGTCAAAATCATGTGACAGAAATATAGAAGAAAAAGTTGAAAAAAAAGAAAAACAAAACTGCACCACATGCTTAAAAGTTAATTGAATTTTATGAATTAAAATGAGTAAAAAGTTAAAGAATTTGAATATTAGCAAATAAAATTAAATCTAATGAAAAAATAATAATACATACATATGTTGTAGAAGGGAAAGATTGTGGAGTTTGTCTGCCACTGCTGGGTTGTGGTCTTATTGGCGCTTGTGGATGTTCTATAGGTGTTGGTGTACGTGATTCCAATAAAGGAGTATTTATGGAAGTAGGTGTTTGGGGAGGAAGAAATTACATAAAGATTTGCATGAAATTTACCAAAAGCATTAAGGTGGTTATCGTATGTACATATGTGTGTGTCCAGGCTCGCCTGCCTTTAGATGAATTAGAAAGTTAGCTAAATTAGAAATAATTTAGCAGGTAAAGATTGTACCGTGTACGATTACCACCAGGCTTTTTGCGAACAATTTCACATTGAAGTATTTTTTGTTAAGCCGATTGAAAATGTATATAAATTGGAATTGACTTGGTATTACCACCCATGACGAGCTTGTTGTAAGGCAACTTATGTGCTTATTTACGAAAGAAATGAGTCCACATTTGCAATACAGCGTCGAATTATTAATGAAATTTATAATCGCTTTTTAGACTGTGGGGTCTTATTTATTTGTTTATTGGAAATCTATTATTTAATTAATGTAGAATATATAAGTATTAATATTTTTCTTAAATTAAATTTTTGATTTGTACATTTGTACAACGGGTTATATAATAACGGCTATAACCCGTTGTACAAATGTACAAACCAAAAATTTAATTTAAAAAATTATAAAAAGTTCATCAAAAATTCAATAAATGTATATTAATATTTTTCTTTAAAAATAAATAATTTTATGAAAAATAAGGTTCACTTCTTCTAATAAATATAAAAGGTAAAGTAAAATAAAACAATAAACCAAATCACAAAATACCACAAAATAAGCGTATCTAGTTTTTTTTAAATAAATAATTTTACTTAGTTTAGTTAAATTTCTTTAAAACTTTTTCACTTTATTTGTCTAAGTTGAAAAATATATTCTAATTTAAAAGGAAAAGAGGAAAACAAACAAATGACTCCATTTTATGAAGTAATTTTAAAAATTTACCCTGGTAGAATGCCGAATGCAGTCTTTGGAAATGTGTTTGGCTTCAAACTATAAAGAAATAATCATCGAGGTTGTTCCTCTGTCTTGTTATTTGCCCATCGCTTGCTGATTTGCTTTCAAATGTTTATTTAATTGGCGCACTTTTTTTTTATCTTGGACCAGTACTCAGGGGATGACCCCTACATATGCAGTGCATTGTACTGGAACTAGGAAAATAGGTTATGATGAGGTAGGAAAGAGGGAGTAGTGTTCGTGGAGGTTTAACTTAAACAATAACAACACGAAAGACTAAAACAAACTCTATTGCAGCATTTAAAATGTTGGAATTAAATTATTTAAAACTGAAATTAATAATGAACATATGTATGTATATAAAAAATACGAACAACGGTAAAAAAAAGAGAGAAAGAAAAATAAGCACATGTACACAGCTTACTACCTATTACGGTGCAATTTGGTTTTATATGAATTTAATTAATGAACGTACATATATAGAAAATACGGACAGCAGTAACAAAAGACATGTGCACACGACGAGAGACAGAACACTACACCCAACTCTGAAATAAAGGGGGCATTTGAAAAATAATTCTTTTATATTTTCGCCAAGGTTCACAAATTTGCTTTGTTGAGGAAGCTTTTGGTGAATATTTTGGCAATATGATAAGTTATCGCCATTTAAATTGTGAAATACTCCCTCTAATTTTTATATATCAATAAGGAAACTTTTATTTGGTTTCTTTAATGAACAAGTTGCCACTTGATCAACCCATGAAAACGAATTTGAATAGCTCTCGTATTCTCGGAGCTTCAACTTCGGTTTAATATACCCTGCAAAGTATTCAATGGCATCATCTACAAGAGTACCAAAGTCATTCAAATAGGATTCATTATTATTCAAATTTAGTTATTAAGTCCTCCGCGCTATCATCGAGCTCTGGAGAAAACTCGACTAAGTCGTCTTCGACGAGTTCTGGGCAAAACTCGATCAAATCGTTCTCGTCTACATCTTCACCCAGCTCTGGACAAGCCCCTACATCCCTAACGTCTACAGATGAACCTAGCCATTCCGTTAGATCCTGCTTAATATTCCCTTTGATTTCCAAAAGTTCGGTATAGGCTAGCACACAGACTTTTTCGCTGGCGGTTAACTCACCTTTTTACTGGCGCATGACTTCAATCGAGGCTAAGGGAACGGAAAACCTTTTTCATATAGATGATTATAAGCCCTGGGTCCTGCGCCGTGTAGCTC
Organism: Thecocarcelia acutangulata; assembly: GCA_914767995.1. Classification (NCBI taxonomy): domain Eukaryota; kingdom Metazoa; phylum Arthropoda; class Insecta; order Diptera; family Tachinidae; genus Thecocarcelia; species Thecocarcelia acutangulata. The sequence goes on along the minus strand of OU612094.1, from coordinate 104,816,077 downwards.
TTGAAATGTCTTCATGCCTGGTGAAATTATTTTCCTTATTTGGCCTCTGATTTGAAAACTGTATTCATCCCATCGGCCAGTGCTTTTGAATCTTGAAGCTCATTTTTAAGCTCTTTATTTTCAGCTTCAAGGCATGCATTTTTTCTACATAATCTTTGGCAGTGAAGTGTCTTAAGAAAAAAGTTCATTTTTTCTCACTACTTCCAAAATATAATTTCTGCCGTTCCTCTATTCCTAACAAATATTTTCTTTCGCATAAATACATTCCTATACAATTTTTAAATTTTAACAATTAAGTTTTTTATTCGCTATTTTAGCTTCTAACATTTATACCAATAAAAAATTATAAATAGCTTGTTTTCTATGTTTCCCAGCTATCGTAGGAACTACCGTAATCATCAGTAGACTTTGGAAATTTTTGAAAGATATTCTCAAACATTCAACTTTATATCCTAACAATCTAAATAAATTGTTGAGAATTTAAAAAGAGAAATGCGCTAATAATACCTGTCAAAACACAAAAAACAAGCTTTTTCATTTATACACGTCTCTAACATTTCTTTACACCTTTCAAACATTCTTTTACCTTAATGTTAAAAGATTTTTTAACTGAAAAAGGATTTGACAATCTTTTTCTCAAAATTAAGATTTTTTAGGCTTACATTACAATAAATGTATGAACTATTTTTAAGAAATTTGACTTCTTTATAAAATGTGGCTTAAATTTATGTATTGTAATAACTTTATGCCGTATTTTAAAGATGTTGGACGAGGTTTTTTATCCACAACTCCACAGAAGAACGTATCAGTTTTAACAGTATTTAGTTCCAGCCAGATGTAGCAACTGCACACATAGCCAGACCGGTTATAACAGAGCTCCAACGCAAACTCAAGAATTTGCACAAGTTCTTAAGGTGAACTGATATAACTGCAGCAGACTTTTTTTTATAGAGTTACTCGTATATCAAGGACGAGGTGTAGAAAAGAAAACCAAGGCTAATAAATTGAAGCAGTCCATTAAAACAATAACTGATGATATCCTGTCCGCAGTCAACACTTTTTGTCGGATATGCGTGCGTGAGCATGGAGGTTAGTTATGGTATATCATCTTCAAAAATAATTAGTAATATTAAATTAAATTGAACTTATACTACACAAAAAAATAGAACTATATGAAGAAAATTATTTAAATGTTTTACTGTAGCACGATTCGTCAGCCACACTGTACTAGGAATACTAATTTTGGAAAGCCAGTTTGATGAAATTCATGTTTGCTTGAAAGTTTTATTCTTATTTCATTGTTATATAAGACTAATTATCCTTTTGTAATAATTAACATATTTATTTGTGGATTTAACATAAAAAAAATTAAAAGAAAACTATTGTAAGGTTTTTTTTTTCCTAAAATTAAGATTTTTTTGCAAATAAAGATTTTTCGACAAAAATTTCTGGCCGCACTGCTACATGCTGTTATGTGTTTTGCATTAAATGAAGTAGCAGATACTTTCGCAGAATATTTTAATTCTTGCGTAACATTAGTTTGATTTGCTTGTAAATACAACAGATTTCTTCAATATAAAAAAGTTGTCGCAGCTAAATATATTTCAGGAATTTCAAAACTTATTAAACTTTGTTAAAGCTTTTTGTTTAAATATGATCTTACATAGCATGCAGTGTAAAAATATGATTATAAATGCACAATTGTGAAATTATTATTTTTTTGAACTTAAACGCATTTTATCCACCATTTTATCAAACGCTTCCCTATCGCCTTCCACTTTCACCTTGTTCTTAAATAAAATAAAGAAGAAAATTTAGTGTTCTCCATTAGTTATTTTTAGCAATCATAATAATACTTCGGCTAGAAGATCCTCGAATGTCGTTTGTCTGGAACCCACCATAAAAAAATTTTCATCACTAATTGTAACTTCGGCATCAGGCTCGGAACAATTGCCTTCATAGATATTCAGTTCTTTAAAATCAAAGACTAATACATATGAATTAAACACTGGTTAAGTTTACAAGTTCAAAACGAAATTGTTTGTCACTTTAAACCATATTGAAAAGCCACCTACCAAAACTTTTTATGGGTTGTCCTTCCGAATCGGTAAAATGAAATTGAAATATATTCATAACCGTACGGTTGGCAGGATCGGATTCGGATAATTTGTTACGTATTTTCTCGATTATTTGATCGCTTTGCATTTTTTAAATTTTAAAACAAAATAAAAAGTTCTTATTTGGAATATGTAGTTGCTCTGTTTACTGTTGATAAATGACTGAAGATTTTATTTAATTAAACAATTATTGTGGATTATTGAGGTTTTGATGTTTTTGCATTACATCTGCGAATGAGACCAATGAAAGAGTAATAAAAAGTAAAATAAAGCAACGTCTATGATTGTGTTGGTTTAAGTTTTACTTTAAACATAATTTGCATAATTATTAATTAGATTCAATTTGTTATAAGATTTTGCGTAGGTTTGTAATAGTTTTTTTATTTGGTCTTAAAGCATTTCCATGGGAACTGCATATACAGACGTCACAAAAATATGAAGTAAATAATGCTTCGTATTATTTTCTTAAAATTAAATTACGGTTTCCACAGTTTTAATAGGCCGTCTTCACTGTAGGTGGCCAATAAATTTTGATGAGGATGATGTGACAAACCAATGACGTCTTTTTCGTGTACCTAAAATTAAATACCTAAATTTAAAATTCATTTTTATATAGTTAAGTTTTTAAATATTACATTCAAGGTTCTTTCCAATTTGCCTGAAGACACTGAAAAGCAGTACAGAACTTGATCCTCTCCGGCGCAATAAATAAATTCTCCTCTAGGTGATAAAGTAGCTGCTATGAATGCGCCACCTTCTCTTTTACCAGAACTGAAGGATCTAACGATTTGTCCCGCCATATTCATTATAACAACGGTGTTAGATCGATTGCAGACAATAAAATGTTCGGGATTTTTAGGCAAAATTAGTACGGTATTGACCGCTAGTTCGTTACCCAAAGGTTTATATGTGGATAAGCATTCGGTAGTTTTTAGTGACCAAACTTTAACTGTACCATCAGAGGAAGCACTCAAAACACTGTGACCATCAGGTGTAAAAGTAACTTCGTTTACAAAAGAGTTATGACCTTTGAACTCTTTCAGCATTTTACCTGATTTTAAACCATGTAATCTTATAGTTTGATCAAATGAAGCGCTTAGAACTTGACTATTATCGCGCGCAAATTGCAAACAGGTAATACCTTTTGTATGAGCTTTGTCAAACTTTCTTAAACACTGACCTGTCATTATACGCCACACTTTTATTTGACCATCTTGTGACCCTGAGGCAACCATTTCTGAATCTCTGGAAAACGATAAAGCCAACACAGCCTGTTCCATCATCATGAATTGATCCTGAGCTTGATACTTCAAATCTTTTCTTATTTTTCCTGTAGTAAAATTCCAAACTTCTAGAAAACCATCAACGCTTCCAGTTATTAAATATTGACCGTCGGGCGAAAATTGTGCACATTCAACATGAGATTTTTGTCCAAATTTAATTTGACGATACATTTGTGTTGGATACATTTCCTCTTCTTGATCCTTCATTGCCGCTTTGCCGCGGAACAAATCAATTGTTGTACCAGGTGGCAGTAATCCTTGGTGTTGCTGCCATTTTAATGCTTGGCCCAGTAGAGCTAGAAGACGTGACGAAGGTACTACATGTACTTCACCGCTAAGTTCTTGAGCTATTATGCCACGTCGTTTTTCTTTGCTACTCCCTTCAGGATATGCTTCTCTTGGATCGAAATAAGCACGTTGCAGCATATTCTCTGCAAAAGAAATGTATACTCAAAACTTAAAAGTTCTCTAAAATTATTATGTATTATGGAGTCGATAGCCTTAGCTGCTAGTACTCCTTTTTCTTTAATTAATTTTTATAAATATTGTTATAATAATTAATTTTTAAAATAAATAAATAATATCCTTACTAATATTATAAATGTGAAAGTAACTCTGTTTGTTACCTTTTCACGCCTAAGCCGCTGAACCGATTTTGGTGAAATTCGGTATGCAGATACCTTGAGGTCCGATAGTCGTTATAGGATAGTTTTTATTTTGAAATTTGAGCCACAAGGGCAAAAGGGGGCAAAATTACCGTCCAAACAATTTTTTTCCTTAATTTTTCCGCAAGTCATGAACTGATCTTTTCTTTTGAGAGGGTTTCTAAAGAATCTGCTAACAAAAAATTTTTTGGACATCGGACAGAAAAACTTTCCAAAAAATAAATTTTTGAGTATGAAGTATGAACATATTTTTAGCCTCTCACGATTAAATTGTTAAGCTAATTTAAATGAAACTTGGTTAACAGATATATAAGGGTCTTAAAAATTGAAAATATAATCTTTTGATTTATAATGGGAACAATATTAAAGAATTGAACATTTATATCGAACTTTTAAAAATTTGGACAAAAATAGTTCGAATCGAGAATCAATCCTTCATGAAAAAAGTTCTCTCTAAAAAAAAGCCTTAAAATCTAAAAAAAAAAATCAATTAAAAAAGCTTTTGTTTGCTACGCTTAATTCCGGTTAGGCGGGTCTAAAAAATTTAAAATATAATCTCTTGATCTATAATGGGAACAATATTAAAGAATTGAACATTTATATCGAATTTTTCAAAATTTGGACAGAAATTATTCGACTCGAGAAAGAAAAATGTATGTCAATAAATTATAAAATTGTTCGTCGAAGATATGCAATTAAAACTACTCATAAATGAAGTAACTGGTATATATCTAAAAAGACAAATAAACTATGCAAACCTTTCGGCAAACACAAATTAAACAATTTTTTTTTCAATGAGAGTACACGGCGATTATGCTTCGGCAGTTTTCTCGCCATATGAAGTTTACCACACAAAAATCTTTTTATTACTTGTTTTAGCCTCTATTTCTTGATATTCTGTTTTTATAATCTTTGTTTGTTTTTTCAATTTCTATACAGAAGGTAAACTTTAATACAATACTAAAAATTCTAACTAGATTCATGATTAATTTTGTGTGCTGCTTCTTCCATCACTTCATTGTGCAAAATTTTCTTTGAAATCACAACACAAACATTCAAAAGGTTTGCGCAAAAATCGTGCAAACATGCTTCAAATATATGTACAAATAAGTAAACACGCCCTTTAACAACGCTTAATGTTTGTACAAATGTTTTTGCATGTTTGTGTAGTTTGTTTGGCGCTTAACTAGTTCTTTTATAAAATTAGGCATTCTTATTTTAAGGATATATACATATGTATGTATATATATTTAACAGTAGAACAAATAAATTTAGTAATTTATTAAAAACCCATATAAATTTTGTTCTTTTATTATGCTTTATTAGAAAATAAAATATTTCCAAGAACAAACATTTTTTTTACACATTTTTTTATATATTGGTCACACTGTTTTTATTTTGTAGTCAACAAAAATAGAAATTAGTTTAATTCGAGTGCGGCAAAAAATCAGCTTGGACAACAACCTGCAGTCGTGTCGTCTTGCTGTTGTCTAAATAAACAAGTGCATGTATTTTATATTTGACATATTGAAGTCGGTTGTCTGCTGGCTTCAATGTGTTTATGCTTAAAGCATTAGGGCCATATCCCTACTTACTTGCTTGAGTTTTAACGTATACGTTAGTTATCAAACACATTAACACTACCATACATGTGTTAAAAAAGAAAACGCGAAATAGGTGTTCTGAGAAACGTATAACGCAAGAAATATGGTTTTGCTATTTGAAATCGCCAAATAGGTGTTCTGGAAAACGCATATCGCATAAAATTGGCGACTTCAACTCGCATGTGTATATTGAAGTGAACTGATTGAATTTGCTAAAACCGAACTCGCAAAAGGCACTAAGATTATTCACAATTAAAATTTAATATGTTTTCTTTTTATTTCAATAAAAAGTTGAAAAAATTTTACATATTTTCATTAAGAAAACTAAATTGAAAAATGTTTCTATTTGTTGTCAATTTTTTTTCGTTTTATATGACTACTACATACATATAAACATATGTTAAACACATGTAGTATTTTTTCGGAAGAAACTCCGAAACGTCAGTAAAACGCTCGTTCCTCAGAACACCTAAAAATCAATTAAGCGTTTTTCAAAACGCATTGCGGTTTCAGAACGCGCGTTCTCGGAACATGGCTGATAATTGTAATTTATATTATTCTTTCAAAATTAATAGTTTGAGAATGTAATGTTTTTATTTCTTTATATAATGAAAGTAATAACTAGTATTATTCTTTAATTTTCGCAAAATTTCGATTTTTAAGCAAAATAACAATCGGAAAGTCAACTGGTATTTTAACGTAGAGTTAAGTGTACCCAATTCAACTTTAAGCGCAAGGTAAGCTAACAATTGTTTTTGCATAAAACATTACGAAATTTTTCTTAACAATTGCTTACCAAGCTTTGTTAAGTTTTTTTGCATACGGCCGTTAAACTATTACTATTACTTTTTTGTACATCACTTTTGTGTATGTAATTTTTTGTCATTCAAAATAACAAATTTATTAAAATTAAAATATGAATGAAAGAAGTACATACATACAAACATCCATTCATTTGTATTTGGACACATTTTTTCAATTTTTTTTTTCAGGTTTAAATAAAGTTTTTATTTCAAACATTTTTTTCATAAATTTGTATGTACATATGAATATATCTACACACACATGCATGTTCACACTTATACATATATGACCAAATAGGACTTTGTCCTGAAAAATTATATTGGGGACAAAAACCAATAAGAGGAATTATGACTAAAAGTAGGTTTAAAGATGGGCAGAAGGTTTATTAAAATTTCAGCATTTGACACTGAGTTAATATTAGTATATTAAACTAATATTGGTTTTTGAATAATACTGTAGGGAATTTTGCTTAATAACGATAAGTAAACGTTTAGTAAGTTTTTTTGAATAAGGCTGTTGGTGTTTACTTTCTAAAGTACAAAGTAGAATCAGATAAGTAATCATTTAGAATATGAGGTATTGAAATACAATTAAACTAAAATTGCTAGTTTTCAAATCATGTTTATATTCTGGCCATAAAACTGTTTGAATATATTTCGATTCTTATAAGTATTATTACTATAATAATTTTTACAGAAAGTACAGGGTATTCCGCTATTCGCCGTTATTTTATATGCATTTATTATTTTACCTTTTCCCGTAAACAGAAATATAACTGTAAATTTCTTTAATTTCTTTTTCGAACTCCATAAGCTCTATAGTAAATTAATTGCTTTCCAGGAATATTAATAATGCTTTCCCGGCCGACTTTTATATAAATATACCAGATAACAAACAACATTCCCTCAGGGGCTATCCCCTGAGTACTGGATGTTATGGTCCACGCAATATTTTACCGCTTTAAATATTTTTTTTTTTTGTAGTTTACAACTACAAAAATTGTGAAGCGTTTTTGCTTGTCTGCAGTAACACAGGTCTGTGGCAGGATTCGAACCTGCGACCTCGACCGTTGGTCGAGTACTCTACCAAATCAGCCATCGAGACACGCAAAGAATCTTACTGGCTAAAACGTACTTGATTCCTACATTATTATATGGATGTGAGTTGTTTGGAAACTGAAACACCGTCAGTAAAGGAAAACTTAATGTAATTTTGAATAATATAATTAGATATGTTTATAGGCTAAGAAGGTTTGCCTATGTTTCTAATAATTTTCATAGAGTTTCGGTATAATTTAATAAAAATTGGTACCATAATATTTTTACAAAAAATAATATGAGAACGCCTAAATATCTCTTTGACAAAATTCAATTTTGTCAATCTTTACCTAGTGTCTACAACTGCGATTAACTCTGACATAATAGTTGTGTTCATTTACTAAAAACTTTTACAAATTTGTAATAATTGTTACTAAAAAGCGTTCATTAACCCAAAAAGTTTGCAACGAGAGAGCGTCAAAAGAGCGTAAAAAATTGAGAGCCATAAAAATTCTTGCAAGTTTTTACAAGTAAAATTTTTACTTGCAATAATTATTCAAACAGCTGTGTTTACAAAACAGTATTTCTAATTTAAGTTAAAAATTAAAACATTTTGGAAAATTTAAGAAATTATAATTGTATGTAAACTTTTAAGCCGATTAAAAGTATTAAAAAGATTACAAATGTATTTTTGTAGTCTTTTTTAATAAAATAAGAAGTCTACGGGAAATAAACTAAGCAACACAGTATCTGGCACATCAGTGGCAAAGGATGTTCCGGCAAATTTACTTGCTTGAATGTATTTAAAGCTTCTAGGGAAGCAATTAAATTCACACTTGGATCCTTCCATTTATAATTATATTAACATTTATCTAATTTTAACCTCTAAAATATTTCTGTTTTTTGTTTCTGTATTTTTTTACAAACCAGATGTTATTTTTAGTGTTGTAAATATTATGAGTACCTAGCTACTCGGTACTTTACACTTTGAAATTATGCTATGCTAGGCAGGCAGTTATAACGTATAAATACACGTTTCAATTCAATTGTGAATTGAGTCTTTCAATTGAATTGGTTCTTGGCAACACACTTCATAAACTGAATTGAAAGATTTTTATCCAACTATCAGATTCAATGAAATTAAAGACAATTTTAAAATTGTTTAACATTTTCTTTACAAAAAATTACAAATATAAATTTGGACAATAATTTATTGAATTTTTGTTGAACTTTATAATTTTTATATAAAATTTTTGGTTTGTACATTTGCAAGCTTTTTCCTTTCTTAAGTTTTTTGGACAATTGATCAGGAGACTCGAACATACAAAGCACAATCGAATTGAGAGACTTACTAGCCAATTTGAAAAAAAATCAAAATGGTTTGATTTTTCTTCAACCAACTCGACAACTTCCAAACGAATCAATTTAAACGTCTTGATACAACAACCGACTCAGTAGCCAATTGTGTTTATCGCAAAGGGAACGATCTTTCAGAACCCAAGTGAGCTGGAGAATCCAGCTACTTTTTTGAGAATCCAGCGGCCTGTCCACCTAACCAATTGAATTGAAACGTGTATGGGGTAAGCGCCCCTAATTAAAAATAGATATTTTATTCAAAAGTATCTAATCACCCCTGTATTTAGCATATTTCGACTACGTCTAGTACTAGATTAAATAAAATTGTAAAACTTTTCTTTATCCTGTTACAAGCCGTACTCAAAAAACGCCAGTCACGACAATGCTGAATATAAATGACCACAACCACACTCTTTTTATAACAATATACATACACATATGTATAATTTGTCCAAAAAATATAAGAGTAGTTATTAAGTACTCATATATACCTATACATAACAACACTACTCTAACTTGCAAATTTTAGCTAGAAAAGTGTTCATTTACTTTTTCACATTTTTGAGGGTAATTTTGCAAAATTTCTTGTTACTCTCTCGTTACTAGTTTTTACTAGTAAAGTAGATGAACACACCTAATATCTGAGAAAACGTCGGCAGAATGAGAGAGCGAATTTCTCTATGTCCATCTTCATATCTAACAAGGAGTATACGTATTGTTGTTAATCTTATAAGAATCCATAATTCATTGAAAGCCGAAAAGAAAACTCAGCTTGGCGATCAATAGAATATTCTATAAATTTTGTATATGTGCAAATTTTTTACAAAATCAGTTGCTTATATATATACATATAATATTTATTTAATACGTAAAAGCAAATTATTTTCAATTTAAAAGAGTATTTTTAAAGATATTTTGCAAAACTAAAAATCGGTAAAATTCCAATGGCGTCTTTTTGTAAACAAACGCATACACATCCGATTTTTTGACAGCTCTTATTATAAGATCGTTGCCATGAGATTTCTTATAAGAACGCTCTCCACACGGGCAATCTGATTGGCAATTATTGCTGTGGCAACTGCCAAAATCGATTGCCGACACAAGATATTTGCGTGCGGACCGCACGAATATGTGTTCAAACACATGTTCAGCAATTATTGCTCGAAGATATTGCTGAGCAATTATCTTTGAACATAAGCTGTCAAAATTCACTTATCACTACTGATGTTTATAAACATACGCTTCAATATATAAACAAATGTACAAATGAACATAAAAAGTGATTTTATAAACAGAAAAATGTAATTAAATAAATTTTTGTGTTCATAACAAAAAAGAATTGCTCGGAGATTGATGCATTTAAAGCACTCATTTTTAAAGGAATAAAAAAAATAAAACAATTACAATTAATTAAAACATCGCAACCTTCTTTGCCAAAATATCTTAAATTGTGTTTTAAGATATTTACATGTTCGCCAACTAAAAGTACAGCCTTGAACATTAGCAATTTGATGACGTAATTCTGCCGGCATTATTGCTTGTATTAAGACACAACAGATTGCCTGTGTGGTCGCACTGTAAGACTGCGATAACACTGATTTTAAGTCTACACGTAACAGAATTCTCTCTGCGATTGAATTTGACGTTCTCATCTCAGATATTATCGCAGGTGTGGACACTAAGTTAAGAAATAGAATGACTTTCCCTCAAATCAGCCATTTAATCGCAATGCTCATAGTTTCAGAAAATTTTTATTTATTTATCTATTTTACTTCAGTCGCAAAGTAGCTCTGGGCTGAAGAACAGCTCTGACGCCATCGTAGTTATTTTTTAAGTGCGGTCAGGCTTGTGTTTATTGTTCGGTCTTCGAGAGTTTTGCGTCTCGCTCGCACTGGTTAACGGTTTGCCTCAACTAACTGTATTGGTTTACAGTTTTTTTTAGAGGTTATTCATTGTTAGCCACGTGGAAACTTCCTATGTAACGCTGCCATTACACGGGAAAGTACTTTCATGAAATTTCTGTATACGTATTACAAATAAAAAATTCATTGAAATAGACGACTTTCATGAAAATTTCTTGTTCGTCTACACAGAAAAGTGAAAGTTTATTTTAAAAATGTCGCCGAAGCAAAGAGTCACAAAATTTGCCTCTATTTCTCTCCATTCTTATTTTATTGGCTTACTAATTGGAGTTGCCAAACTTATTACATATACTAATTTATGGGGCAATAGTTGAAAAAACTCATCATTATAAATTCTTTTATGATATCATTTTTATAAAAATAATTAAATTATTTTCTTTATGTGTTTAATATACAATACAAGGAAAAAATATTATAATTATTTTCATACTCATGCAAAAGAAGTTAATTTTATAATTATTATTTTACTACAATACTGTAATTTTGTATAATTCTTTGTATGTGGCAACAATGTTTAGCAATTTGTCATTTTACTTTCAGAAAACTTCAAAAAATTTGTTTCATGAAATTTTTGATGAAAGCTGAGTGGAAAGTAAACAAAATGTGAGTGTGTTAGTGAAAAAGTGTGAGTGTATTGCAACTTTCATGAAATTACTTTCCCGTCTAAACGCTAGGTAAAGGCATACGCCGTTATAGTCAGTCACAGCGACGCTACAAAAGTACTGTTAGTGTATGGTCACACACAGCAACTTTAGTTGGGCAATTCTTGACTTTATAGAAGCTTTCGGTGAGGGGAATAAGAAGGGAAAAAGAATTGCCGGTACTCGGCAATTCTCAGCAATTCCTTACTTTTCTCTCATGTGTGTATGTGTATGTGCATATACAATGTAAATTGCATAAAGCAAAAGGTAGAGAATTGCTCAAGAATTGCCGAAAAAAGTTTTTGTGTGTGGACAAGAAAGCAATTCCAAAAGAAAATTGCTGAAAAGTTCGGCAATTAAAATCGTTCTGTCTGACCACAGACTTAACACCATATTGGGCAACCATGTTTGTCACACCGCCCATACTGTGTATCCTATACTTTGCACTAAATAAATAAATTATTATAAATTGTTACTAAATAAATAAACTATTTTACTTAGTTTCAACAATATACATGTTATTTTTGTTTATTATTATATTACTTTTTACGCTCCTGTACTTAAATAAAAGATGTAATCTTGTTGTACAGGAAATGGAAAATTAAGAAATAAGTAAATAAATAAAGTTGTATCGTACACATTCATACACAACCAGGGTTGCCAGACTTTAAAGAGGTAAAATCTGTAAAACTCAAGAATTTCTCATGAAAATATCTGCATAATCTGCTCTTTATTTTTTAATCTTCAAAAAATCTTCAACTCTTATAAATATCCCTTTTTATACCCTTTACAAAAATGTTAAGGGTATATATAAGTTTGTGATTCCGTTTGTAATTTCTACAGTTTTTATTCGTGACCCTATAAAGTAAATACATTCTGAATCAGAATTAATTGAAAAATCGATTAAGCGATGTCCGTCTGTCGGTCGTTGAAATACCGTTTCTGAGAAAACCATTAGACATAGAAACTTTTTTCTTTCACCATTCTGTTATTCCATCGTGTCATGTGTTTGCTATTGAAATTCCGTAATATCGGTTCACTAGAGCTGAGATATATTCAAAATTCCGAAAAAAGCTATTTTTTTGCATTTTGTATGAAATTTTTTGAAAAAAATATTGTTTGTTTTGCTTCAAACTTCACACGATTATTAGGCATGCTGGAAGGCAAAACAAAATTTTTTCAGATATCGGTCCATATATACCCAAGATATAGCCTACATCGGGTTTTTCATGAAAATGTCGCGTAAGCGAACTTAAACAACTTTTCTTGCTTAAATGCAGTTCTGGTAATAAAATAAGGTTATATATATATATGGAAAATGTCGCGTAAGCGAACTTAAACAACTTTTTTTGCTTAAAATCAGTTCTGGTAATAATAGAAGGTTATATAAATATGGAAATGATCATGTCGCGTAAGCGAACTTAAACAACTTTTTTTGCATAAAAGCAGATCTGGTAATAAAATAAGGTTATATAAATATGGAAAATGGAAATTTCTGATATCGGTACGTATATACCGGAGATATAGCCTAAACCGCGTTTTTATACGTGACTATTGTGAAGGGTATTTTAGATTCGGCCCAGCTGAATTTACCACACTCTTACTTGTTTTTTTTTTTTTTTTTTTTTTTTTTTTTGTACTTTGTCTAATTTGGGGAAGTCCAAAAATTGATTTTATTGCATTTAGAATGTAAATTGACGCTTCTTGTAGCTATCACCGTCTTTGTAGTTGGAAAGTTGTGCAATACGGGCTAAATAATTATTTTGCAAAAAATGTAAATTTAAAATATACTAAAAGTTTATACAGTGAAAAGAAAAGATTATTGCTGTGTCGCTGGTGTAAGGAAAACAAAAAGAGAATAAACAAGTAAGCGTGTGGTGTATTCGGCTCGGCCGAATCTAAAATACCTTTCACGATAGTCAGTGTATAGTATATATTACAAATTTGAAGTAAATATGCTCGGATATATGTATATGGACCGATATCGGGGAAAAAATATTTTTGCCTTGTAATCACCACTCCAAAAAAAGAAATCTTTCATGAACATTTTCATTGTAAAGTTTGTTTAAGCTATATCTCGGTTATATATGATCCGAAATCGGAATTTTCTATTTCCTGTATTTAATTAACTTTCTTAACGAGAATTGCTTTTCAGCAAAAAAATGTTAATGGTAAAATCGGTGCAGGCTATATCTCGTGTATATATGGACCGATATCGGAAATTTTCATTTTCCACATTTTTATAACCTTATTACCAGAACTGCTTTTAAGCAAAAAAAAATTTTTCTTGAAAAAACCGGTTTACGCTATCTCAGTTCTTTTAAAGAGTTGCATGAGCATGCTTTATATCTGAGTATGCTCATATGCTCGAACATTGAACAGAGTAACGATAATACCCCAATATCAAGAAGCAGAAACGAACACTGTTGATTTAAACAAAATGCTTATTTGAAAAAACGAGCAGTGCTCAATATCAAAACGAACAGTGTCCAGTTATTGTTTGGTTATGGTCGATTAATGCCCGTAGTAAAAAAAGCGAAACTATTAAACGTTGCCACTTTTTTTTAAACTCTCTAATTTTTTGTGCATACTTTCTGGAGATTTTTTGTGTATTTTAAAATGAATGTAAGTAAATACTGTTTACAAATATTACCTGGTCAAGTAACTTTTACAAAAAATGATTTTCTTTGAAATGTTTTTGTTTGACCTAACAGTTTTATTAAATTAAAAACTGCTCTTTCTTGTTGTTGTGTGTTGTTTTCAATGATTCTGTTCGCTTATGAGAGAGGTTTTAAACAAAATTTTTATTAAAGTGTTCGGCTATGGGGAAAAGTATTGTATGAAAACATAGGAATATTTCGGTTCAAAAAGATTGCCCGTTTATGCCAGTAGGAAGTGTCCCTTTGGATAAGTTTCACTGTATATATGAACGCTGTCAACAAAACTTTATACTACTGGACTAGATTATATCTTTAAGATTATTCCAATGTAAGACCACACAAAATATTTGGCATTTTCTTAACCCGGTTGCTAGCACCAGAAAATCGTCTGATTAAGTAGTAATATTTTTTACAGTTAACGATATTAAATCGTGGACGATTTAATTTTAAAAGTATAACTTTTATTTCTTTCTTACATATTTCCATAACGAGTACTTTATATCAGAAACTTGAATCCTAAAAAGTGGGCATTCCAATGGGTTACAGCAAATTTGAAATTTGTTTCATAATTTTTGTTTTCTTCTTGAGTAATTACAAGACTATTTAACTATAAAGTTGAAATATATTTTGTATAGTAATGCAAATTAGATTACATTTTTAATATTTGCCAAGTAAGCAAATTTATATTAATTTTAGTAATTTTTTTTGCACATTTGGTATTTTTTTTTTTTTTAATTTAAGTTATAATAATTTTTTGGTCATGGCAACACTGTTTACAAGATATTACGCAGCTAACGAAGTTGTTCGAGTAATTACTTATTCTCTTCGTAAATAATCCAACCAGGATTGCTCCAGATTTAAAAACTTACTACCAAAAAGCTTCTTAAAATGTACCAAAACCAATTGTATAATTAATCTTCATTACACTATATTACATTATCATCATCTTTGAATTTAACTATCGCACTGTACTCACTGACATTGCTTTAATAATTCCTGAAAAGCTATTATTGTATCAAAAACTTAAAAAATTTTATAACGTTGCAAATGGTTTATAAAAAATCCACACGCTTTCTTTTACAACAAAAGAACATGTGCGAAAAGACAAATTTCATTCAGTAGCTTTCAACACAGTATGGACATGGCGGATTTTTTTATGTTTTGAAAATTTTAAAGAGAGCTTAAGAGCTGAGAAGTGTAGCTACCCAGCGGCGAACACTGCCTACCCCATTACTTCTCTTCGATGATGTGTGCAACACTTTGTAATCAATGAATGATAACTTACAAAGTGTATGAAAGTAGTATATGGAGTTCCCAAAATGAACTACGTTCATCTTTTGTATCACATTTATAAGTGCGTATTTTATTTTTTAGTTGTAAATCAAACGTTCGCCGTCTTTGTCAGACTACGTTGCAAAAATTTTAATTAACAAAATTAGGTAAAAGTACCTAGAAAACAATTTAAAAAAGGTATAAGAAAGATAAAACATTTAGTAAAAAAAATAAAAGAATGCAGTAGACAAAAAACTGAACAAATTTATTTAATGCAATATTTCCAAAAAACTGAATTGCGCAGTACGTACGAGCTACCTACTGCCGGCTTACAATGTATGCGAGATTGTATCCGAGCTGCCTACTTCCGACTTACAAAGTATGCGAGATTGTATTCGAGCTGCCTACTGATAGCTTACAATGTATGTTAGGAAGTAATGAGCTTTTGTTGGATGAACACCACACTAGCTCGCTTACTTTGTGTGCAGGTGGTAGGCATTCACTCTACAAATGCGGCAATGTGTATGAAAATGTATACTAGGTTTGTATATGAGATGGTGTCCATTACTGACTTACAAGTGTGCATCGGATCATCGCTTCTGTAAGCGAAACTTTGGCCGCTGGGTATATAAATATATGAATTTTTATGTTTCGTGCAAAATAGGTATTTGCAACTTTTTAAAACAAAATAATTAATGAGTATATTCTATCAACATTTAAGGAAAAATACTGTACAATTTTCTATTTTTCATTTAGTATATTTTACCACTGAGAAGTTGAAAACAAGCAAAATATAAAACACATATTTACTATTAATAAATGTGAAACACAACCAAATACTACTTTAATAATTTCCAATTGTTCCTTTAAATTTATTATAATATTTTCCTTCAGTTAAACGCTAAAATAAACTCTAAAAAACCAAATACTTTAATAATATTTCATTTTTTGTTGAATTTAAAACAAAGATGATATAATATTTCATAAATTCATAATTGTTTTAAGAATGAAAACAAATTTTGCACGTCATAACAAAGAACAAAACTCATAATTTCTTTCAGTGTAATATTCGTATTTTAAATCTGCTCTTGTTTGTGAATACCAGATGCCCGAGCATTGCTTATGAGCAAAACGAGTAATGCTTATAAATTTCGACCATTTCAAACTGTCCACTCATTACTTTTAATAGACATGGAACGTTAACGAACTGAAAAACTGTCAACGCTTTCTGATGAAGAGATCGGGAAAATATTAGATTTAATGAATTTCGAGAGCGACACTGACGCAGAAGTTATAGGCGCTGATTTGGTTGAGGATACTTGCGATATGGAGTGTCATACCAACATTGAGTCTGATGAGGCGATAAATAAAGCGGTGAATATGTCAGATTCAATGCTGGAATCGGAGATTTGTTTTACCTCAAGAGGGAGTACAGCAACACTGGCAAAATTGTTATCTCCTACTACTTCGATTGCTTCTAATATTACACTATCACGGAAACGTGTTGAGCCTGCTGAACACAACATCATTTAGCCTGATTATAGTATTATAAATGAAATGAATGTACGGTCTTATCGGGCGCTACAAATTTCCAGTGAACAGCAACAAGTGTTCAAATCGACTATTCGTACATTTCTTTATAACTATACAGTTGCAAATAAATTTGCAAAGTATAGGATGCACAGCATGGGCGGAGTAACGTAGACCTTATGCCCACGATGGTATTAACAGTATTTCTTTTGCGGCGCTGGGAATAACTGTACCGACCTATGCCTTCGCATAGGAAGTTGCCGCGTGGTTAACAACGAAATACCTCACAAAAACTGTAAACTAATACAGTCAGTTGAGGTAGACAGCTAACCAATGAGAGTGAGACGCAAAACTCTCGAAGGCGAAACAATAACAACAAGCCTGACCGCACTTAAGAAATAATTACGATGACGCGAGAGCTGTTCCCCAGCCCAGAGCTGCTTTACGACTGGACCTATATATATTTATTTATTTTTTTTATTTTGGAGGTTCGTTTGTAATATGAACAGCCTTTTTTAATTAACTGATGTTTAGAGATATTCAGAAAGATATTTAGATTACAAAAGAAAGTACAATGAGTTCACATACCTAAATGTATATAACGCTCTGGTTCGTGTTGTTTCAACATTATCATTGGATCAGTTTGTCGCAACAGCGATCGAGCTGCACCCAATTCTCTTAATTCGATCAATTCCAAAACAATTTGCTCATATAAATTCAACAACTTTTTATCTGGCAGCTTTAGACTTTGTGTTACCTTTAAAACCGTATCCCAATGACCGTTCGTAATATCCTGAACAAAACCATCAACACTGTCGACAGTATTTAGAGACACTCCTGTTTCTTCTTGCAACGTTTGTAAAGTTTTATACAAATTTGATTCCTTGAGATACTGCTGAATAAGCCTGATAACGCTGAAGAAACAATGCATATTCTATTAAAAGTGTGGGAAGATACATAAGTACATAAAAAACTTACTCCGCCGATTCAATTTCAATCGACATGTTAAAAATTTGCTTCGACTAATAGTCTAACAAGCTCCACGTAAATAAAACACAAAAAGCAAACTTTTTTTAAGTGTTTCCAAATTTGTAAAGCATATGTTTTTGTTTGCATACAGAGTTGTTTTATGTCGTGCATAGACCAGTTCCAATTAATTCGCTTGTATTGCTCTTTACATTGGGCAAGATGCTGAAACTTATAGCCAAGGCGAATTTATACAGATGAATGCATGCAAGGCGAATTAATTATTAGGTGGATGCATCGGCGAATTCAGGCGAATTCGATTAATATGGCGGCACTTTCTCTGTCAAGTTTTGTTTACCTTTTTCGGCGCCGTTTAAAGTTTTTTACATGTTCGTTATCAACTACTTTCGACAGCTTAAGTGTGAATTCGCCTTTTTACACAAACAAAATACCTGTTGTTTTTTTATTGTTGTATTGTTGTAGCGAAGCGGCTACCTTGTTTTTTGTGTCATGAATGCATGACATGTTTCATAACTGCCCGTCTACATTAGACATGAAACGCCGTTACAGCCCGCCTACATTAGACATGAAACACTGTTAAGACATACTGTTAAAACATACATACTGTTAAAACATACCTTAGACATGAAACGCCGTTACAGCCCGCCTACATTAGACATGAAACACTGTTAAGACATACTGTTAAAACATACCTTTGACGGCTCGATTGTTATATGGTGGAGTACCCGTATGTCTTGATTTTTCATTATTTTAACTCCGTCAACAAAAGCACATCATCACTTTTTATGTCCTTTCTTATAGTTTGTAGAAAAAAATATGTTTTTATTGCAAAATTTGCAATCTAAAATAAGAATTGAATTTTTTTTGTCAATTTGTTTTAATTTGAAACTATTTTTACTTTTCTCATATTAAAACGTCATTTTCTGTTAAGACAGAGCTTTTAAAACAGACGTTTTCTTGCCGTTTTGACACGGCTGTTAACAGTAACATTTGCAGTCTACACCAGGCAGTAACAGTATTTTGCTGTTCCTGTTAGTGTTCTCATGTCAGGTGTGGACAGCACTTAAGCTTGTGGGTGTCAAAAGTTGTGTTTACACTAACTGAAGGGAAAAAATAAAAAAAATTTTAACATTTTGAAAAAATGCACAAGAATCAAAATAAAAAACTTTCCAACAATATTTTAATTGCTTAAAATTCGTTGAAAATAATATATGAAAACAATTATATTAATTTTCTTTGTTCATTATATAAACTTTGCTTTCTTCATTTTCATCTGTTTTGTAAACATGTTTTGACGGCATCCACAAACCAATTTTTACTCTAGTGCTGCCACCTAATAATTGCCCCATGGGTGCTGATGCAATGAAACAAAGCCTTTTAAACTTGAGGTATGATGGTACTAGATTTTTAAAATAAAGGACGTGTGCGAAACGGTAGCAAAGTACTCTCGTAAATAAAATTTTTACATTACTGAGGTGAATAAAATATCGCTAGCTATAGGCGCTACTACAAATTTTGACAATAGAATAAAAATATTTGATATATAAAAATTTGTTTCAAATAGATTATAATCTATTTCAAACAAATTTCCTTCTTTGGCTACGTTTATAGCAAAAATATTTTCTTCCCATATACATACTTCTGCAAATGTGAAAAGAGTTTGCATCCAAGTACATGCGCCTTAAGGCGCGATCAGACTATTATACAATTATAAATACTCTCATTCGACTTTGTGAGATAAAAGTCGTAAATACATTTCTTACGACTGTCAAAAAGTCTAACGTAAATTTAATTTTGCATTCACATTCATTTTGAGTAGAAAAGAAAACAGCTGTTCATATTTTTTTTACAAAACAATAAATTTTAATTATTTTATCGTGTTTAAGTTTGATTTAACTTCCTAAAAATTGGGAAAAATTTGTTCGTGATAAAAATGTAGTGATGAACAGTTTTAAAGAAGAAATGAAATTATAAAACTAACAAATTTGGAAAATGAAGACCCGAAAAAATATGCTTTTAGGAGTTGTGGTAGCAGTAGATTTTCTGCCATCACATGCATATGTATTCACTCATTTCGGGAATTTTAATTATTAGAACACGCACCTAAATATGTAAAAGCTTTCAACTTTGTTTTATTTATTCAGCAAATAGATGTGCTAACATAAAACTTTACACAGCGGCAGGTGAGCTCTCCGACGTAGGTGGTAGATCTGCCGGCGCTTGAAAATCTTCAGCAGCTAAAATAATAATTATGTAAAACGGATCCAAATTTATTAGCACCAAAATATGTTCACAAACACTACTCCCTCTTTCCCCCTCCTCACAACCTATTTTCCTAGTTCTGGTACAATGCACTGCATATGTAGGGGTCATCCCCTGAGTACTGGTCCAATACAAAAAAAATATATATATATATTTTATGTTCTACATATAGCATGAGCAAAATACATTTATATACGACAGCTAAATCCCAAATTTCGAGCTCTGTTATATCGACAAAAAATACTATCGGTGACGGCATTCCATCGGTTAATAAATAGTCGGCTACTAAATCTTTAAACAGCTGGTTTGCTAAAAGACACAACACTCATCCAATGAAAATTATTATCGTTTTGAAAAGTTTCAAAAAACAACAAACTCGTATGGGATGTCAAATTTTTATCGTATGTATGACGGATTTCATTCAGATTATCAGACTTGCACGTATTATTTGAATTTTTGAAAAGTATTAATACACAGTATAATAGTCTGAACTGGGCTTAAACAAACACGAAGTGATTAATTAGTTGAAGAAATCATTTAGAGAAAAAATGTTGCAACTATGGTAATTTCTCTTAAACATATGACCAATTAAACAAAAGTGTTTAGTACAATAGATATAGTACATAAACTTTCAATATATTTTTTATTAAACGAAATCTTATTTTAAACAATATGTTATGTCCAACAGTACTTCGAATGAATAGTTATGAAAGCAACTTCATATTTGTACGAATATATATTTAGATCTATATCCATATATAGCTTTCAATGCTGTAGTTTTTTTTATTAAAGGCAATCCGTATTGGGGTCGTCATACTCCCAAAGGATGCGTCCTTAGGTGACGGATAGGGGTTGACAGTGGCATTCACATATACGACCATGACACAAACGTGGCTTATATGTGAATACCGCACTTAAGGGGCATATCCGCTGTCATGGCCCATACATGAGATTTGTATTCCATTTTTGGTCGAATGTAGTTGGTATAAATAGTAAGGAGGTCGGATGAAGTGAAGTACATCTTACACCGTTTCAAAAAACCGAGGCACTTGAATGCTTCTTTAGAGACATGAAAAATGTGATCAGTCCATCGAACATCACGCTGTATCTTCATTCCAAGAACATCAAGAGCATCCGATTCCTCAATATTTATACCATCCATGAGTACAGATGAAGCAGCATTTGCGGTCGTTTGTTTGTGTGTTAATAAGCAACATTGGGTCTTACGAGCGGTAAAGGCGACCCTGTTTTTTTCGGAGATAAATAAAAGATCACTATTCAGTGAATTATTCATATTTAGCCTTTTGGCGGTGATCTCTGATGGGCTGGGCCTATAACTAAAAGAGTACGAGTGACAAATGCTGCTGTCATCCGCGAAAGAGTAGATAGGGTTGGAAGTTTGATAGAGAAGGTCGTTGAGGAAAATAAGAAATAGGGTAGGAGAAAGAACGGAGCCTTGCGGTACCCCTGACTTTATCTTGAACTCGTTTGATGAGACCCCATCTATAACAACTCGTTTAGTGCGGTCACTGAGAAAGCTCGCTATAAACCGAGAAAAGTCATCACCGACACCAAAAGCAATAAGTTTTTCCAGTAGTGCACCATGCCACACTCTGTCAAACGCTTTTGAAATATCCAGAGCCACCACCCTACTTTCACCGAAATTATGGATTGATTGGCACCATTTCTCTGATAAATATGCAATAAGATCGCCAGGAGAACGACCCTAACGAAATCCATAATGAGGATCACAAAGTAGTTTATGCGACTCTAGATACCTCATAAGGTGATGGTTAACCATGCTTTCCATTACTTTGGAAAGTGCAGAGCAAAGTCCAATTGGGCGGTAATTTTCAGGGTTATTTGCCTCACTCACCCTTTTTGGGTATTGGTGTTACATTAGCAACCTTCCAGCACGATGGAAACTCACCAAAATGGTAAATTATGCTGATGGACGCGCAAGCGTAGAAGAGCACTGCTTCAAGACCAGTGCTGGAATGTCATCCGGTCCAGGAGTCTTGTTTATGTCAAGATCTTTCAAACCCCTTTTAACTGCTCGTGCCCGGAAGAATATCTTTGGCATAGTTACAGATACCCTTTCGAGCTCGGAAAATGGTTAACTCCTTTCCGACAAGCAAGAATTGCTTGCAAATTTCAGCCAACAGGTTAGCTTTGTCAACCGGGTCAGTGAATGCTTGGTTATGCTTTAACAGAGTTGGAATTGATGAGCTAGCACTATTCTTTATTTTCTTAACGAAAGACCAAAAGGTCTTACTGCACCGGGAAGCTGCAAGGACCTTGGCACGAATGCGCTGTTGGTAGAGAAACTTTTCACGCCTAAGTACCTTGGCACACGAATTCCTTGCCTTTTTGCGTAGCAAATCAGGCTGGAGCTTTGTTTAAACGCCAGTTACTGAATGCTTCCTCTCTGGATCTGCCTCCGGTTTTGCACGTCTGATTAAAAAAAGATTTTGCTTTTGGTTTAATCGAAATCTGCTTGGAGGGGATGAATGATTTTATCCCTAGCAATATCATATTCACGACAGTTTTCGCTGAAGCATTTATGTCATTATATAGAAAGCATAGTTTCCAATTGAAATGCTCGTAAAATTGGTTGAGCTCAGCCCAGCGAGCCTTTTCGTAAAAAAATTTTGACGGTCTCGTAGCTGATTTCGAAACGTTACGAAATGCAGATCGAAAAGGAGGCAGAAATAGTGCAATGATCCGACTTGCCGAGAGGTACACTAACTCTGACTTCATACTTTTCAAGGTGTGAAGTCAGGAATAGGTCAAGAGTGTTTGAATGGTGCCCTTCAACACATGGGATATGCGTTGGATCATTTACTAATTGCGCTAGGGGGTTGTGGGCAACAAGTAACTCAACATATTGGTCTTCTGGAGTATGACTCGAATTGCGAAGCGAAGACGTGTTGTGAACATTGAAATCACCAGCAACAACGATTTCACTGCTTGGACAACTCTCCAGAATCTTCGATATGGAATCGGAGAGGGCATCGAAGCCAGAGAAGGTAATATCCCTTCTGTACAGAAACCCAAGGTAATATCCCTTCTGTACTGAAACCCAAAATGCAAAAAATGTAACCTGATTTTGAATTTAACCCAAAGACAAGTAAATTCGGCATCACGCATGCCTAATGGTTGCTGGCATTGCGAACGTAAATTACAAGGCCGCGATTGAAATGAAATAGAGATAGAAGTTGATAACAGGTATATGAAAATCCTGTGGACCAGCATCATCAGATACCTGGGTCTCACACAAGGCGAAAATATCCAGCCGATGGAGACAAGTGTGAGCATAAACATTAGATTCTAAGGCTAATGTCTTTATTTTATACTTATGCCGTGTAAATATTTTAGCCCATTTATCAATTGACGGAAGTAGCCAATTACCAATTCGCCTGTGCTCCACCTATACAATATTCTATTGTCCCGTATGTAAATTTTTTGGTTTTCGCCATTGTAATAAACATCCAATAAAGCAATATTTCTATATTCTAATTACTTAGAAATTGCATTTTACGTTGCGCATTTTGTTCACTTGTTGGTGTACCACGTAATTTACGTTTAGCTAAAATTTTAATTCTTTTCTCACTTATAATTTTTTTCTTATTTATTTATTGTTTTTGACATCTAATTAATGAAAATATTTCAATGAAAACATGACTAGAGTTGGCTGTTTTCACTTTGATATACAGACACGTTGATTTCTCACTAATCGAGAAACGATGGAATTTTTTGTTTCATAGTGTTCGATGTGAAAACTTCTTACTAAATTTATAGAAACGAGGGGGTTCTTTGGGGGATTGGAGAACGCTATAGTTGAAGATGAGCACATTCTGCTGGACTGCGATCCAGAGAATATCACCATCTTCAACTACGACCTCGACATCGAGTAAAGATGAAGGTTACAAAGGTTAACCTATATCATAGCAAAGCATCATCGACTAGCCTTTCATATCATCTTGCAAAACGAGACGTCGACATTGCCATCGACGAACAATGGCAAGATCCTTGAACTAAACTGTTATATGCAGCAAATGAGATCCTGTATTATAGCCAAAAGGCATATAAATATCTTCATTTTATCTGATTACAGTGATGACGACACCGTAACTGGCACGACAAATTCTGATCACTGCTATTTGGATTTTAAAATATGCAAACAGCACAGAATTACATTCTGTCGTAATAGGCGAAGAATTGACTGGGGAAAACAAGAAGAAATCCTTTGTAAATGCCTAGCCCAATAGCCGACCATAACCAATGTCATGAACATGCAAATATCAATGGGTAAACTCAATGACGCTTTCAAGAACGCTATAAGACAATCTTGTACGCTATCTGTAAAATGGGAAAAGAACACACCTAAGTGGTGGTCAGCAGAACTGTCGGAAACAATATATAAATGTCGCAGACTTTTCAACGAAGCTAAAAGAATAGGTAACTGGGGCGAATATAAAGCTTTAGTGAACAAATACAAAAACTTTATCAGGAACTCGAAACGAAGATCCTGGAGGGAATTCTGTAGTAATGTGAATAGTACCTGCGATACATGTAGAGTTCTGAGAATAATTTCAAAACGACCAACACTCCCAAGCCTTATGCAAAAGGCAGATGAAAGTTGGAGAATTAATTAACACCCACCTTTTCGGGAAACCAACAATTGAGGGAGAACGAAAACTCTCCTCTGCTACACGCCCGTAATGCGGTATATCTTGATATAAGAAACGAGATGCTGCTCTAGGCAATCAAAAGTTTCCAACTAGAGCTGTGCCGGGTTGTTTATTTCAGTGACCGGTCACTTTCGTTCAATTACAAAAAACTGATCTGTTCGTTCATTCGGTCATTTTAAACGAACGGCACGGTGCCAACACTACAATTTTTCGGTAGTTTTTCAAGACAGCTCTGTAAAATAAACAAAATGGCGAAATAAAAAGTGATAAAAGTTTATTGTTTCAAAAACAGAAATTAATTTCAAATAAAAGCCATTTCGGTGGATCAATTTTGATTAGTTTCATATTCTATTATTGTTTAATTTCAGATAATATAAAATAATATAATACAAAAAAAAAAACACCTCACTATTGTGAAACAAAACAATAAAACCAAAAGAACATTATATAAAAATAATGAAAGATTTTGAAAAAATGCTATCCAAATTAAACAGCTCACTATTGAGCGAAGTTTAATGACCGGCTCACTTTGTTGAATGATATGATCCGTTGAATTTAACCCGTGCGTTCATGACCGACACAGCTCTATTTGCAACCGTTTAAATCACCAGGGCCGCAGACCTACAGGAGGTTCTTGATATCACGCTAGTTAGCACTAATCATTCGGAGTTGATTAGGGCATGGAGAGTATCGCAAGATTGCTTATTCTCTGATCACAGGTATATTGAATTCGAGGGTCCAGAGGGAACAGGAGACGGTTTGGGTGATGCAGAGTAGAATTCCCTCAGATCTTCTCCAGACCCTCCGACTATACGGAAATGTGAGGACATTGAGAGGGCTGTGGAGATATTGACTGGGTCTTTCGAAACAGCCATCTGAAGTTCGTGCAGGCCTGTCTGTCGCGGGGCAAGAGTAAGCCGCCATGGTGAAATTTAGATATAGCGAAGGCTCAAAAAGAGTCTCACAGGCTTTTTAATGATGCCAAAAAACTGGGCAGCTGGTCAGAGTATAAAGCCTCAGTAAACTAATTTAAGAATTTGATAAGGAATGAGAAGCGTAATTCATGGAGGTCCTTCTGCAGTGGTGTGGACCACCAGAGAGAGAGAGAGAGAGCTCTGGAGTATGGGAAGTATGGATTAGTTGCCTTCCTTGATATAGAGGGAGCATTTAATAATGTGTTGCTAAAAATCATAATAATTGCTCTGGTAAGACTGAACTTTCATCAGTCAATTGAGAGAATCTACTGATCAACAGGGTCATTATTTCCAATATGGTGCGAGCCACAATTTGCAGAGTGGCTAGAAGGGGCACAGGGAGGGGTTCTGTCTCCTCTTCTATGGAATTTAATTCGTTGTTGATGGAATTAGATTCCGTGCTGAGTAGATGTTAAAATGACTTTATTTACATATATAGCAGAACTGAAAATTTTTTAGTGATATGTCCACTTGAAAAACATCCCTTTTATAGGTTAAGTTAGGTTTTACAGGCCGCCAGTTTCATGAAACCAGCCCACTTGGGTCCTTTTGGTCCCATTGTGTTGCCTGAGGGAGAAGTGCAGCCTATGAGGCTTACACTTATCCCGACTGTTCAGATTCAATCCAGGGGGGCTACTCTCTATTGCGATGCGAATGA
The DNA here is from genome assembly GCA_914767995.1 of Thecocarcelia acutangulata. NCBI lineage: Eukaryota > Metazoa > Arthropoda > Insecta > Diptera > Tachinidae > Thecocarcelia > Thecocarcelia acutangulata. Next base: position 104,789,611 of record OU612094.1, on the reverse strand, counting down.
AAAATCGAAGAATTGGTACCTCGTATTGCGTTTTCGCATTTGCTTTTCGCATTTAATTTTCTCTTTCGCACATTTTATTTTATCATTCTTCGCTATTGTTTATTTTGTGATACCAGTGCTGTTACATTTTTAAACTATTTCTCGAAAAAAATTGCGCAAACAGCACTGAATACCAAATTATACTCTTATCGCATCTACCTTTCGCATCGAACTTACTTTCGCATCGTAAGTAACCTCCCAGTCCGTTCAGTCGGCATTCCGATATATCTGCCAACCCGTGCAGCATCGGTCCGCCTAGATACAGCGCTCTCATAGAACAGAGAGTCGGGCACCGACAGAGGAGGTGCTCAACACTCTCCTTCTCGTCCTCATCCACGCAACTTTTACAGAAATCATTAAATGGAAGATTTAACCTCCTAGCATGTGTCCCTATGTGGCAATGTCCTGTCATAACTGCCACCACGGTACACAGCCTTTAACGGGGAAGACCCTTTAGGACCGTAGTTCTTCTACGATCATACGCAGGCCATGTTAGCCTTGCCACTCGGCAGGTAACCTCATCAGACTATCTGCCCTGTGCAGTCCCTACAGCTGTTAAGCGGGACTCCTACCATCCTATCAGTGTCTACACGCCCCGGCTTTCGCCAGCTCATCCGGCACAATATTTCCGGACACTCCACTGTGCCCCGGTACCCAGAAAAGCTCCAGGCTTGAATGTCTCGCTATCTCATTAAGATATCTGACCCAACCATTTAGCTGCCCTCAAAATAGCTGTAATTTTAGCCTGCATTACGCTAAACTCATAATATAGCTTAAAACTGATCCTCCTCTAATACTGGGGCATAAAGATGCCGCCACCAACTCCCATGTCCGACTTGGATCCATCTGTGAAAATTTAAAAAAAAAATTTAAGAAAACTTAACAAAAAATGAGTGTAAGTAGTGTGGTATATTCGGCTGAGCCGAATCTAAAACACCCTTCACAATAGTCACGTATATGTATAGTATATATAAAAATGTGAACAAAATATGTTCGGTTATATATGAACCAATATCGGAATTTTTTCTATTTTTTAGTAACCTTCTGTATTTGAGTAACCTTCTTTTATAACGAGAATTGCTTTTCAGCAAAAAAAAAAATGTTAATGGAAAAAGCCGTTCAGGCTATATCTCGGGTATATATGGACCGATATCAGAAATTTTTATTTCCCATATTTATACAACCTGATTTTATTATTAGAACTGCTTTTAAGCAAAAAAGTTGTTTCAGTTCCCTTACGCGACATTTTCATGAAGTACCCGGTTAGGCTATATCTCGGGTATATGTATATATGGACCGATATCGGAAATTTAAATTTTTCATATGTATATAACCTTATTTCACTATAAAAAAAGTTGTTTAAGTTCGCTTACGCGACATTTTGAAGAAGCCCCCAGTCTAGGCTATATCTCGGGTATATACGGGCCGATAACGAAAATTTTCATTTTCCATATTTATAATGGGAGATTTTATAAGAACTATCGGAAATTTAAAAAAAAAACACATAAAATTCAGAAAAATGCATGAAATATTTATTTGGATCGATATAATTTAATGTTTGAAGATTATTTCATGCAAATGTTGGCCGCGGCTGCGCCTCAAATAATCCATCCGCTTAGTCCAATTTTGGCATACTTTTTCCAACATTTCGGCCGGTATCTCACGAATAATGTTGGCTTCCAGTGCGTCAATCGAAGCGGGCTTGTCGCTATAGACATTAGCCTTAACATAGCCCCACAAAAAATAGTCTAGAGGCGTTAAATCGCACGATCTGGGCGGCCAATTGACTGGTCCCAAGCGTGAAATAAACAATTGGTCCATTGTTTCGCGTGCTATGTGGCATGTGGCACCGTCTTGTTGAAACCACATGTCATGCAAGTCAAGCTCTTCCATTTTGGGCAAAAAAAAATTTGTTATCACCGCACGGTAGCGCTCACCATTCCCAGTAACGTTGTGATTCGCATCATCTTTGAAGAAATACGGCCCAATGATGCCGCCAGCCCATAATCCGCACCAAACGGTTGTTTTTTGTGGATGCATTGGTAGCTCTTGCAATGCTTCTGGCTGCTCTTCACTCCAAATACGACAGTTTTGCTTGTTCAAGTATCCATTCAACCAGAAATGAGCCTCATCGCTGAACACAATTCTTCGATAAAAAAGTGGATCTTCATTTAACTTTTCAAGAGCCCATTCACCAAAAATTTGGCGTTGTGGTAGGTCGTTTGGCTTCAATTCTTGCACCAGCTGTATCTTATAAGGCTTCACACCCAAATCCTTCCGCAAAATTTTCCACGTAGTGGAGTAACAGAGGCCCAATTGCTGCGAACGGCGCCGAATCGATAATTCACGGTCATCACCAACACTGGCCGATACGGCTGCGATATTTTCTTCAGTTCGCACTCTACGTAAGCGTGTTGGTGGTTTAATGTCCATAAAATTCAATAATTTGCAAGCGTTGTTCGTTTGTAAGACGATTCATGATTAAATTATAGACCAAACTGAAGATGTTTGACAGTGACACAAGATACAAAACGTGCGGAAGCTGTCAAAACTAGTGTTGCCAAAAAGATAATAGCAAAAAAATCACTCGTTATAACCTGATTTTATTACCGAACCTGCTTTTAAAAAAAAAAGTTGTTTAGGTTCGCTTACGCGATATTTTCATGACAACCCCGATTTGGGCTATATCTCGGGTATATATTGACCGATATCTGAAAAAAAAAATTTTTTGATGCAAAAAAATTTTGATGCAAAACCCGGTTTAGGCTATATCTCGGGTATACATAGACCGGTATCGGAAATTTTCATTTTCCATATTTATACAACCTTATTTCATTACCAGAACTGCTTTCGAGAACAAAAAAGTTGTTTAAGTTCGCTTACGCGACATATTTATGAAAACCCCGGCTTAGGCCATATCCCGGGTATATATGGACCGATATCAAAAATGTTCATTTTCCAAATTTATATAACCTGATTTTATTACCAGCACTTCTTTTAAGCACAAAAAGTTGTTTCAGTTCGCTTACGCGACATTTTCATGAAACACCTGGTTCAGGCTATATCTCGGGTATATATTGACCGATATCTGAAAAAAAAATTTTTTGTCTTTTAGTCACCATGCTTAATGAGTGTGTGAAGTTTGAAGCAAAACAAACATTTTTTTTTCCAAACATTTCCATACAAAATTGCAAAAAAAAAAATGCCTTTTTTCGGAATTTTGTATATGTTGCAGCATTATGTAAACCGATATTACTGAATTTCAATAGCAAACCCATGAATCGATGGGGTAAAAGAATGGTGAAAGAAGCAAGTTTCTAAGTCTAATGGTTTTCTCAGAAACGGTATTTTAACGGCGGATAGACGGACATCGCTTAATCGACTTTTCCATTAATTCTGAATCAGAATATACATATATACTTTATAGGGTCGCAAATAAAAACTCTAGAAATTACAAACGGAATGACAAACTTATATGTATATACCCTTTACATTTTTGTGAAGGGTATAAAAAGAACCAAGCGCAAAAGAGATCAAACTTATCTTTGCAGTGGAAAAGTTCCGTTGAAATAACAATAGATTATATAAAATACCGAAAGAATGAAAGATCACATTCAGGCATGTTCCAGAAAAGTAGTAGAATGAAAATAAAAAATGATTTAAAAAGTTAACTTTTCATTTTTGTTGTTCTGAAAAAGTAGTACCTTTGGGTGTTTCATTCTTTCGTTCGAACTGAACTTCGAAAATAAAACTGGGGGCTAATTCTGTCATTCGTGATCGAAATTACTATCGAGTAGAAAATAATTTCGATATCGTGTAAATTTCTAATGATATGACTCGTTACGTAACGAATCGAGTTATCACTTCAGTGTTGCAAAATACTGACAAAATGTGTTTTACAACACTGCCGAAAATTGTATGTATTTGCATACTTGTTGTACATTAAAAAATAAATGAACACACATACGTTCACAATAACAATTCATTTAAATTTGTCATGTATGCGTGTTTGGACAACAAAAAGTAAGTAAATAGAAATAACAGTAAATATGTATGTAAAAACAACCATTTAACTATGTATAAGCATATGTATATATGCATTTCTAAAAACAAAAATAAATTCTTGGATATAATAACATGTGACTTCAAATATAAGTACTTGTGTTCTTAGCAAATACTCATCTTTATACACATATACCTGTATATATGTCATGAATTAAAAGAAAGCCTTAAGAACCAAAAATTCTCAACTTAATTTAACTATTATTGCTATTAAAAACAAATTTTTAATTTACATTTCTTTTGTGTTATTCTGTTTGGCTGGATTTCGATAGTACTTTTGCTTACGAGTAAAAAGTCGCACGGTTGCATTCGAATGGTTACTCGCTATCGAATGCCATCATTAGAAATTTCGAAACCTTTTACTCGATATCGAATGAGATAATCCCAAAAGTGTAAAAACTCGCACATTCGAGTAAAAACTCGCTCGTAAGCGAATGACAGAATTAGCCCCCTGGTATACATGTTCAAATAACTAGTACAGACACGAACCACGTTTTAAGTTTTATTTCTTTTGTTTTATATAAACAGGTACTGAAATGAACCAATTTTCAATTTTATTTTCTGTGATATGCCTTTTGCCCAAAAAACGATGTACAAAATTTTTAGTCTAATGCTTATTTTATAAAAGCAAAATTTAGTTAGGTTTATTAAATTCTCCGTTAACAACGATGATCGTAATTTTTTAAGTGCCATTTTATGCAAAAATTTTATATAGCCGGTAGGGGTAAGCACAAAACATGAAAGTGATGACGATGATTCAGATGAGTTAGTGTTTCCATAACCGCTGTAATAAGAGATGATATCGCCAATCGACTTTAGTTAATAAAATAACAATTAGTTTTTTTTTTATAATATATTCCTTATTTTTCCTATAATAATATTTATATATTCATTTTCAAAATGATATTCAAACTAAATTTTTGGTGTAAAAGTAGTTTCAAGAACAATTCAATTCACTCAAATTAATTTTCGAAAACACAAATGAAAAGTAAAGAGTAGAATGTAGAACACCAAAGTTCGAAATTGAAGTGATTTCAAACTATTTTCACTTCAAAGTAGCATCAAGAACATACCCGATTTTCTTAATTACGTGTCCACCACTGTACATTTTTAAATTTTACTTTCAAAATTTCAATAACCAACGTCTACCAAAATTATATGAACGATGCTTGGTGGAAACCACTTTTTCCATTTTTTAAATTTGGTTTCGTTTTCTACATAACAACTTTGCTTTAACCAAATTACCTTTTAAGAAATCAATCAATAGAAACCAAGTTGCAATTTCTCTATACACAATCTTGTTTTTTTTTTTTTTTAAATTTTTAAATTTTACTTTCAAAATTTCAATAACCAACGTCTACCAAAATTATATGAACGATGCTTGGTAGAAACCACTTTTTCCATTTTTTAAATTTGGTTTCGTTTTCTACATAACAACTTTGCTTTAACCAAATTACCTTTTAAGAAATCAATCAATAGAAACCAAGTTGCAATTTCTCTATACACAATCTTGTGCAAATGACCTTGCATTTGCAAAATAATGGAGTATATTCTTGCTTTACACTAACAAAAAAGTACACCCAAAAATGTCACTTTTGCAATTGCAGAAATATGCATTCTCAAATGCACAAGATTATAAATCGGGCTAATGATTTAGAGTTCAATAACTGTATAGTATGTACGCATTTTTATTTTACACACAAAAATAGTAAACAAAGAAATGGAATATATCGTAATTTAAGTAATTGTAACTGCAACTTATCCAAAGAAAGACCCCAATTCTTTCTCACTATATTTTTATAGAACAAATAATACTTAAAATTTATATATTTCTAATATTAGGCGAAATTTGTCGATAGGTCTTAATGTCTTAAATAAAAAAAAAATAAAAAAAAACTGTACACTTCATTTTGATAAATTAAAACAAACGAATATGGCGGCATATGTATTATTTTTTATATAATAGCCACTATCAAGAAAGAAATAATGAACTTAATTATCTTTCTTCATTCTGGTAGAAGTCATGCGATAAATGATAGAATCACGTCCAGGGTCCATAGAACCGATGGCATAGCATATGGCCAGTAAAGCAAACCCAAAAACAACCATAAACCACAAAATTATGTTGAAAATAACAGGATAGTCCTCATTATAATATTCAGCCAAATTGAACAGCGTCTGAAAAATAAGAATATACGTTCCGTTCATATTATATAACTATTATTTGCAATAGACAGTCGTAAAGCAGCTTTGGGCTGGAGAGCAGCTCTAGCATCATCGTAATTATTTATGTATGGTCAAGCTTGTCGTTTTTGTTTGGCCTTCGAGAGTTTTGCGTCTCACTCTCATTAGTTAACTGTCTACCTCAACTAACTGTATTAGTTTAGCTTTTTTAGGTATTTCGTTGTTAACTACGCGGCAACTTCCTATGCGAGGGAATAGGTCGGTACAGTTAGTCACAAATTACTGTTAATACCATCATGGACATAAGGCCTTCGTTACTCCACCCATGCTGTGCATACTATACTTTGCAAATTTATTTGCAACTGTATAGTTACATAAATAAATATTTACAATATACTTACTTTAGCATCTTTTGGAGCTGTATCACGCTTGCTTCGACTATTGCCATCAGCTTTGTTGACAGCAATTACTACCAAGTCTTCGTTGTTGCTATATTTCTGCGCAGCTGTATTCAAGTTCTTTACTGCTGTAGAAGCTAAATCCATGGCTTCGCTGACGGCTGGCGAATTTTTGCCATGTGATTTGGCAACATCATCAAGAAACAAGCCAACATACATTAACCTACATGATTTCTCCATATCTGGCAAATTATCGGCAATAGCATATAAATATGCCAGACTTTCTAAGCATTGCTTGTCGGAAGTGTGTAGATTACCATTAAGATGTTTGGTTTTGGCAATGGGAGGGATTTTCACATCTCCAAAAATATTTCGGAAACTTTGCCGTCCTTCCTCAAATTGGTCAAAACTAATTGCGCAAACTGGCTCGTTACTGGATTTCAATTGAGTAATAACACCATTCAAAGACTGTTCAACTGTATTTCCCTGCACTGCATAAGTTTTACCAGTAGCTGATATTTTGCTATGTTCAACGCCATTTATGCTTACAATTAAAGCACGTTTAGGTAAATTAAATGGATCTACAATTTTCAGGCCAGACCATCGATTATCTCCAGAGACTGCATTCCCCAAGGATGCATACAAAACTTCTCCAATTTCGTGACTTTGTATTGGCTCAGTGCCCTTGAATGATAATGATTTGGGAAAACTCAAAATAGTGAACTCTCCAGTGGCTTGTACTAAAACATATAAATTATTTGGTCAAAGATATATAATTCCATAACAAGATAAATTTATATTTAAGTACATTAGTTTCTACGTTTGCAAACAAGGCACAAATGTATAAAATCGATAACCCTAAATTTATATTGTATTCCAACGTATACCCCACAAATAGATTTTAAACATTTCCTTTTTGCTTTCATAATATCAATATTACTTAAATTTTATTCTACTTACTTGCTACAATGCTCAAAGAAAAAATTATTAAATTTTGCAGCATTTTTCGCTCGCCCGACAAAAATTGATCATATGACAAACAGGGATACGACAGTGTAGATTATTTTTCACTATTAATAACAGAGTTGTGTTCTTAGATATGACTTTTATCACATGACATTTATAAGACTGTGTTCAGTAAATTTTTGTTGAGCTGAAAACACTGGTTGTATTGTAGCAGTTATTTATAAAAATAATTTAAAAATTCTATGTTTTTACTTCAACTAACCCCCCGTTTAGATTAGCAATAAATAACTTCACAATAAAGCAATAACGCAGGCAGCACAACGGTACAAAATTGCTTTGCTTATGTTAAAGGTATGTTTTCACGTCGGACGGACAACGTTTTAAGAAAACAGGAAACCAAACTAATCAAGCTTAATATCTAGCCTGAACCAATATCCAATACAAATTTGTTGTTTTTATTGGTATAAAATAAATGATAATATCCATGATACAAGAAACATTTTGGATATTAATTTTTGTTTTGTTCCATTTCCCTTTTGAAATTTATTTTTACAAACGGAAGAAGTTCTCATTTTTAATATTTTTCACGACTTTGTATTACTACACTCAGTATTTCATTGTATAGGGAATAAAGTTAAGTGGCACTGAAAAAGGTGAACAAAACCAAGGCGAATTTATACAGGTGAATGCAAGCGGAAAGGCGAATTCAGTACTATGTATTTTGCAAGGCGAATTAATTATTAGGTGGATGCATCGGCGAATTCAGGCGAATTCGATTAATATGGCGGCACTTTCTGTGTCAAGTTTTGTTTACCTTTTTCGGCGCTATTTAAATTTTTGTACATGTCCTTATTAACTACTTTTGACAGCGTAAGTGTGAATTCGCCTTTTTACACAAACAAAATACCTGTTGTTTTTTTTATTGTTGTATTGTTGTAGCAAAGCGGCCACCTTGTTTTTTGTATCATGGTATTTTGTTATTGTAAAACATATCGTGAATGTCAAAATCTAAATTGGCCTAAGATTGTACAGCTGGGAAAAAATTTTATATAAACCATGATTAAAAAAAAAACAAAGTAGCCGCTTCGCTACAACAATACAACAATAAAAAAACAACAGGTATTTTGTTTATGTAAAAAGGCGAATTCACACTTAAGCTGTCAAAAGTAGTTGATAAAGAACATGTACAAACATTTAAATGGCGCCGAAAAGGTAAACAAAACTTGACAGAGAAAGTGCCGCCATATTAAACGAATTCGCCTGAATTCGCCGATGCATCCACCTCAAGGCGAATTCGTTTCTAGGTGAACTTAACAGCGCAGGTGAACTTTTTTTGCTTCTCGCGTTATTTCCAATGAGACTGTCAAATTTTTTTTCTTTTGTTTACAAAATTTTTTGCGCCATTTTAATCTAAAGATTTTTTTTTATGATTTAGTACAACTTCAAGAAATTTGTGTGAATTTAAAAATAATAAACTAATATAATCTGTGATTTTAATTACAAAGAATTATAAAAGTTTATATTTAACGTGTATATAAAATTTTTTTCCAGCTGAACAATCTTAAGCAAATTTAGATTTTGACATTCACGATATGTTTAACAATAACAAAATACCAAGGCGAATTCATTATTAGGTGGATGCATCGGCGAATTCAAGTGAATTCGGTTAATATGGCGGCACTTCCTCTGTCAAGTTTTGTTTACCTTTTTCACCGCCATTTAAATTTTTGTACATGTCTTTATCAACTACTTTTGACAGCGTAAGTGTGAATTTGCTTTTTTACACAAACAAAATATCTGTTGTTTTTTTTATTGTTGTATTGTTGTAGCCAAGGCGAATTCATTATTAGGTGGATGCATCCAAGGCGAATTCATTACCAGGTGAACTTAACAGCACAGGTGATTATTTTTTGCTTCTCACGTTTTTTCCACTGAGACTGCCAAATTTTGTTTCTTTTGTTTACAAACTTTTTCGCGCCATTTTAATCTGAAGTTTTTTTTGCATGATTTAGTGCAATTTCAAGAAATTTGTGTGAATTTAAAAGTGAAAAACTAATATAATCTGTGATTTTAATTACAAACAATTATAAAAGCTTATATTTAACGTTTATATAAAATATTTTCTCTGCTGAGCAATCTTAGGCGAATTTAGATTATGACATTCACGATATGTTTTACAATAACAAAATACATTGTACTGAATTCGCCTTTCCGCTTGCACTCACCTGTATAAAGTCGCCTTGGATGCATCGGCGAATTCAGGCGAATTCGGTTAATATGGCGGCACTTCCTCTGTCAAGTTTTGTTTACCTTTTTCGGCGCCATTTAAATTTGTGTACATGTCCTTATCAACTACTTTTGACAGCGTAAGTGTGAATTCGCCTTTTTACACAAAATACCTGTTGTTTGTTTTATTGTTGCATTGTTGTAGCGAAGCGGCTACCTTGTTTTTTTTTGTATCATGGTTGTAGCGAAGCGGCTACCTTGTTTTTTTGTATCATGCAAAATACATAGTACTGAATTCGCCTTTCCGCTTGCATTCACCTGTATAAATTCGCCTTGATCCACCTAATAAGTCAGCTTTTACATTTGTACAGACGACGGGCAGACAGACGAAATTTGATGGTGCGGTAACGAAAATTTTCGGTGGGGGAGAGTGTGTAGTACACGACTCTCTGTACTAGACATTTGTGGACATTCTTTGTTTCTCTTTTTAACTTTTCGTATTTCTTAGGTTGTTGCTTCATATCATTATTCTCATATCTACATCAACTTCATATAAACACACTAGCTGTGCTTAAAAAAACAACAACAACAAAAGAAAAACGAAAAGTTTCTGTCTGTCTATTAATTTCTTATATGTAAAAGGTTTAGGCAAGACCAAAAGAGAATTGAAAAAATGTCTGCCCATCGTCTGTACAAATGTAAAAGCAGACTAATGAATTCGCCTTGGTAAACTGGCAGTTAGTCTAATATATCATGATACAAAAAACAAGGTAGCCGCTTCGCTACAACAATACAACAATAAAAAAAACAACAGCTATTTTGTTTGTGTAAAACGGCGAATTCACATTTAAGCTGTCAAAAGTAGTTGATAAAGAACATGTACAAAAATGTAAATGGCGCCGAAAAGGTAAACAAAACTTGACAGAGAAAGTGCTGCCATATTAAACGAATTCGCCTGAATTCGCCGATGCATCCACCTAATAATGAATTCGCCTTGCTAATATATAAAAACATCATGTATAAAAACGGTGGCTTTCTTTCAGCCGGTACAAGCCGATGATGTCGGCGGCTGTTTTTCAGCCGATGAAATGGGCGGCGGCTGGGTTTATCTAAAATAGCCAGGCGGCGGCGAGCTGGAACAGATTGTATCTGCAAAACCTACCTTTATAGCTTTTTAACAATTTCGAAATTTGGCTGATACCATAACAACAGACATCTGTTTCATTGGGAGTATCTAGCAAAGCTGTCTTGCTTGATACACAAGTTCAAGTGGTTTATGCCAACCATTTTATCCGAAATATCGCGGTTGGTGTCAAGTAGTACAATGGAATATACTATAAGGGATTTGGTGGAAGAGCTACAATTGCCTGCACTTCGGCACGATCTCGATACAGTTCCAATTGAAGCAGAAATGTTTGAAAGTTACCACCAACGTTTAGAAACCCACTTACCACTTTTGTTTGATTACATACAACAGAATCCGAAAATGTTTAAATGTTCTCTTGAAAGAAATGGAATTGAGGAAGAGGTATGTATGCCCGACTAATAACTTTAAAAATGTACATAAGCATTTAATTATAGAAAATTACCTTTTAGATACAAGCTCGTTTAATAGTGCTCTTTTGTGAAATCAGCTCGCCAAACTCAATTTTTAAATTAAATCGAACTGAATTTACTCATAATGCAGGCAGGCTTTTGGATAACTTACAAGATGTTTCCAATGAAGTACATGATTGTGTATTTAAATACTATGAAGACAAATTACATAAAGATCTGTGGAAAAGGGAATTGGGAGCAGTTCATGGATTTGTTAAATATTTGTTGGTAAGTAGTATTACGCATTAAACATTTATTCATTATTAATTTAATTTGCTGCCCTAAGTTTCGATATGAAACTAATTATAACCAACAAATGGGCAGCCAGTTCCTTATGTTTTGCTTATCAGTGGCTCTAAATGTAAGATCATGCTACGAAACCCATTATAAGACGCTAAGTACTTCAATATTTCTTATAATGCTACGGCATGGGGTAAGAACAGATGCGATTAACATTTCAAACAACTTTTAACAACTTTTTATTCTAGATTAGAACTGACATAATTTCTACGAACATCCATAGTGTTATTTATGATGCAGTCTTTAAGGATGTAAATATAATGGATTCAACATGTTTTATTAATAAACAGTGGAATTGCTTGATAAAATGCTTGGATTTCTATGAAAATATTGACAGTTTTACGGTAAGCTCTAACTGATATAAGTTTGTGATTCCGTTTGTAATTTCTATAGTTTTTTTTTGCGACCCTATAAAGTATATATATTCTGAATCAGAATTAATGGAAAAGTCGATTAAGCGATGTCCGTCTGTCCGCTGTTGAAATACCGTTTCTGAGAAAACTATTAGACTTAGAAACTTTTTTCTTTCACCATTCTTTTACCCCATCGATTCATGGGTTTCCTATTGAAATTCAGTAATATCGGTCCACGTATAGCTGAGATATATTCAAAATTCCGAAAAAAGCAATTTTTTTGCAGTTTTATATGAAAACTTTTGAAAACAAAAGTTGTTTGTTTTGCTTCAAACTTCATACACTTATTAAGCATGGTGACTTAAAGGCAAAAAATTTTTTTTTCAGATATCGGTCCATATATACCCGAGATACAGCCCAAATCGGATTTTTAATGAAAATGTCGCATAGGCGAAGCTAAACTTTTTTTTGCTCAAAAGTAGTTCTGGTAATAAAATAAGGTTATATAAATATTGAAAATGAAAATTTCCGATATCGGTTCATATATACCCGAGACATAGCCTAAACCGGGTTTTTCATGAAAATGTCGCGTAAGCGAACTCAAACAACTTTGTTTTGCTTAAAAGCAGCTCTGGTAATAAAATAAAGTTATATAAATATGAAAAATGAAAATTCCCGATATCGGTCCATATATACCCGAGACATAGCCTAAACTGGGTTTTTCATGAACATGCGGCGTAAGCAAACTTTAACAACTTTTTTTGCTTAAAAGTGTTTCTGGTAATAACATTAGGTTATATAAATATGAAAAATGAAAATTTCCGATATCGGTCCATATATACCCGAGATATAGCCTAGAACGGGTTTTTCATGAAAATGCTACATAAGCGAACTTAAAAAATTTTTTTTGCTCAAAGGCAGTTCCGGTAATAAAGTAAGGTTATAAAAATATGGAAAATGGAAATTTCCGATATCGGTCCATATATACCCGAGATATAGCCTAAAACGGGTTTTTCATGAAAATGTCGCGTAAGCAAACTTAAACAACGTTTTTTGCTTAAAAGCAGTTCTGGTAATAAAATAAGTTTATATAAATATTTCTTATTTTTGCAGCGAAAGATCGTTTTATGTTATATAAAAAATTTAACAATATTTATTTTCAATATTTCGATAACAATTTGTTATCATCTTCAGGAAAATTAATATGTTATATTAATTTTCCTGACGATGATAAAAAATTGTTATCGAAATATTGAAAATAAATATTGTTAAATTTTTTATATAACATAAAACGATCTTTTGCTGCAAAAATAAGAAATATTTACCAAAACAAGATCAAATAATTAAATATTAAAGATAAGTTTATATAAGTATGGAAAATGAAAATTTCCGATATCGGTCCGTATATACCCGAGATATAGCCTAAACCGTGTTTTTCATGAACATGCGGCGTAAGCGAACTTAAACAACTTTTTTTGCTTAAAAGTAGTTCTGGTAATAAAATTAGGTTATATGAATATGCAAAATAAAAATTTTCGACATCGGTCCATATATACACGAGATATACCCTAAACCGGGTTTTTCATGAAAATGCTGCATAAGCGAATTTAAAAAACTTTTTTTTGCTCAAAGGCAGTTCCGGTAATAAAGTAAGGTTATATAAATATGGAAAATGAAAATTTCCGATATCGTTCCATGTATACCCCAGATATACCCTAAACCGGGTTTTTCATTAAAATGTCGCGTAAGCAAACTTAAACAACTTTTTTTTTGCTTAGAAGCAGTTCTGCTAATGAAATAAGGTTATATAAATATGGAAAATGGAAATTTCCGATATCGGTCCATATATACCCGAGATATAGCCTAAGCCGCGGTTTTCATGATAATGTCGCGTAAGCAAACTTAAACAACTTTTTTTTTTTGCTTAGAAGCAGTTCTGGTAATGAAATAAGGTTATATAAATATGGAAAATGGAAATTTTTCGATATCGGTCCATATATACCCGAGATATAGCCTAAACCGCGGGTTTCATGAAAATGTCGCGTAAGTGAACTTAAACATTTTATTTTTGCTTAAAACAGTTCTGATAATAAAATAAGGTTATATAAATATGGAAAATGAAAATTTCCGATAACGGTCCATATACATATACCCGAGATATAACCTAAACGGGGTTTTTCATAAAAATGCCGCGTAAGCGAACTTAAACAACGTTTTTTCATTAAAAGTAGTTCTGGTTATAAAATAAGGCTAGATAAATATGGAAAATGGAAATTTCCGATATCGGTGCATATACCGGAGATATAGCCTAAACCGCGTTTTTATACGTGACTATTGTGAAGGGTATTTTAGATTCGGCCCAGCCGAATTTACCACACTCTTACTTGATTCTTTTGAAAGGGTTTTTAAACAATCATCTGCCAATAAAAATTTTTGGACACCGGACACAAACTGTTCGTCCGAAAAATAATTTTTTGAGAAACTTTGCCATTCATAAATCGCTTTCCAATACTATTCTTTCTTTCAAAAGGCTGTGTCAACGACTTAAAAATAAAGAATAGACTTCGGAAAGTAAAATTCCGAAGATAAATGTTTAAATAACTATGCCATTTATGAACCAATGCTGTCCTCTTTCAAAAGGTATTATTAAAATAAAATTTTTCGGACTGACGAAACACCTATCCGGACGAAAATGTAATTTTTGGATATAGATAATGAAAATATTTTTAGCTTTTTATGCCTAAACCAATTTAGATGAAATTCGGTCTTTGAAGTCCAGAAGCGATGACCATTAAAAATATAATAATAAAAAATAACGGTCTGAAAAAAGTTTTTGGTGTTGAAGAAAATTGGGCATTGGATAGACGAAATGTTCATCCGCAAAATAAATATTTGAGTTACTTCGCCACTTATGAACCAATTTTCAAAGAATTTCTTCCTATAAAAGGGAATTTTTTTTATTTGTATCAATATTTTTTTTTTTTTTATATTGGACCAGTACTTAGGGGATAACCCCTACATATGCAGTGCATTGTACCAGAACTAGGATAATAGGTTGTGAGGAGGGGGAAAGAGGGAGTAGTGTTTGTGAACATTTGACTTGAACTTCCCAACGTTATAACAGACAGGAAACACGTCTGCAGGCAACTTATTCCACAGACGAAGCGTACGGCTGAAAAACGAATTCTGTCTGTAATGCGTAGTGCGATTCCCCGAGCAATCGACCATAAATGGATGAGCTCTAGACGATGAGCGCGTGCTACGTAAAAATGTGCGAGTTTCGGGAACAAGATCCCTAATCTCGTCAGAGCAAAATCCATTATAGTAACGATAGAACAGAGTAGCGCACCCCACACTGCGACGATGCTCCAGTGAGTCAATAGAGTTGGATACCCTACTGTCACCGATAAGCTTCTTCGCCCTCTCCTGCACACGGTCGAGTAACCCCAAAATAGACTTTGAGGCACCGGCCCAAACATGAGAGTTGTATTCCATTTTCGGTCGGATGTAGGTGGTATAAATAGTAAGGAGGTCGGATGAAGTGAAGTACATCTTACACCGTTTCAAAAAACCAAGGCACTTGAATGCTTCTTTGGAGACATGAAAAATGTGTTCAGTCCAGCGAACATCACACTGTATCTTCATTCCAAGAACATCAAGAGCATCCGATTCCTCAATATTTATACCATCCATGAGTACAGATGAAGCAGTATTTGCGGTCGTTTGTTTGTGTGTTAATAAGCAACATTGGGTATTACGAGCGTTAAAGGTGACCCTGTTTTTACGACCCTATTCGGAGATTAATAGAAGATCACTATTCAGTGAATCATTCATATTTAGCCTCTTGGCAGCGATCTCTGATAGGCTGGGCTTATAACTAAAAGAGTATGAGTGACAAATGCTGCTGTCATCCGCGAAAGAATGGATAGGGTTGGAAGTTTGATAGAGAAGGTCGTTGAGGAAAATAAGAAATAGAGTAGGGGAAAGAACGGAGCCTTGCGGTACCCCTGAATTAATCTTGAACTCGTTTGATAAGACCCCATCTATAACAACTCGTATAGTGCGGTCTCTGAGAAAGCTCGATATAAATCGAGAGAAGTCATCACCGACACCAAAAGCAGTAAGTTTTGCCAGTAGCGCACCATGCCACACTCTGTCAAACGCTTTGGAAATATCCAGATCCACCACCTTACTTTCGCCAAAATTATGGATTAAGTGGCACCATTTCTCTGACAGATATGCCATAAGATCGCCAGTAGAACTACCCTTGCGAAATCCATATTGGCGGTCACAAAGTAATTTATGTGACTCTAGATATTTCATAAGGTGATAGTTGACCATACTTTTCATCACTTTGGAAAGCGCAGAGCAAATTGCAATTGAGCGGTAATTTTCGGGGTTATTAGCTTCACCCTTTTTGGGGATTGGCGTTACATTAGCAACCTTCCAGCACGATGGAAACTCACCAACATGGTAAAGTTTGCTGAAGAGGTGTGCTAACGGACGCGTAAGCGTAGAAGAGCACTGCTTCAAGACCAGTGCTGGGATGCCATCCGGTCCAGGAGTCTTATTTATGTCGAGGTCGGCCAAAACCCTTTCACTTTAGAAGCAAATAAAGTGAATAAACTCGGTTGGGAACAAGTCCGGTTTACGCACAGAGCTCCAAATTGAAAAAAAATTATATAGGGGGATAGAAAATTGGAAAAGAAGAAGAAAATGTAAAATGAAGAAATTGGCGGAAATGCTTAGTTTCCGAGTTATGGACCTCTGAAATTTTGATATACGTGTATATGAAATTGCAATATTTCATTACATTTCTCAAGGCTTCGCTGACCAAAGTTTTCCTGCAGAGCCGGCCTTCGGCCGGGCGGAAGGATTTTCTCCTCTATGGTATAACAAACACCGGCTTCGCTGACCAAAGTTTTCCTGCATAGCCGGCCTTCGGCCGTGCGGAAGGATTTTCTCCTCTATGGTATAACAAACACCGGCTTCGCTGACCAAAGTTTCCCTGCATAGCCGGCTTTCGGCCGGGCGGAAGGATTTTCTCCTCTATGGTATAATAAACACCGGCATCGCTGACTAAAGTTTCTCTGCATAACCGGCCTTTGGCCGGGCGAAAGGATTTTATCCTATATAACAAAATGATATCAATTCTGCCTACATAACTTTGGATACGTAATGCAAAATCGCAATTTCATACACACGTATATCAAAACTTCAGACATCCATAACTCGGAAACTGTGCGTTTCCGCCAACTTTTTCACTTAATATTTTCATCTTATTTTTCAATTTCCTACCCCCCTATATAATATTTTTTCAGTTCGCGGCTCTGTGCGTAAACTGGACTTAAGCCACAAAATTTTGTCTCACCAAAGCCATTATATTTATCCCGCTTCCAAACGGGCTAAAAAATAAAAAAAAAATGTATATATAAATAGGTCTATTTAAGAGTTTTCCAATGATATAAAAATTGTCTAAATACCTTGAGAAATGCATTGAAAAATCGCATTTCAATATATATATGGACCGATATCGGAAATTTTCATTTTCCATATTTAGGTAACCTAATTTCATTACCAGAACTGCTTTTGAGCACAAAAAAGCTGTTAAGTTCGCTTACGCGGCATTTTCATGAAAACCCTGGTCTAGGCTATATCTCGGGTATATATGGACCGATATCGGAAATTTTCATTTTCCATATTTATGTAACCTAACTTCATTACCAGAACTGCTTTTGAGCACAAAAAAGTTGTTTAAGTTAGCTACGCGGCATTTTCATGAAAACCCCGGTCTAGGCTATATCTCATATTTATGTAACCTAATTTCATTACCAGAACTGCTTTTGAGCACAAAAAAGTTGTTTAAGTTCGCTTACGCGGCATTTTCATGAAAACCCGGTCTAGGCTATATCTCGGGTATATATGGACCGATATCGAAAATTTTCATTTTTCATATTTATATAACCCTATTTCATTACCAGAACTGCTTTTGAGCACAAAAAAGTTGTTTAAGTTCGCTTACGCGACATTTTCATGAAAACCCCGGTTTGAGCTATATCTCGGGTATATATGGACCGATATCGGAAATTTTCATTTTCCATATTTATGTAACCTAATTTCATTACCAGAACTGCTTTTGAGCACAAAAAAGTTGTTTAAGTTCGCTTACGCGGCATTTTCATGAAAACCCCGGTCTAGGCTATATCTCGGGTATATATGGACCGATATCGAAAATTTTCATTTTTCATATTTATATGACCCTACTTCATTACCAGAACTGCTTTTGAGCACAAAAAAGTTGTTTAAGTTCGCTTACGCGACATTTTCATGAAAAACCCGGTTTGGGCTATATCTCGGGTATATATGGACCGATATCGGAAATTTTCATTTTCCATATTTATGTAACCTAATTTTATTACCAGAACTGCTTTTGAGCAAAAAAAAGTTATTTAGCTTCGCCTATGCGACACTTTCATTAAAATCCGATTTGGGCTATATCTCGGGTATATATGGACCGATATCTGGAAAAAAAATTTTTTATCTTTTAGTCACCATGCTTAATAAGTGTGTGAAGTTTGAAGCAAAACGAACAACTTTTGTTTTCAAAAAAATGGCTTTTTTCGGAATTTTGAATATATCTCAGCTATACGTGGACCGATATTACTGAATTTCAATAGCAAACCCATGAATCGATGGGGTAAAAGAATGGTGAAAGAAAAAAGTTTCTAAGTCTAATGGTTTTCTCAGAAACGGTATTTCAACAGCGGACAGACGGACATCGCTTAATCGACTTTTCCATTAATTCTGATTCAGAATATATATACTTTATAGGGTCGCAAAAAAAAACTATAGAAATTACAAACGGAATCACAAACTTATATATACCCTTTACATTTTTGTGAAGGGTATAAAAAAGAACAAATTAAGAAATAACTATAATAGAGCCATTTTTCAATTTAATATTATTTGATTTTTACACTTTTAATTATAAAATTTTCAATTATAATTTATTTCAATCAAATTCCTACATTTCAAATATCATATCCTATTGTCAAAATTTATATTAGCCTCTAGGGCTAGTAAAATTTTATTCACCTCAGAAATGTCAAAATTTTACTTACGAAAGTACTTTTCTACCGTTTCACACACTCCTAACTGGTGGTCTCTATTAGCCATGAACATGGTATGAGCATCAAGGCGAACATCGCAAATGGCTAATGTGGACCGCTCCTGTTCATGTTTCGTTCATGCTCTGATATCGATGCTCTAACATATGGCTGAGCATCGATGTTCGCCATGAAGTTGGCCATCGCGAACAAAAATACACAAAATGGCGTCGAACTGAACACTTTGATAAGGTAAATCCTCACATACGTATACGCCACATCAAGAACATTAACTTATTTTTATTTTTACATTCGCTCTGCCGACGTTATGTTCATGTCATGTTCAAGTCGATGGCACGTGAAGACACGGCGTTACAGACGGTTTTTAAAATTTACTCACAAACGTACATGTACATTTACGTCTGGCATTGTCTATGCTTTTTATTATTATAAAAAATAATTATTTAAAACGTATTAAAAAGTTATTGCATTAAAATTTCCTCAAGCCGCAAGGCATAGAGTTCTAATGTCAGATGTTTAAACATAACAAAATAGAAAAATAGAACAAGTTCTATTTGAAATTTTGTCAGACGACTTTGCTCATGTTTTTCAGACGCAATGTTTTTGAGGTAACAGACGATATGTAGGTATTTTACATTGTGAAAAATGACATGTACAATGTTAAAAACATATCGTGTGTTATCTACTTAACAAAAGTGCGCGCAGAATGGAAAACAGAACACCACTCATTTACGCAAAAGAAACGAAAGACAGCTGTGCTTGTACCACTACCCTATTAAAGCTGCATTGGTGTAATGAAAAGTGTAGACCAAAGCAGTTTTTTGTTATCAATTTTATATTATTTCATTTTTTTATATATTAAAAAATTTAATCATAAAATTTTCAACTGTAATTTATTTCAATCAAGTTCTTAAATTTCAAATATTTCTATCTAAAGGGATGAATGTACTGTTACGAATTTTTATCACACCTAACCCAATGTGCAAGCCGATGATCTGCTTGTTATAAATGTAGGCGCACATTCTCACAAACATAAAACTAAAAACATAATACACGAACAAACAAACATGATTTAAAGAAGGCAAAATTCTTAATACATGATTTTATTGTTGTTCTTGCGTTAATTATTGTTTTTTGTTGTTCCGTTTGTATTATTCAGCAAGCAGATCTTCGTCACCGAGTCAGTTTAATTTTAAACTATGCAAAACAGTCATAAGCATGAATAGTAAGTCTAGTGTTTTACTACATAATGGAGTTAAATGTAAATGAAGTTATGAATTATTTAAGTACTGTGTAATAGAGGGCTGCTCAAGCATAAGAAAAATGTCTTACAAGACATCGTAATATTTTCAAGTACTATCTATCCTCTACTTTCACATTTCAAAACAAACACTTCAGTGCCGAAATGTGCTAAACACATAAACGAATACTGTCTTATAATCGTTTAGAACAAACAGAACAAAACAAAAGTGGAACCAACTGATGTAGAACCACAAGCACTGAAGTGATATTCTACTTCAGGTTTGGTCATAAAATTTGTTGTTGTTGTTCATGATTTTTGTCTTTGTATTAGTGCACAAGTGCTGTGTTCAAGTATGCTCTTGTACCAATGCGTTAGGGCCGATGTTTAGTGCATTTTGCTATGAGTCATCGTTTATTTGCCTCAGTCTGATGGTTTTTATGGGTTTTGATATGAAACAGAATTCAAGTACTGTCAAGCGCTGTCGTATATGTGTTTCAAAACTATAGTGTTTCTTCTGTTTCTAAATGGTCTAGTACTTGTTCGTTTTGTTTTAAATATTGTTCTAAAATAGAGTGTTTGAAACTACTGCATAGTAGTGAGATGTGTTCTTTAGAACATTCTATGCATTCTTTTACTGAGTAACAAACAAGTGTTAGTGTCATTATTTCATTTGTAATTGAAAACGCAAAAGCGTTTTTAAAGGCAAAAACGTAACAATATGTTCATTATTAATTTCTTTTGAATTTTTTTTCTATGTAATTCATTACTTTGCAGTGTGGGAGGTGTTGAACTGATTTAAGTTCCAACACTATAAATGCTGTGATAACATGTTGTTATTGATAGGTTAAATCAAACGTCCACAAACACTACTCCCTATTTCCTCCTCTTCATAACCAAAAACGTAACAGTTTGATATTCCATAAAAGTGTCATTGAAGATTGGATAATTAAATATCTCAAGAGCAATTAAAGTATTAAAGGAGGAATTATGGTACTTTTAGCTGGTGATTTCAGACAACTTATACCGGTTATCGCTAGAGGCACACAAACAAAGGCACACATATAAAAAATATTGTCATCACAAATATTAGAGTACAACTGCACTGTGATGCATAATCGGGCCCCTATGCGGCTGCTCTTCGAGAAATCGGGAAAGATTATAATCCAAGAGATGATAATGATATATTGAAAAATGAATTGTGTAATATTCAAAGACTCAGTTTAAAAGGTAATATCTATTCTGACCAAGGCAGCTTTAAGCAGGTAGTGGCAGAATTACAATAAATACAACACCAAAAAACATTACATGGATTTTGTTGGTAGATTTTTCGAAAAATTGTCAAAATTTTGTTTGAAAAAGCGAGGAAGTCTATGTGTTTTTTCAAGATTTTGACTAATTTACGCAAAGAAAACGAAAGACAGCCACTACCCTAGAATCTGTGAAAAAATCATTGCAAAACCTCCTGTCTCTAAGAGATAGGAAACGCCCACGTTAGTGTTCGCCAAATATTGTTAACAGAAGACAAAACATCTTCCAGTTTAGTTATTGCAGATAAGACGAAAACACAAGTAGGCACTGACAGGTATATAACTGTGGTTAAACTGCAGCGAAACCACAAATTCGCGCAAATATCATCTCAATCGCAAATATCTAAAGATGATAATAAAAAGACGACAACGGATAGTAATAGATTTGCTATCCTTCAGACTGTACTAGTTAATAATAGGAACCGTAAAAATATCACTCCACCTATGTTTAGGGTTGAACTAGAACCCGGGGGTGCTGTCCTAAAAAAATATGAAATTCATCCGATTTATAAACTTAAATTTATTTTTGCATCGTAAGGTTACCGTTAAGGAGCTACATAAGCGTCTAGGACCCGTTCAATGCCTAAGTTGTCAGGAATTTGGCCATATTAAGGTCTATTGTGAATTGCCCGCAGTTTGAATTATGTATGGAAAACTGCGGGGTACATCACAGTGCAAAAAATCTACGACTGGGTCGAGCATTAAAAAATGCAGTAACTGTGGAGGTAACAATACTGCAAATTACAGCTGTTGCCCTGTCTATACTCACTTTAAGAGGTCAATGACAAATAGGCTATCAATTTGAATTATGCAACCACACTATTCAAACACTATTTCTAAAAACAAAATTCCCAAGATAGGCCTGTCAACTAGCTGTAAAAACATGCAAAACCCCCAAACAAGTTTCTAATGCTAATGAGGTTAAAACCCATATACAAAACTCGAATCAGGAACCCAAGTCTAAAAATTCTGATTCAAATTTTAGCAATCTTGAGACAACTCTGAAGACTCTTGTTCAATCTATAAATACTTTTACGGTTTCTATGACAACTATGATGCACAAACACAAAAATGAACTTGAGCACTTCCTAATGGAAAAGCAAATCGATATAATAATGATTGCTGAAACTCATTTTACTACTAATAGTTATTTTAAAATTAATGGCTACGTTCCATATGACACAAAAGATCCCCGTGGAAGATCGGGAATTCTAATAAAAACCAGAATTAATCGCAATTTACTGAACGAAGCACGTGAGAGTATCTCCAAGCAACAAATATGTTCATTGAACATTTTCATGAAAAATTCTTTTTTCCTTTGAAAATCAATATTCACGTTTTTTAAATCACTTGGTCCTCGATTTTTAGTAGCGACTATAACGCTAAAACCACTTTTTTGGGATCATGTTTTATTCCCTTGAAAGGGCGTGTGTTTTTTTACACTATTTCCAAAATGGACTTAGATGGCCGTCAGACCGATGAAAGAATCCAGATGTTATAGATTTTGAAGTCGCAAAAAATTTTCCTTTCGAGTGGATGCAAGGTCGACGTGTATACCAAGGTACTTGACTTCATTGTGCTGGGGAATGGGTGAGTTGTTAATTTGGATAGACACACATGTTTGTTTACACAGTGTGAATGTGACATGAGTACATTTTTGTTCATTAACTTTGATTTCCCAAAGTTTTGGCCATTCTTCTAATATTGAAATATATTCCCATAAATTTCGTGAAGCTATTTGGTGGTTTTCATTAACGCTGACGTTATAGCTGATATATATTCAAAATTACGAAAAAAAACCATTAATTTTTGCAGTTTTGTATGAAAATTTTTGAAAACAAAAGTTTTGCTTCAAACTTCATACAATTATTAAGCAACAAACAAATTATTTCAGATATCGGTCCATATATATCCGAGATATAGCCTAAACCGGGGTTTTCATGAAAATGTCACGTAAGCGAACTTAAACAACTTTTTTTTTTGCTTAAAAGCAGTTCTCGTCATAAAAGAAGGTTATATAAATACGGAAAATGAAAATTTCCGATATCGGTCCATATATACCCGAGATATAGCCTAAACCGGGGTTTTCATGAAAATGTCGCGTAAGCAAACTTAAACAACCTTTTTTTTGCTTAAAAGCAGTTCTGGTAAGAAAATAAGGTTATATAAATATGGAAAATGAAAATTTCCGATATCGGTCCATATATACCCGAGATATAGTCTGAACCGATTTTTTCATTAACATTTTTTTTTTTTTTGCTGAAAAGAAGGTTACTAAAATACAGAAAATGGAATATTCCGATATCGGTTCATATATAACCGAGATAAAGCTCAAACAAACTTTTCCATGAAAGATTTCTTTTATGGAATGGTGATTACAAGTCAAAAATATTTTTTTCGCGATATTGCTCCATATATATCCGAGCATATTTAGTTCAAATTTGTAATATATACTATATATATACCTGACTATCGTGAAGGGTATTTTAGATTCGGCCCAGCCAAATATACCACACTCTTACTTGTTTTTTTTTTTTCATTTACTTTATTTATTTCTCCATATTTGCAATACAAAGCTATCTAGGCCAAAGTATTTAAAAATGCCAAAAAGTTTTTGTTTTGTATAAAATCACTCTTTCACTTATTCCGGTTTTATTTTATAACTCTCCAATCAAAAACAAATACGTCCGTTCACTATCGAAGCTAGACTCGGAATTGTGTATTTTTGTCGCAAAAATATCTGAACAAATGTCAGCTTTTTTGCTTAGAAGTTTACAATAGTATTATATTTAAATGCATTTTAAATTTAAAACAAACAGTGAAATCTCAAAATAATTTTGCATGTCGTAGTTGTTTTCAATCAATAATTATTTTTTATTAAACTTTTGTTTGAATCTACGAATTTCTCTATTGGTCCGCATTCAAACAATTTATTGAAATTATTCAATATTCCTTATCTAGATAAGGAATCAAGTGCTAGGCTTAAAATTTTGCAGCGAGGTATAAATAATTGCCTTATCTCTCTTTCAATATACAAGGTTTGTACAGAAAATTGGGATCCAATTTTAATATTCATGTGCATTCAACGATTGCCTACGTCCACGGTTACCTTATGGGAACAAGGTGTTGTTAATAAAACTGAGTTGTCTATTTGGAAAGATTTTTATGAATTTCTGACGGAAAGGATTCAGACCTTAGAATGTGTTCGTGACCTTAAAGATTCTCCACAGCTTGCTACGCCTTCTGGTCAGAAGGTTAAAGCTCATGTTGTCAATTCGTCGTCGACATCTTGTCACTTATGTCGTAGTCCAGGACACTTTTTAAGAAGCTGTACGCGCTTTAAAAATCTTTCGACTTTGCTAAGATTTTCAACTGTCAAAAGACATGAAGTCAAGAATTGCAAAATTGTAATTTTGTAATTCTTGATTCCACCATTTGCAATAAAAGACACAATTCGTTGCTGCATAGGGATACTTCGGGTTCAGAAGAAACGAATAGGAATAATTCTGCGGTAGTTGCGGGTAATACCACCCAAGACACTGGCGCAAATTTAAATCTTCCTGCAACCTCAAGTGGAATATCTTCGCAGAGCAATTTTAATCGACAAGCCTTTTATGTCTCTGAATATCGTTCATCAAGGTACGACATACCCAGACCGGGTTCTTATTGCCCCGGCTTCAGAGTCTTCGTTTATTTCTGAAAAGTTACAAAATCGCTTGAAACTGGTTTCTCATTCGACGAATGTAAAGATTTCGAGCATTAATCAGGCAATCTCTGCTACCACAAAAAAGGTTTGTACATTGAAAATAGGCTCTCCTCTCCATAAATCTATCCTGTTTTAGGCAATGGCTCTGATGTTGCCAAATATATCAGGTGATTTGCCCTTTTTAGTAATTGGTTCTGGCATTCAGGATAATTTTGCTCACCTGTCTCTAGCTGATCCTGGATTTTGGCGTTCAGGACATGTTGATCTACTTTTGGGAGCGGATTTGTACCCTCGCATAATTTTGGACGAGATTCAGCGTGACGTTTTGGGCAGTTTGGTGGCTCAAAGGACAGTATTTGGATGGATTGTCACGGGATCTGTTCACGAAGCAAGTGTTCGTACGTATTCAACGACAATAGAGATTTCGGCGGAGGATACATTAAATAAAAATCTTCTTGCTTTCTAAGAATTAGAGGAAACCCCGAAAAAGAAATTTTTGACTCCATTGGACAAAGTCTGTGAAGAAAATTATAGGAGAACTACGCGACGCGACTCCGATGACCGATATGTAGTGACGCTATCCTTGAAGCCAGACTTTCCTCATTCGATTAATTTAGGCGTTTCAAGACAGAATGTGATGGCACAATTCTTGAGAAACGAGTCCTCTCTTTGTCGAAGGCCTGAAACTAAGGCATTGTATGATCAGGTCGTTATCGAATATATTAATCTGGACCATATGCGACCTGTCGGGAATGAATACGTTGCTCCTGGGTTTTAATGTTACCTGCCTCATCACCCCGTGTTTAAACCTGAGTCGAAAACCACGAAGTTACGCGTGGTGTTTAACGCTTCAAATAGAACCTCAACTGGAATTAGTTTAAATGATTGTCTCTGTGTAGGACCGACGTTACAATCTGATATAGTTCTTTTAATTTTGCGCTGGAGGTTGTTTAAATATGTCCTCAATTACGACATAACACAAATGTATAGACAATTTCTACTTGATTCCGCTCACACTCCGTTGCAACGAATACTTTTCCGATCATCTCCAACGGAGGAAGTGAAAACGTATGAGCTGCAAACTGTAACTTTTGGGGTCAATTGTGCTCCTTATTTTGCCATACAGACATTGTTACAGTTGGCTGAAGATTCCGAAGCTGAGTACCCGCTTGCCGCTAATATTTTGCGCAAGTCTATGTATGTAGACGACGTACTAACCGGGGCTTACGAAGTTTCATCTACCTTAAAAACGGAGTCAATTAGTCACTGCTCTAGCTTCAGCTAAATTTGAGCTGAGGAAATGGATTTCGAATGACATTCGAGTTCTAAGTGATCTACCTCCGGACTATCTTGTGGACTCAAAGCTATTGACTTTCGTTGAGTAGAGTAGTTCGAAAACTTTAGGCATTCAATGGAATGCTCATTCAAACGTATTTTATTTTAAGGTAGATCCAATTACAAGAAAGCCTAATTATAAGAAACAAGAAGTTTTGTCAACTATTGCGCGACTGTTCGATCCTGGCTGGCTCCAGTTATTGTCACGGCTAAGATTATAATGCAAAGAGTTTGGCAGGATAATATTGATTGGGATGATATTTTACTCCCTTCTCCGGCTAAGGAGTGCCATAAATTTGTTGCGTTTTATACAGATGTTAACAAAATTCAAATTCCAAGGTGGGTGCATTATTCTCCGTGGTCGTCAGCGAAGATTCATGTTTTTTCAGACGTCTCAGAAAAGCATACGCGGGGGCAATCTATATCCGTATCGAAACATTTGAGCGGGTCTATACGAATTTGCTCTCTTGCAAAACCTATCAAATCTATCTCCTTACCTCGCCTAGAAATTTGCGGCGCGGTTTTGGCCTCGGATCCCCTGAAAACGTCCTCTTAGTCAGATGTATTGCTGGACTGACTCAACCATAGGGCTATCTATGCTGGTTACGAAAACCACGTAGTACTTGGACAACGTTTGTTGCGAATCGTGTGTGGCGGATTCAGGAAAATGTAGGCAAGCATATTTGGTATCACGTCAGATCAGAGGAGAATCCTGCTGATTTAGGTAGCCGGGGTCTCTCGCCCGCTGAGCTCGCAGACAATGATCATGGACCCACGTGGCTTCGACAACCAAAATCGTGTTGGGGGTCAAAGACACGTCGCCAATGAAGACTGATATCGAGACTAAAATAGTGAAAACTCACGCGTCGTTCTTCGAATTTGAGGACATTTTGGAAAGGTTCTCAAAGCTTGCTCGCGCGTTGAGGGTTATATCGTACATGTTTAGATTGTACTATAACTTATGCCGTTTCCTTTTCTAAAAAAGTTTTGCATTTGTGCTGCACTTTTTTCTTAAAATTCAAGTTTTAAAATTTAAGCTTTATTGAGATGAAAAGAAGATGTCGCAATAACTATAAATATCTGAAATAAAGTTGAGAAAACTGTATACTTCTGTATATTTTTGGCAAAACAATATTGAAAATGTTACACTTTTTCTAGAAAAGAAAACGCCATTAATGTTTACACACGCAAGTGCAAGTGCAAAAAACCCAATATATTACCTTTTTTTCACTAATACATTTACACACTTGCAAGTAGTAGACTCACCTTCAACTGATTTTGGTTGGCAGTGATTTTTTCACTTGGATGCAAGCAGAAACAAACATTGTTGCCCATAGATATTTCATTTTAACTTCAGTGGGTATTTTTCAAGGAAAAAGTTTTTAAATATTAATTTTTTTTAGCTATATGCAGAAAACAATATAAAAACACAAAAATAAATAAATATATATAACTTATTTTTTATTTCGATTACAAATTTATTATTTATATTGTGCAAAATGTATGTACATAATTCCCCTGTAATATTGCTACGCTAAAACTTTGGCAGCACAGACGTTAAAAGCGTATGTAGTACAAAGGCGTACAACGTTTGTCCTTCGACGACATTTTGAAAATGAACTTGCACTTGCGTGTGTAAACAATCGTGCAAATTGCAAGAGGTTTTATTATTTTTTTCGATGTATTGATTGATAATATGTACACGCAACTTGTAACAAGTTACTTGCACGTGGAAACTAAGTGTAACACCCATCATTCGCATAGAGGTAAACATTCATTTGCTTCTCATGTAGTTTCTGGCAGTGAAATTGGAAAGGTCAAGTTACGCTTGGCTGTTTTGGCTCAGAAGACTTAACTTTCCTGAGGAATATCGTGCGCTTTCTCCGAAAAAATCATTTTCGAAAGAGTTCACTTCGGGCACTCAATGTCTTTTTGGACGATAAAGGAATTATTAGACTTAATAGTCGTTTAGCAAAATCTCCTTCTCTGTCATATACAGAAAAACACCCTATAATTTTGCCCTATTCGTGTCGCTTTACTGTACTGTTGGCAGAATTTGTTCACTTAATTTCGATTCATGGTGGGAATCAGTTAATGTTAAGAACTATTCGCATTGAGTATTGGATTCCCCGGCTGAAATTTCTAGTTCGATCTGTTATTAACCGTTGCAAATGTTGGATGTTGGTTAAGAAACGTTAGTGTACGCAAATAATGGCATTATTTCCGGAGCGAACAACCTTAGACCGACCTTTTACCACCACTGCGGTGGATTTCGCAGGTCCATTTGACTTAAAAAGTTTTACTGGTAGATCGTGTCGTATAACAAAGGCATATGTGTTTATCTTTGCCTGTTTCTCTACCAATGCTGTGCATTTGGAGGCGACAAGTTGTCGACGGATGCTTTTCTGGCTGCATTTCATCGTTTTGTTGTCAGGCGAGGCTGCCCTCGAACCATGTTTTTGGATAATGGTACTAACTTTGTGGGAGCCTCCCGCGAGTGAAGGACTTCCACACTTTTCTTTTGGAAAGTCAGGCTCGAATGTGCTCCGCTTATGAGGCTCAGTGTCTGTCATGGCAGTTTATACCGGCAAGTGCACCCCACATGGGCGGGCTCTGGGAAGCTGATGTTAAAAGTTTTAAACAACACTTCCGGAAAGAGGCTCAGTCCGTCAAGTATACTTTCGAAGAGCTTTCGACGGTCCTTGTTAGAATTGAGGCTTGTTTAAATTCTCGCCCTCTGTGTCCTATGTCGGACAACCCTGACGATCCAGTCGCACTTACCCCTGGTCATTTTTTGATAGGCGGTCCGATGTTAGCTCCCCCAGAACCTTCTGTTTTTGACTCCTCCATAAGTAACGAGTGATTTTTTTGCTATTATCTTTTTGGCAACACTAGTTTTGACAGCTCACGCACGTTTTGTATCTTGTGTCACTGTCAAACATCTTCAGTTTGAATCGTCTTACAAACGAACAACGCTTGCAAATTATTGAATTTTATTACCAAAATGTGTGCTCTGTTAAGAAAGTTCATCGCGCGCCTCTTCCATTTTATGGTCAGTTTAATCGACCTACTGAGGCTTCTATTCGGGCTATTGTAAAAAAATTTCGCACCAAATTTACATTGTTGGACATTAAACCACCAACACGCTTACGTAGAGTGCGAACTGAAGAAAATATCGCAGCCGTATCGGCCAGTGTTGGTGATGACCGTGAATTATCGATTCGGCGCCGTTCGCAGCAATTGGGCCTCTGTTACTCCACTACGTGGAAAATTTTGCGGAAGGATTTGGGTGTGAAGCCTTATAAGATACAGCTGGTGCAAGAATTGAAGCCAAACGACCTACCACAACGCCAAATTTTTGGTGAATGGACTCTTGAAAAGTTAGATGAAGATCCACTTTTTTATCGAAGAATTGTGTTCAGCGACGAGGCTCATTTCTGTAGTGCAATTCACTAACTTGTTTTAACGCTAATAAAATTCGTTTAGAGAAATTAGCACTAGCGTTGGTGTTTTCCCGATTCTATAACAGTTTTTAACACTATTTGTCTTCGTTTTAAATCAGCTGTTTTTATAGCCCGACTGATTAGCGTTAACTAAACACCAATTATTATTGTGGTGTTTATCTTAACAACAATGTCGTTTCTACTAGAATAACTTCACTGCATTTGTCTTACGACTTGTCGGAAGACTCCAACAGTCGGTCAGCGTGTTGTCTGTGAGAACTTATCTTATTTATTTAAAAAAATATTTTATATAATAAACACATAAATAGTTTTACTTACCCTAAACATGGAATTATTTGCAAAGTTGTTTGTTTTTTTCTGTTCCTCTTTGTGGTTTTCTTTATTTTTAACAAAGTTGCCACATTATTTCAAATTTTTTTAACATACAATCAGAGGGGCGGATTATGGGCTGGCGGCATCATTGGGTCGTATTTCTTCAAAGATGATGCGAATCACAACGTTACTGTGAATGGTGAGCGCTACCGTGCGATGATAACAAACTTTTTTTGCCCAAAAAGGAAGAGCTTGACTTGCATGACATGTGGTTCCAACAAGACGGTGCCACATGCCACACAGCACGCGAAACAATGGACCAATTGAGAGGCGAGTTCGGTGAACAGTTTATTTCACGCTTGGGACCAGTCAATTGGCCGCCCAGATCGTGCGATTTAACGCCTCTAGACTATTTTTTGTGGGGCTATGTTAAGGCTAATGTCTATAGCGACAAGCCCGCTTCGATTGACGCACTGCAAGCCAACATTATTCGTGAGATACCGGCCGAAATGTTGGAAAGAGTATGCCAAAATTGGACTAAGCGGATGGCAACATTTGCATGAAATAATCTTCAAACATTAAATTATATCGACCCAACTATCGATCCAAATAAATATTTCATGCATTTTTCTGAATTTTATGTTTTTTTTTTTTTTTAATTTCCGATAGTTCTTATAAAATCATAATGAATAGATATCGTAAGGTGAAGGCACATACTCATGACTTCTGTCGCCGATGGAAGGAAGAGTACTTGCAGAATTTGCATAAACGGTACAAATGGCAATTTCCCGAAAGAGAGGTAATGGTGAATGATCTCGTAGCCATTAGACACTAACAATTCGCTCCAACTTTCTGGAAATTGTCGCGTCATGAAAACGTATCCAGGAAGTGATCACCACGAAAGAGAGGTAATGGTGAATGATCTCGTAGCCATTAGACACTAACAGTTCGCTCCAACTTCCTGGAAATTATCGCGCCATGAAAACGTATCCAGGAAGTGATCACCACGATCCCGTAGCCGACATAGGACAGAAAATGGAGTTGTAAAGCGCCTAATCACTAAATTGGTTGTCCTGACTAATTAGCATTGTTATTATTATATTCATTGTTTCGTAGAAAAAGATGGAATCTATACGTAGTTTGGTTCAAGAGACGCTTTGACTCGATGATTATGAGGAAGCGTTGGAGGGTTTTTCACATTTATATTTATTCTGTAAATTGTGTTGCATCTAACTACGTTATTGCAAAGTGGCCGGCAATGTTTAAGTCAAAACCGAAATATATTTAATTTCTATACCTATTTTGAAATTACTTTTACTACAGCGTCAGTTTCTTGACTATACTCCGTTTGTGGACAACTTTGTCTTTTCGGAGCTTTTTCGTTAAGATTCTGACAAGTGAAACCGTTAACGGTTCGATTAAACGTTGCTTTCGCCATCTTTTATATATATAAATTCCTTATATATATAAAAGATATATTCTTCTCAACCCCTTGTGTTTTATTTTTCATGTGATTAAATTTTCTCTTGCTTGGCACGCAAACAGATACTAAGTATATTCATGGTACAATAATATAACAGGTAAAAGCGAAACTACAGCAAGCCAACAATAATAAAAAAAAACATGGCTATTTATTGTTGCTTTGTGTTGATAACTGTCAAAGAAAACAAAAGAAAATAAAAAAACAAACGTATATTTTTCTTCGTGTTTTTATTTTACAAATAATTTTTCAATAAGTTTTTGCATTTAAAACTCGTGTAATAAATTATATATACATAAATAAAGATCAAGAAAAAGCTGTATGTTGTGTCTGAAGCTGGTTTTGTGTTTGAAAAGTACTATTGGAACATTTATTATTATTATTATTATTTTTTTTTTTTTCAAAAAAATTTTCAATTTGTAAAGCGGCCCATACACGTTTCAATTCAATTGTCAATTGAGTCTTTCAACTGCATTTATTATTGCCCACTTACTTCATAAACTGAATTGAACGATTTTCATTCAACTATTAAATTCAATGAAATTATAGACAATTTTAAAAATATATAACGTTCTCTTTGCCCTGATCAAGGGACTCGAACACACACAACACAATCGAATTGAGAGACTTGCTAGTCAACTTGAACAAATCAAAACATTTTAATTTTTCTTCAACCAACTCGACAACTGCCAAATTAATCAACTGACAAAATCACACACACTTTGATTTGGACCACAGCCGACTCATTTGCCAACTGAGTTGAAATGTGTGTGTTATGCATAAACAATAATAAAAAATGTGTATGTGTGCAGAATATAAACAACTTTTGATAGCTATCATCACAGAAAAAAAATATCGGCCACCGTTTCGACACTACCTGTATATTATTGTACCATAAGTATATTGTAGGGATCAAATAGATCTGTTACGCGGATATATTTAGGTTTCACAATTGACGAAATACTGGAAATTTTCAAATTCCAAAATTCCTTATATTAAGATTAAAACTTGTCAGAGAAGCAAGTAAGTAGTATGCGTTATACGTATGTAAATTAAAAAGATATTACAACTCATCTCGAGTTTTTACTCCAAGCTTTCCTTGCAAAGCTATAAATTTATAAAAACATGAAAAACATTTTTTTCGTTTGCTTATGCAATCATGTTAAAATATTAACTGTATATTTCGATTTTTGTTAATGAAATAACTAAAACTTTGATAATCATTTCAGTGGAGTTTTCTGGACGATATGATGGCAGTGTTATTGCATAATGTGTCACTAGCACCCGATAGCGTATCTTCAATATGTCTTTTAAAGTTTGTCAACAAATTAACTGTATACTTTACAATTGACAATAAGGTTTTCTACGAGTTTTGCGACCAAAATTTAAACCTTGTAGAAAATCTGAATGATTGTCGATTACTTGCGATCTCTAATACTAGTTACACGTGTTATAGATGGGCAAAAAGTATATTACAAATGTTTATTGTAGAATCATATAAACTAATACAAACAGTGGATGTTGCTAGAATTATGTTACAGGTAAAAATAGTTTGAATTTTTTTAATCAGTGTAAATATGCACTTTTAATTTTCCAGGAAATGAATAAAATTTACATTTTAGCTATTTTGCCCATACCGTTGTCTATAATAGAGCCACACCTAGTTAAATTTTTGGACAAATTTATAGCAGTGTTAATGGAAACCCTTAAATTATACAAATGTCAACAAGACATTACAATGGTAAGCTTTGCATTTTTTTTTTTTTTTTTGTTGTAAAAAATATAAACTTTTTTTCAGCTTATATCTGCACTGTTGGAAACGTTTTATTTTCATTTGCAAAATTCTGAGGAATCAGTTAAGTTAAATAATTTTAAAGAAAGTATACATTTTCTTTTAAAAAGTAGAGAATTTGGAAAAGATTCGTTAATATAGAGGTAAAATATATGTTGATTTATTAGAAAATAAAATACCACAAATATTAAATAAACATGTTTTTAGCATTGATTATACATATAGGACATTGTTCGAGTTTACTTTAAGCAAGTATGTTTTGTAATCTAATTTTTACAGAGGGGTTTAATACCCTTCTTATTCATATCAAGTATATTGATGGATTTATCATATCAAGTATATGGATTGATTTTAGCATTCACTACATGTTAAAATATATTTTTGTCTGTGAATATTTTATGAAGGACCTTTTAATAATTACATAGTCCGCTAATATTGTTTTCATTATTTAATGCATTTAGTTGTTCACTAACCGATCCTTCTATGTTTACATGCAGAGATTTAATTTCTTCTTCAATTTCAGCCTTTAAATGTAACATTTCTTCTTGTAACTTTTTACGTCTGGTTTCTAGTTCAAAAAGTTTGTTCTGCTCATTTTGCAAGGTTTTGCATAATTCTTGAAAAGTAGTCTTAGCTTTTTCAGCAAATTCTAAATTTGACGAGTTCCATACTCCCTTTTCAGAACTTACTTGCTCATCTCTATCACACTCTTTGCTTTTATTTGCATTGGATTTGATATTTTCAGACATTTAAAACCGCTTTAAAATATAATTAAATTTTAAATTCCAGTATAAAATATAAATTTTTAACAATAGATAAACAATATAAAAACTTTTGATGACACAAATTTCTTTGGGGTTTTGATTATGAAAGTGTTTTTTTTTTTTAATAAAATATAAGGTATTTCTGCGACCGATTCCGCAACGACGAATTTTGAAGTGTTCACCAAGTTAGATGTTCATTGTTAATCTTGTAGTAAGTCCGCAATAATGAAAATGAATAATTTTGGCAGTTACAATGTGAGCACTTAAGAAATAATTTTTTTCACTAAAATATCTGTGGCGAGTTTTGATCTTTTGTAAACTATTTTGATGCAGAAAAAAAATAAACAAAAGTATTATGAAATTAGTATTTCTATTGGACAACTTATGTGACAAAGTAGAATTGACAATTCAGCCTGAAATAACACAATCAGCGGCAATTCTTACGGGTCCTCTTTTTTAATGAAAAGTGAACACTTGCTTGTCGGTAAATTTTACTTTACTCACTGGTAAAAAATCTATCGTTGTGGAATACGGCCCTTGAACCGTATACGTATGTGAACTTGTTTAGTAAAATTTATTTAATTAAAAGCGTTCACACAATTAAACTGCAGTTTATACTGCATTTAGTTAGATTTTTGATCCACAACGATAAAACTATATTTTTTCCTCTAAGAAAAATTTTATAACGGTTTACTTGTCCAATTTCATTTATTTTTAATAACAATATTGGGCATTTAGAGAAATAAAGCTAAGACTCACTAGTAAGTTTTTCTATTTCTAATTGTAGTTTACGTGATTCTAATAACATTAAAGTCCTTTTTATTTTGCAATTTTCAGTCAGCTTCGCAAAATAAGCAGCTTTATAACGATAATATTCTGCTTCTGCCTCAGATAACTCATCTTGCAGTTGTTTTGTTTCATCGGAAGGCGGCACTAAATTTTGAATGGCATCAAGTTCTTCTTCAATATTTACAAAATCATCATCACTAATTTCTTGGATCTCTTCACGTAAACCAAGAGGCGAGGTGACAGTTGATGGTACAATCGTATGATAAGATTCAAACGGTTCTGGTGGCTGTTGCTGCACAGGGGATTGTATAGGGTTTTCCTCTTGATCCAAACTGCTATAATGCTAATAATAATAAGTTATGTATAATTGGACATGTTTGCCAAAAAAAAAGTTTCTTTACCTGTAGTGATTTGTGTAGTATACTAAAAACATTTTCTTCATCTTTTTGTGTGTTTTTACGTGGCAATCTTGATGAATTTGTCTTCTTATTGCATATTGAATTAAAATAAAATTAATAAACATATTTTGTAAAGATTGCTTAATAACATTTAAAATGAAAATTGCTTATTTTAAATTGCGACTATGCCAGTGCATTATAAATCGAAAGCGAAAATTGTACTTTTGTAATTAAAAACAATTTATGTTTTATTTTAACAATAAACTACTAAATTTTTGCTTGTCTGTAGAAACGCCTATTTAAGAACTGAAACTGCGACCTCAAGACTGTTCTGGTGGAGCACTCTGCTAACTCGTTCATGGACACACTCTATTTGCTCTAAATATGTACATAAAGTATTTGTACTCTAGGAACTGAATATAATCTGCAATGGATACAAAATATGACTGCAAACCAGTGGAAGGATTACCCATTGCTTGAAAGCGGAAAATCACATAGCTAGAATTCACGGAAAGAATCAATCGGAATCGTTCTATAAAAACCTAGATCCTCTAATTGGACAACGCTACTTTCAAAACAACAATAAAATGGAAATATTGTGGATATTTAAAGTCCGTTGTGATTTAATAAAATTAAATGGATCACTTCACTCTAGAAAAAATTATAAATATTGCTCCTTATATAATCGAAAAGAAATTTAAAATCTAAATAAAAAAATTATAGCAAAATGTCCAATTTTCCCATTTTTACAACTAAAGTTAAAATTTTTTTCATCAGAAAGTATGGCAGATTCAAATGCTTAAAGTTAACTTTGAAATTTACCATGAGGATAAACCTGCTGTTATGTTATCAGTAACTTTTCAGGTTAATGTTAACTTGTAATAACCAAAAAAAAATTATCTGTAGGATAAGATCCTAATGTTAACTATTCGTCAGTTGTAATAATGGCCCTAAATGGGGTTAACAACTGGCAATATCTAGTACAGTGTATTATCAATGCTTTGGTTTATCGAAATACGTTAATACTAGAATGCAATTATTTATGATAAAAAAATTTTCAAAATTAATATTATATCGAGTTAAACTCTTTTTCCCGGATAACGACTAAAGTCACAGCCGTATATTCTTAATCAAAATATGTTATCTTATTTTTAAGAAAATTTTGAAATAAAGAATTAATACTACTACTACATAAAAGTATTTTTAGTGGTGATATTTAAATCCATTAATAAAGACAAAAGTAATACGCGATTCAGGCAAGCGCCCTTATGACAATTACCAAAATAAACGTTCTCATTGAGCTCAATATTCCATACAAAAATTCAATTAAGTATATATTAATAGTACGAAATTCTTATAACATTCAGTAAAATTTGAAATGCACCATTGTTGTTGGCGTGTTTAGTGAGCAAAATTATCTATAATGGCGACTCAACTGACAGCAAGAATTAATGTGCTATTCATAGAATACAAACGAGCACAACTCGTCTAAAATTTTTTATAGAATTTAACTTTCGGATATAATGTACAGTGACCCATAAATATATTTTTCTAGCTGTCAAATGCAAATTGAGTAAGCTAAATGGCTATAATATTTCAACGTAACCGTTTCGGATATATTTATTCACAAAAAACTGAAAAAGCAATTGGTTGCTACAAGTCAACATACGATTCGATCTGTACGCTCTATTAAAAAATATTATGTTTCATTGAAATTAATGTTTCGTCGGCTGACATAGGTATGTATGATTGCCTGTCGTCGAAATACATATAAAAATTGTTAAGCTTCGCTTGCCTTTCTTTCCACATTCTTAAAGTTTCTCTCTAAGCAGTAGGACACCACCAATACGATGTTTTCTCACGTGCACTTGATAATACTTAAGTCCGTTCTTTGGGGGTTGTGCGTATAGTTGCCATAGAATATGATAGAGCAGTCCATCTTTTACGACTTAAGCCATATGCATCGGATTGTTGCATTGCTGAAAAATCCAACTCCAGTCCATCTGTTAAAAATCAACGGACGGTTTCGAATTTGTTCCAAAAAATATTAATACTACTTACGATCCATATTAACCTCAATAAACACTAATTTTCCTACTCCATTTTAAAATAAACAACTGCCTCATCA
Source organism: Thecocarcelia acutangulata (assembly GCA_914767995.1). NCBI lineage: Eukaryota > Metazoa > Arthropoda > Insecta > Diptera > Tachinidae > Thecocarcelia > Thecocarcelia acutangulata. The sequence goes on along the minus strand of OU612094.1, from coordinate 104,751,642 downwards.
AAAATCATACATTTATTAATTATGAATAAAGTTCCAACTGTTGAATTTCTAACTTTAATTTTTTCACTTTTAACACCATCAAAGTTTTTTCAAACTTTAGATTGTTCATTTCATTTATAAAATATTTCGACTTTTCTTTAAGATACTGTATTTTAGCTTTTAGCTTATCATCGATTTTATCCTTCTTGGTAGAACATTTACGTGACGGTGTGTAGTCTTGTAACTTCTAAAAAAAAAGAAATTTAATTGAATTTTTATTTGGCGTTTTGAGCAGAATATCCTTTCTTTTAAAATTTCGAAATTTGTTTTTTTCACGATATACTTAAATGTGCAAAGCAAAAATATATATATATATGCCTGTTATATTACACTTATTGTTCAGAAATTTTTCAAATATACATAGATACTTACTTCCAATGTGTCCTCATATGCAGTATTGTCATTATCAGTTGCATCAACAAACTCCACATTACTTTGTTCTATATGTTCTGTTTTGATGTTTGAATGAATGCTTTCATTTTGCTGAATTGCTACAGGTTTTGCTCGAATGCGCTTCTTTGATGAAGAAAAGGAAAACTATTTCAATAAAAAACGAAATACTCATATATAAATATCGTTCTTTTGCCGCTAAGCCGCTATAACTCAAAAAGAGTTTTTTGTTTTAATGTAGTATTTGTTATTCGCCGTTTTTCCTCTTGTAATGTGATCAAAGCAGCTTTACCAGGTAGTATACATGTAAAATTGTTAGAAATTACCAAATGTCAAAATTTTATCACTCTTGCTTGCAAAAGCAACAAAGTATGTGTTTTTCAGAATTAAGTAGATTGTAAACAAAGTTTAGACAATTTTATGAAACGGAAATCAGACAGCTGTGCTTATAGCACCACCTGGTAAAGCTGCCTTGATTGAGAGATTATATTTTCCTAAAATCTTATTTTTCAGTATTCATTCAAACTGTGTATACATAATATGTATGCGCCAGGTGGGTACCTAATTATGTATGATTATACCCAGATGTAAAAGATGTATGTAAGTGCATCATACTACATATATACTTATTTAGATAATGAAATCGGCTCTTTGAAGAACACAGTCGAGCGGCTCATCTAGAAAATTTGTATGGAAAGAACTTGAGTGCTTTTCATAAAAATTCTGAATTTTATATTAATAGAAAAAATTAATATAAAAAAAGTTAGAATACAAAAAAAAAATTGTTGGAACAATTGCCCAAGACTCTGTCGGTTTTATGTATAATCAAAATCCTTATGTTAACTAACTAACTAGCTGCTAAGTTTTTTGTGTGTAAATTCCCATAAGGGACAGATAACGGAAAGTTAATTAGCACAAGGTTTTTTTTATTATACATAAAGCCGTATGAAAATAATCCTGGCAATTCCTGATAGTTTAAACGATATTTCCAATTTTATTTGAAATAAAAGAAATAACGCTATAAACAAACTCAAAACATGGCTCGTACAGCAAGGTTATATTTAGTTTGACTTCATTAAATCTATATTAAACAACGCGTACGTTATACTTTGGCATTAATTACATCACCTAAACATTTTTTCATAATTTAGATGTGGTTTCTTAATCAATACTGCGCCATTCCTTTAGAATACTTTTCAACATCTGTTGGTAACGGTGTGTTGCTAAATATTATTCTATAAAACTCCTCATAGATGTTCAATGGGGCTAAGATCTTGGCTCTGTGGAGGGTTGGGAACCACTTCCTTTATGTTGCCACGTAACAAGTCACATACAATTTTCGACTTATGTTTTAAGTAATTATCATGAATGAAACGAAAACTCTTTTGCATACACAGCACGTGCACCCAAATTTTCTTTCATAATGTCTAAATAATAAATTTGTCCATTTTCGTTTCAATAAACACCTTCCGCCGACATGACACTCCTCATCATTACGCTGCCGCCACCCTGTTTTATTGTTGCTTTAAGATTTTTTAATTCGAGAGCTGAATTCTCTCTGCGCCACACAAATCGTCTGCCATCTGATCCGAAAATATTAAATTTACTCGCGTCTTACGTGGAACACATGATTTATATTGTTTCAAATGAAGAATATTTCAAACGGTTCGTGAAAATTTTTCAATTACTTGAATATTTTTGGCAATTTACACTGCCTGACTTTAGGATCCGCCTTCACCATTCGTTCAATTTTCCGTCCCGTCAATAATATTTTTCTCGGTAGAACCTGGAGAAAATATCTATAGTCGTATTTTATTGTACTTTTCTACAATATACTAAACTGACGATCGCGGTCTAGAAATAGTTTCAGAAATTTCTCCCTTCTGGTGTAATTTAATAACCAATTCTTTAACCTTAAGAATAATTTTAGTTTCAAGCTCGTGATCCCCGCTCATTTTAAATATTTTGTAAAACAAAAACTTGACAAAACTAATTAATGCATATACATTTTCTAGTTAACTCGCTCGGCTGTGTTCTATGAACAGCACATAAAAATGCTGTTTTTCAATTTAATTGTCGAAAAAAATTTATATGAAAAGCACTAACATTTTTCAGTAATTTTCTGTTTAGCAAGGTTATATTTGTATGATGTTTCCAGAACACAAGCAATCGATTTGTCTGAAATATTTGTATAGAAATCACTCAAAATATTGCGTTTAAAATAACTTATGCAAAACTTAGCATAATCCAGAAAAAGTTGTGCAAACGCTCTCACAGGCGAACACATAAGGTTGTTGTCATCCGTTGCCATCTTCATTTATTTATTTATTTCTTTATTACAATTCATAGGAAGCCTATAAATCCAATTATACATCTTTAGGTGAAAAATAAGTCGAAATACAGGGTTTAATTAGCTCTGGCCAATTCTATACGTTTCCGTCAACACAAAGTACTAAAGTTTACAACTTCAAACGTTCGTTGAGTGGTTTGAAATCTATCAGTGGATTTTATGCTTGGACTTTTTTGTGTTGATTTTGTTTTTTGTGACTGATTTAAAGTACTCACTGTGGCCTTCGTCATCGTTAAGTTACAGCTGAAAAATACGACGGGTGACTTATGAGGTTCTATTACGCCTCGGACCTTAACCGCATTATTAATTCCAAAACCGGTATTCACAACCGACATACATACATAGGTAGCTCTCAAATAAAAGCCCTAATGTGTTTTTCAAAAAACATTTTTTTAAGTTATGGTGACTTTTCAGCAAATAAACGATATGCGGATAGAAAGAAAAAAAGCAACGAATTAATTTTTAAAATGCCCCATAATTCCATTTTTGGGTTTTGCTTAAAAAATAAAATTTTTTACAAACATATACATACATACAGTGCTGTTCCTACGCTAAGCAACTCACACTGTATTTTAGAAAAATGTTACTTTTCTCTCAAATAAGAATACCTTAAGAACTCATTATAATACTTATTTATGACTTGTATGATAGCAAAAAAAAATGTATAAAAAAATAACAACAAAAACCTTTTTGGATATTTCAATAACAAACAAAAACAAAACTAACTCTATGAGAGGCTGTGCCTATGCTAAGCAACAAATTTTCTTATTCTCTTTCCCTTAAATATAACGGTTCTTTTGCGATGCATTTGAGTTCATTAATTGCAAATTACTTAAATCAATGCAGTTTAGTCCTACTAAGACTTTCTTCGTCTTTAAACTATAAATTTTCAACATGAAGCGCGTTCAATACGATAATAGCTTCAAATCTTCCGTTATATCATTGTGGAAGGCAGGGCAAAGTCAAATTGATATAGCTAATAATTTAAAAATTAACAAATCAATGGTTTCACGGTGGATTCAAAATTATAAAACGATAGGCACTGTCGTAAAACCCAATACAGGCGCACCTCCACGTAAAATTTCCGACCGTGACGACAGACAAATTAAAATATTAATAAAAAAAAAAACCATTTATAACTTCAAAAGAGGTAATGAAATCACTTAATTTGAATGTGGATTCCAGCACAGTCAGAAAACATATCATCAAGCTGGGCTTAAAAAGTTATAGGGCTGTCAAAAAACCAATGCTGACAAAAAAACACATGAAAAAACGGTAAGTGAATTTTAATTTACTTCAACAACAAATTCTATAGGACTTTTGTAATTTTTAGTCTTGAATTTGTAAAGCAACACATTAATTGGACTATCACAAAGTGGAACAGTGTGCTCTTTAGCGATGAAGTCAAAGTAAACCTCTTCAATTCAGACGGCATATGCACTGTGCGGCATATGAAAGGAAATCGGCTCGATCCACGCTATTGTAAGCAAACAATGAAACATGGAGGGGGAAACATTATGGTGTGGGCATGTTTCTCTGGCAAACGCCTTGGTCCTGTGCACAAAATAAACGATAAAATGGATCGATTCGTGTATAAGGACATCTTAGAAACGAAAATGCTCCCATATGCAGAATGGAATATGCCACTTCGATGGGTGTTTCAACATGATAACGACCCGAAACACACATCGAAGTTGGTCAAGGAATGGTTTCAGACGAAAAGGATTCAAGTGCTTGATTGGCCGGCACAATCACCCGACTTGAATCCTATCGAAAATTTGTTCGCCATTGTGAAACGACGCCTCGGATCGAGTCGATTTACAAATAAAGAAAATTTGTTAAACGGTTTTCAAAATGAATGGAAAAACATCCCCAAAAGCACATTGCAAAATTTAATTGCCTCAATGCCCAAGAGATGTGCTGCAGTCATAAAAAACAAAGGGTCATATACGAAATATTAATAAGTTGCTTAGCGTAGGCACAGCCTCTCATAGAGTTAGTTTTGTTTTTGTTCGTTATTGAAATATCAAAAAAGGTTTTTGTTGTTATTTTTTTATAAACTGTTTTGTTATCATATAAGTGATAAATATATATTAAAATGAGTTCGTAAGGTCTTCTTATTTGAGAGAAAAATAACATTTTTGTAAAATACAGTGTGAGTTGCTTAGCGTAGGAACAGCACTGTACATACATACATACATATCGCTCCTTTATTGCAACATAGTCATATCTGAAAAAATGAGCTTTTCGAATTAACAATACAGAATTGTTAACAGTACTATCTTTTATATTGTGCCAAAAATTTTTTTAAATTACCTTTAAACTGTTTCCTTTAGGAGATATTTTCTAAAAATTTTGTCTAAGACTTGTATGGAAACTAAAAATTTGAAATGTGTTTTTATCGAAACAAGCTTTTTTGCGTTATGACTATGTTGCAATAAAGGAGCATAGCATACATAGATTACATATTTTTTAGCCGCTATTAAAACGTCATCAGCTTGATGCTGCAAAATGTTTACGAAATTACAAAAATTATTACTATATATATAAATTTCGATTACAAAAGCGATGATTGGATGCATACATAAGGAAGTAAGACAGTAATGCCCGATAACTCATATACATATAAACCCAGTATAAATTTTCGATAACATTGCAGCATTTGTGAAATGAACGCCTTTTACTTGTAGACAAAGTAAGCGGGAATACTGAAGTGTTCATACAACTTATACAAAGGCTCATTATCCCTAACCTACATTGTAAGTTAGCAGCAGGCAGCTTGAATACAATTTTGCAGACTTTGTAAGCAAGTAGAATAGTTGTGTTCATTAACTAAAAACTTTTACAAATTTGTAATAATTGTTACTAGAAAGCGTTCATTAACCCAAAAAATTTGCAACGAGAGAGCATCAAAAGAGCGTAAAAAATTGAGAGCCATAAAAATGCTTGCAAGTTTTTACAAGTAAAATTTTTACTTGCAATAATTATTCAAACAGCTGTTCTGCGTTTGTTCAAAATAAAAACATTTTGAAAAATTTAAGAAATTGTAATTGTATGTAAACTTTTAAACCGATTAAAAGTATTAAAAAGATTACAAATTTATTTTTGTGTAGCTTATTAGCAACAGAAGTAAAATAAGAAGTCTAGGGGAAACAAACTAAGCAACACAGTATCTGGCACATCAGTAGCAAAGGATGTTCCGGCAAATTTACTTGCTTGAACGTGTTTAAAGCCTTTAGGGGAGCAACTAAATTCACACTTAGATACTTCCATTTATAATTATATTAACATTTTTCTAATTCTAAGCTCTAAAATATTTCTGTTTTTTGTTTTTTATTTTTTACAAACCAGATGTTATTTTTAGTATTGTAAATATTATGAGTACCTAGCTACTCGGAACTTTACACTTTGAAATTAATTTGAAAAAATAAAAATGCTATGTGTAGGCTGGCAGTTATAAAGCGGCCCATACACGTTTCAATTCAATTGTGGATTAAGTCTTTCAATTGAATAGGTTCTTGGCAACACACTTCATAAACTGAATTGAAAGATTTTCATCCAACTATCAGATTCAATGAAATTAAAGACTATTTTAGACACCATAACAGAGCAGTTGGAATACGCTCTGAAGATGGTAAGTCAATGGAGCGTACAGTGCGGACTAAAGACAAATCCAGCGAAAACGGAAATCGTACTTTTTACTAAGAAGTATAAAATTCCACATTTCACACCTCCAAAAATGGATGGTACCGCACTTATCCTATCGAATAAGGCAAAATACCTAGGCGTCATTCTTGACAGCAAACTATCATGGAAAGAGAACATACAGGCTAGAGTAACCAAGGCTACAATAGCCATCTATCTATGTAAAAAAGCAATGGGCTCAACATGGGGCATACAACCAAAAGGAGTTGTGTGGCTTTATGACATGGTTATAAAACCGATAATATTTTATGGAGTATCAGTATGGTGGAAATCACTGGACTCCGCAACCAATAGACTGCAAATTGAAAAAGTCAGTCGAATCATGGCAATACTGACCACAGGGGCCATGAGGACAACTCCAACCAAAGCACTTCTTGCAATTATGAGCTGGATGCCATGTGACTTAGAAGCCAGGCAGATAGCACTAAAAGCCGCGATCAGGTTGAACGCGACAGGAGCATGGACCCACAGACCGTGGGGACATGCCAATATACTGGAAATTGGAAGCGACCTAATCCCTGATCTAATTGACTACTGCATCCCAAAACCATTCCTCTCAAGGAGCTTTGGCTACCAAATTGAGGAATCCCCCCTAGAATCTGGATATCCTCTCCAGTACTTTTCCAAGCACTGGAGAGGATAATGGTCTTTCGACTGAAAGAGTGTCCGGGTGCAGCACTGTCTGAATTCCAGTTCGGTTTCAGGGAGGGGAGGTCTGTTGACGATGCCTGGCTGCATGTTAAGTCAAGTGTTGCTAGCTCTGCGGAAAGATATGTACTGGGACTCTTCGTAGACTTCAGGGGTGCGTTTGACAATCTCCTGTGGAGTGTAGTTCTCGATAGACTACGTAGTGTGGGCTGTCGGGAGCTCGCTCTATGGGAGAGTTACTTCTGCGGTAGGAAAGCCTGTGTGGTGGGCGCCAGCGACACGGTTTGGAGGGACGTTGTACGCGGCTGTCCGCAGGGGTCCATCTGTGGTCCATTTTTATGGAACCTCATGATGGATTCCCTGCTGAGGTCGTTGCAGCGTGACTTCAAACTGTGTGCATATGCGGATGACTTGCTCATCTTGGTTGAAGGACAGTCTCGTGCTGATCTGGAAAGCCGGGGTGAGAGGGCCATGCGTGTTGTGCGCGAGTGGGGCGATAGTGTGGGTGTGGAGGTGGCTATGGACAAGACCGTGGCAATGCTGCTGAAAGGCAGGTTGTCTCGGGGTCGTCCACCACTCGTTCGCTCTGGCGGCATTAGTGTCCGGTATGCGACGGAAGTCAAATACCTGGGAATAATGTGAGTGAGTGAGAGGTTGAACTTTATGGTTCACCTCTCATATGTGAGGGACAGGCTTACTGCTGTAGTAGGTAAAGTTAGGCGCATCCTTAGAAGTGAATGGGGCCTCAGCAGGCGGGCTACTCGTACCATATATGGTGGACTGTTTGTTGCATGCGCAGCTTATGGTGCACCTGTGTGGTACGAGACAGTCATGACTGTTGTTGGCCGCAATAAGATAGAGTCCGCCCAGAGAACTGCGATGCTTGCTTGCATGCCAGTTTGTAGGACGGTGTCAACAGATGCTCTACAGGTCTTGCTGGGGGTGGCTCCCCTTGATCTGGAGGTGATTCGCCGTGCGATCGCCTTCAAGGTTAAGAAGGGGCTACCGCTTTGTCCACATGATTGGCTTTCTGCTCTTGATCTTGTGGTTAATAGGGAACCCAGTCAGATCAAGGCGCTCCTTTGGGAACGTCTTGTGTCTGCCTGGCGGGCGCGATGGGCGAATAGTACAAAGGGGCGAGCAACGCACGAATTCATTCGCGAGGCTGATTTTGTTGTGGGACGGCCGGAATTTGGCTTCAGTCTCAGTACGGGCTTCTTGCTTACGGGGCATGGTTCCCTCAATGCATTTTTGCATAAGAGGGGCCTGTCCGAGACTGCGCTGTGCAGATGTGGTGAGAGCCCTGAGGACTGGAGACACGTTCTGGTCGAATGTCATCTTTATGATGACATTAGGGATCTAGAGGGAATGGGCGTAGTAGGGGCGGGCGACCATTGGGATTTCAGTAGGGTTTTGGCGGTCGGCGCGTCTTTTGACGCGTTGGGCGCGTATGCCCGTGAGGTCTTTAGGCGGAGACCAAGGTAGGGAGGGTAGCCTCCCTGTTGTTGCCATTTCCGGAACCGTCGTTTGTTGAACCGCAGGTTCGCGCGTGACTGTGTGCGTCTCTCGTCGGCGGAGTTGGTTGCAGTTGTGGTTGAAGTCTTAGTGTAGGCAACCATGAGGAGCATAGAGCACAGTTCCTGTGCCCTGTGCTGTTCCTGGTGTCATGCACTTTGCTGTGTGTTGTTTGCTGGTTGCTGTTTGCTGTGTTGCTGGTTGCTGTCTGCTGTTTTGTTTTGGTGTCGCAGGGTTGCTGGCAACGTTGTTTTTGTTTGTAAGTCCTTCCGTGAGGGGGGTCATGTCTAATTGTTGTTTTTTTTTTTTGTTTTGTTCGTGTTGTAAAGGGCTGGGCCACAGGGGGGTGGCCAATGTACTCATCCGTGAGGATGAATGTTGAATGTTTTTGTTGTTTTTGTTTATTGTGCTTTGTGCCCGTGTGTGTTTTGTGTTGCAGGTGATGCAGTTTGTACGTTGAGTGGCTGCTGTTTTGCTGTTTGTCGCTGACGTTCCTGTTGTTCCTGTTTTATGTTGCTGTTTGCTGTTATTGCTGTGTTCCTGTGTGCTGTTTACTGTAAGTATGGTTGCAGGGGGTCACCAGTCCCCGAGCCGTTTGGGGCTCTACTGGTAGTAGTCCTTGGGCTACGAAGTCTGACCGGAGACTTAAATCTGGTACCACGGGAACCGGGAGCCCCAGGAACTTGTTCCTGCCCGGTTATGGTGCGGCCCTTCGGGGAGTATCGTGGTGGTTGTGGTTTAAACCCAAATCGCGGGGAGAGTTCATTTGACCTCGATGTGGAGTTGCATTGCGACCGGGTGCCGTGACCCAAAGATCGGAAGGAGTTTTAGAAAGGCTCCGCTCCTAACCAAGGGGGAGATCATGTCCAAACAACATGAGATCGAATTGGTACTCATGCATGGCAGTTTGTCATGTATGGGGGCGCTGGTAGACGCATTGTATTCACCCGGTGTTAAGATCACCGTGGGGTAAGGCCACAATGGCAGGTACCCACGTTAATCGTTTTCACCCCTGTATTTAGCGTATTTCGACTACGTCTAGTACTAGATTAAATAAAATTGTAAAAAGTTTCTTTATTCTATTACAAGCCGTACTCGAAAAATGCCAGTCACGACAATGCTGAATATAAATGACCATAACCACGCTCTTTTTATAACAATATACATATGTATAATTTGTCCAAAAAATATAAGAGTAGTTATTAAGTACTCATATATACCGATACATACCAACACTACTCCAACTTGCAAATTTTAGCTAGTAAAGTGTTCATTTACTTTTTCACATTTTTGAGAGTAATTTTGAAAATTTTCTTGTTACTCTCTCGTTGCTAATTTTTACAAGTAAAGTAAATGAACACACCTAATGTCTTGAACACTACTTCCTTCGCACACATTTTTAGTTAGAATTCACTGAACACAAAGTGTTGCACACGTCATTAAAGAGATGTAATGTGGTTGACAATTTTAGCTTTGTTCGATGTATTTTTCGGGTAAAGTCCAGTAAAATGAAAGTGAACAAAAACTCAACCAGACGACGACAGATTTGTCCAAAATTATGGAACTAAAAAACCTCATTTCAAGCCTGAAGATAACGTAAAATTAAAAACAGCTATTGCTTAAAATACAATAGGTGGATTACTTTACACTACTTTGGAATTCCGCGGGCTTTCAATTCTCACGACATTTTTTTATAACAACAATGTTACAATTATTGTACCCTATGCCCGTTTATTCTTTTCTAAAAAGTGTTCTTTTCTAAATATGCTGTATGAAGAAGCGCAATACATGAAGCATATTTTGCCCTCAACTTCAAGTACAGGGTGAGATATTGATGTAGTGGTTTGTTAATAGGACAAATCAAGATTTTCCAAAGGATATAGAATGGTTTCTTTCACTTGGGCAGAAATTTGCTTTGCCAGTTAGAAGGAAAGATTTTCCGATTTTCAAAATTACACTACTGGGCTGAAAAGACCTGGGTCGATTAATACTAACCTTCAAAAAATAGCTGTTAAAATTTCATGATATTCTATTTATTAGTTTGTTAGCTATTGTGCTAAGAGTGAAGCTACGTACACACGGTTGTCAGATCTTACAATATTGCCAGTAAAATTGTCCGAAAATTTATTACAATCGTGTGAACTGCCAATTTTTAACTTACAACGTTGTCAGAAAAACCATTGTCAATCAATTGTAAGATGATAATGCTGTCAGGCATCTGACAATCGTGAGAACACTCTTCGTCGGCATTGCCAAATAATTTGCTGGTATTGTAAGCTCAGTTGTAATTGTCAGATGTATAAAATTAATGCACCTGACAATGGCATCATTGTCAGAAAAAAGTTTGATGGGCAACACTGCCAAGCAGATAGTTGTTGATATATATAAGTGGCAGTGCCTTACAACATGTCTGGCAATTTTTTTCATCTAACAATCTGACAACCGTGTGAACTGACAATTTTTGTTGTCAGATGAATTATTTGTCAGGCCATAGTCTGACAATGAAATTGTAAGATTTTCTTACGATCGTCTGAACACACAATTTACTTCTGCGGGACAATTTTTCATTGTCACTACATTGTCAGCATGTTGCCAGATCTTACAATATTGTAACATCTGACAACCGTGTGTACATAGCTTGACGCTACTTTTGTTATTTTCAAAACAATGAATCAAAAACAATTTCGCGATGAAAAAGTTTTTGCAACTATTTGTTCTAGTGTGAAACCATCTCAATTTAACTACGTAAAAGGATGTAAGTATTCAAGTGAAGCGTGAAAAAGTTTGAAGAAAGTGTACAGACCAAGTGGACCTATACAAAAAGTGACGCTTTATAATAAAAAAAAACTGCTTAATTTAAGAATGGATGCAAATTTAAACATGGTAGCCTATATTAACTTGTTTACAGATATAACAGTCAGTCTGCAGGAAATTAGCATAAATAACCATTCAGGAGGAGCTATTGTCAATAATTTTGTTGTCGAGTTTACCACAAGAATTTGAAAACTTCGTCATTGCGGTAGAAACCAGGAACGAGTTGCCTCAGTTAATTGTTTTGAAGCAAACGCTTATAGAGGAAGGCTAAAGAGGTAAAACCGATAAAGAAGAAAATAAAAATCAAAACGCATTTGGCATTCGTACAACAAAAGGAAAAAGGCACGAGAAAGAAACACGAGTTAGCAACCGCACAAAATTCAAAGGAAAATATTTTGTGTGTGGAAAAGCAGGCCTTTGTATCAAATATTGCGAGTTGAAGAAACAACAAAATAGTCAACAGTTGCCTTTTTCAGTTTTAGCAAATGCTAAAACGTTGCAGAGAATCAAGTGGTATATCGACAGCGGCGCGAACACATATGCATGTGTAATGATCGCAACATGTTTACTAGTTTTAAGCAACACGAAGAAAAAGATTATGTTCACTTGCAACAAGTGTATAATTGCAATTGGCAAAGGTGATGTTAAAATTCAGTCACTCAATAAGGATATTATTTTACGAAATGTTTTGTTTTCATCAGAGATTAAAGCAAGTTTCCTATCAGTAAGTAAGGCTGTTGAACGTGGTTATACTTCAACATTACAAGTGAAGCTGCATCTGTTAGAGACAAAAACAAAAGCCTTATGATGAAAGCTGTAAAATTGAATAACTTATTCGAAGTTGTATGTTGCGAAAGTAAACAAGTGTTAGCTTCTTGTTTTAATTGGCATGAACGCTATGGCCACTTGACAACAACAGCCTTGAACTGCTATCAAAGGATAAAATGGTTGATGGTATAAAACTAAATAAAAATTCCGCCAATGAAAAATGGAAAACTTGTATGCTTAGTAAATGCATGTTTCACCGCTCCCTCGTGAGTCTACATCAAGAGCAAACAATTTGCTTCAGCTTAGCCCCACTCGGGTTTTAGGCAACATATGAAGTCTGGCATGGCAAACGACCTACACCTAACAATTTTCGGTAGTATAGCCAGTGGCTGTTAAGAAGTCTCAGAGAGCAAAATTTGAAGCGCGTGGAGATGAACTTATCATGGTTGGTTATTCATTGCAATCGAAATCATATCGTTTGTATGAGAATGCAACGCATATTATTGTTAAGCGTCGTGATGTGATATTCGATGAAACGAAATTTTTCCAGAACATGATTTTAATAATAACAAAGAAGTTATTCAGAAGGAGATTTTCTCGGCTTTAAGGCCAGACCTGGCAGGCCTCGAATAATTAAAACTCCTTGAAAAATGCGCAACGTTGTTAATACAATGTGTACCGATTTCATTCCGTAAACGTTTAAAGAAGCCGTCTAGAGTGAAAATAGCAACAAATGTAAATCAGCTATGAGAACTGAATTAAATGCGTTGGAAAAGAATAAAACAAGGAGCCTAGTCGAATTGCCAAAGGGTCACTGAGAGTTATAAGGCCCGTGTAGTTGCTAAAGGTATACACGTAAACTACAAAGAAACATTTTCACCAGTGGTGCGTTTTCATACAATACGTACATTCTTAGCAATAGCCGTTACAGAAAAAATGCATTTACATCAGATCAACATTAGTACTGCATACTTGAACGGAGATCTTAGTGATGAGGTGTAGATGCAACAAACCGTGGGTTTCATTAATCATGCTGAATCTGCAAAGCTTTTAGAACTGAATAAGTTTCTTTACGGTTTAAAACAGGAACAGAACACAAAAGAAGAAATTGGAAAAAAAACTTGGTGATGTTCTTGAGAAAATGGGTTTTAAAGCATGTGAGAATGAACCATGTTTGTTTAAAGCGACAGTAAATTGCGATTTAATGTTGATTGCTGTATATGTCGATCACAAGATAATTGCTAGCAAAACCGAGGAGGAGATTTTAAAATTTAAATCAAAATTAACAGAAGTTTTTGAAGTGTACGATAAAGGAGTATTGAGTAATTTTCTTGGTATCAACATCAAACGTGATGGCAAGGTTGGTGCTATCAAATTATGGCAGGCCTAGTATAACAACGATATTTTAAAGCAATAGGGCATGGATGACTGCAAACCTTTCAGTTTCACTCAGTCCGGGTTTGCAAACTCATTGTGACAAGGACTGCAATAGAATGAGGAAAGAGTAACTCCAGTCTGTAATTGGGTCTCTAACTTACTTGGCGATATCATTTAAACCTGATGTACAACATTCTATATCGAAGCTGGCTCATATACATATTTACTTTTGACTTTGTACTTACTATTTAATTTTAAACATTACTAATAAACAACAAAACTACCGTTCAAGCTAAGCAGTGGCTTGAAGTGTTATGGCGACTCTGCTCCTTCTCCTACGAGAAGGACTACTGTCGTCGGTACCTGCCAAGTACCGCGACTAACCTACGTGAGCCTCGGTACTCGGCAGGTAATCTCACTAGACTATCTGTCCAGTGCAGCGTCAACAAGTTGACGCTGCACTTCTTACAACTTTTAAGCGGGACTACTGCAATCCTATCAATCCCTTCGTGCTGTAAACGGACCCCAACTTTTGCCATATTATACGCTACAATATTTTCGGGAAGAAAAGCTCAATTTTTGAATGTCTCGCTATCTCATTAAGAGATATCAGGCATTCATGAATCAAATTGAACAACGTGCAGACACCTGCAAGAGCATTTAGATGCAGGATATAGACGTAGCCCCTACGTTCATCTGTAGTTATAAGTAAAAATATGTTTCAAATATGTGTTGTTTTGTTTTGTAAAGCAAATCATATTTATTTTTTATGTATGGAAAAGCAAATCGACATAATGCTGATTGCTGAAACCCATTTGACAACTAACAGTTTTTTCAAAATTAATGGTTACACGCTGTATGATACTAAAGATCCCCGTGGCAGATCTTGCGGAGGCTCAGCAATTTTAATAAAAACTAGAATTAAGCACTATTTGCTAAACGAGACATGTGAGGAGTATCTTCAAGCAACAAACATAGGTATTGAACATTTTCATCATAAAATTGTTATTTCATCGATTTATTCCCCACCCCGGTTTTCAGTAACAGAAAATCAGTATACAAATTTTTTCAATTCACTTGGGCCTCGATTTTTAGCGGCTGGCGACTATAACGCAAAACACACTTTTTGGGGATCACGTTTAATTACCTCGAAAGGCCGTGTGCTTTTTGGCACCGTTTCCAAAATGGGCTTAGATGTGGTTTCAAGCGGACACCACACTTATTGGCCGTCAGACCGACGAAAGATCCCAGATGTTATAGATTTTGGAGTTGCGAAAAATTTTCCTCTAGAGTGGATGCAAGTGGAGCTTTCATTAGATTTGTCATCAGATCACTCACCCACTATAATCTCTGTTTCGTTTCCCCAAGAGATTGGCTCCCCGTTGACCGTCAATAGAGTTAATTGGCTAAAATACAAAAAATTTCTGAGTACACATTGTACTGAAAATATTGCCTTGAGAACGCCTGAGGATATTGATGTGTCAATTAATGATTTTTCTTAAAACCTCAAACTGGCCGTACAGCATGCTACCACTAGTCTAAAATTGAGCAACTTCTGTCAGAAAAGATTGGCAGCTTCGCAGGTCTCCCCAGCTTAAGACTAGGCTACGGGAGTGCATAACTCAGTTAAGAAATCTGCTTGAAATCCACAGAATGGCTTCCCTTAAAACATATTTGGAAAGCCTGGATGGTACTCCGCAATCTGACTATTCTCTGTGGAAAGCGACAAAAGGTCTGAAAAGACCCGTAATAGGTAAGTCACCTTTGCGAACTTCAACTGGCGACTGGGCAAGAAACGATTCAGAAAAGGGGATGGTGTATGTTAACCATTTGAGAAATGTTTTTATTACAAATGATATAACAAATGATGCATCTGAATTACCACCATATGCAGTTAGACCGCCTGTGTCTTTGCGATTCACATTTCAAGATGTAGAACCAGGTATCAGTAACATAAACCCCAGGAAAGCTCCAGGTATTGATCAAATTACTGGCAAAATGCTTGAACAGTTACCTCATGTAGCTAAAAGAATTCTACTTTTTATTTTTAACGCTATTTTACGTCTCGAGTATTATCCTGCAGAGTGGAAGGTGTCAATGATTACTATGATACCCAAACCAGGAAAGGATCCCACAAAAGTAGAATCATATAGACCAATAAGTCTACTGCCTACAATTTCAAAACTGTTCGAAAAATTGTTAATGGCAAAGTTGAGACCAATGTTAACAATGTGGGATGCATCCCTGATCATCAATTTGGGTTTCGGGCTAAACATAGCACCATAGGACAAACGCACAGACTAGTCAATGTCATAAGACAGACCTTTGAGGAGAAGAAGTATTGTTCAGCTCTATTCATTGACATTTCTCAAGCTTTTGATAAAGTGTGGCACGACGGCTTGATGCACAAAATAAAGTTGAACTTGCCTGCAAATACCAAGCTTCTGGAAAGCTACTTACTTATATGGGCGGAAATTTGTTGTCAGAGAAGGTGATTTTATAAGCCCAACTCAACCTATCGAGGCAGGAGTTCCCCAAGGTAGCATACTTGGGCCTACTTTATATTTAATTTACGCCTCTGACATGCCAACGACATCTGGAATCCACACTTCAATTTTTGCTGACGACACAGCGTTTTTGAGCGTTCATGAAAACCACCAATAAGCTTCACGAAATTTACAGGAATTTATTTCAATATTAGAAAAATTGCTGAAGCTTTGGAAAATCAGGGTTAATGAACAAAAATGCACTCACGTTACATTCACACTGCGTAAGCAAACATGTGCGCATATCCAAATTAACAACTCACCTATTCCGCAGCACAATGAAGTAAAGTACCTTGGTATTCACCTGGACCGTAGGCTAACGTGGAAGTCTCACATTGAAGCAAAGATCACTCAGTTAAAACTAAAAGCAGCGCAGCTAAATTGGCTTATGGGCAGAAATTCGACACTGAAATTAGATTGCAATCTTTTGTTATACAACGCAATACTAAGGCCTATATGGCGCTACGGAATTCAGTTATGGGGCACCGCCTCAGCGTCAAACATTGAAAAAATCCAAAGGCGACAAAACAAAATTCTTCGAACGATTACTGCAGCTCCATGGTATGTAAAAATTCACGAACTCATAAAGATCTGAGTGTTCCGCTGGAAAAAGAGGAATTTTCTAAGTACGCGACAAGGTATGTCAGTAAACTGGAACTTCATCCAAACCCTCTTGCGCGTAATATACTTAATTTTGGCGGCCACAGTCGGTTGAGAAGAAGGGATACCGTAGCCACCATCAGAAAGTTCAATAGGTGATTCTACCGATATTGCTTCCGCATAATAGAACTTTTTGTCTAGCATTGGCTGGACGTAAGTAAAAAGCACATTATTTTTATATTTAGTATTAAGATTTGAATACTTGTTGTTAGTTCATTTTGAAGATTCAATAAATAAAAACGCTTAACAAAAAAAAAAAAGAAAAAAATGTATATACGTTACCGTAATTTAAAGTAACTTACTAATTTATGCTTAAAAACAGAAACCATTAGCATAAAGTTTTGCAAACAAGTTTGTAATGAGTTCCAGATTCTCGCTATTTTTACTTGAAAAAATCGCTCAGACAAGGGAGTACAGATGCTTGGAACAATGCCCTGAGGATAAGTAGTGTATCTAGTAAAATTAAACTTGGCATATAAATAGTAAATTCATACTGGTACGTTTTGTCCAAGTATGGCTCCACCCAGAAAGGTCAAAACCTTTTGATTTTCCCGTACTTCACAAGTATAACAGCATGACACACATCAATAATTTCACACCTGTACGATTTGTAGTAACGTCTATACGTCGCATTACTATCAGCATAGATCCGGATTGACCTGTATACCCTATAATACCTCAACCAGGAAGCTACTCTCATTATAGCTGTAATTTCAGCCTGCGTGGCGCTAAACTCATTACATAGCCTGAAACTGACCCTCCGCTGATATTGGGGGACATAGATGCCACCAATAACTCCCAGGTTTGACTTGGATCAAGCTGTAAAAACCTCGAACACATTCTCTTGGCGGCCTATTTGGTCCGCTACCAAGTAAGTGCTCGACAGAATTACGTATAATCTCTTATCAGGTAGTAGAGTTGGCGAACAGTAATCAAAGGTCCATTATCCTTCATTCTGTCGCTTCTTTCTAAACCGCACTGGCTTTTAGCCTGATCGCCGAGCACACGGACGACAGCAAAAAACACGTGTGATTAGCCTGAAACACAAAACACTACTCCAATGACGTTCATGTGTGTAGCAGCGGTTTATTGTGCTTTTAATATTTACTGGCTATGGACCTCGTGAAGTTTTTATAACTATGTAGATATGTACCCGAGATCACCAAAAATCATGCTTTTGCTTGATTAAACCACACATAAAAATTTATAATAAATAAAGTTCAAAACTGAGTAAAATCAACATCGTCTTGTACACATTTGGAATTCGCATTTGAAAAGCGAATGCTTCTATTTTCATTATAAATCACGCAAAAAAATTGTTTGTTTTAACGTTAAAATTGTTTGTTTTAACGTTAAAAAAACGGCTTCATGCTTGATGTCACTTCCATAGTGAGTTCTATGAACAAATTTAAGACATATGCGGAATATGTAAATATTTCATTTATTTCAGTTCTCTTGTTATATGTGGTACACCATTCCTAAATTCATATCTAAAAAATTTTAAAAACTGAAAGGTGTTGCCTCTTATAAAAAAGCTCCTATTGAATCCCCCAGTGTTTACACTCTTTTTAACACTGTATTTACACTGCATTTACACATGGAAGTAACTTACAGTAAATTCAGTTTACATATTATTATCTTATATAAACTTAGTGTTGTTTATACAGGCAGATGCAAGTTCATTTTTAAAATGTTGTCACATCGTAAAAATTTATTAAAAATTGCCTTACGCTTGTTTGATGAAAAATATTTGATTTAAAATAATATTTGATGGGAAAAATATGGATCAAGTATTGCCGTTTTGTCATTATTGAAAAACTTCAGAAAAACATATTTGCATGAAATAATGTTTTTTTTCCAAAAAGCATGGAATTTATGTTTAGTACTGCTATTGAAATATGTTCTTTCTTTATTTTCCTTTTTAGATAAATATGCTAAAAATCAGCTATGAACATTATTTTTATTTTAATAATTATATCAATTTGATTTAAAACTTATTTTCGGCAACACAGTGTGTGTATTTGTAAAAAGTTTGAATGTATTGACTTTTTCGATTTTGCACTTGCGTGTGTAAATGCTGGGTAGGTTAGGTTAAGTTACCCTGAATTTAGTCTCTGCGAGTAATCTCATGCGAGTGCTAAATATGTATTACCAACGAAAATTTCTTCGAAAAACTTTGAATTTCCTGCAATTTTCATTTCTATCTACACATGCGAGTGGGAGTTAATTTTAAAGTATTCGTCAGCACGTGAACTTCAAACAATTTGTTCCCTTCACATAAGACGTGTTCCACGAGATCTCGGACTAGTTCGGACTAATGAGAGTAAAAAGCAAATTGCTCTCCAAATTTGCAAATTTTACCCAAAACTGCTGGAACGCAAAAACCACAATTGTACATCTTGCAATAGTAGTGCGGCTTACTTTTTAGATTATAGTATATTTTAGAGATTTTAGACGCTTAAAACGCATAACATCTCATAAACAAAAGATTTGCATTATTGGCAACAGCTGTAAAATTAAAAGCGATGTAAAATTTTCAATAGATTTTTATAATGATATTTATAAAATTAAAAGCCAAATAACAATTGCATGTTCTATTTAAAACTTCTCAACATTATTTTTAGTTTGGGCAACCTTTAATTTGCTTTTAACTAATTTTTAAGCGAAAACTTTTTTCCAATTTGCAAATTTTCAGATTACATTTTCAGTTTCATATGTATGTAAACATAAAACAGCTGATTATTCAATTCTAGTCCGAACTTACCCAAAGATAAAGTTCGGGCTAATTTGTACAGGAAATAAAAAAATTACTCTCTCATTTTCCCTCAAAAGTGCACAAAAATTGTTACGTGGAACGCTTTTGGACTAGTTCGGACTGTTACGTTATTCACGTGGAACACACCTATATTTGGTTTCTATTTTAATTTATCTTTTCTTTATAAACTGCGAGTGCGAAAAATGTGAATGTGGTAGTAAAAAAATGTGAGTGTATTGAGTTTTCCGAGCTCTTCCTTACTCGCATGTCTAAACACTAGTTTAGGCAGGCAGGTCATTGGATACCCTGAAATAGCCTAGGTTTTCCAACTCACTTGGGTCCTGAAGCCGTTCCTTTTGTGATTGCCTGAAAAGTGGGATAGTGAAGTGATGAATAGAAGTTAGAGGAATATAGTGTGAGTGGAGGAGATGGATGAGCGAGGATGAAAAGGAAAGGCGGAAACGTTTTAGTGTAGCGTTTCATGCTCCTGTACTAGCCATCTGCTGCTTCTTATGAAAGAGGCTAGCGCGGTCGGTATGACCGAGAGCAGACATGATACCCTGTTGAAGCTTCGCTGGCCTAGGTATCTTAGACGATAATGCTCCAATGCCGAGCGTGTACCAAGGAGATGCTGATCGTCTTCTCCTATTCGTCGTCTTAGAAACTTCTGAAGAAGTCGTTATAGGGTAGTCCTAGTCTCCTGGCATGGTTTCCAAACGGGCAATATCCAGTGATGACTGCTAGTCACTCTCAGATGAGATCTGGGCAGTTTTAAAAGTAAAGTGTGGCAGCTTTACTTAAATTCCAAATATTATGGAAAGTGTTCCATAGAACAGCTGTTTGTTAGTCGAAAAATAGAAAAATTCTTAAAGAAAAATATTAACTGCCTGGCTTACGATTACATTTCGTTAACGTTCGCTAATGTTTTGTATTAAAAATAATTATTCAACTAACGGATATATCGGAGGTAGACAAGGCAAATGATGTAAGATCAGGGAAAAATAAAGCTTATAAACAGCATAGGAATACATCAAGTTATGTCATTTGACATAACTTGACGTGCTTTTTTCGGTCTTGGCTCTTCTGGACGCTTCCATTGGGATGATTGGGCTTTGGTTTCAATGTCATAGCCATACACCCATGATTCGACCTGAGCTGTTTAACATGTGACGCTGTTTTTGCTCAAAATTTAGTAAAAAAAATCGAAAAGCGCTTGATATCCATTTTTTTTTTTTTTTTTTTTTTTTTTTTTTTTTTTTTTTTTTTTTTTTTTTTTTTTGTAAATGCACTTAGCTATAGGACTGTGACCTTTAATACACAAATACTGCGCTCAGCACTAGCAATGAAAAATACACAAACAACTTCGTGTTTCATATTTTTTTCGCATGCTTTGTTGGTAAGTCTATGGTCAGACAGAACGATTTTAATTGCCGAACTTTTTAGCAATTTTCTTTTGGAATTGCTTTCTTGTCAACACACAAAAACTTTTTTCGGCAATTCTTGAGCAATTCTCTACCTTTTGCTTTATGCAATTTACATTGTATATGCACATACACATACACACATGAGAGAAAAGTAAGGAATTGCTGAGAATTGCCGAGTACCGGCAATTCTTTTTCCCTTCTTATTCCCCTCACCGAAAGCTTCTATAAAGTCAAGAATTGCCCAACTAAAGTTGCTGTGTGTGACCATACACATATAGAACTTTTGGGCATCACTGCACTAAACTAAACTTTTTATGTCAAAAACAAACTGAGAAACTGATTTTTTTTTTTTTTTTTTTTTTGAAATGGCTGATATTGTCGGCATATAATACATATAACAGACATTCGCTCCTTTATTGCAACATAGTCATATGTCAAAAAATAGCTTTTCGAGTTAACAATGCAGAATTGTTAACAGTACTAAAATTTATATTGTGCCAAAAATTTATTCAAATTGCTTTTAAACTGTGTCCTTTAGGAGATATTTCCTCAAAAAATTTGCTGAGACTTATAAGGATACTAAAAATTTTAAATGCGTTTTTCTCGAAACGAGCTTTTTTGCGATATGACTATGTTGCAATAAAGGGGCGAAATATTTTTTTTTTTTTTATATTGGACCAGTACTCAGGGGATGACCCCTACATATGCAGTGCAGTGATACGTACCAACATAACAGAAAAAAAAGCAAAAATCGAAAATACTTAACTCACGAAATTTGAAAATAACGGTTATTTTTTATCAAACCATGTATGTACACGTGTACATTGGAATTTAATTTTCCATTACATTTCTTAAGTAATTTATGCAAAATTCGTATGATTTGAAAGCTCTCAAATAAGCCTTTTTGGATATACGAAGATTTTATTTTCTAACTCGTTTGGAAGCAGGACAATTTTAAAGGCTTTGTGACACGGTTGTGAAAAAAATTTACATCAGTACCTGCCTTTGGGGCCTTATCTGATGATGCTAAGGTATAAGAAAACTTATTAGTCAGCGAAACCGGTATTTCTTATATCATAAGTCCCAATTTTCACGAGGCAATTTTAGTTGCGCAATCTTATCAAATTTCCTTTTAAAATTGCTTTTATGTTCAGACAGCAATTTTACTTGAGCAACTTTCGTTTCCTATTGCTTACACTTTCTTAATCTTGCATGTACTGCATTCTCAAATTTTCCATTTAATTTTCACTTCTTCTAAATTAATACCGCTGTGTATTTTTTGAAGTTGTTCACAATATTAAAAAAAAATTCAAATGGATTAAAATATTACAATTTCGCGCAAATATTACTTTCACCACAGACAACATATCACTACATAAAAAAACACAATTGAAAGAAAATTTCTGACATTACGAATGATAGCACAAAACGACTTTCCGAGTACAAGCAAGTCTGTACTCATTTTTACACTCCCCACTCTTTCCTCACTTATTTGTCCACAAACTCAAGAACTGCGCAACTAATGTTGCCTCGTGAAAATTGGAACTAAAGGGAAAAATCCCTTCGACCCGCCGAAGGCCGGCTAATCAAAAAAAAAATTTTTTAATTGATCCAATGTTTTTTATAAACATATCTTCGTTGTTTTTAACATTTCAGTATGGAACACTGACACTTATCTAAAAATTTTTGAAATACTGTATTTACTGTAAACACTGTAATTAAATGCTTTCAAATGATACCAATGTAATTTCATGTACAGGTATGTTAAAGCATAAGAGGTCCATAACTCTGATACTATGCATTTCCGCCAACTTTTTTACTTTACGTTTACTTCCTTTTAATTTTCTATCCCCTTTATATAGTTTTCCCAATTATTGGAGTGTGCTTTAACTGTACTTATTTTTTATTTTTTTCATTTCTGAGTATTGTGCGTAGATTTAAGCCAAATAAAATATTTTATTTCCTCATTCACTTGAAGATACAATAGTTCCCAAATTGCGAGATATTTCCGCAATAAAAATTAGAAAAAACGAAAGCGACAACATTTCTGCTTTTTTGTTTACATTTAGTTTCGTTACATGAAAATTGATATATAAACATATATTGCATATATTTATATAATTACACATGTATGTGTGCAAGATTTCACCTGAAGGCAGCAAGTACATACATATGTACATATATATAAATGCAAAATTCCTTCAGAAGAAAATTTTTACATTACTTTTTTCCTTTAGACACGTATGTATGTAAGTATATACGCACATTCTTATGTACATATATACACAAATTTTTCCTATTTAATAATTACCTTTATTTGGATGTTAGGAAAATAAGCTGGATCACTACTAATAGGAGTTGCGAGGCATGAATTTCTAAAAAAAAAACATGTATGAATGTAAATACGTTCAAATACATTCACTACAAACTTATTTAGCTGCATACAGACGTATGCATGCATATAATTACTTATGTATATGCATGCATATACATGTATGTACGTAAAATGTATACACATACCTATGTTTTTGCATTCGTACTGCCGCGGTATTTTGTAGTACTCGATTACAAGTCATGCAAATAGCTGAATGTTTACCATTTTCAACTTTTGGTATGAAACCGTATAATTCATAAGCACCACTAGTCTTACGTCCAGCTATTTTCATTTTGTCGTTATTTGCACTGTGAATCGCCTTCCTAGTTAATGTAGATATTTTACATCAGTTTTACAAAACATGAAAGTAAAATTTGTCTGAACAAGTTGACGCGTCAAGTAAAAATGGCGTATATAAAATGTCAAATAAGGACATACATATTTATGTTTGGTATGTGTAAATCAAGGCGATTTCAATCATTTTAATTCGCCTTGGTGTAAATGTAATTTTTACAAATAAGGAGTTGCCACATGTTTTATTATACTGCAGGTTAAAAAAATTGATATATGTCCGCTCATGATACAAAAAACATGTAGCCGCTTCGCTACAACCATGATACAAAAAACAAGGTAGCCGTTTCGCTACAACAATACAACAATAAAAAAACAACCAAGGCGAATTAATTATTAGGTGGATGCATTGGCGAATTCAGGCGAATTCAGTTAATATGGCGGCACTCTCTCTGTCAAGTTTTGTTTACCTTTTTCGACGCCATTTAAATTTTTGTACATGTTTTTTATCAACTACTTTTGACAGCTTAAGTGTGAATTCGCCATTTTACACAAACAAAATACCTGTTGTTTTTACTATTGTTGTATTGTTGTAGCGAAGCGGCTACCTTGTTTTTTGTATCATGAAAACAACAGGTATTTTGTTTGTGTAAAAAGGCGAATTCACACTTAAGCTGTCAAAAGTAGTTGATAGCGAACATGTAAAAAAATTTAAATGGCGCCGAAAAAGGTAAACAAAACTTGATAAAGAAAGTGCCGCCATATTAATCGAATTCGCCTGAATTCGCCGATGCATCCACCTAATAATGAATTCGCCTTGACCTGTTGTTTTTTTTCATGGTGCCGCCATATTAAACGAATTCGCCGATGCATCCACCCATGATACAAAAAAAAAGGTAGCCGCTTCGCTACAACAATAAAAAAAACAACAGGTATTTTTTGTGTAAAAATGCGAATTCACACTTACGCTGTCAAAAGTAGTTGATAAAGAAATGTACAAAAATTTAAATGGCGCCGAAAAACGTAAACAAAACTTGACAGAGAAAGTTCCGCCATATTAACCGAATTCGCCGATGCATCCACCTAATAATGAATTCGCCTTGGTAGTACTATTTTCCAAGGCGAATTAATTATTGTTTTTTGTATCATGCTATTTTCTTCTTAGATTATAGTATATTTTAGTGATTTTAGGCGCTTGTAGCATACAACATCATATGAAAAAATTTGCATTATTGGCAGCTGGGAAATTATAAGCAATGTAAAATTTTCAATAGATTTTTATAATGATATTTATAAAATTAATAACCAAATAATAATTGCATGTTCTGTTTCTACTTCACAATGTTATTTTTAGTTTGGACAACCGTTCATTTTGCTGTTAACTAATTTTTAAACAAAAACTTTTTTTCCGATTTGCAAATACTCTGATTACATTTTCAGTTTCATATGTATGTAAACAAAAAACAGCTGATTATTCAATTTTAGTCCAAAAATAATCCAGCGTGTTAAACTGTAATTTACTTGCGTATAAACAGGCAGCATATCAGTATAGATATTTAAGTAAAACTGTTTCTCTTGCTGTATAAAAAAATAAAGATGTTGCTCTTACTGTGGATAATGAAAAGGCATGCAACAGCCAATATAACAAACTATAATTCTAATAGTGAAACACAGGTTGGTGTCATAGAACAAAAAACCCGAGTTTTACTATTAAGGCCTCATTAGTTTTTACTTTCTGTTGCCGTTCTGTGACGTTCTTTTCTGTAGCAAATATTTTACGCTTCATTTTTCCGTAAAAATATTTAGCTGTTTTTACAGTAGGGCATAAATAAAAGAAAAACATTGGAATGAATAATAAAATATGTACATACATAAAAATTATATTGTGTGAAAAAACAAAAAACGAAATAAATTAATAACTTAGAAATGAGGATCAAACAGCCCACTTCTTTCTCACAATCTCCATAGTTTATGAGACTTCTTATGCAAAATAAAAAAAGTTTCCCCGCTAAAATAATATTCTTTTGATCATCCATAGTTGCTTAATTGATAAAAGTGTATTAACTTCCAATAATATATAATTGCAACCAATTTTTTAAGCTTTTGATGAATAAAATTATATACATATGAATAAAAAATTAACTTTTTCATATCAGAAAGGAGTAAGGCATATCTGACTGCCACTTACTGAGGGTCTCCACGCGCAATATACTTGGAAATAATTGTGTTCTCAGCTGTCAAGTTCTATAGATAACACCATATGTTCACGTGTGGACCGCAAACACCTTTGTTTGCAAATACATTGTGAAATAGTTGTTAACACTTTTTTTGAAGAAATAATGTTCAACATAAATTGTCAAATTTAGTTGTATTTTCTTCAAAATTTGTCGTTCGGGTATAAAAAAAAACAATAAATTTTATTTGTTTCCAAATTGACATTAATTTATTATGGTTATAAGTATATTGGACATGTAAGTTATATATTGAGACGTATTTTTTTATGTATGTATGTTCATAAATATCAGTGATTTTGACAGCTTATGTTGAAAGATAATTGCTCAGCAATATCTTCTAGCAATAATTGCTAAGCATGTGTTTGAACACATATTCGTGTGGTTCACACGCAAATATCTTGTGTCGGCAATCGATTTTGCCAGTTGCTACGGCAATAATTGCCCGTGTGGACGGGTAGTAAGCAGCCTTTGTGAAAATCAAGTTATTATAAAGCAAGCCACAGACTATGCGACTAGTTGTACGTGACCATTTGGTTATTAGATTGTAAAGTGTATGGGGTCGTCGTATGAAGTTGTGTCTCGGTTGTACGAAAGATTAAAAAGTTTTGATTTTTCGGTAGTTGTATCGACTGGTTATAAAATTTAGGAGCATGTTGTACAACTTTATTTTGATTTGCTATTATTTTATACACACAATTGTTGCATCTGCGGTCATATTTACTCAACAGAATTAAAAAAAAATGAAATTGTGAATTAATGACGCACAGTTTGTGTGCAAAACACACAACTCGGCAAGCCAACGTGTTGCAGCGACGATCGCATAGTCAATGGCATGGGTAATGACATTCGATTTCAGCTTATAGAATGTTATTTACAAATGCACTAAAAAAAGTACTTGCTGCCAACAGTTGTTATCAAAGTGATAGAACACACGAGCACAATTTTAGTTATTTTCAGCTCAAACGAGGCTAATTTATCTGCATTGTGTGTATTAATTTGATTGCTTGGCTGTGAATACGTATACATGGTAACATATATACGTATACACAGCATTGTGTATATTAATTATTTGTATTAATTTGATTGATTGGCTTATTTGTATTGGTTCTGTGCTGCTTGTGCGCGTATAAAGCTGTTTGAAAAAATCATGACGACAAAATATTACTCCCTTCACCCTATTCGCAACCAAGGCGAATTAATTATTAAGTGGATGCATCGGCGAATTCAGGCGAATTCGATTAATATGGCGGCACTTTCGCTGTCAAGTTTTGTTTACCTTTTTCGGCGCCATTTAAATTTTTTTACATGTTCGTTATCAACTACTTGTGACAGCTTAAGTGTGAATTCGCCTTTTTACACAAACAAAATGCCTGTTGTTTTTTTTATTGTTGCATTGTTGTAGCGAAGCGGCTACCTTGTTTTTTGTATCATGTTCGCAACCAAGCTGTCAGAACAACTCAAGGCGAATTAATTATTAATTATTTTTTGTATCATGGAACAACTGTTCTTGTGTGCTATTGTGAAATAACAGACGAGAACAATTGTCCTGCAGCTTGTTGTCGAACGGAGGGATGAAAGTGATATATTGTCGGCATAATTTTTTCAACTAGCTTTATGCAGGCACAAGCAGAACAAACCAATACAAGCCAAGCAATCAAATGTATATAAAAACACGAGTACATACACAATGCTGTGTATACGTTTCGTCTGAACAAAAAAATTTTCAGACTAAAAATTGTTCTCGTCTGTTATTGCACGATGAAGAACCAGGCCATGGTACAATAATATAACAGGTAAAAGCGGAACTACAACAAGCCAACAATAAAAAAACAACATGACTTTTTATTGTTGCTTTGTGTTGATAACTGTCAAGGAAAATAAAAAAACAAACGTATATTTTTCTTCGTGTTTTTATTTTGCAAAGAATTTTTCCATATGTTTTTGCATTTAAAACTCGTGCAATAAATTAAATATATTAATAAAGATCAAGAAAAAGCTGTGTGTTGTGTTTGAAGCTGTTTTTGTGTTTAAAAAATATTATTGAAACATTTTTTTTCATAAACTTTTTCAATTTGTAAACAATAATAAAAAATGTGTGTGTATGTGTGCACTTTTGTTATCACAGAAAAAAAATGTTGGCCACAGTTTCGACACTACCTATATATTATTGTGCCATGAACCAGGCCTATGAATTAAAAAAAAATTGGAGCTCTGCAATATATGTATGTAATCTGTGAATATGTAATGGCCTTCATCAAGGTGGAATATTTAGGCCCAGTTTTTGCGTATTTAAATACAAAATTAGTTAATTTTCATTTAAATTTAAGTTATATATAAATGCTAGTTCAGTTTATCACTATTAAATGCGATGAAAGTGTGGCAGCTCTACTTTAATTCAAAATATTATGGAAAGTATTCCATAGAACAGCTGTTTGTAAGAAAAATATTAAATTTATTAATGACATAGAAAAACTTAATTTTATTTTACGCTGAGTTATTTTTAATAAATTATTATACTGTGCTGTTGTTTAGTGCAAAATTAGCAACTCATTTTCGAATATCTTCTGCAGGCAATAGCTCGTATGTATGTTTTGTTTACCTTTTTTGCACTAATACAAATGCAAGCACACAAAACCCATATGGACTATGAGAAAAACTTAAATGAAGAAGTTTGGGCATTTAAGTTTAGTACAAATTTGTAAAGAAAAACTGATTTTCGTATTTAAATGGAACTTAAAGCTAAATAACATTTAAATACGAACTCAAAAACTGGACCTTAGTTTATTATTTAGACAAGCAGTGCTGACAATTTTTCGTAAACGAATAAAATGGAAAGCGCCA
The DNA here is from genome assembly GCA_914767995.1 of Thecocarcelia acutangulata. Classification (NCBI taxonomy): domain Eukaryota; kingdom Metazoa; phylum Arthropoda; class Insecta; order Diptera; family Tachinidae; genus Thecocarcelia; species Thecocarcelia acutangulata. Next base: position 104,722,911 of record OU612094.1, on the reverse strand, counting down.
GTTTTTATTTGTGACTACTTTAAGTCGAATACAATTACTCGACTCATTCTTAGTACTTAACAACACTAATCATCTCTTTTATTTTTTACACGAATACAAAAATATTTATTCGAATTATCGAACGAAAATTATCACGATATTTCGAAGGTTTGAAGCGATTATAATTATTCGGCATTTACATACATACATACATATTTGTAGATCCGTTGTTTAAATAATCGTATTTAACTTATAAAATGAGTGATAACGATGATTCGATGAAGGATGGGGCTACACGTAAACGTGGAAGTCTGGTTTGGCAATATTTTGAGAAACTTAGTAGCGTCCGTGTCAAGTGTCGTATTTGCCAGCATGAACAACGTTATATGGGTAATACTGCCAATGCTTTAAGACACCTAAAAGTTAAACATGATATTGACGTCAGGCCAATAGGTTTATCTGACCCGGAAAATGTCAAGCGTATGAAAGCTTTGGCTCCTTTCGGTGTACCACCATTTGAACCGAAAGTATCGACCGTAAATATTAAAAATGAATGCAATTTTTACGATGACGAAGAACAACACAACGAAAACGGGGAGAAGGATAACGATGAAAGCTTTATAAAATCTAATCGTAACCGTCGTACTTTGAATCATGTTGACAATGCGAATGACGTTGATCCATACGGTAACGAAGAGGTAAATTCGTGCAATTAGTTAGCGATTTGTTTAGCTTAAAGGTAGTTTATTTTTATTTATTAGCCGTTAGTCGATTTTATCGATACTGACAACAATTACAATAACAAAGATGATGAAGATGAGTTATTAAATCCATATCAAAACTCCAAGAGAAACTCAAACCGAAAACGGTCTTCATTAGAAGATGAACGTATAAAAGCTGAAATTGAATATTTTCGGGAAAAAGCGGCGTATTTTCGAATTCAAAAGCACTTAACTGCGCTGCAAGCAAAAAAGGTGAAATTTGAGTTGGAGCAATTATATGCAAAATAAATTTAAATATATGTAATTGATATATATGTACTTACATACATATGTAAATAGGTATGTGCATACATGTTCGTTTTTAGTAACTAATTTAACAATGGCATATATGTAGGTATAAATAAATTTGCAATAAGTTATCTTAAATATCTTTTGCGTTTCTTGTTGTATTTTTTTGTTTTGACGAGGTGTATTTGTGTAAAAAATATTAGACACACTTCAAAATTAAAATTCGGGACTAGCGACATGCTGATGCCTATACGAGTAAGAGAACAAAGTAAAACTACCAATTATTCGATGCCAATTCTATACAAAAACTTCTAAAATAAACATAAATGTTTCGTGAACTGAATATTAATATCGTAGTTTAATAACAGTAAAAAATTATAAATAGCTTGTTTTCTATGTTTCCCAGCTATCTATATGTCAACATTTCATAGGAACTACCCTAATCATCAGTAGACTTTGGAAATTTTTGAAAGATATTCTCAAACATTCAACTTTATATCCCAACAATCCAAATAAATTGCTGAAAATTTAAAAAGAAAAATGCTCTAATAATATCCGCCAAAACACAAAAAACAAGCTTTTCTATTTATAAACGTCTCTAACATTTCTTTGCACCTTTCAAACAAATGAACAACCGTTGGTTGCTACGATTTGCTTTTTGAAAGTATCGAAAAGCAGAGAACAAAAATTCAAACAATTAAGTTTTTTATTCGCTATTTAAGCTTCTAACATTTATACCAGTAAAAAATTATAAATAGCTTGTTTTCTATGATCATAGAAAACAAGCTATTTATAATTTTTTACTGGTATAAATGTTAGAAGCTTAAATAGCGAATAAAAAACTTAATTGTTTGTAGTTTAATAACTATATTCTTTCACTGTTCTATATATGTAAGTACATATGCTTATAGTTCTTAACATTCATATTACATATGTACATAGATAATAAGTAATAAAACGAATACTCAATTAAATTATCTAGATTTTTGCAAATTGAGATTAGTTTTTTTATTAGACGTTACACTTCTTATTTTCAAAATATTTCGGTAACAATTTATTGGAAAATATTTTCCTGAAGATGCTGCAAATTCCTCAGATAATTAAACAAAACCAAGATCAAAAAATATGTATGTATTTAATCAAAAATATAATATTTATTAAAATGTATCAAGTTGTCAAACACGTTATTTATATTTTTTTCAGTTCAAATGTAACAAAATTTTACTTTTTTATGATTATACCATCATCTCCAGGAGCCACACAGCAATTATATTATAACTTTATTTAAACATTAAGATGTACTTAAACATATTTATAAAATTATTTTTTTTACATGCCATGCATACACATGACAATCTTAAATTTAATTTTTATTCGAAATAAACTCATCGATTTCAAGCTTAATTTTCCTGGCTTGGAGAGCTGTAAAATGTTTTTGAATTCGAAAATAAGCAGCTTTTTCCCGATAGTATGCTGTTTCTGCTAAAATTCGGTTTTCTTCCAACTTTTCTTTCCTCGCCGATTTTTGGTCTTGTTTCTTTTTATCATCGTTGTATATACAATCTTCTTGCAACTCTTGGTAAAATATACTACTATCGTTCTTAAAACTCTAGAATTGTTGATAAATTTAAAATTTCATGATTTATTCGTATATGTACACATGTTCCCATAAAAATAATACAAACCATTTGATTCTTATCATCGTTAGTGTAAGGATCAGCGGTGTCCGAGGAATCACTCGCTACTGATGTCTTGCGCACAACGATAGGTTTTTGTTCGTTGTCGCTTGAAGCCGTTGCAGAAGATGTCATACTCATTAATTCTTTAATAAGCACTTGATTCTGCGGATCCCGTTGTCCTTTTAGTGTTGCATCCAATGCGTGTCGGGCTTTTAGATGTCGCAGAATGTTTCCAGTAGTTCCTTGATAATTTTGTTCGTGTTTACATAAACGACATTGCACCCGCTCTCGACTTATTTTTTGAAAGAAGTTCCATACAAGACTACGCTTTTTTGTTTTGATAGTTGCATTGTTAGAATCACTGCGGTTTGGGTTATCCACAAACTTGAATTTGCTATTTTCCATAAATAACGACTAGACAAACATATAGTTTCAGTTTAAAATTAAATTTTATTGTCGTTGAAAAGAATTTAAATAAAGATTATTCGTATAATTCTTTAGGGTTAATGTTAAATTTTACTGTGAAAAATCCGGTTTTCCTTTTATAGTGATGTTTGCTTGAAGTAAGTAATCAGCCGTTCAAGTAAAACAGAACGAGTACCCGCCTTCGATGTGTAAGCATTAAGATTAAGTACCAGTTCACGAATAACGAAGCTGTTCTTTCGTTCGCACATATACAATCAAAACAAAAACAACATTCAGCAATTTGCTATTGGTTGATATGTAATTGTGCAAACGAACGAACAACTTCGTTATCCGCGAAATGGCAATAATTATTTCAACATAATTTTGTCATGACAATCATACTATTATACTTGTCTGGAAAGAATGTCGTCATTTCATAGGAGCTAGCCTAATCATAAGTAGACTTGGAAACCTCTGAAAGATATTCTAAAATATTCAACTTTATATCACTGATGTCCACTTCATAGCACAATTGTGCTAAACAACTCACACGTATTTGTTATGCTCTTTCATTTAGTCATCGTTGAGTTAGCGATGAAAACACATGCGACGGATGATTATAACTTTTTTTCAGGAATTCATGTCCAACAAACACGAGCATTTCATTTGAAAACAACGAAGCAAAGTAAAAAATTGTGTGTGTTTACATTGCATGTGCATACACATTCTTATTTTATTTAATGTTCACTAAGCCAGCGTCGAGTAAACACATATTCTTAGCGGTTCGTTGAATTTTTTTTATTAAAATAAAATGAGATGCGAGAAGTATTTTATGATAAGCAATGCTTTTAATAATGTTCAATGCCTTTTATGTTACAAAACATTTAAGGAAGAAAATGAATATGTTTTAAAAAGACATTTTAATTTATTTCATTATGAAGTTAATAAAATTAATGATAGAGAAAGGGAAGAGCTGTTTAATGAAAAAAAAAGTTCTTTTCTTTCAATATTAAATATTTTTTGTATTTTAAAAGAGAACTTCATAAGAACGTCTTATATCAATTCTTATATTACGATTAATTTAATTTTGATCTACTGAACTCTGTTTTTTTTATTTTCATTTCAAAACTAAAATACATATCCTCCATTTCTTTAAATTTATCAGTTTGAGAATGAACAAACTTTCAAATTAATTTTTAAAATATATTATAGGATTTTCTTTTTTATACGTTTAACGTTATGTTTGCTGGGTAGCTCTCGCACCAACACAACTGTATTTTCATTTTTGGACACCACTGTTTTATATCCCAATATTCCATATAAAATATCGAGAATTTAAAAAGTAAAATGTTTTAAAACTAATAACCATTGATTGACTCAATATTTCCGCAATTTATGAACCGATCTTTTTTTTCAGAGGATTCCTAAAGAATCTGCCAAAGTGTCCGCCTGAAAAATAAATTCTTGAGAAACTGTCATTTATGAACAGATTTCCAATACTCTTTCTTCTTTAAAAATACAATGAAAATTAGGGCTTCGGAATGACCAAATGTCTGTCCAAAAATTTATTTTTGTGTAGCTATATATATATATATATATATATATATATATATATATATATATATATATATATATATATATATATATATATATATATATATATATATATATATATATATATATATATATATATATATATATATATATATATATATATATATATATATATATATATATATATATATATATATATATATATATATATATATATATATATATATATATATATATATATATATATATGTGTGGCTACAGATGTTGAATAGTTGTTGAAATATCAATAACATTTTCTTTTTGCCATGACTGTAAGCTGACATTTACAGTGTTGCTATTTTATAATTTATAAATTCGCCGCGTTTGCTATGCTGTGCTGCAGGCATACTTAACAGGTGAAATTGAATGTCATTTTCTATATTATTCACAATTAGGCGTCAAAATTTTAAGAGTAAAGTTGTGAATTTGACGTTTTATAATGGATAAACAAAAATAAAATACATACGTACATGACAGTTTAGTCGAGTTTCAATGTGGTGATAAGTTTACCTGGTATGAATTTTGTCTGGCTTTACATTCTTTGATATTCTAAAAATACCGATTTCCTTAGCGTATCTATCTCGCGATATTCGTAAAATTAACAACTACTCACAGTGCTAAAAACTATAATTGGTATTTTAAGCGTTTTGAGCTGATTACTCATATATGTTTCATTAAATTAACGTAAAATATTCAATGTTAAATACCGATTATTCAATAACAAATCAAAACAAAACCGTTGTTCCATAATAACAAATAAATGGAAGAATATCATATTCAGGACAATGAAGATGCATTGATTGAAACTGATTACGAAGTAAGCGAAATATACGAGGGCAGTCTAGACTCTAGTAACATTGAAAGTGTCGATATCGATACATTCCCGCAGAACCATTTAGAATATTATTCGGATATAAAATCGTTCCCAAAAACATGTTTAAAAGATCAAACAAAACGTAGATATAGTTTTGTGTGGCAATATTTTAAGCCAGTTCAAGGTACTCGCCAGCTTCAGTGTCTGCTGTGTCAATCGTGTGTTGGCAGCCAGACCAGCAATTTAGCCAGACATTTGTCTTCCACACATGATATAAACAAGCAGAGAGATGTAAGTTGTTTTTGGTATACATTTACCTGTAATTTTGTCTATATATAAAATCAACAATCATTTTCCAATAAGCGTTTAGAAAGTTTAATTCGGAAACATCCAAGTCGCAGTTTTATTTGGAAATATTGTACCAAGGAAGACTCGAAGCACGCACGTTGCCATTTGTGCAACAAAGTTTTATACTTTGGTGGAGGTAATACAGCTAATATTACAAAACATTTAAGACGGTTACATTCTGATTTGATAAAGGAAAATAAGGTAAATATAAACTTAAAAAAAAATGTACAAAATTTTGTGTTTTTAAAGTTTATGCTTTAATATGGTTAATAACTCATCAGCATACACATATATTTCGTAAATATAACGTCAATAAGATTTTTGATTAATAAAGCACAATATTTTTAGAGGAGTTAAGATTCATATGTATTAATTTAGTAGAGTTAAATAGTAGTGCTTGCTCCCGACAGCATTTTTAAAATACAAACAAAAATATTTTTGGGCTGTAATAGTTTCTTGGCTATTCGCAATGTTTGCGAACTTTAAACGTAATTTAAATGTTTACCCACACAAAGGGAAGTGATACGGACTCACGTGAACTACGGTACACTTGGGGATCTAGCGGCCTATCTCTATGGGAACCTTGATTTTTTGAAATATAAAATTTTGGTAAAATGCTTTTTTGCAGGTGATTTCCTGCTCCACATATACTAACGGTGAATAGTAGCAAATATTTAAACAACTCAGACTGTATTAGTAATTTAATAGGTACAACCTGAATTAAATTATTGTCTACGAAAAAAAAGAATTCAAATGAATTTAGAAATTATTTCGTTAAGCCAAAAGCTTATGAACATAAAGGCTTAATTTTTGCAAATATATATTGTTTAATTCGCTATATTTGGATTTCCTTTTAACCATCGGTAATGAGCGAACTTGAAATATTTGAATGCAAAAAGAATTGAAATTTTGCTGGCTTTACAACATGTCGTAACATCAAAATTCCCATCTAGCTTATTCGAGCAAATTAAATTTTCTTGATCTACTAGGAATCCTGTTTTAGTGCTACCTAGAATATCAAATTCCACGTTTTAACGATCTTTTATGGTAAGAGCTTCTAAACATTGGAATAATTTGCTAGTAAATTTAAGGAAATTTAATTTTCCCAGGGCAACTTTTAAGCATCTTTTACTTAATTCTGCATTTTAGCCTTAAATTGTTCAATTATTTGCTAGTAAATTTAAGGAAATTTAATTTTCCCAGGGCAACTTTTAAGCATCTTTTACTTAATTCTGCATTTTAGCCTTAAATTGTTCAATTATATTTTCACATTTATTATTTATTTATTTAGTAACTATACAGTTGCAAAAGTTTTTTACAATTATATTGCACAACTATCGTTTGTACTTACATATACTTATTTTTTTTTTCTTTAGTATTAAATTGTGTTATTTTTTTTTTAAATAATAAAAAAATACAAACAAACAATTTTCTATTGATTATATTTATAATACGCTTTTGGCTTAATGAAAAAATTTCTAAATTCACTCGAATTCGTAGACAATAACATAATTCGAGGTATGTTAAACGATCAATACGGTTTGAGTTGGTTAAATACTTGCTACTATTCACCGTTAGGATTTGTGGAGCAGGAAGTCGCCTGCGTAAACAGCATATTGAAAACATTTTATGTTTCAAAAATTCAAGGTTCCCATAAATATTTTATTACTTTTTTTTGTCTTTCTTCTTTTACAATTTTTGTTTTTAATGGATTTAAGTCTAGTTTTAAGTACACCTTTAAATAAATTTTCAAAAATGTTTTGTCGGGATCAAGCACTACTCTTTAATTTTAACTCATACTCTACTAGAAGTTAATAAGTTTGTTACTGTTAAACATTTATTAAAACAAAACATCTTCATAAAAATTTAAATGAATTTGAAATGTATTTTAATTTAAAAATTCCATACAAAATTTTATTAAAATTCATTTGTAAAATATGTATGCCCATAATATAATTATTATAGTTTTCGGGTATGTTCTTGATTCTACTTTGAAGTGAAAATAGTTTGAAATCACTTCAATTTCAAGCTTCGGTGTTCTACATTCTACTCTTTACTTTTCATTTGTGTTTTGTTTTCGAATATTAATTTGTAGTGAATTGTCTGGTTCTTGAAACTACTTTTACACAAAAAGTAGTAGTTTGAAAACGATTTTTAATTTCATTGTGAAAATGAAAACTTTTACCGAAAAACTGAGTATAATTACAATCCCAATGAAATAAGAGGGTTAGATGACGAAATATTTATTTGAGATACAATTGTACATATATTTATAGATAAAATAAGGAAAATATATAAAAAACTATTTCTAATTCTTTTATTAACTAAAGTCGATTGGCGATATCATCTCTTATTACAGCGGTTACGGAATCACTAACGCATGTGAATCATCGTCATCATTTTCATGTCTTGAATTTACATCCACAGGCTATTCCACATTTTTGCATAAAATTGCACTTAAAAATTTCGGTCATCGTTGTTGACAGAGAATTTGATAAACCTAACTAAATTTTACTCTTATAAAAAACGAGCATTAGATTAAAAATTTTGCACGTCGTTTTTTGGGCAAAAGGCATATCGCAAAAAAATAAAAAAATAAAATGAAAATATGGTTCTTTTCAGTAATAGTTGATATAAAAAGACAAATAAAACTGAAAACGTGGTTCGTGCCAGTACTAGTTGTTTGAACCTTTATCCAAGTTTTATTTTCGAAGTTCAGTTCGAACGAAAGAATAAAACACCCAAACTACTACTTTTTCAGAACAACAAAAATGAAAAGTTTACTTTTCAAATCATTTTTTATTTTAATTCCACTACTTTTCTAGAACATGCCGGTTTTTTTTTTGTAGTTGGTTTTTAACACTTGTTTTCTTTATATATGTATGTTTGTTTCAAAGTCTCAAATAAACTTAAACTTACAAACACAAACGGAAAAATTTTAAATAAATGTATATTATGTTTTTTCAGAATCCTCAAGACTTTTCTAAGATGGATGCTGAAACAATACAAGCAACTGCTTCACTCTCTAGTACAACACCTTATGAAGAAGATCATAATGGGGGTCGATCTAGCGTAGATATAACATCAAGCGAGCGCAAAGAACGCCGTGGGGCTAGTTATGTTTGGAGTTATGTGGAAAAACTCTCACGGCATACGATACGTTGCAAATTATGTACCAAAGTCATGTCTTTCCATGGTACAGCCAATGTCATAACACATTTACAGCGTCGCCATAACGTACTTGGAGAACCTGGGTCGCAATTAAACCAAATGGTTAATGCCAAAACGGAATCACTCAGTGAGTTGGAAAATCAAGATGAGTATGATAATACGGAATATACAGGAAAAAAATTTGGTCGAAAATCTCTTAGCACGGCTAGTGTAGTTTGGAAGTTTTGCACACGTATCAGTCAAGATCAAGTTAGATGTTGCTTTTGTAAGAAAAATCTATCCTATCAGGGTACCTCGAACTTGCAACGTCACTTGCACCGTATGCATGGTGTCATAACACATGGACGTATTAGTAAGGCGACCGAAGAATATGTTGCTATTAAAGAAGATAATTTTAAGTTGCCAGCGAATATTGATTTTATTTGGCAGTTTTGTTCTCAGTTAGAAGATCAGCGTACTAAGTGTAATATGTGTGAAGCGCTTTTCGAAACGAAAGACATTGAAACAATAGTGAAACATCTAGCCATGGTGCATGCAGTGGAGACAAATCAAAATATCAATGGAGACAATAAATTTGTTATAAGAACAAGAAAACGTAACAGGCATGTCGATTTTGTAAGTATTATATCTAGTTATTCATTTTGCCAGAAATTTTGATATGAAAACCGTGCATTTTACAGGAAACTGACGATGAGGATGACTATGATACAAAGTGGAGTAAACTAGATGATTCAGTAGACCAGCATTTGCCTGCTCATTTCGATGAAACAAATATTAAAAAAGATGATTCTTTGTACGATGATATTATAGAAGAAGATCCTCACAATTATGACGAAGAACCGTTTGATCCAAGTGTAAGTTTATTAGTGTAAAGAAAAGTTATAGGAAATCAATAATAAGAATTATTTATTAAGTTAATGCAAGATATGCCAGAAGCTAATCCGTTGTCACCCCATTCATCACATGCTGACTCGCCGCACCAACAAACGTCGTCTGCTATACAATATCAAACTCAACAACCACAATTACAACAGCCAAATAGTTTACTTCCACCTTTAGAATCAAAAGTCCTGCTCAAGTTGCAAGAAGATCGTTTGCGTATGGAAACCGACTATTTTCGTGAAAAAGCTGGTTTCTACCGTATGCAAAAATATTTAACAGCATTACAAGCGAAGAAAGTACGAATTGAATTAGAACGTTTAAGTCGTGGTGAAGCAACAATAGATCTTAACACTGCCTATGCTGTGGAAGTAATACCAGAACATCAAATGGCGTCACAACAGCAATAAAGCTGGTCGTTTCCCAATTTTTGATTTTTCAAATAATTTTGTATAGCTTGGAAATTGCATACCTATATAGTTAATTTTAATAACCATATTAAGAAGGTGAATAATTAAATATTTGTATAATGAAGGTAGGTAATAAATATATAATAATAAGAAAGAAAATATAAACAAACATTGGTGTTATTTTTTGCGTTTCTGCTATATCTGCACGAAATTATATTAAATAGATACCAGTTTTGTTTTCAAACGAAAGTTGGTTACTTAGCTTGTTTTTGTGCAACTATTAAATCTAAAAATATGGCAATTTTTTTTGTGTTTGGGCTGTGTATTTTTCGAGATTTCATAAGTGCCATGCTATTTTTGAAAGATTGTTCTTTTAAAAGACGATAAGAATTGAAAGAAAACATTTTAATAATAATTTTCGAAACAAAAGGGATGGTGTACTATTTTCAACAACTTTTTTGCAACCAGTGCCCATCAGTTTGTTACCTCCCGTCTAGATTAGCAATAAATATGTTAACATTTATTGCTGCTAACGTCAAAATTGTGTTATTGCCTGTGAAGATAGCTTATTGCTAGTGGTTGCAATTATTGCTGCAATAATTGTCAATGAATTTTCGTTAACAATTATTGCAGACAAAAAATTTATTGTCATTTGAGTTTAATATTAAAGACTTTTTGAAACATTCTGCTTGCGAATAATTTTAGTAAATTTTTCTTTTGCAAAAATTATTAATTTAATTCTTATTACTTAAAGTAAAGTGGGGTAGTCGTAAAACGGTTGTCATAGGCGTGATCAAATGGATCATGGGGAGGGAAAAGTACATCCTTAAATCTAACCACCCTATATTTAGAGTTTAACTTTCAATTGAATCATTTTCTAAAATCTCTTCATATATGTCACTTAATTGCTCTAGCTTTGAATTTTTTATGTGACATTTTTACTTTTGTATTGACGTGTCTTTTTTTCCTATGCTTACGGGGTGATAAATCCTGGCTCAACAACCACTCCACTGAGGGCCGAGGTAGCCTTTTACATTATGAATTTGCATGCCATTGATTCTGATATTTGGTGTAATGAAATCTTTAAAACCTGGACTTAATATTGTTGAAAACAAAGTATGCAATGAAAGTAATTAGCTATCCTATAAAAGTCTGACCGACTTTAAAAAATCGCTTCAAAATGAGGTTGTAGTGCCACACTATTATACAAGAATGATTGTAATAATTTATATATGTACATAGTAAAATAATTAAAAACTATTAATGTCACATTTATTAAACTCGCACATTTTTACGTAACACACGTTCATCGTCCAGAACTCATCCATTTGTGGTCGATTGCCCGGGGAAGCGTACTACGCATTACAGAGAGAACTCGTTTTTCAGCCGTACGCTTCGTCTGTGGAATAAGTTGCCTGCAGACGTGTTTCCTGTCTGTTATACCGTTGGAAAGTTCAAGTCAAATGTTCACAAACACTACTCCCTCTTTCCCTCTCCTCACAATCTATTTTCCTAGTTCCGGTACAATGGACTGCATATGTAGGGGTCATCACCTGAGAACCGGTCCAAGAAAAAAAATTTAACATTTTTCAATTTATTTCTCAACGCACATAAGGTTTCACAATAAATACGACTCTGATCCCATAGAAAAATGTTTAAATCGCATTTTTAAAAAATGCCTCACACAATTGTATTATTAGTACACACTAGCATACATTTTCAGCACACATGTAATATTTGGCAGGTCACATGATTGTGTGGGATAGTGAATTGCGGCCTTAAGAATTTACCTTCAAATTTCGTTATTGTGTATACCCACTAATTAAGGAACAAATAAACTATATAAACTGCCTGGCAAACTTTCCAAAATTTTACATTTGTGCAAACATTTTGCGCTATTTGGGACTTACGTGTATACTGGAACAGCTATTTCATTTAATCATGCAATATATTTTCAGGTTCTCATGGCTAGTCCCGAGGAGAGGATAGAGTTTTAAAGTCAGCCTACATATTAACAGGGGTGTTGTGCGACCCCTGTCCATCTGTTTTTGGTTGCTCTCGGGAGTTGAGAGACTGTATTTATACGAAGCTTTGCTGATACCTGTGCGCCTTAGCAAATAGACTGCGCCCCGAAACACGTTACAAGGGGTTGTGACGTCGAGGTACCCCCTTTCCCCAATACTCATTGGAACAATATGGACATTTCTCCAGCGAACACAAATCAAAGCGTTGACGACCAAGCACACGGACAAAGACAAACAAAACGCGAAGAGTGGGGTCATCAGGACACGGACTGTAACGCGCATTAGGTGGCTTGGGAAAACCCAACAACCCCAAATGCGAAACGGCGTCCTCGAAAGGGGAAATCAACCTTGACTATGGGGTACCTCTGTCTTTTCAACAATATACCTCAGGTACTCTTAAGGTCCGTGCATCGGAATCATATTTTTTTTCGGGCGCTGTCGGTGCTAAATCTGGCACGGCAGCTATCCAAGTGCCTGCTATTAATAAGATGATTACGAGCAAGTTCTCGGATCATTTAATTCTACCTCCACCCGAACAAGTTTTTGGGGCCCCGAACTGGTAGAAATCTGGGGAATGTTGACAAGGGAACAGCGAACCAGTTTTCGGGTGGCCGGGCTACAACCCAGGTCTCGCGTGGAAGGGAAAGCAAGAGAACCGTGAAATTGTTTTCAGGTGCCTACGCTGTACCTTCGACTGAAGCGATAAGATCTCAAAGGCGCACCAATCGAGCGATACGGGCTTATATGTAACGGCGAGCTGCGTAAAAGATTTTCGACGAGCTGGTGTAAACTCCAACCAAAGCCTTGACGGCTGTAAAAGGAGTCCCGCCTCCTCACATCCAATAATATGATAAGCTGCAACGTTCTGAAGAGGAAGCTATGTTGCAGGGTCAACAACACGCTAGTAGGCGCCTGAGACCCCAAATTTCACTGGATAGGTCGTTCAGCGAGGTGACGAAAGACCATCTTCTGATGGATGTCATTGGCAGTGACAACACAGATCTCGCTAAAACCCATTAAAGTGGACTATAGTAAATCGAGAAATTATGGGGATAAATGCGATCAGTAGAGTTCTGAGGGACAATCCGGGTGCATACACCAGATGCGAGGAGGCTGGCTGGTATCGTCAGTGCATAGAACTCATGGCTTGTACACATGTGCGATTGGCCTTCTTACTTAAACAGGTGATCGCTCTTGGGAACTGGCCTATCGCAGACGTTTGACGGCAGACTAGATCCATCGCCTGGATATCAAACATCTCCTCTCCGGGCCAGAAAAGGGAAGATGTATATATGTATCGAGTATACAGGGGGACGACAAAAGCGGCCTGTTTCCGGAGGACAGTCAACGTCACGGTGGTGGATAAAACAGATAATGGTGGACGGCCATCTGGAAGACAGGCACTTGCCTGTTTGTCTCCAGCTATATAGCACATGACAGCGACTCTCCATTAATTAGGGCTCGCCAGGTCGTTCAAATAGCTGGAAAGATAAACCAGTCTATAGTTATAGGGACAGATTCCAATGCGCACCTTCTGGTGTGGGGCAGCTCCGATACTAACGCAAGGGGTGAGCCAATTTTTGAATTCATACTTTGTAACAGAAGATGTTATGAATGTTGGTACAGAGCCTACCTTTATTGTGGTAAATAGAAAAGAGGTTCTGCATATTACTCTAGTTAGCACTAAGCATTTGGATTTGATTAGAGGTTGAAGGATATCAGAATACGGCTCATTCTCTAATCATAGGTATATTGAATTCGAGATAGGAATTCAAGAGTTGGAAGTAATGCCCAGAACAAATAGGAGGAAGAAAAGTTGGGAGGTGCAGGGTAGAATCCTCTCTGATCTTTCGGATCCTCCAACCATACATGATTGTGGGGATACTAAGAGGGCTGTGGAGGTATTAATGAGGTCTTTAGAAGCTGTCATCTCAAGTTCCTGCTGGCCTAGTTTGTCGGGTAAGAGTAAGCCCCCAAGGCGGAATTTAGATATAGCGAAGGCTCGAAAATAGTCTCGTAGACTTTTTAATGAACCAGAAAGAAAAGTCGCGGTAAAAAGTATCGGTGAATAAATTTAAGAATTTGATAAGGAATGCGAATCGGAGTTCTGCAATGGTGTAGAAGGAGCCTCTGAGACCAGTAGGCTTCAAAAAATCCTATCCTTAAAATGTAGGAAAGGTCTAAAAGGATGCAGAAAAATACGTAAGAAGTATCTAGAACAACAAATGAAAAGTTGATAGAGATCTCTGAGGCTGTAGCGTTTTCTGACTTAGAGAGAGATATCAGCGAAAAATTTCATGCTTTAGAAACCGATGTCGACCAGAAGCAGCGTAGCTTGGAAACCAAAGTGTATAGCCTACAACTACAAGAGGCATCATTGCACAAATCATCCCAGAAGCTGAAAACAGAATAAAAGCGTCCACTTTTGATGGTAGTCTTCCATTTAATTTCTTTATATACCAGTTCGAAAAAGTGGCGTACCTTAATGGCTGGGGCAATGACGAGAAAGCAATCGAGCTAGTACTGGCATTAAAAGGCTCTGCTGCAGAGGTCTTGGAAACTGTGGCAATTTCTTGCAGAGGCAATTAAAAGGACATTAAGGCCTTGCAACGCAAGTATGGTGAAGAGTATAATCGAGAGATTTGCAGGGTAGAGAGCTAAGAAACAGAGCTTAGAAAGCCAATGACGCATATGCTACGCATAGCTAGTCTATCCTGGTGGAAATCATCCATTTATTGATAACTTTAAAGCAGAAGCATTTGTCGTGGTATCGGGGATCCAGAATACAAATGGCGGTATGTGCCTTCTTAAAGGCCACATTTCCAGAAACGGTTTCGTTTGCCTTCGCTCCAGAACCGGCACGAGTAATTTATAAGCCACAGATATTTAAGGTGCGAAATCTGGAGCAAAATTCCGCAACGATGAATTTTGAAATGTTCACACATTTCAGTGTTTACGAAATATCTACGAACTGCAAAGTTTATAGACTCTGCACATATTATAGACGATTTGTGTCATATTTTGCCATTATTGCCGCCAACCTGCAAGATGACCAAGAAGTTACGGGTATACCATTGGAGTGATGAATAGGAAAAGGCATTCCAGAAACTTAAGGAATTGCTATGTACTGCACCAGTTCTGGTTTTCTCGATGGAAGAATATTTCTGCTAGATACCAATGGAAGTGGATTCGGTATAGAAAGTGTACTTTCTCAAGTGGAGCCGAACAAGTAATAGGCATGCCCAAAAGTTTACGCTGGGAACTGACCATTGTGCACTTAAGTGGCTGCTGCAGCTTAATCCAGAAATGCAGAAGAGTGTATCTGCTAATGAAAAAGGTATGATACCTGCCCGCAATAAAATATTGGCTGAGTGTCCACTTGCTAAGGATTGTTGGAACAGAGGACATAAATAAATAAATAAACTTAACTCGTATCAACGTATAAGATAGCCAGAGAAATCCCTAACAGTGCTAGGGTGGTTGTCTTGGACTGAACAAAACGGTTGAAAAGTTAAAGCTGTGCTTTTATTTGATTTCAATTTGTTCAGTGTATCACAGCAAAAAGTTCAGCTCGAAGAACTAGAACACGGATGCAGCAATATAATTCAGGTGCACCGTTTGAGCGAATTGCTATGGATGTGGCAAAACTGTTCGCAGTTAGTGACGGCGATAACCCCTACGTTTTTGTGGTAATAGATTATTTCAGCAAGTGGCCGGAAGTATACCCCATGTGGAATCAAGAGCCACAGAACGTGTTGAATGTGTTTGTCAACAACTGGATATGCTGATATGGAGGTACACTGTAATCAAAGTAGTAGTTTTGAGTCTGTCATCTTCAAAGCAATGTGTAAGCTCTATGGTGTAAGTAAAATCGGGCAATCGCCTCACCCACAATCTGATGGAGTTATTGAGAGATTTAACCGAACACAAGAAGGGTGCTTAAGTAAAGTGGTGAGCGAACATCAAAGGGATTGAGACGAATACATTTCCAAGTTCTTGCTGGTATATAGGTCAGCTGCGTATGACACGACTTCAGTAACACCAGCGAAGATTGAGTTCGGAATAGAGCTAAGATTGCCTGGCGACTTGGAATTTGTTACCAAACCTACACCAGAAAATGAAGATACCTGCATAGGGAAAACAAGATCTGAACGATTTGCATGAGCATGAGTACGTCCTTGAACCAAAATTGTCAGTAATAAAAGGAAAGCAACGTATGACGCAAATTCTCATGGCTTCGAAGAAGGACAATTGGTGCTACTTTTTAACCCACAACGGAAGAAAAGGCTTTCTCCCAAACTGAAAACCCGTATAAGATGGTTGAAAGAATAAACAATGTGGTTAACAGGATACGAAAGGGCAATAGCCTTCGATCCAAGATGAAGGTAATACACATAAAACGACTATTAAAATGGGTTTAAAATCATTAAGCTCGTATAAGTACATTATAGTCAACTAAAAGTCGTTTTTTATTCACATATGCATTTGACAGGCTTTTCGTTTAATTTTGGCAAAAGATTAAGCCAATCTATGCACATTATGGTTAGGCCTTATGAAAGTGAAAGCAAGAATATAATAATTTTTGCAACCAAGTAAAGCATTGAACACATTGAAGCCAGCAGACAGTCGACTTAAATATGTCAAGTATAAAACACATCCATTTATATGTGAACATTTATTTTGACAACAGCAAGACGACACTACTATAGGTTGTTGTCCTTACTGATTTTTTGCCGTATTTTAATTAAACTAATTTCTATTTTTTAAATTAGATTTTTGGTTTTTGTACATTTGTACATCGGGTTTTAGTTCAAGTTTTTCTTAAGAAGGATTTTTTACAATACAAATTTACTGTGATCAATAATTTTTTGTTGACTACAAAATAAAGCAGTGTGACCAATGTGTAAAACAATTTCGTTCTTGGAAACATTTTACTTTCTAATATAGCATAAAAAATAATAAAATTTAAATGCTGTTTTAATTAATAAATTTATTTGTTCTTTTGTTATATATATGTATACATACTCAACGCAAGAAAAATTATGTGCTGTTCATAGACCACAGACGAGCAACGCAACTAGACAATTTGTACGAATGCCAATCAATTTTTTGAGTGATTTTCATAAAAAAAATGTATACAGGTCTGTCGGTTCTATGAACAGCATATTAATTTTATAAAAAAATACCGAGTAGTTTTAATTAATTGCATATCTTTGACGAAAATTTTTAAAAGAGACGGGTATAAATTTCTGTTTCTCAGGTCGAATTATATTATTCGACATATTGACGCAGCTTAAATTCTTTAATGCTATTCTCATTATAGATCAGAAAATATATACGGTTACATTTTCAACTTTAAAGGCCCGCCTGACCTTAATAAAGCGTAGCAAACAAAAAAAAATTTTAAATTAAATAGCTCTTTACTTTTTAAGATTTGTTTAGAGAGAACTTTTTTCACGAAATGTTGATATAACCAGAACTCTTTCTGTAAAGCAATGGAATTTTGAAAACTATAAGTTGGCCGCACTGAAGTATACTTTAATAGTTGTGTTCATTTACTAAAAACTTTTACAAATTTGTAATAATTGTTACTAGAAAGCGTTTATTAACCCAAAAAATTTGCAACGAGAGAGCGTCAAAAGAGCGTAAAAAATTGAGAGCCATAAAAATTCTTGCAAGTTTTTACAAGTAAAATTTTTACTTGCAATAATTATTCAAATAGCTGTTTTGCTTTTGTGTTTACAAAACAGTATTTCTAAATTAAGTTAAATTTTGGAAAATTTAGGAAATTGTAATTGTATGTAAACTTTTAAGCCGATTAAAAGTAAATAAAAGATTACAAATGTATTTTTGTGTAACTTATTAGCAACAGAAGTAAAATAAGAAGTCTAAGGGAAATAAACTAAGCAACACAGTATCTGGCACATCAGTGGCAAAGGACCTTCCGGCAAATTTACTTGCTTGAGTCTGTTTAAAGCTTCTAGGGAAGCAATTAAATTCACACTTAGATCCTTCCATTTATAATTATATTAACATTTATCTAATTTTAACCTCTAAAATATTTCTGTTTTTTGTTTCTTTATTTTTTACAAACCAAATGTTATTTTTAGTATTGTAAATATTATGAGTACCTAGCTACTCGGTACTTTACACTTTGAAATGTGTAGGCAGGCAGTTATAACGTATAAATACACGTTTTAATTCAATTGTGAATTGAGTCTTTCAATTGAATTGGTTCTTGGCAACACACTTCATAAACTGAATTGAAAGATTTTCATCTAACTATCAGATTCACTGAAATTAAAGACAATTTTAAAATTATTTAACATTTTCTTTACAAAAAATTACAAATATAAATTTGGACAATAGTTTATTGAATTTTTGTTGAACTTTATAATTTTTCAATTAAATTTTTGGTTTGTATATTTGCAGAACGGGTTATAGTTCAAGTTTTTTCCTTTCTTAAGTTTTTTGGACAACTGATCAGGAGACTCGAACATACAAAGCACAATCGAATTGAGAGACTTACTAGCCAACTTGAAAAAAAAATCAAAATGGTTTGATTTTTCTTCAACCAACTCGACAACTTCCAAACGAATCAATTTAAACGTTTTGATTTGTACAACAACCGACTCAGTAGCCAATTGAGTTTATCGCAAATGGAACGATTTTTCAGAACCCAAGTGAGCTGGATAATCCAGGTATTTTTTTGAGAATCCAGCGGCCTGCCTACCTAACCAATTGAGTTGAAACGTGCATGGGGTAAGCGCCCCTAATTAAAAATAGATATATTATTCAAAAGTATCTATAAAAAAATTAATTACCATTTTTACAATCTGTGATTACAAGTTAACAAGCACTTTAATCGTAAGATATGCTGAATTGCATTTCACAATGTATGATTAACGCTTAACTAACAGAATTTAACTGAAAAGTTGCTATTAAATTTAACCAAACAAATTCTTCCGGTTACGATACAAAGTCAATTTATTGAAAGAAATCAAAATAGATACAAATGTAAATAAGCATCTTTTTGTAATATTTTCAAAAATAAAAGAAATACTAAAAAAGGAATTGTTGAAATTGCGGAATCAGTTTTCCCTATCAAATGAAGAATTTAGAAAGAGATTTCGGTTGTCAAAAGGTGCAGCACAGTACATTGCCAATCTCATTTCTAACGAGACAAATTTTTTTAAAAGTATTTTTTATTTACTGAATCTTCAAAAAGAACTAACAAAAAGTATTCAGATCTAAATACTGCACATGAAAAATAAAAAAGATGTGCTTTTTACTTAAATCCGGCCAATGCTAGACGAAAAGTTTTATTACGTGGGAACTATATCGTAAGTTTTTTACGTACGCTTTAGTAATTGTTCGAAAAATTTGGTTTTGCCGCCTTTGAATTTTCTCAATTTTTTTTTATCTTGGACCAATACTCAGAGGATTATCCCTACACATGCAGTGCATTGTATTGGAACTAGGCAAATAGGTTATGAGGAGGAGGAAAAAGGAAATAGTATTTGTGGAAGTTTAACTTGAACAATAACAATACGAAGGTCCAAACCAACCTGTGTTACAGCATTTAAAATAATGGAATTAAATTAGTCAAAACAGATCAGTGCCCAGTGTATATACCTTCGACACTGCACAGCCTCAATTTACAGCCAGTTCGCCGATGCCAAAAGGATAAAGTTCTTTTGCATTCAGGGCAAAAGAAAATTGATTTGGGTTTTTTCTAACTTTATTCTATGCGAACGATGTGTCAAAATTCAATTAAAATACGTAAGTTCATGCGAACGAACAATAGTGACATAGACAAACCCAAATTGATTCGAATGTGAGTTACTAGCTTTCTTTCGCATACATTTTCATTCGATATCGTCGAACGTAAATCTTCCTGTTTCGTATAATTCGGCTCTTTTTTTAATCGGATCTACCTATACATCTGAATGAGCATTCCGTTGAATGCCTAAAGTTTTTGATCTACTCGACTCAACGAAAGCCAATAGCTTTGAGTCCACAATAGCGATGCACACCCATGGTATTTAAGTAGTAAACAAAATCAAACACAAGCTTATAGTATATCCCCATTGCAGAGAGAAATACTTGTTTTTAGGAAAACATGTCGAAGTGGTTTCATTATGATATAAGAAGTTTTTTTTTTCGGTATTTTCGATATCCGTTTGACGTATTATATTTTGTTTCATCATCGTATTGTTCTTATTGTAAAAAAATGTAAGAAAAAAATATGGATATTATTTTTATTTTTTTGTTAAACTATAAAAATATAATAAGTAATAGTAATACGAGTAATTTTCAAGTGCAACAGTTATGAGCTGGCAAAAAATAGAATGCTTCTTGCAAAATTTCTGATTGGGAGATCCTTTAGATTTTTTAAATTGGTAAGATATTATATGAAACATACATAAGTAATCGAAAGCAATTAATATAATTTTTTCTCAACAGAATGGCGATGAATGATATAGAAATAAAATGCGAATGTAACCTTGAAGTTAAGAGTTTTACAGGCAGTTTACCAATTTCGAATGAAAATGAACGCGAAAGAAAACTAGTCACTCACATTCGAATCAATTTGGGTTTGTCTATCTCACTATTATTCGTTCGCATATTCTTATGTATTTTCATCGAGTTTTGACATATCGTTCGCATGTTGTGGAGATTGGTAAACTGGCTGTTACTATTTGTATATGTACATTCGATGGGCAGAGTTGCACAAAAGTACTTTCGAACAAATTCATGCTTCTTTCAACGAAGCTTGGCTTTCACCAAATTACGCGTAGAACATGGCTATTGCTAATTTTAAGTTTTGATATATTACATAAAAGAATAGTGCCATCAGGATATGTATTACTGATGAACTAATTAATAAATAAGTAGGAAATATGTAAATATTGAAAGAACCAAATGTAGTATGAAACACTTATTTTGAAAGACAAGCTATAAGAGATAGATATTGCAACATTTATGTAGATGGAAGGGCAACTTAGAGGCGAAAAGCAAAAATGAATTTGATGCAGAAAAGGATGGGTACTGTGGATTAATTTATTGTATTAAAAAATATTTGTTTTTGTGTTGGTTCAATTCTTTTATTTTATGCTTCGTTACTAGGATCTGCTGGAATATGATAACCGAGCTAGCTAGAGCTGGCCAATACGAAGTAGACACTCCAGGATTTAGGCTCAGACCTGCTTGAAAGAAACACCGCCTGTAATTCAATGCCTAAATCAATGGGGCATGTTCTGACACTCGGATGACATTTGCGATTCTGGCTTGAACTCGCAAGAAAGGTATTCTGTAAATGCAATCGTCAGACTCTTGGCGAACTAAACCTTAAGCAAATAATAACATGATGTATATATTAAATTAAATATGTTTTCTTTGTACTAGAATAAACAAGTAAGAGTGCTGTATATTCGGCTGGGCCGAATCTAAAATACCCTTCACGATAGTCACGCATATGTATAGTATATTTAAAAATATGAACTAAATATGCACGGTTATATATGAACCGATATCTAAATGTTCCATTTTGTGTATTTTAGTAACCTTCTTTTATAATGGGAATTACTTTTCAGCAAAAAAATGTTAATGGAAAAATCGGATCAGGCTATACCTCGGGTATATATGGACCGATATCGGCAATTTTCATCTTCATATTTATATAACCTTATTTCACTGCCAGAACTGCTTTTGAGCACAAAAAAGTTGTTTAAGTTCGCTTACGCGATATTTCATGAAAACCGCGGCTTAGGCTTTATCTCGGGTATAATTGGACCGATATCAGAAATTTTCATTTTCCATATTTATATAACCTTATTTCATTACCAGAACTGCTTTTAAGCAAAAAAAAATTTTTTTCATTAAAAACCCGGTTTAAGCTATCGGTTCAGGGTATATATGGACCGATATCGGAAATTTTCATTTTCCATATTTATATAACCTTACTTTATTACCGGAACTGCCTTTGAGCAAAAAAAAGTTTTTTAAGTTCGCTTAAGGGGCATTTTCATGAAAAACTCGTTTTAGGCTATATCTCGGGTATATATGGACCGATATCGGAAATTTTTATTTTCCATATTTATATAACCTAACTTTATTACCAGAACTACTTTTAAGCAAAAAAAGTTGTTTAGCTTCGCCTATGCGTCATTTTCATTAAAAAACCGATTTGGGCTATATCTCGGGTATATATGGACCGATATCGGAAATTTTTATTTTCCATACTTATATACCCTTATTTTATTACCAGAACTGCTTTTAAGTAAAAAAAGTTGTTTAAGTTCGCTTACGCGATATTTTCATGAAAACCCCGATTTAGGCTATCTCGGGTATAATATAGACCGATATCAGAAATTTTAATTTTCTCTATTTTCGTAACCTTCTTTTATAACAAGAACTGCTTTTCAGCAAAAAAAAAAAATGTTATTGGAAAAATCGGTTCAGGCTATATCTCGAGTATATATGGACCGATATCGGATATTTTCTTTTTCCATATTTATATAACCTTATTTCATTACCAGAACTGCTTTTGAGCACAAAAAAGTTGTTTACTCGGCATTTTCATCAAAAAACCTGTTAGGCTATATATCGGGTATATATGAACCGATATCGGAAATTTTAATTTTCCATATTTATATAACCTTATTTTATTACCAGAACTGCTTTAAGGTGAAAAAAGTTGTTTAAGTTCGCTTACGCGACATTTTCATGAAAAACCCTGTTTGGGCTATATCTCGGGTATATATGGACCGATATCTGAAATTTTTATTTTCCATATTTATATAACCTTATTTAATTACCAGAACTGCTTTAAGGTGAAAAAAGTTGTTTAAGTTCGCTTACGCGGCATTTTCATGAAAAACACGGTTTAGGCTATATCTCTGGTATATATGGACCGAAATCGGAAATGTTCATTTTCCATATTTATATAACCTCATCTTATTACCAGAACTGTTTTTAAGCAAAAAAAAGTTGTTTTCATGAAAAACCCGGTTTAGGTTATATCTCGGGTATATATGGACCGATATCGAAAACTTTCATTTTCCATACTTATATAACCTTATTTTATTACCAGAACTACTTTTAAGCAAAAAAAGTTGTTTAAGTTCGCTTACGCGGCATTTTCATGAAAACCCCGTTTCAGGCTATATTGCGGTATATATGGACCGCTATCGGAAATTTTAATTTTTCATATTTATATGACCCTATTTCATTACCAGAACTGTTTTTAAGCAAAAAAAGATGTTTAAGTTCACTTACGCGACATTTTCATTAAAACCGCAGTTTAGGCTATATCTCGGGTATACATATATGGACCGATATCGGAATTTTCATTTTCCATATTTATGTAATCTTATTTCATTACCAGAACTGCTTTTTAGCAAAAAAAAGTTGTTTAAGTTCGCTTACGCGACATTTTCATGAAAAACCCGATTTGGGCTACATATGGACCGGGTACATATGGACCGATATCGGAAATTTTCATTTTCCATATTTATGTAACCTAATTTTATTACCAGAACTGCTTTTGAGCACAAAAAAGTTGTTTAAGTTCGCTTACGCGGCATTTTCATGAAAACTTCGGTCTAGGCTATATCTCGGGTATATATGGACCGATATCGGAAATTTTCATTTTCCATATTTATGTAACCTAATTTCATTACCAGAACTGCTTTTGAGCACAAAAAAGTTTTTTAAGTTCGCTTACGCGGCATTTTCATGAAAACCCCGGTCTAGGCTATATCTCGGGTATATATGGCCCGATATCGAAAATTTTTATTTTTCATATTTATATGACCCTATTTCATTACCAGAACTGCTTTTGAGCACAAAAAAGTTGTTTAAGTTCGCTTACGCGACATTTTCATGAAAAATCCGATTTGGGCTATATCTCGGGTATATATGGACCGACATCGAAAATGTTCATTTTTCATATTTATATGACCCTATTTCATTACCAGAACTGCTTTTGAGCACAAAAAAGTTGTTTCAGTTCGCTTACGCGACATTTTCATGAAAAACCCGATTTGGGCTATATCTCGGGTATATATGGACCGATATCGGAAATTTTCATTTTTCATATTTATGTAACCTAATTTCATTACCAGAACTGTTTTGAGCACAAAAAAGGTGTTTAAGTTCGCTTACGCGGCATTTTCATGAAAACCCCGTTCTAGGCTATATCTCGGGTATATATGGACCGATATCGGAAATTTTCATTTTCCATATTTATGTAACCTAATTTCATTACCAGAACTGCTTTTGAGCACAAAAAAGTTGTTTAAGTTCGCTTACGCGGCATTTTCATGAAAACCCCGGTCTAAGCTATATCTCGGGTATATATGGACCGATATCGAAAATTTTCATTTTTCATATTTATATGACCCTATTTCATACCAGAACTGCTTTTGAGCACAAAAAAGTTGTTTAAGTTCGCTTACGCGACATTTTCATGAAAAACCCAGATTGGGCTATGTCTCGGGTATATATGAACCGATATCGGAAATTTTCATTTTCCATATTTATGTAACCTAATTTTATTACCAGAACTGCTTTTGAGCAAAAAAAAGTTATTTAGCTTCGCCTATGCGACATTTTCATTCAAAATCCGATTTGGGCTATATCTCGGGTATATATGACAAAAACAATTTTTTTGTCTTTTAGCCACCATGGTATATATAAGTTTGTGATTCCGTTTGTAATTTCTACAGTCTTTTTGCTATTGAAATTCAGTAATATCGGTTTACATATAGCTGAGATATATCCAAAATTCCGAAAAAATCTATTTTTTTGCGTTTTTGTATGAACATTTTTGAAAAAAGGTTGTTTGTTTTGCTTCAAATTTCACACACTTATTAAGCATAGTGACCAAAAGGCAAAAATATATAGATATCGGTTCATATATAACCGAGATATAGTCCAAATCGGGGTTTTCATGAAAATGTCGCGTAAGCGAACTTAAACAACTTTTTGTACTCAAACGCAGTTCTAGTAATGAAATAAAGTTATATAAATACGGAAAATTTCCAATATCGGTCCATATATACCCGAGATATAGCCTAAACCGGGTTTTTCATGAAAATGTCGCGTAAGCGCACTTAAACAACTTTTTTGTGCTCAAAAGCAGTTCTGGTAATGAAATAAGGTTATATAAATATGGGAAATTAAAATTTCCGATATCGGTCCATATATATCCGAGATATAGCCTAAACTGCGTTTTTCATGAAAATGTCACGTAAGCGAACTTAAACAACTTTTTTGTGCTCAAAATCAGTATACATGGACCGATATCGGTCCATGTATACCTGAGATACGAGTATAGCCTAAACCGGGGTTTTCATGAAAATGTAGCGTAAGCGAACTTCAAAATTTTTCTTGCTTAAAAGCAGTTCTGATAATAAAAGAAGGTTATATAAATATGGAAAATGAAAAGTTGCGATATCGGTCCATATATACCCGAGATATAGACAAAATCGTTTTTTTTTATGAAAATGTCGTGTAAGAATTGTAATGGAAAATTACAATTTCCGATATCGGTTCATACAAGTGGACTGAGATATAGCCTGAATCGATTTTTCCATTAACATTTTTTTTCCTGAAAAGCAATTCTCGTTATAAAAGAAAGTTACTAAAATACAGAAAATAGAAAATTTTCATATATAACCTAGATATAGCTTAAACAAACTTTTCCATGATAATGTTCATGAAAGATTTCTTTTTTGGAATGGGGACTACAAGACAAAAGTATTTTTCCCCGATATCGGTCCATATATATCAGAGCATATTTAGTTCAAATACATATATGTGACGATAATCACATATAGTATATATTTAGTAGAATTAGTAGTAGTAGTATTAGTATAGTATTTTAGTAGTATTAGTATAGTATTTAGCAGCATTAGTATAGTATTTTAGATTCCGAATATACCACACTCTTATTTGTTTAATTTCTCTCTTGGTCTTGCCTAAACCTTTTACATTTAAGAAACTAATAGACACCCAGCAGTCCACAAGATATTACAATTTGCAAAGCATCCGATTGTGTCAACAGAAAAAATCAAAATAAACATGTTAAGCTCAACAAACAATAAGCATCCTATTCAGATTAGTCTTTTTCTACTCATTTTTTTAAATTAAATGTACATAAGAATCAAAGAAGAAAACAAATGCTAATAATATAGTTTTGGACTTATCCAATCTTCGCTTACAATGTATACAGTGACGGATACATCTTACGGCCTAGGCTATCACTGTGTAAATGTAAGTAGGAATTGTATACAGACTTCGGATGGGTCGCGCTTACTTTGTCAATGATCTTAGATCGAAGATGTATGTGACAAAAATTTCACTGGGCATACAGAAACTTTTCGTTTCTCTTTTCTTTCTTTGTTGTTGTTTTTTAAGCACAGCTATTTTATTTTATTTTTTTTTTTATTTATTTTTTTTTATGAAAAAGGTATATCACATACAACAAGATATAAATCTTTTGAATTACAGTATGTGATTTTATAATAGCACAATATATATTTTAAAGTTATTTTACCCAGAAGTTATAATAGACAAAATATAAATTTTAATACATTAGGTTCTTCAACAAGGAATTTGCGATATTAAAGTATATTACTTGAAAAGCAAGCAAAACAAAAGTATTATTATAAGACAAATTGTTGAATAATATATAAAGGTTCAAACTTAACTAAAATATAAAAACAGTTGTTGTTTGAATTGTATAGCGTTGCCAGTACATTGCAAAGTGTTGGGTAGTGAATTCCACAACCGTATGGTATTAGTGTTCGATACCTGAATTGTATAATGGGTTTTCCTCTGTTAGAACGTGCAAACTGAAGGCGTTCAAATAAGTAAATAGGCTCTTTTATATAAATAATTTTGTGCAGTAAAATTAATGATCTTATCTTTAGCAACTCGAGAATACCAACTCCATATAAGGATTTAGAGTATTGTGATGTTCCTTGATATCTCTTAATATTATAAACATATCGTAGGATGGCGTTATAAACTACCACTAATCTGCTCTTACTATATGAGTCACTATAGGCAAAAATTTCACAGCCATATAACAGCTTTGGTACAAAATAGGACTTTGCAAGAAGCACTCGGATATTTAGAGGTGTAACATGCTTCGAGATATTAAGTATTCGCAGCATCGAAAAAATTGTTCCACAAACAGAGTTAATGTGGGTATCCCATTAAAGTGATTTGTTGAAAATTATTCCAAGGTTCTTTGCTGATTCAGCAATTGCTATATTTTTATCACCTAATAAGATCGGAACATCTACGGCAATGTTTTGATTTCTCTGGGCAACCACCAGACATTTAGATTTTGTAGGATTCAGTTGCAGTCTGTTAGAAGCCGCCCATAAAGATATTCTATTTAAGTCCACGTTTAATTTAGCAATGCACTCGTGTATCAAATTTTTCTTGCAACTAATGTATATTTGCACATCATCAGCATACATCATGGTTGCCAGAAATGCAGATTTATCTTCATTTTGCAGATTTTTCCGCTCTAAAAACACTAAATGAAGATTTGAAGATTTTTGACCTAAAAACGCAGATTTAAAAAATTTTTAATAATAAAGTAACTTTTTGTACTTTTCCCCTTATATTTCTACTACCATTTGTTTACGTTATGTTAGAACGAAAATAGCAATTATTCATGTTATAACATAGATAAAATGGAATAACATCTTGCACATGTTTTTGAATGTCGAAAAAATTATAAAAGTTGCAATCTACCTGCAATTGATTGTTTTTGGACTTAAAATTTAAAAATTTACTTTGTTAAAGTCTTTGTTATAATACCTTTTTAAAGTTGCTACCAAAATCATGTTACATTTTTATAACGATTTTTAAGTCAAGTGTTTTTCTTTTTCCTTAATTTTAATTATTTTTTTTTTTAAATTGTCGATAAACAATTTGTTTACCTCTTTTCATCCTTTTGATAAGATCGATGTCAGTCAAATGAAAATAAAACTATTTTAAAAACATAACAAATGAGTCAAAAGGGAATTACTATAGAAAAATAACATGAAAAATGTTTTTCGTTGTGACAATTTTTCAGTACAACAATAAATGACGTTTAGACATGGCTTAAAATCATTCTGAAAATCTGGTTTATCTAAAATATTTATTTATTTAACTCTACTCGTACAGTGTCAAACAAATTTGTAAATTATAGGATGCACAGCATGGGCGGAGTATCGAAGACCTTCTGCCCAGGATAGTAGTAACAGTAATTTGAACTATAACGACTTATGCCTTCACATAAGAAGTTACTGCAAGGTTAACAAAGGAGTACCTCGAAAAAACTGTAAACTAATACAATTAGTTAAGGCTAATAGTTAATCAGTGAGAGCGAGACGCAAAACTCTCGAAGGCCAAACAACAACGACAAGCCAGACCGCACTTAAGAAATAATTACGATAACGCGAGAACCGATCTCCAGCCCAGAGCTGTATCGAAAATAAAACCGGCTAATTCTGACATAATTTTCAAATTCTAACAGAGTTTATTAAACATATAATGCTTTTACCTCATTCATCGGCAAATGTAGAGAGAATCTTCAGCTAGGTAAATTTTAACTACACAGAAATCTGAATATACTCGTGCATCGGTATACGTGTTTAGGCATTAAATAATTTTAACAACTTGCACATATGTTTTTCTCATTATAGCTATTTGCATTTCAATATTCTGAAATGCATAATTTCTTTCAATATGTTGTTAATATTTTTTAAAAACCGAAAAAACTAAAAATTCCAAGAAAGACCTTAAGCTCGAAGAATTACACATATTAGGAAAGGAAAAAACGGTCGAAATAAAGAAATAATAAGCATATTTTTTAAATTATTTATAAAAAAGGCATATTAATAAGAGTTTAAAGATTTTTTGAAGGTTTGGAAAATAAAGTGCAGATTTTTCTGATTTTTTCATGAGAAATTCTTGAGGTTTGCAGATTTTACCTATTTTAATTCTGGCAACCCTGGCATACATGTGTATTTTGCTATATAGAAGCTGATTAGGTAAGTCATTTATATATAGTGTAAAGCAGTGGCCCAAGAATAGAACCCTGCGGTACTCCTTTAATTACATGTAGGGCGGTAGATATGCGGTCACCAACATATACTGATTGGTAGCGATCAGTGAGATAGCTTGCTATTAGTGACGTGGCTGTTGAAGAGAAATTAAATTTGTTAAACATCTTACTGCATAGAATTTGGTGACTAACGGAATCAAATGCTTTAGAATGATCCCAGAGCACTAGAAATGTAATATAACCATCATCAAGACTGCACCTTATATCTTCCGATACGTCGATAAGCGACGTTATACAGCCGTACCTCTCTCCAAATCCAGATTGGCTTCTTGTTAGGAGCTGGTTGCGTGATAAATATTCACTTATTTGCCCATGTAACAAGCGTTCAAAAACTTTTGACAAATATGATAATATTGAAATAGGACGGTACTCATTTGCACTTTTTGGTACAGGTAAAATTCTCAGCTGGAGCAGCTTAAAAAATTTTGGATGGACCTGATCAATAACGACAGCATTGGATGTCACTGATACACAATATGACGCGACCTCAGCTTGAAGTACATTTGTAAAATTAAAACGTGGTAATGAAGACTCTGCTGAAGGTTGTTGCGTTCATTTACATTTAATTTGACAATATGAGTAGAAAAAGACTAATTTGAAATGGATGCTAGTTGTATGTAACATATTTATTTTGATTTTTTTTTTGTTGACACAATAGCTTACAATCGGATGCTTTGCAAATTGTAATAACTTTTGGACTGCTGGGTCATTAACCCAAAAAATTTGCAACGAGAGAGCGTCAAAAGAGCGTACAAAATTGAGTGACAGAAAAATTCTTGCAAGTTTTTGCAAGTAAAATTTTTACTTGCAATAATTATTCAAACAGATGTTTTGCGTTTGTAGCATTAAACACATTCGAGACAGCAGGCTACACGAACACACGACTATAAATGCCGCTGGCTATAAATGTAGCCTGTAGCCAGCTACATAATTATATTGAAGGCGGCAGCTACATAATAAACAGCTGAAATTGTTTTCTTTATCTCCTTACAAATATTAAAAAGCTTTTTGTGCATATAAAATGGCTGAGGGAAATTTTGAAAATTCTATAGTAGCTAGTGCTAAAATAGTGCGAGCTATTTAGTAATCGATGTAATATATATAAATATTAAAAAATTAAATATTTGCAAATCACAATCAAAATCCACAATTACAATTAAAACTTCTGAAATATAAACAGCTGCTTTTTTGCATTTCAATGGTGCCACTTGGAATTTTTTTCTAGCTCTTTCTAAAGCTATCAACTAGGTTGGGAAGAGTAAGAAAAAACCAAGGAAATGCAATGAACTATTTAAAGACGAAAGTAATTTAAATATAACTACATAATTTATAAACCAATATATGGAAATAATTTTTTGGCAAGAATTATTTTTAAACATTTTCAATTTAGAAATATACACTTTCATACATAAAAGAAGGCGTATGTGTGTATCCAAAAATGATGGGTGTTTCAATAATATTATAATAACAGAAAAAAATATATAAACACTAACAAACATCTGTAATAAATTGCAATACATGTAAGAACATGAATTTTTGCTTCGATTTACGGAAATGTGAAATAAAACGCAGTGTGCTACTCTATACGAAATTTCAGGTTATAAAAATCTGTTTAAATGGTTCATTGTTTTTTGGTTATTAAAGTTCAAATCTGGCTTTCATCTAGCAGGACTTTTATTTTCCAATTATAACAATAATTGCCGCGATCAATTACAAAATATATAGCAGAAAATATAAAATTGATTGCTTTTCCTCTTGTGCCATATTTCCTTTTATAAGCACATAGAACTAAAATTATCCGACATTTTAAATAAAAAAAAATTGATTTAAATAAGACTTTTTGCTATAATATACTCGTATAAAGAAACAATATCTAAAAAACAAACATCGCCTGAAACTTGTCTTAAAAATGGGTGCAATCAGCTTAAAAAACGGTTAACTTAAATAGTGCTTAATAAAACATTTTAACGTAAAATTCTTGTATGAAAACAGTTTTGTTGTATTTGCCCTAAAAACTATTTATAAAGCTGTTTAACTTTTTTAAGAATACAATTTGTAAATTTCTTTGACTTCGCTTGATACATTGACATCACTAAAAAGCTTCTGTAGCCAATAAAAATAGAAATTAAGCATTAAACACATTCGAGACAGCAGCTACCGACCAGAGAACAACTTTTAGTGATTGCAAAAAAATCATACTTGCTCAACAACATGAAAACCATTTCATTTCGTTCATATATATTTTATTCAGCCGCACAAATGCCCAGTTGATTTTTAATCAGTAAACACAATGAGCGACAACTTCGTTATGTGAGTGAAATCATCGTTAAGGTTCGTGCTTAAATATAAATGAATGCACATATAGTTCGGCATTCATTTCTTGTGTTTGAATTTTTGTTTTGGAAGAAAAAAAATTAACGAAAATCAATGCATTGATGTATTCAACAGTTTTTTTGTATGCTTCTGTTGAAATAAAATCAAAGTAAAATGCAAATACATAGAAACGAAAGGTTTTCATAGAAAAAAACAAATGTGCATATGTATATATGCATTTATTTTTGAACATTTGTTAAAAAACACAATGGTATATACAGTACCTCAACTAATTGATCACACGATTTTAAATACAGTTAATTTTGTTGACATTTTTGAAAATAAATAAATTTGATCAAAATTTTTAAGTCTGTTAAGTTGTTGTAGAACAGTAGCATCTCTCTCTAAAAGAGTTACTGGAAATATTCCGTTACTTTAGGAATAATATTTAAAAGTGCATAAAAAGTATTGTGATCAATTAGTTGACTTTGTTATGCTACCGGGAATGGTTGGTAGCTTACTTTAAGAATATTGAGAAATTGACTGTTTTATACACTAATTAGATGTTAAATTTCCCTTCTATGTAATGTGAGTGCGTTTTTACATTTTGATTAATTATTTTGTTAAGTTTATGTTAAACACAGATGAAGAAATTAAGTTCAACAAAATTCGAGGAAATACGGAGACTAATAGATTTAAACATCACACACCGGGAAATAGCAAATCGGTTAGGTGTTTCTGTTGGAATGGTATCCAAAGATCGGAAGAAATGCAACCCGTTAGGTACAAAAAACAAGCCCGGAAGAAAGCCAGTTCTGAATGAAACACTGGAAAGACGCATTGTAAGGCAGATAAAGTTCGGTGTTCATGATAATGCCGCCCAAATAAGACGTGACCTTTTCCACAATGATGGAATAAGTGTTACAAGTGAAGCCATTAGAAAGAAATTACGAAAAAATGGTTTACACGGACGTATTAAAGTAAAAAAACCTCTTTTGTCAAAACGACATAGAAAACTCCGACTTCAATTCGCAAAAAAATATGAAAACTACACCATAAGTGACTGGGCACGTGTCATATGGTCTGATGAAACTAAAATAAATCGTCTCGGGAAAGATGGACGACAGTGGATTTGGAGGAAACCCCGCGAGCCATTAACTAGCCGTATTGTTCAACCCACAGTGAAGTACGGCGGAGGTAGCATAATGATGTGGGGATGTATGACAATGAAGGGAGTTGGAGAGTGCATTAGAGTCACTGGACGAGTGAATGCCAATCAATACGTTGATATTCTTCAGCAAGGTTTGACTAAGAGTCTAGAAATGTGGAACAAAAGTGTGTCGGACGTCATCTTCCAGCAAGATAACGATCCGAAACACACTTCACGTGTAGCTCAAGCTTGGCTTCAACATCACGGCTTTCAAGTACTCGACTAGCCCCCTCAATCCCCAGACCTAAACCCAATCGAACATACATGGGTAGAGGTCAAACGCGCTATTTCTGACACACCCAACGACTGCACTAACCTTGAGGATTTATGGCATAAATCACAAAGCGCTTGGCGAAACATCAGTGGAGATTCCTGTAAAAACTTAGTAGAGTCTATGCCAAAACGGATTGAGGCGATAATAAAAGCAAAAGGGGGTCATATTAAATATTAAAAAGAAAAATGTTCAAAATCAACAAATTGATCATATATGTTTAACACAATTTTGTTTAGAAATTTCAGGAAATTAAAATAAAAATCAACCTTCTTTTCTTATGAGAATGATTATTTTGAAAACAGCAAGGCAGCAAGCCTACTTTTTTGCTACAGGCAATATAGTAAGCTATTTACGGCAAATGTATTGTTTACATATTTGAAAGTGAATTTAGTGTTTTATTCTGAATTAAACATATAAAAAATATTTTGTGAACATAAAAATAATTCAAATTATTATTTATAATTATGAAAAGGTACATTCATAGTTTATAAATGTGAAAAAAGTTACAAAAAGGCCAGAATTCTGTATTGGTCCACTATTAAACTGCATAAGACTTTTGGTGACACAAGAAGTTTGAAAGATTTTTTTTAAGAAACAAATTTTTTTTTTTTTAGTTTTGGTATGAAAAAAGTTTGCTGGGTTAATATCTCCCAATATCGAGCAAAGCCAGAAGTGACAACTGGTGGGCCAGAATTCTGTATTGGTCCACTATTACACTGCATAAGACTTTTGGTGACACAAGAAGTTTGAAAGATTTTTTTTAAGAAACAAATTTTTTTTTTTTTAGTTTTGGTATGAAAAAAGTTTGCTGGGTTAATATCTCCCAATATCGAGCAAAGCCAGAAGTGACAACTGGTGGGCCAGAATTCTGTATTGGTCCACTATTACACTGCATAAGACTTTTGGTGACGCAAGAAGTTTGAAAGATTTTTTTTAAGAAACAAATTTTTTTTTTTAGTTTTGGTATGAAAAAAGTTTGCTGGGTTAATATCTCCCAATATCGAGCAAAGCCAGAAGTGACAACTGGTGGGCCAGAATTCTGTATTGGTCCACTATTACACTGCATAAGACTTTTGGTGACACAAGAAGTTTAGAAGATTATTTTTAAGAAATAATTTTTTTTTAATTTTGGTATGAATAAAGTTTGCTGGGTTAATATCTCCCAATATCGAGCAAAGCCAGAAGTCACAACTGGTGGGCCAGAATTCTGTATTGGTCCACTATTACACTGCATAAGACTTTTGGTGACACAAGAAGTTTGGAAGTTTTTTAAGCAACAAATTTTTTTTTTAATTTTGCTATGAAAAAAGTTTGCTGGGTTAAAATCTCCCAATATCGAGCAAAGCCAGAAGTAACAACTGGTGGGCCAGAATTGTCTATTAGTCCACTATTGCACAGCATAAATTTTTTGGTGACACAAGAAATTTGGAAGATTTTTTTAAGATACAATGTTTTTTTAATTTTGCTTAGAAAAAGTTTGCGGGGTAATATCTCTCAATATAAAATTTGTTATATTAAATTATGATTTTTTTTAATGATTTGCTGCAAAAATTTCTGGCACCACTAAAAAAGACAACACAAATCAGTTTATTTAATCCAAAAAAAAAAAAAATCTTCATTAAAATAGTTATTTTCGTTTGCTGAAAAACACGCTAGGTTTTTATTTGTTTATTTTTTGCACATTACTGTACGAAGTATGCAACTCTGTAAAAAAGTTTGCTAAACGGTAAAAAAGTTTGCTAAAAGGTTTGTTTTCTTCTCGAAGATTCGTGCGATTTGAAAAATTTTATGCAACTTTTCAAAACATTATGGTTTCTGTGCAATCAGTGTTGTATATATTGTGAAAAATATGAAAATATTGTTGGTGCCTCGAGGAAAAAATTTTAATAATGTAAAATTATTATGTTAATAAAAGTTTTTAATTGTTTTATTGTGTATATAAATAATTTCAATCATGCTTGTGTAATAGTGTGGCCTACAACGCCATTTTGAAACGATTTCAAGTCGGCCAGACATTTGAAACAGTTTTCTGTGAATGAATCGTACGATCGTGTAGGATAGTGAATCAGGGCCTTAAAACCACAAAAAGTTGAGTTTTGCATAACAGGTATAAATCAAATTAGTGCTTTTGAAACGCTATGTACTTTGAAATCATGTGAGTTTTACAACAGGCGTGATAATATCCCGATTTGAACAATAGTCACCACTGCAACTCGACGCAAACAATTGGCACTTATGTACAATACTAAATGTCGAAAATCAATTAATGCTATTAATTAATAAGAGCCCTTTTTTCTTAGCTTATTAAAATGGAAAGTCTATATCAAAATTAGTTAATAAGGCAATTTATGGTATCGAAGTAATAGGTCACTAAGAAAATGTTTTCCCATACATGGTTTCTAGTATAACTAATTAACAGAAACTTAAAATGTTGTATTCATTAAACTACAACTAACTTATTTCATAAATACATGATTTTGATACAACAAAAAAAACATTGCTCAATGGTAAATGTATGTTTGTAATTATTGAAAGGTAAAATAACAAATAAATACTTTAAGAAAACAATTAGTAATATATTTTTACAAATCAGTTGTTTGTACTTTAATAATTTTTTTACTAAGTTTAACCTTTATTTTTTGTCATTAACGTTTAACGAGAAATAATGACACTCATACAATTATAATTTTGTTTACTATTAATACAAAAATTTCTAGTGTTAGTGTTCAAAGAGAATGGTCATAAGAGCCATTAAAGCTATGCCAGCTATTAAAGCTACAAATTGTTTGATCGATTCAAGACGGCTATTTTCTTGTAACAAATCTGGTAATACTGTAACCAGAGCTATATGTAAGAATCCTCCGGCGGTAAAAGGCATGATCCAGGATGTTCGAGCCTCTACAAGTTCAAAGAGGACAAATTTACAAGTTAATATATTAATAAAATATTCATATGTACCTACCCATGGCAGAAGTAACACCAGAGCCTCCTATTGCCACTAAAGCACCCAAAAGACCAGCTCCAGCTG
Source organism: Thecocarcelia acutangulata (assembly GCA_914767995.1). Lineage (NCBI taxonomy): Eukaryota > Metazoa > Arthropoda > Insecta > Diptera > Tachinidae > Thecocarcelia > Thecocarcelia acutangulata. The sequence goes on along the minus strand of OU612094.1, from coordinate 104,686,637 downwards.
TTAATAATTGCGCTCGTGCAGCATCCCAGCGACTAAAACCGGAACGTAATAAAATTGCAAAATCACCAACTTCATGAGGAATTTCGTGCACTTTAAAAATACGGTTTAAAAAATTAAAAGAAAAATGATTTAATGTCACTAAGATGTATTGTTGATTGTTCTTACATAATATAGCAAAAGTTGCTAAAATTCCATGACGAAAAGAAACCAAAAATGAGCCCGCTACTGCCAAACCATGTGTAAAGTTATCAATTGAATTAGCCATAAGATTCAAGTAACCTGCTACTTTTTTGGGCTGCTCTTTAATTTTTTGTTCCCGTTCACGCAAAAAGCAACCATTGGGGACATCCTCAATGTCACAACCTTTGCCGCCGCAACTTTCCGACGTCTGTCCTTCCAATATTTTACCACCGGTACGACGTAGCAAACAGTTTGCAATTTCAACGCACTTAGGCTGTGGATTTTCTTCATCAGCATTAGCATAGCCTGAGAATATTTTTTCAACTATCGTAAATATTAAAATACCGGATAAAACCCAAAGTCCGGAGTTAAGAGACGGATGACCGGATGTACCTACAATAATATACATATTAAGTAAATCGACTCATATATTCAGTTAAGTTTTTTTTCAATTTAATCATTATTCATATTAAAATAGGAGCAGTCGACAGTCTGAACAAGAAATAAGGTCAAAACGTATTATTTTAATTTGTATTAAACTGGCTTATATCCACGATTTTGTGTAAAGGGAACAGGTGTTCCTGTTTGGATGTGAAATCAAAACTAAAAGATAAAGGTTTTATTATTATACCATGGCTACATATTTTAATAAGATTTATGTTATTTCACATTTAGAGTGCTACTATTTTAGTTCAATACATTTCACAGCTGCTCATGGGAAATACAAATGTATTACCACCGCTACTTTTAGTGTTTGTGAGCTATTAGGTGGTTCACAAAATCTTGGACAAGTTCGGACTAATGAGAGTAATAAGCAAATTCTTCTCCAATTATACCAATTTAACCCAAAACTGCTGGCACACAAAAAAAAACTATAGGTGTGTTCCACGTGAATAACGAAACAGTCCAAACTAGTCGAAAGCTGTCCAAAAGCATTCCACGTAACAATTTTGTACATATGAAACTTATAAAAGCAATCAGAAATTTTGCAAATTGGAAAAAAGTTTTTGTTTAAAAATGAAAAAAGCAAAAAACTTTTTTCATACCAAACGTTACCTAAACTATACATTCCGTTATAAAGTTGTAAGCAGAACATGCAATGGTTATTTGGCTTTCCATTTTATAGATACATATCTATGAAACATTTTACATTGCTTTTAATTTTACAGCTGTTGCCAATGTTTTATTTGTATGATACTAGGCGTTTTAAGCGTTTTAAATTACTTTTATATTTTAACTTAAAAAGTAAGCAACATTAATCTTTCTATACTAAGTGCGCTTTTACATTTAGACAGACAGACGAAATTTGATGGCGGGGGAGAGCGTGTAGTACACGACTCTCTGTACTAGACATTTTTGCTTTCCGTTTTTAACTTTTCGCATTTTTTATGTTGTTGCTTCATATCATTATTCTCATATCAACATCAACTTTATATAAACGCTTAAAAAACAACAACAACAAGAAAAGAAAGAAAAGAGAAATGAAAAGTTTCTGTCTGTCTATTAATTTCTTAAATATAAAAGGTTTAGGCAACACCAAAAGAGAAATGAAATAATGTCTGCCCATCGTCTGCCTAAATGTAACGCCGTGTCTTCACGTGCCATCGACTTGAACATGGCATGAACATAACGTCGGCAGAGCGAATGTAAAAAAAAGTTCATGTTTTGTATGTGGCGAATACGTATGTTCGGATTTACCTTATCAAAGTGTTCAATTCGGCGCCATTTTGTGTATTTTTGTACGTGATGGCCAACTTCATGGCGAACATTGATGCTCAGCCATATGCTCGAGCATCGATGTCAGAGCATGAACGAAACATGGCCATGAGCGGTCCACATTAGCCATTTGCGATGTTCGCCATGAAGCTCATACCATGTTCATGGCTAATGGAGACCCCCAGTAAAAGAAAACTAGCGCATGCGGTCTGCGAGCAGAGTTGCCAATTTACCATCTTTCGGGCTAGCTTTAGCGCTTTTCAGCGTTTTTTTTTTTTAATTCCACTAAAATTGCACTTTTTATTATACACTTACTTTTAGCATATATTCAAAAGTCTGTAGTGAATTTTAATAAATTTAGGTGATATTGAATAAGTATTGAATGAATATTTTTATCCTTACTACTATTATAAATGTGAAAGTAACTCTGTTTGTTACCTTCTCAAATCTAAATCGCTAATCTGATTTCGATAAAATTCAGTATGCAGATACCTTGAGGTCCGAGAGTCGTTATAGGATAGTTTTTATTTTGAAATTTGAGGCATAAAGCGGTCAAAAGGGGACAAAATGACCGTCCAAAAACAATTTTTTTTTAATATTTCCGCAATTCATGAACCGATCTTTTCTTTTTGAGAGGGTTTCTAAAGACTATGCCAACAAAAAATTTTTTGGACATCGTACAGAAAAACTGTTCGCCCGAAAAATACATTTTTTAGAAACTCTGTCATTTATTAACTGAATTTCAATACTTTACCTTCTTTCAAAAGGTTGTGTCAACACCTTAAAAATAAAAAATATTTTTGGACTTCGGACTGACGAAATGTCCATCCGAAAAATACATTTTTGAGTACGGAGTATAAACATATTTTTAAATGAACTTTGTTTTTTTTTTTAACCCAATTTTTCTTTAGATTTATTTGATATTATTGACAGGCTAATATGTTCAGAGTTTATGTAAATAAAAACCAATTATTTCATATATTACTCAACGTTTCTTCGATGTGGGTTGTCGACTTTTTCAGGAGTATGAATAATTTACATAAAACCAATCACTTTTTTATAGTTATTTTTTCATTTTACAACAAATAGGTTAGGTTTAACAGGCTGCCAGCTATTGTAAAGCCAGCCCACTTGGGTCCAATTTGAAAACTAAAGCTTTTTAAATAAAAGACAGAGCGTTAATTTCAACGATGTTAACTCTTTAATGACTCCTGCAAGACTAAAGCTACAGAACAAAATGAAATATGACAATCGTTGTACTGGAAAGTAAAATTGAATTCAAGTGAATAATACAAGAAATAAAATACTATAAGTTTGGCAGCATCGCCTACAAATTTGGTCCCGTTGTGTTGCTTGGGTGTGATATGTATCTTAGCAGATCTACACAACATTGGTTTAGAACCAACCCTAGGATCGGATAAAAGAGTCCAATCCATTTACATCACATTCCGATACCTCCGCCAAGTCGTGCAGCATCGGTCTGTCTAAATACAAAGCCCTTACGTAGTAAAGAGCTGGACATCGCCAAAGGAAGTGCTCAACACTCTCTACATCGTCTCTGCAACTTCTACAAAAGTCATTAAATGGAAGATTTAACCTCTACGCCTGCGTCCCTATGTGGCAATGTCCTGTGAGGACCACCACAGCAGAACGCAACATCCTTGGGGGAAGGCCCCTAAGGATAATAGTCCTCCGTTATTATATCTGGGGCATGTCAGCTTGATACTCGACAGGTGCCCTCACTAGACCATCTCTCTTGTGCGGTCTCAAAAAGTTGACGCTGGACTTGTTTCTTACAGCTCCTAAGCAGGATTCCAACGATCCCATCTATATTCCTTTGTTGTAGCTGGACACCGGCCTTTGCCATCCCGTCTGCTATAACATTTCCGGATATTTTATCTGTGCCCTCGTACCCAGAAAAGCTTCAGGTTCGAATGTCTCGCTATCTCGTTTAGAGATATCCGGCATTATCGAACCAACCTGGAAGTCGTATAGACCCCAGCTAGTGCATACAGTGTAGCCATGAGGCCTAATCGTAATGTGCATAGACTGGCTTGAGCCACATGCATGTAATCAAATGTGTATAATGTGTGCGAATGCATGTAATCAAATGTGTATATTGTACTTAATGAAAATTTTCGTTAAGTTTCGTCTAATGTCAGTTGCTTAAGCAAAGTACGAAATTAAACGCATCTTCTGTACGGAATCATTTGTTTTCAGAAGTTTATGTGTGTTTTTACAAAAATTATTCAAATAGATTAAAATATAAATATACACATCTGTCTTTCAAATCTTAATTAAACAAATTACTACAAAATTATTTTTACTTTTCGTGTTCGCCAAACATTGCTGTTGCAACAGAAGACCAACCATCCACCAGTTCAGTAATTGCAGATAAGCCGAAAACACAAGTAGGCATGGACAGGTATGTTACCGTGGTTAAACGTCAGCGAAGCCCGAAATCCGCTCAGATATCATCACAACCAAAGATATCCAAAGAGGATAATACCGCTACAGCAACGAAAAGTAATAGATTTGCAATCCTCCAGAATGATGAGCCAAATACAGCAAAAAAAACATTTAAACCGCCACCAATATATTTGAGAGAACCTACTTCTAATGAGCTGGTAAAACAACTTATTATGGTAATCGGTAAGGACAATTTCAACGTGACATCAGTTAAGCGCGGAAACATCAATGAAACAAAAATTCAGGTAAACCATGAAAATGATTACCGAAAATTGTCTGACGTTTTGGAAAAGGAGAAAAGATCTTTTTACACTTATCAGCTTAAAAGTGCTAAAGGTATTCAGGTCGTTATAAAAGGTATTGACCCATGTGTAGCCACGGATGATGTTAAGATTGGTTTGGAGGACAAAGGCTTTAAAGTCAAAAGTGTAGTGAACATCAGGAACCGTGAGAAGATCCCTCAACCCATGTTTAGGGTTGAACTGGAACCAAGAGATATTGTCCTGAAACGGAATGAAACTCACCCAATTTATACCCTCAAATTTCTCTTGCACCGTAAAGTTACCGTAGAGGAGCCTCATAAACGTTTAGGTCCCGTTCAATGCCTAAACTGCCAGGAATTTGGCCATACTAAGGCCTATTGTAAACTGCCCGCAGTTTGTGTTGTGTGTGGAGATCTACACGGCACTTCACAGTGCAAAAAACCAAAGACTGACTCGAGCGCTAAAAAATGCAGTAACTGTGGAGGTAACCACACTGCAAATTACAGGGGCTGTCCTGTTTACACTCATTTTAAACAATCAATGACAAATAAGTCATCAATTACCTTCAAGCAACCGCAGCAGTCAAATATTATTTCTGCTAACAATTTTCCCCAGATAGGCCAGTCAACCAGCCAAATAATTATGCAAAACCCCAAACAAGTTTCATATGCTAATGTGGTCAAAACCGATATACAAAACTTGAATCAGGAGCCCATGCCCCAAAACTCCGATCAAAATTTTAAAAATCTTGAGGCAACTCTGCAGACTCTTGTTTCATCCATAAACACATTTACGGTTTCTATGACGAACATGATGCAGGAAATGCTGAAAATGCAATCCACCATTTTGCAGGCAATTTTTAACAAAATGAATTGGTTAAAAATATGTTTCTGGAACGCAAACGGCATCCGCCAACACAAAAATGAACTTGAGCACTTCCTTATGGAAAAGCAGATCGACATAATGCTGATTGCTGAAACCCATTTGACAACTAACAGTTTTTTCAAAATTAATAGTTACACGCTGTATGATACTAAAGATCCCCGTGGCAGATCTTGCGGAGGCTCAGCAATTTTGATAAAAACTAGAATTAAGCACTATTTGCTACATGAGACATGTGAGGAGTATCTCCAAGCAACAAACATATGTATTGAACATTTTCATCACAAAATTGTTATTTCATGGATTTATTCCCCACCCCGGTTTTCAGTAACAGAAAATCAATATAAAAATTTTTTCAATTCACTTGGGCCTCGATTTTTAGCGGCTGGCGACTATAACGCTAAACACACTTTTTGGGGATCACGTTTAATTACCCCGAAAGGCCGTGTGCTTTTTGACACCGTTTCCAAAATGGGCTTAGATGTGGTTTCAAGCGGACACCCCACTTATTGGCCGTCAGACCGACGAAAGATCCCTGATGTTATAGATTTTGGAGTTGCGAAAAATTTTCCTTTAGAGTGGATGCAAGTGGAGCCTTCATTAGATTTGTCATCAGATCACTCTCCCACTATAATCTCTGTTTCGTTTCCCCAAGAGATTGGCTCCCCGTTGACCGTCAATAGAGTTAATTGGCTAAAATACAAAAAATTTTTGAGTACACATTGTACTGAAAATATCGCCTTGAGAACGCCTGCGGATATTGATGTGTCAATTAACGATATTTCTGAAAACCTCAAACTGGCCGTACAGCATGCTACCACTAGTCATATAAGATCCAGAAATGAAACCAATAGAACTTATTCGTCCGAAATTGAGCAACTTCTGTCAGAAAAAAGAAGAGTCAGAAGAGAGTGGCAACTTCGCAGATCTCCCCAGCTTAAAACTAGGCTACGGGAATGCATAACTCAGTTAAGAAATATGCTTGAAGTCCATAGAATGGCTTCCCTTAAAACATATTTGGAAAGCCTGGATGGTACTCCGCAATCTGACCATTCTCTGTGGAAAGCGACAAAAGGTCTGAAAAGACCCGTAATAGGTAAGCCACCTTTGCGAACTTCAACTGGCGACTGGGCAAGAAGTGACTCAGAAAAGGGGATGGTGTATGTTAACCATTTGAGAAATGTTTTTATTACAAATGATATAACAAATGATGCATCTGAATTACCACCATATGTAGTTAGACCGCCTGTGTCTTTGCGATTCACATTTCAAGATGTAGAACAAGGTATCAGTAACATAAACCCCAGGAAAGCTCCAGGTATTGATCAAATTACTGGCAAAATGCTGGAACAGTTACCTCGTGTAGCTAGAAGAGTTCTACTTTTTATTTTTAACGCTATTTTACGCCTTGAGTATTATCCTGCAGAGTGGAAGGTCTCTATGATTACTATGATACCCAAGCCAGGGAAGGATCCGACCAAGGTAGAATCATATAGACCAATAAGTCTACTACCAACAATTTCAAAACTATTCGAAAAACTGTGAATGGTTAAGTTGAGTCCAATATTAAACAATGTGGGATGCATCCCTGATCATCAATTTGGGTTTCGGGCTAAACATAGCACCATAGAACAAACACACAGACTAGTCAACGTCATAAGACAGACCTTTGAGGAGAAGAAGTATTGTTCAGCTCTATTCATCGACATTTCTCAAGCTTTTGATAAAGTGTGGCACGACGGCTTGATGCACAAAATAAAGTTGAACTTGCCTGCAAATACCCACAAGCTTCTGGAAAGCTACTTATATGGGCGGAAATTTGTTGTCAGAGAAGGTGATTTTATAACCCCAACTCAACCTATCGAGGCAGGAGTTCCCCAAGGTAGCATACTTGGGCCTACTTTATATTTTTTTACGCCTCTGACATGCCAACGACATCTGGAATACACACTTCAACTTTCGCAGACGACACAGCGTTTTTTAGCATTCATGAAGACCACCAATTAGCTTCACGAAATTTACAGGAATTTATTTCAATATTGGAAAAATGGCTGAAGCTTTGGAAAATCAGGGTTAATGAACAAAAATGTACTCACGTTACATTCACACTGCGTAAGCAAACATGTGCGCATATCCAAATTAACAACTCACCTATTCCGCAGCACAATGAAGTAAAGTACCTTGGTATTCACCTGGACCGTAGGCTAACGTGGAAGTCTCACATTGAAGCAAAAGTCACTCAGTTGAAACTAAAAGCAGCGCAACTAAATTGGCTTATGGGCAGAAACTCGACATTGAAGTTGGATTGTAAACTTCTGCTATACAATGCAATTCTAAAACCTATATGGTGCTACGGAATTCAATTATGGGGCACCGCCTCAGCGTCAAATATTGAAAAAATTCAAAGGCGACAAAACCAAATTCTTCGAACGATTACTGCAGCTCCATGGTACGTAAAAAATTCACGAATTCATAAAGATCTGAGTGTTCCGCTGGTAAAAGAGGAATTTTCTAAGTACGCGACAAGGTATGTCAGTAAACTGGAACTTCATCCAAACCCTCTTGCGCGTAATATACTTAATTTTGGCGGCCACAGTCGGTTGAGAAGAAGGGATACCGTTGCCACCATCGTTTAATAGGTGATTCTACCGATATTGCTTCCGCATAATAGAACTTTTTGTCTAGCATTGGCTGGACGTAAGTAAAAAGCACATTTTATTTTATTTTTTTTTTTAATATTTAGTATTAAGATTTGAATACTTATTGTTAGTTCATTTTGAAGATTCAATAAATAAAAACGCTTAACAAAAAAAAAAAAAAAAAAAAAACTTTTTGTTTAGAAATTATAGGACAAGGCAGCTTTAATATGGTAGTGATATAAGCGCAGCTGTTTTTCGTTTCCTTTGCGTAAATTTATCAAAAACACATAGACTTCCTTGCTTTTTCAAACAAAATTTTGACAACTATTCGTAAATTCTACCAACAAAATACATGTTGATGTTTGTTGGTGTTGCATTTATTGTAATTCTGCCACTACCTATATAAAGCTGCCTTATTATAGGGTACAAATACTTTGTTGTTATTTTTAGTACTTTTTTCTAACAATCTACTCAGAAAAGACACAAGTATTACAAAGCTGCCTAACAATGGGGTTAAAATCATTAAGTTCATATAAGTACATTATGGACAACTAAAAGTCGTTTTAGATTCACATATGCATTAGACAGGCTTTTCGTTTAATTTTGGCAAAAGCTGAAGCCAATCTATGCACATTATGGTTAGGCCTTTACTATCAGTACAAATTTGGATATGCTCCCCGTATATCCTGTAGTACCTTAAAAACTAATAAAAAACGAAGAAATAATTGACTATTTGATACAACAAAAAACAGTGGTCTTTATTTACATGAACTCTGACCCGTCCCGGGTTAAAGTTTATTTACATAAACTCTAGCCCGTCAACAATATCAAATAAACATATTTTTAGTTTCTCACGCCTAAATCGCTAAGCTAATTTAAATGAAATTCGGTTAGCAGATATTTTGAAGACCGAAAATCAGCATAGGATGCAAAATGACCGTTTAAAATATAGTTAAAAAAAAACTCGTCATATAAGAACTGAAGTTTTGTTTGAAAAAAGTTTGACAATTGGCTGAAAATTTATAAAAAAAATTGAACACCGGACAGATGAAATGTCCGTCTGAAAAAAAAATATTAACTCCAGTATTTATGAACATATTGTCAATATTATTTCTTCCTTTAAAAGAGTTTGTCTGTAGGCAATTGTAAACGCGCTGGAAAAAAGTTTTGGAACGTTTATCTGAAAAAATTACTCCGCAATAAGAATCGATTTTCAAAACACTTTTTAACTTCTTTTAATATAATGTCCGTGTGAAAAATAATTTTTGGACATCGGACTATTTTATTTATTTATTAAATAAAATAAAGCACTAAGCTGTAATGAACAGATTTTCAATAACTTTTATTATTTGTGTCAAAGAAAAATTGGACATCGCACAGATTTTCAAAACTTTTCTTTTTTATGTAAAGGTTTTGTTTGCACTTTGATCCGATTACATACATATGTTTTAAGAATATGTCCGTCCGAAAAAAATTAAATGGTTTATGAAATGGCTGAAAATACAAAATGAATTGGACATGGGCGAAATAAGTTTAATATTCTTTTTTTTGCTGGAAGCCGTGTATGCGATGATTTAGTTCCTTTGTTCATGTGTAAACAAACACTGGTCTGTAGTATTACCAAACACAGTAAGTGGACGAGTGCTGCAGTAATTTGTGCTGTTATACAAATCCAGAAAGATGGTAAGAGTTCTGTATTATTGTCAAAGACTCAGATATTTTAAATTGTCATATTTATCCCGAGCATTGATTGACTAAATTTTGCGGCAGATAAATAGGCAAATGTTATTAGATATTGTTGACTCTGTAGCGTCACACGGTTGCAATTTATACATTTGGGACGGAGTATTATGGGGAAAATTATAGGGGAATAGAGAAATAGTTCAATTCGATTTGCAATTCCAGTAAAAAAAAAGCCCATATTCTACAAATCCTTTGCTTTTTTTCAAAGTAATTACAATATAAAATAAAAAAGATTGCATACCGAGATTTATCGAATTTAAATAGTCAGTACTACTCCAAATATGAAATAACATAAATCTTAATAACATAAAAAGCATACATACGAAGTCGTGAGAAATACTTTTATTTAATTATGGTTTCGCGGGCTACTGAAAATACCTGTTTTCCGTAGACAAAGTCGCGGGTAAATCCTAGTTATTGTATATATTTTGATAGTAATATCCAACAAACTTTTAATATTTTACACTATTTTTAAATTCGTATCTTGATCCTAGAGTTTTTCGACATTTTTTTATAAATATAATTGTTGTTTATATGAGCTTGTTTTAAAAATGTTTTTAAAACAAGTGACCTCATGCTTATATAAACTACAATTATATTTACACTATTTTTATTATTTCTTACGTTATTTCCAATTAACAGGCGGATTTATAGTGAAATGCCAATGCAAGCGGCACGCGAATTTAATTTAACAATACCGGTAAAATCGGCCGAGCGACAATAATTGTGTTCGACGTCGTTACCGCGGGAACCCGCGAGCTTCCAATTTGCACGAAAAGTGTTTCTTCTGTTGAAAATTGGGTAAATGAGAAAGCTTCTGAGAGTGTAAATTGTGTTTCTCATTTTACCAGACTTTACCCGTACTTTTTTTTTCGTGCACAGTGATAAAATTGCTAAATAATTTAATCAGCAGTTTATTTTTATGAAAATAAAATATCAAAGTGCAAATCATAAACATACTTGAAAATATGACAAGGAGTTTTTTATATAATAACTAGCTGGCCCGGCAAACGTTGTTTTGCCATCGAATTTAGTTACATAGAAACATGGGGTTTTATTGCGAAAGCAAGCCGTAATGATGGAATAGTGTATTTCTCGAAACCATTAGAATTCGTGGTAACAAAACGTCTTCCTTATAATTTTATTTAAGTATTCTTACTTTTTTAGTGTTGTTCATCACTTTTTTCACCGGAAGTCGTGTGTCAGTACAGATATGTGGTTGGTGGATACTTCATAATATTATGATTACCGATCCGACTTTAAGTTGCAGATTGTGAGGTAGCAATCCGGGTGATTCCAGCGAGCTTAAAAACTGGGTTGTATCGTCTTGGGAAGTAAAAAGAGTCACTGATTTCTACATTATCAATTTGCGAGCCATTTTAGATTATATTTCGTAGCACTATGATTACAAATCCAACATTAAGTTGCAGGTTGCGAAGTGGCAACCTAGGTAATTCTCGGTTGTATGGTTGACGACATCATAATAGGAATGAAGAAATTCACGGAATTAAACATCACCAATTCGCAAGCAATTTCGCTTTGAATCCGAAAATTCAAATTCGCCGACATCACGCCCGCTCAACTAATCATGAGTTTTGTAACTTTGCTAAATGCACATTGCGGATGAGCCCAGATTTTGATTCGGTAAAATAGCAGAAAAGGACGGTAAACTGAATACAGCCAGCATATTTCTCGAATAGATTCAATCCAATACGAATTGTAATAGGCTGAACTTACTTTTTTTTGTTAGCTTCAGTATATAGAACCCCGTGTAAATAAAATTAATGCATATCCATGGTAATGGTTATCCATTGTATTGTTATGATCTCGAGCTCACAGAAAATAAATTTTACGCGATACTTTAATTTTTATTTCCAAAGGATTTGAAAAAAAGTGGACGTAGAAGTAGACGTTGACAACTTTGTACAAAATTTTTTCTCTCCGTAGAAACTGTGTTTAAGATAAATTTAAAAAGTGGGCGTGATACAATAAATTTTTCGTTCCGAAAAACTTTTAAGTAGGTTATAACGAACACTTGATAAAAAAGATTATCCTAATCATTGGTCCAGACCTTTCATTTAGACTTAAAATTTTATTTCTTTCTGTTATTTCAATTACCTGCAAATATAATAGTTAAGTACATATGTACAGATATATGTTAAAAATTAATTTCGCGGTCATAATTAAGAGCAGCATATTCCATGTCTCGTACAACATGATATGCAAGTCGTTTTAATTATCGCGATACTGGATTTGGAATTTGATCCGCAGATGTATTTTGAGATCGTGTATAGTATTGGAATTGGTTCTGAGATGATCGATCAGTTTGTGGTCTCCTTTTATGTCATATAATATTAATGGTACAATGGTAGTGGTACTTTCAAAATGAAAAAAATCTAAAATGTAGAGATTTGTAACAACAACATTAACACATACATATGACTTCAATGCACATGAAACCATTTCTCTTTTTATACAAAATATTCAAACTTGCATGAATTTCAGAATACACCAAAATTAACTATGTTAAAACCACCAGCCTAACAACATCAATTTGCCACTATTTTCTTTGCATTGTGGTTTTGTCACTATAAAACAATGATTGAAAATACCTGTATGAGAAATTTGAAAATTTTTTGTATATAAATTCGCTCGAAATTTTTTTTGAAATGAGTGTGGACAAAAATGGAATGAATGATATAAAAATAGAGCCAGAATAAAAAAGCATGTCGCCAGCTTAACGTTCAAATAAGAGAGACCGAACGAAGATCAGAAGATCGTTCTATCGGTCTGGCTTTCCCGATAGGTGTTGTCCTGTAAGAAATTGGGCGTGAAAGAGGGCGTGGAGTATGCAACTTATTTTTTTTACCTCGCCTAGAGTAAGATGTGTGTGCATTCAATTTGGAGTAAATATGTTCAAACCCACGAATAATTAATTAACCAAAAAATGGACGTTAAAGTGAGCAGGCGAAAAGAAAGAAGTTTCCTATAAAACATACAAGAGCTTTGGTGGTGTGCTATGAAAATTTTAAGTAGATCGGTCCAGTGGTCTTATCTCTCTGGCAAGCGTCGTTCCGTATAAGATGGGGCGTGAAAATGGGTGTGGCACATGAAACTTTAATTTTTGTCTCGCGTACATTAAGATGTAATTACAATTTGACGTAAATCTATAAAACCCGTTTGGAATCAATCATCCAATTTAAAAGAAGTGGGCGTGAAAGTGGGCATGGTAAAAAAAAGAAGTATCTAATAAAATATACCAGAACTTTAGTGGTGTGCTGTGAAAATTTCAGGCAGATCGGTCCAGCGGTCTGTCCTACACGGCAAACGTCGTCCCGCATGAGATGGGGCTTAAAAATGGGCGTGGCACATAAAACTTTTATTTTTACCTCGCCTACATTAAGATTTACATATATACAATTTGAAGTAATAAGTTAAAACCCATTTCGAATCAATTACTCAATTTAAAAAAAGTGGGCGGCAAAGTGGGCGTGATAAAAAGAAAGAGGTGTCTTATAAAAGATACCAGAGCTTTAGTGGTCCAGTGGTCTAGTCCACACGGCAAGCATCGTCCCGCATGAGATGGGGCGTAAAAATAGGCGTGGCACATAAAACTTTTACCTCGCCTACAGTAAGACTAATATACAATTTGAAGTAAATCTTTTAAAACCCACTTGGAATCATTAACTCAATTTTAAAAGAAGTGGGCGTCAAAGCTTTCTGTTGTGAAAATTTCAGAAAGATCGGTCCAGCAGTCTGGCCTACACGGCAAACGTCGTCCCGCATGAGATGGGGCGAAAAATGGGCGTGGCCCATAAAATTTTTTATTATTTTTACCTCGCCTACAGTAACTCGTTTATACAATTTGAAGTAAAGCTGTCAAAACACATGTATTACTCAATATAAAAAAGTGGGCGTTAAAGTAGGCGTGGTTGCGCTTACTTAGAAAGCTTCTCGAGCTCATGCGCAAGAACTTTGCCGAAGATCGTCATATACTAAAACGCATAGTTTACGATTCTACAAAGGACAAACATACATGCATACAAACATTCATTTTTTTATATATAGATATAATAATACGTTATATCAAAATGTTTAAATAAATTGGCTGTTTGTTTGAATTACAACAGCGCTTTTGACACCGATTTTAGAGGTTTTTAAAAATCCCACAAAGAATTCTTAAATCAATGCACGATACTTTTATTTAATTTTTAGTGCATTGTCTTTTAATAGGATTTAAAGAATCTAGAAGAAAAAAATTCGGTTTTAAAATTTTTAACAATTAAATTTATTTATTTTTGTGGTAACAAATCAAAAGCTGCTGCTCGTTGCCGCATGCCACTTACCGATCCGATATATATATATATATATATATATATATATATATATATATATATATATATATATATATATATATATATATATATATATATATATATATATATATATATATATATATATATATATATATATATATATATATATATATATATATATATATATATATATATATATATATATATATATATATATATATATATATATATATATATATATATATATATATATATATATATATATATATATATATCTTAGCAGAGAAAACGTTCGACCGCAAGCAGAGTTAACGTGGTTTGACCAAGTTAGGGTGTCATTAAATTAAATACCAAGATTTTTGGCACAGTTAACGGCTTCAATGACCTGATTGTTTAAAGTTAAAATAGTATTGCAATCAAGTGTTAACAATCTCTTCTTAATAATCATACATTAAGACTTAGTAGGATTAATCGCTAGACCATTAGCGGTTGCCCACTCGTGAATCCTACCTAACTCCTGGTTTAAGGTTCTAGCACAATCAGCAACCATCCTATTGTTACAACTTAAATAAAGCTGAACATCATCAGCATACAATCTAACTCTGCAATGTTGAAGTTTATCCGGAATATCATTCACGTATAATGAAAAATGAAGCGGACCTAAGATTGATCCTTGTGGAACACCTCGACTTAACGGCATAAAGCTGGAAACTGAAGCAGTGGTATCAGCGTGTTGATATCTCTCTGCTAGATATGAATATATAAGTTTAGTTGCATTGGAAGCAAATCTAAACATATGATTAAGCTTAAGGCACAAAATATTATGGTCTACCATATCAAAAGCTCTGGAATGATCCAAGAGAACTAAAAAACTAACGTTTCCGCAGTCCACTTGTTGCCTTATATCCTCAGAGACATCAACGAGGGCCGTTATACAACTGTGATTTTTACGAAAACCAGACTGCCGATCAGTAAGCATATTGGCGGCTTCAAGATATTGCGAAACTTGGACGTGAATTAACCTTTCAAAGACCTTAGATAGAAAAGGCAAGCTCGCTATTGGCCTGAAATCAGAATTAGATTTCGGTAAAGGAATGACCTTCGCAATTTTCCAAATTTTGGGATAACAGCTAGTAGTGAAAATCTTATTAAAAATAAATGTTATAATGTTAAGAAGTCTTGGAATAAGAATTTTAACAAATCTGGGATCCATTCCATCCACACCAACCGCGTTGAATCTTATAGATAACAGGCTGGATAACACATCAGTTTGGCTTACGTTTGCAAAACTGAACCTGGTGTCCAAAATGTCATTAGGGAAATGTTAGTAAGCAGAATTTTACTGAACATTTGGAATATTCAAAAATTATTTATTTAAGGTGTTGTACAGTTATCTTGACTACCATGATTTCCAATTCCAATCTCACGAATAGTTCGCCACTTTTTTTTTTTTGAGTCTATGGCTGTGGAAAACTTTGTAGCATAGTAGTCAGATTTTGCTTTTTTAATTAGCCTATTAGTTCTCTTAGGTGATAATTTGTATTATTCATGGAATTATACTATTTTAAAACGCTTCCACTGAGCACACAGAATATCTCTGCGTTTCGTAGAAAACAAGGGTCGATTTACAATTTTTGTTTTTAAGGGAACGGCAAGATTGTATAAATAGTCAAGATTGTTATGTAGAAAAGAAAGCTGGTCGTCAACAGAAATTAGATTATATGGCACACTCCAGTCAATTCTCAAGAATTCTGCATCTAAGCTACTATAATTAA
Organism: Thecocarcelia acutangulata; assembly: GCA_914767995.1. NCBI lineage: Eukaryota > Metazoa > Arthropoda > Insecta > Diptera > Tachinidae > Thecocarcelia > Thecocarcelia acutangulata. The sequence continues at coordinate 104,670,654 of OU612094.1, read as the reverse complement.
TGTTTTTAAAATTCCGATATCTAACAATTTCGTCATGTACACTTAGCTGAAAATCATATGTCGTAAAAATTAGGTCATGGCGCGAAAAACAAGGTGCCGACAATTGGTCATAAAGTAACACTTTCGAAATATCATTAACAAAGAAAAGGTCAAGTAGTGTATTGCTGGTGTTCGTAAAATGTGTAGCACTACTTGTGTTCGGTGCGTTAAGCCCCAGAGCAAGCATTTTGTCTATTAGAAAAGGGTTCAGTAAAATATTTGAATTAAAATCTCCAGTAATAATGAATTCATCATAAGAGACTGAAAATGTTTCTAGGGTGCTCATAAAACTATCCATACATATGTGATTATTAGGTCTGTAAACACAACCTAACAATAACTTTCTTCCTTCACAACTAACTTCTAGCAATAAATATTCTATATTTCCTGGTCCGTATGCCCCGGTAGCCATTATACTATCAGATTTACTGAGAACTTTGATTGCGATGCCTTTCTTTACATATATCGCTACACCTCCATATCCATTTCTATCAACCCTCCTGACACTGTAACCTTGCAAAGAAACGCTTAAGTCAGTGAAGTCAGATTTAAACCATGTCTCAGATATACATATCACTCCGGAGTTCTCAAATATATATCTAAACTCCTTAATCTTAGGTCTTAAGCTTTGGGCATTGATATGGCAGATTTTAATACCTCTCTTTTGAGTGACCAAAATTTTTATCGTCGTCCCAATACCGTCTCTAGAACGAACCCTATTATTATTAACTGCATTGCTCATTGTTATTAACTACAAGGTAAGAAAACATAACGCACATCGAGTATATTAAATTCTCGTTTCTAGGTAATATATTGCAATAATTATCAAAGTTATCCTAGAATAAGAAACAATTTTTTATTTTTAAGACACTTGGAAGCTTCACGATAACATAAAATTTAAAAGAAATGAAAAACTTTTTTGAACAATATGCTAAAATAATTGTTACATTAGAGTTGACTACGGTCTGCAACATCGCCAAGTTCACCACCCGTTGGAAGAGATCCATCAGAAACACGAAATAAATTAAATTTTTACCTATTCCGGTGCAATTTGGTTTCATACGAAGTTAATAATGAACATATAAAAAAATAGGGACAGCAGTAACAAAACACGTGCGCCCAGGATGGAAGACAAAACACTACACAATTTACTTAATGTGCTGTTTACTGAACACATAAACGACACGTTAAGAAATTTGTATGGAAAGTATTCACAAAACTGAGCGCTTTTTTCATACCAATTTTTTAGGTGAGGGGGAGCACATTTAAAAAATTAAATATTTCTTAGATAATTAAATAACCTATACCAGCAAGACTGTTTTACTTTGCGCATATGATGTGGTATATTTTATACATCATTTCCTCGTATTCTTTCTTATTGTGCTCAGAAAAATGATATGCACAAATTCTGCACATTTGAATGAAATGGTAATGAATGTATTAACGATATATAGTCTTTTGTTATACTGGAACAAAAAGTTGTGTTGAATTCGATTAGGTGCCACCAAAAGATAAAAAACGCACCGAAAATTTAAAAAAGACGCACCTCGCAGCAACTTAGAAATTTTGCGCACAAAAAATTTAAAAAAGCACCAGAACTCATGCGAAATACACAAAGTTGACAATAGAGCTGTGTCGTTCATGAACGAACAGGTTAAATTGAACGAATCATCTCAGTGAACGAAGCCTACGGGGCATTAAACTGATCACTTTTCGTTTAATAGGGTACCGTTCAATTTTAATAGCTTTCGTTCTTTCTATGCCATGTTCTTTTGTTTCAGTTGATATTTTATGTATTATTAGTAAGAGTAGCTTTTAATGTATACGTAAGTACATGATTTGCGTAGCGCTGTGGTATGCCACCATTGTTTTTTTTTTTTTAATTATTTTTTTTTTTTGTTCAAATTTAAACTTTTTTATAACAAGTAAGAGTGTGGTATATTTGGCGGGACCGAATCTAAAATACCCTTCACGATAGTCACGTATTACTTGAACTATATATGTTCGGATATATATGGACCGAAATCGGGGAAAATATATGTTTTACATTTTCATGTAAAAGTTTGTTTAAGCAGTATCTCGATTATATATGAACCCATATCGAAATTTTCCATTTTCTGTATTTGGTAACCTTTTTTATAACGAGAATTGCTTTTCCGCAAAAAAATGTTAATGGAAAAATCTGTTTATCCTATATCTCGGGCATATACGAACCGATATCGAAAATTTTCATTATCTGTATTTTAATAACCTCATTTTATAATCAGAATTGATTTTAAGCAAAAAAAAAAAATTCATGGAAAAATTGCTTCAGGCTATATACATACATATGTATATCTTGGGACCGATATCGGAAATTCTCATTTTCCATATTTAAATAATCTTATATTATTGCCAGAACTGCTTTTAAGCAAAAAAAAAAAAGTTGTTTAAGTTAAGTTTAAAAGTTGTTTGTTAATTTCGGAACAATTTTTTTTGCTTTTTAATCGCTATGTTTAATACTTGTGTGAAGTTTGAAGCAAAACAAATTTTTTCGTTTTTTTCAGAATTTTGGATATATCTCAGTAAACCGATTTTACTGAATTTCAAAGGCGAAAAAATAGATATCGGTCCACATATACCCCAGATATAGCCTAAACCGGGTTTTTCATGAAAATGTCGCATAAGTGAACTTAAACACCTTTTTTTTGCTTAAAAGCAGTTCTCTTAATAAAAAAGGCTATATAAATGTGGGAAATGATTATTTCCGATATCGGGCCATATATACCCAAAATATAGGCTAAAACGGGTTTGTAATGTAAATGTCGCGGAAGCGAACTTAAACAACTTTTTTTAATTAAAAGCAGTTCTGGTAACAAAATGAAGTTATATACATATGGAAAATAAAAATTTCCGACATCGATCCATATATACCCGAGATATAGCCTAAGCCGGGGTTTTCATGAAAATGTCGCGTAAGCGAACTTAAACAACTTTTTTTTGCTTAAAAGCAGTGCTGGTAATAAAAGAAGTTTATATAAATAAGGAAATGAAAATTTCCGATATCGGTCCACATATACCCGAGATATAGCCTAAACCGGGTTTTTCTTGAAAATGTCGCATAAGCGAACTTAAATAATTTAAAAAGAGATCTGGTAATAAAAGAAAATTATTTAAATAAATAAAATTAAAATTTGCGATACCGGTCCATATATATCCGAGATTCGCGTAAGCAGGGTTTTTCATGAAAATGTCGTGTAAGCGAACTTTTTATTCTTAAAAGCAGCTTTAGTACTAAAAGAAGGTTATTTAAATAAAGAAAATGAAAATTTCCGATATCGGTCCACATATACCCGAGATATAGCCTAAACCGGGTTTTTCATGAAAAACTCACGTAAGCGAACTTATTTTTTTTTTTTTGCTTAAAAGCAGTTCCGGTAATAAAATGAGGTTATATAAATATGGAAAATGAAAACTTCCGATATCGGTCCATATATACCCGAGGTATAGCCTGAACCGATTTTTCCATTAACATATTATTATATTATTATTTTTTTTTCTGAGCAATTCTTAATATAAAAGAAGTTCTAAAATACATAAAATAAAAAATTCCGATATCAGTTCATATATAACCGAGCATAGTCAGTTCAAATTTGTAATATATACCATACATATACGTGACTATCGGGAAGGGTATTTTAGATTCGACCCAGCCAAATATACCACACTCTTACTTGTTTAAAATTAAAAAGTTTTTATTAAAAGAAGCTTAATCGAAATTTACACCTAAATGATTGTTAAAATTGTTTTTTACAGTTTCAAACAATCATTTTTTTTATCACATAACTGTTATTTTATTATCTTGTTTTGTATGTTTTTATGAGTTGTGCTGATTAATGAATGACCGGAACATTTCAGTTTTGGTGCCGCGCCGTTCGTTCAGGATGACTGAGGTGAACGAAAAGATCAGTCTTTTGTAATTGAACGATAGTGCCTCGTCACTAAAATGAACGAAAGTCCAGAAACGCACAAAGTTTGGCTTTTTGCGTGAATAACGAAACAGTCCGAACTAGTCCAAAAGCGTTCCACGTAACAATTTTTGTACAATTTTGAGAGAAAATAACAGTAATTTTTCTCATTTCCTGTACAAATTAGCCCGAACTTTTTCTTTCGGTAAGTTCGAACTAGAATTGAATAATCAGCTGTTTTATATTAAGATACATATGAAACTGAAAATGTAATCAGAAAATTTACAAATTGGAAGAATGTTTTTGTTTAAAAATTAGTTAAAAGCAAAATGGAAGGTTGTCCAAGCTAAAAGTAACATTCCGAAGTTGTAAACAGAACAAACAATTATTTGATTTTTAATTTTATAAATATGATTATAAAAATCGATTGAAAATTTTACATTGCTTTTAATTTTACAGATGTTGCCAATAATGTAAATGTTTTGATTATATGATATTATACGCTTTAAGCGTATAAAATCACTAAAATATACTTTAATCTAAAAAGTAAGCAGCACTAGTATTGCAAGATGTACAATTGTGGTTTTTTGCGTTCCATCAGTTTTGGGTAAAATTTGCAAATTTGGAGAGTAATTTGCTTTTTATTCTCACTAGCCCGAGATATCGTAGAATACACCTCTTACATGCAGTCTACACCTAACTTGAAACGCAGTTAAAACATAAAGTTAAAACTTGCTGTTTATATATCTGTCTGTTTAAGGTGGCGGACACGTAGTAATGTTAGAGTTATAACTTCTCATAGTAAAAAAATAAAAATGGCGAAAAACAACTACAATTAGCAGGCTGTTGTCAATTTAAGTTATAACCGAGTTTCCAAATGAAATGTTTTAACAACCAAGTTATAACTTTAACCAAACTTCAACATGAGCGGTCCACACTTAACTTTAACTTGAAGTTAGCGTCAAAGTTAGTGTTTTCATGTCAGGTGGAGACCGCACTTTATGTGTGTACATGATAACTGAACTTGACAGCTTGTGTTCAGAGATAATCAATCAGCAAATTCTTCTAGCAATAATTGCTGAAAATGTATTCGAACACATATTTGTTCGGACCACATGTAAGTATCTACGCATACATATTTATATGCACACACATTAAATATCTTCAGTGTTGTTAGGGAATAAGCCCTACATATGCAGTGCATTGTACTGGAACTACGGTAATAGGTTATGGGAAGAAGGAAAGAGGGAGTAGCATTTGTGGACATTCGACTTGAACCTATTAATAACAATACGGAAAGACTAAAACAAACGGTATCATAGAATTTTAAATGTTGGAATTAAATTACATAGTTAAAACTTACCAGTGCTCAGTGTGATTCGAAACTGCTCAGACTAACGAAAATTACTAAAATGTAATAAATTACATTCAAGAGAAATTAATAATGGGCATATAGAGAAAATACGCACGACTGTAAAAAAACACGAGTACACAGGATGGTAGACAAACCCCCACTTATTCCTGCTTGCTATTTATTTCGGTGAAATTTATTTTGTAAAAAAAACGTAATAACAACCATATGTACATACATAGAAAACACGAATGGCATTAAAAAACACGTGTGCACGAATGGAAGACAAAACACTACTATACCATTTATTCCAGCTTATCATCACTCAAGTTAAATATCAGAAAAGGATGCTTCATATAAGCTGTGTTTTTGTGTTCATCATAAATACATATTTTGTACTCGTATCTAGTATCTATATAACGAGTGATTTTTTTGCTATTATCTTTTTGGCAACACTAGTTTTGACAGCTCACGTACGTTTTGTATCTTGTGTCACTGTCAAACATCTTCAGTTTGGTCTATAATTTAATCATGAATCGTCTTACAAACAAACAACGCTTGCAAATTATTTTAATTTTCATCGCGCGCTTCTTCCATTTTATGGTCAGTTTAATCGACCTACTGAGACTTCTATTCGGGCTATTGTAAAAAAAATTCGCACCAAATTTACATTGTTGGACATTAAACCACCAACACGCTTACGTAGAGTGCGAGCTGAAGAAAATATCGCAGCCGTATTGGCCAGTGTTGGTGATGAACGTGAATTATCGATTCGGCGCCGTTCGCAGCAATTGGGCCTCTGTTACTCCACTACGTGGAAAATTTTGCGGAAGGATTTGGGTGTGAAGCCTTATAAGATACAGCTGGTGCAAGAATTGAAGCCAAACGACCTACCACAACGCCAAATTTTTGGTGAATGGGCTCTTGAAAAGTTAGATGAAGATCCACTTTTTTATCGAAGAATTGTGTTCAGCGACGAGGCTCATTTCTGGTTGAATGGATACGTGAACAAGCAAAACTGCCGTATTTGGAGTGAAGAGCAGCCAGAAGCATTGCAAGAGCTACCAATGCATCCACAAAAAACAACCGTTTGGTGCGGATTATGGGTTGGCGGCATCATTGGGCCGTATTTCTTCAAAGATGCGAATCACAACGTTACTGTGAATGGTGAGCGCTACCGTGCGATGATAACAAACTTTTTTTTTGCCCAAAATGGAAGAGCTTGACTTGCATGACATGTGGTTTCAACAAGACGGTGCCACATGCCACACAGCATGCGAAACAATGGACCAATTGAGAGGCGAGTTCGGTGAACAGTTTATTTCACGCTTGGGACCAGTCAATTGGTCGCCCAGATCGTGCGATTTAACGCCTCTAGACTATTTTTTGTAGGGCTATGTTAAGGCTAATGTCTATAACGACAAGCCCGCTTCGATTGACGCACTGGAAGCCAACATTGCCAACATTATTCGTGAGATACCGGCCGAAATGTTGGAAAGAGTATGCCAAAATTGGACTAAGCGGATGGACCATTTGAGGCGCAGCCGCGGCCAACATTTGCATGAAATAATCTTCAAACATTAAATTATATCGACCCAACTATCGATCCAAATAAATATTTCATGCATTTTTCTGAATTTTATGTGTTTTTTTTTTTTAATTTCCGATAGTTCTTATAAAATCACCCATTATAAATAGGCAAATGCAAACCTTTTCATCCCTTTCCCCCGTCTATTAATCAAACGAATTTGATAATTTTTTTTAGAAAAGTTAAGAATAATACACAAGTAATTAATGTGCAAATTATTTAAAAGGCAGTAAAATAGTTTGTGCTTATCAGTCAGAATCCAGTAACCAGTTAAAAAAAGTTGTTAATGATTGTGACGCAGTACAATCCAGCTGCCCAAAATTTATTTAGGTTTTGTCTTATTAAATTTTGTGTTAAAAATTTATGCAATTAGACATTTCTACATTTATCTAATCTTAAGAGACTTTAGAAAGAGTTATCTCCTCAAAAGCTCTTGAATTTAATATTTTAATATGGTCATATTCAATGTAGATGCTTTAAACGGTTTATAAAAGTTCGTCAAAGCAATTTGATTGACCGTACATACAGTTTTATTTAATAAAGCCTTTAATTGGTGAGTTTCAAGCAAAGTGAGTTAATTATTATTATAATTATTGTTCCCTACTTTTAGATAATAGTTTTTTGAAAGTTTTTATCTGATCACAAACTTGTGGCCATAAGTTTGTGATCAGATAAAATAAAATAAGATAACGATAATTGTTGTATGTACTGCAAAAGATGGTCAAGTTTTGACTGGTTACTAGAAGAGTGGTTGACAACAGGGAGCTGACTAAATTATGTTTGACAAACTTAACTTTTGGCTAGTCAGATGTGTAATTACCCCAGCGTGCGCTGTTACATATGGATGTAATTTTATACCTTTTTGCCTAAGCTTACGAATTTTTACTATTTTTGCATTTTACTGTAAAGTCAACGAATAAACCTATTGTTGAAAACTTTTCAGTTTCAAAGTGACAGCATATTTTTCTTATGTCAAAGATTCTATTCAATCTTTGATTCTAGAATCAAAGATTCTATTTTACGGCCGCATTCTCTGGCTTAATTTTATGTCACATTATATATCAGTATTGCCATGATTCGATTGAAAAAGTCAGTCGAATCATGGCAATACTGACCACAGGGGCCGTGAGGACAACTCCAATCAAAGCACTTCTTGCAATTATGAGCTGGATGCCATGTGACTTAGAAGCCAGGCAGATAGCACTAAAAACCGCGATCAGGTTGAACGCGACAGGAGCATGGACCCATAGACCGTGGCGACATGCCAATATACTGGAAATCGGAAAGGACCTAGTCCCCGATCTAATTGACTACTGCATCCCAAAACCATTCCTCTCAAGGAGCTTTGGCTACCAAATTGAGGAACCCCCCCTAGAATCTGATACTTCTATGTTTACACGGATGGGTTCAGAAGGGGGGAAAGGGTTGGGGTTGGCGTTTACATAGAAGAATTTAACACTAAAATATCCTTCAGATTATCAGATGGATGCAGTGTTCTTCAGGCTGAAATATCGGCTATAAAAAAAGCTGCCAGATGGCTGACGTTTTACAAGATATTCGGTAGGGATATCATGATAGTAACGGACAGCAAAGCCACCATGAACTCCCTGATTGGAATATACACTAATTCAGTTCTCTTGTGACTCTCCAACCAATCGGTCGTAAAAAGTGAACAAAAAAATAAAATAAAATCATTGCTTAAACGCCTTTAAAATTAAATTGTAAAAACAATAACAAATTATTTAAAAAAAACAACGGGAAAATAAATTCCTTACATTTCAATAACTAAACAATAAAATCAATTTCAATAAAACAAGTGCGGTGGCAGTGCATTGTTATTGTTGTTATTGTGCGTGAAGATTAACTACCCAGTGGGAAAAAAACTATACATTAAAATTTTTTGTTTTCTTACAAAACCGCAATAAAAGGAAGAGCGAATTTATACAAAAGAAAAACTTTATGACAATTATTTTTATATACTTTTAAATTAAAAAAAATATAAATAAAAAAAAAAAAAAAATTGCATGAGTGCACCTAGTAGATGCAATTCTGAGAGGGAGCTTAGCTCCACTAGAAAAAACCTCTGGATTTCTGAAGAGGAATCATTGAAAAAATCATTGGACAATCTTCTGTCTCTAAGAGATAAAAAACGCACGCGTTCGTGCTCGCCAAATATTGTTGTTGCAACAGACGACAAACCATCTGCAAGTGTAGCTATTGTTGATAAACCGAAAACTCAAGTGGGTATGGATAGGTATATAACCGTGGTTAAACGTCAGCGAAGCCCTAAATCCGCGCAAATATCATCGCAACCAAAAATGTCTAAGGGCGATATTACCTCTGCGACAACGGATAGTAATAGGTTTGCTATCCTTCAGACTGACGAGCCAACTACATCAAAAAAAACATTTAAACCGCCACCAATATACTTGAGGGAACCTACATCAAATGAGCTGGTAAAAGCACTTATTACGGCAATTGGTAAAGACACCTTCAACGTAACATCAGTGAAGCACGGACAAATAAGTGAAACAAAAATCCAAGTCTACTGCGAAAATAATTACCGAAAACTTTCTGCCGCTCTGGAAAAAGAGAAAAAATCTTTTTATACTTATCAACTTAAAAGTGCTAAAGGCCTTCAGGTTGTTATAAAAGGTATTGACCCCTATGTAGACACGGATGAGGTTAAAACTGCACTGCTAGATAAAGGCTTTAAAATAAAAAATGTGGTTAATATTAGAAACCGTGAAAAAATTCCTCAACCCATGTTTAGGGTTGAACTGGTACCGGGGGATGTTATTCTCAAAAAGAATGAAACTCACCCAATTTATAACCTTAAATTTCTTCTTCATCGCAGAGTTACCGTTGAGGAGCCGCACAAGCGTTTAGGGCCCGTTCAATGCCTAAACTGCCAGGAATTTGGCCATACTAAGGCCTATTGTAAACTGCCCACAGTTTGTGTGGTGTGTGGAGAACTGCACGGCACATCACAGTGCCAAAAGTCAAAAACTGACTCAAGTGTTAAAAAATGCAGTAACTGTGGAGGCAACCACACTGCAAATTACAGGGGCTGCCCTGTCTATACCCACTTTAAGCAGTCAATGACAAATAAGTCATCAATAATTCATACAAACAATTTTCCGCAGATAGGCCAGTCAACCAGCCAAATAATTATGCAAAACCTCAAACAAGTTTCATATGCTAGTGTGGTCAAAACCGATACACAAAACTTGAATCAGGAGCCCAAGCCACAAAATTCCGATCAAAATTTTACCAATCTTGAGGCAACTCTTCAGACTCTTGTTCAGTCCATAAACACATTTACGGTTTCTATGACGAACATGATGCAGGAAATGCTGAAAATGCAATCCACTATTTTGCAGGCAATTTTAACAAAATGAATTGGTTTAAAATATGTTTCTGGAACGCAAACGGCATCCGCCAACACAAAAATGAACTTGAGCACTTCCTTATGGAAAAACAAATTGACATAATGCTGATTGCTGAAACCCACTTGACAAGCAACAGTTATTTCAAAATTAATGGCTACATACTGTACGACACAAAAGATCCCCGTGGAAGATCTTGCGGAGGATCGGCAATTCTAATAAAATCCAGAATTAAACACTTTTTAATGAACGAGACATGTGAGGAGTATCTCCAAGCAACTAATATATGCATTGAATATTTGCATGAAAAAATCGTTATTTCCTCAATCTACTCACCGCCACGCTTTTCAATAACAGAAAGCCAATACTCAAATTTTTTCAAATCACTTGGTCCTAGATTTTTAGCGGCTGGCGACTATAACGCAAAACACACTTTTTGGGGATCACGTTTAATTACCTCGAAAGGCCGTGTGCTTTTTGACACCGTTTCCAAAATGGGTTTAGATGTGGTTTCAAGCGGACATCCCACTTATTGGCCGTCAGACCGACGAAAGATCCCAGATGTTATAGATTTTGGAGTTGCGAAAAATTTTCCCTTAGAGTGGATGCAAGTGGAGCCTTCATTAGATTTGTCATCAGATCACTCTCCCACTATAATCTCTGTTTCGTTCCCCCACGAGATTGACTCACCGTTAACTGTCAATAGAGTTAATTGGTTAAAATACAAAAAATTTTTGAGTACACATTGTACTGAAAATATCGCCTTGAGAACGCCTGAGGATATTGATGTGTCAATTAACGATTTTTCTGAAAACCTCAAACTGGCCGTACAGCATGCTACCACTAGTCATATAAGATCCAGAAATGAAACCAATAGAACTTATTCGTCTGAAATTGAGCAACTTCTGTCAGAAAAAAGAAGAGTCAGAAGAGAATGGCAACTTCGCAGATCTCCCCAGCTTAAAACTAGGCTACGGGAATGCATAACTCAGTTAAGAAATCTGCTTGAAGTCCATAGAATTGCTTCCCTTAAAACATATTTGGAAAGCCTTGATGGTACTCCTCAATCTGATTATTCCTTGTGGAAAGCGACAAAAGGTTTAAAAAGACCCGTAATAGGTAAGCCACCTTTGCGAACTTCAACTGGCGACTGGGCAAGAAGCGACTCTGAAAAGGGGATGTTGTATGTCGATCATTTGAGAAACGTTTTTATTACAAATGATTCAGCGAATATTACAGCGGAATTACCACCATATGTTGTTAGACCCCCTGTGTCTTTGAGACTTAATTTTCAAGATGTCGAAAACGTTATCGCAAATACAAACCCAAGAAAAGCTCCAGGCATTGATCAAATTACTGGTAAAATGCTTGAACAGTTACCTCGTGTAGCTAGAAGGGTTCTACTTTTTATTTTTAACGCCATTTTACGCCTTGAGTATTATCCTGTAGAGTGGAAGGTCTCAATGATTACTATGATACCCAAGCCAGGGAAGGATCTGACAAAGGTAGAATCATATAGACCAATAAGTCTACTACCAACAATTTCAAAACTGTTCGAAAAATTGTTAATGGCGAAGTTGAGTCCAATATTGAACAATGTGGGGTGTATCCCTGATCATCAATTTGGTTTTCGGGCTAAACATAGCACCATAGAACAAACGCACAGACTAGTCAATGTCATAAGACAGACCTTTGAGGAGAAGAAGTATTGCTCAGCTCTATTCATCGACATTTCTCAAGCTTTCGATAAAGTGTGGCACGACGGGTTGATGCACAAAATAAAGTTAAACTTGCCTGTAAATACTCACAAGCTTCTGGAAAGCTACTTATATGGGCGGAAGTTTATTATCAGAGAAGGCGATTTTATAAGCCCAACTCAGCCAATCGAAGCAGGTGTTCCCCAAGGCAGCATACTGGGGCCTACTTTATACTTGATTTACGCCTCTGACATGCCAACGACATCCGGAATCCATACTTCAACCTTTGCAGATGACACAGCGTTTTTGAGTGTTCATGAAAACCACCAATTAGCTTCACGAAATTTACAGGAATACATTTCAATATTAGAGAAATGGCTGAAACTTTGGAAAATCAAAGTTAATGAACAAAAATGTACTCATGTCACATTCACTCTGTGTAAGCAAACATGTGGGCCTATCCAAATAAACAACTCACCTATTCCGCAACACAGTGAAGTCAAATACCTTGGTATACACCTCGACCGTAGGCTAACGTGGAAGTCTCACATTGAAGCAAAAGTCACTCAGATGAAACTAAAAGCAGCGCAACTAAATTGGCTTATGGGCAGAAACTCGACATTGAAGTTGGATTGCAAACTTCTGTTATACAATGCAATTCTAAAACCTATATGGTGCTACGGAATTCAATTATGGGGCACCGCCTCAGCGTCAAATATTGAAAAAATTCAAAGGCGACAAAACCAAATTCTTCGAACGATTACTGCAGCTCCATGGTACGTAAAAAATTCACGAATTCATAACGATCTGAGTGTTCCGCTGGTAAAAGAGGAATTTTCCAAGTACGCGACAAGGTATGTCAGTAAACTAGAACTTCATCCAAACCCTCTTGCGTGCAATATACTTAATTTTGGCGGCCACACTCGGCTTAAAAGAAGGGATACCGCTGCCACCATCAGATTGCTCAATAGGTGATTTTACCGAAATAGCTCCCGCATAATAAAACTTTTTGTCTAGCATTGGCCGGACTTAAGAGTCCCATTTTTTAAATTTAGTGTTAAGATTTGAATACTTATTGTTAGTTCATTTGGAAGATTCAATAAATAAAAAATGCTACAAAAAAAAAAAATATACACTAATTCTAGTCTAGTCCAGGAATGCCGGACATCTTCAAACAAGATGGCGAAACATTCTAACATAACCCTAAAACGGGTACGTAGACATGGGTTCAATAATGGCAACAACATCGCCGACGACTTAGCCAAAAAAGGCACAGCCCTAGAGGATAGGGATATAGACCCCTTTTGCGGACAACCATTAACAGCGTGCTGGAAAAGAATAAAATTCCACACACTGGAACGTGCACAAGAAAAGTTGCTTACAGAGCCCACATGCCTTATATCAAGGAACCTGTGGCCGCATATTAACTCTAAGAGAACGTGGGAGATATTAAAACTGCCCAGATCTCAACTAAGAGTGACTGTAGCAGTCATCACTGGCCATTGCCTGTTTGGGAACCATGCCAGGAGACTAGGACAACCCCATAACGACTTCTGTAGAAGCTGCCAAGACGAGGAGGAGGAGGAGACGATCCTTCACCTCCTCGGCACATGCCCGGCATTAGAGCATCATCGTCTAAGACACTAAGGCGAGCGGAGCTTCAATAGCCTATCTTGTCTGGCCTCAATTAAACCGACCGCGCTAGCCTCTTGCATAAGAAGCAGCGGATGGCTAGTATAGCAGCATGTAACGCTACACTAAAAAGTTCCCGCATCTCCTTTCCATCCCCGCCCATCCTTTCCACTCACTATCATTTTCCTATAACTTCTTCTCTTCACTCCACTATTTTATTTTTTCAGGCAATCACAAAGGGAACGACCACAGGACCCAAGTGAGCTGGACAACCTAGACTATTTCGGGGTATCCAGCGGCCTGCCTACCTAACCTAACCTATGTCAAATTAGGCCAGTGTGTGGAAGGTGTTGCACTAAATTTTGCTAAGCTGAGCAGTGTCGAAGGTATATACACTGGGCACTGATCAGCTTTAACCAATATAATTCCAACAAAATGCTGTAATGGAGTGTGTTTTAGTCTTTCGTATTGTTATTGTTAAAGTTAAACCTCCACAAACACTACTACCTCTTTCCTCCTCATCAAAACCTATTTTATTAGTTCCAGTACAATGCACTGCATATGTAGGGGTCATCTCCAGAGTACTGGCCCAAGATATAAAAAAAATTGTATGGAAAACGTCGTCAAGTCCTATTTCTGCTTCATCATTATAACTAAATATAAACGTTCTTACAAATTCAATTAGAATGTTGTCCAAACTGAAAGTCTCCGGTTTATTGTAAGTTTTAAATAGTTTATTTCTTAATATTTCGTATTCATTATCATTAACATAGTATATTTATGTCAAGTATATGTATTTACTTACTTCTTTCGCTATCACCTTCCCAGGCTTCAGGTAATAAATGGAGAAAAACATCACCTAAAAGTCCGCCGACAGCAAAACTAAGTAAAACCCTTAGGAACTTTGATTCACCAGCTAAGACAGAAGATAAAATGTTCATTTTAATAATAAATAAGGAGTATCTTAAAATTGAACTTACGATCCTTAAATCCTTCTTTATTTAAATTTTCATCTGTTGGTATTATGAGAAGTGGTAAAATGCCACTTAATCCAATTACTACGGAACCTAGCAGCGAAAATAACCAGGGTGTATATTCAAAGCCAATAAAATATGCTGGCATATATTGATCAACCAAGTGTGTGTATAGCATGGTGATATGTTCATCGAAAAATCCAGTTGAGGCATTCATTTTATATTATATTAATAATTTTCTGCAGTTTAACTTAAGCTAATAATATCACAACGGAGCTCTATTTTGCTCTAGGTAAAAAAATTGGTTATTGATTGGATTAACACATATAGATTTTACTGGGAGAACAGGAGCTTTTGCTGCAAATATAATAAATAAATAAAATTACTGTTTTAATAAAATTCATATAGAAGTAAAGGAAACAACCAAGGCAGCTTAATACAGGTAGTGGCAGAATTACAATAAATACAACACCAACAAACATCAACATGTATTTTGTTGGTGTTGTATTTATAGTAATTCTGCCACTACCTGTATAAAGCTGCCCTGGAAACAACTTAAAGCGATAAAAATCACAAAGTGTACTGAGACGAAAAAAATAAAATCAGGGTTTTAATTTTCGGAGAGATGTCAACGCAAATAGTTTTCCCAAATGTTCATCTATTTATAAATTTTTTGTCACTTTTATCACTTATCATTGATGATCACGCAATGCCCTCGAGGTTAATCGCACTTATACATTGATATACTACTCTTTGTGGGGATCTTTGTTCTATACGAGTACTATACTATCGTGATGGTTTGTATGGGTAAACTAGATTTGCTACTCGAATTTTTAGAGTACTACCTCTGGCAATAATACCACAATTCTTGTACAAGGATCTATCAGATTTTGAATTCGCGTCAACATTTTCGATAACAAAAACAATACCTTTCATTAATCTAATGGATTTCGCAGGATGGTTGGAACATACTCAGATGTTGCTGTATATACATTCGCGGGCCTAGCCAACATGGGTTTGATGTGAGTTTACTGGTTGGAAACTCGAATTTAGCTCCTGTGTTCAGATTCTAAAATTGTGATGAACTGGCTTAAAAATCATTCGTCATCATACTTGTGTTTCGTCGCTAATAGAGTGCCAGAAATTCAGAATATAACTAATAATATACCCTTGCTACATGTGTCATCGAAAGAAACCCCTGCAAATGTGGTATCCAGTGGATGTCTTGCCAATGACATTACGTCTACAATCTGGTTTAATTTCTTATTAAACCTGAAATAAATTGGACTAAAGATGTCATCTCTAATATTGATCTTCCAGTAATAGAACTCAGAAAACAATTATCGCTAACTCAATAATTTCACAAATCATTAAGAATATTTTCTTCGAATTCTGAATATCACAATCTATATTAATCGTTTATTCTAAAAACGTTCTGTAAGGTAAAATACGACATTCAGCATTTAAAACAGAAATTCAGCAGTTTTCTAAAGGCACATATTGTTTTCTATTTGAAAAATAATTTTTAGACAACAGCAAGAAGTATTTAATGATCCACAAGATCAAACGCTTTGGAAAAGTCTAAAAATACACCAGCTACATAGAAAACTGCATCCTCAGCCCCACAACTTTGCCTAAAACCAAACTGATTGTTATAAATGATATTGTTTTCATTCATGTAATTTGATAATGTATCATAAATAATCCTTTAAAAAATTTTATCTATTGTCGAAAGTAATGCAATTGGACGATATTTTTCAACCATACAAGCATTAGCAACATAGTACATAGCGGTTTGTAGCATTTTGTTGAAAATATCACGTAATATTGGTACAATTATTTCTTAACAAAGTTTGGCGATATATTATCATAACCAGGTCTTTTATTACTTTTGATGTTTGCAATAACTTCTAAAATATTATTTATGCTAATATTTTCAAGATGAAAACGAGAAGGTAACTGATGTAGTGTTCCTAACGAACTAAAAGTATCACCTCGGTTAGTCTTAATTTCTCTCTTCAGATTCTCAACAGAAGTTAAAAAATAGTCATTAAATCAATTTTCGTTACATCGATCTGAATTAATATTTTTCCTTGATTGTCAATTAAACTTATTGTATTGGTTTTACACCGGCCGAGAGTAATATTAATCAACTTCCAACACTTTTTCAGGTCATTTCAAGCCTTGTTTATATTTTCAATATAGTAATTAACCCTGCATTCTCTGTTTGCAATTTTTATAATTTTGCTTAAGCGTTTAAGAGTATTTTCAAAATTTCTTTCACTTTTGCTTCTACGTTGTTTTGTTAATATTGATCTTGAATTCTTTATTTCTAAAAAGTATGTATGCATTTTCATACATACAGGGCTAGGCAGTATTTGAAATACTTGTATTTGAAATACAAATACGTATTTTGTATCTGTATTTCAAATACACGGCCTGAAAGTATTTGTATTTCAAATACATGTGGCTCAAAAATACATTTTTAAAAATACATTAATTTATTATAATAAATTAAAAATAAGTTGTTTCATACAAAAGCTAAAATTGCTAGAGACTACGACCACTAAAATGTTTATCATATAGCTATGTACACACGATTGTCGGATGTTACAATATTGTAAGATCTGGCAACATGCTGACAATGTAGTGACAATGAAAATTTGTCCCGCAGAAGAAAATTGTGTGTTCAGACGATCGTAAGAAAATCCTACAATTTAATTATCAGACTATGGTCTGACAAATAATTCATCTGACAACAAAAATTGTCAGTTCACACGGTTGTCAGATTGTTAGATGAAAAAAATTGCCAGACATGTTGTAAGGCATTGCCACTTATGTATATCAACAACCATCTGTTTGGTAGTGTTACCCATTAAATTTTTTTCTGACAATGATGTCATTATCAAGTGCATTAATGTTATACATCTGACAATTAAAACTGAGCTTAAAATACCAGCCAATTATCTGGCCGACGAAGAGTGTGCTCACGATTGTCAGATGCCTGACAACATTGTCGTCTTACAATTGATTGACAATGGTTTTTCTGACAACGTTGTAAGTTAAAAATTGGCAGTTCACATGATTGTAATACATTCTCAGACAATTTTACTGGCAATATTGTAAGATCTGACAACCGTGTGTACGTAGCTTATTCCTACACTGCAATTCAGCTCTCAATTTTTTTGTCCATAGCAAATGTATTTTACACTTAATGTCTATGAGAACTAGATTAGATCGACTGCAAATATAATAATTTGAGGCATTTCAGTTGTAATTTAACAAAATTAATGGAGAGCTTGGAAAGATTTAATGAGTTTCTCATGCTGACCCTTGAAGCAAATAGAGACATATCGGCGTCATGTTTCCACCCTGTTTCAAAATGCGCTGGTTACCAGAAAGCATCTCATTAAAAGAGAGACAACGAATTCATACCTTGAGATACTCTGGAGAAAAATGACAAAAACCGTGAAACGAAACGTGGATGTACAAGTAGTAATTGCAGTAAAGATGATGAGAATTTTTTCTTTTTATGCATTTATAGAATTTAGGAGCAGTTTATGTTCCTCAGGACCTGTAGAAATATTATTTTCCTCGACATGTTTTATTCACTTCCCAACAGGAGTTGATTGTCGGATGCCTCATTAAAATGTTGTTTATTAACACACAAACAAACGACCACAGATGCTGCTTTATCTGTACTCATGGATGGTATAAATATTGAGGAATCGGAAGCTCTTGATGTTCTTGGAATGAAGATACAGTGTGATGTTCGCTGGACTGAACACATTTTTCATATCTCTAAAGAAGCACTCAAGTGCCTAGGGTTTCTAAAACGGTGTAAGATGTACTTCACTCCATCTGATCTCCTTACTATTTATACCACCTATATCCGACCGAAAATGGAATACAACTCTCATGTTTGGGCCGGTGCCCCAAAATCAATTTTGGGGTTACTCGACCGTGTGCAGGAGAGGGCGAAGAAGCTTATCGGTGACAGTAGGGTATTCAACTCTATTGACTCACTGGAGCATCGACGCTGTGTGGGGTGCGTCACTCTGTTCTATCGTTACTACAATGGATTTTGCTCTGACGAGATTAGGGACCTTGTTCCTGAAACTCGCACATTTTTACGTAGCACGCGTGCATCGTTCAGATCTCATCCATTTGTGGTCGATTGCCCAGGGAATCGTACTACGCATTACAGAGAGAATTCGTTTTTAAGCCGTACGCTCCGCCTATGGAATAAGTTACTTGCTGACGTGTTTCCTGTCTGTTATAACGTTGAAAGGTTCAAGTCAAATGTTCACAAATACTACTCCCTCTTTCCTCCTCCTCACAACCTATTTTCCTAGTTCTGGTACAATGCACTGCATATGTAGGGGTCATCCCCTGAGTACTGGTCCAAGTTAAAAAAATATATATATTGTTTTTATTAAAGGACATACTTGTTTTGCCGAATGAATCTTTTATTTACTATCTATCAAATGCTAAATATTCGGTTTGTTCTTTTAATTTCCCAGCAAGTTTAGTTTACGAAAGTATGCCGTACGTGTATGTATGTAAAATGTATGTAATGTTAAATGCATATAATAAAAAATAAGACAATTTTATATAATATTACACAACTTTATTTGTAATAATGAATACAAGTATATATGCAGTTGTAAGTATGAACATATACTCTGTCGTCTACGACGCAAAAGAGCGTAACTGATAAAAATTTTTTGGTCCATAATTTTTATTAAATGAACTATTATTACCAATAATAAAACTATCCATAAATTTTAATAGGCTTTCAATATTATGCCACGCTACGTCCTTTTGTGTTTTATGTGGCAATATACAAATTTTTATTAAATTTAAGTGCATATGTAAAATAAAATATGTATCTAAAAGCAGAGAGGTACATTTTTACGAGACCGAAATACAAAAATGTATTTGTATCTCGACATTGGCAACATTCAAACGTGTTAACTTACATCTGCCAAGCAAATAATTATTTTTCTATAGGTTCTTAATTTAAACTAATTAGAGTTAAAGAAGAATTATTTAAGATGCGACCAAAGCGTAAAAAACATGGGATCGTGGATAGGTTTCAAGCTCTCTCCGACACCGGGAGTGAAAACAACGGCAAAAAAGAAAATCAAAACATCGAGGAAAATATAAAAATTCCTCCAATTATCGTTGACGACAGCCACAGTTTCACAGATATCATAAAACTTCTGAACTCGTTTTCCAAATTCAAAAGAACGTCTATAGGAACACAATTTATGGCAAACACATTGGTAGACAATGAAGAGGCATTGAAGAAGTTAAAGATAAACAACATAAAATTTTTCACGCATCCTATTAAGGATGGAAAAAGATATAAGTTAATGTTATTTGGTTTACCTCAGCTAGAAATAAATACAATTTTTGAAGAGTTTAAAAATACTTTTAATACTGAGCCAACAAAAATAATTGAGGTTAGAACTAGCAGATCTAACCCTGACAACGCGTTATATATGATCGAAGTCGACAAGAACCAAGTTTCTAAGAGGTAATAAAAATTCGATATTTCTATGAAATCGTCGTCCATTGGAGAAACCCTAAACGAAGTGCTAAAGGACCCACACAATGTACTAAATGCACAATGTTAGGCCATGGCTCAGCAAATTGCTTTAGAGACCAAGCATGTCTTGGTTGCGGTGGCCCCCATGATTATTCTGCTTGTCAGCTAAGTAAAACATTAGCTGATGGGCCAGTAATATACAAATGCTTTAACTGCTTTAAAAAGAAAGTAAAAAACGTAAACCATCGTGCTGACGATGGTTTATACCTAGACATCCGAAGTCGTATTTCAAAGAAACAGCGACCTACCAAATTTACTAGAAACTTAGAAGCCGACTCCTTTATCTGGGATGAAGACTTTCCTCCAATAAAATAATTGAATAATTTTTCTAAATGTAAACATTACATTGTATTTTCATTCAAATACATTTACTTTAGAAGAATTTTTTTTAGCTTTTATTATTTTTAAAAACGTGATCCGTTTTTTCTTGAAAATACCATTTTTGTGACACCTTTTATTCAAAACACCCTTTTTGTGCCACTTTTTGAAAATTTTTGAAGGCAACGCTGTATGGAAGGCAGTAAAAATTTTAGTGTTGCCAGTGCAGTCTTTTTTATCTTTTGTTCCATCGTTTTGTTTTGTCTTTTTTATTAAATTGTTTATTAAATATTTAGGATAGCTATTGCGTTCCAGTAAATCTTTTATCTTTTTTATACTTTTCCGTTCAAATTGTTTGTTGCTGATATCCAATATTTTTTTTTTATTAAATTTAGAGCTGTATTTGTTTTATTGGTTTTGTTGAGTGAAAATTTATAATTCGTCCAGATGCGATCGACTTTACATACCAATATGTCGTTAATTTTTGGTTTATCTTGTAAATTTTAATGTCTAAATACGGCAAACAGTTGTTATCTTCTTTCTCTGTTGTGAATTTTATTTTGTTGTGGTAATTGTTAAATGTTTTTAAAATAATTTCTTCGTCGTTTTTTTTATACATATCATCGGAGGACAAATGAATTTTAAATTAAATAAATAATTAACAACAATATTCATCAAACTTAATTTTAATATCACAGTATGTTGACTAAGTAATTACTTTATTTGCTAATATTGTTTTCTTTCGCATTCATGATGTTTTTTTATTTGTTTCGGCAGTCCATATAATTCTGGTGCAGAAGTTGAATGGATAGTCATCCTTATTTTTTCATATCTAGTGATGTGATTTTGTTTGTATCAATCTGCAATGAGCCTGTTATTTATTATTTGGAGTTTTTCAGTAGGATCCTCTCTGATGAGTTACAAATTTTACAGACACTAAGCTTCTAGTAAAAAACTCATAAAAATTGTTTTTAATTTATTTATAATTTAACACAAAGGCTTGACCATCATTAGCCCGTAGGAAACCCCTATCGAAACGAATTTTATAGAATTATATGGTCAAAAAACAAACTCAACGAAAACATATTAAGTTTTAATTGTGAATAATTTTACTGCCTTTTGCAAGTTTAGTTTTAGTAAATTCAGTCAGTTGACTTCAATATACACACGTGAGTTGAAGTCACTAATTTAAATAGATACGCGTTTACCAGAACAACGATTTGGTGATTTCAAATCGCACAACCATACTTCTTGGCGTTTTGAAATCGAAATCCTTAAATTTAAGCGATTTGCGTTTTTCAGAACATGTATGTGTTCAATGTGCTTTTTGCTTTGTTCATATTTTTTTTTTAAGCAATTTCAAATAAACTATCGATAAATTGTTATAAAACTTTTTATTTTACATATTTCAAATTTTACAGGATATTTTAAATTTTACAGGATTCGCAGTAGGAGTAGAGTTTTGTTTCACATATATTTTTTACTGTTGTCCGTGTTTTCTATATTTGTTCATTATTGATTTTTCTTAGACCAAATTCCACCGGAATAAGTAGAAAGCAGGAATAGGTTGTGTTTATCTTCCATCTTTCAAAACCGCATTTTTGTTTATATTATCAATGTTAATTTCAATGTAAATTATTACCTTGCAGTGTGGGAGGAGTTAGCCTAATTTTTGCTAGTCTGAGCAGTGTCGAAGGTATATACACTGGGCATTGATTACTTTTAGCTAATTTAGATCCAACACTTTAAATGCTTTGATAACGTTTTTGTATTTCCGGGTTGTTATTGATAGGTTAAAGTCAAAAGTCAACAAACATTACTTCCTCTTACCTTCTATTCATAATCTACTTTCCTATTTCCAGTACAATACACTGCATATGTAGGGGTCATCGCCTGAGTACTTGCGGTTCAAGATAAAAAAAAATTGGAACTGCTTCTTTAGAGACATTAAAAATGTATTCAGTCCATCGAACTTCATACTGTTCTTTCATTTGAAGAACATCTGATTCTCGAATATTTATACTATCCACGAGTACAGATGAAACAGTATATACGGGCATGAGTTTGTGTATTAATAAACAACACTGGGTCTTACGGGCGTTGAACTCCACCCTGTTTTTACCCGCCAATTTAGAGATTAAAGGATCATTACTCAGTGTGTCATTCATACTTTGCCTCTTGGCACCGTCCGCGGATAGACTGGACCTGAATGAAACTGAATGAGGACGAATGGTAAATGCTGCTGTCATCTGCAGAAGAGTGGATAGGGTTGAAAGTTTGATAAAGAAGGTGAATAAGAAAAATTAGAAACATAATAGAAGAACCGAGTCTTGCGATACCCCTGAATTAGCTCGATATAAATCGAGATAAATAATCATCCGACATCAAAAGCAGGTAGTTTTTATAGTAATGCACAGAGCCTGCCGTTTTTGGTAATTTTAACCAAAATTGGTAATATTTTTATTCAGTGTGGACATGCGAATTTGGTTAATTTTTTTCTTCCCTAAATACAGTGAAATTTCTCATGACTGGACAACTCTATCTGTCTAATCTACGCGGATTTTTTTTCCCGATTATGAGAAGTGTCCACTTATAATTTATGTATATGCGGATGTAAATAAAATCCACATATGTTAATTGTTATTGTAGAGACACCAGACCTTGGAGTGTTTGGAGCTCAAAACCAGAGGCTTTATTTCTGGTACCACGGGTCGAGTGTCCCTGGAACATTGTTTATGCCTGGCTATGGTGAGGCTCCAAGCCGTGACGTTGCCTTTCTTGTCCTAAGCAAGGGAAAGTCATGTTCCAAATAACATGTGATTTAATCGGTACTCATACATGATAGTATGTTATGTATGAAGGCGTTGGAAGACACGTTGTTAAGACCACTTTGAGGTTAGGTCACATTGGCAGGTACCCTCGATAACAGTTTTACATGTGTATGTTGGTTGTTATTGTAGTAAAAGGTTTTCGTGGAAAGTAGGAGTATTATTGCACAATTAGTCTCAAAAATGAAATTGTTATGAAAAGACGTCCTTGGGGTAAACTGCTGCATAGTATCTCGCTATCGCAATGAAGGAACGTTTTGATCTTATTAACTTAATTAATTTTGACTACTTCAAAAAACAGAAAAACCTATCGGTTAATTTTTAATTTTGTTAAGATAGATGCACCTTAAATCATAATGTGAAACAATAAGGAACATTAATATATGTTTTCATATACACTGAACCAAAAATTTACCTAAATACTGCAAAATGGGGTGTAAACTTGAAGAAATGTAGGTTATTTACAACCTACAAAATATTTTATTCAACTATTGTAATTTATTTAACTAAAATAAAATAAATAAAAATGTTCATTTCTACAGGTATTTATTCAATAATACATGCCTTTAGTTCAATGGAAAAATATTAATCAGGTTCAATAAAATAAATTAATTGAATATAGGAAAATTTATTCAAATCTACAGGGTGAGCTTTGTTGACAAAATTTAGTCAAATAAACGAATTTTTTTATTCAAACTAACATTCTTTCAGGATGTAAATTTGAATATTTATGTGTACTTTTGCTTTACTCTAGTTACTACTGTTTTAACTAAATTTTTACTGATTCAACAAAATTTTGGCTACATTTTTAACAAATCTTTTTTGAAATGTACAATTTTATATTTTTAACAAAACCCATTAGAGTTGAATCAAATAATACTTGTTTATTTGAATAATTTTTATTCCGATTTGAAAAATAATCTTTTGATTTGAATATTTATTTTTCGTGAAGGGTTTAATAAATTTTTTTGTTAATAATACCAACGATTTGGTTCAGTGTATACTTGTACATATATGCGCCCCTCATTCCCACGAATTTATTTAGTAAAATTTTCATAAGAATTGTGTTTCTTATCGTTAAAAGTGCGATACACAGAGACGTTTATTTTATCCGAGTTAAACTTAAATATGCAGTTACAATATCACAAACAAACGACTCATTTAAAATACAAAGAATGAAATTACTCAAAAAATTAATATTGTTAATTCAAATTGAAAAAGTATAAATGATTTTCATATTTCTTTATAATCTTCAAAGCAAACTCAATTGAATTAAGCAATATCTATAATCACGTGTTTAAATCCATTTTCATACGTTGCCCCTTTTTGACACAATTTATTAATATGTAATTGAAATAATAAAAATGATCAAAAACCAATAACAACAACTATTAATTACTCAAACTGATTTTGAAATGTATTTAAAGATTAAAATGCCTATTTTGTCACTTGACACACACACATTTGTGCCAAAACTGCTTGCAACTGATGCAAATTCTCAAGGAAAACAAGAAATACAAACTGTTTTAATCACACATAGTAAATATTTTAACATGTTACACATCTGGAAAAATAAAGCACGAAGTAATTATATATAATAATACATACATATGTATATATAATAAACAAAAACGTAAAAATAACTTTTCAATTAACGCGAGCCGCCCGAAGTGTAATTATTAACTAAACGAAAATGCGTCTTACAAAAATTCAATGAAAACTTCAATTTAAATGCTACACAATTGTCTACAATAAAATTATGGTGAAAAACAAGATAACTATACAAAAAAAAAACGCTAGCAGAAATAAAATTTAAGCTATTTTTATTGATAAGATACATATTTATGTGTGTCCAAACAACAGTTTTGAAGTGTAAAAATTTTAAAATCTTGATTTAAGTGCTGCTATCTATTTGCAGAATATGCTAATTCCCAAAAATGACAGGCAGTGCAACTTTCCTAAAGTATAGCAGCAAAATGGAAAGATTTTGAGTTTATTTTTAACGATTTTCACTTGTGATTTGCTAGACCCCCAAATTAATAATTAAAGATTTCATTTCAAGAGTTTGAATGATCGACGAGCTCAGCTCAAAACAATACTTATACTTTAAAAAATTTCACACTTCTTTCTAACAGCAATTGTTTTTGCTTCTCTTTGTCATTCGGATCAAAATTACAAACAGGACCAAAAAACATTTTAGTTGCTTAAAACTGAAAACAAAACAAGTAAGAGCGTGGTATATTCGGCTGGGCCGATTCTAAAATACCCTTCACGACAGTCATGTATATGTATAGTATATATTACAAATTTGAACTGAATATGCTCGGTTATATATGAACCGATATCAGAATTTTCTATTTTCTGTATTTTAGAAACCTTTTTTTATAACGAGAATTACTTTTCAGCAAAAAAAAATAAAATAAAAATATGTTAACGGAAAAATCGGTTCAGGCTATACCTCGGGTATATATGGACCGATATCGGAAGTTTTAATTTTCCATATTTATATAGCCTTCTCTTATTACAGAACTGCTTTTAAAAGTTGTTTCAGTTCGCTTACACGACATTTTCATGAAATCCCCGGTTTAGGCTATATCTCGATTATATATAGACCAATATCCGAAATTTACATTTACTATATTTATATAACCTTCTTTTATTACCAGAACTGATTTTAAGCAAAAAAAAGTTGTTTAAGTTCGCTTACGCGACATTTTCATGAAAGACCCGGTTTAGGCTATATCTCGGGTATATATGGACCGATGTAGGAAATTTTCATTTTGCATATTTATATAACCTTATTTTATTACCAGAACTGCTTTTAAGCAAAAAAAAAAAGTTGTTTAAGTTCGCTTACACGATATTTTCATAAAAAATCCGGTTTAGGCTATATCTCGGGTATATATGGACCGATATCTGAATTCGATTTTTGCCTTCCAGTCACCATGGTTAATAATTGTATGAAGTTTGAAGCAAAATAAAAAACTTATTTTATCTCAATATTATTTGATCTTCGTTTGTGTTTTGAAAACAAAAAACTTTTGTTTTCAAAAATTGTTTAGAAATTTTTGTGAGATTCAGATAGCGGCTTTCTTTAGAACATATGTACAAAGCCTTGATGGTACTACTCAATTTAATTATTCGTTGTGGAAAGCGACAAAAGGTCTGAAAAGACCCGTAAGAGGTAAGCCACCTTTGCGAACTTCAACTGCGAAAAAGGAATGCTGTATGTTAATCATTTGAGAAACGCTGAATTGAATGCTTGAGCAGTTACTTCGTGTAGCTAGAAGAATTCTTCTATTAATTTTTAACGCTGTTTTACGTCTTATATTTATAGTGTTATCCAGCAGAGTGGAAGGTGTCTATGATTACTATGATATCCAATCACGGGAAGGATGTCACTAAAGTAGAATCATATTGACCATTAACTCTACTACCAACAATTTCAAAACTGTTGGAAAAATTATTGATGACGAAGTTGGCTCCAATATTGAATGCTGTATGATGTATCGCTAATCATCAGTTCGGTTTTCGGGCTAAACACAGCACCATAGAACAAACACACAGGCTAATAATTGTCATAAGAAAGACTTTTCAGGATGAAAAGTATTGGTCAGCTCTATTAATTGACGTTTCTTAAGCATTTGATAAAGTGTGACACGAAGGTTTGATAAACAAAATAAAGTTAAACTTGCCCGCAAACACTCACAAGTTTCTGGAAAGCTATTATGTGACCGGAAATTTGTTATCAGAGAAGGCTATTTTATAAGCCGCTCACAGCCAATCGAAGCAGGAGTTCCCCAAGGTAGCAATGTGTGACCTACTTTAAATTTGATTTACGCCTATGACATGCCAACGAGATCCGGAAACCACATTTCAACTTTTGCGGATGACACAGCATTTTGCAGCGTTCATGAAAATCATCAATTAGCTTCACAAAATTTGCAGGAATATATTTCGATATTGGATAATTGCTAAAGCTTTCAAAAATTAAAGTTAATATTCAAAAGTGTACTCAAGTTAAATTCGCACTTTTAAACAAACAAATTTGCCTATCCAAATCACCTATTCCGCAGGACAATTAAGTTAAGTACCTTGGTATTCACCTCTACCGTAGGTTAACGTAGAAGTCTCACATTGACGCAGAAGTTGCTCAGTTGAAACTAAAAGCAGCGCAACTAAATTGGCTTATCGGCAGAAAATCTACCTTCAAATTAGATTGCAAACTTTTGCTATACAATGCAATTCTAAAGCCTATATTGTGCTATGAAATTCAATTATGGGGCACCGCCTCAGCATTGAAAAAATTCAAAGGCGACAAAACTAAAAACTTCGAACGATTACTGCAGCTCCATGGTATGTAAAAAACTCACAAGTGTGTTCCGCTGGTAAAAGACGTATTTTCGCAGTACAAAACAAGGTATATCAGTAAATTGGAAATTCACCCAAATCCTTTTGTACGCAATATACTTTTCGTCTAGCGTTGGCCGGACTTTTTATTTTTTTATACTTGGAGATTTGAATACTTATTGTTAGTTCACTTTGAAGATTCAATATATTTATTTAATATTTAAAAAAACGTTTTTCTCAAAACACATTTTCTTTGTAGTGGAAACATGGTATTAAACGTAATTACCACTTGTGGAAACAAAGTAAAAGCAAAACTTAACGTTCAATGCCTTTTAAGTCTAAAAGAAGATAAAAGAAACAAACGTATTTACACAATTGCTGACAAAAAACAACACAAATTACTACGAGTAAAGATGTTTTACGGAACACAAAATGACAAAAAAAATTATTAATTACTGACTTTAAATACTCGTACATTAAAAACGCACGCATTTTAAAATAACTCCTAGGAAACCTGATTTCCAGCTAGACCATGTAAACGAATGTTTATAAAATTCACCAATCAATTTTCATATTTCAAAAGTTTTTGTCCATAAGTTACCCAGCGGCGAACACTGCCTACCACATTGCTTCTCTTCAGTGATGTGTGCAAAACTTTGTAATCAATGAACACTAACTTACAAAGTGTATGACAGTAGTATATGGAGTTCCCAAAAATGAATTACGTTCATCTTTTGTATCACATTTATATGTATGTATTTTATTTTTTAGTTGTAAATCAAACATTCGCCGTCTTCGTTGCAAAAATTTTAATTAACTAAATCAGTGCTAAAGGTAAAACTGCCTAGAGAATATTATAAAAAAGGTACAAGATAAAAAATTTAGTGAAAAAATGAAGGAATGCAGTGAACAAAAAACAGAACAAAATTTTTTAATGGAATATTCCCAAAAAACTGAAGTGCGCAGCAAGTCTTCGACCTACTCGCAAAGTAAGCGAGATTGTATTCGAGCTGCCTACTGCTGATTTACAAAATATGCGATATTGTATCCAAGCTGCCTATTGATAACTTACAACGAATATTAGAAGGTAATGACTTTTTGTTGAATGAACAACAAAACTTTGTGTGCAGATGGTAAGCGTTCACTCTACAAATGCGGCAATGTGTATGAAAATGTATACTAGGTTTGTATATGAGATGGTGTGCATTACTGACTTACAAGTATGCAGCGTTTTTACTTTAATTACAGTACTGTACGATTGGCGTGAAAATTTTACAAAAACGTTGTAAGGACCGAAAATGTTTCTAAAAATGAAACAGGAAGGCAGGCTACTTCGAGTGTTGTTAATCTCAAGATGTGGAAGTACGAATCACAGATGCCAGATAAATCTAGTTTAAATCCGTCAAATTCGGTGGAAAAAGCCGTCAAATTGTCAATATGATTATTACAAATCGTCAGCTAGTAGCGTTAACCATTTTTATTAAAATATATATATTTTAATGTGGTAAAATATAGCAAAATAGTTTTATAATTATTCCTTGCAACATAGTCATAATTAAAAAAAGGTCGTTTCGAGAAAAACGCATTTCAAATTTTTAGTTTCCATACAAGTCTTAGTAATTTTTTTTTAGAAAATGTCTCCTAAAGGAAACACCTTAAAAGCAATTTGAATAAAATTTTGACACAATATAAACGTAGTACTGTTAGCAATTCTGCATTGTTAACTCGAAAAGCTCATTTTTTGAGATATGACTATGTTGCAATAAAGGAGCGTAGAGGAAATTACGAATTAAAATATGAGCATACGCATTTACATAAACATTTTTACAATTTTTCGCTTGTAATTTTTCTAAGTGCTATTCGCATATGATCTTTTAAATACATCTCTAACTCCCAAATAAATATCACATAACATTACAGTGTTATATATTTACTTACACATTTATTTTGCTACCGACTTTTTTTCTATACCATAATTATTATTTTGATTTTCTATATAAACTTACTTAGAAAAAGGAGGTATGTATGTAGTTGTAAAACCAAAGAAATGTGAGTAATAATACGCCCTACAAATATCTTCGAAAACATATCTTAAATCGTCGAAGTGCTATTTGCAGTGCCCAAAATTCTCAAATATGGCAACAGTGGTAGGCGTTTTGCAATAAGTTCTTAATGACAAATATTGGAAATTTAATCATTTCAATAAATTAATTGAAAAAATCAAATTAAACTGATTATTTTATTTTACATATTATCTCAATTCACAATCTTGTACAAAAGTATTGTATCATTGCATTTGAAAACAGATTTAGTCAAATTTTACACTAATCTAGCAAAATACAATAGACCTATTCACAATCTTGCTTCAACGGCCTTGCATCATTGCATTTGCAAAATATTGCGGAACGTTTTTACTTTGTGCGAGCAAAGCACACCTTAATATACTAGCCGTAATCACAAGCATGTATTTTGTTAGTGTTAAGTAAAAATATACTCCTCCAGTTTGCAAATGCAATGATGTAAGGTCATTTGCACAAGATTGTGAATAGTGTTATTGTACTTGCTAGTCTTAAAAGTATATGCAACACTTAAAATCAACTATTTTAATTTGCTTTACTTCAGCCACTTTTCGTAGTATAGTTAAACTGTTTTCACAATAATTTCTGCTACACTAACGCACGTGTTCAGTAGACAGCTAGGAAATGCAAAAATAGGCGGCAATGGGCTTTGAATAAACTTTTCCTTTGAGAACGCCCCAATTAAACAAATCCATGGCAAATGTGCGCAGTAGAATGAGCGAAACGTACTAACTGGTGTCAAACTGTTACCGTAGCCATTTAGTTGGTATGCCGACTGCATCTTTTTCTTTTGCACGTGTTTACGTCTCATTGCGTGGCGTCACTTACTGTCAGGCTCACGATTTCATTTCGTAAACGTTCGTCATAATTTTTAAGGTCAAAAAATCTATTCCAATGCCGTTTATAAGCTTCGTTTTCTCCTTATCTTAAATTATTTGCTTGTCTACCTCCATTATATCTGTTAGTTGAATAATAGTTGACTATAAGACACTTATTTTTAGTATAAAACATTAGCGAAAGTTAGCCAAACGACATCGTGAGCCAGGCAGTTAATGTCTCGTTTGCTCATGGCAAACATGTCCACTATCCACCTCTCATCATTTTGCCGTAAAATTAAGAACCTACAAAGAGCTTGTGCGAATAAAAAACATTTGAACTAATAGTGTTTTCGTTCCTAAACAAAAAATGCCGCCTTATTCAAGGGTAAAAACAAAAAATATTCTGCAATCATTGCAAAAATGCAATTTGTTGTTTGCAACAGAATCTGCGTTGAGCGAAAAGAGAAAATTACCTTTTTTAAACCGCTGACAGTGCTCATTCAACAAGAAAAGTGTTGAAGAAAAGAAGAATTTTAAATAAAATGGCACATTTTTTGTAGGAACGAAAACACCATAACTTAGCAAAAATCGGGTTACTTATTTTACTCGTTTTTTTTAGTAGGAAACTACTACATGGGCTGAAAAGTCTAGTGCCTAACACAGAGATGGCGCTAGTTTTATTGCAGTCATCTTTTTCAGTTAATACTTACCTTCAAAAGACAGCTGTTAAAATTTCATGATATTCTATTCATTAGTTTATGAGTTATTGTGCTAAGAGTGACGCTACTTTTGTTACTTTCAAAACAATGGATCAAAACCAATTTCGTGTTCTAGCGAAGTAATCGCTTGAAAAGTGTTATGAGGACTCCGCTCCATCAAAAACAACAACAAAACGTTGCTTTGATGACTTTAAACGTGGTCGTAGAGACACCGATGATGCAGAACGCAGTGGACGTCCAAATGAGGCGGTAACACCAGAAAACATAAAAAAATCCACAAAATCGTTTTGAATGATCGAAAAGTGAAGTAGCGTGTATTGCATGAGCATTTAACTATGAGAAAGCTCTATTCAAAGTGGGTGCCGCGTATGCTCACTGTTGACCAAAAACGAGAACGTGTTGATGATTCTGAGCAGTGTTTGGCCATGTTTAAATGTAACAAACCGGAATTTTTGCATTGATAGGTGACAATGGATGAAACATGGAGCCATCACTTTACTCCGGAATCAAAACGAACTTCATCTAAGTGGACAGCAACCTCTTTCAAAGCGACCGAAAGAACAAGAGTAGGCTGGAAAGGTTATGGCCTCGGTATTTTGGGATGTGAGTGGTGTAATATCCATCGACTATCTTGTGAAAGGAAATACCATTAACAGTGAATATTATACAGCGTTGGAATGCCGAAATTGCAAAGAAACGACCGCATATGGCAAGAAAAAAAAATTCGTGTCGCAAGTAGTGTTCTGTCTTCTATTCTGTGCGCACGTCTTTTATTACTGCTGTCCGTATTTTCTATACATCATGTATGTTCATTATTAATTTCGTATAAAAAAATTGCACCGGAATAGGCAGTACGCTGTTTACTAGTGTTTCTTTTTTTGTCTCTTTTCACCGTTGTCCGTATTTTCTATATACATTGGTGGACATGTAATTAATGCATAAATGTTATATCTCATTCTTTCGGTATTTTATATGATATATTCTTATTGCATGGAACTTTTCCACTGAAAATATAAGTTTGATCTCTCTTATACTTTTCTTTCTTTACATTCATTTTCTGTTCAGCTTTCTTAAAAAGTCAGTTATTATTTAGAGAAAGGGTAGCTTTTCAAGTGGACACATACGTCAAATAATTTCAGTTCTGCTATTTAAATACGTAATTTTATTTGCTTATGAATACTTGCAGGTAAATATGTTTCAAATGATATCAGCAAAACTGTATACTAATATTAGTAACCAGTCATGGCAAAAAGATCAAGTTGCAGCAAAGAAGAAAGAAAGATAATTATTAATTTCAGAGTCTCAGTGAAGATGGTGAATGCATTTTCTTAATTACTTGTTTGCTCTAAAGAAAACATATATAATGCAATAAACAATTTTGATAACCTTGGGAGCTTAAATAATGCACCCAGAGCCTCCAAAGCTCGTACAACCACAGCCAGAGACGATGAAATAGTCGTGAAGGCCTCCAAAGCTGACCGATTTAAAAGTTATAAGTAGTTAAAAGTTGTATTAGAATCTTCACATGATATCCGTATATTATCTAGAACTATTAGACGGCGGCTAAATGAAGGTACCTTTCGTGACTGCGTCGCACAGTAAAAACTTTCGTCCGCAAAAAACATTTTTAAGCCCAGATTGTTTTTTTCTAGAAAAACATTAAGAAATAAGATTTTGGAAAAATATTTTATAGATTGACGAATCCAAGTTTGGCCGATGGGGATCAGATATAAAAAGCTATGTACGGCGTCTAGTTAACCAACAATACAATCTGAGATATACCATCAAAACAGTAAATTAATTTACTATCAAGAATGTTTTAATTATATGGCCACCACTGTATGTTCATAATTAATTTCGTATGAAACCATATTGCACCGCAATAGGTACACGTGTTTCTTTTTTCACCGTTTTCCGTATTTTCTTTATATGTTCATTATTAACTTCTTTTCAATGTACTTCATTACCTTTCAGTGTGGAAGGTGTTGGACTAAATTTTAGTCTGAGCAGTGGCGAAGGCACTAATCACTTTTAATTAATTTAATTCGAACATTTTAAATGTAACAGAGTTGTTATTGTTCAAGTTAAACTTTCAAACACACTACTCCCTCTTTCATCCTATTATAGCCTATTTTTCTAGTTCCAGTACAATACACTGCATATGTAGGGGTCATTACCTGAGTACTGGTCCAAGATAAAAAAAACAATGGCAAAGCTACATGAATTGAACTTCGAATTGTTCCCACATCCGTATTCGCCAGATTACGAACGAAGAGGTTGTCGCTGAAACTGAGGCCTATATTAAGGCAAAAGATAAATCGTTCTACAAAAGTGGTATTGAAATGCTAGAGCGATGCTGGAATGATTGCGTTGCTCTTGATGGAGATTACGTTGATGAATAAAGCTAATTTTGAACCAAAAAACTATGTTTTCTTTGTTAGGCCCAGGACTTTTCAGCCCATGCGTTAACAAGTATTGTACCATTTTATAATTTTGATTAAATGCGCGAACTTTTAATGGCATTCATAGTCTAACAAATAGTCCTAATTCTAGAAAGCTTGGAACAATTGTGACATTATTTTTGCCTGTGATTCTAGATATGTTATTTAGGTTTACGGTTCCAAAGTTCAAATGAACAAAAATATAAAAAAAATTAACCACAATAACTGAAAAATGGTTATAGTTTCACCAAATTTCTAGGATTTTCTTAAATGCCCATAATTTTCAAATTGCATGGGATAAAACTTTTCTCTGATTTTTCACATGATGGTTACAATAAATCCTGCCACCACGTTCCGGCTTGACATTGAGTTCTGAGACACCCTATATACGATAATATACTCATAAGTAGAAAAATTATAATAATCATTGCCAAATACATACAAATGTACATGGGTATATATTTACATAAGTGTACACATAAGTACGTATGTATGAAAGTGCACACCAATTACACCATACTTTTATTTATAATTTTTTTTTTGTATGTATTACTGTTTTGTTTTTTTTTTTTTTTTTTTTTTTTTAATAAATTTAATCAGGCCAAATGTTTTCAAGTTGTTATTTATTTTATTGGCCACTTTCACGATGGATATAACGTCACAAATGTAATGTTGTTAGGGGTTTGTTTTAATATCTCTACTCGTAGCAGCTTTAAATTATTTACTAGTCTTATTTGAATTAAAGAACAATTTCCTTGTTAAGTTTGCCACACTGTTTGTTGCTTTATTTGTTTATTTAGTAACTATACAGTTGCAAAGTAAATTTGCAAAGTATAGGATGCGCAGCATGGACGGGATGACAAAAGCCATATGCCCAAGATGGTATTAACAGTAAACTTGTAGCGTCGCTGTGACTAAATATAAGGACGTTCACATAGGAAGTTGCAGCGTGGTTAACAACGAAATACTTCTAAAAAAAACCGTAAATCCAATACAGTTAGTTGAAGCTAACCGTTAACCAGTGCGAGTCAGATGCAAAACTCTCGAAAACCGTACAACAAAAACAACAAGCCTGACCGCACTTAAGAAATAATTACGACGACGAAGAGCTGTTCTTCAGCCCTGAGCTGCTTTACGACTGATTGCTTTATTTGCATTTTTTTTTTAATTTTTTTACTTTTCAGTTATTTAAAGTTTTGTCAATGTAAAACCCCGTTTAAGACACAAAAGTCAGCATCTTATCAATTAGACGCTTAAATGCTGAAGCTGAAAATTATGAGCAACAGGGAGAAATATTTCGCGAAACTATTTAGAAAGAGATCATTTCATAGTTTCAATTAAGTGTGTGTATTATAAACAAATTCTTAAGTGAGCTTCAAAGAAAACATGATGGGAGAATTTAGATTTGTAATATTGTTTTTATATACATAATACATACATATGTACATACAATGTACGTATTTTTAAATATTTATATGGGTGAATCTCGTTTCAAATGTCTTTGAAAGTACATAAAATAAACACACATTTTTTTTATCAGTATTCAGGAGATGACTCCTACATATATGTAGGGTCATAGATATATAGTGCATTGTACTGTAATTAGGAAAATAGATTATGTGAAAGAGGAAGGAGTAGTGTTTGTGGATGTTTGACTAGAACAATAACAACACAGGAAGATCAAAACAAATGTTATCACAGCATTTAAAATGTTGGAATTAAATTAGTTTAAAGTGATCAGTGCCCAATGTATACCTATGTATATGTGTGCACCTTCGACTCTGCTCAGACTAGCAAAATTTAGTCCAACACCTCCCACACTGCAAGTTAACGAAGTACATTCGAAATAAATTAATAATGAACATATAAAGGAAACACGAACAGTGAAACAAACAGAAAAGACGCCTGTACACCAGAGAACTTCACTTGCTGATAAAATTAGTTCAGCAATGACAAAGGCACAACAAACTCGACTTTTATTTGCAAATGATCAAACTTGCCCACACGCTCGCTTTTGTTGTTCATTGTAAAGCAACCGAACATATGCCTTATTGTTGGTTCTGATTGTTTACACATCGGCTGACTCATAAAAATAATCTTCTTTAAAATGGGAATGAATGAAATAATCAAACTTGCTCGGACGTTTTACACGTTGTTCACTTTAAGGCATTTGAACCACATGCAAGTTGAACACTTGCTTATTTGTATCATAGGTCTAATAAAAATTGTCAACTCGTGCGTTTGTCTTTTCCAATCAACACTCAAAATTTTGATAGACATTGAGGTATTTTTAAGTTACGACATCGTTGCTAAAAAGGAGCAAAATGTATGGAAAAATAGTACTTATTAAATGTATACATACATATTTTTTTTAATAATTTGTTGACGTGTAAGATTTTATGTTTGGTTTTATGTTATTTTAAATATGGTGCTTCATTACTCAGATTAATTACTTAAATCGCACTAACAAAGTACACTAACAACAGAGTCAGTTTGCTGTTCTAAGAGCACAACATGTTTGTGAATTTGTGAAATAGTAGGTTTATTAGCATGGTGCAATTAATTAGGTGGCATCACTAGCGTAGGTGACAATTTTTTGTTTCATATATTTGAGAGTGTGAAAAGTTGTTTATGTTTACACAAAGTGTTCACATAACGCAAACTTACAAAAGGCTTTAGTATAGCCAAAATCTTAGCAGTTTAGGCATTGAATGGGTCCTAAACGCGTATGTGGCTCCTCAACGGTAACTCTGCGATGCAAAAGAAATTTAAGGTTATAAATTGGATGAGTTTCACCTTTTTTTGGACAACGTCCCTGAGTTCTAGTTCAACCCTAAATATAGGTTGAAGGATCTTTTCACGATTCCTAATATTCACCACTTTAATAACAACCTGGAGACTTTTAAGCTGATTAGTGTAAAAAGACCTTTTCTCTTTTTCCAGAACGCCGGACAGTTTTCGGTAAGCAAGTTCCTGGTTTACCTAGACTTTGGTTTCACTGATGCTTTCATGCTTAGCTGATGTTACGTTGAAAGTGTCCGTACCGATTGTCGTAATAAGTTGTTTTACCAGCTCACTAGAAGTAGAATCGCTCAAATATATTGGTAGCGTTTTAAATGTTTTCTTGGATGCTGTTGATTCATCTGTCTGAAGGATATTTTAGCAGATTTGGGGCTTCGCTGACGTTTAACCAGTTATATCTATCCATACCTACTTGTGTTTTCGGCTTATCTGGAATAATTAAACTGGAAGATGTTTTGTCTTCTATTGTAATAAAAATATTAGGCGAACACTATCGCGGGCGTGTGGTACTCGTATCTTTTAGAGACAGTAGACTTTCCAAAGCTTATTTCTAGTGGAGCTCAGCTCTTTCTCAGAATCACATCTGAATGATGCATTTCTTTTCTTTATTTTTTTTAAGTATATAATAACTAGCATTTACCCGCGACTTTGTCTGCGAAAAACAAGTGTTTTCAATAGCCTGTTTTGAAGTGAAACCAAAATTCAAAAAATATTTTATTATTAAGGCATGACTTTGCAGTATACGATTTGTTTTATGAAGTTTATGTTATTTCAAATTTGAATTAGTACTATTTACATTCAATAAATCTGAGATCTGAGAAGGATTTATAGAATCTAGGGTTCTTTGACTGAAATTGGAAATCAGATTGAACTATTCCTCTATTCCCCTATAATTTTTCGCACAATACTCCGTCCGAAAAACATAATTTGAAACCGTGTGACGTTACAGTCTTAGACTGATAAGGGTTCGCGCTGATAGAATTGAAACGCCAACTTTCAGTCTCAATTTGTAGTAAGCTAGCCCTGTTAGCTCTTGAGAATTGAAAAGCTATACAGGAAATGAAGTCACTTTAGTGTGTATGAAATTGACTGCAGACATTTATTCGACAGCACCGAATGTCCCAAAATT
The DNA here is from genome assembly GCA_914767995.1 of Thecocarcelia acutangulata. NCBI lineage: Eukaryota > Metazoa > Arthropoda > Insecta > Diptera > Tachinidae > Thecocarcelia > Thecocarcelia acutangulata. Next base: position 104,632,940 of record OU612094.1, on the reverse strand, counting down.
TCCTTAATAAATGCTAAAATAATTCTTTCTTATACGCATTCTTTTTTATTTATATTATTTTTGAGGTCGAGATAAATATGAACTTTTAAACTTTCTAAGTCTTGGACAATATTACAGAATTCATGTGGTCCGAATATGCATCACAGCGTAGTTAAATTCATATTTGTAGTAAGAAGAATTTTTTTTCGTGCATTTACAGCGAAAACGCTTTCAGGAAAGCATATATTTCCGCTGCTTGAGGATCTATAGAGATGACCAGTAGAGTATGCCTGAAATATCATCAATATAATCAGCCAAAGGTACGGCCTTCCGTTATCTTATATAGTCCGACCTAAAACTTCAACGACTCTTTTGGAGGCTATCGTGTATTCATCCCATACCAATAACTCACACTGTTCCAGCATTCACCTATTTACTATTCTTGGTAATATTACAGACCAGTGTTTGGTCACACATGAACACAGAAATTAAGTCATCGCATACATAGTTTGAACGAAGAAAATGTTTGTGCGAATTCCAATAGAAAAAATATTTTTCAAGTTATTTCGTTCTATGTCCAATTCTTTTTGTACTTTCAGCCAGTTCATAAACCATTCCAAAAGAAAAACATAATGTATATGTAAGCAGCACACATTTCAAAAGTTTTGAAAATCAGAGCTATTCAAAAATAAATTTTTTGAACACACATTTGTCTGTGCGATGTCAAAAAATTTTTTTTATTTCTTTGATATAAAAAAAAATAAAATTATTGGAAATCTGTTCATTATAGCGGGTTTTATATTTATATTATGTTGATTTTTGGTCTTCGAATATCATTTAAATTAGCTTAGCGGTTCATCCGTCTGTGAAATAAGTTGCCTGCAGACGTGTTTCCTGTCTGTTATAACGTTGGAGAGTTCAAGTCAAATGTTCACAAACACCACTCCCTCTTTCCTCCTCCTCACAACCTATTTTCCTAGTTCTGGTAAAATGCACTGCATATGTAGGGGTCATCCCCTGAGTATTCAGGGGATGAGTATTGGTTCAAGATAAAAAAAAATATGGTTACACCCCGTACTCAAAAATTTATTTTTCGGTCGGACATTTCGTCGTCCGAAGTCCAAAAATATTTTTTTTATTTTTAGGCCGTTGACACAAACTTTTGAAAGAAGATAAAGTATTGAAATTCAGTTCACAAATGGCAGAGTTTCTAAAAAATTTATTTTCGCTCAGACAGTTTTTCTGTACGATATCCCGAAACTTAGTTGCTGGCAGATTCTTTAGATGCCCTCTCAATAGAAAAGATCGCTTCATGAATTGCGGAAATATAAAAAAAATTCTTTTTGGATTGTAATTTTGCCCCCTTTGTTTCTCAAATTTCAAAATAAAAACCATCCTATAACGACTCTCGGACTTCAAGGTATCTGCATACCGAATTTCATCAAAATCGAACAGGCAGACATAGTTACTTGTCACAAAGTTTTTTTTTTTTTTGCATAAGTTCACTCTTTCTACTTATTACGGTTTTATATTACTCTCCGTTCAAAAACAAATACGTTGTTCACTATCGAAGCTAGACTTAATCTGACTTATATAATCGTCTCTTTCTTTCATTAACTATTTCGCTCTTTCAATCCTAGATTAACGTGCTGTTTATAGAACACAGACGAGCAACACATCTAGAAAATTTTTATGAAAGCTACTAATTTTTTTGAGTGAATACAATTTTTTAGACGAGTTCTATGAACAGCATGTACGTGACATTACGGCTTTATAAGTAAATAAAATATTTGATAGTTTTGTTTTTAACTATTAGGAGTAGCAATAAATTGCTTATCTCCATAAAAAATACAAAACACAAATTTAAATAACACAAAACTTAAATAAATTTTGTGCAGCCGGATTTTGTATATACCCCTATGTGGGGTATAAGCGCAAAATTGTGTTACTGCCTTTTAAATAGCTTGCAAATGAATTTTTAAGAACAACAACCATTTACTTCTGCATTGATCTGAACTTTTCTAAACAAATTTTATGTCTTTGGTTACTTTATTTTGCTTGCATTTGTTTGTTTACCATATGTTTTTTCATTTTACTTTACTGCAATAAATTTTTCAGTAAAAATTTGTAAGTAGGTACTCAGTAAAAGAACCACCACTTTACTCTCTTTTGTGTTCTCATTTACTGTAACTTAGGTAAACAAGCAGCATTCAGTAAAATGCATTAAAAATTTGTACAAATTTTTGGGTAAACTTTTCTAAAAATTTATTTATTTATTTTTAGAAGTCGAAAATCACAAATTATTTCTAAAGAAACTTCACAAGTATTTTAGAATTTCATTTTATAGATTCTTTTTGATATATAAACAAAAAAATAATAACATAAAAATAACGTAGTTCTAAAATTATAAAGAAAAATTAAAAGTATCAAATTTTGAGGTATTGACAAAACAATGGAAACTTTTACACTTCTGCACGAAAGATGACTAAAGCAAAATGTATTGATGAAAAAACGAGGCAAAATGCATAATAATTTACCGTTATTTTTTAAATTACTCTCTTGCCAGCTTCTTTTTTCAAATATTTTAAACACAAGAATCTTGAATACATAATTAGTAAAAATGGCTAGAGTCAAGATAAGTGAAGATTTAAAAATAAAAATAATAAATGATTTTAATGCTGGATTAAAACAAAAAACTATTTGTGATAAATATTCGATGAATAAATCAGCAATTTATATATATATATTATATATATATATATATATATATATATATATATATATATATATATATATATATATATATATATATATATATATATATATATATATATATATATATATATATATATATATATATATATATATATATATATATATATATATATATATATATATATATATATATATATATATATATATATATATATATATATATATATATATATATTTTTTTTTTTTTTTTTTAAATTAAGAATTATAATTATAGATAATTTAGAAGTTTATGCTAAAACGCATAAGCGATTATAGCTTCAACATACAACTTTTCAGTGGAATATCATAACTAAATTTATTTATTGAACAACTTAGTTATAATTACAAAAAAGTTACAAAAGAACGAGTACTAGCGTCTAGGGCCATGGGCACAAATGTACACAAAAATATCAAAAAGTGGAATATTATTTGATTGTAGGATCCCTTAAATGAGATGATAATTACTATATAATATGAATCTTACCTTCTCATGTTTTTTTAATAATTAAATTGATAAAGATAAAAAAAAAAACACAAAATGAGATTCACACATATACGAGTACATACAGATGTATGTACTTATGTGTATAAATAACTACATACATGCATGTATATACGCAGTTTTATTTATTTTTAACTATAATACCTTTGTAGTAAAACAATTCAATTATTGGTATGAGTAGCAACATGGCTTCGAAATTGTTTGCGCTCTGCACGCAACTGGCATGGAAAGAGTGCAAATTGCCATTAAATGAATGTACTCTCTCAAATATACGACAAATATCAAATATAAAACAAACCTTTTTTTTTTAATTTTATGGACTGTATAAATATTTTTAGATGTGTCATAATTTTTTCTTATCAGAGGATTTTCTGTTGGTTTATTGTTTTAAAAATGCAACCAATATGAAAACACACAAGAGCACATTAAAAACCATGTGGAGAAATAGTTGGCCATTTTTACATACTTACAAAATCGTCTGTTTTTGATATTCATAAGCCCGATCGATAGCTATCAAAATGAAAGCATGCATGATGAACTATTTTCTACTACACAATTTTTTTTCCTCAAAAATTTTAATCCAATTAATAATTTTGAAAATGCCGATAATTTCTTGCTTACGGCAGCTATTGATATATCGGACTCTTTCCTACCATTAAATACAATAGATTATGGCTCTGAATTTGAAACTCAGCTAAGGAATACAGGAATAATTTAACACCAGAAGAAATAAATTATTTAAAAGAAAATTGTCTCAAATGTATGTAAAAACTTTTGAATGAAATGTAGTGCCGCTTACCTAAAAACATGAAAGTTTTTAAAGAATGTTCAATAACAAAAATGCGGAAATACGCTAATCCAAGCAAAGTTTTCCGTAAATCCCGATTCTCTTTCCTACTATTAAATACAATAGATTATGGCTCTGAATTTGAAACTCAGCTAAGGAATACAGGAATAATTTAACACCAGAAGAAATAAATTATTTAAAAGAAAATTGTCTCAAATGTATGTAAAAACTTTTGAATGAAATGTAGTGCCGCTTACCTAAAAACATGAAAGTTTTTAAAGAATTTTCAATAACAAAAATGCGGAAATACGCTAATCCAAGCAAAGTTTTCCGTAAATCCCGATTCTCTTTCCTACCATTAAATACAATAGATTATGGCTCTGAATTTGAAACTCAGCTAAGGAATACAGGAATAATTTAACACCAGAAGAAATAAATTATTTAAAAGAAAATTGTCTCAAATGTATGTAAAAACTTTTGAATGAAATGTAGTGCCGCTTACCTAAAAACATGAAAGTTTTTAAAGAATTTTCAATAACAAAAATGCGGAAATACGTTAAAACCCTTTATGAGCACAAAAGTTTCAGCAGGTGAGTATGAGATTCAATGATCAAAGTAGTAATATATTAATTGGAGAGATTAATTCAATGAAAAAATACCTACGAATTTATTTGATTTTTGGCCTACCATTTATAGCTAAAAAACACAGCGGATACGTTTGATCTTAAAGAATTATCTTTGGCTGTATTCAATATGTTGGTTATTCCACCTAGCAACGATTGCGTAGTAAGAGTATTTTCAATAATGAATTATACCAAGTCATGTTCGCAAAATAAACTTCTTTTTGCATTAATAGGAATAATATATTATACGAAAGTAAATAAGATCTGTAGTGCGATTCACTATGCTTTTTAAGCCCCAATTATTTCGGTTAAAATTATTAACAAAATTAACCCTTTTCTTATTCACAAATACATTACACACCGTATGCTGGTGTTTAAAATCAGCTGTTTCAGGCAGCTGTTCTATTTAACCACATAAATAGGTGTTAATTAACACCCGCATTTTTTTGTAGGTTTAACTAAAAAAAAAAGTGTTGATTTATTAAATTAAAAATTTTTTGGTTTGTACATATGTACATCGGGTTTTAGTTCAAATTTTTCCTTTCATAAGTTTTTTTCTTAACAAGGATTTTTTACAATACAAATTTGCTGTGATCAATAATTATTGATTGAAGAAGACAAGAAAAATAATAATCAAATCTTTAGCTGGGGGACACAACTAGCTGTTTCGTAGTCGCTACACTACTCATCAGCACCCACTGGGATTTGAACTCGGGTCATGACGTATCATGATCTGCTACTTTAACCACTCAGCCACCGAGCATTTAATTATTCTCTATCTATATTCATCTCATATTGAATCACATATGCATTTTTGTTAATTGCCCGCATTGTTTGTACAGCGTATGCTGTCTCAGAACTAGCGGTATTTATTTTTATTTATTAACATACATATATTTGTATTTTAATATTCTCCGTACCCAGAGATGTAAATATTAATTTGTTAAATTTTTGTTGAACTTTATCATTTTTAAATTAAAAATTTTTTGGTTTGTACATATGTACATAGGATTTTAGTTCAAACTTTTCCTTTCTTAAGTTTTTTTCTTAAGAAGGATTTTTTACAATATAAGTTTGCATTCATAAGTGCTCCGCTAAATATTGACTTGTCGGTCGTCAAATTTTACGTTAAAATATGTAAATAAGACTGTCAGAACTAACTGCCCGCTATATTTAAGACATAGGTTCCAATCTGGCTGTTCATCTAGGACAAGAACGTCTCCTCGATTTTCTACGTTAATAATGAAAAGATCATTTATTGTAAGATCTATTGGGCTATGGAATTCAGTAATTCCTTATGCGAATAGAAAATTCTCCCACTCTAATAAGAAGTTTAAGAAAATTGTTTTTGACAACATGTAATGTAGTAAAAATATGTTTCGGCAGCTATTAATCATTTTTTCACATATCTATAGATGTTATGCAATAGGGCGTGTTTTCAGAGTTTGTGCAATGAGGGGATGAGTAATAGGAAAACGTTCTTTTTTCTTTTCTGAATGATTAATTAATTTAATTTTTTTTTTTAGCTTGGACCAGTACATTGTACCAGAACTAGGAGGGGAAAAGAGGGAGCAGTGTTTGTGAACATTTGACTTGAACTTTCCAACGTTATAACAGACAGGAAACACGTCTGCAGGCAACTTATTCCATAGACGAAGCGTACGGCTGAAAAACGAATTCTCTCTGTAATGCGTAGTACGATTCCCCGGGCAATCGACCACAAATGGATGAGCTCTAGACGATGAGCGCGTGCTACGTATAAATGTGCGAGTTTCGGGAACAAGATCCCTAATCTCGTCAGAGCAAAATCCATTGTAGTAACGATAGAACAGAGTAACGCACCCCACACTGCGTCGATGCTCCAGTGAGTCAATAGAGTTGGATACCCTACTGTCACCGATAAGCTTCTTCGCCCTCTCCTGCACACGGTCGAGTAACCCCAAAATAGACTTTGAGGCACCGGCCCAAACATGAGAGTTGTATTCCATTTTCGGTCGGATGTAGGTGGTATAAATAGTAAGGAGGTCGGATGGAGAGAAGTACATCTTACGCCGTTTCAAAAAACCGAGGCACTTGAATGCTTCTTTAGAGACATGAAAAATGTGTTCTGTCCAGTGAACGTCACACTGTATTTTCATTCCAAGAACTCCAAGAGCATCCGATTCCTCAATATTTATACCATCCATGAGTGTTAATAAAAAACACTGGGTCTTACGAGCGTTGAAGGCAATCCTGTTTTTACGACCCCATTCGGAGATTAACTATAACTAAAAAAGTGCGAGTGGCAAATGCTGCCGCGAAAGAGTGGATAGGGTTGGAAGTTTGATAGAGAAGGTCGTTGAGAAAAATAAGAAATAGAGTAGGAGAAAGAACGGAACCTTGCGGTACCCCTGAATTAATCTTGAACTCGTTTGATGAGACCCCATCTATAACAACTGGTATAGTGTGGTCTCTGAGAAAGCTCGATATAAACCGATAAAAGTCATCACCGACGCCAAAAGCAGTAAGTTTTGCCAGTAGTGCAGCATGCCACACTCTGTCAAACGCTTTGGAAATATCCAGAGCCACCATCTTACTTTCACCGAAATGATGGATTGAGTGGCACTATTTCTCCGAAAGATATGCCATAAGATCGCCAGTAGAGCGACCCTTACGAAATCCATATTGGCGATCACAAATTAATTTGTGCGACTCTAGATATCCCATAAGATGGTAATTAACCATACTTTCCATTACTTTGGAAAGCGCAGAGCAGATTGCAATTGAGCGGTAATTTTCAGGGTGATTTGCCTCACCCTTTTTGGGTATTGGTGTTACATTGGCAAGCTTCCAGCACGATGGAAACTTACCAAAATGGTAATTTAGTTAATTAAAATTTAGCAGTGAATTATGTATATATACGCTAAGTGCCATACTGAATATTGTCATAGTTTATTGGCCCTCACGGCTTAAGAATAAATAAATAAAGTCAAAGTAAAATAAATAAACCGCTAACAAGCTATTGTCTTAAAACCTCTTTTTTAATTAAATGCAACGTCAGCGACATGAAATGTTTATAAATCCTCATACCACCAAGCCCTCGGCACGTGCTCACCTTGGCTTTGGGTCATCCATCTAAGCAATCAGATATAATACACATTCACAACAAACAGAACGAACATTTTTCCCCAAGCCAAGATACTCGTCAAAATGAATGAAAGGAACGAGCCCAAACTCGATCGGGTTGCGTCGTTTAATTATGTAGTTCCTATGGCCACCATCCCGCTCCATCATCAGACCTTAGCTATCATTTAGTATCAATGTTCACGTATTAATAAAATGAGCCTAAACTCGATGGGGTCGCCTCGTTTAATTACAGAGTTCCTACGGCCACCTTCCAGCTCCTTTATCAGATCAGCTCTATGTCATAATAATCAGCCATGTTCTGAGAAAAGCGCGATCTAAAACCGCAAAGCGTTCTGAAAACGCTTAGTTCACTGTTAGGTGTTCTAAGGAACACGCGTTTTACTGACGTTTCGGAGTTTTTATTCCGAAAATATATATATATATATATATATATATATATATATATATATATATATATATATATATATATATATATATATATATATATATATATATATATATATATATATATATATATATATATATATATATATATATATATATATATATATATATATATATATATATATATTATATATTATATATTATATATTATATATTATTTCAATTTTTTATTGAAATAAAAAAACATATTAAGGTTTAATTGTGAATAATTTTACTTCCTTTTGCAAGTCCAGTTTTAGCAAATTCAATTAGTTCACTTTAATATACACATGCGAGTTGAAGTTGCTAATTTTAAGCGATTTGCGTTTCTCAAAACATGCCTGAATATTGCATTGCCATCCGATTTATACATGCATATAAAATTTCTGCTCAATCTGAAACCGGGAAGTGGATCAAATTTAACTTGCCAGATTTGATTACAGGTCAGGTGAAACTAAATAAAAGCTTGTAAAAATAAAGTTTTATAATAGTTGAACTTGCTACAAATAACAACCAAAAGTAAAAGAAAACAGTTGTTAACAAATAAATTTTATAAAAAACATTTTAATAAAAATAAAATTGTTTTGTTGTTGGTTTTGTTGGTGTTTTAGATAATATTAATACAAAAAGGAGAAGGTTGCCCGTAGAGACTTGCTAGACAATTTTATGTTCTTGATATGCCATCAAACTATTCGTAGTAAGCAATTACGTATGTACGTTGAATATTCGGGTACATATGCACATATGTACATATTAATATATGTCCGCGTTTTTTATTCATATACACATACATACGTGCTTACATACTCGTTACTAATAGTACAAGTTATTTATTTCGGTATAAAGCCGTAATGATACTTACTTTTTTCCGTCTAAGATTTTAGAGAAGAGTATAGATACGTATATCACAATTGAAATTATTATTAAGAGCAGAATTCAGCTACGAGTATGCTGAACAAAATCTAAAAACGTAAAAAATTCTCAGCATGTCATTGAAAAAGTGGGAAGCGTCAAAAAAAAATCCAAACAATGTTTGCTTAAATTACGTTTGAAGCTTAAAATGCTACTGTGCTGATAACTTCATAGTTTTATGTCTGTATATAAGGATTTTTTCTCAACTAAACGATTTTTCTCAACTAATGATTATGCATCACTGAATGTTTGAAAAAAAAATATACAAACGCAAAAATAAAAAATAAAAGCACAACAAAAAATATTTTACAATTTAAATGACTGCCAAACTATAAAATATGTGTTAAAAATTATAGACGAAATTATATACGAGGTTTGATTAAAAAATAACCATTATTTTCAAATTTCGTGAGTAACGTATGTTCGATTTTCGCATTTTATACCCTTCAAAAAAATGTAAATGGTATATATAAGTTTGTGATTCCGTTTGTAATTTCTACAATTTTCATTTCCGACTCTATAAAGTATACATATTCAGAATCAGCATTAATAGAAAATTCGATTAAGCGATGTCCGCCTGTCCGTCTTCCCGTCTGTCCGCCGTTGAAATACCGTTTCTGAGAAAACCATTTGACTTAGAAACTTTTTTCTTTCATCATTCTTTTACCCCATCGATTCATTTGCTATTGAAATTCAGTAAAATCGGTTCACATATAGCTGAAAAAATTTGTTTGTTTTGCTTCAAACTTCACATAATTATTAAACATGGCGATTAAAAGGCAAAAAAACTTTATGGATATCGGTCCATATATACCCGAGATATAGCCTAAACCGGGTTTTTAATGAAAATGTCGCATAAGCGAACTTAAAATAGTTTTTTTTTTTTTGCTTAAAATCAGTTCTGGTAATAAAATAGTAAAGTAAGAGTAAACCGCCATGGTGGAACTTAGAGATAGCGAGAGCTCGAAAAGAGTCTCGCAGACTTTTCAATGTGGCAAAAAGACTTGGAGACTGGTCGCAGTACAAAGCCTCCGTAAACAGGTTTAAAAATATGATAAGAAATGCAAAGCGGAGGTTTTGGAGGTCTTTCTGCAGTGGAGTAGAAGGAGCCTCTGAGACAAGTAGGCTTCGCAAAATCATATCGACCACGCAGTCCATACCAGGTTTCATAAAGAAACAATGTGGTAATTGGACAACAAGCGGCCAGGAGACCCTTGAGGTACTCGTGGATACGCATTTTCCTGGCTGTACACCCTACACGGGGGCAGGTATGGCCGATGAACGAAACAGACAAGGAGAAGTCTGTTTCTCTGTCGATAGGACCCGGGTCCTTTGGGCGTTGAAGAGTTTTGGCCCATATAAATCACCGGGTCCGGATGGTATTATACCAGCAGATTTACAAAATAATGCGGAACTGATCATGCCATGGTTGATCCGGATTTTTACGGCCTGTCTTAAATGGTCCTATATACGGAAATCATGGCATAGATGTGTAGTGGTCTTTATCCCCAAAGGTGGAAAGAATTCACACACAACTCCGAAGGATTACAGGCCCATAAGCCTGACATCCATTTTCCTAAGGACGTTGGAGCGGATGGTTGATCTACATCTTAGAATGTCAATAAATCCGTGCCGTTTATCTGCATCTCAACATGCCTATGCTAAGAGAAAATCTGTTGAGACTGCGTTGCATTCGCTCGTGGGGTATATAGAAAATACTCTAGAGCAAGGGGAGTATACATTGGTGGCCTTTCTTGACATAGAGGGAGCCTTTAATAATGTTGCGCCAAAAGTCATTACTATGGCTTTGGAAAGGCTGAATACTCATCAGTCGATTATAAGTCTCATATGGAATTTACTGACAGAAAGGGTCATAACATCCAGTATGGGACGGGTCACCATATGTAGAGTGGCAAACAGGGGTACTCCGCAGGGGGGGCAGACTCCTCCTGTTGATCTGCCAACCTTAATGGGCGTTGAGCTTAGTCTGACGGATAGTGCCAAATACCTGGGAATCTATCTTTTTTTTTTTGTCATTCATTTCTTTATTCAATCTTTAAAATATGAACTAACAATTAGTATTCAAATCTTAATACTAAATATAAGAGTTATTTAAGTCCAGCCACTGCTAGACAAAAAACTTTCATTTTGCGCGAATAATATCGGTAGAATCACCTATTTAACGTTCTGATGGTGGCCAGGGTATCCCTTCTTCTCAACCGAGAGTGGCCGCCAAAATTAAGTATGTTGCGTGCAAGAGGATTTGGGTGAAGTTCCAGTTTACTGATATACCTTGTGGCATACTTAGAGAACTCGTCAGTTACCAGCGGAACACACAGATCCTTGTGAATTCGTGAGTTTCTTACGTACCATGGAGCTGCAGTAATCGTACGAAGAATTTGATTTTGTCGTCTTTGAATTTTTTCAATGTTAGATGTTGAGGCGGTTCCCCATAATTGAACTCCGTAGCACCATATAGGCTTTAAAATTGCGTTATTTAACAAAAGTTTGCAATCCAACTTCAATGTTGAATTTCTGCCCATAAGCCAATTTAGTTGCGCTGCTTTTAATTTCAACTGAGTGACTTTCGCATCAATGTGAGGCTTCCACGTTAGCCTACGGTCGAGGTAAATACCAAGGTACTTAACTTCATTATGCTGCGGAATAGGTGTATTGTTAATTTGGAGAGCCGAATATGTTTGCTTACGCAGTGTGAATGTAACGTGAGTACATTTTTGTTCATTAACTTTTATTTTCCAAAGTTTCAACCATTTCTCTAATATTGAAATATACTGCTGCAAATTTCGTGAAGCTTCTTGATGGTTTTCATGAACGCTGAAAAAAGCTGTGTCATCTGCAAAAGTTGAAGTATGGATTCCGGATCTCGTTGGCATGTCAGATGCATAAATCAAATATAGAGTGGGTCCAAGAATGCTACCTTGGGGAACTCCTGCTCCGATTGACTGTGAGAGACTTGTAAAGTCACCTTCTTTGATAACAAATTTCCGGTCGTACAAGTAGCTTTCCAGAAGCTTCTGAGTGTTTGCAGGCAAGTTCAACTTTATTTTGTGCATCAGTCCGTCGTGCCACACTTTATCAAAAGCTTGGGAAATGTCGATGAATAGAGCTGAACAGTACTTTTTGTCTTCAAAAGTCTGTCTTATGACATTGACTAGTCTATGTGTTTGTTCTATGGTGTTATGTTTAGCCCGAAAGCCAAATTGATGATCAGGGATACATCCCACATCATTAAGTGTTGGAGACAACTTCGCCATTAACAATTTTTCGAACAGTTTTGAAATTGTTGATAGAAGACTTATTGGTCTATATGGCTCTACTTTGGTCGGATTCTTGGCTTGGGTATCATAGTAATTATAGAGACCTTCCACTCTGCAGGATAATACTCAAGGCGTAAAATAGCGTTAAAAATAAAAAGTAGAACTCTTCTAGCTACACGAGGTAACTGTTCAAGCATTTTACCAGTAATTTGATCTATACCTGGCGCTTTCCTGGGATTTATGTTATTGATAACGTTTTCGACATCTTGAAAGTTAAGTCTCAAAGATACAGGCTGTCTAACAGCATACGGCGGAAATTCTGCTACAGCATCCGCTGAATCATTTGTCGTAAAAACATTTTTCAAATGATCAACGTACATCATCCCTTTTTGTGAATCGCTTCGTGCCCAGCCGCCAGTTGAAGTTCGCAAAGGTGGCTTACCTATTACGGGTCTTTTCAGACCTTTTGTCGCTTTCCGCAGAGAATAGTCAGATTGCGGAGTACCATCCAGGCTTTCCAAGTATGTTTTAAGGGAAGATATTCTCTGGATTTCAAGCAGATTTCTTAGTCGAGTTACGTATTCCCGTAGCCTAGTTTTAAGCTGGGGAGACCTGCGAGTTTGTCACTCTCTTCTAACTCTTCTTTTTTCTGACAGAAGTTGCTCAATTTCAGCCGAATAAGTTCTATTGTTCTCATTTCTGGATCTTATACGACTAGTGGTAGCATGCTGTACGGCCAGTTTGAGGTTTTTAGAAAAATCGTTAATTGACGCATCAATACCGTCAGGCGTTCTCAAGGCGATATTTTCAGTACAATGTGTACTCAAAAATTTTTTTGTATTTTAGCCAATTAACTCTATTGACGGTCAACGGGGAGCCAATCTCTTGGGGGAACGAAACAGAGAATATAGTGGGTGAGTGATCTGATGACAAATCTAATCAAGGCTCCACTTGCATTCACTCTAAAGGAAAATTTTTCGCAACTTTAAAATCTATAATATCAGCGATCTTTCGTCGGTCTAACGGCCAATAAGTGGGGTGTCCGCTTGAAACCACATCCCATTTTGGAAACGGTGTCAAAAAGCACACGGCCTTTCGGGGTAATTAAACGAGATCCCCAAAAAGTGTGTTTAGCGTTATAGTCGCCAGCCGCTAAAAATCGAGGACCAAGTGATTTGAAAAAATTTGAATATTGGCTTTCTGTTATTGAAAATCGTGGTGGTGAATAAATCGAGGATATAACAATTTTTTCATGAAAATAATCAAGGCATATATTTGTAGCTTGGAGATATTCCTCACGTGTCCCGTTCATTAGATAGTTCTTAATTCTGGTCTTTATCAAAATTGCCGAACCGCCGCAAGATCCTCCACGGGGATCTTTTGTGTCATATAATGTGTAGCCATTAATTTTGAAATAACTGTTGGTTGTCAAATGGGTTTAAGCGATTATCATTATATCGATCTGCTTTTCCATAAGGAAGTGCTCAAGTTCATTTTTATGTTGGCGAATGCAGTTTGCGTTCCAGAAACATATTTTTAACCAATTCATTTTTTTTAAATTGCCTGTAAAATAGTGGATTGCATTTTTAGCATTTCCTGCATCATGTTTGTCATAGAAACGGTAAATGTATTTATAGATTGAACAAGAGTCTGCAGAGTTGCCTCCAAATTACTAAAATTTGGATCGCACTTTTGAGGTTTGGGCTCCTGGTTCAAGATTTGGTCGGCTTTAAGCACATTAGCATATGAAAATTGTTTGGAGGTTTGCGTATTTGTATGGGTGGTTGAATCGCCTACCTGGGGAAAATTGTTTTTACCAATGACATTTGGCTGCTGGGTTGCTGGAGAAACCGATGACTTATTTGTCATTGACCGCTTAAAGTGAGTATAGACAGGGCAACCTCTATAATTTGCAGTGTGGTTACCTCCACAGTTACTGCATTTCTTAACACTTGCGTCGGCCTTTGGCTTGTTGCACTGAGTTGTGCCGTGAAGTTCGCCACATACAACACAAACAGCGGGCAACTTACAGTAAGCCTTTGTGTGGCCAAATTCTTGGCAGTTTAGGCACTGAACGGGTCCTGAACGCTTATGTGGCTCCTCAACGGTAACCTTACGATGCAAAAGAAATTTAAGGTTATAAATTGGATGAATTTCACCTTTTTTCAGGAATCTATCTTGATTCAAAACTGTCTTGGAGGAAGAATGTCGAATTTAAAGCGGACAAGGCGGCTGTTGCCTTGTACCTGTGTCGTAAGGCCATTGGGAAGACCCGGGGTATAAATCCTTGGAATTCTGGCTGGCTATTTAACATGGTAATAAAGCCCATACTAATATATGGGGCGCTTGTTTGGTGGACGGCTTTAGAGAAAACCAGCTATTGCAGATTCATAGAAAGGATGTCTGCTTTGATGGTAACTGGTGCTTCTTGCACTACGCCAACTAAAGCACTATTTACGATGATGCATTGGCTGCCAGTTGATCTCATGGCGAAGGAAGTTGCCATGTGCTCGGCAATTAGGCTAAAGGTCAGTGGGATGTGAAAAGAAGCGACAGGTCATGCTTCGATAATATAAGGTATTAGGGACCTCCCGGAGTATATTGATTATTGTGCACCAGCTCTAATGCCCGACCAGATTTGACGTGATCTCGTCAAGGACGGCTTCGGCAGCGAACCAGATGGGTCACCAAGAGGTCGTGCTTGAAATTTTCACAGATGGATCCAAGTCGGACATGGGAGTTGGTGGGGTCATCTCTATGCCCCAGTATCAAAGGAAGATCAGCTTTAAGCTATGTGATGAGCGTAGCGTAATGCAGGCTGAAATTACAGCTATTTTGAGAGCAGCTAACTGGTTGAGGTACTATAGCGTATACGGGGTGAATATCCGAATCTGTACTGATAGTAAGGCTGCGTTAAATGCGTTTATGGGCGTCTATACGACGTCCAGGTTGGTGCAGGAATGCCGGATATCTCTTAATGAGATAGCGGAACATTCAAGCCTAGAGCTTTTCTTGGTGCCGGGGTACAGTGGAGTGTCCTGAAATATTGTGGCGGATGAGTTGGCGAAAGCCGGGGCTCGTCTACAGCGAGGGGACATTGATACGATGGTAGGAGTCCCGCTTAACAACTGTAAAAACCAAGCGCAGCGTCAACTTGTAAGGACTGCACAGGACAGATGGTCTGGTGAGGTCACCTGCCGAGTATCAAGGCTAACATAGCCTGCGTATGATCGTAGAAGAACTGCGGTCAGGGTTTTCCCCATTAAAGGTTGCGCACCTTGGTGGCAGTTCTGACAGGACATCGTCTCATAGGGACGCATGCTAGTAGGTTAAATCTTGCATTAAATGATTTCTGTAGAAGTTGTGGGGATGAGGACGAGGAGGAAAGTGTTGAGTATTTCCTCTGTCGATGCCCGGCTCTCTGTTCTATGAGAGCGCTGTATCTAGGCAGACCGTTGCTGCAGATATATCGGAATGCCAAGTGATCGGAATAGATTCCTTCATCCGGTTTTCGGGTTGGTTTGGATCTGAACCGTCGGAGGAAGTGTAAGTCTCATAGGCTGCACTTTTCCCTCAGGCAACACAACGGAACCAAAAGGACCCAAGTGGGCTGGTTTCATGTAACTGGCGCCTGTACAACCTATTTATTGAATCTTCAAAATATAAACTGATAATAAGTATCCAAATCTTAATACTAAACATAAAAAAAGTTTAATTTTGCGCGAATAATATAGCTAAAATCACCTATTTAACGTTCTGATGGTGGCAAGGGTATCCCTTTTTCTCAACCGAGAGTGGTCGTCAAAATTAAGTATATTGCGTGCAAGAGGATTTGGGTTAAGTTCCAGTTTACTGATATACCTTGTAGCATATATTAGCTAATTCGTGTTTTTGGTTTTGTCGTCTTTTCAATATTTAATAATCACTAATATAGCATGAATTTCGAGTGTTGTAAACATACAAGTGAAACTAATATAAGCGTGTTAAAAATAGAGTTATTAATGCGTCGTACAAGAATATGTAAATGTCTAATATTTGTAGAAAAATTTAAATTTTGACATAGTTCAGGTGTTGATGAGCTTATTATACCATTGTAAAAACATCAAATTTTTAAATCTAAAAGAGCAACCTAAGAGCTGCAAAAAGGGGATATATGATCTCTAAATCTCAGATAAAACTTTTGCTTCGCTTTGCGTTGCAAATTCGCTTTGACATCTTAGATAAAATATACATACTTATCAGGGCTGTTCTGCAAATCACTTTTTGTGAAAGTGATTTAAAATCACAAAAAAGGTGTTCTGCACACAAAATATGTTTGATTGTTGTGATTTTAAATCGGTAAGCTAACTTGCAATCAATTTGAAATCACATCTTAATTTTTGCACGTACTTTATTTAGAATTTCATAATTTATTACATTACTAAATAACTGAATGTGTTTTCTATTGATTATTTAAGTAAAATCATTTATTTTATACGAAATAATTCACTAAATAAAGAACAAACTAGATACGTTTATTTTGTTGCAAGATTTGTTGTATTATTTTGTAATTTGGTTTATTTTATCTTTTATATTCATTAAAAGAAATTAACCTTATTTTGCAAATAAAAATATCAATAAATTGAAAATAAAAGTATAAGTAAATTGAAGCTAAATACAGCTGTTTTTTTTTTTGTGCTTCAGAAGAGTATAAATCACATCGAAAATCACAAAAAATTGTGATTTACAGAACAGGCACAAATCACATTTGTGCTTTTGAAACGGCATGTGATTTTTAGAACAGGCCTGTATGTATATGAAACATATCACATAAAGTACTTTTAACGCAACGTGAAGCGAAAAGTTCGGCAACTCTCATCTTTTTACGCGTTAAACTTTTTTTAATAGCTCCAAAGCACTGAGAAAACAATTAGAACCAACTTCTATTGTGATAAGAAATAATTAAATATGAAAATTAACAACCATTTTTTTAGATAAATAAACAAATCGTGAGAGTTGCCAAAGTTTTTATTGTGACATACAACTTTAGTTTTGCGATTTTCTGTTAAAGCTTAACTGGGAGTCTCCATTAGCCATGAACATGGTATGAGCATCATGGCGAACATCGCAAATGGCTAATGTGGACCGCTCATGGCCATGTTTCGTTCATGCTCTGACATCGATGCTCGAGCATATGGCTGAGCATCAATGTTCGCCATGAAGTTGGCCATCACGTACAAAAATACACAAAATGGCGCCGAATTGAATACTTTGATAAGGTAAATCCGAACATACGTATTCGCCACATACAGAACATGAACTTTTTTTTACATTCGCTCTGCCGACGTTATGTTCATGCCATGTTCAAGTCGATGGCACGTGAAGACTCGGCGTTCAACGTCACGTAAAGTTTGCTTTTACATTTAGACAGACGATGGGCAGACATTTTTTAATTTCTCTTTTGATCTTGCTTAAACTTTTTACATTTAAGAAATTAATACAGACAGAAACTTTTCTTTTCTCTTTTCTTTCTTTTTTGTTGTTGTTGTTTTTTAAAGCATAACTAGTGTGCTTATATGAAGTTGATGCTGATATGAGAAAAATTATATGAAGCAACAGCATATGAAATGCGAAAAGTTAAAAAGAGAAACAAAAAATGTCCACAAATGTCTAGTACAAAGGGTCGTGCACTACATACTCTCCCCCACCGACAATTTTCGTTAAGTGCTGTCCACACCTGACATCAGAACGCTAACAGGAACAGCAAAATATTGTTACTGTCAGGTGTGGACTGCAAATGTTACTGTTTTCTTGCCATCTTGACACGGCTGTCAAGACGTCTGTTTTAAAAGCTCTGTCTTAACAGAAAATGACATTTCAATATGAGAAAAGTAAAAATATTTTTAAATTAAAAGAAATTATCAAAACAAGTTCAAATTTTTATTTTCGATTGCAAATTTTGCAATAAAAATATTGTTTTTTCCACAAACTATAGAAAAGGGTATAAAAAGTGATGATGTGTTTTTGTTGACGGAGTTAAAATAATGAAATTTCAATACATACATATACTTCACCATGTAACAATCGGGTCGTCAAAGGTTTGTTTTAACAGTATGTCTTAACGGGATTTCATGTATAATGAAGGCGGGCAGTTACAGCACCCTCAAATTTCGTCTGTCTGCCCATCGTCTGTCCAAATGTAAAAGCGCTCAAAGCGACAAAGTGTTATCTGACATGGCTTTTAGTCTTACAGTGTAAACAAAACGAACGATGGTATTAAAGTTTCTTTGAAATATGTAAGGAAATAGATCCTCACGTGACTGCAATGCAAAAACACCTGCGAAGCTAAAAGTGCTTGTTTCCAAAAAACATACTCTTAGACTTTGATAGGCTAACTTTAAAATTATATTTAGACATACAAGAATATATCTTCGTTAGACTGTAATTAGTTAAAGCCTCTAAAACATCTCACAAATATCTGTATTTTTTTACCTATCGTTTCCACATAGCAATAATTATTGCGGCAATTGCCAAATTTGATCGTGTCCATAAAATTTGCAATTGCTCAAGCAATCTACTGATTGCTTGAGCAATTATTGCCAAGCAATGAGCTGTCAGTTGTTGTAATTTAGTATACAAATATAACAATTACAGTGCTGTGCATACAACAAACACAGTGTTGTTCATACAACTCCTCACGTTGAGTTTTGTCAGAATTTCCGATGAAACAGTAATACGTTTACGCCACCTAGAGCCAGGGCTGGGCAAAATACTCACTTTAAGTATTTCAAATACTAGATACAAAATACTTCCCAGTTGTGCATTTCAAATACAAGATACAAAATACTTTCAGGTTGTGTATTTTTAATACAAAATACTTTCCAGCTGTGTATTTTAAATACAAAATACAACTAAAAACTACAAATACTTTTTTGTCTTTCGATCTCATAGGAATATACTACTCTGGTTTTAGATAAATATTTCATTTTATATATGCACTTAAACTAAAGGTAAGATCACACGATTGCCGCAAATAGACCAATCTGAACCAATTTTTATTGTGTCAGATTGGTGCCCAATAACAAAATTGTCCCAATCAAATACTCTGCAATCACATGATTGCCCCATTTTGTGAAAAACTATTTTGTGGCAATAATTGACACATCCCAGTCACACGATTGATCTAACATGCGGCAACACCAACAATCAGGTGTTTTAGTTTCCAGCAAATAAAAACATTTAGTTTTATTTTAATTAAATTAAAACTGTAATATTTAGTAAAAGATAAAAATCTAGTTTTCTATAAAAAATAAAAAAATTTCTTTTTAATAAAACGGCAACATAATGTAATTTTGATTTTGTTAAATAAGAGTTTAATTTTTTTATTGAAACATTTTTATAAAAAATATATTTTAAAAATTCAGGTACTTTTTAATACTATTTAAATAAATATTAAATTAAAAAACTGCTTTTTTTAAATTCGATACAAATTTTGCCGCTTTAAAAAAAGCGTAGAAAAATTTTAGAATACATTTGGTAAAAAATAATATTGTACTTTAGGCACTTCACAGACATATCGCTCCTTTATTGCAACATAGTCATATCTGAAAAAAGCTCGTTTCGAGAAAAACGCATTTAAAATTTTTAGTTTCCATACAAGTCTTAGCAAAATTTTTTAGATAATATCTCCTAAAGGAAACAGTTTAAAGGTAATTTAAATAAATTTTTGCCACAATATAAATGATTGTACTGTTAATAATTCTGCATCGTTAACTCGAAAAGCTCATTTTTTGAGATATGACTATGTTGCAATAAAGGAGCGATATGTATCACATAGCAACTTTGATATTAAACAAAATTAAATTAAAATTAGTCCAAATTACAAAAGTCATCGTGCTTATCGTCTCCGGAAGATGAACCATTTTTTAATTTAAGGATGCTTATTGGCTCATCATCCGCTTGGTGTACTTCAACATCTATTGTTGATATTGAGCATGAACTTTTTGCCAAGTCATGACGATTATAAAATTGCATTATAGTCCAATGCGGCCAATGTGATTTAGTGTTGTCTGCACCCTGACCAGACTTTGTGCTCATCTTCTTCTTAACGTTTTGGAACGCCGTTTTCAAATTTGCCCATTTGCCTTTGCAATCGTCGATTGTATGTCCGTAACACTTTTCATGGATTTTGAACCATGCTTGCTCCCGTTTGTACCTGTCTTTGTAATCTGAGCACGAATATTGCCAAACGCAAGGATGCTCTTCAATGCTCAATATGAGACAATGAATTTCTTCGTATGTCCATGGAGCAATAACACTTGGCTTCTTCCTTTTTTTGGCACAGGTGTTGTTGGAGTATGGTAAAAGTCTTCCTGAAATTCCATAGTACAACTGCAACTACATGCACATATGTAGATACATAAAAATAATAAAAACTTTATGGGTGTATAGAAATATACATACTTGCAAAAACAAATGGGCACAATGAAGAAAGAAAAAGTTGCTGGTGGGTATGCAAAACTTACTAGCCGGTAGGAACACAATAAATGAAAAATTGTACCTACATATAAATATAATTTAAAACAAATATGATAGATTAAAAGGATAACTTTTATACTCACGAAAATAAATGAAGCCTCGCAAAAAATTAAAATGTTGGCGCGTATTTTATATGCACCTTGATTCGCGTAAAGGAACACAATGAATGTTACAATTGTACCTATGTAAATACAAATAAATATAATTTAAAAAAATATAACTATGATTAAAAGGATAGCTTTTCTACTCACAAAACTAATTGAAGGCACGCAAAAAAGTATGAAAATGTATTGGAAACTTTGATTGCAGCTAAACAACACAATAAATATTGGCACACTTTTGACATTTTTATTGGCGCGCGGTTGTATTAAAAGAGGTCACACGGTTGCCGCATCAGGGTTGCATTTGATTGGTTAAAATAAGAACAATAATGGCCGCGATTGCCGCATGAACCAATTAATTGTGCAATCACACGATTGGGGTATAAAAAAGTATAAAAATTGGTGCATGCGGCAATCGTGTGATCTTAGCTTAAGTTGTATATTGTCACATACAACTTAAAAGGGCGTAACTGGCAAAGTATTGAAAGCCTATTAAAAATTGTGGATAGTTGTATTATTGATAATAACTAGACTAGAATTTTTTTGTCAGTTATGCTATTTTTCTTTTTAGGCGACAATATACATATATGTTCATACTTACAACTGCATATATACTTATTATGTATACAAATCTAGACATAAAGCTGTGTAATATTATATAAAATGTGTTATATTTTCTTTTATTATATATATTTAACATTCTATGCATTTTACATATATACACGTGTGACATACGTGTGTATATTCATATGATTGTTCTAAACTCGCTAACTGGGAAATTAATAATATTGGGGGCTATTCTGCGTTTCGATTCGGATCGAAATTTTCTCCGTCTGGCAACTTGAGTATTCTGCGTTTCGATTCCGCTCAGTTTCTTTCGATTGTATGTATTCTGCATTATGAACGGAACTCCGTTTTTTTCAGTTGTTTTTTTGTTGACGGAGAAGTTTTCGTTATATGTTTTTTAGTTAAAAAATTTTAAAAAATTTAAGTAGAAAATGATATAAAATGTTTAGTAACGATTAAAAAACAACATTTAAAATTATTTTTTAGTTAAATTTATTTATTTATTTTTTTGTTTTAAATTATTAATTTTTGTACCCAAATCTGATGTGTTTTTATGTATTTTGGGTCAAAAACAACAAGACCAGAGCAGTATGAAAAATTGGCGAATTTAATGTCATCTAATGCAGACATTGCATGTGGATATCACCAGCGATCAAAGGAAGAAGTAGTAGTGTTCTGGGAGGAAGTTGCAGGAATCATCAATGCACTTGGCCCCCCAATAAAAAAATGCCAGCCTCATTATATCTCATATTGTTCTCCTCTCTGACCAACAATAATGCAGCTGTTATAGAAATTAAAAAATTAAATTATTGATAAAAAAAAATGTAACACAGTGAATTAATCCCCTACAATTTTTATTAAAGTTTTATTTTGGTCTTTCCATATTTAATCACAACACTGTTAATTTTTTTTTTTATTATGTACCTTTATCTTCACAAGATTCTTTGCACTGTAATATATTTATGAACAATTAATTTTAGTTTGTTTTTGTACATATTTCTTTTTTCTTATTAAACTTTATTAAGAACTTATTTTTTATTATGTATACAAACAACTTTTTGTATTAAATTTGACATTTGTTTATGAAAACGATAACAAACTTGCTTATTTTGCAATTTCATTTCCACATTCCACAGCAATGCTATTAATTTTATAAACATTGTTGTCTTCTTCTTTTTCTTTCGATTCCGTTTTTTATCAGAATACCAATTTACGATCGCAACGGAACTGAATGCGGAGACTTAATCGAAACGCAGAATAGGGGTGATTTAGAATTTAATAGATAGCAAATAAAAGATTCATTCAGCAAAACAAGTATTTCCTTTAATAAAACAAGATAGTTTAATAAGTCATCCGACAAACAACCTCTTGTTGGGGAGTGAATAAAATCTGCCGAGGAAAAACATATTTCTACAGGTTCTGCGGAACCTGCTGCCAAATTCTATAAATGCAAAAAAACAATAAAATTCTTATAATCTTTACTGCAACTACTACTTCTTCTATTACATCCATGTTCGGTTTCACGTTTTTTGTAATCTTTCTCTAAGGTATCTATTGCAAGGTTTTGAATTCGTTGCCTCTCTTTTAATGAGATGATTTCTGGTGACCAGTGTATTTTGAAACTAGGATATGGTTCTATTTGCTTCAGGTGTCGTTATACATATGTCCTTTCTAAGCTCTCCATTAGTTTTGTTAAAATACAACTGAAATACCTCAAATTATTATATTTGCAATCGACATTATCTGGTTCTCACAGACATTAAGGTTGGCAAAAGTTTTCATAATAAAAATTATTTCCCTGTATATAATAAAAAGCGTTGGGAAAAGGCTGGTGGCGAATATGTGAAAATTCCTATTGATATCACCTGAATAGTGTAAAATGTATTTGCTCTGGACAAGACAATTGAAAGCTGAATTGGGGTATTGCAAAATAATAAACATTTTAGTGGTGGCAGTTTCTAGCAATTTTAGCTTTTGTGTGAAAAAACTTATTTTGAACTTATAATAAATAAATGTATTTTGTAAAAATGTATTTTTAAGCCATATGTATTTGAAATACAAGATACAAAATACTTTTAAGTTACGTATTTGAAATACAAAATACTAAATACTTTCAGGTTGGGTATTTGAAATACAGATACAAAATACGTATTTGTATTTCAAATACGTATTTCAAATACATGTATTTCAAATACTGCCCAGCCCTGCCTAGAGCAATTAGCAATGGCTATACTGTTATTATAGCAATAAAAATTGCTATGTGGAGACGCTAGGTTAAGAGCAATTGAATGTCACCAGCAAAGATAAACAATCTGCATCCTTGAATAACTGCAATAGTATCAACTAAGTCATTCAAATACAAAACAAATAAAAGAGGACCTAGAATTGACCCTTGTAGTACCCCATGCGATGTATTGCGTGGACTACTTGTATTGGCCCCGATTTGTACGAGTTGTTAGCGTCCTTCCAAATAAGAGAAAATAAGCCTACAAGCCGATTTGGAAAACTTCGAATTTTCATGTAATTTAAAAACAAATTTACCATGATCGATACAGTCAAATGCTTTAGAAAGGTCAAGTGATACAAGCAAGTATATCTTATTTTTCGTTCCAATGAAATCAGTGAGTTCAAATAAAAGCACTATATACTTTTCTATATGCATATAGATTATTCGCGATAAGATGCTCACTATTCAAACATGTCAGTATATCGGACTTGAGTACAGTTCAACTATCATTGACATCAAGGCTATACTTATAGGAATTAAATCATAAACAGAAGGGCCGTTGCTTGGTTTTGGTATTGGAATAAACCTAGATACTTTCAAGCTCCCAGAAAAAACACTTGTAGTGGGTATAGTATTTACAATATGTAGGAAATGACCACTAGATGAGGGCAAGACTAATTTTAAAAGCTATAGAGCTACTGCATCTACATCAATTGAGTTAGACTTAATAGAATTTTGCGCTTAAAAACGCTCTAATATGGAAACATCTTTGAACGAGAATTGCGTCTCATCATTTGTGTAATTAAAACAAAATGACCTTTCGGCAGCACCAGAAACATCAACAAAATGATTGTTAATAAAGTTTAAGTCTGCTTTCACCAACGTTTTAACTTATTTTAAACAGCCCGCCCTCTTCAACGATCGCCATACATTTTCATTATTAGAGTTTCCAAAAAATTTTAACCCATTTTGTCTCTTATGTGAGGGTAACTGTCTTTGCTTGATTTCTATATTTATAATATATTCGCAATTATCTGCGTTACGATTTTTAGTATAATCATTATAAGCAAGACCTCTTAAGGATGTATCATATTTAATTTGCTAGCATTCACTCAATATTCTTTTTTATTGCAGGTTTTTCGTTTGGTGATTGGAACAAAACAATAAGCATTATCTATAACCCGTTGCACAAATGTACAAACCAAAAATTTAATTTAAAAAATTATAAAAGTTCATCAAAAATTCAATAAATGTATATTTACATCTCTGGGTACGGAGAATATTAAAATACAAAAATATGTATGTTAATAAATAAAAATAAATACCGCTAGTTTAGAGACAGCAAACGCTGTACAAACAATGTGGGCAATTAACAAAATGCATATGTGATTCAATATGAGATGAATATAGATAGAAAATAATTAAATGCTCGGTGGCTTAGTGGTTAAAGTAGTAGATCATGATACGTCATGTCCCGAGTTCAAATCCCAGTGGGCGCTGATGAGTAGTGTAGCGACTACGAAACAGCTAGTTGTCCCCCAGCTAAAGATTTGATTATTATTTTTCTTGTCTTCTTCAATCAAAATTATTGATCACAGCAGATTTGTATTGTAAAAAATCTTTCTTAAGAAAGAAAAAACCTGAACTATAACCCGTTGTACAAATGTACAAACCAAAAATTTAATTTAAAAAATTATAAAAGTTCATCAAAAATTCAATAAATGTATATTTACATCTCTGGGTACGGAGAATATTAAAATACAAAAATATGTATGTTAATAAATAAAAATAAATACCGCTAGTTTAGAGACAGCAAACGCTGTACAAACAATGTGGGCAATTAACAAAATGCATATGTGATTCAATATGAGATGAATATACATAGATAGAAAATAATTAAATGCTCGGTGGCTTAGTGGTTAAAGCAGTAGATCATGATACGTCATGTCCCGAGTTCAAATCCCAGTGGGCGCTGATGAGTAGTGTGGCGACTACGAAACAGCTAGTTGTCCCCCAGCTAAAGATTTGATTATTATTTTTCTTGTCTTCTTCAATCAAAATTATTGATCACAGCAGATTTGTATTGTAAAAAATCTTTCTTAAGAAAGAAAAAACCTGAACTATAACCCGTTGTACAAATGTACAAACCAAAAATTTAATTTAAAAAATTATAAAAGTTCATCAAAAATTCAATAAATGTATATTTACATCTCTGGGTACGGAGAATATTAAAATACAAAAATATGTATGTTAATAAATAAAAATAAATACCGCTAGTTTAGAGACAGCAAACGCTGTACAAACAATGTGGGCAATTAACAAAATGCATATGTGATTCAATATGAGATGAATATACATAGATAGAAAATAATTAAATGCTCGGTGGCTTAGTGGTTAAAGCAGTAGATCATGATACGTCATGTCCCGAGTTCAAATCCCAGTGTGTGCTGATGAGTAGTGTAGCGACTACGAAACAGCTAGTTGTCCCCCAGCTAAAGATTTGATTATTATTTTTCTTGTCTTCTTCAATCAAAATTATTGATCACAGCAGATTTGTATTGTAAAAAATCTTTCTTAAGAAAGAAAAAACCAGAACTATAACCCGTTGTACAAATGTACAAACCAAAAATTAAATTTTAAAAATTATAAAAGTTTATCAAAAATTCAATAAATAAGCATTATCTATCTAACTATCTACCTCAACTAACTGTTTTAGTTTATAGTTTTTTTGAGGTATTTCGTTGTTAACCACGCGGCAACTTCCTATGCGAAGGCACCGCAAAAAAAAAATACTGTTAATACCATCGTGGGCACAAGGTCTACGTTACTCCGCCCATGCTGTGCATCCTATTCTTTGCAAATTTATTTGCAACTGTATTAGTTACAAATACCATACAATACAAAGCAAAAATAGACACATAGTTGGAGTTTACAAAGAGAAGAAGAACTGACTTGATAGTGCAACTTTTAGATCAGAACTGATAATGAAATGATCAATCTGTGATGACGAACGATGTGTTGTATCAAAATGGGTGGGAACAAAATTATGACTGACCCTTACCCTATTCTGATAGCATATACATACCGTTAGTCTCGCGTAGAAAGGCCCTAACTCGCATTTTTCTTGAATTGAGATCTTTTAGGGATTTACTACGTTTCACACAAGTACACAGTCTTACGAAGATTTAATTACATAATTTCATACATATCGCTCTTACAAGCAATTGAGTAAAAAAAGTTACTTTTAGATTTACCTATTTATACAGTTTCTATTAAGATTTTTCCTTCTTCTGTAAAATTGCAATTATTTTTGTTAGGGCTTCTCTATATGAGACCAAAGATACATAGATTTGACAAACTGAGCTTTCGCTATATCATAAAAACTTAAATTGAGGTCACCAACAATTATATTTTTTTTTCTTGGACCAGTACTCAGGGGATGACCCCTACATATGCAGTGCATTGTACCACAACTAGGAAAGTAGGTTGTAAGGAGCGGGAAAGAGGGAGTAGTTTTTGTGAACATTTGACTTGAACTGCAGGCAACTTATTCCACAGACGAAGCGTACGTCTAAAAAATGAATTCTCTCTGTAATGCGTAGTATGATTCCCCGGGCAATCGACCACAAATGGATGAGCTCTGGACGATGATCGCGTGTTACGTAAAAATGCGCGAGTTTCCAGATCCCTAATCTTGTCAGAGCAAAAAAACTTTGGTACCGAAGCCGGTCTTTATTATTAAATAAAATTTTTGTTAAATTTTAATTCATACACACTACTTCACACTTTGATACAAACATTTTTTTAAACTAATGATATTTACCGAGCTTAGTTCTATTCCAGGAGATTTAGTATGTGTGAAGAGACATATTAATAAACTTTCAAATGATGCCAATAATGACGATAAAGGTTGAAAATTTTTGAAAATTGCATGTATATATGGAAAATTCTTCGGTCCATAACTCGGAAACTAAAAAAGAAACTAACGCCAATATTGGCATTTCATTTTCTTATTATTTTTCAATTTTCTATCACCCTATGTACTTTTTATTTTATTTGAAGCCGTAAACTAGATTTGTTCCCTTTACTGTTGAGAATACTAAGTATGTTTTTAATTTTATTACAAATCAGTATCAAACGTCTGTTGTTTGAGAAAACGTTTGATTTCAAATCGATCTCAATTTGAAATCAAACCTCAGTGTTTGTTGGGTATATACACCATATGTGTGTAAGTATGTACATATGTATGTGTTTATCATTTTTTCATAACAAAGCAAAAAACTAAGGAAAAATTAAACATGGCTGAAAAAATAAATATTTTAGTATTGCCGAAATGTATACAACATTATTTATGATACCCAAGATATTATTTAAAAAAAGGATTTGTTATTAACATGCCAAAATCAATACATAAATACAAATATGCATATGAACTACCCACAAACATATGATGTTCAACACCTTACATACGTATTTATGCATTCGGAGAAAAATATGCAAATTATTTTCGTATATACTTACATACCTGACTTTAGATATTTAACTTTAAAGCACTCAAAGTGTTAATATGTATGTACGTTTCTTTTTTGCGATTCAATGTTTATCAGTTTCACAAACAAAAGTAAACCTAATTAGTAAAACGAACTAAAATTTTGTTTACATTTCTTTATCTGTGAAGAATTTTTTATACGCCAGAAAACAAACCTACTAATCGTATTTAATTTTAAATAATTTGTGTAAGGTTTGCTTTTTTATTATTTTTCTAAAGTTAATACGTATTACTTTTTTCTGCATGTAAATTTCTGTTTATTATATATTCACTAGTTTTCACTGAAACTGAGTGAATATTTGGTTGCAGACTCAAAGACAAAAAATTTTTATAATTATTGAATACTTTTTATTGCCTATCACAAAATCCACAATATTCTTTTGGAATTACAAGAGATCACTTCCACAGAGTACATCAATCACTTGTGTATAAAAGTATTTAATGTTGTTTATTTAACGAGTTTACAAAACAAAAGCTAATACGAAATCATTTTACAAAGTGGCACCATAGCAACAGCTGATCATTTTTTCTGCATCATTTTAGTCCAGTGCACTGCCAAAATTATATTTTGTGTAATTGTCGTGTTATGATGTGGTAGTGCCGTTTTTTCGGATGGGCTGACAATAGCAGTGCCTAAAAAAAGGAAGTAGCTGGTTGCAAGTTGTATGCCTATGAAAAATGAAGATTTTTTTTTTATTTTGAAAAAGTCAATATGGCGACGAGGTTGAGGAAGAAATATCGAAAAGTGACAGCGAAAGTGGTGGTATGTGTTTTTGGAGGAGTTTTTTTAAACAAAATTTTAAACTGAAATATTATACTTTTTGAATAATTAAAAGTTAAAATGCAAACTAAAAACAATAAAATAAAACTAAAGAAAATAACTATAAAAAATATTAACAGTATATTTAATAAATAAATTTAGTTTTTGCAGCTTCAGATCTTTGTTTTTTATAAAAAGTTATAATTAAAAATCTTTTATTTCTCAATATTTCGATAACAATTTGTTAGCATCGTCAGGAGAAATTAAATGTTATCAACATTAAAAATTAAATTTATTTAACAAACGAAGATAAATAATATTGAGATAAAATAGTATATTTAATAAATAAAACCACAAAAAACGGAACAAAAGACTACAGGCAAAATTAGTTTGTATGTTTCAAGGCAGCTTTTGAAGTAAATTGATTTGTTTTTGACAAGTATTCGTAAATTCTACCAACAAAATACACGTTGATGTTTGTTTGTATTGTATTTATTGTAATTCTGCCACTACCTGTATAAAGCTGCCTTGGTATGTTCTTTCCAAGGCGAATTCATTGTTAGGTGGATGCATCGGCGAATTCAGGCGAATTCGTTTAATATGGCGGCACTTTCGCTGTCAAGTTTTGTTTACCTTTTCGGCGCCATTTAAATTTTTGTACATGTTCTTTATCAACTACTTTTGACAGCTTAAGTTTGAATTCGCCTTTTTACACAAACAAAATACCTGTTGTTTTTTTTATTGTTGTATTGTTGTAGCGAAGCGGCTACCTTGTTTTTTGTATCATGGTTCTTTCCTGTTCTGAATCAGCTGTTTTGTTTCTGTTCAATTGAAACTATATGTGCATGGTTTGTTTTTACTTTTGCCTTATGTTCTCTTGCGAACTAATCTGCTGAAAATAGTGCCAGCCAGATACATATGTGTATATATTACATTTTCTGGTATGGAAAAATTAATTTCTTATTTATATGTATACCCATTTTTTTATCATAAGCTAAAATAATTTGTTTTAATTAAACATTTTTTAAAATTAATAGATTTTTAATCAATTAAGCAACTATGGATGATTACTATCCTACACAATTGTACGATTCATTCACAGGAAACTGTTTCAAAAGCCTGGCCGACTTGCAAAAATCGTTTCAAAATGGCGTTGTAGGCCACACTATTATGCAAGTATGATTGAAATTTATATACACAATAAAACAATTAAAAACTTTTAATAACATAATAATTTTACATTACTTAAATTTTTTCTTCGAGGCACCAACAACATTTTCATATTTTCCCAATATATACAACACTGATCGCACAGAAACCATAATGTTTTGAAAAGTTTCATAAAATTTTTGAAATCGCACGATTTGTCAAAAACTCTGTTGCACGGTTGCATTTTGAGTACTTTTTCAGCACACATGCTTTACTTAGTAGATCGCACGATCGTGTATGACAGTGTAACATGGCCTTTAAAGTGAGTATAGACAGGGCAACCTCTATAATTTGCATACCTCCACAGTTACTGCATTTTTTAACACTTGCGTCGGCCTTTGGTTTATTGCACTGAGTTGTACCGTAAAGTTCGCCACATACAATGCAAACAGCGGGCAACTTACAGTAAGCCTTAGTGTGGCCGAATTCTTGGCAGTTTAGGCACTGAACGGGTCCTGAACGCTTATGTGGCTCCTCAACAGTAACCTTACGATGTAAAAGAAATTTGAGGTTATATATTGGATGAATTTCACTTTTTTTTAGCACAATATCCCATGGATATAGTTCAACCCTAAAAATGGGTTGAGGGATCTTTTCACGGTTCCTGATGTTTACTACTGTTTTAATTTTAAAACCTTTGTCTTCCAATCCGGTTTTGACATCATCAATATCCACACATGGGTCAATACCTTTAATAACGACCTGAAGACCTTTAGCATTTTTGAGCTGGTAAGTGTAAAATGATCTTTTTTCTTTTTCTAAAACATCAGACAATTTTCGGTAGTCGTTTTCATGGTTTACCTGAATTTTAGTTTCACTGATGCTGCCGTGCTTCACTGATGTGACGATTGCCGTAATAAGTTGTTTCACCAGTTCACTGGAAGTCAGCTCTCTCAAATAAATTGGTGTTGGTTTATATGTTTTTTTGGATGTTGTTGGTTCACCGGTCTGAATGATAGCAAACCTATTACTATCCGTTGTCGCAGAGGTAATATCGTCTTTAGACATTTTTGGTTGCGATGATATTTGCGCGGATTTAGGGCTTCGCTGACGTTTAACCACGGTAATATACCTATCCATACCCACTTGCGTTTTCGGTTTATCAACAATAGCTAGACTGGAAGATGGTTTGTCGTCTATTGTAACAACAATGTTTTTATCTCTTAGAAACAGAAGATTTTCCATTGATTTTTCCAATGATTCCTCTTCAGAAATCCAGAGGTTTTTTCTAGTGGAGCTAAGCTCTCACTCATGCAATTTTTTTATTTATATTTTTGTTGCTTTAAAAGTATATAAAAATAATTGTCACAAAGTTTTTATTTTGTGTTAATTCACTCTTGCACTTATTGCGGTTTTCTACTTATGCCGTTTTTTTTTAACACTCCGGTCAAAAACAAATACGTCCGTTCACTATCAAAGCTACACTCTGACTGAATCAGAATGAATGGAAAAATCGATTAAGTGATGTCCGTCTATCCGTCTGTCCACTATTGAAATACCGTTTCTGAGAAAACCATTAGACTTAGAACCTTTTTTTCTTTCACCATTCTTTTACCGCATTGATTCATGGGTTTTCTATTGGAAATCAGTAATATCGGTTCACATATAGCTGAGATTTATCCAAAATTCAGAAAAAAACCATTTTGTATGAAAACTTTTGAAAAAAAGTTGTTTGTTTTGCTTCCAACTTCACACAATTATTAAGCATGGTGACCAAACAACAAAACAAAAATTTCCAGATATCGGTCCATATATACCCGATTTATAGCCTAGACCGGGTTTTTCATGAAAATGTCGCGCAACAACTTTTTTTGCTTAAAAGCAGTTCTGGTAATAAAATCAGGTATATAAATATGGAAAATGAAAATCTCCAATGCATTAATACATACACACACAAATTAATCACATTTTTTTTTTTGTTTTCAAAGAGAGTGGATGGCCATTGGGTTTCGGCAATTTTCTTGCTGACACAAATTGTTTCGTAAATTGTTAAAGCCTTTATTTACATATGTTTGCACAAAAAGAAAAAAACTTTGATTTTCTTGCAAACATGCGTCATATATTTGTACAAATCAGCACACACTTCCATTTAATCCGTGTTGGAGTCTTCATACTCCTATCGGACAAGTCTCCAAGTGGTGATAGGGGAGGGCGGAGGCATTCGCATACATGACCATGACACAAACGTGGCTTATATGTGAATGCCTCACGTCGAGACTTGTGGGGAATATAGGGCAGGGGAAAACAGTAATTCACTGTCATATATCAACCTCGGGTCAGGTAGTTTATACCCCGAATACCACGAGGTAAATGCGACCCGCGGACCAAAAATGTCCCATTGAAGGTCAAGGTTGTAGTGTATCCTCCTGTCTAGGGCACGGACCGGTTGAAACTAGTAGTTGCATAGTCCTCACTGGGAACCGAAAACAGCAGCACTCAGATGCACAAAGCTGAAAAACACCAGTTCCCGCAAAACCATGTTAAAAATCAGAGCGGGTCGACGATATGTCGAAAATCTCAGAAATAGCTGAGGAGTCTATGTCAAGCAACGACAAAGAGTACTTGACATGGGCCAAAGCATATATAGCCGAAAACCCGTATCCGGATAAAACACGAAGAAAAATATATGTACGTTTGTTTTTTTATTTTTCTTTTGTTTTCTTTGACAGTTATTAACACAAAGCAACAATAAAAAGCCATGTTGTGTTTTTATTGTTGGCTTGTTGTAGTTCCGCTTTTACCTGTTATATTATTGTACCATGCTTTGAAAGATATTTTCTAACATTCATCTTTATTTCCCAATAATCTAAATAAATTATGAACAATTTAAAAAGAAAAATGTTTTAATAATACCTTTCAAAAAAACATATGAACAACCGTTGGTTGCTACTATTTGTTTTTTGAAAGTATCAAAAAAGTATCAAAAGAACAGAAACTCAAACAATTAAGTGTTATTCTTATATTGATACCAAGTGAAAAATTATAAACAGCTTGCTTTTTATGTTTCCTGCCCTATAAAAGCACCCTAATCATCACTAGACTTGGAAACGTTTATAAGATATTCTCAAACATTCAACTTTTTATCCAAACAATATAAGTAAATTATGCTGATTTGTCAAATTAATTGTGTCACACAAGTTGTTTAAGGTGGTATGACACTTCATTTTTATTTCATTGAATTGTTATATAATTGTTAGAAAAAAATTGCAAATGTTAGAAAGAATAAACTATATAAAACGTAGGCAAAACGTTTTTTTTGCTGAAAAAAATTGACATTTCAAAAATAACCAAAAAAAACAAGTAAGAGTGTAGTATATTCGGCTGGGCCGAATCTAAAATACCCTTCACGATAGTCACGAATATGTATAGTATATTAAAAATGTGACCAAAATATGCTCGGTTATATATGAACCGATATCGGATTTTTCTATTTTTTGTATTTTAGTAACCTTTTATAACGAGAATTGCTTTCCAGCAAAAAAAAAAAATTTTTTTGATGGAAAAATCGGTTCAGGCTATATCTCGGGTATATATGGACCGATATCGAAAATTTTAATTTTCCATATTTATATAACCTTATATAGTTACCAGAACTGCTTTTGAGCACAACAAATTGTTTAAGTTCGCTTACGCGATATTTTCATGAAAACCCCGATTTAGGCTATATCTCGGGTATATATGGACCGATATCAGAAATTTTAATTTTCGCTATTTTCGTAACCTTATTTTATAACAAGAACTGCTTTTCAGTAAAAAAAAAATAATATTGGAAAAATCGGTTCAGGCTATATCTAGAGTATATATGGACCGATATCGGATTTTTTCTTTTTCCATATTTATATAACCTTATTTCATTACCAGAACTGCTTTTGAGCACAAAAAAGTTGTTTAATCGGCATTTTCATCAAAAAACCTGTTAAGCTATATATACCGATATCGGAATTTTCTATTTTCTGTATTTTAGTAACCTTCTTTTATAACAAGAATTGCTTTTCAGCAAAAAAAAAAAAAAAAAAAATTTTAATGAAAAAATCGGTTCAGGCTATATCTCGAGTATATATGGACCGATATCGAAAATTTTAATTTTCCATATTTATATAACGTTATTTCATTACCAGAACTGCTTTTGAGCACAAAAAAGCTGTTTAAGTTCGCTTACGCGACATTTTCATGAAAAACCCGATTTGGGCTATATCTCGGGTACATATGAACCGATATCGGAAATTTTCATTTTCCATATTTAGGTAACCTAATTTCATTACCAGAACTGCTTTTGAGCACAAAAAAGCTGTTTAAGTTCGCTTACGCGGCATTTTCATGAAAACCCTGGTCTAGGCTATATCTCGGGTATATATGGACCGATATTGGAAATTTTCATTTTTCATATTTATATAACTTCATTTCATTACTAGAACTGCTTTTGAGCACAAAAAAGTTGTTTTAGTTTGCTTACGCGACACTTTTATGTAAAACCCGGTCTAGGCTATATCTCGGGTATATATGGACCGATATCGGAAATTTTCATTTTTCATATTTATGTAATCTTATTTCATTATCAGAACTGCTTTTGAGCAAAAAAAAGTTGTTTAAGATCGCTTACGCGACATTTTCATGAAAAACCCGATTTGGGCTATATCTCGAGTACATATGGACCGATATCGGAAATTTTCATTTTCCATATTTAGGTAACCTAATTTCATTACCAGAACTGCTTTTGAGCACAAAAAAGTTGTTTAAGTTCGCTTACGCGACATTTTCATGAAAAACCCGATTTGGGCTATATCTCGAGTACATATGGACCGATATCGGAAATTTTCATTTTCCATATTTAGGTAACCTAATTTCATTACCAGAACTGCTTTTGAGCACAAAAAAGTTGTTTAAGATCGCTTACGCGACATTTTCATGAAAAACCCGATTTGGGCTATATCTCGAGTACATATGGACCGATATCGGAAATTTTCATTTTCCATATTTAGGTAACCTAATTTCATTACCAGAACTGCTTTTGAGCACAAAAAAGTTGTTTAAGTTCATTTACGCGACATTTTCATGAAAAACCCGATTTGGGCCATATCTCGGGTATATATGGACCGATATCGGAAATTTTCATTTTTCATATTTATGTAATCTTATTTCATTATCAGATCTGCGTTTGAGCAAAAACAAAATTGTTTAAGTTCGCTTACGCGACATTTTCATGAAAAACCCGATTTGGGCTATATCTCGGGTATATATCGACCGACATCGAAAATTTTCATTTTTCATATTTATGTAACCTAATTTCATTACCAGAACTGCTTTTGAGCACAAAAAAGTTGTTTAAGTTCGCTTACGCGACATTTTCATGAAAAACCCGGATTGGGCTATATCTCGGGTATATATGGACCGATATCGAAAATTTTCATTTTTCATATTTATGTAACCTAATTTTATTACCAGAACTGCTTTTGAGCAAAAAAAAGTTATTTAGCTTCGCTTATGCGACATTTTCATTAAAATCCGATTTGGGCTATATCTTGGGTATATATGGACCGATATCGGAAATTTTCATTTTTCATATTTATGTAACCCAATTTCATTACCAGAACTGCTTTTGAGCACAAAAACGTTGTTTAAGTTCGCTTACGCGACATTTTCATGAAAAACCCGATTTGGGCTATATCTCGGGTATATATCGACCGACATCGAAAATTTTCATTTTTCATATTTATGTAACCTAATTTCATTACCAGAACTGCTTTTGAGCACAAAAAAGTTGTTTAAGTTCGCTTACGCGACATTTTCATGAAAAACCCGGATTGGGCTATATCTCGGGTATATATGGACCGATATCGAAAATTTTCATTTTTCATATTTATGTAACCTAATTTTATTACCAGAACTGCTTTTGAGCAAAAAAAAGTTATTTAGCTTCGCTTATGCGACATTTTCATTAAAATCCGATTTGGGCTATATCTTGGGTATATATGGACCGATATCGGAAATTTTCATTTTTCATATTTATGTAACCTAATTTCATTACCAGAACTGCTTTTGAGCACAAAAACGTTGTTTAAGTTCGCTTACGCGACATTTTCATGAAAAACACGATTTGGGCTATATCTCGGGTATATATGGACCGACATCGAAAATTTTCATTTTTTCATATTTATGTAACCTAATTTCATTACCAGAACTGCTTTTGAGCACAAAAAAGTTGTTTAAGTTCGCTTACGCGACATTTTCATGAAAAACCCGGTTTGTGCTATATCTCGGGTATATATGGACCGATATCGGAAATTTTCATTTTCCATATTTATATAACCTAATTTTATTATCAGAACTGCTTTTGAGCAAAAAAAAAGTTATTTAGCTTCGCCTATGCGACATTTTCATTAAAATCCGATTTGGGCTATATCTCGGGTATATATGGACCGATATCTGAAAAAAAAATTTTTTGTCTTTTAGTCACCATGCTTAATAAGTGTGTGAAGTTTGAAGCAAAACGAACAACTTTTGTTTTCAAAAATTTTCATACAAAACTGCAAAAAAAAAATGGCTTTTTTCGGAATTTTGAATATATCTCAGGTATACGTGGACCGATATTACTGAATTTCAATAGCAAACCCATGAATCGATGGGGTAAAAGAATGGTGAAAGAAAAAAGTTTCTAAGTCTAATGGTTTTCTCAGAAACGGTATTTCAACAGCGGACAGACGGACAGACGGACAGACGGACATCGCTTAATCGACTTTTCCATTAATTCTGATTCAGAATATATATACTTTATAGGGTCGCAAAAAAAAACTGTAGAAATTACAAACGGAATCACAAACTTATATATACCCTTTACATTTTTGTGAAGGGTATAAAAAACGTAAATTTATGAAAAAAGTGATTATAAAAGAATAAAATGGTAAAAGTTTGGTTAGAAGAATAAGTTTTTTATATAATAAATGAAGTCAAGCAAGTGCCTTAGATTTGGGATTTAAAGAAAGTTAAGTTTTGGGAGGAGCTGATCATAAAACTTGCTTTCTTGCTTTGTAATATATGGCTTTACTTTTGCTAAAATTTTCGCAAATTGCTGAGGAGTCATCCTCAAAATGAGTCTTCACATTCAATTTCTTTGAATAGGTTATGTTTAAATCCTCCATCGGGAACAACATTTTTTGCTTTTTTTTACTCCTGTTTGCCATTAACATACTTATTGTATTTAAGGTATTTAATGCAATGGAATCTATCATCCATTTATAAACATTTATCTTTTTGAAACTTATTTTTTGAGTTTTTTATACAAATATTATATATATTTTAGTGTTTTCACGGTAGTGAAAAAAATCTCGAAAATAAATTGCTGAGTTAGTAGCAAATTTAAATTTCCAAGCTGGATTTGTCAATTTTAATGTGAACATTTTTACATTTTTTTACACTTATTCAATTTTTATCGATAATAAGCATACAATTTTTGACATTCTAACATTTTGTTCAATATATCTGAACTCTTCGAACTTATTTAATTTTTCTATTACAATAAGTTCTTACTACTTTCCAATACTAGAAAAATGGAGTGTCATACAACCTTTAGTAAATTATTTTAATATATATACATAATCCTTTTGTTTATTTTTTTCAACTTTAAAATATTTTACAAAAAACCAAAATTCACCGGAGATTTTTGAGTGAAAAAATTATTATTGGGTGTACACTTTAAATGTAAAAATTATTCATTCTCACCATTGCGGGCTCAAATATCAAAAGTGAGCACTAAAATTGGTGAATATTTCAAAATTCATCGTAGCGGAATTTGGCCCTTGGCCCCTGATCAAGACTTGCTAGTCAACTTGAAAAAATCAAAACATTTTAATTTTTCTTCAACCAACTCGACAACTGCCAAACTAATCAACTGACAAAGATATACACGCTTTGATTTAGACAAAAACCGACTCAGTTGCCAACAGTGTTGAAACGTGTATGGGGTGCTAAAAGCATACATTATTTTATTGAATGAATAAGTTTATAAAAGAATGAATGAATTCATAAAAAAATAACTTTAAGTTTAAAATTCTACGCTGCAACATTAAATATCATAAAAAAATACAAATGTACGGCCAATAAGTATTTGAAAGTAAACACATATATGCAAATACATAATAGTATATTTACACCGAAGAGAAATCGAGATTTCAAGCCAAATCTAGTATATTTTGAGATTTTCCATACAAAATGAAATCCGCCTTTAGGGTTTGGAAATTGAAAGACAGACATTTTCCTCATTCTGCTTTGAACTTGTCAAAACGTTTTAGTGTTGCGAAATTAATAGGCAGACAGAAATTTTTCGTTCCTCTTTTCTCTCTTTTTTGTTGTTGTAGTTTTTTAAGCACAGCTAGTGTGTTTATATGAAATTGATGTTAACATGAAAATAATAATATGAAGCAACAACATGAAAAAATGCGAAGAGTGGCAAATTCAAACCAAAAATGTCTTACAGCCAGTTTACCAATTTCTAAAGAAAATGAATGCGAAAGAAAGCCAGTCACTCACATTCGAATCAATTTGGGTTTGTCTATCTCACTACTATTCGTTCGCATATTTTTATTATTTTGATTGAGTTTTGACACATCGTTCGCATGGAAAAGAGATAGATGAACCCAAACCAATTTTCTTTCGCTTAGATTGCGAACGCAAGCACGATGTCGAGATTGGTAAACTGTGCCTCGTTTCTGTAAGATTGGTGAAAAGTTTCTCGCACCGAAAACTATGAAACATAAAATTCCATCGTTTCTCGACTATCGAGAAAAACAGCGTTTCTGTATATTAAATCGAAAAGAGGCAATACTAGTTACGTCTTTATTGGAATATTTCCATTAAGCAGCTGTCAAAATGCAAAAAGTAAACAAATAAGAAGAAGAATATAGGAAAAATTTATCAAACAAAAATAAAATTTAAGAAACAAATGTTTATTTAATTGTGTCAATTAATAACACGTGTACATAAAAAAAAACACATTCAAATCATAAATAAATTTCATAAAAACTTTCAATAAGGTATAGTTTTGTGGTGATGGTTGCTGACCAATATGACCGGCGAAACATGTTGCGCATTTACAGCTAGAGATTAAGGGCTGCAACTGACCCTTTTTTAGTTCCTGAACCGATGAGGGAAGCTTCTCGCATTCGAGACAGGCTAAAATTAAGATTTTGCCATTAAATTTTTAATTTATCATACTGTATATATGTACATAAATATTAAGAAATAAAGAAAAAACCAAAAAAATTCATAATTTTTATATAAATGTACAGTAGAGGTTTACCAAGTGCGAGGTCAGAACAGTAACTTTAGTTGAACAATTCTCGAATGTATGGAAGCTTTCGGTGAAAGGAATGAGAAGGGAAAAAGAATTGCTGGTACTCGGCAATTCTCAGCAATTCCTTACTTTTCTCTCATATGTGTATGTGCATATACAATGTAAATTGCATAAAACGAAAAGTAGAGAATTGCTCAAGAATTGCCGAAAAAAGTTTTTGTGTGTGGACAAGAAAGCAATTCCAAAAGAAAATTGCTAATAAGCTCGGCAATTAAAATCGCTCTGTCTGATCTTAGACCAAGGTGCATTAACATCTACATGTTGGCAGCGCTACGGCATGTGACAATTTTTTGCTATTGGCAATATAGTAAGCTATTTACGTCAAATGTATAGTTTACATTTTTGAAAGTGAATTTGGTGTTTTATCCTGATCTTAGACCAAGGTGCATTAACATCTACATGTTGGCAGCGCTACGGCATGTGACAATTTTTTGCTATTGGCAATATAGTAAGCTATTTACGTCAAATGTATAGTTTACATTTTTGAAAGTGAATTTGGTGTTTTATCCTGAATTAAACATATAAAAACTATTTTGTGAACATAAAAATAATTCAAATAAAAATAATTTATAATTATGAAAAGGTACATTCATAGTTTATAATTGGGAAAAAATAATTATTTTTTGACAAACATAGCTTACTAGATGCCTGTTTTTTTGTATTGGTGTAATTATACTCTAGCGCTGCCACCGTGTAGACATTAATGCACGTTGTGGTTTACCGCACACTCTTCTACTTTAATACATCACCAACAAACTTCGTCTGTCTGTCCATCAGTTTCTCAACTGTGAAAGGCGACTTATGAGTAGATTTCGATGAAATCTCCTGGAATCTACTCAGTACCAAGTGATGCAACCGTGATTTTGTTCAAATAAATACTTTAAAATTCTACGTTGACATAAAATTATACACTTTAATGTGGTGCTAGCAATATCTGGGCAACAAAAATATAATTTAATGTTGGCGTATTCAGTCACTGATAAAACTGTTTTGTCAAACCTGCATGTATAAATTATTTTTGTGAAAATGAAAGTCTGCTAGATGTCAAGAAATGGTGGTGTAAACGATATGGATTTCGTTGTAGATTTTAATTAAAATCTACTAGATTTTGAGTTGGTTTGAATGTAATAAATAACGCATTTGTTTACATCAAGGCGAATTCATTACCAGGTGAACTTAACAGCACAGGTGATTATTTTTTGCTTCTCACGTTTTTTCCAATGAGACTGTCAAATTTTGTTTCTTTTGTTTACAAACTTTCGCGCCATTTTAATCTGAAGGCTTTTTTGCATGATTTAGTGCAATTTCAAGAAATTTGGGTGAATTTAAAAGTGAAAAACTAATATAATCTGTGATTTTAGTTACAAACAATTATAAAAGCTTATATTTAACGTTTATATAAAATTTTTTCTCTGCTGAACAATCTTAGGCGAATTTAGATTATGACATTCACGATATGTTTTACAATAACAAAATACATAGTACTGAATTCGCCTTTCCGCTTGCATTCACCTGTATAAAGTCGCCTTGGTTTACATATAATTTATTTCAGTTCTTTTCAGCCGATTTGGGCTGAATTTCCGCCGCCGCCGAAAATTTTGATCAGCGCTCTGAC
This sequence comes from Thecocarcelia acutangulata, assembly GCA_914767995.1. Lineage (NCBI taxonomy): Eukaryota > Metazoa > Arthropoda > Insecta > Diptera > Tachinidae > Thecocarcelia > Thecocarcelia acutangulata. Next base: position 104,591,665 of record OU612094.1, on the reverse strand, counting down.
TGCAATTACGTTTTGCATAACCTCAGTATCTTTATCATAAATTTCTAATATAAAAGAAAAATGTCGAAAGTTGGTAGTAAATTTAGAACAATGAAAAAACCCATAGAAAAGATAACACATACTACAAAACTTAAAACAAATATACCGGCCGGGATGGCAGCGGCAGGACCTCCACTAGGTCCCATGTTAGGTCAGGTATGGTCAACAATTATATTTTATTTACTGGCGTTCGTAATATAAGCAAAAGAAAATTGATTTGGTTTTGTCTAACTTTATGCAAATCAATATAGTATAATAGTGATAGACAAACCCAAATTGATTCGAACGTGAATGACTAGGTTTGTTTCGAGATTGTTAAACTGACTGTGAGTTATCAATATGATACATTTTAGCGGGCCATTAACATTGCTGCATTCTGCAAAGATTTCAACACAAGAACATCGGAAATAAAAGAAGGCATTCCCCTCCCTTGCCGCATAAGCGTTAACAGCGATCGTAGTTATAATCTAACTATACATTCACCGCCAGCGACATTTTTCCTTAAGCAAGCTGCTGGCTTACAGAGAGGAGCTATGAGTCCAGGGAAAGAGTTAGCGGGAAAAATTACTTTAAAACATTTATATGAAATTGCGGCTATAAAAATACAGGATCCTCCTAACGCTCTTTTGACAATGAAAGTATGTATCCAAAGAGGGGTATAAAGGAAAAATTACTAGTTTCAAAATGTTGCTTTTATTTTTTAGCAAATGTGTGAGATGTTGGTGGGTATAGCTCGGACATGCGGAATACGTATTGTGAAAGAGCTGAATCCTGACGAATATGCAGCCTTCTTAGAAGAAAGACGAGCGATTGTTGAAGTCCAAAGGCGCGAATTACAGGAAAAACGTGAAGCTAAAATGTTACGTACTGGTTAAAAATTAATAAAATATGCTTCTTTATTTAGAATTTTAATAAACTTTGAAAAATTATTTAATCGAAGCTAATTTTTCTTCGATCTTTAGCCACATTCTTTTTGCGACGCTTTTCCAAGTGTTTACATAGTTTCCCCTTCTGTTTTAAGTCTTCAAACTGAGCGACTAGCTCTTTAGCCCTTCGTTCCTCTAAAATTGTGAGTTAAACTGTAATAGGTATATACAAAGTTTCTCTTAGACAACTTACTTTTAGTTAAATAATGAGGTTGTTTTCCTTCCGAAATTGCCTGCCTTATTTCATTTTGCTCTTCTTTCAATGATTGTTGCTTCTTATGCCATTTGTTCTCCTCTACATTCTTATTAATTAGTCTTTGCATTGTTTTTCTTATGTCAATTTTTTCCTTCTCATCTGTCGTTTGGTTTAGCCTTTTCTTTAAATGATTCACTTCCTTTTCTCTTATTCCGCTGACAAATCTATAATTTTGTTTAAATTTGTTTACGTCGTAATCTCCAGCTCGCTCATCAAATCTGGGATCTCTAGTGCCAACCTTAACATTTTTATGCTTCTTTCCTGTTTCTGTGCCTAAAAAAGGTACCTGACGCTTAGCAGTTTGTTCTCGCGGTCGATTTTTGTTTAATCGCTTAAATTCTCCGTTATTTTTCCTCTCCCTGTATTTACTTGAGTCATCTATTCCCAAAACAGCTTCCTTATACAATTTCGCACCAAGATCTTCCTTCAGCTTCATAATTTCTTCAAACGTCATGGATTTTAAGTCTTCACGTATTTCATTCTAGATAAAGATTCCAAACTAGATAGCAATTTTTAATAATATAAGAAACTTACTCTTTGTTCGGATATGAATTCAGCTTCATCGCAGGAACTTTGGGATTCGCCACTTGAGCTCATTTTCGTAATTGTAGTTTTTCACCAAGGCGAGTTTATATATTCACCCCATAGTTGCCATATTTGACGATTTATCGCCATTTTGACGATTTTGGGTGCCCAAAATATTACCTTGACGATTTAAGACCTGTTTTTGACGATTTTTGTAGATCTCATTTAGTGCTAGTTTACAACATCAAGTTTGACTCGTCAAGTCTTGAGTTTGTGAGAGAACGGGGAAAAGAGAATGGAAAAGGGTGCAGACTTGACGGTATCGTCAAGTTTAAAATTAAATGCAAGAAAATATGAAAACTTGAATGCAAACATACTTAAACTTGATGACACAAAGCTTTTGTGTGTGAACATAAATGCAAGTTCAAAAGCAAATTGAAGCAGAATTAATTAAGAAAACCTGATGTGTGTAAACTGAGACTTACAACAACAAACATACTTAATTTTTAGTTAATTTATGTAGGAAATTAATATAATATTGATAGAAAAAAAATATGGTAAAATAAATTTGTACGTAAATATATATGTAAAATTTAAATGATACGGTATATTTATTTTGGAGTATATTGTATAGGTCAAGGCGAATTCATTATTAGGTGGATGCATGATACAAAAAAACAAGGTAGCCGCTTCGCTACAACAATACAACAATAAAAAAAACAACAGGTATTTTGTTTGTGTAAAAAGGCGAATTCACACTTACGCTGTCAAAAGTACCAAGGCGAATTAATTATTAGGTGGATGCATCGGCGAATTCAGGCGAATTCGTTTAATATGGCGGCACTTTCGCTGTCAAGTTTTGTTTACCTTTTTCGGCGCCATTTAAATTTTTGTACATGTTCGTTATCAACTACTTTTGACAGCTTAAGTGTGAATTCGCCTTTTTACACAAACAAAATACCTGTTGTTTTTTTTATTGTTGTATTGTTGTAGCGAAGCGGCTACCTTGTTTTTTGTATCATGAAAAGCATGACAACAAGTACATTTCAAAAGACTGCATTTGGCTGAATGTAGTGGTTGCATAAATGACTGAATGTAGTGGTTACGCTTTTTCTTCATGATTATATATACATATTATAAAAAAAAAAAACTTTTAGATTTAAATGTTCTAACTTGTTTCTTGTTATTGTTTTCTTTCTTAATAATAATACAGATTAATTAAAAAAAAAAACTTTATATTTAAATTTCCGAACTAATATCGTAGTATTTCCGTTTACTATTTTTATTATTTTATTTATTTTCCGTTTTCTAAACTAAACTAAGTATAATGGAAATGTCTATAACCAAAATTGCAGTTTCGTAACCTAAAAAAGTTTCAGTAAAATAAATGTTTTTAAAACTGTTAAATTTAAAAAACAATATATTTTTTCAATAAACTATTTTATTTCATTATCTAGTAGTATTGTTTCATTAGTTTGTAAACCCTATTTTTAGTCATATACGGCCCTATAGGCTCGATTGATAATAATAAATAAAGAAATAAATATATAAAAAAAACAATGAATAAAATGTTATTATTAAAATCATATTAAAATTTATTTAGACGCTTCATTTTATTTGAAGTTATGGAACATAGGTACCTATTTATGTTTGAAAATATTTTTCAGTTTCCAAATAATAATCAATAAACTCAAACAAGTACATTTATTTCCTTTTCATTTTGTTTATTATGCTGAATAGATATAATTTATTTTGATAAAAATGGAAAAGTTGAGGTTGCTCATATTTGATTATCGAATTCAATAATAAACTTCATATATACCAGTAAAAAATTATAAATAGCTTGTTCTTTATGTTTCCCAGCTATCTATATGTCGACATTTCATAGGAACTACCCTAATCATCAGTAGACTTTGGAAATTTTTGAAAGATATTCTCAAACAATCAACTTTATATCCCAACAACATAAATAAATTTATTTATTTTCTTTTAAATTCTCAACAATTAGCAGCATCTGAGTATATTTCGATTAATCAGATGGAAACACACCAGGTGGAGGAATGACTTCAATGACTTTTATAATGGTTAGCAGCAAATTGATGTACAAATTATCACAATCTTGTTGTGCAGTGTGTTGCCGGATGCGTGGCGGCGCTGGCATGCTGGCGTTTATCCCGGCTAGGGCTCGCCGTCTTGGGGTGGTACTTGCCACGCACCTGCTACTGTTTCGCTACCATTAAGGAAAAATTCATGCCAGCTCAAAAAGTAACAAAAAAAAATAAATGAGGCCCGAAAGTGAAAGATGGAGACTGGTTAAAAAAAAATATTAATGTTATCAAAAATTTAAATGAAGTTACCTGTTATCCAGCATCTCAGCATCAGCTCACACAACAGTCACGCTAATAGGTGGCTCTTAGCGACGGCTGCCCTCCCGATGACGTTCCAAACGATGGTTTAATGCCGTAGTTTTTCTCATAAACCATCCCTAAACATATCAACTTCCTTACCTCTACTTAACATCTCCCTCTCCGTCTCACCTTCCCATCATACCCTAACTATCCCATATCAAAGAATTCAACGCAGTTTTTCCAAAAACATTATAATTCTTTAATTAAAATTTGCCACGTTAAAATAACTTATTATCTATATACAAAAATCACACCATCAAAGTCCTGCGTCTAAGGAAAACACCTAGTTTTTTTTCCTCTTTTTAGGCCTACAATCGAACTAAAATCTGTCCCTACCAGTTAGCGAGCGCTCCCCCTACTGATGGAAACGTAGTTCAAAAACTAATTACTGCGGTGTTTGCCCTAGTGCTTACAAAATTCAATGCCCTAGCTTATTCTTATTCCGTAACAAAAAACACAACTAAAAACCATTAAACTAATAAAATTTCAATTAATTACTAACACGTATATACATAAAACTAATAAATACATACATAAATACCTTAAAAACTACAGTCCGGTCAGTTCGTCTTCTAGTCCTGGTCAAATTCGGCTCGAATACCTGGATCCTCCAAAGTGTGCTGTACCGACCCCTGTTGACTTCGACACGCCTACCGCTTCTTCAACCTCTGATGGCTTTCCGCTTTTTGCCTGCTTCGGAACGGTGTGTACTGGGACGGTAAGTATTTTTTTGTTGTTGTGGATGGTTGTGGCTCGACTGTTTTTTAGTGTTTGTGCTTAGTTTGGGTTAATCTTTATTTTGTTAAGTTTAGTTTAAGTTCAAATTTAGTTTTTTTTTCTTTTGAATTTTAGGTGCACTTTTGAATGTTTAGTTACTACTTTTTGTGTGTTTTCATTTATTTCTTTTGTAAAAAGTTAATCGTGTGCTTAGTTTGTTTTATTGCTTTTTCAAAATTCTGTTCCTTTTTATTCTTGGTTTTTTTCTTTTCTTTAAAAATTTCAATAAATATATAATATAATTATACACCACCACACAGTTTTGTTTTATTAAAAATATTTAATGGTTTTTTAAAAAGGTAAGTCGTTCCTTTTTATTTCCAAATCAACAACCAAAATTTTTCTTTTCACCCGTCGACAGCCGTACAACCATCCTCACCCAAATCTCGAACCAAAAACAAACTCATCCTCCAACACCATCTTAGTTCCCCGACCTGTCAAAAACTCCCGCCAAATTGCAAAAACCCCACCATCTTTTTTTTCCTTTCCAAAAAACCCCCTTTCTTCTTAACGCTCTTCTTCTTCCTTCTTTCATTCACCTTTTCACTTCCTACTCTTTGACACTAAAATTGACACCCCCAACAGCGTTGCCAGCACTCATTTACTTCTCACCATCACAGGGTGCACATGACAAACCCGGCCATTACAGAGTCTCTTTACGGCTCTAGAATGGAAGGGAAAAAGATGCACCTTGATATCAACAAGATATTGGCGATTTTGTAACCTAGCGATCTGGCTACCTCGCCGTTTGTGTTGATACTAGTTGTTTGGGTTGTCCGCTTCCCATTCAGTTCACCGTATTCCATTTGTATGGTCTGGCATCCCCACTAGTGCTGAGTAGCTGAGAAATAATTAACCAACGTGCCAACACTTAAACAGGTGAGTATATCATTAACAAAAAAACATATAAAAGCGGCTAGAATCATGGTAAAAACATATTTAACATAAAGTTCTTTCTTTTATTTCAGGGTGGTAGTGACATGGATGGAAAAAAACGGTGGTTTAAAATATTTGGTAAGTATGTAAAGGGCCTGCATATGTTTCTTTAATTCCCATAGTCGGCCTCTATCGAAACGACGGCGGCAGATGTAATTGCTAATGCAGCGGCACCAATGGTAAAGTTAAAATTTTTATTTTCTAGAACAAAATCTGATATATTTGATATTATTTTACAGAGTTCACAATAAACACATCCCTTCGTTCCAACCAGAAGCCCATGGACCAGACAGTTGAGAAGAACATTAAGCGAATAAGAAAACACCAAAATAAAGCTAACGGCTAAAGTTCGAACACTCGCGAAATGAATAAAAAAAAAAAGTAAACAGTTCCGTACAGTGACCCCCAACACTCTCCTACACTATGCTCTACCAACCATTTACCTTCGCTGTCAGCAACAAAATCGCTTTCTTTTTCTCCTAAACGCTAGGACGCTAGGTCCGACAATATGACTTTACTAAAAATTTTGTTTTATTCATTTACAGGTTGCTTCATCGACCAGCATGGTTTATAGACTTCCAACCCCGTCGGACAACGAACAAGCCGGTAAGTGTAGATAAAACTTGTTTTCCGTTTTCTTACATCTTACGCCTGATTATCGTTTTTCGTCTAGTTACCATGATGGAATCAGAACTGTTGGACTACCTAGGAATTACAGGGACTAAAACCACCAGGGCAATGAAGGCTAGTGCCTTCAGTTCCTGGCAAATAGTACCCCCTGCAACCCAAAAAAAAATTACCTTAAGTATTTTGAAAAACATTTCTTTACCTCGCCGTATCAAAACTTTTGGACCTTGTCTAACACCTTTTCTTTTATTTCAGATCTACTACTATTGCCACCGAAGAAGAAGCAACAGCTTAACTAATCAAAAGCCAGCGAACATTTGGGTGAGTTATCAAATTTTAAGTTATCATCTTTTTAACAGAAATTTATCTTTTGATGAATGTCATTACTTATCGCCAGAGATTTCGAAGAATTGATTTAGCCAATATTTATCTATACCCTTATAAAAACAAAACTATTTGCAAACACCTCACTGTTTATGCGTCAATTTGTTGGCATGACATACATACGTTCAAAATGTAAATAATTGTTAGAGTCAACAGCCTTTGAATTATTCAACTACTAGCAGAAATATATAAAAAAAATTAAATGTTTTGTTTCTGTCTTGCTATTAAAGCAAATGAGAATAAACATTAAATATGTTGAGAATTTGTTTCTGCAAGTAACATTTACATTTTTCATGTATGCCACAGACGAAATCTTTGAAAATGTGAAGTACAGTGGCGACTTTTTATGTCCTACTTGCAAATAGGTTTTTAAGCAGTAATTGTTTTCGCAAACAAACTTTATATACTGTTTATCCGATAATTTCTGTTGTTTACAATATTTTTATTCGCAAACCCCCCCCCGCCCATATGCACTTAGCAGTAGACAATTTTCTATTATATAAGACATTCCAATCAGGATTCCACCATCCGAAAAAAATCACGTTCTTTTTCTGCCCTAGCATTCAAAATTAATCTGCGCTTAACAGTCGGCCACAAATTATCAAACATTTCCATCAAAACGAAAATGTACTTTCACCTAGTTTTAGTTCAAAACTATAAGCTTTCTGAAAATGCTCTTTCAACACATTTTCATTTTAACTAATCTACCCTTGCGTGTGCCAGAACATTTGCTCAGCCTTTATAAGCTGCCCCTATGCGACATTTAGGTGCTGCCACGAGCCTTGACAGTTTTTTTTTCACAAACTTTCAATGTTAAATTAATTTTACTTAAACTCAACTCGCTGTAAGAACGGACTAAGAAATGTGTTATAGCCCTAGATGTCTAACGACTTCAGCTTCTTAATGGCATAGTTCCCCTAGAGCATATGGAGTTGCATTCGGGGCTGTAACCGGCTACAAATGTAGTCAGCTAGAAACGTAGGCTATAGCTGAGTTTAACATTAAATTACTCGTGAAAGCATCCAATGTCTCATCGGCAAGCAGCTCAACTTGGCTTAGCGAATAAAACTGTTGCTTCACACAAATTTTGCAGCCGCCCTGTTAACACTATAAAACTTGTATAGCGAAAAAAAATTTTATATAACCAATAACGAAACACAGAATTCGTCTCAAAGAAAATACAAAAACCAAAACACCGTTTACAAGCGTTTACTCGACTGAAATCGTTGGGACTAGAACCACCAAGGAACCTATAGCTACTGCTTTAGATCCTTGGCGTGAAATACCCCCAACGATCTCCCCTTCATGTCTTCTACTTCGTATAGACAATTCCCGACAGGTTTTACGACTCGACATTTCACGAACTTTCTTGCGAGCTTAGCGTTAAAACCATGTTTAAAATCGCTTTGCTGGAAGTTTCGTCGAAAAACTTCTTGACCCGGTACAAACTTTATTTCACGACAACGAGTGTTGTACGTTTTTTCATTACGCAAATAGGCTTTATGTAACGTATCACGTATCTTCTGGCGTAATAAAGATAGTTTTTCAGCTTTGGTGACTATGTCTACTTCAGGGTCTTCCAAGCTTTTAAGTTTTCGCGCTAATCTATAGGCACTACCGTGACCAATCATATTTATGCCAAATAAAGCAAAATATGGCGTGACACCAATCGAAGACTGAAACGAGGATCTTAGTGAAAATTCAATTTCTGATAAATGCTTGTCCCATTCCGCTTGATCTTCTTGCAAATGCGTGCGCACCGCTGCTAAAATCGATTGATTGACCCGTTCTGAAGCGTTGGCCTGCGGCGCATGAATCGCCGTACGTACGTGTCTTATGCCAAAGCTTTTCATCAAATCGGCAAATTCTTTGCTTATAAATTGTTTCCCATTGTCTGAGACAATTGTTTCCGGTGTGCCGAATTTATGAAAAACTTCGGAAATTAAAAACTTAATCACGTTCTTGGCACTGGCCTTTGGCAACGCTTTCAGTAAAACGAATTTTGTTAAATGGTCTAGTACAATAAAAATGTAATTATTCCCGTTTTTAGATCGCGGATATGGGCCAAGAAAATCGATAAAAATGCGCTGAAAAGGACGTTGCGTAACCGTTTCCGCTCCCATGGGCGGTCGCAAAGTGACATTCGACGGTTTCGACTCTTTGCAAGTTTGACAGCTACGTACGTATTCGCGGACTTGGACATTGAGGTTCGGCCAATAAAAATATTCTTTTATTCTACGCAATGTTTTGCCTACCCCTCCGTGTGAAGCTTGAGGAGAATTATGAGACTTTTCTATGATGGACTTGGTTAGTTCATGAGGAATCCATAGTTTCCAGGTGAAATCCTCATTAACGACCACCCCATCATAAGGTCGTACCCTCTTGTAGGCTAAGCCGTCAAGCACTTTTAAATCAGGCAACCGCTCAGAATTTGCTTCGATAGTCGAAACAAGTTCTAAGTAGTCGCCAGACTTAAACGCGCTTGAGTCAAGATCAACCAGTCCCTCTACATTTACACAGACTTCATCCATTTCATACCGCGATAGGGTATCGGGTACTACATTTTGTTTCCCCTGCCTATGCTCTATGGTGAAATCATATGATTGTAAATGCAGACTCCAACGAGCTAACCGGCCACTGAGGTCTTTATGTGACATAAGCCACTTCAGACTACTGTGGTCCGTTATCACAGAGAATGGCATAAGTTCCACATAGGGCCTAAATTTCTTAATCGCCAGGACAACAGCCAAACATTCCCTCTCAGTAACTGAGTAATTTCTTTGTGCCGATGTCAGTTTATGCGAAAAGTAGGCAATTGGGTGTTCATTTTCAGAATTATCTTTCTGAAAAAGCACAGCCCCAACTCCTACATCTGAGGCATCGCACTGGATATAGAAATGTCTGCTGAAGTCCGGGTGATTAAGAACTGGACTCGATATCAGAGCGTTCTTGAGGCGATCAAACGCGACTCTAGCTTCCTCCGTAAACTTGAACTGTTTACCCTTTTTCAACGTTTCAAAGATCGGAGCAGCTATGGTGGCATAGTCTGGTATAAATTTTCTATACCAACCAGTTGCCCCCATAAAACTCCTCACTTGTTTTGCTGTTTTAGGGTAAACAAAACGAGTTATGGACTCCACCTTCGCCGGATCAGGTTTCATTTTGCCACCTCCAATTATGTACCCAAGATATCTTAACTCCTTGAAACAAAAGTTAGATTTAGCCACATTAATGGTCAGGCCTGCTTTGTTCAAACTAATAGATACTTGCTCCAACAACTCCAGGTGTGTCTCGAAATCTGGAGATACTATCAAAAGATCATCTAAGTAGACAAAAACTCTATCACGAAGCGCTCCAGGAATCACTTTATCCATTAGACGGCATAACCTTTGGGCTGCGTTACACAATCCAAAGGGCATGACCGTAAAATGGTAAAGCGGACGTCCCGGCACCGTGAATGCAGTTTTCTCCCTACTAGACGGTTCTAGTGGTATCTGCCAGAAAGCGTCCTTTAAGTCGACACTGGATATGAAAATCGTGTCTCCTAGCCGACTGAGCAAACCCTCAATATGCGGCAACGGATAAGCATCCTTAACCGTCAGCGCATTGAGCTTACGAGCGTCCAAGCACAGCCTGTTTTTCTCGCCCTTTCGGACCAGAGTAACCGGATGGTTCCATGGACTCTCGCTAAGCTCAATGACACCGAGGCTAAGCATTCTGTCCAACTCCGCGAACATAAGCTTTTGCACAGCCGGAGAGACAGGATAATGCCTATCCTTGACTGGAGTTGCGTCGCGAGTATCTATAGAATGTGTTTCCAAATGTGTTTTGCCTAGACCTTTCTTCGTATAACAGGGGAACATTGATATGACCCTATCTAACTTTTGGCGCTGTTCTGCTGTCAAGGCATGAGTCACTATATCAGGGATATTATTTGCCTCTTCACAGAGACCTACATTATTCGTCGTTAGACTCTCTAGGTGAGCAAAAAATTTGAAAACCTTCATAAAATCGATCCCCAAGAACAACTCTCGACTCAGAGTAGGCACTAAGTAGAACGTTATGCTCTGCGTTGCTTTACCGAACGTAACGTTCGCGCGCACTCGGCCCACTATAGCGTGCCCGGTTCCGTCAGCTGTCCTGATATTTGCCGAGAAATCGTGAATCGGCAATCCAGCCTTCTCAACAAACTCAAGGCAGTTGCGGCCCAAACACGTCACAGTTGCCCCACTGTCAACCAGACCCTCGATTTCGTGGCCGTTAATTTTTAATTTGGTATATAACCTTGTGTCAAGGCCCTCGTATAGTTGAGTCGCCGAAATCTCATGTCTGATCCGTTTGCGAGTTTGGTATCTCTCGCGCGCCTTTATAATCCGTTTCGAAACCTGCCCGAAAATTCTGCGCTTCGCTTCGTTATATTCTTTTACGCGTACATGCAACGGTTTCAACTTTCTAGAAATTGCCTGCTGATCTACTCGATTTTTATCAACTCTTTTCAAAATGCTAACATTACCTAACTCATTATGCGATTGGTTTTCACCTACTGGGTCTGGACCTCCGTTGACCGCGTCTTCCCAGTTTGAGACGGGCCTCTGGATCGGTTTCCCTGACACCGAGGACACTTAGGAGCAACAACATTATCCCGTCCACATCTAAAACAAAAGATTCGAACAATTGGTGTAGGACAGTCTACAAAGCTATGCCCTGCTTGCCGGCAATTCCAACAAGTCAGATTGTTTCGGGCCGCTATTTCATCAACATTGAAGCCCTCGTCTATAGGTTCTTCTCCGTCATAAACAACTTCATGTACTCTGGGATGTGCATATCCACGCTGCTGGTACGTCGCCTTTTGGCTCAAAATAAGACTTTCGGCCTTTTTAGCCTGTTGGCAAAAATCATTAAGGCTTTCAATGCGAACTGAAAACAGCAAATGGGACAGAGATGGTTTCAGGTTGCTTCTCATAATCTCGACCAGTTCCATCTCTGTATAAGGAGACCTTTGTTGATTTCTCAACTTTAAAACTGCATTGAAAAACTCTTCAAATGATTCCTGGGCCCCCTGGCGACGATCCATTATCCGCTTTTGCACCTGAAATTCACTTTCATAACGCCTAAATTGGTTTAAAAATGCGCCTACCATCTCATCCCAAGTCAGATGTGAGTTTAGCTTCCGGAAATTCCAGTACCAATCTAGGGCTTGGCCTTCTAGCAAGGTATGGAAATTACGTCTAAGGTCAATAAAAGAAAGATTGTGATCTGCCCTCAACATCTCAATTCGAAATATAAATTCTTCTGCACTCAATGATTTCGCGGAGCCATCAAATTTAATACCCCACTTGGGCAAATCAACCCTATTATGAGGCAAGGCATAATCAACTGGTGGTGTCGCACAAAAACTCATCGGCGCTGGGCGACTGCCAGAAGGTCCGAATTGTGGCGGTGCAGAATTCTGAGGAAATTGGAACGATGCATAACCCGGTGCTGGGTCAGGCGCAAAATTGGCTTGAGCTAAGTTAAAGTCTATATTTTGATTACCTGATAATATATTATTTTGTACTGCCCTCTGTTGTTGTGGTCGAGTTTCAGAAGATACCGGCCTATGAGTTGTGGTCGCATTTGCTGCCACATTGGCTGTTGAACGATTTGCATTCATCTGGCTTTCGGCCAGACGACCTATAGCCTGAGAGATCTGCTGCTGCAAAGCTACCTGAACTCCTTGGATCTGTCTAGTAAGCTCACTCTGTATGAACGTGGCTACTTCTCCATCTAAACCCCTATGACTTTCGCTTCTGGTTTGCGGCTGTCTGTTTTGCGCTGTGAGACTACTATACTCTGGTGAAGGAGTAGAATCAGCCGAATTAGGACCCGATTGGTTCGCTGTTTCTTGATCCACAGGCAAAACTTGTTGCAACCTATTTGGCTCATTCGTCGCAACCCCACCTCTCAATTCAGAAACAGTATCTACCGAAGCTGTGGGCTCTAGAGTACGTGAAACATTTTCCATGTTGTTAATTGTGTCGATATCAATACCTCTGGCTAAAAGTTGATTTCTTGCCAAACGAGTTAAAACCATCACCTTCAAACTAACACCTTGAAAAATCACACTACCTTTCGTAGATTTTAATATTGAAAATTCGAAACTTGAGAAGAAAGAAAAACGTATCAGACTTATTTAAAATACGTAAAAAAGATGTAATTTGCTATGCAACAAAACAAACCCGGAATAACCGAAATCATACAAATAATAAGAGAAAACACATAAAATTATAAATAATTTGCCAATTAAAATGAAAAAGAAATAAATCAAGCAAAAAAAAAAAAATCAAAAGAAATAAATGAAAACAATAAAATAAAAACGAAAATAGATAACTAAAAATCAAAATATATAAATCAATAGAAAAACAAATAAATAAACAATAACAAGAAATAAAAATGTTTATGACTAAGTATAGCTAAAACCAAATGACCATAAATATCAATAAAGGAACTCAACAAGACTGTTTTCACGGAATAATCAAGGGTATGGGATTTTCAGGTGACAGAGGGGGAGAGGCAAGTAAAGAAAATAGACTCAAATCAATTGATACTTAAAGCTTAATGACCTGTTGTGCAAAACTGATGCTTTCAAAAAAAAAAATATATATAAAAGGTTGATTTCGATTCGGTTTTTTTTTTCATAACTCCAAGCGACAAAATACGTAATAGTGCAACTGACACTCGGTTTAAACCTTTTTAATATCAGGACAACTATTACAAATTTTTGCAGGCTTGTGATTTTTGACTTCATATATATATTTCTTTTATACTAATATATTTTTCTATAATTGTTAGAAAACCGAAATTTGCTATTGCAACTACTACGTCAAATGGATGGTATTCTCTTGAATGAGGCAAATGTAGCAAAAAAAACTCTGTGGTTTAATTACCTCTAAGCCTGACTCAGCTGCCTTACTCTCGAGAATATTTGTGATGCATTGGTTTCCACTGAATTTCCAGCCTCTGCCCACTGTCGCAACACGGAGTGAATTTAAAAACAATATAATTCAAATCTTCGGGACTTACAGTGTGCAGCAGCCAAAAATATCAGTTTCAAACCAACACAATCCTATGGCGAGAATAAAAAACACAAAAACTGAGACTATGTGGAGGTACAAAACTATCACCACTAAACCAGCTGATGTCGCCACTTATTGAGGACTTACAAAATGCCTTCATAAGGACTTACACCTAAGACCAGCGATAACAACCCTGTACCCACTAATAACCAAACTTTCACCTTCGGGCCCCACGTTGGGCGCCATTTTCTATAATGGTTAGCAGCAAATTGATGTACAAATTATCACAATCTTGTTGTGCAGTGTGTTGCCGGATGCGTGGCGGCGCTGGCATGCTGGCGTTTATCCCGGCTAGGGCTCGCCGTCTTGGGGTGGTACTTGCCACGCACCTGCTACTGTTTCGCTACCATTAAGGAAAAATTCATGCCAGCTCAAAAAGTAACAAAAAAAAATAAATGAGGCCCGAAAGTGAAAGATGGAGACTGGTTAAAAAAAAATATTAATGTTATCAAAAATTTAAATGAAGTTACCTGTTATCCAGCATCTCAGCATCAGCTCACACAACAGTCACGCTAATAGGTGGCTCTTAGCGACGGCTGCCCTCCCGATGACGTTCCAAACGATGGTTTAATGCCGTAGTTTTTCTCATAAACCATCCCTAAACATATCAACTTCCTTACCTCTACTTAACCTCTCCCTCTCCGTCTCACCTTCCCATCATACCCTAACTATCCCATATCAAAGAATTCAACGCAGTTTTTCCAAAAACATTATAATTCTTTAATTAAAATTTGCCACGTTAAAATAACTTATTATCTATATACAAAAATCACACCATCAAAGTCCTGCGTCTAAGGAAAACACCTAGTTTTTTTTCCTCTTTTTAGGCCTACAATCGAACTAAAATCTGTCCCTACCAGTTAGCGAGCGCTCCCCCTACTGATGGAAACGTAGTTCAAAAACTAATTACTGCGGTGTTTGCCCTAGTGCTTACAAAATTCAATGCCCTAGCTTATTCTTATTCCGTAACAAAAAACACAACTAAAAACCATTAAACTAATAAAATTTCAATTAATTACTAACACGTATATACATAAAACTAATAAATACATACATAAATACCTTAAAAACTACAGTCCGGTCAGTTCGTCTTCTAGTCCTGGTCAAATTCGGCTCGAATACCTGGATCCTCCAAAGTGTGCTGTACCGACCCCTGTTGACTTCGACACGCCTACCGCTTCTTCAACCTCTGATGGCTTTCCGCTTTTTGCCTGCTTCGGAACGGTGTGTACTGGGACGGTAAGTATTTTTTTGTTGTTGTGGATGGTTGTGGCTCGACTGTTTTTTAGTGTTTGTGCTTAGTTTGGGTTAATCTTTATTTTGTTAAGTTTAGTTTAAGTTCAAATTTAGTTTTTTTTTCTTTTGAATTTTAGGTGCACTTTTGAATGTTTAGTTACTACTTTTTGTGTGTTTTCATTTATTTCTTTTGTAAAAAGTTAATCGTGTGCTTAGTTTGTTTTATTGCTTTTTCAAAATTCTGTTCCTTTTTATTCTTGGTTTTTTTCTTTTCTTTAAAAATTTCAATAAATATATAATATAATTATACACCACCACACAGTTTTGTTTTATTAAAAATATTTAATGGTTTTTTAAAAAGGTAAGTCGTTCCTTTTTATTTCCAAATCAACAACCAAAATTTTTCTTTTCACCCGTCGACAGCCGTACAACCATCCTCACCCAAATCTCGAACCAAAAACAAACTCATCCTCCAACACCATCTTAGTTCCCCGACCTGTCAAAAACTCCCGCCAAATTGCAAAAACCCCACCATCTTTTTTTTCCTTTCCAAAAAACCCCCTTTCTTCTTAACGCTCTTCTTCTTCCTTCTTTCATTCACCTTTTCACTTCCTACTCTTTGACACTAAAATTGACACCCCCAACAGCGTTGCCAGCACTCATTTACTTCTCACCATCACAGGGTGCACATGACACTTTGTTTAAAACTTCACAAACCGCAATTCCAAGTTTCGTGGATATCTGAAAGGTTATAACAGTAAACTTGGTAAAGAGTTGGTTACTTCTTTAATGTCATACTAACCTTCAAAATGCGTTTTGATTCGATATCGAATGATAATTAGCCACAGTCTTCACTTGTACACCATGGCAGGCATCATCCAACAAAATAACACATCGCAAGCAGCTAATGACGTCGACACTTCATTAGAAAAGTCGACATGGCCGGCCGTATCAATAATATTCAGCAAATATCTCACATTTTTATAAGTGTGAAATATTGAAACAGTTTGTGCCTTCACATCTATACCACGTTCCTTTTTAACTTGTAAACTGTGTAAAACCTGGCTTTCGGAATTCAGCGATATAGCGCCTGCAAGCTCCAACAAACGGTCTGCTAAAGTACTCTTTCCATGATCGACATGGGCAATAATACTAAAATTTCTTATATGCTCTACGGGTATCTTGCTTAATATCTCGTCAGGCTTCTTACTAGAATTTTCATTTATCCTGGAACTAAAGTGATAGAAGAATGTTACGAATATTCATTTGCATGTTGATGTTTCGAACTTACTTTAATTTGTTATATTTATTGCATTAACACTGTGACAAATTTGTGGTGGAAAGCATAACAATGTTAAGAAATTCGTTGTGATTTCTTTTAGTATAATCCAAAAACTCAACATCAAATCCTAAAAATTTGGCCAGATACAGCAGTTGATCTTTCATGTGCAGATTTACACTTTTGGCAGATACAGATACATCAGTTGATCTTTCATATGCAGATTTACACTTTTGGTTGATTTTGTAGTTGTAGTAGATTCTTTAATGGTTGCTGGAGCCAGGATACACTTAATTATTATTAAATATACTTTGGCTGGAGCTAAAGAATTACAGAATGAAATGTTTATAGCTGGTTCATTTTTCACATTTTCACCCACTATAGATGCACTAACAAATGTATCACTTTAAAGTCTACAGGCATATTTCTTTTAATATCAATTTCAAAAACTATTGATATAGGAGATTTATTATCATTTTCTAACATTAAAGTTCTTTAATTCACAAAATTCAACTAACTTTTAAGTACGTGATGTACTTTTGTTTTCCTTTTTTCCACTTTTTCTTCTTTTTTCTGTCGTTTACTTTTGACATTCGGGTTTAATTGCAAAAACAAAATACACGCAAAATTTTTCGACGTTGTTGTTATCGTAGCCAAGGCGAAATAATTATTGGTGGATGCATCGGCGAATTCAGGCGAATTCGATTAATATGGCGGCACTTCCTCTGTCAAGTTTTGTTTACCTTTTTCGCCGCCATTTAAATTTCTGTACATGTTCTTTATCAACTACTTTTGACAGCTTAAGTGTGAACTCGCCTTTTTACACAAACAAAATACCTGTTGTTTTTTTTATTGTTGTATTGTTGTAGCGAAGCGGCTACCTTGTTTTTTGTATCATGGTATAGGTCAAGGCGAATTCATTATTAGGTGGATGCATCGGCGAATTCAGGCGAATTCGATTAATATGGCGGCACTTTTGCTGTCAAGTTTTGTTTACCTTTTTCGGCGCCATTTAAATTTTTTTACATGTTCGTTATCAACTACTTTTGACAGCTTAAGTGTGAATTCGCCTTTTTACACAAACAAAATACGTGTTGTTTTTTTTTTATTGTTGTATTGTTGTAGCGAAGCGGCTACCTTGTTTTTTGTATCATGGTATAGGTTAGAGATCAAGGCGAATTCATTATTAGGTGGATGCATCGTCGAATTCAGGCGAATTCGGTTAATATGGCGACACCAAGGCGACTTTATACAGGTGAGTGCAAGCGGAAAGGCGAATTCAGTACTATGTATTTTGTTATTGTAAAACATATCGTGAATGTCCAAGGCGAATTAATTATTAGGTGGATGCATCGGCGAATTCAGGCGAATTCGGTTAATATGGCGCTACTCTCTCTGTCAAGTTTTGTTTACATTTTTCAGCGCCATTTAAATTTTTTACATGTTCTTTACCAACTACTTTTGACAGCTTAAGTGTGAATTCGCCATTTTACACAAACAAAATACCTGTTGTTTTTATTATTGTTGTATTGTTGTAGCGAAGCGGCTACCTTGTTTTTGTATCATGTGAATGTCATAATCTAAATTCGCCTAAGATTGCTCAGCAGAGAAAAATTTTATATAAACGTTAAATATAAGCTTTTATAATTGTTTGTAATTAAAATTACAGATTATATTAGTTTTTGACTTTTAAATTCACACAAATTTCTTGAAATTGCACTAAATCATGCAAAAAACCCTTCAGATTAAAATGGCGCGAAAAAGTTTGTAAACAAAAGAAACAAAATTTGACAGTCTCATTGGAAAAAACGCGAGAAGCAAAAAATAATCACCTGTGCTGTTAAGTTCACCTGGTAATGAATTCGCCTTGGGCGACACTTCTTCTGTCAAGTTTTGTTTACCATTTTCGGCGCCATTTAAATTTTTTACATGTTCTTTATCAACTACTTTTGACAGCTTAAGTGTGAATTCGCCTTTTTACACAAACAAAATACCTGTTGTTTTTTTATTGTTGTAGCGAAGCGGTTACCTTACATACATTCAGGTATATGCAAGAGCAATAAATACAACACTATAAAAAATAAATCGTTTTCAAATGTCAAGGGAAAAATATAAACACGAAAAGGACTTAAAAAAAAAATGTAATAAAAAAAATAACAAAAAAGAAAAACTTTTAAATATTTCGTGGAACTTTTAATTATATCATGAAAATTAAAGTCTGAGATTATAGAGCTTTGAAAGGTGTAAATGGCTAGCCAGATTGGGGAGGATTCTGGATGATATCTGCCGCTCAAGATACAATACAAAATTTAAAAAATTGTTTTAATTTTTTTTTCAAATTTTTATTAAAAATAAATTTCAATAAAAGAAAAACTTAATTATTTCGTAAAACCTTTAATTATTTCGTGAAACATAAAGTCTGAGATCATAGAGCTTAAAACGGTGAAAATGGTCAGGTATATTGCGGAGGATTCTAGACGATATCTGGTGCTCAAGATACAATACAAAATTTAAAAAATTGTCTTAAAACTTTTTTTTGCAACTTTGTTTTAATTATGCCATTGACATCTGAAAAAGATTAAAATTAAAAAAAGTTATCAGCTGCGCTGTCAATTTCACCTGCTAGGAATTCGCCTAGGGCCAAATAATATTTATTTAATTTCAATTTGTAGAATATTTTTGAAAAATTAAAACAACAAAAACAAATAATTTGAAATAAAAATATTTTCTTTTCCTTTCATATTTTTCTATATATTCGGTAAGAAAACATTTTAATTTCTTACAAATTCATATACATATGTAGGTACATACATAGTTAAAAACAACAACAACCACAAGTATTCTCAATATCTGTCTTAAAATTAATTCTCCTCCTATCCTCTGATGTGTTAATAATTTGTAACATCTCTAGTGTAAGTCTACGTTTATAATTATTGTTGTGTCTTCAAACTTAGGGAAATGATTTGATCTTGTACAATGTGCAGTCAATGCTGTCTTTTTTGTTGAGTTCCTCATTCTATATTTCTGATCTGATCTATGCCCAGCTAATCTAGTTTTAAGTTTGTTTTTAGATGTTCGTATATAAACCTTATCACAATTTTCTATATCATTTCCACCACACGGAATTTTATAAACTACATTTGATATCTCAAGTTTGTCTGTTTTATCTTTTAATTTACTGAAAATGTACTTAATGTTTTATACGTCTTATGGGCCATCATATACTTTTCTTTATTATATATCTTAGATTTTTTCCAACCTTTCTGATATTTCTGGGATATATGTAAATGACTTGTAAGTTTTTGGTTCTATTGTGGTTACATTATTGTGTGTCCCTTGAATTCTATATTGTTTTACTAATTTATTTGTAAGTTCTATTGGAAAGCTATTTTGCGTCAAAATATCTTTAATTATCTACTTATTCTTTCCATGAAATTGCCTATCACTTGTTGTTAAAATTCTATTTATCATATTTTAAGCTGTTTTCAAAATTATTCTTCTAGGGAGTTTTGAAATAGTTTATAATCCTTCCTGATGATATAGGTTTCTGATACCAATCCAATAATAAATTATTGCCCTTTCTTATTATCAATGTATCTAAATAAGCAAGTCTAGAATCTGATTCCTTTTCAATGGTAAATTTAATATCCTTGTGGTAACTATTAAAAACATTTGTATTATATCTGAAAGTGAGATGTTTTGAATGTTTTTTGAATATGAACCATCAACATCGTTACACTACTCTTATGACAAACTAGTTTTGTATTGAATTGATGACGATGTCGATAAAATTTGAGATATTAAATTGATGACGATAAATGGAATATGGGTGAATAATTTAAATAAAATGGGGTCGTAAAATTAGCAGCAAGTACCTATTTTTTCTAAATTTATTTGTTAGTGGTAATTAGATTCTGAATTCAATATACATTTTTTTATATTCAACAGTGTTCGCTTTTGCATTGTCACCTATGTTCATTTTATTGGAAGTAGTTTTAATTATTTTTCTTCAGATTGTTCACCTCCTTTTCTCGGGGTTTCCTCCTCTTCACTATTATCATCGGTATCGTCACTTGAAGAAATATCATCATCTAACCATATTGCAGGTTTTTTCTTCTTATTTGGGGGAACATGTTGCGAGGTACATACCACGTTTTTTCGCTTTAGTCCGGATTCAATCTGTTTTGTTTGTTTAAAGCCTTCCTCTAGAGCATTGCAGACTTTCTCTGTTAGCTTTGATCTAGCCTCCTCATATTCTTCATCTTTGAACTCATGCTTGGGAACAGAAAGCAATTTTTCAATTTTACGTTTCTTCCTTTCTACAGCTTCCCGTTCACGTTCTCCTTGTTTGTCTAACCAAGCTTTCAAACGCTTTTCTTCGTTTATATCTCTAAGACGTCGCCCACTAAGATCTCTACAAGCCTCACGATTTGTTGTTTTTTCTA
Organism: Thecocarcelia acutangulata; assembly: GCA_914767995.1. NCBI lineage: Eukaryota > Metazoa > Arthropoda > Insecta > Diptera > Tachinidae > Thecocarcelia > Thecocarcelia acutangulata. The sequence goes on along the minus strand of OU612094.1, from coordinate 104,570,712 downwards.
TTTGTGCTCCTATAGCTCTTAGCATTGATCCGAAACCTCCCTTGCCACCAAAAACGCACAGACGGACATAGAGAGGGCATTCTCCGTCATATATGTTATTTATACGCTTTCCATTTTGCTCTATATAGAAATTGTCTATATTTAAGTGCTGTAAAATCGTGTATCATTTAAAATATTTTCTTTTCGAAATATAATATAAGTAATTAAATGCATACATACCATTGTTACAGCAACGTAATTAAAAATTTCTTTGATATTTTCAATGTTAACATCAACATTATGTGTTTTATTAAAATAAATCTTAACCATTTTACAAAACCTTTGCAAATTTGTAAATAAGCGATGTGCATCAGAGACCTGAGCCGGTAAAAATTTTCGGCGGCGGCGGCTGACTAAAAATAAGTCGGCGGCGGCTATTCGGCTCAAATCGGCTGAAAATAACTGAAAGATATTAAATGTAAACATATATTTATGTCTATTTGCATATACATATATGTATTTAGGTTGTACAAGCCGCCAGTTTCCCGAAACTTGGGTCCTTTTGGTCCCGTTGTGTTGATATTCACATTTACTTTAAACAATTTTTATTTACTGTAATTTAATTTACTTTAAACAATTATGTTTATTATTCACAATATTAGTGAATACGAAACTAATATTGACACCAGTCAAAAAATTATAAACAGCTTAGAAGCTAATATAGAGAATAATATCCTCAATTAATTGAAGTTCTATTCTCTGCTTTTTGATATTAAAAAAAAAAAAAAAACCAAATCGTTGTTCATTTGTGTAAAGTAAGAGACGTGTATAAATGAAAAAGTTTATTTTTGTGTTTTGACAGGTATTAGTAGAGCATTTTTATATTCTCAATAATTTATTTTGATGGTTGGGATATGAAGTTGAATGTTTGAGAATATTTTTCAAAATGTTCAAAGTCTACTGCTGATTAAGGTAGCTCTATGAAATGTCGACATATATATAGTCAGATAGGAAACATAAAAACAAGCTGTTTATAATTTTTTAAAATTATTTTTTCCTCAATAATTTTTGAGATTTTTTTTTGTTTTTATGAATGAGCAATAACAAAAATGTAAACTTTTTGCAACTTTTTTTTCGACCTTGGAACCAAAAAAATGCGTAGCAAATATTTGCAAAACGAACTGCTTTAGAGAAATACGGTCTAGTTTGCACATTTTTCTGTCACTTGTCTATACCGTTGCATGGGTGGTTCCGGAATTTGAAATTGACCCTGAGCTATGGGTAACCGGCTTAATGCATCTACGTTCTGGTGTTTTTTTCCTTCCCTATATTTGATATTGTATTGATAGGCCACCAATATCAGAGACCACCTTAACATTCTGGGTGTGATGTGTTGTGAAATTGGTTTCTTCGGATCGAAAAGGCCCACTAGGGGTTTATGATCTGTAAATATGGTGAACTCTCGGCCACTCAAAAACTGATGAAACTTTTTTAGGCCGAAAATGACCGAAATTGCTTCCTTGTCCACTTGACCCGAAAGCTATAGGTGCCTCTTGACCATCTGGCATGACGTGAGCCAAAACTGCTCCTACGCCATAAGGTGACGCGTCTGCGCATAATATTAGGGTTAACTTTGTTGAATAGTGGACTAAAAGGTTACCTGTACTTAGCATTCCCTTGGCTCGGACAAAACTGGACTTTTGCTGTCTACCCCAACTAAATTTCCCATCTTTCCTTAGCAGTCTGTAAAGAGGCTCCAGTACTTTGGTTTTGTTTGTGAGGAACCTGTCGTAAAATGTGATCAAGCCTAAAAACGCTTGCAGCTGTTGTTTGTTTGCGGGTTCTGGTGCATCCGAAATTGCCCTAATTTTCTCTTCTGTTTGTCGGATTCCATTTGCATCTATATGAAACCCCAAAAAGGTTAACTCCTGGACTGCAAAAACACATTTCTCTTTCTTCAGCTTCAACCCGGCTCCCTGTATGCGCCTCAACGTTTCTTGTGTTCTATTCCACATCTCTTTAGTGGTGCCCCCGATTAATATATCGTCTAAGTCGACCACGATTCCTCTTATATTGCCTAGGAGGCCCTCCATGATCCGTTGGAAAATGCTTGGTGCCGTTGAAACTCCGAAAGGTAATCGGGTCACTTCAAACAGGCCATGATGTGTGTTTAGGGTGAGTATTTTGCCGAACTATCATCCACCTTAACTTGAGTGTAGGCTCGATCTAAATCTAGTCTAGAAAACCATTTGCAATTTGATAACGTTGCTAAAACTTCTGTGTTTGTAGGCAACGGGTACGTCTCTGGGCAAATCATCTGATTAACAGTGCATTTGTAGTCCCCACAAAGCCTGATGCTGCCATCTGACTTTTTTACCGGTACCACTGGGGTGGCCCATTCACTGAAGCTGACTAGCCGCAGCACCCCCTCAGCTATCATTAACCTCAATGCGAGGTTTTAAAGCAAACGGTACGGGTCGATATTGGAAAATTTTTGGTTTGCAATTATTCTGCATCACCAGCTTTATAGGCTTTCCCTGGTAATCGCCCAATTGATTATCGAACACTGACTTAAATTCAAAAATTTCTACTGGACTTACGGTGTGAATGTTACCTAGGGGACTCATCACTCGAATTCCCAACTCTGAGAACTAATTCCTCCCTATCAAGGCTGGACCATCTCCGCCACATACGAGCAATTTCAGATTTATTTTCTTATTATTGCACGACACCTGCACAAAGATCTCGCCACAAACCTTCAATTGATTATTGGCCCCCCACGCTTTCAATTGCACCACACTTTTTCTGAGTGTTAAGTGATACAATTTTTTTTTTTGTAAGTCTTTTCGCTAATTATGGATTAGCTAGCCCCGGAATCAACCTCCATTTCTATTTGTCAACAGCAAATCATCAAGGTTTTCCTGATGGGTGCCATTTCACTACCCGTCATGCAAAAAATATATTTATCATCCTGGTTCACTTAACCAGTTTCAATTCTATTCACCATTGGCTTCCTGGACTTTACGTTCTTTACATTTGCATTATTCGCCCTTACCTTCTTACCTGACTTTAACTTAGTTATACCGGCTCTTTTCATGTGACCTCGGTTCTTGCAGTATCTGCATTCTACCTCCTTAAACTTGCATTCTTCGGGTTTATATTATATTCTTTTGTGCTTCTTCACTGGATAAGGCCTCATCTTGAGCAACTTTAAGGTTAATTTATCGTTTGACAACAGCCGCCTTTGTAAATTTTCGTCCCGCATGCCGCAAACTAACCTGTCGCGCAGCTATCGTCTAAGTCTTTGAACTCACAGTATTGACTTAATTTCCGAAGTGCTGCTAAAAATTCTGGTGTTGTTTCGCCTTCTCTCTGGTCTCTACGACAAAACTGGAATCGTTGTATAATCTGGTTAGGTGGTGGGCAAAAATGTTGCGACAATAACTCAATTGCCATCATGTATGTGAACTCTTCATCCAAAATATTCCTGGGAGCTGCCACAGATTTGAACAACTATACGTCTCTGCCCCACATGGCGATAAAAATATTGCATTTTTAATTTTGTCTTCCACCACACTGTTTGCCAGAAAGAAAAACTGCATTTGTTCTAAATACACACGCCAACTTCCATTTGCCACTTCAAATGCATTTAGTTCGCCATATTTAGACGCCATTTTCTTCTCATGCGCGCTTACGTACTTTTCCTCGTCGCCAGTTGATATATTCCAATACCCTTACTGAATGCTTACCCCGGCAACTAGTTCCATTCAAATAAGAGTGCTCTAAATTTATTTTAAATATTTATTACTATCTTAAGGATTACAATATTAAATAGTTGGTAGAACCAACAATAATCGTAGAAAAAGATTACACGATGATTGACGAGCGAAGGAAGCAAACGAGAAGACTCAACAAAGTTAAACTAAACATCTTATACTAAGCCGGAAGTTTTAATGCCAGTCAATTCTATTCAAAGTATCGAAGAAGAAATTAAATGCAAGTTTAGTAGTTTGTTTGTGATAAACAGTAATCCCATTAAAACTTTTACGGCGGATATTGCGGTTAAACCCAATGCTCAGCCAAAATTTCATAAAGCGTATACGGTGCCAATAAGTTTAAAAGAGGCTGTAGAGACGGAGTTAAAACGTATGTGTGATGAACAAATCATTCGACCCGTTCGAAATAGTGAGTGGGCTGCACCTATTGTATGTGTAATCAAAAAATATTCTAAAGTTCGATTATGTGGTCATTTTAAAATAACAATTAACCCGGTAATTGAAATGGATGTATATCCTCTACCTTTAATTGACGACATTCTAACGAGTTTAAGAGGCAATACATGTTTTTGTCTGCTAGATTTGAGCAAAGCCTATCTTCAATTACCAGTGAGCCTAAGCTCTACAAAATTACTGACCATTAACACTCATTTAGGTTTATTTGAGTTCTGCCTATTGCCATTTGGGGTAGCGACAGCGCCCATGATATTTCAAAGAGTTATGGACCAGATTATTAATGGCTTGCCGGGAACAATAGTTTACTTAGATGACATTTTAGTTTCTGGTATCAATCGCGACGACTGTAGAACCAAGTTATTTAAAGTTTTAGAAAGGCTACAGCAGTATAATGTAAAAATCAATTGGAAAAAGTGTATACTTTTATCAAATGTACTTGATTATTTGGGACATACCCTTACTTCTGAGGGTATAAAACCTTCGGAATCGAAGTTTGAGGCTATTAAACTAGCACCGGAGCCAGATAATATTCAGCAACTACAGAGTTTTTTAGGTTTATTAAATTATTATGCCAAGTTTTTGCGAAATGCGTCTACAACCTTAGCCCCTTTATACCAGTTGCTGCGTAAAGGTCAAAAGTGGAATTGGGATCAAAATTGCGCTAAGGCCTTTGCGAATTGCAAAGAGCTGTTAGCAAAAAACAACCTACTGGTTCACTTTGACCCAGCGAAGCAAATTGTTATCTCTTGTGACGTTTCGCCTTATGGGGTGGGTGCAATTCTTACAACAAAGATAGATTCCTACAGCCAGTTTCAACTTCGATACGATATGCATAGAAATAATTTCAAAAATTAAACTTTGTATATATAACACGAATATAACCTCTTCCACAAACTTCACTGAAAAAAATCTTGAGGATAAATTTAAATAAAATTTACCTAGATTAGTTGTTGGAGACTTCAATTGTGCACACATGAATTGGGGCTCAAACTTTAATAGTCGAAAAGGAAACATCTTAGCTAGATATATTAACAGAAACGACTTAGTATTATTAAATGACAAATCCCCCACTCGTTTAAACACACATGGTACCTTCTCCCATATTGACCTTTCAATTGTTTCGTCAACTGTAGCATCTCAGGTCTAGTGAAAAACGAAAAAACATTGTTTGGTAGCGACCATTTTCCAATAATTATTACTCCATTTTCCACTAACAATATAAACTACTTTCCTACCAAACCGAAATTTAATACGAAGCTAGCCGATTGGACTAAATATAAATATTTATGCGAATCTTCTAAAACAACTAAACCTATTTCGGAGAACATAAACAAGAAAACGGCAGATATTTGTCGGATAATATTACAATCGGCCAATCACTCTATCCCGCAAAACCCAGAACTGTCCCAAAAAAGTTCCATGGTGGAACCGTGAACTGGAAGAATTAAAAGCTAAAAAAAATAGATCATGGCTTCTATTTAAAAGAAACATGACTCAACCCAACATGCTTCAGTACAAAAAAATAAATGCAATATATAAAAGAAATATTAAAATAGCCAAAAAGGAATCAATATTTAAATGAACCTCAACTATAGCCCCTTCAACTGCCACCGAAAAAATTTAGGCAAATATTCGTAATTTTACTGGGTATAAAGTAACACAGGGTATACATTGTGTTTCATCTGCATCAAACCAGAATGATATGATTACAGATCCAGGTAGGATAGGCAACGAATTCGGCAAATACTGGTCAAGTAACTCTAACGATTCTAATTTTGATAATCAATTCAGATCAAAAAAACAAAATTTAAATCAGAGGCAATGAAAATAGAGTCAAAAATAACGTCAATAGAACTCTCATCTGTACTAAGCAAACTTAAGGGAAAGACCCTGGAATAGATAGAATATCTTACCCAATGTTAAAAATGCTACCACCCAATCTTAAGGAAAGGCTGTTGAGACTCTATAATAATATATTTACACATCTCATGCTACAGCAATTTAAAAATAGTGTTGTTATCCCAATTCTGAAATCAGATAATAATAAGACATTGTTGACGTCATACCGCCCAATATCATTAAACTCTTGTTTAGCTAAAATTTTAGATAAAATAATTGCTAATAGGTTATGGTGGTTTATTACTTCCAACAAACTATTAAATAACCGACAAAATGGTTTCAGAAAGGGGTGCTCAACAATTGATGGTCTTCTATATGCAGACTATCAAATTGCTAATTGTCTCTCGCAACGAAAACATGCGACCGTAGTGTCACTAGATTTCGAAAAAGCATTTGAAAAAATAGGCATTCACTCAATATTGGATCAATTAGTGGAATGGAAGGTCGGCCCTAATATAGTTAGATACATAGCCAACTTTATGTCTAATAGGAAGATAACAATTCGCGTGAAAAATCAATATTCAAATACATTTCCACTACACAACGGGATTCTACAGGGGTCACCGCTGTCCGTTATACTATTTCTAATAGCCTTTAATAAATTGTGCACCATTATTTCATTACATAAGGAAATAGACTTTTGCGCCTATGCCGATGATATCAATCTTATAATAAGATCACCACGAAAAAAGAGACTCGTATTGAATCTTGACTCTCTTCAAGAAAATGCAAATACATCCACATTTGCCGACTAAAAAATTGTCACTGTGAAGTTTATACAACACACATATTACTATCCAGAGTTGAATCACTACGTTTACTAGGACTTTTCATAAACAAACGCTACAACTGGATAAACCACATCAACTACCTACAAACTTGCCTATCACAAAGGTTAAATATAATAAAATGTCTATCCAACCCTAAATGGAACTGCCACCCTGCTAGTCTTATTTCCATAACTAAATCCTTAGTTCTCTCAAAGATCAATTATGGTTTGCAATTTTCGGCTACGCCCCAAAGTCACAAATTAACAACATTAATGCAATCATTAACTCTTGCATAGGAACTGAATTTGGAGCATTATGTTCCACACGTTTATCAAATTTAAGATATGAATCGAATATAAGATCTCTGAACACACAAAGAGACATAATAATCTCAAAACACTTTCCGATTTTATATAACAACGAAAGCCCATTGAAACATATAATTCGAAAATTACAACGCTCGAAGAAACTCCCGAAAGTCCCTTCTGCACTGTATAGAATAATTCAAATCTACAATAACTTTGATATTCCAGCCAATTACTCGACAAAGATAGGTAATGTACAGCCAGCATGGTTACTAAATAGTAACACCTCACTGCACAAGTTCTCTAAAAACCATACACCCCCAGAAATTTATAGAAATACTTTTGCAAACCTGAGACATACACTATCTGACCATAAATTTATTTTCACTGATGGATCCAAGACTGACGTAGGGGTATCATATAGTATAACATCTGAGAAAAAAGTTTTGGAAATATCACATCTTAATAACTATAACTCCATTTTTTCTGCAGAAATTATTGCGATATATCAAGCTTTAAAATGCATAAAAAAACAAAAGGGGAAAATTCGCAGATTGCTCTGATTCTCTTGCCTCATTAAATTCTGTAATGCACATTTCAAATAATGAATATTATGCGGTAATTATAAGAAATATACTTATCGAACGCTTTCCTGATATAAAGTTAATATGGGTCCCTGGCCACAGCGGTATCCCAGGTAACGAATTTGCTGACAGTATTGCAAAAAACGAAGAAAAACAGCCATTACATATGACAGACAATTTTAGCCATAGGGATCTTAAAAGACAGATTGTACACTTTTGCACCTCGAAGGATAAAACAACACTTTTAACACCTGCTCCAACTGGTATCGAACGATTAATAATGATAGGAAAACAATATGCGATTACATGTCAGACTATGCCAAAGGAATTTATAGAATAGATTGTACCAAATTCATAAGGCTAAGATTGGGTCACACAAGATTGACACATGGAAATCTATTCAACAACAGCTTTAATCCCTTCTGTAATTGTAACGTCGATTATCCTACGACACCCTAACATTTCCTACTCCAGTGTCCTCTATTACAAAACGTACGAACCTCAATATTTTATACCTCAAATCCGTTATCCACTCTTTCCAATCCAACAATGCAAAGTATAGCACTATTAACGAAATTTCTTAAAAAATCAAAGTTGTATAATGAAATCTGGCCTAATTGCATATAAAAAGGTACATATAAGTAATAAGTCAATCATGTAAATATAAAATAAGGTAGCATATCTTAAAATTTAGCTGAGCTGAAGGCCTACGATGCTATTGCTCATTTCTTAAATTTATCTTATAATTTGTAATTATAAGCTAAATAAATAAATAAATTCAATCAAGTTTTTTACAAATCCTACTTGTCAAATTTAAAAAAAAAATTGAAAGCCGTAAGGTGCACGCAATTTCAAAGCAATTTTATTTTCAAGATGCCGGCGTCAAAAAAAAAAAAAAAAAAAACAACTAAAAATAAGATTCTGCGGCAATAGAATTATACGCTATAATCTTCATATCATTCCGTCGATATGACGAAAGATTCATGTTCCATAGAAATTCACGGCTTCTGTATAGCTATAAGAACCGCAACACATCATCGTATTTATTATTTCTGCTCACAAACATATTCATCTAAATTTATTTAATGTTTTTCGGCACAATAGAAATTTGATTGCTAATAAATCAGCACGAAATTAATTTATTTTCTAATAAATTAACACAAAAAAATATGGCGGCAGAATTTTTCAACACAAAAATGAAAAATTCTTTCATTAAAATAGCTATTAGCTGTTTTCTTGCCTATAAATTTGAACACAGAGGTGGAAAGCAAATTCGTATCAAATTCGCATTAAGTTTTAAAAGTATGAATGTATTAGTAGAAATTTGAAAGTGTATTAAAACTTGAAAGGCAAAACTTGGTCATGTAAATGTTTCATAAACGTTAAATACAAATTTTTATAATTGTTTCTAATTAAAATCACAGATTATAATGGTTTCTCATTTTTAAATTCACACAAATTTCTTGAAACTTCACTAAAGCATCAAAAAAAAAAAAAAAAAATTCGGGATAAAATGGCGCGAAAATTTTTGTAAACAAAAGAACAAATTTTACACTCATTGGAAAAAACGCGGCATACCTGTACCTCGTTTCTGTAAAATTTGTGAGAAGTTTTCACATCGAAAACTATGAAACAAAAAATTCCATCGTTTCTCGATTACTGAAAAGTCAGCGTTTCTTTATTTCAAAATGAAAACAGCCAGCACTAGTTATGTTTTCATTGGAATATTTCCATTAAGTAGCTGTCACAAAACCATAAATAAAAAAAAAAAAAAAAAAAGGAGAAAATTTAAAATGATAATTCAATTTCAAAGTATTAAAAAAATAGATTGCAATCAATGCGCATCAATATGAAAAACGATATGGCGGACTAAAAAGACAACGGATAGTAACTCCCCCTCAGCAAAAAGCAACATTTAATAGACATAATGTTCCTGCAGAGCTGGCTCCCGATTTTATTTAAAATTAATTACGCTGAAGCTACCAATTACAATATCCATTTCCCTATGAAATGAGGCGAGTTAAAGGCGCACCCTGACTTAGGTGGACCTTTGGCTTCTATTCTAACAGACTTAGAATCTATATGGCCTTATGATATACACGAAAGAATGGGAATACCCAGCAAAAGCTTCGTTCAGTATGGGACAGTATCATCCGTTCGGGACGTGTATAACTACAGAAATTTAAGAAAAATGGTGACCTTGTTATTAAGTCCTTTAAAATTTCGGGCATATTTTCTTTTGCAAGACCATGTTGCTGCCATCTTTGGAGCAGGTTTAGGTTATGCCTGTGTTGCTGATGTTGGAGATCAAAAATATTTAATATGTAGAAGATGGTATTTCACGTGACACGGGTATTCTATGCTCTCTTGCCAAAAAGCAACCTTCCAGCACGATGGAAACTCACCGACATGGTAAAGTATGCTGAAGAGGTATGCTAACGGACGCGCAAGCGTAGAAGAACACTGCTTCAAGACCAGTGCTGGAATGCCATCCGGCATTCCAGCACTGTCTTATTTATGTCGAGGTCGGCCAAAACCCTTTTAACTGCTCGAGCCCGAAAAAATATCTTTGGCGTAGTTACAGATACTCTATCCGGCAAGTAAGAATTGCTTGCATAAATCTGAGCCAACTGGTTAGCTTTGTCAACCGGGTCGGTGAATGCGTGGTCATTCTTTCAGAGAGTTGGAATTAATGAAGTAGCACTGTTCTTTACTTTCTTAACGACAGACCAGAAGGTCTTACTGCCCCGGGGAGCTGTAAGGACCTTGGCGCGAAGACGCTGTTCGTTGAGAAACTTTTCACGCATAAGTACCTTGGCACACGAAGATTTTGCAAGTCAGTGTCTGGGTTTTTGTTAAAACGCCAATTACTGAATGCTTTCTCTCTGGATCTGACTGCATTTTTGCACGTCTGATTAAACCAGGATTTCACTCTTGGTTTAACCGAAATCTGCTTGGAGGAGATGAATGATTTCATCCCTAGCAATATCATATTCTCGACCATTTTTGCAGAAGCATTTATGTCATTATCTAGAAAGCACAGTTTCCAATTAAAATGCTTATAAAATTTGTTGAGCTCAGCCCAACGAGCCTTTTCGTAAATAAATTTTGATCGTTTCGTAGCCGATTTAGAAACGTTACGAAGTTCAGAGACCGAAAAGGAGGCAGAAATGGTGCAATGATCCGAATTGCCAAGAGGTGCACTAACAATGACCTCATACTTTTCAGGGTGTGAAGTCGGAAATAGGTCAAGAGTATTTGAATGGTGTCCTTCAACACAAGGAATATTCGTTGGCTCATTCACTAATTGCGCTAGGTGCTTGTGCGCAGCGAATAACTCAACATATTGGCCTTCTGGAGTTGTATGACTCGAATGACGTAGCCATGATGAGTTGTGAACATTGAAATCACCAGCAACAACAATTTCACTGCTCAGATAACTATCCAGGATCTTCGAAATGGAGTCGGAGAGGGTATCGAAACCAGCAAAGGTAATATCCCTCCCCGCATTTGGACTTTTGTATAAAAACCCGAAATTCAAAAAGTGTGACCTGATTTTGAATTTAACCTAAAGACAGGTAAATTCGGCATCATGCATGCCTAATGGTTGCTGGCATTGGAACACAACTTCATCGCGAACGTAAATTACAAGGCTCCGATGAAAATTAAAGATGGATACCCAGGTATATGAAAATCCTGTGGATCAGCATTCTCACATAAGGCGAAAACATCCGGCCGATGGAGACAAGTGTGAGCATAAACAGAGAAAAAATTCGTTCTCAGCCCACGTATATTACAATAATCAATTTTAAATATACCTGACGTTACGATGGAAGCTCAAGGGACAAACGTTAATTTTACTATGCTGATGAAGATGGGATGAATTGTTGCTGATTTGACTGTAAAGCATTCAGTGTATATACCTTCAACACTGTACAGTCAACAACAATCGAGCCGACATCCTCAACATTGCAATTTAATTTTTAGTTATGGAAAGAAACATGGGAAGTGGAGAGCAATAACTACACTAGAGCCATAAAAGCCCTGATCTGGCCATGTACTCATATTAATGCGTTATATTTTCGGGCGTGTTTATTATTATTATGTAATTGTATTTAAAAAAATGTATTTTCCGTTGGCTGCTGCTTACCCCCTGTCAAGGCGACTTTATACAGGTGAATGCAAGCGGAAAGGCGAATTCAGTACTATGTTTTTTGTTATTGTAAAACATATCGTGAATGTCATAATCAGCAGAGAAAAAATTTTATATAAACGTTAAATATAAGCTTTTATAATTGTTTGTAATTAAAATCACAGATTATATTATTTTTTCACTTTTAAATTCACACAAATTTCTTGAAATTGCACTAAGTCATGCAAAAAAAACCTTCAGATTAAAATGGCGCGAAAAAGTTTGTAAACAAAAAAAACAAAATTTGACAGTCTCATTGGAAAAAACGCGAGAAGCAAAAAATAGTCACCTGTGCCAAGGCGAATTAATTATCAGGTGGATGCATCGGCGAATTCAGGCGACTTCGGTTAATATGGCGGCACTCTCTGTGTCAAGTTTTGTTTACCTTTTTCGGCGCCATTTAAATTTTTGTACATGTTCTTTATCAACTGCTTTTGACACTTAAGTGTGAATTCGCCATTTAACGCAAACAAAATACCTGTTGTTTTTATTATTGTTGTATTGTTGTAGCGAAGCGGCTACCTTGTTTTTTGTATCATGGGTGAATGCATGATACAAAAAGCCTGGTAGCCGCTTCTCTACAACAATACAACAATCAAGCCGAATTCATTATTAGGTTTTTCGTATCATGACCTGTGCTGTTAAGTTCACCTGGTAATGAATTCGCCTTGGCCTGAAGAAGCTATCTGAAGGAAAGCGAAATATTGCCAGATAATCAAAAACCAAAAAAACTAAAAATTCCAAAAAAGACCTTAAGCTCGAACAATTACACATAAAGGGTGTTTTTTTAAGCTAGATATAACTTCAAATTGTAAAAAGTAACACAAAAAATTAAATTTTGATGAAACATTTTTTTTATTTGTTTCAGTATACTCTGACAAATCATCATAAATAGACTCACGCTTGAACAACGCTATGAAATTATCCAAATTTACTTTGAAAATCAGTTGGCAACTGACCCGTTGTTTTATCGCAAAATTGTGTTCAGCGATGAGGCGCATTTTTGGCTTAACGGGTTTGTTAATAAGCAAAATTGCCGCATATGGAGTGAGACCAATCCACAAGAGACCCTACAGACTCCATTACATCCAGAAAAATGCACTGTTTGGTGCGGTTTTCATGCTGGTGGCATCATCGGACCTTATTTCTTCAAAAATGAGGCCGGAGCTCGCGTTACGGTCAATGGAGATCGTTACCGCACCATGATCAATGATTTTTTGTTTGAAAATATGGATGACATTGATCCGGAGGAGATGTGGTTTCAACAGGATGGCGCTACGTGCCATACGGCGAACGCAACCATCGACTTACTGAAATCAAAATTTGGCGATAAGTTGATTTCGAGAAATGGACCTGTCAATTGGCCTCCAAGGTCGTGCGATTTGACACCTCCCGATTATTTCCTGTGGGGCTACGTGAAGTCACTGGTTTATGCTGATAAACCAGCAACAATTGACGCCTTGGAGGCCAGCATTGTTCGTGTTGTTCGTGACATACGGCCAGCAGTGCTCGAAAAAGTGGCCCAAAATTGGACGTCCAGAATGCGCTTCGTCAAGAACAGCCGCGGTGCCCATATGCCCGAAATCATTTTCAAATGTTAATGTCACGTATTGATCTTTCGAATAAAAAAAAATTTTGATTACAATTTAATTTTTTGTCTTATTTTTTACAATTTCAAGTTCTATCGGGCTTAAAAAAACACCCTTTATTAAGAAAATTGAAAAATATAAAGAGAAGGGTAATCGAGTTCTGTTTATTCTGAATGCAAAATAGTCTTTCCTTCGCTTTCGAAAAAGATATTTATTTATTTATTTTATTTATTTCATTTGTACAGTAATATAAAGCCTCCATGGCCAAAATAACAATATTACAAAGCATCATAACCTGAGAATGTACCTTAAAGATATACATACAAGATATATACATACATCAGCAAAACTTAAATATTATTTTAAATATGTTTCTACACATACATATATATATATATATATATATATACATTCCTACTTTCAGAATCCATAATTCATAATTGGGCTCCCCAGCCAAAGAAACGTAACATATAAATGTAACAAATTAAAAACAAGAAACATTTAATAATGGTCCGCCCACGCGGCAGACGTATAAACAACCTCCTTCCAGTCCAACCCTGTAGCCCCAGTAATTACCAGTATTCTGTTGGTTGCGGAATAAGGCTAAGAGGGTTGCTCGGTGGGCGAAAAGGGCACATTTTTCAAGGTTATTTTCAGGATTGGATACGGCGGGTATCTGGACGGTTTTGAAGGGGGCGGGTTGTAGTGGTGAGGATTCATTTTATAATGGGGTTGATGTTGAGGCTTTGAATGATTTTTTTGTGGTTGGGTCTTCCACAGGTGGCTCCGATGGTTTCAACTTGGTGAATTTGTGGATGATACAAGGGCTTATTCGTTCCGTTGCATCACTGAACCTAAGGTATGGGAGGCGTTGTGTAAAATTAGGTCTCGGTCAGTGGGGGTTGACAATACTTCAATACGTTTCGTGAAATTGATATATCCTTATATATCCAGGTTTATTCTAAGATTGAAGAATAACATTTTAACTACGTCAATTTTCCCTTCTCTGTGGAAGACTGCTGGTATTGTACCAATTCCTAAGACTGGAATGGTGCGGGGGGCTGAAGATCTAAGGCCCATCTCCATACTCCCGGTGCTGTCTAAAATCTGTGAACATATTTTAAAGGCACAGATACTAACTTCGATTTCTGATAAAATTTATGAAAGGCAATATGCTTATCTGAGGGGTCACAATACTAAGTCAATGCTCCTGGATATGACGGGTCATATTAGGAGTCATATTAACAATAATAATTTTTCTGTTCTTGTAGCATTGATTCTCTCGAAGGCATTTAATTGTATTTGTTTTTCTGCTATGATTACTAAACTCAAAGAGGAATTTAACTTCTCCACGACTGCGTGTCGCTTGAATTATTCTTTTCTGTCTGAGAGAGAACAATTTGTATCGCATGTGGGCTTATGCTCGTCGCGACGTGTGTTATCGTCTGGTGTGCCTTAAGGCTCAATTTTAGGTCCCATCCTGTTTATCCTGTACATGAATAGTCTTCCGGGATGTATTGATTCGTCTCTGTGTACGCCTTTCATTTTTGCAAGTGATATTTTCTTGCTTTTCCATTGCAGTTTGGATTTTCAGGATGTATTGGAGAGCAATATTAATTTCTGTCTCGACCGGGTTCTGGACTGGACAGCTTCTAATGCCCTGATGTTAAATACAGGAAAAACAAATGCTATCATGTTTGGTCACACTAGTCGTTACTTTTCTGACTTGAATATTACGTTGAATGGGGTGCGTATACACTTGGTTGATCACTTGAAATGCCTGGGCATTACTGTAGACTCTAAACTTTCTTTCTCTAATCATATTGATGTTCTTGGAGGTAGAATTTGTTCTATTTTACAGAAGATTTACTCACTTAATGTGTTCATTCCGGCTTATATCAGATGCAGGTTGGCACATTCGTTGCTTATGTCGCAGATATTGTATTGTATTTGGGGAGGGTTAAACGCTTAGTGAATACAATTGTGAGGTTTGTGTATAATGTTAGGCGTCGGGACCATATTTCGCAATTTGTTAGTGACTTTCTGGGTTGTTCTTTTCAAGACTTCCTTAAATTTCGTAATATTTTTCTGTTCTATAGAGTTGTTAAGAACAATGCACCTAGAGCGCTTGTTCGATGGTTCGCTTTTTTAAGGTCAACGAGGAATCCCCAAATATTTATACCTAGGATTTATACTTCATTTTTTGAAAGATCATTTATGGTTAGAGTGGCCCGATGGTGGAATGTACTTCCTGTTTTGCTGCGTCTTTTCTCGCACTCTAATAATGTATTCCGGGTTAAATTCTTACAGTATTTATCTTCAGAACCTTAGGGTTATATTTTTTTATATGTGTGCATTTACTGGTAATTTTGGGGCTACAGGGTTGGACTGGAAGGAGGTTGTTTATACGTCTGCCGCGTGGGGGGACCATTATTAAATGTTTCTTGTTTTTAATTTGTTACATTTATATGTTACGTTTCTTTGGCTGGGGAGCCCAATTATGAATTATGGATTATGAAAGTAGGAATGTATATATATACATATACATATATATATATATATATATATATATATATATATATATATATATATATATATATATATATATATATATATATATATATATATATATATATATATATATATATATATATATATATATATATATATATATATATATATATATATATATGTGGTTTTTCTGACGAGTGGAAGTACTATTCGGACACGATCAGTTTATTATTAATTCAATATTTATTCATTTAATTTAGATTAGTCTTAAGATAGCTTAGTTTAATCTAGTTTTAAGTATTCATATTTTTATGTAAAGGGTGTTTTTTTAAGCTAGATAGAACTTTAAATTGTAAAAAGTAACACAAAAAATTAAATTTTGATGAAACATTTTTTTTATTTGTTTCAGTATACTCTGACAAATCATCATGAATAGACTCACGCTTGAACAACGCTACGAAATTATCCAAATTTACTTTGAAAATCAGTCGTCGATTCGCCCCGTTGTTTTATCGCAAAATTGTGTTCAGCGATGAGGCGCATTTTTGGCTTAACGGGTTTGTTAATAAGCAAAATTGCCGCATATGGAGTGAGACCAATCCACAAGAGACCCTACAGACTCCATTACATTCAGAAAAATGCACTGTTTGGTGCGGTTTTCATGCTGGTGGCATCATCGGACCTTATTTCTTCAAAAATGAGGCCGGAGCTCGCGTTACGGTCAATGGAGATCGTTACCGCACCATGATCAATGATTTTTTGTTTGAAAATATGGATGACATTGATCCGGAGGAGATGTGGTTTCAACAGGATGGCGCTACGTGCCATACGGCGAACGCAACCATCGACTTACTGAAATCAAAATTTGGCGATAAGTTGATTTCGAGAAATGGACCTGTCAATTGGCCTCCAAGGTCGTGCGATTTGACACCTCTCGATTATTTCCTGTGGGGCTACGTGAAGTCACTGGTTTATGCTGATAAACCAGCAACAATTGACGCCTTGGAGGCCAGCATTGTTCGTGTTGTTCGTGACATACGGCCAGCAGTGCTCGAAAAAGTGGCCCAAAATTGGACGTCCAGAATGCGCTTCGTCAAGAACAGCCGCGGTGCCCACATGCCCGAAATCATTTTCAAATGTTAATGTCACGTATTGATCTTTCGAATAAAAAAAAATTTTGATTACAATTTAATTTTTTGTGTTATTTTTTATAATTTCAAGTTCTATCGGGCTTAAAAAAACACCCTATATAATTCAATTCACTTTATTCAGTTCACCGAATTATCATGAAGCCAATCGCGAAATTTGGTTTTCCATACTTGTTTGGCTTTTGTGCTTTATTATTTGTTCTCACGTTAATTCGCTCTGGTTTGATGACCGTCTACCTTCAACACTCGTAACCCACTCCCTGTTGTCTTTCTATTTTGTAACCTATACCCTTGTCTGTGAAGTTTAGTACTCGTTGGTTTGTACTGTGTTTATGTTTGAGTGTGTATTAGTGTATTTCTTATTGTTCTGTCTTCTTTTATTGTTTAACCCTTCAGAGTCTGTGTGGGTCGTCTAGGACGCGATCCCACATTCGGCCCTCCTGACTGGGCATTCGCCTCGAATGTCGGCTCCCAAGGCTTCATATATTCGGAAACCGTGGTACATCGTCGGGGTCCCTCACCTTCCCCCAGCTTTTCTGATTCGTATCTCCCGTGGTTGAGTTCCCTGACTACCTTGTAAGGCCCCAAAAACTTTGGCTTTAACTTCAGCCCCGACCCGAATTGCGTTCGCTTGATGGCTACTACGTCATTGATTTTGTATTCAGTTCCCGGAACCCGTTTTTTGTCAAAAGTTTTCTTGTTTTCTTGTTGTATTTTTAAAATGTGTTCTTTTGCTCTTTCACGTAATTCATCGCGCTCCTGGGCTAGTTCTCTAATAGCCAGTTCGTCCATAATAGCTCGCAAATCCGTATCTTCCTTCAATCTCATTTCTACACCAATCATTATTTGGAAGGGTGTACTGTTTGTGCTTCTTGTAGGCGTATTGTTTATTATTTTCTGCACTCGTTCCACATGACGGTACCAGTTTTGTGGATTCTCTAGGCATAACTTTGTCAGTATTGGAATTATAATTTGATGTATGCGTTCCACCTGGCCATTTCCTCTGGGCACTCCTGTTGCTATAGTTAGATGCTGTATCCCTTCCGTTTTGCAATAGTCGTTGAATTCTTTCGACGTAAATGCAGTGCCTCTGTCTGTTATCATACGTACTGGGTTCCCAAATATCGCTGCTTGTTTACTTAAACGGTCCAATACTTCCGATGTACCGGTGCTCTTTGTCGGGTAGAGCCAAACAAATTTTGAAAAGGCATCGACGACAACTAATATGTAGTTGTATTGTTTTTTCGTAGCTTCCATTGGCCCGACATGATCCAAATGAAAGGTCATCAAGGGTTTATCTGCCTTGTCGATTGGACTTAATAAACCTTCTTTCCTTCCTGTTTTAGCGTCTGCCATAATACATTGTACACAACTCTTTACTATCTCCTCCACTTTAATGAGCAATTTAGGTATATAGAAATCTTTCTCTACAATTTCCGCCGTTTTCTTTGTTGCAAAGTGTCCTTGTTTGTGAGCCATCTCTATAATTTCTCTCTCCATCGACGCAGGTATCACGAGAAGTTCTTTAGTGAGATCTTTGTGAACTATACCATGCTTCAAAAAAAAATCTTCATAACTTTGAGTTTCTAAGATTTTGCTTACTGCTCGAATCCAATCGTCCTTCAATTGGGATTCTCTTATCCTGTGACGCAATGTGTCATCCATCATGAGACATGACACTCTACTTAGCGCATCTACATGGCGCATTTTCGAGCCACTTCTGTGTTCGATGACGTAGTCGAAGTCTTGGAGAAAAATAGCCCATCTAGATACCCTTAATGGTACATCTTGCTTTTTCATCGTCATGGTGAACGCGTTACAGTCAGTGACGATCTTTACCTTCAACCCCATTACAAATACACGCCACTTCTTCAGTGCTTCAATTACTGCTAGCACCTCCAACTCATATGAGTGGTACTTCTCCTCGAAAGCTGTTGTCTTACGACTCATATATTGCACCGGGTGCAACTGACCGTCTTCTGAGTCCTTTTGTAATAAGACAGCCCCATACCCGTATTTGCTTGCATCGGTGTGTATCTCTGTTTCTCCATTAGGATTAAAAAGTTTCAATACACTGGAGCTTACTAACGCAGCTTTCAATTGCTGTACAGCAATAATCTCTTCGTCACCCATTTTGAATGGAGTATCCTTCTTCAATAAATCGGATAATGGCTTTGCTATTAATGCATATCCTTTAATAAAGCGTCGAAAATAGGACGTCAACCCTAAAAATCGTTTCACGGCCTTTTGATCCTTTGGGACCGGAAATTTCTCAATTGCGGATGTTTTTTCTTCTGAGGGGCGGATTGTCGAATTTTCCAGAATATATCCTAAAAATGTTATTTTCTTCATGAGAAACTGACACTTCTTCCATTTGATCTTGAGCCCGTTTAGTGACGCGACTTCTAGAACTCTCTTAAGTTTTACCAGACCCTCTTCCTTCGTTTTGGATGGGATAACCATATCATCCATATATAATACGACTGTCCCGTCTGCTATTAAATCTTGAAAAACCGCTGTTATATAACGGCAAAATACCGCTGGCGAATTCGATAACCCAAATGGTACGTATAAAAATTCATACTGTCCGCGATGTGTTACAAATGACGTATGTATATCGTTGGCTTGAATATTCTATGGGCACATGGAAGAAACCGTTTCGTAGGTCAAGCGTCGTATATATCTTTGCTTCCTGTAGTCTTTGTAATACGTCATCGATCACAACCATGGGAAAGTTATCCCGTATAATTTTTTCATTTAGTCGACGATAGTCGCAGCACAATCGTTTAGTGCCGTCCTTTTTTGTGACCAGAACAACCGGTGAGGAATACTCTGAATGGCTTTGTTTCACAATGCCTTCCTGGAGCCATTCCATGACTTGTTTGTCAACTGCTTGCTGGTCTGAGATTGACATTCTACGAGGGCGGTGATAAACTGGTATTTCGCCCTTCAGCACAATTTTCATCTTTACTGGAAATTTTTTAGGTTTTGTTGGTTTATAATTTTCTACCATATCTACAATTTTCCCCCTTACGTGTCTCTCTAAATGCTGTAATTCGAAATCGTTACCGTCCATTGCCACGCATATTTTATTAAACTGTTCTAAAATTTCTTCAACCTCTTCCTTACAAGTATTTTCATTCTCATTAACAATCGTCAAAACTTCAGGTAGCGAAGACTTTAATGAGAACTTTGCCCCTTCAGTGTTTATCGAAACATCAACGTATTCGAGTATATCATTTCCTAATACCGCCGAGTATAAGATATCTCTTTCATGTGTTATATGGAATTTAATGGGTACTACGACACCATCTAAGTCAACTTCGGCATCAAAGGCTCCTATCGTTTCAATTTCCTTCCCGCCTATTCCTAGCATTCTCCTTCTCTCCGCGCTTACTGTAACGTCCCTCATCATCATGAGAGAGTCGTACCGTATACAGCTTATGTCGCTACCAGTATCTACAAGTGCTGACACTTCGTACCCGAGTATGTTTAAATCCTTAAATACTCTAGTCGACTGTGTCGACGCTTTTCGTAAATTCAGTTTATCCTCTTGCGAAAGTGTGTGCATCGCACTTTTGTCTTTTACCTCTTCTCTCCTTACCTGAGAATATCCACAGTTAAACGATTTGTGACCTACTTTCTTGCATTTGAAGCATGTGGGCTGTGTTTTAATACATTCCTTCATTGTGTGACCTTGGCTTCCGCACTTGTAACAAACGATATTGTTTTTCGACCCTTCTTTCTTAACGTTTGCTTGAAATTCTTGTTTCCATCTGCTAAAAGTATTTGGCCGCGATGGTTTAGTTACCTTTTCGTAGACCTTTAGTTTTGCCTTCAAATCTTCTATTGATGATGCCTGATAGAGAATGGTTTTATTTATTCTGCTATCTGGAATGCCCTCAGTAAAATATTGGATCAAGCTATCGTCATCCAGTGCAATCGGCGATGCTATTTCTAGCAGACTATACAAATACTCCCTAAAGCTTTCGTTCGGGTGTTTTCTCCTATTCTTAAGCATTCGGTGAATCTCAATAGCTGAGTGACTGACCCCGAATTCCTTTTCCAACTCGCTCTTCAACGAATTCCAGTCTCTGATTCTACTTTGACTTCTACAAAAAATTTTAGCAGCGCCTGAAAGCAACTGGCGGGCATATATATATTTCTGCAGATTGTTCCAACCTACTGTCACTGCACAATCCTCAAAATCGTTCAGCCATTGTCTAATGGAGGGTTGTCCTTCCCCGGAAAATTTTGCCAATGTGTCCGCGATATCCCTTAAAGTGAAGGTAGAAGGACCCGAATATTCATCATCCGACGACTCCCGACTAACAGAAGCAACCTCCCTGTACTCTGGGTTTGGCTTACTAGTGCTCTGTCCCGTATTATAATGTGTTATTACCCTTTCCTGCAAAATAAGTTTCGGTCCCTCTGCGTCCAACCCTAGCTCCTGACATTTTGTTTTTAATTCCTCAACGTTCAAACCTAAAATCTGTAATAAGTCCATTACGAATATGTTGGCCAACCGTTTGATATAAAAATGCGAAAAAGTTTCAAAATATTTAAAGTTTAATTTTGAAATTTACTTTGTGAATAAATAACACTATTGAAATGTGTTTTTATTTGAAAATAATTCCTTACTTCACAGATATTTTATCCTGCTGAACTTTAGGCTTTTATCTCATGTATTTGATTATATTAGCTTTTATAATGTAGCTGAAAATAAAATTAAGTGACCTGATTTTAACTTTTTGTCAAATTCCGAATATGTCGAAATTTAAAATTCAGCGATTCATGAATAAGGTAACCATTTCCGAATTTATGTTTTTGTTTAATTATTATGTTAACCAATCAACAACGTTTAAGTAATCTTTTAATGTTCCAAAATTTTCAAGATGCAAAACCAGAAATCGCTTAAATATTTTTGACGAAATATTTTTTTTTACACTTTGATTTCTATTATATACTTAAACATAGAATACTTAAATGATTGTTTAATATTTCCAAATCATCAAAAGTAATAAATCAGAAATTTCAATCTTTTTTTCAACTCCGATCCCTGATTTTATACTTTTGCATCCACTTTAATCAGATACAATTGTTGTTTTGTTTTTAGTAAAACACATTTACATGAATATGTAGATACAATTGTAATTTTATAAATTTGTTCACTCGAACATTTTCTCTTATGCTTCGCGAAATGATCAACCCTTTTTTACTACAAGCAAATAATCTTTTGCTAATTACGCAACTAAGAGAGTATATTCTCTTATAAACAACCGAACTACTCAAGAGAAAATATTTGATTGAAACCCTTTAGCTTAATTGCTATTCCTTCTCTTTTTTTTTTTTTCCGATTTTCGTAACAATGTTTGCTTACAACCTTTTCAATTGTAAAATTTCTTTATACATTTCAAACACACTACTTCTACTTATCTATTTAAAGTTAACTTTTATCTCTGCTTCTTTCCCTCAGTTGATGTTAGCTCCAAGACATTCGCTGCTTCCCATTCTTCTGCTCATTTTGGCTGTTTCTTCGCACCTTAGTTTCTGCTTTTAATTTCGGCTTTTAATTCTTTTCTTTCTTATTTATTGTGCTTTTGTTTTAACTGAACACTTTGAAGAGTTTTCCACTGTTTATTAGCTGTATGTTCTTTTGTTATTCGATTTATTTTTGCTGTTTGTTGACATTATGTTTCTTATGTAAAGAGTTTACATGCACGCTTTCTGTTAAATTCTCTATCTGTCTTTTGGCAAGAGAAACACTAACATACATACTTCAAGCTTTTAGTTGTTACTCTTCTGTTTTCCTTTTTATAAGTTTTACGTGTGAGAGTTTTTTCACTATACACAATTTTGGTGGTGGGTTTTTGTTTTTAGATCGGTCCGTTATTTTCTCTATATTAAGTTGCTTTGGTTTTACTTTTGGTTCTTTCTGTTGTACTGAAGTTGCAAAAATTAAGTAGGTACAGTCTATACAAAACATTCGTGATTTTAGTTTTCACTTTTGATTTTTCATACATATGTACTATTATTTCTATGTATATTGAACAATTTTTCTAATTTAGACTTTTAATAATCAGTACTTTCATCCTATTATCACCAATTTAGCATAATTTTTTCTTTATGTTTTTCGAATGGCACAGTTTCTTTTTATAATTTTGTTTGCAGGTGTTTTTTTTTCATTATTGTGTAGGTTTTCCACACGGCAACCACTTTTCACAGTTAAAATTTTATTGTTTTTGTGGTTCGGTTTTCATTTGGTGAATAACCGTTATAACAGTTAATATGTTAAATTTTTATTTAAAAAAACAATGCACAACGTTTTGAAATTGCCACACCACGCACAAAATGTATTAATTTCCTTAACTTTTGGTTTTTTTTCTTAAACATAACCTTTACAAAAAAAGATTTAGTTCCTCGTTTTCCTTATAGACGAGCCCCCATGTGTGGTTTTTCTGACGAGTGGAAGTACTATTCGGACACGATCAGTTTATTATTAATTCAATATTTATTCATTTAATTTAGATTAGTCTTAAGATAGCTTAGTTTAATCTAGTTTTAAGTATTCATATTTTTATGTATAATTCAATTCACTTTATTCAGTTCACCGAATTATCATGAAGCCAATCGCGAAATTTGGTTTTCCATACTTGTTTGGCTTTTGTGCTTTATTATTTGTTCTCACGTTAATTCGCTCTGGTTTGATGACCGTCTACCTTCAACACTCGTAACCCACTCCCTGTTGTCTTTCTATTTTGTAACCTATACCCTTGTCTGTGAAGTTTAGTACTCGTTGGTTTGTACTGTGTTTATGTTTGAGTGTGTATTAGTGTATTTCTTATTGTTCTGTCTTCTTTTATTGTTTAGCCCTTCAGAGTCTGTGTGGGTCGTCTAGGACGCGATCCCACATATATATATATATAATATATAATATAATACTAAATTTAAAATTAAACAAGTAGGAGTGTAGTATATTCGGCTGGGCCGAATCTAAAATACCCTTCACGATAGTCACGAATATGTATAGTATATTAAAAATGTGACCTAAATATGCTCGGTTATATATGAACCGATATCGGATTTTTCTATTTTCTGTATTTTAGTAACCTTCTTTTATAACAAGAATTGCTTTCCAGCAAAAAAAAAAAAAATTTTTAATGGAAAAATCGGTTCAGGCTATATCTCGGGTATATATGGACCGATATCGAAAATTTTAATTTTCCATATTTATATAACCTTATATCATTACCAGAACTGCTTTTGAGCACAACAAATTGTTTAAGTTCGCTTACGCGATATTTTCATGAAAAACCCGATTTAGGCTATATCTCGGGTATATATGGACCGATATCAGAAATTTTAATTTTCTCTATTTTCGTAACCTTCTTTTATAACAAGAACCGCTTTTCAGTAAAAAAAAAAATGTTATTGGAAAAATCGGTTCAGGCTATATCTCGAGTATATATGGACCGATATCGGAAATTTTCATTTTCCATATTTATATAACCTTATTTTATTACCAGAACTGCTTTAAGGTGAAAAAAGTTGTTTAAGTTCGCTTACGCGGCATTTTCATGAAAACCAAGGTTAAGGCTATATCTCTGGTATATATGGACCGATATCGGAAATTTTCATTTTGCATATTTATATAACCTCATCTTATTACCAGAACTGTTTTAAGCAAAAAAAAAGTTGTTTAAGTTCGCTTACGCGACATTTTCATGAAAAACCCGGTTTGCGCTATATCTCGGGTATATATGGACCGATATCGGAAATTTTCATTTTTCATACCTATATAACCTTATTTCACTACCAGAACTGCTTTAAGGTGAAAAAAGTTGTTTAAGTTCGCTTACGCGACATTTTCATGAAAAACCCGGTTTGGGCTATATCTCGGGTATATATGGACCGATATCGGAAATTTTAATTTTCCATATTTATATAACCTTATTTAATTACCAGAACTGCTTTAAGGCGAAAAAATTGTTTAAGTTCGCTTACGCGGCATTTTCATGAAAACCCCGGTTTAGGCTATATCTCGGGTATATATGGACCGATATCGGAAATTTTTATCTTCCATATTTATATAAACTGATCTTATTACCAGAACTGTTTTTAATAAAAAAAAAGTTGTTAAAGTTCGCTTACGCGACATTTTCATGCAAAACCCGGTTTGGGCTATATCTCGGGTATACATAGACCGATATCGAAAATTTTCATTTTCCATACTTATACAACCTTATTTTATTACCAAAACTACTTTTAAGCAAAAAAAGTTGTTTAAGTTCGCTTACGCGGCAATTTCATGAAAATCCCGTTCCAGGCTATATCTGCGGTATATATGAACCGATATCGGAAATTTTCATTTTTCATATTTATATAACCTTATTTTGATACCAGAACCGCTTTTAAGCAAAAAAAAATGTTTAATTTCGGTGACGCGGCATTTTCATGAAAAACCCGTTCTAGGCTATATCTCGGGTATATATGGACCGATATCGGAAATTTTCATTTTTCATATATATGTAACCTAATTTTATTACCAGAACTGCTTTTGAGCACAAAAAAGTTGTTTAAGTTCGCTTACGCGGCATTTTCATGAAAAACCCGGTTTGGGCTATATCTCGGGTATATATGGACCGATATCGAAAATTTTCATTTTTCATATTTATATGACCCTATTTCATTACCAGAACTGCTTTTGAGCACAAAAAAGTTGTTTAAGTTCGCTTACGCGACATTTTCATGAAAACCCCGATTTGGGCTATATCTCGGGTATATATGGACCGATATCGAACATTTTCATTTTTCATATATATATGACCCTATTTCATTACCAGAACTGCTTTTGAGCACAAAAAAGTTGTTTAAGTTCGCTTACGCGACATTTTCATGAAAAACCCGGTCTAGGCTATATCTCGGGTATATATGGACCGATATCGGAAATTTTCATTTTCCATATTTATGTAACCTAATTTCATTACCAGAACTGCTTTTGAGCACAAAAAAATTGTTTAAGTTCGCTTACGCGGCATTTTCATGAAAACCCCGGTCTAGGCTATATCTCGGGTATATATGGACCGATATCGAAAATGTTCATTTTTCATATTTATATGACCCTATTTTATTACCAGAACTGCTTTTGAGCACAAGAAAGTTGTTTAAGTTCGCTTACGCGACATTTTCATGAAAAACCCGGATTGGGCTATATCTCGGGTATATATGGACCGATATCGGAAATTTTCATTTTCCATATTTATGTAACCTAATTTTATTACCAGAACTGCTTTTGAGCAAAAAAAAGTTATTTAGCTTCGCCTATGCGACATTTTCATTAAAAATCCGATTTGGGCTATATCTCGGGTATATATGGACCGATATCTGAAAAAAAATTTTTTGCCTTTTAGTCACCATGCTTAATAAGTGTGTGAAGTTTGAAGCAAAACGAACAACTTTTGTTTTCAAAAATTTTCATACAAAACTGCAAAAAAAAATGGCTTTTTTCGGAATTTTGAATATATCTCAGCTATACGTGGACCGATATTACTGAATTTCAATAGCAAACCCATGAATCGATGGGGTAAAAGAATGGTGAAAGAAAAAAGTTTCTAAGTCTTATGGTTTTCTCAGAAACGGTATTTCAACAGCGGACATCGCTTAATCGACTTTTCCATTAATTCTGATTCAGAATATATATACTTTATAGGGTCGCAAAAAAAAAACTGTAGAAATTACAAACGGAATCACAAACTTATATATACCCTTAACATTTTTGTGAAGGGTATAAAAAAATGTGATTCTTAAGTCCGGCCAATGCTAGACAAAAATTTTTATTATGCGGGAGCTATTTCGGCAAAATCACCTATTGAGCAATCTGATGGTGGCAGCGGTATCCCTTCTTTTAAGCCGAGTGTGGCCGCCAAAATTAAGTATATTGCGCCCAAGAGGGTTTGGGTGAAGTTCCAGTTTACTGACATACCTTGTCGCGTACTTAGAAAACTCCTCATTTACCAGCGGAACACTCAGATCTTTATGAATTCGTGAATTTTTTACATACCATGGAGCTGCATTAATCGTTCGTAGAATTTTGTTTTGTCGCCTTTGGATTTTTTCAATGTTTGACGCTGAGGCGGTGCCCCATAACTGAATTCCGTAGCACCATATAGGCTTTAGTATTGCGTTATATAACAAAAGTTTGCAATCTAATTTCAGTGTCGAATTTCTGCCCATAAGCCAATTTAGCTGCGCTGCTTTTAGTTTTAACTGAGTGAACTTTGCTTCAATGTGAGACTTCCACGTTAGCCTACGGTCCAGGTGAATACCAAGGTACTTGACTTCGTTGTGCTGCGGAATAGGTGAGTTGTTAATTTGGATAGGCGGACATGTTTGCCTACACAGTGTGAATGTAACATGAGTACATTTCTGTTCATTAACTTTGATTTTCCAAAGTTTTAGCCATTTCTCTAATATTGAAGTATATTCCTGTAAATTTCGTGATGCTAATTGGTGGTTTTCATGAACACTCAAAAACGCTGTGTCATCTGCAAAGGTAGAAGTGTGGATTCCGGATGTCGTTGGCATGTCAGAGGCGTAAATCAAATATAAAGTAGGCCCCAGTATGCTGCCTTGGGGAACTCCTGCCTTGATTGGCTGAGTTGGGCTTATAAAGTCGCCTTCTTTGATAACAAACTTCCGCCCGTATAAGTAGCTTTCCAGAAGCTTGTGTGTATTTGCAGGCAAGTTTAGCTTTAATTTGTGCATCAAGCCGTCGTGCCACACTTTATCAAACGCTTGAGAAATATCAATGAAAAGAGCTGAGCAGTACTTCTTCGCCGCAAAGGTTTGTCTTATGACATTGACTAGTCTGTGCGTTTGTTTTATGGTGCTATGTTTAGCCCGAAAGCCAAATTGATGATCAGGGATGCATCCCACATTGTTCAATATTGGACTCAACTTCACCATTAACAATTTTTCGAATAGTTTTGAAATTGTTGGTAAAAGACTTATTGGTCTATATGATTCTACCTTAGTCAGATCCTTCCCTGGCTTGGGTATCATAGTAATCATTGAGACCTTCCACTCTGCAGGATAATACTCAAGGCGTAAAATAGCGTTAAAAATAAAAAGTAGAACTCTTCTAGCTACACGAGGTAACTGTTCAAGCATTTTACCAGTAATTTGATCAATGCCTGGAGCTTTCCTGGGGTTTGTATTACCGATAACGTTTTCGACATCTTGAAAATTAAATCTCAAAGACACAGGAGGTCTAACAACATATGGTGGTAATTCCGCTGTATTATTCTCTGAATCATTTGTGATAAAAACTTTTCGCAAATGATCGACATACAACATTCCCTTTTCAGAATCGCTTCTTGCCCAGTCGCCAGTTGAATTTCGCAAAGGTGGCTTACCTATTACGGGTCTTTTTAAACCTTTTGTCGCTTTCCACAAGGAATAATCAGATTGAGGGGTACCATCAAGGCTTTCCAAATATGTTTTAAGGGAAGCCATTCTATGGACTTCAAGCAGATTTCTTAGCTGAGTTATGCATTCCCGTAGCCTAGTTTTAAGCTGGGGCGACCTGCGAAGTTGCCACTCTCTTCTGACTCTTCTTTTTTCTGATAGAAGTTGCTCAATTTCAGATGAATAAGTTCTATTGCTCTCATTTCTAGGTCTTAAATGACTAGTGGTAGCATGCTGTACGGCCAGTTTGAGGTTTTCAGAAAAATTGTTAATTGACACATCAATATCCTCAGGGGTTCTCAAGGCGATATTTTCAGTACAATGTGTGCTCAAAAATTTTTTGTATTTTAACCAATTAACTCTATTGACAGTCAACGGTGAGCCAATCTCTTGGGGGAACGAAACAGAGATTATAGTGGGAGAGTGATCTGATGACACATCTAATGAAGGCTCCACTTGCATCCACTCTAAAGGAAAATTTTTCGCAACTCCAAAATCTATACCATCTGCGATCTTTTGTCGTCTGGGATCTTTCGTCGGTCTGTCGGCCAGTAAGTGGGGTGTCCGCTTGAAACCACATCTAAGCCCATTTTGGAAACGGTGTCAAAAAGCACACGGCCATTCGAGGTAATTAAACGAGATCCCCAAAAAGTGTGTTTAGCGTTATAGTCGCCAGCCGCTAAAAATCGAGGACCAAGTGATTTGAAAAAATTTGAATATTGGCTTTCTGTTATTGAAAATCGTGGCGGTGAGTAAATCGAGGATATAACAATTTTTTCATGAAAATAATCAAGGCATATATTTGTAGCTTGGAGATATTCCTCACGTGTCCCGTTCATTAGATAGTGCTTAATTCTGGTCTTTATCAAAATTGCCAAACCGCCGCAAGATCTTCCGAGGGGATCTTTTGTTTCATATAATGTGTAACCATTAATTTTGAAAAAAACTGTTGGTTGTCAAATGAGTTTCAGCAATCAACATTATATCGATTTGCTTTTCCTTAAGGAAGTGCTCAAGTTCATTTTTGTGATGGCGGATGCCGTTTGCGTTGCAGAAACATATTTTTAACCAATTCATTTGTTTAAAATTGCCTGTAAAATAGTGGATTGCATTTTTAGCATTTCCTGCATCATGTTTGTCATAGAAACGGTAAAAGTGTTTATGGACTGAACAAGAGTCTGCAGAGTTGCCTCAAGATTGCTAAAATTTGGATCGGATTTTGGAGGCTTGGGCTCCTGATCCTAGTTTGGTTTATCGGATTTTACCACATTTGCATAAGAAATTTGTTTGGGGTTTTGCAAGTTTACATGGCTGGTTGACTGGCGTACCTGGGGAAAATTGTTTGTAGAAGTGGTGTTTGACTGCTGGGGTGGCATATTTGAAATTGGTGACCTATTTGTCATTGACCTCTTGAAGTGAGTGTAGACAGGGCAACCCCTGTAGTTTGCAGTATGGTTACCTCCACAGTTACTGCATTTCTTAACGCTCGCGTCAGTCTTAGGTTTTTTGCATTGTGATGTACCGTGAAGTTCACCACACACAACGCAAACTGCGGGCAGCTTACAATAGGCCTTAGTATGGCCAAATTCTTGGCAGTTAAGGCATTTAACGGGTCCTAAACGCTTATGAGGCTCCTCAACGGTAACCTTACGATGCAAAAGATACTTGAGGTTATAAATGGGATGCACTTCATTCTTTTTTAAGGCAACATCTCTAGGTTCCAGTTCAACCCTAAACATGGGTTGAGGAATTTTTTCACGGTTTCTAATATTAACCACATTTTTAATTTTGAAGCCATTGTCTTCTAGTCCGGTTTTGACCCCATTCGTGTCAACAAAAGGGTCAATCCCTTTTATAACGACCTGAATACCTTTGGCACTTTTAAGCTGATATGTGTAAAATGATCGCTTCTCCTTCTCTAGAACGTCAGACAACTTTCGGTATTCATTTTCACTGTTTACCTGGATTTTCGTTTCATTGATGCCGCCGTGCTTAACCGATGTTACGTTAAAAGTGTCTTTGCCGATTGCCGCAATAAGTTGTTTTACCAGCTCACTAGAGGTAGGCTCTCGCAAATATATTGGTGGCGGCTTAAAGGTTTTTTTAGAAATTATTGGCTCATCTGTTTGCAGTATAGCAAACCTATTGCTATCGGTTGCCGAAGTCCTATTATCGTCTTTAGAAAATTTCGGTTGAGATGATATTTGAGCTGATTTGGGGCTTCGCTGCCTTTTAACCACGGTTATGTACCTGTCCATGCCTACTTGGATTTTTGGCTTATCATCAACAATTAAACTAGAAGATGTTTTTTCTTCAGTTGTAACAACAATATTTGGCGAACACGATCGCGGGCGTTTCCTATCTCTTAGAGACAGGAAATTTTCCAATGATTTTTCCACCGATTCTTCTTCAGAAATCCAAAGGTTTTTTCTACCGGAGCTAAGCTCTTTTTCAGAATTACATCTGATAGGTACACTCATGCAATTAATTGTTTCTATTTTTTATTTACAATTTAAAATGGTATTTAAACAAAATGTCACAAAGTTTTACTTTTAAACAAAAACACTCTGTTCACCTATTACGGTTTTTACTTACTCCCGTTTTATTTTTATTTTTTTTTTTTACTTTGCGATCAAAAAACAAACACGTCCGTTCACTATCGAAGCTAAACACCGATATATATATATATATATATATATATATATATATATATATATATATATATATATATATATATATATATATATATATATATATATATATATATATATATATATATATATATATATATATATATATATATATATATATATATATATATATATATATATATATATATATATATATATATATATATATATATATATATGTAAAATGTGAGAACTTAAAATCAAATAACAGTTTCACAATATTCCAAATTAAAGATTTATTGAAGATAAGAATTCACATTAAAACGAGAAAATAAAATAAAACAAGTAAGAGTGTAGTATATTCGGCTGGGCCGAATCTAAAATACCCTTCACGATAGTCACGAATATGTATAGTATATTAAAAATGTGACCTAAATATGCTCGGTTATATATGAACCGATATCGGATTTTTCTATTTTCTGTATTTTAGTAACCTTCTTTTATAACGAGAATTGCTTTCCAGCAAAAAAAAAAAATTTTTAATGGAAAAATCGGTTCAGGCTATATCTCGGGTATATATGGACCGATATCGAAAATTTTAATTTTCCATATTTATATAACCTTATATCATTACCAGAACTGCTTTTGAGCACAACAAATTGTTTAAGTTCGCTTACGCGATGTTTTCATGAAAAACCCGATTTAGGCTATATCTCGGGTATATATGGACCGATATCAGAAATTTTAATTTTCTCTATTTTCGTAACCTTCTTTTATAACAAGAACCGCTTTTCAGTAAAAAAAAAATGTTATTGGAAAAATCGGTTCAGGCTATATCTCGAGTATATATGGACCGATATCGGATTTTTTCTTTTTCCATATTTATATAACCTTATTTTATTACCAGAACTGCTTTAAGGTGAAAAAAGTTGTTTAAGTTCGCTTACGCGGCATTTTCATGAAAACCACGGTTAAGGCTATATCTCTGGTATATATGGACCGATATCGGAAATTTTCATTTTCCATATTTATATAACCTCATCTTATTACCAGAACTGTTTTAAGCAAAAAAAAGTTGTTTAAGTTCGCTTACGCGACATTTTCATGAAAAACCCGGTTTGCGCTATATCTCGGGTATATATGGACCGATATCGGAAATTTTCATTTTTCATACCTATATAACCTTATTTCATTACCAGAACTGCTTTAAGGTGAAAAAAGTTGTTTAAGTTCGCTTACGCGACATTTTCATGAAAAACCCGGTTTGGGCTATATCTCGGGTATATATGGACCGATATCGGAAATTTTAATTTTCCATATTTATATAACCTTATTTAATTACCAGAACTGCTTTAAGGCGAAAAAATTGTTTAAGTTCGCTTACGCGGCATTTTCATGAAAACCCCGGTTTAGGCTATATCTCGGGTATATATGGACCGATATCGGAAATTTTTATCTTCCATATTTATATAAACTGATCTTATTACCAGAACTCTTTTTAATAAAAAAAAAGTTGTTAAAGTTCGCTTACGCGACATTTTCATGAAAAACCCGGTTTGGGCTATATCTCGGGTATATATAGACCGATATCGAAAATTTTCATTTTCCATACTTATACAACCTTATTTTATTACCAGAACTACTTTTAAGCAAAAAAAGTTGTTTAAGTTCGCTTACGCGGCAATTTCATGAAAATCCCGTTCCAGGCTATATCTGCGGTATATATGAACCGATATCGGAAATTTTCATTTTTCATATTTATATAACCTTATTTTGTTACCAGAACCGCTTTTGAGCACAAAAAAGTTGTTTAAGTTCGCTTACGCGACATTTTCATGAAAACCCCGATTTGGGCTATATCTCGGGTATATATGGACCGATATCGAACATTTTCATTTTTCATATATATATGACCCTATTTCATTACCAGAACTGCTTTTGAGCACAAAAAAGTTGTTTAAGTTCGCTTACGCGACATTTTCATGAAAAACCCGGTCTAGGCTATATCTCGGGTATATATGGACCGATATCGGAAATTTTCATTTTCCATATTTATGTAACCTAATTTCATTACCAGAACTGCTTTTGAGCACAAAAATATTGTTTAAGTTCGCTTACGCGGCATTTTCATGAAAACCCCGGTCTAGGCTATATCTCGGGTATATATGGACCGATATCGAAAATGTTCTTTTTTCATATTTATATGACCCTATTTTATTACCAGAACTGCTTTTGAGCACAAAAAAGTTGTTTAAGTTCGCTTACGCGACATTTTCATGAAAAACCCGGATTGGGCTATATCTCGGGTATATATGGACCGATATCGGAAATTTTCATTTTCCATATTTATGTAACCTAATTTTATTACCAGAACTGCTTTTGAGCAAAAAAAAGTTATTTAGCTTCGCCTATGCGACATTTTCATTAAAAATCCGATTTGGGCTATATCTCGGGTATATATGGACCGATATCTGAAAAAAAAATTTTTTTGCCTTTTAGTCACCATGCTTAATAAGTGTGTGAAGTTTGAAGCAAAACGAACAACTTTTGTTTGCAAAAATTTTCATACAAAACTGCAAAAAAAATGGCTTTTTTCGGAATTTTGAATATATCTCAGCTATACGTGGACCGATATTACTGAATTTCAATAGCAAACCCATGAATCGATGGGGTAAAAGAATGGTGAAAGAAAAAAGTTTCTAAGTCTTATGGGTTTCTCAGAAACGGTATTTCAACAGCGGACAGACGGACATCGCTTAATCGACTTTTCCATTAATTCTGAATCAGAATATATAGGGTCGCAAAAAAAAAACTGTAGAAATTACAAACGGAATCACAAACTTATATATACCCTTAACATTTTTGTGAAGGGTATAAAAATTAGAAAAAGAAAATCACACGACTTTTTATAATAGTTTTAACAACTTTGATGTAGTTCAACTTTAAAAAAATTAACTTGTAATAGAGTTTACTCTAGGCAACTTAACAGCTTGATAGCAACTTCATGAATGTTCTAGAAAAGAAAAATAAACTACTCTTGAATATAATAATTTCAACAACATTGCCAATATAAAAGAACTTAAAATAAATAAGATGGATCAACTGACTGTAATCCTTAACCCTTGTTTACTCTTTCACACTCGGCCATCCGACTCATCATCTGCCTCAGATGATACTAAATCGTCTTCATTCGCATTTGCATACCGCCATTGTTGTACTGTAACAAATTATACTTTAATATTCCTAAATGTATTTAATTCTAGAGCCCTTTGAAATTTATGTTGAAAAATAATTATATTTTTTTCCTTTGTGAACATTGTGTGTCTTTATTAATATTTCAAATAAAATAGTTGCCCTTCATTTTTCAATAGGTTATGGGCCTTACATATAATTGAAATTTTGGTTTTGAAGGTGTAATTGAGATTATAAATAAAGATGTCCACTACAAACTCAGTATACCAAATCGAAAAGCTAGTAGGATCTGAAAACTGGTCGACGTGGTCTTTTGCAATTAAGACACAATTTCAGTTGGAGGGTTTGTGGGACTGTGTTGAAAGAGGGAATGAGGATGCTGCTAAAGAAACACAAGCAAGATGCCGTTTAATCCTTTCATTGGACAAGAATTTATATGTGTACGTGCAAGGAGTTGACAAAGCTAAAGATGTGTACAATAAACTCAAAAGCTTATTTCAAGATTCTGGGTTAGATAGGCGTATTGGGTTATTGCGGAAGCTGTGTTCAATACAGATGGTTGAGTGTGATTCCGTGGAACATTATGTTTCAGAAGTGGTGTCAACTGCACAAAAGCTAAGCGGAATTGGTTTCAATGTGTCTGATGAATGGGTCGCATCGATTTTATTGAAAGGTTTGCCAGTGGAATATAATCCTATGATTATGGGTATGGAAAGCTCTGGTAAAGCTTTAACTGCAGATGCTGTCAAGTCCAAATTACTTCAAGATATTAAATATGAGCCGAAAGTTATAAATTCAGCAATGGTTATTAAAACGCAATTTAAGAAGAAGGACATTAAAAATATTAAATGTTTTCGTTGTAAAAAATTTGGGCATTACGCGACAAAATGTCCTAATAGCGAAAACAGAAATAAACACCAATCGATGTTTGCTGCTTACATCGCCAAAGGTTTGAATAAAGAAGACTGGTATTTTGACAGTGGAGCATCAGCACACATGGTGCAGTCAAAATCTTTATTTACAAGTTTTCAGGAATATAATGGCGAAATATATATAGCGGATAGCAAAACCCTAAAAGCTGTGGGAAAAGGAACTGTAGACATTGTAGTTTCAAATCCAAGAGGCAGTCAGCAGATATCTATACATAATGTGTTGTATGTTCCAGAACTGGGTGCAAATTTGTTATCTATAAGTGAGATAATAAGAAAGGGAAAAAAGGTTATATTTAACAAAAGTGGCTGCAATGTTCTTGATGGAAATAATGAATTAGTCGCTTCTGGAAAATTAGTTGATGGGATGTATAAGCTATGTACTTCTACTAATTATTCTGTTTATCTAGCGAGCTATTGTACAAATTTCGAGACCTGGCATCGGCGTTTGGGGCACCTTAATCAACAGTCCATGGAAAAAATGGTTTCAGCTGGCCTAGTTAAATTTGAAAATCCTGTTGCACTAAACTGTATTGCATGTGCTCAAGGAAAACATGCAAAGTCAAAGTTTCCTAAAGAAGGTTCAAGAGCAGAAAGTATTTTGGAACTAGTGCATACTGATTTATGTGGACCTATGGAAGTCAAGTCAAATGGTGGAAATCTGTATATGCTAACGTTTATAGATGATTTTAGCAGAAAAGTGTTCACTTATTTTATTAAAAATAAAAGTATGGTTTTTGACACATTTGTTAGCTTCAAAATGCTAGTAGAAAATCAAACTGGAAAAAAACTTAAATGCATACGTTCAGATAATGGAGGTGAGTTTCTAAATAATCGTATGTCAGATTTCCTGAGAAAATGTGGAATAGTACATCAAACATCTGTTGCCTATAATCCGCAGCAAAATGGTGTTGCAGAGCGGATGAACAGATCACTGGTAGAAAAGGCACGCTGTATGTTGTACGATGCAAAACTTCCTAAAAGTTTTTGGAGTGAGGCAGTCAATACAGCTTCATATTTAATTAATCGTATTCCACATAGAATTCTTCAGAAGTGTCCTGATGAGGTATGGTATGGCAAAATCCCAAGACTCGATCACTTACGAATCTTTGGTTGTTGCGCAATGGTACATGTTCCACATCAGAAAAGAAAGAAGTTTGATGCAAAATCTCAGAAAATGATTTTTATTGGTTATTGTAATGAATCGAAGGGATATCGATTATACGATTCAATAAAAAAGAAAGTTGTGAGTCGAGACGTTATTTTTTTCGAAGACGAAAGTGGGTTTTTAAATAACGCTAAGCAAATTGAAGAATATCGGTTTACAGTTTCGCCTTGGCATAGAAGTGGAACTGAAGTGCAAGAAGCCTCTAACAATGTTAATAATGAAGAAGAAGATGATTCGTTGTTATTCACTTCGTTCGCAGAAGATGACAATGAAGTAGGGGAAATGTTAACAAGTGAAGTTGTTCAGAACTCAGAATGTGAACCAGTAGTTCCTTTATTAAGACGCAGTGAAAGGATAGCTCAGAAGACTAATATTGGCTTTATTGCATCGAATTGTGTAGACGAAGATGATCCTTTAACTTACGAACAAGCTTTAAGTAGTCCAAATAGTGAAAAATGGGTGGAAGCAATTAACAATGAAATAAGTTCATTGGTAACCAACAATACTTGGACAGAAGTTAGTTCGAAAACGTGCAAAAACGCAATAAAAACAAAGTGGGTTTTCAAGACTAAAGATGAAGCCGATGGTTCAATCAGATACAAGGCACGTTTGGTAGTAAAAGGGTATACTCAGAAGAAAGGTATAGATTATGAAGAAACGTATTCTCCTGTAATTCGTTATACATCACTCAGAATGTTGATAGCATTAGCAGCTAGGTATGGTTTGAAAATTGAACAGATGGATGCAATAACAGCTTTCTTGCAAGGAGATTTAAAAGAAGATATTTACATTCATCAGCCAGAGGGTGTAGATAGTTCACGTAAGAACTTGTTTTTTAAACTTAACAAAGCTTTATATGGACTGAAGCAGGCAAGTTTGGTATGGAACAATAAATTGGATAAAATTTTACAGAATATCGGTTTTCAAAAGTCCAAAGTAGATCCATGTGTTTACTATAATATATCGAAAGATATGCGTACATATTTGGCAATTTACGTTGACGATATGCTTATGTTTAGCAATGATGTTGATTTCAGTGAAGCCGTTAAAAAAAGATTAAGCGAAAAATTACATATCAAGCTACTTGGAGAAGCTAAGAAATGTTTAAACATTAGAATTAGCAAAGATGAAAATAAAATTTATCTAGATCAAGAAGAATATGTCGAAAAAATATTACAAAAATATAATATGGCAGAATGCAATCCTGTTCAATTACCTATGGATCCGAATCAAAAGCTTGAAAAGGAAGAAAAAGAAAACATTAATGGTAGTTATCCTTATCAACAAGTAATTGGAAGTCTTATTTTTTTAATGCAGTGTACAAGACCTGATATTTGTTATGCGGTCAGTTTTTTAAGTCGTTTTAACAATAATCCAAACCAGGAACATTGGAACGCTCTAAAAAGGGTCCTTCGATATTTGAAAGGTACAAAACATATGAAACTTTGTTTTAGTAAACAAGGTAACGATGAAATAATAGCGTATTCAGATGCCGATTGGGCTAATGATATAGATGACCGAAGGTCAACTTCTGGGTATGTTGTCATCCTACAATCTGGTGCTATATCATGGAGCAGTAAAAAACAGCAAACTGTGGCGTTGTCTTCCACAGAGGCGGAGTATATGGCGATGTCAGCGGTTACTCAAGAAAGTTTATATTTAAGAGAACTATTTAATGAGATTTTACCAGACAGTCAACATAAACCAGTTCTTATATATTGTGATAATAGAAGTGCAATAGCTTTATCATCTAATAATATTTACCGTGCTCGGTCTAAACATATTGATGTACGCCATCATTTCATAAGGGAAAAAAGGGATGCAAATTTGATTGTTTTTTCGCCAATTGGAACTAGTGAGATGGTTGCAGATTGTCTAACAAAAGCAGTTACCTTACCAAAAAATAAATTTTGTTTCGAAAATATGGGCTTAAATATTGTAAAGTAAATTTGAGTAGGGGTGTTGTACTGTAACAAATTATACTTTAATATTCCTAAATGTATTTAATTCTAGAGCCCTTTGAAATTTATGTTGAAAAATAATTATATTTTTTTCCTTTGTGAACATTGTGTGTCTTTATTAATATTTCAAATAAAATAGTTGCCCTTCATTTTTCAATAGCCATAACTTCATGTGATCACAACTTGTACTAGTTCGGTTAGCGCCTTCAAAATCACCAACTTTGCTTACATCATATCGCCCATTTCTCTTTACTTTAATAATTTTATAAGGACCAATATATTCGCTGGCTAATTTTTTACCAGCCACGAACTGAGTGCGTTTAATCGCCACCAAGTCGCCTTCAACATAACCGCTCTCCCCTTTACGCCTCTTGTCAAATTGATATTTGTACGACTGCTGTGCCTTTTCTATTTGTTGCTTAACTTTTTGTCGGATCTGTTGTCTTTGTTGATCGTAATTAAACAGCATCTCATCATGAAGTTTTTTCAGCAATGAATCGTTGACCCCAGATTTCATTTTGACGCCAAAGAGAACCTCAAACGGTGTAAATTTTGTGCTGCAATTTACATGCCCATTGATGGCTTGCTGGACCTTTCCCACATATTTGTACCACTTGTTTGGTTCACTGAAAGATAGCTTTGAAATTACTGACAATATTACCTTATTTACGCGTTCGATTTGGCCATTGCCTCTGGGCACGCCGGTTGTTGTCAATACGTGTTTAATATTGTTATTCGCGCAAAAATCCTCAAACGACTTTGCTGTGAATGCTGCACCTTTATCGCTTATGATGCGATTTGGATAACCAAAAATCTCTGCCCAAAGCTGCAACTTACTGGTTACTTCCTCAGAATTTGTCGTCTTCGTAGGAAAAAGCCATACAAATTTAGAAAATCCGTCTACCATGGCCAAGATAAATTTATACTGTTTTGATGTGGTGTCCATAGGTCCCAAATGGTCCACATGCAGAGTCTCTAATGGATTTTCGCCTTTATTGATACAATTAAGGTAGCCTTCTTTCTTACCATGTTTTTTGTTGTAAATTATGCAACGTACGCAATTTTTTATGTGTCTTTGTGCTTTATTTTCAGCATGAGAAATAAAATAATTCTGCAGTATCGAGTGCAACGTTTTTTGTACCGCAAAGTGGTCAACTTCATGTGCGTCACGTATGATTTCCGCTTCCATACACTTTGGTACGACCAATAAGTCATTTCCACCAACCGTTTTATAAATTAAGTCACTTTTTTGCCATTAGTCTCCATACTGCTTGTCTTTTAGAATTGCTTTTATCGCCTGCAAAAACTCATCTCGCTGTTGTGCTGATTTCAATCTCTCTGTTAACTCTGATTTAATTGTTAAAACTGTCAGATAACGACTAAGACAATCAACGTGCTTCATGCGGTGGTTATCACGGTGCTCAATTGTACAATCATAATCTTGAAATTGAAGAGTCCATCGAGCTACATGTCGCGGTATATCTTTTTTCGTTGTTGTGTGTTTGAACGCCGCGCAATCTGTAACGAGCTTGAATTTTACACCCACTAAATAGTGCCGGAATTTCTGCAATGCCAAATAAGCTGCTTTTATTTCTAAAACGTAACTGTGTTGTTTTTCTTCAGCTGCCGAAGTTCTCTTGCTCCAAAAAAAAACTGGGTGCCATGAATTTTCAAATTTTTGCATCAACGTGGCGCCAAACCCATCTGTAGATGCATCAGTATGCACTTCTGTTTCTGCACCCCTACAATATATTTTCAAAACTGGTTCACACGTTAATGCTGCTTTAAGTTTTTGTACCGCCAATTGCTAATTTTTACCAAATGTAAACATTACACCTTTTCGCAGCAAATTAGTCAGGGATTTTGCCGTAAGTGCGTAATTTGGTATGAATTTTCGAAAGTAGCCCGTCAACCCAAGAAATGACTGAACCGCTTTTACATCTTTTGGCATTGGAAATTTATCAACAGCTTTTACTTTCTCCGTACCTGGCATTATTTTACCGTCCCCTACCAAATACCCCAAAAAATCAACTTTTGTTTTTAAAAAACTACATTTTTTCCATTTGATTTTAAGTCCAAACTTTGGTGCCACATCAAGAACTTTTTTTAGTTTCATCAAGTTTTCTTCAACAGTTCTGCTATATATCACTATGTCGTCTATATACAATTCCATAACGTTGTCGATAATTAATTGCTTGAAGATGTAATTAACAAACCTGATGAAAACGGCCTGCGAATTGCAAAAGCCAAATGGTGCAACATTGAATTCGTAAGTGCCATGTTTTGTTATAAACGCCGTGAACTTTTTGCTGGATTCCTCTATTGGAACATGGAAAAACCCATTCTCCAAGTCCATCACTGAGAAATACTTAGCTGCCTGCAGCTTTTCCAAAACTTCATCTACAAAAGGGACCGGGAATAAATCTTTGCATACCATAGAATTTAATTTTCTGTAGTCTACGCATACTCTAAATGAATCATCTTTTTTCTTCACTACCACTACTCTGCTCACACTGTCTACAACCGATGGTCTTATTATGCCCTCCTTTAACCAATCTTCGACTTGTTTTCTTACGACCTCTTCGTACTGCGGCGGCAAGCGGCTGGGTGATTGACAAAACGGTGTGAAATTTTCAGGCACTATTCTCATTTGTACTGGACAATTCACTTCTTGCTTTTTAGGTGTGTAATTACTAATTAATTTATTTATTTCTCTATAATATTTGTTTTCAACATTAAATGCATCTACTGACTCTGAAATATTATAAACAAACAGTTGTTGTTCCATTTCTGCATTGTTTACAAAAGAATAACCATTTTTATCAAGTGTCATTGTGAATTTGCTGATGAAATCGTAACCCAATAAACTATCGTATTCAACACTGTTGTCCGGCACCACTAAAAACTTATGAGTGGTTTTTATGTTGTCAATTTCTACTTCAGTTGTGATAGATTTTGTTGATTTAATTGAGCAATTTCCAAAACCTCGCAGTGTTGTGGCTGTTTGTCCCAAGGTCGCATTTTTAATTCTTTTCTCCAAATATTGCTTTATTATTGTAATATCGGAGCCAGTATCTACCAAGCACTCTACATGCACTCCGCCCACGGTTATTTTTTTCAATCTAAATTTGTTTGCTATCACCAGTACTTCTCCTCTCTGCAATCCCTTTTCACTTTGTTTTTTCATAAAGCAATTCTTCGCAATGTGACCATTCTTATTGCAGTGAAAACATTTTGTTTCATACTTACAGTCTGCACGTTTGTGATCAGCAGAACCACAATTATAGCAGTGCTCTTTCTTTTTGCCAACCTTTTTATACTCTGCTGCATACCTGCTATTTTGTTGTTCCAATAAAATTTTTTGTACCACTTCGTAGTTCTCGCGAAGCTCTTTCATTGTTTTCGCACTGTAAATATAAAGTTCGCTCTTAGTTTTTAGGCCATCTACTACGTACCGAATTGTTGCTTTTTCTTCTACATTACCGAGAGCAGCGATTTTTTTCATATAAAGCGTATATTCGTGAAATGTCTCATCGTCTTGTTTTTTGCGTGAGCTTAGTTTTTTATGCACCTCACTACTATCGTATGATTTGTCAAACTCTGCTATCACAATTCTTTTTAAGTCGTCGTAATTACTAACTGTTTCGGCTACCAAAAACAAATTTGCAGTGTCTACCAAGGCGAATTAATTATTAGGTGGATGCATCGGCGAATTCAGGCGAATTCGGTTAATATGGCGGCACTTTCGTTGTCAAGTTTTGTTTACCTTTTTCGGCGCCATTTAAATTTTTTACATGTTCTTTATCAACTACTTTTGACAGCTTAAGTGTGAATTCGCCATTTTACACAAACAAAATACCTGTTGTTTTTATTATTGTTGTATTGTTGTAGCGAAGCAGCTACCTTGTTTTTTGTATCATGGTGTCTACCATCTTACTTCGTGCTTGAACATACATTTGTTTGCTATTTAGACAATATGCTTGGGCGTTATGCTCAAAATTAGCAAACCAACTTTTTACTGGAACTGTTTCTCCATCGAAATTGGCTATTATTTTTCCAAAATTTTCTGCTGTGAGATTTTATTTGTTATCATCATTGCACTTTTCTTCTTTCAAAAGTTTTTGTGTTAAAAGACTTAATAATTGCTGCATTTCACTGTTGTTGCTACTATTGCTGCTGTTACTTGCACCGTCATTGTCCGTCATCATAACTGGTTCTTTTAAACAGTTTTCAACTTGTGAACTACTCTGAAATCCTTCGGCGGCGTCAACGCACGAAGTTCGTTGGTTTGTTGCCACAGTTTGATCACTATTGGTTCCAAAATCGATAACCAAACTTTTTCGATATTCTTCTCCGTCAATTTTATTCGCTGCTGCTTTTCTGATATATTCCTTTACTGCCGCTCGTGTAAAGTAGTGTTTTGTACTCTCGACTTTTTGCTTCTTATCTTTGTTTCTCATAAGAAAAAGTGTGCACGTTGCTTCCCAAAGAAAATATAGATGCTCGTTTAGTTGAGCCCCCAAATGTAAAATGTGAGAACTTAAAATCAAATAACAGTTTCACAATATTCCAAATTAAAGATTTATTGAAGATAAGAATTCACATTAAAACGAGAAAATAAAATAAAAAAATTAGAAAAAGAAAATCACACGACTTTTTATAATAGTTTTAACAACTTTGATGTAGTTCAACTTTCAAAAAATTAACTTGTAATAGAGTTTACTTTAGGCAACTTAATGAAGTTGCTATCAAGTTGGATAGCAACTTCATGAATGTTCTAGAAAAGAACAAGTAAGAGTGTAGTATATTCGGCTGGGCCGAATCTAAAATACCCTTCACGATAGTCACGAATATGTATAGTATATTAAAAATGTGACCTAAATATGCTCGGTTATATATGAACCGATATCGGAATTTTCTATTTTCTGTATTTTAGTAACCTTCTTTTATAACGAAAATTGCTTTTCAGCAAAAAAAAAAAAAAAATTTTTAATGGAAAAATCGGTTCAGGCTATATCTCGGGTATATATGGACCGATATCGAAAATTTTAATTTTCCATATTTATATAACCTTATATCATTACCAGAACTGCTTTTGAGCACAACAAATTGTTTAAGTTCGCTTACGCGATATTTTCATGAAAAACCCGATTTAGGCTATATCTCGGGTATATATGGACCGATATCAGAAATTTT
Organism: Thecocarcelia acutangulata; assembly: GCA_914767995.1. Classification (NCBI taxonomy): domain Eukaryota; kingdom Metazoa; phylum Arthropoda; class Insecta; order Diptera; family Tachinidae; genus Thecocarcelia; species Thecocarcelia acutangulata. Next base: position 104,526,961 of record OU612094.1, on the reverse strand, counting down.
AATTTTCTCTATTTTCGTAACCTTCTTTTATAACAAGAACTGCTTTTCAGTAAAAAAAAAAAAATGTTATTGGAAAAATCGGTTTAGGCTATATCTCGAGTATATATGGACCGATATCGGATTTTTTCTTTTTCCATATTTATATAACCTTATTTCATTACCAGAACTGCTTTTGAGCACAAAAAAGTTGTTTACTCGGCATTTTCATCAAAAAACCTGTTAAGCTATATATCGGGTATATATGAACCGATATCGGAAATTTTAATTTTCCATATTTATATAACCTTATTTTATTACCAGAACTGCTTTAAGGTGAAAAAAGTTGTTTAAGTTCGCTTACGCGGCATTTTCATGAAAACCACGGTTTAGGCTATATCTCTGGTATATATGGACCGATATCGGAAATTTTCATTTTCCATATTTATATAACCTCATCTTATTACCAGAACTGTTTTAAGCAAAAAAAGTTGTTTAAGCTCGCTTACGCGACATTTTCATGAAAAACCCGGTTTGCGCTATATCTCGGGTATATATGGACCGATATCGGAAATTTTCATTTTTCATACCTATATAACCTTATTTCATTACCAGAACTACTTTAAGGTGAAAAACGTTGTTTAAGTTCGCTTACGCGACATTTTCATGAAAAACCCGGTTTGGGCTATATCTCGGGTATATATGGACCGATATCGGAAATTTTAATTTTCCATATTTATATAACCTTACTTAATTACCAGAACTGCTTTAAGGCGAAAAAATTGTTTAAGTTCGCTCACGCGGCATTTTCATGAAAACCCCGGTTTAGGCTATATCTCGGGTATATATGGACCGATATCGGAAATTTTTTTCTTCCATATTTATATAAACTAATCTTATTACCAGAACTGTTTTTAATCAAAAAAAGTTGTTAAAGTTAGCTTACGCGACATTTTCATGAAAAACCCAGTTTGGGCTATATCTCGGGTATATATAGACCGATATCGAAAATTTTCATTTTCCATACTTATACAACCTTATTTTATTACCAGAACTACTTTTAAGCAAAAAAAGTTGTTTAAGTTCGCTTACGCGGCAATTTCATGAAAACCCCGTTCCAGGCTATATCTGCGGTATATATGAACCGATATCGGAAATTTTCATTTTTCATATTTATATAACCTTATTTTGTTACCAGAACTGCTTTTAAGCAAAAAAAGTTGTTTAATTTTGCTGACGCGGCATTTTCATGAAAAACCCGTTCTAGGCTATATCTCGGGTATATATGGACCGATATCGAAAATTTTCATTTTTCATATATATGTAACCTAATTTCATTACCAGAACTGCTTTTGAGCACAAAAAAGTTGTTTAAGTTCGCTTACGCGGCATTTTCATGAAAAACCTGGTTTGGGCTATATCTCGGGTATATATGGACCGATATCAAAAATTTTGATTTTTCATATTTATATGACCCTATTTCATTACCAGAACTGCTTTTGAGCACAAAAAAGTTGTTTAAGTTCGCTTACGCGGCATTTTCATGAAAACCCCGATTTGGGCTATATCTCGGGTATATATGGACCGATATCGAAAATGTTCATTTTTCATATTTATATGACCCTATTTCATTACCAGAACTGCTTTTGAGCACAAAAAAGTTGTTTAAGTTCGCTTACGCGACATTTTCATGAAAAACCCGGTCTAGGCTATATCTCGGGTATATATGGACCGATATCGGAAATTTTCATTTTCCATATTTATGTAACCTAATTGTATTACCAGAACTGCTTTTGAGCAAAAAAAAGTTATTTAGCTTCGCCTATGCGACATTTTCATTAAAAATCCGATTTGGGCTATATCTCGGGTATATATGGACCGATATCTGAAAAAAAAATGTTTTGCCTTTTAGTCACCATGCTTAATAAGTGTATGAAGTTTGAAGCAAAACGAACAACTTTTGTTTTCAAAAATTTTCATACAAAACTGCAAAAAAAATGGCTTTTTTCGGAATTTTGAATATATCTCAGCTATACGTGGACCGATATCACTGAATTTCAATAGCAAACCCATGAATCGATGGGGTAAAAGAATGGTGAAAGAAAAAAGTTTCTAAGTCTAATGGTTTTCTCAGAAACGGTATTTCAACAGCGGACAGACGGACAGACGGACATCGCTTAATCGACTTTTCCATTAATTCTGATTCAGAATATATATACTTTATAGAGTCGCAAAAAAAAAACTGTAGAAATTACAAACGGAATCACAAACTTATAAATACCCTTTACATTTTTGTGAAGGGTATAAAAATAAACTACTCTTGAATATAATAATTTCAACAACATTGCCAATATAAAAGAACTTAAAATAAATAAGATGGATCAACTGACTGTAATCCTTAACCCTTGTTTACTCTTTCACACGCACACACACACACACACACACACACACACATATATATATATATATATATATATATATATATATATATATATATATATATATATATATATATATATATATATATATATATATATATATATATATATATATATATATATATATATATATATATATATATATATATATATATATATATATATATATATATATGGAATTTTCTGTAAAATACGCTAGATGGATATACATACATTGGTAGCATAATTTATACACTGCGCACAATTTTTGCATCTTTCACATTATTTGTAACCACAACATTTATTAGCCCGATTTCCAAAATATATTCCTCAAACACTATCTTCCAACGATAAAATTAATTTTTAAAATTGGTTTATAATATATAGTTATGCTGATATATATGTAAACACGCCCGAAAATATAACGCATCAATATGAGTACATGGCCAGATCAGGGCTTTTATGGCTCTAGTGTAGTTATTGCTCTCCACTTCCCATGCTTCTTTCCATAACTAAAAATTAAATTGCAATGTTGAGGATGTCGGCTCGATTGTTGTTGACTGTACAGTGTTGAAGGTATATACACTGAATGCTTTACAGTCAAATCAGCAACAATTCATCCCGGCTTCATCAGCATAGTAAAATTAACGTTTGTCCCTTGAGCTTCCCTCGTAATGTCAGGTAAATTTAAAATTGATTATTGTAATATACGTGGGCTGAGAACGAATTTTTTCTCTGTTTATGCTTACACTTGTCTCCATCGGCCGGATGTTTTCGCCCTGTGTGAGACCCAGGTATCTGAGAATGCTGATCCACAGGATTTTCATATACCTGGGTATCAACTCCTATCTCTATTTAATTTCCATCGGGGACTTGTAATTTACGTTCGCAATGAAGTTGTGTTCCAATGCCAGCAACCATTAGGCATGCATGATGCCGAATTTACCTGTCTTTGGGTTAAATTCAAAATCAGGTTACACTTTTTGCATTTCGGGTTTCTATATAGAAGTCCAAATACGGGGCGGGATACCACCATTTCTGGTTTCGATACCCTCTCTGACTCCATATCGAAAATCCTAGAGGATTGTCCGAGCAGTGAAATCGTTGTTGCTGGCGATTTCAATGTTCACAACTCAGAAGGCCAATATGTTGAATTATTCGCTGCGCACAACCACCTAGCGCAATTAGTGAATGAGCGAACGCATATTCCATGTGTTGAAGGGCACCATTCAAACACACTTGACCTACTCCTGACTTCACACCCTGAAAAGTATGAAATCAAAGTTAGTGCACCTCTCGGCAATTCGGATCATTGCACCATTTCTGCCTCCTTTTTGATCTCTGAACTTCGTAACGTTTCGAAATCAGCTACGAAACGTTCAATATTTATTTACGAAAAGGCGCGTTGGGCTGAGCTCAATCAATTTTATAAGCATTTTAATTGGAAACTTTGCTTTCTAGATAACGACATAAATGCTTCAGCAAAAATGGTCGAGAATATTATATTGCTAGGGATGAAATCAATTATCCCATCCAAGCAGATTTCGGTTAAACCAAGAGTGAAATCCTGGTTTAATCAGACGTGCAAAAACGCAGTCAGATCCAGAGAGGAAGCATTCAGTAATTGGCGTTTAAACAAAAACCCAGAGACTGATTTGCTACGCAAAAAGGCAAGATCTTCGTGTGCCAAGGTACTTAGGCGTGAAAAGTTTCTTCACGAACAGCGTCTTCGCGCCAAGGTCCTTACAGCTCACCGGGGCAGTAAGACCTTTTGGTCATTCGTTAAGAGGGTAAAGAAAAATACTAGTTATCAATCCCAACTCTCTTAAAGAATGACCAAGCATTCACCGACCCGGTTGACAAAGCTAACCTGTTGGCTGAAATTTTTGCAAGCAACTCCTGCTTGCCGGAAAGCAATCAACCACTTCCCGAGCTCGAAAGAGTATCTGTAACTATGCCAAAGATATTCTTCCGGGCACGAGCAGTTAAAAGGGTTTTGGCAGACCTCGACATAAACAAAACTCCTGGACCGGACGGCATTCCAGCACTAGTCTTGAAGCAGTGTTCTTCTACGCTTGCGCGTCCATTAGCACGCCTCTTCAGCATACTTTACCATTTTGGTGAGTTTCCATCGTGCTGGAAGGTTGCTAATGTAACACCAATACCCAAAAAGGGTGAGGCAAATAACCCTGAAAATTACCGCCCAATTGCAATTTGCTCTGCGCTTTCCAAAGTAATGGAAAGCATGATTAACCATCACCTTATGAAGTATCTAGAGTCGCATAAACTACTTTGCGATCGTCAATATGGATTTCGTAAGGCTCGTTCTACTGGCGATCTTATGGCATATCTATCAGAGAAATGGTGCCACTCAATCCATCATTTCGGTGAAAGTAGGGTGGTGGCTCTGCATATTTCAAAAGCGTTTGACAGAGTGTGGCATGGTGCACTGCTGGCAAAACTTACTGCTTTTGGTGTCGGTGATGACTTCTCTCGATTTATATCGAGCTTTCTCAGAGACCGCACTATACGAGTTGTTATAGATGGGGTCTCATCAAACGAGTTCAAGATTAATTCAGGGGTTCCGCAAGGCTCCGTTCTTTCTCCTACCCTATTCCTTATTTTTCTAAATGATCTTCTCTACCAAACTTCCAACCCTATCCACTCTTTCGCAGATGACAGCAGCATTTGCCACTCGTACTCTTTTAGCTATAAGCCCAGCCTATCCGAGATCGCTGCCAAGAGGCTAAATATGAATGATTCACTGAATAGTGACCTTCTATTAATCTCCGAATGGGGTCGTAAAAACAGAATCGCCTCCAACGCTCGTAAGACCTAATGTTGCTTATTAACACACAAGCAAACGACCGCAAATGCTACTTCATCTGTGCTCATGGATGGTATAAATATTGAGGAATCGGATGCTCCTGATGTTCTTGGAATGAAGATACAGTGTGACGTTCGCTGGACTGAACACATTTTTCATGTCTCCAAAGAAGCATTCAAGTGTCTTGGTTTTTTGAAACGGTGTAAGATGTACTTCACTTCATCCGACCTCCTTACTATTTATACCACCTACATCCGACCGAAAATGGAATACAACTCTCATGTTTGGGCCGGTGCCTCAAAGTCTATTTTGGGGTTACTCGACCGTGTGCAGGAGAGGGCGAAGAAGCTCATCGGTGACAGTAGGGTATCCAACTCTATTGACTCACTGGAGAATCGACGCAGTGTAGGGTGCGTTACTCTGTTCTATCGTTACTACAATGGATTTTGCTCGGACGAGATTAGGGATCTTGTTCCCGAAACTCGCACATTTTTACGTAGCACGCGCTCATCGTCCAGAGCTCATCCATTTGTGGTCGATCGCCCGGGGAATCGCACTACGCATTACAGAGAGAATTCGTTTTTCAGCCGAACGCTTCGTCTGTGGAATAATTTGCCTGCAGACGTGTTTCCTGTCTGTTATAACGTTGGAAGGTTCAAGTCAAATGTTCACAAACACTACTCCCTCTTTCCCCCTCCTCACAACCTATTTTCCTAGTTCTGGTACAATGCACTGCATATGTAGGGGTCATCCCCTGAGTACTGGTCCAATAAAAAAAAAAAAAAAAAAAGAAAGCAATACAGTATAAATTTAGGTCTGTGATGAAATGAAAATGTAATAATAAAAAATTTTTAATACTTTTTAAGTATAATAAGCTAATAATTATATATAACTAGAATTTTAGTACTGTTATACCCTTCACAAAAATGTAAAGGGTATATATAAATTTGTGATTCCGTTTATAATTTCTGCAATTTTTATTTGCGACCGTATAAACTATATATACTCTCAAGAATCAGAATTAATAGAAAAGTCGATTAAGCGATGTCCGTCTGTCCACCCGTCGGTCGTTGAAATACCGTTTCTGAGAAAACCATTAGACTTGAAACTTTTTTTTCACCATTCTATTACCCTATTGAGTCATGGGACTGCTATTGAAATTCAGTAATATCGGTTCATATATAGCTGAGATATGTTCAAAATTCCGAAAAAGATATAGCCTAGACCGATTTTTCTATAAATGTTTGTTTTTGCTTAGAAGAACTTCTGATAATATAAGGAGGTTACCAAATAGAAAGTGAAAATTTCCGATATCGGTCCATATATACCCGATATATTTTTTAGTGAAAAATTTCTTTTGCTTGAAATCAGTTCTGATTATAAAACGAGGTAATTAATTACTCGTAAAATACAGAAAAAAGAAAATTCCGTTATCGGTTCACATTTAACCCAAATATAGCCTAAACCAATTTTTGCATGATAATTTCCACGAAAGATTTCCTTTTTGGAATGGTGATTGCAAGGCAAACATATTTTTCCCCCGATGTCGGTCCATATATATCCGAGCATATTTATCATAAATAAGTGAACACTTTTTCTTCACATGCACTTGTGTTTTTTTTTTTGTTTGTATCAAAAACACATGATACGGTTTTACGTGTTCTATATATTTACAATAAATACAAAAGGTACGAAACTTGCATAAATTGTACCTAAAATGTATCTTATATTATTACAATATGTAATAACTTTGATAAAAAGATATATTATAATGTATTATTCATGTATTTTACTTAAAAATTATTAACATTTTTTGTTATTACATTTTTATTACTTCACATACCTAAATTTAAAAATGTATTGCTTTGTTATATTTATAGCAGCATAACTTTACATTATGAACCGATTTTCAAAAGTCATTTTATCGTTCAAAGATTATGCTTGTGGAATATATTTTTGGAAATCGGGCGAATAAATGTTGTGGTTACATATAATAGGTGTGTTTCTTTACTCTACTTTGGGATCCCGCGGGATCCCAATTTGCACGAAAAGCGTTCCCGTACTTTAAAATTGGGCAAATGAGAGCGCTTTTGAGAGAATAGTATGCTTCCTCTTCTTGCACTAAACAGCCCGTACTTTTTCTTCGGGCTAGTTTGGGCAAGTAATTAAGCAATCAGCTGTTCGAAAAATAAACAATAGCAAAGAAACAAAGTTCATTTGAATCAACTCGTATACAAATCATTTCAGTGTTTTTATATAAAAATTAAATACACAGGAATGTACAAAAGACCTTAAAAGCTAAAAAGTGAAAAATATCACAGTATTTTTTCGTAAAACTAAGTGACAATTTTTTTTGCCATATCAAAACACAGCATATGTTTCTTTTTGGGCTAGAAATTTGGCTTTTTGCGTTCCCGTACTTTAGGTAAATTTTATCTGTATTTGAGAGTAACTCATGCATGCTCTCTTTTGCCCGAAACTTGCCCGGAAAGTAAAGAAACACACCTAATAGGTGTGTTTCTTTACTCTACTTTGGGATCCCGCGGGATCCCAATTTGCACGAAAAGCGTTCCCGTACTTTAAAATTGGGCAAATGAGAGCGCTTTTGAGAGAATAGTATGCTTCCTCTTCTTGCACTAAACAGCCCGTACTTTTTCTTCGGGCTAGTTTGGGCAAGTAATTAAGCAATCAGCTGTTCGAAAAATAAACAATAGCAAAGAAACAAAGTTCATTTGAATCAACTCGTATACAAATCATTTCAGTGTTTTTATATAAAAATTAAATACACAGGAATGTACAAAAGACCTTAAAAGCTAAAAAGTGAAAAATATCACAGTATTTTTTCGTAAAACTAAGTGACAATTTTTTTTGCCATATCAAAACACAGCATATGTTTCTTTTTGGGCTAGAAATTTGGCTTTTTGCGTTCCCGTACTTTAGGTAAATTTTATCTGTATTTGAGAGTAACTCATGCATGCTCTCTTTTGCCCGAAACTTGCCCGGAAAGTAAAGAAACACACCTAATGTGGCACTTGTAAAAATCGTGCGCAGCAAATAAGTCATGCTACCTATATATATATGTACAAATTCTGCGTGCACAACTCATAGAAAAGGTCTTAAATTTATAAAAATATATTATGTGTGTGTACAAACTTAACTACTTAGACAGTTCAATTATCAAATAAACAAGAAGTTTTGTGCCAATCTCCCATTCACAATAATATATATATATATATATATATATATATATATATATATATATATATATATATATATATATATATATATATATATATATATATATATATATATATATATATATATATATATATATATATATATATATATATATATATATATATATATATATATATATATATATATAAGTGATACTGCATTTACATTTACGTTACAGTTGCAATTTCTACGGTCGGCTAAATGGGCCTTTAATGTCGCACAATTTGTGCGCAAAACACACAACTCGGCAAGCCAACGTGTTGTAGCAACGGTCGCATAGTCTATGGCATAGGTAACAGTACGTTGCATTTTTTGACAGTAGCAACAAATCTTACTAGTGGTGAACCATTTAGAACATTTGTAACTTTTCCGATGCCATATTTGATCCAGGCTTTGTATTTTGAATCAATTTGTTACAAAATACTTCAGCGTTAAATATTTAATTACCATTTTTTAAATACACACACATGTTGATTAATAAATCTTTATAAGAAAATTTTAGTTTTTATTTAAACAATCTTTGATATTTACGATTTCTTAAATTATTTCTAAACAATAATAATATAACTTATATGATATATCTACGTATATTATTACATGTATGTATGTAAGAATCTCTAAATGCAATCTGTGGCCAAATCACGATATCGAGCAAAAGTATAGAAATTTTTCATTTTGGTAGCATGGCATACGATATCGAATAAATTGCAATAATATAAACAAGTTAAAGGACTTATTTTTTGTATTCGTACTTTTACAGCCAGATTACCAATTTCAAAAGAAAATGAATGCGAAAGCCATTAACTCGCTTTCGAATCAATTTGGGTCTGTCTATCTCACTACTATTCGTTTAAATATTCTTATGTATTTTGATTGGTGGTGTTTTTGTTTCTACACGAAATATACTGGCTTACTAAAATTTGCATACAAAAAATTTTTTGATAAAACAAAAATGATAAGAGATTTTACATTTTTACAGTTCCAGTTCGAAGCGATTTTCTTTCCCAACTTTGTATGGTAATCATTTTGTAGACACGGACTCTAAATTGCAAGTTTTAAAAAAGAATGGTGCATTTTATTTGTAGAAACGAAAACACCATGAGTTTTGACACATCGTTCGCATAGAAATCCACCATTTTGGTGAAAGTAAAGTTGTGGCTCTAGATATCTCCAAAGCGTTTGACAGATTGTGGCATGCTACATTGCAGGCAAAACTTATTGCTTTTGGTGTCGGTGATGATTTCTCTCGGTTTGTATCGAGCTTTCTCAGAGACCACTCTATACGAGTTGTAAAAAAGGGGTCTCATCAAACGAGTTCAAGATTAATTCAGGGGTACCGCAAGGCTCCGTTCTTTCTCCTACCCTATTCCTTATTTTTTTTCCTAAATGACCTGCTATACCAAACTTCCAACCCTGTCGACTCTTTCGTGGATGACAGCAGCATTTGCCAATCGTACTCTTTCAGTCATAGGCCCAGCCTATCCGACATTGTTACCAAGAGGCAAAATATGAACGACTCACTGAACAGTGATCTTCTATTAATCTCCGAATAGGGTCGGGAAAACAGGGCTGCTTTAACGCTCGTAAGACCCAATGGTGCTTATTAACACACAAAGTTACCTGCCGACGTGTTTCCTGTCTGTTATAACGTTGAAAGGTTCAAGTCAAAATAAGTACATGCGAACGAATTATAGTAGACTTGATTTGAATATGAGTGACTAGCTTTCGTTCGCATACATTTTCATTCAATATCGCGGAACAGGCTGTAAATGTTGTTCACCTTCGTAGACGCCTCCACGGAATGGGATGATTGTACCAATGTAATTAAAATTTTCGCAAACGGTCGTTACTATTTGTCTTTGCAAACTCTGCTTTACTACTCGTATTCGTTTTTTGTTTGTTTTTGTAATATAATAATAAATAAGTAAATACTCACTTCAATAAAGAAGTAAATAATAATAAATAAGTAAATACTCACTTCCAGGGCTGTTCTGCAAATCACTTTTTGTCAAAGTGATTTCAAATCACGCAAAAGGTGTTCTGCACACAGAAAATATTCAAATCACGTGATTTTAAACCGGTTAGCCAAATGGTTGGCTTTTTGATATCACTTGGTTATTTTCTCTGTGTTTTTCAATACAAATTTAATAAAACTATTTTTGTGTATTTAAAATGATGTGTTGTTTGTTGATTTTTGTAATAAAATTAAGTTTTATTCACACAGAAACATAAATATTAATAAAATTATTGACACTGCTTGTTTTTTGAGAAATTGTTTTGCTGTGTTTACCAATAGTAGTGATTTACATTTTTTCTTTAGCAGTCAGCTGGTTTATTTTTTTTTTTTTTTTACTTAATATTCACTTTTTATTGTGGTTAAGAGTATAAAACTATAAATATAAACAAAAATGTAAAAATAGCTGTTTTTTTCGTGCTTTCGACAAATTAAAAGCACGTCGAAAACCGTAAAATCACGTGATTTGCAGAACAGCTTCAAATTGTCTGCGTGCTTTCAAAACGGTTCGTGATTTGAAAACACGCCGTTTTCAGAACAGGCCTGTTCAAATGCAACAGGAATCACATTAAGGAATGGGGGAAGTAGAATTCATATTTTTATTTTTGATTTTATTTTATTCCATTTTTGATTATTTGTTGTGAGCAAATACTTTGACCACAAATTTGCTCCCTTTTGAAAAACAAATACGCCAAACACGGTAGCATTTTAATGGCGTTTTTTTAAACAGATTTAAAACTTGTATTCATTAGCGTTTTTCGCTAATCACGGTAGAATTTTTCAAAACCGCCCGACTTTCGCCAAACACAATAAGGATGAATTAAAAAAAAAAACTGTCGAATATTTTGTTTACTTATAAATAAAGTTTATAACATGATGTTTCCATATCACAAGTAAAGCGGCCCATACAAGTTTCAATTCAATTGTGAATTGAGTCTTTCAACTGAATTGATTATTGCCCACACACTTCATAAACTGAATTGAAAGATTTTCATTCAACTATTAAATTCAATGAAATTGAAGATAATTTTAAAAATATATAACGTTCTCTTTGCAAAAACACTACAAATATAAATTTTGAGACCTGAATAAGAGACTCGAACACACACAGCACAATCGAATTGAAAGACTTGCTAGTCAACTTGAAAAAATCAAAACATTTTAATTTTTCTTCAACCAACTCGACAACTGCCAAACTAATCAACTGACAAAGCCATACACGCTTTGATTTCGACAACAACCGGGCCGCTTAAGTTGTAAAGTTTGGACTGGTTACTATAAGCAGGACTGATTACGGGGAGGTGACTAAAATGTGTTTAACAAACTTACAGCCAGTTTACCAATTTCGAAAGAAAATGAATGCGAAAGAAAGCCAGTCACTCACATTCGAATCGATTTGTGTTTGTCTATGTCACTACTATTTGTTCTCATATTAGTTGTGTTCGACGTCGTTACCGCGGGCTTCCAATTTGCACGAAAAGTGTTTCTTGTGTTGAAAAATGTGCAAATTGGGTAAATGAGAAAGCTTCTGAGAGAGTAATTTGTGTTTCTCATTTTACCAGACTTTACCCGTACTTTTTTTTCCGTGCAAAATGGTAAAATTGTTAAACCATTTAATCAGCTGTTTGCTATTTATGAAAATGAAATACCACAGTGCAAATTATAAAAAAAAAGTATTTGAAAATATAACAATACCTTATATTTAAATAAGTTATTTTCCGTTTTTATATGGCTCATAATGTTTAAATAAATTGGCAAAAATATTTGTTTGATTTTAGTGGTTTTTAAAAATAGCACAAATAATTTTTAAATCAATGCGCGATGCGTTTATTTAATTTTTAGTGTATTTTCTTTTTAATATTTGTTGCCTTTCGTTTTTGCTTATTTAATAAATTGTTACTGGCACTGATCTCGACTTCTTATACCAAAATTTTACATATTTTATTTGATATCAATATATTTATAATTTGTTACCATCGATAAAAAAATTTGTTAAAATCAGAAACTAAATATACAACAATTTATCGAATAAAAAAAACATTGTTTATACATTCACTTTCGACGTCGAGTTTTCGACAATAGGTGTATTTCATAAACTACAGAAAATGGTGCCAAACATGTTAATATTTTCGGGTTTGTACAAACATTTTTGTTTTTTATTGGATTTCAGTGTATTATAAAATTTTAAATTTGGGAGCACTGAATTTTAAAATTGTATAAATAAACAACAGCTGTTTTTGTTTGCATATTTTATTTCGGGCTTGAAATGTGGTTTTTGTGTTCCAGGAATTTTGGGCAAATTTGTTGTTTTCTGAGAGTATTTTTTGTTTACTCTCATTTTACCGGACTTTACCCGGAATTTCCTGTAACGAAGCTATTCTTATGTATTTTGATTGAGTTTTGACACATCGTTCTTCCGCTTAGATTGCGAACGCAAGCACGCTGTCGAGATTGCTAAACTGGCTGTTATCCCTTAGCTAGTCAGATCTGCAATTACCTCTGTGTGCGCTGTTACATATGGGTGCAGTTTTATCAGCTGTTTACTTGTTTAGGAGTTTTTACTATTTTTTGGGCAAGAAGAGTGTAATTTTTACAATTTTGTGAAAAATGTCTTGCAAAATACAACTTCTTTTATAAATATCATACGTACTATATAATAGATTATTAACAAAATGATTTATAGTTAGTTATTTTTGAAACAGTCAAAACAAACCTAATAAAACAATAATTGACATACATACATACTTTTATCAAATTAAATTCAGAAATAGATACTATAGAACTTGTTACGGTTCTTTATATTAAGAAAACTGCCTTTTTTGAGGTAGGTACTAGCTAATCTTCAGCTATTTAACCTTTACATCATTCTTAGTAAATTACAACGAGAAATAAGGAGACTGAAGTTTCTATATGAATCTTTTTATGCCCATTTGCCTAAAGCTTCACCAACTTTGATTTTCTGCCCGGTTTCAATAATAAAGCGAAAATTGGTGGGAGCTTCAAATATCAAAACAATCGTGCTGCCCATGTTAAATTGTCCTACTAAATCCCCTTTCTTAAACAATGGCTTATCATTTAGTAATAGTTCGTCATATACCCGTTTGTTTGTCATACCAATCCAACGATTTGTCTTGAGCTTTTCGTCTAAAAATATTTCCATTGATCCAACATTTGTGGCTCCAACTGCGGTATAGCTGAAGAAGCCATGCTGCCATGAACCTAAGTATAATGCACGTTCATTAAGAACAAATAATCCGGGTAACCATGTTGCAATTTTTGGATTAACAGATAACAATTCTCCAGTGAAATGTCTTCGTAATGTTGGTTGCCATTCAGCTGGCGAGTGAAACCGGTGATAGTCTCCAGGAGCCAAATAAATTACACATTGATAAAGTGTAGTAGAACCATCTTGTTTATGTTTGATAGTGTCTGCATATTTTTCAAAGTCAGGGTTAGTTGTTTGTAACCAAGTAGCTGGACCCAAAAAATCTTCTATACTATAATTGACTCCTTTCACCTGTTCAATTAAAGATTTAGAAGCGGTTCCAAAATGTAATATTTTTCCATCGGCCGGAGATACAACGGGAGCGTTAAAATCAATGGGTCTGACATCATCTCGCAAAGGTCTCGTGAAAAACTCTGATAAACTTTTATATTGCTTAAAGTCTGGGTATAAAGCTTCTTCCATATTTACTCCAAATGATCTGGAATACCAACCATAAAGAAAAGGTCTAAAATTTTCCGGTATGCAGCAAGCAGCCAGCCAACCCCAAGCTCTACTAAGTAGTTTTAAAGGCAAAGAACAATAAAACTTTTTCTGAAATTGCGAAGCAGTTTGCGGTTGCCTTTCACGTGCACAATTTTGGCTGTGGTACTGCCATTCCAAAAAACCAAAAGCACAAATGCCCATAGGAGCCCATTTTAGTAAAAAGCCGGTCCATTTTAGCCATATACTAATATGAGTCTTTCGCAAACCCTGATATCTATGAATATCAAAATTATGAGCATTATGAGGTTTTCCACTGAAAGTATTATTTGTATTCGTTTCTGCTGTTAAATTAGAGTTTTTGCCAGCAGCTTTTGTAGAAAATGTGTTTCGGAGATTTCTAATTGATGGCCATTTTGCACTTTGTGATTGATTTGTTTGTTTATTTTTCGGATGAACTTGTCTTATATTTCCAGCTTTTATCAGAAATCGACCGCGAGGTACAAAATAGGAAACCATTGCGTATGTAGTTTAAGCAAGAATAACGAAATCACGATTAAATCTTTTTCTTAATTATGTGTTTGTTGTTTGTTACTATCTACTTAGGAAGTGCGGTATAATTTAAATGTCTTAAAAAAGATTAGCCAATTACACGACCTATTTTCTTGAGGTTATAAGTTTAATGAACGTATTTACAGTAGATTGTTCAAAATTTTTTCTTATAATTTTTTGGCATTTTTCTTATTTGACTTTTTATGTACGTACATATGTATGTGTAACAGTACATAATACATAACATATGGATCAGAGAACTTCATTTGTTGACTAAAAATAGCTCAACGCGAATTAATTATTAGGTGGATGCATCGGCGAATTCAGGCGAATTCGATTAATATGGCGGCACTTTCTCTGTCAAGTTTTGTTTACCTTTTTCGGCGCCATTTAAATTTTTTTACATGTTCGTTATCATGATACAAAAAACAAGGTAACCGCTTCGCTACAACAATACAACAATAAAAAAACAACAGGTATTTTGTTTGTGTAAAAAGGCGAATTCACACTTAAGCTGTCAATAGTAGTTGATAACGAACATGTACAAAAATTTAAATGGCGCCGAAAAAGGTAAACAAAACTTGACAGAGAAAGTGCCGCCATATTAATCGAATTCGCCTGAATTCGCCGATGCATCCACCTAATAATTAATTCGCCTTGTTCGTTATCAACTACTTTTGACAGCTTAAGTGTGAATTCGCCTTTTCACACAAACAAAATACTTGTTGTTTTTTTTTATTGTTGTAGCGAAGCGGCTACCTTGTTTTTTGTATCATGAAATAGCTCAACAACAACAAAAGCCAAGGTGAATTTATACAGGTGAATGCCAAGGCGAATTAATTATTAGGTGGATGCATCGGCGAATTCAGGCGAATTCGGTTAATATGGCGGCACTTTCGTTGTCAAGTTTTGTTTACCTTTTTCGGCGCCATTAAAATTTTTTACATGTTCTTTAACAAATACTTTTGACAGCTTAAGTGTGAATTCGCCTTTTACACAAAGAAAATACCTGTTGTTTTTTTATTGTTGTATTGTTGTAGCGAAACGGCTACCATGTTTTTGGTATCATGGGTGAATGCATGGTACAAAAAGCCTGGTAGCCGCTTCTCTACAACAATACAACAATCAAGGCGAATTCATTATTAGGTGGATGCATCGGCGAATTCAGGCGAATTCATTTAATATGGCGGCACTTTCTCTGTCAAATTTTGTTTACCTTTTTGGTGCCATTTAAATTTTTTAACATGTTAGTTATCAACTACTTTTGACAGCTTAAGTGTGAATTCGCCTTTTTACACAAACCTGTTGTTTTTTTTATTGTTGTATTGTTGTAGCGAAGCGGCTACCTTGTTTTTTATATTATGCACAACAATAAAAAAACAACAGGTATGTTGTTTGTGTCATAAGGCGAATTCACACTTCAGCTGTCAAAAGTAGTTGATAAAGAATATGTACAAAAATTTAAATGGACCCGAAAAAGGTAAACAAAACTTGACAGAGGAAGTGCCGCCATTATAACCGAATTCGCCTGAATTCGTTTAATATAGCGGCACTTTCTCTGTCAAGTTTTATTTACCTTTTCGGCGCCATTTAAATTTTTGTACATGTTCTTTATCAACTACTTTTGACAGCTTAAGTGTGAATTCGCCTTTTTTACACAAACAAAATACCTGTTGTTTTTTTTTTGTTGCATTGTTGTAGCGAAGCGGCTACCTTGTTTTTTGTATCATGCATCCACCTAGTAACTAATTCGCTTTGGGTGAATGCAAGCGGAAAGGCGAATTCAGTCAGTTATATATAAACTTTTATAATTGTTTGTACAGTCGTAAAGCAGCTCTGGGCTGGGGAACAGCTCTCGAGTCATCATAATTATTTATTAAGTGCGGTCAGGCTTGTCGTTGTTGTTTGGCCTTCGGAAGTTTTGCGTCTCACTCTCATTGGTTAACTGTCTACCTCAAATAACTGTATTAGTTTACAGTTTTTTGAGGTATTTCGTTGTTAACCACGCGGCAACTTCCTATGCGAAGGCATAGGTCGGTACAGTTAGTCACAGCGCCGCAAAAGAAATACTGGTTATACCATCGTGGGCATAAGGTCTACGTTACTCCGCCCATGCTGTGCATCGTATACTTTGCACATTTATTTGAAACTGTATAGCATTTATTTGAAACTGTATAGCATAAATACAATACAATAATTGTTTGTAATTAAAATCACAGATTATATTAGTTTTTCACTTTTATATTCACACAAATTTTTTGAAATTGCACTAAATCATACAAAAAAATCTTCGGATTAAAATGGCGCGAAAAAGTTTGTAAACCAAAGTAAAAAAATTTGACAGCCTCATTGGAAAAAACGCGAGAAGCAAAAAATAATCACCTGAGCTGTTAAGTTCACCTAGTAATGAATTCGCCTTGACAAAGGCACAAAAAACTTGTCTTTTCTTTGCAAATGATCAAACTTGCACGCAAACTTTCTGTTGTTATTAACTTGGGGGTTACACGACCAACTTTTGCCTTTCAAGTTCTAATACACTCTCAATTTCTTACAACACATTCATACTTTTAAAACTTGATGCAAATTCGATACGAGTTTGCTTTCAAATTTGCTTTCCACCTCTGAGTTGAAATTTATAGGCAAGAAAACAACTGATAGCTATTTTAATTATCAAATTTTTCATTTTTGTGTTTAAAAATTCTGCCACCATAGTTTTTTGTGTTAATTTATTTAAAAATTAATTACATTTGTGCTGATTTATTAGAAATCAAATTTATTATTTTTAAGGAAGCAATTATTTTTAGTTGTTTTATTGACGCCGGCATCTTGAAAATAAAATTGTTTTGAAATTGCATGCAGCCTACGTCACAGCTTGCAATTTTTTTAAATTTTGTCAAGCAGTATGTGTGAAAAACTTAGTACTGAATTGAAAATAAATTTGACGGTGTAACTGTAGGGTTAGGGCCAAATAAACAATACAAACTGTTTGCCAAACATGTCAAAATTTCAATGCAAACATTTTTGATCATTTGTGTAGGTGTTTGCTAGTTTGTACAAATATTTGAAGCATGTTTGCACGATGTGAATGTGTGTGTATATTTTGTCATTTCAATGAAATTATTGCAGAGTGAAGTGGTGGAAGAAGAAGCATACAGAGAATTAAGAAAATAATGTTTTGTAATAATGTATAGAATGGCGTAAAGTATAAAAAACATTGCAGCCAGCAGACAACCGACTTCAATATGTCAAATACAAAATACATGCATTTAAACGAGAATATTTATTTAGACCACAGCACGACGACACGACTGCAGGTTGTTGTCCATGCTGATTTTTTTGCCGCACTTGTTGACTACAAAATAAAAACAGTGTGACCAATGTATAAAAAAATATAGGTGTGTTCATTTACTAAAAATTTTCACAAATTTGTAACAATTATTACTATAAAGCGTTCATTAACCCAAAAAAATTGCAACGAGAGAACGTCAAAAGAGACTATCAGATTCAATGAAATTAAAAACAATTTTAAAAATTATTAACGGTCTCCTTGCAAAAAAAACTACAAATATAAATTTTTACGGCTGATCAGGAGACTCGAACACACACAGTACAATGGAATTGAGAGACTTACTAACCAAGCTAAAAAAAAACAAAATCTTTTGATGTAGCTTCAACCAACTCGAAAACTGCAAACTAATCAATTGACAAAGCCATACACGCCTTGATTTGCACAACAACCGACTCAGTTACGAATTAAATTGAAACGTGTATGGGGTGCTAATTAAAAATAGATATTTTATTCAAAAGTAGCTAATCCCCCTATAGTGCTTGGCGTATTTCGACTATGCCTAGTGCTAGATTAAATAAAATTGTAAAACTTTTCGAGTACAGCTTGTACTCGAAAAACACCAGTCAAGACAATGCTGAAGATAAATGACCATAATTACATTATTTTCATAATAATGTACATATGTGTATAATGTCCCCAAAAGATATAAGGGTAGTTATTAAGTACTTATATATTCCTATACACAACAACACTAATCTAACTTGCAAATTTTTGCTAGTAAAGTGTTCATTTACTTTTTCACATTTTTGAGACTAATTTTGAAAATTGTCTTGTTACTCTCTCGTTGCTAATTTTTACTAGTAAAGTAAATGAACACACCTTATGTAATACAAAATTTTGCTCTTGGAAATAATTGAGTTTTTTATTCGCTATTTATAGCTTCTACTATTTATACCAATAAAAAATTATAAATAGCTTGTTTTCTATGTTTCCCAGCTATCTATATGTCGACATTTCATAGGAACTACCCTAATCATAAGTAGACTTTGGAAATTTTTGAAAGATATTCTCAAACATTCAACTTTATATCCCAACAATATAATTAATTGCTGAGAATTTAAAAAGAAAAATTCTCTAATAATACCCGTCAAAACACAAAAAACAAGTTTTTTCATTTATACACGTCTTTTGGAAATATTTTATTTTCTGATAAAGCATAATAAATGAACAAAACGTATATGGGCTTTTAAATATATTAATAAATTTATTTGTTCTACTGTTAAATATGTCCATACATATTTATCCTCAAAATAAAAATGCCTAATTTTGTAAAGGACTAGTTAAGCGCCAAACAAAATATTTGTACAAACATTTAGCGTTGTTGAAGCATGTTTGCACGATTTTTGTGCAAACATCTTGAATGTTTATGTTGTCTAACGCAAAATTTTATCATTTGCATAGTTTATTCGTCTCTTTAGATATATACCAGTTACTTCATTTATGAGTAATTTTAATTACATATCTTCGACGAACAACTTTATAATTTATATACATACATTTTTCTTTCTCGAGTCGAATCGAATTTTTGTCCAAATATTGAAAAATTCGATATAAATTTCCAATTCTTTAATATTCTTCCCATTATAAATCAAAAGATTATATTTTCAACTTTTAAGACCCACCTAACCTGAATTTAGCGTAGCAAACAAAGGCTTTTTTAATTAATTTGTGTTTTTAGATTTTAAGGCATTTTTTTAGAGAGAACTTTTTTCATGAGAAATTGATATAAACAGAACTCGTTCTGTAAAACAATGGAATTTCGTAAAGCTAAAAATTCTTAGGTGGCGACACTGAAATATACTTTTATTCAAATGAATTTATGTTGCTTCATTCGCACTCTAGGCGAAAGAAAATTGATTTGGGTTTTTTCTAACCATGGTACAATAATATACGGGTAGTGTCGAAATTTTTTTCTGTGATGATAACTATCAAAAGTTGTTTATATTGTGCACACATACACACACATTTTTTATTATTATTTACAAATTGAAAAACTCATCCGCTTGTTTTTTCCTTACAACTATAAATTTTGATACGACATTGAGGTACAAAAAGCAAGAAATCATTTTGTATGAATTCGTTTATTCCTATCAACAGCAAGTTCTTTTTTTTATTTTAATTTTCATTGCTTCTCGATATCTATTTGTGTTGTCTATGGCAATTTTATTATTATTTTTTGTTTTTTTTTTGTGTGTTTTATTTGTTCTCCTTTACAGTGGCATAAAATAAAACTTATTGTCTGACATATTTGTATGTGTATTTCAACAAAGTTTGATCCATTAATCGGAGAAATGTTTAACAATATAAAACAAACAAAAGACAAGCCTTTTTTGCAAATGACCAAACATGTCCATGTTCTTTGCGTTGTTGGTGTAACATATAGCTCAAGCCATAGATACGTTCGGATAAAACATTTTGTATGAGTTAGTGAGAATAAGAGCGTTTGGACACGATAAATTTAATGCAAGCCCCTATCTTGTCTATACTAACTTTTTCATAAAATGCTTTTATTACTTCTGTTCATAATCAAAATTTGATGTGTGCAGTACGATGAATATGATTTTTAATCATCATTGAATTTTTGGCTATTCTTTAATATGAACAAAAATGTATGTGCTGAATAAAATCAAGAAAAACCATGATTTTGAAGTTCTCTGATATGGATGAAGATATTTATATGTGTATTTATTTGAAGCATTCTTATCAAATTAACATTAAAATTATTTCTAATTTTATTTAAATTTAGCCATTTGTAACAGACACAGAGCACAAGGAATATGTTGTATGTATATATAATTCAGTTTTATCTTGTTGGACAATAACAGTCGAGAACAATTGTTCATCAGCTTGTTAGCGAACGGGGGGATGAAAGTGATATTTTGTCGACATAATTTTTTCAACCAGTTTTATCCCACCGTTTAGACAGGAAAGTAATTTCGTGAAAGTTGCAATACACCAGGGCTGGGCAGTATTTGAAATACTTGTATTTGAAATACAAATACGTATTTTGTATCTGTATTTCAAATACACGATCTGAAAGTATTTTGTATTTCAAATACATCTGGCTCAAAAATAAATTTTTACAAAATACATTTATTTATTATAATAAATTGAAAATAAAAATTATAAATAGCATGTTTTCTATGTTTCCCAGCTATCTATATGTCGACATTTCATAGGAACTACCCTAATCATCAGTAGACTTTGGAAATTTTTGAAAGATATTCCCAAACATTCAACTTTATATCCCAACAATATAAATAAATTGTTGAGAATTTAAAAGAAAAATGCTCTAATAATACCTGTCAAAACACAAAAAACAAGCTTTTTCATTTATACACGTCTCTAACACTTCTTTACACCTTTCAAACAAATTAACAACCGTTGGTTGCTACGATTTGCTTTTTGAAAGTATCGAAAAGCAGAGAATAAAAATTCAAACAATTAAGTTTTTTTTATTCGCTATTTTTAGCTTCTACCATTTATACCAATAAAAATTATAAATAGCTTGTTCTCTATGTTTCCCAGCTATCTATATGTCGACATTTCATAGGAACTACCCTAATCATCAGTAGACTTTGGAAATTTTTGAAAGATATTCTCAAAGATTCAACTTTATATCCCAACAATCCAAATAAATTGCTGAGAATTTGAAAAGAAAAATTCTTTAATAATATCTGTCAAAACACAAAAAACAAGCTTTTCTATTTATAAACGTCTCTAACATTTCTTTACACCTTTCAAATAAATGAACAACCAATATTATTATGCTTTATCAGAAAATAAAATATTTCCAAAAGACGTGTATAAATGAAAAAAACTTGTTTTTTGTGTTTTGACGGGTATTATTAGAGAATTTTTCTTTTCAAATTCTCAGCAATTTATTTAGATTGTTGGGATATAAAGTTGAATGTTTGAGAATATCTTTCAAAAATTTCCAAAGTCTACTGATTATTAGGGTAGTTCCTATGAAATGTCGACATATAGATAGCTGGGAAACATAGAAAACATTCTATTTATAATTTTTATTGGTATAAATGGTAGAAGCTAAAAATAGCGAATAAAAAAAAACTAATTGTTTGAATTTTTGTTCTCTGCTTTTCGATACTTTCAAAAAGCAAATCGTAGCAACCAAGGGTTGTTCATTTGTTTGAAAGGTGTAAAGAAATGTTAGAGAGGTGTATAAATGAAAAAGCTTGTTTTTGTGTTTTGACAGGTATTATTAGAGCATTTTTCTTTTAAATTCTCAACAATTTATTTATATTGTTGGGATATAAAGTTGAATGTTTGAGAATATCTTTCAAAAATTTCCAAAGTCTACTGATGATTAGGGTAGTTCCTATGAAATGTCGACATATAGATAGCTGGGAAACATAGAAAACAAGCTATTTATAATTTTTATTGGTATAAATTGTAACGACAGGTTTTCTCCCCTAGGCTGAGATAGCTCAGGGCTGCCAGGAGTCATTACAAAAATTTATATTTGTGACCAGAGAACAAGGAAAAAAAAACAACACACTCATTTTTCTATATAAAATGTAGTTTATTGATTAAAAGTTCATTCTATATAAAATGTGGGTTTTTGATTAAAAGTTCATTCTGTATAAAATATGGTTTATTGATTAAAAGTTCATTCTGCGTTATACGACGGATCGCAGTGCCAACACCAATACATCGCCCTTGGCCGACTGTGTATGTAGAAATACGTGGAGTTCGCGCTAAAACGCGGTGAGGGGAGGTTAACTCAAACCCTCGGGGAATTAGACGAATGCCGAATCATATACACGACACGAGGTTGGTTGGGCGTAGTGTCGAGAATGTCCGGAGGAGAGCTTTACTCAATCCTCTGAAGATTCTCTTTAAACAAAAAAAAACGATTCGCGCTTAGAAAAACGATGAGGGGAGGTCAACTCTAAACCCTCAATAGGTTAATGAAGCGTTGAATTACGACGTGGAGTTGGTTGAGCGTAGTGTCGAGAATGTCCGGAGGAGAGCTTTACTCAATCCTCTGAAGATTCTCTTTAAAAAAAACGATTCGCGCTTAGAAAAACGATGAGGGGAGGTCAACTCTAAACCCTCAATAGGTTAATGAAGCGTTGAATTACGACGTGGAGTTGGTTGAGCGTAGTGTCGAGAATGTCCGGAGGAGAGCTTTACTCAATCCTCTGAAGATTCTCTTTAAAAAAAACGATTCGCGCTTAGAAAAACGATGAGGGGAGGTCAACTCTAAACCCTCAATAGGTTAATGAAGCGTTGAATTACGACGTGGAGTTGGTTGAGCGTAGTGTCGAGAATGTCCGGAGGAGAGCTTTACTCAATCCTCTGAAGATCCTCTTTAAAAAAAAACGATTCGCGCTTAGAAAAACGATGAGGGGAGGTCAACTCTAAACCCTCAATAGGTTAATGAAGCGTTGAATTATGACGTGGAGTTGGTTGAGCGGGGTTATATGGACACGGATAGTGCGTACGGACACGGATAATGCATACGGGCATGGAGAATACCCTGAGGAGGATTTATATCCCGAACCCTCAGTATATTCTCCATCCACAAAGGCTGGCGGTTACTGAAGAGAATCACTCCCCTTCAGAACATCCAGTTCTTCGTGCCCCCGGCAACCGGTCAAGTGAGGAGAATACCCTGAGGAGGATTTATATCCCGAACCCTCAGTGTATTCTCTTTTACATGGGAGTTCAGCCGTCCTGGAGACCACGGATGGTCACCAGGACAGCCGGCATCCCATGCCACCCTACCAGGTCACCCCGATAGCCAGTTCAGTGCGGAGAATACCCTGAGGAGGATTTATATCCCGAACCCTCAGTGTATTCTCTTTTGCATGGGCGTTCAGCCGGCCTGGAGACCACGGATGGTCACCAGGACAGCCGGCATCCCATGCCACTTCACCAAGCTACCCCGGCAGCCAGTTCAGTGCGGAGAATACCCTGAGGAGGATTTATATCCCGAACCCTCAGTGCATTCTCGTTTGCATGGGAGTTCAGCCGATCTGGAGACCACGGATGATCACCAGGTCAGCTGGCATCCCATGCCACTTCCCCAGGCTGCCCCGGCAGCCAGTCCAGTGCGGAGAATACCCTGAGGAGGATTTATATCCCGAACCCTCAGTGCATTCCCTTTACCATAGGAATTCAGCTGATCTGAAGACCATTACAGGTCTTCAGATCAGCCGGCATCCTATGCCACTTTACCAGGCGAGTTGTGTTCAGCAGCTCGCCTGGCGACTGACTGCCCCGATTCTGCATGATGCGCCGCCTTTTATATGGTTGCTCACCAACTGTAACAAACACACACCACATCGTGGTGAGAAAAATATATGCTGAGTAGATGCTTTGTTGTTGGCATAGCGATTCAACAAGAGAATGAAATACTTAATAATAAAAAAATAAAAAAACGAAGGTTCTAAGTTTACATACATACATACGTGTATGTATAAAAATAAAAATGATCAAAAGAGTGAATAAATGTAAGTAAACGGAATACAGTTTACATACATATATGCAAACATAAATACAAAAGAAATACAGGAGCTTTCATTCCTGATAATATGAAAATTATATGTATGTAAGTAAACGGAGTATTCCACTGTTTGCTTACATTTTAATATTCCGCTAGCAACAACAACTTATGCAAATATGTATGTGTGTGCATCAGTGTATGTAGTGCGTGAACAGCAAAATTGAAGAATCTTTAAAAATTAAAAACCAAAGGTATTATTAAGATTCCCGTTAATAATTACGAATTTAGTATACATACATTGATGTGTGCATATGTAAGTATATATATACATATATGCATTTTGATCTTTCTGTAGACATACATTTTAATGTAAGTTGCCATTACTTACTTTGTTTTGTACATCCATACCTATGTATTCTTGAAAATGATTTATGAAGAGACATATGTATGTATGTAACAGCTCAAAGGGAGAATGGCAAGGCGTGTAAAGGTCAAGGTAATATGACATAGGGTCATGTTCGACGATATTTTATAAGTATGTGACCCAAAAACGAGGTCACGACTTTTGGTCGTCACATTGCCCCCCTTTTTCCCTTTGAACTAGAACAAATGCTGGAGAATTCTTACAATTCATTTCATAAAACTAATAGTTAATTCAAAGGGGTTTTTTTTTTTTTTAAAGGAAGCAACAAAATACAATTCAGTGGCAATTAGCTTCTAAAATCAAATTAAATAAATACATATATAATTCATAATAATAAAACATTGTGTCCTTCATGGTTAATAATGTGAATTAATAATATAAAGTAAATCAATAATCAATTTAGAAAAATCTGGTTCCTTGCTCTTAACCTTCGAGCCTTTGGCTGGTTACCCGGTAATTCCCGCTCTTAAAAATATGTATTTGATATCTCACACCTTCAATTACCCTTACGAATTTAACTCGTTGGTTTGGTCTTCGCTGCTCAACTCTTTCATCGATTTCCGCCTGAAGAGCTTGAGGTGTGACGTGTTCCCACACATGCGTACTGGGGGCTTCCGGCTCATTGGCGTCTAGCGTGTCTACCCATTGCATCGTTCGCTTTATCTGGTCCGTGTTGGACACCGGTGGTGCCAAACACTCATTCGCCACATTTTCTATTTCACCTAGGCATGCGAGAGGTTGGACATTCTGGCGGAACCACTGGCTGACCTCAGGTGAGCCATGGCTGGATACTGACGACGAGAGCTCCGAAGCGGTGGACTATAACGAAACAGTCGTCATGAGTACGGCAGCGGGATTCGGCAATCTTATCTTTTCGGCCTCGCTTCTGTTACTCAAGCCTTCTGGCGGGTCCTGATTCCTGGATGCCGGAGTTGGTTCGAGGCTTTGTGGGGGAGAATGATGGGGAGCATTGTCAAGCGGTGTGTATATTGTGTCTGCCTTATTCGGGACCAAGAGGCGTACGCGCATGACTCGCTCATAGCACTGGTATCCGGTGTAATTATAACGGCAATCGCGCACCTCGACCTGCCCCAGTTTAACGCATTTTTTTTTTTTTTTGGCGGGGGGCGGTAACTCTCATCCTCGGAGTCCAGAGAAGGCGGTGATCTTGGTGGAGAGGTTGGCCGCCTTACTACTGATTGGTCGAATTCACCCATATACGTGCGGCTCATCTCCTCGATCTCGGTGGGGCTTAAACCGAAACTCGCAAGGGTATCCCGAAATTCCATCTCGGTGAGTGTACCCGTGCCGGTCTGATGGGATACCTTCTCGTCTGGACCGCTAGAATCTTTGGTGGGATGAGGCAGCGAACTCGGTAAGTCTGTCGTTGAGACGGGTGGTGCCACTGTGGTCGTCTCCTTGGGTCTATTTGGGTAGGTAGGTGACGTAAATTCACTGCGACCAGACGGCGGCTTTGTGCACTTATCTGAGTGAATGGGCTGACCCGAGTATTGTTTCCGAGACCGTTCCTCCGGATGGCCAGCTGCACGGTAACATTTAAATTGCTTGTTACGCGGGGGTAGAGTATGTGGGCTGTTGTAGACAGGTGTAGCCTGAGTGGAGCTAGTTTTTGGCCGCCTTCGACTTGTGGTGGGCATATCATCGTCCAAGTAGATTGTGCTGGGGCGCTTGGATTCCGCTTCTTCCCATGACTTCCGGAATCGTTGACGTGAGTGCTCAAACCGATCGGACATTGTGGGTGTATGTGTAGTTTATTTTATTTTATTTATTTATTTTTTTGTTTTTTTTTTTTTATAAACTAAATAACTATTTTTTTTTTTTGTAGTATTTATACAATGATCATATTGTGTTTGTTTATAACTAATTTTATAATTTTATTTTTATGTAAATATATATGTATGTATATATTTTTTTGTTTTAAATTCAAAAATAAGTTTTTTTTTCTCAGCTTTAAACTTAAGGCAAAATTACAAACTAATTTAATTTTCTTAAATTTGTTTGTTTTAAAAAGTAATTATCAGTAATTTGTTTGTTTTTGTTTTTTATAATAATGTATTTGCGAAAGTTTTAAAATTATTTAAGATTATTTTTCAATTTTAAAAAGAAATAAAATGTAACATAAAGAAACTGTATGAGTTTAAATAATTATATTTTATGTTTATATACTTTGCGTTTTTCTTTTTTTTTTTTTTCTCTTTTTATATTTATTGTCCGATTTTTCTTCCAGTAAAAAAGGATTTTTTTTTTTTTTTTTTTTTTTGCAGAAAATTATTTTTCTAGATAATAAAACTTGAGTTTGTTTTTTTCTTTTTTTTTTTTTTTATTTATTTAAGATTAAAAATGTTTAATATTGTTCAATTTTTTTCAACTATATATGAGAAAAAAAAAATTATTATTTTTATTTATTTATTTATTTTTTTTGTTCTCTAGTCTGGGACAACAATTTTTGTTGCCGTCCCTGCTCGGGCGCCATTGTAACGACAGGTTTTCTCCCCTAGGCTGAGATAGCTCAGGGCTGCCAGGAGTCATTACAAAAATTTATATTTGTGACCAGAGAACAAGGAAAAAAAAAACAACACACCCATTTTTCTATATAAAATGTAGTTTATTGATTAAAAGTTCATTCTATATAAAATGTGGGTTTTTGATTAAAAGTTCATTCTGTATAAAATATGGTTTATTGATTAAAAGTTCATTTTGCGTTATACGACGGATCGCAGTGCCAACACCAATACATCGCCCTTGGCCGACTGTGTATGTAGAAATACGTGGAGTTCGCGCTAAAACGCGGTGAGGGGAGGTTAACTCAAACCCTCGGGGAATTAGACGAATGCCGAATCATATACACGACACGAGGTTGGTTGGGCGTAGTGTCGAGAATGTCCGGAGGAGAGCTTTACTCAATCCTCTGAAGATTCTCTTTAAACAAAAAAAACGATTCGCGCTTAGAAAAACGATGAGGGGAGGTCAACTCTAAACCCTCAATAGGTTAATGAAGCGTTGAATTACGACGTGGAGTTGGTTGAGCGTAGTGTCGATGAGGGGAGGTCAACTCTAAACCCTCAATAGGTTAATGAAGCGTTAAATTACGACGTGGAGTTGGTTGAGCGTAGTGTCGAGAATGTCCGGAGGAGAGCTTTACTCAATCCTCTGAAGATCCTCTTTAAAAAAAAACGATTCGCGCTTAGAAAAACGATGAGGGGAGGTCAACTCTAAACCCTCAATAGGTTAATGAAGCGTTGAATTGCGACGTGGAGTTGGTTGAGCGTAGTGTCGAGAATGTCCGGAGGAGAGCTTTACTCAATCCTCTGAAGATCCTCTTTAAAAAAAAACGATTCGCGCTTAGAAAAACGATGAGGGGAGGTCAACTCTAAACCCTCAATAGGTTAATGAAGCGTTGAATTACGACGTGGAGTTGGTTGAGCGGGGTTATATGGACACGGATAGTGCGTACGGACACGGATAATGCATACGGGCATGGAGAATACCCTGAGGAAGATTTATATCCCGAACCCTCAGTGTATTCTCCATCCACAAAGGCTGGCGGTTACTGAAGAGAATCACTCCCCTTCAGAACATCCAGTTCTTCGTGCCCCCGGCAACCGGTCAAGTGAGGAGAATACCCTGAGGAGGATTTATATCCCGAACCCTCAGTGTATTCTCTTTTACATGGGAGTTCAGCCGTCCTGGAGACCACGGATGGTCACCAGGACAGCCGGCATCCCATGCCACCCTACCAGGTCACCCCGATAGCCAGTTCAGTGCGGAGAATACCCTGAGGAGGATTTATATCCCGAACCCTCAGTGTATTCTCTTTTGCATGGGCGTTCAGCCGGCCTGGAGACCACGGATGGTCACCAGGACAGCCGGCATCCCATGCCACTTCACCAAGCTACCCCGGCAGCCAGTTCAGTGCGGAGAATACCCTGAGGAGGATTTATATCCCGAACCCTCAGTGCATTCTCGTTTGCATGGGAGTTCAGCCGATCTGGAGACCACGGATGATCACCAGGTCAGCTGGCATCCCATGCCACTTCCCCAGGCTGCCAGTCCAGTGCGGAGAATACCCTGAGGAGGATTTATATCCCGAACCCTCAGTGCATTCCCTTTACCATAGGAATTCAGCTGATCTGAAGACCATTACAGGTCTTCAGATCAGCCGGCATCCTATGCCACTTTACCAGGCGAGTTGTGTTCAGCAGCTCGCCTGGCGACTGACTGCCCCGATTCTGCATGATGCGCCGCCTTTTATATGGTTGCTCACCAACTGTAACAAACACACACCACATCGTGGTGAGAAAAATATATGCTGAGTAGATGCTTTGTTGTTGGCATAGCGATTCAACAAGAGAATGAAATAATAATAAAAAAATAAAAAAACGAAGGTTCTAAGTTTACATACATACATACGTGTATGTATAAAAATAAAAATGATCAAAAGAGTGAATAAATGTAAGTAAACGGAATACAGTTTACATACATATATGCAAACATAAATACAAAAGAAATACAGGAGCTTTCATTCCTGATAATATGAAAATTATATGTATGTAAGTAAACGGAGTATTCCACTGTTTGCTTACATTTTAATATTCCGCTAGCAACAACAACTTATGCAAATATGTATGTGTGTGCATCAGTGTATGTAGTGCGTGAACAGCAAAATTGAAGAATCTTTAAAAATTAAAAACCAAAGGTATTATTAAGATTCCCGTTAATAATTACGAATTTAGTATACATACATTGATGTGTGCATATGTAAGTATATATATACATATATGCATTTTGATCTTTCTGTAGACATACATTTTAATGTAAGTTGCCATTACTTACTTTGTTTTGTACATCCATACCTATGTATTCTTGAAAATGATTTATGAAGAGACATATGTATGTATGTAACAGCTCAAAGGGAGAATGGCAAGGCGTGTAAAGGTCAAGGTAATATGACATAGGGTCATGTTCGACGATATTTTATAAGTATGTGACCCAAAAACGAGGTCACGACTTTTGGTCGTCACAAAATGGTAGAAGCTAAAAATAGCGAATAAAAAACTTAATTGTTTAACTCGAAAATAAGTTATTTCACACAAAAGCTAAAACCGCTAGAAACTACGACCATTAAAATGTTTACCATTTTGCAATACTGCAATTCAGCTTTCATTTTTGTCCAAATTTATTTGTTTTGAGCAAATTCATTTTGCACTAATCAGGTGATATCAGTAAGAATTTCCACCAGCTTTTTTCTCACGCTTTGGATAATATAAAGAGGAATAATTTTTGTTATGGTAAACTTTAGACTGCGAGAACTAGATTAAATCCACTGAAATATAATATTTTGAGGTATTTCAGTTGTATTTTAACAAAATTAATGGAGAGCTTGGAAAAAAGATTTAATGAGTTTCTCATGCTTACACTTGGAGCAAATACAACCATATTGGTGTTAAAAGAAATCATCTCAATAAAAGAGAGGCAAAAAATTCAAAATCTTGCAATAGATACTTTGGAGAAAAATTACAAAGAAAAGTGAAACCATGACTGGATACAGAAAAATAAGTAGTAAAGATGATTTGATTGTTGTTTTTGACAATACAGTGATCAACTTTGTAAATTAAATTTTGAACTTGAGTTGATCAGTTTTCTAAATGATAAAAGCAAGAAACTTGCCATTCTGGAAAATTATCCAAATATCAAAAGAAAGATTATTGTTTGTCGGATGACTCATTGAAATATCTAGTTTTTTTTTTTTAAGGAAATACTTGTTTTGCCGAATGAATGTTTTATTTACTATCTATCAAATGCTAAATATTAGGTTTGCTTCTTTAATTTCCTAGCAAATTTAGAATAATCATATGAATATACATACGTATACCGTACGTGTATATATGTAAAAGGTATGTATATATATTAAATGTATATAATTAAAAAAATAGAAAATTTTTATATAATATTAGACAACTTTATTTCTAATATTTGAATACATAGATAAATATGCAGTTGTAAGTGTGGACATATATACTGTCGCCTAAAACGCAAAAGAGTGTGGCTCTAGTCCAAAATTATTATTAAATGAGGTTACCAATAATAACACTATCCATAAATTTTAATAGGCTTTCAATATTTTGCCAGTTACGTCCTTTTGGGTTTTAGGTGACAATATACAACTTAGTTTAAGTTCATATGTAAAATAAAATATGTATCTAAAGCCAGTTTTTCTGACACCGAATTACACAAATGTATTTGTATTTTGTAGTTGTATTTTGCATTTGAAATACGCAACTTAAAAGTATTTTGTATCATTTATAGGGTGTTTTTTTAAGCTAGATAGAACTTTAAATTGTAAAAAGTAACACAAAAAATTAAATTTTGATGAAACATTTTTTTTATTTGTTTCAGTATACTCTGACAAATCATCATAAATAGACTCACGCTTGAACAACGCTACGAAATTATCCAAATTTACTTTGAAAATCAGTCCCGTTGTTTTATCGCAAAATTGTGTTCAGCGATGAGGCGCATTTTTGGCTTAACGGGTTTCTTAATAAGCAAAATTGCCGCATATGGAGTGAGACCAATCCACAAGAGACCCTACAGACTCCATTACATCCAGAAAAATGCACTGTTTGGTGCGGTTTTCATGCTGGTGGCATCATCGGACCTTACTTCTTCAAAAATGAGGCCGGAGCTCGCGTTACGGTCAATGGAGATCGTTACCGCACCATGATCAATGATTTTTTGTTTGAAAATATGGATGACATTGATCCGGAGGAGATGTGGTTTCAACAGGATGGCGCTACGTGCCATACGGCGAACGCAACCATCGACTTACTGAAATCAAAATTTGGCGATAAGTTGATTTCGAGAAATGGACCTGTCAATTGGCCTCCAAGGTCGTGCGATTTGACACCTCTTGATTATTTCCTGTGGGGCTACGTGAAGTCACTGGTTTATGCTGATAAACCAGCAACAATTGACGCCTTGGAGGCCAGCATTGTTCGTGTTGTTCGTGACATACGGCCAGCAGTGCTCGAAAAAGTGGCCCAAAATTGGACGTCCAGAATGCGCTTCGTCAAGAACAGCCGCGGTGCCCATATGCCCGAAATCATTTTCAAATGTTAATGTCACGTATTGATCTTTCGAATAAAAAAAAATTTTGATTACAATTTAATTTTTTGTGTTATTTTTTACAATTTATATTTATGTATTTTATTTTTTAGTTGTAAATCAAACGTTCGCCGTCTTTGTCAGACTACGTTGTAAAAATTTTAATTAACAAAATTAGGTAAAAGTGCCTAGAAAACAATTTAAAAAGGTACAAGAAAGATAAAATATTTAGTGAAAAAATAAAAGTAGACAAAAAACGGAACAAATTTATTTAATGGAATATTCTCAAAAAACTGAATTGCGCAGTACGTACGAGCTGCCTACTTCCGACTTACAAAGTATGCGAGATTGTATTCGAGCTGCCTACTGATAGCTTACAATGTATGTTAGGAAGTAATGAGCTTTTGTTGGATGAACACCACACTAGTTCGCTTACTTTGTGTGCAGGTGGTAGGCGTTCACTCTACAAATGCGGCAATGTATATGAAAAAGTATACTAGGTTCGTATATGAGATGGTGTGCATTACTGACTTACAAGTGTGCATCGGATCATCGCTTCTGTAAGCGAAACTTTGGCCGCTGGGGTAGTTTCATTCCCTTTTTATTATTTGTGATAAGGTTTTTTGAAGTTTATTTTTAGAGAGAAATATAAAAAGGCGTTGCCACACAGTTGAATAAAGGAATTTACTCCTAGAATGGATTTTTTTCTGAAATGTGTAGTGCATTGTTCATATTAGAAAAAGCTAGAAATAATAAGCTGATGTAAGTAGATATGTACCTGTGCTCGTTTTGAAACCCATGTTAGGTTAGGTTTAACAGGCTGCCAGCTATTGTAAAGCCAGCCCACTTGGGTCCAGTTTGGTCCCAAAAACTAAAAGCACGGACTTCTGCTTATCAGTAAACTTTACGATAGCATTCAAACGAATTCCTATTTTGAAGAAAACCTTATTACCTTTAAAACAAAATACTCCTTAGATATTAAAAAAAAGGGAAAAGTTTGATGCTTGTGGTTTAAAAATATATAAATAATTATTTCTAGTACAATAACCCAGGATGCAGCGACAAAACTAATGCACGTAACCTTTAATATTCTTCATTACTTACAATAAGAAAAACCAACTTCCAAAAGATGTAATTATTTGTTTAAATATTAAAATAAGCATGTATAGCGAATATTTGCATAGTTTTCCGTCGGTTCCATGCCTTCAAACCTGCTCTGGAAGTGACTTCTAACTTCTCTAACAAATAGCGCGATAAATTATTCAGTACATTTAAAAGAAAAAATAGTAGCTAATTTTCATAACGGCCAATCAGTGACCACAATTGCAAAAAAATTGAAATTCACCACAGCATTATATCAAGAACTATATCCTTTTTCGTTGCTCGGATATTTTGGTTACAGAACATAAAGGTGGACGTTCCCAAAAAAGCAGTAAACGAGATGGCCAGGCGATAATACGTTTGATAAAAAAAAGACCGATTCATGTCGTCAAGAACCATCGCCACACAATTGTCATTAAATGTTACCCCCAGAAGGATTCGAAGGCAGGCTGCAGAAGGCGGACTAAAAGCATACCATACAAAAGTGTAAAAAAGATCTTTATATCACGGAAAAATAGACTGGCCAGGTTGGAATTTGCAAGCGAACACATTAATTTGACCACCAGCCAAAGGAATTCCATACTATTCTCCTATGAGTCCAAATTTAATTTACAAGGTTCCGTTATGTAAAGACTGATTAGATGACCGAAAAGCCAACGTTTTTCAGGCCATTTTTTATATATTTTAGATTTATGTATGTATTTTATTTTAAAATTTTTATTTATTTTTGTTAGAAGCCACAATTTTATTAGTATTTTTAGACACAACTTCAAACAACACTGAAAACAAGGGAATGTATAAACTAATACGGTAGCACAATTTTATGGAAAATGTCACAATCCTTATACTTGTCAGATGGTAATTGTTAAGGAAAATGGAGAGAATAAAACGTTATATCTGTGAATAAAACTACTTGTATTTTTTATACCATGCTTTCCACCACATGGTGCAATTAACCAGGTGGCATCACTAGCGCAGGTGATAATTTTTTGTTTCATAAAATTGTGGGTGTCAAAAATTGTTTATGTTTACACAAACTGAAGCGAAAAAATAAAAATATTTTAAACAGTTGGAAAAAGGGCAAGAGACACAATAAAAAAGTTTTAAAAAATATTTAAGTGCTTAAAATGAGTTCAAAACAATTTATAAAAACAATTGTATTAATTTTCTTTGTTCATTTTTTTTATTTATATAAAGGTTTTTTCTTCATTTTCCTCTGTTTTGTAAACATGCTTTAGACAGCGTCCGGAATTTTTACACAAACAAAATATTATGTATGTAGTACAATAACTCTTATGCTGCCACCTAATAATTGCACCATGCTTTCCACTCAACTTTCATCAAAAATTTCATGAAACAGATTTTTTTACGTTTCTGAAAGTAAAATGACTAAGCACTGTTGCCATATACAAAGTTGCAGTATTGTAGTAAAATAATAATTATAAAATTAACTTCTTTTGCATGTATGTATATGCAAATAATTATAATATTTTTTCCTTATATTGTATATTAAACACATAAAGAAAATAATTAAAGTATTTTTATAAAAATAATATATTAGAAAAATTTATTTATAAATGATAAGTTTTTTCAACTATTGTCTCATAAATTTGTATATGTAATAAGTTTAGCAGCTCTGATTAGTAAGCAAACAAAATAAGAGTGGGGAGAAGCAGAGGAAAATTTTGCAACTCTTTGCCTCGGCGACATTTTTAAAATGAACCTTCACTTTCCTGTGTAGACGAACAAGAAATTTTCATGAAAGTCGTCTATTTCATTGAAATGTTTATTTGTAACTAGCTGACCCGGCAAATGTTGTTTTGCCTTCAAATTTATTTACATTGATACAGGTAAAAAAAACGTAGAAATATGGGTTTTTATTGCGAAAACAGGCCGTAATGATGGAATAGTGTATTTCTCGAAAGCATTAGCACTCGTGGTATCAAAACGTCTTTCTCTTTATACTTTTATTAAAGTATTCTTACTTTTTGAGCGTTGTTCATCACTTTTTTCACCGGAAGTCGAGTGTCATTACAGACATGTGGTTGATGTATGTATACTTCGTAACATTATGATTACCGATCCGACCTTAAGTTGCATATTGTGAGTTGGCAATCCGGGTAATTCCAGCGAGCTTAAAAACTGGATTGCATCATCTTGAGAAGTAAAGGAGTCACTGAATTCTATATCATCAATTCGCGAGCGATTTAGCATTGAATTCGAAAATTCAGATCGACGACATCACAATCGCTCAACCAATTATAATTTTTGTAATTTTGTAAAATGTTAGAGAACACATCGGGATGAGCTTAGAATTCGGTTCGGTCAAGTGGTAGAAAGCGTCAGGAAACTACATACAGTCGGTCGAAATGCCAAAGTGGAATTTACGGTTGCCAATATCCAGTAATTTCTATCAAAATACTTGGTTATATTTAGTAGCACTATGATTACCAATCTGACATTAAGTTGCAGATTCCAAAATGGCAACCTAAGTATAGTTGACGACATCATATTGGGAATGAAGAGAGTCACTAAATTTAACATCACCGATTCGCAAGCAATTTCACTTTGAATCCGAAAATTCAGATCGCCGACATCACGTCTGATCGTGATTTTTGTAACTTCGCTAAATGTTTGAGAGCACATTGCGGATGAGCTCAGATTTTCATTCGGTAAAATGGCAGAAAAGGATGGTAAATTGAATACAACCAGCATTTGGTGAAATAGCTATGATTGACCTTATTTTCACAAACTATGAATCCGATACAAATTGTAATAGGCTGAACTTAAGTTTTTGTTGGCTTCAGTATATAGAACTCCGTGAAAATGAAATTAATACATATCCATTGCAATGGTTATCCATTGTTCGTAGAAGTATATATATATATATATATATATATATATATATATATATATATATATATATATATATATATATATATATATATATATATATATATATATATATATATATATATATATATATATATATATATATATATATATATATATATATATATATATATATATATATATATATATATATATATATATATATATATATATATATATATATATATATATATATATATATATATATATATGTGTGTGTGTGTGTGTGTTATAAATCACAATTTTTGAAATTGTTGCCTTATGTTTACCTGCACTAAATTAAGTATAGAAGCACCAAATGGGTTTGTATACAGGAAATATGAAATGGCGCGCATGAAAATGTGTGAAAAAATATGAAAACATAAACAAATTTTGATAGCTAACGAGGCAACCTGGTACTAAAGTCGCCTTGGAAAGTATACACATGCATACACACACTTTACTTGCAGATGTGCATGCATGATACCAAGGCGAATTAATTATTAGGTGGATGCATCGGCGAATTCAGGCGAATTCGATTAATATGGCGGCACTTTTGCTGTCAAGTTTTGTTTACCTTTTTCGGCGCCATTTAAATTTTTTTACATGTTCGTTATCAACTACTTTTGACAGCTTAAGTGTGAATTCGCCTTTTTACACAAACAAAATACCTGTTGTTTTTTTTATTGTTGTATTGTTGTAGCGAAGCGGCTACCTTGTTTTTTGTATCATGCATGATACAAAAAACAAGGTAACCGCTACGCTACAACAATAAAAAAAACAACAGGTATTTTGTTTGTGTAAAAAGACGACTTCACACTTAAGCTGTCAAAAGTAGTTGATAAAGAACATGTACAAAAATTTAAATGGCGCTGAACAAGGCGACTTTATACAGGTGAATGCAAGCGGAAAGGCGAATTCAGTACTATGTATTTTGCATGATACAAAAAACAAGGTAGCCGCTTCGCTACAACAATACAACAATAATAAAAACAACAGGTATTTTGTTTGTGTAAAATGGCGAATTCACACTTAAGCTGTCAAAAGTAGTTGATAAAGAACATGTACAAAAATTTAAATGGCGCCGAAAAAGATAAACAAAACTTGACAAAGAAAGTTCCGCCATATTAATCGAATTCGCCTGAATTCGCCGATGCATCCACCTAATAATTAATTCGCCTTGGTATTTTGTTATTGTAAAACATATCGTGAGTGTCATAATCTAAATTCGCCTAAGATTGCTCAGCAGAGAAAAAATTTTATATAAACGTTAAATATAAGCTTTTATAAATGTTTGTAATTAAAATCACAGATTATATTAGTTTATCACTTTTAAATTCACACAAATTTCTTGAAATTGCACTAAATCATGCAAAAAAACCTTCAGATTAAAATGGCGCGAAAAAGTTTGTAAACAAAAGAAACAAATTTGACAGTCTCATTGGAAAAAACGCGAGAAGCAAAAAATAGTCACCTGTGCTGTTAAGTTCACCTGGAAATGAATTCGCCTTGGACAGTACTGTTTGGTAATGAAAAAAAAACAAACAAACAAAACCACAAAAACTTTGTCAGGAAGTATCACTTTGTTTCCAAAAGAAAAATATATTATATTTGTTTGAAGAATATATTTTTTTAAAATGCCCGATGCAGTAGAAAAACAGCCAGTATCTTTCGCTTGCCAAAGGTGCCTCCAACCTATAATGCTAGATGAGAACTTAGACAATATTAGTGTTCATGCTACAGCTGAGTTGTGTCGTAAGTTTGCTTAAAATGAATGAATAAAATATTGTAAATATGTATATGTAAATATATTTTGCTACTTCTGGAAAGTACCCATCTATGCTGGTAATGTTAACACAATTGATTCTCAGGATACCAGTGGATTCGACCATTTTGTTCCACCTTATCGTTTAACAGATTCTATAAATGGAACAGGATTTATGTTGGTATCTGATGGACGCGATAAAAAATGGAGTGCAGATTTTAAGCTAAAAGCAGAACTATTTGACAATCTTTCATCTAACTCAGAAATCGATCATCCACTGTGCGATGAATGTGCTGACTCTATGTTGGAAATAATGGATCGTGAGTTAAGAATTGCTGAAAAAGAATGGAATGACTACAAAACTTATTTAAAACACCTTGAGCAGCAACAAGAATGCCCAAACGTATCGGATTTAGAAAACGAACTGTCAGAACTAAAAGAAAATGAAGAAACGCTTCTTCAAGAGCTAAATAAGTTAAAGGAGGAAGAAAATTCATTAAACGAAGCAATAGAGTTTGAAGAAATTGAAAAACTAAAGTTGCAAGAACAGGAAAGCAGTTATTGGCGAGAATATACAAAGCACCGTAGAGAACTAATGCTCACGGAGGATGACAAACGTAGTCTCGAATGCCAAATTGCATATGCAGAGCAACAGCTGGAAAAACTTAAAGATGCGAATATATTTAATATCACATTCCATATCTGGCATGCTGGTCATTTCGGTACAATAAATAATTTTCGCTTAGGTCGTCTGCCGTCAGTTTCAGTAGATTGGTCTGAAATTAACGCAGCATGGGGGCAGACTGTGCTGCTTCTTTGCGCTTTAGCTCGAAAAATTGACCTCTCATTTGAAAGATACAAGATTGTTCCGTTTGGTAATCACTCCTATGTAGAAGTTTTGGGAGAAAACCGTGAGCTGCCTTTATATGGAACGGGAGGATTTAAGTTCTTCTGGGATACAAAGTTTGATGCAGCAATGGTTGCATTTTTAGATTGTTTAACACAATTTCAACAAGAAGTGGAAAAGCGCGATCCAGAATTTTTGTTACCCTACAAAATGGAAAAAGGAAAAATTATAGATCCTTCGACCGGTAATTCTTATTCAATTAAGTGAGTTTTTTTCCAAAGACATCAGACAATCAGGTAATAATTACGTGTTTTTTTAAATTTTAGAATTCAGTTTAATTCTGAGGAGCAATGGACGAAGGCGTTAAAGTTTATGCTGACCAATTTGAAATGGGGGCTCGCTTGGGTTTCATCACAATTCGCAAATAATCAGTGAAAACATGTTTTATTTAATACTTAACAACCATATAATAAAAGTAGTTATATCACATTAATTAAGAAATTTATCCATAGATGCTCTTTATTTTTTGCTCTTCCGCTGCTCTACAAGGTATGCCGGAAATCCTATTTTATTTTAAGGGTTGGACGGTTGCGTGACACAAAATTGTCAAAGACAATTCTCTACGGGACTCTGCTAAAGGTCGCCCTTTCCAGTTTCTGCAGCATGAACCAAATTTAATGGAAAATGATCGCAAAACATCATAAACTAACTACTCACATGTTTTCGAGCAATTTTTCAGATCTAGTTTTGTAAAGTCAGTCGTGAAGCAGCTCTGGCCTGAAGAACAGCTGTCGCGTCAGCGTTATTTTTTCTTAAGTGTGGTCAGGCTTGTTGTTTTTGTTGTCCGGTCTTCGAGAGTTTTGCGTCTAACTCGCACTGGTTAATGGTTTGCATCAACTGTATTGGTTTACAGTTTTTGGAGGTATTTCAGCGTTATCCACGCTGCAACTTCCTATGTGAAGGCATAGGTCGTTATAGTTAGTCACAGCGACGCTACAAACGTAGTGTTAATACCATCTTGGGCATTATGGTACCTGCTGATACAGCGTTTGCATGCAGTACAATAGACAGTTTGCGCCTATGGCACAGGAGAATGGTTCATCTTAACCTCAAAAGTTTGCAACAATTACAAAATGGTTTAGCAACTGGCATACAGTTTACGAAAACAAATATGGCTGACTGCAAAATATGTCCAATCGGTAAAAAATAAGACTGCCATTCAACAAACATCCCACGCGGGCATCTCACATTCTTGAGTTAGTGCAACCAGACATTTGTGGCCCGATGGAAGAAGACTCTGTTGGCGGAAATCGATATTTTTTAACCCTAATTGACGATGACACGAAAAATATTTGTTTATTTTTTAAAAACAAAAGGCGAAAGTGAAGTTTTAAACGCTTTTAAAGATTTTTTATAGGTACTTTTGTGAGAGACAAAGTGGTAAAAAATTGAAAACTCTTCGCACCGTTAACAGCAAGGAATATTTAAACAAAAGTTTTCAGGGGATTATAAGGGAAAATGGTATAAATCGCCAAACCACAAATGTGCACACGCCAGAACAGAATGGTGTAGCCGAAACAAACAACAGGTCAATTGTTGAAAAGGCAAGATGTATGCTTTATGATGCAAACTTGCCAAAAGCTTTTTGGGCTGAAGCAGTAGCATACTCTGTTTATTTACCAGAAGAGGCCTGGAGTGGTAGAAAACCTGACTTGTCGCATAAAAAGGTTTTTGGCACAGTGCCAATGGTG
Source organism: Thecocarcelia acutangulata (assembly GCA_914767995.1). Classification (NCBI taxonomy): domain Eukaryota; kingdom Metazoa; phylum Arthropoda; class Insecta; order Diptera; family Tachinidae; genus Thecocarcelia; species Thecocarcelia acutangulata. The sequence continues at coordinate 104,486,527 of OU612094.1, read as the reverse complement.
CAGATACCAAAAATAAATCGTGAAAAGTGGGATGCTAAAGCTCATGAATGTATCATGACTGGCTATGATGAAGATACCAAAGGCTATCGCCTTTATGATCCAGTTAAAAAAGTAATTTTTAAAAGCCGAAATGTTTCATTTATTGATGAAACCAAGGATTCTGTGGAATTTTCATATAAATTAATATCAAAAATGAGCAATAACACTGTAGGTGTGGACTTGAGGCTCATTGACGACCCTTATATTGATAATGGAGCTGCAGATCAACCGAGTATAAGCCAGCCGAATATATCAAGCCCGCCGAATCTTACGAAGGCACTAAAAATTGAAGCAAGTAAGAATTGTTTACCAACTCTAAGACGCAGCGAAAGAATCAGACAAAAACCGAAGAAGCTAAATGATTTCATCATTGAAACTGACGGTACATCCTCATCAGATAATTATGATTCAGCTGAATCCATAGAGGAAAAGTCATCGGCAATAGAAGACTTTTATGGTTTTCCGGAGCTCGTCGCGCCTCCATCGCAACAAAATAGACCAGATTGTTTAAGTCAGGTGGTAGCTCTGGATATCTCCAAAGCGTTTGACAGAGTGTGGCATGCTGCACTACTGGCAAAACTTACTGCTTTTGGTGTCGGTGATGACTTTTCTCGATTTATATCGAGCTTTCTCAGAGACCGCACTATACGAGTTGTTATAGATTAGCATTTGCCACTCGTACTCCTTTAGTTATAGACCCAGCCTATCAGAGGTCGCTGGTAAGAGGCTAAATATGAATGATTCACTGCAAGGTGCATTAATGTATACACGGTGGCAGCACTAGAGCAAAATTAAAACAATACAACAAAAACCGGCATGTGGTAAGATATATTATCAAAAATATTTGTAACTATTTTCACAATTATAAACTATGAATGTACCTTTTCATAATTATAAATTATATTTTCTTAAATTATTTTTATGTTCACAAAATAATTTGTATATGTTTAATTCAGAATAAAACACTAAATTCACTTACAAAAATGTAAACAATGCATTTGACGCAAATAGCTTCCTATATTGCCAGTAGCAAAAAATTATCACATGCCGTAGTGCTGCCACCGTGTATACATTAATGCACCTTGATTCACTGAATAGTGATCTTCTATTAATCCCCGAGTGGGGTCGTAAAAATAGGGTCGGTTTTAACGCTAGTAAGACCCAATGTTGCTTATTAACACATAAACAAACGACCGCACATCGATGGTATAAATATTGAGGAATCGGATGCTCTTGATGTTCATAGTATGAAGATACAGTGTGATGTTCGCTGGACTGAACACATTTTTCATATCTCTAAAGAAGCATTCAAGTGCCTAGGGTTCAGATCACAGAATTGTTTACCAGAGAAATGTTTACATAAATTTATACAAACAATTTAATGGAAATTCTACACGTTTTTTATTTGCCGGAAATGCAGGACAGTTAATTTGTAAATTTTTCTGCTCTAGTACATAATCATAAACATAAACAGCATAATGTGCTGTTAAGTTCACCTAGTAATGAATTCGCCTTGGCGATAACACTGATTTTAAGTCTACACGTAACAGAAATCTCTCTGCAATTGAATTTGACGTTCTCATATCTCAGATATTATCGCAGGTGTGGACACTAAGTTATGAAATGTGAAAGAAGACGATGGATAGTACTTGAAAATACTACGATGTTTTATAAGACATTTTTATTGTGCTTGAGCAGTCCTCTGGTACATACATACACACACTTTACTTGCTGATATGTTTGTATGTGAGCAAACCACCCTGTCGGAAACTGAGTTAGTTTTAAACTAATTTTAAGTTAACTATTCATCGACTAGTGCTGACTGTTTAACATTGTGATGTCCTAGGAATTAGTCAATTATCCGACTTTACACTACTTTTCAACTAACTTACAGTTACCTTGCTAGATGTTTTTTGAAGCTAGTAATATTTTTATGTCAACCATAAGTTAGTTAGTTTTAAATCAACGAAAAGTTAATTGCTGACACTATAGGTGAAAAACATTTTGTAACCATCTGACACCTAACAATCATTCAATTGTAATATTTTTTCGTAATAAAATAAATTAATCAATATTTTTAACGTATTTATATATATTTTTTCAAAAATAATTTATTAAAAACTTTATTTTTATATTACATATTACACCAAAAAAAAAAATATATTACATTGCATGTTGCAAAAACTTAAAAATTTCGGAAATAATTAAAATAAATAATATTGCATCAAATGTTTGTTTGTTGGCGTATACATTACATTGTTTTTTAAAAAGGCTTCTTAAATGTCGTTTGCTAATGGCTCTCATTCTTGCACTTTTAATTTATTATTTGACATATGTACTTACATAAAAAGTTTTATTTCACAAAACTTCCACAGAGTTGAAAAATTTAAGGCCCATTTAGCCGACCGTAAATGTAGAAATGTAAATGTAGTCGGAACAGCTGATCGTTTTTGTTATACGAGAAACAATGTAAATGCTTATCTGACTGTAATGAAATGTAACCGTAACGTCTCAACCTGTAGAAAATAGAATTTCATTACGTGTTTACGTGACAAATGTAGTCAGTGATGGTATATATTATTGTGAATGGCAGGATGGCACAAAAACCCTGTTTTCGTACTTTTTGTTTATTTGATAATTGAACTGTTTAAGCAGTTATATTTGTATACACACATAATATATTTTAATAAATGTAGTATTTTTCTGTAAAATACGCAAAATGGATATAAATGGTAGCATAATTTATACACAACGCACAATTTTGCAGCTGTCACATTATATGTAACCACAACATTTATTCGTCCGATTTCCAAAAATATATTTATTAAGTACAATCTTCCAACGATAAAATGAATTTTAAAAAATGGTTTATAATATAGAGTTATGCTGATATAAATGTAAGAAAGCAGTACAGTATAAATTTAGATCTGCGATGAAATAAAATAATAATTATATATAATTAGTACTGTTATGCACAAAAAAATATAAAAAAATATTATGCATATAAATATAAAAAGTTTTTATTTGCGACCGTATAAAGTACATATATTTTGAATCAGAATTAATAGAAAAGTCGATAAATCGATGTCCGTCCGTCGGCCGTTGAAATACCGTTTCTGAGAAAACCATTAGAGTTAGAAACGTTTTTTCTTTCACCATTCTATTACCCCATCGAGTCATGGGATTGCAATTGAAATTCAGTAATATCGCTTCACATATAGCTGAGATATGTTCAAAATTCCGAAAAAGGGCATTATTTTTTGCAATTTTGTATGAACATTTTTGAAAAAAAAAAATTATTTGTTATGCTTCAAACTTCACACACTTATTATAGTAATAAAAGTAGGTTACTAAAATACAGAAAAAGAGAAATTCCGATATCGTTCCATATATTCGTATACCCAAGATATAGCTTAAACCGATTTTTCCATAATGTTTTTTTTTTGCTTAAAAGAAGTCCTGATAATATAAAGAGGTTACCAAATAGAAAAAATGAAAATTTCCAATATCGGTCCATATATACCCGAGATATAGTCTAAGCCGATTAATTAGTGAAAAATTTCTTTTGATTGAAATCAGTTCTGATTATAAAACGAGGTAATTACTCGTAAAATACAGAAAATGGAAAATTCCGTTATCGGTTCATATTTATAGCCTAAACTAATTTTTGCATTATAATTCCCATGAAAGATTTCCTTTTTGGAATGGTGATTACAAATCAAACATATTTTTTCCCCGATGTCGGTTCATATATATCCGAGCATAATTAGTTCACATTTTTTAATATATACTATATACCATACCATACTATATATGTACCAAAGAGCAGAGAACAAAAATTCAAACATTTGAGATTTATTCGCTATATTAGCTTCCAACATTGGTACTAATCAAAAAATTATAAACAGCTAGTTTTTTATATTTCCCAGCTGTAGCTCATATGAAATGTCGACATATAGACAGAAAAAGAAATATTAGAAATTTTAGGTACCATTTGAACAATTTTCGTACTTTTTGTTTATGTACTGAATACTATGAACTCTCATCACTGCTATGAACAGCTGTATTGCTTTTATTTTATTTTTGTAAATTATTTGATATAAAGCAAGGCGACTTTATACAGGTGAGTGCAAGCGGAAAGGCGAATTCAGTACTATGTATTTTGTTATTGTAAAACATATCGTGAATGTCATAATCTAAATTTGCCTAAGATTGCTCAGCAGAGAAAAAATTTTATATAAACGTTAAATATAAGCTTTTATAATCGTTTGTAATTAAAATCACAGATTATATTAGTTTTTCACTTTTAAATTCACACAAATTTCTTGAAATTGTACTAAATCATGCAAAAAAATCTACAGATTAAAATGGCGCGAAAGAGTTTGTAAACAAAATTTGACAGTCTCATTGGAAAAAACGCGAGAAGCAAAAAATAATCACCTGTGCTGTTAAGTTCACCTGGTAATGAATTCGCCTTGAATTCGCCTTTCACACAAACAAAATACCTGTTGTTTTTTTTATTGTTGTATTGTTGTAGCGAAGCGGCTACCTTGTTTTTTGTATCATGGTTACCGCCCGGTGCCGCATGCCGCTTACATTGGCCTTTTACTATTATTGCTACATAGTCATAACGCAAAAAAAGCTTGTTTCGAGATAAACACATTTCAAATTTTTAGTTTCCATACAAGCCTTAGAAATTTTTTTAAAGAAATATCTCCTAAAGGAAACAGTTTAAAATAATTTAAATAAAATTTTGGCACAATATAAAATGTAGTACTATTAACAATTCTGCATTGTTAACTCGAAAAGCCCATTTTTTGAGATACGACTATGTTGCAATAAAGGAGCGACTTGATGTTTTACAAATAGAAAAAAGTAGTACACAAGGTGCATTAACGTATACACGGTGGCAGCACTAGAGCAAAATTATAACAATACAACAAAAACAGGCATGTGGTAAGCTATGTTTATCCAAAATATTTGTAACTATTTTCACAATTATAAACTATCAATGTACCTTTTCATAATTATAAAATATATATATTTGAACCAGTAAAAAATTATAAATAGCTTGTTTTCTATGTTTCCCAGCTATCTATATGTCGACTTAATTGTTTATATTTATTTGAATTATTTTCATGTTCACAAAATAATTTATATGGGCCAAAATTCTTACTTGAGCTTTAACGTATACGTTAGTTACCAAACACATTAACTCAACCATACATTTGTTAAAAAGGTTTATGCAAAAACAGTACGTTAACTATTAAATGTAATAAGGAATTTAATTGTTTTATTCTGGCAATGCCCTTATGTTTAGTTGTAATTTTTTGAATAGTGATGTATGAAAACTTACGCCGTTTTCTTTTCTGAAAAAGTTTTGCATTTATGCTGCACTTTTTTTCTTAAAATTAAAGTTTTAAAATTTAAGTTTTATTGAGATGAAAATAAGATGTAAAAATATGTATAAATATCTGAAAAAAAAGTTGAGAAAACTGTATACTTCTATATTTTTTCGGCAAAACAATAATGAAAATGTTACACTTTTTCTAGAAGAGAAAACGCCATAATATTCGAAAATCGAAAAACAAATTAAAAAAAATTTTTTTTTAATATTACATAAAATAACACATTTTTGGCAAAAATTTTCTGGATTTACCTTTTTAATAAATAATGAATATATAATATATAGTATATTAATGAAATTAAGAAAAATAAATAGGATTACTTATACTGAAAACATTTTTATTATTCGAATAATGTTTTTCGGTGTATTCGTTTGATTGAAAATGCATCACTAACATATTTCTTATTTATATTTCCCTTTCAAAATCATTATTTTCAATTCATACGAAAGGTAACGTTTTAATTTATATATCTAGGAATCATAATGTATTATTTTGCTAGCATTTTTCACAAAATTGGTAATTTTGAGAAAAATCAATATCAACAAATCAAAAGTCATCTTAACGTAGAGTTAAAGGGGCCTATTTCAACTTTAAAGGAATGGTAAGCAAATATTTGTTTTTGAATACAACGTTAAAATATTTTGCTTAACAATTGCTTATCAAGCTTTGTTATAGCCTATTTACACCAAAGCGAAATCTGCTCATTCGAGATTTCAAGCCAAATCTAGTAGATTTTGCGGAGATTTCCCATACAAAATGAAATCTACTTTACGAGTAGATTTCGGCGAAATCTCCTGAAATCTACTCAGTACCAAGTGATGCAACCGTGATTTTTTTCTAAAAGTACCTAAAAATACTACGCTACAACAAAAATTGCACTATAATGTGGTGTATGCATACAAAAATACACACTTTAATGCTGGTGTATTCAGTCTCTGATGATATTGTATTGTCAAAACCGCATGCATAAATTATTTTTGAGCAAATGAAATCTTGCTAGATGTCAAAAGACGGCGGTGTAAGCGATATAGATTTCGTTGTAGATTTCAATTCAAATCTATTAGATTTTGAGTTGGTGTAAATGCGCTATTAGGTTTTTTTTTTGCATTCGGCCGTATATGTTTAATTCAGAATACAACACTAAATTCACTTTCAAAAATGTAAACAGTACATTTGACGTAAATAGCTTTCTATATTGCCAGTAGTGCTGCCACCGTGTATACATTAATGCACCTTGGTAGTACATCTCATGATACAAAAAACAAGGTAACCGCTTCGCTACAACAATAAAAAAAAACAATGGGTATTTTGTTTGTGTAAATTGGCGAATTCACAGTTAAGCTGTCAAAAGTAGTTGATAACGAACCAAGGCGAATTTATTTTTTTTATTTATTTATTTAGGTCCTGTATAGTAGCGAGGAGCAATTTGAATATCTTTATCCTGTCTGATTTCAGTGATGAAGATACAGTGACGGCAGCCTGGGAGACAAGTGTAGGCACCTGCCTGCTTGTCTCAAGTTATATGGCATATGAGAGCGAACCACCACCAACTAAAGTTCGCGATGTTGTTCGGATGGCTGTTGAGAGAAGCCTGCCAGTAATAATAGGAGCCGATGCAAACGCACATCACATGGTGTGGGGCAGCTCCGACACAAATGCAAGAGGTGAGTCGATTTTTGATTTCATACTATGCGCAAATTTAGACGTTGTGAACGTTGGGTCGGAACCTACTTTTGTTCTGGTAAATAGAAGAGAGGTTCTGGATATTACGCTAGTTAGTACTAGGCATGCTGATATGATCAAAGGATGGAAGGTGTCGAATGACTGTTCATTTTCTGATCACAGGTATATTGAGTTTGAAATAGGAATTCAGGAAATAGGGTTAGTCCCAAGAAGAAACAGGAAGAGGACGAATTGGGAGGAACAGGGTAGAGTTCTCTCGAACCTTCTTCCGGATCCTCCTACTATAAGAGGTTGTGAGGATATTGAGAGAGCTGTAGACTTACTAACTGAGTCTTTCGATACAGCTATCACGGAATCGTGCAGACCTAGCGTGTGCCGAGGTAAGAGTAAACCACCATGGTGGAACTTAGAGATAGCGAGAGCTCGAAAAGAGTCTCGCAGACTTTTCAATGAGGCAAAAAGACTGGGAGACTGGTCGGAGTACAAAGCCTCCGTAAACAGGTTTAAAAATATGATAAGAAATGCAAAGCGGAGGTCTTGGAGATCCTTCTGCAGTGGCGTAGAAGGAGCCTCTGAGACAAGTAGGCTTCGCAAAATCATATCGACCACGCAGTCCATACCAGGTTTCATAAAGAAACAATGTGGTAATTGGACAACCAGCGGCCAGGAGACCCTTGAGGTACTCATGGATACGCATTTTCCAGGCTGTACACCCTACACGGGGGCAGGTATGGCCGTTGAACGAAACAGACAAGGAGAAGTATGTTTCTCTGTCGATAGGAACCGGGTCCTTTGGGCGTTGAAGAGCTTTGGCCCATATAAATCACCGGGTCCGGATGGTATTATACCAGCAGACTTGCAAAATAATGCGGAACTGATCATGCCATGGTTGATTCGGATTTTTACGGCCTGCCTTAAATGGTCCTACATACCGAAAACATGGCGTAGATGTGTAGTGGTCTTTATTCCTAAAGGTGGAAAGACTTCACACACAGCTCCGAAGGATTACAGGCCGATAAGCCTGACATCCTTTGTCCTAAAGACGTTGGAGCGGATGGTTGATCTACATCTTAGAATGTCAATAAATCCGTGCCGTTTATCTGCACCTCAACATGCCTATACTAAAGGAAAATCCGTTGAGACTGCGTTGCATTCGCTCGTGGGGTACATAGAAAATTCTCTAGAGCAAGGGGAGTATACATTGGTGGCCTTCCTTGACATAGAGGGAGCCTTTAATAATGTTGCGCCAAAAATCATTACTATGGCTTTGGAAAGGCTGAACATTCGTCAGCCGATTATAAGTCTCATATGGAGTCTACTGACTGAAAGGGTCATAACATCTAGTATGGGACGGGCCACCATATGCAGAGTGGCAAACAGGGGTACTCCGCAGGGGGGAGTTTTATCTCCCTTCCTATGGAATCTTGCCCTAAACTCATTACTGGTGGAGTTAGACTCCATGCGTTTCAAGACTGTGGCATATGCCGATGATATTGCTGTGGCGGTGTCGGGTAAATATCCGGACACCCTCTCACAGTGTTTGAATTCCGCACTGAGGATCATAGATGGGTGGAACACCCATAGTGGTCTCAGTGTGAATCCACAAAAAACGGAGCTTGTAGTTTTCACCCGAAAACTACGATCTGCCAACCCTAAAGGGCGTTGAGCTTAGTTTGGCAGATAGTGCCAAATACCTGGGAATCTATCTTGATTCAAAACTGTCTTGGAAGAAGAATGTCCAATTTAGAGCGGACAAGGCGGCTGTTGCCTTGTACCTGTGTCGTAAGGCCATTGGGAAGACCTGGGGTATAAATCCTTGGAATTCTTGCTGGCTATTTAACATGGTAATAAAGCCCATATTAATGTATGGGGCGCTTGTTTGGTGGACGGCTTTAGAGAAAACCACCTATTGCAGATTCATAGAAAGGATACTGCGATCATCTGCTTTGATGGTAACTGGTGCTTCTTGTACTACGCCAACTAAAGCACTAATTACGATGATGCATTGGCTGCCAGCTGATCTCATGGCGAAGGAAGTGGCCATGTGCTCGGCAATTAGGCTAAAAGCCAGTGAGATGTGGAAAGAAGCGACAGAAGGTCACGCTTCGATAATAGAAAGAATAACGGACCTCCCGGAGTATATTGATTACTGTGCACCAGCTCTAATGCCCGACAAGAGATTTGACGTGATCTCATCAAGGACGGCCTCGGCAGCGAACCAAATGGGTCGCCAAGAGGACGTGCTTGAAGTTTTCACAGATGGATCCAAGTCGGACATGGGAGTTGGTGGTGGTATCTTTATGCCCCAGTATCAGAGGAGGATCAGTTTTAAGCTATACGATGAGTGTAGCGTAATGCAGGCTGAAATTACAGCTATTTTGAGAGCAGCTAACTGGCTGAGGTACTATAGGGTATACGGGGTGAATATCCGAATCTGTACTGATAGTAAGGCTGCGTTAAATGCGCTTGTGGGTGTCTATACGACGTCCAGGTTGGTTCAGGAATGCCGGATATCTCTTAATGAGATAGCGAGACATTCGAGCCTGGAGCTTTTCTGGGTACCGGGGCACAGTGGAGTGCCCGGAAATATTGTGGCGGATGAGCTGGCGAAAGCTGGAGCTCGTCTACAGAGAGGGGACATTGATACGATGGTTGGAGTCCCGCTTAACAGCTGTAAAAACCAAGTGCAGCGTCAACTTGTAGGGACTGCGCAGGACAGATGGTCTGGTGAGGTCACCTGCCGAGTAGCAAGGCTGACATGGCCTGCGTATGATCGTAGTAGAACTGCGGTCTTAAAGGGTTTTCCCCGTCAAAGGTTGCGTACCTTGGTGGCAGTTCTGACAGGACATTGTCTCATAGGGACGCATGCTAGGAGGTTAAATCTACCATTTAATGATTTCTGCAGAAGTTGCGGGGATGAGGACGAGGAGGAAAGTGTTGAGCATTTCCTCTGTCGATGCCCGGCTCTCAGTTCTATGAGAGCGCTGTACTTAGGCGGACCGATGCTGCACGGGTTAGCAGATATATCGGAATGCCGAGTGAATGGACTGGATTCCTTTATCCGGTTTTCGGGTTGGTTTGAATCTGAACCGTCGGGGGAAGTGTAAGTCTCGCGGGCTGCACTTCTCCCTCAGGCAACACAACGGGACCAAAAGGACCCAAGTGGGCTGGTTTCATGAAACTGGCGGCCTGTACAACCTAACCTAACCTAAGGCGAATTTATACAGGTGAATGCAAGCGGAAAGGCGAATTCAGTACTATGTATTTTGTTATTGTAAAACATATCGTGAATGTCAAAATCTAAATTCGCCTAAGATTGTTCAGCTGGGAAAAATTTTTATATAAATGTTAAATATAAACTTTTATTATTGTTTGTAATTAAAATCACAGATTATATTAGTTTTTCACTTTTAAATTTACACAAATTTTTTGAAATTGCACTAAATCATACAAAAAAATCTTCAGATTAAAAAGGCGCGAAAAAGTTTGTAAACAAAAGAAACAAAATTTGACAGTCTCATTGGAAAAAACGCGAGAAGCAAAAAATAAAAAAATTCGCCTTGTAACGAACATGTAAAAAAATTTAAGTAGCGCCGAAAAAGGTAAACAAAACTTGACAGCGAAAGTGCCGCCATATTAATCAAATTCGCTTGAATTCGCCGATGCATCCACCCAGGATACACTTACGGCCGTATGCAAAAAAACTTAACAAAGCTTGGTAAGCATTTGTTAAGAAAATTTACCTAATGTTCTATCCAAAAACAATTATTAACTTACCATTCGTTTAAAGTTGAAATAAGCCACTTTAACTGTACGTTAAAATGACATTTGATTTGTTGACCTTGATTTTTCTTTAAATTCACAATTATAACGAAAATATTAACAAAATCAATGGATTATGCTCGGCAGATAAGTAAATTAGAACTTTACATTTTATACGAATTGAAAATAATAAAAATAAAAATAATTTTGAAAAAGAAGAAACAGGAAGAGGACGAATTGGGAGGAACAGGGTAGAGTTCTCTCGAACCTTCTTCCGGATCCTCCTACTATAAGAGGTTGTGAGGATATTGAGAGAGCTGTAGACTTACTAACTGAGTCTTTCGATACAGCTATCTCGGAATCGTGCAGACCTAGCGTGTGCCGAGGTAAGAGTAAACCACCATGGTGGAACTTAGAGATAGCGAGAGCTCGAAAAGAGTCTCGCAGACTTTTCAATGAGGCAAAAAGACTGGGAGACTGGTCGGAGTACAAAGCCTCCGTAAACAGGTTTAAAAATATGATAAGAAATGCAAAGCGGAGGTCTTGGAGATCCTTCTGCAGTGGCGTAGAAGGAGCCTCTGAGACAAGTAGGCTTCGCAAAATCATATCGACCACGCAGTCCATACCAGGTTTCATAAAGAAACAATGTGGTAATTGGACAACCAGCGGCCAGGAGACCCTTGAGGTACTCATGGATACGCATTTTCCAGGCTGTACACCCTACACGGGGGCAGGAATGGCCGTTGAACGAAACAGACAAGGAGAAGTATGTTTCTCTGTCGATAGGAACCGGGTCCTTTGGGCGTTGAAGAGCTTTGGCCCATATAAATCACCGGGTCCGGATGGTATTATACCAGCAGACTTGCAAAATAATGCGGAACTGATCATGCCATGGTTGATTCGGATTTTTACGGCCTGCCTTAAATGGTCCTACATACCGAAAACATGGCGTAGATGTGTAGTGGTCTTTATTCCTAAAGGTGGAAAGACTTCATACACAGCTCCGAAGGATTACAGGCCGATAAGCCTGACATCCTTTCTCCTAAAGACGTTGGAGCGGATGGTTGATCTACATCTTAGAATGTCAATAAATCCGTGCCGTTTATCTTCATCTCAACATGCCTATACTAAAGGAAAATCCGTTGAGACTGCGTTGCATTCGCTCGTGGGGTACATAGAAAATTCTCTAGAGCAAGGGGAGTATACATTGGTGGCCTTCCTTGACATAGAGGGAGCCTTTAATAATGTTGCGCCAAAAATCATTACTATGGCTTTGGAAAGGCTGAACATTCGTCAGCCGATTATAAGTCTCATATGGAGTCTACTGACTGAAAGGGTCATAACATCTAGTATGGGACGGGCCACCATATGCAGAGTGGCAAACAGGGGTACTCCGCAGGGGGGAGTTTTATCTCCCTTCCTATGGAATCTTGCCCTAAACTCATTACTGGTGGAGTTAGACTCCATGCGTTTCAAGACTGTGGCATATGCCGATGATATTGCTGTGGCGGTGTCGGGTAAATATCCGGACACCCTCTCACAGTGTTTGAATTCCGCACTGAGGATCATAGATGGGTGGAGCACCCATAGTGGTCTCAGTGTGAATCCACAAAAAACGGAGCTTGTAGTTTTCACCCGAAAACTACGATCTGCCAACCCTAAAGGGCGTTGAGCTTAGTTTGGCAGATAGTGCCAAATACCTGGGAATCTATCTTGATTCAAAGCTGTCTTGGAAGAAGAATGTCCAATTTAGAGCGGACAAGGCGGCTGTTGCCTTGTACCTGTGTCGTAAGGCCATTGGGAAGACCTGGGGTATAAATCCTTGGAATTCTTGCTGGCTATTTAACATGGTAATAAAGCCCATATTAATGTATGGGGCGCTTGTTTGGTGGACGGCTTTAGAGAAAACCACCTATTGCAGATTCATAGAAAGGATACTGCGATCATCTGCTTTGATGGTAACTGGTGCTTCTTGTACTACGCCAACTAAAGCACTAATTACGATGATGCATTGGCTGCCAGCTGATCTCATGGCGAAGGAAGTGGCCATGTGCTCGGCAATTAGGCTAAAAGCCAGTGAGATGTGGAAAGAAGCGACAGAAGGTCACGCTTCGATAATAGAAAGAATAACGGACCTCCCGGAGTATATTGATTACTGTGCACCAGCTCTAATGCCCGACAAGAGATTTGACGTGATCTCATCAAGGACGGCCTCGGCAGCGAACCAAATGGGTCGCCAAGAGGACGTGCTTGAAGTTTTCACAGATGGATCCAAGTCGGACATGGGAGTTGGTGGTGGTATCTTTATGCCCCAGTATCAGAGGAGGATCAGTTTTAAGCTATACGATGAGTGTAGCGTAATGCAGGCTGAAATTACAGCTATTTTGAGAGCAGCTAACTGGCTGAGGTACTATAGGGTATACGGAGTGAATATCCGAATCTGTACTGATAATAAGGCTGCGTTAAATGCGCTTGTGGGTGTCTATACGACGTCCAGGTTGGTTCAGGAATGCCGGATATCTCTTAATGAGATAGCGAGACATTCGAGCCTGGAGCTTTTCTGGGTACCGGGGCACAGTGGAGTGCCCGGAAATATTGTGGCGGATGAGCTGGCGAAAGCTGGAGCTCGTCTACAGAGAGGGGACATTGATACGATGGTTGGAGTCCCGCTTAACAGCTGTAAAAACCAAGTGCAGCGTCAACTTGTAGGGACTGCGCAGGACAGATGGTCTGGTGAGGTCACCTGCCGAGTAGCAAGGCTGACATGGCCTGCGTATGATCGTAGTAGAACTGCGGTCTTAAAGGGTTTTCCCCGTCAAAGGTTGCGTACCTTGGTGGCAGTTCTGACAGGACATTGTCTCATAGGGACGCATGCTAGGAGGTTAAATCTACCATTTAATGATTTCTGCAGAAGTTGCGGGGATGAGGACGAGGAGGAAAGTGTTGAGCATTTCCTCTGTCGATGCCCGGCTCTCAGTTCTATGAGAGCGCTGTACTTAGGCGGACCGATGCTGCACGGGTTAGCAGATATATCGGAATGCCGAGTGAATGGACTGGATTCCTTTATCCGGTTTTCGGGTTGGTTTGAATCTGAACCGTCGGGGGAAGTGTAAGTCTCGCGGGCTGCACTTCTCCCTCAGGCAACACAACGGGACCAAAAGGACCCAAGTGGGCTGGTTTCATGAAACTGGCGGCCTGTACAACCTAACCTAACCTAAGGCGAATTTATACAGGTGAATGCAAGCGGAAAGGCGAATTCAGTACTATGTATTTTGTTATTGTAAAACATATCGTGAATGTCAAAATCTAAATTCGCCTAAGATTGTTCAGCTGGGAAAAATTTTTATATAAATGTTAAATATAAACTTTTATAATTGTTTGTAATTAAAATCACAGATTATATTAGTTTTTCACTTTTAAATTTACACAAATTTTTTGAAATTGCACTAAATCATACAAAAAAATCTTCAGATTAAAAAGGCGCGAAAAAGTTTGTAAACAAAAGAAACAAAATTTGACAGTCTCATTGGAAAAAACGCGAGAAGCAAAAAATAAAAAAATTCGCCTTGTAACGAACATGTAAAAAAATTTAAGTAGCGCCGAAAAAGGTAAACAAAACTTGACAGCGAAAGTGCCGCCATATTAATCAAATTCGCTTGAATTCGCCGATGCATCCACCCAGGATACACTTACGGCCGTATGCAAAAAAACTTAACAAAGCTTGGTAAGCATTTGTTAAGAAAATTTACCTAATGTTCTATCCAAAAACAATTATTAACTTACCATTCGTTTAAAGTTGAAATAAGCCACTTTAACTGTACGTTAAAATGACATTTGATTTGTTGACCTTGATTTTTCTTTAAATTCACAATTATAACGAAAATATTAACAAAATCAATGGATTATGCTCGGCAGATAAGTAAATTAGAACTTTACATTTTATACGAATTGAAAATAATAAAAATAAAAATAATTTTGAAAAGGAAATATAAATAAGAAATATGTTAGTGATGCACTTTCCATCAAACGAATAAGACGAAAAACGGTATTCGAATAATACAAATGTTTAAGGTATAATTATTCCTGTAAATTTTTCTCATTTTTATTAATATACCAAATATTGTACATTCGTCATTTATTAAAAAGCTAAATAATAATAATTCTTTTTTTTTAATTTATTTTAATCGATTTTCGAATATTAGTTTTCATGCATCACTATTCAAGAAATTACAACTGAACATAACGGCATTGCCAGAATAAAACAACTAAATTCCTTACTATATATAAGAGTTAACGTACTGTTTTTGCATAAACTTTTTTAACAAATGTATGGTAGTGTTAATGTGTTTGGTAACTAACGTATACGTTAAAACTCAAGTAAGATTTTTTTTGGATATGTCCCTTAATGTTTAACATTAATGTTAAATATACTTTGCCAAGGCGAATTAATTATTAGGTGGATGCATCGGCGAATTCAGGCGAATTCGATTAATATGGTGGCACTTTCGCTGTCAAGTTTTGTTTACCTTTTTCGGCGCCGTTTAAAATTTTTTACATGTTCGTTATCAACTACTTTCGACAGCTTAAGTGTGAATTCGCCTTTTTACACAAACAAAATACCTGTTGTTTTTTTTATTGTTGTATTGTTGTAGCGAAGCGGCTCCCTTGTTTTTTGTGTCATGATACTTTGCATCCACCTAATAATTAATTCGCCTTGGTACATCTGTTTTTTCAGTTTCACCTGGTAAAATGAATTCGCCTTGGAAACTAACCTGTATTTTTTATATCATGGTTGAACCACTGTTGTTTACCGGCTCCAAAAAAAGTGAAAGTTTGCTGATTTTACGTAATATTATTTAATAATCATTTTAAAAAAATTTTTATTAAATTATCGTTTTTAGGCGCCGGATGACAAGAAAATTTCAATACAAATATTTGTGCATTTATATCTAATCGCTTACACAAAACTATGGGATTGTTAAAAATTACATCAAAATTATTTTTAAAACAGTTCGCAATATTGACTGGGCAAAAAGTGTTTATACACAGTGGATGTACTATACCACAAAGCCTCACAAAGCACATTACTGGACCCACAAAAGCTTGTAGTAGTATTGTAAAATATTATTGTTCCGTCGTTAACGACATACCAATCGTTTCTTATGAGGATATTAAGCAACTGGAAAATCGTCCAAATATTTTGTTAATCGATGTAAGGGAACCACAAGAATTGATAGAGACCGGGCAAATACCTACTAGCATTAATATTCCACTGGGTCAAATTGGCGAAGAACTAGGACCAAATATAGATAAAAATGCTTTTAAAGCTAAGTATGGGCGAGAAAAACCGGACAGAAACTCTGAAATTATATTTCATTGCAAGATTGGTAAAAGATCACAAAACGCGGCAGAATTAGCAAGAAGCTTAGGCTTCCAAAATACTAAAAACTATTTAGGCTCTTGGATAGAATGGGCTGAAAAAGAAGGTCTTCCTAAATAAATTTAACACAGCATTTGATTTCTTTATTACTATTAAAATTATATAAACAGGTATAATAATAAGCAAAGCACTGACCAGGACAGTCAGTGATTTGCTGCCTTGGCACTGGCTGTCATGGCTATCGGCTTGTTATGATGTAATTATGTTATAATTTAAATTTTAAACAGATTTGAAATAAACTTTAAAATCATGTTTATATTTTTGTGAGTTGTTTAATAATACTATTGTTAGATAAGTATTTGTGATGATAGGTAATTTAAGCTAAGGACGTATAGAAAGAATATTATTCACTTTTTTATCTTGGACTAGTATTCGAGGAATGACCCCTACATACATATGTACTACAGTGCGTTATATTGGAACTAGGGTTATGAGGAAAGAGGGATCAGTGTATGTGTAGGTTTGACTTCAACAATAACAGCGCGAAAGACCAAAATAATTTCTATTACAGCATTAAAATGTTCAAATTAAATTAGTTAAAACTGATCAGAGCCGTTCATGAATGAATTCAACTGAATGATTCTCTCAAGTGAAAGCAAGGCGAATTCATTACTAGGTGAACTTAACCAAGGCGAATTCATTACAAGGTGAACTTAACAGCACAGGTGATTATTTTTATTTCTCGCGTTTTTTTCAATGAGACTGTCAAATTTTTTTCTCTTGTTTACAAACTTTTTCGCACCATTTTGAGCTGAAAATTTTTTTGTAGGATTTAGTGCAATTTCAAGAAATTTGTGTGAATTTAAAAGTGAAAAACTAATATAATCTGTGATTTTAATTACAGACAATTATAAAAGTTTATATATAACGTTTATATAAAATTTTTTCCCAGCTGAACAATCTTAGGCGAATTTAGATGTTGACATTCACGATATGTTTTACAATAACAAAATACATAGTACTGAATTCGCCTTTCCGCTTGCATTCACCTGTATAAATTCGCCTTGAACTTAACTGCGCAGGCGATTATTTTTTGCTTACCGCGTTTTTTCCAGTGACACTAAAATTTTTTTCTGTTATTCATGATACAAAAAACAAGGTAACCGCTTCGCTACAACAATACAACAATAAAAAAAACAACAGGTATTTTGTTTGTGTAAAAAGGCGAATTCACACTTAAGCTGTCAAAAGTAGTTGATAGCGAACATGTACAAAAATTTAAATGGCGTCGAAAAAGGTAAACAAAACTTGACACAAAAAGTGCCGCCATATTAATCGAATTCGCCTGAATTCGCCGATGCATCCACCTAATAATTAATTCGCCTTGCTGTTATTTACAAACAAGGCGAATTCATTATTAGGTGGATGCATCGGCGAATTCAGGCGAATTCGGTTAATATGGCGGCACTTTCTCTGTCAAGTTTAGTTTACCTTTTTCGGCGCCATTTAAATTTTTTTACATGTTCGTTATCAACTACTTTTGACAGCATAAGTGTGAATTCGCCTTTTTACGCAAACAAAATACCTGTTGTTTTTTTTATTGTTGTATTGTTGTAGCGAAGCGGCTACCTTGTTTTTTGTATCATGTTTACCAAGGCGAATTCATTATTAGGTGGATGCATCGGCGAATTCAAGCGAATTCATTTAATATGGCGGCACTTTCTCTGTCAAGTTTTGTTTACCTTTTCGGCGCCATTTAAATTTTTTAACATGTTAGTTATCAACTACTTTTGACAGCTTAAGTGTGAATTCGCCTTTTTACACAAACAAAATACCTGTTGTTTTTTTTATTTTTGTATTGTTGTAGCGAAGCGGCTACCTTGTTTTTTGTATCATTCATGTTTACAAACATTTTCGCTCCATTTTAACCTGAAGTTTTTTTGTATTTTTTTTTTTAATCTCGGACCAGTACTCAGGGTATGATCTCTACATATGCAGTGCATTGTACCAGAACTAGGAAAATAGGTTGTGAGGAGGAGGAACATTTTTCTTGAACTTTCCAACGTTATATTTTATTTTATATACTTTTAAAAATTATCACATTTTTTCGATATTTCAGCCCATGCATTTTTTTCCTATCCAATCTCTTTTACTCTGGACTTTTAAAGTCCTAAAGACAAGAAAACTGCTTGTACAGCGTGATTATTTTGAAAACAATGCACCAATCCATTAAAAGAAAACACTTTATTTTAAGTAATAAGAATTAAATTAATAACTTGCAAAAGAGAAATTTACTAAAATTATTCGCAAGCAGAATGTTTCAAAAATTCTTTAATGTTAAACTCAAATGACAATAAATTCTGACGTTTGCAATAATTGTTAACGAAAACTCATTGACAATAGGTGTGTTCAACGTGAATAACGAAACAGTCTGAACTAGTCCAAAAGCGTTCCACGTAACAATTTTTGTGCAATTTTGAGAGAAAATGAGAGAGTAATATTTTTCATTTCTTGTAAAAATTAGCCCGAACTTTTTCTTTGGCTAACTTCGGACTAGAATTTAATAATCAGCTGTTTTATGTTTACATATATATGAAACTGAAAATGTAATCAAAAACTTTGCATATTAGAAAAATGTTTTTGTTTAAAAATTAGTTAAAAGCAACATGGAAGGTTGCCCAAACTAAAAATAACCTTGTGAAGTTGTAAGGAGAACATGAAATAGTTATATGGCTGTTCATTTAATAAATATGTGCTATAAAAATGTACTGAAAATTTTACATTGCTATTAATTTTACAGCTGTTGCCAATAATGAAAATCTTTTATTATGCGTTTTAAGCGTCTAAAATCACTAAAATATACTTTAATCTAAAAAGTAAGTAGCACTAGTATTACAAGATGTACAATTGTGGTTTTTTGCGTTCCAGCAGTTTTGGATAAAATTTGCAAATTTAGAGAGTAATTTCCTTTCTACTCTCATTAGTCCGAGATCTCGTGGAAAACACCTAATTATTGCAGCAATAATTGCAACCACTAGCAATAATAGTGTTTTGTCTGTCATCCTGTGCACACAAAAAAAAAACCTTACTTGAGCTTTAAACTTTTTTCACCGAAACGGAAAAGCATGAAAAAAAAATAAAACAAACAAGTTTAAGGTTCAAGTGAGCAATCAACAATCACTGTTTCTTTATTTTTCTACTCTCTTAAATACTATTATTTTAGGTGTGTTTCTTTACTCTACTTTGGGATCCCGCGGGATCCCAATTTGCACGAAAAGCGTTCCCGTACTTTAAAATTGGGCAAATGAGAGCGCTTTTGAGAGAATAGTATGCTTCCTCTTCTTGCACTAAACAGCCCGTACTTTTTCTTCGGGCTAGTTTGGGCAAGTAATTAAGCAATCAGCTGTTCGAAAAATAAACAATAGCAAAGAAACAAAGTTCATTTGAATCAACTCGTATACAAATCATTTCAGTGTTTTTATATAAAAATTAAATACACAGGAATGTACAAAAGACCTTAAAAGCTAAAAAGTGAAAAATATCACAGTATTTTTTCGTAAAACTAAGTGACAATTTTTTTTGCCATATCAAAACACAGCATATGTTTCTTTTTGGGCTAGAAATTTGGCTTTTTGCGTTCCCGTACTTTAGGTAAATTTTATCTGTATTTGAGAGTAACTCATGCATGCTCTCTTTTGCCCGAAACTTGCCCGGAAAGTAAAAAAACACACCTTTTGTTTATTATTGTATTTTGGAAATATAAGTGTATTTAAAGTAAATGTTTGTATAATAATTAATGTTGCATAAGTTCAATAAAGTTATTAAAATTCTTTGTAATTAAAACTGTTAAGCTATTAAAATTATTTGGAATTAATGGTACATTTTGTTGACTGTTGCGTTTTCATTATTGGACATGCACTTGGACAAACAATTCTTTGGACAATACATATGCATAATATGGAATTATTAAAATGGCTTATTAAATAAAGTTGTTAATATTGTTTGTGTTAAATTTTGTTAACTGTTGTATTTTAATTTTTGGACAACTAATGCTTCGGAATTAATATTCTTTACAGCTAGTAAAAATAATTTATAAAATTCTTAGTAAACTAAAACAACATGTATATGTGTTTAGTCTGCTTTTAGAGTTTGGAAATTGAAAGACAGACATTTTTCTCATTCTGCTTTGAACTTGCCGAAACCTTTTAGAGTTGGGAAATTAATAGACAGACAGAAATTTGTCGTTTCTCTTCTCTCTTTTTTGGTGTTGTAGTTTTTTAAGCACAGCTAGTGTGTTTATATGAAGTTGATGTTGATATGAGAATAATATGAAGCAAAAACATGAAAAAATGCGAAGAGAGGCAACTTCAAATGAAAAATGTTTTAAAATGTCCAGTACAGTATAGGTTTACTCTTCCTCTTAAATACATCGCCTACAAACTTCGTCTGTCTGCCCATCAATTTCTCAACTGTAAAAAGGGACTTATCAATAGCAAGGGAATAGCGGGGAACATTATAACACCCCCACCGTTAGTTTGAGGCTCCGACGAAATTATATTATATTTGCCGGGTTATTTATAACAGTTTCGTTTTTTAATTGTACATTCGGAATATATGTTGCTTTTTTATTTTTAAAGAATTATATTAAGATACATATAGATATACTAATTGAGATATCCATACTATAGCTAATTATTTTTGAGTTTTTATCTGTATATAGTACTTGTTTAAGTGTTTCTTCGTATTCTATTTGTTTTAAGTATAAAGATTAAATTTTTATGTCTGCAGTATTACTATTGTCTTTAATTTTTGTTATGAGATTAGGTAGAATAAACTTGTCTTGTGTTTTTATTTAGCGCGTTTATTTCGCATTTTTCGAATTTGATTAAGTAATTCCCTGAAATTTTTAGTTTAGCTTTATTGCAATTGTGTGATATGTTACTATCGAATTGTTTGAGCACTAATATGCCTGGAACAATTTCATGTTTATTAAATGTTTGCATTTTGCAGTTAGCTTCTTCGAAATTTAATATGTTATTCAAACAATTGTCATCGATTTTTATTAGATTTCTTTCTAAATTATCCTTAGTATATGTACTATAAATATTGTTTTCTGAATCTATGAGAGAACGTCAGAATAGTTAAGTTTTATGGATTTGTTAGTTTTGTCGGGTATTGTAACGAATGTCACCATGGATAGTGACATTCGTGTTTTGAAAATTGTGGAATAGAGAGGATAATAATAATGTTACCTTCGTGAAGTGCTATGGCTACTTTAATGTTGGTATAACTGTCAAAGTTCGGTTCGGGTTAGAATATCTGTGAATATAATGCCCAGTTTTCCGGAGAAAATAATTCCGACGTCATCTACGTGTTGGCGTAACAGTGAAATATCATTGTTAATTTGGTACAGTAAAATTCGCATATAAGCCACACCGCTTATAGTAGAATTAGCGATTTAGTCCAAAAAGTGCAATTTTCTGGCATCAATAAATAAAATATAGGCAAAATATTTGTTACATAGTCCATTAGCGCTATAGTCCATTTTCGCTTATATTCCACCTAGATGCGGTGTGAAAAAACTTAATATCATGCAAGTTATTAAAGATATAATCCAAAATACAAATTTAATAAAAATTTTCCTAGACAAAAACGAAGCACAAAAATGCAACACTTTTTATAGGTATGAACATATTTCATTTTTGACACATCACTCCCTAATTTCAACATAGTCATATCTCAAAAAATTAGCTTTTCGAGTTAACAATGCAGAATTGTTAAGAGTACTACCGTTTATATTGTGCCAAAATTTTATTTAAATTACCTTTAAACTGTTTTCTTCAGGAGATATTTTCTAAAAATATTTTCTAAGACTTGTATGGAAACGAAAAATTTGAAATGTGTTTTTCTCGAAACAAGCTTTTTTGCGTTATGACTATGTTGCAATAAAGGAGCGACATGTGTTTTTTAAGTGCCAGTTCACGGATAACGAAGGTGATTCATTCGTTCGCATAAATACATTTAAAACAAACACAACGATCAAAATTTTGTTTTTGTTTAAAATGTAATTGTGTTTAAAATGTAATTATCCATGAACTGGCACTAAAGTCAATGAGAGCATTGAAATATCTGCTTTCAGATTTTATATAGTCAAAATAAATTATTATATGCTAATTCATTTATAAGCCAACAAGTGGCTTATATAAAAATCTAACTATAGTCCAATTCGCCTTATAGTCCACAAAAATTGTGCATTTGAAGCAGTGAACTATAAGCGAATTTTACTGTATATGTATTCTATATATCTTATCTAGTCTTCTATGGTTGAAATTTTATTTCCTATAATATTCTTGAATTTAGTTAAGTAATTTCCAATTGTGTTTAGCTGGTAGTTTATATGATTGGTAATATTTCGAATTTGGGAGTTCATGACATTGTTAATGTGTGTTAGGTTATTCACTTTATTTCTCAAATTTTCGTCATTTGCGTACAGCATTTTAAGGGGTTTACTTATTTGTTCCTCGTCGTCGCTGTCCATTGTAGTAAAGCCGGTTTCCTTCGGAAATGAAGGTTGAGGTTTTCTATTTTCGCCTTTAATAGTATAAAGTTCTTGTTTATTGTATCCGTTAATTTTCTTGATTCTGTACTTGTTGTCTTAAGGATGTCCATATTGGTTTTAATCATTTCTAAAGTATGATCGTATTCTGTTATGTTTATTATGTGCAGTACTTTAATATAGATATCAATAATTTTGGTCTCCCCTGTTTTGATTGGTATGTAATCGTTATTATACGATAGGCAGGGCTGGGCAGTATTTGAAATACTTGTATTTGAAATACGTAGTTGAAATACAAATACGTATTTTGTATCTGTATTTCAAATACACGATCTGAAAGTATGTAGTATTTTATATTTCAAATACATAAGTTAATAGTATTTTGTATTTCAAATACGTCTGGCTCAAAAATACATTTTTACAAAATACATTTATTTATTATAATAAATTGAAAATAAGTTATTTCACACAAAAGCTTAAATGCTAATATTTACCATTTTGGAATACTGCAATTCAGCTTTCATTTGTTTTGTCCAGAGCAAATATATTTTGCACTAATCAGGTGATATCAGTAAGAATTTCCATACATTCGCCACCAGCTTTTTTCTCACGCTTTAGATAATTAGAGGGGAATAATTTTTATTATGGAAAACTTTAGGCTGCGAGAACCAGATTAGACCAGATTAATACTTGAAGGCATTTCAGTTGTATTTTAACAAAATTAATGGAGAGCTTGGAAAGAAGATTTAATGAGTTTCTCATGCTGACACCTGGAGCCATATTGGTGTCAATTTCCAGCCTAGTTTCTAAATTAGCTGATTACCAGAAAGCATATCAATAAAAGATAGGCAAAAAAATCAAAATCTTACAATAGATACCTTGGAGAAAAATTACAAAAAACGTGAAACCATGCCTGGATGCAGAAGAAGAAGTAGTAGTTAAGGTAAAGATGATGACGATTTGATTGTTGTTTTTGACAATACAGTGATCAACCTTGTAAATCAAATTTGGAACTTGAGTTGATCAGTTTTCTAAATGATAAAAGCAAGGAGCTTGACATTCTGGAAAACTATCCAAATATCAAAAATGCATTTATATAATTTGACAGCAGCTTGTGCTCCTCAGAACCTGTAGAAAGATTATTGTTTGTCGGATGACTCATTGAAGTATTTAGTTTTTATAAAAGGAAATACTTGTTTTGCCGAATGAATCTCTTATTTACTATCTATCAAATGCTAAATATTACGTTTGTTAATTTAATTTCCTAGCAAGTTTAGAATAATCATGTGAATATACATATGTATACCGTACGTGTATGTATGTAAAATGTATGTGAATATATTAAATGTATATAATAAAAAAAAATAGAAAATTTTTATATAATATTAAACAACTTTATTTCTAATATTTGAATACATAGATAAATATGCAGTTGTAAGTGTGGACATATATACTGTCGCCTAAAACGCAAAAGAGCATGGCTCTAGTCCAAAATTATTATTAAATGAGGTGTTATTATCAATAATAAAACTATCCATAAGTTTTAATGGGCGTACAATATCTTGCCAGTTACGTTCTTTTGGGTTTTAGGTGACAATACCCAACTTAGTTTAAGTGCATATGTAAAATAAAATATGTATCGAAAGCCAGTTTTTCTGAGATTGAATTACACAAATGTATTTGTATTTTGTATTTGAAATACACAACTTGAAAGTAGTTTGTATCTTGTATTTGAAATACACTACTGGAAAGTATTTTATATCTTGTATTTGAAATACATAAGGCCTGTATTTTGCTCAGCCCTGGCGATAGGTCCTGTATGTCGATGGTTTTAGTACTGACGGTTGCGGCAATTGTTACTGTTATAATCCATCTAATCATTTAAAACAAAAATGAAGTTACTTAATTTTTTTGTCTTAATCTTTGGGCTATTTCTATTTTGGTATTTCTTTTGCGGTCTTATGTGTGTTTTATACTTACTTATGACCTGTCTTTGTATTCTCTACATGATCCTCATCAATTTTCCTGGATTCTATCTTTCTATATTTTCTATAGTTTTTGCCTCCTCGAATTTCTTTTATGTAGTTAGTACCTTCGTCTATTTCTATATCATTTCTATTTTTGTTAAGCTTATTTATATAACTTTCTTTTTTCTTTAGCATTAGATCGTGTATCACCGCGTATTTTTCTTCATTTATTTTACCGTTGACGAAGTCTATGGGTTTCATTCTCGTAGTACTATGAATAGTATTATTATAAAATCCTACAATACGAGATATTTTCTCCTTTGTTGATTCATGTTTAGACCGTTCGTTGTGTCGTAGTAGTCTTAAATGTTCGTTTAATGTACTATGTAGTCGTTCGATGTCGGCATTTGATGTGTGGTTACTATTTGAAGTGTAATGTATACTAATATTCTCTTCTTTTAAGTACTCTTGCATCGGAATTGCTTTAAATCCTAATTCATTATTAACGACGATTCTTTCCATTTTCCCAAATGTGCTATTGTATTGAATCAGTTTCCTTTTAAAGTCCACCCACCATCTTTCATGAATTTTGTATGCCACAGCGTGCTTTGTAAACTTATTAATCATGGTTAGATACAAATTTTTTCTAATATATAGAATACGTCTAGGTGTAATATTTCTCTGGGTCTTGTCGGTATTTCTGTTATTTTGTAAGATGGTTTGGGTGGTCTTCTGTCGTATTTTTCTACAGCACATATTTCGCAGTTGTTAATAAACTGGGTTATTCTTATTTTAAGATTTGGATTATAAATTTTTATTTTCAGTTCTTCGAACACTGATTGAATACTTCTGTGGTTTTTACTTAAGTGTTCTTCCTCAATTATTCTTTTAAGTTCAAGTTCGTCTTCTACGTCGTCTAGTTTTTTAAAACACCTAATTAATTTGAATCCGTTATTATTCGAGAAAAATTCTTTATATGTATGCATTCTCGAAAATATTGTAAAATTCATATTCTATTAAGACTGCATTTACCAGGGTAGCGTGGCAGTGGCTTTTAGGATTATAATTGCGTATTCTTTATCTAATTCTTTAATTGCTAGTTTTTCTAATTTTTTTTTAAATGGTTTCAGTTTTTATCCGCGCTGATCCAGAAGCGATTTTTTATGATGACTTGGTTCTTAAACAAATTTATAGGCGAAGTTGTTAAATTTGGTTGGATAGCTTCCAGTGAATTAAGGCTGGCAGATTCATTTCCAATTCTGGATAATGCGTCCGCGTTACTGTTCTTCGTTCCTTTTTTGTATTTAATTTCATAGTCAAGCTCTGACATTTTTAGCCTCCATCTTACTAACTTCGAGTTTGGTTCCTTAATTGAAAAAAGCCAAGTTAACGGCTTGTGATCTGTTTCAATTAGGAATTTGCGCCCGAATAGGTATGGGCGAAAGTATTTTGTAGCCCAAATAATTGCCAAGAGTTCTTTTTCTATGGTACTGTAATTCATTTCGTGTTCATTTAGAGTGCGGCTAGCGTAGCAAATCGGATGGTTTTCCTGCGAAAGTACTGCTCCGGGTGCAAAATTACTAGTGTCTATTATTAAAGTAAATTGTTTTGTAAAGTCGGGGTAGGTCAGGATTGGATCGTGAGTTAAAAGCGTTTTTAGTGTAGTGAAGCTCTCTTGGTAACCTACAGTGAAGGCGGTCTTATGAATGTCTTCTTCTCGAATTTCAATTTGGTGTAACCCTTTTGCTAAGTCAAGCGTTGTAAAGTACTGGCATCTATCCAGTTTGTCAAGAATTTCGTCAATATTAGGAATGGGGTACTTCTCATCCACGGTTACCTCATTCAGTTTTCGGTAGTCGATGACTAGCCTCCATTTAGGTTTCCCTCTTGCATCGGCGTTCTTCGCTACTATCCAAATGGGTGCAGAGTAAGGTGAATTACTATGCCTAATAATATTATTGTCGAGCATCTCTTGAATTTGCGACTAGACCTCCTTTTTATGTATACAGGGTTACCGGTAAGACTTAGTATTTCATGCTTAATGGCAGAGGTAAAGGTAAGTTTTGTGTTTTCCTGGTAAAATATATCTGAATGTTTTTTTATTAATTTAATAAGTTCGGTTTGTTCTTCGGTATTAAGATGTACTGTTCGAATTTGTTCTGCTAAAAGTTTGCATTTCTTATTCTTAATTATGCCGGAATTTTCGTTATTTATTGTTGAAATATCTTCCCTAAAAAAATTTCCACTATATTCTTCTTTAGAATAGCATATATCAGAATTCGGTGGTGTTATTATTTTGTCTAGTTTTTTTTATTTCGAAATGCATTAAATTTTTGTTACCGATGGTAATTTCTTTTTATAATCTGTACAAGCGTTTAGTGTTCCCAATATATCGTTACCTATTAAACCACCATAAAAATTATGAAATTTAATTATATAAAATTCAAGCATTTCGTTGGTTTTGGTTTCAATAAATTCTTTGAAAATGGGTACTACTGCCTTTTTGTTAACAAAAATTTGATGTTGGAGGGTTTTTATTAAGAGTGGGTTTGTTGAATGAATTTTTTTTGGGTTACAAACTCTTGGATTTAAAATTGAGTTTGTGGCGCCTGTATCCATTGTCAGTCCTATACATCCTAGTTTAGTTTTTATTATTATAAATGGTAGTTTGTTTGTAAGGCCGATTCCTGAAAATTTTCGGCTATTTTCCCTATGTCCATTGGTTCGAGTTGATGCCTAAAATTTTGTCTGTTTACTTGAAATGGAGGATTTTGTGGAACATGGTTCTGCGTATTTATTTGTTGATATGAACGTGGTGGTAGGAAATTTTTCTCTTGATCTGGGAATGATCTCTGGAAATTTCTCTCCTGGTTTAGGGGTGGTTGCTGGAAATTTCTCTCATTGTTTTGGGATGATCTCTGGAAATTTCTCTCATGGTTTGTTGGAAACTTCTTCCGTGGTTTGGGGGTAACTGTTGGGAATTTCTGTATTGTGTGTTGTTTCTAAGCTGATGGTTTCCACGTTTATTAGGAGCTACACTAAGCTGTGTTTTATTTCCATTACTGTTTTCGGAATAGGCGTATCCAGCCTGGAATAAGATATCCATAGCCTCTTCTAATTCTCCTGGGTTTCTACAAAACAATATAGACTTCATGGGCTCAGGGATTTTACCTTTAAAGAGATTGAGGGCAGTGCGCTTGTTGTTCATCGCACTCTCTCTAGTTGCTTTTGTTTGTTCTAAAATCACTACTAGTTTATTTTTTAATCTGTGTAATCTGCTTTTTAAGTTATTGTAAAAGCCCAAAGTGTTGGTTTTAAGGTCACACTTCGTAATACCTCGAAGAGTTCCTCGCAGGAACGTCTGTCTCCAAAATTACTCTGTAATATGTTTTTGATCTCTGTCCATGAGGTCACGTGGCAGTTTATTTCTATTGTCTGTCTTGCTTTTCCCTTCAGTTTTGATCACGTCCGAGGAAAGTAGTTGGGATAGTTCGCCGTAGGCTTGTAAATGTGGGTGTATACGGTTGATTAGTGTGGTGAACGTCTGTAGGTCTCTTGAGTCACCATAGAATTCGGGTAGGTTGTTTAGATATTTCAAGGGATTTATAGTTAGCCTATTCAATGGGTTTTCAAGTTGTACTGCCGTCTTTTTCTATTTTTTCCTTTATATATATATATATATATACATATATATATTTATTATATATATATATATATATATATATATATATATATATATATATATATATATATATATATATATATATATATATATATATATATATATATATATATATATATATATATATATATATATATATATATATATATATATATATATATATATATATATATATATATATATATATATATATATATATATATATGTATATATGTATATATATATAAAGGAAAAAATAGAAAAAGACGGCAGTACAAGTTGAAAACCCATTGAATAGACTAACTATAAATCACTTGAAATATCTAAACAATATTTATATATGTATATGGGAAAAGAAAAAGAAAATTCTTTTTTACACGCGAATGCGTTTTCCTCTTTTATTTTATTGGTTTGAATTTATTTATTAGACACAATGTAGACACACAATGAAAAAATATACAGACCGATATTCAAAAGCCTGCTTAATAACATTTAAAATGTTATGTGTACAACAAGGTAACAATATGTAAAGTATATAAAGTGCAGGAGTTATATTTGATTCCCTTAATTTAACAACACCCTCCCTGAATGAAATATTTGATTATGTATATCTCATGCACTTTTTACAATTTTTTTAACATGAATTCAGTAAATCAGCAAGGACCAAATCTCTTCGTTAGGTATTCAGTTTTTTGTGTAGTAACTGCCTTTGTGAATATGTCAGCTACCATCTCATTTGTGTTAATATATTTTAATACTACTTCCTTTTCATCAATTTTCTGTCGGATAAACTTGAATTTTATATCCACGTGTTTTGTCCTTGTCGAGTAATTATTATTAATAGCAACTTGTAACGCCCCTTTATTGTCGCAATATAATATCATGCTTTTGTTTCTCCCTGGAATTAACTCAGCTTCTAATCGTTTTAACCACACTGATTCTTGAATCGAAGTAGTTAGGGACATAAATCCTGCTTCCGTTGATGGCAATGCGACAGTCTTTTGTTTTTTTGTTGACCAAGATATAGCACCATTCTGATATACAAAAACATATCCAGTTGTAGACTTACGATCATCAATATCTCCAGCCCAGTCTGCATCACAATAACCAGTTATGGTATCCTGTTTTTCTTTACTGTAAACAATACCTTTATTGATCGTGCCTTTTAGATAACGCATTATACGTTTGACTGCTTCTCAATGAACTTTACCAGGATTAGTTGCAAAACGACTTAAACAATTAACCGCATAACAAATATCCGGTCGACTAATTTGTGCAGCAAACAGCAAACAACCAATTGCTTGCAAAAAAGGGATATTTGCCATCTCTTCTTTACCTTTCTCCGTTTTGGGACACATGTCATTTGACAATTTTTGATTGTATTCCATTGGTGTTAAAGGTGGGTTGCAATCACCCATTCCGAACCGCTCTAAAACATCTGCTATATATCGTGACTGGTCAATTTTGATTGCATCTTTATTTCTTGTAACTTTGATTTCTAATACTGTCGACACTTCTCCCATGTCTTTCATTTTAAACTTGTTGGCTAATTGAGCTTTAACCAATTTAAGACGTTCCAAATTATTTGAGAAAATCAGTACGTCATCAACATAAATGGCCACGTAAAGCATATGACCATCAACTACTTTATAGTAAACACACTGATCTCACCTCTCTTAAGGCCCATCTTCAATAACCCTTTGTTGATGGTTTCATTCCAAATACGACCAGACTGTTTTAAGCCGTAAATGGATTTATGCAGCTTACACACCCTGCCGGAACCATCATCAAACATCTCTGGTTGTTGCATATATACCGTTTCCTTCAGTGTACCATGGATGCACATACTGCATCCATTTGATGAACATATAAGTCATCTTCTACAGCCAAGGCCAGCAAAAAACGAATAGAGTCATATCTAACAACAGGTGCAAAAGTTTCATTGTAATCAATTCCCTCCCGCTGAGAGAATCCTTTAGACACCAGTCTGGCTTTCCGCTTAACTTGATTGCCTTCTGGCGTGGAGGTAAATTTGTAAGCTCCCATGTTTTATTTTCTATTAAAGATTTAATTTCCGCATCCATGGCTGCTTTCCACTGAGATGAGTTTTGAGATGACATTGCCTCGAATACAGTATTAGGGTGATCTGATATAAACTACATTGCACAAAAATTTTGCGACTGATTTTTGTTGGATATACGTTCAGAACGACGAAGTCCTTCCGTTATAGGAATATTTTGCATCTCATATACGTTTGGGCGATAATCGTTTTTATTACTTTCGATAGAAGGAAGAAGACTTGACCATTCATAAGAATCACAGTATTCGCTTTCATCAGAATCATCTGCTTGCAGTTCTGGGGGCGAAGCTTTAAGTGTTTTGGTATTAGGAGGATCAACAGGAAGTGTTAATTCGTTTTCACTACTTTGAATCAACTCAGGATAATATAGTTCTTTATTCGCCTTCAAGTTAGCACGGCCTTCTTCCAAAAACACAACATCCCGACTTACAATTATGCCATTATTCTCAGGATTGAATAAACGATACCCCTTACTTTCAGTACTATACCCCATCATAATACATTCAATGGATTTTGTATCCAGCTTGTGCCTCTTTTCTTTTGGTATGTGAACAAGAGCCACATCCAAAAACTTTCAAAAATCTTAAATTTGGACGACGCCCTGACCAAATTTTTTCAGGACATATATCTTTGTTACGACAAGGTATTCTATTTACTAAATAACAAGCCGTATTGGCTGCCTCTGCCCAAAAACGTTGATCTAAGCCGCTATCAATAAGCATACACCCTATACGTTCTACTAATGTTCTGTTAATTCGCTCTGCAGTGCCGTTCTGTTCTGGAGAGTATGCGCAAGTTTTTTGATGAATAATTCCGTTGTCTTGCAGAAAAACTTCGAAATCTTTATTAACATCAGTAGTGTTTTGTCCGTTGAGCAGTGTACACGTGTTATGTCCTTTCGCGTTTTGTATTTTTTTCCTATAATTTTCGTTTCTGTGCAGTGCTTTGTTTTTTTTTTTTTTTTTTTTTTTTTTTTTTTTTTTTTTTGTGCCAAATTAAAATTTCAACAAAAACAAAATATACACAGTTAAAAAATCAAATTAATAAAATAACAAAAATATACGAAAAAAAAAAACAATCACAACAGTTACAAAATCTCCAAAACAAATATAATTATTAATAAACAACAACAAACACAAAATAATCTATTCAATAACGAACAAAAACAGCCACTAAATTCTTTAAAAAAAAAAAAAAAAAAACACAAATATAAATATTAAAAAGAAAAAAAAAAACAACAAACAAAATTTACAAACACGGATTACCCAACAAACAAATCGTTTGCAATTACGGGGCAGCAATAGTTCTTTTTAACACTTAAACAAACCAGCCAAAATCACAATAATACAAATAAAATAAATAATAATAATAATAATAATAATAATAATAATAATAATAATAATAATAATAATAATAATAATAATAATAATAATAATAATAATAATAATAATAATAATAATAATAATAATAATAATAATAATAATAATAATAATAATAATAATAATAAATAATAAAATTAATAATGAATAAACGTCCAGATCAGGGCTTTTATGACCTTCAGTCATTGTGTCGTCCCTCTTCACCATCAATTTAAAAATAAAAAATAAAACAATTGTTTTTGCTGTGTTGAGGATGTCGGGTTATTGTTGTTTGCTTTATAGTATCGAAGGTATACACACTGGGTGCTGTAAAGTCATTTAAGCGACAATAAATTCCGGCTTCGCCAGTACAGCAAAAGTAACAATTAACATTTGGACATTGATTTTCCATCGTAATGACAAGAAGGTTTTCAATTGACTTTTGCAACATACGTGGGCTGAGAACGAATTTCTTCTCTGTTTATGCTCACACGTGTCTCCATCGGCCGGATATTTTCGCCTTATGTGAAACCCAGGTATCAGAGAATGCTGATCCACAGGATTTTCATATACCTGGGTATCAACTTCTATCCCTGTTTAATTTCCATCGGGGCCTTGTAGTTTACATACGCAATGAAGTTGTGTTCCAATGCCAGCAACCATTAAGTATGTATGATGCCGAATTTACCTGTCTTTGGGTTAAATTCAAAATCAGGTCACACCTCTTGCACTTCGGGTTTCTTTACAGAAGTCCAAACGCGGGGAGGGATACCACCTTCTCTGGTTTCGATACCCTTTCCGACTCTATATCGAAGATCCTGGAAGATTATCCGAGCAGTGAAATCGTTGTTGCTGGTGATTTCAATGTTCACAACTCATCCTGGCTTCGTCATTCGAGTCATACAACTCCAGAAGGCCAATATGTTGAGTTATTCGCTGCGCATAACCACCTAGCGCAATTAGTGAATGGTCCAACGCATATTCCATGTGTTGAAGGGCACCATCCAAACACACTTGACCTATTTCTGACTTCACACCCTGAAAAGTATGAAGTCAAAGTTAGTGCACCTCTCGGCAATTCGGATCATTGCACCATTTCTGCCTCCTTTTCGATCTCCGAACTTCGTAACGTTTCGAAATCAGCTACGAAATGTTCAATATTTATTTACGAAAAGGCGCGTTGGGCTGAGCTCAACCAATTTTATGAGCATTTTAATTGGAAACTCTGCTTTCTTGATAACGACATAAATGCTTCAGCAAAAATGGTAGAGAATATGATATTGCTAGGGATGAAATCATTCATCCCCTCCAAGCAGATTTCGGTTAAACCAAGAGTGAAATCCTGGTTTAATCAGACGTGCAAAAACGCAGTCAGATCCAGAGAGGAAGCATTCAGTAATTGGCGTTTAAACAAAAACCCAGACACTGATTTGCTACGCAAAAAGGCAAGATCTTCGTGTGCCAAGGTACTTAGGCGTGAAAAACTTCTTCACGAACAGCGCCTTCGGGCCAAGGTCCTTGCAGCTCACCGGGGCAGTAAGACCTTTTGGTCTTTCGTTAAGAGAGTAAAGAACAGTGCTAGTTCATCAATTCCAACTCTGTTAAAGAATGACCAAGCATTCACCGACCCGGTTGACAAAGCTAACCTTTTGGCTGAAATTTTTGCAAGCAATTCGTGCTTGCCAGAAAGCAGTCAACCACTTCCCGAGCTCAAAAGAGTATCTGTAACTATGCCAAAGATATTCTTCCGGGCACGAGCAGTTAAAAGGGTTTTGGCAGACCTCGACATAAACAAAACTCCTGGACCGGATGGCATTCCAGCACTAGTCTTGAAGCAGTGTTCTTCTACGCTTGCGCGTCCATTAGCACGCCTCTTCAGCATACTTTACCATTTTGGTGAGTTTCCATCGTGCTGGAAGGTTGCTAATGTAACACCAATACCCAAAAAGGGTGAGGCAAATAACCCTGAAAATTACCGCCCAATTGCAATTTGCTCTGCGCTTTCCAAAGTAATGGAAAGTATGGTTAATTACCATCTTATGGGATATCTAGAGTCGCACAATTTACTTTGTGATCGCCAATATGGTTTTCGTAAGGGTCGCTCTACTGGCGATCTTATGGCATATCTTTCGGAGAAATGGTGCCACTCAATCCATCATTTCGGTGAAAGTAAGGTGGTGGCTCTAGATATTTCAAAAGCGTTTGACAGAGTGTGGCATGCTGCACTACTGGCAAAACTTACTGCTTTTGGTGTCGGTGATGACTTCTCTCGGTTTATATCGAGCTTTCTCAGAGACCGCACTATACGAGTTGTTATAGATGGGGTCTCATCAAACGAGTTCAAGATTAATTCAGGGGTACCGCAAGGCTCCGTTCTTTCTCCTACCCTATTTTTAATTTTCCTTAACGACCTTCTCTATCAAACTTCCAACCCTATCCACTCTTTTGCAGATGACAGCAGCATTTGTCACTCGTACTCTTTTAGTTATAGGCCTAGCCTATCAGAGATCGCTGCCAAGAGGCTAAATATGAGTGATTCACTGAATAGTGATCTTCTGTTAATCTCCGAATGGGGTCGTAAAAACAGGGTCGCTTTTAACGCTCGTAAGACCCAGTGTTGCTTATTAACACACAAACAAACGACCGCAGATGCTGCTTCATCTGTACTCATGGAGGGTATAAATATTGAGGAATCGGATGCTCTTGATATTCTTGGAATGAAGATACAGTGTGACGTTCGCTGGAATGAACATATTTTTCATGTCTCTAAAGAAGCATTCAAGTGCCTCGGTTTTTTGAAACGGTGTAAGATATACTTCACTCCATCCGATCTCCTTACTATTTATACCACCTACATTCGACCGAAAATGGAATACAACTCTCATGTTTGGGCCGGTGCCTCAAAGTCTATTTTGGGGTTACTCGACCGTGTGCAGGAGAGGGCGAAGAAGCTCATCGGTGACAGTAGGGTATCCAACTCTATTGACTCACTGGAGCATCGACGCAGTGTGGGGTGCGTTACTCTGTTCTATCGCTACTACAATGGACTTTGCTCTGACGAGATTAGGGATCTTGTTCCCGAAACTCGCACATTTTTGCGTAGCACGCGTTCATCGTCCAGAGCTCATCCATTTGTGGTTGATTGCCCAGGGAATCGTACTACGCATTACAGAGAGAATTCGTTTTTCAGCCGTACGCTTCGTCTGTGGAACAAGTTGCCTGCAGACGTGTTTCCTGTCTGTTATAACGTTGGAAAGTTCAAGTCAAATGTTCACAAACACTACTCCCTCTTTCCCCCTCCTCACAACCTATTTTCCTAGTTCTGGTACAATGCACTGCATATGTAGGGGTCATCCCCTGAGTACTGGTCCAAAAAAAAAAAATTAACATACTCCCGCCCATTATCTGTTCTTAAAACTTTTGAAACTGAAAATTTGAAAATTTTTGAAACTGCTCAAACACTTCGCTTTTTCTTTTAAGCGAATACACAAACAGTTTTCTTGAAAAATCATCCACAAATGTTACGAAAAATCAGGCTCCAGAAAACGAATTTACATTCAGTGGTCCAACTCCATCTGAATGTATCAATTCCAACAACTTTGTGGCTCTTGTACCATCTTTTCTAATCAGCATTCTTGTTTGTTTGCCTTTTACGCACACTATACATGGTTCTTTCAGCTCACCTTCAAATTTAATACCATATGCCGAATTTTAAACTCCTTTCAAGTTTTTATCACAAATGTGACCCATTCGTCTATGCCACAAACCAATTTCATTTCTAGCAACGAATACTTTGTCATCTTTAAGTTTAGCTTTACTGTCGATGCGATATAAATCATTTACAATTGTGAAAATTATTTACATCAGTACCTGCCTTGATGGCCTAACCTGGTGGTGGACCAATTCCACGGAGTGAATTTTTCACGATTCACCACCGCACCGGTGTAGCTTGCTAGGATCACACAGGTAGCAATTCTTGTCATATGATTGCGGTCATATGAACAACTTCTTGTTGAGGAGTTCGGGCTTTCTAATCCCACATGTATGCAATTTCCCAGCAATCAATGGAGGACAAGGCTTAATGAGTTGGTAGGCCGAAGCCCACTAAGAGCATCAGCCCTTAAACCAACTCACCCATCAACCATCACCACTGTTTCCTTACAGTACACGTATCTGCTGTATAGGCAACAGATCCTCGGGAGATTGTTAGCCCTCGAAAAAAACCATCACCAAACAATTATCAAGGATACTAACACTCCCTTCCTGCGTTTTAGGTTTCAACCACAGCCAGAACGTTTCAGCCAAGGTAGGCACCTCAACCATGATCAGCCCGGGTCGAACCGCAAGTAGAACTTCCCGGGGCCCATGCTGATCCCCGTTCTGCCAATTTATACCCTTGGTAAGGGTTTCGGAAGCCAACACAACATAAGTCATGTGCCTTCCTAGAGTTTTGTTTGCCGCACCAAACGAGGGACCCCTTCCCCTCTTTTCCCCGAAAAACAGAGTGCCTAAATTAGGAATACGCCAAGGCAAAACCTGTTCCCCGGGGGGATAAATCATTTACAGCAGTTGCAGAAGCAACAAGAATATTATTTTTATAAAAAATTTTACATTTTTCGCCTTTAAAAACCACTTTCTTTCCATCCTTAGCCATTTGCCTTACGGAAAGAAGGTTCGCACACAAATTTGGCACATACTCAACATTTTTGACTGTTACATCTTTTTCGCCTTCTCCATTGAAAATGTGTATATCAACATCACCAACAGACTCAACGGACAATTTACTATTATTAGCAATTAAAACTGTGTTGTTTTTAATATTGCATAATTTAACATATATCATTATTCATCATATGGTTGCTTACACCACTATCAACAAACCACGGCAAGAAATTGTTACAATCACGCTGATCTTTCGAAGAGGCATTTAAACACATGCTCGATGCAATAAGCGTAGACGGAAAAATTTTCCTTTCGTTTTTGTTTTTATTTAATTCAACATTATTCTTGTTACCTAGTTTTTGACAATTCTTGGAAATTATAACATTGAACTGACTTTTTCTTTACCACTTTCGGATCAGTTGAGTACAAAGCAGCTTCTTTTTCCGGACCTTGAACATTAAACTTGGCATCTTGAGGTTTTTAACCTTATCCACAGTCAAATTTTCTTTGGTGTTCTCCACTGCCATCACCAAAGGCTTGAAATTATCCGGCAGTCCAGCTAACATAAGAGATGCTGTAAGCTCATCATCTACGTTAAGACCTGCGTTCTTAACTTTCAAAGCAACCATTACCATTTCGTTCACATATTCTTGAACTGTGTTGTAGCTTTTCAGCTTCATATTCACCAGCTGTTTCAATAACTCCACTTTCCGCGTTAAACCAGTATCTTCATAAGCAGCCACCAAAGCATCCCATGCTTCCTTTCCTGTCTTGGCTGCAGCAATATGCCCATAATTTGTAGGTTCAATCATCAGCGTGATTTTAGCCATAGCTCGTTCATTTAAACCAGCATTTGCAGCTTCATTACCACCAGTTTCAACAACTATCCAGCAACCTTTTATAACAAGGCAAGATTTAGCTGTCTCTTCCACACATCGAAATTTTCACGTCCTTTTAAACGCTCCATCGAAAATCTTTTGTTGAACGCGGATATGCACAAGCGAAACCAAATTTAAAAACACAATCTTTATATATTAAATATCGGGTCTAATACGAGCGCGACTTGTAGCCCATAACCTATTGGTTTGAATTTATTTATTAGACACAATGTAGACACACAATGAAAAAATATGCAGACCAATATTCAAAAGCCTGCTTAATAACATTTGAAATATTATGTATACAACAAAGTAACAATATGTAAAGTATATAAAGTGCAGGAGTTATATTTGATTCCCTTAATTAAACAACATATTTATATGTTTTCGGTACTTCTTCTTTGCCTTGGTTTTTATCAAAGTTATTTTATGTAAAAAATCTTGTAATTTTTTGGTTTCTTGGTTTTTAGACGTGTATACTAATTTTCTTTTGATCTCTGATGCTATGCTTATTTTTTTCGGTTATATACATATAAAAATAATTATAATAAAATATAGTTAACTAAATTCTTACTTTCTGATGCTGTTGTTGAGGATTGTAGTTTCCACTGTTGGGATGTGTTTCTGATGGGAAAATTGTCACTACGTTGAGTTGAAAGTTGAATTTGGAGTTGTTGGATTTAATGCTGATTAGGATGAGTTATGTTGAATTTAACGTTGATTAGGATGCGCTGTGTTGAGTTTAAAGTTGAAAAGGATGTGCTATGTTGAGTTTCAAGTTGATAAGTATGCACTATGTTGAATTAAAAGTTGATTAGGATGTACTGTGTTGAATTTAAAGTTGATAAGGATGTACTATGTTTAGTTTCAAGTTGATTAGTATGCACTATGTTGAATTAAAAGTTGATTTAAAGTTGATAAAGATGTGCTATGTTGAGTTTCAAGTTGATTAGAAGGTGTTTCTGATGTTGTTGTTGATTGTTTTTTTTCCAAATATTGGTATGTCCTTCAATATTTTAAAGAATATTTATTTTTCTTCACAAATGTTTGTATGTCCTTTAATATTTTAAAGGATATTTCTTTTTCTCCGGTGTACTTTTACTTTCACAAAAACTTTCTAAAGGATATTTCCCTCTTTTTTGTTTATTTATTTTCCGATACAGTCTTTTGCACCAGGGAAAAAAATTTCGATACCACACCAGGGATAAAATCGCGCACAATAAATAAAATCTTTTTTTATTTATTTACGATGGATAGGATTTGCGGTATCCTACCGACTGCGCCACTTTTTTCACCGAAATGGAAAAGCACGAAAAGGTTCAAGTGAACAATCAACAATCACTGTTTCTTTATTTTTCTACTCTCTTAAATACTATTATTTTGTTTATTATTGTATTTCGGAAATATAAGTATATTGAAAGTAAATGTTTGTGTGATAATTAATGTTGCATAAGGCCAATAAAGTTATTAAAATTCCTTGGAATTAAAACTGTTAAGTTATTAAAATTATTTGGAAATGCACTTGGACAAACTATTCTTTGGGAAATATATATGCATAATATAGAATTGTTAAAATTGCTTATTAAATAAAGTTGTTAATATTATTTGGGTTAAATTTTGTTAACTGTTGCATTTTCATTTTTGGACAACCAATTCTTTGGAACTAATATTCTATGCAACTAGTAAAAATAATTGGTAAAACTCTTAGTAAGCTAAAACAACATGTATATGAGTTTATCAATAGCAAGGGAATAGTGGGAGATACTATAACACTTTAACTCATACGGTAGTTACCAAACACATTAACTCTAACGATACATTTGTTAAAAAGTTTATGCGTACGTTAACTCTTAAGCCCCCGTCCATACTATGAAACATTTACTGCAAAACATTTTTAAATTTTCTTTTCAAACTGCATTCGTGTCCACACTTAAGTTTTTATTTGCAGCAAGGCGAATTCATAACAGGTATATGCAAGAGCAATAAATACAACACTACAAAAAATAAATCTTTTTCAAACGTCAAGAGAAAAATATAAACACAAAAAGGAATTCAAAAAAAAATATTATAAAAAAAAATTTACAAGAAAATATAAACTTTTAATTATTTCGTGAAACTTTTAACTATTTCGTGAAAATTTTAATTATTTCGTGAAACTTAAAATCTCAGATGATAGAGCTTGAAAAGGTGAAAATGGCCAGCAAGATTGGGGAGAATTCTGGATGATACCTGGCGCTCAAGATACAATAATAATTAAAAAAATTGTTATAAATTTTTTTTTTCAAATTTGTTTTAATTATTCCATTGACATCTGAAAAAGATTAAAATTAAAAAAAAGTTATCAGCTGCGCTGTCAATTTCACCTGTTATGAATTCGCCTTGATTTGCAGTTTGTTTTGTTTCAATTGCCTACTTCTTTTTGATTTTTGACAGTTTTGAGCAAAAATAAAATATTATGTTGTCGTAAATTAAATTCATTTATGTATGTTTTAAAAATAAAATAAAAATGGAGGTGAAGGAAAGAAATTCTATTAATAGTGATTTGCTGCAATGCATTGGTGAAGATGTGTAATATGAGTCCGTTGAAAGCGAGCAAAATGATATACTTATTGGTATGTAATATGTTCAACTCATTTGCATATATACGTGTTTGTATGAAAATATGATCGAAATTATTTCAGGTTTAATTGATTTGTGCAAAAAAGCAACGTACTTGCCTATTAAAAAAGGAAAGTGTCAGTGGCGCAAGCCTTGGAGGAAGGATAGAGTGGAACGCGGATCCTTTTCTTTTTTAACAAAAGAGCTATTATTAAATGATGAACCATCATATAGAAATTATTTAAGGTTGTCAAAGCAACAATTTCAATTCTTGCTAACATTAGTTCAGCAAGATATTAGTCGCAGCAATACAAAATTGAGGGATGCGATTACACCAGCAGAAAAATGAGCTATTTGTTTGCGATTTCTTGCTACAGGCAGTTGTGTTATACTCGTATACATATGTGTGATATACTTAAATATATATGAAAAATGTCTACTGTATTTTTTTATAGGAGAGTGCTTTCGAAGTATTGACTTTCAAACTCGTGTGTCTAAATCGTGTATTTCCCTTATAGTCCCTGAAGTATGTGAAGCTATTTTAAAAACAACATATTTAAAGGTATTTTTAAAATTAAAAAAATTTTTTAAGTTGTATTTATAATTTTCTATAGTTTCTAAGCAATCCGTCAGAGTGGGAGGCAATTGCTAGAGAATTCGCAGTTAAATGGAAATTTCCCAACTGTATTGGTGCTTTGGACGGAAAACATATCAATTTCCGACCATTGCGGAAACATGGAGCATTCTATCATAATTATAAGGGCAGCAACAGTATTGTACTGTTGGCCTTAGTTGACTCCCACTGTCAATTTATTTTCATTCATGACGGTTGCAATGGTCGTAATAATGACGCGGGAGTATTCTTTCAAAGCAAATTGAGCAAAGTTTTGCTGAAGGAAAAGAAATACCACGGAATAATATTATTTGAAATGGTCGGTGTTTACCGTATGTAGTAGTGTTTACCGTGTGTAGTAGGTGACGACGCTTTTCCGCTGCAAGCCCATCTCTTAAAACCTTATCCATACAACACGACATCTGAAGAAAAGAAGACTTTTAATATTCGGTTTTCCCGCGCTAGACATGTCGTAGAACATGCTTTTGGTATGCTGTCAAATAGATTTCGAGTTTTTCTCTCCCCAATAAACTTAAAAGTAGAAACAGTAGAAATTATAACTTTGGCCTCTTGCGCTTTGCATAATTATTTAATAGGAAATAACTCTACTTATAATATGGGTGTTACTGAAAACATTTTACTAAGAGAAGCAGCAGCTCATATTTTGTTCAATAATTTGTTCAATATTTCGTTAGCGAAGGAAAACTTGACTGGTAGTAATTTAAATAAAGTTCTGTCTCACATACCATTTTATATTCAAATATTTATATACACAATAAATTTAAAGAAAGAAAGGTAAAGAAATAAATACGCACAATGCGAATTCATAACAGGTGAAATTGACAGAGCAACTGATAACTTTTTTTTAATTTAATCTTTTTCAGATGTCAATGGAATAATTAAAACAAATAAAAAAAATTTTTTTATAACAATTTTTTATATTATTATTGTATCTTGAGCGCCAGGTATCATCTAGAATTCTCCCCAATCTGGCTGGCCATTTTCACCTTTTCAAGCTCTATCATCTGAGACTTTAAGTTTCACGAAATAATTAAGTTTTTCTTTTATTGTAAATTTTTTTTTTAAGAAATTTGAAAAAAAACTCTGAAACAATTTTTTAGGTTTTGTATTGCAACTTTCATTCAGAATCCTCCGCAATCTGGCTGCCTTTTTCTCCTTTCCGAGCTCTATGATCCGAGGCTATAATTTTCACGAAATAGTTAAACGTTTCACGAAATAATTAAAAGTTTATCTTTTCTTGTAAATTTTTTTTATTATATATTTTTTTGAGTTCCTTTTTGTGTTTATATTTTTCCCTTGACGTTTGAAAAAGATTTATTTTTTGTAGTGTTGTATTTATTGCTCTTGCATATACCTGTTATGAATTCGCCTTGAATACGCATAACGAAATTTTTTGATTTTATATAAATTTATTGAAATAAAATTAAAAAAAATATCACACGGGATTCATTAGAAATTATAAAAGAAATGCGTATTCACAAGTATGTACATACACAGAGAAAACAGTACCTAATAAATACATAGTAAAATAGAACAAAATGTATAAGATTTCTCTATGGTTTTTTTTCAAGAAGAAATTCTTATTATTTTTATAAGGAAACCCTTTTTGAAAAAATTAATAAGAAAACTTAGGATTTTTACTAGATACTCGTCTTGTTTTTTTCAAAAATGTTTTCTTCTTGATTTTACTAGGTTTTCTTTTAGATTTTTTAAAAAAAGGTTTCTTCTTGATTTTATTACGTTTTCTTTTTATTTTTTTCAAAAAGGGTTTCTCTTTGATTTTATTAGGCTATCTTTTTGTTTTTTTTTTTTCAAAAAGATTTTCTTTTTGATTTTATAATGCTATCTCTTTGTTTTTTTAAATAATACTTTTTGATTTTGTTTGATATTATTATTGATGTTTTATTGATATATTTACTTAGAAGCTAATATAATACATGTAATAATAAAAGTTAAGAATTATTAACAGTATTTTTTACACGAATAACTTTAGTTCATTGTTCAGTAAGTAAAAATACATAAAAAAATATAATAAAATATATTTACTTAGAAAGTAATTTAATATAATAATAAAAAGTAAATTTTATGACCAGTATTTTTCTACACGAATAACTTTAAGTCCATTGTCCAATATCCGACTATTTGCCGATAAAGTGTCTCTTTCACACATGAATGGTAAGTTCTGAAAGGTACTTATATGAAAATATACATTTTTTTTTATAAACATTATTTTGTACGAACAATATTTCTTCTCCATTCGCTTAGCCCTGCTTTGGATTTGATCAACTCCCCAGTATATTTTTGGTCCACTTTACTGAATAAATTTTCAACGTCTTCAATTTCCTTTTTTTTAATATGGTTGTTGATGTAATTCCGAAACTTAAAAGAATGTGGCACGTTTCATCACAGAGTTCCCAGGATTTAAAAATTGGGAAAATATCTTATTTTCTGTTAAACTCCATTGATCCGCCATTATTCAAACGTTTATTGACATCGTTTGTTTTTTATACCAGTCTTTTTTTGTTAAAATTACATTCAAATGTAACACTTGTCAATAAATTAAAAAAAAAATGATTTGATTTAATTATTTTAAACCACAAATACGATCATTAATTCAATTTTTGTTTATTTAAATTTACTTTGTTTTTTTAAGAAGAAATATTTTTATTATCTTCTTTACTTTTCACTTGTTCACTTTCAACTAAAAGTTTGATTTAAATATGTTAAGTGCAACACTTATACAAACACGCAAAAAAAATTATAACAGTACAAAAACAAAAAAAGATCATAAAAAATTGTCTCTGTTTTGATTTGTATGCATTCATGAAATAACAAGCCAGCTAATAGAATCAAGAAGATATTCTTATTAACAAACAAATAAGATAATTTACACACGATCAAATAGAAACCTAATGAAATGAATAAGGAATACTTAAAAAAAAGTATTAAGTAGCCTAATGAAATTTATACGAAATAACTTCTTGAAAAAATTTATTAATTTTATTGAGCTACCTAGCCCAATAAAATTAATAAGAAATTCTTTTTTTATACAATTCACAAGGAAACATAATAGAATCAAAAATATTTTCTCTTTGGATTGTGTTTTTGGTGGCAAAAATAACGGAATTTGAGTAAAAAAATGGTAAATAACAAGTTTTCTTATTAAATGTATGCGTTTTACTTCTTGATAAAAATAAAAAGGTTTATCACATGAAAATAATAAGGAATCTCTTCGAAAAAATCTTCGTTTCTTTCTGCTAGAATACCCCTTAAACCAAAAACGTTTCATAGAGAAAATCTTCTTGATTCTATTAGGCAGTTTTCGCTCTGTGTAGGTATCAATTAAATATTAATTCATTTGATTGAAAGATAATATTACAGTAGCCAAAATTTGAGGTAATTGTTTAAAATTGTAGCCGTATGCCGCTTAGACTGGTCCACTACTATGAGACACAAAGTGTAAACACTAAGAAAAAAATCAAACTAAATTGAAATAAAAATACATAACATATATGGTTTAGCTTTGTACATTTTTGGTGCTCATGTTTACTTTCAAGAGCTGAAAATATTACTCCAAGTCTTCCACATCAAACAAATATTTCGTTGACAATTCTAAATTATCTTCTGCGGAGGAATTTGTTCAATTATTACGCCTCTTTACCTGTTCTCAATTTCCTCATAAGGCATTGAACTTGCCAAGCCGCGTCCTCCTGATCATCTGAATGTATTTTTTCCATTTGTGAAGCAACTAGATCACCAGCCAAGAGAAATTCTTATGTTCTCTTTTCCGTATATACCCGAGATATAGCCCAGACCGGGTTTTTCATTAAAATGCCGCGTAAGCGAACGTAAACAACTTATTTTGCTCAAAAGTTTTTTGGTAATGAAATAAGGTTATTTAAATATGGAAAATGAAAATTTCCGATATCGGTCCATATATACCCGAGATATAGTCTGAACCGATTTTTCCATTAACATTTTCTTAAATATTATGCCCAAATATATCTTTTCAGATAATAAAACACCAGTTTATTTAATAATCAAATCTTATTATTTTATTCCTAAAACATATGCGCACTGCGACCTTTCAACTTCAATGATTTAAAATAAAACAAGTAAGAGTGTAGTATATTCGGCTGCGCCGAATCTAAAATACCCTTCACGATAGTCACGAATATATATAGTATATTAAAAATGTGACCCAAATATGCTCGGTTATATATGAACCGATATCGGAATTTTCTATTTTCTGTATTTTAGTAACCTTCTTTTATAACGAGAATTGCTTTTCAGCAAAAAAAAAAAATTTTTAATGGAA
Source organism: Thecocarcelia acutangulata (assembly GCA_914767995.1). Classification (NCBI taxonomy): domain Eukaryota; kingdom Metazoa; phylum Arthropoda; class Insecta; order Diptera; family Tachinidae; genus Thecocarcelia; species Thecocarcelia acutangulata. Next base: position 104,441,543 of record OU612094.1, on the reverse strand, counting down.
AAATCGGTTCAGGCTATATCTCGGGTATATATGGACCAATATCGAAAATTTTAATTTTCCATATTTATATAACCTTATATCATTACCCGAACTATTTTTGAGCACAACAAATTGTTTAAGTTCGCTTACGCGATATTTTCATGAAAAACCCGATTTAGGCTATATCTCGGGTATATATGGACCGATATCAGAAATTTTAATTTTCTCTATTTTTGTAACCTTCTTTTATAACAAGAACTGCATTTCAGCAAAAAAAAATGTTATTGGAAAAATCGGTTCAGGCTATATCTCGAGTATATATGGACCGATATCGGATATTTTCTTTTTCCATATTTATATAACCTTATTTCATTACCAGAACTGCTTTTGAGCACAAAAAAGTTGTTTACTCGGCATTTTGATCAAAAAACCTGTTAGGCTATATATCGGGTATATATGAACCGATATCGGAAATTTTAATTTTCCATATTTATATAACCTTATTTTATTACCAGAACTGCTTTAAGGTGAAAAAAGTTGTTTAAGTTCGCTTACGCGACATTTTCATGAAAAAAGCGGTTTGGGCTATATCTCGGGTATTTATGGACCGATATCGGAAATTTTCATTTTCCATATTTATATAACCTCATATTATTACCAGAACTTTTTTTAAGCAAAAAAAAGATGTTTAAGTTCACTTACGCGACATTTTCATTAAAACCGCAGTTTAGGCTATATCTCGGGTATATATGGACCGATATCGAAAACTTTCATTTTTCATATTTATATGACCCTATTTTATTACCAGAACTGCTTTTGAGCACAAAAAAGTTGTTTAAGTTCGCTTACGCGACATTTTCATGAAAAACCCGGTTTGGGCTATATCTCGGGTATATATGGACCGATATCGGAAATTTTCATTTTCCATATTTATGAAACCTAATTTTATTACCAGAACTGCTTTTGAGCAAAAAAAAGTTATTTAGCTTCGCCTATGCGACATTTTCATTAAAAATCCGATTTGGGCTATATCTCGGGTATATATGGACCGATATCTGAAAAAAAAAATTTTTGTCTTTTAGTCACCATGCTTAATAAGTGTGTGAAGTTTGAAGCAAAACAAACAACTTTTGTTTTCAAAAATTTTCATACAAAACTGCAAAAAAAATGGCTTTTTTCGGAATTTTGAATATATCTCAGCTATACGTGGACCGATATTACTGAATTTCAATAGCAAACCCATGAATCGATGGGGTAAAAGAATGGTGAAAGAAAAAAGTTTCTAAGTCTAATGGTTTTCTCAGAAACGGTATTTCAGCAGCGGACAGACGGACATCGCTTAATCGACTTTTCCATTAATTCTGATTCAGAATATATATACTTTATAGGGTCGCAAAAAAAAAAAACTGTAGAAATTACAAACGGAATCACAAACTTATAAATACCCTTTACATTTTTGTGAAGGGTATAAAAAGTAAGAAAACCAAAATCACATACATATGTAGGTAAATGAAAGTCTACAAGAAGTAGCCAAGCCACACATACACTAACTATCCATTAGTTGTCATAATGATGATCTATGTATGTGTTGCAATTCAAAGAATCTATTACATCATCCAAATCTTAAACTTTAAGAGAAATTAACTCTTCAAGGTAAAACAGGGAAATTCCCCTTTTAATCCAACACACCTCCTCAACACATACAAAGATCACCACAAAAAAAAAAAAATCTACTCGCTAAAATAATTGGAAGGCCGAGCACTCCGGGACAGATATGTACAAAATAGTCCAACATTCGTTGCGCGGATTGGGGAAAACCCAGAAAAACCCAATCAGACTACAATAGTTATAATAAAACAAAAGAATTCACAAATTCGTATCAATATACACACATATGTACGTATAAAAAAAAATAAAAAAACTCCAACAATCCAATGCAAATAAGGATCCTCAATATACATCTTAGATTCATCCAATTTCCAAATAATCATTCTTTCAGCCCTAGTTGGCTTCTTAGGTAGACAAATCGAGGACCAGGTAACGGTTTCGTCAAAATATCGGCTATTTGTTTATCTGTAGGAATATACTCAATTTTTATTAATTTATTTTCTACTTGTTCTCTAGAAAAATGGTATTTTATATCAATATGTTTCGATCTTTTGTGACAAGAGGGATTATTAGCTATACTTATACATCCCTAATTATCCTCAAATAATTTAATTGGTCTATCTAAATAAATTTTCAAACCTTTTAATGAGGATTTTAACCATAGCTTCAAATAATGCCATATATTCTGCCTCTGTTGAAGAAGCTGCAACAGAGTTTTGTTTTCTAGTATTCCAACAAATTAAATTTGAGTCAAACATTTTTAATAAATATCCTGTAGTACTCTTTCTATCGCTTTCACTCCCACCCCAGTCAGAGTCCACATATCCTATCAGTAAATCATTATAATCCGGGTTAGAATGATATATCAGCCTTAAATCTTTAGTACCCTTCAGATATCGTAGAACCCTTTTTAAGCACTGCCATAATTCCTTATTGCTTCTATGGCTATATCTGCTCAAAATATTAATAGCTGTACCAAGATCGGGGCGTGTGCACAGCATAACATACATTAAGCACCCAATCAAACTACGGCTCTCAATATAAGCGCACTGACTGAGGTGCAGTTGATCATTTTCCCTATCAATTTTAACACCAATAAAGTAGCGAATATCTAGTAAATCTGTCATTCTAAATTTTCCCATTAAATATGATTTAAAATTTTTCATGGTCTCAATATCTGCCGTTGATATTACTAAATCGTATACATATAACAGCGCATATATATTTTTAAGAACATCACCATTGTCCAGAATATATATACAACGATCCACAGATGAGTCCGTAAAAACAATTTCCTTCAGAGCATGTTCAAAAACTTCAAACCAGCATCTAGCCGCCTGCTTCAGTCCATAGATCGCCCTATTTAGTTTGCAGACACTGCCACTATCACAGGACAGGCCTTGGGGTGTAGACATATATATTTCCTCCTTTAATACACCATTCAAAAATGCAGTCTTGACATCCATATGGTAGACTTTCAAACTAAACTGGTTCGAAAAAGACATTAAAATATTAAAACTCTGAATCCTTGCCACTGGAGCAAAAGTCTCATCATAATCAACCATATATTCCTGCGTAAATCCACGAGCCACAAGTCTGGCTTTATACTGCACTGGTCTTCCAAACTCATCACACTTAATAGTAAATACCCATCTACAGCCAATTATATTCTTATTATCCGGCTTTCTTACAATGGTCCAAGTCCCATTATGGAAATGCGAGTCCAGTTCTTCTCTTATTGCCTCTTCCCATATACCCTGTCATCTCTGCTCTTAATTTCCTCAAATGAACCTGGAATGCTGCTAAACTGTGAATTTGCATTCATTACACAATTATTTATTAATTCACTATACGATACAATTGGCCTATCTTTCATCCTCTGACTTCTTCTGATTCCTGATTGTGAATTTTTTGTTTCAACTTTATGTATGTTCAATTCCGTATTACCAACAACAGTTGAATCACCCTTATCTACTAAAATATTACTAGGCTGTGAAGGCCGGGGCACATACAATCCGTCGTACTTTGTCCGTCTCTTTTATCAACTGACATCACGTGTACAAAGTATGAAGTTGGCACAATCAGCACTTTGATAACGGATATAAAACCAACTGCATTTTACTTTAGCTTGATTAAAATCTTTGAATTTATATTTCAGACACAGCACACAAAATCTAACACAATTTTTTTCAATTTATTTAATTTTTGAACGAAAAATTATATTAAAATATACAAAAAATATTACCACATAGTTGTCAAAGCTCTCAACGTACGTTAAAAGTTGAAAGTTGCTCAACTTTAATACTTTGCGTTGACGGAGAAGTACCGAATGTGACAAAGCTCATAAGCCTACATGTATTTCAACTTAGCTGTCAGTTGAAAAAGGCAAAGTATAACGTACGACGGATTCTATGTGCCCCGGCCTTGAATCTTGAATATGTATCATCAATTCATCAGATAAGGTGTCATTAATTGAAAAATCATTTCCAGAATCTCCAGTACTCTTTTCCGTCATATCAATCTGAACATTTTTCCTACTATCATTCGGAACATAATCCATACTCTCATTCTGGATATCAGATTGAGCAGATTTCCTACTATCATTCGGAATACATTCCCTACTCTCTTTCGGGATATCAAATTGAATTGATTTAGTTTCCTCCATAGCTCTAGAATTTACCATATTTGTTTCATCAACAATCACATCCCTAGCTACTACAAATTTCTCAGTTTCAATATCCCATATTTTATAACCATTTGTTTCATACCCAACCAGTATACCTTTCTATGATTTACTGTCAAATTTCCTTTTTCGTGTCTTATCATGAACATATACTGTCGACCCAAAAACTTTTAAATATTTTAGGGTTGGCTTTTTATTATGCCACATTTCTTATGGAGTTTTCATAGTCTGCTTCAACACAACACTGGGATTTCTGTTTATCAGATACGTTGCTGTCAACACAGCTTCACCCCAGAAAGTTTTCTTTAATCTTGCACCATTAATCATAGCACGAGCCTTTTCCGTAACAGTTCTTATCATTCTCTCAGATACACCATTTAATTGTGGGGTGTGCGGAACTGTTAAGTGATAACTAATGCCCTTTTCAACACAGTACTGTCGCATATCATTGGATAAATATTCTCTGCCATTATCAATATATAAATTAACAACCTTCAAATTGAAATGTGCTTCACTCTTTGCAACAAAACCCTTAAAAATCGCAAACACATCAGACTTATATGTCATTAAATAGGTTACACAGTAGTGGGTATACTGATCAATGAAAGCTACGTAATAGTTTCTCCCATCCACAGTAGTAGGTGTTATCGGACCGCAGACATCAGAGTGCACTACAAATAAAGGCCTCTGTATGTGGTCCTTATTCTTAAATTTTTTAAAATGATGTCTTGCTTGCTTCCCACTTATACATGCTTCACATAATTTCTCATCAGGTAGTACACCTTCAATAAGCCCTGTATCATCAAACATATCCTTTTCTTTTATCTCTAAAAATTTTGCCTTGCTAATATGCCCTAATCTCTCATGCCACAAACGATAAACATTAATTCCTCCAGCACCCGATAAATACGCCCGCCAATATGCTAAACCAAATTCAATAAAAGGTATATTATGTCTATATTTACCATTTACAACTACCTGGTTACCCTTGCTGATCTTTACACCTCCAGCATCCTGCATCCTTTTGACCGACAGTAAGTTTTCCGGAATCCCCGGACAAAATAATACATCTTCCAATGTAATGTCATGCAATAGATCACTGCGAAGTCTGACTATACCTTTCTTGCTGGCGTAAATATATTCGCCACATTTTGCCACTGCTATTTGAATATAAGGCTCCAGGTTCACAAAATCCAAAAACAAGTTTTCATTATTTATAAGGTGGTCTGAAGCTCCTGAGTCTAATATAAAAGAAACGCTACCAGTTCCAGTACACTTAACTTCGCGTTTTACCATAAAAGCAAAACCTTCCTCTGGTTGAGTTGTTGCCATCTTTGCTTGTTTTTCCGATTTATTATCCTTTTTTAAACCTCTTTTAAAAGCAAAACAATTCGTTTTTTATATGGCTGGGTTTACCACAGTAATGACATTTTATTTGCATTTTCCCTTTATGTAATTTATACGGCTTATATTTGTTATTTTTATTGTTGTGTATTTTATTCTTGAATTCCTTTGAATTATTATAGGTTACTGCTTGCAAAACTTTCGAACTGGTATCCTTAATTTTATTTCCTGGTCAAGCAATCGATTTTTTACAAATGCCAAAGTCAAATTGTCTTCGGATAAGGTCTCAATGGCCGTAATCACTCCATCGTAACACGATGGCAAACTTAACAATAAATGTGACACTTTGTCCATTTAATAAATTTTTGCTCCTGCAGCCAATAATTCAGTTATCAAGTCGTCAAAAATATTAAAGTGACTTAAAAGCGAATTCTCGCCTTTCAATTTTAGGCCCAATAATTGCTTCCGGATTGACAACTGCGATGCCAAACTCTTCCTTTCATATACTGAGTCCAGGCTTTCAAAAATTTGTTTTGCACTGCTCTCACTATTTGCAAAGCCAAGGAACGAATCGCTTAAATATTCTATTATAACACTTTTTGCGGTTCTCTCCAGCACTCTCCAATCACAACGAATACTTCCATTATTGTGCAATGAATTAAATGAACTAAATGATTTTTCACATGATTGGTGGATTGACAATGGTGCAACTCGTCATGTTACACATAATCTAAGTTTGTTTAAAGAATTTGAAAAATTTAAAGACTGTTGTCAAATTAGAGCTGCTGGTAAAGAAATTTTGGATGTTGTTGGCAAAGGTACTATAGAGATTCGTTCTAAAGTGAACAACAAAATACTTGAATTCGATCTCACAGATGTATGGTATGTTCCCAACATTTCAAGAAACCTGTTTTCTGTGTTGTCTGCTCAAGATAAGTTGAAAAATAGTCAATTCATCTCGACAGCAAGAAAATGTCACCTTTTATTGAAAGGTGAGGTTCTGTTAGTTGGTCATCGAGAATCCGGGGGTAGTCTTTATAAAGCAGAAATCACGCCGGTAATGCCAAGGGTAAGGAACGAAGTAAATTCAGCAGAAGGTGAAAATACTCTACAGTTATATCATGAGAGATGGGGTCATCAGAACAAACAGCATGTTCAAAAGAAACTGAAGGCTGAGCTAGGCATTAATGTAAAATTGGACAATAAATTATGTGAATCCTGTGTTTATGGGAAATTTCATCGTCTTCCATTTGGAACCAGAGAAAAGGCAAGCTATCCAGGTGAAATTATGTCAGCAGATATATGTGGTCCCTTTCCATTATCATTTAGTAAAAAGAAATATTTAGTAATTTTCAAAGATCTGTACACTAAATATTGTTTCGGATATTTTCTAAAAGAAAAATGAGAAGTAAAAGATATTATAAAGGAAGTTTTGTCTCTAGCTAAAAATCAGAACAATCCAGTAAAAGAATTTTTGAGTGATAATGGAGGTGAGTTTGAAAATAATGAAGTGCGAAATATACTTAAAAGCTTTGGAATTACGCAAAGATTAACTGCTCCCTATACACCACAACAAAATGCAGCTAGTGAGCGAGAAAACAGAACGGTTATTGAGATGGCTCGAACTTCCAAATATTCAAATAACAATGTAAAATTTCCTGACAAAAGTCCTCATGAGTTATGGTTCCGGAAAAAGCCTAGAATCAAACATCTTAGAGTAATTGGAAGTCAATGCTATGCTCATGTTCCTGATCAGAAAAGGAAAAAGATGGATTCAAAAGTGGTAAAAGGTCATTTGATTGGTTATGATACCGAGGAGCGTTACCGAATTTACATAAAAGAAAGCCACAGTATAATTTTATCGAGAGATGTAAAATTTTGCGAAGAGATAATCACTTGCGATATTTCTAGAGATGTTGACAAAGAAGAAGTTAAACTACATTTCAAAAATTTTGAACAGTATACAAATCAAAACTCAGAAATAAGTAAATTGAACCAGTCGACGGTAACAAATACGAAAGATAATTTAGAAGACGACTCAGAGACAAGTTCACAGCTAAATGATTCAATTACTGCAGAAGACGAAGAATGTTTCGATGAATGCCTTGAAGGAGAGTTTTCAGAACAAAGTGAGTTTCACGGTTTTGAACAAAATAAACGAAAACGGAGATTAAGCCAATCCAATGAAGCAAATCAAGAACCAATAAGTAAAAGGTTAAGAAATCGCACCTTAATACAAAATTCAAGATTTGATGATTACGTCATGTCTGCTCAAGATTTTGTTAATCAATTTGAAACCCCATTAACGTACACTGATGTGATGAAAGATGATCAAAAAGGCGAATGGGTGAAAGCAATGAACTCAGAAATCAATTCTTTAAATGAGAATAATACTTGGGAAATAGTTACTCTTCCAGTTAATGCAAAAGCTCTGCCATCAAAGTGGATTTTTAAGACAAAAACAAATACTGATGGTTCTATTGATAAATTTAAAGCCAGATTGGTTATAAAAGGTTTCATTCAACGTAAAGGCATAGACTATAATGAAACGTTTAGCCCGGTTGCTAAATTGGGAACAGTTAGAGCGGTATTGAGCATTGCTGCGAGTCATTATATGCATCTAAAACAATCTGATATTTCCACAGCATTCCTTTATGGTCAACTTGAAGAAGTTATATATGTATATGAAACAACCAGAGGGTTTTGGTGACGGTACACAAAGAGTTTGCAAACTAAATAGAAGTTTATATGGCCTTAAGCAAGCTTCACGTTGCTGGAATAAGATGTTTGGAAAGTTTTTGCTAGATCTTGGATTTAAACCCAGTGCAGCGGGTCCTTGTTTATATATGATGGAAAAAGAAACTAAAAAGTTAATAATTGTCCTTTATGTGGATGATGGTTTAATTGCCGCTACAGATTTAATTGAACTTGACAAATTTTTATGTGCGTTAAGAAAAGAATTCAAGATAACATCAAAAGCTGCTTCTTATTTCCTGGGTTTAGAAATAAAAAGAAACAATGAGGGAATAATTATTAATCAAGAATCGTATGCAAAACGGATTTTAGAAAGATTTGGTTTTTCAAAATGCCGATCAGTTTCAACACCAATGCTTAAAGAAGAGGCGTTTGTACCAGGGAAAGTGAATGAAAAATATTCTGATTTTCCATATCGACAAGCAGTGGGAGCCATAATGTATTTGATGTTGGGAACAAGGCTAGATTTATCGTACAGTATTGGTTTCCTCTCAAGAACATTAGAAAATCCAACAGACCATGATGTGGTTCAAGTAAAAAGAGTTTTCCGATATATTTCTGGCACAGCTATGTATGGTATATTGTATAATAAGATGGACAAGCAGCTCACATGTTACAGTGACGCAGATTACGGTGGGTGTAGAAAAACAGGAAGATCTACAACTGGTGTAGTTGTGAAGTTCGCCGGAGGCATTATTTCATGGTTAAGTCAAAGGCAAACAATGGTTGCCACATCCACAACTGAAGCAGAAATAGTTGCAGCTTCAGAAGCAACAAAAGAAATTCTATGGCTAAAACGGTTGTATGGTGAATTGATAGACTTACAGAGCATTCCATTGTTACAAGTTGATAATTCAGCTGCAGTTCGAATAGCTCAAAATCCAGAATATCATAAGCGAACGAAACACATAACATTAAAGCATTTCTTTGTACGAGAAAAAGTTAATGAACAACAAATTGAAGTTCTACAAATTTCTACTCAAGATCAGTTAGCTGATTTAATGACCAAGCCATTGCAACCTACAAGATTGAAATTGCTCTGCAACAAAATTGGACTAGGAATATATAATATCACAAAACAAGGGAAACTTTTGAATTAATGTTTTATGTAATATTATATATACTGATATTACTATTGATTTATGTTTAAAACCATAGTAGCATTTGGTTTATGTAGTATTTTATATTTGCAATTTTTGTCAAATTCAGATTATTCCAAATAAAACTTTAACTACAAAACTCAGAAACGGTATTTCAACAGCGGACAGACGGACATCGCTTAATCGATTTTCCATTAATTTTAATTCAGAATATACATATGTATATATGTACTTAATAGTCGCAAATGAAAATTGTAGAAATTACAAGCGGAATCACAAACTTATACATATATACTCTTAACATTTTTGTGAAGGGTATATAAAGTGTGACCTGATTTCGAATTTAAACCAAAGACAGGTAAATTCGGCATCATGAACATAAATTACAGTCCCCGATGAAAATTAAAGAGGGATAGAAGTTGACACCAAGGTATGTAAAAATCCTGTGGATCAGCATTCTCAGATACCTGGGTCTCACACAAGGCAAAAATATCCGGCCGATGAAGACATATGGGCATAAACAGAGAAGAAGTTAGCCATTATTGGGGTTTTCCATTAGCCATGAACATGGTATGAGCATCATGGCGAACATCGCAAATGGCTAATGTGGACCGCTCATGTTCATGTTTCGTCCATACTCTGACATCGATGATCGAGCATATGGCTGATCATCGATGTTCGCCATGAAGTTGGCCATCACGTACAAAAATATACAAAATGGCGCTGAACTGAACACTTTGAGAAGGTAAATCCAAACATTCGTATACACCACATCCAGAACATGAACTTATTTTTACATTCGCTCCGCCGACGTTATGTTCATGTCATGTTCAAGTCGATGGCACGTGAAGACACGGCGTTAGAATGGCTAAAAATAAGCTAAGTCCTCAGGCTTATCTTGTTTTGTGGCCAATGATGAAGCAGATGGTGCACTACTGCATTTTTTGTTAGGTTCTATTCAGATTTTTGCCAGTATTTCATCGCAATGGATATGATTTCTACATATGTATGTATGTACAACATCCACAGTTACTTGTTTCAAATTGTCTTTTAATTTGATTTTTTATAGTTTGCGTTTTTTGCCCGATTTCGAATTTGTCACTAGCTTTTATTGGACAGCACAGTGATTTATTTTTATTTATTCAGTACAAACAATGTGGGATGAGCCAGGAGCTTTTTCCTGACACAAAGCAAGATTAGAGTTCAATATTCTTCTACCGATGTAGAAGACCCAAGATAATACTTTAATTTAAAGTTTCAAAACAAAAATGCAAAATTTATTTCATAACAATAGTTAGACTCTAGCAAAGATTTTTTAATCTGCCACCTACACGTAACAGACCATCTGGTACAAATGGCGATAGCTGTCTCAATCTAGAGTTATGGGATAGAGGTTTATTTTTGATTAAGCATTCAATATCTTCACGAAATGTGGATCTTTGCATTATTTTACATATGAATAAGATAGATGCCTTCAATTCTTCAACACAAAGGGGTCCATGATGAGTGTTGTTTTTTTGGCAGCCATTTATGAATCTTCTTACATATAAAAAAATTCTTAACAACAGTTTTACATAATCATTAACGTACTTACGGTTACCGACAACGTCCTCAAACTCTACCGCAATTAATGTAGATAACGACACTTTACATTATTGAGGTAACAAGTTTTGCTGTTCGTTTGGCCAATTTTCAGGATCCTGGAGGAGGAAATCAGGCACATTTAACCAAAACGATGTAGTAACATTCTTAATGGTCGTTCCCCGAGACAGCAAAACAGCAGGGTTCAATTCCGATGGGACATGACGCCACGTGCACCCTTTTGTTAGTTTATTTATTTTTATAACTCGGTTTGATACAAACCTTGGCCAACGGCAGGCTTCTCCAGCAATCCAAGCTAACATTATCATTGAATCAGTCCAGCAAACGATCCTTTGTGGTTGTGTTGGGAATTGGCCTCTTACTGAATCTAGCAGCTGATCCCCAAGCAAGGCTGCACATAGTTCTAAGAGCGATAGGCTTACTTCTTTAGTAGGCGCTACCCTTGATTTGGCGCATACTAAGTATCTGTGGCATGAGCTAACTGGCAGCGTCCTGCAATTGGTAAATAAAGGCTAGTTATATTTATAAAGTTTCTTAGAACCAATTTTTATAACGTGATTTTCAAAAGACAAATTTTTATCAAGGATAGCATCGTGTCTACAAACGGTATATTAGTTCCTTGTAAAACGATGTTAAAAAAATAACTTAAATGAAATGACGATTTGAATATGATTGCTTTCGATTTTGCTGTTTTTTTGGTGGGCCCATAAAGAAGTTTGATTTAGAGTGTAATTAATTCTACCTACAGGGGTATCCAGATATTCACTAGACAACAATATATTTATATCATCAGCAAATTAAAAACTTTTACAAAAACTAGAACTTACGAACCTTTCAAAATTATTAACATACATTAAAAATAGCAGAGGCCCAAGTATCGATCCTTGTGGTACTCCACTAACATGATTTAAAATTGATTAGCTTGCCGTGTTATTACCAACAAACTGCGTTTACTAATTACGAATACAATAACATACAAGATGTGGCAGAAAATTTAAACTGAACTACCAATTCGTTAATTTAAATGTCGTAGTTCGTCGAATGCCTTAAGTCTAACGAAATCATTGTGGAAATTTTATTTGATTTAATATTTCGGTGTATGTCTTCGGTCACACTCAACAATACAATGCTTCTGCCATTTCTAAGCCCGAAATCGGAATCGCTTAATAAATCGCAATAAATTGTTGAAATAGATATACTCCATTATTAGGTTTTTCAATACAATCTCCAGTGTGTTAGACAAACAGTAAAGTATGTTTATAAGTCTGTAGTTTTGTATATTGGAATAATTTTCCTTTCTGACTAAAGGTATCACCCTAGAAGTTTTTCATTGAGAGGGTAATTTCGATATTAAAATGATTGAGTTAAAAACATGGACATGATTTAACGAAATGGTTTGAAAACAACTTATCGCGAAAATTTCTGTTATTTAAAAAAAATATTTCTTCTTTCAACTTTGAGTAATACCGTCCTTTGCAATAAAGAAAAGTATGTGTTCAGTTTCAAACGACTTTATTTTTCTTGAATATTTGTAAACATAGCAACTACATAAATAATATAGTAGCAAGTTATTTTAAGCAAATACTGAAGTTTTTTATGTACACATATTTATTACAAACTATTATAAAATCTCTTAAGTAATTATTATATAACTCAGCCTTTTAAATAATTTATTAAACTAAATTTTATAAAACTAATTTATAAAACTAAAAATATTTAATCAACTTCTTCTACAGTAGGACCGCCGTGATTTTGATTTGATCGACCATAGCCAGCACCTGGTTGCTGCCCTGCTGCATTACCATTAGCTTGTTGATGCAACTTTGTCATCACGGGCTGACACAACTTTGTTAATTCTTCATATTTGTATTCATATTCTTCCTTTTCAGCGGTTGTGTTGTTATCCAACCACTTGATCGTTTCGTCGCATTTTTCCATAACCCGGTCTTTGTCTGATTTCGGTATTTTATCACCAGCCTCTTGTGCTGATTGCTTAATGTTGAATACGTAAGACTCCAACTGGTTGCGTGCTGCTATGCGTTGACGGTGCTTTTCATCTTCTTCTGCGTACTGCTCTGCTTCGTTGACCATTCGATCGATTTCAGCTTGAGACAGTCGGCCTTTGTCGTTCTTGATAACAATATTCTTGGCATTGCCTGTACTCATTTCTTTTGCTGTCACATTCAAAATACCATTTGCATCTAAATCAAAAGTGACATCAACTTTAGGTACCCCTCTGGGTGCTGGAGGTATTCCAGTTAAATTGAAAGTACCTAATAAATTGTTGTCTTTTGTCATAGCGCGTTCGCCTTCAAACACCTGTATGGTGACGGCAGGTTGGTTATCGGCATACGTTGTGAACGTTTTTGTTTGTTTGCAAGGTATTCTACTATTCCGCTCTATTAATTTTGTCATTACTCCACCAGCTGTTTCAATGCCTAATGAAAGAGGTGCAACATCTACGAGTAAAACATCTTGAATGGCGCTGCTCTTATCACCACTGAGAATTGCCGCTTGAATAGCTGCACCATAGGCCACAGCCTCGTCGGGATTAATTGAGAGGTTAAGAGTTTTACCGCAGAAGAATTGTTGTAACAAACTCTGGACTTTAGGAATACGTGTTGATCCGCCAACTAGTACAATATCATGGATTTGGTTTTTATCCATTTTGGCATCATTCAGTGCTTTCTCCACCGGCTGTAAAGTGCTGCGGAATAGATCTCCACATAGTTCCTCGAAACGAGCCCGACTGATTTTAGTATAAAAATCGACACCTTCAAATAGGGCATCTATTTCAATTGTGGCCTCTGTGCTGGATGATAATGTACGTTTTGCGCGTTCAGCAGCTGATCGCAAGCGACGTAGTGCCCGTGGGTTTGAGCGCAGATCCTTTTTGTATTTCCGTTTGAATTCGTCGGCAAAGTGATTGACTAAGCGATTATCAAAGTCTTCACCACCCAAGTGGGTATCGCCAGCAGTTGCTCTAACTTCGAATAAAGATCCCTCATCGATTGTTAGGATTGATACATCAAAAGTACCGCCACCCAAATCAAAAATCAGAACATTTTTTTCGCCCTTCAGATTTTTATCAAGACCGTACGCCAAAGCAGCGGCCGTGGGCTCATTAATAATTCTTAATACATTAAGGCCTGCAATAGCTCCGGCATCTTTGGTGGCTTGTCTTTGAGAATCGTTAAAGTAGGCAGGTACTGTGATGACTGCATCTCGAATTGTTGTGCCCAAAAAAGCTTCTGCTGTTTCCTTCATTTTTGTCAACACCATCGAGCTGATTTCTTCTGGAGCGAATTTCTTTTGCTCGCCCTTAAATTCTACTGTTATTTTTGGTTTGCCACAATCGTTAACCACTTTGAAAGGCCAATGTTTCATATCTTCTTGAATCTTTTGATCGTCATATTTACGTCCAATCAAACGCTTTGCATCGAACACGGTATTCTGTGGATTCATTGCAACTTGATTTTTTGCCGCATCTCCAATGAGACGTTCGGAATCTGTAAATGCAACATAACTAGGTGTTGTTCGATTGCCTTGATCGTTAGCAATTATCTCAACTTTGCCATGTTGAAATACTCCAACGCAGGAGTATGTTGTACCCAAATCAATTCCAATTGCTACCATTTTTTACGTTTCTTTTAATTCCAAACTCAACTTGTATTTACTTTCTATATTCACTTATGGTTTTATTTACTCTCGATTTTATTTGAAAAACCTTGCTTTTATTTGAAAAATTTTGCTTTTATTATCAACTTTTAGCGTATTTTCACTTTGATATCTTTTGTTTAACTAGTGAGTATGTGCAAATTTACCGAGCTTTTATACTTGTTGACTCTTATTCACATGTTACTCACTAAATCTAGAAAGTGGGAGAAACGTTCATGGAATATTCTAGTAAATAGTTTTTGTTGTTGTGAATTATTGTGCAGAGATATAAAAGTTTTGTGAGGATTGTGTATGAGTAATTGAAAGAGATTATTTTACTTATTAAGTTTTTGAAACAATTCCCTCCCTTAATTTTCTCTTATAATGTATAGAGATGCAGAACAGCAAACAAATAAAGAGCTTATACTCTTCATAATACATATTCAGATGTGCGTACAAATTCATTCTGTTTTTATTCAAAAGATATTGGAGTTCTGACTTGGTAAAAAAATTCTACAAGTTTCTAGAACTTATTTCCTATAAAGTGTAGGACAATTTAAATCACAAATAGAAATATATGTTTTCACGAAATTTAAATACATCATAAAAGGAGAAATTTTATGCATTGGCTACCTACATACATATGTGCGTACATTTGTAGGTATATATTGTTGTTACAGTAATATACGGATAATTACTTCGCCGAAAGTTTAATTTTAAGTAGTTGAGTAGGAAAATCATGGATTCGTTAATTCGGCTGCTCAACTGTTTCTCCGCGGAATTTAGACGTATGTAATTTTAAAATACATATGTACATTAAAAAAAATATATACAATAATTATATATGGGATATTCATCCCATATTGAGCCACATATGCATTTTGTTAATTGCCTGCATTTGTTTGTACAGCGTTTGCAGTCTCTGAACAAGCGGTATTTCTTTTTTGTTATTAACACATTTATTTTGTTTTATTTTAATAATTCGCTGTACCCAGAGACGCAAATATTATTGAATTTTTGATGAAGTTTTAGTATGGAAACGTCACATAAGTCAACCAGAATTAAATCAAGAAGTATATACATACCTACCTACATACAGATGTGTTTAGTACATACATATGTATATATTTGATTCGGTCTTTATTTGCGTGACCAACATTTTAACAGTTTTCTGATACATTCTACCAACAAAATAGATGTGATGTTTCTTGATGTTATATTTTTATTGTAAAAGTGCCACAAACCAGCGTTGTCAACTATTTATAGCCAAAAAAACGCCGTGAACTTAGCTAAAAGGCGCTAGAAAGCGCTAGACTATACATATTCGCAAGAAAAGTTTGGCAAAAGTTCATTTCGACTTAGATGGTTCTCGGCTTGCTGGTTATTATATTACCTGCGTGAAAAGTTATATCGACGATATTACAGTTTTTAATTTAATTTTAATAAAATAGCTGTTAATGGAATTTTGTATTCAAGTATTCGATTTTTATTTTTGATTTGAAAAGAATCATCATAATTAAAAATCTTTCATTCCCACATTCAAAATAGGAAAATTTTATAAGATAATGACTAAGGTCGATAATATTATTTTTCAATAAATCATTAATCAGTGAACTTTTTTAGTTATATACATATTTACGATATTAACTAACTAGTTTTGAGTTCAAGTCCAACTTCAGTCAAGAAGGATTATTTTTAATTATAACACTTAACCACTTCAGTGATGATCAATATGTAGCAAACATTAACGTAAGAATAATTAAAGAGCTCGATGGCTGAAGTGGTTAAAGCGGGCGTATTAAAATAAAAATACATAATGTTCACATGATCCCGAGTTCGAATCCCAGTGGGTGCTGATGAGTAGTGTAGCGAGTACGAAACAGCTAGTTGTCCCCCAGCAGCTAATGGTATTCAATTATCTTTTCTGTTCTTCTTTGGTCTTGTTGTTTCACAGCAATTATTGTTATAATTAAAAATAATCCTTCTTCTTCACTGAATTTGGACTTGAACTCACAACTAGTTAGTTAATATCGTAAATATTATTTTTCATTAAATACATTTTTAGAATTATGTATGTAGCTTAATCCAAATGATTCAGCTTTATTTATATTTTCCCATTTTAAAATTCCTAAATTTTTTTTATTAAAATCAATAACTTTTTAATAAGCATATGGATGCGCATTAGTATCTCTTTTTTAAATAAGGGCCTTTGTAAAAGCAATTTAATTAATTTCTTTTCAGAATTTTTGACATTGATTTTACGGCAGACTTTTATAGATATAAAAATACTAGATAACAAAATCATTCAATACGGAGTCAATATCAACATCAATGCGTAAAGTGTGTGAAAAAGCGCTGTTTTAGCGGATTTTTTTCAAAAAGCGCTGTGGTGAACAAATGCGGATTTTTCGGTAATGAAAAGCACTAAATCTAGCGCGAAAGCCGCTGAAGTGGCAGCACTGCCACAAACATCTAAAACAGCCTTACTCTCTTTTAAAATTTTGAAAGAGAATTTTTAATAAATTGGTTCTCATGAGTAATTTAAGTTAATTTTTAACAGCTTGAGAGCTGTTGGCTAGTTCTTACTAATAATCAGCGTTGTCAACTTTGAAATTTCAAAACGTACCAAAGTGTGCAGAAAACCGTGTTATTTCAACAAAAACATACTAAAATAAACCAAATTTTGTCTAAAAAGTGTAATGTCAATTAACTCGTTATATTGCAAAAAAAAAAAAAAAAATCGTAAAACTTGGCCTGGTGAACGTAAAAACATCTTGATTATGTTTGTTTACTATGAAACTCATTAATAGCAATTGTATCAAATGCAGTATACATTTTGTGTGTTTTTTTAGAGCATGTGATTTTAAAAAATTTATGGAACTGTATGAAAATTTCCCAGAAATATGGTATATAAAAGGTAAAATTTACTATAACAGAAATTTAAAGCAAAAACTCTTGGAAATATGTAATAATTTATCAATTATCAAGTCAATACCTAATTTATATGCCGTAATAAATGCCTTCTTCACTTCAGTGTTTGCCTTTATTGTGAGGTTTGAAAAACTTGGCCTGATCGTTTAACCGCAAAACACTTTCTCTCATCAGCTGGTGCTGTCAGGCCAAATTTGAGTATAAAAACCAAACTATGTACATAAGTATGTATGTGTTCGTTTGTAGAATATAATACGTTTTTAGCTAATTTTATAAACTCTTTAAAATTTTTTTACGAGATCAAAGATTTGTAATAAAGAATCAAAATTTGTACAAGTCTAGAATTTTTCATTTTGTTTCAATATTTTCATATGTTTTTATAGAATAATATATTGATATTAACTACGTAACACAGAAACTTTTACAATAAAAACAGTTATGTACTGTGAAAACCTAAAAAGAATAGAACATTATAATTCTGTGTTGAATATCATTTGGAGCCACCAAAGTTTATAAGACACATCAAATCTGAAAAAAACTCGTCGCGCTCAACTGAACAACTTTTCGCACAAAATATTTTAAAAAAACATCAAAAAACGGTTGACAACGCCGCTACGAACCATTTTGCTTTGGCTTATACAAAATATAAATAAATGCTTAATTTTCAGCGTTGTAACCTCAATGCATTTTTAAAATTTTCGATTTTTAAAATTTTCGGTTGTTTTTTTTAATATCAATGACATCGAATTATATTCGACAGAATTTGTTGTTTTAATAAAAAAGTAACATAATCTGTATGTTTTATATTAAACATATTCTCTAAAGAAAAAGGAACATTTAATTTTATAATAATTTTTTTTTGAGAGTTTTGTTATTAAACAATATAATAGTAAAAGCAGACACTGAATAGTGAAGTTTATATTTATAATGGCGCGTGAAATAGTTACTGCTTGTAATTGACCAATTACTAAAATATTAAGAAATTTATTAAATTTTTCAAAATCCTCTGCCTTAAACTTTAGTTATGGAAATCTTCACATATTCTTAATATATTTTAATGAATTCACCCACTCTAGCCAATATATCTTCACTGTTCGCTAACAAAAATACAATTGAAATATACACTGTGTTTGAAGGAATTGAATTTTAATGAGTTTGATAACTTCTAGTGCTTCATCAATTGCAGTAATGATTGTGTGGCTCTTTAATGTAATTTTTGGGATGGTAAACATCTGTGTATTTATGTATATGATAAAAGACTGTGGAAGTAAAAGCCGATTTAGATCGAGAGCGAATATCTTTAAAATATATTACTGAATAGCAAATTTGGTAAAATATCGTTATAATTATTTTAACGATAGGATTTTTAGGCCAAGATTGAAAAACGAAGTTTGTTACTGAGGGTGTTTGATGGCATGCCAACAGGCGGTGTTATCAAGGTAGTTTGATCTACTACCCACTTAAGCATGTGTTTTTTTTTTTTTTTTTGTTATGATTTTAATATAAAAATATATCTTTGATTGCCAGGTCAGAAATAGTAGTTTTAGTCGAGCAGTTCTTCACTTTCTAGAAGTGAAGAATTGCCCAACTTGTCTCTCATCCTGTGCACACATCTTTTGTTACTGCTGTTCGTATTCTCTATATGTGTATGTTCATTAATTAAATTCATATAAAACCAAATTGCACCGTTGTCCGTATTTTCTATATACATATGTATGTTTATTATTAGTTACGTGTGAGATCAAAGTGCACTGGAATAGGTAGCAGTATGTGTACGCGTTTTTTTTTTTTTTTTTGTCTTTTTTCACCGTTGTCCATATTTTCTTTATTATATGTTCAATATTAATTTCTTTTCAATGCGTTTCATTACCTTGTAGTGTGGAAGGTGTTGAAAGAATTTTGCTAATCTGAGCAGTGGGCACTGATTAGTCTTAACTAATTTAATTCCAACATTTTAAATACTGCAATAGAGTTTGCCTTAGTCTTTCGTGTTGTTATTGTTAAAGTTAAACCTCCAACTACACTACTCCCTCTTTCCTCCTCATTATAGCCAATTTTCTTAGTTCTAGTATAATGCGCTGTATATGTAGGGGTCATCCTCTGAGTACTGGTCCAAGATAAAAAAAGGTTTCGGAGTGGGGAGTAAGAAGCATCTCCTTGATTTTCTCTCATGTATTTATCAGTATGTGCATATACAGTGTTAGAAAAAGATCAAACAGGGTGATTTTATTTGCCCGACTTATATAATTCTCTTTTGAACTTGCTTTTATGTTCGCATACAAAAACTTTTTTGTCAATTCTTGAGCTTACTCTAGCTTTTATTTCTTACAATTTACATTGAATATGCACATACACAAACATACATGAAAGAAAAGTAAGGAATTGCTGTGTACCGGCAATTTCTTTTCCCTCCTCAAAAGCTTGTAGAAAGTGAAGAATTGCCCAACTAAATAAAGGTGCTGTATCTGACCTAGCACTTTATTGTAAGAAATAAAAGCTAGAGAAAACACGAGAATTATGTAACAAATTTTTTGTATGTGAACATAAAACTAAGTTCAAAGGAAAATTGTGAAAAAGTTGGCCAATTAAAATCGCCGCTGCCTGATCTTACTCTTATACAAGATGGGAGCAACATGCCAATCTGGCACACAACAATTATGTTTTACCACATATAGATAAGATAAAAATTTTCTATAATTATAATACCTTTATATGTGCAACATTTTATATCTATTAATAAAAAATAATATTAAGAATACAAAATGGGAGTAGAAATAAAAGTTCTATACTTGGAGCGCTTCTGTTGAAATATCGTGTTTTTTTCTGTATTTGGTGCTTATTGAAACTTCATAGTTGACAACGCTGTTAATTTTCTTTCGCTCTAGCATTTTCAAATACTCAAATTGTTTCCATTAATCAGCGGCTGTGCTGACAGTGACGCTCTCAAAAACTCATTTCAATCAACAAATTCTCACTCTCATAATTTTTACATTAAGAATGTCTCTTAAATCTCTCATTTAATTTTCTAGAAAATTCAATAATATTCTCGTAAAAGTATCTAGATACTTCGAATATATGTGTGAATAGTATAAATACCGCAACAATCTTCTCTTCGTCATTACTACAAGTAAAACAAGCAACTAGAAAACGCAAGTACTTAAAGACAAGCGAAATACTTTACGGTTTTTTATTAAGCAAGTTTAATAAAGAAAAGCTAATAGTGATTTAAAGTATTAATAACTCTGGAAACAGTTACATAAAGTCTCATTACTAAAATTAAAATAATTGAAACGTATTCATAATGGCAGCAATTGGTATTGACTTGGGAACAACATATTCATGCGTTGGTGTATTTCAACATGGTAAAGTAGAAATTATTGCAAACGACCAAGGAAATCGCACAACACCCAGTTATGTCGCTTTCACCGATACCGAACGCCTCATTGGTGATGCAGCCAAAAATCAGGTTGCCATGAACCCCAAGAATACTGTATTTGATGCAAAACGTTTAATTGGTCGCAAATATGATGATCCAAAGATAATGGAAGATATCAAACACTGGCCATTCAAAGTGGTTAGTGATAGTGGAAAACCAAAAATTTGCGTTGATTTCAAAGGCGAAACAAAAAAGTTTGCTCCAGAAGAAATTAGCTCAATGGTGTTGACAAAGATGAAAGAAACTGCCGAAGCATATCTGGGGCAAACAGTAACAGATGCAGTTATCACAGTTCCTGCCTATTTTAATGATTCACAACGTCAGGCTACAAAAGATGCTGGTCGAATTGCTGGTTTAAATGTATTGAGAATAATAAACGAACCTACGGCAGCAGCTTTAGCTTATGGTCTAGACAAGAATTTAAAAGGTGAAAGGAATGTGCTTATCTTTGATTTGGGTGGTGGTACTTTTGATGTATCAATTTTGACTATCGATGAAGGGTCCCTATTTGAAGTTAGAGCAACTGCTGGTGATACCCATTTGGGCGGTGAAGATTTTGACAACAGACTCGTTTCATATTTGGCTGATGAATTTAAGCGCAAATATAAGAAAGATTTACGTTCAAATCCTAGAGCATTAAGACGTTTAAGAACAGCTGCCGAACGTGCCAAACGAACGCTTTCCTCCAGTTCGGAAGCTTCCATTGAAATCGATGCATTGTTTGAAGGCCAAGATTTCTATACGAAAGTAAGCCGAGCTAAATTTGAAGAACTGTGTGGGGATCTATTTCGGCAGACGTTGAAACCAGTTGAGAAGGCACTGAACGATGCCAAAATGGACAAGAACCAAATTCACGATATTGTTCTTGTTGGTGGTTCTACCCGCATTCCAAAAGTACAAAATCTGCTGCAGCAATTCTTCTGTGGTAAAAGTCTAAATTTATCCATCAATCCTGATGAAGCTGTGGCGTATGGCGCAGCTGTCCAAGCTGCCATTCTCAGCGGGGACAAAAGTAGTGCCATACAAGATGTTCTACTAGTTGATGTAGCTCCATTATCACTTGGTATCGAAACAGCTGGCGGTGTAATGGCAAAAATCATCGAACGTAACACGCGTATACCATGCAAACAAACTCAAACATTTTCTACTTATTCGGACAACCAACCGGGTGTCACTATCCAAGTTTTCGAAGGTGAACGTGTTATGACAAAGGACAACAACAAATTAGGAAATTTCGATTTATCAGGTATTCCACCTGCTCCCCGTGGTGTGCCACAAATTGAAGTCACATTTGATATGGATGCTAACGGTATTCTTAATGTCTCTGCGAAGGAAATGAGTTCAGGAAATGCCAAGAATATTACTATCAAAAACGACAAGGGTCGACTGTCCCAAGCCGAGATAGATCGTATGGTTAGTGAGGCTGAGAGGTATGCTGAAGAAGATGAAAAACAGAAAAATAAAATAAGTGCCCGTAACAATTTGGAAAGCTATGTGTTTGGAGTCAAACAGGCATTAGATCAATCTGGTGACAAGATTTCAGCACAAGAGAAAAGTGAAGCACGACATGCCTGCGAAGAAACAATCAGATGGCTAGATGGCAATACTTTGGCTGAAAAAGAAGAATACGAGGACAAAATGAACTCTCTAACTAAATTGTGCACACCAATAATGACAAAATTACACAATGGTGGTGGTGCTAGTGCAACCTGTGGTCAGCAGTCAAATAACTTCGGAGCTGGTAGAAGTGGTCCCACCGTTGAAGAAGTTGATTAAATACTTTGATCTCTAGTATTATATAAGTAAATAATTTGTTTACAATTTTACAATGCTCAAACGTACTCTAAGTTAATATAATTATTTATTATTGCTGGAATTTCTTAGCATTAGATTCATGAAAAATATATGGAAAAAATGTTTTATGTTAAAACAAAACAATTGTTTTTAATAATAATATTGCACATGTGATTTAAATAATTTACTTGTTTTTGGAAGATCTAGCTTTTTTTGCTGTGGAAAATTTAAATTCCTAAAAATAATTTTGGTTTACAACCCAACTGTATGTAATTCAGTTGAAATTTTTCGCTGGCAGTTGTCTAAAAAGTAACTACTCGCATAGAGTTGAGTGGAATTTGTAATGCGAAAAATGAATTGTTTTAAAGTTACGTTGTTTGAATTACAAACCCAAACGAGTTGAGTTGTTCTTGAACTATTTTGCAAGTCTGGATAGGTTTATTCTTATAAACCAGTCAACTAAAAAAGTTTTTAATCAAATATTAACAGGCCTGTTCTAAAACTCACGTGATTTCAAAGCACAATCGTGATTTGTGTCTGATATGCAAATTACAATTTTTTGAGATTTGCGATGTGATTTATACTCTTTCGAAGCGCAAAAAACAGCGGATTTTGTTTCAATATACTGATATATTTATTTTCCGGTTGCATTTTTTTATTCCCGGTATTATTTGCGAAATATAAAAAGTAAAGTAAAATAAACCAAATCACAAAGTAATACAACAAATCTTGCAACAAAATAACCGTATCTAGTTTTTCTTTAATTTATTAAATTAGTTCGTATAAAATAGTTTTACTTAAATAATAAATAGAAAACACATTAAGTTATTTATTAATGTAATAAACTAGCTAATTACAATGAAATAAAAAGTGCTTATATAGTTTAAAAAATATTTTATTTGCTATACTAATGATTTTGCTAACCATTATAGCGCGCTGGGATATACAATTATTCTAGCTTGTCTGTATGAAACATAAACAAATAAGTCTTTAGGTTTTCCTACATGAAAATACGCAACGTAAAGCAGTCAGTGGGAGAAACATGGACAAATTCAAGCCATAACCTTGCAAGGATTAACCTTGAACTTTAATAATTGTCATTGCAGACACTAATCGAACAGAAAACTGCAACTGTTTTAAATCAAATGGCAAGTCGGTTGGAATCATTAGAATTCATGGCAATAGCATATGTGTACCTTTATTTTTGCTCTTTATAATGATCCCTTCTATTAAGTTGTGTCGCAGTTCTTTTACTGTAAGTCGAGTGCCATTGCAAAGTTATAGTGGATAGCTGATGCGCAGTAGAATAATTGATACTTCCAATTTTGAGCTGCAGCACATAAGATGGAAGTCCTGAAACATCAAGTGAGTTAAAAAACTCAAAAGGATAATTAACAGCATCCTCACCTCTTATCACGGTATCGATAGATTTTTGTGTAACTGTAGACTGGCTGATTTTATTTAAAATTCTACTGTTTATTGAAGTCAAATATTTGTTTTTGGAGGGAAGTAACGCTCGCTCACGTAACCATTGATCATTTTGGAAATTGCATTCGCCATTTGGCGAATGTAATTTCAATGCATTGTGTCCTATTACAAAAATTCGATGGAAAAATAATGCAGTTTAAGCGTCATACTACAGCTCGTATATTTTTTTATTAATTGCAATACGCCAAAGAAGATGTGATTTGAGGCACGCACTAAGCTCATCGTTAATGGAATTGCAGGCAATTTTCGTTGAAAATCACCGGCTACCAGAAACAATTTTTTGTTGCTTCTAAGATCTTGTAACATGCGATCAAAGGCCTCTTAAAGATTTTTTGTTGGTCATAGTGCATTTATCCCATACTATGATCTTACAAATTTGGAGCACTTTACCTTTTGAGGAGTGTTTTTTTTAAATATTGTATGTGTGCGTATCTCAGAATTGTGGCTTTAAAGGTAATTTAAGTTCCAAATACGCTGTTCTGCCACCATACAAAAGTATGGTGGCCGAACGATGCTAGGGCTAGTGCAGTATTATTTTGTAATTGAACTTTACCCAATATTAACGAAATCATAAAAATATTTCTGACCCATCCACATTAAAATATTGTATGCCGAGAGTTGCACCTGCTGTAAATGTAGTAGATTTTCAGCCATAAATAGTTTTAAGTCGTGTGGGTCAGATCATCATCATTGCCTGCTTGATTGGGACTTATCATAACAACTTCCGAGAGTGTCTTGTTGTTTATTTGCAAACATTTATCTTCTATTAGAATCAATCGTTTTATAACAAATTTAGCTTTTGGCACGCATCCCGATAAGTTGCATATGAATTTGTTTGTGTGTAGAATTTGAGCATATAAGCAAAGTTTGAGCAAAAGAATCATTTGTGCATGTTTAGAAAAAGGAAGTTGACGTTGTAGCTGGAACCATTGCAGCCCTTGTTGTGTTTTTTAAGCATTTATTTATTTATTGAATCTTCAAAAAGGTAGCTAACAATAAATACTCAAGTCTTAATACTAAACAAAACATATATATTTTCGAGGTGAACAGATAAATGCACAGCAGTTGCATGAAGCTCAAAGATTTGGGAATCCCAAAATTCTCCAAACAGTTCCATTGCTGCTAATGTATCCGGTCATTGGACATTGTGTAATTCATCGTTTGGTTACGTATTTGCAGATATATTTAATTGATTTGATGAAATTATAATACTCGACATTAATATACGTTTTTGAACGCAGTAGGCAATGTAGCACTATCGAAAGGTTTTCAACATCAATTTCATTGTTTTGCACCACATTTAATGTAATTGATTGTCCACCATCAGTGATCTTTGACGATAAAGCGGGTGTAGCCATCAACAACACAGATTGTTTCTTGAAGTAATTCTCTAGGATACCTTTTCGTACATTTCCCATCGACCACACATGACGGATTTGAATTAATACCATAAAGCATGGTTTTAACCGCAACTTCATGTGGATGTGGATCAATCTTAGTATCAGTATAATTTCATGTATTTTATCTTTCGTAATTTTGTCAACCAACCATATGGAATGTGGAAATGAGGCATTCATTCGACGTTTCTGCCATTCAATAAAATATTATCCGAAAACACCTAACTTAACAATAAAATCCATTAGCGATTCTATCCTCATTCTGACCCGTCCTCCTCTCAATAAACAATTTTTTTGGTCCTTTTCCATATGTAACAATAATTTTCCGAATTGGTCCACATTTGACGAAGTTGCTTGATAATCAATTACAAAAAAAACAAGTAAGAGTGTAGTATATTCGGCTGGGCCGAATCTAAAATACCCTTCACGATAGTCACGAATATGTATAGTATATTAAAAATGTGACCTAAATATGCTCGGTTATATATGAACCGATATCGGAATTTTCTATTTTCTGTATTTTAGTAACCTTCTTTTATAACGAGAATTGCTTTTCAGCAAAAAAAAAAAAAAAATTTTTTTTAATGGAAAAATCGGTTTAGGCTATATCTCGGCTATATATGGACCGATATCGAAAATTTTAATTTTCCATATTTATATAACCTTATATCATTACCAGAACTGCTTTTGAGCACAAATAATTGTTTAAGTTCGCTTACGCGATATTTTCATGAAAAACCCGATTTAGGCTATATCTCGGGTATATATGGACCGATATCAGAAATTTTAATTTTCTCTATTTTCGTAACCTTCT
The DNA here is from genome assembly GCA_914767995.1 of Thecocarcelia acutangulata. Taxonomy (NCBI): domain Eukaryota; kingdom Metazoa; phylum Arthropoda; class Insecta; order Diptera; family Tachinidae; genus Thecocarcelia; species Thecocarcelia acutangulata. The sequence goes on along the minus strand of OU612094.1, from coordinate 104,414,956 downwards.
TTCATAACAAGAACTGCTTTTCAGCAAAAAAAAAAATGTTATTGGAAAAATCGGTTCAGGCTATATCTCGAGTATATATGGACCGATATCGGTATTTTCTTTTTCCATATTTATATGACCCTATTTCATTACCAGAACTGTTTTTAAGCAAAAAAAGATGTCTAAGTTCACTTACGCGACATTTTCATTAAAACCGCAGTTTAGGCTATATCTCGGGTATATATGGACCGATATCGGAAATTTTCATTTTCCATACCTATATAACCTTATTTTGCTATTAGAACTGCTTTTAAGCAAAAAAGTTGTTTTAGTTCGCTTACGCCGCGTATTCATGAAAAACCCGGTTTAGGCTATATCTCGGGTATATATGGACCGATATCGAAAATTTTCATTTTTCATATTTATGTAACCTAATTTCATTACCAGAACTGCTTTTGAGCACAAAAAAGTTGTTTAAGTTCGCTTACGCGGCATTTTCATGAAAACCCCGGTCTAGGCTATATCTGGGGTATATATGGACCGATATCGAAAATTTTCATTTTTCATATTTATATGACCCTATTCCATTACCAGAACTGCTTTTGAGCACAAAAAAGTTGTTTAAGTTCGCTTACGCGACATTTTCATGAAAAACCCGATTTGGGCTATATCTCGGGTATATATGGACCGACATCGAAAATTTTCATTTTTCATATTTATGTAACCTAATTTCATTACCAGAACTGCTTTTGAGCACAAAAAAGTTGTTTAAGTTTGCTTACGCGGCATTTTCATGAAAACCCCGGTATAGGCTATATCTCAGGTATATATGGACCGATATCGAAAATTTTCATTTTTCATATTTATATGACCCTATTCCATTACCAGAACTGCTTTTGAGCACAAAAAAGTTGTTTAAGTTCGCTTACGCGACATTTTCATGAAAAACCCGATTTGGGCTATATCTCGGGTATATATGGACCGACATCGGAAATTTTCATTTTCCGTATTTATGTAATCTTATTTCATTATCAGAACTGCTTTTGAGCAAAAAAAAAGTTGTTTAAGATCGCTTACGCGACATTTTCATGAAAAACCCGATTTGGGCTATATCTCGGGTACATATGGACCGATATTGGAAATTTTCATTTTTCATATTTATGTAACCTAATTTCATTACCAGAACTGCTTTTGAGCACAAAAAAGTTGTTTAAGTTCGCTTACGCGGCATTTTCATGAAAACCCCGGTATAGGCTATATCTCTGGTATATATAGACCGATATCGACAATTTTCATTTTCCATACTTATATAACTTTATTTCATTACTAGAACTGCTTTTGAGCACAAAAAAGTTGTTTAAGTTCGCTTACGCGGCATTTTCATGGAAACCCCGGTTTGAGCTATATCTCGGGTATATATGGACCGATATCGGAAATTTTCATTTTCCATATTTATGTAACTTAATTTTATTACCAGAACTGCTTTTGAGCAAAAAAAAGTTATTTAGCTTCGCCTGTGCGACATTTTCATTAAAATCCGATTTGGGCTATATCTCGAGTATATATGGACCGATATCTGAAAAAAAAATTTTTTGTCTTTTAGTCACCATGCTTAATAAGTGTGTGAAGTTTGAAGCAAAACGAACAACTTTTGTTTTCAAAAATTTTCATACAAAAATGCAAAAAAAAAATGGCTTTTTTCGGAATTTTGAATATATCTCAGCTATACGTGGACCGATATTACTGAATTTCAATAGCAAACCCATGAATCGATGGGGTAAAAGAATGGTGAAAGAAAAAAGTTTCTAAGTCTAATGGTTTTTCTCAGAAACGGTATTTCAACAGCGGACAGACGGACATCGCTTAATCGACTTTTCCATTAATTCTGAATCAGAATATATAGGGTCGCAAAAAAAAAAACTGTAGAAATTACAAACGGAATCACAAACTTATATATACCCTTTACATTCTTGTGAAGGGTATAAAAAAAAAGTTTGTACCTTAAGATCTGCCAGACCGCTGGACCAATCTTCCTGAAATTTTCACAGTAGTTGAATGGAACACTTGCGCGAATTATAGGCTACTTTTTTTTCAACCACCCCTATTTTAAATTATGTTATCTCTTTCACAAAATTTTTAACAGATTTTTTAATATAAATGGCCATAACTTCTCCATTTTTTAACCAAATTTCAAAATTTGTTTGTGCGTATGCAAAACGACTAAGATTATGTTGGAGAGATGAAGTTATCGCCAATTGCCAAAGAAAAAAGTTTCTAAGTCTTATGGTTTTCTCAGAAACGGTATTTCAACAGCGGACAGACGGACAGACGGACATCGCTTAATCGACTTTTCCATTAATTCTGATTCAGAATATATATACTTTATAGGGTCGCAAAAAAAAACTGTAGAAATTACAAACGGAATCACAAACTTATATATACCCTTTACATTTTTGTGAAGGGTATAACTAGTACAGCTTTTCTGCATCCAAAAAAAAAAAAAAAAATTTTTAAATTGCACCACAAATGCCGAAGTTCTTTAACAATGAATTTTTGAAGCGGGCGTATTGCGACAACCTCCGTCACCTTTAGTTTTAAAGAAAACAGTTTTGTCGATATTTTTTATATGAAAAAAGAATTTTCATAAATGGTCCATAAATGACGAAGTTAGTGGATAATTAATTATGGGAAGGGCAATCACGCCACCAATTTTCCAAAACAGAAAAAAAAATTATTGACCTTTTCCATATACAAAAGGAATCACAAATGATGAAGTTACTTCATAATCGATTATTGGGGTGGGCAATTTGGGATAACTTCATCCCGCGTTCTTATGGTGTTATCTTTTCTAGAAAAAGTGTAACATTTTCAATATTGTTTTGGCAAAAAAATACGGAAGTATACAGTTTTCTCAACTTTTTTGCAGATATTTATAGTTATCGCGACATCTTCTTTTCATCTCAATAAAACTTAAATTTTAAAACTTGAATTTTAAGAAAAAAAAAGTGCAGCATAAATGCAAAACTTTTTCAAAAAAGAAAACGGCATTAATCGTTTTGTATATGCAAGATAAATTGTGAAAATTGGCTCAAAAATGAAGTTGCTTGATAATCAGTTATTGGAGCTAGCAATTTTCCTCTCCTCCCTCTTTTCGCAAAAAAAAAAAAAAAGAAAAAATAGTAAATGCTTCCTGTATGCAGTTTTAAAAACTGTTCAATTTTGATGAGATATCTTTTATATGAAAAAAGAATTTTGAAAATTGGTCTACAAATAACGAAGTTATTTGATAATCAATTATGGGGAGGACAATTTGGTTCACGCCCCCAATTTTCCAAAAAAAAGGTAAATGAAAAAATTATTGACCTCTTCCATACACAAAAGGAATTTTGAAAATTGCTCCGTAAATACTGAAGCTATTTTTTTTTTTTTTATCGTTTTTTATTTATTGAATCTTCAAAATGAACTAACAATAAGTATTCAAATCTTAATACTAAATTTAAAATTAAATAAAAAAAGTCTTAAAATTAAAAAAAATGTGCTTTATACTTAAGTCCGGCCAATGCTAGACAAAAAGCTTTATTTTGCGGGAGCTATTTCGGCAAAATCACCTATTGAGCAATCTGATGCTGGCAGCGATATCCCTTCTTCTAAGCCGGGTGTGACCGCCAAAATTAAGAATATTGCGCGCAAGAGGGTTTGGATGAAGTTCCAACTTACTGACATACCTTGTCGCGTACTTAGAAAATTCCTCTTTTACAAGCGGAACACTCAGATCTTTATGAATTCGTGAATTTTTTACGTACCATGGAGCCGCTGTAATCGTTCGAAGAACTTGGTTTTGTCGCGTTTGAATTTTTTCAATGTTTGACGCTAAAGTGGTGCCCCATAATTGAATTCCGTAGCACTATTTGAAGTTATTTGACAATCAATTATTGGGATTGGCAATTGGCGATAACTTCATCTCTCCAACATAATCTTAGTCGTTTTGCATACGCACAAACAAATTTTGAAATTTGGTTAAAAAATGGAGAAGTTATGGCCATTTATATTAAAAAATCTGTTAAAAATTTTGTGAAAGAGATAACATAATTTAAAATAGGGGTGGTTGAAAAAAAAGTAGCCTATAATTCGCGCAAGTGTTCCATTCAACTACTGTGAAAATTTCAGGAAGATTGGTCCAGCGGTCTGGCAGATCTTAAGGTACAAACTTTTTTTTTATACCCTTCACAAGAATGTAAAGGGTATATATAAGTTTGTGATTCCGTTTGTAATTTCTACAGTTTTTTTTTTGCGACCCTATATATTCTGATTCAGAATTAATGGAAAAGTCGATTAAGCGATGTCCGTCTGTCCGCTGTTGAAATACCGTTTCTGAGAAAAACCATTAGACTTAGAAACTTTTTTCTTTCACCATTCTTTTACCCCATCGATTCATGGGTTTGCTATTGAAATTCAGTAATATCGGTTCACATATAGCTGAGATATATACAAAATTCCGAAAAAAAAACATTTTTTTTTGCAATTTTGTATGAAAATGTTTGAAAAAAGAAATTGTTTGTTTTGCTTTAAACTTCACACACTCATTAAGCATGGTGAAAAAGACAAAAAAAAATTTTTCAGATATTGGATATTGAAGGGTATGTTAGATTCGGCCCAGCTGAATATACCACACTCTTACTTGTTCTTACTACAATAAAGATAATTTAATTAACATATTATTGTTTTTTGAAAGTTCAAATTTTCAAAAATTTTCTAGTAAGAGTGCGGTATATTCGGCTGTGCCGAATTTAAATACCCTTCATGATAGTCACGTACATAGACGAAATATCGAATCTAATTAAAACATTTTTTATATAAAAAACAAAACTGACATCACATTTCAATTTAAGTAAACATTTCAATTTAAGTAAAACTATTTTATACGAAATAATTCACTAAATTAAGAAAAATCTAGATATGCTTATTTTATTGCCAGATTTGTTGTATTATTTTGTGATTTGGTTTATTGGTTTATTTTATTTTAACTTCTATATTCGTTAGAAGAAATTAACCTGTATTCAGGCCTGTTCTAAAAATCACATGGTTTCAAAGCACATGCCGTTTCAAAAGCACAAATGTGATTTGTGCCTGTTCTGCAAATCACAATTTTTTGTGACTTTCCATGTGATTTCTACTCTTCTGAAACACAAAAAAAACAGCTGTTTTTATACCCTTCACAAAAATGTAAAGGGTATATATAAGTTTGTGATTCCGTTTGTAATTTCTACAGTTTTTTTTTGCGACCCTATAAAGTATATATACTCTGAATCGGAATTAATCGAAAAGTCGATTAAGCGATGTCCGTCTGTCCGTCTGTCCGCTGTTGAAATACCGTTTCTGAGAAAACCATTAGACTTAGAAACTTTTTTCTTTCACCATTCTTTTACCCCATCGATTCATGGGTTTGCTATTGAAATTCAGTAATATCGGTCCACGTATAGCTGAGATATATTCAAAATTCCGAAAAAAGCCATTTTTTTTTGCAGTTTTGTATGAAAATTTTTGAAAACAAAAGTTGTTCGTTTTGCTTCAAACTTCACACACTTATTAAGCATGGTGACTAAAAGACAAAAAATTTTTTTTTCAGATATCGGTCCATATATACCCGAGATATAGCCCAAACCGGGTTTTTCATGAAAATGTCGCGTAAGCGAACTTAAACAACTTTTTTGTGCTCAAAAGCAGTTCTGGTAATAAAAAAGGGTCATATAAATATGAAAAATGAAAATTTTCGATATCGGTCCATATATATCCGAGATATAGCCTAGACTGGGGTTTTCATGAAAATGCCGCGTAAGCGAACTTAAACAACTTTTTTTGTGCTCAAAAGCAGTTCTGGTAATGAAATTAGGTTACATAAATATGGAAAATGAAAATTTCCGATATCGGTCCATATATACCCGAGATATAGCCCAAACCGGGGTTTTCATGAAAATGTCGCGTAAGCGAACTTAAACAACTTTTTTGTGCTCAAAAGCAGTTCTGGTAATGAAATAGGGTCATATAAATATGAAGAATGAAAATTTTCGATATCGGTCCATATATACCCGAGATATAGCCCAAATCGGGGTTTTCATGAAAATGTCGCGTAAGCGAACTTAAACAACTTTTTTGTGCTCAAAAGCAGTTCTGGTAATGAAATTAGGTTACATAAATATGAGAAATGAAAATTTCCGATATCGGTCCATATATACCCGAGACATAGCCCAAATCGGGTTTTTCATGAAAATGTCGCGTAAGCGAACTTAAACAACTTTTTTGTGCTCAAAAGCAGTTCTGGTAATGAAATAGGGTCATATAAATATGAAAAATGAAAATTTTTGATGTCGGTCCATATATACTCGAGACATAGCCCAAATCGGGTTTTTCATGAAAATGTCGCGTAAGCGAACTTAAACAACTTTTTTGTGCTCAAAAGCAGTTCTGGCAATGAAATAGTGTCATATAAATATGAAAAATAAAAATTTTCGATATCGGTCCATATATACCCGAGATATAGCCTAGACCGGGGTTTTCATGAAAATGCCGCGTAAGCGAACTTAAACAACTTTTTTGTGCTCAAAAGCAGTTCTGGTAATTAAATTAGGTTACATAAATATGGAAAATGGAAATTTCCGATATCGGTCCATATATACCCGAGATATAGCCTTGACCAGGGTTTTCATAAAAATGCCGCGTAAGCGAACTTAACAGCTTTTTTGTGGTCAAAAGCAGTTCTGGTAATAAAATAGGGTCATATAAATATGAAGAATGAAAATTTTCGATATCGGTCCATATATACCCGAGATATAGCCTAGACCGGGGTTTTCATGAAAATGTCGCGTAAGCGATCTTAAACAACTTTTTTTTTGCTCAAAAGCAGTTCTGATAATGAAATAAGATTATATAAATATGGAAAATGAAAATTTCCGATATCGGTCCATATATACCCGAGATATAGCCCAAATCGGGTTTTTCATGAATATGTCGCGTAAGCGAACTTAAACAACTTTTCTTTGCTCAAAAGCAGTTCTGGTAATGAAATTAGGTTACATAAATATGAAAAATGAAAATTTCCGATATCGGTCCATATATACCCGAGATATAGCCCAAACCGTGTTTTTCATGAAAATGCCGTGTAAGCGAACTTAAACAATTTTTTCGCCTCAAAGCAGTTCTGGTAATAAAATAAGGTGATATAAATATGGAAAATGAAAGTTTTCGATATCGGTCCATATATACCCGAGATATAGCCTAAACCGGGTTTTTCATGAATACGCGGCGTAAGCGAACTAAAACAACTTTTTTTGCTTAAAAGCAGTTCTAATAGCAAAATAAGGTTATATAGGTATGGAAAATAAAAATTTCCGATATCGGTCCATATATACCCGAGATATAGCCTAAACTGCGGTTTTAATGAAAATGTCGCGTAAGTGAACTTAAACATCTTTTTTTGCTTAAAAACAGTTCTGGTAATGAAATAGGGTCATATAAATATGGAAAAAGAAAATATCCGATATCGGTCCATATATACTCGAGATATAGCCTGAACCGATTTTTCCAATAACATTTTTTTTTGCTGAAAAGCAGTTCTTGTTATGAAAGGAGGTTACGAAAATAGAGAAAATTAAAATTTCTGATATCGGTCCATATATACCCGAGATATAGCCTAAATCGGGTTTTTCATGAAAATGTCGCGTAAGCGATCTTAAACAACTTTTTTTTTGCTCAAAAGCAGTTCTGATAATGAAATAAGATTACATAAATATGGAAAATGAAAATTTCCGATATCGGTCCATATATACCCGAGATATAGCCCAAATCGGGTTTTTCATGAATATGTCGCGTAAGCGAACTTAAACAACTTTTCTTTGCTCAAAAGCAGTTCTGGTAATGAAATTAGGTTACATAAATATGAAAAATGAAAATTTCCGATATCGGTCTATATATACCCGAGATATAGCCCAAACCGTGTTTTTCATGAAAATGCCGTGTAAGCGAACTTAAACAATTTTTTCGCCTCAAAGCAGTTCTGGTAATAAAATAAGGTGATATAAATATGGAAAATGAAAGTTTTCGATATCGGTCCATATATACCCGAGATATAGCCTAAACCGGGTTTTTCATGAATACGCGGCGTAAGCGAACTAAAACAACTTTTTTTGCTTAAAAGCAGTTCTAATAGCAAAATAAGGTTATATAGGTATGGAAAATAAAAATTTCCGATATCGGTCCATATATACCCGAGATATAGCCTAAACTGCGGTTTTAATGAAAATGTCGCGTAAGTGAACTTAAACATCTTTTTTTGCTTAAAAACAGTTCTGGTAATGAAATAGGGTCATATAAATATGGAAAAAGAAAATATCCGATATCGGTCCATATATACTCGAGATATGGCCTGAACCGATTTTTCCAATAACATTTTTTTTTGCTGAAAAGCAGTTCTTGTTATGAAAGAAGGTTACGAAAATAGAGAAAATTAAAATTTCTGATATCGGTCCATATATACCCGAGAATAGCCTAAATCGGGTTTTTCATGAAAATATCGCGTAAGCGAACTAAAACAATTTGTTGTGCTCAAAAGCAGTTCTGGTAATGATATAAGGTTATATAAATATGGAAAATTAAAATTTTCGATATCGGTCCATATATAGCCGAGATATAGCCTAAACCGCGATTTTCATCAAAATGTCGCGTAAGTGAACTTAAACATCTTTTTTTGCCTAAAAGCAGTTCTGATAATAAAATAAGGTTATATAAATTTGGAAAATGAAAATTTCCGATAACGGTCCATATATACCCGAGATATAACCTAAATGGGGTTTTTCATAAAAATACCGCGTAAGCGAACTTATACAACTTTTTTTCCTTAAAAACAGTTCTGGTAATGAAATAAGGTTAGATAAATATGGAAAATGAAAATGCCCGATATCGGTCCATATATACCCGAGACATAGCCTAAACCGGGGTTTTCATGAAAATGCCGCGTAAGCGAACTTATACAACGTTTTTTCTTTAAAAGCAGTTCTGGTTATAAAATAAGGTTAGATAAATATGGGACATGAAAGAGCCTGATATCGGTCCATATACACCCGAGATATAGCCTAAAACGGGTGATTCATAAAAATGTCCCGTAAGTAAACTTAAACAACTTTTTTTGCTCAAAGGCAGTTCCGGTAATAAAGTAAGGTTATATAAATATCGAAAATGAAAATTTCCGATAGCGGTCCATATATACCCCAGATATACCCTGAATCGGGTTATTCATGAAAATATCCCGTAAGTAAACTTAAACAACCTTTTTTGCTCAAAGGCAGTTCCGGTAATAAGGTAAGGTTATACAAATCTGGAAAATAAAAATTTCCGATATCGGTCCATATATACCCCAGATATAGCCTAAACCGCGGTTTTCATGAAAATGTCGCGTAAATGAACTTAAAAAACTTTTTTTGCTTAAAAACAGTTCTGGTAACGAAATAAGGTTATATAAATATGGAAAATGGAAATTTCCGATGTCGGTACATATATACCGGAGGTATAGCCTAAACCGCGTTTTTATACGTGACTATTGTGAAGGGTATTTTAGATTCGGCCCAGCCGAATTTACCACACTCTTACTGGTTTTGTAATCAATTGGCCCAATTAAGGGCTTGGATTAATAAATGGATTAAATAAATAAAATAAATAAATAAATCACAAAATAATACAACAAATTTTGCAACAAAATGAGCGTATCTAGTTTTTTCTTAATTTAATGAATTATTTCGTATAAAATAAATGATTTTACTTAAATAATCAATAGAAAGCACATTAAGCTATTTATTAATGCAATAAATTATGAAATTCATTATAAAGTGCGTGCAAAAATCGGGATGTGATTTCAAATTGATTGCAAATTTGGCCCATCTTTTCTATATAGTGGGATATGTGTAGTATTTCGTATTTTGCCCAAAAAGTCAGCTTTAACTAGAAAAAAAATTTCACAAAAAATAAATTTGTTCAAATTTTTTTTTTCAAAATTATTTCAAAAATACCACTTATACCACGGCTTAGAGAACCCTTTGAGCCATCTTTTTTATATAGTGGGATATATGTAGTATTTCGTATTTTGCCCAAAAAGTCAGCTTTAACCAGAAAAAAAATTTCACAAAAAATAAATTTGCTCAAAACTTTTTTTTAAAAATTATTTCAGAAATACCACTTATACCACGGCTTAGAGGACCCTTTGGGCCATCTTTTCTATATAGTGGGATATGTGTAGTATTTCGTATATTTTTGTTATGACTACTTTTCTTTCCAAGAATATCATATGTTTTAAATAGCCTTTTTTTATTAGAAGGGATAATGAGTTATGTACTTTTAAGGCAAAACTAAAAAATATGTATTCTGGAGAGCATATTCAAATTGATTCTTCATATTTTTGTGGCCCAGTTATGGAGATTTCTCTCGAAGAAATATATATTCCAAATTAACATTCACTGTTAAACAGTTAACAGAGCTCTGTTAACGAAATAATTGCAAATGTGGTTTATGTCTGTACTAGTTAAATTTAAAATTTATCTTCACACACATATAAAAAAATGCTACCGGAAAATAAATATATCAGTATATTGAAACAAAATCCGCTGTTTTTTGCGCTTCGGAAGAGTATAAATCACATCGAAAATCTCAAAAAATTGTAATTTGCATATCAGACACAAATCACGATTGTGCTTTGAAATCACGTGAGTTTTAGAACAGGCCTGTTAAAATTTGATTAAAAACTTTTTTAGTTGACTGGTCTATAAGAATAAACCTATCCAGAAAATAGTTCAAAGAAATGTTGCTATATAGTTTAATGCTTCTATTATGGCTAACAACTCAACTCGTTTGGGTTTGTAATTCAAACAACGTAACTTTAAAACAATTCATTTTTCGCATTACAAATTCCACTCAACTCTATGCGAGTAGTTACTTTTTAGACAACTGCCAGCGAAAAATTTCAACTGAATTACATACAGTTGGGTTGTAAACCAAAATTATTTTTAGAAATTTAAATTTTCCACAGCAAAAAAAGCTAGATCTTCCAAAAACAAGCAAATTATTTAAATCACATGTGCAATATTATTATTAAAAACAATTGTTTTGTTTTAACATAAAACATTTTTTCCATATATTTTTCATGAATCTAATGCTAAGAAATTCCAGCAATAATAAATAATTATATTAACTTAGAGTACGTTTGAGCATTGTAAAATTGTAAACAAATTATTTACTTATATAATACTAGAGATCAAAGTATTTAATCAACTTCTTCAACGGTGGGACCACTTCTACCAGCTCCGAAGTTATTTGACTGCTGACCACAGGTTGCACTAGCACCACCACCATTGTGTAATTTTGTCATTATTGGTGTGCACAATTTAGTTAGAGAGTTCATTTTGTCCTCGTATTCTTCTTTTTCAGCCAAAGTATTGCCATCTAGCCATCTGATTGTTTCTTCGCAGGCATGTCGTGCTTCACTTTTCTCTTGTGCTGAAATCTTGTCACCAGATTGATCTAATGCCTGTTTGACTCCAAACACATAGCTTTCCAAATTGTTACGGGCACTTATTTTATTTTTCTGTTTTTCATCTTCTTCAGCATACCTCTCAGCCTCACTAACCATACGATCTATCTCGGCTTGGGACAGTCGACCCTTGTCGTTTTTGATAGTAATATTCTTGGCATTTCCTGAACTCATTTCCTTCGCAGAGACATTAAGAATACCGTTAGCATCCATATCAAATGTGACTTCAATTTGTGGCACACCACGGGGAGCAGGTGGAATACCTGATAAATCGAAATTTCCTAATTTGTTGTTGTCCTTTGTCATAACACGTTCACCTTCGAAAACTTGGATAGTGACACCCGGTTGGTTGTCCGAATAAGTAGAAAATGTTTGAGTTTGTTTGCATGGTATACGCGTGTTACGTTCGATGATTTTTGCCATTACACCGCCAGCCGTTTCGATACCAAGTGATAATGGAGCTACATCAACTAGTAGAACATCTTGTATGGCACTACTTTTGTCCCCGCTGAGAATGGCAGCTTGGACAGCTGCGCCATACGCCACAGCTTCATCAGGATTGATGGATAAATTTAGACTTTTACCACAGAAGAATTGCTGCAGCAGATTTTGTACTTTTGGAATGCGGGTAGAACCACCAACAAGAACAATATCGTGAATTTGGTTCTTGTCCATTTTGGCATCGTTCAGTGCCTTCTCAACTGGTTTCAACGTCTGCCGAAATAGATCCCCACACAGTTCTTCAAATTTAGCTCGGCTTACTTTCGTATAGAAATCTTGGCCTTCAAACAATGCATCGATTTCAATGGAAGCTTCCGAACTGGAGGAAAGCGTTCGTTTGGCACGTTCGGCAGCTGTTCTTAAACGTCTTAATGCTCTAGGATTTGAACGTAAATCTTTCTTATATTTGCGCTTAAATTCATCAGCCAAATATGAAACGAGTCTGTTGTCAAAATCTTCACCGCCCAAATGGGTATCACCAGCAGTTGCTCTAACTTCAAATAGGGACCCTTCATCGATAGTCAAAATTGATACATCAAAAGTACCACCACCCAAATCAAAGATAAGCACATTCCTTTCACCTTTTAAATTCTTGTCTAGACCATAAGCTAAAGCTGCTGCCGTAGGTTCGTTTATTATTCTCAATACATTTAAACCAGCAATTCGACCAGCATCTTTTGTAGCCTGACGTTGTGAATCATTAAAATAGGCAGGAACTGTGATAACTGCATCTGTTACTGTTTGCCCCAGATATGCTTCGGCAGTTTCTTTCATCTTTGTCAACACCATTGAGCTAATTTCTTCTGGAGCAAACTTTTTTGTTTCGCCTTTGAAATCAACGCAAATTTTTGGTTTTCCACTATCACTAACCACTTTGAATGGCCAGTGTTTGATATCTTCCATTATCTTTGGATCATCATATTTGCGACCAATTAAACGTTTTGCATCAAATACAGTATTCTTGGGGTTCATGGCAACCTGATTTTTGGCTGCATCACCAATGAGGCGTTCGGTATCGGTGAAAGCGACATAACTGGGTGTTGTGCGATTTCCTTGGTCGTTTGCAATAATTTCTACTTTACCATGTTGAAATACACCAACGCATGAATATGTTGTTCCCAAGTCAATACCAATTGCTGCCATTATGAATACGTTTCAATTATTTTAATTTTAGTAATGAGACTTTATGTAACTGTTTCCAGAGTTATTAATACTTTAAATCACTATTAGCTTTTCTTTATTAAACTTGCTTAATAAAAAACCGTAAAGTATTTCGCTTGTCTTTAAGTACTTGCGTTTTCTAGTTGCTTGTTTTACTTGTAGTAATGACGAAGAGAAGATTGTTGCGGTATTTATACTATTCACACATATATTCGAAGTATCTAGATACTTTTACGAGAATATTATTGAATTTTCTAGAAAATTAAATGAGAGATTTAAGAGACATTCTTAATGTAAAAATTATGAGAGTGAGAATTTGTTGATTGAAATGAGTTTTTGAGAGCGTCACTGTCAGCACAGCCGCTGATTAATGGAAACAATTTGAGTATTTGAAAATGCTAGAGCGAAAGAAAATTAACAGCGTTGTCAACTATGAAGTTTCAATAAGCACCAAATACAGAAAAAAACACGATATTTCAACAGAAGCGCTCCAAGTATAGAACTTTTATTTCTACTCCCATTTTGTATTCTTAATATTATTTTTTATTAATAGATATAAAATGTTGCACATATAAAGGTATTATAATTATAGAAAATTTTTATCTTATCTATATGTGGTAAAACATAATTGTTGTGTGCCAGATTGGCATGTTGCTCCCATCTTGTATAAGAGTAAGATCAGGCAGCGGCGATTTTAATTGGCCAACTTTTTCACAATTTTCCTTTGAACTTAGTTTTATGTTCACATACAAAAAATTTGTTACATAATTCTCGTGTTTTCTCTAGCTTTTATTTCTTACAATAAAGTGCTAGGTCAGATACAGCACCTTTATTTAGTTGGGCAATTCTTCACTTTCTACAAGCTTTTGAGGAGGGAAAAGAAATTGCCGGTACACAGCAATTCCTTACTTTTCTTTCATGTATGTTTGTGTATGTGCATATTCAATGTAAATTGTAAGAAATAAAAGCTAGAGTAAGCTCAAGAATTGACAAAAAAGTTTTTGTATGCGAACATAAAAGCAAGTTCAAAAGAGAATTATATAAGTCGGGCAAATAAAATCACCCTGTTTGATCTTTTTCTAACACTGTATATGCACATACTGATAAATACATGAGAGAAAATCAAGGAGATGCTTCTTACTCCCCACTCCGAAACCTTTTTTTATCTTGGACCAGTACTCAGAGGATGACCCCTACATATACAGCGCATTATACTAGAACTAAGAAAATTGGCTATAATGAGGAGGAAAGAGGGAGTAGTGTAGTTGGAGGTTTAACTTTAACAATAACAACACGAAAGACTAAGGCAAACTCTATTGCAGTATTTAAAATGTTGGAATTAAATTAGTTAAGACTAATCAGTGCCCACTGCTCAGATTAGCAAAATTCTTTCAACACCTTCCACACTACAAGGTAATGAAACGCATTGAAAAGAAATTAATATTGAACATATAATAAAGAAAATATGGACAACGGTGAAAAAAGACAAAAAAAAAAAAAAAAACGCGTACACATACTGCTACCTATTCCAGTGCACTTTGATCTCACACGAAACTAATAATAAACATACATATGTATATAGAAAATACGGACAACGGTGCAATTTGGTTTTATATGAATTTAATTAATGAACATACACATATAGAGAATACGAACAGCAGTAACAAAAGATGTGTGCACAGGATGAGAGACAAGTTGGGCAATTCTTCACTTCTAGAAAGTGAAGAACTGCTCGACTAAAACTACTATTTCTGACCTGGCAATCAAAGATATATTTTTATATTAAAATCATAACAAAAAAAAAAAAAAAAACACATGCTTAAGTGGGTAGTAGATCAAACTACCTTGATAACACCGCCTGTTGGCATGCCATCAAACACCCTCAGTAACAAACTTCGTTTTTCAATCTTGGCCTAAAAATCCTATCGTTAAAATAATTATAACGATATTTTACCAAATTTGCTATTCAGTAATATATTTTAAAGATATTCGCTCTCGATCTAAATCGGCTTTTACTTCCACAGTCTTTTATCATATACATAAATACACAGATGTTTACCATCCCAAAAATTACATTAAAGAGCCACACAATCATTACTGCAATTGATGAAGCACTAGAAGTTATCAAACTCATTAAAATTCAATTCCTTCAAACACAGTGTATATTTCAATTGTATTTTTGTTAGCGAACAGTGAAGATATATTGGCTAGAGTGGGTGAATTCATTAAAATATATTAAGAATATGTGAAGATTTCCATAACTAAAGTTTAAGGCAGAGGATTTTGAAAAATTTAATAAATTTCTTAATATTTTAGTAATTGGTCAATTACAAGCAGTAACTATTTCACGCGCCATTATAAATATAAACTTCACTATTCAGTGTCTGCTTTTACTATTATATTGTTTAATAACAAAACTCTCAAAAAAAAATTATTATAAAATTAAATGTTCCTTTTTCTTTAGAGAATATGTTTAATATAAAACATACAGATTATGTTACTTTTTTATTAAAACAACAAATTCTGTCGAATATAATTCGATGTCATTGATATTAAAAAAAACAACCGAAAATTTTAAAAATCGAAAATTTTAAAAATGCATTGAGGTTACAACGCTGAAAATTAAGCATTTATTTATATTTTGTATAAGCCAAAGCAAAATGGTTCGTAGCGGCGTTGTCAACCGTTTTTTGATGTTTTTTAAAATATTTTGTGCGAAAAGTTGTTCAGTTGAGCGCGACGAGTTTTTTTCAGATTTGATGTGTCTTATAAACTTTGGTGGCTCCAAATGATATTCAACACAGAATTATAATGTTCTATTCTTTTTAGGTTTTCACAGTACATAACTGTTTTTATTGTAAAAGTTTCTGTGTTACGTAGTTAATATCAATATATTATTCTATAAAAACATATGAAAATATTGAAACAAAATGAAAAATTCTAGACTTGTACAAATTTTGATTCTTTATTACAAATCTTTGATCTCGTAAAAAAATTTTAAAGAGTTTATAAAATTAGCTAAAAACGTATTATATTCTACAAACGAACACATACATACTTATGTACATAGTTTGGTTTTTATACTCAAATTTGGCCTGACAACACCAGCTGATGAGAGAAAGTATTTTGCGGTTAAACGATCAGGCCAAGTTTTTCAAACCTCACAATAAAGGCAAACACTGAAGTGAAGAAGGCATTTATTACGGCATATAAATTAGGTATTGACTTGATAATTGATAAATTATTACATATTTCCAAGAGTTTTTGCTTTAAATTTCTGTTATAGTAAATTTTACCTTTTATATACCATATTTCTGGGAAATTTTCATACAGTTCCATAAATTTTTTAAAATCACATGCTCTAAAAAAACACACACAAAATGTATACTGCATTTGATACAATTGCTATTAATTGAGTTTCATAGTAAACAAACATAATCAAGATGTTTTTACGTTCACCAGGCCAAGTTTTACGATTTTTTTTTTGCAATATAACGAGTTAATTGACATTACACTTTTTAGACAAAATTTGGTTTATTTTAGTATGTTTCTGTTGAAATAACACGGTTTTTTGCACACTTTGGTACGTTTTGAAATTTCAAAGTTGACAACGCTGATTATTAGTAAGAACTAGCCAACAGCTCTCAAGCTGTTAAAAATTAACTTAAATTACTCATGAGAACCAATTTATTAAAAATTCTCTTTCAAAATTTTAAAAGAGAGTAAGGCTGTTTTAGATGTTTGTGGCAGTGCTGCCACTTCAGCGGCTTTCGCGCTAGATTTAGTGCTTTTCATTACCGAAAAATCCGCATTTGTTCACCACAGCGCTTTTTGAAAAAAATCCGCTAAAACAGCGCTTTTTCACACACTTTACGCATTGATGTTGATATTGACTCCGTATTGAATGATTTTGTTATCTAGTATTTTTATATCTATAAAAGTCTGCCGTAAAATCAATGTCAAAAATTCTGAAAAGAAATTAATTAAATTGCTTTTACAAAGGCCCTTATTTAAAAAAGAGATACTAATGCGCATCCATATGCTTATTAAAAAGTTATTGATTTTAATAAAAAAAATTTAGGAATTTTAAAATGGGAAAATATAAATAAAGCTGAATCATTTGGATTAAGCTACATACATAATTCTAAAAATGTATTTAATGAAAAATAATATTTACGATATTAACTAACTAGTTGTGAGTTCAAGTCCAAATTCAGTGAAGAAGAAGGATTATTTTTAATTATAACAATAATTGCTGTGAAACAACAAGACCAAAGAAGAACAGAAAAGATAATTGAATACCATTAGCTGCTGGGGGACAACTAGCTGTTTCGTACTCGCTACACTACTCATCAGCACCCACTGGGATTCGAACTCGGGATCATGTGAACATTATGTATTTTTATTTTAATACGCCCGCTTTAACCACTTCAGCCATCGAGCTCTTTAATTATTCTTACGTTAATGTTTGCTACATATTGATCATCACTGAAGTGGTTAAGTGTTATAATTAAAAATAATCCTTCTTCTTGACTGAAGTTGGACTTGAACTCAAAACTAGTTAGTTAATATCGTACATATGTATATAACTAAAAAAGTTCACTGATTAATGATTTATTGAAAAATAATATTATCGACCTTAGTCATTATCTTATAAAATTTTCCTATTTTGAATGTGGGAATGAAAGATTTTTAATTATGATGATTCTTTTCAAATCAAAAATAAAAATCGAATACTTGAATACAAAATTCCATTAACAGCTATTTTATTAAAATTAAATTAAAAACTGTAATATCGTCGATATAACTTTTCACGCAGGTAATATAATAACCAGCAAGCCGAGAACCATCTAAGTCGAAATGAACTTTTGCCAAACTTTTCTTGCGAATATGTATAGTCTAGCGCTTTCTAGCGCCTTTTAGCTAAGTTCACGGCGTTTTTTTGGCTATAAATAGTTGACAACGCTGGTTTGTGGCACTTTTACAATAAAAATATAACATCAAGAAACATCACATCTATTTTGTTGGTAGAATTTATCAGAAAACTGTTAAAATGTTGGTCACGCAAATAAAGACCGAATCAAATATATACATATGTATGTACTAAACACATCTGTATGTAGGTAGGTATGTATATACTTCTTGATTTAATTCTGGTTGACTTATGTGACGTTTCCATACTAAAACTTCATCAAAAATTCAATAATATTTGCATCTCTGGGTACAGCGAATTATTAAAATAAAAAAAAAAATAAATGTGTTAATAACAAAAAAGAAATACCGCTTGTTCAGAGACTGCAAACGCTGTACAAACAAATGCAGGCAATTAACAAAATGCATATGTGGCTCAATATGGGATGAATATCCCATATATAATTATTGTATATATTTTTTTTAATGTACATATGTATTTTAAAATTACATACGTCTAAATTCCGCGGAGAAACAGTTGAGCAGCCGAATTAACGAATCCATGATTTTCCTACTCAACTACTTAAAATTAAACTTTCGGCGAAGTAATTATCCGTATATTACTGTAACAACAATATATACCTACAAATGTACGCACATATGTATGTAGGTAGCCAATGCATAAAATTTCTCCTTTTATGATGTATTTAAATTTCGTGAAAACATATATTTCTATTTGTGATTTAAATTGTCCTACACTTTATAGGAAATAAGTTCTAGAAACTTGTAGAATTTTTTTACCAAGTCAGAACTCCAATATCTTTTGAATAAAAACAGAATGAATTTGTACGCACATCCATGATATAAAAATACAAGGTAGTTTCATTCTCTTTTTATTATTTCTAATAAATGATGAAACAGAACTAGGGCATGACGTTTTTCTCCATACAATATGGCATAAAATAACGCCAGAGAATGTGGTCGTAAAATAGAATCTATTTTATTTTGGCAGCGATTTTTCTTATGCTCTCACTTTGAAGCAGAAAAGCTTTCAACAATATTACCACACTTTTAGTAAATTTCATACATTTTGTAAACAAAACCAAAGCTTCAAAAGCTTTACTGTGAGGAAAAATTAAAATAAAAGAAAAAGCTTTTTTTACCTAACAAAAAAGAAGATTAAATGACAGTTTGTGAAGTTACAGCCGTCGTTTCAATTATGTGCCTGTTTTCTCTGAGAGTCGATTTTGCTTGAAGTTGCGGACGTATTCTGTTTCATCATTAAGGATTTTTGAAGTTTATTTTTAGAGAGAAATATAAAAAGGCGTTGCCACACAGTTGAATAAGGGAATTTACTCCCAGAATGGATTTTTTATGAAATGTGTAGTGCATCGTTCATATTAGAAAAAGCTAGAAATAATAAGCTGATGTAGGTAAGTATCTGTGGTCGTTTTGAAACCCATGTTAGGTTAGGTTTAACAGGCTGCCAGCTATTGTAAAGCCAGCCCGCTTGGGTCCAACTTGGTCCCAAAAACTAAAAGCACGGACTTCTGCTTATCAGCACGGATTCAGCTATCGTAGAAAGCATTCAAAAGAATGCCTATTTTAAAGAAAATATTATTACACTTAAAAGAAAATACTCTTTAGATATTAAAAACAAAGGGAAAAGTTTGATGCTTGTGGTTTAAAAATATATAAATAATTATTTCTACTAGAATGACCCAAGAAGTAGCGACAAAACTAATGCAGGTATCCTTGAATATTCTACATTACTTACAATAAGAAAAACCTATTTCCAAAAGATGTCATTATTTGTTTAAATATCAAAATAAGCATGTATAGTGAAAATTTGCGTATAGTTTTCGTCGTTTCCGTGCCTTCAAACTTGTTCTGGACGTGACTTGTAACTTCTCTAACAAATGGCGCGATATAATTATTCAGAAAAAACAATAGCTGATTTTAATCAGTGACCACAATTGCAAAAAAAATTTACATTTACCAAGAATTATAAGCCGTTTTCGTTGTTCGGGTACTTTGGTTACAGAACATAAAGGTGGACGTTCACGAAAAACCAGTAAACGAGATGGCCAGGAAATAATACGTTTGATAAAAAATACCAATTCTTGTCGTCAAGAACCATCACCATACAATTGTCATTAAATGTTACCCCCAGAAGAATTCAAAGACAGGCTGCAGAAGGCGGACTAAAAGCATACCATACAAAAGTGTAAAAAAGATCTTTATATCATGGAAAAACAGACTGACCAGGTTGGAATTTGCAAGAGAACACATTAAATTTGACCACCACACAAAGGAGTTCCATACTATTCTTCGATGACTCAAAATTTGATTTAAGAGGTTCCGGTAGATTAAGATTAGTTAAATGACCGAAAACCAACGTCTTAATCCACGTTACACTAAAGGCACATTGAAACATGGTGTCGGTGGTATTTTAGTCTGGGGATGTTTTTCAGGCCATTTTTATATATTTTAGTATTTTATTTATATATATGTATTTTTTTTTTTTAATTTTTATTTTTATTTTTTATTTTTTTTTTGTTAGAAGTCACAAATTATTATTATTTTCAGACACAACTTCAAAAAAAAAAAAAAAAAAAAAAAAAAAACTGAAAACAAGGGAATGTATAAACTAATACGGTAGCACAATTTTATGGAAAATTCTTGTCAGATGGTGATTGTTAAGGAAAATTGAGAGAATAAAACTACCTTGTATTTTTTATATCATGCGCACATCTGAATATGTATTATGAAGAGTATAAGCTCTTTATTTGTTTGCTGTTCTGCATCTCTATACATTATAAGAGAAAATTAAGGTAGGTAATTGTTTCAAAATCTTAATAAGTAAAATAATCTCTTTCAATTACTCATACACAATCCTCACAAAACTTTTATATCTCTGCACAATTTTATTCACAACAACAAAAACTATTTACTAGAATATTCCATGAACGTTTCTTCCACTTTCTAGATTTAGTGAGTAACATGTGAATAAGAGTCAACAAGTATAAAAGCTCGGTAAATTTGCACGTACTCACTAGTTAAACAAAAGGTATCAAAGTGAAAATACGCTAAAAGTTGATAATAAAAGCAAAATTTTTCAAATAAAAGCAAGGTTTTTCAAATAAAATCGAGAGTAAATAAAACCATAAGTGAATATAGAAAGTAAATACAAGTTGAGTTTGGAATTAAAAGAAACGTAAAAAATGGTAGCAATTGGAATTGATTTGGGTACAACATACTCCTGCGTTGGAGTATTTCAACATGGCAAAGTTGAGATAATTGCTAACGATCAAGGCAATCGAACAACACCTAGTTATGTTGCATTTACAGATTCCGAACGTCTCATTGGAGATGCGGCAAAAAATCAAGTTGCAATGAATCCACAGAATACCGTGTTCGATGCAAAGCGTTTGATTGGACGTAAATATGACGATCAAAAGATTCAAGAAGATATGAAACATTGGCCTTTCAAAGTGGTTAACGATTGTGGCAAACCAAAAATAACAGTAGAATTTAAGGGCGAGCAAAAGAAATTCGCTCCAGAAGAAATCAGCTCGATGGTGTTGACAAAAATGAAGGAAACAGCAGAAGCTTTTTTGGGCACAACAATTCGAGATGCAGTCATCACAGTACCTGCCTACTTTAACGATTCTCAAAGACAAGCCACCAAAGATGCCGGAGCTATTGCAGGCCTTAATGTATTAAGAATTATTAATGAGCCCACGGCCGCTGCTTTGGCGTACGGTCTTGATAAAAATCTGAAGGGCGAAAAAAATGTTCTGATTTTTGATTTGGGTGGCGGTACTTTTGATGTATCAATCCTAACAATCGATGAGGGATCTTTATTCGAAGTTAGAGCAACTGCTGGCGATACCCACTTGGGTGGTGAAGACTTTGATAATCGCTTAGTCAATCACTTTGCCGACGAATTCAAACGGAAATACAAAAAGGATCTGCGCTCAAACCCACGGGCATTACGTCGCTTGCGATCAGCTGCTGAACGCGCAAAACGTACATTATCATCCAGCACAGAGGCCACAATTGAAATAGATGCCCTATTTGAAGGTGTCGATTTTTATACTAAAATCAGTCGGGCTCGTTTCGAGGAACTATGTGGAGATCTATTCCGCAGCACTTTACAGCCGGTGGAGAAAGCACTGAATGATGCCAAAATGGATAAAAACCAAATCCATGATATTGTACTAGTTGGCGGATCAACACGTATTCCTAAAGTCCAGAGTTTGTTACAACAATTCTTCTGCGGTAAAACTCTTAACCTCTCAATTAATCCCGACGAGGCTGTGGCCTATGGTGCAGCTATTCAAGCGGCAATTCTCAGTGGTGATAAGAGCAGCGCCATTCAAGATGTTTTACTCGTAGATGTTGCACCTCTTTCATTAGGCATTGAAACAGCTGGTGGAGTAATGACAAAATTAATAGAGCGGAATAGTAGAATACCTTGCAAACAAACAAAAACGTTCACAACGTATGCCGATAACCAACCTGCCGTCACCATACAGGTGTTTGAAGGCGAACGCGCTATGACAAAAGACAACAATTTATTAGGTACTTTCAATTTAACTGGAATACCTCCAGCACCCAGAGGGGTACCTAAAGTTGATGTCACTTTTGATTTAGATGCAAATGGTATTTTGAATGTGACAGCAAAAGAAATGAGTACAGGCAATGCCAAGAATATTGTTATCAAGAACGACAAAGGCCGACTGTCTCAAGCTGAAATCGATCGAATGGTCAACGAAGCAGAGCAGTACGCAGAAGAAGATGAAAAGCACCGTCAACGCATAGCAGCACGCAACCAGTTGGAGTCTTACGTATTCAACATTAAGCAATCAGCACAAGAGGCTGGTGATAAAATACCGAAATCAGACAAAGACCGGGTTATGGAAAAATGCGACGAAACGATCAAGTGGTTGGATAACAACACAACCGCTGAAAAGGAAGAATATGAATACAAATATGAAGAATTAACAAAGTTGTGTCAGCCCGTGATGACAAAGTTGCATCAACAAGCTAATGGTAATGCAGCAGGGCAGCAACCAGGTGCTGGCTATGGTCGATCAAATCAAAATCACGGCGGTCCTACTGTAGAAGAAGTTGATTAAATATTTTTAGTTTTATAAATTAGTTTTATAAAATTTAGTTTAATAAATTATTTAAAAGGCTGAGTTATATAATAATTACTTAAGAGATTTTATAATAGTTTGTAATAAATATGTGTACATAAAAAACTTCAGTATTTGCTTAAAATAACTTGCTACTATATTATTTATGTAGTTGCTATGTTTACAAATATTCAAGAAAAATAAAGTCGTTTGAAACTGAACACATACTTTTCTTTATTGCAAAGGACGGTATTACTCAAAGTTGAAAGAAGAAATACTTTTTACACCCTTCACAAAAATGTTAAGGGTATATATAAGTTTGTGTTTCCGTTTGTAATTTCTACAGTTTTTTTTGCGACCCTATAAAGTATATATATTCTGAATCAGAATTAATGGAAAAGTCGATTAAGCGATGTCCGTCTGTCCGCTGTTGAAATACCGTTTCTGAAAAAACCGTTAGACTTAGAAACTTTTTTCTTTCACCATTCTTTTACCCCATCGATTCATGGGTTTGCTATTGAAATTCAGTAATATCGGTCCACGTATAGCTGAGATAGATTCAAAATTCCGAAAAAAGCCATTTTTTTTTTGCAGTTTTGTATGAAATTTTTTGAAAACAAAAGTTCGTTTTGCTTCAAACTTCACACACTTATTAAGCATGGTGACTAAAAGGCAAAATTTTTTTTTTCAGATATCGGTCCATATATACCCGAGATATAGCCCAAATCGGATTTTTAATGAAAATGTCGCATAGGCGAAGCTAAATAACTTTTTTTTGCTCAAAAGCAGTTCTGGTAATAAAATTAGGTTACATAAATATGGAAAATGAAAATTTCCGATATCGGTCCATATATACCCGAGATATAGCCCAATCCGGATTTTTCATGAAAATGTCGCGTAAGCGAACTTTAACAACTTTTTTGTGCTCAAAAGCAGTTCTGGTAATAAAATAGGGTCATATAAATATGAAAAATGAACATTTTCGATATCGGTCCATATATACCCGAGATATAGCCTAGACCGGGGTTTTCATGAAAATGCCGCGTAAGCGAACTTAAACAATTTTTTTGTGCTCAAAAGCAGTTCTGGTAATAAAATTAGGTTACATAAATATGGAAAATGAAAATTTCCGATATCGGTCCATATATACCCGAGATATAGCCTAGACCGGGTTTTTCATGAAAATGTCGCGTAAGCGAACTTAAACAACTTTTTTGTGCTCAAAAGCAGTTCTGGTAATGAAATAGGGTCATATAAATATGAAAAATGAAAATTTTCGATATCGGTCCATATATACCCGAGATATAGCCCAAATCGGGGTATTCATGAAAATGTCGCGTAAGCGAACTTAAACAACTTTTTTGTGCTCAAAAGCAGTTCTGGTAATGAAATAGGGTCATATAAATATGAAAAATGAAAATTATTGATATCGGTCCATATATACCCGAGATATAGCCCAAACCAGGTTTTTCATGAAAATGCCGCGTAAGCGAACTTAAACAACTTTTTTGTGCTCAAAAGCAGTTCTGGTAACAAAATAAGGTTATATAAATATGAAAAATGAAAATTTCCGATATCGGTTCATATATACCGCAGATATAGCCTGGAACGGGGTTTTCATGAAATTGCCGCGTAAGCGAACTTAAACACCTTTTTTTGCTTAAAAGTAGTTTTGGTAATAAAATAAGGTTGTATAAGTATGGAAAATGAAAATTTTCGATATCGGTCTATATATACCCGAGATATAGCCCAAACCGGGTTTTTCATGAAAATGTCGCGTAAGCGAACTTTAACAACTTTTTTTTGATTAAAAACAGTTCTGGTAATAAGATCAGTTTATATAAATATGGAAGATAAAAATTTCCGATATCGGTCCATATATACCCGAGATATAGCCTAAACCGGGGTTTTCATGAAAATGCCGCGTAAGCGAACTTAAACAATTTTTTCGCCTTAAAGCAGTTCTGGTAATTAAATAAGGTTATATAAATATGGAAAATGAAAATTTCCGATATCGGTCCATATATACCCGAGATATAGCCCAAACCGGGTTTTGCATGAAAATGTCGCGTAAGCGAACTTAAACAACTTTTTTCACCTTAAAGCAGTTCTGGTAATGAAATAAGGTTATATAGGTATGAAAAATGAAAATTTCCCATATCGGTCCATATATACCCGAGATATAGCGCAAACCGGGTTTTTCATGAAAATGTCGCGTAAGCGAACTTAAACAACTTTTTTTTGCTTAAAACAGTTCTGGTAATAAGATGAGGTTATATAAATATGGAAAATGAAAATTTCCGATATCGGTCCATATATACCAGAGATATAGCCTAAACCGTGGTTTTCATGAAAATGCCGCGTAAGCGAACTTAAACAACTTTTTTCACCTTAAAGCAGTTCTGGTAGTAAAATAAGGTTATATAAATATGGAAAATTAAAATTTCCGATATCGGTTCATATATACCCGATACATAGCTTAACAGGTTTTTTGATGAAAATGCCGAGTAAACAACTTTTTTGTGCTCAAAAGCAGTTCTGGTAATGAAATAAGGTTATATAAATATGGAAAAAGAAAAAATCCGATATCGGTCCATATATACTCGAGATATAGCCTGAACCGATTTTTCCAATAACATTTTTTTTTTACTGAAAAGCAGTTCTTGTTATAAAAGAAGGTTACGAAAATAGAGAAAATTAAAATTTCTGATATCGGTCCATATATACCCGAGATATAGCCTAAATCGGGTTTTTCATGAAAATATCGCGTAAGCGAACTTAAACAATTTGTTGTGCTCAAAAGCAGTTCTGGTAATGATATAAGGTTATATAAATATGGAAAATTAAAATTTTCGATATCGGTCCATATATACCCGAGATATAGCCTGAACCGATTTTTCCATTAAAAATTTTTTTTTTTTTTTTGCTGGAAAGCAATTCTCGTTATAAAAGAAGGTTACTAAAATACAGAAAATAGAAAAATCCGATATCGGTTCATATATAACCGAGCATATTTAGGTCACATTTTTAATATACTATACATATTCGTGACTATCGTGAAGGGTATTTTAGATTCGGCCCAGCCGAATATACTACACTCTTACTTGTTTTAAATAAAAATTTTCGCGATAAGTTGTTTTCAAACAGGGGTCTAATCACCGCATACGATATCGAATTAACTATCGTATCGAATAACATTACGATACATCTAAATTATGGCAACTGATGCATATTGGATCGTAATTTAAACAAAATGCAATAGATTGAAGACCATACGTTCCCTAAAAGTAGGAATACAAAAAATACATCCTTTAACTTTTTTATATTATTGCAATACAGTTTATTGGATATCGTATGCCGTGATACCAAAATGAAAAATTTCGATAATTTTGCTCGATATCGTATGCGGTGATTTGGCCCCAGTTTCGTTAAACCCAAGGCGAATTCATTACCAGGTGAACTTAACAGCACAGGTGATTATTTTTTGCTTCTCGCGTTTTTTCCAATGAGACTGTCAAATTTTGTTTCTTTTGTTTACAAAATTTTTCGCGCCATTTTAATCTGAAGGTTTTTTTGCATGTTTTAGTGCAATTTCAAGAAATTTGTGTAAATTTAAGTGAAAAACTAATATAATATGTGATTTTAATTACAAACAATTATAAAAGCTTATATTTAACGTTTATATAAAATATTTTCTCTGCTGAGCAATCTTAGGCGAATTTAGATTATGACATTCACGATGTGTTTTACAATAACAAAATACATTGTACTGAATTCGCCTTTCCGCTTGCACTCACCTGTATAAAGTCGCCTTGGTTAAACCCAAGGTGAATTTATTACTAGGTAAACTTAACAGCACAGGTGATTATTTTTTTATATAAATTCGCCTTGGTCCGGACCAAGGCGAAATCATTACCAGGTGAACTTAACAGCACAGGTGATTATTTTTTGCTGCTCGCGTTTTTTCCAATGAGACTGTCAAATTTTGTTTCTTTTGTTTACAAACTTTTTCGCGCCATTTTAATCTGAAGGTTTTTTTGCATGATTTAGTGCAATTTCAAGAAATTTGTGTGAATTTAAAAGTGAAAAACTAATATAATCTGTGATTTTAATTACAAACAATTATAAAAGCTTATATTTAACGTTTATATAAAATTTTTTCTCTGCTGAGCAATCTTAGGCGAATTTAGATTATGACATTCACGATATGTTTTACAACAACAAAATACATAGTACTGAATTCGCCTTTCCGCTTGCACTCTCGCAAGAAGAGAGACGTCAAACTGCATATAAAAAAAATTTTGTCCGGACAAAAATTTTGTTCGGAAACAATAAGTGAATCCAGCTTTACTTTATGTTTTCGTGTTAAAAAAATGTTTTTATTGAAAACATAATTCAAACCACAAAAAACTTATCGATTGAAAAGCGTTGCATGTAACTTGAGTTTAGAAAAGGTGTAAAACGCATAGAAAGTTTGAAATGCGTAAAACGCGCAGCGCATATAACGCGTGGTATGGACTTTCAGCTTAATTTGTGTTTCTCAATTTACCAATTTACACGTACTTTTTTCCGTGCAAAATGGTAAAATTGTTAAACCATGATTATTGCTTTTAAAAACTAATTGGCAAACTATCTAAAAGGTGGTAAAAATTTATTTAAGTTTGGTTCTATTTAAATTGTGTTTTGGTTTTTATTACGACAATTTATTGTTAGTCGCAATAACTAAAAACAAAACTATCAAATATGTTGTTTACTTACAATTAAAGTTTAATGTGATGTTTCCACATGACAAGTAAGTGACTTGGCAAGAAGTTTGGTATGAAAAGCACTGAAACTTTGTGTGAATTCTATACAAATATTACCGACTAGTCTGGATTGTCAAAGACTAGTTTGTATTGTCGAAATATCACATAAATGCCTCTTCAAAAAATTAATTTGTATTTACGAATTTTTATTATTACAAACTCAACGATCACAATTACGATAACCGACGTATGCACAGTAAAAGAATGTCAAGTTTTGACTGGAGCATGGTTGATTACGGAGAGGTGACTAAAGTGGGTTTAACAAACTTAAGTTTTGACTAGTTAGATCTGCAATTACCCCTGTGTGCGCTGTTACATATGGGTGCAGCTGTTTACTAAAGTTTGCGAATTTTTATTATTTTTCTGCTCGATTACGTTTTTGGATAAGAGAGTTTTCAGAGAGCAATTTTTATAATTTGCTGAAAAATTGTTCATTTACAGCATTTTACTGTAAAGTAAACGAATAAACTTTGTGTTAGCCGGTGATTTCCGCCAAACATTGCCTACTATTCCACTGATGATGAGCTTAATTCGTGCCTTAAATCATATCTTTTTTGCAGCACGTTCGCGTATTGAAGTTAACAACAAATATGCGAGCTGCAACGTGATGCGTAGGGTATCCGATTGCCAAACATATGTTAGAATTTAGAAGTGGAAAACTCCACTGGATTCAGCAGTAAGTCGCATTATTTTTCCATCTAACTTCTGTAATATGATACAATGCATTAAAGAGTTACTTAATTGTCTATTTCCAAATGAACAATATTTACGTGAACGAGCATGATTCATTCATATAAAATACAATTCAATTCAATATAAAATACAATTCTAAATATAATAAGCGAATCTATAGTTACATATATATCCAACGCTACCGTGATGATAGATGAGGATGCTGTCAATTATTCTTCTGAGTTTTTAAACTCACTGAATGTTCCAGGATTTTCACCATATATGGTGGGGCTACAAATTATTCTACTGCGCAACATCGATCTACTAAGTCTTTGCAATGGCACACGACTTGCAGTAAGAAAGCTACAAAATAACTTAATCGAAAGGACCATTTTAACGAAGAAAACTAAAGTACAAATATGCTGTTGGCCCGAATTCCAATGATTCCAAATTTGCCATTTGATTTCAAAAGATTGTAATTTCCTATTGTATTTGCCTTTGCAATGATCACTGCACTCAAAAAAGTTTGGCATTTACTGTTTGTAATTTGTTTAAAAAGTTATCCGTTTAGTTAAAATTAAAAGAATATAGTTGTTTTAGTACGAAAAGTAATCCTTAACTTTTAAAGTATGTTGTTTTAAAAACAACCCTCAAAAAAATACCGAATTTCTGTTCAGTTAATATATTACGTTGTTTTGGTTTTTTTATATAAAAAAAAAAACATTTGCTTTATTCGACTGCACTATGAATTTAATTAAAAAAAAAATAATAATATATAGTTTTGTAGTTTTCTATCAAAAAGAAAAAAAATTTATTTAAATACTAGTCGCTACACTACTCATCAGCACCCATTGGGATTTGACTACGAAACAGCCAGTTGTCCCCCAGCTAAAGGTTTGGTTATTATTTTTCTTGTATTCTTCAAAAGTTCAGCAAAAAGTCAATAAATTATAATTTTCCTTTTAAGCCTCCAGCAACGAGTTTTTACATATGTACATATGTGCAGCTTTACCACAAGTTAACTAGTAAGTAGTTCCAAAAACACACATCAAGAAATTGAAGTCATTACAGATGGAAGCAAAGACAAAATGGTTGACTATGGATTATTTGTACAAGTATATACATACATGTATATCACATATTATGCAAAAAAAGGTAGCTAATTATTCTTTTGAATTTTCAGAATCAACTACTTAACTACTTAAGTTAATTATATACAGTCACTCACATTTAAAGTCGGGCAAACATTGTCGAAAATTTATGATCTTAATATTTATGTTTTGATGAAAGATGATGCGTTTAACTTTTTTTTGTTTTATCATAAAAACTCTTATTAATAGAAAAACCAAAGAAATTTTATTTTAAGTCCCGTTATAAAATACATAAGAATAACAAAATGAGCAAAAGTAAATTCTCTGTCTCACATTGAAAGTCGGGCACTTAATGTTTTGTACAGTGAAAAAGTGAAATATACCGTTATTTCCACTTTTTTCTTCTTTTGTCTCCAAATCAATTATTTCTTCTTACACAATCATTCGATCAGTGAAGATTATAAAAGTTTTTTGAAAAATGTCGCGCAAAATTAAACAATCCACCTTCGAAGAACGTAAAATAATAATTGAGTTGCACTTAGATGGAAAATCTGAAAGGGAAATATCTAATTTGATAAAAAAAAGCAAATCTACATGACATCATTTCTAGATATAAAGAAAGTGGTTTGGTAGCAAATAAAAAACGCGGAGCCCGAACAAGAAAGCTTTCACCCAGAGATGAGAGCATGATTTTAAAACAGGTGAAGAAAAATCCTTTCATTTCTGCTCCAAAACTGACAGCAATGGTCAAGGAAGCTTCTGGGACGGAGGTACACCCAGAAACAATAAGAAGACTTCTTCGCAAGAATGACTTTCATGGCCGAGTGGCACGGAAAAAACCTCTTATAAGTAAGAAAAACCAAAGCGAACCGCTTGTTTTTGCTCGTCAATTTATGACCAAAGATTTTGATTTCTGGAGTACCGTAAGTTGGAATAAACATAAAAATTTAATTAGGCTTATTATTAATATTTAGGTATTGTTTACTGACGAAAGTAAATTTAACTTATTTGGGTGCGATGGAAGAGGCAAAGTATGGCGCAAACCAAACAAAGAGATGGAAGGTAAGAATTTAAGAAAAACAGTAAAGCACGGTGGTGGATCGGTTATGGTTTGGGGATGCATGGCAGCCTCAGGAGTTAGAAATTTGCATTTCATTGACGGTGTTATGAATAAGAATGTTTATTTAAATATTTTGAGAAAAAATTTAAAAGAAAGCGTAAAAAAACTTGGCATTGAAACTAATTTCCAATTTTACCAGGACAATGATCCTAAACATTCAGCGTATGATGTAAAGAATTGGCTGCTCTATAACTGTCCGAAGGTTACTAAAACCCCTGCACAAAGTCCGGACCTCAATGTTATTGAACATTTGTGGGACGAATTAGGCCGCCGGATGCAGGACAGGCAGTGTACGTCAATTCCACAACTAAAGAAAGCCTTACAGGAAGAGTGGAATAATATAAGTCCTGAGGTTTGCAAAAAATTAGTGGAATCTTTGCCTAACCGCTTACAAGCTGTTGAAACCCAAAAAGGTGGATCTACAAAATATTAGTTTTGCGTTATGTTCACATAATGCTAATTTTTTATTAATTGCCCGACTTTAAATGTGAGACTGAAAAGTGACCTTTTTTAAGTTAAGCCTTCGTATACATTTAATAAAAAAACTTGGAATAAATTGTTTTTGTTGTTTTCAAATAAAAGAACTTTTGTGATAAAATAAACATAATTAAAACGAATTTTTCTTCCATCAGCTTATAAATATTAGGACTAAAAGTTTTTTCGTGTGTCTGCCCGACTTTAAATGTGAGTGACTGTATGTATGTTCAATGACCATATGACAAGCAATTAACTATTGGTAAGCACACATTTACATATCGCTCCTTTATTGCAACATAAGTCATAAGTAAAAAAAGCTTGTTTCGAGAAAAACGCATTTCAACTTTTTACTTTCTATACAAGTCTTAGATTTTTTTTTTTTTTAGAAAATATCTCCTAAAGGAAATAGTTTAAAAGTAATTTGAATAAATTTTTGGCACAATATAACTTAGTGTCCACACCTGCGATAATATCTGAAATGAGAACGTCAAATTCAATCGCAGAGAGAATTCTGTTACGTGTAGACTTAAAATCAGTGTTATCGCAGTCTTATAATAATTTTTATGAGAGCGTTCTTATGAGAAATCTCATGGCAACGATCTTATAATAAGAGCTGTCAAAAAAGCGGATGTGTATGTGTTTGTTTACAAAAAGACGCCGTTGCAATTTTACCGATTATTAGTTTTGCAATATATCTTTAAAAAATACCTTTTTAAATGGAAAATAATTTGTGTTTACGTATTAAATATGTACATATATATTATTACGTATACTATAAGCAATTGATTTTGTAAAAAAATGTGCGCATATACAAAATTTATACAATATTCTATTGATCGCCAAGATGTGTTTTCTTCTCGACTTTTAGTGATTTATGAATTCTTATAAGATTAACAACAATACGTATACTCCTTGTTAGATATGAAGATGGACATAGAGAAATTCGCTCTCTCATTCTGCGGACGTTTTCTCATATATTATGCCAGAGTTAATCGCAGTTGTAGACACTAGGTAAAAGGTAGTACTGTTAACAATTCTGCATTGTTAACTAGAAAAATTCATTTTTTGGGATATGACTATGTTGCAATAAAGGAGCGATATGTATAAATAATTTTCAAAAACAAAGCCACGTAAAAAAGGTTTCTTTTCAGGCACCGTGCTGAGTATCATATTCCTTAAGAAGTCTTGACGCCCTTTTACGAATGTGATGCATGGAAAGCCTGAAAGATTGTTAACAGAAATACTTAAATATTATTTTGCGATCTTTTATTTTAAAGAAGAATTAGCTTTTTTGTATTCCTTTATATTTTATATTAAATTTTGTTGAAAGAGTACTTACAATAAGTGATGAGGAGCTCCACAGAGAAAAAATGATTAAAATCGGAAACTTGCTAGCAGAGAACGATTTTCCAACTGAACTAACTAGAAA
Source organism: Thecocarcelia acutangulata (assembly GCA_914767995.1). Lineage (NCBI taxonomy): Eukaryota > Metazoa > Arthropoda > Insecta > Diptera > Tachinidae > Thecocarcelia > Thecocarcelia acutangulata. The sequence goes on along the minus strand of OU612094.1, from coordinate 104,382,097 downwards.
ATTAGTAACAGAAAGATTAGCAGGATCTAATATATATATATATATATATATATATATATATATATATATATATATATATATATATATATATATATATATATATATATATATATATATATATACATACATATATATATATATATATATATATATATATATATATATATATATATATATATATATATATATATATATATATATATATATATATATATATATATATATATATATATATATATATATATATATATATATATATATATATATATATAACATGGTAAAATATAGAATGGCTCATAGGAGTTATAATAGGAAAATGATCACGAGAATTGTAATAAAGTATACATAGGAACAACAAAAAACAAATTAGGGACAAGGATTGCAGGGCAGAATCAGACCAAAAATATAGACATATTAATTCGCAAAAGGCAGCATTATCTTTTCATTGCTATGGATTAAATCACTATTCTTAATATGGTGATTACATCGTGGAAAGAATCAGTGGCGGTGAAAAATGTTATAGTGTGTGTCTTTTTACATTTAAAACGAGCATTCGAAACAATTAATAGATATTTTGTTGATTAAGCTGGAAAAATATGGAATTGGGCCAAATGCATTAAAGTGGTTTAGGAGCTATTTATCGGGAAGAACTCAAAAAACAAGAATACATGATGTTTATTCCTCCCTGCAGTTAGTAAAACTTGGGTTTTCGCAAGGATCTATTTTGGGACCTTTACTGTTTGCAATATGTTTGCGGATGATGCGTTGGTGTTCGTTGAAGCAGACTCGGCAGAGGAATGTAGACAAATAATGCAGTTAGAACTAGAAAGTATTAATATCTGGTTAAAAACTAATAAATTAAAATTAAATGTAAAAAAAACCAAAATGTATGAAAATAAATAGCAATTCAAAGTGTGATTTAAGAATTGATAATGAAGAAATAGAAAATGTATGAGAAATAAAATATTTGGGGGTGATAATAGATTACGTTTTGACACGCATCTTCAATATATTGTAAAAAAAGTATCAAAAAAAGTAGGGTTTTTTTTTTTAAAGAATAACAAAGTTTATAAGCTATAGCGCTGCTGTTAAAATATATAACGTAATAATAAAGCCACATTTTGAATATTCTTCCACAATTTTATTTTTATCTAGTCAGACTGCCTTAGAGACCCTACAAAATTACAAAATAAATCTATGAGAAGTATTTTAAAATGCAATATATTAACACCTATCCGAGTTATGCTGAACTTGTTAATGTGGTTGAGTGTGAAGCAAAGAATATACTTTAATGTGCTAATATACGTATTTAAAATAAAAAACAACCTGCTGCCACCATACGTAACTAGATATGTAAGAATAATAAGGGATGTTCAACCCTACAAGTTAAGAAATAATGAAGATTTTAGACTTGCGTCATTTAGAAGTGCATCAGCACAAAATAGTGCATCAGCAATAAATTTATAAAGAGTTTGCTGTATTTTATGAATTACCAACATTTTTTTTTAATTACTTTAAAAAATTAACTTTTGAATATGTATAATAATATATTGTATTTAAATAGTATAATATATTGTATTTAAATAGTTATAATAACTAAATAAAAAAAAAAAAAATAAAATTCTCACTTATACCAATAAAAATTATAAATAGCTTGTTTTCTATGTTTCCCAGCTATCTATATGTCGACATTTCATAGGAACTACCCTAATCATCAGTAGACTTTGGAAATTTTTGAAAGATATTCTCAAAAATTTCCAAAGTCTACTGATGATTAGGGTAGTTCCTATGAAATGTCGACATATAGATAGCTGGGAAACATAGAAAACAAGCTATTTATAATTTTTATTGGTATAAATGGTAGAAGCTAAAAATAGCGAATAAAACACTTAATTGTTTGAATAAAATTCTCACTTTAAAAATGTTTCAATAATAAACACAGAATGTAATTATAAGAAACGTTATATGTTAGAAATGTTAGAGATTATTAGTACACCCGTAGAACAGAGAACTAAATTTAAATTGGATACCGATTATTTAGCACATAATTATAGGCATTTATTAACCAAAAAAAAAAAAAAAAATTAATCCGTTGAATGTATATATTAAGTATTGTTGTTAAGATATTATTACATTACGTAAAACTTTTTGATGTTATTCTGTGAGCAACATATTCCATATTAAATTGTTTAAAGTTGAGGGACAACATGTAATCGTGAACAGGACTTGTGTTGGTAGCAGAATAAGTTTAATTTCGTATTATGTTATTTTTTAATTTGTAAATAAGAATATTTCTTTTTTGTGTTTGAATTTTTTTTTTATATAAGAATTTTTTGACAACATTTTTTCAAAGAAAAGTTTTTTATAACATTTTAATTTTCCTGACGATGCTAATAAAGCGAAATAAAAATTAAAACCGTTACTTTTTTATGAAAAAAAAAACAATAAGATCTTAAGCTGCAAAAATTTAAATAATTTAACTAAAGATTTATGTATTTGTTTATGCTCCATATAGACAAACTAAAAATATTGTATGCCCTAGAGCACTATAATAGTTACCAAAATCATATATTGCTAATAAAATATTTTTTTAAGCTATATAAATATTGATAACATATTAATTTTCCTGACGATGATAATAAATTATTATCGAAATATTGAAAATAAGTACTGTTGAATATTTTATAAGAAATAAAAAAACGATCTTTAGCTGCAAAAATAAGAAATATTTAAAAATGAAGTATGTTGACAATATTCATTTCTAATAGTGTTAGTTTTCTTATAAACCATTTAGAGCATGAGGAGCTTATAATTTTGTTGAAGTTTTTGCACAATGACCATCATAACTTAACTTATTAGAGATTTACAATACAAAAGATGATTGGATGGTACAAAAATGATCATAAAAGTCCAGTGTAAAACAAAGCTGTGAATTTTTAATGTTTAAACTCTAATAAACTTGATTTTTATCGCATTAAAATCACTTTACGAAATAACCTAGAGGAACTAACAGTCATGACTTACGAGCTATAACAAAAATATAACATCCGAGTTCTAGTCTTCTAAATATCTAATTTATTTGTATTGTAATGTTTACGTTTAGAACTTTATACAAAACCAACTTTGAATACTTTCAATCCTTGGATTATTTCTTTCGGAAATCTGCGATTTTCAATCATTTTTGTAAGTTATTTTCGTTCGTTTAACAATATTGCCTTTTGAGATACATTTTGTATATATAAACTCCCAAAAAAGAATCAACAAACATTATAAAAAACAACACGCGCAGATTTAATTTTTTTTAACTATCGAAAACTTAATAACTAAGCCGACTTAAGTTCAAGGTCTTTTTCTACTTTTGTTCCTTCATACAGGGCCTTTCTACGCATAGCCTCTTGTAACTTTGCATACTCCAATCTATGTGCGGACCACTGATACCTGCAAATTGGAATATAAATTATATACGCATATGTATGTACATATATTAACTCCGAGTTTTAGATAACTTACCGGCACCAACTCCAGTAAGCTATTGTTCCACAAAAGAATGTGCCGAACCCAACATGTGTTGAAAACATTGATCGAGATGTTGCTAAAAATGTTAGCATACCAATACCAATGCCTCCACTTATGCCATACAAGAAACTGTTCCGAAAACAAGGTATTTCTGAAACATCACGACCAAAGAGTGATAAACCCTTTATGTTAGAGAATTTAGTGTTTTTCTTAATTTTAACAATTGATAATCAAGTAGCCAACCTTTTTTGGTTCCTCCATGATTATGGTACGTTTATTTTCTGTGGTTACGTGCAAGGCGAATTAATTTTTTGTATCATGACCACATGATTACAGCTGTTGTTGTTATTTGTTTGCTCAAGGCGAATTCGTATCTGTTTATTAGTGGGGTCCACATAGCTGCATGATTTGACGATAAATCTTCATTTTCGCGATTTCCATGCTCAAATGTAGAAAAATGACGATTTGACTAGTTTTGTCCTAAAAATCACGATTTTTGCTATACCAATAGCATTAAATTGAAATATATACTTTGTATAAGAAAATGCAACTCGACAATATAAAAAACATTAGTTTTGTTTGCGTAACAAAATTTGCTAATCACTAAAGTAATTGACGACAAAATAAAAAAGTATGCATAAAGTTGATATCAAGAGCTGTGTAAAAATGTAAGTTAATAATGTAATTTATTAAAATTTTTGCAGCTTAAGATCTTTTGTTGTTTTTTTATAAAAAAGTAACGTATTTTTTATTTGTTTCGATATTTCGCTAACAGTTTGTTAGCATCGTCAGGAAAATTAAAATGTTATAAAAATTTTTGTTTGAAAAAATGTTGTCAAAAAATTCTTATATACAAAAAATTCAAACACAAAGAGAAATTCTTAGCAATATTTTCAAATTAAAAAATAACATAAAACAAAATTAAACTTTTTCTGCAACCAACACAAGCCATGTTAACGATTATATGTTGCTCCTCAACTTTAAACAAATTAACATGGAACATGTTGCTCACAGAATAACATGAACAAGTTTTACATAACTTAATAATATCTTAACAATAAAACCCTCTATATACATTCAACGTATTAATTTTTTGCTAACTAAATGTCTATAACTATGTGCTAAATTATCAGTATCTAATTTAAAATTAATTCTCTGTTCTACAGGTGTACTAATAATCTCTAACATTTCTAACATATAACGTTTCTTATAATTACATTCTGTGTTTATTATTGAAACATTTTCAAAATGAAGATAGTGATTTAATTCAAAACAATGAGATGATAATGCTGTCTTTTGGGCATTAATATGCCTATATTTTTGGTCTGATTTATGTCCCGCTATTCTTGTCCTTAATTTGTTTTTTGTTGTCCCTATGTATACTTTATTACAATTCTCCTGATCATTTCCCTTACATGGAATTTTATAAACAATATTAGCAACATCTAATTTATTATTTCTATCCTTAATCTTACTAAATAATGTATCTAACGTATTATAACTCCTATGAGCCATTCTATATTTTACCTTGTTATATATATTAGATCTTGATAATCTCTCTGTTAAACCTGGTATATATGTCAATGGTTTATAAACTTTTGGTTCTGTTAAGCTAACTACATTATGCGTATTACTATTTTTAAACTGACTCACAAATTTTTTAGTTAGTGCAGTTGGAAAATCGTTCTCTTCTAGCAAATTTCCGATTTTAATTATGTTCTTTCTATGGAACTCCTCATCACTTATTGTAAGTACTCTTTCAACAAAATTTCTAGCTGTGTTAATGATTATATTCCTACTATGCTTTGAAAAGTAATTTATTATTCTACCTGAAGCTGTTGGCTTTTGATACCAATCCATAACTAGCTTATTATTCCTCCTAATTATCATTGTTTCTAAATATGGAAGCCGTGAATTATTTTCCCTTTCCATAGTAAATTTAATATTAGAATTAAAGTCATTCAAAGTCAAAAACATGTCATCAATTGCTAAGTCAGGAAGAATGCAAAACAAATCATCTACATATTTAGTCATTAATCTCGGTTTGATGTTCAATTTATCTATAGAACTGTCCAATAACTTTTCCATTATAATGTCCGCAATAATTGGGGACGCTGGAGATCCCATTGGGAGTCCATTTAGTTGTCCATATATCTTTCCATTATGCTGAAAATACCTGTTATCTTCTATACAGTAGTATCACTATTTCCGAGTATACCGGTAGATTTGGCAATGAGTACAATAGAAGATGAGTGGGGATTAATAACCCAACATACAAGGATGGAAAAAAGTTAATTTTTACAGGTTCTGAAATTTTGTATAGAAGATAACAGGTATTTTCAGCATAATGGAATTTTTAAGATTTTTCATGTGTGCCACATCCGTAGAAAATAATGTACTCTGTGCCCATAGCGACGAAATCTTTAAAATTGTGAAGTGGCAACTTTTTATATCTTATTTGCAAATAAGTTTTTAATCAGTAAATGTTTTCGTAAGTTAGTTATTCAAAAAAAAAACTTTATTTACTGTTTATGCGGCGATATTTGTTACCTACAATAGTTTTATTCACAAATAACAGGCAGGTATAAATATATTAAATAATATCAATTTGATATTACACTGGGAAACTAGGAATTAGCTTGTATTTGTGGTTTGTTCTGCTTGTGCCAGCATAAAGCTGGTTGAAAAACTTATACCGACAAAATATCACTTTCATCCTCCCTCATAACTCAAAAAAACTTGTTTCGAGAAAACGCATTTAAAATCTTTAGCTTCCATACGAGTCTTAGAATTTTTTTTTAGAAAATATCTTCTAAAAGAAAAAGTTTAAAAGTAATTTGAATAAATTTTTGGCACAATATAAAAGGTAGTACTGTTAACAATTCTGCATTGTTAACTCGAAAAATTAATTTTTTGGGATATGACTATGTTGCAATAAAGGAGCGATATATATTTTGAAGTCTGTTAAGCTTTTAATGACAAGAAATGTTTTAAAATTGTGTAAATTCAATAATTGACGCTAAAATATGCAACAAGCGGTAAAAACGAAGACTTTCCAGGATGACAACTTGAGTTAGAACCAAGGCGAATTTATACAGGTGGTTGCAAGCAGAAAGGCGAATTCGGTACTATGTATTTTGTTATTGTAAAACACATCGTGAATGTCAAAATCTAAATTCGCTTAAGATTGTTCAGCTGGGAAAAAATTTTATATAAACGTTAAATATAAACTTTTATAATTGTTTGTAATTAAAATCACAGATTATATTAGTTTTTCACAATTAAGTTTTCTATTCGCTATTTAAGCTTCTAACATTTATACCAGTAAACAATTATAAATAGCTTGTTTTCTATGTTTCCCAGCTATCTATATGTTGACATTTCATAGGAACTACCCTAATCATCAGTAGACTTTGGAAATTTTTGAGAATATCTTTCAAAAATTTCCAAAGTCTACTGATGATTAGGGTAGTTCCTATGAAATGTCGACATATAGATAGCTGGGAAACATAGAAAACAAGCTATTTATATCTCGGGTATATATAGACCGATATCGGAAATTTTCATTTTCCATATTTATATAACCTTACTTTATTGCCGGAACTGTCTTTGAGCAAAAAAAGTTGTTTAAGTTTACTTACGGGACATTTTCATGAAAACCCCGTTTTAGGCTATATCTCGGGTATATATGGACCGATATCGAAAAATTTCCATTTTCCATATTTATATAACCTTATTTCATTACCAGAACTGCTTCTAAGCAAAAAAAAGTTGTTTAAGTTCGCTTACGCGGCATTTTCATGAAAAACCCGGTTTAGGGTATATCTGGGGTATATATGGACCAATATCGGAAATTTTCATTTTCCATATTTATATAACCTTACTTTATTACCGGAACTGCCTTTTAGCAAAAAAAAGTTTTTTAAGCTCGCTTATGTGGCATTTTCATGAAAAACCCGAAAAACCCCTAGGCTATATCTCGCGTATATATGGACCGATAGCGAAAATTTATATTTTGCATATTTATATAACCTAATTTTATTACCAGAACTACCTTTAAGCAAAAAAAGTTGTTTAGCTTCGCCTATGCGACATTTTCATTAAAAGTCCGATTTGGGCTATATCTCGGGTATATATGGACCGATATCGGAAATTTGTTTTCAAAAATTTTCATACAAAACTGCAAAAAAAAATGGCTGTTTTCGGAATTTTGAATATATCTCAGCTATACGTGGACCGATATTACTGAATTTCAATAGCAAACCCATGAATCGATGGGGTAAAAGAATGGTAAAAGAAAAAAGTTTCTAAGTCTAATGGTTTTCTCAGAAACGGTATTTCAACAGCGGACAGACGGACAGACGGACATCGCTTAATCGACTTTTCCATTAATTCTGATTCAGAATATATATACTTTATAGGGTCGCAAAAAAAAAACTGTAGAAATTACAAACGGTCCATATATACCCGAGATATAGCCTAAACCGGGTTTTTCATAAACATGCGCCGTAAGCGAATTTAAACAACTTGTTTTGCTTAAAAGCAGTTCTGGTAATAAAATAAGGTTATATAAGTATAGAAAATGAAAATTTCCGATATCGGTCCATATATACCCGAGATATAGCCCAAATAGGATTTTTAACGAAAATGTCGCATATGCGAAGCTAAACAACTTTTCTTGCTTAAAAGTAGTTCTGGTAATAAAATTAGGTTATATAAATATGCAAAATAAAAATTTTCGATGTCGGTCCATATATACGCGAGATATAGCCTAGAACAGGTTTTTCATGAAAATGCCACATAAGCGAACTTAAAAAACTGTTTTTTGCTCAAAGGCAGTTCCGGTAATGAAATAAGGTTATATAAATATGGAAAATGGAAATTTCCGATATCGGTCCATATATACCCGAGATATAGCCTAAGCCGCGGTTTTCATGAAAATGTCGCGTCAGCAAACTTAAACAACTTTTTTTTTGCTTAGAAGCAGTTCTGGTAATGAAATAAGGTTATATAAATATGGAAAAAGGAAATTTCCGATATCGGTCCATATATACCCGAGATATAGCCTAAGCCGCGGTTTTCATGAAAATGTCGCGTAAGTGAACTTAAACATCTTTTCTTGCTTAAAAGCAGTTCTGATAATTAAATAAGGTTATATAAATATGGAAAATGAAAATTTCCGATATCGGTCTATATATACCCGAGATATAACCTAAACGGTGTTTTTCATAAAAATGCCGCGTAAGCAAACTTAAACAACTTTTTTTTCCTTAAAAACAGTTCTGGTAATGAAATAAGGTTAGATAAATATGGAAAATGCCCGATATCGGTCCATATATAACCGAGATATAGCCTAAACCGGGGTTTTCAAGAAAATGCCGCGTAAGCGAACTTAAACAACGTGTTTTCATTAAAAGCAGTTCTAGTAATAAAATAAGGTTAGATAAATATGGAAAATGAAAATGCCCGATATCGGTCCACATATACCCGAGATATAGCCTAAAACGGGTTTTTCATGAAAATGTTCCGTAAGTAAACTTAAACAACTTTTTTTGCTCAAAGGCAGTTCCGGTAATAAAGTAAGGTTATATAAATATCGAAAATGAAAATTTCCGATAGCGGTCCATATATACTTGAGATATAGCCTAGAACGGGTTTTTCATGAAAACTTAAAAAACTTTTTTTCCCTCAAAAGCAGTTCCGGTAATCAAGTAAGGTTATATAAATATGGAAAATGAAAATTTCCGATATCGGTCCATATATACCCTAAACCGTGTTTTTCATGAAAATGCCGCGTAAGCGAACTTAAACAACTTTTTTTTTGCTTAGAAGCAGTTCTGGTAATGAAACAAGGTTATATAAATACGGAAAATGGAAATTTCCGATATCGGTCCATATATACCCGAGATATGGCCTAAACCGCGGCTTTCACGAAAATGTCGCGTAAGTGAACTTAAACATCTGTTTTGCTTAAAAACAGTTCTGATAAGGAAATAAGGTTATATAAATATGGAAAATGGAAATTTTCGATTTCGGTCCATATATATCCGAGATATAGCCTAAACCGCGGTTTTCATGAAAATGTCGCGTAAGTGAACTTAAACATTTTTTTTTTTGCTTAAAACAGTTCTGATAATAAAATAAGGTTATATAAATATGGAAAATGAAAATTTCCGATAACGGTCCATATATACCCGAGATATAACCTAAACGGGGTTTTTCATAAAAATGCCGCGTAAGCGAACTTAAACAACTTTTTTTCCTTAAAAACAGTTCTGGTAATGAAATAAGGTTAGATAAATATGGAAAATGAAAATGCCCGATATCGGTCCATATATACCCGAGATATAGCCTAAACCGAGGTTTTCATGAAAATGCCGCGTAAGCGAACTTAAACAACGTTTTTTAAATTAAAGTAGTTTTGGTTATAAAATAAGGTTAGATAAATATGGAAAATGAAAATGCCCGATATCGGTCCAGATATACCCGAGATATAGCCTAAAATGGGTGTTTCATGAAAATGTCCCGTAAGTAAACTTAAACAACTTTTTTTGCTCAAAGGCAGTTCCGGTAATAAAGTAAGGTTATATAAATATCAAAAATGAAAATATCCGATAGCGGTCCATATATACCCCAGATATACCATGAATCGGGTTTTTCATGAAAATGTCCCGTAAGTAAACTTAAACAACCTTTTTTGCTCAGAGGCAGTTCCGGTAATAAAGTAAGGTTATATAAATATGGAAAATGAAAATTTCCGATATCGGTCCATATATACCCCAGATATAGCCTAAACCGCGGTTTTCATGAAAATGTCGCGTAAATGAACTTAAACAACTTTTTTTGCTTAAAAACAGTTCTGGTAACGAAATAAGGTTATATAAATATGGAAAATGGAAATTTCCGATATCGGTACATATACCGGAGATATAGCCTAAACCGCGTTTTTATACGTGAGTATTGTGAAGGGTATTTAAGATTCGGCCCAGCCGAATTTACCACACTCTTACTTGTTTTATTTTATATATTGTGAAAATTCTTATTTAAATCTAAAATTTTTTTATTAGTGAACTTTTTTAGTTATATACATATGTACGATATTAAGTAACTAGTTGTGAGTTCGAGTCCAACTTCAGTCAAGAAGAATGATTATTTTTAATTATAACAATAATTGCTGTGAAACAATAAGACCAACGAAGAACAGAAAAATAATTGAATAACATTAACTGAGGGACAACTAGCTGTTTCGTAGTCACCTACACTACTCATCAGCTCCCTTGAGCTTGAATTCGAACTCGGGATCATGTGAACATGATGTATTTTTAAAAAAGCTCGTTTTCATATTATCTTCCATGCGTAAACACAATTGATGAAAAGTTTTTTAATAATTAATTTTTGTTATTCAATTGAAAAACAAGATGAAGTTAACATTTATTTATTGTTTTAGTATTGATTTTCATAAAAAAACAATAAAAAATATTTGTTGCATATAGTAGTCATGTGAACTAGTGTAACACTATATTTCAGTAACACTATAATTCAGATGAGAATTATAAATGATTATTAAAAAATTTTATTGTTTAAATAAACTTCTCAAAGTTTTATAATGTCAAATCTCTTGCCTTATAATTTATCACTTTATTACGCTTTAAATTTTCACTTGCAAGTATTATTTGAATTTTTGACAAGTCTTAATACAAAATGTGAAGTGTCTTTAAATATTTATAACTACGAAACGCTAAAAATTCAGCTTGGTAAATTCTTGTTTTTTTTAATGGTCATATTATTCTGTGAGCAACATGTGCCATGTGCTTAAGGATAAGGTACAACATGTTGTAATCGTTAACAGGGCATATGTTGGTTGCAGAATAATTGTAAATTAAATTATGTTATATTTTAATTTTTCAATTTGTTAAGCATTTTTCTTTGTGTATGAACTAAAAATTTTTCTTTGTGTATGAATTTTTTGACAATAATTTTTCAATTTAAATTTTTAATAACATTTTAATTTTCCTGACGATGATAACAAATTGTTATAGAAATATCGAGAAATAAAAGATTTTGAATTGTTAATTTTTTATAAAAAACAAAACACAAATATGCAAAGCTCCAAAAATTATATTTATTTAAATTACTTTAGTCATTGCATTCTTGGATTTTTCTTGCTCTTCACTAGGTGATATCTTTAAAAACAGCTAAAAAAATTGTAAGTGGCACGCACCACTGAAATGCAAAAAAGCAGCTGTTCATATTTTAGAAGTTTTAATTTTAATTGTAAATTTTGATTGTGAATACCTAATATTTAATTTTTAATATTTATATATATTACTACACCGAATACTAAGTAGCTCGCACTATTTTAAAATAGCTACTATAGAATTTTCTTAATTTCCCTCAGCCATTTTGTATGCAAAAAAGCTTTTTAATATTTGTAAAGAGATAAAGAAAACAATATCAGCTATTTATTATGTAGCTGCCAAGGTGTATTAACGTCTACACGGTGGCAGCACTGGAGCAAAATTACAACAATACAACAAAAACAGGCATCTGGCAAACATCTATGTTTGTCAAAAATTTTTGTAACTTTTTTCACAATTATAAACTATGAATGTACCTTTTCATAATTATAAATAATAATTTGAATTATTTTTATGTTCACAAAATATTTAATACATTTGACGTAAATAGCTTCATCTATTTTTGCCTGTAGCAAAAAATTGTCACATGCCGTAGCGGTGCCACCTTATAGATGTTAATGTACCTTGGTAGCTGCCGTTTTCAATATATTTAGGTAGCTGGCTACAGATTACATTTGTAGCCAGCGGCATTTGTAGTCGTGTGTTCGTGTAGCCTGCTGTCTCGAATGTGTTTAAAGCATAATGTTTTAGTTTAATTGGACTACAACGACAAAACCAGCATGGACAACAACCTGCACCCGTGCTGCCTTGCTGTTTTCAAAATAATCATTCTCATAAGAAGACGTGTGTTTTAATTTTGAGCTTTTGTAGTCGGTAGCCTGCTGTCTCGAATGTGTTTAATGCTTAAGTGTTCAAAAACAATAGGTGTTCTAGCGCAATTATGGGTGGAGTAACTTTCCTGGTTGGTGGTGGTTTTTATGATCATAAAAGGAACAAGAGCAGAAATGATAAACGCTTGTCTTAAATCCTCCACTTTATAGATTTTTATTCAGAAACTGAACTTGCGAATAAAAATGAAAGCCTATATTAGCAGACATGTGAATAATGACTTCGAATAACAGTTGTTCAAACGACGATATTTCTCCGTCAACCTCTCACCCGATTGACTTAATTTTAAATAAAACACAGGGTTAAATAGTACATAATGTACAACATATTTTATACGCAATATATCTTTCCCTATAAAATTACTTGACGGAGGTTTTCGTATGCTATGTTCAGGGGAAATAATATCGCCCAAAATCTAAATATTCAACGGTATTAATAATTTTATTTTGGAAAAAGTTCTTCGCTAATTCATATATCTTGCATTAGCGAAGAACTTTCGATTGGTACTCTTTGCAGTATCGAGAATACAATCATCATACATAAAAAATTTTTGTTCGCTTACCTCTTTCGGCTCTCAATCACATGATATTTTATCTAAAGTCGGTGCTCTTAAGAACCCACTTGGGTTCTTTTTTGTTCCCATTGTTTTATTTCTCTAGTTAAACAAACATTAATAACGAGCGGGTACGGCTAGTCTTTATCTATATACATATGTATGTATATAAAAATTAATGTTTTTATGTATGTTTGTCCTTTATAGATTCGTAAACTATGCATTTGAGCATGTGATGACCTTCGGCAAAGTTGTTGTACATGAGCCTGGGAAGTTTTCTAAAATGGCGCAAACACGCCGACTTTAACAACTACTTTTTGAAATTGAGTAATAATACATGGGTTTTAACAGATTTACTTTAAATTGTATATACGTCTTACTGTATGCGAGGTAAAAATAAAATGTTTATGTGCCACGTCCATTTTTTGGCCCCAACTCATGCGGAACGACGCTTGGCGGGTAGGCCAGACTGCTGAACCGATCTGCTTGAAATTATAACAGAACACCACCAAAGCTCTGGTATGTTTTATAGGAAACTTCCTTCTTTTGAACATGCCCACTTTAACGCCACACACATCTTACTCTGGGCAAAGTAAAAAAATGAACTTTCATACTCGCTCACTTTCACGCCCAATCTCTTGCAGGACAATGCTTGCCGGGAAGGTCAGACTGCTGGAATGATCTACAAAATTTCACAAGCATGACTAAGAATACTTTTTTCGACATTCGGCCTGTTCAGCTGAATCTCTTTAAGTATTATTTTGATCATCGTTTTGTTTGTACGTTTACCATTAAATTTTCCACTTTCTATACACCTGCATTGTATCATAGTAAGGACGTTCGGTTTCTTTTATTTGAACGTTAAGCTGGCGACATGTCTTTTTACCTCTTGTGATCCGATGACCACAGTTCGCACCCTTTGCGCCGTAGCGAGAATAAACACTCAATCGATTAAAACACAGGTTGTGTCTTATAACTATAAACATAAAACTATATTTCGGCTGGTTCAATTTAGCAATGGCAAATTAGTCGATAGAGATCTTGCGGTTGATTACATGGTTTCTTGGAAATGGCTTAGCGCAAAGAGATTTTTTAGAAAAAAATGGCTTCGTTTTATGCCTCTTACATCTTCTTTTATACACCAACACACTTGTCCAGAACCGCTATTTCTTATATACATACATACATATTAAACATTTACATGTTAAATATTTATACAGCAAGATTTTCACATATAATAAAACACATACTAATACATTATAAAAACAGTTAAATAACTCAATAATAATTGACATTACTAAAAGCGAGTCGCCATATCAATAACATCACTGCCTCCGTGATTTGACTCCGAGGGAGGTAAATCACCCTTTACTTCTATGTCCAGAACAGCCAACTTGAAAATAGGGAGTTTGAGAGCACCTGTGGACGTATTCACTTCAACTGATCTGGCGATACCGTCTTTACCGTGATACAGCTCTACTACTCTTCATCGTTTCCATTTCGATTTAGGGGCATCAGGGTCACATATTAATACCAAACTTCCCTCTTTTAGCCTTTGAGCAGGTAAACATCATTTTGTATGTGTCGTAAATTCTTCAAATTCATTAATACTCTCCACTGTTTGCGGAAACATGTTGAGTGCGGCTCAGCTGCTAAAGAGGTCTGCGTAGAATTGTTGCAACCCAATATAAAGTGGCTAGTTGTCAATGGCTCTGGTTTAGTGGGTGTAACCGATAGGTGGGTGTAACCGGTAGGTGAGTTAAAGGCCGGGCGTTAATTATGCATTCAGCCTCAATCAGTAAACTAGTAAACGTTTCTGATATGGGCGTTTCTTCTTTCAACATATTATATAAAACCTTTTTGATCGGCTGTACTAATCGTTCACATATTCCACCCTGAGTGGGATTGGCTCAAGGGTGCCAGCTTTACAGTGATGTCATCATAATCAAGAAAATCTTTGATACCTTCCGATTCGATAAACATACCAACAAAATTTGTTCCATTATTACTCCTTAATTGTCGCGGCACACCCCTTCTATTCATAAAATTCCTCAAACACAATATGAAGGCGTCACTCGACAAGTCCTTGGCCACTTCTAGGTGCTCTGCACTCATTGTTAAGCATGTTAAAGGGCATACCTATTATTTTCTTTGCGTGTCTTATGGCGACAAAAAACAGGCCGAAGAAATCTACTCCGGTATAACTTAACGGGCGTACGTAAGGCTGTACTCGGTTAATGGGCAGGGCACTCATTTGTGGCTGTATTGGCTTAGCTCTTCTTATTTTACAAAACTACGCAATTGGACTGAATTGTATTAACTAGACGACGCAAGGATGGTACGCAAAAAGTTTGCCTTATTTCATTCATAATGCAGAGTTTATGTGGTGAAGCTTGTTGTGGTAGTATTGCACTATTAATCTTGGGAGCGCGTGTCTGTTTGGCAGTATTATTGGCTTTCGCGCTGATATAGGAAGACACTCTGCTAAATGGCTGTTACAGCGAATAAGTTGGTCTTCGCCTGCAGTTGGATTTAACATTTTCAATGGACTGGACTGTGAAATCACTATATTCTTCAAAAGGCTAATCAATTCATCAGGGTACGATTGCATCTGTGCACTACGACATAAATAAAATTGTGCTGCTTGCTCCTCATCAGCTGCAAGGGGACCTTTTACGACATCTACTTGTTTCTTCCATTTTTTAAGATTCTCTACGACCCGCATCATCCAGGCTGTTGCCCGCTTATACCTCGAATAGTTAGAAAATCGATTAATATCGGGTACTACATAACTTACCCGCTGAGCAGCAACAAAAACAAATTTAGATTTCATTTCATCGCTACTATGGTCATGGGGGCCGAAAACCTCTTGTGACCAGTGGTCTTTATCTTTCATCAGAAAATCTGCGCGGTGTTTTCACCTGCCGCTGTTATCATATTTTGCTCGTGTTCGTCATCGGCAGGATTACTCGTGCCTAGGCAGCATCTCTACTGTTCAGCTGAACTACTATCTAGAATGTGTACGAATCCGTCCAAAAACTACGGTGATGAACCTTGACACTGATTATCTATTACAGCTTGCATAAGACGGACGCCCGGACGGACGGACGGCTCTTTGCATTGACAAATGCTACTGTTACATTCCCCTCTTCTACTATACGCCAGTACGCAACGGCAGCCATTGTCTGCTCACTCGCATCCGTAAATATATGTAGCTCAGTATCTGGTAACTCAAAAATTCGGGCATATAGCCTTAGTATTTCAAATTGCCGCATCTTTGACAATTGTTCTATCCATAACTTCCAATATTTATATATGTATGTCATCTGAAATTTCCTCATCGCATTGGATTCCTAATTTCCATACGGCTTGTATTATCATTTTGGCTGTTATCATGAAACCCACTAAGAGTCCATATGGAGCAAATATTGGCATGTGCATTTTTAAGAGCGCTCTTTTTGTTGGCTTACGAGTAAAATTGAGAATTTCTTTTGAAATATTAGACCATTTCAATTAAAATACAAAACTGCTTAGTTAGCCAGTGCAGTATACGCTCAGAGTCTTTCTCTATTTGTACGGCTTCCTCATTGTAGCCTCCACACTTATTCCTAATTTTTTCTGAATTCGAATTAATATGGCACAAATTAAATCCGGCTACTTTATGTATTTCAATAACCTCGTTTACTACTTTAATGACTTCATCTTTCGTTTGAAAGCAGTCGAAATAATCATCAACACAATGACGTTCACAAATTCCCTGCACAGCCCTCGGATAAATTTTCTCAAAAATTTTCGCAATCATATTTTTAATATACTGTGCCACGGTTGGCGAGCATGTAGCTCCAAATATAAGTCTTTTCATAACATAGGTGGCAAGAGGTATTATTGCTTACCTTTTCTCCACAAAAATCTTTAGCTGTTCCAGTCTTCTTTTCTCACTGTGATTTGAAGAACCATTTCTAGTATTTCACTAGTAACTACAACTGGAGCTTGACGGAACATAAATGGAACACCCATTAACGGTTGGTTGATATCAGGAGCTGACAGCAATAATTTATTTAATGAAATATGTTTTACTTCTGCTGCCGTATCAAAAACGAATCTAATACACTTTTTGTTAGAATTCTTTACCCCAAAGTGGGGAATATAATACGTTCTTGCAGTCCGTACTTCAGCTTCCTTTTCAGTTAATCGTGCAGCATACCCTTTTTCGATCAATTCTTCTAGCTTTTTACAATATTCAATTGCAAACACAGAATCTTGTGCCATTTTTCTTTCAATTCCTTCTAGACGTTTCAATGCCATTTCAAAATTATCGGGGCATACAGGAAAACGTTCCTTCCACAGCAAAGAAACCTCATATCTGTCATCTACTTTCCTTGCTGTATTTTTCAACATATTCATCGCCCGGGCATCGTCTTTTGATATAATTGGTTTTACATCTGGTTTGGTTCCAAAACACTATGTTAAGAAATAACTAGATACAAGTTTATTAATTGTGCGTGGACAATTTCCATTACTATTATTATTTCCATATGCCAACCAACCCAGTCTTGTTTTTACTACAATTGGCCCAGGGCCCGTTGTTGGAATGTCTATTGACACCGTCAAATAGGCATGATTCAAGCTTATTATAATTTTTGGTTCTACATTCATATATGTATGTAATGGAAATTTTGACATTTCGGAGTTTTTGCTAATACACTCGTCAGCATAAAATGTTTGAGTTGGCAACTCTAATTTGGCAGATGTGTATACATTTGACATTTTATATTTCTTTGCATATTCGTAAACACCGCTAATTTCAAGTTCAATTATTTCTGTTGCTTCGGATGACCTTTCACGATTTAACCAATATAATTGTAATGAGATTCTTCTACCAACAATACCCAATTGATGTGCAACTTGGGTATCTATAATTGTGGCATTCATCCATCATCAATGAAGGCACAAATAGTGATCTCGGTTCCTTTACCATACAGCTTATCTGGTAGCGCTTGAAATAAGATCTCACTGGAGGCAAACATTTTATTATAGTGGCAGCTAACATGATCACCGTTTGTATCGGAGTTAATACCTATGGAACGAGCAATTGCCTTCGTTGTGCTACTCGTATTATTATATGAATGGCTAACTTGGTTTGTGCCGTGCAATAAACGATTATGAAAACGGGTACAACTGCCTACACTGCACTTCCACTTCTTACAGCATTCAGTTGCTCTGTGGAATTTTTTCAAACACGAAAAACACACTTTCAGTTCTTTTACCTTCTGCCAAAGTACCTCTTCTGAAAGTCCTTTAAATGAGTCACAATGTTCCAGGTCCACACACTCGCCCCTACATAATATGCATTTCTTTTCTGCTGTGGCGACATGAACAAACTTGCGGTTATTAATTTTATGAAAATTGTGTTTTGCTACCACAGTTCAGGATGGCCTTTTATGTACAGGAACGACGGGAAGCGAGTTAGAGACCATATTTGCAACGTGGCGTATGCTATTCAACCATTCATTAAACTTTATTATGGTGACAGGTCGCTTAAATGAAAGACATTTCTCGGCCCATTGTAATTGGCGACTAATGGACAACTTTCCAACCATTTCACTCAGTAGTGTAGGATTTGACAAGTGATGTTCCCCATTTGGCTAAGGATAAACTGGCGTTCTGAAGGGTTCTTATTGGTTGCGGCGTTTCTGTGCTTCCCTGCGGCATAACAGGTTTCTGGGGCTGGCTATTTGGCATTTCACACTCAAGGCTTTCAAACCTTGCAAGAGGAATACCCGTTGTACTTCTTTGGCTAATTCTGTTTGGCATGAACCTTCTTTTTTTTATCTGCATGCAATAAAATAATTGTGATCCAATGACCACAATTCGCACCCTTTGCAAGTGTTTTCAATCATTGATTTATAGTGACAAAAACACAATGCAAACAAAGTAGTGGCAAATTGATGTTGTTAGGTGGTTTTAACGTATTTAATTTCGGTCTATTCTGAAATACATGCAAGATTGAATATTTATCTAATGGAAAAGAGAAGTGTTTTCAAGTGCATTGCAGTCATATGTTTGTATGTTTTCAGGGCTGAGCAGTATCGATTAAGCGATATCCGCTGTTGAAGACAGTTTCTGAGAATACCATTAGGCTTAGAAACTTTTTTCTTTTACCATTCTTTTAACTCATCGATTCATGGGTTTTCTATTGAAATTCAGTAAAATCGGTTCACTATAGTTGAGATATATATTCAAAAGTCCGAAAAAATATTATTATTTGCAATTTTGTATGAAACTTAAAAAAAAGCAAGGAAGAGTGGTATATTCGGCTGGGCCGAATCTAAAGTACCCTTCACGATAATCACGTATAAGTATAGTATATATTACGAATTTGAACTAAATATGTTCGGATATATGTATATGGACCGATATCGGGGAAAAATACTTTTGCCTTGTAACCACCATTCCAAGAAATTCGGAAATTTTTATTGTCTGTATTTTAATAACCTCGTTTTATTATCAGAGCTGATTTAAAGCAAAAACAATTTTTTTTTCATGGAAAAATCGGTTCAGGTTATATCTGGGAAATTTTCTGTATTTTACTAACTTCTTTTTATAATCAGAACTGCTTTTAAGCAAAAAAAAATTTTTTCATTGAAAAATCCGTTTAGACTATATACATATGTGGACCGATATCGGAAATTTTCATTTTCTGTATTTTAGTAACCTTTCTTTATAACCAGAACTGTCTTTAAACAAAAAAAATGTTTTCATGGATAAATATGTTTAGGCTATATCTCTCGTATATATGGACCGATTTCGGAAATTTTAATTTTCTGTATTTGGTAACTTCCTTATATTATGAGAACTGCTTTTAAGCAAAAAAAAGTCGTTGAAGTTCGCTTATGCGACATTTTCATCAAAAACCCGGTTTAGGCTATATCTAGGGTATTTACTGATCAATATCGATTGATTTTTTCTTTTTTTGCATTTAAATCTATGATAGTTTTCGTAATTGCAACAGTCAAATAAGTACCAATTGGCTTCAAGAAATATAAAGTTTGTGTTTATGTACACATATATTTACATTTCTGTTGTCATTATTCAAACTTAATCTATTTTATTAAATAGTATTCTTATAATTATTATGATAAAAATGGCAAAAACTGAAAATTATAATATTATTTTTGCTTCACTAGAAAAGTTCCAAAAAGGGGTAAATGTGCCAGAATACTAGCTTTCATATAAGATTTCCAGCACTAGTCTACGAATGTCACGTAACAACGGCGGCAAATTCTATTTTTAAACAGGTTGAAACGTTAAAAGATGGCTCCTAACGATACTTTGAGTTTAGTCCAACACGTAGTCTTCTAAATAACTTGGAATCTTGCGTTGTCGGGACGACCCCCGGGTTTCATAGGTTGTTTGATTTGATTCTGTGCTTTCTAGCTCTTGCGGATGGCTTCAGCGTTCTGGACTACTATCCTGATGCTGCTGCTGACTTCGTTCGGCTCCCTCTTCGTTTTGATGAAATGATTTGTGTATGGTTGCTTGTTGGAATGTAAGCAGTGTCGAAGGTATATACACTGGGCACTGATCAGTTTTAACTAATTTAATTCCAACATTTTAAATGCTGCAACAGAGTTTGTTTCAGTCTTTCGTGTTGTTATCATTAACACTCCGCGAACACTACTCCCTCTTTCCTCCTCATCATACCCTATTTTCCTAGTTCCAGTACAACGCGCTGCATATGTAGGGGTCATCCCCTGAGTACTGGTCCTAGATAAAAAAAAATTGTTCTGCAACAATGGCTGACATTTCGCTTTGATTGCTTGCTGGGAGAAGATGGTTGATGTGTCTCGTTTAATTTGACAATGTAATGAAGCCAACCCATTTTTTAACTATTGTTTCCACTCAGATTTATTGATTGTGTCATAACGGGCTTGAACCCTTTCGCCTACGCTTAATTGCCTTGATGGAATATGGTTGTTTCCTTGTATTTTCGAATGTTTCAATATGTCTAGTCGGCTACGTATTTGTCGGTCCAAAAACAATTCTGAAGGTGTTTTGCCGTTCCTCAGTGGAGTAGTTCGGTACTTAAAGAGAATATCACGTAGTTTCTCTCTTATAAACGATGGTTGATTAGACATAGCTGCCAGCTTCTTCTTAAGGGTTTGAATATTCTTCTCAGCTTGGCCATTTGTAGCAGGGTGGCCTGGAGCAGGGAACTTTTGAAATATCCCGCAAACCTGACAAAATGTTGAAAATGTTTCACTTTTAAAAATTGTTGCGTTGTCAAACACCACTACGTCGGGATAACCGTTCCTTACAAAAACGTTGAGTAAAATTTCAATTGTTGATGTTGGCGTTGGCGATGTGGAGCACAAGCCCACCTCTATCCATTTTAATTTAGCGTCAACGATCATTAAAAACTAGTAGCCCTGATAAGGTCCAGCGTAATCAATGTGGATACGCTCCCAGTTGTTGTCTGGCTCATCCCTTGAGTGAAGTGGCACTTTTTCCGGACTGTTCTAAACTGAAGCGCAAACAGGGCAAACGCGTACAAACTTCTCGATATCTTTATCGGTTTGCCAACCAATATACGTGACGCCTTGCCAATTGTTTCATTTTTGTAGTACCGACGTGGATGTGATGGGGTTATTGTAGAGTTCAGTTTTGTAGAGAGACAGGTATTACAGCTCGCTGCTCTTTAAATATAACATTTTCATAAGATCATAAGTCAAAGCAAGCAACTCTAGTGTTTTGGTACACAGTGGTATCAAGTTTAAATAAAATTGTCAATTATCTAAGTACTGTATAACGAACAAGTGTGAGTGTCATTATTTCATTTGCAATTGAAAAATCCGCCAAAGTGTTTTTAGAGGCAAAAACGTAGCAAAGAACGGAAACAGCATCCCCCAACATAACTTGAGTACTTCCTTATGGAAATGAAAATCGGTATAATGATGATTACTGAAACTCATTTGACAACCAACAGTTATTTCAAAATTAATGGCTACTCACTATATTTTTTCCATTTATTTATTTATTGAATCTTTACAAATTGACCTAACAATAAGTATTCAACTCTTAATACTAGACAAAAATGTTTTATTTTGCACGAGTAATATCGGTAAAATCACCTACTTATTTAACGTTCTGATGGTGGCAAGGGTACCTCTTCTCCTCAACCGAGTGTGGCCGCCAAAATTAAGTATATTGCGTGTAAGCAGGGCTGGGCAAAACACACAGATTATGTATTTCAAATACAAGATACAAAATACTTTACATGAGTGTATTTCAAATACAAGATACAAAATACTTTACAGTAGTGTATTTTAAATACAAGATACAAAATACTTTCAAGTTGTGTATTTCAAATACAAAATACAACTACAAAATATAAATACATTTTTGTAATTTGGTCTCAGAAAATGTACCCGTCTGGCTTTAGATACATATTTTATTTTACATATACACTTAAACTAAGTTGTATATTCATATGATTGTTCTAAACTTGCTAAGAAATAAAAGGAACAACCTAATATTTAGCATTTGATAGATAGTAAATAAAAAGTTCATTCGGCAAAACAAGTATTTCCTTTAATAAATAAAAACTAGATATTTCAATCAGTCATCCGACAAACAATAATCTTTCTACAGGTCCTGAGGAGCACAAGCTGCTGTCAAATTCTATAAATGCATTTATTTTTGATACTTGGATAGTTTTCCAGAATAGCAAACTCCTTGCTTATATCATTTTGAAAACTGATAAGCTCAAGTTCCAAATTTGATTTACGAGGTTGATCACTGTATTGTCCAAAACAACAATAAAGTCTTCATTATCTTTACCTCAACTACTACTTCTTCTGCATCCAGTCATGGTTTCACGTTTTTTGCAATTTTTCTCCATGGTATCTATTGCAAGATTTTGAATTTTTTGCCTCTCTTTTACTGAGATGCTTTCTGGCAATCAGCTACTTTTGAAACTAGGATGAAAACATGACACCAATATGGCTCTATTTGCTCCAGGTGTCAGCATGAGAAACTCATTAAATCTTATTTCCAAGCTCTCCATTAATTTTGTTAAAAAAACAACTTAAAAACCTCAAAGTATTATATTGCAGTGGATTTAATCTGGTTCTCGCAGCCTAAAGTTTTCCATAATAAAAATTATTTCCCTGTATATAAAAAGCTGGTGGCAAATATATAGCATTGGTGTCCAAAAATGAAAATACAGTTGTGTTGGTGCGAGAGCTACCCAGCAAACATAACGTTAAACGTGTAAAAAAGAAAATCCTATAATATATTTTAAAAATTAATTTGAAAGTTTGTTCATTCTCAAACTGATAAATTTAAAGAAATGGAGGATATGTATTTTAGTTTTGAAATGAAAATAAAAAAAACAGAGTTCAGTAGATCAAAATTAAATTAATCGTAATATAAGAATTAATATAAGACGTTCTTATGAAGTTCTCTTTTAAAATACAAAAAAAGAAACATAAGCTGAGCTGTTTTATGTAGGCTGTGAACTTTGTTTGTCTTTAATTATATCTTCCATATTGATGCTTTCATGAGAATTTCGAATTAATAAAATACTTTTTAAATGCGAACCGCTAAGAATATGTGTTTACTCGACGCTGGTTTAGTGAACATTAAATAAAATAAGAATGTGTATGCTTTTGTTTGTTGTAAAATTTACAACAATGTAAACACACACAATTTTTTACTTTGCTTCGTTGTTTTCAAATGAAATGCTCGTGTTTGTTGGACATGAATTCCTGAAAAAAAGTTATAATCATCCGTCGCATGTGTTTTCATCGCTAACTCAACGATGACTAAATGAAAGAGCATAACAAATACGTGTGAGTTGTTTAGCACAATTGTGCTATGAAGTGGACATCAGTGATATATAGATATCACCCGATTAGTGTAAAATGTATTAGCTCTGTATAAATGAAAGCTACATTGCAGTATTGCAAAATGATAAACATTTTAATGGTTGTAGTTTCTAGCGGTTTTAGCTGTTGTGAAATAACTTGTTTTCAATTTATTATAATAAATAAATATAATAAATAAATGTATTTTTGTAAGAGGATTTGGGTGATGACACTGAAGATCCCCGTGAAAGAGGAGTATCTCCAGCAACAAATATATGCATTGAACATTTTCATGAAAAAAACGTTATTTCGTCAATTTATTCGCCGCTTCGATTTTCAGTAAATGAATATCAATATTCACATTTTTTTAAATCACTTGGTCCTCGTTGTTTAGCAGCTGGCGACTATAATGCTAAGCACACATTTTGGGGATCGTGTTTAATTTCCCCGAAAGACCGTATACTTTTTGACTCTATTTCCAAAATGACCTTAGATGTGAATTAGTTTAATATATTTTTTATCATGATAAAAGGATCTATGAAAACTACATATGTGTGAAACAAGTTATCTGCCATATGCTCGCTACAGCTTCGGTGGCACACCTCTATCCGACGCGCCATACTTTTTAATGACTCTGAGACATAATTAAAGTTAAATGTCGTTAAAGTGCCGAACTATCTTATCCTTTAGCAGTTGAATTGTTCTTGGCTCATTGACGAAAACTTTTTGTTAATATCCCCAGAGAAACAAGTCCAGCGGTATCAAATCACATGATCGTAACGGCCAATTAACATCGACACGACCTGAAAAAAACACGGTTATTGAATTTCTCGTGCAAAAGAGCTTTTATTTCATTGGCTGCATTGCAAGTGGCACCATTCTGTTGGAACCATAAATTGCCAAGGTCCATATCCTCAAATTCTGGCCATAAGAAGTGCGTTACGATCTCGTTATCAACCGCTTGACACATTTTCTGCCACACTATCAACAACAACAATGGTGTTTTCACATTTCCTATAGACACAGTTTGCTAAAATTTGCACAAAATTCTCCCAATTGTGGACACATTTGGTCGATTACACTGACTAAAAAATTACGAAGTGGACAAAACGAATTTTGATTTGAACGCCCATTTGTGTAAATGGCTTCAACAATCTTAACGCGCTGCTCAATTGAATACCTACCTCTCTATGGTTGAATTTGTCAAACATGAAAAAAAGATATATTAAATTAAGTTGGGCAAAAAACTTGACATTAAGGTGTGACTCGTGCATTATGGTTGGATCAGCCTTTAGTACGTTGCCCTTGAAATATTACCATGCCAACCATATATTTTTTCGAAATGTGCTCATGATGATTACTTAATACATAAATGCATTTTCTTTGGTATTTGTTACGAAAGCAAACTCCCGAAAATATAACTTTTTAGCCATTGAATTTAAACCCTATAATTTCTATCAGTGTATACTTTTTTATCAATAAATAATCTTCGTTGTAAAATTAGCCACACATCTACAAAAGAGAGACTATACACTGGAAGCAATGTTTTTGATTATCACAAATGTAAGACTCGCAGTTTTCTAATGACTACTCTCTTCTATGTCTACCGATAGTCTTTTGTTTGCTCGGTTAAAAACAGACTGCATAGAAATAAAATTATTGTCTTCCATCAAATAAATAATATCTTACTGAAGCTCACTTCTCTAGTTTGCAACGTGTGATCATTGAGCTAAGACGTCTTCAAAGAAAGCGTTTCTTAAATTATACTTTATTTCAATGTTGATTTTTGTTTGCTTTGAAATAAAATAATACCGATAGAAACAGAACTGTTCGTCTCTGTAATTAATGAGTGTTTTGTTTTTATTTAAATTGATAAATAAAAGTCAAGTGTATAAGAAGAACAAATAAATAAATGAAATGACGCAAAAGCATCATGCAGTCTTAGATTTAAATCCAAGATTTTCTACATTAATATTTTTCGTTAATGGCAAAAAGGTAATCAAATATTTTTTACAAAATTTTTTTATAAAAAATAAAAAAAAGAAACAATTGAAATGAAGTTTTTGACCCAACCCAGTTGGCCGTATCATGCACGCGTAGCCGTCAGAGGTACAAGACCTGTCGTATTTACTCGACGACATTATGATGATAGCCCAGGCCAATCATTGACGACTTTTCCGAACAAAAAGCAATTTATTCGTGCACGACGTCCAACCCTTTTTAACAAAAACAAACTACATAATTCAAAGTTACCTTTTTGTTTTTATATATTAGGAAATATATAAAAATGAAAAAAATATGCACAACTTCTTTTATTCACTTAACACGTTGAAATCCCGTTAGTTATTCTTTCTGTATTTTAGTAACCTCCTTTTATTACCAGAACTGCTTTTAAGAAAAAAAAATTGGTTTAGAGCCGCTAAAATTTGATACGGTCAAGAAACACATTAGTAGCCCAAAAATAAAACGCTGTATTATGAGCTGGTATATTCTTTGCTACGTTTACTTACACTATGTTGCCTTTCAGCTTAAAAGTAGATCGAAAATAGGAGTTTTCGCGACTCAAAATGCTTGCGAACGTGAAAGTTCGAAATCGTGAAACAGGCCCCTTAGTTCGCTTACGCAACATTTTTATTAAAAAATCGGTTTGGGCACCGATATCGGGGTAAAATTGGTTTTGCTTTGTAGTCGCCATGCCAGATAATATTATTAGATTTAGATTTATTTATTCAAAGTAATATAAAAGCCACTCTTTGGCCAAATTAAAATATGTTACAAGGTGCAGATGTGAGCGGTATATACACTCTATTATTGTATTTAACTAAATCAAAGTAATATATATTATGTTTAAAGCAAAAGAAATATTTTTTTTTTCAAAACTTTTTATATAAAATTGCCTTAAAATAGATTTTTGTAGAACTTTGGATTTATCTCAGCTATACGTGAACCGGTTCTACCAAATGACAAACTCTTAAATCGATTGGGTTATAGAATGGGAAAAGAAATAAGTTTCTAATGGTTTAAAAAAAGTCTAATTGTTTTCTCAGAAACGGCATTTGAACGGCGTACAGACACAATATTAATCGTCTTTTCTATCAATACTGACTCAGAATGGTAGAAAAAATGATGTAATCAATCATTTTGTTTTAATTCATAACAAAAGATGGCAAATTCCGTTATAAAATTCCATTTGATGATGATGATGATTATCTTTTTGTAAATTACACTATAAACACGACAACTTGCATGCACTTGTCATATACTCTGTCTTATTTTATTCTACGTTGAAGTGAATATAACACATTAGAATATTTCATCATCATCAAATCAGGGAATGTCTTGAAGTTATGGTGAAGAAAAAATGTCGTCCACAACAACTTGGCTAACTTGGAAACTTCGTAATTTATATACATACATATGTATGTATATTCTATAACAAATAATATTTATCGAACTTTCTGCTCACGTTATAACACTTATTTATGACTTGTATTTTTTTTTATTTTGTTTTTTTTTGAGATTTTTTAACTTGTTTTTGAACAGAAACATTTTGGTATTTTTTTTATTATTATGCACCGGTTTTTTTGGGATAAAATACATATTGTTTTGTGTGCTTTAGGCTTCTTTTATAAGAGTACAAATTTTTATAATTTAGTAACAATTTTTTAACTTTTTGTTAAAAAAAGTACTCTTAAAATCAAACCAGGCAAAAATAAATAAATTATTTTTTAATGTATGTACAGTGGCGAACTAAATTGTTGGCAAAGGAACCACTTTCAACTTCACCGTTGATTTAAGGGCATTGTTAAAGTAATTTTTAATAAACAAATATTTATACTGATAGAGTGATAAAATTTCCACAAAATGCAATTTAATTAAGTTCAATATTTTTATAACACTATTGATTAAAATTAAAAAACCAAAAGTACTTTATTTCATTGAAAAAAAATATAGGCACACCCCATTAAAAACTATGAAAAATTGGTTATTTAAGAATATTAATATTTAGTTGATAATCCTTTCTGTTTTATAGCCTCCAGTCGATTTGGAATAAAATTACACAATTTTTGACAACATCTGTCCCAATATTTTGAAATTTTTCGACCAGTGTGTTTCAGCTCATACTTTTTCGTTCTCTTTTTCACTCTCCTATCCAACTCTTCCCATAAATGCTCGATCGGATTGAAAATATGCGAAACATATAACATGTATGTATAGATGCCAAATAAATCTGGTTTCAAATCGTCAAATTCGACGAAAAAAATCGTCAATATGATTATTGCAAATCGTCAAAAAATCGTCAGCTAGAAAAATTAGTTATTTATTATTTTAAAAGATTTATTTCAACGGCGTAAAGTATAGAAAAACAAGTCATGATTGCCTTTAATAAAGAACTACAACATCTAAAGCTATAACAACAAATATATACTCCTACAAACATGAAGTTATTTTCATAAGTATTCACAAATTTTTGTGACATTAATTTTTAAAATAAGATTTCGTTTAATAAAAGGAACTATTATTATATAAACAATTCTGTTAAATCGGGCACACCAACTCGTAAGTAACAACCACAGTTGCAAAGTTTTAGATGTACTTTAGTATACAACATTTTTTCCGAAAATGGTCTCTTCAACTAATTTCTCACTTTGGTTTTGTTAATTTCCACGTACCTGGATGCAAACTCACACATTTGGAGAATACGATAAGACAAATATTTTTGATATAAAATTAATCATAGAAGGAAACTTTATTACACAAATCTAGCATTTTATATTTATAGAGTAAAATAAATTTTCCAAGTTTAATAGTTACTTTAACTCGTATTAAATTTCTCGTCTTTCGAATTCTACCATGAAATAAAAAAAACTCTTTCATTATGTTAGAAAAAAGACACTTCCTTCTTTTATAATATTGTAAGGATTTATAGAAGTTAAAGTTTTTAATTAATGTTAAAATTTAGTCTGTTTGAAATATTAGCACACGTTTTTACATGCAAATTTGTACACTTTTGGCTTATAATTTTTTAAAGCATTATTCACACATGATATTTTAAATTCATCTCTAACATATACAATATATGTATACTCTAAAATAATGTATACTCTAAAAACATTATATTGCAGTATTACAAACATACATATAACTACATATATTTACGTGCCATAATTTTTACTTTTATTTCCTACAAAGAACCTCTAAAAAATGAATGGCCTTATTCATAAAAAATATTGTATGTTTATTAAACTGTTATTTGACAAATTTCTATGGAAAATTTGTCAAATACGTGTTTAATAAACATACAATATTTTTATGAATACGGCCGTAACTCTATAAAATTAAGTATACATGCAGTTGCTTGAAGGAAAATTACAGTAAAAATGTGATCTACAAAAATCGTCAAAAACATACCTTAAATCGTCAAATCGTTAAAGTGTTATTCTCAGCACCCAAAATCGTCAATTATGGCAACTATGCATGTATGCTAGCAACATAAGCATTAAACACATTCGAGACAGCAGACTACACGAACACACGACTACAAATGCCGCTGGCTACAAATGTAGCCTGTAGCCAGCTACATAATTATATTGAAGGCGGCAGCTACATAATAAACAGCTGATATTGTTTTCTTTATCTCCTTATAAATATTAAAAAGCTTTTTGTGCATATAAAATGGCTGAGGGAAATTTAGAAAATTCTATAGTAGCTATTGCTAAAATAGTGCGAGCTACTTAGTATTCGATGTAACAATATATATAAATAATAAAAAATTAAATATTTGCAAATCACAATCAAAATCCACAATGAAAATTAAAACTTCTGAAATATAAACAGCTGCTTTTTGCATTTGAGTGGCGCCACTTATAATTTTTTAGCTGTTTCTATCACCAAGTTGAAGAGTAAGAAAAAACCAAGAAAATGCAATGAACTATTTGAAAACTAAAGTAATTTAAATTTAACTCCATCATTTATAAACCTACATATATACGGAAGTATTTTTTGGCAAGAACTATTATTAAACATTTTCCATTTGGAATAATATACTTCATGCATAAAAGAAGTTTTAAGTTTGAGTGTATCCAAAAATTATTGTTGTTTCGATAATAATAATAACAAAAAGATATAAATAACAAACTAAAAAGAACATAAATTTTTGTTTCGGCTTATGGAAAAATGCAAATAGTGCTAAATGTGCAACTCTATACGAAATTTCAGGTTACAAAAATCAGTTGTTATAAACGGAAAACTATCATGCTGATTTTTGCAGACATGAAAATTTGTTTTTATGTATTTTAGTTATTTAGCAATTAAACTTAAAGTTATGTTCTTATGTATATCTAAAAGGTCCATGTTTTAAAAACTCCTCAAAGCTCAGGGAAAAAGCATTCGACTTGCTATTTTAACATCTTAGTAATGAGGAAAAACAAGAATGAACCAAACTGAATTATTAGCGTTTCGTAGTTATAATTATTTAAAGACACTTCACATGTTGTATTAAGACTTATCAAAAATTCAAATAAAAGGTGCATGTGTGAATTTTAAGCGTTATAAAGTGACAAATAATATGGCAAGAGATTTGATATCATAACACTTTGAGAAATTTATTTAAACACTAAGATTTTTTATTGGAACAGGATTGCATTTTTCACAAAAGCAATTAATAATACTCGTAATATAGTTATCATTTACAATTCTCATCTGAATCATAGTGTTACACTAAAAATGGTTACTATAATATGCAAACATATATTTTGTATTTTTTTTATATGAAAATCATTTTTTTTTTTTTTTTTGTAGCGTTTTTTATTTATTGAATCTTCAAAATGAACTAACAATAAGTATTCAAATCTTAATACTAAATTTAAAAAATGGGACTCTTAAGTCCGGCCAATGCTAGACAAAAAGTTTTATTATGCGGGAGCTATTTCGGTAAAATCACCTATTGAGCAATCTGATGGTGGCAGCGGTATCCCTTCTTTTAAGCCGAGTGTGGCCGCCAAAATTAAGTATATTGCGCGCAAGAGGGTTTGGATGATGTTCCAGTTTACTGACATACCTTGTCGCGTACTTAGAAAATTCCTCTTTTACCAGCGGAACACTCAGATCTTTATGAATTCGTGAATTTTTGACGTACCATGGAGCTGCAGTAATCGTTCGAAGAATTTGGTTTTGTCGCCTTTGAATTTTTTCAATATTTGACGCTGAGGCGGTGCCCCATAATTGAATTCCGTAGCACCATATAGGTTTTAGAATTGCATTGTATAACAGAAGTTTGCAATCCAACTTCAAAGTCGAGTTTCTGCCCATAAGCCAATTTAGTTGCGCTGCTTTTAATTTCATCTGAGTGACTTTTGCTTCAATGTGAGACTTCCACGTTAGCCTACGGTCGAGGTGTATACCAAGGTAGTTCACTTCATTTTGCTGCGGAATAGGTGAGTTGTTTATTTGGATAGGCGCACATGTTTGCCTACACAGAGTGAATGTGACATGAGTACATTTTTGTGTTCATTAACTTTGATTTTCCAAAGTTTTAGCCATTTCTCTAATATTGAAATGTATTCCTGTAAATTTCGTGAAGCTAATTGGTGGTTTTCATGAACACTCAAAAACGCTGTGTCATCTGCAAAGGTTGACGTATGAATTCCGGATGTCGTTGGCATGTCAGAGGCGTAAATCAAGTATAAAGTAGGCCCCAGTATGCTGCCTTGGGGAACACCTGCTTCGATTGGCTGAGTTGGGCTTATAAAATCGCGTTCTCTGATAACAAACTTCCGCCCATATAAGTAGCTTTCCAGAAGCTTGTGAGTATTTACAGGCAAGTTTAACTTTATTTTGTGCATCAACCCGTCGTGCCACACTTTATCGAAAGCTTGAGAAATGTCAATGAATAGAGCTGAGCAATACTTCTTCTCCTCAAAGGTCTGTCTTATGACATTGACTAGTCTGTGCGTTTGTTCTATGGTGCTATGTTTAGCCCGAAAACCAAATTGATGATCAGGGATGCATCCCACATTGTTCAATATTGGACTCAACTTCGCCATTAACAATTTTTCGGACAGTTTTGAAATTGTTGGTAGTAGACTTATTGGTCTATATGACTCTACTTTAGTGGGATCCTTCCCTGGCTTGGGTATCATAGGAATCATTGAGACTTTCCACTCTGTAGGATAATACTCAAGGCGTATGAAAATCATGCTAAAAAAAATAAATAAATGTTAACTTCATCTTGTCTTTCAACTGAATAACAAAAATTAATGATCAGAAAAGTTTTCATCAATTGTATTTGCGTATGGAAGAAAATATGAAAACAAGCTTTTTTTATTGTTTAGTTTATTTAAACGTCAGTAATATACATTACATTTTATTTGACTTTGCTTGATACATTGACATCACTAAGAAAGCTTTTGTAGCCAACAAAAATAGAAATAAATCTAATTTGGCGACAGCTACAACGGTGGTCATGTAGTCGTGTAGCTGTGCTGTCGTCAATATATTTATTCTCATAAGAACTCGTGCATTTTAATTTTGAGCTTTTGTAGTCAGTAGCTGCTGTCTCGAATGTGTTTAATGCTATACGGACAATATGAGCCGAATGCTTTGGGTCATTATCGTGTTGAAAAGTAAGCGAAGACTTTTCCACACCTTTTTTTAAGTTACATCTTCTTTCGGTTGACTAATGAAATTAAGGGTTTACCTCAAGCAACACGACATTTTTAGTTCGCCTCATTTAGTCCTCTGCGGTTCGTATTGAGATGAATATCTTTTCCTAACCCTGTCTTAATCCCCGCAGCGATCAGTGTTGAAGATATTTTTGGATTTACTTGGACTTTTCTGACTATCTGGCTGCATTTACGGCTGCTTAACATCCAGTCTACACCTAACTTGAAACGCAGTTAAAACATGAAGTTAAAAATTGCTGTTTAAATATCTGTCTGTCAAAGGCGGCGTACACGTATCGATGTTAGAGTTCAAGGCACCTTTAATAGGCTAGTAGTATAAGCACAGCTGTCTTTCGTTTCTTTTGCGTAAATTTGTCAAAATTTTGTTTATAAGATACATAATTCTGTGAACCACATTGACTTCCCCTTGCTTTTTCAAACAAAAGTAATAGTGAAAGGCCAATGTAAGCGGCTTGCGGCAACCACCTGTTCTATTTGCCGCTTGAGTTTATTTGTTGTAGGCAAATGAACGCGGCTAATTGAAGAACAATTTGTGCTTCGAAGATTAAACAAAAAAACATTTTGATTTTTTTTTTAAACCAAAATAAATAAACAATTTCAATTGTTGAAATTTCAAAATGGAAAATTAATTTCTGCCTTCTATTTTTTTCCCCTTTACTTTTTCATTTGACAAATTGAAGCGGCAAAACGAAAAGTTAAACTGAATTCAACATTGCCTCTCGGCAGCCTTTAACGGCAATGCCAAGTTAAATTAAATTCAATATGTTGAAATTTATGTACGAATATTTTTATGAAAAATATAATTTTTTTGTAGATGGGTCACATTGTTGCCGCCCGCTGCCGCATGCCGCTTTCATTGGCCTTTCACTATAAAACAAAATTTTGAAAATTTTTTTGGTGCTGTATTTATTGTAATTCTGCCACTACCTTTTAAAGCTGCCTTGTAAGAGTTATAACTTCTCATAGTAAAAAAATTAAAATGGCGAAAAACAACTACAAATAACAGGCTGTTATACTTAAATGTAAATTTAAGTTATAACAGAGTTTCCAAATGAAATGTTTTAATTACCAAGTTATAACTTTAACCAAACGTAAATATGAGCGGTCCACACTTAACTTTAACTTAAAGTTAGTATTTTAATGTCAGGTGGAGACGACATTTAAAGCCTTAGTTTTGGCTCTTTCAAACGTTGATGCTCCATTGAAACGCTGCACGATAATCTGAATGGTAAAGCGACTTCTTTCCATCATTTCTCCAATCTCAACATAAGATTCTGCTGAGATTCTGTGGTTTCTTTTTGTTTGTTACCCATTTTAAATAAAACAAGTAAGAGTGTATTGTATTCGGCTGGGTCGAATCTAAAATACCCTTCATGATAGTCACGTATATGTGTATATAGTATGTATTACAAATTTAAACTAAATATACTCAGATACATATATTAGGATCAATTTTTGGGAGATATTTTTTTTGTCCTGTAATTGCCCTGCCAAAAAGGTAATCTTTCATGGAAAAATCGGTTTAGTCCGATATCGGAATTTTTCATTTTCTGTATTTGA
Organism: Thecocarcelia acutangulata; assembly: GCA_914767995.1. NCBI lineage: Eukaryota > Metazoa > Arthropoda > Insecta > Diptera > Tachinidae > Thecocarcelia > Thecocarcelia acutangulata. Next base: position 104,347,890 of record OU612094.1, on the reverse strand, counting down.
GTAACTTCCTTTTATTATCAGAACTGCTTTTAAGCAAAAAAAAATTTTTTCATGGAAAAATCGGTTTAGGCTGTATCTCGTATATGTATATGAACTGATATCGGAAATTTTCATTTTCTGCATTGTAGTAACCTCCTTTTATAATTTGAACTGCTCTTAAGCGAAAAAAAATTTGGTCGTGGGAAAATCGGCTTAGACTATATCCGATATCGGAATTTTTAATTTTCTGTATTTTAGTAACCTCCTTCTATAATCAGAAATACTTTTAAACAAAAAAAAAAAATTTTTTTTGTAATGGAAAAATCGGTTTAGGCTATATCTCGGGTATATATGGACCGATATTTTTCATTTTGCGTATCTTAGTAACCTTCTTTTATTACTAGAACAGCTTTTAAGCAAAAAAAGTTGTTTAAGTTCGCTTACGCGACATTTTTATGAAAAATCGGTTTTGGCTATATCTTGGGTATACATACACCGATATCGGAAATTTTTATTTTCTGTATGTTAGTAACCTCCTTTTATTACCAGAACTGATTTTAAGCAATATGATCCTTAATCATTTTCATTAAAAAATGGGCTTAGGCTATATCTCTGATGTACCCTTTACATTTGGTCGAACTTGACGTGCTTTTTTCTGTCTTGGGTCTTTTGGATGCTATCATTGGCATGATTGGGCTTTGGTTTCAATGTCATGGCTGATATTGTTGACATATATAACAGACATGTGTACCAACATAACAGAAAAAAATGCGAAAATCGAACACACGTAACTCACGAAATTTTAAAATAACAGTTATTTTTTGATCAGACCATGTATACTTTATAAGCTCCCAAATGAAGATAGTAGAAATTACAAACGAGATCACAAAATTATATGTTTTATACCCTTTACATTTTTGTGAAGGGTACTACTTATAAATTAAATTGAAATGTTTTTTAAGCTTGAGGTCAGTTTTGTTTTTTATATAAAAATGTTTTCATTATATTCGATATTTCGTCTTCCTTCGGAAGACTTCTTCAGGAAAATTTTTTTTTTTTAGTTTTGTTTACAAAATCAAAAATATTTGAAAACATATTGAAAACAATTTTAACATACATAAAAACATTCAACATACATTGTAACAAAAAGTTAAAGTACATAAAAAGATTATTAACATAATGTTTTATACATAATTATCGATATTTTAATTAGCTAATTTACTACCCTATTCTTATTAATTAAATGCCTATAGTTTTGAGCTAAACTTTCTGTATCTTTTCTAAAATTAATTCTATTAGCTATTGGTACATCAATTATCTGCAACATCTCCAACATATACCGTTTTCTATAAGTAGTTTCTGTATTTAATATTGAAACCTTATTAAAATCCGGATTGTGATTTAAATCACGACAATGTATCGACAAAGCCGTCTTCTGTGACGAATTAATATTCCTATATTTCTGATCAGACTTATGTCCTGCTAATCTAGTCTTCAATTTATTCTTTGTTGTTCCTACATAAACCTTATCACACTGTTCCCTATCATTACAAGGTATTTTGTATACTAAATTTGACTTATCTAATTTATTCAATCTATCTTTTGTTTTACTAAATAATCCACCCACTGTTTTATAAATCCTATGTGCTATTTTATACTTTCTTTTATCAAATATACTAGTCCTTTGTAACCTTTCAGACAAACCAGGTACATAAGCTAACGATTTATATACTTTTGTTTCCGTACTAACATCTAATCTATTACTACTATCATGCTGTCTAATTAATTTGCAAACAAGGGCTTTAGGAAAACTATTATCATATAATATACTCTTCAAAATAGTTTCATTCTTCTTATGAAATCTAATATCGCTTATATTAAATACTCTGTCTATAAGATTTTTAGCTGTATTTATTATCACTTTCTTTGGATGTTTTGAGAAATAATTTATTATTCTTCCAGAAGATGTTGGTTTCTGATACCAATCTATTAATAAATGATTACCTTTTCTCATAACTAATGTATCTAAATATGCAATTCTATTGTTTAATTCACGTTCAATAGTGAATTTAATGCATGAGTCAAAAGAGTTCAAAGTTGATAATAACAAACTAACAACATCTTTATTTATAATACAAAATAAGTCATCTACGTACTTAGTTAAGATCTTAGGCTTAATTCTCAATTTCTCAAGACATGAATCCAATAAATTCTCCAACACAATATCTGCTACAACAGGGGAAGCTGGAGATCCCATAGGAAGCCCCTTATTTTGTGAAAAGATTTTATTATCATATTGAAAATATCTGTTATCAATTAAACAAAATCTAAGAATTCGTAAAAATAAGTTCTTATTCATATTTGTGAATTCTGATAATCTGCTCCAGTTATCTTCAATAATATCAATTGCAAGTTCAACCGGCACACTAGGAAAAAGTGAGACAACATCTAAAGATATTAATTGTTCACTATTCTCAATCCTAATGTTTTTAATTCTATCTTTAAATTGAATAGAATTTTTAACATTATACTTAGAATTCACTGTTATGTTTTTAAGAATGTGAGTAATATATTTGCAAAGTTCATATGATGGTAAATTAATAGATGAGCATATTGGTCTCAAAGGAAAATCTTCTTTATGGATTTTCGGTAAACCATATAATCTGGGAGCTACTGCTATGTTTGTTATCAAACTTTTCTTCTCTAAAGGTGAAACAATATTAAATTTAGATAACTCATCAATAAAGTTATTATTTAGCCTTTGTAATCTAGTAGATGGATCTTTATTTAATATTTGGTATGTGGAAGTATCACTTACAATATTATTTATTCTAGAAATATAATCCATCCTATTCATAACCACAGTCGTGTTACCTTTATCAGCTTTTAAAACCAGTACATCCTTATTTTGTTTTAAAAATTTTTTACAACTTTCAACTTTATTAAGTGTAAATCTATCTCTATTATCTAAATTCATGATAGTATAGGGTGTTTTTTTAAGCTAGATAGAACTTTAAATTGTAAAAAGTAACACAAAAAATTTAATTTTGATGAAACATTTTTTTTTATTTGTTTCAGTATACTCTGACAAATCATCATGAATAGACTCACGCTTGAACAACGCTACGAAAATATCCAAATTTACTTTGAAAATCAGTCCCGTTGTTTTATCGCAAAATTGTGTTCAGCGATGAGGCGCATTTTTGGCTTAACGGGTTTGTTAATAAGCAAAATTGCCGCATATGGAGTGAGACCAATCCACAAGAGACCCTACAGACTCCATTACATCCAGAAAAATGCACTGTTTGGTGCGGTTTTCATGCTGGTGGCATCATCGGACCTTATTTCTTCAAAAATGAGGCCGGAGCTCGCGTTACGGTCAATGGAGATCGTTACCGCACCATGATCAATGATTTTTTGTTTGAAAATATGGATGACATTGATCCGGAGGAGATGTGGTTTCAACAGGATGGCGCTACGTGCCATACGGCGAACGCAACCATCGACTTACTGAAATCAAAATTTGGCGATAAGTTGATTTCGAGAAATGGACCTGTCAATTGGCCTCCAAGGTCGTGCGATTTGACACCTCTTGATTATTTCCTGTGGGGCTACGTGAAGTCACTGGTTTATGCTGATAAACCAGCAACAATTGACGCCTTGGAGGCCAGCATTGTTCGTGTTGTTCGTGACATACGGCCAGCAGTGCTCGAAAAAGTGGCCCAAAATTGGACGTCCAGAATGCGCTTCGTCAAGAACAGCCGCGGTGCCCATATGCCCGAAATCATTTTCAAATGTTAATGTCACGTATTGATCTTTCGAATAAAAAAAAATTTCGATTACAATTTAATTTTTTGTGTTATTTTTTACAATTTCAAGTTCTATCGGGCTTAAAAAAACACCCTATACATGCGATTTTCGGCAGTGTTATAAAACACATTTTGTCAGTATTTTGCAGCACTGAAGTAATTCATTAGATTCGATATCGTGTAAATTACACGATATCGAAACTATTTTTTACTCGATAGTAATTTCGATCACGAATGACAGAATTAGCCCCCTGCACATAAGTATAAGATTATGTATAGAAAACACGGGCAACCATGAAAAACACGTGTGCACAAAACAAAAGGCAAAACTTTACTCTACTACTACACTACTGAGAGCAAACGAAAAATATTCTCAGAAGACAACAAATTTTCCCAAAATATCTGGAACACAAAAAAAGTACATTTCAAGCCCGAAATTAAATGTCTAAGCAAAGGATTAATTACATATAATATGTGGTGCAATTATTAGGTGGCAGCATTAGAGATGTTGTACTAGATACATAATATTTTGTTTGTGTAAAAATTCCACATACTGTCAAAAACATGTTTACAAAACAGAGGAAAATGAAAAAAAGTGTATTTAAAGAAAATTACTTTAATTGTGTATTATTATTTTCATATATTGTTTTTAACGCATTTTAAGCAATTAAATTATTTTTGAGGCGAAGGAAGTCGATAAGCAAAGGAGTAGAATTTTTCTTTTTACATAGCAGCCACCAATTTTAAAAATTTAAGGAATTAAGATATCTTTTTTATTGTTTCTTTTGCACCTTTTCAAACTGTTTAAATATTATTATTTTTATACCCTTCACAAAAATGTAAAGGGTATTTATAAGTTTGTGATTCCGTTTGTAATTTCTACAGTTTTTTTCTGCGACCCTATAAAGTATATATATTCTGAATCAGAATTAATGGAAAAGTCGATTAAGCGATGTCCGTCTGTCCGTCTGTCCGCTGTTGAAATACCGTTTCTGAGAAAACCATTAAACTTAGAAACTTTTTTCTTTCACCATTCTATTACCCCATCGATTCATGGGTTTGCTATTGAAATTCAGTAATATCGGTCCACGTATAGCTGAGATATATTCAAAATTCCGAAAAAAGCCATTTTTTTTGGCAGTTTTGTATGAAAATTTTTGAAAACAAAAGTTGTTCGTTTTGCTTCAAACTTCACACACTTATTAGGCATGGTGACCTAAAGACAAAAAATTTTTTTTTCAGATATCGGTCCATATATACCCGAGATATAGCCCAAATTGAATTTTTAATGAAAATGTCGCATAGGCGAAGCTAAATGACTTTTTTTTGCTCAAAAGCAGTTCTGGTAATAAAATTAGGTTACATAAATATGGAAAATGAAAATTTCCGATATCGGTCCATATATACCCGAGATATAGCCTAGACCGGGGTTTTCATGAAAATGCCGCGTAAGCGAACTTAAACAATTTTTTTGTGCTGAAAAGCAGTTCTGGTAATTAAATAGGGTCACATAAATATGAAAAATGAAAATTTTCGATATCGGTTCATATATACCCGAGATATAGCCTAGACCGGGGTTTTCATGAAAATGCCGCGTAAGCGAACTTAAACAATTTTTTTGTGCTCAAAAGCAGTTCTGGTAATGAAATTAGGTTACATAAATATGGAAAATGAAAATTTCCGATATCGGTCCATATATACCCGAGATATAGCCCAAACCGGGTTTTTCATGAAAATGTCGCGTAAGCGAACTTAAACAACTTTTTTGTGCTCAAAAGCAGTTCTGGTAATGAAATAGGGTCATATAAATATGAAAAATGAAAATTTCCCATATCGGTCCATATATACCCGAGATATAGCCCAAATCGGTTTTTTCATGAAAATGCCGCGTAAGCGAACTTAAACAACTTTTTTGTGCTCAAAAGCAGTTCTGGTAATGAAATTAGGTTACATAAATATGGAAAATGAAAATTTCCGATATCGGTCCATATATACCCGAGATATAGCCCAAATCGGGTTTTTCATGAAAATGTCGCGTAAGCGAACTTAAACAACTTTTTTGTGCTCAAAAGCAGTTCTGATAATGAAATTAGGTTACATAAATATGGAAAATGAAAATTTCCGATATCGGTCCATATATACCCGAGATATAGCCTAAACTGCGGTTTTAATGAAAATGTCGCGTAAGTGAACTTAAACAACTTTTTTGTGCTCAAAAGCAGTTTTGGTAATGAAATTAGGTTACATAAATGTGGAAGATAAAAATTTCCGATATCGGTCTATATATACCCGAGGCATAGCCTAAACCGGGGTTTTCATGAAAATGCCGCGTAAGCGAACTTAAACAAATTTTTCGCCTTAAAGCAGTTCTGGTAATAAAATAAGGTGATATAAATATTGAAAATGAAAGTTTTCGATATCGGTCCATATATACCCGAGATATAACCTAAACCGGGTTTTTCATGAACACGCGGCGTAAGCGAACTCAAACAATATTTTTTGCTTAAAAGCAGTTCTAATAATAAAGTAAGGTTATATAGGTACGAAAAATGAAAATTTCCGATATCGGTTCATATATACCCGAGATATAGCCCAAACCGGGTTTTTCATGAAAATGTCGCGTAAGCGAACTTAAACAACTTTTTTCACCTTAAAGCAGTTCTGGTAATAAAATAAGGTTATATATATATGGAAAAAGAAAATATCCGACATCGGTAAATATATACTCGAGATATAGCCTGAACCGATTTTTCCAATAACATTTTTTTTTTTGCTGAAAAGCAGTTCTTGTTATAAAAGAAGGTTACGAAAATTAAAATTTCTGATATCGGTCCATATATACCCGTGATATAGCCTAAATCGGGTTTTTCATGAAAATATCGCGTAAGCGAAATTAAACAATTTGTTGTGCTCAAAAGCAGTTCTGGTAATGAAATAAGGTTATGTGGAAAATTAAAATTTTCGATATCGGTCCATATATACCCGACATATAGCCTGAACCGATTTTTCCATTAAAAAAAATTTTTTTTTTTTTTGCTGAAAAGCAATTCTCGTTATAAAAGAAGGTTACTAAAATACAGAAAATAGAAAATTCCGATATCGGTTTATATATAACCGAGCATATTTAGGTCACATTTTTAATATACTATACATATTCGTGACTATCGTGAAGGGTATTTTAGATTCGGCCCAGCCGAATATACTACACTCTTACTTGTTTCACTTCACTTTGTATAAACATAAACAGCTTTTACGCAATTAAAATATATTTGAAAACTTTTTTACAGTTTTTTTTTTACTTTTTCAAGCTGTTTAAAATACTAGTATTATTTTTTTTTACTTCACTTTGTGTAAACATAAACAATTTTTGATACTACCGATCGTTTTAAATAAAAAATTGTCACCTGCCCTAGTGATGCCACCTGGTTAATGCACCTTGATACAATTTTAAAATTCAGTGCTCTCAATTTTTATATTTTATAACGTACTGCGTGTACTTTTACAAAAATACACGCAGTTGAAAATTTTTTTTGATCTATGAAATTAACAAACAAATTGATTTTATATTCTTTTCAATAAAAAAAAATTAAATTTTGACATTTATGGACAAAATTTAAAAATTGTGCCGCATAGTTATATTTCGAATTTTGTTCGAGTTAAAAAGCAAATTAGTTTTCAATATGCAATTTACGCTCACTCCAATTGTTAGGCATTAGTGAATATTCAGATTGGTTATTCAAAAACCAAATCGGTGTGTTCGTAAAATGCACCTTGAATATTTTGAAGATACTATTGTCGAAAACTTGATTTTAAAGGTAAATGTATAAACAAAATTTTTTATTTTATAAATTGTTGCATAATTAGCTCCTGAAGTTCCATAAAAATTTTTAACAAATTTCATATAACATCAATATTTTGGGAACGATTTTTTTTCTATAGATGGTAACAAATTATTAGTAAAATATTGATGTCAAATAAAATTTGTCCGTGTTTTCTTTATATGTTGTCCGTGTTTTCTTTATATGTATGTTTAATATTCATTTGTTTTCAATGCATTTCATTACCTTGTAGTGTGGAAAGTGTTGGACTAAATTTTGCTAATCTGAGCAGTGTCGAAGGTATATACACTGGGCACTGATCAGTTTTAACTAATTTAAATCCAACATTTTAAATGCTGCAATAGAGTTTGTTTTAATCTTTCGTGTTATTATTGTTACAGTTAAACCTCCACGAGCACTATTCCCTCTTTCCTTCTCTTCATAACCTATGTGATATGTAAAAGTAAATAAGATCTGTTACAATACGTTTGAGCCAGCGAAAAACATCTTTAAAAAATTGAGTTCTAATGTTATGTATGATGTACAAAACAATATAGATCAAACAGACTAGACTGAGATTTATAAACTTCTCGATATATGCTTTTAGCTACTTGTATAGAAAGCTTTTTACAGACATACATACATATGTATGTAATTTTATTTTATTCATTTATAATATATAATACTAAGCCCATAGGGTTTGGCGCTAGAGGTGGAAAAGAGTCTGACAACCCTGGCTAGAATATAGTGTCCGCTCATTACATACAATATTGTGACAACAGTAATTTCTCTTTCACGTTTAATACCATGTTTCCACTATAAAGGAAAACACTTGTTTTGAGGAAAACATTTCGAAGTGTTTCCATTAAAATATGAAATGTTTTTAATTTAGAATTTTCGAAGTTAGCTTGACATCAGCTTATTTTCAATCTATTTATAGCTTTTGTAATTTTTCAAAATTATTATCTATGTATGTATTATTTAAAACAAAATAAAAAAGCATGAAAAGTAAAGCAATGATTCATGAAATCATAAGAAAAAAATGTATGATGCTATTTGTTAGAGTTATATTTAATCCCCCTTATTCCAAGAGTCGTCATCGTACTCTCATTTAACTTCACAGAAAAGACGGTTTCAATCATTGCAGTCGTTGCCCCCCAACAGTGGAGTGCTATTATAGCTCTCTACATACTGTTTTAGGCATAGAAAGTGTCAAGTGTCTATTTAGATAACTGTTAGTAACGGCGAGTGTACTGACGCTAATTTTTACATGTCGACTTGAAGAGGAAATATATCTATGGTTTTTGTTTTTAATAGCCTTTAACATCCAGCAAGGAGTTTGTGCAGGTGGTGCTATCAAATGGAGGCAGTTTTATAAATACAAGGATTTGGTAATATCGCATAAGGATTTAGTAATAATATTGGGTTTATGCTTTAAGAGGGTTTGGTTTATGGAAAATTGGAATTTTTCTCAGAGTAAATTATCTGGACATTGAAAGAATTTATCTATGAAACCTGATTTTTACATATTTTTAAGTTGCGAATAATAACGATTATGGAATAATTATTTTATGAGACATGGTGAACTAACATAGGAAAGGTCATGTGGTTCTTGGGTTGTAAAGAAATATCATTGGAACATGAATAATAAAGCAGCACATCTGGTTTTTTAAAAAATGGTTCGAATGGGAAATATGAAGACGTTTAAAACACTTGTGGTCTCTTGTTCTGCTGAATTTATTGGTTGTGTTTTGCGCTGGAAAGCGCTTATGCGTTTAACCGAAGATCGCAATGTTTTTGCATTAGACCGTTTTTATATTTAATGTAGGCAAACATAGCAATTATTTTTTGCCCCAACTGCCATGGTATTAAAAAACTTCATTCCATATAAGCCTTTAGCTAGTTATATTATTGGTTTTCTGCAAATAATTATTTTTATTATATACTTGTGTGTAGAAAATAAATGTTCTAATTGTTTTATTTATTTATTTAATGACAAAAAAAAATGTATTTTTTTCGAGTTTTTCAATCACTTTGGATGGATAGAAAAATGTTAAATTTTTTATTATTCAGTACAAGCAGTGTTGTATGGAACATTTTCAAAGTGTTTTGCTCCAGAACACGTAGATTAAGGTGTTTTGCTTGTTTCAAAAATGTATGGGAAAACACATTTATTTCTACATGTTTTGCGCAAAACACGTGTTTTCGAGCTAAACACCTATATGGAAACGCACTATAAAGCCTAAAACTTATTCACACAGTACAAGAATACCAAAAAGGTGATTTCCGGTTATTCTATAAATTTTATGAAACTTACTATTGGTCACTCGCGAAGGTTACAAATACGTTATTAAATAATAAACCTGTTGTTCTCTATTACTAATTACTTGTACTTTCTATTTTCATTTCTTTGCTGAGATTGTGCAACTTTGTCAATTGGGGTTTGCTTCGTTCCGAGCAATTAGATTGGTCTTTAGATACCTTAATTGCTCAATTTGGTTATGCTGAAAATAACATATTGACGATTTAAAGTCTGTTTTTGAAGATTTTTATAGATCACTTTTTAACTTTCATATTTTCCAGCAACTTGGGTTTTACAAAAATATATTGTATATATTCCCTCTTTTTTTGTGTAGCGAATAAAAGTAATATTTATGATATAAAGAAAAACGGTAGTAAAATAAATGTGTGCGTAAATATGTATGCAAGGTATGTATGTACCACTGAAATATTGTGATATTTACATGTCATATATGAATAGAATTTAAAAAAAATTATTATAAATTCAAAAATTGAAGTCTTATAAATCCTTACAATATTATAAAAGAAGAAACTTTTTTTCTGATATAATCAAAGAGTTTTCTTATTTCATTGCGGAATTGCGAGAAATTTAGTCCAAATTAAAGCAACGAACATGGAAATTTTGTTTTATGAGACCGTTATAAAGATGCTAAATTTTTGTAAAAAAGTATCAATAACGATTTTTCACAAATTAAATCCTTACAATATTATAAAAACTTTTTTTCTGATATAATGAAAGAGCTTTCTTATTTCATCGCAGAATTAGAAAGACGAAAAGTTTAGTTCAAACTAAAGCCTTTGTTTTATGAGACAGATCTGAAGATGCTAGAGTTTTGTAATAAATGATTTTTCACTAATTGTTTCTTCTTTGGCTAAGTTTATAGCAATAATAGTAGTCTTACTGTATTTTTTTGCAAATGCAATATAGTTTAAAAAACTAAAAAATACGTCAAATTTTTATACTAAATCGTATAATGTTTAATAGTACAGATACACGTTCCACGGCCAAAACATGCACCGAATATGAAAACCCGATTCCGATTCGGTTGGCGAAGGGGTTCAGAGTTTTTTTGGGAATACGCAAAGCCTGCTTCAGGAGCTACCGACACGCCCTGTCAACACATCACCATAAGCAAAGTAGTCAACGTGATAAGACAGACTTTTAAAGACAAAAAGTATTGTTCGGCTCTATTCATTGACATTTCCCAAGCTTTTGATAAAGTGAGGCATGAGGGCTTGATACACAAAATAAAGTTAAATTTGCCTGCAAACACTCACAAGCTTCTAAAAAGCTACTTATCCGGCTGGTCCGGCCTCTGCCCAGACGATCGAAGCAGTAGTTCTCCAAGGTAGCAATCTAGAACCTAATTTATATATGATTTACGCCTCTGACATGGAAAATCGGTTTAGACTATATCTCGGATATATAAGGACCAATATCGGAATTTATCATTTTCTGTATATTTATAATTTTTTTATCTGTCAAAAACAAACTAACAATCCAAAATGGCAAACGGCAACATATTGTCACGTTTTTTCTTCAATATATATATATATATATATATATATATATATATATATATATATATATATATATATATATATATATATATATATATATATATATATATATATATATATATATATATATATATATATATATATATATATATATATATATATATATATATATATATATATATATATATATATATATATATATATATATATATATATATATATATATATATATATATATATATATATATATATATATATATATATATATATATACAGTATATATATATATACAGTACTTAAATAATTCACAACTTTATTTACACGTGATACCAATGTGTACCAAAACACTAGACTTGCTTACTTTGACTTATGACTGACTGTCTTGCACAAAGCTTAAAAATAAACTGACTCGTTGCTGCCGACCTGCCTGCTATTCATTACCATCTTCTACAATTACCAAGATCATTCTAGCCATTCATAAATGTACAAATATAATTTTTACGCATATACACATTCATACACATGCTTGCGAACGAACATTAAGCAGATCAGAACAACAAACAATAATTAAACGAATACCAAGAATACAGAAACAACAAACAGCATCATTGTAGTTGATTTGCTTGGCGTTTCTATACCCTTCACAAAAATGTTAAGGGTATATATAAGTTTGTGATTTTGTTTGTAATTTCTACAATTTTCATTTGCGACCCTATAAAGTATATATGTTCTGAATCAGAATTATTGGAAAAGTCTATTAAGCGATGTCCGTCTGTCCGCCGTTGAAATACCGTTTCTGAGAAAACCATTGGACTTAGAAACCTTTTATTTCACCATTCTTTTACCCCATCGATTCATATGTTTGCTATTGAAATTCCATAATATCGGTTCACATATAGCTGAGATATATTAAAAATTCCGAAAAAGCCATTTTTTTGTGCAATTTTGTATGACAATTTTTGACAAAAAAGTTGTTTGTTTTCCAGATATCGGTCCATATATTCGTAATCATTTTTTTTTTAATTTTATTACAGAAGTCAATGGAAAAATTTCCACAATTATCGAAACTTTTTCGAATTAAATTTGGGGTTTGTAAAAAAAAATTATTGTATTCTTTATAACCAACCAATACAGAAGGAATAGGCAACTAACTGTCTCATCTGCAAAAAAAGAAAATTCAAAGTATTTAATGCCACCATGCTTTTTGTGTAGCCCGAATCGTCAATTTTAGAACAAAAATAGTCAAATCGACCCTTTGCTAAATTTAAACATAACACATGGGCGGAAAAGTCCCGGGCCTAACAAAAAAAAAAAAAAAACAGTTTTTTTTTGGTTCAAAATTAGCTTTATTCATTAACGTAATCTCCATCAAGAGCAACGCAATCGTTCCAGTGCCGCTCTAACATTTCAATACCACTTTTGTAGAACGATTTATCTTTTGCCTTCAAATAGGCCTCAGTTTCAGCGACAAACTCTTCATTCGTGCGAAATTTCTTACCGGCGAGCATTTTTTCAGGTCTGCGAAGTAGTCGCTGGAAACCAAATCTGGCGAAGTTCAATTCATGTAGTTTTACCATTCTTTTGATTGATTTGTGCGGTGCGTTGTCTTGATAAAACAAAATTTTTTTTCTTTGCTATATGCGGTCGTTTCTTTACAATTTCGGCCTTCAACCGCCCCATAACGCTATATAATATTCACAATTAATGGTATTTCCTTTCTCAAGATATTCGGTGAATATTACACCACGCACATCCAAAATACCGAGGCTATAACCTTTCCAGCCGATGTTGTGCTTTCGGGCGCTTTGGACGAGGTTCACCAGTTGTTGTCCATTCAGGTGACAATCGTTTTGATTCCGGAGTGAAGTGATGGATCCATGTTTCATCCATTGTCACACATCGACGCAAAAATTCCGTTTTGTTACGCTTAAACATGGTCAAACACTGTTCGGAATCATCAACACATTCTGGTTTTTGGTCAACAGTGAGCAAACCCACTTTGAACAGAGTTTCCTTATAGTCAAATGCTCATGCAATATAAAGCCAACACATTCTTCTGATATCGTTACGATGTCAGCCAACTCATGCAACTTCACTTTTCGCTCTTTCGAAATGATTTTGTCGATTTTTTTTGTTTTCTGGTGTTACCGCCTCATTTGAACGTCCACTGCGTTCTGCATCATCGGTGTCTCTACGACCAGGTTTGAAGTCAGCAAATCAACATTTTATTGCTGTTTCTGTGGAGCGGAGTCCCCATAACACTTTTTTCTGCCATCGCATCGCGTGAACGGTGTTCTTTTGCCGTTAAGAAGCAGTTTAAAATTAAAACACGAAATAGTTTTTGATCCATTGTTTTAAATGTAACAAAAGTAGCGTTCCTCTTAGTACAATAACACAGAAAGCAACGAATAGAATATCATGAAATTTTAACAGTTGTTTTTTGAAGGTTAGTATTAACTGAAAGAAAGGTGACTGCAATAAAACTAGCGCCATCTATGTGTTAGGCCCGGGACTTTTCTGCCAATGTAGTATATGAGTAAATCGTAAAAAATTAGAATTTATCGTCAAATCTGGCATCTATGAAGACACCCTTTCTATTGTTTTCTACCAATGAACTACTTGCGATTTTTTTGATGTTGTATAGGAATATTGTAAACGTACGCTGTCTTGTTTGATGACTTGAAAATATGATCAACTGGCCTTTGTTGTTTTTCTCATCTACATGATCGTTTTGTAAACATCGATTGGATCGGTTTTCTGTACTGCTTGTAAAAATTAAAAATTGTTTAAAATTCGTTGCTCGTACATGTAAAAGTATTTTTGATTGTACAGGGTGGCCCAGAAAGACCGAAGTGGTGTGAATTGCTTATAACTTTTTATTTAAGAGATATTTTTTTAATTTTTTTTTTTTTAAATACATTAAATTTATGGGGAATATTTTTGGATTAGTTATTAAAAATGATATCCCGCAAGTGGTGGCCATATTCTGCTTCGCACAAATGTGCTCTTTCCAACACATTTTCCATGACCTTTCGCAAAACTTCCGGTGGTATGTTGTTAATTTCTTCTCGAATATTGGTTTTTAACTCCTCAATAGTCCTAGGCTTATTAACATAAACTTTTCCTTTTAAATAGCCCCAAAGAAAACAGTCTGGAGCGGTTAAATCCGGGGAACGCGGAGGCCAATTAAAATTGCTGTTACGAGAAATTGTTCTTTCACCAAAGATGTCGCGTAAAAGAGTCATTGTGGCCCTCGCAGTGTGCGCTGTGGCTCCATCCTGTTGGAACCATATTTGCGGATGGTTTTCCACGGCTGGCCTTACAAAATTTTGCAACATGGCCCGATATCGATCACCATTGACGGAAATGGCGACACCTTGTTCATTTTCAAAAAAAAAAAAAATGGGCCAATGATCCTTTCTGAAGAAACACCGCACCAAACGGTACACTTAACTGGGTGCAATTGTCGTTGATGAAGTACTCTCGGGTTTTCCGTAGCCCATATCCTACAGTTTTGCTTGTTAACGAACCCATTTAATTGAAAATGGGCTTCGTCACTCATTATTAAGTTATGAATAAAATTTGGATTCTCTTGTGCTTTTTGCTGGAAATAAATTGCATAGTCAAGTCGTTGCTGGTAATCTGTTGGTTTCAATTCTTGGACAAGTTGAATTTTGTATGGAAACAATCCTATGGTGTGCAAAATTCGCTGCAGCGACGTCCTTGAGAGGCCCAGTTGTGACGAACGTCTCCTGGTTGATGTTTCTGGATCCTCCCGAATACTCTCCTGTACCACTTGAATATTGTCAGCCGTGTGGACAGTTCGGTGTCTGCTGGGACCAGGAAGGTTCCTTACTGCTCCTTGTTCTCGAAAATTTGCAACCAGACGGTTTATTGTTGACTGAGAGGGTGCAACCCGCACATTAAATTGACGACGGTATGCACGCTGAGTCAACACAATGGACCGTTGATTTGAAAAGTAAATTTCAACAATTTGGGCACGTTGTTCAATTGTGTATTGCTCTATTATAAATTATCCAAGTCTTCTTTACAAAATACTGAAAAGAAAAAAAAAAAATTATAATAAAAAAGTTATAAGGAATTCACACCACTTCGGTCTTTCTGGGCCACCCAGTATTAATCGTATTTGAAATCTGATTGTTCGCAACAGAATATTTTTGTTCGTTCAGGAATTGCTTAAATTTATTTAGTTTTGAGCATGTAAAAGATAAAAATATTCTCTACAACAAAGAGCAGAAACACTTCTCTTTAAAATACGAGTATAGTTCTCTTAAAAATTTTAAAATTAACACACATTATATTTTATATTTTTAAATTTGTAGAAAGTGCCAATTTTTAAGGTTTAGTGAACTTTTAAAAATGTAAATGTTATATGGGGATGAATTAGAATTCTCCGTTTAATCACATAAGTTCAAGGAAAGTAGTGTAACAATTACACAATTTTTTAAACTTTAATTAAGTTTATCTACTAAACTAAAGTTCAGAAAAAATACGTTTTCGCTTTAGTTTCCTGAAGAAATAAAAAATATACATATTCTTTTATACTAAAACTAGCTTAACCCGGTGTGCGTTGCTACCCCATAATTACAATGAAATAAAAAGTGCTTATATAGTTTAAGAAATATTTTATTTGCTATACTAATGATGATTTTGCTAACCAATATAGCGAGCTGGGATATACAACTATTATAGCTTGTCTGTATGAAACATAAACAAATAAGTCTTTAGGTTTTCCTACATGAGAATACGCAACATAAAGCACATATTTTATATTTTTTTTATAGTTTTAGTAAAGAAATTAAAAACACCCGTTAATTCGTATTTATTTTATTTTAGCCCCGTTAAATCGAAACCTCGCTAAATTGAAAACCCCTATAACTCGTAAGAAATGGACGGTCACTTGCGAGTACGAATTATCGGGATTTGACTGTAATTCTTTAGGGTTTCCTACATGAGAATACGCAACGTAAAGCAGTCAGTGGGAGAAACATGGACCATTTCAAGCCACAAGTTTGCATGGATTGAACTTGAACTTTAATAATTGTCTTTGCAAACATTAAATGAACAGAAAATTGCAATCTTTTGAAATTAGATGGCAAGTCGGTTGGCAAAATTGAAATTCGTCGCAATAGCATATTTGTACCTTTATTTTTGTTCTTTATAATGATCCCTTCGATTAAGTTGTGTCGCAGTTTTTTACTGCAAGTCGAATGCCATTGCAAAGTTATAGTGGATAGCTGATGCGCAGTAGAATAATTGATACTTCGAATTTTGAGTTGCAGCACATATGATGGAAGTCCTGAAACATCAAGTGAGTGAAAAACTCAAAAGGATAATTGACAGCATCGTCATATCTTATCGCGGTATCGATAGATTTTTGTGTAACTGTAGACTGACTGATTTTATTTAAAATTCTACTGTTTATTGAATTCAAATATTTGTTTTTGGCGGGAAGTAACGCTCGCTCACGTAACCATTGTTCATTTTTGAAATGGCATTCGCCATTTGGAAATACACAATTAAGTAACTTTTCAATGCATTGTGTCATATTACAAAAATTCGATGGAAAAATAATGCAGTTTAAGCATCATACTACAGCTCGCATATTTGTTATTAATTTCAATACGCCAAAGAAGCTCATCGGCACGCACTAAGCTCATCGTTAATGGAATTGCAGGCAATTTTCGTTGAAAATCACCGGTTACCACAAACAATTTTTTGTTGCTTCTAAGATCTTGTAACATGCGATCAAAGGCCTCTTAAAGATTTTTTGTTGGTCATAGTGCATTTATCCCATACTATGATCTTACAAATTTGGAGCACTTTACCTTTTGAGGAGTGTTTTTTTTAAATATTGTATGTGTGCGTATCTCAGAATTGTGGCTTTAAAGGTAATTTAAGTTCCAAATACGTGTTCTGCCACCATACAAAAGTATGGTGGCCGGACTAGTGCAGTATTATTTTGTAATTGAACTTTACCCAATATTAACGAAATCATAAAAACATTTTTGATCCATCCACATTAAAACATTGTATGCAGAGAGTTGCACCTGCTGTAAATGTAGTAGATTTTCAGCCATAAATAGTTCTAAGTCGTGTGGGTCAGATCATCATCATTGCCTGCTTGATTAGGACTTATCATAACAACTTCCGAGAGTGTCTTGTTGATTATTTGCAAACATTTATCTTCTATTAGAATCAATGCCTTATTATAAGTTTCATGTGAAAATTCAGAGATTAATATAGATAAAGATTTGATTATTATTTTTCTTGTCTTCTTCAATCAAAATTATTGATCAGAGCAGATTTGTATTGTAAAAAATCCTTCTTAAGAAAAAAAAACTTAAGAAAGGGGGAAAAAAGGGTTTGTACAAATGTACAAACCAAAAATTTAATTTAAAAGAAATTAAAAATTAATATTAAAAGAATTACTTATATAAGTGACACACGAAAAAGTAACACAGAAATACATGTTTTTAAATAAATGCATAATTTTAGTATAACAGTATATGTATACTTTGTTTTCTTCGAGAAACTAAAGCCAACACTTTGACATTTGATTCCGCAAAATATTATTTTTATCTAGACTTCAGTTTAGGAGATATACTTAATTAAATTAAAAAGAATGTGATTCCTTATTCAAGTGACAGGCAGTGTACTATCAGGCACATGCTGTGCATCTTGTTGTTTTTAATAACACCATAAAAATTGATTAAAAACTTGCTTATAAACTTGACATAAAAAGGTAATCTAACAAATTTTTAATTCACTCAGAGATAAGGAATAATTGGCGTGCTTTTTGTGAAAATTGATAACATTTATGTATGTGTCAATAGAATTGTCCAGAGTTGTCAACTATTTATAATCAAAATGCGCCTTGAACATACCCCAAAACGTGCTAAAAACCTCTATATTCACAAAAAAGTAACATAAACAGTCAAAGTTTAAAGATTTAAGTAAAATATTAGAAACAAAAATTTAAAAACAATCTTTCATTTCTGTAGTTGATTCATATAAAAAAGTAAACTAAATTCAAAAAATTTACATATAAAATCAATATTTTTGAATATGAAGTATTAAAACATAATCAATGTAAAGTTGCTAGTTTTCAAATCATCTTTATCTTCTAATCATAAAACTGTTTGGATATAATATTTTCAATTTTAATAAGTGCTTTTGCTTTTTGAACTATGGACGAGTACTCGCACATCAGATGGAATATTATAATATTTATTCCGTTCTGCCGGTAAACATAAAAACAGTAGTAAATTTTTTCAATTTCGTTTCCAAAATCAATAAAATTGTTAACAAATAGGCCCTTCTTGATCTTGTTAGATAAGCGACTCTGTGCGGTGAAAACAAATTGTTTCAACTTTTAATTATTTTTCAGAATTTTCAATATTGATTTCTCGGTAGAGTTTTAAATAAATATAACAACTAAGTCTATATCATTTTCTAAATTATTAAAATTCGTTCAAACTTTTGAAGATATGCAAAAAGCGCTAAAACTAGCGCTAAAGGCGCTAAATTGGCAACCCTGATGTCTCTGGTCAACTTGGCAGTCTACTTAAAATGTACATACATAACTATATGAAGCGAAGTGAACTGAATATATATATATATATATATATATATATATATATATATATATATATATATATATATATATATATATATATATATATATATATATATATATATATATATATATATATATATATATATATATATATATATATATATATATATATATATATATATAAATTGCACATTTTGGATTAAATCGCAGAATTCTGTGTCAGCTGCAAAAGTTGAAGTGTGGATTATGGATCTCGTTAGCATGTCTGAGGCATAAATCAAATATAAAGTAGGACCTAGAATGCTACCTTGGCGAATTCCTGCTTCAATTGGATGTAAGGGGCTTTTAGCATCGCCTTCTCTGATAACAAACTTCCGGCCGCATAAGTAGCTTTCCAGAAGCTTGTGAGTGTTTGCAGGCAAATTTGACTTTATTTTGTGCTATGTTTAGCCCGAAAGCCAAACCACTCCATTCAATATTGGAGTCAACTTCGCCGTTAACAATTTTTCCAACAGTTTTTAAATTGTTGGCAGTAGACTTATTGGTCTGTATGATTCAACTTTAGTGGGATCCTTCCCTGGTTTGGGTATCATAGTAATCACGGACACCTTCCACTCTACAGGATAATACTCGAGACGTAAAATAGCGTTAAAAATAAAAAGAATTTTTCTAGCTACACGAGCGAACTGCCTAAGCATTTTACCAGTAATTTTATCAATACCTGGAGCTTTCCTGGAGTTAATAACGGTTTCAACATCTTGAAAACTAAGTCTCAAAAACATAGGCGGTCTAACAACCTATGACAGTAGTTCAGCTGAATCATTCGCTGTATCATTTAAGGTAAAAACATTTCCCAAATGGTTATCATACATTTCTGGATCTTATATGGCTAGTGGTAGCATGTACGGCTAGATTAAGGTGTTCAGAAAATTCGTTAATTAACACATCCTCAGGCGTTCTCAAAGCAATATTTTCCATACAATGTGTACTCAAATACTTTTTATATTTTAACCAACTGACTCTAGTGACGGTCAGCGCCAATTCACTAAACGGAGAATCAACCTCCTGGGGGAACGAAACGGAGATTATAGTGGGTGAGTGATCTGATGACAAATCTAATGAAGGCTCCACTTGCATCCGTTCTAAAGGAAAATTTTTTACAACTCCAAAATCTAAAACATCTGGGATCTTTCGTTGGTCGAAGGCCAATACGTGGGGTGTCTACTTGAAATCACATCTAAGTCCATTTTGGGAATAGTATCAAAAAGCACGTGGCCTTTCGGGGAAATTAAACTTGATCTCCAAAAAGTGTGTTTAGCGTTATAGTCCCCAGCCGCTAAAAATTGAGGCCCAAGTGATTTGAAAAAATTTGAATATTGGCCTTCTGTTATTGAAAATCGTGGCGGTGGGCAAATTGAGGAAATAACGATTTTTTCATAAAAATATTCAATGCACATATTAGTTGCTTGGAGATACTCCTCACGTATCTCGCTCGTTAAATAGTGCTTAATTCTGGATTTTATTATAGTTGCGGATCCACCGCAAGATCTTCCACGGGGATCTTTTGTGTCATATGGTGTGTAGCCATTAATTTTGAAAAATCTGTTGGTTGTCAAATGGGTTTCAACAATCAACATTATATCGATTTGTTTTTCCATAAGGAAGTGCTCAAGCTCATTTTTGTGTTGGCGGATGCCGTTTGCGTTCCAGAAACATATCTTAAACCAACGCATTTGTTTAAAGTTGCCTGCAAAATAATGAATTGCATTTTCAGCATTTCCTGCATCGTATTTATGAATTGTACAAGAGTCTGCAGAGTTGTCTCAAGATTGTTAAAATTTTGGTCGGGAGTTTGAGGCTTTGGCTCCTGATTTTGTTTATCGGATTTTACCACATTCGCATAAGAAACTTGTTTGGGGGTTTGCACGATTATGTGGATGGTTGACTGACCCATCTGGAGAAAATTGCTTTTAGAAATGATATTTGACTGCTGGGGCTGGTTAATGAGGATGACCTATTTGTCATTCATTGTTTAAAATAATTATACAGTATACCCCGTATAATTACCCGCCGCTTAAATGCCTTTTTCGTTTATTCGCCTCTTATATTCAATCCTGGTTTTTTTCTCACTTTTTTTCATACAAAAATACACGGTTAATTAACTTTCTTTTAAGTACCCATTTTGGGTATTTACCCAAAATATTGTATCCCAAATCCAAAAGTTCCCTAAATATCCCTTCACTTATTTACCCGACACTGCCTACCTATTCACTCAACTCTGTGGAAAAATTTGTCACTTGTTAAACACAAAATGTAAATTTTTGTGAATTCAGCCAATTTGCTTTTTAGCGTTCTGATATGCTTTTATTATATACATACATGCATGTACTCCTGCTATTTTTTCTATATACATATGTATGTATAACTTTTGTGATAATGAAATTGTTTTTGTTTGTTTTATTGAATAAAATATTTCATATTGAAAACTTCTTTTGCCTTTGATTTAACTTGAGTCCGTTTTGATAAATGTCTTCGTAAAGGTACTTAAGCGTCTTCGCATAATTACCTCTATGAGGTAATTAAACGTCTCCGCTTTAATACCTTATTCGCTCAATTACCCAAAAATTACAGCAACTTGAGTAAGGTAATTAAGCGGGGTTTACTGTAAACAGGACAGCCCCTGTAATTTGTAGTAGGTTATCTCCATAGTTACTGCATTTTTAACACTTGAGTCAGTTTTTAACTTCTTGCACTGCGATGTGCCGTGGAGTTCGCCACACACAACGCAAACTGCGGGCAACTTACAATAGGCCTTAGTATGGACAAATTCTTTAGGCATTGAACGGGTCCTAAGCGCGTATGTGGCTCCTCAACGGTAATCTTACGATACAAAAGAAATTTAAGGTTAAAAATTGGATGGATTTCACCTTTTTTAGGATAACATTCCTGGGTTTTATTCCACCCTGCACATGGATTGAGGGATCTTTTCACGCTTCCTAATATTAACAAAATTTTTTATTTTAAATCCTTTTTTTTCCAGTCCAGTCTTAATATCATCCGTATTTACACAAGGGTCAACACTTTTAATAACTACCTGTAGGCCTTTAGAACTTTTAAGTTGACAGGTGTAAAAAGATCTTTTCTCGTTCTCGAGAACGTCAGACAACTTTCGGTATTCATTTTCACTGCTTACCTGGATTTTCGTTTCGCTGATGCTGCGTTGAAGGTGTTTTTGCCGATTGCCGTAATAAGTTGTTTCACCAGATCAAATATATTGGTGGCGGTTTTTTTTTTTTTTTTTTGTCATTCATTTATTTATTGAATCTTCAAAATATGAACTAACAATAAGTATTCAAATCTTAATACTAAATACAAAAGTTATTTAAGTCCAGCCACTGCTAGACAAAATAGTTTCATTTCGCGCGAATAATATCGGTAGAATCACCTATTTAACGTTCTGATGGTGGCCAGGGTATCCCTTCTTCTCAACCGAGAGTGGCCGCCAAAATTAAGTATGTTGCGTGCAAGAGGATTTGGGTGAAGTTCCAGTTTACTGATATACCTTGTGGCATACTTAGAGAACTCGTCAGTTACCAGCGGAACACACAGATCGTTGTGAATTCGTGAGTTTCTTACGTACCATGGAGCTGCAGTAATCGTACGAAGAATTTGGTTTTGTCGTCTTTGAATTTTTTCAATGTTAGATGTTGAGGCGGTTCCCCATAATTGAACTCCATAGCACCATATAGGCTTTAAAATTGCGTTATATAACAAAAGTTTGCAGTCCAACTTCAATGTCGAATTTCTGCCCATAAGCCAATTTAGTTGCGCTGCTTTTAATTTCAACTGAGTGACTTTTGCATCAATGTGAGGCTTCCACGTTAGCCTACGGTCGAGGTAAATACCAAGGTATTTAACTTCATTATGCTGCGGAATAGGTGTATTGTTAATTTGGAGAGCCGAACATGTTTGCTTACGCAGTGTGAATGTAACGTGGGTACATTTTTGTTCATTAACTTTTATTTTCCAAAGTTTCAACCATTTCTCTAATATTGAAATATACTGCTGCAAATTTCGTGAAGCTTCTTGATGGTTTACATGAACGCTAAGAAAAGCTGTGTCATCTGCAAAAGTTGAAGTATGGATTTCGGATCTCGTTGGCATGTCAGATGCATAAATCAAATATAGAGTGGGTCCAAGAATGCTACCTTGGGGAACTCCTGCTCCGATTGACTGTGAGAGACTTGTAAAGTCACCTTCTTTGATAACAAATTTCCGGTCGTATAAGTAGCTTTCCAGAAGCTTGTGAGTGTTTGCCGGCAAGTTCAACTTTATTTTGTGCATCAGTCCGTCGTGCCACACTTTATCAAACGCTTGGGAAATGTCGATGAATAGAGCTGAACAGTACTTTTTGTCTTCAAAAGTCTGTCTTATGACATTGACTAGCCTATGTGTTTGTTCTATGGTGTTATGTTTAGCCCGAAAGCCAAATTGATGATCAGGGATACATCCCACATCATTAAGTATTGGAGACAACTTCGCCATTAACAATTTTTCGAACAGTTTTGAAATTGTTGGTAGTAGACTTATTGGTCTATATGACTCTACTTTAGTCGGATCCTTCCCTGGCTTGGGTATCATAGTAATCATAGAGACCTTCCACTCTGCAGGATAATACTCAAGGCGTAAAATAGCGTTAAAAATAAAAAGTAGAACTCTTCTAGCTACACGAGGTAACTGTTCAAGCAATTTACCAGTAATTTGATCTATACCTGGAGCTTTCCTGGGGTTTATGTTATTGATAACGTTTTCGACATCTTGAAAGTTAAGTCTCAAAGACACAGGCTGTCTAACAGCATACGGCGGAAATTCTACTGCAGCATCCGCTGAATCATTTGTCGTAAAAACATTTCTCAAATGATCAACGTACACCATCCCCTTTTCGGAATCGCTTCGTGCCCAGTCGCCAGTTGAAGTTCGCAAAGGTGGCTTACCTATTACGGGTCTTTTCAGACCTTTTGTCGCTTTCCACAGAGAATAGTCAGATTGCGGGGTACCATCCAAGCTTTCCAAATATGTTTTAAGGGAAGATATTCTCTGGATTTCAAGCAGATTTCTTAGTCGAGTTACGCATTCCCGTAGCCTAGTTTTAAGCTGGGGAGACCTGCGAGTTTGCCACTCTCTTCTAACTCTTCTTTTTTCTGACAGAAGTTGTTCAATTTCAGCCGAATAAGTTCTATTGTTCTCATTTCTGTGTCTTATATGACTAGTGGTAGCATGCTGTACGGCCAGTTTGAGGTTTTCAGAAAAATCGTTAATTGACGCATCAATATCCTCAGGTGTTCTCAAGGCGATATTTTCACTACAATGTGTACTCAAAAATTTTTTGTATTTTAGCCAATTAACTCTATTGACGGTCAACGGGGAGCCAATCTCTTGGGGGAACGAAACAGAGATTATAGTGGGTGAGTGATCTGATGACAAATCCAATGAAGGCTCCACTTGCATCCACTCTGAAGGAAAATTTTTCGCAACTCCAAAATCTATAACATCAGGGATCTTTCGTCGGTCTGACGGCCAATAAGTGGGGTGTCCGCTTGAAACCACATCTAAGCCCATTTTGGAAACGGTATCAAAAAGCACACGGCCTTTCGAGGTAATTAAACGTGATCCCCAAAAAGTGTGTTTAGCGTTATAGTCGCCGGCCGCTAAAAATCGAGAACCAAGCGATTTGAAAAAATTTGAATATTGGCTTTCTGTTATTGAAAATCGTGGTGGTGAGTAAATCGAGGATATAACGATTTTTTCATGAAAATAATCAAGGCATATATTTGTAGCTTGGAGATATTCCTCACGTGTCCCGTTCATTAGATAATGCTTAATTCTGGTCTTTATCAAAATTGCCGAACCGCCGCAAGATCTTCCACGGGGATCTTTTGTGTCATATAATGTGTAGCCATTAATTTTGAAATAACTGTTGGTTGTCAAATGGGTTTCAGCAATCATCATTATATCGATCTGCTTTTCCATAAGGAAGTGCTCAAGTTCATTTTTATGTTGGCGAATGCCGTTTGCGTTCCAGAAACATATTTTTAACCAATTCATTTTGTTAAAATTGCCTGCAAAATGGTGGATTGCATTTTCAGCATTTCCTGCATCATGTTTGTCATGGACACCGTAAATGTATTTATAGATTGAACAAGAGTCTGCAGAGTTGCCTCAAGATTGCTAAAATGTTGGTCGGAGTTTTGAGGCTTGGGCTCCTGATTCAAATTTGGTTTATCGGATTTTACCACATTCGCATAAGAAATTTGTTGGGGGTTTTGCACGTGTATATGGCTGGTTGGCTGGCGTACCTGGGGAAAATTGGTTGTTGAAATGGTGTTTGACTGCTGGGGTGGCATATTTAAAATCAATGGCTTATTT
This sequence comes from Thecocarcelia acutangulata, assembly GCA_914767995.1. Lineage (NCBI taxonomy): Eukaryota > Metazoa > Arthropoda > Insecta > Diptera > Tachinidae > Thecocarcelia > Thecocarcelia acutangulata. Next base: position 104,322,436 of record OU612094.1, on the reverse strand, counting down.
GTCATTGACCGCTTAAAATGAGTATAGACAGGGCAACCTCTATAATTTGCAGTGTGGTTACCTCCACAGTTACTGCATTTTTTAACACTTGCGTCGGCCTTTGGCTTATTGCACTGAGTTGTGCGGTGAAGTTCGCCACATACAACACAAACAGCGGGCAACTTACAGTAAGCCTTTGTGTGGCCAAATTCTTGGCAGTTTAGGCACTGAACGGGTCCTGAACGCTTATGTGGCTCCTCAACGGTAACCTTACGATGCAGAAGAAATTTAAGGTTATAAATAGGGTGAATTTCACCTTTTTTCAGGACAACATCCCTGGGTTCTAGTTCAACCCTAAACATGGGTTGAGGGATCTTTTCACGGTTCCTGATATTTACTACGGTTTTTATTTTAAAACCTTTATCTTCCAATCCGGTTTTAACGTCATCAATATCTACGCAAGGGTCAATACCTTTAATAACAACCTGAAGGCCTTTAGCACTTTTAAGTTGATAAGTATAAAAAGATCTTTTTTCTTTTTCCAGAGCGGCAGAAAGTTTTCGGTAATCATTTTCGCAGTTGACTTGGATTTTTGTTTCACTTATTTGTCCGTGCTTCACTGATGTTACGTTGAAGGTGTCTTTACCAATTGCCGAAATAAGTGCTTTTACCAACTCATTAGATGTAGGTTCTCTCAAGTATATTGGTGGCGGTTTAAATGTTTTTTTTGATGCAGTTGGCTCGTCAGTCTGAAGGATAGCAAACCTATTACTATCCGTTGTCGCAGAGGTAATATCGCCCTTAGACATTTTTGGTTGCGATGCTATTTGCGCGGATTTAGGGCTTCGCTGACGTTTAACCACGGTTATATACCTATCCATACCCACTTGAGTTTTCGGTTTATCAACAATAGCTAAACTGGAAGATGGTATGTCATCTGTTGTAACAGCAATGTTTGGCGAACACGAACGCGTGCGTTTTTTATCTCTTAGAGACAGAAGATTATCCAATGATTTTTTAAGTGATTCTTCCTCAGATATCCAGAGGTTTTTTCTAGTGGAGCTAAGCTCCCTCACAGAATTGCATCTAATAGGTACACTCATGCAATTTTTGTTTTTTTAATTATATTTTTTTTAATTTAAAAGTATGTAAAAATAATTGTCACAAAGTTTTTCTTTTGTATAAATTTGCTCTTCTACTTATTGCGGTTTTGCAAGCAAACAAAACTTTAGTGTATAGTTTTTTTCCCACTGGGTAGGTTATCTTCACGCACAATAACAACAAAAACAATGCACTGCCACCGCAATTGTTTTATTGAAATTGATTTTATTGTTTAGTTAATGAAATGTGAGGAATTTATTTTCCCGTTGTTTTTTAAAATAATTTGTTATTGTTTTTACAATTTAATACAATATATTATTGTTTTTATATGTAAGTTTAAAAATATGTTAGCACAATGATTTTTGGTTTGTTTTTTTTTTTTGTTCACTTTTTAAAAACACGACCGCGCGGTTGAAGAATCACAGAGTGAATGGCGGTTTAAATGTTTTCTTGGATGTTGTTGGCTTATCTGTTTGAAGGATAGTAAATCTATTTTGCTTAAAAGCAATTCTGGTAATAAAATAAAGTTGTATAAATATGGAAAATGAAAATTTCCGATATCGATCCATATAGACCCGAGATATACCTGAACCGATTTTTCCATTAACATTTTTTTTGCTGAAAAGCAATTCCCGCTATAAAAGAATGTTACGAAAATACAGAAAATAGAAAATTCCGATATCTTTTTTGGAAAAATATTTTTCCCTGATATCGGTCCATATATATCCGAGCATATTTAGTTCAAATTTGTAATATATACGTGACTATCGTGAAGGTTATTTTAGATTCGGCCCAGCCGAATATACCACACTCTTACTTGTTTGATATAATTTTTAAGAATAATTAAAAAAGGAATATATACATCTTCTAGTTATACCAGATGACAAATATCAAGGAAAATAGAGAGAATGCAAATATCTTTTATATCATGCGCAAAAGTGTTTTTGTGTATATTGTGCTCTGAGACGTACTTTGAAGTTGATGATATTATTAAAGATTTATAGAAAAAAATAATAAAAGCGCCAAAAAAGTGTGCTTTAGATTACTTTTTATAATAGATTGTTTTTTTTTTAAGCGAATTTTCTTAAACCTGGCATTTTTGCAGTAATCAGTATATTGTTACTTATATACACATGTGCATACATATATGTATGTATGTGTTATACGTATTGCTTGGCAAATTTTATAGATAAATAAATGAATAATGCTTTGTATTTTGGCTTATCGCAGCAAATTATTAATGTACTTAAAACAGCCTATTAAAACAATTTAAATATAATTTAATAACAAATGTTCTAATTGAAATTAATGCAATAAAAGCAGCACTAAATAGAGCTGCCGTTTATGGTAATCTTAACCAAATTGGAAATATTTTTCCTTAATGTGGAGATGCGAATATTTTTTTAATTTTGGTTAATAATTGGGTTTTTTATTCGCTATTTTAGTTTCTAACATTGATACAAATAAAAATTATAAATAGCTGGTTTTCTATGTTTCCCAGCTATCTATATGTCGACATTTCATAGGAGCTACCCTAATCATCAGTACACTTTGGAAATTTTTGAAAGCTATTCTCAAACATTCAACTTTATATCCCAACAATTTAAATAAATTGTTGAGGATTTAAAAAGAAAATTGCTCTAATAATACCTATCAAAACACAAAAAACAAGCTTTTTCATTTATACACGTCTCTAACATTCCTTGACACCTTTTAAAAATTTCCAAAGTCTACTGATGATTAGGGTAGCTCCTATGAAATGTCGACATATAGATAGCTGGGAAACATAGAAAACAAGCTATTTATAATTCAGTTTGGTTAATTTTTTATTATTCCAAGTATTTTATTACATAAAGGCTGATATTGAGTTCAAAATTTTGTATGAAATTCTGTCAAAATGCGTACAAAAGTGTTACGTACAAAATACTTGCGAAATAAGTTAATAAAAGTAGTACTGAGTTTTTTAAGTGAAAAATACGAAAAATGTATCTGCAACATGTTTTAATTAAAATTGTTTATTTAATTAATTGTTTTTTCAGCTGCGAAATAACATAAGCAAAGCTTTTTTTTCGCTCGAAGTACATACAGGCATATTTAAATTTACAAAATAAAAATGAATAAGAGAACAAATGGGCAACATTGAATACATATCAATTTTTTCGTACGAAATAAGTAATTGTGCTGAAAATTTTTCTCAATACTAGGCTTTAAGCTGGGTTTTATTAAAACAATGCGAGTCTGGTCTACCTACGGTGGTTGAAAAAATGTATGCAAATTAGGCTGCTTTAACTCAGACCGGTTCAAGTTGAGCTCTTTAGTTTCAAAATGATTTTCAATGTTTTGTAATGCGACAAAATAGTCTCTAGCCAAATGCTTTAGGAAAATATTGTTTAATATATTTATTATGTTAAGAATTTATGGAATTAAATATTTCTGCAATGCAAAACTATTTCCCATAGCCGGACACTTAAAAAAAATATGTTTAAACTCATCCAAATGGAGAAAAAAAGCGCGTTACTTCAACAAAAACCCGCCGAATTTTGAATTTGCTTTTATTTGTAAAAACCTATTTTGTATTTTAAGAAGTACAATATTTTTATATTAAAAGCACGATAATGAGACAGCCTTTTAAGCGACTATTATACAATCAAACTAGTCTGATAGTATGCCAGCAAATTCGTTCAATAGTTAGAATTCGTGTTTGTCAAAATTGGCTTCTAGTACGGCTCTGTTAGTTTTTCAATTAATTATAACGATATTTTATAAACTTTACTATTAAGCAATATCATTTAATTATATTTGCTGTCGACCGAAATCAACTGTTACTTTTACTGCCTATTATCCGGGACACAAAAATACAGCTGCTTACCGTCGCCAAAATTATATTGCAGGAGCATTCAACCATTACTGTCGAAAGAATTTACGATTATTTATGTTTTCGTGAGCGGCGTCTTTAAACGAATTTATTGAAATATACGTAAAATTGCCAGAATTATAACATATAAAAGATGAAGTTTACTATTATCAGTATTTAATTGGAAAAACTTTATAATTTATGTAATAATATGGTAATTTCTTAATTACCAAAACCGTAATGAATTCACGAGCCATCATAAATACGAACTTCATTGTTCAGAAACTGCATTTATTGCAATATTTGACAAACTTTAATGATCGCAAAACACTCTCTAAAAGAAGAAAATTTTATAAAACGAAATGTTTCTTTTTCTTTCAACTGTGTGTATAATATTCAACATCAAGATTATCTTACTTTGGTACGTTTTCCACGCAAAATGACCCGCAAACATTTTGGACACTTGATTTAATTTTTTCTTACATTAAAACAAAAAGTTGAGTTGAATTTGATTTTGTGCCACCGAAATTTACAAAACGCACCAAAAATGACTAAACAATTTTTAGCACAAATAATTTTAAAAAGAACCAAAAACGGCAACGCTGTTTAAAACATCTCTCATAAGCAGACAGAGGCGTTGAACACAATGCTAATTATTTTTAAAAATTAACTCACTTTGCACTCATCAAGTAATTTAATTTAATAAAACTGGGGGGTTACTCTCTATTGCGATGCGAAAGAAAAATGGTTCGTAATTAAAGAATTTGTACCCAGTATTGCGTTTTCGTATTTTCCTTTCGCATTTAATTTTTCCATTTCGCACTTCTTATTTCATCATTCTTCGCTATTGTTTATTTCGTGATACCAGTGCTTCTTCGTTTTCGCGAAAAAGTTTGCGCAAACGGCACAAAGTACCAAATCTTATCGCATTTACCTTTCGCATCGAACTTACTTTCGCATCGCACTAGAGAGTAACCCCCCTGTTCGGTAAGTCAAATGCCTTTGAAATCGTCTACATTGAAGATGACTATTTTAAAATATTAAATTTAAGAGCTTTTGCAGAAATCAGTCTTTCTGAAGACTCTTAAGATTAGGTAAAGGAAGAACATAAGAAAATCTCAGTTCAACAAAGATTGTCCGGTTCTAGAAGGTGTCATTTTAGAGAAGTTTCATTGTGCATGCGAACGCAGTCAACAAATCTCCATACTACAAGATTATACTGTACAGATTATACTTTAAAATGATTCCAACGTAAGACTACATAAAATACTGGGCATTTCTTTAAAGCTGTTGCTAGCAGCAAAAAATCGTGTGATTAAGTAGTAGGTCTGAAAAAAGCCATTATTTTCAAATTTCGTGAGTTACGTATGTTCGACTTTCGCATTCGCCCCCCCCTTATGTTGGTACACATGTTTCTTATATATGTTGGCAATATCAGCCATTTCGAATTGTCACTTTGCTTTTGACAGATAAAAAGGTTAGTCGTGTTTTGGTCTGCTCTTCGATTTTTTACTAAATTTTGAGTAAAAACAACGTCGCATGGACATCATCCAGGAGTTGTTGAACATCGTCAACGACGATACAGGTTTCCTCAAAAAGGTCATAACTGGTGACGAATTATGGGTGTATGGCTATGACATTGAACCCAAAGAAGAGCGAATACCGAAAAAAGCACGTTCAGTTCGGTCGAATGTGAGGGTTTTGCTCACTGGTTTCTGGCGTGGTGCATCATGAATTCTTGCTACAATGTCGTACGGTCAATAAGGAATACTACCTTGAAGTTATACGCGCGAAGCAACTCGTTAGAAACGCACAGAATTGTGGAAAAACAATCATGGATTTTGAACCATGATGCGTGAGATTTTGGCCAATAACAAAACCGTTATTATGCCTCAACCACCGGGCTTGACCCCCGCTGTTTCCTCTTCTCAAAATTGAAGACACCGATGAAAGAAAAGCGTTTTGCTACGAATGAGGAGATAAAAGAATATATAATATATATTATATAAATATGGAAAATGAAAATTTCCGATATCGATCCATATATACCGGAGATATAGCTTAGACCGTGTTGTTCATGAAAATGTCGCGTAAGCGAACTTAAACAATTTTTATTTTGCTTAAAAGCAGTGCTGGTAATAAAATAGGGCTATATGAATATGAAAAATGAAAATTTCAGTCCATATATACCCACGATATAGCCTAAACCGATTTTTCCATTAATATTTTTTTTTTGCTGAAAAGGAATTCTCGTTATAAAAGAAGGTTACTAAAATACAGAAAATAGGAAATTCCGATATCGGTTCTTATATAACCGAGATATAGTAAACAAACTTTTCCACGAAAATGTTCATGAAAGATTTCTTTTTTGGAATGGTGATTACAAGGAAAAAATATTTTTCCCCGATATCGGTTTATATATATCCGAGCATATTTAGTTCAAATTCGTAATATATACTGTACATATACGTGACTATTGTGAAGAGTATTTTAGATTCGGCCCAGCCGAATACGCTACACACTTACTTGTTTATATTGAGATGGGGCTACCATTTTTAATGATTAAAATAAATATTTCGTATGAACAAAAGCGAGGCGAATTCATAACAAGTGAAATCATCAGCGCAGCTGATAAATTTTTTTAAATTTTAATCTGTTTCAGGTGTCAATGCAACAATTAAAATAAATTTGAAAATAATTTTTTTTTAATTTTTTAATTATGTATTGCAATAATACCCTTTAGTTATAGTTTAAGTGTAACCGTGCATGTGCTTAGTACGAATATGTTAAAGTATGATTAATATAGCACATTCTTTAAGTTTTATACATATAATAATGTTGTGCGTGCATTCGAAAATATAAATAATTTTTTATTTCACCTCTAATCTCAAAATTTCACTTGCTAAAAATATATTTTTGATGATATTATTTTGAGTGACACTACCTGTGTGCAAATGTACTAAAACTCCTTATCACATTTTTACGACCCCCAATGACTTATAAACAAATCTTTTCTATGGGCAACGAACTCAAAGATAATTCGCAATCAATGTCAATTTGCATTTTTTCTTATCGTAGAGCTGGAATATATACTTAAAATTTCCAATATATTTTTTACTATTTTCAATATTCAATTAATAAAACATTTTTTTTTTGAACTCAATCAAAACTCTTCAGTTCTCAGAACCAACAATCAATGACGTTTGGCTACCTTCCACGAACATAACGAATTTAATGTTGTAACATCTTAAGGCCCGATCAGACTATTATACAAGTATAAATACTTTCATTAGATTTTGTGAGATAAAAGTCTAAACACATTTCTTGCGACTGTCTAAAAGTCTAACGTAAATTAGATTTTGCATTCACACCATCACACTTGATATAAACCAAAAAATTTGAGTAGAAAAGAAAACAGCTGCTAAAATAATAATTATGTAAAACAGATCCAAAATTAACAGCACCAAAATATTTTATGTTCTACACATAGCATGAGCTAAATACATTTATATACGACGTCTAAATCCCAAATTTCGAGCTTTCTTATAACGACAAAAAATACTATCGTTGACGGCATGCCTTCGGCTAATAAATAGTCGGCTAGTAAATCTTTATACAGCTGGTTTTCTAAAAGACACAACCCTGATCCAATGAAAAGTATTATCGTTTTGAAAAGTTTCAAAAAACAAAAAAGTAGTATGGGATGTCAAATATTTATCGTATTATTTTTCGTATGTATGACGGATTACATTCAGACTATCAGACTTGCACGTATTATTTGAATTTTTGACAAGTATTAATACACAGTATAATAGTCTGAACTGGGCTTTAGGGATATTTTGTGGTTAATAATTCAAACATTAAAAAATTATAGATCGTTTTCTTCTAAATTTTTCAGCTAAAGATCTTGATTGATTTTTGTTTGTTATAAAAAAGGTTTAACGGTATTTTATTTTCGATATTTCGATAACAATTTGTTATCATCATCAAGAAAATTAAAATGTTATAAAAAATTATTTATAACATTTTTAGCTGAAAAAAAGAAAACAATATAAAAAAATCAAATAATACGAATATTTAAAATTATAGATGACTAAAATGATGTTTCTTTTACTCATTAAAAATATTCCATTAACCGATTTTAAAATTACTTTAATTTTACTTTTTGTAGGTGATTGAATCGAATCCCGATCCAGAATGTACCCTTTTAACATATTTACGTGAAAAGTTGCGGTTGTGTGGCACAAAGTTGGGTTGTGGCGAGGGTGGTTGTGGGGCCTGCACTGTAATGATATCTCTTATTGATCCCAGAACAAATAACATTAAGCATTTAGCAGTTAATGCCTGTCTTACACCTGTTTGTGCCATGCATGGAATTTCAGTGACTACTATCGAGGGTATTGGTAGTACACGTACTAGACTGCATCCGGTGCAAGAACGCCTAGCAAAAGCACACGGCAGTCAATGTGGATTTTGTACTCCCGGCATAATAATGTCCATGTACGCTTTGTTGAGAAGTATGCCTCAGCCTTTATTAAAAGACCTAGAGATTGCATTTCAAGGTAACCTGTGTAGATGTACGGGCTATAGACCAATTTTAGAGGGCTATAAAACCTTTACTAAAGAGTTTAGCTGTGCCATGGGTGAAAGATGTTGCCGGGTTAATGGCAACATTTGCGACAATGGTTTAGAAAACGCTGTTTTAGTCGACAATAAGTTATTCGAAAAAAGTGAATTTCTGCCTTTTGATCCATCTCAAGAACCAATATTTCCTCCTGAATTACAATTAAATAAAGAATGGCAATATCAGACGCTTGTATTTCAAAGCGAACGTGTTACTTGGTATAGACCAAGTAATTTAGTAGATTTACTAAAGATTAAAGCGAATTTTCCGGGTGCTAAACTGGTTGTTGGCAATACTGAAATCGGAGTCGAAGTAAAATTTAAACACTTCCTATACCCAGTGTTAATAAATCCCACAAAAGTAAAAGAAATGATTGATGTCCAAGAGTCGGAGCATTTTATTTACTTTGGAGCTTCAGTTAGTTTAATGGAAATTGATGCAATTTTAAGGCAAAAAATTGAACAACTGCCTGAGTATCAGACAAGATTCTTTCAGTGTGCGGTTAATATGTTGCATTATTTTGCAGGCAAACAAATTCGTAACGTCGCTTCGTTGGGTGGTAACATTATGACGGGTAGTCCTATATCCGACATGAATCCAGTTTTAATGGCGGGAGCTGTTAAATTAAAAGTTGCCAAGTTTCAAGATGGTCAAATTATATATAGAGATGTTTGCATGGCTAGTGGGTTTTTTACAGGTTATCGTAGGAATGTTATTGAGTCTACTGAGGTACTGATTGGTCTGTATTTCCCAAAAACTTCAGAACACCAATACGTAGTAGCTTTTAAGCAGGCCAAACGTAGAGATGATGATATTGCTATTGTAAATGCTGCCATTAATGTATTCATTGAACCCAGTTCCATAACAGTAGAAAAGGTTTATATAGCCTTTGGCGGTATGGCTCCTACCACCGTTCTGGCAAAGGGTACCTCTGAAATAATGACTAATCAATCCTGGAACAAGGCTTTAGTTGAACGTGTTGTGGAAAGTCTGTGTAATGAGTTGCCTTTATCCCCATCGGCGCCTGGTGGTATGATTGCATATCGTCGTTCTCTGGTTGTTAGCCTATTTTTCAAGGCATACTTAGCAATAACAAAGCATTTGATCAACGCCCGCTTATTGCCAGAGGATTCTTTACCACGTGAGGAACTAAGTGGATCTGATGTTTTTCATACTCCTGTCTTAAAAAGTGCCCAGCTGTTTGAGAAAGTTTCTACCAAACAATTAAAATGTGATCCCATTGGAAGGCCCACAGTTCATGCTTCAGCATTCAAACAGGCTACTGGTGAAGCTATCTATTGCGATGATATACCAAGGATGGAAAACGAATTGTACTTAGCTTTAGTATTAAGTACGAAGGCTCATGCAAAAATCATAAACATTGATGCTTCTAAAGCTCTTGCAATGACCGGCGTACATGCTTTCTTTTCCAGCAAAGACTTAACACAACATGAAAATGAAGTTGGCCCAGTATTTCATGATGAATTTGTATTTGCGTGTGATAAGGTATACTGCCAAGGACAAGTAGTGGGTGCGGTTGTAGCCGATAATCAATCCTTAGCCCAACGAGCAGCGCGTATCGTTCAAATCGAGTACGAAGAATTGAAACCAGTGATAATAACCATTGAACAAGCCATAGAACATAAATCATATTTTCCCGACTATCCACGTTTCGTGGAGGTAGGTGATATAGAGAAAGCTTTTAAAGAAGCTGATCATGTGTATGAAGGGTCATGCCGTATGGGTGGCCAAGAACACTTTTACTTGGAAACAAATGCTTGCATTGCAGTACCCCGTGATTCCGATGAAATTGAACTATTTTCTTCCACACAGCATCCAAGTGAAATTCAGAAACTAGTAGCCCATATACTATCTACCCCCTCTCATAGGGTAGTGTGCCGTGCTAAGCGCTTAGGGGGTGGTTTTGGAGGGAAAGAGTCTCGTGCTATGTTAGTGGCCTTGCCTGTTGCTTTAGCTTGTCATCGCCTGCGTAGACCAGTACGATGTATGCTTGATCGCGATCAAGATATGATGATTACCGGTACTCGGCATCCTTTCTTGTACAAATACAAAATTGCTTTTACAAATGGAGGTCGTTTAACCGGCTGCTATATTGAGATCTACAATAATGCTGGCTGGTCTATGGATCTTTCATTCTCCGTTTTAGAAAGAGCCATGTATCATTTTGAGAATTGTTATAAAATTCCCAACGTCAAAGTAGGTGGTTGGGTCTGCAAAACAAATTTACCTTCTAATACAGCATTTCGTGGTTTTGGTGGCCCCCAGGGGATGTATGCAGGTGAACACATTATACGTGACGTAGCACGAATTTTAGGCAAGGATTATTTAGAAATCATGCAAATTAATTTCTACAACGAAGGTGATAGAACACATTACCAACAAAAAATAGAAAGTTTCCCTATACGAAGATGTTTTGACGATTGTTTGAAACAATCTAATTACCATCAAAAAAAGAAAGAAATCTTGGAATTCAATCGTTGTCACCGTTGGCGCAAACGTGGCTTATCTTTAGTTCCGACAAAATACGGCATATCATTTGGGGTACCACATTTAAATCAAGCTGGTGCTTTAATAAATATTTATTCTGATGGTTCGGTACTGCTTTCGCATGGTGGGGTTGAAATCGGTCAAGGATTACATACCAAAATGATACAATGTTGCGCCCGTGCCTTACAAATACCACTTGAACTTATACACATCTCAGAGACAGCCACTGATAAGGTGCCTAATACTTCGGCCACTGCTGCTAGCGTGGGTTCTGATTTAAATGGTATGGCTGTTTTAGATGCGTGTGGGAAATTAAATAAACGCCTAGAGCCAATAAAAAAAGCAAACCCAACTGCCACCTGGAAGGAATGGATAAATAAAGCTTACTTTGAGCGAATTAGTTTATCTGCTACCGGCTTTTACAAAACGCCTGATATTGGCTATGATCCAGTTAATAATCCCAACGTAAATATGTACAGCTATTATACAAATGGCGTAGGGGTTTCAGTAGTCGAAATTGATTGTCTAACTGGCGATCATCAGGTTTTGAGTACAGATATTGTTATGGATATTGGTTCCAGCTTAAATCCCGCCATTGATATTGGACAAATTGAAGGCGCTTTTATGCAAGGTTATGGCCTCTTTACTTTGGAAGAAATGATATACTCTCCTCAAGGCGTTTTATATTCTCGTGGTCCTGGCATGTACAAACTACCTGGTTTTGCTGATATACCAGCAGAATTTAATGTTACGATTTTAACAGGAGCTCCCAATCCCAGAGCGGTTTATTCATCTAAGGTGAGAAGAACTTAGTTTTTCAATTTGTTTTCAGTTAATTTGTTTATATGAAAATTGTATTATAGGCCGTTGGAGAACCTCCTTTGTTTATTGGCAGTTCTGTTTACTTTGCAATCAAGGAAGCCATAGCAGCTGCACGAGAATCTAACAATTTAAGTAGAAATTTTACTTTTGAATCTCCAGCTACGTCAGCACGCATACGAATTGCTTGTCAAGACGAATTTACGAAACTGGTAAGAAAAGAAATTAACATACATAAACGGTATTTTTTAAGGCTCGTTTACATGGAAATACAAGATATTTAAAATATTTGTGGGAGCAAAACATTATGAAATTCTCTCCGTAGCTAAAAACAAAACCAAAATATGTTACAAATATTTTCCATGTATAGTATTGGTAGGCTACGTAAAATCAAAATATTATTATGAAAGTCTAAAGGCCTCGTTATGCGAACGTTGATGTTAGAAAAACTTAAACGTACCTTCCTTAATGTACGGCCGTTTGTATTGTAACGACACTTTACGCTTTATGCTGGGATAGCTCAGCGGGGTCCAGGGTCGTTTCAATAAAAGAAATAAAAAAAAAACAATAAAAAACAAAGAATTAGTCTTCAGTGTGGTTTCTTTATTTAAATAAACTAATGCAAAATATTCCTTATGTGTTTGGTCACATGCGGCAGTGGCACCACTTACGGCTGACGTTGGAGGGGGGTTGCGGTCTGCTATGGAGGAATTTAAAACCCCTGCCCGGACGCACTCGCTTCCCCACTGGCTCTGGTATCGCGCTGGCGTGGAATTAAAAACTCCTCTGGCGGATGGTGAAGGTATTAATAACACTTTACTCTCCGTCTGCCTCCAATGTTGGCAAACTGTTCTCAGGAGAATTCAAAACTCTCCCTCGAATACCAACCTGACGATAAGGCAAACCAGGCAAAGATGAACCACTCCAGAGTAAAATGTTAGGATTAAGAACTCCTCACTACCCCTTATTGGTACTTTGCCATGACTATGGGCACTCAAAAAAACTATATGCTTTGAATTAGAATTAAAAACTCTTCTTCAAGGCACTTCTTACCTGCAGGCCGTCCACCTGTCAAACTGCCCCGAATATGCTGATGCTCGTGCTTTTATACTCTACGATGAGCACATACATATACACGCACTAACACCTACGCGCAACCATATGTGCGGCTGTGTTTAGCAAACATTGTCTCATGGTTGATATTTATTCATTGTGTGGTGGTGCCATCTACACTGACCGTTAATTTTAAATAAAATTGTCAAACTTAGAAATAATTTAACCTACATTACATGTAACTTATTATACTAAATTAATTATTAATTCAAAAGTAAATATAACAACGCTTCTTGCGTTAATAATAATTGGAATAATTAAATGAATAACTAAATAAATAGAAATATATGAAAAAAACGGGAACACTACTTCACGTGTGTTGCTCCAAAACGAGGCCACCGACTTTGAGCGTTACAGTATGGTTATAGAACTTTAAAAAACGTACCACATGTCAACAAAAAATAAACAAAACATTGCACAGCATAGTGTTTTTTCTCAAGTGCAATTTAATTTTTCGGTGTTTTTAATTTAAAAAAAGATCATCCATATCCTTTTTTTTTAATTATTAACAAAACAATTTTCAAAATAAAACTATTTATATTTTATAGCCAAATTGAATTTTTTTTGTCAATTATTGTCGGCTGTTCAAAACAGTGCTGAGCATTTCAACATAGTGATGGGCATTTTTAAGTTAGTTTTCGTACTTGCTACAGTCAAAGAAGTACCAATTGGCTTCAAGAAATATAAAGTTGTGTTTAATATATTTACGTTTCTATTGCCATTATTCAAGCTCAATATATTTTATTAAATAGTATTCTTATAACTGTTATGATAAAAATGGCTAAAACTGTAAATTATAATATTCTTTTTGAATCACTAAAAAAGTTCAAAAAAGGGGTTTATGTGCCAGAATATTATCTCTCATATAAGAGTTCCAGCACTGGTCTACGAATCTCCCGTAACAACGGCGTCAAATTCTATTTTATTTTTTATTTTTATTCTATTTTATTTTAAACATGTTGAGACGTTCCGGCAACGTGACAGCTAATTTCAGTAAGCACTTACATTACTAATGTATACTTAAATACTAACGACCGTTCCATAAACGTACGTGGACGTTCGCATAATTGTACCTTAAGGGCCGGGGCACATACTAGTATAATCCGTCGTACGTTATACGTTGCCTTTTGCAACTGACAACTAAATTGAAATACTTGCATTCCTATGAGCTTTGTTACATTCCGTACTTTTCCGTCAACGCAAACTATTAAAGTTGAGCAACTTTTAACTTAGACCGTGACAGATAAAACTTTTGCTTCGCTTTGCGTTGCAAATTCGCTTTGACATCTAAGATAAAATATATATACTTATATGAAACATGTCACATAAAGCACTTTCAACGCAACGTAAAGTGAAAAGTTCGGCAACTCTCATTTTTTACGCGTTGAAGTTTATTCTAATAGCTCCAAAGCTAAGAAAACAATTAGAACCAATTTCAGTAGTTCGTTCAATAATATTTATAATTTCTATTATCATAAGAAATGATGAAATATAAAAATTAACAACAATTTTTTTAAGATAAATAAACAAATCGTTAGAGTTGCTAAAAGTTTCTATATTTGCTTTGCGTTTTTTTGTTAAAGTTTTAGACATCGCGCAAAGCGACAAAGTTTGATCTGACACGTGAGAACTTTGATAGCTATCTGGTAATATTTTTTGTATATTTTGATTTAGTTTTTCGTTCAAAAATAAAATAAATTAAAAAAAAATGTGTTAGATTGTTTTGTGTTGTGTCTGAAAAATAAATCAATCTACTTATCAATTTACTGATTGATTAATAAAATTAAAGTAAAATGCAGTTTCGGCCAAATTCATACTTCGTATACGTTGATGTCAGTTGAAAAAGGGGACGAACAAAGTATGATGAATTCTATGTGCCCCATTATTAATAAAATTACTTATGGTTACAATTCTACAATATTTACAAAAACAACGTGCAATATTCTTGAACTGCATTTGTTTGAGTTTGTAAATGTTGTGCCGCATTCAATAAATATTCGCAGTGCTCCCAATGCAAATTTAAAAATACACCTCTGATGTGATGAAGAAAATGAAAATTTACCGACCGGTCGTCAATTATTGCATTTGGATTTCTGTCCTAGATCTTAAAATTTGTGTTACCATGTAAATTACCTTTAAAGTTATCCAAGCTTAAATAATAAAGCAGCGAAATATTATTTTTAATTAGTCCTTTACTTTACTGGCTATTTAATATGAATCATAAAATATATGCAACTTTTTTCTCCTTCCTATACGAGGGCTGATCAAAAAATAACCGTTACTTTCAATTTTTTTTTTAGTATTTATTTATTCATCAATAGCTATCTTGTCCCCTTTAAAGTAATCCCTCTCAGATGTAATACATATATGCCAGCGTTTTCTCCAGCACTCGAAACACTTCTTCCAACAGCTCCTGTTTCGAATTTTCTTCAATCTCTTTATTCGTAGCGTTCCTTTTTTCGCTGTCTTCAGTTTTGGGAAGAGGAATAAGTCAGGGGCGGCCAAGTCCGGTGAATACGGTGACGCATGATAACGGTTTTGTTTTTTGCAAAATTGTTTTTTCCACAATTCTGTGCGTTTTGACTTCAAGATAGTATTCCTTATTGACCGTACGACCTTGTGGCAAGAATTCATGATGCGCCATGCAATTGCAATCGAAGAAAATAGTGAGCAAAACCTTTACGTTTGACCGACCTTGATGTGCTTTTTTCGGTCTTTCCATTGGCATGATTGGGCTTTGGTTTCAATGTCATAGCCATAAGACCATGATTCGTCACCAGTTATAACCTTTTTGAGGAAATCTGGATCATCGTTGACAGCTCCTGAACGATATCCATGCGACTTTGTTTTTGCTCAAAATTTTGTAAATGTAGTAAAAAATCGAAGAGCACACCAAAACACAACTAACCTTTTTATTTGTCAAAAACAAACTGACAATCCGAATTAGCTGATATTGCTATCAGCTAACAGATATGTATATCAACATAACAGAAAAAAATACGAAAGTCGAACATACATACGAGTAACTCACGAAATTTGAAAATGATGGTTATTTTCAGATCAGATCATGTTATATACATTTCATAGGTTCTAACCTAATTAGTACTTGGAAACCTTTTAAAAATATTTTCTAACATTTAACTCTATATTCTAGTATTTTAAAGAAAATAAGGAGAAGAAAATGTTTTTATAATATTTTTCTTACTCTACAATAACACATTCGTTGACGGCCCATTTAGCCAACCGTAAATGTAAAAATGTAAGTGTATGTAGTTGGAACAGCTCATTCCCGGTGGCAAACTTTTTTAGTCCTTCATTTATATGATCATCTGTAAGGCCTTCTTACACATTTTTTTTTGATCCAATACTCATTCTCGCTTGCCTTCTCAGGAAGGCCTTATAAAAGATATCTACATACGTATAAAGATACTACATTCTTGTAGGCGTACTACATAGTACAAACGTACGTTTGTGGCAACAAAAATTGATGAACCGTTTAAATAAAAATTCCAAAGAAAAACGGCAAACTCGAAAACACGAAAATGTAGAAAGAGAAAAATAAAAAAATAACTTAAAATAGTTTTGCTTAAAACGCGTTGGAGGTCGGTCGCATTATGGATATTTGTGACATTTTTATGTAAAAAATTAAAAAAAGTGATTAAAAGGTCGCTAAGGCAAAAAAGAAAATATTCTAACGAAAGTATACTACCAAAGGCACAAATTAAATAGAAATGAGGCCTGTTGAAGAACGCCTTCTATCAGGCCTTCTGAGGAAGGGAACGGGGAAGCCTGGGCTGGCTAGAACAACGTGTAGAACAACGTGTATAAAAAATATATGAGTATGGAATGCAGTAGCAAGGTCTTGTGTCTGCCAAATAAGGCCTTCTAGCAGGCCTGGGGGCTAATTCTGTCATTCGCTTACGAGCGATACTCGAATGTGCGAGTTTTTACACTTTTGGTATTATGTCATTGGATATCGAGTAAAAGATTTCGAAATTTCAAATGATGGCATTCGATAGCAAGTAACCATTCGAATGCAACCGTGCTACTTTTTACTCGTAAGCAAAAGTATTATCGAAAACCAGCCAAACAGAAAAACACAAAAGAAATGTAAATTAAAAAAGTAAGTAAGTAAAATTAAATTGAAAATTTTTGGTTCTTAAGGCTTTTTTCAATTCATAAAAATATGTATATAAAGATGAGTATTGCTAAGAACACAAAAACTTATATTTGGAGTCACAAGTTATTATATTCAAGAATTTTTTTTTAGAAATGCATATGTACATATGCTTATACATAGTTAAATGGTTGTTTTTTACATACATATTTATTGAATTGTTATTTCTATTTGCTTACTTTTTAATGTACAAACACGCATACATGACTGATTTTAATGAATTGCTGTGTGTTTATTTATTTTTTAATGTACAACATGTATACAAAGTATGCAAATACATACAATTTTCGGCAGTGTTATAAAACACGTTTTGTCAGTATTTTGCAACACTGAAGTGACACGAATGACAGAATTAGCCCTTTGTTTACTCCTACTTTCCGCCACTGGGTTCTTTTTATTATACGAGTAACCATGAAAATGTAATGAATTGTAACATTAATACGTTACGGTTACATTTCATTACAGTCAGTTAAGCATTTTCATTCTTTTTTGTATAAAAAAAGATCAGCTATTCCAACTACGTTTCTACATTTACGGTCGGCTAAATGGGCCTTTACGATTTCTACCATCGGCTACATGGGCCTTCAACCTGTAGAAAATAGAATTTCGTTACGTGACAGATGTTGCCATTGACGGTAAATAATTATAATTAAATTTTGTGAATAATACGAAAAATAATTTCTGCAAACAAGAATACCATGTTTATTCAAATAATCAAATCAGCAGCAATTTTTACAATTTTTAAAAATCAACTTAAGCTGTTATGATAAAATGCCACAGATATGTATGTTATATTGAAATATACTTGTGGCCTTATTCATAAAAAATATTTTATGTTTATTAAATTTCCCATAGAAATTTGTCAAATAGCTGTTTAATAAACATACAATATTTTTTATGAATACGGCCGTTGTTATTTTAAGGTTTGGTAAAAGTTCATTTATACTTAGATGATTCTCGGCTTGTTGGTTATTTTATTACCTGCGCGAAAGCTTATATCGATAATGTTACAGTTTTTAATTTAACTTTAACAATATAGCTATTAATTGAATCAAGGGTTAATGATCGCGGCAATTATTGTTATAATTATAAATAAAAATATTTCTTGGCTTTAACCAGGATTGAACTCGAGCTAGACGAATGATACCAACCCATCATCATATAATATTAGAAATATTAATTGAATTTGTAATCAAAACTCATAACTAAAAAACAGAAAAAAAACTCAATAACAGTCTTAAAATTTAAACTCTTTTTTACATTCTTGAGGTTCACGCACACAAAAGAGACGGAGATATTTTGCGCTTACTTTCTAATACACAAAGTAGTGCCAGTTAAGCAATATTTTGGAATATGAAGTATTAAAATACATATATAATATTAATGATAGATTTTTCTACCTTTATAAATGTTAAATAAAAATGTCAAGAATTTTTCCAGCTTTAGGTAGGAGCTTTTTAATTTTTATTTTAAAATTTCCAGTGTTTCGCTGCCATAAAACTGTTTGTATATAAGGTTTCGAATTCCTACACATACGTATTTTTACTATTAACATTTGGATCAGAAGGAATACTAACATTTTTACAGCTAGAGTATTCCGTTCCGCAACATTATGTATAAATAAATGAGTTCGCCGTTACTAGTGGCATTCTATTTCTTATTTTTGATTTGAAAAGGCTCATCATAATTAAAAATCGTTCATTTCCACATTGAAAAAGGAAAACTTTATAAGATAATGACATTGAACTATGTAGCTTAATCTAAATTATTCAGCTTTATTTCTATGTGGGTGGGTTCGGTCCCTGCTGAAACAAACGTTGTCTTCGGTATCACTACATACTATACCTTTCGGTAGGGTTTATTCTAGATTCCCTATTTTTTAGTTTTTTTGTCTCAATATGGTATTATGTGCTGCAAGATGAAACCATGATCACATAACAACAAACCACTCGGATATGATCATGAAGCATTATCCGAGAGAGAAAAAAGAAACCACTTATATACCCCGTTGAACGCTACGTCAGGTGTTGGCAACGATTTGGTTTCTATACCCTACCCTACCAAAGGCCCTGATGACCATTATATTGTTAAGTACCCTCTAAAAGACACACCTTACATCACCAACCTCGGAAAGAAAATTTCTTAGAACTACTTCATTCTGTTGAACATTGTTCTAACCAATTTATTATACAATTCATTGATAATAATTGTAAAATAAAAAAATTACTTAGGAATTAACAGCTGTAAAGCTTTCAAACAAGCTCAATTTCGGTTTCATATGATAATTAATATGTAAATATATATGTAAGTAGTATAGGAAACTTCGGCCAAAAAAATTTTTTTATATCGCCTTTTAATAGCGTAAATATGTTGTATTGTTGCATTAAATCCCAGTAAAATATTGTTAATTTATTATTATTTAAATGTAAATAAAATATTATAAAGAGTGTCTTTCTTATTTTTCCCAGCTGTCTATATGTCGACAGATATTCTCTTTTGAAAGATATTCTTAAACATTAAACTTTATATCCCAACAATCTGAATAAATTATTGAGAATTTAAAAACAAACAAGTAAGAGTGTAGTATATTGGGCTGTACCGAATCTAAAATACCCTTCACGATAGTCACGTATATGTATATATTACGAATTTGAACTAAATATGCTCGGATATATATGGATCGATATAGGAGAAAAAATATTTTTGGCTTGTATTCACCATTCCAAAAAAGAAATCTTTCATGAACATTTTCGTGGAAAAGTTTGTTTAAGCTATATATCGGTTATATATGAACCGATATCGGAATTTTCTATTTTCTTTCATAACAAGAATTGCTTTTCAGCAAAAAAAAAAAAATATTGATGGAAAAATCGGTTCAATCTATATTATGGGTATATATGGACCGATATCGGAAATTTTAATTTTCCATATTTATATAACCTTATTTTATTACCTATTTTATTACCAGAACTGCTTTTAAGAAAAATAAGATGTTTAAGTTCGCTTACGCGTATTTTCGTGAAAAAAACCGATTTAGGCTCTATCTCGGGTATATATTGACCGATATCGGAAATTTTCATTTTCCATATTTATATAACCTTATTTTATTACCAGAACTGCTTTTAAGCAAAATAAGTTGTTTAAGTTCGTTTACGCGACCTTTGCATGAAAACACCGGTTTAGGCTATTTCTCGGGTATATGTATATGGACCGATATCTGGAAATTTTTTTTTCCCTTTAAGTCGCCTTGCTCAATAATTGTGTGAAGTTTAAAGCAAAACAAACAACTTTTTTTTCCAAAAAAATTTTTTTTTTTCGGAATTTTGGATATATTTCAGCTATATGTGAACCGATATTACTGAATTTCAATAGGAAACCCATGAATCGATGGGGTAAAAGAATGGCGAAAGAAAAGTTTCTAAGTCTAATGGTTTTCTCAGAAACGGTATTTCAACAGCGGACAGACCGACATCGCTTAATCGACTTTTCCATTAATTCTGATTCAGAATATATATACTTTATAGGGCCGCAAATGAAAATTGCAGAAATTACAAACGGAATCACAAACTTATATATACCCTTTACATTTTTGTGAAGGGTATAAAAACAGCATTTCCTTTTTTAAATAAAATATTTAAAAATTAAAACAAATCTGTTTATTTTTCAAAAATACGTAGTTTTTAGGAGCTCCAGCGTGAGCTTAAGATGTAACTTTTTAACTTTTTTTGACATTTTTTATTTGTTTTGTGTAATACAAAATATTCGAATAATCATATTCTAATATTTTGAAATCTTATTGTTTCTCGTCATCAGTAACCCTGCCTATTATATATGTATACATTGTATATAAAAAATTGCTGTGATAAAAATTTTCAATATCAACTCAAATGAAATTTTAAAAAAGAAACGACAAAAATTGTGAGCACAAAAGTTGTACAATGTAAATTGAGACTTTACGAAAAATAAAAATAATCTTAAAACAAAACACAATTTTATTCCCTGTTTTAAATTTTTCTTTATCAAAAATTTTGGTTTTTTTAATTACAGATTGATGTACCCTCTGCTGAAACATTTGTACCATGGAATGTTGTACCTTAAAAATTTTATTGAAATTAGTTGAAACTTATTTAAAAAAAAAAAATTAAATACATTTACAAATATAAAACTTTAAAAAAATTTTAAATGAAATATATGCAATATGTACATACATACATATATATACATATGTACATAAAACACATACACATAAGTATCTGTATTTTATATATGGTTTTATAAAAAATAAACATTTATATATTAATGACTTAATTATTATTAAGGAAGTTGGCTTGCGGTAAATTATCGTTATTTGGATTATTTATCTCATTTGCATTATCGTCACCAGGTAATCTTTCATATGGCTGATTGTTGCTGCAAAGGAAAGGAAATGACTTAGTAATGCTCAGCGACGATAAGTGAATAATAATTAATTGACAGAGAAAACGACAATAAAAGTATTTGTACCGATTATTTTTACATAGAACTTGTTTAAGAGGGAAGAAGGGGATAAAGTTATCGTTACAACATTTTACATAATATATAGTTACGAATATACAGGCCATAGTGTTCACGGGTACACATAGATTTATTATAACTAGTGGGAATCACCGGTCGACGCAATCGACTGCATTCTTTTTTTTACCGCTCAAATAACGCAATTTCATATAAAATCTAATGTTGAAACCAATAGAACTGTGAAAACCCACAAAATGTTCTTTACTCATATTTGGCCACACTGTTTTTCTTTTACTTGTATTTAGACAAACACATACACATATTTTGTTTGTTAGTAACTTCCCTGAAGGAAGTATGGGGTTAAATGTATCAATGTCAACATTTAAGGTGCCTTTTTGGCGATTTTTGGGGGAAATGTATTCATGTCAAAATTTTTGTCAACATTTAAGGTGCCTTTTTGGTGACACTATCAAAAATTTTTTTCCTGTGTTTTAATTTTGATTAATAGAGAATATTTTTTGTTAATAATTTACCTCATTCTTAAAATTTATTTATGGCTTCTTAAAATTATTTATGGTTTTAGTAAAAAATAATAAAAAAATAATAATAAAAAGTTTTATAGAAAAGTAAGTAAAAAGTGCAATTCTAGTTCAATATTTTATAATTTTAGGCAATCACTACAGTTTTGCTATTGACATTTTCTATAGGTGATGACAGCGTCCATAGAGAATCAATACAGTTTCACTACGACATTTCCCACAGTGCGGTGATGTCGTCCATAGTAAGTCAGTACAATCTAAATATTGACATTTTCTCTATATGATCCCACAAGAACTACCCAGTCAGTATTCACGCAGTCTACTGGTAGATTTCATAGGACAAGCCTGTGTTAAATGTCAATAGTAGTTAGCATTAGTAAGGGTACAATCAGGGCTGGGCAAAATACTCACTTTAAGTATTTCAAATACAAGATACAAAATACTTTCAAGTTGAGTATTTTAAATACAAAATACAAAATACTTTCCAGCTGTGTATTTTAAATACAAAATACAACTAAAAACTACAAATACTTTTCTGTCTTTCGATCTCATAAGAATACCTCTCTGGTTTTAGATAAATATTTTATTTTATATACGCACTTAAACTAAGTTGTATATTGTCACATACAACTTAAAAGGGCGTAACTGGCAAAGTATTGAAAGCCGATTAAAAATTGTGGATAGTTGTATTTTTGATAATAACTAGACTAGGCTAGAATTTTAATTGTCAGTTTTGCTCTTTTTCTTTTTAGGCGACAATATACATATATGTTCATACTTACAACTGCATATATACTTATTATGTATTCAAATACTAGAAATAAAGCTGTGTAATATTATATAAAATGTGTTATATTTTTTTATTATATATATTTAACATTCTATGCATTTTACATATGTATATACACGTGTGACATACGTGTGTATATTCATACGATTGTTCTAAACTCGCCAACTGGGAAATTAATAATATTTAGGCTTTAATAGATAGCAAATGAAAGATTCATTCGGCAAAACAAGTATTTCCTTTAATAAAACAAGATAATTTAATAAGTCATCCGACAAACAACCTCTTGTTGGGGAGTGAATAAAATCTGCCGAGGAAAAACATATTTCTACAGGTTCTGCGGAACCTGCTGCCAAATTCTATAAATGCATAAAAACAATAAAATTCTCATCATCTTTACTGCAATTACTACTTCTTCTATTGCATCCATGTTCGGTTTCACGTATTTTGTAATCTTTCTCTAAGGTATCTATTGCAAGGTTTTGAATTCGTTGCCTCTCTTTTAATGCGATGATTTCTGGTGACCAGTGTATTTTGAAACTAGGGTGGACACCAATATGGCTCTATTTGCTTCAGGTGTCGTTATATGTCCTTTCTAAGCTCTCCATTAGGTTTGTTAAAATACAACTGAAATACCTCAAATTATTATAGTTATGTATTTGCAATCGATATAATCTGGTTCTCACAGACATTAAGATAGGCAAAAGTTTTCATAATAAAAATTATTTCCCTGTATATAATACAAAGCGTATGGAAAAGGCTGGTGGCGAATATGTGAAAATTCCTATTGATATCACCTGATTAGTGTAAAATGTATCTGCTCTGGACAAGACAATTGAAAGCTGAATTAGGGTATTGCAAAATAATAAATATTTTAGTGGTGGCAGTTTCTAGCAATTTTAGCTTTTGTGTGAAAAAACTTATTTTGAACTTATAATAAATAAATGTATTTTTAAGCCATATGTATTTGAAATACAAGATACAAAATACTTTTAAGTTATGTATTTGAAATACAAAATACTAAATACTTTCAGGTTGGGTATTTGAAATACAGATACAAAATACGTATTTGTATTTCAAATACATGTATTTGAAATACTGCCCAGCCCTGGGTGCAATTTGTCAGTAGCATGACATCGTCAATACCATGTCGTACATTCAGTTACCTTTAAATTAACTTAAAGCTAACTATTTCTCAAGCAGTGGTGGTTCACACTTGGATTACCTTTATATGGAATTAACTAACTATTTTAACATTGCGATCTTCTTGGAAGTAGTCAATTGTCAAACTCTGCATTACTTTTAATTAACTTAAAGTTAGTTACCAAGCCGTTAACCTAAAATTTAACTTATTGTAGCTATCTATAAACTCACTACTTTCAATTAGCTTTGAGTTGGTTTTTTAAACTGACTATAAGTTATCTACATTTAAGTCAGTAAAAAGTCAGTTGTTTACACGTTGGCTTTAAACTTACTATTTGTAACCTGCTACAAATTTAGCTATCATATTAATTATTCCTAATAAAACAGTTTTTAAAAATACATATTTTAATAGAAAACAAAAATTTATTTATATAAATATTGAATTAATAACTTAAAAAATTCACTTTAAACAATTTAAATAACTTAAAAAAATTCACTTTAAACAATTTATATAAATATTTTGCACATTAGTTGTTTTTAAAAAGAGATAAAAACCAGTATTTTAAATATAATACATTTAACATTTTTAAGTATTTTGATTTTGTGATTTTATGTTTTTATTTTTAATGCACTGAGCATGAATATAACGTTTCTTTATTAGTTTTAAGGCGTTGTGCAACTCAGATTCTACATCCTGAGAGCCCAGTGATCGACAGGCATCTGTTTAAAAGATATGTAAATTTGTTCATATTTTTAAACTTGGTTCATACTTATGTTTTCAAATTAAGACTTACCTGTTAAAGCATCATAAAAAGCAGTAAAGTTTTTTAATAGTTTTTTACCTTAAACTCCATCCAAGTTTAAGTCTATGCACAAATTTGTCGAGGTAATTTCTGTAAGCGTTTTTGGCCAACGGCCTTTCAACATTGATTTCAATGTATTCATCTGTAGAGAGTAAAAATTAATTATATAAATATATATATATATATATATATATATATATATATATATATATATATATATATATATATATATATATATATATATATATATATGTATATATATATATATATATATATATATATATATATATATATATATATATATATATATATATATATATATATATATATATATATATATATATATATATATATATATATATATATATATATATATATATATATATATATATATATATATATGTATATAAACATAAGTACATATGTTTAAAAAGGGGTTACGTTCGGGCTTCAATATTACTCTGTGATAATAGGATAAGTTTCAGTTAAATAGTTAAATTTCATCTGACCATATTGAAGCCAGAAGGTAACACCTTTTTAAACAATAAAGATTTTTAGTAAATGGTCATAAAAAGCAAACATAGGTACATATGTATTTAGGTATTTGATTAGAAAACTTACGTAGTCTTTACGATTGTTTTCGTTGATGGTTTTATTTATTTCACTTAATCCATTTATAGAGTCTAAAGGGAATGTAGAGGCCAATATATTTTGTGTAAGTTCTTGGTACAAAATTCTTTCCGTTAACACTTTGTGTTCAGACAGGGTTTTCATAATGACATCGTTTTGGTTTACCAACCACACACAATAATATTAAATTATTAAACACTTTATACCTTTCGAATAACACAAATCACGTATATTTTTAAATTATTTTACGGAAGCAATATAATTTTAATAAAAAATTTTTAATCGAAAAGATGACATGCGGGTTTATTTATTAATCAAATATCTAAGACGTTAACTAAAGTCGACGGCCATTAAAATTGGATGGCGTCGATGGCCGTTAGTGGACTTAGTCTGAATGATGCCAATATTTAGCGATATTATTAATAATAATTTTATTAAAAGGATACAAAAGGCACTAATAAAAACAATAAATATGTTAGTTGCTATATACATTTAACTTGTAATACTCATAATGAGCCGAAATAAATTAAATCTTTCTATGGATTTGGAGCAGTTTTTTTGCCAATCGGCTTAGCTCTGTCAATACTTCCAAACGTTATTTAAAAAAAATTCTGCAGTGTTTGTATACATTTTAATTAATGTAAATTTTTCATTGCGTAGTAGTTAGTAGAGTTGAGTTCATGAGCTCTTTTGAAAGAGTGCTCTTTTTAGTTCAGCTCTTTTTACTGAAATATGTCTTTCTTTTAGTTCAATAGTTCAGTGCTCCGTAAATAATATTTTCAATGAACAGCTCTGTTCAGGTTTCATGATAATGAAAAGCAAAACAAAATTGGTGTAAACAAATGAAAAGTATTATTATTATAAAAATTAATAAAAGGTGAGATTAGAAATTTTCAGGTGTGATGAAAAATAATTTTATTACAAAAAAAAAAAAAAATACTGATGTCTCGATGTTTTCATATTCAATTATGGTCGCATATCATATCATTTATTTTTATAATACAAAAAACCAAAGTAAAATTGTGTTGTCCAATATTCTGAATAGTTATATATAACATAGATATGTACATTTTACGTCAAATTCTGGCAGCACTGTTGGACTACTTCCGTATACATATCTACCAGAAAGAAAGAATCATAAACGAAAAAGAAAACTTGAAGACAAAAGAAAGAAACATGAACTACGGAACTAAAAGAGCTCGTAGAAATGATCGGCTCAATTAGCTCCCTGAAGTGAATAGTTCAGTGACACTAGTTCGTTCGCGAACTATCCATCTCTAGTAGTTAGCTTTAAGTTAGTCTATACAAGCTAATTTAAAGTTGGTTTTTTTGTAGTTAGCTACTCATTTGACGGCAGGGTAGTTAATCACTATAGTTTTAGTATTAATATTTTCTGCAGGGTTTGAAACGATACATAATTTTTCTAAATCGACGCAGTAGTACTGCTACAGAAGGTATTTTAAAAAACGTGTTTTCCTATTAACTATATACTCGTAGATGTCGCTGGATATTGTTTTATTTCTAAATGCATTTTCATAAAGTTCGAAATAACTTTGGGTGTGTTGTGAATATGTAAAGGAAACGAAGTTAAATTTCTACTTAAGTAACATTTTCTTGCAACATTCAACTTGATTTGATAATGTTTGGTCTTAATCAAAACATTTAACTCACATATTAGATATTTCAAACGTTAGCATTGTTCACTACTTTTGCTAAGGAAGACCAAATTATGTCCTTTCATTTGCATAAAAGCTCATATAATTTTTTAATGAGTTTACTGCCCTTACCCCAGTTGCAGTAAATGAAAACACAAAAATAGAGTAAAGTGACAGTCCTTAGGCTGAGTGTAATCACCACCAGCGGTGTATGACAGTTGTAAACTTTACCGGCCGCATTCAAAAAAAGTTAAACAGATATTCAAGTTATTTTAAGAGGAAATTTGATAAAACTGTATTCATAAACGACTTTTACGTTAAACTGTTATTTTTAGCTGCTTTTGAGTCAACCATTTTCAAAACATATTGCACCCATTTTTAAGGTGACGCACAGTGGGGCTAAACAAGGGTGATAAATTTGTATCTTTGAAACGTATGATCTGATCAGAAAACAATGTATGAAGGAATCATATACTACGTTTATACGTGCAGCTTATTTGCGAATACAAATATTGTAAATAACAAAAATTGCCGCATAAACGACAAATAAAATTTTTATTTGTGAATAGAAAACTCACGAAAACAATTACTGCTTAAAAACTTATTTGCAATTAAGACATAAAAAGTTGCCACTTTATTGCATAGTTTCAAAGATTTCGTCGATGTATGAAACATGGTAAAAAGTACATGCAGAAACAAATATTCAAAATCTTTCATTTTTATTATTATTTGATTTAATTGAACTGCAAAAAACATTTAATTTTTTGTTTTTTCTGTTATTATTTCAGCAACGAAAATACTGTTTACACTAACAGTGCTACCAATTATTTACCTTTTCATCATATGCCATACTAAAAAAATAAAACTTTTCCATGTACAAATTGGTGCATAAATAGTGAGTTAGTTATTTGGGAATAGTTCTTATTTGCGAATAGGCTGCGTATAAACGTAATAATAGAGGGGGAAATAAACTTTAAGAGTAATGATATTTGAACGACCATGTTATATCACATGGTGACCTATAGGGTGTCAAAGTTGACTACCTCAGGTATGAAAAAGCTTGTCTGCCTCATAACTTTTGTAAATATTATCTGATTTAAATAAGTTTAAACTTGTTGGAAAGCTTATAACTTTTATTTTATAGTTTGAAAGATATCTGGCTTTTAATTTTGAAATTTTCGTTTTCGGCCTTGATTTCGTTTCTTATTTCGTACATATCTACGGTATGGTCATAACGAAAATTTCAGAAAGCTTATTATATATGTAATTTTCAAGATATTCCTTAACAATACATAAAAGAAATTTTTTAATTAACTCAAGTCATGTGCACGTTTTTTTTTTCTTCATTTATTTATTTATTGAATCATCACATAGTAAACTAACAATAAGTATTCAAATCTTAATACTAAATACATAAAATTAATTAAGTCCAGCCAATGCTAGAAAAAAATGTTTTATTTTGCACGGTCAATATCGGTAAAATCACCTATTTAACGTTCTGATGGTGGCAAGGGTATCCCTCGTTCTCAACCGAGAGTAGCCTTCAATTTTTTCAACGCCTTTGAATTTTTTCAACGTTAGATGTTGAGGCGGTGCCCCATAATTGAATTCCATAGCACCATAGAATTGCGGTGTAAAATAAAAGTTTGCAATCAGTTTGTTTACGCAATGTGAATGTAACGTGAGTATACTTTTGTTCATTAACTTTAATTTTCCAAAGTTTTAACCATTTCTCTAATATTGAAATATACTCCTACAAATTTCACGAAGCTAATTAAAGCCTTTCATGGACGCTGCAGAATCATCTGCAAAAGTTGAAGTGTGGATTCCGGATCTCGTTGGCATGTCTGAGGCGTAAATCAAATATAAAGTAGGTCCTAGAATGCTACCTTGGCGAACTCCTGCCTCGATTGGTTGTAAGGGGCTTATAAAGTCGCCTTCTCTGATAACGAACTTCCGGCCGCATAAGTAGCTTTCCAGAAACTTGTGAGTGTTTTCAGGCAAGTTTAACTTTTTTTTGCATCAAGCCGTCGTGCCACACCTTATCAAAAGCTTGGGAAATGTCAATGAATTAAGCTGAACAATACTTTTTGTCTTCAAAAGTCTGTCTTATGACGTTGACTAGACTGTGCGTTTGTTGTATGGTGCTATGTTTAGCCCGAAAGCCAAACTAATGATTAGTTGTCCCCCAGCTAAAGATTTGATTATTATTTTTCTTGTCTTCTTCAATCAAAAATTATTGATCACAGCAAATTTGTGTTGTAAAAAATCCTTCTTAAGAATAAACTTATGAAAAGAAAAAACTTGAACTATAACCCGTTGTACATATGTATGTACAAACCAAAAATTTAATTTAAAAAATTATAAAGTTCAACAAAAATTCAATAAATTAATATTTACATCTCTGGGTACGGAGAATATTAAAATACAAATATATGTATGTTAATAAATAAAAATAAATACCGCTAGTTCTGAGACAGCAAACGCTGTACAAACAATGTGGGCAATTAACAAAATGCATATGTGATTCAATATGAGATGAATATAGATAGAAAATAATTAAATGCTTGGTGGCTGAGTGGTTAAAGCAGCCGATCACTATACGTCATGACCCGAGTTTAAATCCCAGTGGGTGCTGATCAGTAGTGTAGCTACTACGAAACAGCTAGTTGTCCCCCAGCTTAAAGATTTGATTATTATTTTTCTTGTCTTCTTCAATCAAAAATTATTGATTGAAAAAATCCTTCTTAAGAAAAAACTTAAGAAAGGAAAAAACTTGAACTATAACCCGATGTACAAATGTACAAACCAGAAATTTAATACTTTTTGTCTTCAAAAGTCTGCCTTATGACGTTGACTAGTCTGTGCGTTTGTTCTATGGTGCTATGTTTAGCCCGAGAGCCAAATTGAGAGTTACATTGACGCTGCGAAAAAAAACATGTTCTCCTATCCAAATCAACAACCAGCCTATTCCGCAGCATAATGAAGTCAACTACCTTGGTATTCACCTCGACCGTACGACGTTGAAGTCTCACATTGAAGCGAAAGTCACACCTACCTATACATTTAATTTCTCCTGACGATGATAACAAATTGTTATCGAAATATTGAGAAATAAAAGATTTTAAATTGTAAATTTTTTATAAAAAACAAAGATCTGAAGCTGCAAAAATTAAATTTATGTAATTATTTAGATTTCTTCAATAAACCCCCTTATTTGATTTGCAAAATGCTGTAAATTCATGCAGAATATAAAAGTTGTCATGTTAACCTATCGATTGATATATAATACATTTATATTTTTGATATAACATACTGAACCAAACGACTACAAAACGCATTCTCGGATGAAATATAGCAAACATGCATTATTTTCTACAGTATTTACTGTACCTATAATTTTAAAAATGAATGTGTTTATTCGTCTTAAGAGATGAATGCATGGTCAAAAGTAGCAGGTAGTTTTTTCAGAACATGTCAGCAGCAAATTGAAAGCCAGGATGAGGAGCATTTTCATCTAGCAACAATAATGAGTACATCTTAACAAAAGGTGCTCCTCTCTCTACTTAAACCCAAACTGGAAAAACATTAATTTAGACAGCATGAAGGTATAGGATGCACAGCATGGACGGAGCAAAAAACACCTTATGTCCACGATGGTATTATCAGTAATTTTTTGCGGCACTGTGACTAACTGTGTCGACCTATGCCTTCCCATAGGAAGTTGTCGCGTGGCTAACAACGAAATACCTCAAAAAACTGTAAACTAATACAGTTATTTGAGGTAGACAGTTAACCAATGAGAGTGAGACGCAAAACTCTCGAAGGCCAAACCACAAGGACAAGCCGGATCGCACTTAAAAAATAATTACGATGATGTACTTAAAAATTTTTACTGCAAAAATTTCTTGCAACCAAAACAGAAACATTTTTAGAAAAGTAAAGAATAATATTGAATTAAATGATTATTGCTTTTAAAAATTAATTGGCAAACTACTTAGAAGGTAGTAAAACAGTTGTGCGCTTATAGCAATCAGTCAGAATCATTTCATTCATTCATTTTAAAAAAGTAGTTAAAAATTGTGACGCAGCACATAGGGGTATATTTCAAATCCGGCTACCCAAAATTTTTTTATTAAGATAAACAATTTATTGTTAGTCGCAATAATCAAAAACAACACTATCGAATATTTTGTTTACTTATAAATAAAGTTTAATATGATATTTCCAAATCACAAGCAAGTGACTTGTCAAGAAATTTGATATGAAAAGCACTTAAATTTTGTGTGAATTCTATGCAAACATTAAAGACTAGTCTGTCTGTATTGTCCAAATATTAAACAAGCTTCTATTAAAAAAAATTAATTTGTGTTTATAAGTTATTATTATGTTTCCGTTCTTATAGACAAGAGAGTTTGAAAAATGTTATTTGATCACAAAATTAACGATCACAATTACGATAATCGACGTATACACAGTAAAAGGTGGTCAAGCTTTGACTGGTTACTACAGCATTGCTGATTACGGTGAGGTGACTAAAATGTGTTTAACAAACTTAACTTTCGGCTAGTCAGATCTTCAATTACCCCTGCGTGCGCTGTTACATACGAGTGCAGTTTTATCCGCTGTTTACTAAAGTTTACGAATTTTT
Organism: Thecocarcelia acutangulata; assembly: GCA_914767995.1. Lineage (NCBI taxonomy): Eukaryota > Metazoa > Arthropoda > Insecta > Diptera > Tachinidae > Thecocarcelia > Thecocarcelia acutangulata. The sequence goes on along the minus strand of OU612094.1, from coordinate 104,290,559 downwards.
ACTATTTTCCTGTTCGAGTACTACTTCTTTGGACAAGATAGTTGTCAGAGAGTAATTTATACAATTTGCTGAAAAATTACTCATTTACTGCATTTTACTGTAAAGTAAACGAATAAATCTATTTATTCATCTACTGAATCTACAAAAAGGTAACTAACAACAAGTATTTTTTGTAAACTCAATTCAAACAATGATTGGAATTTAATATTTATTAAATTGAACAGAACTGAATTAATATACAAGCTTTTAAATCAGACCAATAATGGAAAATACTCGTATTGACAACAACCATTTTGAAATAAAAATTCTCTGATTGCCTTCATTTCAACACGCCCATTCAATCAGATAGCCCCAGGGATTCTCTAAAAGTTTGAAAATGTTTCGCATCTGCTGCTTTTGTAAATACATCTGCCAATTGATCATCAGTTGTTAATGTACTCGATCTTGATTTAATTATTCATAACGCTATCATGAACAAAGTGATGAGTTATATCCATATGTCTTGCACGTTGGCTTTCATAATTAGTAGCCATCGCCATACACCGTCGATTATCTTCGTACAAAATCACAGGCTCATTGTCAGACATTTCATTTAAGTCACACACCAAATAACTCAACGCACCGGTTCACACAGAATTAGATACGATGCTAAAATTACGTGAAATGCACTTCAAATTAGTTTATTATTATAATAATTAATGGTAAGTCAATGGAGTACACAATGCGGACTAAGAACAAATCCAGCGAAAACGGAGATCGTACTTTTTAGTAAAAAGTATAAAATCCCACACTTCACTCCTCAAAAAATGGATGGCACCACGCTCATCCTATCGGATAAAGCGAAATACTTAGGCGTCATTTTAGACAGCAAACTATCATGGAAAGAGAACATAAAGGCTAGGCAACTAAGGCTACAACAGCCATCTATCTATGTAAAAAAGCAATAAGCACAACATGGGCCATACAACCAAAAGGATTGGTATGGCTTTATGAAATGGTTATAAAACCAATAATTTTCTATGGAGTATCAGTAGGGTGGAAATCACTGGACCCCGCAATCAACAGACTTCAAATTGAAAAAGTCAGTTGAACCATGGCAATACTGACCGCAGGGGTCATGAGAACAACACCAACCAAAGCACTTTTGAGCTGGATGCCATGCGACTTAGAAGCCAGGCAGATATCACTAAAAGCCGCGATCAGGCTGAACGCAACAGGAGCGTGGACCCACAGACCTTCGGGACATGCTAATATATTGGAGATTGGAGGAGGCCTAGTCCCCGATCTAATTGACTACTGCATCCCGTAACCATTCCTCACAAGGAGCTTCGGCTACCAAATTGAGGAATCTCCCCTAGAATCTGGATACTTCTATGTATACACGGATGGGTCCAGAAGGGGAGAAAGGGTTGGGGGTAGCGTTTACATGAGGAATTTAACACTAAAATATCCTTCAGACTATCAGACGGATGTAGTGTACTTCACGCTGAAATATCGGCTATAAATAAAGCGGCCAGATGGCTGACGTATCACAAGATATTCGGAAAGGATATCATTATAGTAACGGACAGCAAGGCCGCCATCAATTCCCTGATTGGAATATACACCAATTCCAGTCTAGTCCAGGAATGCTTTTAATAAGATGGCGAGACATTCTAACATAACCCTAAAATGGGTAGGTGGGTCTAACAACGGCAATAACATCGCTGACGAATTAGCCAAAAAAGAGACAGCCCTAGAGGATAGGGATATAGGCCCCTTCTGCGGACAACCTATATCAGCGTGTTGGAAAAAAATAAAACTCCACACGCTGGAACACGCTCAAGAAAAGTGGCTTACAGAGCCCACGTGCCTTATATCAAGGAACCTGTGGCCGCACATCAACTCTAAGTGAACGGGGGGGCTATTAAAACTTCCTAGATCTCTCCTAAGAATGACGGTAGCAGTCATCACTGGACATTGCCCGTTTGGGAACCATGCCAGGAGACTCGGCCTACCCTATAACGACTTCTGTAGAAGTTGCCAAGATGAGGAGGAGGAGGAGGAGGAGACTATCCTTCATCTCCTCGGTACATGTCTGGCTTTGGAGCAACATCGTCTAAGATGCTTAGGCGAGAGGAGCTTCAATAGTCTATCATGTCTGGCCTTGGTCAAACAGACTGCTATAGCTTCTTTCATAAGAAGTAGCGGACATTAAGTAGTTTCCCAACTTTGCTTTCCCTCTTCTGCACTCCTTCTATATCCCTACAACTTTTATTTTTCCTTCTATCATACCCTAACTTTTCAGGCAATCACAAAGGGAACGACCTTCAGGACCCAAGTGAGCTGCAGTATCCGGGTACTCTTTGGAGAACCCAGCGGCCTGCCTACCTAACCTAGTTAATTATCCACCTTATAGTCCAGATTTAGCTCCTAGTAATTTTTTCCATTTCCAAACTTGAAAATATGACTCGCAAGAAAAAGATTAATCTCAAACGAAAAAGTGATTACTGAAACTCGCGCGTGTTTTGAGGGCTTCCCAAATTTGTATTATTCAGCTGGTATAAAAAAGTTGGGGTGTCGTCTTATTATGCGTATTGAGCTAAAGGGAGACTATATTGAGAAATAAATGGTTAAAAAAAAAAGGTTTTCGCTACTATATCTGTGAGATGAGGATGCCATTGTCAAAAGTATTTTCTAACAAAGTACTGATCCTTATAGCGGGTAGCGAATTTTAAAAGCGTCTACGATAGATTTTTTATAGATTAAGGAAAACTATTTTATACCAATCAAAAATTATATATAGCTTATTTTTATATTTCCTAACTGTCTATATTCATGTCGACATTTTATACGAGCTACGTTAATCATCACCAATCCATTAAGAAGGCGTTTTTAAATTCGCCGACGATGATAGGTTAAATTAATAAACAATAAGGTAAATATATAAACCATAAAAGTGAAAATTTAACCAAATTACACAATATATTAATAATATTTAAATATATTAATAAGTCTTAACCGACACAATATAACAGAAAAAAGAGTGTTAAATTTAACCGAAGAAAATTTGGCGGTTGACACACTATTTAAGAAATAAAACAAATATTAATCAACATTTATATTTTTGTAATATTTTCTAAAATGTAATGAACGTTTTTCTTACACGTCTTTTTTTTTTTTTTTTGTTGCCAACTAACGGCGTTTGTGGTCTTGCTCTCCACTATGTGTGTCAAAAAGGGACATTAACACATATTCCTCTTGGGTGAAGTTTGAAGACCTGTGCATAAAAATCAATTTGATAAGCAGTAGACTCACACAATGAGCTCTTTCTTACCTTTGGAGACATTGTAACTAGATTCCTTCAGATCAGAGTAAAATATATCGCCATCTGAGAACATACTGAAAACAGAAAATTACATAACCTATACTAGGAACACAGCTGCGACGAACGACGAATTTTGGGTAGCGAATATTCGTTGCCAAAAATAACACACATTGGTGTATATGAAAATGCACACAATCGTGGTGTTGGTCGAAGTTCGTCATACTCAGCGAAAGTTGAAATAGATTTATTTCTAATTGTTTCGTCAGCGAACGAAACCTTACCAGGATTCAGTATTTGCCACGAAATAATACTTTTTACATTTATATTAATCCATGTAATAAAAATTGTATTAAGATGTTCTCAAAATATAAAATACCTCAGATAATTTGTTCAAAAATCCCTCTTTCGGATTGTATTTATATAGGTTTACGTTTAATTTGATCCCCTTAGTATTTATATTAATTTTTTCTTTGCCCGGAATGTAAACAATGTTATCTACACAAAAGTTCGTTGATATTGTGCTTTACACGACGAATTTATACAACAAATATTTCTGGCGAATTCGTCGCGATGAGCGAAATTCGTCGATCGCTGCAGTTGTGTTTCTAGCATTATTCTGCAAGCGGGAAGGCGAATTCAGTACTATTTATTTTGTTATTGTAAAACATATCGAGAATGTCAAAATCTAAATTCTCCTAAGATTGTACAGCAGCAAAAAATTTTACATAAACGTTAAATTTATAATTGTTTGTAATTGAAATTGCACTAAATCATGCAAAAAATCTTCAGATTAAAATGGCGTGAAAAAGTTTGTAAACAAAAGAAAAAAAAAAAAAATTTGAGAGTCTCATTGGAAAAAGCGCGAGAAGCAAATACGTTAAGCACGCCATACACGTTTCAACTCAGTTGGCAACTGAGTCGGTTGTTGTCCAAATCAGCGTGTATGGCTTTGTCAGTTGATTAGTTTGGCAGTTGTCGAGTTGGTTGAAGAAAAATTAAAATGTTTTGATGTTTTCAAATTGACTTGCAGGTCTTTCAATTCGAATGTGCTGTGAGTCTCTTGATCAGATCTCCAAATTTATGTTTGTAGTGTTTTTGCAAAAAGAACGCTATATATTTTTAAATTGTCTATAAAATTATTGAATTTAATAGTTGAATGGAAATCTTTCAATTCAGTTTATGAAGTGTATAGACAATAAGCAATTTAATTGAAAGACTCAATTCACAATTGAATTGAAACGTGTATGGGCCGCTTTATACATGGATGTATCCAACAAACACGAAATCAAACATTTGATATAAAATGATTATATCATTTGATATCAAACATAATTTTCAACCCTTTTTAATGGTTTGATTTTAACATTTAAATAAAAAAATAAGTAAAAACGCATAAAAAATGAAACAAAAAATTCAAATAATAAGAAATAATGAGATTGTCTGATTTGAGCGCGATTTGGAGTCAAGAGGAACCAACTTCTTCGTCCTTTCGAGAATTTCAAGACTTAGAAAAATAATAATAATAAAATTAATAATAATAATAGAAAATTCAAATTAAAGTGTGTTAATGTATTAATTTGACTTACCTCAATTTTTAAATTAAAATAAAGTTTTTCTCAATGCGAATTAATACCAGTGGCTGTGTTCTGTAACTCTCGCCACGAGAAACTTTTCGACTGAAACGTGTGAAATGAAACAAAGTTGAAACAAACAGCTGCTTTTCTCACTAAGCTGTAGCTATAATTTTTCTTGGTGAGTAATAGCTGTCACGCAAGGAAATTACTTGCCATTTTACAGAAAATCTGTCTGTAAAACTTTTGCGAAAAAAATTTCCCGCTTTCAAGTGGCATTACTTCTCGCAAATACAAAGGCTGTGAGATAGTATTTCAAATAACAATAATCATCATTAAATGAATAATAATGCTGAAAAAACACAGTTTAGAATAATCGTTTTTTTTATTTTAACTTTTTATTTAACAATTAAGTTTTTTATTCGCTATTTAAGCTTCTAACATTTATACCAGTAAAAAATTATAAATAGCTTGTTTTCTATGTTTCCCAGCTATCTATCAGTCTACTGATGATTAGGATAGTGCTTATGAAATGTCGACATATAGATAGCTGGGAAACATAGAAAACAAGCTATTTATAATTTTTACTTTTTATTTAACTTTTATACCCTTCACACAACAGTTTTTAAGGGAATACTTATATAAGATTGTAATTTCTACAATTTTAATTTCCGACCCAACAAAGTATATTGTAATACTTTTACAATGTTTTTTTCAGAATTCACAAATTGCAATTGTTTTTTAATGTTAAAAAATTTTGTGCATAAGTATATATGTAAGAATAAGAATTTTATCAGACACTGAATACACCACAATAAAGTGTATTTTTTTGTTGACCAGAGACCGGATACACCACATTAAAGTGTATATTTAAGTACTATTTGAACAAAATCACAGTTGCAGCGCTTGGTACGAGTAGATTTCAGGAGATTTCGTCGAAATCTACTCATAAAGTAGATTTGATTTTGTATGGGAAACCTTCTCAAAATCTACTAGATTTGGCTTGAAATCTCGAATGAGCAGATTTCGCTTTGGTGTAAATAGACAATTAACTAAGTCCCAATTTTCACGCGACAATTCTTATAAAATTTTCTTTTAAACTTGTTTTTATGTTCAGACACAACAATTTTACTTGAGCAACTTTCAAAAGAATTAAAATATCACAACTCCGCGCCAATATTACTTTCACCATGGACAACAAATCAATACATAAAAGAAACACAAATGAAATAAAATGTAAAATTACTGACTTTACGAATGACAGTACAAAACGACTTTTCGAGTACAACGAGTCTGTACTCATTTTTACACTCCCCACTCTTTCCTCACTTATTTGTCCATAAACTCAAGACTTGCGCAACTAAAGTTGCATGGTGAAAATTGGGACTTACAGAAGGATGATGAAAGGCCAATCGGTAGCAGTTCATTAAATAATACAATTAGTTAATTTGTTGTTAACAGACATTTTGTCCAGAATTGTGTGAACGGGTATAAAGCAGTGAGCGTATTAGTAAAAAGTGTAGTTGTATTAAAATATGGAACGAAAAACTTGATCGGTTTACCTCCCAGCATTGTTAGAAATACGATTTCATCTGCCAGATAAATCTTGTTTCTTTATTAAATTAAAGTAAGCGATAACTTACTGGCGTCATAATCGTATCTATTTAACAGAATGTTTTGTACTCGTATTAGAAACCACACTTTCTCATACAGAGTGGCCCAAACTTAAGAGTTTATTAAAACTTTATTTTAGACAAAATTATTAATATTTTTACTACAGTATATTAATGGAGAATATTTTTAATTTAATTAAAAAAAAACTATGTACCTCAAGTGGTGGTAATTTTTGACTTCCCATATTCGTGTTCTTTAAAGTACCCAGAAGTCATTTAAAATCATTCACTAAAGATGTCACGGAAAAGTTCCTCGCTCTTTGTGCTCTGTGTAACAATACTTGCAAATGGTTTCCTACTCCTACGACTGGCTTTAAAAATGTCCATTATACTACATTTACACCAACTCAAAGTCTAGTAGATTTGAATTAAAATCTAACGAAATCTATATCGTTTACACCACCATTTTTTGACATCTAGCAAGATTTAATTTTCACAAAAATAATTTATGTACGCGGATTTGACACAACAATTTTATTAGAGACTGAGTACATCAACATTAAAGTGTATATTTATGCTTCCCAGAGACTGCATACACCACATTAAAGTGTATTTTTTTGCAGCGCAGTATTTTTAAGTACTTTTTGAACAAAATCACGGTTGCATCACTTGGTACTGAGTAGATTTCGTCGAAATCTACTCATAAAGTAGATTTCATTTTGTATGGGAAATATATATATATAGTACTATAGTGGAGTACTCTAAAGTATGTACATATTTTTTTATTAAACAATTTAGATCGTCAGTTTAAAAATTACCATCAGTTTAAAAATTACCAAGATATACAACTAAACACATATAAAACCAAAAGATTTAACATTTTCGTTAAAAATCAAAACATCTAGTGTCAATGAGTAGATACAAAAATTTTGTAAGCATATATTTGAGACCCAACCAGAATCTTTATACTCGAAACGTCTTTATTTTATTTTGTTTATAAAAAAAAAATAAAATTATAAGTACCACTAATAATATTTATTACTCATTTACCTGCTCGGCAGTTATTTTTGAATAATTAAAAATTCATATTAATTTTGCAACAAAGTTAAAACTACATTTATTTAAATAATTCAAACAATTTTTTCATAAATTATTTGAGCATGCGGTACATGGTGATTTTGATTATTGATTGGTGTCATTGTGTTTGTAACAAAACTTTCTTTCGTCTTAATAATACAAGTACAAATTGGTTTTCTAAATACTTTGCAAATTTTTGGGCAATGACAAGGAAGCGCTCGACGTCTGCTTGTGCTAAAGTGTGTAAGTTAAATGTTAATTAATAAATATATGTATAAAAACTACGACTAATTGTTGCCAAAATACCAGCAAGCGCAAGTGCAAAGTTGGTGTAGATATTGTATTTACTTTAAATTAAATATAAAGGAACAGTCACATGAAGTAAATATTTGACAAAGTAAGTGTAAACTCTACTGCTGTGTTTTTGCATATTGTAAAATAAAGTAAACATGACAGTAGTACTTCTGGTTATTTGGTAACCAGGAGCACTAAATTTATACTTCTACTTTACAAAAATAAAAAAAATAAAATTATAAATAGCTTGTTTTCTATGTTTCCCAGCTATCTATATGTCGACATTTCATAGGAGCTACCCTAATCTTCAGTAGACTTTGGAAATTTTTTTTAAAGATATTTTTTAAAGATATTCAAACATTCAACTTTATATCCCAAAAATCTAAATAAATTGTTGAGAATTTAAAAAGAAAAATGCTCTAATAATACCTGTCAAAACACAAAAAACAAGCTTATTCATTTATACACGTCTCTAACTTTTCTTTACACCTTTTAAACAAATGAACAACTGTTGGTTGCTACGATTTGTTTTTTGAAAGTATCGAAAAGTAGATAACAAAAATTTCTAAACTTCTACTTTACTTTATTTCAGGCGCTGTTTTAAGTCCTTTTTACAATTGTGAGTGTGCTTAAGTTGTCAAATATTTGCTCAATGTGACCGTACATTAGATTAACAATCAGACATACATATAGTACCGGCTAGAAGCCAAAAGTGCAAGTGACAAGAAAAAGCGCACATAAATTTTAAGTTTGCTTACAAAAATATTTTTTTTATTTTTAAAAATACATTAAACACAAAAATATAATATAGTATATACAACATATCTAAGTCTAAAAATACAGCTTTCACATAAATAATAATTACAATTTATGACTTAAACTTAAAAAAAGGTGAGTGCTTGATTTCATTCAAACCTAAAACTAAAATTTACATACATACATATTTTCTCTATATATTGTATAACATTAAAACTAAAGTTGTTCTTTTTGCGTTATATTTGTTATAAAGACAGTAGAAGATACAGAAGAAGAGGGTGATACTACAGATTCCACGGTTTCATTGGATTTGGAAAAATCACTAGAATGTCTAATAAAATATTTTTATTTTAGAAGCAGTTTTAATTATAAAAATTATAAAAAATAAATTAAAGGTGTGTTAAAGAAAAACTATTCCTATGGCCTGATCTTCACAATTTTGATGCTCTGACAGAATATTCATTTCATTGTACTTTAACTTTAACATCACTTTGTGAATGTTATATGAAGTTTAAATTATCTAGCATGTTCTGATAAACGTAAATCGCTTAAAATTTGCGTTTTCGTTTTCAAATACCTGTTCTGATAAATGCATTTCGTAAGAAGCTTGGTTTTGCAATATGAAATCTCCAAACAGCTGTTGTAGCGAAACGCATATCGTTTAAAATTTAGGATTTAAACCCACAACTAATTGCATTTGTTTAAACTAATGTGCTGTACATAGAATATAGACGAGCAACACGTCTAAAAAATTTGTATGAATGTTATTCAATTTTTTGAGTGATTTTTATAAAAATTTTTTTGACAAGTCGCAAGTGTGTTCTATAAACAGCAAATAAATTTTCAAAAGAAAATCAATTTATTCAGATCTAAAACTGAAAATGTTTTCTTTTTATTTAAATTTTTATTATTAACTAGCTTAACCCGGTGTGCTTTGCTACCCCATAATTATAAAATGAACTGAAAAGTGTTTACATAGTTTAAAAAATTATTTTATTAGCTAAATATGATTTTGTTAACTAAAACCAGATGTACAAATGTACAAAAACCAAAAATCTAATTTAAAAAATTATAAAGTTCAACAAAAATTCAATAATTAATATTCGCAAATAAGTGTTTTTTACATTGTGCCGTTGCTGCCCTTTATTGTGCATTAACTTTTGTAAAATACACGTTTTTTTTTTTTTATATTGGACCAGTACTCAGGGGATGACCCCTACATATGCAGTGCATTGTACCAGAACTAGGAAAATAGGTTGTGAGGAGGGGGAAAGCGGGAGTAGTGTTTGTGAACATTTGACTTGAATCTTCCAACGTTATAACAGACAGGAAACACATACACTGCTGTCCATTTTCGATGTTGAGGAAAACATTCAAGCATAAAACTAAAAAGTTAACGGCACAGTAGCATTTGAAGCTGCAAACGTCACTTTTAAGCAAAAAAAAATTTTTTTGACGTTTGTAGTTAACGGCACAGTAGCATTTGAAGCTGCAAACGTCACTTTTAAGCAAAAAAAAATTTTTTTGACGTTTGTAGACTTTTCTCAATATAGCTGAACTCTTTGCTCTTAATAATAAATACAATTGTGATATATCTATACTCTTCTCCAAAATTTAAAAAAGACAGAAAAAAATTTAGAATAATTACGGCTTAACCAAGGGATCAGATATGGTAGTTTTTCGGCGCAAAATTCAAGCGATGAAATTATACAATATCAAATGGCCCGTTATATCAACAGAAATGAAGCTGTTTGGCGAGTTTTGGGGGAATCCCAAAACTCGCCAAACCTTGGTTAAGCCGTAATTATTCTAAATTTTTTTCTGTCTTTTTTAAATTTTGGAGAAGAGTATAGATATATCACAATTGTATTTATTATTAAGAGCAAAGAGTTCAGCTATATTGAGAAAAGTCTAAAAACGTCAAAAAAAATTTTTTTTGCTTAAAAGTGACGTTTGCAGCTTAAAATGCTACTGTGCCGTTAACTTTTTAGTTTTATGCTTGAATGTTTTCCTCAACTAAACGACTTTGTTATCCACATAATCAAAAGCTATAAATTATATATATTTAGAACAGTGGTGCCCACAAGTTCTATATGGAAGAGTAAACACCAATCCATTTAAGGAAAAACTATTTTTATTTAATATTTTTTGTTGTAATAAGGAAAACATTTACAAAAACTAAGTTCACAATGATAATCGCTGTCGTCAATGTTTACCAACAAAGCATGCGAAAGTGTTGTTGCTTTGCTTTTGTGTGTGTGCGGTGAAAAACGAAAAAAATAAAAAAGACGAAGTTGTTTGTTATTTTTTCGTTGCTAATGCTGAGGGCAGTATTTGTGTATTAAAGAGCCCTATAGCTAAGCACATTTACAAAAACAATTGAGTATCAAGTGCATAGGGCTGGGTACACTTGATTTAGACTCCTTGATATAATGGTGATATATCACTGAATGTTTTCAAAAGAATCTTTGCATAAAATGCCACTTTTATAATTTACTATAATCCTTGTTCATGACTAATTTGATACATCTAGCACAACTGGCGTTCGAAAGTTATAAGTGATCGATTTTAAATTTTGCACGTTATTTGTGAAATCAAAAAGAAAAATATATAAAAAATAATAGCAATAAAAATTATATAAAATTAAATAAATTTAAAAAAGTGATAGTTGAATTTAAATCTACCCAAGTTTTATTTTTTTAGTTCTGTAACATAACCTATTTTCGAAGATCAGTTCGAATGAGAAAATAAAACTGGACCTCGAAAACTAAAAGTAGACTTTTTAAATCATATTTTATTTCCATTTTATTAACGGGTGATTCATCGGGGAGTTTAATTTCAATGGGATATTTTTTACTTTTCAAATCGTATTTTATTTTCAGTCAACTATTCATTCACAGTGAGGTTTGCTTTTCAACATGATTTCTTTTACTTCTCAAGCCGTATATTAGTTCCATTATATATTGGAGGATTCATCATGCGGTTTGATTTTCAATAGGCTCTATCTGACAGATCATGGAAAGGCTTATACCACAACAGTTCATCCGAATTAATAAGGGGTTTTTTGTATCTTGGACCAGCATATGCAGTGAATTGTACCAGAACTAGGAAAATAGATTGTGGGGAGGGTGAAAGAGGAAGTAGTGCTTGTGAACGTTTGACTTGAACTTTTCAACCTTATAACAGGCAGGAAATACGTCTGCAGGCAACTTATTCCACAGACCAAGTGTACGGCTGAAAAACGAACTCTCTATAATGCACTGTACAATTCGCCGGGTAACCGGCCACAAATGGATAAGCTCTGGACGATGAAAGCGTGTTACATAAAAATGTGTGAGTTTCGGTAACAAGATCCCTAACTCGCACCCTACATAGCGTCGATGCTCCAGTGAGTCAATAGAGTTGGATATCCTAACGCCACCGATAAGCTTCTTCGCTTTCTCCTGTACAGGGTGGAAAAACACCAAAAAAGTCTTTGAAGCGCCAATCCAAACATGAGAGTTGTATTACATTCGCGCTCGGATAGAGGTGGTATAAATAGTAAAGAGATTACACTGTTTCAAAAAACCGAGACACTTGAATGCTTCTTTAGAGATGTGAAAAATGTGTTCACTCCAGCAGACGTCACACTGTATTTGCATTCCAAAAACATCAAGAGCATCCAATTTCTCAATATTTATAACAACCATGGGTACAGATGCAGTAGCACCAGTGGTCGTTTGTTTTGTGTGTTCATAAACAACACTGGGTCTTACGAGCTCTGAAGGCAAGCCTGTTTTTTAGACTTGTATCATTCATGAACGAATTACTTCAATTGAGTGATTCTCTCAAGTGAAAGAATAAAATATTTCTATATTATTTCTCTATTTCTGGCATCACTCTCTTTCATATTTCTTCATTCAGAGCACATAAGCACTCAACACCAATTGAAAAAAATTTAATTTAAATTCATTTTAAAAATAAACTCGGCCGTATGCAAAAAAACTTAACAAAGCTTGGTAAGCAATTGTTAAGACAAATTTCCTAACGTTGTATGCAAAAACAATTGTTAGCTTACCATTCGTTTAAAGTTGAATTGAGTACACTTTAACTGTACGTTAAAATGACACCGATTATTATTTTTCATGAAAAACACAATATTGGGAAAATTTTAAAACAAAAGATATTATTATTTTTATTACATAAATTAATTGAAACATTCCACTTTATATAAACTGAAAATATTAATTTTGAAAGAAAAATATAAATAACAATTATGTTAGTGATGCACTTTCAATCAAATGAATACAATGAAAATCGTTATTCGAATAATAACAATTTTTCTAGATAAGTACCCCTATTACTTTTTCTCAATTTCATTAATATACTACATATTATATCTTTATTATTTGTTAAGAAGGTAAATCCAAGAACTGTTTGTCAAAAATATGTTATTTTATGTAATAATAATAATATTTTTTTTTTAATTTGTTTTTCGGTTTTCGAATATTAGTTTTTATTCATCACTATTCAAAAAATTACAACTGAACATAACAGCGTTGCCATAACAAAACAATTAAATTCCTTACTACATGTAAAAGTTAACGTACTGTTTTTGCATAACAAATTTTAACAAATGTATGGTAGTCTTTAATGTGTTTGGTAACTAACGTATGCGTTAAAACTCAAGTAAGAATTTTTTTTGGATATGGCCCACTATGTTTTATATTTACAAACAAATAATGCTTGTGCTTGCTGTATAATAAATAATTCGTTATGTTGCCACCTGATATACACAATTGAAACGTTTTTATTCATTCTGAAGTACTCAAATGTCTGGCATATAGAAAGATGAAAGAAAAAAAAAATGAATTAGTTCACTTAACCTTCCTGAAAGAGAATGAAAGATGGACACAAATGAAAGATTTTGCCCAACACTACTGTTTTTATGACCCCATTCGGAGATTTCACAAAATATTACTATTAAGTGAGACATTCATATTTTGCCTGAATAGTGATTTTCCACGTATAGTGAGTAGCACGAGTGGTAAATGCTGGTGTCATTTGCAAAAGAGTGGATAGCGTCGTTCAGAAGAATAAGAAATAGGGTAGGATAAAGAACGGAACCTTGCGGTACCCATGAATTACTCTTGAACTTGTTTGATGAGACCTCATCCATAACTACACGTATAGTGCGTTCTTGGCAAAGATCGATATAAACCGGGTAAAGTGATCACCAACACCAAAAGTAGTAAGTTTTGGCAGTAGTGCACCATGCCCCCCTTTGTTAAACGCTGTATCACGAAAAACACCATTCTGCTAGAAATGTTTTTCGTATGACTCTAGGAGTTTGCGGTGCGTGTAATCAACCACTATTACCATTTGCAAATTTGAGTACCTGTTTATATTAGTGGGTGATACTCGAACGGTTATACTTCATCCAGCACGCAGAGAGGAAAACATAGCTACTGTAGCTGAGAGTGTACGCGAAGCCCGTGGCGAATCGATTTTGTGCAGCTCTTAGCTTTCAGCTTGGTCTCGGCCTTAAAGCGTACGAGCTTTTTAAGAAATAATTTTGGTGAACTTATATGAATTAATCACATTGATAGCTGCAGGCTACTGAGTTCATATGTATAAAATTATATATTTAAACAATTATGTCTATTTTGGCAACACCAAAAAGAAGCAATGGCAGGTTGGTATCGTCTATGTTGATTTTTCGTGCAGTTTTTGCCGCAGTCGAATTAAACTAAATTCAATTTTGGTTGGCTAAAAAATAAAAACAGTGTTGCCAATACCTCAAAATATGTAAAACAATTTAGAGCATGGAAATATTTATTGTCTAATAAAACATAACAAGCTTCGTTTTCCATCCTGAGTGCATGTGTTTTTTTCTTTTCTCACTATCGTCCGCATTTTCTTTATATGTTCATTATTAAAAACTTTTAAATGCAATTCATTACCTTGCAGTGTGGTAGATGTTAGACTAAATTTTGTTAGTCTGAACAGTGTCGCAGGTTATACACTGGGCCCTGATCAGTTTTAAGGGATTTAATTCCTACATTTTAAATGCTGCGATCAGTTTTACTTTAGTCCTTTCATTATTGTTATTGGCAGTCAAACGTCCACAAATACTACTCCTTCCCTCTTTCTTCCTCTTCGTAATTCTATTTTCCTAATTCCATTACAATGCATATGGTCCGAGTTAAAAAAAGAAATATCAATAGCTTATAAATTTTTGTTTTTATATAAATGTTTCACCTATTTTTGGCCCCTTTTAAAAGAATGGGGAAAAAATTCCTTAATAATGCTCTTATTACAGATAACAAGATATATCCGATTATAGTGTAAACTTTGTTGTAAGTTCGGAGTCTTTGAATTAGCAGTAGCAAGCAAACATTTAACAATTCTTGTTTTTAACTTTTTAGTATTTATTTATTTTTTGTTGTAGAAAAGAAAGGGTGATACAAACAGAACTCGTTCTACAATTTTTTTTTTTTTAATTTGGCATCTTTAAATTAGCAACACAGATATATAGTCGTATGTAAATGAATTCATGTTGCTGCCGTGAATTGGACGACTACAATTGAAGGTTGAAACATTCGCTGACAAGAAGCCTGTTGCGGTCTATGTGTTAAATTCTTTAACCTCACGTTTTAATGCGGTAAATTGGCCACCTAGATCTTGCGGTTTTACACCTTTTTACTATTTTCTCTCGGTATATGTAAAGTCTGAGGACTTTTGGAATACGCCAGCTACGATTGACGCTTTGGCAGCCAACATTTCTCGTGTTATCCGCGAGATGCCAAAACTGAACCTTTTAAATGAACTACTTCTGACGTGGCCAACTTTTACATATCATTTGAAAATTGTGAAAGTCATAAATTGTTTGTTTAGCCGATAATAAAAATCTTAAGTTCAATTTAAAATTTATGCTTTTTTTTATTTTACATTATAAATCAAACCTTACGATGATTTACCCAATACATGCCTGTATGTACTCGTGTATGTGTACATTTTCTTGTAACGATGTTAACTTATGTTTCCGTAAAAATTACATTTCGCTAACAAACCTTCTGTTTGCATTGTGATTTACACTTTAAATTTTTTTGTTTAAGTTAATCTATTGCAAAATATGGCTGAGTGTGTTGTTGCTTAGAAGCAATTTCGAAATACAACAAATTTCAAAATAATCGCGTGATTTTCAGAACATATTTATATCTTTTGCGTGCTGTTTGAAAAACTTACGTTTGCTAGAACATGTGCAAAAAAATAAGGCCATAAGAAAATCACAAACATAAATTGTTAATCTACATATAAAAGTTTATTTGAATCTGTGAAAGAAAATGTTTAAACTATTACGAGAGCGTTTTGAACTTTCTTCAACAAATGAAAGAGTATTTCTGCTTGTATGATTATGTGTGGTTTAATAAATTTCAATTTTTGTTGCCAATTTATAAGAGCCACAATTGAAATTAAAATCACTGAATAAAATAAAAAAGTATGTACAATGATGATTTGTATAATGAAAAAATATAGCACCATTTGAAAAACCCACAAAAAAAGAGAACACATAAGAAATAGAATCATATGACACAATTCATAAAGAACAAACCTGTAGAACACATAATGCTGTAACATGAAGAATATATCAAATAGCACCGAAAATAAACCCAAACCGAATTTGGTAGGATCGCCAAATAAAGATACCCAATCATCTAAAAACAAGAAAACAAATAGTACTATTATAACAAATTTATTAAGATGTAATTACAGCCAGTTTACCAACTTCGAAAGAAAATGAATGCGAAAGAAAGCCAGTCACTCACATTCGAATCAATTTGGGTTTGTCTATCTCACTATTATTCGTTCGCATATTTTAATGTATTTTGTTTAAGTTTTGACACATCGTTCGCATAGAAAACAGTTAGACAAACCCAAATCAATTTTCTTTCGCTTGCATTGCGAACGAAAGCACGCTGTCGAGATTGGCTGTTAATCTGGGTTAACTCACCGTAATTATAAGCGTTCAGTATCATTTGCAACATACTTAGGGTGCCGCCAGTGAAGTCTAACAAAATGTTTCCAATACTCCAGCCTATTGTACTTTTGCGCCGGTAGTTCATTAAAGCCTAAAAAATATAAATATATATTAAAGCGATATACAGATGTACATAATAACAGTAGAGGCCCGCAAAAGTTAAGATGCGCAAAAGCTAAGTATACAGTGTGTATAGTACTACATACAGGCATAAATCACATTAGTCGTCATCGTCGTCAAAATTATGTTAGAAACAAAAAAATATAGTGACTCAATCAGCTTTCAGTCACCATACGAGTATGAGTCTCTAAAATATTAACAGCCTGTTCGTCGATATCGAAAGAGTAAGTTCATTCACATTCTAGGCGAATGAAAAAATTTTTATCAATATTAACAAATTGAAATAAAAAAAAAATAACATAATCTAAATTAAACTTATTCTGCAAATAACACATGCCCACTTAACGATTACAACTTGTTTTACCTCAACCTTAAAGAAATTAACATGGCACATTTTGCTCACAAAATAACATGAAAAAATTTTATATAATGTAATAACATTCCAATAAATAATATTGTATATATAAGTATTATTTTTTATTTCAACGTATTAATTTTTTGCTAACTAAATGCCTATAGCTATGTGCTAAATTATCTGTGACTAATTTAAAATTCATTCTCTGTTCTGCAGGCGTACTAATAATCTCTAACATTTCTAACATATAATTTTTCTTATAATTATTTTCTTTTTTTATTATTGAAAAATTTTCAAAGTGAGGATAGTGATATAATTTAGAGCAATGAGAAGATAACGCCGTCTTTTGTGAATTAATATGCCTATATTTTTGGTCTGATTTATGTCCTGCAATCATTGCCCTTAATTTTTTTTGTTGTTCCTATGTATACTTTATTACAATTCTCCTGATCGTTTCCCTTACATGGAATTTTATACACTATATTACCAATATCTAATTTCTGAGTCTATCCTTAGTCTTACTAAATAATGTATTTAGCGTATTATAACTCCTATGAGCCATTCCATATTTTTCCTTGTTAAATATATTAGATTTTACTAATCTTTCTGTAAAGCCTGGTATATATGTCAAAGAGTTATAAATTTTTGGTTCTGTTGAGTTAACTACATTACGCATACCTCTATTTTTTAACCGACTCACAAATTTTCTAATTAATTCATCGGGAAATCGTTATCTTCTAGTAAGTTCCAGATTTTATTAATATTCCTCCCGTGCAACCCTTCATCACTCATTGTAAGTACCCTTTCAACCAAATTTCTAGCTGTGTTAATGATAATATTTCTTTCTACTATGTTTTAAAAAATAATTAATTATTCTATCTGATTTTGTTGGCTTCTGATACCAATCTACAACTAGCTTATTATTCTTCCTAATTACCATTGTTTCCAAATATGGAAGCCTTGCATTATTCTCCTTCTCCATAGTAAATTTAATATTAGTATTAAAATCATTTAAAGATGAAAACATATTCTCAATAGCTAAGTCAGGAATAATACAAAACAAATCATCTATATAGTCATTAATCTCGGTTTAACTTATCTATAGAGCTGTCCAGTAACTTTTCCATTATAATGTCTGCAATAATTGGGGAAGCTGGAGATCCCATAGATAGCCATTTAACTGTGTATATATCTTTCCATTATGCTGAAAATACCTGTTATCTTCTATACAAAATTTTAAAACACGCAAAAATAAACTTTTCAATTCTTGTATGTTGGTTTATTAGCCCCCACTTTTCTTCTATCGTGCTCATTGCCAAGTCAATCGATACACTTGGAAATAGTGAAACTACATGAAAAGAAATTAATCTTTCTTTATTATCTATAATTTGGCCCTGTATCCACTCCTTAAACTGCAATGAATTTTTAATATTATATTTTAGACTATCAGTCATCTTTTTAAGAATATTTACAAAGTTCGTAAGATGGAGAATTAATAAATGAAAAATCTGCCTTAATAGAAAATCTGTCTTGTGAATCTCTGGCAATACATATAACTTAGGTGCAACAGCAATATTAGTCTCAATTCAATTATTCTCATTATTAGTTAAAATCTCCTTTTTAAATAATTCAACATCTAAACTATTATTTATCTTCTGTAACCTGCCTGTAGGATCCTTATTCATTAACCCTTATTTTGATATATCCCCAACAATATTGTTTATCCTCATATCATAGTCCTGCTTATATATAGCAACAGTAGTGTTACCTTTATCTGCGTTTAAAATAAGAATATTCTTATGTTTTTTTCTTAAAAAACTTTCTGCCTCCTTAACTCCATCTAACATGAATCAATTCCTACTAGTTAATGCCGTTTTGTTCAAGTGGCTGTCAATTATAGTTGTAAACCTATTTCTAGCTATTTCTTGTTCCTCTTTATTATCAATTGTCTGTGCAAAATCTTCACCCTCAGAAATAATTTTCATAACCGGAAAATTCTCTCTTCTAATAGGTAAAACATATTTTTGTCCTAGCGATAGAATCCATTTTATACCGCTTGAGAAATCTAGATTTGTTTTATTAACAAACCATTTATCATTAAACATAATTCCTAGATCTTTTACCCGCTGCTTTTTTAGTTTTTCATATTTATTACTATGTTTCAGCTTTATCTGCTCATTGTGTTACTGATAAGCGTTCCTCGAAAAATAAAAATTCAGTTATTTATTCTAAAATTGAAAATCTCTCTAAGCTTCTTATATACATTACTCTCTCTCTCTCTCTCTTTGAAAATGTATCACTAATTCATGCTTCTCCTTAATTGCTAATCTTAAACTCTTGCTGTGTAGATGACGTTCATATTTCGATACAGTGTCTTGAAAGCTCCGTAATAAATTCAGTGTGGTATTTCTACAATATAAATCATCTCAATAGTGAGGATGAGTTTCAGTCAACAAGTTTAAAAAAACAGGCCAGAAAAGAAGTTTTGGAAAGCATTTTTGAAAAAGAACTTAGTACAACCCATGATACAAAAAACAAACACAGCCGCTTTCCTACAACAATTGCTGAATTCACAAACTCAGTCGTATCGTGTATCGATGTATTTGGAGAGAAAATTTCAAACACAAAACTTTAAAGCAAAAACAATTTTCAAATATTTATCTATTTAATAACTATACAGTTGCGAAGTAAATTTACAAAGTATAGGATGCACAGCATGGGAGGGGTGACAAAGACCATAATGCCCAAGATGGTATTAACAGTACTTTTGTAGCGTCGCTGTGACTAACTATAACGACCTATGCCTTCACATAGGAAGTTTCTACGTAGTTAACAATGAATAATCTCTGAAAAAACTGTAAACCAATACAGTTAGTTGAGGCAAACCGTTAAGCAGTGCGAGTGAGACGTAAAATTCTCGAAGACAAACACAAGCCTGACCACACTGAAGAAATAATTACGAGGACGCAAGAGCTGTTCTTCAGCGTAGAACTGCTTTACGACTGAATTTTCAAATATTTATGTTTGTGGATGTATCGGGGAATTCTGGGGAATTTCTTATCAGTACTCCTTTACCGACATTGTAAAATTTTATCATGCTCTTTTCTTCACACCCACACGATAAAAATAAATTGCTAACAATGCACGTGTTTATTATCAGGCACAGTTGAAGGTAAAAATTCAAAGTTTACACAAACTAAAAACTTGTTGTTTAATTTAGTGTTACATTTGTTGAATTCACAAGCTCAGTCGTATCGTGTATCGAAGTATTTGGAGATTTTTTTTATCTCAAGATGTCTAGCTTCCATTTCTATTATAAAATTGGTTAAAATTTGCAAAAGAGACAGGCTTCTGAATATGGACTTTTTAGTGTCTTTAAATAAGTGAACTGTAGTGAAAATGCAAAAATTATGCTCGACTTTACACGAGTATGTGACATTTTTATATTCTGCTATTTATAAATTTAGACAAAAAAATGTATTTTCACGCTAATAAAATAATTTTATTCAAACATACCTGCGGCACATATTTTATAATTGTTATTGTTAATTTCACATAACTGCAGTAGTATAAAAAGTCCAGCCAATGGATGACATTACAAGCTGCTAAAACACCAGAAATTACCACAAAGGCAAAAAATATACTCAGTATGCCAGTCGCTGTTCTAGACAGTTTTTGCTCGCCACTCTTTAGAAAGATTAAATAAATAATTAGTAAAATATCTCCATAAATATTGCTTAAAAATAACTTACCTCATAAACGTAACATTGGTATACGATTATAATTGTGGCAAACGTGGCATGTAATGAAAATACCACATCGTTTAACATTACAGGATTAAGACCACGAGGAAAACGTTTCGCATATTCTGCTTGAATTTCCGGTATCCAAAATAGGCCACAGTTGAATATTAAATATAGAGCGAAACCCAATAGATTCAGATAAACGAAGTCAAAATTTAAACCAACTACAGATTTACGCCTGAAATTTGTCCATATTTGGGGATAGAAGGATACAGACCATGCTAGGAAATATATCCAACCAAATACCAAAGAAGTGTAAATAATGGCTTCGGAATTGGCAACAGTAATACGCAAGAAAAGATCTTTCGATCTAAAAGATCGAAAAAAGAAAGAAATTAAGTCAATTTAAAAAATACTCGTACACAGAAAAAATTATAGTAAAACTAAAATCAACAAAATTTTTGTCTGAAAAAATAATTTGTATGCATATATATACATAAATATCAAAAAAATAACCTAGAATATCGTTTTTGTTGTTGTTTAAAAAAATAGTTGTTTTCGATCAATAATTATTTTTATTAAACTTTTGTTTGAATATTTTTCCATAACGAATATTTTTCCATAATGAATTTGCGACGTGTCTACTTCAGCACTGCCAAATATCAACTACCAATACTAATGTTTACCAAAATGGCGGTAAAACAAAGTAGTATAACTTCCGTCGGACACCCGGTATATGTCATGAATTTATTTTGGTTACTTCTAATTAAAGAATTTTTACGAGTGTCTTCTGTTGATAATAAAGCAACCTTGAAAAGAATTTGTCTCATAATTATACGAGATCGGAATAGTTCGGACTAATGAGAGTAAAAAGCAAATTGCTCTCCAAATTTGCAAATTTTACCCAAAACTGCTGGAACGCAAAAAACCACAATTGTACATCTTGCAATAGTAGTGCTGCGTACTTTTTAGATTATAGTATATTTTAGAGATTTTAGACTCTTAAAACGCATAACATCATTATATAGAAAAGATTTGCATTATTGGCAACAACTGTAAAATTAAAAGCAATGTAAAATTTTCAATAGAAAAGGCAAATAACAATTGCATGCTCTATTTAAAATTTCACAACGTTATTTTTAGTTTAATTTGCTTTTAACTAATTTTTAAAAAAAACTTTTTTCTAATTTGCAAATTTTCTGATTACATTTACATATAGTTTCATATGTAAACAAAAAACTGCTGATTATTCAATTCTAGTTCGAACTTACCAAAAGAAAAAGTTCGGTAGAATTTGTACAGAAAATTAAAAAATTACTTTCTCATTTTCTCTCAAGATTGCACAAAATTTGTTACGTGAAACGCTTTTGGACTAGTTCGGACTGTTTCGTTATTCAAGTGGAACACACCTATAACTAACAGGTGTCTTTCATAGAAATATACAACTTTAACTCGGTGTTTACACACACAAGTCCAAAAAACGGAATACATTGCCATTTTTTACTAACCCATTCATACATCTGCAAGTAGCGAGCTCACTTGCAAGAGA
Source organism: Thecocarcelia acutangulata (assembly GCA_914767995.1). Classification (NCBI taxonomy): domain Eukaryota; kingdom Metazoa; phylum Arthropoda; class Insecta; order Diptera; family Tachinidae; genus Thecocarcelia; species Thecocarcelia acutangulata. Next base: position 104,268,154 of record OU612094.1, on the reverse strand, counting down.
TTTCGATTACAAGTGGTATTTTCAGTTGCATGCAAAAAACAATAAATAGATATTTCATTTTAATTTTAATGGCTTTTTGTCAAGGAAAAGTTTTTAAAATATTCACCCCTATTGCGAATGTCGATGTCGTTACAAGTGATGTCAACGGCACACACACACACTGTATTGCCGTCGTCAACATTGAGAGTTGTCGTCGATAAGTTTATATTAATAAAGTCAATATTACGTCGACATTGATAGGAGTTGACTTTGTTTTAGCGTCGTTTTGTTTTCAAGTAACACATTTTTTAACATTTTAGTGCAATGGAAAAAAACGTTAAAAATTAAAACTGTACAACAATTCCAGGCCCTTGTTGCTGAACTGGAAAATAAAAAAAAGAATTAGCAGTTCTTCAAAACCAATATATATAATGTACCTTTTTTAAATTTAAATGAATTGGATCGTTGTTTTATTTACCGTTAAGAAAAAATACTAAAGCTTCATTATTTAGTAAATTTTCCGGGTTACTAACAAATACATTGTTACTATATTCAGTATTGTATTTGGGGGCATAGCATAATTGCAAATGGTATGTAATGCAGCGCAAACGTTAACGATTTTCGTTGCTTTGCTAGACATTGTAAAGAACGAAAGTGGTTTTTGAGTACACCAAATGTTCGTTCAACTATATTCTTAGCTGTTGCATGTTTTCTATTGGCAACCGCTTCAGGATTTCTCTCTTATGCTGAAAGTCCATAACACGTAGAAACAATGTAATTTTATGTGAGAGGTAACACAGCGCAAAGCGTATGACGTGTTAAACGCATACGACGCCTCAAGTACTTCCTACTTTTGCACGCGTCACAAGCGTTATAAAAATTGTCAGTTGTTTTTGATAGCCGCAGATCACAATTCATTTTATTTTTTCAAAGTTATCGCCAAAAATGTTTGTGTCGTGGAGTGTTACTTTATGCTTTTGTGTTAAAAAAATGTTTTTATTGAAAAAATAATTCAAACACAACAAAAAACTTATCGCATGAAAAGCGTTGCATGTAACTTGAGTTTAAAAAAGTGTAGAATGCGTAGAAAGTTTGAAATGCGTAAAACGCGCAGCGCATATAACGCGTGGTATGGACTTTCAGCTTTAAGCAGGCCGATATACACACATACACAGTTTACACAGATTCGTAACGTTCTCGCAAAACCTGTCTTACAGGGCTAACTTATGCGATGATCCTGCGTACCGAGCATTACATATCTTATCCTCATTTTATGGCCACAGATCCGTAAATTTATGAACAAAGTGAGAGCCTTTAAATTTCATATATAATTTTTTTTATCTTACAAGCATGGTATTTAAACTAACGAAATCCCTTTCTATTGTAGAACATATTTTGATCCTCCTTCTAAGAGCTTGAAACTTTATATGTGAGCAACCTATGTAGCCTTTAATGCCAGTAAACACCGTCTTCAAAAAAATATAGCTTACATTCAACCTTCTCTTCCTCAGTCATTTCAAATTTAATCAAAAGGGGGCAGATGACATTTTCCACAACGTCGAGCATTTCTTCGAAAATTAATGATACAGTTGGTTGCAATAATATAAGATTAAAATCATTGCCAACACTCGATTGGCATGAGCCTTGAACCAAGAACCGCAATGTTGTAGCTAACTTTAACGAATAGCGCTTCTCATTAAAGACTCATGTGTTTTAATACGAATTTAAATGCTGCTATATTCAGTCGAAAATATTCCACAAAACTGCTTAAAGCGCACAAAAATAAAAAGTTTATGTTTTATTACAAACACGTGACAAATTGCTTGATTACTTACGTACTGTGCAGCAAACAAAAAAATGTCTGATCCTTGCCTTATTACTTTTCTTTAAATCCTAAGCATTTCTTTACTTTATTCATCACTGCTTCCACTTGATTCAAACATAAACAAAATTTTTTCACAAAAATTTGGAAATCAAATGATTTATTTTTCTTCAAAATTATCGATAACATGTCGACATCAACACATGCGTGCAAATTAATACCAACTGAGTTGATGTCTGCGTCGACCTAATTCGACTGCGGCTAAAAATTGACAATGACGTCGACAACGACTTTCGCAATAGGGCTGATTAATATTTTTAGTTATATGCCAAAAATATACATATATATATATATATATATATATATATATATATATATATATATATATATATATATATATATATATATATATATATATATATATATATATATATATATATATATATATATATATATATATATATATATATATATATATATATATATATATATATATATACAGACATTAAAAGCGCATGTAGTACAAACGTACAACATTTGCTTTCGACTACATTCTGATAATGAACTTGCACTTGCGTGTGGAAACAATCGAGCAAATTGTAAGTGTTTTTATTACTTTTTTCGATGCATTGGCTTTAAATTGTAACAAGTTATTTGCATGTGTAAACTGAGTGTAAGTTGTAAACACATTTAACTGGCGGTCATTTTGTCAGCTGTTAAGTGATATATGTTTAGTTTGGTATTTCAACATCAGTAATAACCAAAAATCATGTTTTTGATTAATTAATTCATACACTAATATTTGTAATCAACAAAAATCAAGCAACAAAGTTCAACACTAAGTAAAATCAAATCGTCATGTAAGCCTTTTGAATACACATTTGGAAAGCGATTGCTTAAACGTTCATTATTCATCAAAAAGCAAGCAATAAAACTCAAAGTTGAGTATAATCACGAATCTTAGGAAACATTTTGAATGCGCACTCTTTTTAGTGGCGAATAAAAACGGCTTCATTGTTAATATTGCTTTGATAGTGAGTTGCATGAACACATTTGAAACATATGCATTTGCATATATTTTTCTTTGTTTTTGTTAAATTCTACATTAAGTTTCACGTACATACATACATATGTGCATTATAAAGTAATTTTATGTCTATATAAATTGTTCTTATTGATTTTTTTATTTGTTTTATACAACTGTGAAAATGATTTACATCAGCATCTGCCTTTACGGCCTAATCTGATGGTGGACCAATTCCACGGAGTGAATTCTTCACGGTTCACCAACGCCCCCGTGTGGCTGACTAGGCTCACACAGGTAGCAATTCTTGCCATATGATTGCGGTCATATGAGCAACTTCTTGTTGAGGAGTTCGGATCTGCTAATCCCATCTGTATGCAATTTCCCAGCAATTAATGGAAGACAAGGCTTAATGAGTTGGTAGGCCGAAGCCCACTAAAAGCATCAGCCCATAAACCAACTCACCCGTCAACCATCACCGCTAGTTCCTTACAGTACTGGTATCTGTTGTAAAGGAAACAGATCTTCGGGAGATTGTGAGTCCCCGAAAAAAGCCACACACCAAACAATTATCAAAGATACTAACACTCCCTTCCTACGTTTTAGGTTTCAAACCCAGCCAGAACGTTACAGCCAAGGTAGGCACCTTAACCATGATCAGCCGGGGTCGAACCGCAAGCAGAACTACCCAGGGGCCATGCTGATCCCCGTTCTGCCGATTTATACCCTTGGTAAGGGTTTCGAAAGCCAACACAACATAAGTCATGCGGGTTCCTAGAGTTTTGTTTGCCGCAACAAACGAGGGACCCCTTCCCCTCTTTTCCCCGAAAAACAGAGGGCCCAAGCTAGGAATACGCCAAGGCAAACCCTGTTCCCCGGGGGGATTTGTTATATACATATGTATGTAGGTATTTTAAGTCTAATTTAATTTTTTTAAATGTGGTTTTTAAGAAAGTTCCAAAAATAAATATATGTACTGCCTGCCGCTTGAGTAAGAAATCACATTATTTTAACTTTAATTAAGTTCACTTTAAGAAAGAAGCCCTTTTAAGATATGTACTTAGTGCTTAGTCCAAGAAAAAGTGAAAGTTAAATTAATATTGAAAAAATTAATATGTAGATAATGTAGTCTTGCACCATTAAACTTACATCCACTTTTCATTTGGCTGACTATCAGCAGTGACCTCTAAGTGACCTGGTTTTGCTCCGGTAACTGTAACTGTTTGATTTTGGATACTATTAGCCTTAAAGTCAAATTGAGTGGGTTCGATTATTGCCAAATTTTCATGTTGCGGCTTCAGAAGAATAGTTATATCGAGTTCAATTGGATCACTTAAATGAATATAACACAATTAAATGAATATAAAGTAAGACAATTCAGATTTTAAAATAATAAAATTTAACGAACACTTACTTAATATAAATATCTACAGTTTCAGACTTGTTTATTAACACTGTAATATCATGTGTGGAAATGGATACACCTTTTTGTCGTTCTTGTGCCCATACTTGTGTATCTAAAAGTAAATATTATGGTCTTAGTTGTCTCTTAAATTTTTTATGCACATACTTACAAATGGTTACGAATATAAAAACTAAACTCAACTCAAGTTGAGTTAAAAACGCAACAGCTTTCATTGTAAGAATTGAGTAGTGTCCACTTCGTTTTAAACTAAATCTGTAAAGAAATACATGTACTTGCTTTTAATTTAGTTTCCTAACAATTCTTTCTTAAAACATAATTGAACACATTTTTTCTAATGCATATTATTATTTACACATTATCACATTAATTCTTGTAAATTTTTATTTTGGCAGCCAGCTAAAAGTTATTGTTAGAGGGCAGTATTTGTTAAAACTTTGTTTCAGTTCTTTTATTCAAATCAATCAAAAATCAACTTTACCTTAATAATAAATTTTTTTTTCTTGTTTTATATCCAAAACCAAAATATTTAAACAAAAAAAAAAACTGTGCTGGTAAGCACGCAGCTATAACATTAGCATACAAACTAAAGACTGGTCCAACCAAAATGCGTAATGTTAATTGTAAATAAAACAAAAAAATTTCAGAGAATTATCTTAATATTTTTTTTTATTATGATAGAAGAATATATGTAAATTATATTTGAAACAAAATATCAGTCATAGATCTCTCCGATGATCCATATTTTCAATGGCTCTGAGATATAATTGAGATTCAATGTCATTAATTTGCCGAATTATCTAATCATTTCGCTCCTTAATTGTTCTTGGCTTATTGACGTACACTTGTTGTTTTAAATATCTTAAAAAAAAAGAGTTGAACGGTGTCAAATAACGTAATTATGGTGGCCAATCACATCACCACGACGTGAAATAATATGGCCATTGAATTTCTCGCGCAAAAAACATTATTTCGTAAGCTGTATATTATTAAGTGGCACCATCCTGTTGGAACCACACATCGGCTAGGTCCATATACTCAATTTCTGGCCATAGTTTGTGGCATTTAACTACATCAGTACCTGCTTTGGTGACCTAATCTGACGATAAACCCACTACGCGGTGAATTATTCACACACAGGTCGCAAGTTTTTGCCGTAAATTTGTAGCCATATAGACAAATCCCTTGCTTAAAAGTACGGGCCTTCTAATTCCTCCTCTATGCAATTTCCCAGCAGTCAATGGAAGACAAGGCTTAATGAGTTGGTAAGCCGAAGCCCAATAAGAGCAGCAGGCTTTAACCAACACTCTCGTCTAGACATCACATTACAGTTCGAGGGGTTATGAGCCCCCCGAAAACCAGCATTTACAAAACTTATCTAGGAATTTTTTAATTTTAATTCTCCTTCCTGCGATTTTAGTTTGAAGCCACAGGCAAAACGTTTCAGCCGAGGTAGGCACCTCAACCCTGAGCCGTAACGAGAGGTCTTTACGGTAGAATCTCCCAGGGTCTTTGCTGATCCCAATCTTCTGCCAATTTTAACCCTTGATACAGAAGTTTCGGAAGTCGAACACATCATAAAAAATGCGGCTTCCTAGAGTTTTGTTCGCTATAACAAACGAAGGACTTCTTCCCCTTTATGTTCCAGAAAACATAGTGCCCTGGTTTGGTCTACGCCAAAGCGAACACCATTCACGGCAACTGCTTGGCCAAATAAGTATTTAATTTCAACGCTCATTTTCATAAAAAACGTTAACAATCTTAACGAGCTCCTCAATTGTTGAATTTGTCAAATACTCAAATATAAAAATTATGAAATAAAGAAATGTCGAAATGAAGCAGAAAGTTTTCTGTCAAGATGTGACCCACAATTAACATCGTGCATTATGGTTGGACCAACCTTTATTAACAAAAGTGAAATTAAGTGAAATTCTTCAACAGAAAGCGGGAGTATTATGTTGAATGATTTGTATAGGGCAAACAAATTTACATATAAGTATAAGTACAGTGAAATTTCGATAAAGCGAATTTTGTCATGGCGAAACATGCAACAAATGAATTCCTTTAATGATTTTCTTAATTGCAAATTCTTTCATATACAAATAAACTATAGTTATAGTGAAGCAATGCTGAGCGAAGCAAACTTTATATCACAAGCAATTACAGCCTAAGTCGAAAATAATTCTTTTGATTAACGTCCATTTTAATATTGAAAAATATTTCTAGAAAAATCTTGGGTACCGTTAAGAAAAAAGAAATACGTTAAGATTTACAAAGTAGAATATTTTGACCAACGTTGGCAATTAATATGCCATAATGTTCAAGATATTGAAAAAATATATATGGGCATCCACGCAGAAATGTAAACCACAGACAAAAATTTTATTGTCTATAAAAGTATGTTATTTCAAAATATGTTTTTACAGATCCTTACAAACTTAACTGATGTAAACAAATTTTACATTCGTAACGCATTTTGGAATATTAGAATGTAAAGTCGAACAATTGCAAAAGTTCTGTTTTAAACATTTCAAATGTATTTGATTAATAATATTTACTAAACTTTAAATAAGTAAGATGTACAAAGCGCTTATTATTTTTCAGCAATTTTTTTTTTAGTTTGCAATACAACTATCTATTTTTTACTTGCGTTTGATGCGTATTGTTCAAATATCTTCAACTCACTGATAAAAAATGTTATTTTTCAATGTCGCACGCTACATCGAAATATACGATAAAGAAAAGAAAAAAATGGGCGCAAGTGGCAATCGCTTACTTCGTTCCTTTTATATATTTATCGTATTCTTTAAATACAAACTGAAATTTACAAAAGCAGATGTTAATGCATAACGTCCCTCATTAATATCATTATTTTTTTTTTTTTTTTTTTTAACTTCATTATTTTATTTATTGAATCTACATAAAAAAATGTAATGACAATAAGTATTCAAATCTTAATACTAAAAAAAAAAATTATGATTAAAGTCCTGCCAGTGCTGGACGAAAATTTATTTTTATGCGAATATTATTTCAGAATTCAGTCATCTGTTTAGAGCTCTAATGGTAGCCAAAGTATCCCTCCTTCTCAGACGGGTATGACCACCAAAATTAAGAATATTAGCTGCAAGAGGATTTGGATGGAATTCAAGTTTGTTAATATACCTTGTCGCGTACTTCACAAATTCAGATTTCACAAAAGGTACGTTCAGATCTGCGTGGATTCGTGAGTTTTTAACGTACCATGGAGCATCTGTAATTCTACGGAGAATTCTATTTTGACTTCTTTGAATTTTCTCAATGTTGGATGCCGAGGCTAATATCATTAATAAAACCAAAACATGCAATTGAAATGTTTAATACAGGACTTTTGCAATTGTTCGACTTTACATTCGAATATTTCAAAATGTGTTATGAACAAATGTAAAATGTATTTACATCAGTTAAGTTTGATACTCCTGTGGAAATGCCCATGTACATATATTATTTTTAATAACTCGTAAAATATAGTATCTTAATTGCCAACTTTAGTTAAAACATTCTATATACTTGTGTAAGTATTCAAATTAACATATTAGCCCGACTCACAGTTTCCGCAATAGCAAATATATTTGGATGTATTTTGTTAGTGTAAAGTAAATATAAACTGCACTATTTTGTAAATAGGAGTACAATGATGCAAGGCCATTTGCACAAGATTGAGAATAGAGCCATTATTTTTTCTTATTTAACAGCAATTATACTTCTCACTAAGCATTTATTTTATATATATATATATATATATATATATATATATATATATATATATATATATATATATATATATATATATATATATATATATATATATATATATATATATATATATATTTTCTATAGAAATTTGTCAAATAATAGTTGAATAAACACACAATATTTTTTTTATGAATAAGGCCACAACTCTCTAAATAGTGTTTTTGTTTAATTAACTGTGTTGTCTACAATCTCACTTCCTTTTTATATTGAAAGTTTCCAATTATCACCTTTTTATATTTTTTACTAAGTATCAAAAACTATTATTAAAAATACAAAAATTATGAAGAAAGTATATCACTTAAAATTACATACATTCGATATTTTCAGACCTCTAACGTTACGGTCTAAGATATTTTATATACATATGTATATTGAAGCTTAAGTTCATTTTTGATTTAAAAGAAGACTGACAAAAGTTTCACGATTTTAATAAAAAAAAATTCCATAATAAAAATTTTATTTGAGTTTGCCAGTTATCTGCCTCACTTGTTTACTTTGAAGCTGGTGAATTTAGCATATATATTTTTTTTGCTTTTTAAAGTCAATATAGAAGGCATTTCGAATTGAAACAAATTTATTTGTTTATAATTTTTTTATGACAAAATGTTTTTATTCTTCGAACACAACTTCGTGAAACAGCAACTCGTTACCAAATTAGGGCAGTTTCATCATATGCTGTATGCGATTTTAACAAGCAGAGTATTTACGATAATTGTGCCGATTTTTAACTTTTCTTGTTATTTCGAAATTAACATTTCAGTGGCCTTTTAGATTTTTTCACCAAATGAACACACTGGGAAAAAAGAAGTGTGAAACCATAAGAGAAATATGATACATGGTACCGAGTCTTCATTGATACATACATGTATATATGTGCAACGAATCCATGACAATAAGGTAGTATTTGTGGATCCTTTCAGATTCGCTATAACGAAGTTTAGCTGTATTATTTAAATATTATGTTATGAAACTTTTGAATAATAAACTGTCTTTAGTTTTATAAAAGAGTTAGCAAAAAGCTCAGACAAAAATATTGTTCGACAAAAAATAACAAAGCAATTCATGTTTATTGTGCATTTCAATAATTTTACTCAGAGCTAATTTTAGTTATTTTTTATATTTTTATTTAGTTTTGACATAGGAAATTATATTATATATTTAGTTTTCTTTATCCTAATTTTTCGACCTTTTTCTTAAATTAAGATGTAATGATCGTCAAGCTTGAGGTCTTTTAAAAAAAAAATTTTTTTTAATTTGTTTATTTAATTCAATATTTCGTCTTCCTTCGGAAGACTTCTTCAGGAAAATGTTTTTTTGGATTTTGGTTTATAAATTATTTGAAAGGAAATGAATATAATATTAACATACATACATAAATACATTCTACATAAAGTGTCACTAAAAATTAAAATACACAAAAAACATTTTTAAAAAATGTTATTAACATAATAACAGATTTCTTGATATGCTAATTTATTGCTTTATTTTTATAAATTAGATGCCTATAACTCTGAGCTAAACTTTCCGTACCTTTTCTAAAATTAATTCTATTTGCTAATGGCACATTAATTATCTGCAGCATCTCAAACATATAATGTTTCCTATAAATATTTTCTGTATTCAATATGGAAACACTATTAATATCAGGGTTATGATTTAAATCCCGACAATGAATAGACAAAGCAGTCTTCTGAGACGAATTAATATTTATATATTTCTGATCTGTCTTATGTCCTGCTAATATAGTCTTCAATTTATTCTTCGTTGTTCCTATATATACCTTATCACATTGTTCACTATCATTACCGCTACAAGGTATTTTGTACACTAAATTCGTCTTATCTAGCTTACTAGTTCTAACTTTTGTTTTACTACATAATTTTCCAACTGTTTTATAAATTTTGTGTGGCATTTTATATCTTCTTTTATCAAATACACTAGAATTCTATAACCTTTCAGACATTCCAGGTACATAAGCTAACGATTTATAAATTTTTGTTTCTATACTAACATCTGATCTATTTCTGCTATCATATCGTCTAATCAATTTGCAAGCAAGGTCCTTAGGAAAAACAACAGACTTTCATATTTAGATACATTAGTTTTAAGAAAAGATAATAGTTTGTTAATAGATTGGTATCAGAAACCAACGTCTTCTGGAAGAATAATTAATTATTACTCAGAACATCCAAGGAGAGTAATAATAAATACCGCAAAAAATCTTATAGACAGAATATTTAATATTATTTTTATTAGATTCCATAGGAAGAATAAAAAAGTACTTAAAAATATATTAATTGAAAATAGTTTTCCTAAGACGAAATATTGAATTAAATAAACAAATTAAAAAAAAAACAAATTTATAAAAAAGACCTCAAGCTTGACAATCATTACATCTTATATATTTAGAAATATATATTTTTTTGTGGTTTTAAGACTTCAACCAAAATTTTATTGTTATTTTGGGTGCCTCGACTGACGACCCTGGGTCTTACTGCCGACCCTAGGTGTTTGTTATCAAAAGAAAAAAAAAATTTATGTAAATTTATTATAAAATAAAAATTATTTATTTAGTTTGTTTTCTTGAGATGATGTCCAATTTGTTTTTTTTTTTAAGAATTATGAAAATTATATCATGTGCGCCTATCCAAATAAACAACTCACCTATTCCGCAGCACAGTGAAGTCAAGTACCTTGGTATACACCTCGACCGTAGGGTAACGTCTCACATTGAAGCAAAGGTCACTCAGTTAAAACTTAAAGCAGCGCAGCTAAATTGGCTTATGGGCAGAGACTCGACTTTGAAATTAGATTGCAAACTTTTGTTATACAACGCAATACTAAAGCCTATATGGTGCTACGGAATTCAGTTATGGGGCACCGCCTCAGCGTCAAACATTGAAAAAATTCAAAGGCGACAAAACAAAATTCTTCGAACGATTACTGCAGTTCCATGGTACGTAAAAAATTCACGAATTCATAAAGATCTGAGTGTTCCGCTGGTAAAAGAGGAATTTTCTAAGTACGCGACAAGGTATGTCAGTAAACTGGAACTTCGTCCAAATCCTCTTGCGCGCAATATACTTAATTTTGGCGGCCACACTCGCCTTAAAAGCAGGGATACCGCTGCCACCATCAGATTGCTCAATAGGTGATTTTACCGAAATAGCTCCCGCATAATAAAACTTTTTGTCTAGCATTGGCCGCACTTAAGAATCACATTTTTTAATTTTAAATTTAGTATTAAGATTTGAATACTTATTGTTAGTTCATTTTGAAGATTCAATAAATAAAAAAATGCTTAAAAAAATGTATATATATATATATCAAGATGTATTAACTAAAATTTAATATTTATTTTATTTTATCTTGTTTATGTTATCAATTCTTATTTTTGCAGCTAAAGATCTTTAGTAGTTTTATATAAAAAGTTCAACAGTATTTGTTTTCAATATTTCAGCCAACAATTTGTTCTCATTTTCAGGAAGATAAAATGTTTATAAAACTATTTCAAAATAAAAAATTATAAATAGCTTGTTTTCTATGTTTCCCAGCTATCTATATGTCGACATTTCATAGGAACTACCCTAATCATCAGTAGACTTTGGAAATTTTTGAAAGCTATTCTCAAACATTCAACTTTATATCCCAACAATCTAAATAAATTGTTGAGAATTTAATAGGAAAACTGCTCTAATAATACCTCTCAAAACACACCATTTATGAACCACTTTTAAAATTCTATTATTGTTTGTAAGGTACTGCTTACATTTGGGTCCCATTAAATATTCTTAATAAAATGTCCGCTCGAAAAATAAATTCTGGAATAACTCCACTATTTATTAACCGATTTTCAAAACTCTTCCTCTTTCGACACAATAACTAATCTGTAATATTAGCAATAATGGTAAGCGTTGACGAATGCTTCAATTACCTAAGATTTTGGTTTTGGAATGCATGTCTCCAAAAAGAGCCGTTGAAGCTTTTGAGCGGAATATAAAAGATCTTAAGAGCAACATATTATAGGATATTCACATAAAGGCTTATATTAAACGTAATAAATTGAAAAAGCAAGTAGTGAAACGTTTTCGCAAAACATATAAACAACCATCCGAACACCTAGTTTTGCAATGTTGATTTAGAGCGCGAACCAAGTGTTTCATATTACCGTCTGAACATGGTATTTCAGACAGACTCCATCGATTATCCCTAGAGACATGCAGGCAGATGAGATAAATGCTTGCTTGGAAGCATCTTCGCTTTGTGTGTAAATCAAAGCTTTTCTCCCATGAGTGTGAAGCTACACTGTAGCGGCCGTTTACAAATCATATGCCAACAAATAGCGGTACTATTACTTTGAAAAGTGAATTTGGTGATATTGTCCAAAACTCAAATAGCTTAAAAAAAAATCTCGATCTAAAAAATAATCTGAACAACAGAGAATGGATATGCGAAAGAGCAATTTTAGCACCGACTAATAAATTTGTGGGGCAAATATTGTCAGATATGGATGGACATAATATTAAAAATAGAATATGGTGTTCCAGCAATATTAATGACGGCCCTTAATACATCAAGACTCTGTAACAACACACGTTTGCAATTGAGGTGAATGACAGAAATTGAGTAGACAATCGGGATCGTCTGTAATATATTTTCGGATTGAAAGGTTTAAAATGAATGTGGACTAAACAAATACAAAAATGACTGATAAATAATGAGTTAGTACGTAACACTCGTAACAACCGAATGCTTCTTACGTTTTGCAGTATTAAAGCCTGGAAAGTTTTGAAAAATTTGGAAACTATCGGAAATCAATAGGAATATTGCATAAATTATACGCTGTTAATGACGCTGCTGAAAGAGTGGTAAAGTGATGAAGGTACAACATATGGAGCTGTAACGAGGCAGAGAAAGTATTTTTGCTTCAAGTTGTCGCTGAAAAGCAGAAAAAAAGCAGTACCTTTCGTATAATGTTAATGTATATGTATAACTACATAATATTTAATACATACTATTCAATTAATAATTATATTTTTTTCTAAATTTAGTTTTTGTATAGGTACGCCTTTAATGATTGAAAGCGCTAAGTATGTTCTACAAAAATATTGGAAGTCGGCCATATATTCGGTATCTTTAGGAGCGCTGTAGAGCTAGTTAGGACTGTTACCCCTCAAATGTTAAAAACTAATATTTTGTACAGAAGCCCCTTAAGAGGGCAGTTAGGAGAAAGTTATGCTCATAGAAATACATTTAACCGCCCTGTAAGTGTCTCAAGGATAGTTTTGAAGCTTTTTGTGAATTTTCTGCGGTTTTGCCATATCTTTGACACCGATGCGAAGTCATTTACCCCCATTCTACTGTCCTATTTTTATGGCTCATGCATTTTTTGCCCAATTCTCACAAAATAAGAGGTTATAGCGAATCCAAATCCAGAAATCGTGCACTTGTTTGCCCGTAATGTACATACATGAATTTAATTTTTCTAAATAACATTAAATAAATAATAGTGTACCAATAAACCAAAGTCATAAAATAAATTTGCCAGTTAAAAATAATATTTTTGATTATTTACAACTTTATTGGTCAGAATATTACTGTTAATGACGAACGATGAGGATAAGGATGGTCATCAAGACACAAGTTTTTGTGTACCTGAAATAGCATCAGGGTGTTTTAAGTTACGGACTAGCTTAACACATTAACTCTTTTTCTGCGAGCGTGAATCTAACCCTTCAACCTTACTCTAAAGGCCGGGGCACATAGAATCCGTCGTCCGTTATACGTTGCCTTTTTCAACTGACAACTAAGTTGAAATACACGTATTCCTATGAGCTTTGTCACATTCCGTACTTCTCCGTCAACGTAAAGTATTAAAGTTGAGCAACTTTTAACGTACGTTGAGAACTTTGACAAATATCTGGTAATATTTTTTGTATATTTTGAATTATTTTTCCGTTCAAAAGTAAAAAAAAAAAAAAACAAAAAAAAATTGTGTTAGATTTTCTGTTCTGTATCTGACACATAAATAAAAGGATTTTAATCACATTAAAATAAAAAATAGTGGAATTTACATCCGTTAACAAAGTACTGATTGTGCCAACTTCATACTTCGTATACTTCAAGTCAGTTGAAAAAGGAGACGGACAAAGTACAACGGATTCTATGTGCCCCGGCCTTAAGGCACATTACACGTAAGTATTGAAGTTCATCATTCACTTTACAAACTATATTTGTATAGACGGAGCTAGCTGTACGCTCCAGTCGCCCATCCCAACCATGATTCCTCATGTCCTCCTTTGTTTGTGGCCCAATACGCAATTAACACACTCAACACTTACCTTAACACACCACAACTAATAATTAGAGACCACCTGCACATTTCTTCAAACGTTATAACAATTCTTGTGTATTTTATATATTTTTATTTATTAGCTTATCTTATAGCCAATCCTATGCTTCAAATTTAAACCTACAATAAAATTTTATGGCTCTACAAAAAACTTATATATAATTTTCTTCTTACTATAGCAAATATATTCTGATACATTACTTTATATCATTACTTCATCATCAATACTGCAACGAAATCTGTATAACAAATTCAAACAAACAAAAAAAAAAAATGAAAAAACAACAACAGCTTTTGCTAATCAGCCTAAAAGAGCTCTCTTAAACGAGCCTATGTTCTTAACAAAATTTACCTTTTCCACCACACCACTATCACGATGAGCAAATCCTAATACAACTATGTTTAAAATATTCAACTGTTAAGCACTAACACTTGAACAAACTGCACTAAACCAAAAATTTACCTATATACTGCAAAATGGGTGTAAACTTGAAGAAATGTAGGTTATTTACAACCCACAAAATTTTTTATTCAATTTTACTCGGATTTTCAACAATTGTAATTTATTTATCTAAAATAAAATAAAGAAATTTCTTCTTTTCTACAGGCATTTATTCAATAATACATACCTTTAGTTCAATGGAAAAATATTATTCAGGTTAAATAAAATAAATTTGTTGAATATAGAAAAAAATTTATTCAAATCTACGACGAGAATTTTATTAAAAAAATTTAGTCAAATGAACGAATATTTTATTCAAACTAACGCTCTTTCAGTATGTTAACTTGAAAATTTGTGTGTGGTTTTGCCTTACGGTTAATTACTAGTGTTTTAACTAAATTTTTACCGATTTAACAAAAAATTTGCCCATATTTTTAACGAAACCCATTGGAGTTGAATCGAATAATTTTTGTTTATTTGAAGAAAGTTTGTTCCGATTTGAACAATAATTTTTTGTATGTAAATATTTTAATAAGTGAACTTTTAGTTATATACATACATATGTATTAACGAATTAGTTGTGAGTCCGAGTTCAACTTCAGTCAAGAAGAAGGATTATTTTTAATTATAACGATAATTGCGGTGAAACAATAAGACCAAAGAAGAACAGAAAAAAAATTTGAATACCATTAGCTGGGGGACAACTTGCTGTTTCGTAGTCGCTACACTACTCATCAGCACCCACTCGGATTCGAACTCGGGATCATGTGAACATGATGTATTTTTAATACGGCCGCTTAATCAACCCAGCCACCGAGCTTTTTAATTATTTTTACGTTAATGTTTGTCACATATTGATCACATATATGCAATTGTTATACCCCAGTTGTTTGTACAGGATTTTCTGTCATTGAACAACCAGTTTTTAATTTTTTTATTTACTAATAATTCTCCTAACTGTGAGACGAATTTGTATGTAAATATTTTAATAAGTGAACCTCTAGTTATAAACATATGTACGATATTAACTAACTAGTTGTGAGTTCGAACCCATGTCTTTATTTATTGCCACGGTCTTTCGTTTTTCTTGGTGCCTTCACAAAAGCCGCCAATTCGATATATCTGTATATGATCACAAGGTATCCCGCTCTAACATTAGATTGCAACTTGTAGACTTTTCGTTCTTAAATGGCCTACATTAATCGCTTTATATATATATATATATATATATATATATATATATATATATATATATATATATATATATATATATATATATATATATATATATATATATATATATATATATATATATATATATATATATATATATATATATATATATATATATATATATATATATATATATATATATATATATATATATATATATATATATATATATATGTATACGAGCCCTAACCACTATTAATTCGTACACCAAGAATTTTTTTGACAAGTCAACATTCAAAGCACCATATTTAAAAAAATAGTATTGAATGAGGCACAAATCTTACATATTCTGAAAAGTTGTTTTATTATCTTTAAATATATAAAAAAAATTTGTACATATTAGCCTAATTGTTTTGAAAATAAAAACCTAAAATAAAGTTCATTGTTTTCATAAAAAATTATTTGACCACTATTAATTCGTACAGTAGTTACTTTTAGTCTTTAAAACTGCGTTACGCCTCCCTTACTTTTCATAACAGCTTCTATTCGTTTTGGCATTGTATTAATTAGCTTTTTACAATCTTCAGGGGTTATTGAGTCCCATATTTCCTGGATTTTGGCCTTCAATGCACTTACAGTACGTTGAGGGTCATTTCGCAGCTTCCTTTTCATGATTGCACAGAGATTTTCTATAGGGTTGAGGTCTGGGCTTGACGATGGCCAATCCAAGACGTCTATTACATTTTCTTGCAGCCATTTTTTTGTGATTTTTGCGGTGTGTGAAGATGCACCATCATGTTGGAATATATATTCGCCACAGTCGGCTAGGTTTTGTACTGATGGAAGTAGATTTTATTGCAATATTTGGATATATTTTTCAGCATTTACTGTTCCATCAATGAAGTGAAGCCTACCAACACCCTTGGAGGACATACATCCCCACACCATAAGGCTAGCTGGGAACTTAACAGTGCGCTTTAAACAGTCCTTATTATATGCTTCCGTGGTTTTACGAATAACTCTTTTTCGGGCATCACCGACACATACGTCAAACTTTGATTCGTCGCTGAAAATAATGGTATCCCATTGCCTTTGAACCCATGAACGTTTTTGCTTTACCCATAATAAACGTTTTTTCATTTGAAATGCTGTAAGCAAGGGCTTTTCTTTGGCCTAAAAAATAAATTCAATGACATGCTTTTTACGACATCGAATATAACTAACCTTATAAAATCCATAACCAATATTTTTCATTTGCTGGCGCGTCCATTCACGTTTTACGGGTTTTGATATTGCTTCAGACTACTTTGAAGCTACGTCTCTGACACTGCTCCGGCGATTTTGCTTAGTTATAGCCGCTAAAACTCTTTTGTCGCGAGCCGTAATCTTGGAGACCCGGCCCCTGTTTGCAATGTTGTTGCTATAACTTTTGCTTTTTTCATATTTTTTAATAATGCCCTGCACTGTTGATCTAGGAAGCTTAAGATGAGTCGATATATTCCCATAACTCTTACCCGATTTGAATTTATTAATAATTAAAACTCGAATTTCTTCACAAACTGGCTTACCACGCGCCATTGTTTAACCAATTAAAATACAACAAGATAAATACACCACTTTTTGCTGGTGTTCTGGCATTCCTCTTCTTTTACTATAACGGTACATTTTCGTATTTTGCTTATGATCTTATTTTGTGTATTATTTTAAGAACAATTTATACGCTGTACGAATTAATAGTGGTTAGGGCTCGTATATATATATATATATATATATATATATATATATATATATATATATATATATATATATATATATATATATATATATATATATATATATATATATATATATATATATATATATATATATATATATATATATATATATATATATATATATATATATATATATATATATATACATATGATTTTTTTACTATTATCTTTTTGGCAACACTAGTTTTGACAGCTCACGCACGTTTTGTATCTTGTGTCACTGTCAAACATCTTCAGTTTGGTCTATAATTTAATCATGAATCGTCTTACAAACGAACAACGCTTGCAAATTATTGAATTTTATTACCAAAATGCGTGCTCTGTTAAGAAAGTTCATCGCGCGCTTCTTCCATTTTATGGTCAGTTTAATCGACCTACTGAGGCTTCTATTCGGGCTATTGTAAAAAAATTTCGCACCAAATTTACATTGTTGGACATTAAACCACCAACACGCTTACGTAGAGTGCGAACTGAAGAAAATATCACAGCCGTATCGGCCAGTGTTGGTGATGACCGTGAATTATCGATTCGGCGCCGTTCGCAGCAATTGGGCCTCTGTTACTCCACTACGTGGAAAATTTTGCGGAAGGATTTGGGTGTGAAGCCTTATAAGATACAGCTGGTGCAAGAATTGAAGCCAAACGACCTACCACAACGCCAAATTTTTGGTGAATGGGCTCTTGAAAAGTTAGATGAAGATCCACTTTTTTATCGAAGAATTGTGTTCAGCAACGAGGCTCATTTCTGGTTGAATAGATACGTGAACAAGCAAAACTGCCGTATTTGGAGTGAAGAGCAGCCAGAAGCATTGCAAGAGCTACCAATGCATCCACAAAAAACAACCGCTTGGAACCGATTATGGGCTGGCGGCATCATTGGGCCGTATTTCTTCAAAGATGATGCGAATTACAACGTTACTGGGAATGGTGAGCGCTACCGTGCGATGATAACAAACTTTTTTTTGCCCAAAATGGAAGAGCTTGACTTGCATGACATGTGGTTTCAACAAGACAGTGCCACATGCCACACAGCACGCGAAACAATGGACCAATTGAGAGGCGAGTTCGGTGAACAGTTTATTTCACGCTTGGGACCAGTCAATTGACCGCCCAGATCGTGCGATTTAACGTCTCTAGACTATTTTTTGTAGGGCTATGTTAAGGCTAATGTCTATAGCGACAAGCCCGCTTCGATTGACGCACTGGAAGCCAACATTGCCAACATTATTCGTGAGATACCGGCCGAAATGTTGGAAAGAGTATGCCAAAATTGGACTAAGCGGATTTCATGCAAATGAGGCGCAGCCGCGGCCAACATTTGCATGAAATAATCTTCAAACATTAAATTATATCGACCCAACAATCGATCCAAATAAATATTTCATGCATTTTTCTGAATTTTATGTGCTTTTTTTTTCTTAAATTTCCGATAGTTCTTATATATATATATATATATATATATATATATATATATATATATATATATATATATATATATATATATATATATATATATATATATATATATATATATATATATATATATATATATATATATATATATATATATATATATATATATATATATATAAATATATTTATATGCTATAGTTCAGATGCATGTTCCATGACAAAACTGCTCACCGAATGTGAAAAACCGGTGCCAAACTGGTCAGCGAAGTTCTGAATTTTTCTGGAAATTTAAAAAATCGGCTTCGTAAATTCCCAAAATCCAACCACCCCGGTAACGCAACACCAATTTTCGCACTAAAGCAGCAACATTGTATATACATATACAGTGTTGTATATATCTAAATATGTAATAATCACTTATGCTAGGAACACAACTGCGACGAATTTTGTGCATGCGGGAGCAAGAGCCCTTATTTCATGGTTTTAGTGCGTAGCGACTATTCAACGGAGGTAAAGACTTTGCTGTTACGTTTCTTAAAAACAAATAAGTTTATATCTTTAAACGTGACCTTTTGTGCAGAATATGCAATTACAAAAATTCTTTTCTTTTTTCTTTATGTAACAACGCATGATTTTGGTAACACATACCTTAGAAAAACGAAAGTTTAATTTTTTATATATACCTACTCGTAAATGAAAATACAATTTCTTTAGCAGAAATAGTGCCAATTTTAATTTTTCTAAATATATTTTATATATTTCTTTCGACTCCTTTCTTCTTTTGAGGGAAATTGTGTTTGAATTTTTGTTACGTTACGCATTTCTAATAACGCTAAAACAAACAATCTATTTAAATCTATTATTTTTATTTAAGACTTTAAGGATTCATAAATAAATTTTACATAAAAAATAATCTTGCATACAGAAAAAATTAATAAAATTTACTTTAAATAAACAGTTTTACTACAAAAATGTAGAAGTTTTCATGTGCTAACGGAAAAAATAGTCTTGTCTGCTTTCATTATATACTTTTTACTAAATTATTGTTTAAAATCACGAACTCCTTTACAGGTCCCTATTAAAACAATTTATTAACTGATTCAGCAAACTCCACTATTACAATTTCCAATTGATCTTATGTTGGTACATATTGTAGTATTTATCGGGTGTCGTTTCGCAAAACAAACTTTGTTGCTTTTTCGAACAAAAGAGAGACAAAATTTTGAGAAAGTTACATAATATCTGCAAAAAAAAAAAAAAAAAATACATTTGACGTTTTTTGGTATTGTATCATGGTGGTTAAATTTTAAGGGCCGACGTTGAATGTTAACCACCCTTAAACGTCAAGCCTTTTTTTTTGCATTTAATTTGACATTTCTCAATTTCGGACCAATTCAATTTGCACCATGGAAAGATACACAATCGGGCAACGTATTAAAGTTTTCAGGCTTATTATGAAAATGGGTGTTCAAATCACAATGTATATCGTGATTTTTTCGGTCAACTTAATCGTCCAAAATTTTAGTTAAAGTTTCAAACAATCTATCTGCGAGGGGGGGTATCCCTGCAAAATCCGTCGTTTTATTGCTTATAATAAATAGTAAGTGTATAAAAAAATTGACTTTATTGCATACATCGATAATTTCAACCCTAATATTGATACTGGTAAATCAAAAAAACAAAAAAAAAAAAAAAAACAAAATAAAATTAAAATTAAACAAAAAAATAGTTATAAATTTTAATGCTTTATTCAACAACATCTCCAAATATCGGGTGAAAGATTTTCCCCAACTAAATATAAATTTATGCACCCCCTGAAGTGTTGTTGTAATGCAGCTGATAACTGTAATGTAAGGAACCACTAAATCTAAATTAGAGTAAAAATGGCGACACAGTGAACAAAATACTAAAAGAACGGTATTTGTAGGCGTGACAAAAAAATAATTTTCGAATAGATTTACATTATCCTTAATCCTAGGGGGTGACTGACACAATCATTTCTTTTCAGTACGAGGATCACCAAAGCCCCGGGAGGTTTGAGGTACCTATCTTGGCTGAGACGTTCTGGCCTCAACCTCTTAAGCAAGAAGTTTGTTTATATGGCTACAAACTTATGGCAATAAGCTGCGACCTGCCTGAAGCTTGCAAGCTACTCGGAGGCGCTGGTGAATCGTGAATAATTCACCCCGAAGGGTTGGTTCATCATCAGTAGATGCTTTTTTCGATTAAAATTATTGCGATTAAAATTATTAACTACAAAATTAACCTTTTTCCTATTCACAAGTATTTTAGAGACCATATGCTGGTGTTTAAAGTCGGCAGTTTCAGGCAGCTATCATATTTAACTACAAAAATAGTTGTTCATTAACGCCCCTAATTTTTGTACGTTTAATTTAAAAAAAATTTTATTTATGTTGTTTAGATATTTATTTCGATGTATTTATCTAATAAACTATTTATCTACTAAAAAAAACACTAAAAGTTAGTAAACAACTAAAATAAATCTTGAAAATAATATTTTTATATAAAACACAGAGAAAAAAAAATTGTTTCGTCTTCAATAACGAAATTCGTTGAATCAATTAATAAATTGTTTGATTGTGGACCTGTAAAGGAATTCGTGGATTCAAACAAAAGTTAAGTAAAAATAATTATTGATAAAAAATAACTATTTTTTTAAACAACAACAACATACGATATCCAAGATTATCTTTTTGATATTTATGTATAATCATACAAATTATTTTTTCAGACAAAAAATAAAAATAAAATTGATTTTATTTTTGCTATAATTTTTTCTGTGTAATAATACAAAGTTTTTTATTCAATATGCAATTCATTTTCCTTTAGAAAACTTCTTACGAGTAACGAAAGTGTTTGTTGATTGATTATAAATTCGAAAATGTTTTGATAGGAAATAAAATAACATTATTTTTATGTTATATGTGTATGTATGCTAAAGCATGTTATTTCCTGTCATAAAAAATGTTTCGATTTTATAATTAATCAACAAAGACACTCCTTAAGAGGCAACTATATATATATACAGTACTGGACAATTCCATGGAAACTTTTCTAAAAATTTATTTATTTATTTTTAGAAGTCGAAAATCAAAAATTATTTCTAAATTGACAAGTATTTTAGAATTTCATTTTATAGATTCTTTTTGATATATAAACAAAAAAATAATAACATAAAAATAACGTAGTTCTAAAATTATAAAGAAAAATTAAAAGTATAAAGTTTTTGGGGTTCGACAAAACAATCGAAATTGCTGATTTATTCATCGAATATTTATCACAAATAGTTTTTTGTTTTAATCCAGCATTAAAATCATTTATTATTTTTATTTTTAAATCTTCACTTATCTTGACTCTAGCCATTTTTACTAATTATGTATTCAAGATTCTTGTGTTTAAAATATTTGAAAAAAGAAGCTGGCAAGAGAGTAATTTAAAAAATAACGGTAAATTATTATGCATTTTGCCTCGTTTTTTCATCAATACATTTTGCTTTAGTCATCTTTCCTGCAGAAGTGTAAAAGTTTCCATTGTTTTGTCGAACCCCAAAAACTTTATACTTTTAATTTTTCTTTATAATTTTAGAACTACGTTATTTTTATGTTATTATTTTTTTTGTTTATTTATCAAAAAGAATCTATAAAATGAAATTCTAAAATACTTGTGAAGTTTCTTTAGAAATAATTTTTGATTTTCGACTTCTAAAAATAAATAAATAAATTTTTAGAAAAGTTTCCATTGAATTGTCCAGTACTATATATATATATATATATATATATATATATATATATATATATATATATATATATATATATATATATATATATATATATATATATATATATATATATATATATATATATATATATATATATATATATATATATATATATATATATATATATATATATATATATATATATATATATATATATATATATATATATATATATATATATATATATATATATATATATATATATATATATGAATATACGTTTCTTTTGGAATAAATATAATACAAATTTATTAGTTATTGTCTAAATTTGTAATTACAAAATAGGTTTTCGGATTTTTGTGCATATTTATTTGCATCCAGTTTTAGTTCAAGGTTTTTGCTTTTTTAAATGTAAGAAGAATTTTTTTTTATTGCTGTGATCAATACTTTTGATTGAAGAAGACCAGAATAATAATGAAATTTTTAGCTGGGGGATAACAAGCTGTTTCAAAGCCGCTACAGTACTCACCAGCATCCATTTTGGGTTTGAGCTCGGGTCATTATGAACGGCCGCCTTAAACCACTCAGCCACCGAGCAAGTCAATTGTTCTTTATCGATGTTAATCTCACACTGAATCACGTGTGCATTTTTTAATTGTCCGCATTGTAC
The DNA here is from genome assembly GCA_914767995.1 of Thecocarcelia acutangulata. Classification (NCBI taxonomy): domain Eukaryota; kingdom Metazoa; phylum Arthropoda; class Insecta; order Diptera; family Tachinidae; genus Thecocarcelia; species Thecocarcelia acutangulata. Next base: position 104,244,551 of record OU612094.1, on the reverse strand, counting down.
CTCCCGGGGAACAGGTTTTGCCTTGGCGTATTCCTAACTTAGGCGCTTTGTTTTTCGGGGAAAAGAGGGGAAGGGGTCCCTCGTTTGGTGCGGCAAACAAAACTCTAGGAAGCCGCATGACTTATGTTGTGATGGCTTCCGAAACCCTTACCAAGGGTATAAATTGGCAGAATGGGGATCAGCATGGCCCCCGGATAGTTCTGCTTGCGGTTCACCCTGGGGCTGATCATGGTTGAGGTGCTAACTTGGCTGTAACGTTCTGGCTGTGGTTGAAACCTAAAACGCAGGAAGCGGGTGTTAGTATCCATGATAATTGTTTGTTGTGTGTCTTTTTTCGGGGACCAACAACCACCCGAGGATCTGTTGCCTATACAACAGATGCCTGTACTGTGAGGAACCAGTGGTGATGGTTGACTGGTGAGTTGGTTTAAGGGCTGTTGCTCTAGTGGGCTTCGGTCTACCAACTCATTAAGCCTTGTCCTCCATTGATTGCTGGGAAATTGCATACATGAGGGATTAGAAGGCCCGAACTCTTCAACCTAGTCAGCCACAGCGCTGGTGAATCGTGAATAATTCACACGTGGAATTGGTAAACCATCAGATTAGGCAGGTGCTGATCTTTTTTCAAAATACATAATTAACGAAAACGTGACATAATTTTTACTTCGAAAATTATGAAATAAATCCCCAAAACAGGCATAAAATAAGTTCCCAAAAATTTATATAATTTTATTTCTTAAGATCAGTGTTGTCAACTTTGAAATTTCAAAACGGTAAAAATGGGGGTAAAAACGCTTTATTTTAATAAAAAAGCACCAAGCTTAGAATTTTTATTTCTACCTCCCATTTCGTATAAAAATTATAATATTTTCTATTAAAATCACACGTTTAGGGCTTGGCAGCACCGCCTGTTGGCGTGCGATCAAACTGCTTCTATAGCCAAAATTCTGTAATCCAATAATTATAATGATATTGGATTGAATTTGTTATTCAGCAATATTTTTAACGATATTTGTTAATGATCAAATACAGCAACACAGCCGTTTACCGTCACATTACAAAATCTTCACTGCCAGCGAAGTATATATATAGAAAAAAAGTTTAGATTATCGGATCATTAAAAGTTAAAGAAACGTTCTATAGACTATCAAACTCGTTTAAGAGCAAACACAGTGCAAATTTCAATTGTCTTTTCGTAAGCGAACGGTGAAGATGAATTGGCTAAAATGGATGAATTTATTTGAATATATGACAGTTCTATGCTAGAATTATGACAAATAAAAGCTGAAGATATATAATTAAAATTTAAGCCAAAATATTTTGAAAGCTTTTAATAATTTTGTTAATAATTTGGTAATTTATCAATTACCAAAGCAGAAACTAATTCACGCTTTATCATAAACACGCACTTTACTGTTTAACGCCTGCTTTTCTTGTAATATTTGGCAAACTTGATCTGATCATTTAATAACAACACAGAAAATATTATAAAACGACATATTCATTTTTTTAAGAAAATATGTACTGGTATAATATACAACAGTAAGATTGTCTTACATTGTGCATATGATTTGATTGCGTTTTCTACATTATTACCATGTTCTTGTGCTATATAAAATGATAAGTATAAATTTTGAAACTTGAGTAAAATGATATTCGAACGCTTGTACAAAAAGTTTTTTCTTACATTAAAATAAAAAGTTGTGTTGAATATGATTCGACCAACCGAAAATTAAACAAAGCGCATCGCGTATCTAAAGAGCCAAACCGCTTGACAAAATTTTAATTTTGTACAAACATTGTTTGTTTATCTGAATGTTTGCTGGTTTGTGCAAATAGCATGTTTGCATGAAATTCAAAGTTTTTTGATTTTCGTGCAAAAAACTTCAATGTTTGTGTTGTCCAGCGCTAAATTTTGTCATTTGAATTAAAATTTTGCAGAGCGAAATGGTGGAAGAAGAAGCGCACAAAATGAAGCAAAAAAAAAAGTTTTATTAAGAAATGTTTTATTTTGAGAAATGTTAGAGACGTGTATAAATGAAAAAGCTTGTTTTTTGTGTTTTGACAGGTATTATTAGAGTATTTTTCTTTTAAATTCTCAACAATTTATTTATATTGTTGGGATATAAAGTTGAATGTTTGAGAATATCTTTCAAAAATTTCCAAAGTCTACTGATGATTAGGGTAGTTCCTATGAAATATCGACATACAGATAGCTGGGAAACATAGAAAACAAGCTATTTATAAGTTTTATTAAAATTTTTAGAATTGTATAAAAGTTATTTTTTTGTAGACAATATAAAAAAATTACAATTATTTCAACAGAATCTCAAGAAATTCAGGCTATAACAATTTATATCAATGAGAGTAGAAGGCGATTGTTTTGCGATAATTTGCCAATTCGTTATATAAAGTTCACATATAACGAAATGGCAAATTATCGCAAAACAATCGCCTTCTACTCTCATTGAAAAAAAATTTTTTTTTTTGTTAATTTGTATTTGTGTATGTTTTCATTTGTATGGTTTATGTGCATGTGCTTGTCAAACGGTTTGCGTAGTTTATTGGCCTTTAAATAGTAATTTCCGTTATGTAAGTCTTATTCTTGAGCTGATTAAACTTTTAGAGAACGGTCTGTTGTAGTTTACCTCATGAGTAAAATACCTCGCCCTGTTCTCTAATACTTAAATCAGCACAACAATAAGATTTGCTTAGTGGAAATTGCGAGTAAAGAGCTTTTCGCACAAAAACTTTTTTTAAGCACCGTAAACGGTGCGAAACGCAGCTGTGCTAAGAATTTATTTCTTAGGAAATTATTTCATGCTGCCCATAAATATACCTTTATTTGATCTTAAGGGAGCTTATTAGTGCGTAAGTTGTGTCCCATAAACAGATTGTAAATTTTCAGTTGCTTACTATAGTGATAGAAAAATTTTCATAGATATAACGATTTTTTGCAATAATATTACGGGGTTTTCGTTGTTTTTGGGTCAACGTAAACCTTCGTTCCGGTATGAATATTGTTTCATTAAAGAAAAATAATTGTAAATAGAATGAAATTTGTTCGTTGATGAAAAAAAGTTTTAATTGCAAATTAAACTTTTGTGTGCAGGAGGTGGAATGAGTTCATAATTTTTTTTAGCAAACTAAAACTGCAAGGCTATTTTGCTTGTCCACAGTAGCACCCAGAATCTGTGGCAGGAATTGAACCTGCTATCTCGAGAATGTTGGTCGAGCACTCTATCAGATCAGCCATCGAGTATATAATGGAATACGAGTATATTCATTATTTTAACCACATGGTTTCTTATGTGTTGCGAAAGTCTTGCATTAATACTATGAAATATTTTAATTGTATTTTCTACACTATTTAGTAGCTATAACGATATTATTATATTTTTTCCATGCAAGAGTTTTTCGTGACACGAATGAAACAATTTTCTTAACATTAATGAAATTTATGAAAAAAAAACAATAAAGAGTGTTACGCAAAAATTTTAATGTCATTAATGAAGCTTTCGTAACCGAAATGAGATTTTTCATGGTATTAACGAAAGAATGGTGGTCGAAACAATTTCATTCCCATAACGAAACATTATTCCTTCAGTATAGAAAATAAAAATTTACACAAGGAGTTTACTTACTTGAATTTCCCACGTTGCATTTACACATACTTCTTCTTATGGAACCCGAAATTCTGTAAAAATTTCATACTGTTGTATAGTCATGAAACTATTAAATTTTCCATCTTTCAAGCATCATGTTGATGTCTATTATCATCTTTACTTAAAATTATTTTTTTGTTATTTTATTACTGGTACCGTGAAGCAAAGTCGAGGTCAAAAAAATGCATGTTACTTTTTTGGGCTCGTTATATTTATTTTCCGTACTTTTTGTATTCTCTAAGTAAATGTTAATTGAATATTGTGTTACTGACCCCGGCCAATGTGCCGAGACTGGTATGCCTGCGTTAGCACCTACATACATACATTAGTATATACGAGTATTTAGTATTGGCATTAATAAAGGGAAACAGTTTATTGTTGCTCTTCTGTTATCTCTTTTTTTATTTTGCTGACACCAATCTTATGGTATTATTTTCCATGTTTTTTAAATATATTTGTACGATTGCACATATTTATGTACATATGTACATAAGTATGTGCATTCATATCTTGGTTGGCCAAACAGAAGTAGATGACGAATCTTGTATGACTTGTTACAAACTGTTAAGCTTTTAAAACAGCTGTAAAGAAAACGTTGTGTTCATGGCAGAACAGGTTGAGAAATGTTTTAAATTGTATTTTTCTCTGTTTGTCAACACAATTTTTTTTATTGCGGGTTTTAGCCTAATTTAAGTTAATTAATAATGAGAACCAAATATTTATGTATATGGAGATGGTTCGACATGACAGGTATGTTTCTTTGTTTTTTAGGGTACATTCCGTGCAAATGAGAGGAAAAGGCAAAATTTGTAATCTCAAAAAAGTTCTTCAGATAGTAACACTACTTATTTTCAATTTACAAAAAAAAAAAGTTTGAAACTATTTGCTTGTCTGCAGAAGCACCTAGAGTCCTTGGCAGAAATCGAACCTGCGAATTACACAGAGATGAAAAAGTGTTGTTTGAATAAAAGAAAATCCTGTTTTTGCGCTTTCGTAGAGATGCGAATATTAGAAGAGAGACAGCGAAAGTATGTTATTGTTTTTCCTACTTACCTTTGATATTTTCTCTGCGCACGTTTTATACGTAAACAAAAAACTTTATAATCTCAAAGGCACATGTAAGCAGGAGAAAGCAATCACTAACTTTTGCCGGCTCTATTCTGACATCCCTCTGAAGATTCAAAAATCTGATTATATTTTACTTTTTTCATCTCTATATACTTTGTGCCTTGTAAAAGTAAAATGTATTCAGAAATCTGAATTCAAAAATTGACAAGCGATCGGCAAAAGTTTATTTTTATTTATTTAATTAATTTAAGTCTAAAGATAAATGAAATGCTATCAGACCATTAGAAAAGAAGTAAATACATTAATTATTAAGACTTAAAATTATATTACGTTTAACATAATTAGTATTAACACAGAAGTCGACATATTTATAATTCTTATTAAACTCAGAACAGAATGGATCCCAGTTGGCGTAGTTAGTTCGGGATACCTGAATGGACAGCGGCACGAAATTGCGTGTAAGTCGTGTTGGGATGTTCCAAAATATATTTCGTATCAAAAATTCACAGCTAACTTTTCAATTTATAATATTTAACAAAAACATTTAACATTGTTCTGCGACTTTTAAGAGTGGGAAGTTTTATTAATGCAAGTCTCGACTTGTATGAAGGTAAATTCACCGTGCAGACCACGAAGACAGAAAAGCAAAAACTGTTTTTGAACAGATTCAACGGTTTCAATATGAACTTTATAATTAGGATCCCAAATAACTTATCCATATTCAAGAATTGGCCTTACGCAAAATTGTTGTTTCGATAGTATTCGCGTACTTAAAAAACGCCTCGTGATCCGCAAAAGGATGTTATGGCACTAAAGGCCGGTGTTCAGTTTCATAAATAGTTCGTTATTATCTCACGATAGCGAACACCATTTAAAGTAAATGCCTGACCGGCCTCATTTTGGTATAAATACGGCCCGATGATGCCGCCAGCCCATAAACTGCAGCAAACAGTCACTCTTTGTGGGTGCATTGGTTTTTCGACAATCACTCTTGGTTTATCATTTACCTAAATGCGGCAATTCTGCTTATTACGAGACCACTGAGGTGAAAATGTGCCTTAGCACTGAAGAATGATTTCCTTCATAAATTGATCACTCACTGTTGTCATTTCTTGCCACAATTCCGACCATTGACGATGCTGGGAGTGGTCAAGAGGTTCTCAAGCCTGTTGCACTGTTATTTTCACATTTCCAAATTTTTGCACGATTTTTTTTTGATTGCACGCACGAAATCACGAAGTGCACGATATGTATTTTGATATGAATGCCCATTTTCATAATAGCCCTGAGTAACTTTTTAACGCGTTGCTCGATTGTGTATCTTTCCATGGTTCAAATTGAGTTAGTCTGAAATTGAGAAATGTCAAATGAAATGCAGATAAGACATTTAGCTGGGGGTTCATATTCAACATGGGCCCTTGAAACTTAACCAACCGATACTACTATATACGCCGATGTACATATACCATTCACATATCCTATTATATATGTATGTAAACTAAGGTGGGTAGACTTGGAAGGACCAATGTTGGTCGATATTGTGTCATTTCAATAGCTTTGGCATACAGAAAAAAAGTTCAACTGCGACTTATAAAAAAAAATCACTTTTGAGGCGCCCAATTCTCAATCCATTTTCGTTAATAAGTAATTCAATTTCATCAAAAATAAATTTCTCCTTAAAAAGATAATATTAAACAAGATTAAACCAGTCGATTTATTTATAATATACTAATACCCCTTAAAAATAAAGGTTGAAGAAAAACAAAAAATTTAAATTTGGTTGCTCCCAAAATGAGTTTTTTGTTTATATTTCTTTCGCAATGGAACTTTTTTGCTGATGCTAAAAACTATCGAAAAAGCGATAGCACAATATCAGTTGCTAAATTGACCCACCTTTATGAATATATACTAACTGCAATTAAAAATAATCCGGCGACAGCTGACTGGATTATGTACAACAAGACGGAGAGTTGCCCAATTGAAATGAAGAAAGCTTTTTTCTGAGATATTGCAGCGGCAATTTACCATAGCCGTGAGCTCGACTCAAAAAGCGTTTTGATGACCTGGCCAATGGGCACATTTTAACATACATATGTACACTGGCACATAATTACATACAGACCGTGTACAGTACTTTTTGAATAATTAATGAAGCAATATAAAAACGTCATTTTAACGTAATCACGTTTCATTAAATGGCTTGTTTCACTGTAATAAAACATGGAACGTGATCGCAATATTTTTAGAATGTTTTGATTAAATAGTCTCTATTGATAATGCTTTAATTAATGTCTAATGATAATGTTGGAAATGTGTTATTTACATAATCATCATTGATTCTAAAAAGCTGCAGTTAAAACAAAGCAATCTACAAAGTTTTTAATTAAATTATGTTTGAATTTCAACATGAAAAAAAATATAGATTTGCGACGAATGAAAATACTGAAAAAAATATATCTGCCTGGCCCACAATGTCATTCGACATTGCTCGCTCGGTTGAATACGTTTGAAACAAAAACAAATTTTAAAATATTGTTTTTGGTATGTATTTATGCGAGCGAGCGATGTCGAGTGACATCGTGGGCCAGGCAGTAAGTGTTTCCGTGTTTTGAAAGATAACTTATCAGCATTAGGACTTATTGGCGTAGATGATTATCAGCTATTTTGACGGCTCATTACCAAACTGGCCAAAATTTTTTATTTTTAATGTTTTTTTTCGCAAATTTTTATGCGCTCCATTTCATATTTATTTCAATCATATGTTATACCCCTTGGTCCTGTTATACTTAAGGGAGTACAATTAAACAACATTAGGTAAAAATTTTAAAGTGATGATCTTATTTTAGTTTGAAAGTAACCTGTATCTTGTTAATATTGTTGAACATCTGAATACATACATAATCACTTCACAAAGTGGACAACACTTAAAATACTCAATTGGACACAGGATCATATAATCGTAAATGAAACAAGTAAGAGTGTGGTATATTCGGTTGGGTCGAATCTAAAATACTCTTCACGATAGTCATGTATATGTATAGTATATATTACAAATTTGTACTAAATATGCTCGGATATATATGGAGCGATATCGGGAAAAAAATATTTTTGCCTTGTAATCACCATTCCATAAAAGAAATCTTTCTTTATGGAAAATTTTTTGCCTTCCAGTCACCATGCTTAATAATCGTGTGAAGTTTGAAGCAAAACAAATAACTTTTTTTTTTCAAACATTTTCATACAAAATTGCAAAAAGCTATACGTGAGCCGATATTACTAAATTTCAATAGCAAACATATGGCACCATGGAGTAATAGAATGGTGAAAAAAAAATTTCTATGTCTAATGGTTTTCTCAGAAATGGTATTTCAACGACCGACAGACGCTTAACCGAATTTTCCATTAATTCTGATTCAGAATATATGTATATACTTAATAGAGTCGCAAATAAAAATTGCAGAAATTACAAACGGAATCATAAACTTATATATACCCTTAACATTTTTGTGAAGAGTATAAAAATATAAAAATTTTAAATATTTCAAAGGTGTTCAATCACATAGCAAACTTATATCCCCCCATAAATGAAATGGATGAGTTTATTTTACGCTTCAGAATTGCCACTTGTGGTATGAAATTCATATCACAGTGGATAGATATAGTCAGCGTAAGGTAATATAGGGTGTCCGCAGGGAAGGTATACTACTTTGGTTTGCCGCCATTTTGGTAAACATTAGTCTTGACAGTTCATATTTGGCAGCCGTGAAGTAGACACGTGGCAAATTTATTATTAAATGTTTAACCTAAACGCTCAAAGTAAAGTTGGACTTTCCTCCTCATTTATCTGAGAGATCCGAAAGAGTGTATGTACTACCACATAACTTAGCAACATAGATTAGCAATCAGGATAAGTTTTACATCATACTTATAAGAATTTGCTGCCAATACAACCAATTTTTAAACCAATATGTATGTATACATACTCGTACATACCAATGACTCGGCCAGCCCATAAAGCGAACCAAGCACTAATTTTGGATCTATGGTATTTCGTCAAAAGTTTGAGAATTATCCCCACTCTAAATGTGAAACTTCTGGTTATTTTCACACCCATTAAGAATTGGGCTTCACCGGTGGATAATATTTTCAATAAAAAAACAAAATCATTTGATGATCAGGACCATTATTTTGATAAAAAAAAAAACTTCAACAGCCTTGCACTGGTGAAAATCTGTTCATAATGAAATGATAAACCAAACTAATCAAAAAGCAACAATCAGTTCTTAAATGGGTTATCAAATAATACAGTGTTGTCAATTCAAAGCTGCGAGCCTCTGAAAGAATAAATCTTATTTGATCGTTATACCGATCTAAAACAAGTTTCATTATAAAAAATTTTATAATTTTTGGACGTGTTATTTATTATTTGCTTGTGAACTTTTCATTGTTTTACAATAGGTTTAAAACCTTTTTTTTTTTGGAAATTAAAGCATTTGCTACAAGTTAACACCTGTTCTTATGATTTCTTTACTTCTTTATAAAATAGTGCAAAACATATTTTCAGGGCGGGGGATAATAAAAACCCATTCTCATGCCGGATGTCAACAAAACAGTAAAAATAAACTTGAAAAAAACCTAAAAAATATTTTTTTATTTATCAGTCGTAAAGCAGCTCTGGGCTGAACAACAGCTCTCGCGTCATCGTAATTATTTCTTAAGTGAGGCCAGGCTTGTGTTTGTTGTTCGGTCTTCGAGAGTTTTGCATCTCAAATTCTAAACACTTAGACGACAGCAGACTTCACGGCTACAAATGAAGTTAGCTTCAAATGCTGCCGTCTCGTCAGCAACATAATTATTTTCAAGACAGCAGCAGCACTATGTGTGTTTAAGCAATGCAAATTTTAAAGGTACCACATATATAGTTTACATGAATAAAATTAAAATTACTGACTGAAAACGTAATAATATCGCGTAAACTTGTAAAAACTCATCAATTTATTTGTTTATTTTATTTATATGATGTTTATTTCTATTAAATATTTCAAACAAATTTTAGTTTTTATTGCTGCCAATTTATAGTTATAGTGACAGCACTGCATTTACTTTTTGCTGCTTACGAAAATAGAAATTAATCTAAGTTGGCAGCAGCAGCAAATGCTGTTGTTAAGACGTGCTGCTGTGATGTCGTTAAAATAATCGTGTGCATTTAAACACATGTATTTTATTTTTGACAGATTGCTGCTTGCTGTCTGCTGTCGTCTATGTGTTTAAAGCTTCACTCGCACTGGTTAACGGTTTGGCTCAACTAACTGTATTGGTTTAGAGTTTTTTTTAGAGGTTATTCATTGTTAACCACGTTGCAACTTCCTATGTGAAGGCATAAGTCGTTATAGTTAGTCACAGCGACGCTACAAAAGTACTGTTAATACCATCTTGGGCATATGGTCTTTGTCACCCCGCCCATGCGGGGTGCAAATTTACTTTGCAACTGTATAGTTACTAAATAAATAAATAATTTTTTTTTATTTTTGTATTGTACTTTGAAAGCCAGGTATGATTAAGGCAATCCGTCTGGGTATATGATTGCATATATCATCGCATTATATGTAACCTCAACACATATTCGGACGATTTCCAAAATATATTCCACAAGCATAAACTTCCAACGAAAAAATTAGTCGATTCATAATACAGAGCTACGCTGCAATGCATTGTTAAATTATTACATTATTAAATTTAGATCTGTGAAGAAATAAAAATGTAATAATGAAAAAAATGTTAACATTATTTAAGTACAATACATTAATAATATTACATTATAATATGACTTTTTATCAAAGCTATTACATATTGTATTAACATAAGATAAATTTAGGTACCATTTAAGCAAGTTTCGTACCTTTTTTATCTGTATTGAATATTATGAACTTTCAGTGCTCTGACACGATTTTAGGTATTCTATAAGTGCCCTTACAATTATATTTACAATACATTTACGATTTAACGGCAGTTGTTGACATAAATCAATTTAACATCCAGTGCAAGATTGAAAAGCGTTATTTTAATTTGTGGCAACAAACTAACACCTATCCTTTTGGGATAGTTTAAAATATTTAAATTTTGCCAATTTTATTAAATGTATGTTATGTAAGTAGTATAGAATTTAATTAGAAAAAAAAAGAAAAAAACTAAAATAAAAAATACTAGTCATGAAGGATACGAGTATATAATTAGTATTCAAGTATAAAATGTATGCAAGTATGAAAGGTTTAAAAGTGGTAGTCAATATTATTTTTACTTTTTGGCATTATTTTTACTTTAATTGAAAATTTATTTAAATCATAAATCAAATACTTATGGCCATATTCATAAAAATTTAAATAAATTTGAAATGTGTTTTAACTCAAAAATTCCATACAAAATTTTACTAAAACTCATTTCAAATACATTTTAATTTTTTATGAATATGCACATTAATGTTTACATATTAAGACGTGGATATATACTTCGTATGCACATATACATTTGGATTTCTAATTGACAATTCAATACTTCATAAACCAATTGACCACAAATATCATCAACTCTTGTACAAAAAAGCAAAAGTGTTTTTGCAATTGATTTATTGATTGTATTCATAGTATTTTATCAGTGCTTCACTTTATTTAACTTCATTGTTTTTTTTTAAAATACAAGTGTACGATTGGTATTTTTTCAATATGCACTAAAGTAATATGCAAATTGTTTTGATTAAGGCAATTTAAAGAAGTGTTTTGCGTTAATTATTTATGCGTTTGTTGAATGTATTAAGTTACTTACAAAAAACAAAAAAATATTTACTATCGATCTTAATTTAAAACGAAATGTAAGGGGTTAAGCTTTGAAACAGTTTTTCCATTTCCCGGCAACTACACTGAAAGAATTATGCGTCATATATTTAATGAAACTGTTTCATTAAATATTTTTCATTAATCCAATGAAAACTTTTCACAATATGCATGAAACTTGATATATATTATGAAATAGTTGCATCAGAATTGTTTCATTAAGTTTCATAGTTTCATAAAAAAAAATCATTGGATTTATGACTACAACAAAATTAATGTTTTTTTTAAATTCTTTGAATTTTGGTGAGATATATTAATGGGCGTTTATTAATCTTAAGCTGCAGTTTAAAAAATGTCAAGTTTTTTTTATTAAAATGTAAGTTTTATGAGTTTCATAATTCCAATGAAATAGAATTCATTAGCTCAGTGACAAATAAATTTCTGGTTACCGAACTTGGGTATGTATGTACATATGTGTATGTACTCAAATCAGCATAATAATAGTTTAAAAAATTTAAATACCAGTGTATTGAAGTCATTTGAATTAATCTGTTTTATTTGGTGAATACTTGTTCAACATTTTCTTTTATCATAATTAGGTACAATTTCACAAAAGCAAGGAATAGTATTGTTTGTGTAATGAAATAAAGTATCAATCAATAAATGAAATAATTCCGTTGATCTTATTACGTACATTTGTGAACATATTTTATTAATGTGTGTTATGGTATTATTTCATTAAACAAATGTAACTATTTCATTGATTTAATGTAAATTTGTCAGGTGCTCAATGAATAATAAAATTAGATAAATGAAATAACTTCATTGACCTTAGGAAGGAGTTTAATATATTTAATGAATATATTACATTAGTACAAAGAAGTTATTTCATTAAATAAATGTTACTTTTTCATTAATTCAATTCACAGTTTTCATGTGCTTTATGAAATTGATTCTTTGATCTAGAGAAATTATTTCACTAATCATATGATTTGTGTTTCATACTTTTAATGAAAATAAGTCATGTTTCTTATTAAAATGTTTCATTACTTTAATGAAGGGTTTCATTAAAATAATCTAATGAAATGTGTTTCATTATTTCTATGGAAAGTTACAATGGTTGAAAAACAATGAAAAAATTCATAAAAGTAATGTCAAAATTGAGAGAATTTCTGAAGAAAATTTTTTCAGTGTAACAAGGGGACACAAACTTTTAAGAAGGACCAAAGTAACAAACAAATCCTATTTTAATTTTGCCACCTTCTTTTTTTTAAGTCTAACGTTAGTTTTGTTAAAGTTCAAAATACGCAGTTCTCCGTACAACCCATCAATGATATGAAAGCTAGCTAGCAGTGTGCTTTTACTGCTCGTCTTCACGTGCCATTGACTTGAACATGACATGAACATAACGTCGGCAGAGCGAGGTTAAAAAAAGTTCATGTTCTTGTATGTGGCGAATACGTATGTTCGGATTTACCTTATCAAAGTGTTCAGTTCGGCGCCATTTTGTATATTTCTGTTCGTGATGACCAACTTCATGGCGAACATCGTTGCTCAGCCATATGCTCGAGCATCGATGGCAGAGCATGAACGAAACATGGACATGATCGGTCCACATTAGCCGTTTGCGATGTTCGACATGATGCTCATACCATGTTCATGGCTAATGGAGACCCCCAGCCAGATAATAGTGCTTTGAGCCAACAATGGCAATCAAAAGTAATGGAAAAAATTTAAAATTTCTCTTCCGAAGAAATATTTATATTGTATACTATATATTTCGTAACACAATTTTCCAGAAAAATTTCAATTTAATATTAATCAAAACAATTGTTTCAAGATGCCGTCTAAAATCTAATGGATTCGCTTCTGTTTAAAGATAATGCTTATAAAACTAATTAAAAATATTAAAATTGAGGTCGTGTTCCCTTCTAGCAAATATTACTAAAGTACAATTTGTTCAGAAAATACAACGAGGTAACTAACTTTCTAGGTTTAATCCTGCAATTTTGTAAAACAATATTAGTTATTTCACAATTCTGAGCAAATAGTCTTGCGTTACAGAATTTGCAAAATAAACGAGTAATATTTTGACTCTCATTGCGTCATTGCATTTGCAATCAGGGCTTCCAGAAAAAAATATGGAAGAGATAGTTTTAGAAAATATCGTCATTGAAAAAATTCAAAGACGACAAAGCCAAATTCTTCGAACGATTACATGGTATGTAACAAACTCACGATTTCACAAGGATCTGTGTGTTTCGCTGGTAAAAGACAAATTTTCTAAGTACGCCACAAGGAACTTCAACCAAATCGTCTTGCACACAACATACTTAATTTTGACGGCCGCTCTCGGTTGAGTTGTAGGGATACCCTCAAAACGTTAAAAAGGTGATTCTACGGATACTGTTCGCGCAAAATAAAATTTTTTGTCTAGCATTGGCTGGACTTAAATAACTTTTTTTATGTTCAGTATTAGGATTTGAATACTTATTGTTAGTTCATATTTTGAAGATTCAATAAATAAATGTATGCAAAAGAAAAATTTAGCTTTGAAATATCTGAAAAAAATCGTACTTATACAACTTCCAAATTTTTAGAGTATTTTAAGCTTTTAGTTAATATACATATATAAAAATATAAAGATTTTAATGCAAGCTTGTCATCTCAAATTTGTATATTCTTGCTTATTTGTAATTTATTGCATTTACATCAAACACGGTATGATCAAAAAATGTCTGTTATACATGTTGGCAATATCAGCCATTTCGGATTGTCAGTTTATTCTTGACAGATAAAAAGGTTAGAGGTGTTTTGGTGTGCCCAGCCCTGTTCTGTGATTTAAGTCTTGGTGAGTCCTACGGAAGTCAAACACAACATAAGTCATGCGGCTTCCTAAAGTCTTATTTTCTACAACAACCGAGGAACTGCTATCTCTTCGGACTTCTTTATTACCTTCTAAAATAATCCTGAAATTTCTAGTGATTTGCTTGGCAAACAAAAGTATTCGATAGACGCCAAAGTGTAAACATACATTTTTACAATTGCTATAATAATGTAGAATTTTGTGCCAAAAAAATATGTTCTGCGGGGAAGACTGATAATATTCTTTTATTCCAAGAAAATGACTGCTGAAAATTCGGTCAACATGCATCAACTAGAAAAACTTGTGAACGATGGTTTGTGGGATTTAAAAGTGGTTATTTCATCGCAGAAGATAAAGGAAGGACTGGCCAGCTGTGAAAATGATTTACATCAGTACCTGCCTTGACGGCCTAACCTGATGGTGGACCAATTTCACGGAGTGAATTTTTCACGATTCACCACCGCCCCCGTGTGGCTTGCTAGGCTCACACAGGTAGCAGTTCTTGTCATATGATTGCGGTCATATGAACAACTTCTTGTTGAGGAGTTCGGGCTTTTCAATCCCTCATGTATGCAATTTCCCAGCAATCAATGGAGGCCAAGGCTTAATGAGTTGGTAGGCCGAAGCCCATTAACTGGTTCCTTACAGTACACGTATCTGTTGTATAGGCAACAGATCCTCGGGAGATTGTTAGCCCTCGAAAAAAGCCATCACCAAACAATTATCAAGGATACTAACACTCCCTTCCTGCGTTCTAAGTTTCAACCACAGCCAGAACGTTTCAGCCAAGGTAGGCACCTCAACCATGATCAGCCCGGGTCGAACCGCAAGCAGAACTTCCCGGGGGCCATGCTGATCCCCGTTCTGCCAATTTATACCCTTGGTAAGGGTTTCGGAAGCCAACACAACATAAGTCATGTGGCTTCCTAGAGTTTTGTTTGCCGCACCAAACGGGGGACCCCTTCCCCTCTTTTCCCCGAAAAACAGAGCGCCTAAGTTAGGAATACGCCAAGGCAAAACCTGTTCCCCGGGGGGAAGGACTGGCCAGCTGAAAAAGTTTGAAGATGAGGAATTGCAAGATAGTTGTCAAACCCAAGAAGAACTTTCATTATTATTGGGAGTTACACAACCAGCCACTTGCTTATGTTTAAAACAAAGGCAAGGAAATTGGGTTCCATATGAATAGGAGTTGAGAGACTTTGAAAAACGATTTTGTATGTCGCTACAAAAAGAATAATTTTTGCATAGTATTGGTACTGGTGATAAAACATTGATAATTAACGGTAACCCCAAGCGCAAAAAGTCATGTATAAAGCTCGCACCACCAGCCAAATCAATGCCGAAACCGAATATCTAAGATGCCAAGGTAATTCTCCTTGCACCTTCTGACTACCATTTGTTTCGATCGATGCAAAACGCATTTACTGTTTGATTCGAAAAAAGTGAGAAAGGAAGTTACAATCTCAATCGCAACTAATATTGAATACCACTTATATACAATTTAAGTCAAAATGTCTGTCATTTTACTTATCTTACGAACATTAAAACGTCGTCCCATCCATAAGATAATAAACTTTAGTAGCATTGTTAAAATAAATCATAATCTTAAAGCATATTAATTTTATCTAAAATACTTAGAAATTTTACGAATTGTTCATAGTTGTAAAATTTAATTGCTTATTAATAAACACCTGATCAACGCTTGATAAACTTTTGTTATCATTTAAGTTTCAATTTCACTTACTTTACCATAATAATATAATAAACATAATATAAATTTTTTATATAAAATCTTACACACAAAAACTTAATAATATCACATACATATATCATAATTTAAAGCCCATTTTCAGGGTGTTTATTTAGAGCTGCACAAGTTTAAATCATAATAAAACAAAGAAATGTAATACCAATAAAACGGACATTATTGAACAGAAAATGTTATGACTTTAATATAAATACCTTTAATCACAAATATAAGTCGCCTAAATTAATTTAAGATATATATTTTATACAAAAGATATATATTTTGTACAAAAAAACAATGTTGGCACAAATCTTACTGAGCTCCACGTAAATTTAGAAAAAAATCCGTGACTTTTTGAATTTCCCGCATTTTGAGTAGAAAATGGAAAAAAGTGAATCTCATGGTAATTATTTTTGCAGAAAAAAACCATCACTCAAACCAAAACTATGATTAATAAATGTTATGGGGATTTTGCACCATTCATTTCCATGGTAAAAAGTTGTTTACTGAATTTCGATGTGGGCGTACAAAAACGGAAAATGCCGAATGTTCGGGACACCCTGTTGAGGTCTCTACATCCGAAATAATTGAAAAAATTACGATATGGTTTTATCCGATCGGAGATTGAAAGCGAAAGAGATTATAGAAGCATCTCACATGGCTCAGTGATTTCAATTTTGAATAATCATTCTGTATGAACAAATTTTCCAAAAGATAGCTGCCGCATTTGCTCACAATCGAGCATTTCGCAGGCTTGTTTGGCGTTGTTCAACCGCAATATAGACGAGTGTTTGCGCCGTTTCGTAACTGTAGGAAAAACGTGGATCCACTACAACACACCGGCAACAGCCAAAACAGAATTCAATTATTGTCTATTTAAATTCATAACTTTTCTCTTTGTTGTTTATACCTGTTAATTATTTTGTTTTTTACATATTTTAATACTTATATACTCATGTACATATTCACATATTATTAATGTCTGTAAGGAATATTTCCATAGACAATTTAAATAAATAAATTAACTTATTGGGTCGATTCAATGAGGAATTGAAAAATAAAACTATCGCATTTAACCAAGAAACAAGTTCTTCCACCAGAACAATGCAAGTGTGCATATATGTGCAGCTTGCATAGCAAAAATCCATGAGTTGGACTACGGATTGTTCCCTCATCTGCCTTATTCTCTATATTTAGTCGTGAGTGAATAAATAATGTACTTCAGCTTTTGCAGATGACACAGCACTCTGTAGCGTACATGAAAACCATCAAGAAGCTTCGCGAAAATTGCAGGAGTATAATTCAATATTAAAGAAATAGTTAAAACTTTGGACAATTAAAGTCAATGAACACGTTACATTCACACTGCGTGAACAAACATGTTCGGCTCTCCAAAATAACAATTCACCTATTCCACAGCAAAATGAAGTCAAATACCTTGGTATTCATCTCGACCGTAGGCTAACATGGAAGTCTCACATTGATGCGAAAGTTACTCAGTTAAAGTTAAGAGCAACGCAACTAAATTGGCTTATGAGCAAAACTTCAACATTGAAGTTGGATTGCAAACTTTTGTTATACAATGCAATTCTAAAGCCTATATAGTGCTATGGAATTCAATTATGGGGCACCGCCTCAGCGTCAAATATTGAAAAAATTCAAAGGCGACAAAATCAAATTCTTCGAACGATTACTCCATGATACGTAAAAAACTTAAAAAAATCTTTGTGTGCCTCTTGTAAAAGACGAATTTTCAAAGTATGCGACAAGGTATATCAGTAAACTGGAACTTCACCCAAATCCTCTTTCACGCAATATACTTAATTTTGAAGCCCACTCTCGGTTGAGAAGGAGGGATACCCTTGCCACCTTCAGAACCTTAAATAGGTGATTTTAGCGATATTGACCGTGCAAAATAAAACAAATTTGTCTAGCATTGGCTGGACTTAATTAATTTTGTGTATTTAGTATTAAGATTTTAATACTTTTTTTTATATTGGACCAGTACTCAGGAGATAACCCCTACATATGCTGTGCATTGTACTGGAACTAGGAAAATAGATTGTGAGAAGGAGGAAAGGGGGAGTAGTCTTTGTGAACTTAACACACGGAACGACCAAAACAAATAATATCACAGCATTTAGAATGTTGAAATTAAATTAGTTAAAACTGATCAGTGCCCAGTGTCTATACCTTCGACACTGCTCAAACTAACAAAAATTAGATCAACACAGCGCACACCGTAAGATAATAAAATACATAGGAGGAACATAAAAAAAATTAATAATAACAAATAGAAAAAAAAAAAACAAACGACAATAAAAAAATAATAAAAAAAAAAAAAAAACACTTACACACATGATGCAAAACTCTACCTATTCCGGTAAAATTTAGTTTTTTACAAATTAATAATAAACATAAGTATATGTAGGTATAGAAAACACGGACAACAATGAAAAACACGTGTGTACAGAACGAAAGACAAAACACTAGTGTTAGTTCACTTTGTGAAGATTCAATAAATAAATGAATGCAAAAAAAAATTTGATAAATAAATAAATCTGTGTTTCATTCAAAAATTCACCGGCTTATTGAACTACCCCCATATGTAAAATAAATTATCTCAAACAAAAAAAACTTATTAAATAGTATAGCTATAGTTAAGTGAGTACTGAAAATAGACAATTATCGGCAATACAGTTTATATCTACATAAATCCAAGCAATAAATCATATTAAGCTTTTCTGATTGAGATTTTTAGTTTGTAATAAAGATTTATATTTTATTTTTTTTTTATATCCCGTAAGTTAATAGGATTTTTTTTTTGTTAACTTGGACCAGTACTCAGGGGATGACCCCTAC
Organism: Thecocarcelia acutangulata; assembly: GCA_914767995.1. NCBI lineage: Eukaryota > Metazoa > Arthropoda > Insecta > Diptera > Tachinidae > Thecocarcelia > Thecocarcelia acutangulata. The sequence goes on along the minus strand of OU612094.1, from coordinate 104,225,516 downwards.
ATATGCAGTGCATTGTACCAGAACTAGGAAAATAGGTTGTGAGGAGGAGGAAATTACCAACGTTGGTTAAAATATTTTACGTAGCTAGTAAAGTAAATAACATATGGATGCTTTACGTCCTCAACCTCGTAACTTAAAAAAATACGATTTTCACTTTTTCATATCAAACGATTGCTATCTTTGTGTTCTATTACTGCAATTACTTAATATCTCAATACGTTGTCTTAATTCTATATTTTAAGGTAATAAAATATATTTTCGTATCTCATTCACTCCTTTATCTTAATATGCGAGTGATATACGAGTAATCGCTATTTTTGATATCGAAACAGGGTGCTTTATTTTCAAGAATCTTTGTCAAGAGCATAAAATACAACAAAGTGGAAATGTAATTTTGGATGAAGAAATAATATAATTTATTTCAGTGGATTGTTATCACTCTAGCATTTCCTCTAAATCTGATTTTTCAGGAAGTGAAAGCGAGTGAAACACTCGGTTTTGACTGACAATGTATCTTCTTCTGTATTGATGAATGAATTTTCTGGCATATAACAATTAAGATAGCACGTAAAGGCCAAGGATATAAGCAAAAGTGGAGTAAAAACCGTCAAATATTTAAGTGAATGCGTGGTCTGGAGTATTTATCGATAAAACAGAGCAAAGAAGGGAATGGAAATTAGGAGAGAAAGTACTTTGAAGGTTCTTTGCCTTTCGGAAATATAACAGGCACAAAACAAGACGACTCATACGTTATAAATTTACGAGCTATTAAATACAGGCTGTCCCAGAACTCAACATCAAGTCGAAACAGGGTGACATGATTGATTATAATCATCATAAGAAAACTCAGAAAAAATTCTAAACAAAAGACATTTAACTCAGTTAAAATGGACAACCCCTTGTACTTTTTTATTTTAGATTTTTTTTCTGATTTTCCTCCTGGTGGTTACAACCAATCTTGTCACCCTGTTTCAGCTTGACGTTGAGTTCTGGAACACCCTTTTTAGCTTTAATGAATGAACAAGAAAACATGAAAAAAGGCCAAAGAAACAAATATGAACTACGGAGCTAAAAGAGCTGGCGGAATTGATCAGTTCACTTGATTACTCATGTAAATAGTTCAATTGTACTAGTTCGTTGGCTCTAAAATATTTTTTGATTGGTATTAAAATATACATATTTCTAAATGGTGCTTCAACAAATATTTGTTAATATTAAAATTTACTTTTCTCATATAAGCGACTGTATTTCGCCAATAACTTTTTAAATGTTAATTTCCATATGTTTAGTTATGTCTTTTTTATCAACATAGAATGTCACTTGACGTACCCCCAAAGAGAAGTATCCAATGAGGTAAAGTCATACAATCTTTGATTGGTATGTGAAACTATTCTTTCGTAAAAAAGTTTCCTTAAACAAATCAATTTTAGCGCGCTATATGGCAAGTTGCTCCATCTTCCTTTAGAAACCTCATGTCAGCAAGATTAATGCCAGCAAATTGAGGTACGAACAAATTTGTAATCATGTTAGCTCACAAAGCGCTTCAAACAATAACTTTCTGTAGATGTAATAGTGTTTCGATAAAAGCCTATGAATTATCCTCACATCAAATTAAGAAAAAAATAAATGAGCTTCATGTGAGAACAAAATTTTGGATGGAAATTCAATTTCAATTTGTGCTTCATCAGCCCATTCGCCGGAATGGTTCTGGTGTAATGTATTATGAAATGTCAAATCAAGCTTTCTCTTACTCTATTTCTAGTTTTTCTTAATGACCTTCTATACCAATCTTCAGACTCCCTCCACTCTTTTGCAGATGATAGCAGGATTTGCCAATCGTACTCAATCTGTTATAGACATATTTAGAGATCGGTGCCAAGAAGCAGAACATGAATGACTCACTGAATAGTGACTTTATTTTAATCTCCGAATGGGGTCGCTCGTTTGACCCAGTGCTAGCTTTTAACACATAAACTCATGCCATGAATGATACTTCATCTCTATGTATAAATGGTATAGATATTGAGGAATCGGATGCCCTTGATGTTCTCGGAATGAAAATTCAGTGTGATGTTCGTTGAACTGACCAGATTTTTAATGTATCTAAAGAAGCACTCAAGTGTCTTGGTTTTATGAAACGGTGTAAGAAATACTTCACTCAATCCGATCTCCTCACTTTTTATATCACCTATATCCGATCGAAAATGTTATACAACTCTCATGTTTGGGTCGGTGCGTCAAAGTCTATTTTGGACTTACTCGATCGTGTACAGGAGAGGGCGAAGAAACTTATCGGTGACATAAGGATATCCAAATCTATTGACCCACTTTAGCATCGGCCCAGTGTGCGTTTCTCTGTTTTATCGATACTACAATGGATTTTGCTCTGACGAGATTACGAATCTTGTTCCCGAAACCCACAAACTTTACGTAATACGCAGACATCGTCCAGAGCTGATACATTTGTGATCGATTGCTCAGTGAATGGCACAACACATTATAGAGAGAACTCGTTTTTCAGACATGTTTCCTGTCAACTATAACGTTAGAAAGTTCAAGTCAAATGTTTTCCGAGTGCTGGTACAATGCACTGTATATATAGGAGTCATTCCCTGAGTACTGGTCCAAGAAAAGCAAACACAAAGCAACTATCAGGAACTAAAAGGAGTGTTGCCAACTCAAAGTTGTAGACCTCTACAAAAAAATACCCAATCGTTACGTGTAATTGCAAAACTTTATTTATCTTATGTACATACATAAAAATTATCAAATTGTACGATTGTTTATTTTTTTGAGAACAATATAATGCAAAGTCTGCTATAAATAAAATCTTTGTTCTAAATGTGTTTTCTGTTCTTTTTCGGTAAATTTCCTGCCCATATTTATTTTATTTATTATCATCACATTTTAACATTTTCAAGGTCCAAACAAGTGCAATTATACGCTTATGTATATTCATACGAACATACTATAAGAGTACATACATGTAAAAAATTAAATTTTTTTCCAAGATTTTGCACTGAATATTTTATTCATTGTCAATAACATTTCTTATGAATGTTTTTTTAATGTTTGCGACTAAAATTGTAATTAAAAATATTTGAGTGTAACTAAAACTTTTAGAAAACATGAGTTTGAGTGCATAAATTAAAGTTTTATTAAAATATGCAATTTATTGTGTTACATTTAAACAAGGTTTTATAGTGAAATACGCTTAAATATCTATAAATTGGTTGTGCATTTCAAAATTAAGAGTGCACGAATAGGCTTTTTTTGTACAAAATATGCCCGTTGAAAGCAAAATATTTAAGTTGTTCATGATGATTGAAGAATTTTTGTAATTCTCAATTGCACGCAGTGAAAGTAACATGTTGAAAAGTAATTTCAGTATTTGACTGCACGTGAGAATGCATCATTTAGGAGAAGAAAACTTAGGTCCGGTAAATATAATTGTTGGACCATTGGGAAAATGGCAGGTAGGGAAGGGAAGAAAGCACGAACTATTATTGTTGTTTTAATTACGCTTATGTTAAAAAGCAACTTTACACCAGTTTTGGAATGTGTACCTGTAGTTTGGGATCCACTATCTGTGATCACAAAGATAAATCACCAAATTCTACTTAAGAATGAAATGGGTTTTGTATACTACAATATCAAATTTCACTAACTAATATTTATTTATTCTCAAAAGCCTCACATCTCTAACTTGATTATTGATTTAGAAAAAACAACTTTTACATAAGTTGTATTGAGCTCCATTAAATTTACTCGTAAAAAATATAAATACTATAAAAAATTTACGTTTTCTCGTTAGAATACAGATGCAAAGTAAATAAATTTCAATAGGACATGTTCTACCTAGAGCTGAAAAATAGTCGATAGTTTTATTTTTAACTGACTATCGATAGTTTTTTTTCGATAGGAATACTACATATGTTTAACATTGTATTTTTTTTATTTTTATATTGAACCGGTACTCAGGGAATGATCCCTACATATGCTGTGCATTATACTGGAATTAAGAAAATCGATTATAAGAAGGAGGAAAGGGGGAGTAGTGATTGTGGACGTTGGATTTGCACCTATAAATAACAACAGGGAAATACCAAAAACAAATGTTAACGCAGCATTTAAAGTTTTAGAATTAAATTAGTTGTAATTGTGGCAATTTAAAAACCCCCGTTTTAATAATTCACAACAAAAAAAAAAAAAAAAATGAACTAAAGTATTATACTTATAATAAATCAGTTTTTTTTTATTTACCCGTTTGACACTGAATAATTTTTCATGGTTCTAATAAATGCTCACAAGCACAAAGATACACTTCGCGTCATCAGATTAGCTTTACACTTTCTTTTAATGTTAAATGGTACTTAATCTATTTGTGTTATTTGCTTACAATTTTTATCTATTTGGCTTCTATAAATTCTTCTTAACCTTCCTATACCCGCGCCAATTTTTGTAACACATATACCCGCGCACGGTCTCACAGACCGAAAGTTTGAACTAGATAAAATACTAGTTTTTTGAAACAAAATTTAAAAAACGATTTTTATTTAAACTCGATGCTGTAATAAAAAAATTAAACCATTCATTAAATTAATATTCTGTAATTTTATTGATATTCAGTCGTTAACATATTAGTCTTCAAAATCTCTTGTTTTTTCTTACATGCTACAAAAACAAAACAAAAACATATTTTTTTCTTTAACTAAACGAAAATTAATTTTAGAAACTTAAAAGCATTCCTTGTGCAATATATAAATCACAGTTTGATTTAATTATCAGCCTTTAAATAAAAATTAGGGCATATCACATTTCATATAAAAACAGTCTTCAAAAACGTTAGTGATGCTGCAAAAACAAAACTTATTTTTTTTTCTTTATAAAATACAAAAAATAACTTTCTTAGCTTTTTTGCAATAAAAAACAATAAGATAACTTATTCATTATGTTTATAGCAACAGTTAGAACATATCATAATAGCATGTTCCAAACCAAAATACTGTTTGCATGTGGCACAATTGTAACGTGTTTTACGACTCAAAATAATAAAATACACAAATAATGAAGAAAAAACACAAATAATCAAATTTTTATTTGCACAAAAAGTTACACATATACCCGCGACGGTCTCACAGACCAATTGTTGTCAAATACACCAATATGTTTATCTCGCATAAACACCAGAACAGCACTAAAAGAAAGCTTGTAAAAATAGCGGCAGCTAACAGAAAATTTAAATTTCTAGGGTTTCTGGAAAAAAAGAGTATATACGTAAAAGCGTTTAGTCGGTCTCACAGACCAACGCGCGGGTATAAGAAGGTTAAAACAATAATGGCTAGAATAACGTTAACGTTAATATTATATTTTAAATTTTTAGAAAAAAGTTATTAAAAAATGTAACCAAGAAATGGTCATCAGGATAGCGCCATTTGCGATAATTTCAACATATTTAGTTTTTTAAGCAAAACTATTATTTTTATAGCTAGTTTGTGATATTTTGAAAATTTTTAAATAAATTGAGTAATGTGTGGTTCTGCCTTTATTTGAAATCACCTCGAAAATTCGATTGGGAATGGAATTGTACAGACTTTCAATGTAATCCAACGAAATGGTGGACCAAGTGTGTTTGATGGCTTCGATTAGTTCTGTTTTTGTGCTGTATTGTTTTCCGGACTCGTACACTTTCTTAGCCAACCAGCCCCATACGTTTTTGATTATATTTAGGTTGTGCGAGTACGGTGGCCACTCAGGGAAATCAAATTTTTGGCTTTGAATCCAGGTTTTTACGGATCTGGCTGTATGAATTGGGGCATTGTCGTATTGGAAGTGCCACTCTAGACTCCCGAACAAGTTTTGGAATTGAGATAAAGTAATTTCTAAAATGTTTCTATAGTTTTCTGCATTCAAGCTTGACGTTAAAAACTGCAATTCGCAGGTGTCATACTAGGATATTGCTCCTCACACCATCACACCTCCCTCTCGGCAAGCGGTCTAAGTGGTGTTCCTCTTTATGTAGGTCATGGAAGTAATATTTGTACCCATCGGGCCCTTCTAAATTGAATTTCTTTTCATCTGAAAAGACCACGTATTTCTATTGAGCAAACCATGTCATGTGTGTTCGGGTAAAATCTAAGCGCATTTTCTTTCTTAGCATATTAAGTGGTAGTTTCTTTTCCAATTTCGGTCTCCGTATATACTCGTATGCTGCTTTTCTTATTACCCTTTACACCGTTGATAGACTCGCTTTAACCAGTTTTTCCTTAATTCCCTCAGTATAGCTCTTCTACCTCCTTCAGAAATCACTCGATTGTTACAGCCTTTAAAGTTTTTTCCATAGTTTTCTTTATTTTTAAGAAAATTGGCTATGCTCCTGTGTCTTCCAGTTTAATTTTTTGAAGGGATAGTCCTGCGTCGCAATAGGCTTCAATTTTCGATTTATCCTCCAAAAATAACTGTTACCGCACAAAAAAAATTTATGAAGTAGAATAAGTGCAAAGTATTTTGTGAAAATTAAAACAAAATATAAAATAATATATAACGGTAGTTTTTTTGAGCTTGATAGATCGCGAGATAGATCGTATATGATAATTGCAAAAATAAAACACAAATTAAGAATTTGCGCGCAGTATTACAATCGAAAAGGTAAAAATTAAATGAGTTATTTGGGGGGCGCTAACCTGATGACGCGCAGATTATATCACATACATGCGACATGAGTTTTGTGAAGATGATTCTCTAAATCTCAAATATGTTATTACTTATTATATATCGTTTTGTTAAAATGCAGTATGTGCGCTGGGTGGTACTACTACAAGTATTGCTTAGTGTATCGATGAACCCCGGTACTCATATGTATCTACTACCCTACCAGAGACAAAAACATCTAGAAAATTATATCCTACAAACTTTTGTTACATAAAAGCTTTATGAATTTTAATAATTGTGTGATAAATATATTTATTTATTGATTTATGTATTTACAAATTTATTATAATTTAAATTACTGGGGCTATCGGCTTGGAATAAATATATGTAATACCAGTTTCTGCGAAAATTCCCACGTCACTTATATGTGAGAGCGAGTGTATAAACATGTGAAAACTTGCGGGCTGTTCGTTGATAGATCTCTATGCCAGTCAGTTAGTCAGTCAGTCACCTTTCAGTTATATATATTTAGATATACTCAGAGTTGAATTCCACTGTTTTTGATTGTTCTCATATATGGTATGGGTTTGGGTACACCCTAAACCACTTTTGTGGAAAATTAGGTCGATAATAGTACGCAACACTTTACCGACTATTATCGACCTAAGATAACACATCTAATTTTTTTAAGCATTTAATGGATTTTTGAACAAAATGTGTCTAATGGCTCGTTCTAACTTTCGAGTGAATTTGGAATATAGGAAATTATCAACACTTTGTTGTTTTAAAAATTTATTTATAAGAATAATACTTTCACAAATTTCAAATCAAACCGAAAGTTCGAACGTGGCCGTACATTTAATAAAAAACATTTGACTTAAATTACATTTATTAAAAATCAAAAGTCTTAAAGAAATAAACTTTACTAAATCTTCAAAACTTTAACTTTCTTTGGTTAAAAAATATTTTCTTGTTAATTTATTATAAAGCTTCGTTCAAACATTTTTTGATGTTTTTTAGCCAAATATGCTGAATATTACATATTTTTTATGTTATATAAGCACATTAAGCTGATTTTTAAACAAAATACGTTTAAAAATAAAGAATTTTTTCAGAATGAAAGATTTTGCTTGATATTAGACAAATTTGGTTTAACACTAAAATTAATATAATTTTACGAATTTAGGCAAAATATGATCTCAAATTTAAGCCAAAGTTTTAGAGTGTATATAGTCGCAAAACTTACTATACAGGTGAAAAATATGATACATATCGCTCCTTTATGCCACATAGTTATATCTCAAAAAATGAGCTTTTCGAGTTAACAATGCAGAATTGTTAACAGTACCTACCATTTATATTGTGGCAAAATTTTATTTAAATTACCTTTAAAATGTTTTCTTTACGAGATATTTTCTAAGACTTGTATGGAAATTAAAAATTTGAAATGTGTTTTTCTCGAAACAAGCTTTTTTGCGTTATGACTATGTTGCAGTAAAGGAGCGATATGTGTACTTAGTACGCATTTAATAGCAAATTACTCTAAAAATCGTATATTATTGAATTCCTCTTTCAAAATAGTTTTTCAAATCCTAACGTTCCAAAATGTTTTGTCTACCATTAATTTAAACAGAGATTTTTGTTTTTTGCATACAATTGATAGAATTGCTTAATCATATTCAGAATTTTGCTCATCATCGCTTTGAATCCAATCTTTTGAACTCTTCTGTCATAGTGTCATATTTATCAGTACCCAAACGATTATGTAACTGTGAACTAAATTCTCACTGTGAACACTCTCACAAAATACTTTAGTTACGATAACAATACAAGATATTTTAAATTCTCGGTTAACCGTATTAAAGACCCCGGCCTATTCGATTCAGACATTTTAAAACATCTGGTTTTTATAAACCCCAAAAAACCCGATAAAAACCGGTCGAATAATAACCATTGAATCATTCTATTGTATACATCTTCAGCACTGCTCAGACTAACAAAAATTAGTTCCTCTCACTCACACTGCATGGAAATGATTTACATTATTTTTAAACTAATCGTAAACTGGCTTTATTATAGCTGTGTTCGACGTGCGTTACCGCAGGAACCAGCGGACTCCCAATTTGTAGGAAAAGTGTTTCTTGTATTAAAAATTGGGTAAAGTGTTCCTCATATTACCCAAAGTACCCGTACTTTTTTTTCGTGCAAATGGTAAAATTCTCAATTCGTTTAATCAGCTGTTTGTTATTTATAAAAATAAAATACCAAAATGCAAATCATAGAAAACATATCTAAACGTATAATTAGGAGCTCTGTTACATAAATAACGTACTAAAAACATATATTCCGTTTTTTATCTATCTTTAGATGTTTAAATAAATTAGCAAACAATTTTGTTGAATTACAACAGCACTGTCAACTCAGAGCTTTTCACACCGGTCTTAGCGGTTTTTAAAAATCTCATTAAGAATTCTTAAATCAATGCACAATGCCTTTATTCAATGTTTAGTGCATTATCTTTTAACGGTATTCAAAGAATCTGTGCTGATAATTAAAATTGTAGAAAACCTTGTTTATATAATTATATTTTCAGGGCCCTAATAAATATGCTATATATACCGACTCACTCACTATCCGCAATAAATGCAATAAAGAATATCAGAGAAACACTAGTAGCAAAGTTTCCTGATATTATTCTAATTTGGGTACCAGGTCACACTTTAATAGATGGGAATGAATTCGCAGACTCTGCAGCACAGCTCGCATACAAGTTAACACTAGTCATGGCATAAAATTAAAATTTTTCAGACATAAAGCAAACAGTCAACACTGAACGTTATAGAAAAAGTGTAAACACTTGGGATAAAATAAGTGACTGGTAACAGTCCATTAACCCAACCAAAAATAATATTTTCTTATGGCCTGATGATGTTAGGAAAATAAATCGAAGAGATTTAATAAAATGTTTAAGACTTAGGCTAGGACACACAAAGATCACACATAATAATATTTTAGCAAAAGAAAGCCTGGCGTGTCAATGTGAAACGAGTAATGTCTCCGTACTTAACATTCGCCACTTTCTGTTAGATTGCACCAGATACAAAGATCAAAGAACACAAACGTTTAAATATATTAATCCTATGTCCCTGATATTATCCCCATCATATTATTCTATTAAAATAATTATCAAATATAAATGTTTAACCTTCTTGCATAACATCTATGAAAGAATAAAATTTCCTAGAACAAATCGCGGTAGAAAAATTATTCAAATATCCTTATATCCAAATTTCAAATAGCCTTATATCGCAACGTCAGTATTTAATTCATGCATTTAGTCTTTGGAATGTATTACCAAATCACATTCAAAAGATGAAACGCTAATAGGTTTAAAATAGAACTAAAAAATTTATTTTTTGTAAAATAGTATTAAAAAATTTATTTTTTGTAAACTATTTTTTTTACGACATATTTGGTTTCTTTTTGCAAAGTAACGATGATGATTCATGTTTTTCCTTTTATGTAAGTGATAAGACTAATTGTTCTGTTTCTTACTTTCGTTTTTCACTTTTGATTAAATTTGCATACATACGTAGACAATGATAACAGTCTGCCCTTATTACTAACACTGTCATTTATAAGATATTAGATCTTGTTGTGTTAGTTTATCAAATAAACAATTAAATAAAATTAAATAAATAAAATGATCCAATACTTAAAACATATTAACCTGTATAATTATATACAACTATAAAACGTTAAGTCATTTAATTTTAGACTAATTCGTAATTTTTATACAATTAACGAGTTAGCTTAAGGCTCCTTTGCTATAGCTTATATATATCTATATATATTTTTAGATTTATACATTTGTGTATTTTCTAAAACTGTAAATAAATAAATAATTATATATTTTTGTATTTCGTTTTTGCTTTATAATACATTGTTGCACATACTGATGTTAATTTTTTGTATCAAAATTTTAAAAATTTTACAATATATATTTATTCGACCTACTGTTGAATTTTAAGTTGTGTTATTGTTTAGTTTAGACCTAAAAAGCCCACTAAACAATAACACAATTTAAAAATTTTATTTGACAAAAAATCATTAACAAAATATTTATGCTATACGAAATTTGCAAAAAACTTTTTATAAAACCTCAAGAACTAAATATGAAACAATTTATTGCATAAAAAACATTGTTTACACGTTTACCTCCGGGATCAAGTTTTCGACAATAGTATCCTCAGAATATTTGAGGTGCATTTTGCGAACTGACTGATTTTGTTTTCGTATAATTAATCTGAGTATTCATTAATACCTAAAAATTAAAATGTAAATTGCTATTGAAAGCTAATTTGCTTTTTAAATGGAACAAAATTCGAAAAATATCTATACGGTACATAGTTATTTTTCTCATAAATGTAAAAATGTTGAATTGTTTTATTAAAAATAATGGGGGCTATTATGCGTTTCGATCCGGATCGAAATTTTCTCCGTCTGGCAACTTGAGTATTCTGCGTTTCGATTCCGCTCAGTTTCTTTCGATTGTATGTATTCTGCATTACGATCGGAACTCCGTTTTTTTCAGTTGTTTTTTTGTTGACGGAGAAGTTTTCGTTATCTGTTTTTTAGTTAAAAAATTAAAAAAAAATGTAAGTAGAAAATGATATAAAAAGTTCAGTAACGATTAAAAAACATTTAAAATTATTTTATCTAATTAAATTTATTTATTTATTATTATTTTTTTTTTTTGTTTTAAATTATTAATTTTTGTACCCGAATCTGATGTTTTTTATGTATTATGAGTCAAAAACAACAACACCAGAGCAGTATGAAGAATTGGCAAATTTAATGTCATCTAATCCAGACATTGCATGTGGGTATTACCAGCGGCCCAAGGAAGAAGTAGCAGCGTTCTGGGAAGAAGTTGCAGGAATCATCAATGCACTTAGCCCTCCAACAAAAAATGCCAGCCTCATTATATCTCATATTGTTCTCCTCTCTGACCAACAATAATGCAGCTGTTATAGAAATTAAAAAATTAAATTATTGATATTAAAAAAAATAATAATAATAATAATTGTAACAGTGAATTAATCCTCTACAATTTTTATTAAAGTTTTATTTTGGTCTTTCCATATTTAATCACAACACTATTAATTTTTTATTACGTACCTTTATCTTCACAAGATTCTTTGCACTGTAATATATTTATGAACAATTAATTTTAGTTTGTTTTTGTATATATTTCTTTTTTCGTATTAAACTTTATTAAGAACTTATTTTTAATTATGTATACAAACAACTTTTTGTATTAAATTTGACATTTGTTTATGAAAACGATAACAAACTTGCTTATTTTGCAATTTCATTTCCACATTCCACAGTGATGCTATTAATTTTATAAACATTGTTGTCTTCTTCTTTTTCTTTCGATTCCGTTTTTTATCAGAATACCAGTTTTCGATCGCAACGGAACTGAATGCGGAGACTTAATCGAAACGCAGAATAGGGGTGAATACTATAAACTTAATTTGTTTGTTAATTTTATATCATAATAAAAATTTTCAACTGCGAGTATTTTTGTAAAAGTACACCTTTTTACTTTTACACGTTTAAAAATTGCGGACACTAAATTTTATAATTGTGTTTTAAACACTTGCGTTGACATTTGTTTCTGCAGCAATTTTGTGCAAATTTGTTGTCTTCTGAGAGTAATTTTTGTTTACATTCATTTTACCGGACTTTACACGGAATTTCCTCGAACAATGCTTATATCTTATTAGTTTGGTTATATACTGTCAAATTCTTGCCTATTATTTATTTAGCTTTAATTATAAAAAAATTTTATTTATTTTTCATACAATTATACATTTGCACGTATAATTATGGAGGTACATACATATGTGTAGTACGTTTAATGTTTCTACAACCAGTAATGTTAGGTATATATTATTTTACAACCAGTAATATTAGGTATATATTATTATATATAGGCATATATCGTATTGCGAAGATAACTGACAAAGACGAAAAAGTTTAACTATCACTTACATATATAAGTATACATGTAAGTATGTAAGTTTACTAATGTATCCTTGTCTTATGAGGTATAGTATTATTGCCAGAAGTAGTACTTATAAAATCCGAGAAACAAAGCTAAGTATCAGGTGGTTAAATTTTAAAGGCCGATATTTAATGTAAACCACACCTAAACGTCAAGTTTTTTTCTGCATTTCATTTGACATTTCTCAATTTCAGATTAATTCAATTTGAACCATGGAAATACTTACGTACAATCGAGCAACACGTTAAAATTATTCAGGCTTGTTATGAAAATGGGCGTTAAATCAGCAGAATGCATATCGTGCACTTCGTGATTTTTGCGGTCAATTTAATCGTCCAAATGTGCGCGCAATCAAAAAAATCGTGCAAAAATTTGGAAATGTGAAAATACCAGTGCAATTGGCTCAAGATCTAAAGCCTCACTATTCCAAGCCTCATCAATGGTCAGAATTGTGGCAACAGTGGATGATCAATTTTCGAAGAAAATCATCTTCAGTGTTGAGGCATATTTTCACCTCTGTGCGCATTTGGGCGAATGATAACCCAAGAAAGATTGCCGTAAAAACAATGCGCTCACAAAGAGTGACTGTTTGGTGCGATTTATGGGCTGGCGGCATGATCGGGCCGTATTTTTTACGGCCCGATTATGATACGGTGTTCGCTATCGTGAGATGATTACGAACTTTTTATTGCCCAAATTGGAAGATATGGACGATATGTGGTTTTAACAGAACGGTGCCACTTGCATCAAATTCAATGGCCGTCAAGATCATGTGATTTGACACCTCTGGACTTCTTTGTTTGGGGTTTTTGAAGCAAAAAGTGTACGCCGATAAGCCAGAAATTAGTGATACTTCGTTACATTAACGGCATAGAACCTCAATTATGCATCAGCTTCATCGAAAATTTGGACCATCGGATGGAGGTGTGCCGCCTAAGTGTTGAATTCTGTTTCATACATAATTGAGCCATATCAATATTATCTCATAATAAAAGGCAATGATAGTAATTCGTAAATAAGTTGTGTTTTATTCAAAATCAACATCGGCCCGTAAAGTTTAACCACACTTTATAGAGTGATAGAAAATTGAAAAATAGAAGAAAAGGAAACTCATACTTTTCAAACTATGGTCTCCAAAGTTTTCATATTTATTTTCAAATGAGGCCGGTCAGGCAGTTACTGTGAATGGTGTTCGCTATCGTGAGATGATAACGAACTTTTTATGGCCCGAATTGGAAGATATGGATGTAGACGATATGTGGTTTCAGCAGGACGGTGCCACTTGCCACACAGCTAACGAAACAATTGCTCTTTTGCGCAACAAATTCAATGGCCGTGTTATCTCACGTAATGGCGATGTCAATTGGCCGCCAAGATCATGTGATTTGACACCGTTGGACTTTTTTCTTTGGGGTTATTTGAAAGAAAAGGCGTACGTCGATAAGCCAGCAACAATTTAACAGCTGAAGGATGAGATAATTCGGCACATTAACGGCATAGAACCTCCATTATGCCTCAGGGTCATCGAAAATTTGGACCATCGGATGGAGGTGTGCCGCCGTGGTCGCGGCATCAATTTGGCCGATATTTTGCTCCATACATAATTGAGTAATACCAATATATCATAATAAAATAAAATTACAATAATTTCCTAAATAGTTTGTGTTTTATTCAAAATCAACATCGGCCCTTGAAATTTAACCACCCTTTATAACCAGCTGAAGCTTTCAAAAATTAATTTTTCGAACGGACATTCTGATGTTTAAAACCTTTTTTTTATTTTGAGTTCGTTGATAAATCCCTGCAAAAGAAAATATAGGTTAATAAACGGCAAAGTTCTTTAAAATTTTTTTTCCAATAGTTATTTTGCCCACTTTTCTCCTCATTGTGCGTAACTTTCAGAATAGCAATAATATTTTATCATTTGTTGCTTCCCGGATTTCAAAATATCTGCAAACCGAATTTCATCTAAATTGGTTCAGCCTTGTAGGCTTGAAAAAGGTAACAGACAAGTAGAGTTACTTTCACATTATAATATTAGTAAAGTAAGGATAACTGAATACAATATAAAAAACGGAAGAATAAGAAAATCTAAAGTAATGGAAGCACGGTTAGCGATGTATTTAAAATCGCACAAATTACTTTGTGGCCCTATTACTTATGTTTGTTTCCACTCTTTTGCAGATGACAGCAGTATTTGTCATTCGTATACATTCTGTTATATGCTCAGCATATTCGAGATCGGTGCCAAAAGGCAAAATATGAATGACTCACTGAGTAATGATCTTCCTTTAGTCTCCAAATGGAGATACGAGGGGGTCAACTTAAACGGCCGTAAGACCCAGTGTTGTTTATTAACACACAAATAAATGTTCTTCACCTGTACTAATGGATGGTATGAATATTGAAGAATCGTGTGTTCTTGATGTTCTCGGAATGAAAATATAGTATAATGTTCTCTAGACTGAACATATTTTTCATGTTTCTAAAGATTCATTTAAGTGTCTTGGTATAAGATGTACTTCACTCCATCCGATTTGCTCACTATTTATACAACCTATATCTGACCGAAAATGAAATACAGCTAGGCTTGCCAGATGGGCTCGATTTAGCTTGATTTTCAAGATTTTCAAGATTTTTAAGGGCTTCTCACGAATCAAGATTAAATTGTATTTCTCAAGCTAAAAGAAATTGTCGAAAAATTTCTTAATCTTTTTAATCAAATTAAAAACTGATACTTTGTAAAATTTGTCATTTGCGAATTCATTCATGTTATTAAAATTTTTAATAAATTTCACATAATACAACTATCATCACTAGTAGTAAATTTCTCTTATACACAACATTATTTTTTACCCTTCACTTGTAAATTGACAGCAGTGCAGCCGAACAGCTGCTAAAATTTCATTTATCTTTCTTTGGAATCCGATTCATGCTCAATATTAGAAATATATGACATATTAAGTAAGCTCTTATTAAGACCCCAAAATAGAATAAATGAAAATGAAAGTAAAAGCTATAATGCAAAATCTCTCTACTGAGAACGTATCACTTTTTAAATCTGAAGCTAATGAATTTTTGACAGTTGTTGTTATATATTTAAAAACGCGTTTTTACTTTAGTGATAGTTCTTTTTATAGGAAACTATCGTTTCTCAATTTAAAAAAAAAACCCCCTTCTTTATCTTGGGAATAGTAATTTCTCTATCTTTAAAAATTTCAAATGCTATAGATAACGATAAGCTATAGACAGATTATTACTGTCTTCGTGAGGCCTATAAATATTTCTAATGACCAAATATGACGTACATTTTTTATAAAATAAGATGAAAGTGTTACCAAAAACGTCAGAAAACTGATTTCTTTTGTATTTTCGAACCCCGTTAGTAAACGCATTACTGCAAAACCTTTAGTATTTTGAATGATTTGTATTCAAAAGAAAGAAATAGTACGTTTTTTGATCTCATGAAAGCGGAGAATACATTTATACTTTTACATGATAAGAATACATTTTAGTGGAAATTGTAAAAACTTTCAAAGCTGTTTGCAAACTGAAGAAGGTATCGCACACAGGAGAGATTAAAAGGCCCAAACTCTTAAGCAAGGGCTACAAACTTATAGCGAAAAGTTGCGACCTGTGTGAGCCTTGCAAGTCACACGGGCCCCGTGGAGTTGGCCCATCATCAGATTAGGCCGTCATGGCAGGTGCTGATCTGAATCAATTTCACAACTGTTATATATAACGTTGGAAGGTTCAATTCAAACGTCCACAAACCATCCTTCTTCCTCCTCAAAACTTATTTTCCTAGTTCCACTACAACGCACTGAATACCAGTTCAAGATACAAAAAATATATATTTTTTTACTATAAGTATAATTTTTAAATCGAAAAATGATTGAACAAGCAATGCAATGCTGCTCACTGCCGTGTATTTATTTAAGAATGGGACAAATTAAAAATTTTCGGATAATTTTTGAAAATTTTGTGTAATCTTTGTATAAATTTTTGTAATTTCTTTGCAAATCATATGACCATTTTTTGACTTCGTACTTAAATAAGAAAGTAGTTAATATTGATTTTAAGATGTACAATACTTAAATACAGCTTGAATTTTTCAGTCTTAATTAATTGCTCTTATATAAATATGATAATATTATGGCAAAAAAGAAGCTGCTCATTAACTTTACATTAATTTTTGATTGCTTTTTTAATTTATCTTGTGTTTTTCATTGAAGTTTTTATTTTATTATAATTATTGCGCTACTTATAAATACGTCAGGACGAAATGTAGTACGAACTTCGACTGTCTTGAAAGTGTTTAATGAATTTCATGCACAAATTTACTCAAATTTTTTTCTTTTTTTTTGTAAGTTTGGGCTAGAATCAAATAATCAGCTGTTTTTTGTTTGCAAACATATGAAACTGAAAAAAATAAGCGGAAATTTTTCATATAAGAAAAAAATTAGTTAATAAGCAAACTAGAAGGTGAAAAAAGAATTGATATCAGGGTTTCCATTTTATAAATTCATATGTACGAGCATTACTTTAAAAAGGAATTACTTTGCTTTTAATTTACATATAAATGTTGCCAATTATGCAAATGTACCGTTTTTTTGATAAGATAAAAAGACTAAAATAAAAGATAAAAACACTAAAATAAACATATTTTAATTTAAAAGAAAGCAGCATTAGTATTTTGAAATGAGCAATTATGGTTTATTGCTTTCCAGCAGCTTTGGCTGAAATTCGCAAATTTAGAGAATAATTTGCTTTTTCTCTTATCCGAACGTACCCAAGAACTTACGGGAATCACCTAACATTATTATTGATTATTTAGTCACAAATTCGGCTTCACTTTCCACAGCTCAATTATGAACGAAATGTTTGCAAAAATATTGCTATGTGGACTTCATTTTGCGATACAGCTTGCTGTTTAGCGGTCGCTGCCTTAACATCGCCTACTATATAAAACTATGCTTGAAAATGTGATCAGCACATCTTGTCTAATTTTAAAATATTAAATTGATTTAAAATATTAAACTTAGCGTTTGAGCTAATAATTTTTTCTATTAGAAGCGCATACCAAAGAGATTGGTTTATAAAAATTACATTATTGTAGTATTTGACTTGTTGCGGCCTGCCGTACACACTTGTATTATGTACATTTTCATACGTTTGATGGCGAAATTTTGCCAGCTGTCTTAAAGTTAATAAGTGTTGATATACATTTCATACGTTTATTAGACATTTTATTAACTTAATAACTATTTGCTCATTGTCTGATAAAAAGAACACTTAGACGGCCAATTATTTTATTCGTAAGTTCTTAATTAGTTTGAACTTGTAACAAAATAAAATGTTAGATATACTCGTAAACACGCAACAACTCAAGTCAAAAAAAAGGAAAAATAAAAAATCTCATGAACTTATAGATACAAATAACATTCAAATTTAGTTAGAAACTTTGTTCAGTTTAACAGCAAATTTATTACTAACCTTTTGGTAGCAAATAATATATAATATAATTTTTGTATGCTTCAAACATTATCTCTTCCATACAATATTGCCTGGCGGCGTCATTGGGCAATACTTCTGCAAAGTGGTTACTGTGAATGGTGTTCGCTATAGCGATCCGTTATCATCTTCTAGTGGCCAGAAATAGAGAATATGGATCTGAATGGCATGTGGTTCCAACAGGATGGTGTCACTTGTCATACAGCCTACGAAACAATGGTTTTTTTGTGCGAGAAATTTAATGGCTGTATTATTTCACATCGTGACTGCACGATCATATGACTTGATTTGGATTTCCTTTTTGCGGATATTTAAAAAAAAAAGCGTTCGTCAATAAGCCTTTAAGCATAACAGTTAAAGGATAAAATAATTCGGCACATCAACGACATTGAATCTCAGTTATGCCTCAGAGTCATTGAGAATATAAACTATCGGATAAAGGCATGCCACCAAAGCCGTGGCAAACATTTGGCCGATATTTTGTTCACACATAATTATCATCGATTTTTGTTTTAATCAAAAAAAAAATATATTCAAACAATTAAGTTTTTTATTCGCTATTTAAGCTTCTAACATTTATACCAGTAAAAAAAAATTATAAATAGCTTGTTTTCTATGTTTCCCAGCTATCTATATGTCGACATATGAAATGTCGACATATAGATAGCTGGGAAACATAGAAAACAAGCTATTTATAATTTTTTTACTGGTAAAAAAATATATTGTTATGAATTTTTATCGCATCTAATCCAGTATGCAGCCGTTATATGCGTATATATATATATATATATATATATATATATATATATATATATATATATATATATATATATATATATATATATATATATATATATATATATATATATATATATATATATATATATATATATATATATATATATATATATATATATATATATATATATATATATATGTATATTCTATATACAAAAATGGTGTGAAAAATGTATAGTAATTCATAAAAAGAGAACTGTAAAATTTTTAGTCCGTTGTTACTATTTTCGAGGAGAAGATTTTTACGGAAAAATATTTTAGAAAATCCCTCCGGAAAATTGGAATCGAAAATCGAGCTTTTGTATGAAATTTTGTGTGAAATTATTCTTTAATGGCTTAAATCATGGAAAATACGGAACACTGCGAAATCTTTCCGCAAAAGTCAGAAAATTGGAAAAACCGAAAATTGGCGCGAATCGAAGTTCGCCGGATCCACTAGTAGTATTTTATTTTTATTAGACATTTACCGGACATATGAAAGAAAAAAGAAAGGAAAAAATTCTAGAATCAATAATTATAATAATATTTTATCAAATATACTCGTAACATTCAGTTATTTCTCAGGGTCCAATCTACTGCAGGTGCAATAAAGGGTCTTCAGGAAATAGAGAAAAAGAGATATGTTTAGAGCGTTATGGGGGCCATGTGGCAGGTATTTGCTGACGATTTAAAGCACATCTTCAAAGATCTATCACAGAATATTTCATATGCGAAAATACGTGGTCATTAACCCGTTGATGAAGGCACAATACAACATGAAATGTAGTCGGAAATTTCTTAAACTTCTAAAAAAGAGACCTGTTCAAAATCGTCCTACACTTAACGAAAGCCCTTAATAAACAGTACTTAAATCCGTTGAGAGTATACTCAGTGGTTTCTCTGGAAGCTTGTTATCCGGAATTTATGATGAAATATAGCTATCCAACACATACCCGCCAGCTATTGCTGTATATCAATATAAAGTACTATTATAATCATGAAAAATTATGAGAAAAAAATTTACAGCAGATGGAATTTGGGCGATACTCAAAAGGTTTACATGGAAGTAACTTCAATGGCACATTTGGACTATTTAGAAAAAACGTGTTGTATGTCAAACCAAATGTCTATATAGATGCTATAAGAATCTAGAAGTCTTATAGTATATTGTTTCTCAGAAAAAACTTTACGGTGGATAGAAGTTGGGTAACGTGCAAAACCATACATGTCAAATTTACTATTTACAACAGACTTGCCAGGTACTATTGCACATAAAAAAAGGTTTTACTATTTACAACAGACTTGCCAGGTACTATTGCACATAAAAAAAGGTTTTAATAAGGGCTACCAGAATCTGGAAAAGTTACACTGGATTGTTTCTTAGCAAAAGTTTTTTTTACAATGGGTGGAAGAAGGATGATATGCATAAAATATGCGTCGGAGTCATTTCATTGGCACATTTGGACTATTTGCAATATGCCTGCCAGGTACTGTTGTACACCGAACGAAAGGTCTAAATAAGGGCTGTTAGAATCTGAAAGCTTTATAGTGGAAAAAAAATCCTTCTTAAGAAAAAAACTTAAGAAAGAAAAAACCTGAACTATAACCCGTTGTACAAATGTACAAACCAAAAATTTAATTTAAAAAATTATAAAAGTTCATCAAAAATTCAATTAATTTATAGTGGATTGTTTTTTTTTTTTTTTTTTTTTTTTTTTTTTTTTAATTTACAGTAGGTGAAAGATGAATAACACGCATTTGGACTATTTGCAATAGACCTACCAGGTCCTGTATTCTAGAATTATTTTCCTTTCTGCTTTCTAAATAAGATTTGCAGATTTTTCTCTCACAAATAAGATTTTTCAGATTTTGTATTGTATTAAATAATGATAATGAAATGTATAAAGTCCTAACAGACAATATCATTGAGTTTCAGTTATTGAAGACAAAATCCTGCAGTGTTGAATTTATAATTTACTTAAAACAGTTCGTCTCTTATGATTATATGTTACAGCGCTAGCAGTGATGCCAGAAACTTTTGTCGAAAAATCTGCAGTTCCCAAAAAAAAAAAAAAATCTTAATTAAGAAAAAAAAATATTAAAATGTTTTTGTTTAGATTTAACATTGACAAAAGTAAAAATATTGTTTCTTAACTATTGCAAAAGTATGATTTAATATAATATAAAAAGAAGATAAACCAAAAATATAAAGTAAAATCTCAATTCAATAAAATTTTGGGAGTATATACAATTATGTAAGATAAACATTACTTCAAGGTAAACTTCCTTCTATGTTCCAAAATAGTTTACACATTTATAAAAATATTAAAAATCAAAAGTCTCAATTTTGAGAGAAATATCTTCAAATCTTATTTTGCTTACAAAATCTTCAAAACTAAGGTAAATTCTTCATTCTGGCAACGCTAAGTGCTTGTTAGGCATAACTCTGTCCCTTACTCTTTCTCTCTCTCTCTCTCTCTCTCTCTCTCTCTCTCTCTCTCTGGCACCACGGTGTACATCCTTCAAATTGTTTGATAACTTCAATAATTTTGATTGTTAGGTCGATAACATTTTACAATGACTCGCCCAAGTGTTTCTAACATGAGTAACATTACACTGAACTAAATTTCATCGATATTATTAATTAAACAATTTTTTAAACCTTTCACAAAAAAATTTAAAATAAACAAATATTCGTTAAAAATATAAGTTTGACCAAGACATCGTAATGTTTTCAAGTAGTATCGTCTTTTTTTACGTTTCAGTGCCGAAATGTTCTAATGTTTATGTATAAACGAATACTGTTTTACAATCGTTTAGAACAAACAGTACCAAACACTAATAGAACCAACTGAAGTAGAATAAAATTGAAGTAGAACTTCAAGCACTGAAGTAATTTTCTACTTCAGTTTTGTTCATAAAATTTGTTGTTGTTGTTCGTTTTTCTGTATTTGTATTAGCACACAAGTGCTCTATACACAGAATGCTCATGTGCCAACATGTTAGTGCTAATGTTTTAGTGCACTCGCTATGTTTTGTTGTGAGTCATCATTTATTTGCTTCATTCTGATGTTTTGTTTTAGTTACTGCTATGAAACAGAATTCAAATACTGTCAAGCACTGTCGTGAATGTGTTTCAAAACTATGAAGTGTTTGTTCTGTTTCTAAATGTTCTACAGCTTGTTTGTTTTGTTTTAAAGTTTGTTCTCAACTACAGCGCTTGGAACTACTGCATAGTAGTGAGATATGTTCTTTAGGATACTCTCTGCAGCGTTTTAGTAGAAACGCCTCGTAAGACAAACTTTATATTCAAATTAACATCCTCAAAGAATGTTAGTTTGAATAAGTCATTTTTTTATTTCACAAAAATTTTGTTGATAAAGTTCACTTTGTAGATTTGAATACATTTTTTCTATGTTCAACTGATTTGTTTTATTAACCCTGAAAAATATGTTTCCCTTTAATTAAAGATATGTATAATTGAATAAACAAACACTTGTAGAAATAATATATGTCTTTATTTTATTTTAATTACACAAATTGAAATAGTTGAAAATTCGAGTAAATTTGAACAAAATATTTTGTAGGTTGTAAGTAACCTACATTTCTTCAAGTTTATATATTGTGCAGTATTTAGGTAAATTTTTGGTTCAGTGTAGGTATACTTTGTATATATGTACATGCAAACATATGAGTATATCTAATATAAAGGTTACATCCAGACGAACACATAATATATAAGCTTGCCAGTACAACAACAAAACTCCACCAAGTTCCCATGTATGTATTTTGTTTTCATTGCAAAACGTCATATACAAAAATTTTACTATTGTAAAGTTGACAATCAATCGCGACTTAAAAAAAAAAAAGCAAAAAGTCATCAGCTATGCTGCCAATTTTACCTGCTATGAATATTCCCCTTGAGACATAAGATTTTCCCATTTCTAATTTAATCGCAGCCCTTTTATACTCGTATAGTGTTAAACAGAAGAAAAAAACCAAAACTAAAAGTTCCGCTTTATTTGCCTTTCTTGCCAACTCGTTTAAAGGTTCTGCGTTTCGAACATACTCGACGATTATTAAATAATTTTATTAAAATTGTTTAAACAAACAATTATACATGCGTACGTATGCATAAAAATGTACGTATTTAAAAAAAAAATGCTAACATGAACCTGTTCAGTCGGTTTCTTTCAAACACAATTATTTTTGTTTAAAAAGATATATATTGAATTTAATTTTTAATTTTTTGTTTTTTTTTTTTTTGTTTTTTGATATATAATTGAATATTTTTGTAATTCAAACAAATAATATAACAATTCAGAGAACTTCAGTAAACCACAGTAAATTTACACAACATAAGTTAGCAAACTAAAAACAAATGCAAATACCTTTTAAAAGCAATTTAAAATTTAACAACAATTTTTAAAAACACGTCACAGCAAAAACATTAAAAATATAATAGTAATAAAGAAAAGAACGAAAATATAAAATTAATAAATAATGCCGTTATTATTATTTTTTTAATCACAAAACCAAAACAGACGGTTAAAGTGAATAAGCGAACAGTTTGACGTACTTCGAATGACTGAATGTTAAAGGGAGTCTAGAGCTGAAATATACTTTTTTTCTTGCTGTCGTCCGTAGTTTAAGTATTTCAGTTGCAGAATGTTGCGGCTCTTTAACGCATATAATGAATGAATGAACCTGACTGACTATGTAGCCGACTGACTGGCTGCCTGGCGACTTGTAATATGAATTTAATTAAATTGAGAAAATTTTTAGTATGAATTTATTTACATGATTGCGTGTAATTGTTGTCAACAAACGCATACATTTTCATTTTAACAGATAATTTCAGTTTTCTTTCTTAAACTCCCTTCAAAGAAAAAAATAAATAAATCTTTCTACCTTTTGTCGTTCTTCGATTGAACGACAACTTGACAAGTGTTTTCATTTCTTTTTTTTTTATAAATAAAATTTCTTTTATTTGTTGTACTTTTAAATTAAAACAATAAAAACATGCATTTAAAAAGTAGTTTCATATTAATATACCGATTATAAACATTTTAAGCTTAAAATCTGTAAATCTGTGCTGCAAAAACAACTGATTTGTTATTACTCTCTTTTCAACTACAAGTTGTTGGAGTTGTAGTGATCTTCATGTTGACTTAAAGACAGTTATAACGCGGCTCTTAAAATCATATTGAACAGAATTTTTTCACTGCTTTGTACAACTCAATTTAAATTTATTATAACAATTAGCAGAATGTATTTCTTTTCTAACTTTGTATGCTTAAGTTCAATAAATTATGAAAAGCCAATAAATTAATTTTCGATACGATTATATTTAAATGTATGTATTTACACTTGATTTTATAGTGTTTCTTATCTCAGCCTTTATAATAGCATTATCTCAATGACGTTAATACGCTTCTTTCGAATAAATATTATTTTATTAATCAAATTTCTCCACTAATCAAAAAATATATATAAATTATAAATAATTAGACTTGGAAACCTTTGAAAACTATTTTCAAACATTTATATACTTATAAGTTTGTGATTCCGTTTGTAATTTCTACAATTTGCATATGCGACCCTATAAGGTATATATGTATATATATATGTATATATATATATATATATATATATATATATATATATATATATATATATATATATATATATATATATATATATATATATATATATATATATATATATATATATATATATATATATATATATATATATATATATATATATATATATATATATATATATATATATATATATATATATATATATATATATATATATATATATATATATATATATATATATATATATATCGATTCATGGGTTTGCTATAGAAATTCAGTTCAGTTCTTTCCTGCCGAGTGGAAGGTATCTATCTATGATTACTATGATACCCAAGCCAGGGAAGGATCCGATAATTATTTTACCAACTTATAAGCTTGAGAAATGTCAATGAATAGAGCTGAGCAATACTTCTTCTCCTCAAAGGTCTGTCTTATGACATTGACTAGTCTGTGCGTTTGTTCTATGGTGCTATGTTTAACCCAAAAACCAAATTGATGATCAGGGATGCATCCTACATTGCTCAACTTTGCCATTAACAATTTTTCGGAAAGTTTTGAAATTGTTGGTCTATATGATTCTAACTTAGTCGAATCCTTCCCTGGTTTGGGTATCATAGTAATCATAGAGACCTTCCACTCTGCAGGATAATACTCAAGGCGTAAAATGGCGTTAAAAATAAAAAGTAAAACTCTTCTAACTACACGAGGTAACTACACTGGTAAGCATTTTACCAGTAATTTGATCAATGCCTGGAGCTTTCCTGGGGTTTGTATTACCGATAACGTTTTCGACATCTTGAAAATTAAGTCACAAAGACACAGGAGGTCTAACAACATATGGTGGTAATTCCGCTGTATTATTCGCTGAATCATTTTTTCTCAAATGATTAACACATACCATCCCATTTTCAGAATCACTTCTTGTCCAGTAGCCAGTTGAAGTTCGCAGATGTGACTTACCTATTACGGGTCTTTTTAAACCTTTTGTCGCTTTCCACAAGGAATAATCAGATTGTGGAGTACCATCTTCTTTTTTCTGACAGAAGTTGCTCAATTTCAGACGAATAAATTCTATTGTTTTCATTTCTGGATCTTATATGACTAGTGGTAGCATGCTGTACGGCCAGTTTAAAGTTTTCAGAAAAATCGTTAACGGACACATCAATATCCTCAGGCGTTCTCAAAGCGATATTTTCAGTACAATGTGTACTCAAAAATTTTTTGTATTTTAGCCAATTAACTCTATTGATGGTCAACGGGGAGCCAATCTCTTGGAGGAATGAAACAGAGATTATAGTGGGAGAGTGATCTGATGACAAATCTAAAGAAGGCTTCACTTGCATCCACTCTAAAGGAAAATTTTTCGCAACTCCAAAATCTATACCATCTGCGATCTTTTGTCGGTCTAACGGCCAATAAGTGCGGTGTCCACTTGAAACCACATCTAAGCCCATTTTGGAAACGGTGTCAAAAATCACATGGCCGTTCGAGGTAATTAAACGTGATCCCTAAAAAGTGTGTTTAGCGTTATAGTCACCAGCCGCTAAAAATCGAAGTCCAAGTGATTTGAAAAAATGTGAATATTGGTTTTCTGTAACTGAAAATCGTGGTGGTAAATCGAGGATATAACAATTTTATGATGAAAACAATCAATGAATATATTTGTAGCTTGGAGATATTCCTCACGTTTCTCATTCATTAAATAGTGCTTAATTCTGGTCTTTATCAAAATTGCCGAACCTCCGCAAGATTTTCTTAATTTTGAAATAACTGTTGGTTGTCAAATAGGTTTCAGCAATCAGCATTATACCGATTTGATTTTTCATAAGGCGGAATGCCGTTTGCATTCCAGAAACATATTTTAAACCAACTCATTTTTTTAAAGTTGCCTGTAAAATAGTAGATTGCATTTTTAGCATTTCCTGCATCATGTTCGTCATAGAATCGGTAAAAATGTTTATGGACTGAACAAGAGTCTGCAGAGTTGCCTCTAAATTACTAAAATTTGGGTCGCACTTTTAAGGTTTGGGCTCCTTGTTCAAGATTTGGTAGGATTTAACGACATTAGCATATGATGAACAATTTGTTTTTTTACCAATAAAAATTATAAATAGCTTGTTTTTTATGTTTCCCAGCTATCTATATGTCGACATTTCATAGGAACTACCCTAATCATCAGTAGACTTTGGAAATTTTTGAAAGATATTCTCAAACATTCAACTTTATATCCCAGCAATTGTTTGAATTTGTTTTTTTATTATTTCACAATTCAAACATAAGCATGGTGTTAGCGATATTTAGTAAGTAATTTCAGTAGGATAAATGAAAAGTGTACTAATGAATAATGCACTAATGAATATGTTCAAGAACGTAAAACATACTTGAAAGGGTGGTAATAAGTTTTGGAAAATGAAAGGTAAAAATTAACGTTTAAATTTGGTTGTTTATTTCATTTTATTACCAAAAATTTTTTTTAATACTTAATATATTAATATAGCTAACAAAACGACCGCAGATATCTACTTATATCAGTTTATTGTTTTTTCTAGTATGCACAATGCAATTATAAATTTCGGAAAAATTCAATGCTAGGAATACATTTTCTTTCAATTAATAAATTGAATCAATTAGTATTATTTTTGATTTATTATTTACTAATAATTCTCCTAACTGTGAGACGTATTTGTATGTAAATTATTAATCAGTGAACTTTTTTTTAGTTATATACATATGTACGGTATTAACAAATGAGTTGTGAGTTCGAGTCCAAAAAAAACTGGTTGTTCAGTGAAAGAAAATCCCGTACAAACAACTGGGGGTTTAACAATTGCATATATGTACGTGATCAATATGTGGCAAACATTAACGTAAGAATAATTAAAGAGCTCGGCTGAGTTGGTTAAGCAGCCGTATTAAAAATACATTATGTTCACATGATCCCGAGTTTGAATCCCAGTGGGTACTGATGAGTAGTGTAGCGACTACGAAACAGCTAGTTGTCCCCCAGCTAATGGTATTCAATTATTTTTCTGTTCTTGTTTGGTCTTATTGTTTCACAGCAATTATTGTTATAATTAAAAATAATCCTTCTTCTTGACTGAAGTTGGACTCGAACTCACAACTGATTAGTTAACACCGTACATATGTATATAACTAAAGAAACAAAAAAATGTTCACTGATTAATAATTTACATACAAAATTTTGTTGATTTTATTTTTACTATTATTTTTCTGTGTATGAGGGGTTATTATATTTAATTATTTTATAAAACTGCAGGCATAATTCGTAGGTCGATAAAAGTTGAAAAGTCAGAACCTAACGTTTTTACTACGTAAGAAGACACATCCCTATAGTGTATGCCATATATAAAACGAATAACTCTGTTGAAGCAAAGTTTGACCTTACAAATATTTTCTTGAAATGTACCCGAAAACACTTCAACTATATACAAGATAAGCGGGAAACCCAAAAAAAGAGCTACACGTTTTCTCACATTTATCGGCAAGAAAATATCCAAATTGTATAATTTCTGCAGAGCGAAAAAAACTCAAGATATTATTGAATTGCCTTGATAGTGAAAGCCCAATTTGTTGTCAATAAATAAGCCCAAAGCAAACTCAACAGAGTGATTACGAATGTGTATATACGGACTAAATATACTATTAGCAAGGCACATATCGCTGGTCTTCGCAGGGTTCAAAGACAATAAGCTGAAAAACACAATTGGTACTGAAAGCAAAGTAATTGAAGCCAAGCCCCTTGTCGTCAACAAAAAGTTGTTTATCATCAGTTGTGTGTAACATTTACCGAAATCAATTACATTATAACGATCATTCATATTATAGATCCCTGAGATACACCCCTATGTAATTCTAAAGTATTTGACTGCTGACCATTTATTTCAGCAAACTGAAATCTGTTCACAATGTTTTAAAAATATGTTTATTCGACACAGCTATATTTATAAAGGGTAGTAATTTCATTTTCTAAAACTTCTTTAGTTGTCTTAATTGAAAAAAAACATTTTTAATAAAAAAATAGATAAGCCCTTTTGAACGCACTACTAATCAATTTTGGAACGCAGACAGCTCATTTAATAGTAAAATTATGCATATATGGATGTATGTGTTTATTATTATTATTATGCTTTCGCTTTAACAGAATAATGTCAAGTGCTCCAAAAACGCCGCATAAGCAATAAAATTTCGCTTGGGGGTACACAAAATAATAACTCTAGAAGTAAACAAAAAAAAATTTTTTTTTAACACAAAAAATTAAATAATTTGCACCAGAAGCCAGCTTTTCAGTCACAAGTCAAAAATTCAACACTCAACAGTTTTTAGAAACTTCGTAGTAATTTTATAATAAAATTTACAACTAAAGGGTGATTTTATAAGAACTATCGGAAATTAAAAAAAAAAAAACACATAAAATTCAGAAAAATGCATGAAATATTTATTTGGATCGATAGTTGGGTCGATATAATTTAATGTTTGAAGATGGATGCGCTTCAAATGGTCCATCCGCTTAGTCCAATTTTGGCATACTCTTTCCAACATTTCGGCCGGTATCTCACGAATAATATTACAACGTTGGCTTCCAGTGCGTCAATCGAAGCGGGCTTGTCGCTATAGACATTAGCCTTAACATAGCCCCACAAAAAATAGTCTAGAAGCGTTAAATCGCACGATCTGGGCGGCCAATTGACTGGTCCCAAGCGTGAAATAAACTGTTCACCGAACTCGCCTCTCAATTGGTCCATTGTTTCGCGTGCTGTGTGGCATGTGGCACCGTCTTGTTGAAACCACATGTCATGCAAGTCAAGCTCTTCCATTTTGGGCAAAAAAAAGTTTGTTATCATCGCACGGTAGCGCTCACCATTCACAGTAACGTTGTGATTCGCATCATCTTCATCTAGCTTTTCAAGAGCCCATTCACCAAAAATTTGGCGTTGTGGTAGGTCGTTTGGCTTCAATTCTTGCACCAGCTGTATCTTATAAGGCTTCACACCCAAATCCTTCAGCAAAATTTTCCACGTAGTGGAGTAACAGAGGCCCAATTGCTGCGAACGTCGCCGAATCGATAATTCACGGTCATCACCAACACTGGCCGATTCGGCTGCGATATTTTCTCCAGTTCGCACTCTACGTAAGCGTGTTGGTGGTTTAATGTCCAACAATGTAAATTTGGTGCGAAATTTTTTTACAATAGCCCGAATAGAAGCCTCAGTAGGTCGATTAAACTGACCATAAAATGGAAGAAGCGCGCGATGAACTTTCTTAACAGAGCACGCATTTTGGTAATAAAATTCAATAATTTGCAAGCGTTGTTCGTTTGTAAGAGGATTCATGATTAAATTATAGACCAAACTGAAGATGTTTGACAGTGACACAAGATACAAAACGTGCGTGAGCTGTCAAAACTAGTGTTGCCAAAAAGATAATAGCAAAAAAATCACTCGTTATAAAAAATTCTGCTGAAGAGGCAGCTGACTTCAATTGTTTATTTAATTCAGTGCTGTAATCTTGGAAAAATATAGAAGCTTTGTTTTTGACAAGAGCAACTTTGTTCGAATAATTCAGATTATTGTTTTTGTTCGATAAATTAATTATTCGGTTAATCGATGAGAATAATGAATAAAACAATGTTTCAACAAAAAATGAAAATAGCTAATATTGTTATTCACATAAAAAACTTACAAATTAATTAGTTGAAATCACTTTTTACTGATGTATGTAGTATATCGATTTAAATACGTGTAGAGAAATACATCAAATACATATCGCTCCTTTATTGCAACATAGTCATAACGCAAAAAAACTTGTTTCGAGATAAACAAAATTTAAATAAATTTTTGGCGCAATATAAAAGGTAGTACTGTTAAAAATTCTGTATTGTTATCTCGAAAAGGTCATTTTTAGAGATATGACTATGTTGCAATAAAGGAGCAACATATGTTTGATCCCAAGTAGCAGTAGAATAATTGGTAACTCCAATTTTGAGTGCAGCATACGGGGGAAGTCCTGGAACATGAAATGAGTTTAAAAACTTAAAAGGATAATTGACAGCATCCTCATCTCTCATCACGGTATTTGGAATTTGTATTTAACTGAAAATTCGATGATTTTGTTTAGAATTGTATTGTTTATTGGTCTGACAGCAGTGTTTTTGGCAGGAAATAACGTTCCCTCACCTAAACACTGTTCATTTTTGAATTTGCGTTCGGTATTTGGAAATAGACAATTAAGTAACTCTTCAATGCATTGTGTTATATATTAAAAAGTAAGATGGAAAAATAATGCGGTTTGTTA
The DNA here is from genome assembly GCA_914767995.1 of Thecocarcelia acutangulata. NCBI lineage: Eukaryota > Metazoa > Arthropoda > Insecta > Diptera > Tachinidae > Thecocarcelia > Thecocarcelia acutangulata. The sequence continues at coordinate 104,194,583 of OU612094.1, read as the reverse complement.
TTGGATCCCTCGATATTTTTCCATTTCCAAATTCCAACAACTGTTTTGGAAATCGGCTAGCCGAGGCATCTTGTTGCAGCTCACATATTTGGTGTCAATTTCAATACGCAAACGTGTAGCCAAAGAATATATGAATTATGGCACGCACTAAACTCACCATCAGAGAAATTGCAAGAAATGTTTGGCTGAAATCACCGCCTAACACAATTAGTGCTACTACAAAAAAAATTTTGTTGTAGCATACGATCAGGGATCTCTAAAGATTTTTTGTGGGCCATTGTAAATTCCTCCTATGATGTTACAAATTTGCAATAATTTAAAAATTGAGAAATGTTTTTTTAATATTTTATATGTGCATATCTTTGTGGCTTTAGAAGTAATTTAAGCGCAAAATGCGTTGTTGTATGCCGGGAGTCGCATCTGCTGTAAGTATGGTAGATTTGCAGCCAGAAAATAGCTCTTAGTCTTGTGGGTTGCAATTGGTTTCTCGTGCCAAGAGTGTCTTGTTGTTGGGTATTTGCAAACATTTGTCTTCTATTTTTTTTTATCTTGGACCCCTACATGTGTTATGATGAGGAGGAAAGAAGTAGTGCTTGTGGAGGTATAACTTTGACAATAACACAAAAGACTAAAACAACTCTATTGCAGCATTAAAAATGTTGGAATTAAATTAGTTAAAGCTGATCCAACAGTGCGCACTGCTCAGATTAGAAAAATTTAGTCCAACACCTTCCAGACTACAAGGTAATGAAATGCATTGGAAAGAAATTAATATTGAACATATAAAGAATACACGAACAACGGCGAAAGAAAAAAAAAAGCAACACGTGTACACATTTCGGTGCACTTTAATTTCGTACGAAATTAATAATGAACATACATATGTATATAGAAAATACGGACAACGGTAAAAAAAAGATTAGAATCAATCGCTCATTATAAATTTCATCTGAAATTGTTACATCATTGCAGGTAATTCTCTTTCGATGCAGTATGTCTTTGCTCATATCTGCTTTAAATGTATTACAAAATTGATTTGGTTCTGATGGAAAGCTAGTTACCAATATAATAACAAATAATGTTCTTATCTAGCTCAGATGATTAGATATTGAAATGCATCCGATACGTTAACGGTACGCAAGTTTTCGAATGAATTTGTATGTTGGAAATTGAACAAAGTTGAACAAAATAATCATGCGTGCATATATCGAAAAAGTAAGTTAAGTAAACGCTTTGTCTATTTTCGATGTTTTTCTAAGCATTTATTTATTTATTGAATGTTCAAAAAGGTAACTAACTTATTGCTGTATTCATACTTATATTAATACTAAAAAAAATACACGACAGTTGGATGACGTTCATGAATTGGTCTTTTGATATTGTGTAATTTCATCGTTTGGATTTGGCAACGAAAATACTACCATATCTGATCCCTTGGTTACGTATTTGTAGATAAAATTATGCTTTTTGGATGTTTTTGAAATCAATGGGAAATATGACACTATCCAAGGATTATCAACATCAATCTCATTGTTTTGCCTTTAATGCAATTGAGTGTCTACCACCTTTGATCTACGACGACAAACACCAGAGATTTTTTCCTGAAGCAATTCTCTAGGATACTTTTTCGTACAATTTCCATCGACCATGCATGGTAGATTTGTATTAACACTTCCATATGTACCATGAAGCATGTTTTCAATCACAACTTCATATGTGTAATGTGGATAAATGTTAGGTTCAGGTATTTCTGCTGAAATAATTTCATCTATTTTATCGGACGCAATATTATCAACCAATCATAGCCGAATGTGGGTATGAGACAATCCATATTTCTGTCATTCAATAGAATATATCCAGCATCACTTTCTCCGAAAACACGTAAATTAACAATAAAATCCATTAGCAATTCTATTCTCATTCCACCCGTTCTCTCAATAAAAAAAACATATTGAATATACAAAAAGAATTTTAAAAATTGGTCCACAAATTCCGAAGTTATTTGATAACAAATTTTTCGGGCGGGCGAATTGCGATAATCTCCGCCACTTTCAATTTTGAAGAAAACAATTTAATGGATATCTGTTATATGAAAAAATAGTTTTGAAAATTGGTCCACAAATGACGAAGTTATTGGATAATCAGTTATAGGGCGGGCAATTTGGTACAACAAAAAAATAAGTAATTAAATAAAATAAAAAATTATTGATTTCTTCCATTTGCAAAAGGAATTTTGAAAATTGCTCCATAAATGATGAAGTTATTTAACAATCAATTATTGGGGTCGGCAATTGGCGATAACTTCATTCCTCCAAAATAATCTTAGTCGGTTTGAAATTGGTTCAAAAATTTATTATTTCTCTTATATCTCTTATATTAAAAATTTTTTTTATAAACTTTATGAAAGAAATAACATAATTTAAAACAGGGGGCGTAACAGTTGGCGTGGTTGAAAAAAGGAGCGTATAATTTATACAAGAATCCCAGTTATTTACTGTGAAGATTTCAAGAAGATTGATCCAGCTGTCTGGTCTCCCATAAAAATACACATTCAATTTTATATATGTACATATATAGATTTCATAAATTAGATTTTTGTACATTTGTACATCGGGTTTTTTAGTTAAAGGTTTTCCTTTCTTAAGTTTTTTGTAAGAAGGATTTTTTACAATAAAAATTTGTTGTGATCAATAATTTTTGATTGAAGAAGACAAGAGAAATAATAATCAAATCTTTAGTTAGGGGACAACTAGCTGTTTCGTAGTCGCTACACCACTACGCGTGTAGCCTTAACCACTCAGCCACCGATTTCATAAAAATTTGTTTTATTTTCCTTTTTTGGTTCCTAATAGATTTGTTCAAAACAGTAAGGAAATTTTTCTGAATTGAGGCGGCTTATGGTCTCTTGACCCTACCCTAATTACTTTAATGAATTTTTATATAGCCTATGTCCGTCAGGAGGCTTCACTCTGCGCTTTTATATAATCCTTATAAAAGTCTGAGGATAAATCAAATTCTAAACTTTAATCGATTTATTCGTTATTCAAAAATCGTAATTTTAAAATCATTCGAATAAGAGTTTGGTTTTGTTTGATCGATTAATCGTCAGTGGTGCCAAAAATTTTCCACTGCGTAAACAAACATGTTCGGCTATCCAAATTAACAATTCACCTATTCCACAGCACAATGAAGTCAAATACCTAGAAGTTAAAAGCAGCGCAACTAAATTGGCTTATGGGCAGGAATTCTACCTTGAAACTGGATTGTAAACTTTTGTTATACAACACAATTCTGAAGACTATATGGTGCTACGAAATTCAATTATGGGGCACCGTCTCAACATCTAACATTGAAAAAATTCAAAGACGTCAAAATCAAATTCTTCGCACGATCATGGCACTCACGATATCATAAGGATATGTGCGTTTCACTGGTAAAAGACGAATTTTCAAAGTACGCTGCAAGGTATATCAGTAAACTGGAACTTCACCCAATTCCTCTTGCACGAAACATACTTAATTTTAGCGGCTACACTGGGTTGAGGATAAGAGATACCCTTGCCACCATCAGAACGTTAAATAGGTGATTTTACCGATATTGTTCGCGCAAAATAAAACTTTGTTGTCTAGCATTGGCTGGACTTAAATAATTTTTTATGTTCAATGTTAATGTTAGAGATTATTAGTACTGATAATTTAGCACATATTACATATAGACATTTAGTTAGCAAAAAATTAATACGTTGAATGTAGATATAGGATATTATTGTTAAGATATTATTAAGTTATGTAAAACTTGTTCATGTTATTCTGTGAGCAACATGTTCCATGTTAATTTGTTTAAAGTTGAAGAGCAACATATAATCGTTAACATTGTGTTAGTTGCAGAAAAAGTTTAATTTTGTATTATGTTATTTTTTAATTTGTAAATATTGTTAAGAATTTTTCTTTGTGTTTGAATTTTTTGTATATAAGAATTTTTTGACAACATTTATTCAAACAAAAATTTTTATAACATTTTAATTTTCCTGACGACGCTAACAAACTGTTAGCGAAATATCGAAACAGAAATTAAAAATACGTTACTTTTTTATAAAAAAAAAACAACAAAAGATCTTAAGCTGCAAAAATTTTAATAATTTAACATAATTTTTTATGTTTAGTATTAAGATTTGAATACTTACTGTTAGTTCATATTTTGAAGATACAATACATAAATTAATGAAAAAAAAACGACAACTTTGATAACACTGTCAATAAATTGGTCGTCGTTGTCAATTTCAATGACATTGTCGAGTAAATACGACAAGTCTTGCACCCGCTGTCGATAACGCGAGCATGGCACAGCCAAATGGGTAGTATACATTTTCAAACACATTGTCGCATTTGTAAAGTGAACGTTTTTTACTAAATATTTTGTTTTTCTTGCACTTTTCCTTTTTTATAATTTTTTCTAGGCTTTCTTATCCTTAGCACTTTCTTATCCTTACCGTTAATTAAAACTTTTGCAGTGTAATTTGACAAAATCCGGCAAAGGTTGGACTTACAACTAAAAAGTTACATACACTTACTATACTATATATACATGATGCAAAAGATGAACGAATTTCATTTTTGGTATTTCCATATACTACGGTCATACACTTTGTAACTTCGCATTCATTGAACTCGAAGTGTTGCGTCCATTATTAAAGAAATGTAATGTGGTAGGCAGTGTTCAATTGATTCGATGATGTTTGGGGTGCGAATCACAAATGGGAGAGCAAAACACGAAATTAAGTGTCCGTGCGAACATGCTATAAATACTCGTAAAATACTACGTTGATAAATAATACCGTGCTAAAAATATTCGTCTTTATTCGAGATGTCACTTGCACCACCAATACATGCTCGTTTCATTTTTTTACTATTTTAAAATACGTATCTACATTCGTTAGAGATGATATACAAGCAGAAAACATATGTTCCCTATCACATCGTCCGCATTCTAAAATACCTTGTCTCTGCATTTTAGCCCCAATATTGTTCGACGCCGATTTTATCGCGTAAAGCACAAATTCCCAACAAAAATTTTAATTATTTGTTAAAAATGTAAGGAAATATGCATATTTACTATATTTGGCAACAAAATATACCACATACATATGTATGAAGGATTAAAAAGCAAACATCGTCGCAACAATTAGAGCAATGGTAGAATTTATGTTGGCCAATCCTTTTTTACTTTTCTTGCCTTTTTGAACAAATATTAATCACAAGCAATAATTCAGAAACGAACTTGAGCTCGATAAAGAAATTAAAGGTATATGGCTTTATATTTTCACTATTTTTATTTTGAATTTAGTTTTTTGCTAGTCAGCTGTGTGGACTGTTGTTTATATTTTTGCTAGAGATAACGCAAAACTCGATTACTGAAAACGATATTTGTTCGCGCCTATTTTAGAATCTGTCGACACCGGATCGTCGAAAGTAAATGTTCGACGGCGAAGAAGTGAAGGGTGAATTCTCGAATAGACCTGATTGCCTTAAAGTGAATGCAGCCTATATATTTGTGGCATTATATCGTAACATCTTAAGTCGAGATAGACTAAAAAAAGTTTTTGGGAGAAATTTCAATAAATAAAAATATTTTGGAAACAATGAAAATACAACAAAATTACAACAAAATTTCATCAATACGAAAAAATATTTTGATACATAAAAAGTTTATATTTATATATATTTTAAGCTATTATGATAAAACAGTACAGATATAAATATAATTTAAAAAAACTAAAAAACACACGATATTATATTTAAAATTTTTCATTTACTATTGCTTAAGCTTCTTCTCAAATTATCCATATAACCAGATAATTATCCGTATAACGGGTTCCGATTTTTTTTTTTAATTTCCAAAATCGGCTTGAGGAATCGCCAAATTACTACACTTTCCCGGAAATAATATGGCAACCTTAATTTTCGAACTAAACCGAGTGACCGTTTATAGTTCAGATACACGTTCCACGGCCAAAGCGCGCACCAAATATGAATAACCGGTAGCGGAACGGTTCCGAGTTTTTTGGGAATGCCCAAAGTTGGCTTCAAGAAACTCAACGTGCAACCGAAATTTAAAAAACGCGCCGAAAATTTAAAAAAAAGTGCACCCTGCACAGACTAAAGAAATTTTCGCACGAATAATTTTAAAAAGCACCAAAAACAGTGCGAAACGTAACGAGTTGATAACGCTGCGCTTCGATATCAAACTAATAATCACTCATACGACATGGGTTTTGAGTGTTGATAACCTACACACAAACATGCAGATGAAGCGTGTTAAAAAGCATCAAATTTGCGTAAATTTTGACAAGCAATAAGTAAAAAACTTGAAAGAGAATTGAGGAGAGACTTGACGGTGTGGCTGCAGAGTAAGTTTATCTGATTATTTCGCATTTTTGAAAAGCAGTGTCACTTCGATAAATTTAATTCGAAATATTCCATTTTCAACATCATTTATAATTACGTGAGGTTGAGGTAATTTGTTTGTATAAAATGTATGACAAATTATACATAAATCAACGTAATTTATGAAAATGTGCGTAATTTGTGTAAATAACTCCACTAGAAACACAGTTTTATAATATTTTTTCATACAATATAAATTACCATTATTTAATAAATAACACATACGAATCTTCACTGACGTCAAGTGTTTTATAATCTGTGAATATTCAAAATTAAACGGGTGTTTTTTTTATTTATTGGTAATAAAGCTTCTTATTTGCTACTTTAGGTTATGATTTAATAAAACAAATGAAATTATGGTTAAGCTTCATCACCTTCACACACAAAAAGTTTGATTTACAAAATTTCGAAAAACATCCAAATTGAATAGGTAAAACAACGATGTGTTTTTAAAATGCGGCGTTATTTCATTAAATTAAATTCGAAATATTTCATTTTCAACATTACATATCCTTAATAATATTATGTGAAAATAACTCTGTCTGTTTCTCTGTCCCCCCCCCCCCCCCCCTGGGGAATAGCTTTTGCCTTGGCGTATTCCTAACTTAGGCACCCTGTTTTTCGGGGAAAAGAGGAGAAGAGGTCCCTCGTTTGTTGCGGCAAACAAAACTCTAGGAAGCCGCATGACTTATGTTGTGTTGGCTTCCGAAACCCTTACCAAGGGTATAAATTGGCAGAACGGGGATCAGCATGGCCCCCGGGAAGTTCTGCTTGCGGTTCGACCCGGGCTGATCATTATTAAGGTGCCTTCCTTGGCTGTAACGTTCTGGCTGTGGTTGAAACCTAAAACGCAGGAAAGGAGTGTTGGTATCCTTGATAATTGTTTGGTGTGTGGCTTTTTTCGGGGACTAAGAATCTCCCAAGCATCTGTTGCCTACACAACAGATACCTCTGTTCTTGTTGCCTACACAACAGATACCTCTACTGTAAGGAACCGGTGGTGATGGTTGACGGGCCTACGGCCTACCAACTCATTAAGCCTTGTCTTCCATTGATTGCTGGGAAATTGCATACAGGTGGGATTAGAAGGCCCGAACTCCTCAGCAAGAAGTTGCTCATATGACTGCAATCATATGGCAAGAATTGCTACCTGTGTCAGCCTGGTAAGCCACACGGAGGAGCTGGTGAATCGTGAATAATTCACTCTGTGGAACTGGTCCATCATCAGATAAGGCCGCAAGGCAGGTGCTGATGTAAATCTTTTTCACAACTGTCCCAATTCTCCATTTTAGTTAAACTTAAAGATGCTGAAAAAAAGTTCGACTTAAAAATTTTTTCTAATAATCATTATAAAACGCTCAAGTTTTCAGTTTTGTTTTATTTATAATAAAAATCAACCACGTAAGCTCCAAAAAAAAAAATAATAATAACTTTTTTATACATATGTACGAGATTAACTAGTTGTGAGTTCGAGTCCAACTTCAGTCAAGAAGAAGGATTATTTTTAATTATAACAATAATTGCTGTGAAACAATAAGACCAAAGAAGAACAGAAAAAATATAATTGAATACCATTAGCTGGGGGACAACTAGCTGTTTCGTAGTCGCTACACTACTCATCAGCACCCACTAGGATTCGAACTCGGGATCATGTGAACATGATGTATTTTTAATACGGCCGCTTTAACCACGGCCGCTTTAACCACTTAATAACTTTTTTAATTTCTGAAAGAACTAGCAAAATAAGTTAAACCTTACAATATGACAACACTATCATCTACTAATGATAAACCAAATGACACAAACGAAAAATATCTGGTCAATAATTAATCTTAGGCGAAGTAATGGTTCATGATCTAACGAAACTTATTTCTTTTAAGGACGTGTCAGATACAACTTTTGCTTCGCTTTGCGTTACAAATTCCCTTTAACATCTAAGATAAAATATACATACTTATATGAAACATGTCACATAAAGTACTTTTAACGAAACGTGAAGCGATAAGTTCGGCAACTCTCATCTTTCTACGCGTTGAAGTTTTTTCTAATAGCTCCAAAGCTTTATGCACTAAGAAAACAATTAGAACCAATTTCAGTAGTTCGTCCAATAATATTTCTAACTTCTATTATCATAAAAAATAATCATATATAGAAATTAGCAACCATTTTTTAGATAAATAAACAAATCAAGAACGTTGCTAAAGTTTTTATCGTGACATACACGCTTTTCTGTTACAGTGTTAAACGTCACGCAAAGGGACAAAGTGTTATCTGACATGGCTTTTAGTTTTATTTCACGTCCAAAAGGCTACACAAAACATCTGCTCTTCGGAAAGTTGCGGGTGAAAGCTAGTAGGCAATAAACTAAATCTCCTCAGGCTTTCCGAAATATAAAATATTTAAAAAAAATTATGCTTAAAACTAGTAAATGTACGATTATACCAATTTCCAAAAAACTTTTTTTTTATAAAAATAAATTATTAAGCGTTTTAACATCTACAAAAAAATAGTTCTTTAATTCCTATGATAAGAAACGAAAGACGGATGTGGCAATGAGAGAGAAATCCCAAACGCACACTTTGTCGCTTTTGCTATCGCCAATGCGTCTTCTATAATGGGACAGAAGAAGGAAGTCGCTAGATGCCACATTTGTGCCGTGAGTGGATACAAAAGCATCCACTTAATACTTTTCCGTAAAATTTCTTGAAAACCTGTTACTAGTGAAACTATTCCATTAAATCCTTGTGGCGAGGCGTATTGTGAAACATATTAGAATGATATGTATCCGTGTTTAAAGTAGATCTCAAGAAGTAGTATAATAAAAATTAAAAGAAAATATTAATTTTTTACCAATAACTCTACCGCAATCTTATCAATAAATAATTTTGCCGATATCAAACTAACTGAAGACATACTTAAATTACTTTAAATTTGTTTCCTTTTCAGTTGACATGTATTGCTTTTTTACTTTTGGTAAAAAAGTGATATGAATCAAGTGCAAAAATATGTACATACATATGTATTCACAATATATACATACACACATAATTAAAGGGTGTTTTTTATAAAAGTTTTTTCCCCCAAAAATTTTTGGAGCTAAACTGACACCAAAATAGCATAAAAAAATTTTAAGCCCTAACATATATAATATTTTATTTGGGAGTTCATAATATTATCATTTATGCTTATGTTGCCTTAGAAATTTTTCTGTGGCATTTTATCATAACAGCTTAAGTCGAGATAAGATCAAAAAAAGTTTTGAAGGGAAATTTGAATGAAGAACTAAATTTAAGAAGAGAAGAAGATAAACCATAATTATAAAAAAATTTTGTGAACAATACGAAATATTATTTCTGCAAACAAGAATACATTATTTATTCAAAAGCAGTTATGATAAAACGCCACAGATTCACTTCCTTTGAATAAAATCAAATTTCTTAAAATAATAAATTATTTTTTTAACATAAAGGGTCATGTGCAAAAAAATCTTACATTAACTCTACCATACATATGTTAAAAAAATGTATGCAAAAACAGATTTTCAATGTAGTAAGGTATTTAAATATTTTATTCCGGCAACGTCGTTATGTTCAGTTGTAACTTTTTGAATACTGATGGAAGAAAATTAATAATTTATTAATCCGAAAACCAGGAGCCCAAACTTCAGAAGTGCGATCCATATTTTAGTAATCTAAAGGCAACTCTGCAGACTGTTGTTCAATCCATAAACACTTTTACCGTTTCTATGACGAACATGATGCAGGAAATGCTAAAAATGCAATCCACTATTTTACAGGCAATTTTAAACAAATGAGTTGGTTTAAAATATGTTTCTGGAACGCAAACGGCATCCGCCAATAATGAACTTGAGCATTTCCTTATGGAAAAGCAGATCGATATAATGATGATTGCTGAAACCCATTTGACAACCAACAGTTATTTCAAAATTAATAGTTACACACTATATGACAGAAAAGATCCCCGTAGAAGATCTTGCGAATGTTCGGCAATTTTGATAGACCAGAATTAAGCACTATTTTATGAACGGGACACCTGAGGAATATCTCCAAGCTACAAATATATGCACTGATTATTTTCATGAAAAAATTGTTGTATACTCACCACCACGATTTTCAGTAACAGAAAAGCAATATTCAAATTTTTCAAATCACTTGGGCCTCGATTTTTAGCAGCTGGCGACTATAACGCGAAACACACTTTTTGGGGATCACGTTTAATTACCTCGGAAGGCCGTGTGCTTATGCACCGAATATAAAACCCCGATTCCGATTCGGTTAACGAAACGGTTCCGAGTTTTGCGATAATTCCCAAAGTAAGCTTCAGGAAACGTCAAAGCCCCCACTTCCTCAGAAGCAATACGGCAACTTCAATTTTCGCAATAAAGCGAATGACCGTTTATAGTTCAGATGCATGTTTCACAGCTAAAGCGCGCAGGGAATATGAAAAAGTGATTCCAAACCGATTAGCAAAGTAGTTCCGAATAGTTTTAGTAATTCCCAAAATTGGTTTCGTAAATACCCAAATTCACCACCACTTCCCTGGAAGCAATATGGCAACTCCAATTTTCGCATCAAGCAGCAGTGGCATGTCATAAGGTCCAGTGTCATAATGTCCATGGACGTTATGACACACTTAAAAGTGTCATAAGGTCCATGGACGTTAAGACACTTTTGAAATTGTCATAGTGTCCATGGGCATAGTGACACTTTGCAAATGGACATTATGTCATTTTTAAAAATGTCATAAGGTCCAAAATTAGAAAAGAATTGGTATATGAAGATAACCGTATATTTCAGTGATAATGTGAACCAATAAAAGCCGTTCCCATTATCAAATTGGCCCACATTTTCGTTGGCAAAACTTTGATGCATAACTCTTGCTTATATTGCCTAAAAGAAATTAACACTTTCACTCTTTTTGATTAAAGAATTTTCGGTCGTCTTTTTAATAATAATCCATTTTCCTTAAAAATAACGCTTAACAAGTATGCTTAATATATAATGCCTATAGAAATCACATATGAGTAAATGAGATAAATATATCCACAACATAATAGGTGCATATATATGTATGTATAAGAAGAATATGTGTAAACCACACATATGCAACATGATGCCACAACACAAAGGCAAAACATGTCGAGTAAATAAGAGAACTATAAATACGTATATCAGTTAGAAAAGGATATGGGTAGCCAGCCAGTTACCTACACTTAAACCCGCAATTCAGTACCGTTACCAAGCAATATGGGTACATATTGCTACAAGAAGTAATCATTTCAATACAGAATTTGTTTATATTCTCTTTAAATCTACAAATTAATATTCCCTTGAAAAATTAAACCAAAATTTCAGTTTTTTTTTTACATAAATGAGTTTTCACAGAAGTAAAAAGTACTTTATTATCAAAATAAATAGTCCCTTATTGAGATATATTTAGGAATATATCACGTTCAAAAATGTTTCTATAGTAAAGGCAAAGTTGAATTACGTTTCTTTGATTTAGTGTCCAAATTTTGAAAACCAGGAGAACAAATTGTAAAATACCTGCCAAGCATGTAACGCATTTTAAGATTTCTGTCACCTGACTATTGATGTTGATAGCATTTTCTTCGATATCTTCTGTTTCTGAATCGCTTTCTTCTCCAATATCTTTTTTTATTTTTTATTTTATAGTCTTACGGTCGTATTCATAAAAAATATTGTATGTTTATTAAACACTTATTTGACAAATTTCCTATAGAAATTTGTCAAATAACAGTTTAATAAACATAAAATATTTTTTAAGAATTAGGCCATTACTTTGCATTGATTGATTACTAATAAAGGAACTATGAATATAAAGGGAATTATAATAATATAAAGGACAAGCAATTTGATTTCTCTGATAAGCAATCAAATGAAAGAAAATTGTTTTATGTATTGATAATAGTATTAAAAACCTCAGATACTAAAAAAAGTATGTACATATGTCTAGTGTGCATTGCACATACATATATCAGTATATGAGGTTTTCAATATTACTATCAATACATAAAACAATTTTCTTTCATTTGATTGCTTATCAGATAAATCAAATTGCTTGTCCTTTATATTATTATATATGCACATATATATTTCTTTTTACACAACAGCACTTAGAAAACACAGAAAACGTAATGGCAAAATTATGAACAAATCATATCAGGTGACAAAAAGTGTTGTCGTTTTGACAACATTCGTTCTTAATTGAACAAAACGATCTCATCTTGACAGCAAGACATTTTCAATTTAATACCGGTATTTTTGTGCCATGTATTCGCAATTTGACGGCGGTATGTTTACAGCTTGACAAGGATGTGTCCACAATTTAGCGAGAAATGCATTATCATTCGCTGACAAATTAAAGAATAAATTAAAGAACGTCGTTTTTCTCTTTGTTTACCTATACGTTCATATACTTTTATATAGTTATGATAAAGGTATTAAAATCAAAATTCTCAACTTATACAAATTTTTTATTATTACTTAAGTTATGGACGTTATGACACTCCGCAAAGTGCCATAGTGTCCACGGACGTTAAGATACCTCCGTGATGGACAATATGTCACTTTCAAAAGTGTCTTAACGACCTTTGACACTTTTAAGTGTGTCATAACGTCCATGGACTTTATGTCACTGGACGTTATGACATGCCAACTAAGCAGCAACACTGCAATACACTACATATGGGCAAATCCGGAAAAAAGTCCACCGGGGCCAACAAACTATATATACTGAAATTTTATTATTGGAATTATATTTTTATTATTGAAAATTTATTGATAATTTTAGTAAAAGATTGGAAGCCTGCTAAGCTATGAGCGACGTAACCTTCCATTTTTAGCCGGAACCTAGTTGTACTAAATTAAATTAAAAATAGTTTTAATATTTGAAAAGGCTTTTTTATTAAAAATCAAATGATACCTGAATTTTAGACACTCTATATAATTGAAAACTTAAATAATGCGTTGATTTTGCTTGAACATGTTATCTTTGATTAAATATGTGTGCGCTCAAAACAATGGTTATGCAAGAAATATAAAAAAATAAAACTTCATTTATTTAGATCGTATCTGAAAAAATGTTTAAAAACACAACTTTATTTTGTATACAGTATTACATATACAACTTTAATAAAGAATAATATTAAACACTTGTAAAAATCAATTAAATGACAGTAGGCAATATAATAACTTTGTAATAGTTTCTTCGCATTTTAAAATATTTAAAAATTCAAATAATTTTTTTAATGATCTAAGATAAACATTTCACTTTTTATTAAGGCACCTGGCTCAAAACTTAAAGTTTTTATTTATTTATTTTTTCTCTCTCTTTTTGAAATGTATAAGTAAAAACTAAATAGGCTAAAATTAAAAATAAATAATAAAAAAAAAAAAATATGTTATATTATAAACAAAGTCTGCAAAATGAGCGAGGATGTGTTTGATTAATGATATGTTATACTTAATTTCCGTAGTTACTTTCGTTTTGATTTGTTGCAGTATAATAAATTACAACTTGCTTAAAGTTGTTGTTGGTTTATGTGATTAGGATTTAAATTATTGTTCCCATTAGCAACAGCAGCTGCGTGCAATTCCTGCAAATAACGTTCTTGTTCGGCACGACGATTCTTTTCCAAAATAAGAGCTCTCCTAAAAATTGAAATATAAAAGTATAAATTTATTTTTTAGGCGAATAAAATAATATAGTAAATAAATACAATAATATATTTTTTAAGCATTTATTTATTTATTGAATCTTCAAAATGAACTAACAGCAAGTATTCAGCTCATAATACTAAACAAACAAAAATGTGTGTTTTTACTTAAGTCCGGCCAATGCTGGACGCAAAGTTTTATTTGGCGAGGGCTACTTATATCGGTAAAATCACCAATGAGTATTTAACGCTCTGATGGTGGCAAAGGTATCTTTTGTTCTCAACCGAGTATGGCCGCCAAAATTAAGTATGTTGCGTGCAATAGGATTTGGGTGAAGTTCTAGTTCACTGATATACCTTGTCGCGTACTTAGAAAATTCGTTTTTTACCAGCGGAACGCTTAAATCCACAATTACGTACCATGGAGCAGCAGTAATCGAAGAATTTGGTTTTGTCGTCTTTGAATATGTTCAATGTTTGGCGTTGAGGCTGTTCCCCATAATTGAATTTCGTAGCCCCATATAGGCTTCAGAATTGCGTTGTATAACAAAAGTTTGCAATCCAGCTGAGTCCCATGGTGAATACCAAGGTACGAGTACTTGACTTCATTGCGCTATGGAATAAGTATATTATTAATTTTGAGAGGCGAACATGTTCGTTTACGCAGCGTGAATGTAACGTGAATACACTTTTGTTCATTAACTTTGATTTTCCAAAGTTTTAGTCATTTCTCTAATATTTAAATAAATTCCTGTAAATTTTGTGAAGCTCATTGATGATTTTTATGAACGCTCTGGAATGCTGTATCACCTGCAAAAGTTGAAGTGTGGTTTTCGGATCTTATTGGGATGTCAGTGTCGTAAATCAAATATAGAGTAGGTCCCAGTATGCTACCTTGGGTAACTCCTGTCTCGATTTAGTTAGTTGGACTTATAAAATAGTCTTCTCTGATAATAAATTTTCAGCCACGTAAGTAGCTTTCCAGAAGATTGTGCATTTAACCGTTGTGCCACAGTTTATCAATTGCTTGGGAAATGTCAATGAATAGAGCTCAACAATACTTTTTGTATTCAAAAGTATTTTTAATGATTGTTACTAGTCTGTCTTTGCTATACGAATATAGAGCTATGTTTAGCCCAAAAGCAAAATAATGATACACATACCACATCATTTAATATTGCAGTCAACCCCGCCATTAAAAATCGGTTGTGGACTTATAGGTCTGTTAATACTCAAAACGTAAAATATGATCAAAAATAAAGAGAAGGATTCTTCTAGCTGTACGAGATAACAGCTCAAAAAAAAAAAAAAAAAAAAAAAAAAAAAATATCTCAAATGCTTAACATACACTACTCCTTTTTCAGAATCGGTGCGAAATCAGTTGAAATTCGCAAGGGTGGCTTACCTCTAAAGGGTGTTCAACCCTTTTGTCACGTTCCACAATGAATCGTTAGATTAAGGAGTACCAACAGGGCTTTAGAAATATGTTTTAAAGCAAGTCATTCTATGGGAAACCTCTTTTTAGTATGACGTTACATGCTAGTACAGCTGTCCACTACATCTTATAAAAGAGGCTAGCGCAGTCAGATTGACCGAGGCCAGACATAATAGGCTATTGAAGCTCCTCCTACCTAGATATCTTAGGCGGCGCTGCTCTAATGCTGGGCATGTTCCGAGGAGATGAAGGATTGTCTCCTCCTCTTCTTCGTCTTGGCAACTTCTGCAGAAGTCGTTATAGGGTAAGCCCAGTCTCCTGCTTCCCAAACGGACAATGTCCAGTGATTACTGCTACAGTGACTATGAGCTGCGATCTTGAGAGTTTTAATAGCTCCCACGTTCTCTTAGAGCTAATATGCAGCCACAGATTCCTTGATATACGGCATGTGGGCTCTGTGAGCCACTTTTCTTGTGCACGTTCCAGTGTGTGGAGTTTTATTCTTTTCCAGCACGCTGTTAATGGTTGTCCGCAAAAGGGGTCTATATCCCTATCCTCTAGGGCTGGCCCTTTGCTGTGGATTTTTTGGCATCTACCTGGATTCCAAACTATCCTGGCAGCGGAATGTCCAGTCAAGGGTAGAAAAAGCTGCTATCACCTTATTATTGTGCAAAAGGGCCATTGGGGAGACCTGGGGAAAAAATCTTAAGAATTCCTGCTGGCTATTCAGCACGGTTGTTAAGCCCATTCTAACGTATGGGGCGCTCGTGTGGTGGAAGTCGTTGAAGAAAACCACATACTGCATAATCACAGAAAAGGTAATGCGTACTGCTGCTTTGATGGTATGGACTGGTGCTTCCGACACTACGCCATCGAAGTCACTTTTCACTATGCAGAACTAGCTGCCGGCTGATCTCATGGTGACGGAAATAGCCATGAATTCGGCTATCAGGCTGTGGCCAAGTGGGACATGTTAGGAGGCGACATATGGTCATGCCTCAATAATAGGAAGAATAGAAGGCATCCAGAGAATATTGATTGCTGGTTAAGGTACTACTGGATATACGTGGCGGATATCCGAATTTGTACTGATAGTACGGCTGCACTGTATGCACTAGCTGCGTTCTATAGGTGGTCATGGTTGGTTCGTGAATGCCGGATATCTCTAAACGAGATAGCAAAACATTCGAACCTGGAACTTTTCTGGGTACGAGGGCACAGTGGAGTGCCCGGTAATGTTGTATCAGACTGGCAAAGGCCGGTGTCCAGCTTTAACAAATGGATATTGATGGAACTGTTGGAATACCACTTAGGTGCTGTAAGCAACAAGTACAGCGTCAACTTTTTGAGACCACCCAAGAAAGATGGTCTAGTGAGGTCACCTGTCGAATATCCAGGCTGACATATCCCAGATATGAAACAGGAGGACTATTATTCTTAGCGGCCTGGCCAGATTGAGGTTGCGTTCTGCTGTGGCTGTCCTGACGGGTCATTGCCAAATAGGGTTAAATTGTCCATTTAATGACTTTATATTACAGTATGTTGGCTCTAAAATTAAGTTTGACGAATTATTGTTGTGTTGTACTATTTTCGTAATTATTTAGGTAATTTAAAATTCATTTGTCGTGGTGTCCAGTTTTTTAGATTAAGATAAATAATATGAAAGAAGAACAAATAAACTGCCTGATCCCATAAATTATACTCCTGAAGATGTTCGAAAAAAATCGAGTAAGAAACTCATAAAACATGTTTTTTATTTATTTGACCATCATTAGCCCGTAGGAAACACCTATTGAATTATTAGAATTGCATGGTCAAAAAACAAAAAACTTGAGATAAAGAATATTGTTACGAATTTTAATCATATGTAACCCAGTGCGCAGTCGTTGATACATTTGATTAAATGTACAAGCTAATTCACACAAATAAGATAAAACTACAAAACAAAATACACAAACAAACAAACCTACGTGTACATGATTTTAAGTACGCAAAATGTTAAGTAAATCAAGTACAAATGATGTTAATGTTGTTTTTGCTTTCTTTGTATTTCATTTTTTTATTGTTTGTTGTTGTTGCTTTCGTATTGTTCAGCAAGCATGTGTGTGAGTGTATACATGCGTAAAGGTAGGATCACATGACTACCGCAATGCACCAATTTTCGCACATTTTTATACCCCAATCGTGTGATTGCACAATTAATTGGTTCATGCGGCCAGTATTGTTCTTGTTTTGACTAATCAATAGCAACCCTGATGAGGCAATCGTGTGACTACTTGATATGCGATCGTGCGGCAATAAAAATGCCACAAATGCGCCAATATTTATTGTGTTCTAGTGCGGCAATTCAAGTGGACAATATATGCCAATATTTTTGATTTCTTCTATAAATTTACTTTTTTGTGTGCGCTCCTTTTATAGCAGCACTTGTAATAAGAATACCTATAAGAATGACATTCATTTATTTTATATTATAATTATGTGTATATGTACATGTGTATTTATTTATTTATTTATTTATTTGATCAATTCAGTAATATAAAGCCAAAAATGGCCAAAATAACAATATTACCTAGAAATTCAGCCCAAAAAAAAAATAAGTACATCTTCAATATACATGGTATATTCATAACAATAATCTAAAAAACTATATGTAAATAACTAAATCTGTACAATGCAAATCAGGAAAAAACAATGTATGCATATAAACAAAAAAAAAAAAAAAAAAATTATAATAAATAAATAGAAAACTACATACATATGTAGTAACTAAGAGATCAGCTCCCCAGCCACAAAATACAAAACAAAGAAAAAAAATCAAATATACTTACGCAAGCATACTCAATGTAAGCTTACATATGTATATGAGTAGAAAATAAATAAGGTCCCAACCGGTGGCAATGTAGGCCCGAAAATAATTAAGAAGTACTCATACCATAATGCTGCAACAGCTTCAAACGAAACACATTATTGGAATGAGAGAAAATGCGCAAAGAAAAAGGAAGCAAATTCCACCAACGTATAATCCTTATACTAAAAGATCTCTCAAAAAAAGACGAAGTGATTCTGGGCATAAGAAGTTGTGGGTTTCTAGCAGACCGCGTAAAATTAAATGAACTACACAAGGAAACAGGTTCAGAGCTGCGAACGACCTTATAAAAAAGCGCCAAATTACGGCACTTAACTAAAGTAGAAAAATCAGAACCAAAAAAATTCCGAAAATAACCCGATACATGTTCTCTACGACGAATGTTGAACACAAAACGTATAACCACATTAAATAACCTATGAATTCTATCCAAGAGTATACCATATGTACCCGAGATTACCTCAATACCATAAAAAAGCTGCGAAGTTAATAGAGCCCATGATAAGCGTGATCTAACATGCAGAGGCAAGTATATGTTTAATGAATTCAACCTACGAAGCGTACCAAAAATTTTCGAGCTTAACACATCAATGTGATTAGTAAAAGAAAGCCTACTATCAAGAACAATACCCAGACACTTAAGCTGATCAACAAAACTAATACGCTCACCGTTAAGATAAAGATCCATGTCACAAGTAAAACGACTCGTAGGCCCAAACATAATAGCTTTAGTTTTCGAAGGATTAACAGTCAAAGCATTGCATGAAGTCCACCTAAACACACCATCCAAACAAAAGTTGACATCTCTATTAAACGTTACAACATTGTCAAAAGCCCCCTTAAACAACAGAAACACGTCATCAGCAAATAAAAAAGTTTCACATATACCCGAGTTGACAGAACTAGGTAAGCTATTAATAAATATTGTGAACAATAAAGGACCCAAAACAGACCCCTGAGGGACACCCAACCTAATTGAACGCACATCCGAATAAACACCATTCAGAACAACAAATTGCGATCTACCCGTAAGGTAAGAGAAAACCAGTCTACATGCTGATCTAGCGAAATTGAAATCATTTCCCAGCTTATCAATCAGCATGAGATGATCAATAGAATTAAAAGCCTTTGAAAGATCCAAAGAAATAAGAACATTCAAAAAACCGTCATTCACATTCTGTCGAACACTGTCTGTCAAGGAAAGTAATAAAGAAGTAGAGTTAAACCCCTTCCGGAAAGCAAACTGCTTCCCGTAAAGATCACATGAGATATATTCCAGTATTTGGTCTCTCATAACGTGCTCCACAACTTTCGACAATGAGGGAAGTATTGAGATAGGCCTAAAATCATCAGCTCCAGTCACAACTCTGCTCTTGGGTATCGGTGTGACCCTAGCAGTCTTCCAAAATGAAGGAAAGCACGAAGTGGTAAGTATTGTATTGATAAGGGATAAAATATATCCCGAAACAAAAGGATAAATTAACTTAATAAATCTAATGGATATGCCATCAATACCCACCGAACCTGATTTAACCTTATTCAACGCCACCCATAACTCAGGTTCCCCTATGCAGCGGAAGGAAAAAGAAGACACATCATCAGACAAGGATTCAGAGTCATTGATCCCGGAACCCTGTTGGTCTCCCCCAGAAACAAAGAAATCATTAAGATCATTAACATCCCCACAAAACGACATAGGATCATCACCCAAACATCCCGATCCCCTCAAAACTCGCCATAAGCCAGAAGAGTCTAACCTCCCAAAAAGTCTAGCAAAATGCCCTCTCTTAGCTTTACGAATAACGTTTTTAGCCTTATTTCGCAATTTACAAAAAGTTAACCAATTAGATTGAACACGATTTCGCGTATAGGCTTTAAACGCTATATCCCTCAGGGATCGAGCAAATAAAATGTCCCGTGAGTTCATCCAACTCTCCCTTTCACACCACATCCTTCTTACTTCTGGAACAAAAGTAAACATTGCATTGAAAAGAGAATTCAAAAAATAACACTGGTATTCAGCATCCCCATGATGAAAGGGCAAGAAGTCACACCCACTCAAGTATGAGAGCAGGCCATCCCAATCAACATTGTTAAAATCACGGTACTCAAAATATTGCACCGGGCGACGCACACTAAAATTCCAAGATGCAAATATGAGTTCATGCCGAGAGACAGAGGGGCATTTCATCTGGCCAGAAAAACAAACTTTAGCAATGTCACTAGCTAACCAAAAATCAATAAGCGACGACGAACCATGAGCAACATCAAAATACGTTGGCTGAGAATTATGCACAACAGATAAACCACATCTAAGGCACATAGATCTCATTAATCGAGATTTATTAGGGTCAAACATATTGCAATTTAAGTCTCCAACGATTATAACGTTCAAATAATTCGAAAAAAGATGATGATGGAGGCTTTCAAATGAAGTGATATCACCATAAGGTAGATAAACAACACCAAAAAGAACCTTAGCACCATTAAAAGAAAGTTCGATAAACAACGACTCACAAACACCCACCTCAGAGACTTGAAAAATTTTTCTATAATTAACCTCCTTAGATATATATACTCCGACGCCACCACCTCTCACACCCAACCGATCATTCCTAACAAACTTGAAACCAGAAATACTAATCGATCGACTCATTCATTAGGAGTTTTAGGCGAAATAAAATGTTTTAAAAATAAAACATAGCAATTATTATTATAATTAAAAATAATCCTTCTTCTTGACTGAAGTTGGACTCGAACTCACAACTACTTAGTTAATATCGTACATATGTATATAACTAAAAGTTCACTGATTAATGATTTACATACAAAAACAAAACTAAATTGAAATGTTGATTTAAGCTTGAGGTCAGTATTATTTTTTATATAAAAAATGTTTTAATTAATTTATTCTTTGACATTTTTTCTTCCTTCGGGAGACTACATGAGGAAAAAATTTTTATTTCTACAGGAAAAAACACCCATGCGAGACTGCTGTGAATTACGTTATAAACAGATGGAAATATGTGAAGCAAAGTAATAAAATTGTAGCCGTATTTCTAGATTTCAAAAGAGCATTCGAAACTATTGATCGAGATATCTTGATACAAAAACTAAAAAATATGGAATACAAGACTGTTGTAATAAATTACTACTTTATTATTAATTACTTTAATTTATTTTAATCAAAGAAAACTTTGATTTTTATTTAAAATATTTGAAACATGAAAATATTTTTCAGTCTAATAAAAGAAATCTGGTAAATTGTATAACAACTTGAATTTGTCCGAATTGTTTTAGTTTAATTCATCATAAAGACATAAAATGGTTTCGATCTCACTTAACTAATAGAAAACAGATGACAAAAGTTAATAATATAAAATCAGTGGCGAAAGAAAATAATTTTGGTGTGCCTCAGGGCTCAATTTCAGGTTCTTTGTTATTTATTTTATATATTAATGACATGGAAAAAGTTTTAGAAAATTGTGAAATAGTGCTATATGCAGAAGATACACAGAGGATATGTGTTATGAAAAATTAAAAACAGATATGTGTAAAATTAATATATGGCTAAAAATAAATAAATTAAAATTAAACGAGAATAAAACCAAACTAATGGAAATAGATATGGACAGTGATAAAGATTAATGATGTAGTAATTGAAAAGGTATATAAAATAAAATATATGGGGTTTTTTACAGATAAAGAACTAAATTTTAAAGAACACTTAGAATATATGTGCTAGAATATTGGAAAAAGATAGGATTCTTAAAGCGTATACGAAAGAAAGTATCTTTTATTACGGCAATAAACATTTATAATACTATTATTTTGAGTACGGGTCAACAATAATATATACATGTTGCACGAATAATCAAATAAATAGGTTGCAAA
Organism: Thecocarcelia acutangulata; assembly: GCA_914767995.1. Classification (NCBI taxonomy): domain Eukaryota; kingdom Metazoa; phylum Arthropoda; class Insecta; order Diptera; family Tachinidae; genus Thecocarcelia; species Thecocarcelia acutangulata. The sequence goes on along the minus strand of OU612094.1, from coordinate 104,172,243 downwards.
AACTACAAAATAAAGCAATGCGGTGTATACTAAAACTAAATCGTTTTACATCAGTAAGATGCTTGTTAGATGCCCTCAGATGGATGAATATAAACCAGAGGCTGGAATTTAACACACTAATATTTATCAGAAAATTGGAGGTGGGAGAAGCACCAGATTACCTAGTAGAACAACTTAGATATGTTGGAGCCGTATAACCTACGAAATAATCAAAATTTCAGATTACAGCGATCAAATACTACTGATACACAACGACCATTATTTTACAAAGATCTAAGAACGTATAACAAGATGCCAAATAATATAAAAAATGAAACAAACAATAATATTTTTAGAAAAAAAGCTGTAGATTTTATTAAAAATGTGAATGCAAATTAGAGCTTAAAACTTTTTGATGAAATTAAATGTAATTTGAATGAAATGTAATGAAAAAGTATTAAAAATACTACTAATAAATAAGTAATAATAATTAAATTAGGAAAAAATTAAATTTTTTTTTCAAGGCTTTCCAAGTCTGCTGATAAAATGTCGACATATAACCAGTTAAGGCACCCACAGACATTTACGTCTGACAATGTCTATGCTTTTTATTATTATAACAAATAATTATTTAAAACATATTAAAATATTAATGCGTAAGAATTTTCTCAAGCCGACTACTTACACCGCCGAAACATGGCTGCTGAATTGTTCGCAAGGCATAGAGTTCTAATGTCAGATGTTTAAACATAACAAAATAGAACGCACTCTATTTGAAATTTTGCCAGACAACTTTGCTCATGTTTTTTACAGACGCGATGTTTTTGAGGTAACAGACGACATGTAGGCATTTTACATTGTAAAAAATGACATGTACATTGTTAAAAACATATCGTGTGTTATCTACTTTAGAAAACACAAAAAACAAGCTGTATATATTTTTTATTTGGTATAAGTATTAAAAATTTGTTTGTATTTGTTTTCTTAACAAAAACGTGAAGATCTGTTGTGAACTGGAATGGCAAATCGGATGAGATTATTCCCGTTTACTACTCGAGTCATAGCAGTTGCTCTTATAATACTTCGTTCCAAATGTATAATTTGTAACCGCGTGATATTACAGAGTACTGGTGCGATAATAGTTTTCATCAACAGCCCTGGAACCTAAACTACCCCAACTCTCAGTGTCATAATATTGGACTGTACTCGTCTAACTCTAAAAAGTTGACAATTTGTAGAGATTGTATTATTGTATACATACGGATAATTGACAGCATCGCCATCGATATCTGATACTAATTGTCTATTTATCTGCTCCACAATTTCATTAGTCGATGCTGAGATTGCTCTTTCTCATACTCATTCTCTGTTATTTATATTAATTTTGAGGTCTAGATAAATATTAGTTTTTAAATCTGATCATCAAGGCTTTGTCATGAGTTAAACGCAACGATTTCACTGGAGCTTATTTCTGAAATGAAAAACCTGCTACCTTGTAACAGTAAGACAACTCGTTTACAGAGTTATTTTATGTGAATTCAAGATGAAACGTCTACAAGGTGTTAGTGCTGCGGCATGTGACAGTTTTTTGCTACTGGCAACATAGTAAACAATTTACGTCAAATGTATTGTTTATATTTTTGAAAGTGAATTTAGTGGTTTATTTTGAAATAAACGTTTAAGAATACTTTTCGAACATAAAAACAATTCAAGTAAAAATAATTTATAATTGTGAAAAGGTACTTTCGTAGTTTATAATTGTTGTACTGCCACCTTGTAGACGTTAATGCACTTTGGGTGAATCGTTTCAGAACAAACTTTCAAAAAACTAAAATTGGTTCGGAACAAAAATTTTGTTCCGAAACAATAGACTAATGTTTGCATACGTTTTAATCTCGAATTTAACAATTTACTGGACTTCGAAAATACAAGGTGTTTGTTTGATGGCAAATTTATATTTTTAAATATAATTATTTCAATAGTAATAAACGATACGGGCGGAGGGTGGCGTCGTTGGAATTGCCGATTGTGCGGATTTGTTAGTCACGATATCACAGTGGTCCAGTGAGCATTGCGCGTTTACTGTGAAGACATCTGTTAAGAGTAATGATTCTTACGTAATTGCTCGTCGGCAATTTTTTCAAAGTTCGGTACTCGTTAAATTTACGTCGTTCGTGGGTGCAGAGATTCCGCGCAACTGCTTCGGCTATGAATGTCCCACAGCCAGGACTCATACGATCTTCAAGGACTCCCGAAAACTGGGTCTGAAGTTCCATCAAAAATCATTTCAGAACTGAAAGAAACTTTGATTTACGCATAAATTTTTGTGAAATGATGTTGCAGCGTTTTCGAACTTTAAATCCCATTTTTTTGCAGAGACGAGGCTCATTTTTTTATATGGCTACCTCAAAGATAGGATTTATAATAACAATCCCCAATCTCTTGTGGCTTTAAACAAAAATATTCGTCGAGAAATCGACTCAATTAAACCAAGCTTACTTCAACGTGCGGGGCGGAACACAAGGCTCCGTTTTGAACAGTGTGTTCAACTCGGCGAAAGGTATCTGGATGACATACTCTTTAAAAAAGATAATCCGCATTTCCATTCTATCGTTCAATGGTCTTAATAAAGCTTTGTGTCAATTAGTACGTTTTTTATTTAAGTTTGAAAATATAAATCTGCTACCGGACACCTTGTATTCTTTAAACAGTCTCAAACTTATATTATTTTTCTATGTGTTTTAATCATGAGTTATACAATTTATAATCGGCCAATGAAATCATATAATTTTATAAATCATAACATTTAATAATTTAAGCAGATGGATTCGATGAGTTAATAATGAACGCAAAATTATAGTTCCGTGTTCTAAGATTTCGCAATACATTTGCTTTTGTTTTGCGTTGTCTTTTTTCAACTTATCATGATGGACAAATTTAAAAACTATTTTAAAATAGATTAAAGAGAACGATTTAAATTTATTTTTTTTTTTTTTTTAATTTTTCACTTTTAAATTAAAAATTTGGTAAAAAAAGATGTTTGTTGGATAAGAAATTGTTTTAGCTCACCTATAACGCTCGTAAAATCCAACAATCGTGCCTAATTCTTGTTTAAACAAACGCACCAACATGCCATCAAAGCACTCTAACTCCTGCAAACTGAACATATTGAATTGAAGCATATGGTCCTTTGATGAATCAGCTTCAGAGTACACAGCTAGCCATTTGGGAATTTCCTCTAGTAAATAGGGATTGGCTGGCACTAACGCCGTATGAGTGTGCAAGGGTGGCGAATAAGTTTCTGGTCGTATGGCTTTAGGTGGCTCGGCAGAGGTAGTATAAACATAATATGACGTAAGACAAGGATGTTGACGTTGACATTGTCCGGTATACTGGTTTTCATAATATGTTCCATGTACCTTCGAAACAACTGTGCGCCAACCTACAGGCAGACCCTCACGTTCTAAAGGATGTGACCAATGTGTAGTATGGGCATTATGATCAACATAATACTTGCGACCATGTAAAGTATAGTGTGTTGCCCAACCAGGCGGCAAAGGCAATTCCTCTTCTAGAGATTGCTGTGAAGGATGTTTCCGCAATTGTGTGGTATTTGATGCATTGTTAGATGTCGAAGAAGACGCAATGTTATTATTCGCATTCAGGGCAGAATTGTTATTAGTATTTTGATACAAAGATTGTATTGATGAAGAAGAGTTGGCTAGGTTGTGAGATTGTGTTGTTGTACGTGAACTGAGATCTAAAGACGACATTATATGGTTTGTGTTGTTAGAGTTGTTAAAATTATGATGCGGCTGTTGATGAATTTGATGCTGAGGTTGGTAGTGTTGGTATTGTTGATGATGTGTGTGATTAATGTTACTGGCCATTGAAGTCGTGTTGCTATAAATAGGTGATTCAGAACGATTGCCATGTGTGGACAGAGATATTTGTGACTCGGCCAAAGCTAAAGACGGTGGCGCTAATTTGTTAGAGACTCGGTAAGGATTTTCATAAATAGGACAGGATTCTGATGAATAGCTTTGTGTTAGAGGAGGATGTTGATGGTGCTGTTTCTGATGTTGATGTTGCTGTTGTTGATAATGATGAGGAGGAGTCTGTGGCCTTGGTGTCGCTCCCCTTGGCAATTGCAGCATATTTGATTGCATTGAGTCCAGGCGTTCTCTTATCATATTTGAGTGACCATCAAATGAGTTGGCATGTTTTTGATTCGATGAATAGCTACGTTGAAAGTAATTAGATTGTGAGAGTTGTAACGGTGAAGATTGCTGCCGGCGCATACGATCTATTTGTTCAATATTCACATAATTACCATTGTTCTTAGTCAAATTTTTATTAAGGCCGTGACCTGCAGATGTATCTAGATTGTTTGTAGAATAAAACGAATGTGAGGTTATGGGTGGTGGATGTTGTTGAAGCTGTTGCATACGTCGCGTTGGTTGTATTGACTGCGGAGGTGGTGGCAAGGTTGACCGCATTGACGTTGTTGATGGCGGTAGTTGCGATTTGGCTCTGCGGGCATGGTAATAATCCGGTTGTGTATCAGTATATGTATTACGACTTACACTCCCTGAACGACCACGAGCTGCATTCAAACCAATACCACCAACACCCTCGCAACTAGGCGAAGCGGAAGCACACCTTTGTAACGTCTTTGATTTTTGTTTGGTCCGTTGGTCATCAAAAGACCAAACATTTATGACGGGTATTTCCGGAGGAGTTTCTTTTTTCACGTATTTCCCCACAACGCCCTCTTTCTGTGCAGTTTGTTTATCTTTGCTCCGTCGCGAGAGCATTGTTGGTGGTTTACGATTGCACAGCAAAATGGTTAAGTAGTTCATGCAACATCCAAGCAGGGAAGTCGCAATAAAGTAACTTTTTTCTCCTCAGAGATTCTTGTTAAAATAAACAATACGTTTTCTTAGCAAAATGCTTACTCATTGATGCAGGTCTTAAAATTGTTTCAATATGCAGTAGTGAATAGTTATTATTTAATAAATATAAGCAATTATATCTAACTTTTCCATATTGCTGCTTCGTTTTAGATTTCGTTGATAAGATATTTTAAAAATATTAAAATTACAAAAGTTAGAAAACACTATAAAAAGTATATGCATGTATGTTAATATAAAAGGGCTTCCCTGTGGGTCCCAGCTGTTTGTTATGAAAAAAATAATGACAACTTTGTGATTATTTTTAACGGACATTAACAGACGAGAACAATTTTTAGTCCGCACGGTTTTTTGTTCCGTTAAGAACAGACGAGAATAATATAACCGGCATAACATGTATACGTATACTTAACATGTATATGTATACGTGCTACGGCATGTGACAATTTTTTGCTACTGGCAATATGGTAAGCTATTTACGTCAAATGTGTTGTTTACATTTTTGAAAGTGAATTTAATGTTTTATTCTGAATTAAACATCTACAAACTATTTTGTGAACATATAAATAATTCAAATAAATATAATTTATAATTATGAAAAGGTACATTCATAGTTTATAATTGTGAAAATAATTACAAATATTTTTGATAAACATAGCTTACTACATGCCGGTTTTGTTGTATTGTTGTAATTTTTCTCCTTGGCTTGGTTTGTATTAGTTTGTTCTGCTTGTGCCGGCGTAAAGCTGGTTAAAATATTATGCCGACAAACTATCACTATCCACCCGTTTGTAACTAACCATTTTTTGGACAAATTATACATATACATATGGATATAATTGTTATTTATATGAGTGACCTCAAACTTGTTGTAAAATTATGAGTTTATTAATGTTTCGATATTTCGACACCCCTTCAGGAAAATTTCAAAATTTTTTTGTTTACAAATTTTTATAAAATTGAAAACAAATTTTGTAAAATTTGCAAACAAAAAATTTAGAAATTTTCCTGAAGAAGACACACAAGGGGGTGTCAAAATATCGAAACATTAATAAACTAATAATTTTACAACAAGTGACCTCAAGCTCATATAAACAACAATTATATTTAAAAAGGTCGAAAAACTAAGATCCAGATACGAATTTATATATATTATAAAAATAATGTGATTATTGTCATTTATATTCGCATTGTCGTGGCTGCTGTTTTTCGAATACGGCTTGTAATAGAATAACGAGGAGTGTAGCAATTTTATTTAATCTAGTACTAGGCGAAGTCGAAGTACGCTAAGCACTATAAGCGTGATTAGCTACTTTTGGATAAAATATCTATTTTTAATTAGGGGGCTTAACCCATAAATGTTTCAACTCAATTGGCAACTGAGTCGGTTGATGTTCAAATTAAGGCGTGTATGGCTTTGAAAATGGATTAGTTTGGCAGTTGTCGAGTTGGTTGAAGAAAAATCAAACGATTTTGTAATATTATATGATGATGGGTTGATATCATTCGTCTACCTTAAGCTCAATCCTGGCTGGGCTAAAACCAAAACATATATTTATTTATAATTATTACAATAATTGCCGCGATCAATAACTCTTGATCAAAGAAAACAGGAAAAAATAATTGAGAATAAACCTGGGGGACAACTAGCTGTTTCGCAGACGCTACACTGCTCATCAACACCTACTGGGATTCGAACTCAGTACCATGTAAACATGATGTATTTTTTAATACGGCCGCTCAACCAACTCAGCTGCCAACCTCGTTATTCGAACAGCACACTGCTGTTTTTATTTATTTACCACTATTTGTATATTAATAATTCTCCGTACACTGAGATAATTATCTATACATATAGTCAAATGTTTGAAAATATCAAACAATTAAGTTTTTTATTCGCTATTTAAGCTTCTAACATTTATACCAGTAAAAAATTATAAATAGCTTGTTTTCTATGTTTCCCAGCTATCTATATGTCGACATTTCATAGGAACTACCCTAATCATCAGTAGACTTTGGAAATTTTTTAAAGATATTCTCAAACATTCAACTTTATATCCCAACAATCCAAATAAATGAAATGTCGACATATAGATAGCTGGGAAACATAGAAAACAAGCTATTTATAATTTTTTACTGGTATAAATGTTAGAAGCTTAAATAGCGAATAAAAAACTTAATTGTTTGAATTTTTGTTCTCTGCTTTTCGATACTTTCAAAAAACAAATCGTAGCAACCAACGGTTGTTCATTTGTTTGAAAGGTGTAAAGAAATGTTAGAGACGTTTATAAATAGAAAAGCTGGTTTTTTGTGTTTTGACAGATATTATTAGAGCATTTTTCTTTTTAAATTCTCAGCAATTTATTTGGATTGTTGGGACATAAAGTTGAATGTTTGAGAATATCTTTCAAAAATTTCCAAAGTCTACTGATGATTAGGGTAGTTCCTATGAAATGTCGACATATAGATAGCTGGGAAACATAGAAAACAATCTATTTATAATTTTTTACTGTTTGAAAATATCTTTCGAAGGTTTCCATGATTAGGGCAGCTCCTATGAAAAGTTGAGGAAACATAGTAGACAAGCTGTATTTTTGATTGGTATGCATATTAAAAGCTAATAAAATAAACTCAACCCTCTGGCAACACAACGGGACCAAGAAAGGACACAAGTGGGCTGGTTTCGTGAAACTGACAACCTAGCCTAAATAAACTCTATGGTAGGCAGGCCGCTGGACACCCCTGAATAGTCTAGGTTGTCCAGCTCACTTGGGTCCAGTAGTCGTTCCCTTTGTGATTATATAACTCTATTGTTTGCTGTCATTTTTATAATACTCTTTTACAGCTGCTACCAAATTCATGTTACATTTTTACGATGATTTTTAAATCGTCTTTTTTTAATTGTTGTTGAAAACATAGTTTGTCTGTTTTTATCTTATTGCTAGTATCGATGTAGTCAGCTTTTCAACCGAGTGAAAACAAGACAATTTAATTTAATATTTGCAATAAATTTCTCTAGCTCAGAGTCCTATTTGGTTTTTTTTATAAGTTTGTTCTTTTGTAATTATTTTTTCTGGTCTTCAATCAAAATTATAGATTACGGCACTTGGTACTGTAATAAAATTTTTAGTTTAAGCAAGGAGAAAACTTGAACTAAAACCCCGATTTATGCAAGTACCACAAGTAAATATAACCAAACAGTCAAAATGAAATGAGAACAAAAACATGATATAATTTTTCAGTACAGAATAAATAAAAAAGATATGTTATTTAGACATGGCTTGAAATAATCGTGAAAATTTGCTCTTATGTATGTTCTAAATATTTCATTTATTGACTCATACACCTTTTCATTCTCGGCATTAGATTTCTTTTACATATGTATTTTATTTAGTAAATTAAGAGTTATCAAACTCTCCATCTTAATTTCCAAACAAAACGTATATTTTTATTAATCTACATCCATATTCCCGTCTGTAGATATAATTTAATGTTCGTGTGCTGCTCGGGCAGCTTCCATTTCTTTAGACACATATCCAACCTGTTCCTCGGGAGTATGAGGCCAGAATGTTGGGCGATTGATAGGATCTAAAGCCAAATCAGGGAATGAATCACGGTAATCTTCCATGGTCATTTGTTCGAATGGTAACAACGAATTCAAATGGTTGATTTCTTTTTGGAACTCAGCGATGCGACTTTCGGAACTCTTCTTGAAGCTTTCAATTTCAGCTTTGGTTTCCTTAGCTTGAGCCTCAACTTGGGAGGTTACGTTGTCAGCTGGATAGGGCACTTTCAGTGCTTCATATTGCTTTTGGAAGCTGTCAACTAAACCGGGAATTGGCACAACTTTCTTGTAATGGGCCCAGTCAATTTTGGGAGGATTTTCAGGATTGGCTATAACAGCACGCATGTAAACATCCGACCGGGATTTGAAAGCAGCAAAATTTGCCTTTTGGTTTGGTGGAACACGTTCCGCTAAAGCCGACCAGTTAATAGAGGATTGCGCTATACGGCGTGCTGCCATTGTAATACGTTAAGACCTACAAAGTAAAAAATATGTTAAGGTTATGTAATCATTAGAAGAAAAAAAAAAACAAGTCAAATTTTTCTATTGAAGACGTGTCTTTTTGTTTTATTTATTTTAATATCATGCATTTTTAAGATACTAAGTTTCTGAAAAAAAAAATCTTTGCTATTATGTAATTTTGAACAAGGTGCCAGCTTTTATGTACAAAACCGTTTAATTGCTGAGCAATAAACTTATTTTGCAGAGTAAAGTAAAATATTTTCTAAAATACAATCTCAAACTACAAACCAGAAATTATTTCTTTATCAATTTAAGCAGATATTAAAAAAATTACCAAAAAAAATAAAATCGAACTCACAAGTTGTCAAAGACCTACAAATGACAATTGCTGTCAAGAAATAACGAGTATAAAGTAACGAATAGGGATAACAAATAACCAGTGTAGTCATATTTTTGCAATATCATTATTTGGAGAATCATTTTCTTTTTATCGAAAAACTAACTTTTTTGTCTCCCAGTCATTTTTAATATGTTAATGGCGAAATAAAGTACACAAACTGCTTACCAAACATGCCAAAATTATAGGTTTTTGCTTGTTTATGAGGCTGTTTGCTGATTTTTACAAATATTTGAAGCAGGTTTAATATTTGTTTATTATTTTTCCATTCTCTACCATATTATGTACTTTTTATTCAATTTAAGGCCGGGGCACATACAATCCGTCGTACTTTGTCCGTCTCTTTTATCAACTGACATCACGTGTACAAAGTATGAAGTTGGCACAATCAGCACTTTGATAACGGATATAAAACCAACTGCATTTTACTTTAGCTTGATTAAAATCTTTGAATTTATATTTCAGACACAGCACACAAAATCTAACACAATTTTTTTTCAATTTATTTAATTTTTGAACGAAAAATTATATTAAAATATACAAAAAATATTACCACATAGTTGTCAAAGCTCTCAACGTACGTTAAAAGTTGAAAGTTGCTCAACTTTAATACTTTGCGTTGACGGAGAAGTACCGAATGTGACAAAGCTCATAAGCCTACATGTATTTCAACTTAGCTGTCAGTTGAAAAAGGCAAAGTATAACGTACGACGGATTCTATGTGCCCCGGCCTTTAGAGCTGCGTGCGTAAATTTGATTTAGGCCTTTATGTTGATTTGATACAATAAACAAAGTAGTCGTTTCCCTACAACAAATTGTGAATTTTTTACTTCAGCCGTCAAAAGTTGCTGATAATTAAAACATGTTTGTCACCCCGCCCATGCTGTGCATCCTATACATTGCAAATTTACTTTGCAACTGTATAGTTACTAAATAAATAAATAAATAAATAAGAAAAACATGCATTGTTAACTTTTTTTATCACATGGATGTGAAGAGAACAGCTTGATAAAATTTGACAAAACATTTAAATGAGAACTTAGAAGAAATTCGCCGATGCAACCAACTATTAATGAAATTACCTTGGTTTTGACGACAATTGAAAACTTGACACTACTTATTTCATTTAATCGCTATTTTCAATCAGCTGTTAAACACCGGATTCTAATTTTTTGACATTTTGTTTTTTACTTTTATTTCTTAACTATCTATTTCGTAATAGAAACTTTATACTTTATTGTGGAAAACGTTATCTATAATTCTCAGAATTAAAATGTTAATTAAATATATACAGCCATTTGTTTGGCATCAAATTCGACAAATTTCTTCTGCTTCTGCTGCTGTTACGAGACTACACCGGTCCATATATGCTCGTCAATATCCCACAGTTGTGGTTCTGCCCGATGGTTCAACTATTAATGTGAGACACGCAGAGCCCAGAAAAATTATAAAGGTAACTCATGCTATTTTTATCTCTAAATTCTGTGTTATGTATTTCAAAGCTTTCGCAAATTTTATATAAAAACTAATACTTCACAATGGTCCAAATTTTCGATGGTGGCTGTAGCCGGTGTAATTGTCCCAGCACTTAAACTATTTTATTATGTACATATGTATATAAACTTTGTACCCATATCAAGTTTTTGGCTTAAATCTAGTTTACTTACAACGCAGCTCCAAATAAATTAAAAAAAAGTACATAGAGAGATAGAAAATTTGAAGGCAATAAAATGTAAAATGACAATAGAGATATGGACCGAAGAGTTATGAGGAGTTTTCATATATGCATTCGATTTTCTACCACATTTTTCAATTTATATCGTCAATATTGGTATCATTTGAAAGTTTGTTAATAGATCTCTTATACCATACAAGATAGAATCCAAAAAAACTTTTTTGTTAGCGAAGCTGGTGTTTGTTATACCATAGAGGAGAAAATCCCTACATCCGACCGAAGGCCGGCTAAGTAAAAAAATGTTTGTCAGCGAAGCCGGTGTTGGTTATACTACGAAAAAGAGAATCCCTGCATCCGGCCCAAGGCCGGCTATGCAAAAAAACCCTTGGTAGCGAGGCCTGATTTTATTATTAAATAAAATTTATATCCCAACAATATAAATAAATTGTTGAGAATTTAAAAGAAAAATGTTCTAATAATACCCGTCAAAACACAAAAAACAAGCTTTTTCATTTTGTTTTGACAGGTATTATTAGAGCATTTTTCTTTTAAATTCTCAACAATTTATTTATATTATTGGGATATAAAGTTGAATGTTTGAGAATATCTTTCAAAAATTTCCAAAGTCTACTGATGATTAGGGTAGTTTCTATGAAATGTCGACATATAGATAGCTGGGAAACATAGAAAACAAGCTATTTATAATTTTTATTGGTAATGAAATTTACCGAACTAAGTTTTTTTTTTCCAGGAGTTTTAGTATGTTTGAAGAGATAAACTTTCAAATGATGCCAATAATGACGATACAGGTTGAAAAATGTAGAAAATTGCATTTATATATGAAAACTTCTTCGGTCCATAACTCGGAAACAAAGCATTTCCGCCAATATTGTCATTTAACATTTTCTTATTATTTTTTAATTTCATATCTATGTACTTTTTATTTTATTTGGAGCTGCGTTGGTAAACTAAATTTGTTCCATTTTTTTTTTTGAAGCCAAGTTAAATACAAATGATTTAATAACAAAATTCAAGTTTACATTGTAGCCACAGACGTTTTTGAAAAAATTTCAAAATAGTAATTGTCGTGGCCACATATCAAACTGTTTCATCAAATTTGAATATATGTTAATCAAGGCAGCTTCAAAAGCTTCCTTGGTGTTAGTAAATTTTTGTTTTAGCTTAGCAGAAGGCAGCCTTGCCACATTAAACCAATACAGCTTTAAAGCTACCTTGTATCAAACTTTTTTCGTCAAATTTCATATTAAAATATTTATATACTTATATACGATGTCACCAATATTACTGATAAATTGTACCCTTACTAATGCTAACTACTACTGACATTTAACACAGGCTGGTCCTACGAAATCTACCAGTAGATTGCGTCAATACTGAATAGGTACTACTTATGGGACTATTGACGATATTATCGCACTGTGGAAAATGTTCATTTGTCAGTCATCATAGATGTTTAGGTCTTCTTATTGATTACCAGCTTAAATTTGAGCTCCACATTAATAAGCTGCATCCTCACTGCGGAGGATTTATTCATTTACCATTCTCGGTTAGGTCTACATGCTTATTCATTTATATTCAAGCACGAACACCTTAACGATGATTACACTCACATAGCAAAGATGTTGCTCATTTTGTTACTGATTAAAAATCTATTGCGCATTTGTGCGGCTGAACACAAATCATATTTGAACGAAATGCAATTAATGTTTTGCATGTTGTTGAGCAAGTATGATTTTTTTGCAATCACTCAAAGCTGTTCTCTGCTGCGAACCGCTCTGTCGAGAAACTAATGAACCTATTACTTTTAACATACGAACTTATTTTATAGACGCTTCATTCATAATATCCCTAATTATAAATTTTTTCCATCATGAAATGAAAGGTCGAGAATAATCTTTTGATAAGCATTTTTTTATTTTAATTGGCAAATAACCCACCAAATAAGTTTTTCAGTTTCGTTAGATAAAAATATGTTGCTTGATATCAAAAAGAGAAAAAAAAACCCATTCTTTTCCTCTAGCATGCATGTTAAGAAATGTATCAAATTGGTAAAAAAAACTTACTAAACCTAAAACAGAACGGTTTCAATTTAAACGCATATAATAATTCAAGAAAGTGGTAAACTCTGAAAACGCTGACAGTTTGATTCCATATCGTAACCTAATTTACCGCAAAAGAGAAAATCGCGATATTTGCCAACTATCCCAATTTTATCACGAAATGTTCGGTAAATTCAGATCAATATTTTTATCGAAACTTAAAATAGATTTTTACAAATTTGACAAATGAATAAGAAGGCAAACAATTTACTTACATATGTCTTTTTTTTTAATTATATTTTTACTTATAGTTACCTCTGGACTTAAGCACACTAAACGAAGCTGATCGTAAGGCCCGATTAGAAGCTCGCAAGCCACGCAAAAAATTAAAAATTATTGAAGAGGTCGAAGATAATTTCAATGCGAAGAAATATATGAAGTATATCAAAAAGAAATAGTTTTAATAAAATGAATTACTATTTAAAAACTGCAGCATCTAACATATTAATGGAGATCAAATACTAAAAGTAAAGTACCATTAAAATTCTGGAGAGCATCGGTGCAAGAAATATAGTTTGTAGAAAACGGTATCATCTATGGCTTCTGTAGAAAAAACTTTTTAAAAATGTTATTAATAATTTAACTTGTAACAATTTGTAGTAAAAAAACCTGAAAGGACCAACGAGCTCTTTACTTGAAAAAAAAAAAAATAATTTAAATACATAGGTATGGATATATTGCTCAATTCAAAATGACAGTCGTATGGCTTATCCTTCGAAAGCATACGATTTTTGTATATGTGCTTGTAAATGACAAATTTGTTGTATCGTTATTTGGCTGTATTTCAAATGTCAATAGTGGTTCTCACGGTTCGTATTAAAGTACTATTGTAGAGCTTGTTTATATTGTAGATTAAGTGAATCTTGGTAAATTTAAAACTTGGCAACAACAAAATTCATAGATTTTTGATTTACTAAATTAACAACCAAGGCGAATTCATTATTAGGTGGATGCATCGGCGAATTCTGTCAACCCGTCGGCATTTCCATTTTCATTTTTCTGTTAAGTTTTGTTTACCTTTAAATTTTTTATTCTATACAAAGAAGAATATTAAAAATGAGAACTTGTTCCGTTTGTAGAAATAAATTTCAAAAGGGAAATGGAGCAAAACCAAAATTAATATCCAAAATGTGTTTTTTTTATCATGATTATTATCGTTTATAAATAGGTACTAACAGCCTTATTCAAAAAAACTTACTTAACGTTTAAGCAAAATTCCCTAAAGTATTATTCAAAACCCTATATTTGTTTAATATACTAATATTAACTCAGTGTCAAATGCTGAAATTTAAATAAACCTTCTGCCCGTCTTTAAACCTACTTTAGTCATAATACCTCTTATTGGTTTTTGTCCCTAATATAATTTTTCAGGACAAAATCCTATTTGGTCATACATATATAAGTGTGATGTTCAAAGAAATTGAAAAAATGTGTCCAAATACATATGAATGGATGTTTGTATGTATGTACTTCTTTCATTCATATTTCAAATTTAATAAATTTGTATTTTGAATGACAAAAAATTACACACACAAAAGTGATGTACGAAAAAGTACATTAGAGATGTGTGTTGGGTTTAATTAACATTATCGAGAAATCGGCAACATCAATACAAAACTGTTACTTAGTGTCCACACCTGCGATAATATCTGAGATGAGAACGTCAAATTCAATCGCAGAGAGAATTCCGTTACGTGTAGACTTAAAATCAGTGTTATCGCAGTCTTATAATAATTTTTATGAGAGCGTTCTTATGAGAAATCTCATGGCAACGATCTTATAATAAGAGCTGTCAAAAAAGCGATTGTGTGTGTGTGTTTGTTTACAGAAAGGCGCCATTGCAATTTTACCGATTAATATTTTTGCAAAATATATTTAAAAAAACCATTTTAAATGGAAAATAGGTTGTTTTTATGCATTAAATAAATACTATAAATGATTACTTTCGTACAAATTGTGTGCATTTACAAAATTCATATAAGATTTCTTTCATCGCAAAGATGTGTTTTCTTCTCGGCTTTCATTGATTTATGAATTCTTATGAGATTAACAAAAATACGTGTACTCCTTGTTAGATATTAAAATGGACATAAAGAAATTCATTCTCTCATTCTGCCGACGTTTTGTCAGATATTATCTCAGAGTTAATCGCAGTTGTAGACACTAGGTTAAGAGAATGCAAGATTAATATTGATGTCGTCTTAAATTGATGTTGCCATAATATTACCGACGATATTGCCGCCGACAAGCAGAATATAAATATAAGACATATTTTTTGCATCATTAGAAGATAAGCCACAATTTTTTGGAACTTAAGATGCACTTTTATGTATAGTTCCATTTTTTTCCCAGTTCCAGTTCAAAATTGCTTAAATTATTTATCAGTTGATATGTGTTTTCTGAATACAAATTTTTAATAACGGTTTCTTAAGCTTTACTCATTTGGTAACAAATATGTACATGAAACTAAAAGTAAAATTTTTTTTTTTGAATAAGGCTGTAAAAATACACATGTTTTTTATCAACTACTTTTGACAGCTGAAGAGTGAATTCGCCTTTGACACAAACAAAATATCTGTTGTTCTTTTTATTGTTGTAGCGAAGCTGCTACCTTTTTTTGCATCATGTTAACCTTTACAACACCAAAAATAGTAGTCGATTTAGTAAACGTATTATACGTGAACGTTTATACGTGCAGGTTATTTGTGAATGAAAATATTGTAAATAGCAAAAATTGTTGCATAAACAGTAAGTTAAATTTTTATTTGCGAATAGCTAACTCACGAAAACAATTATTGATTAAAAACTTATTTGAAAATAAGACGTAAAATATTGCCACTTTACAATTTCAAAGATTTCGTCGATGAAATATGATAAAAATTACGTGCAGCAACAAATATTCAAAATTATTAATTTTTATTATTATTTGCTTTAAATGAATTACAAAAAACATTTAATTTTATGATTTTTCTTTTATTTTTTTTTAGTAATCAAAATGCTGTTTACACTAACAGTGCTACCAATTATTTACATTTTGAACATATGCCATATCAAAAAAATCAAATTTTTTCCTGGACAAATTGACGCATAAACCGTGAGCTAGTTATTTGCAAATAGTTTTTATTTGCGAATAGGCTGCGTATAAACCTAGTAGTAGTAAGTTAAACTATTTACAAGTATGAAACAGCTGGCAGATTTGACACTATATTTATTCTTTTGCTGGAAGTAAAATAAATGTATACAGACTTTGTTTAAAATGGAAAAACATAAAAAAATAAAAGAAAACGTGAAAAAAGTTCAAATAAAAGATGAGATTTTTTTTTAAGATTAAAGATTAGATTTTTTATCTCATTTCGCCCATCTCCAACTGAAAAATTCTTTTGTGTATTGGTGTCGCAAAATACCTGAACAAATGTTAGCTTTATCGTTTTTTTTTTTACAATAAAGCTATTGTGTTCGTCATTTCGTGCGAAATGCTGTCAAAACTATATAAAAAAAATTGTGTGAAATATCTATGAAATAATGTTGCTAAAGTGGTACTCTGTTTAATTCGTAAAAAATTATGAAATGTTTCTGGAAATACTATGTTGTAATTCTGAAATAATATGAGTGGTACTTATTTCGCGCGAAATTTCAAACAACAGCTGAGCAATTTTTTGATTGCTAAAAATTCTTTGTGAATTGTAAATTTCTAAAATGGAAAATAGCTTAAATTTAATAACAAATGAAGCAGAAACGATATTATTAAATATGTAATCATATGGTTTCTGTTTACATTTGCAAAGCAATATGGTATACTTAAAACCAAGAAAAACGTAATATTGACTTTCTTAATGAAAAAATCACAATTTTATAAATTTATTAGTTTATTCCAATAAATACACATTCAAAATTAAAAACTTTGGTTCTTTGCAAAATTGGGCGAATGCGAGCGGTTTTGAGAGAATAGTATGCTTACTCTTCTTGCATGAAACAGCCCGTACTTTATCCTAGGGCTAGTTTGGGCAGCTGTTCGAAAAATAAACAATAACAAAGAAACAAAGTTCCCTTTTTTTATGTAAATATTAAATAAAAAGGAATTTGCGAAAGCTTTAAAAGCCCAAAAGTATAATATATCATATATCAAATAGCGTTCCCGTACTTTAGGAATTTTAACTGTATATGACAGAAATTTATGTATGCTCTCTTTTGCACGAAACTTGCCCGGATAGTAAAGAAGCACTATACCATTGTATTTATTTTTGACCTTTGAATATATAAATTATACAAATAACCGATTTTTAAGTTTCATTCACTATCACAGAGTACAATTCACTATAAATTAACTAGGTAGCACTTTTTGATGAATGCTTGGTATTACTCTTTTTGCTATTTTGACATTATCTCTTTACCTCTTATTTCTTGGATATTTCTTTTGGAAAATTATTTTGCCAGCCAATTGGAATTCAGTCGTCTACGCGCCGTCGTTCGTTATGTTTGTCTGATATATTGTTTTGAAGTGGGGTCGTGTATCTTGTAAACAATTTGCATATTTATTACTAAACGTAAATGCAAACATATTTGCAAAAGTGCTTTTAAAACAATTAAATCACAGTGCTAAAACGAGAAAACCCAATTAAAAATATATCCAATGCAAAAACAAAAGTTATAAAAACAATTTGCAACGAAGGAGAAAGAAAATAAATTTTCTTTTTCCATAAAAAAGGAGACGTGTAATAAGTGCTTTAAGTATTAATAGATAAATATTTCTTCAACAAATTTAATAAAAGCAAGTGAATACTAATTTAACATACAATTAAAAACGATAAAATATATGGATTACTCTTTAATTTTTACGAAAAAGGTACCTTTTTATGCTGAACAATTTGTAATTTTTTTTTTTTAATTTTCGTTATGTCTTCTAGTTTCTTTTTATCGCATTTTTGTATACATATGAGTGTTTTTACTCTTTGTTTTTCTCTACATCTCTCAGTGTTTCTTGTACTGGTTATTTTTCCACCTTCTGCCTTGATTCTTCTGCATTTTCGAATAAAGCATATAAACATACTTTCATGCAAACAAACATGCAGGCGTATAAATGCAAAGAAAAACAACAACACAGTTCATCACAGTGTGATGCTTCAGTGAATAATAACAATTTTTTATGTTGCAAATGTACCGTTTTTCTTTAATTAGGTATTTTGTTTTGATTTATTTGTTCAAATAAGTATGTAAAAAATGTATATCTATATACATAAGAATGTATGTATGTATATAGGTATATAATAAATTTGAATAAACTTGTATTGTCTTAACAATTTATTAATTGGTTAATTGTCGCAGTTTTCCAGCACTTATAATATGTTACATATACGTATAGAAATATATATACCTCTTCATTGTACCTATGTATATGCAGTTGTACTATATGCATGCAAATATGCATTTGTACTAAATGCATGCATATAGATATAAATACATATATACGTTTACATAGTACGCACATATACATACATATATACATATGCATTTATGTCTTATATGTCTAATAGGAATTTCTACTTATTTTATATCTACATACCTGTATACATATGTACGTATTCACATTCATACATAAACAAATCTTGTTTTTTAGTTTTCCTCTTTCGTTTTGGTATTCTTGTTTTATAAATATTACATCTTTGTTCCGGATATTTAAAAATAGCTTATTTAAGAAAACCAGCACTGTGTACTTTTTAAAGCTGCGGGCATATTGGATTATATATACATAAGTATGTACATACATTCGTACCTACATAATCTATATAACTAAATACATAAAGTTATTGATAGGTGTGTTGAATCTAAGAATATTTGTATCCATGTGGGTAACCAAATATATCTGTTCTGTAAATAACTTCATAGAAAACAAATATTTTGCACGAATTTGCGATGTCTGAGAATTTTAATGCTGCGTTCTCGTTTTCAGTATTGGTTTTGAGGCATTAAACAAAAATTTTGTAGAATCACAGTGCAACAAACAACCTTGCACTTTATAATGACCAGTTAAAAAATTTATTGCTCAAATCCGAATGGGGAAAAAAGTTCTAGGTCTCCACAAAAAGAACACTCAGTGTGTAAACGAACAAATCTATCACGCACGCAGCGTCAAATTATTACTTTTTTAATTTATTTATTTAATTTCAGTAATATAAAATTTCTGAGCATCTACCTAAAAGATATGACAGATATAGGTATTCATACATCAGCAAACCTTATATAATACTATAAAAGTACCTATATAAATATGTATAATTACAAGTCTTACATTCATAATTCATAATTGAGCTCACCAGAATTTGACATATAAAATGTAAAAATTGAAAACTCTGAAGGGTTTGGAAAGAAAAGTTAGCGAAACCGGTTTTTTAATACCACAGGGGCGAAAGTCCCCCGCTCGGCAGAAGGCCGGTTGTGCAGGTAAACTTTAGTCGGCGAAGTCGGTGTTATACTATAGAGGAGAAAATCCCTCCGCCCGGCCTAAGGCCGGTTATAAAAAAATTTTTGTTGGCGAAGCCAGCGATATAATATAAATTTTTATTGCACTTTGAATAGAAAAAATTATTGTACGTATGTGGCTAGTGCAGTTCTACAACATTTTGATAAAAAATTTTGCTGGATCTGAATTGGCACCTAAAGAAGCGGCAAAAGCTTTCTACTGACACCAATTTTGTTCATATATGTTAACAAATATTGTGGAAATGGCATACATATAGATAAGAAAACTTAGGATTCCCATATCTCGAAAAATTTGCGCCTAATATATTATTGTATCTATCACCGTATGTACTTAAAGCTACGAGCGTAAATTAGAATTAAGCCGGCAGCTTTACTAGGTAGTTGTACAACAGTTGTCTTATTTCCGTTCCGCAAAATTCGTAAAAATTTTGTTTACAAACTATATAATTTTAAAAAAACTGCTACTTTTTCAAACAAAAGGGAGACAAAATTTTATATGTATGATTTATCTCGATTGAAAAGTTATGCCTTTGAATTTTTCAAAATTAAGTTTCTTTAAACTTTGACTGACCCTGAAAAATTGAGCTAATAAATTTTAATCAGTGGCAAATAAATGTTGCCGCGATTTGGCATTGTTATTTTTACATAAACAGTGACGTTCAATTGACCGGTCATATGACCAGTTGTTGATAAAAATATCGGGTAAAAATTTCTATCAAGCTCCTAAGAACAATATGAAAAGATTACAGAAAATAATTTTTTTTTAATTTTTTTTATTTATTTATAATATTTTAAACCACTGTTGGGTAATGATATTAAAATCGTCAAATACAAATATATAGCTAAGGTATACAAATATATAATCAATTATATTATTGATTTATTTTGATTTGGATTTATTCAGCTCATGCAAATCACAATACAATGAAAAAAACAAAAACTTAGGACTATAACGTATTATCCAAATAATATAATTATATCGCAACCAACTTATTTCAATAAAAAAATATATTACGTTTAATATAATAATATAAAGGATGTAATAACTTTCTTTACATCCAAATTGTTGTAATCATAATTTAATAGCAGACAATAACAGCGACCATGGCTCCGCAGGCAAAAAAGAAAAAATATATGACAGGCCTACAATAGGTATATGAAAATTCTACAAGCCCTACTAACAGATTTATTTGTGATAAATTTGTTGAGAGTAATAGTGGAAGTAAAATAGAAATGCTTAAAAATACAAAATAAATGAGATCAATACGTGCAATTGTTCGAGCTTAAGGTCTTGTTGGAAGTTTTTGTTTTTTGGTTTTTAATTATCTGGCAATATTTCGCTGTCCTTTGGATAGCTTCTTCAGGCCTAATAATATTTATTTATCTATGTATGTATGTATGTCTGTCCTTTATAGAATCGTAAACTATGCGTTTTAGGGTGTGATGATCTTCGGCAAAGTTGTTGTGCATGTGCTCGACAAGGTTTTTAAGTAGGCACAACCACGCCTACCTTACCGCCCACTTTTTTATATTGAGTAATACACGGGTTTTAACAGATTTACTTCAAATTGTATATACGTCTTACTTTAGGCGAGGTAAAAATAAAAGTTTTATGTGACACAACCTCTGGCTCTATTTTATATCATTCATTCCAATACTTTTGGTCCACACTCATTTCATCATTTCAAAAGAAATTTCGAGCGAATTTATATACGAAAAATTTTCAAATTTGTCATACAAGTATTTTCAATCATTGATTTATAGTGACAAAAACACAATGCAAACGATTAGGGCGGTGGTTTTAACGCATTTAATTTCGGTCTATTCTGAAATTCATGCAAGTTTGAATATTTTTATAACGTAAAAGAGAAGTGGTTTCACGTGCATTAAAGTGACATGTATGTATATGTTATTATTGTTGTTACAAATTTTTACATTTTAGATTTTTTTTCATTTTGAAAGTAATGCAATGACATACTCGATCGGCGTGCATATTCTACCATTAATATATTACTTCAAAGGAGATCACAAACTGATCGATTATCTCAAAATCAATTGCAGTGCTATGCACAATCTCAAAATACATCTGCGGATCCAATTCTAAATCCAAGAAATCCATTATCACGATAATTAACACGACTTGCATATCATGTTGTACGAGACATGGATTATGCTGCTCTTAATTATGACCGCGAAATTAATGGCAGTCTACAGGATTGGTCTTCTTTTGGTGCGGCAAGATCGAGATAGAAGATATTATAAGCCTAAGTTTTTTCTAAAAATTTACCTTATATCACGGAAGATAACGCGGATTTTTTAACGTATATATGTACATATGTACTTATCTATGATATTTGCAGTTAATTGAACTAACAGAAAGAAATAAAATTTTAAGTCTAAATGAAAGGTCTGGACCGATGATTAGGTTAATCTTTTTCATGAAGTCTTCTTCATAACCTACTTAATAATTTTACGGAACGAAAATTTTATTGTATCAGACCCACTTTTTAAATTTATCTTAACCACAATTTTACGAAGAGAAAAGTTTTGTACAATGTTGTCAACGTATACTCCTACGTCCACATTTTTTAAATCCTTGAGAAAGAAAAATTAAAGTATCACGTAAAATTTATTTTCTCTGAACTCAAGACCATAATTACAATATGAATAATGGATAACCATTGCAATGGATGTGTATTAATTTCACTTACACGGAGTTCTATATACTAAAGCTAACAAAAAAGTAAGTTCAGCCTATTACAATTTGTATCAGATTGATAGTTTGTGAAAATAATGTCAATCATATCTATTTCACCAATATGCTGGTTGTATTCAATTTACCATCCTTTTCTGCCATTTTACCGAATGAAAATCTGAGCTCATCCGCAAAGTGCTCTCAAACATTTAACAAAGTTACAAAAATCACGGTTAGTTGATCAAACGTGATGTCGGCGATCTGAATTTTAGGATTCAAAGTGAAATTGCTTGCGAATCGGTGATGTTAAATTCAGTGACTCTCTTCATTCCCGATATGATGTCGTCAACTATACAACCGAGATTTACCTAGGTTGCCACTTTGCAATCTGCAACTTAATGTCAGATTGGTAATCACAGTGTTACTAAATATAGCCAGGTATTTTGAAAGAAATTACTGGATATTGGCAATCGTAAATTCCACTTTGGCATTTCGATCGACTGTAGTTTCCTGACGGTTTCTACCACTTGACCGAACCGAATTCTAAGTTCATCCCAATGTGTTCTCTAACATTTCACAAAATTACAAAAATTATAATTGGTTGAGCGAATGTGATGTCTTCGATCTGAATTTCCGAATTCAATGCTAAATTGCTCGCGAATTGATGATGTAGAGTTCAGGGACTCCTGTTTTTAAGCTCGCTGGAATTACCCGGTTTGCTACCTCACAATATGCAACTTAAGGTCGGATCGGTAATCATAATGTTACGAAGTATACATCAACCACATATCTGTAATGCCACTCGACATCCGGTGAAAAAAGTGATGAACAACGCTCAAAAAGTAAGAATACTTCAATAAAAGTATAAAGAGGAAGACGTTTTGATACCACGAGTCCTAATGGTTTCGAGAATTACACTATTCCATCATTACGGCCTACTTTCGCAATAAAAACCCATGTTTCTACGTTTTTTCACCTGTATCAATGTAAATAAATTTGAAGGCAAAACAACGTTTGCCGAGTCGTCTAGTTTTAAACAAATATTATTTGGCCTGAAGAAGCTATCCAAAGGAAAGCGAAATATTGCTAGATAATTAAAAACTAAAAAACCAAAAACTTCCAAAAAGAACAATTACACATATTAAGCTCGAATAATTACACATATTAAGAAGAAAAAAAGGATCGATATAAAGAAATAATAAGCATATAGGGATGAGATCAATATTAAAATGTAATGGATACACCCCAATAGAAGGAATGCTCAGTGCGCTTAAATGGCTGAATATTAAACAAAGGTTAGAAATTAATACACTCGCAATATAACGCATAATGACCTAATATTTAATATGACAACATAAAAATCTTGTTGTTGTGCTTCGAACAAAACAATCAAAAAGTAATAGGATTTTTTAAACAGCATGTTCACAAAAGCCATATTTTTTCGTGCCATTATTGTGAGACATATGACGTTATGACCACCCTTTGTATACCGTAAATATGCTCCTAAACAAAGCACCTTGACAAACTAAAAAAAAAAAAATATTTTTAATTCAAATCAAACTAAAACAGAAGCACAACATTTTGTTTTTGTAAAAATGCCTTCTTTTTTTTAGTAAGAGTTGAATTTAATTTAAATTATGCTTAAAAATTTCAACAAACGTATTAAACATATTCCATATGTACATATTCGTATAACAAAAAATGTGTGAAATATTAATTTGGGATCTTTTTCTTTCTGAAGAAAGGAGTAGCCTTCATGCAGCAGCGTTTTCTTCATAATTTGACATTTTACGTTGCTGTAACATTTTTTACACCACTACAGTCATCACTATATTATGTATACATATGTTTATAATCTCACATGAATGCAAATGACGTATGTCGATTGACTTAGTTTAAATGTTTATAAATGTGTATGAACAAATGCCTCTATTTCGTATTCATAAATCTTTGTAATGATTTCGTTTTTCTTTCTTGCTGCCAATCTTTTCAACATTTTTATTTTATTTATTTATTTTTTTTTTGAAGATGATGTATATGGTGTATAACAGTTACTGTAAAGAGAGTTTTGTAATGAATTTTGTAATTTGTAAAATTTTTTACACAAAGAATTCAAAAGATTTAAAATATCCAAATATTGAAATCAATATTAAACAGCTTAAATAGTAGTTTGTAATATTTGTGTGTCTTATTTTTGATATCTAATTCAAGATTGGGAAACTATATGGGATTAATAGCCCTTATTGTGTGTGACTAAATGAAAAAAGTATTACATCAATTTTGTAATAGATCATAAAACTCCTTTATTTCTAAATTAATGTGGCGTTTCTTTAATAAAAACAAGCGGTTGAATTGTCAATAAATTTTATATGAAATGCATTCAGTAGTTTAAGTGGTTTCAATACAAAATTTTCAGACAAGTTGCTAGCTTGTGTTGTGGAAATGCCACTTAGGCGTTCTATTTTACAGATTATTTTTCAAATTGTATGTATAGTAGAGTTGTCAATTATTCTCCTTTCAACTTTATTCGAGTACTTCTATGTATAAAGAGTTATTCCGTTAATCAATGAATATATCGAATAAATGAACTATTAAAAAAAATTAATAACAAGACATAAACAATTAATACATAAAACTCGAAAATAAAATAGTTTAAGTTCTTTTTAGAATAATGTTTTTATTAACAAAATAATATCGAGACAAAAGATAATAATAAAAATTTACTTTTAACTGATGAACATGTGTCGATTTTAATACTTGTAGAGAAATAGTTCATATACATATGTACATAGTTATCTTTTATTTAGCAAATACATTAAACAGTGTTTTTTTGTTAAATCAGTCAATTTTACTTTTTTTAAACAAACAACATTTTAAAAATAAACATTGACTCAATAATAAATAATTTTTTATTGCTGTAATCAGTAATTTAAAATTAGAGTATTTATAGACTTTAGTTTGAGGACAACTACCTGTTTCGCAGCCGCTATACTACTTACTTATCAGCACCCGTTTATCCTTGAATTCGGATCATAGTAAACATGATGTTTTTTTACAAATAGTGTATTTCTTTATATTTAACGTAAGTTTTTTCACTCTAGTTTTTGAAATCAAACCATAAATACATTTATATCATCTTCTCCAAAGTATAAAGTAAGTGATGACAATAATTCGATTTCCAAAAAATATTTATTTTAATTTCAACAAGGAATAACGGCATGACAGCGTTTATATGGGATATGCTATATTTTTGGGCATTCTCATTATTTGAAACTATTTTCTTTGATATAGTATCTTCAGAAAGCTCTAAAGCTCTTTCGAACCAATGAGTTTACAAATAATTATACCTTTCAGCTCCTCGTATATTTACATAAATAAAAAAATACAGTTCTTTTTAGTGATGACCCTATTTTTAGTAGACCTAAAAACCTACGATATTATATATTTATCTTTATATTTATTGAGCTTATTAAAAGAAAAATTTTATAATAGCACTCCTACTTTTTGAACACGAAAACACGAAATGTTCCTAGTTTATTTTTTGCGTTAGAAACGTATTTTTAAGATTATTACTTTAATTATTATTTTCTTGAAGATAATGTAATATAAAGTTTGTGGTGGCATCTGGGAGTCCAACAAAACAGCGTCGTATAGAAATGGGCCAATAAAATAGATGCTACTATCATCGCGACTAAATCGCAAGTACATCACGCGTGCCGAAAAAGCAGTTGTAATAAATCCAAAATTGCCATTGCATACGAGGTCGTTACAATTTCATTATTTATGAAAAACCTGCTGTGAAATCATTGCATTAAGAACCTTACATATAAACATGCCTGAAACAGTTCTCAATATATGCAAAACATTGCTAACTGGTACAATTCAGCATAAGATAACTATCTATGGATGGACATCGAAAGCAAATATTAGTAAATTGAACATCTTAATCAACACATGTTTCAGAACAGCATCTGGCTTACTGTGTACAACTGCCATTGAAAAATTATGAACAGAAGCGAATTTTGTCAATACCGAACTTTGTTAGAAAAAAACTGTTGATTTGGCATACAGGGCAATGACAGTAGTTGCGGATGGTCTACATTCTTATATAGTATACATCACACCACCATCGGGCTTCAAGAATATATTATCAATTATTAAAAAATTTAACATATATATCCCAGATAAACCAGGATTACCCATTTGCTCGAAAAAGCCATTGGAACAGTCACAGCTCATTTAAAAAAGCTCCTACCATCCATTTTGTTTTAAAAGCCTGTTTTCGGAAAAAATTGCATGCTTAGCTCCAGAAGCTATCTACTATACAGACGGATATTTTCGGGACGGCCGGATCTATTACCTTATTTCAATAGCGGTCAAACACACAATTGGAAAAAACTAATTGAACAACGCTTACCAAATCTTACTGGATGGAGTCTTCACTACAAAGATTACAGCAATAAATTATGTAATTAATAGTAGAAATTAATGTCAAATCTGTACTGACAGCATAAGTGCCGTAAAAACCTTTGGAAAAAAACATAATGGCGAATACGATGAAGTTCTTCGGGCGGAGAACAATGGAAATTATGTCAGTCATATCGGGATTACTTCATATATTGGAATCTTCGGCAATGAACACGCTAATGTAGGTCCTAGGTAAGGGTAGAATGGAACTTACCGAAATACCTTGTTTTCCCAAAGCACTGACAGCACCTTATAAAGCCCTGCATAATTTGCCAGGACGCGCATCACAAATACCAAAACATAATGAAAAATTATCTAGGAAATAATATAAAATCATTGCCCGTCTCAGAGTTATTCAACTCTTACTCTTACACCTTAGTGTAAATCATATGCTAATGCTGACAATGAAGGAAGACCGATCGACCTAAATGTAGTAACTGCAACGTTAACCTTAGTGTAAATCATATGCTAACGCTGACAGAATGACAGATTTCGTAAACAGATCAACCACTAGGGAAGCGTCTTAATTGTACCAAAAATTACGTCTTAATTGTAAAAAATATTACTAGCTGCTTTGAGATACCCCCCCGGGAAGCAAGGTTTGTCTTGGCGTATTCCAAACCAGGCATCCTGTTTTTCGGGTAAAGAGGGGAAGGAGTCCCTCTTTTGTTGTATTAAATAAAACTCCAGAAACTTAAAAACGCAGGAAGGGGGAGTTAGTATCCCTGAATTGTTGGTGAGTGGCTTTTTTCAGGGACAAATAGAAAACAAGTAACAAGAGTCAATAGTGTAAAATCAAGTGCAATAAATAAATGGTAAAATTAATATGGTGTTCCGCTATGGTCGATCCTTGGCGCTCTGCTGTTCATAATATACATTAATGATATGCCTAAAGTTCTTCAAAAATGTGAGATAGTATTGTATGCAGATGATGCTCTACATATATAATATATCAGAAACTGATGAAGAATGTAAGATTAAATTGAATCATGATACATTAAATTTAAATAAATGGTTAAAAACAATAAACTAAAACAAAGAAGTTAAAACTAAAATTATAGAAATAAATATGAGCAACAACACAGATTTAAAAATTAATTATAAAATATTTGAAAAAGTGGAGAAAATTATATACTTCGGTTTCAAAATAGGCAAAAAACATGAATTTTAAAGATCACGTGGATTATATTAGTAAAAAAATCGGTAAAAAATTAACTTTTTTAAGCGGATAAGAAATAAAATTTCAACGATAACCGCAATAAATGTATATAATTCGATTGTCAAACCACATTTTGAATTCGGTTCAACAATATTATACACATGCTGTATAAACGCTTAGATAGAAAGATTACAAAAACTGCAGAATAAAGCTATGAGAACAATAATTAAATGCAACAGATATACCCCAATACAATTTATGCTTAATATGTTACAATGGTTTAGTATACGACAGAGACTACCACTGAATACGTGTATGTTTATTCACAATATGAAGGCAGGAAAGGCCCCAGAATATTTAACACAGCAACTAACTTATGTCAACGAAATTCAGCCGTAACGCAAATGATTTTAGAATACATCGAGCTACAAACAACGCAAGGAAGAGATGTCTGCTTTACATGGGTCTACAAGTATTTAATCAGTTACCAAATAAAGTAAAAAATGAAGAGAATATAAATATTTTACTCATATAAAAAATAATTTCCGTTTGAGCTAATTAGTCAAAATTATTAGATAATGTTTTTTTATAAAGTGTTATTAATACTACTATTAAAAAAAATCTTTCTTGAACTGTAAGGCACCAGTGGTGATGGTTGGACGGGTGAGTTGATTTAAGGGCTGATGCTCTAAGTGGGCTTCGGTCTACCAACTCATTAAGCCTTGGCTTCCATTGATTGTTGGGAAATTTCATACAGGAGGGATTAGAAGGCCCGAACTCCTCAACAAAATGTAGCTCATATGGCTACAAACATATGGCAAAAATTGCTACCTGTGAGCCTAGTTAGCCACACGGGGCCGCTGGTAAGTCGTGAATAATTCACTCTGTGGACTTGGTCCATATTCAGATAAGGCCGTAAAGTCAGGTGCTGATGTAAATCTTTTTTTTTCACTAGTGCCTTGAGAAACATAATATTAATGAAATTTCTTTCTTTGTTTTATTTATCTGCTAATCTGTTTTCCTTATCACATTTAATTACGCTTTCTTCACATTTACCTATTAAGTGTTCAATGTATTTGAATTTATATTCGGGAGTTTTATATCCTTTTTAATTGATAAATAAATCTAATTTTTATTATTTAACCAAATAAATTTTTGATAAAACAGTATTTGAACATAACATAAAAAAAAAGAAAATTTTGAATTTTGTATACATATAATAGAATTCCATTTTCTAAACTTATTCCATTTTCTAAATTTTTCTCACAATCATCGCTATTAAACTCTTTAACTAAATCTGTCGTAGTCAGATTTTTTTCCACCTCCAGCGCCAAACTAGCCATCAAAACTCGCCACAAGCCAAAATATTTTTTGTATGATTTTTAAAAGACGATAAATCACTAAAAGTATCCTCAAATGATTCTTCATAATTTTGTATTCATATAATTTTTATTCTTGTAATTCAGTTTTTTTTTTTTTTTTTTTTTTTTTTTTTTTTTTTTTTTGAGGTATTTCGTTGTTAACCATGCAGCAACTTCCTATGCGAAGGCATAGGTTGGTACAGTTAGTCATAGCACTGCAACAAATTACTGTTAATACCATCTTGGGCATAACGTCTTCGTTAGTCCGCCCATGCTGTGCATCATATACCTAACAAATTTATTTGCACCTGTATAGTTATATACATAAATAAAAAAGTAATAAATAAATAAATAAAATCTGCTTCGTAGCCGTGCTGCTGCTCTGATTTAGAAAAATGCTTTAAAGTACTTTCTGCTTAATTGCATTTTGATCGGTTCAGTATTTTAGGAGTAATACGGCTATTAATTTGTTACTAACACTAACAAACAAAATATGTGTATGTGTTTGACTTAAATACAAGTAAAAGAAAAACAGTGTGGTCACATATGAGTAAAGATCATATTTGTGGGTTTTCACGGTTTTATTAGTTTGTACACTGAATTTTATATGCGAGTGCGGCAAAAAAATGCGGTCGATTGTGTAGACTGGTGATTCTCACTAAATTGAAAACATAAAAGTATTAAGCTTAGATATTGAAATCTCTGTTAAGAAATTTGAAAGTGTATTCGATATTCAAAAAATGGACATTTGTAAAAAACCGGCTTCTCTGAAACGAAAATACCAGGAAACTAGTATGAATTCTAGTTTACACCTAGAAGATTTCGACATATAAATAGATAGAAAACACAGAAGAACTTGCTATATTTTTTGGTTTGTATATAAATTCGTTTAGGGAAACTCAATGACGCTTTCAAGAACGCCACAACTCGATTTTGTAGACTATCTGTAAAAAGGGAAAACAGCAGACCCAAATGGTGGTCAGCAGAGCTGTTGGAAACAAAACAGAAATGTCGTTGACTCTTCAACGAAGCTAAAAGAATAGGTAACTGGGATGATTATAAAGCTTCGTTGAAAATCAAGAATCTCATTAGAAACTCGAAGCAAATATCCTGCAGGGAGTTTTGCAGTAACGTATTTGTGATACATGCAGACTTCGGAGAATACTTTCAAAATAACCGACAATCCTAAAGGTCTAACCATATTGGGCATAGATTGGCTTAAGCTTTTGCCAAAATTAAACGAAAAGCCTGTCCAATGCATATGTGCATCTGAAACGACTTTTCGTTGGCAATAATGTACTTATATGAACTTAATGATTTTAAAACCAATGTTGCACAACTTCGTAATAGTTGTGTCTTTTCTGAGTAAATTATATAAAAACGTACTAAAAATAACAACAAAGTATTTGTATGCAATAATTTCCAAACAAAAAGTAAAAAGAATTTTGTATTAATGTGTAAATTAAAAAAAATTGATAGAAATGTATTTGTTTAAATTTTTCGTTCATTTAATAATTTTTGTAAACACACACACAAACTTCTGAAAATAAATTATTCCGTACAGAAGATGCGTTCAGTTTCGTACTTTGCTTAAGGAACTGACATTAAACGAAACTTAACGAAAAGTTTCATTAAGTACAATATAGTTATACACATTTGATTACATGTGTTCGCACAGTTCCTTACAGTGGCTTGAGCCTGTATATGCACATTATGGTTGGGCCTTATACAAAAGGCAGATGCATGTTGGACCACAAATTGCGAGGAATCGCTCTTGTTCTCCTTTAACCTTCCGTTAAGGGAGAACAAGAGCTCTTCCGTCACACGCCTGGAATGCGGTATACGAAGTCTGATCAAAAAAAATAACTGTTATTTTAAATTTTTTCAAAAAGTATTTATTTATTCACCAAAAACTATTTTGTTGAAACACCTCTGAAACGCGATTTTTAGTATCGCCAACACCTCCAGTCTCGATTTTTCTTTTATCTCAATCGTAGCAAAATGCTTCCTTTCATCGGTGTCTTCAGTTTTGGGAAGAGGAAATATCAACGGTGGCCAAGTCCGGTGAATACGGTGGTTGAGGCATGATAACGGTTTTGTATTTGGCCACAAAAATCACGCACTAGGTGTGAGCTGGTGCGTTATCATGGTGCAAAATGCACCATGTGCGTTTCTGATAAATTGCTTCGCGCAAACGCCGCATAACTTCAAAGTAGTATACTTTATTGCCCGTACGACGTAGTGGCAAGAATTCATGATGCACCACGCCATTGCAGTCGAAGAAAACAGTGAGCAAAACCTTCACATTTGACCGAACTTGACGTGCTTTTTTCGGTCTTGGCTCTTCTGGACGCTTCAATTGGTATGATTGGGCTTTGGTTTCAATGTCATAGCCCATGATGTGTCACCAGTTATGACGTTTTTGAGGAAATCTGGATTATCGTTGACGATGTTCAACAGCTACTGAGCAATGTCCATGCGACGTTGTTTTTGCTCAAAATTTTGCAATTTTGGAACAATCTTCGCTGCCGTACGTTCCGTAAAAATTTGCTTGGCATGAGCCGAACGATATGCCAACATCATTAGCAACCTCTCTGATAATGATTCGTATATTATCCAAAACAATTTTCTTCACTGCTTCAATATTTTCATCGGTTGTTGACGTGCTTGGCCGACCAGGACGAGCATCGTCATTGACATCTTCTCGGATTATACTACAATTGAAGTTGTGTTCTGTTCATTGTAGCCTCAACATTTCAAATGTCCTTGCGCATTTAATATCATTTTTGACACAAAACTTAATACAGTTTACGTCGTTGACGTGACATCTCGGCGTTCCTTAAATCGGTTATATCATAATTGAACTTGTAGTAGACTCGCCATACGCCACAGTCAATGCTTAAGATGTCCTTGCGCATTTAATTTCATTTTTTTTTACAAAACTTAATACAGTTCCTTCTTAAGAAAAAAACTTAAGAAAGGAAAAACTTGAAGTAAAAACCTGATGTACATATGTACAAACCAAACAATTTTTAATTCAAAAAAAAAAAAAAATTATAAAAAAGTTCAACAAAAATTTAACAAATTAATTAATACAGTTTCTTTGATTAATTATGTCTGTTACATATACAGACATGTGTACCAACATAATCGTAAAAAAGCGAAAATCAAACAAACGTAACTCACGAAATTTGAAAATAATGGTTATTTTTTTTATCAGACCTCGTATAAAAGTAGTTTAATACAAACCTTACTCAAGTATGAATGAGAACTGGGTATTTATGATTATATGAAAAAGCCGTTAGTGCCAAGCACGCTTTACACTAGCGTTGTTAACATCTTTCTCAACAAAAAGCTTCATGTTCAAAAAAAGTGTGGATGTTTTAAAAATATGTCATGGACATTAAAAAAAGCATCAAATTGATACTTTAGTCCCACAAGGGCAACGTTGGGTTTACTTTAAAATACATGATAAAAAAAAATGTTATTCATTTGAGGACGAGTTTTGTATTTTTCAAAAATTTCCAATGATATTTCTTATTTTCTATCACTCACACATTATGCCTCAGGCAATTTGAAATTTTTTGTCTTTGGGCTAGTTTTTATGGAGTTTTAATTTTAACAATTACTGAAAAAGTAAGACTGTGTAATCGTTCATTTCATCGATTCGTCTCTCTTACAAATACTCAAGTGTTTTTAAAAATAAATGTCAAGTTTTCAAACCAGACACTGCAACCAACACATGCCAAAACGAACGGCTTCTGTAAAAAACAATTAATTTTTACCTAAAACAATTTCAAGAATTTCTAATTTTGTACTGAGCTGTTTAAAATCAACAATAAAAAATAATGCCAACAGCCAAAGTCAGGCAACGGTCAATATGTGTGCTTTCAAATGAAAATTTTAATTCAAATCTAAAAACTACTTTATATTTGTACGTTTGTAAGTGTTCTCCTCTGGCATTTAAAAACCTTTTTTCGTATAAAATTTTAATTGAAACGTAAAAGTACAGAAAGAAAAACAACCAACTGCAAAAATTTGAACTTCATTTTTAAATTTTAGAAAATGCAACCACAAAATACAACACTTAAACTAAAAATAAAAGATTAAAAACAAGTTAAAGAAAAGAAATTGAAAGTGTTTTGAATTTAAGTTTTATTATTGTGACGAATTATCATAACAAAGAAAATGTCTGTGTAATATAATGTTGTGCACAAGAAAATAATTTCTTAAATATCCTAAATCAATTCAAGCTGTTATTTGATTCGTGGCATGATCAATACTTTTAAAGCTTACTTTTGCTCTGTTTAACGTTAAAGTAAAAGAAACCCCACAAAAACTGCAATAATAAATAAATCGCAAAAAGCTTTAGATTTACTCTTCAATTTATACAATCAATGATGAAACCAAATTTCTTTTTAAATCTTTGATCTAAAAATGTTTGAATCTATTGTTTATCTTTTTCCAATGCAAATAAAAAAACAGGGTAAAAGAAAATAGAAAGCACCTTGTAGCGTAAATAGTGAAATAGTTTCTTTTCACGCATATACAATTGCGTTCGCTATTTTCACTTTTTTATATTTTTTTCAAGTTTTTCTTTATCTAAATCATTTGGAATTAAATAACTAACAAAACAATAATTGTTAAACCTCATTTGGTTCTTTTATGCTAGGTGCCACTTTTTGAAGAGCTTAGTACAAAGTTAATCTAAATAAAGAATATACTCATAATATACTCGTATGTTTGAAAAGAAATAGAATGAAAATAGTTCAATCTGCGCCTGAGACTAGTTACTTAAATTTTATAATAAATGTTTATTACAGGATGTCCGCCGGGATGTCGCAGTAATTTAATTGTCTAAAGCAGATGTGCCCAATCCTGTACGCTTGATGCTCAATTGTTTTTGTAAAAGCGCTTAGCTATAGGGCTGTGCTATTTAATACACACATATTGCACATAGCACTATGAAAAATACACAAACAACTTCGTCTTATATACAGTGGTGGACATAAATGTGATCTCTCATTCTTTCGGTTTTTTATATGATTTTTTCTTATTGCAATTGTACTTTTCCACTGAAAATATAAGTTTGATCTCTCTTGTACTGGGTTCTTTATTTACATTCATTTTCTGTTCAGCTTTCCTAAGAAGTAAGCCATTATTTAGAGGAAGGGTAGTTTTTCAAGTGGACACATAATTAAAACAATTTCAGTTCTGCTATTTAAATAATATTATTTTAATATCTAATATAATTTTTTTTTTGTGGAAACTTGTTGGTAAGTATGTGTTAAATGATATTAGCAAAACTATACCAATATTAGTAACAAGTCATGGCAAAATACCAAATTGCTCCAAAGAGAAACGGAAGGTAATTATTAATCTCAGAGGCTCTGTTAATGAATTTTATCAATTACTTGTTTGCTCTAGAGGAATAATTTATAATGCAATTTTGATAACCTTGAGAGCTCAAATAATGTAACCAGAGCCTAAAACGACAGCCATTGACAATAAAGCAGTCGTGAGGGCCTCCAAAGCTGACCGATTTAAAAGTTATAAACAGTTAAAATTTGAACTAGATGTTTGCTCTTCCATATAGAGCTTTTGCGCATACCTGGTCTAAAGCATGCAGTTGTGGCGCTAAAAAGTTTTCAGTCATGTCACGCTATTCCTCCCTATTCACAGTTACCGTAACGCCGTTTTTATTTTTAAAGGAATAAGCATATTGATTAATAATTTGAGGGGTTTCTATTGCCCAGAACCGACTATTCTGTTTATTCAGATAACCATTTAAATGAAAATGCCTCGTCGCATTATGATTTTTTCGTGAAAATCGATGATTGATTTTGATAAAATGTTTTAACAATTAAAACACGTTGGTTTATCTAATATTTTTCCATAATAAGATTGCCACGTGTCTACTTCACGACTGCTAATTATGAGCTGGCAAAACTAATGTTTACCAAAATGGCTTAAAAAAGTAGTATACCTTCCCGACGGACGCCCTGTATTTAAATTATTGTTTAAAATTTATTTATTTATTATTCAATATTTGGACACACTAATGTGTGTTCTCTTCAGGAAACATTTAATTTTAATTGTATATACAAAAAATTATTACAAATTCGATAAAAGAAATTGAAATTACAAAAACCAAAATATATAACTACAATATTAACAATTGCATATTACTTATTTAACTTGGCGTAGGACAATTTAGTTTTCCCTTTGAAATCACACTTTTCAGAAATGCGTTCAAACTTTTAAAAATTGATGGCGAATTCTATTAAAATTTTTGTTTTATATTTTGCGTTTCATTTGATATACATTTCTGGAATAATTTTTCGGAGTTTGGTGGCAAACATTTAGAAGTTGCTTTCAAGTTGAGTACAGTCAATTTTTATTCATAAACAAAATTGTTATAGAAGTTGAAAATAATACTCAAAGTATTTTGGGATATGGTTATATATATACAGAAAATGAAAATTTTCGGTATCGCTCCATACAGATACAGGGTGGCGCAAAAATAACCTTCCAATGTTTTTGGCTGTAATTAAAAAAAAAAAAAAAAATGAAGAACTTTGATTCTTCTTGTGGACTATTTTTATTTGGTCTTTTAATTTTTTTTACATCAAGTCGAGAATATGATGTCATGTAAATGGCCGCCGCCACAGTTGATTGTCGTTTGAGCCCTTTTTATAGCCAAAACTTCCGGCGATAGGTCCTCAGATTCTTGACGGATAGTGTCTTTAAGAGCTGCAAGAGTCTGAGGCTTGTTGACATAAACCCGCGACTTCAAAAAGCCGCACAAAAAGAAGTCTGCAGTGGTCAAATCAGAAGATCTTGCTGGCCAGTGCAAATCGCCAAAACGGGAGTTTAGGCGCCCGGGAAATGCTTCCTTCAGCATATCGGTTGTTGCACGTGCAGTGTGTGCCGTAGCACCGTCCTGTTGGAACCACATGTTTTCCAATCCCAATTCATCAAGTTGCGACAAAAAGAACTCGTTGATCATTGCTCTGTAGCGCTCACCATTCACAGTAACCGTCTTTGAAGAAAAAAGGTCCGATGACTCCTCCAGCGAAAACAGCACAATATACAGTGACTTTGAGCGGATGTAATGGCTCTTCGTGGGTTACACGCGGATTCAGTGCCCCAGAAACGTAAATTTTGCTTATTTACGTACCCGCTAAGATGGAAATGGGTCTCATCACTCACGATTATTTTTGATGAAAAATCATCTTCCTCTTGGGGTCAAATAAATAGTCACCAATATTCCGCGTTCTGGAGCAGTGCAGCGTAACATTGTTTATTAACGTGTATTTCGCATGTGTTTACTACACAAATATCAAAACAGAACTGACATTAGGGGGCAATCGCAAAATTTATAGCATTTTCTGATAAGAGGATTTACTTTTGCGCCACCTTGTATATGCGGGATATAGCCTAAACCGATTTTTCATGAAAATGACGCGTAAGCAAACTTAAACACCTTTTTTTTTGCTTAAAATCAGTTGTGGTTAAAGAGGTTACTAAAATACAGAAATTGAAAATTTCCAAAATCGTTCCATATACATATATCCGAGCATATTTAGTTCAAATTTGTAATATATACTATCTGTCTTATTTATAAAATTTTTTTCATGTTTATTAAGCTCTTATTGCACTGATTAGATAAGAGCTCAATAAACATTTTTTTTTTCATTCATTATTTTATTGAATCTTCACAAAGTGAACTAACAATAAGTATTCAAATCTTAATACTAAATACATAAAATTAATTAAGTCCAGCCAATGCTAGACAAAAACGTTTTATTTTGCACGGTCAATATCGGTAAAATCACCTATTTAACGTTCTGATGGTGGCAAGGGTATCCCTCCTTCTCAACCGAGAGCGGCCTTCAAAATTAAGTATATTGCGTGCAAGAGGATTTGGTTGAAGCTCCAATTTACTGATATACCTTGTTGCGTACTTTGAAAATACGTCTTTTACAAGAGGAACACAGAGATCCTTATAAATTCGTGAGTTTTTTACGTACCATGGAGCTGCAGTAATCGTCCGAAGAATTTGATTTTGTCGCCTTTGAATTTTTTCAATGTTAGATTTTGAGGCGGTGCCCCATAATTGAATTCTATAGCACCATATAGGCTTTAGAATTGCATTGTATGACAAAAGTTTGCAATCCAGCTTCAATGTCGAATTTCTGCCCATAAGCCAATTTAGGTGCGCTGCTTTTAACTTTAACTGAGTAACTTTCGCATCTATGTGAGACTTCCACGTTAACCTACGGTCGAGATGAATACCAAGGTACTTGACCTCATTTTGCTGCGGAATAGGTGAATTGTTAATTTGTATAGCTGAACATGTTTGTTTACGCAGAGTGAATGTAACGTGAGTACACTTTTGTTCATTAACTTTAATTTTCCAAAGTTTTAACCATTTCTCTAATATTGAAATATACTCCTGCAAATTTCGCGAAGCTACTTGATGGTTTTCATGTACGCTGCAGAATGCTGTGTCATCTGCAAAAGTTGAAGTGTGGATTCCGGCTCTCGTTGGCATGTCAGAGGCGTAAATCAAGTATAAAGTAGGCCCCAGTATGCTGCCTTGCGGAACTCCTGCCTCGATTGGTTGAGTTGGGCTTATAAAGTCGCCTTCTCTGATAACAAACTTCCGCCCATATAAGTAGCTTTCCAGAAGCTTGTGTGTATTTGCAGGCAAATTTAACTTTATTTTGTGCATCAAGCCCTCGTGCCACACTTTATCAAAAGCTTGAGAAATGTCAATGAATAGAGCTGAGCAATACTTCTTCTCCTCAAAGGTCTGTCTTATGACATTGACTAGTCTGTGCGTTTGTTCTAT
Organism: Thecocarcelia acutangulata; assembly: GCA_914767995.1. NCBI lineage: Eukaryota > Metazoa > Arthropoda > Insecta > Diptera > Tachinidae > Thecocarcelia > Thecocarcelia acutangulata. The sequence continues at coordinate 104,134,116 of OU612094.1, read as the reverse complement.
GGTGCTGTGTTTAGCCCGAAAACCAAATAGATGATCCGGGATGCATCCTACATCATTCAATATTGGAGTCAACTTCGCCATTAACAATTTTTCGAAAAGTTTTGAAATTGTTGGCAGTAGACTTATATGACTCTACTTTAGTGGGATCCTTCTCTGGCTTGGGTATCATAGTAACCACAAACACCTTCCACACTGCAGGATAGTATTCTAAGCGAAAAATAGCGTTAAAAATGAAAAGAAGAATTCTACGAGCTAAACGAGGTAGCTGCTCAAGCATTTTACCAGTAATTTTATCAATACCTGGAGCTTTCCTGGGGTTTGTGTTACGAATAACATTTTCAACATCTTAAAAGCTAAGTCTCAAAGGAATAGGCGGTCTAGCAGCGTATGACGGCAGTTCAGCTGAATTACTCGCTGTATCATTTGTGGTAAAAACATTTCTCAAATGATCGCCATACAACATTCCCTTTACAGAATCGCTCCTTGCCCAATCTCCAGTTGAAGTTCGCAAAGGTGGCTTACCTATTACGGGTCTTTTCAGACCTTTTGTCGCTTTCCATAGAGAATAGTCGGATTGAGGGGTACCATCAAGGCCTTCCAGATAATTTTTAAGGGAAGCCATTCTTTGGATTTCAAGCAGATTTCTTAACTGAGTTATGCACTCTCGTAGCCTGCTTTTAAGCTGCGGAGACCTGCGAAGTTGCCACTCTCTTCTAACTCTTCTTTTCTCTGTTAGAAGTTGTTCAATTTCAAACGAATATGTTCTATTGTTCACCTTTCTGGATCTTATATGGCTAGTGGTGGCATGTTGTACGGCTAGATTAAGGAGTTCAGAAAATTCGTTAATCGACACATCAATATTCTCAGGCGTTCTCAAGGCAATGTTTTCCGTACAATGTGTACTCAAATATTTTTTATATTTTAACCAATTAACTCGAGTGACAGTCAACGCCAAGTCACAAAACGGGGAACCAACCCCCTGGGGGAACGAAACAGAAACTATAGTTGGTGAGTGATCTGATGACAAATCTAATGAAGGCTCCACTTGCATCCACTCTAAAGGAAAATTTTTCGCGACTCCAAAATCTATAACATCAGGGATCTTGCGTTGGTCTGACGGCCAATAAGTGGGGTGTCCACTTGAAATCACACCTAAGCCCATTTTGGAAACGGTGTCAAAAAGCACACGGCCTTTCGGGGTAATTAAACGTGATCCCCAAAAAGTGTGTTTAGCGTTATAGTCGCCAGCCGCTAAATATCGAGGACCAAGTGATTTGAAAAAATTCGAATATTGGCTTTCTGTTATTGAAAATCGTGGTGGTGAGTAAATCGAGGATATAACAATTTTTTCATGAAAATAATCAAGGCATATATTTGTAGCTTTGAGATATTCCTCACGTGTCCCGTTCATTAGATAGTGCTTAATTCTGGTCTTTATCAAAATTGCCGAACCGCCGGAAGATCTTCCACGGGGATCCTTTGTGTCATATAATGTGTAGCCATTAATTTTGAAATAACTGTTGGTTGTCAAATGGGTTTCAGCAATCATCATTGTATCGATCTGCTTTTCCATAAGGAAGTGCTCAGTTCATTTTTGTGTTGGCGAATGCCGTTTGCGATCCAGAAACATATTTTTAACCAATTCATTTTTTTAAAATTGCCTGTAAAATAGTGGATTGCATTTTTAGCATTTCCTGCATCATGTTTGTCATAGAAACGGTAAAAGTGTTAATGGATTGAATAAGAGTCTGCAGAGTTGCCTCTAGGTTACTAAAATTTGGATCAGAATTTTGGGGCTTGGGTTCCTGGTTCAAGTTTTGGTCGGATTTAACCACATTAGCATATGAAAATTGTTTGGAATTCTGCGTGTTTGTGTAGTTGGTTGAATGGCCTACCTGGGGAAAATTGTTTTTACTAATGACATTTGGCTGCTGGGCTGCTGGAGAAACCGACGACTTATTTGTTATTGACCGCTTAAAATGAGTATAGACAGGCCAACCTCTATAGTTTGCAGTGTGGTAATCTTTTCACGGTTCCGCATATTTAGCACATTTTTTTTATTTTAAAGCCTTTATCTAGCAGTGTCTACATAACGGTCAATACCTTTTATAACAACCTGGAGGCCTTTAGCACTTTTAAGTTGATAAGTATAAAAAGATCTTTTCTCTTGTTCCAGAGCGGCAGAAAGTTTTCGGTAATCATTTTCACAGTTGGCTTGGATTTTTGTTTCACTTATTTGTCCGTGCTTACTGATGTTACGTTGAAGGTGTCTTTACCAATTGCCGTAATAAGTGCTTTTACCAGCTCACTAGAAGTAGGTTCTCTCAAGTATATTGGTGGCGGTTTAAATGTTTTTTTTTTGATGTAGCTGGCTCGTCAGTCTGAAGGATAGCAAACCTATTACTATCCGTTGTCGCAGAGGTAATATCGCCCTTAGACATTTTGGGTTGCGATGATATTTGCGCGGATTTAGGGCTTCGCTGACGTTTAACCACGGTTATATACCTATCCATACCCACTTGCGTTTTCGGTTTATCAACTAGACTGGAAGATGGTTTGTCGTCTGTTGTAACAACAATGTTTGGCGAGCACGAACGCGTGCGTTTTTTTATCTCTTAGAGACAGGAGATTGTCCAATGATTTTTTCAATGATTCCTCTTCAGAAATCCAGAGGTTTTTTGTGGAGCTAAGCTCCCTCTCAGAATTGCATCTACTAGGTACACTCATGCAATTTTTTTTTATTTATATTTTTTTAATTTAAAAGTATATAAACATAATTGTCACAAAGTTTTTCTTTTGTATAAATTCGCTCTTCCACTTATTGCGGTGTTTCAAGAAATCAAAACTTTAATGTATAGTTTTTTTCCCACTGGGTAGGTAATCTTCACGCACAATAACAACAATAACAATGCACTGCCACCGCACTTGTTTTATTGAAATTGATTTTATTGTTTAGTTAATGAAATGAGGAATTTATTTTCCCGTTGTTTTTTTTAAATAATTTGTTATTGTTTTTACAATTTTATACAATATATTATTGATTTTAAAAGAGTTTAAGCACAATGATTTTATTATTACTATTTTTTTTTTGTTCGCTTTTTATTAGTACGACCGTGCGGTTGGAGAGTCACAGGAGAACTGCGCTCAATAAACATGAAAATTTTTTTGTTTATAAATAAGTTAATATATATTTACGTTACTATCGTGAAGAGTATTTTAGATTCGGCCTAGACCTCTTACCTGTTTGGTATGTAATATGAACAAACAGAAATTTATTTAAATTGCAATTTTGGGGTCATTATTACAACTAGCAATAGTTAAAATTAGGATCTTATCTAGCAACAATTTTTTTTTTTTTTGTGTTATTACAAGTTAACACTAACCAGAAAAGATACTGATAACACCAGGTTTATCCTCGTGGTAAATTTCAAAGTGAACTTTAGGCATTTGAGGCAGCCATGTTTTCTGCTGTTAACATGGTAACGTAATTTGTAAAAATGTTAAAAATTTAACGGTGACATTATCGTTCACGTAAACTAATGTTCAGATTAACTATCAGAAACTTTGTCATTAGGTTGTAATAATTATCACGAAAAGAAAAAACAATAAATTTGGGGTATACTACAGCCAAATCCCGATAATTCGTAATCGCAAAGGACCGTCCATTTCTTACGAATTATAGGGGTTTTCGATTTATCGAGGTTTCGATTTAACGGGGTTAAAATAAAATAAATACTAATTAACGGGGGTTTTTAATTTATTTAATAAAACTATAAAAAAAAACATAAAATATTATATGTATTAAATAAAATACAAAGTAATTAAAATAAAATAGCAAATTCATTTAATTAGCGTAAAATACCTGTAATTTTAATCGGACTGTTTGACTGCCGGACTGCGTAAACGCTTTAAATTACTGCTTGAAAATTTTTGCGTAATAAATTCTCTTTTTTGAAGGATTGAAGTAAGAGTTCATGGAGCAATTTCAAATCGCTTAGCAACATCTATTTTGTTCTCTCCATTGTCAATGGCTGCAACATTTTTGTTTGTTTTTGTAATACCGACAGAGTTGTATGCATGCGCTTTGACATTTTTCTTTATTGTTCATGTAACAAACTGATCTGAAGAAACCCACGAAAAAAATAGCGGTAAACAAAAATCATTCTTTCCATATTTTCGTTGGTTTATTACGATTCATAAGTGGTAGTTAGCAAACAATTACGCTTTATAAGAGGTAAAGAAGATTTTATTTAAAAAAAAAATTACGAACCAAAATGAATGGAAATTTTACGACTTATCGAGATTTTTTCAAGGGACCGACAGTTTATTATGAATTATCGGGAATTACGATTTATAGGGGTACGAATTATCGGGATTTGACTGTATGTTTATTTACATATGTTTGCTACGTATATACATATGTCTATTAATATCTTCATTGAACTGAATCATAAATTTATATTTGATTTTTATGAAATCCCATAGTTTGAATTTCATAAAAGTCCTTGTCCTAATAATAATTATGTAGAAAAACCAGCTTGGATGTTATTTTGGCCCCTTTTTGTTGTCTCTTTATTTTAATTAATTAAAATTTGTAAGCTATGGGTATATTTTTTCAAAAAATAATTTTTCTAGGAAGAAAAAAACAGCAAATAATTGAAATGATTTAAATTTCTTATCTTATCTGAGTTTATTATTGCTGAAAATTATACAAAATCAATTCATTTTTCATGTTGAAGCAAGCCTAAGTAGTAAGCGGTGTTCACTAAAGCTAATTTTTTTCAATTAAAAAAGGTAAATATATCAAATTAACCCATTTTTTAAGCATTTTTTATTTATTGAATCTTCAAAATGAACCAACAATAAGTATTAAAATCTTAATACTAAATTTAAAGTTAAAAAAAAATTAAGCCATTAACTCAATATTGTTTTAACTGCATATATCTATCGACGATAAAAGCCATCATTTCTCCCTAGTATTTGTTCAGTGCTTTTTGTTTTTGTCTCTCTGTTAAATATCTTCTAAGTTGTATTTGTGTTAGCAACTTTTTAAATCTAACCGTGAAATTCTACTTTTCTTACTTAAACTATAAAATGCTTATTTATGCTTTCTGTTTGCTTTGTTTGATTGAATTAATAACTTTTCTTTAATTTCTCTTATAAGTTGACATATTTTCTAAAAAATACGAGTTTTTTGTAAATAATACTATTAAGCATCTAACTTGTTTTATTAAATTGTATTTGCACTAAAATAAACATTTATTTTTACAATAATAGAATTTGTTTTACTTGTCAATTTCTTTCTGAGAATATCTTTGTTTGTTCTTTTTGTAAAATCTTAAGAAAAATTAAGAGACTTTCTGTGTTAACCATATTTACTTAATGATATAATCTTGGCAGGGAAAAAATGAAATGAAACTCTCCCGTTTCTTTACGTAAAAAAACCTAGTTAGTTTTATGTACGACCAATATGCAGGGGAACTTTGAAATAGTATTTATCTTGAACTAATTAATAACTGAACGACCAACGCAAAAGTGATCCCAACAACTAAATTGTTGGAATTATTAAAATTAAAAATTAACCACAGGTTAAAAAATACTTTAAGGTTTAGTTAGCCGAGTAAATGGAATGTAGCAGTAACGTGACGTAAACTTAAGACGTAATTATACAACGTAAAAATGGGACATATTTTTTGGAAACAATTTAACTAATAAGATTTATGGGCAGGTTCACAAAAATAAAAATGAACTTGAAATTAGTGTTTTGTGGTGTTTATGGGAAACGAATAAGTGATACGCCTAGAAAATGTTTATTATATATACTGAATTTTTTGAGTAAATTTCATACAAATGTATTTCATACAAATTGTATTTTGTATGTAATTTGTAAAATGAGAGCTTAATAAACATAAAATATTTTTTATAAATTTTGTTATCGTTGATGAAAACTTTGATTGGTTAATTTTTAACAAACTATAGTCAGTGAAGCTTTCGGAAATATATAATTATTTAACACAAATTAAAAAAGTTATTGCAAACTAATAGAAGCTACTATGTATGTATATAAATGTCAAAAAAAAAAAAAAAAGGTGCTTAACAAACATTATTCCGGAACATGTCATAATGAAATATAAGTTTCAGACAATTTTCTATTTCAGATCTTTATTCCATTGCAATACATTTGTTCCGTTGAATTTATGTTTGCTGAAATATGTAAAGCGTAAAAATTGTAAGGTCCAAATATTAAAAAAGTCCATGCTTTTAACTATTGATTCAATACGGTAATCAATAGTTTACTGATTCTACATTCATTGTTGTCTACGAAAGGTTTCTAATCTCTTTCTTATTCAGTTAAAATACTTTCCTATTTTTACGCTAGACTCATTAATTTTTTTCCAAGATTTTAAACGTATGGTATGTACCTGTTTATCATTTTTTAATGGTTTAAAGATTTGCGTTTCTTATCTTATCTCTACTTATCACAAAAAGACAAAAGAATAGAAATAATAATAAAAAGATTAAATAAAGTAAAAAATAATAAAAAGCTTCGATTTTGTTTGTAATCAAGTTTCGTTACAAAATTATATATATTTTTATTATTCTGCGTTAAAGAGTATTTAATGTCAGAATACTTTGTTAGATTAAGAGTGAAGAAAAAACCCTAAAGGAATTACAAAAATTTCGAAGTTTAGAATAGCTTAAGCAACGAAGTGGTTCTAATTTGTAAAGTTTTACTGGCTCAGAAAATAAGAAAATGAACATTGATCAGTTTTGAGAAATTTGAATTAAGCAATTTTGATGTTTTGAAGATAATATCACTATTTAGTGCCCCTTAGGCCCAGTTTTTGAGCTTGCATTTAAATGTTATTCAGCTTTATTTTAGGTTAGGTTTAACAGGCTGCCAGGTATTGTAAATCCAGTCCACTTGGGTCCAGTCTGGTCCCGTTCTGTTGCCTGAATGTGATATGTATCTCAATAGATCTACATATCACTGGTTTAGAACCAACCAGAGCATCGGATAAAGGAGTCCAATCCACTTACAATGCATTCCGATACCTCCGCCAAATTATGCAGCATCGGTCTGCCTGGACACAATGCTCTTATAAGAAAGAGCTGGACACTGACAGAAGAAGTACTCAACGCTCTCTACTTCCTCCTCGTCTCTGCAACTTCTATAGAAGTCATTAAATGGAAGATTTAACCTGCTCACCTGCGTCTCTATAGGCCAATGTCCCGTCAGGACCGCCACAGCACAACGCAAACTCCATTGGGGCAAGCCCCCAAGGATGATAGTCCTCCTATTACAGGTATCCTCACTAGGCCATCTGAGCTGAGCTGACGCTGTACTTGTTTCTTACAGCTCGCAAGCGAGATTCCAACGATCCCATCTATATCCCTTTGTTGTAGCTGGACACCGGCCTTGAGATATAGATGGGATCATTGGATTTAGCTTTAAGTTCTATTTAAATACGAAAATCACTTTTTCACTACAAAATTTAGACGAAACTTAAATGACCCAACTCCTTCATTTAAGTTTGTCTCATATTCCATATGGTTTTTGTGTGCTTTCATTTGTATTAGTGCAAAAAATGTAAACAAAACACACATACGAGCTATTGCCTGTAGAAGATATTTGAAAGTTGATTGCTAATTTTGCTCTAAACAACAGCACAGTAGGAAAATTAATTAAAAATAAAAATTACATCGCATGAAATAAAATGATTAAGTTTTTCTACGCCGTTAATGTTTAAATTTAATATTTTTCTTTAAGAATTTTTCTATTCTAACAAACAGTTGTTCGTAAAGCTGCCTCACTTTCATCGCATTTAAATAAGAATAATTATTTAAGACTGGTAAATTGCATTTAAATACAACTTAAATTTAAATGAAGTTTAACTAATTTTGTATTTAAATGCGAAGTCAAAAACTGGGCCTAACACTACTGTCTTCTAATTACCAGGGCAAATAGGCTGTGATTATTTATGAAATACCACAACAGTAAAATAGTCTCAATGGCAAAATTTTCCGCAACCTTTTTGCATAAATGTTAAAATTTCGTTGATGATGATGAATATCTTTCTTAAATGTGCAGGAAATTGTTAGCTTGTTGAGATAGACCTTCAAATAACCCCATAAAAAGAAATCTAATAGTGGGAACTCAGACGATCTAGGAATCAATTCTGATCATCGAAATCGGAAAGTACACGACCTGGAAATGTCTCATGCGGTAATTGAATTGTTTTGCGGGTTGTAACTATAACACCGTCTTATTGCGACCACATTTTGGCCACATATGTATAATTCAATGCAATAAATATCTTTACATCATTTAAATTAACAAAACGCACCAAAATACGCCTAATTATTTAGTTTCGTAATTTTTTACTTTTTTATTTTTTATTTTTTTGTATATATATGCGGTTTATGTAAAAAAGGTATCTAAAATAAGACTTTGCAAAAGAATATAATTATAGGTGAGAAAATATTCAGAAATACAATTTATCAGCCGTGTAATAAATAATGCGCGATCTGAAGCCCCAACGTATTTTGGCGCGTTTTACTGCCGTTTCGGAGTTGCTTACGAAAAAATACATATGTACATATGCGTGTCGTAGTTAAAACGAAAACAAATTGAAATTTTTTTATTAAGTTCAAGTAACGAGTGATTTTTTTGCTATTATCTTTTTGGCAACACTAGTTTTGACAGCTCACGCACGTTTTGTATCTTGTGTCACTGTCAAACATCTTCAGTTTGGTCTATAATTTAATCATGAATCGTCTTACAAACGAACAACGCTTGCAAATTATTGAATTTTATTACCAAAATGCGTGGTCTGTTAAGAAAGTTCATCGCGCGCTTCTTCCATTTTATGGTCAGTTTAATCGACCTACTGAGGCTTCTATTCGGGCTATTGTAAAAAAATTTCGCACCAAATTTACATTGTTGGACATGAAACCACCAACACGCTTACGTAGAGTGCGAACTGAAGAAAATATCGCAACCGTATCGGCCAGTGTTGGTGATGACCGTGAATTATCGATTCGGCGCCGTTCGCAGCAATTGCGGAAGGATTTGGGTGTGAAGCCTTATAAGATACAGCTGGTGCAAGAATTGAAGCCAAACGACCTACCACAACGCCAAATTTTTGGTGAATGGGCTCTTGAAAAGTTAGATGAAGATCCACTTTTTTATCGAAGAATTGTGTTCATTTCTGGTTGAATGGATACGTGAACAAGCAAAACTGCCGTATTTGGAGTGAAGAGCAGCCAGAAGCATTGCAAGAGCTACCAATGCATCCACAAAAAACAACCGTTTGGTGCGGATTATGGGCTGGCGGCATCATTGGGCCGTATTTCTTCAAAGATGATGCGAATCACAACGTTACTGTGAATGGTGAGCGCTACCGTGCGATGATAACAAACTTTTTTTTGCCCAAAATGGAAGAGCTTGACTTGCATGACATGTGGTTTCAACAAGACGGTGCCACATGCCACACAGCACGCGAAACAATGGGCCAATTGAGAGGCGATTTCGGTGAACAGTTTATTTCACGCTTGGGACCAGTCAATTGGCCGCCCAGATCGTGCGATTTAACGCCTCTAGACTATTTTTTGTGGGGCTATGTTAAGGCTAATGTCTATAGCGACAAGCCCGCTTCGATTGACGAACTGGAAGCCAACATTGCCAACATTATTCGTGAGATACCGGCCGAAATGTTGGAAAGAGTATGCTAAAATTGGACTAAGCGGATGGACCATTTGAGGCGCAGCCGCGGCCAACATTTGCATGAAATAATCTTCAAACATTAAATTATATCGACCCAACTATCGATCCAAATAAATATTTCATGAAGTTTTCTGAATTTTATGTGTTTTTTTTTTTTTAAATTTCCGATAGTTCTTATAAAATCACCCATTATATACGACCATATCTTATTATTAAAAAAAAGTGGTTTTCCACGGACTAATTGTGGTCAGTTCATAAAATAATATATTATTAAAAGTTCTTTGATATTAGTGTTAAGTTTGACAATTTGTTTTTTCACATATTTTTGTTTTATTTAATTATGTGTACAATTATCCAATTATATTTATGTGAAGTCCAGTTATTTTTTTTATCAACTTAATCAACGAAAACCTAAACAAAAATTCATTTTACGATAAAAATATACTCCTGAAGAAGCTTGTAAGAACCAGCGAAGCATTGGGTGAAAAATAAAATGAAATAGTTTTATTTTATTTTTTTTATTTTATTTTATTTTATTTTATTTTATTTTATTTTATTTTATTTTATTTTATTTTATTTTATTTTATTTTATTTTATTTTATTTTATTTTATTTTATTTTATTTTATTTTATTTTATTTTATTTTATTTTATTTTATTTTATTTTATTTTATTTTATTTTATTTTATTTTATTTTATTTTATTTTATTTTATTTTATTTTATTTTATTTTATTTTATTTTATTTTATTTTATTTTATTTCATTTTATTTTATTTTATTTTATTTTATTTTATTTTATTTTATTTTATTTTATTTTATTTTATTTTATTTTATTTTATTTTATTTTATTTTATTTTATTTTATTTTATTTTATTTTATTTTATTTTATTTTATTTTATTTTATTTTATTTTATTTTATTTTATTTTATTTTATTTTATTTTATTTTATTTTATTTTATTTTATTTTATTTTATTTTATTTTATTTTATTTTATTTTATTTTATTTTATTTTATTTTATTTTATTTTATTTTATTTTATTTTATTTTATTTTATTTTATTTTATTTTATTTTATTTTATTTTATTTTATTTTATTTTATTTTATTTTATTTTATTTTATTTTATTTTATTTTATTTTATTTTATTTTATTTTATTTTATTTTATTTTATTTTATTTTATTTTATTTTATTTTATTTTATTTTATTTTATTTTATTTTATTTTATTTTATTTTATTTTATTTTATTTTATATTATTTTATTTTATTTTATTTATTTTATTTTATTTTATTTTATTTTATTTTATTTTATTATATTTTATATTAATATTTTATTTTATTTTGTTTTATTTTAATTTATTTTATTTTATTTTATTTTATTTTATTTTATTTTATTTTATTTTATTTTATTTTATTTTATTTTATTTTATTTTATTTTATTTTATTTTATTTTATTTTATTTTATTTTATTTTATTTTATTTTATTTTATTTTATTTTATTTTATTTTATTTTATTTTATTTTATTTTATTTTATTTTATTTTATTTTATTTTATTTTATTTTATTTTATTTTATTTTATTTTATTTTATTTTATTTTATTTTATTTTATTTTATTTTATTTTATTTTATTTTATTTTATTTTATTTTATTTTATTTTATTTTATTTTATTTTATTTTATTTTATTTTATTTTATTTTATTTTATTTTATTTTATTTTATTTTATTTTATTTTATTTTATTTTATTTTATTTTATTTTATTTTATTTTATTTTATTTTATTTTATTTTATTTTATTTTATTTTATTTTATTTTATTTTATTTTATTTTATTTTATTTTATTTTATTTTATTTTATTTTATTTTATTTTATTTTATTTTATTTTATTTTATTTTATTTTATTTTATTTTATTTTATTTTATTTTATTTTATTTTATTTTATTTTATTTTATTTTATTTTATTTTATTTTATTTTATTGTATTTTATTTTATTTTATTTTATTTTATATTATTTTATTTTATTTTATTTTATTTTATTTTATTTTATTTTATTTTATTTTATTTTATTTTATTTTATTTTATTTTATTTTATTTTATTTTATTTTATTTTATTTTATTTTATTTTATTTTATTTTATTTTATTTTATTTTATTTTATTTTATTTTATTTTATTTTATTTTATTTTATTTTATTATATTTTATTTTATTTTATTTTATTTTATTTTATTTTATTTTATTTTGTTTTTAGACTGACCATAATTAGCCCGTGAAAAAACCTCTCTTTAAAAACAATTTTTTAATTTGGTTTTTTTAATTGAAGATGTGTAAAATTCATTTAACTTTTCATTGAAATAAAAAGAAAACATAAAATTTTTGTTGTGAATAAATTTACTTCCATTTGAAAGTTTAGTTTAAGCAAATTCAATCAGTTCACTCCAATATACACATGCGAGTTGATTTTAAGAGGACCTATTTGGCGATTTTAAATCGTAAAACTATACTTCTTGTGTTATACGATTGTCAGAACACCTAATTAGCGTTTTCAAATATGAAAATAATACGGCCTTATTTTCGCTCAAAAATATTTAGAATTTGACGTGGTAGTGACAAACTATTAAAGATAGAAATGTAGTTCTCACAGAGCTATGAACATCGGTATACAAAATGATAGGATCGGGCTAAAAATTGCGACACAGTAAACAAAATACTAAAAGGGCGGTATTTGTAGGCGTGCCAAAAAATATGATTTTTGGAATTGTTTTTACATTATATTAAATCTTAGGCATAATTTTTTTTCTGTATGAAAGGCGAACCACTCTATTATACAGCTCTGCATGGTTGAATAAGTTGGGCAAAAAACTTTACGCTAAAGTGTGATATTGACTTTAGATATACCTAAGTATAGTGTTACCGCCAAATGAGGCGGTAACACTAGAAAACATAAAAAAAAACCACAAAATTGTTTTGAATGATCGAATAGTGAAGTTGCGTGAGTTAGCTGACATTGTAAATATATTAAAAAAAAGCTGTGGTGAAAGTGGCTCACTGTTGACCTCAAACGAGATCATGTTGATGATTCTGAGGCCATGTTTAAACGTAACAAACCAAAATTTTTGCGTCGATATGTGACAATGGATGAAACATGTATCCATTACTTCACTCCAGAATCAAAACGATCGTCATCTGAGTAGACTGCAACTGGTGAACCTCGTCCATCAAATGATCTAATTTTCAAAAAATAAAATCCTGTTTCATATTACGTTCGTAATAAATAAACATAACTATACACATTTCTCCATATTTTTCGTATAACTAGAAGTGTACATTCATATTAAAAATCTAGATTTTATATATTCCAATTGTATAAAATATACATACCAGTACATTACTTATTAACTCCATAAAACATTTTTTAGGAGAGGCTTCGTCTGCATTCTAAACATATTTCGGTCACATAAGGCACTTTAGTACATACCTGGATATTTATTCGTTGACGAAAAAACTTTGTTATTTTTAATTTAAATAACGATACATACAGTTGTTTAGCCATTTAACAACCCTTTAGTTATCAGGCCTGTTCAATAAATCGAGAAGTACGCTATATCCAATACTTATCTAATATGACTGCGTTGCGCACAATTAAAGCAGAATTATATCTTTTATAATATAAGTAGGTATTTTGCTGAAAATATTGTTTATAAACAATATTTCAGTTTAGACATTCCATACCACGTATGTACATAACTACATTTTTACATAAAAATAGCTTTAGAAAGGTCTGTTTTCGTTTAAACTATAGCACAAAACTAGCAATAGTTTTTAAACAAAATTCCAATGATAGTTAATTTTTCTTACGTTATTTTTTTTGATTTGATTATGTACTTACAAATACATATACAAAATTTGGTTCGAATACATATTTATGTGTATTAAATTTTATTTGTTCACGTATGTGAGGTAGTTAATAAAAAAAATTGGCATTTACTTTAAATGTGATGTTCGTACAATTGAATGTTGGTTAAATCGAAAAACTACTGTATTTATGAAAAAAAAAGAAAAAAAAAACGATAAGTAAAAAATGTCAAAGTCAAATAAAGCCACTGTTCAAATAGCTAAGTAAAAAAAACTTACGATCTTATGTATAATAAAAAACCTTATGCTAACTAACTAGCTGCTATCTTTCCCTTATGGGAATTTACACACAAAAAACTTAGCAGCTAGTTACTTAGCACAAGGTTTTTTATTATACAATATAAATCATTTTAACAATTATACCGAATTTTATACACTCTTAGCACATATACAGATAACATGTGCCCACATATTTAGTAAATTACCTTTATAAAATTTCAATATTATATAGTAGTTATGTAACACTATATAATATTGCCACTGTCAATCCGTATTACATCGCAACCTCTTACTCCTCATAATCTATAAAAAAAAACCTAAATTAGCGCGTAAAACGTAATTTATCTGTCGAAAGTTCACATACACATACAAAATGTATGAAATCAGCCCATATTAAGCGGCGTCAGAGTTTGGCAAGTCCAGTTTTGACATAAGAAAGTATTGTATTGTATTTGTAACTATACAGTTGCAAATAAGTTTGCAAAGTATAGGATGCACAGCATGGGCGGAGTAACGTAGGCCTTACGCTCACGATGGTATTAACAGTAATTTTTTGCGGCACTGTGGCTAACTGTACCAACCTATGCCTTCGCAAAGAAAGTGGCTCGTGGTTAGCAAGAAAATATGTCAAAAAAACTATAAATAATACATTTAGTTGAGATAGACAGTTAACCAATGAGAGTGAGACGCAAAACTTCCGAAGGCCAAACAACAGCGACAAGCCTGACAGCACTTAAGGAATGATTACGATGACGCGAGAGCTGTTCGCCAGCCTAGATCTGCTTTTCAACTTACATAAGACAGTAAACTTTATTTTTTTCTCAGTAAAGCTGGCTGTTAAAAAACTGTTACTCCCTTTTGATAGTTAGTGATTTGGCGATTTTATATCTGTTTATTATTTTTACTTAGCGTTTTGTGTTAAATAATGTTAATGAAAATTACTGTTTGAGCCATACCGTTACCGTCCATATTACGTCAGTAAAATCTAAGCGCTAAATTACGTTGTGCTTTACACGCTAATGGGAATACCGTCTTACTAAGTGTATTGTGCTAAGAGGAGACTTTATAAAATTTCGAGAAATTTCAAAATTTCACCTTTTTTATTGAACAGTCTCGTACGTAAGTATTGCGTGTAGTGCTGTGTGTTGCTAAATAAATATTTAGCATTATAATGGCCTTACCGTTGAGCGCATAATTTGATTACCGATTTAATCTCTAAGATTAGACTAGTGAACAATAATCAACTTAGAAAGTGATATAAAACTTACGAAATACTAAATATCTGATTTCGAGGTTGAAACCACGCTCTAAATAATTCTAAATTTTCTAATCACACGAAAGCTAGCAAATAGTGGAAAAAAAAAAAGTTATATTTACATATTTGCGGTGTTGTCTAACGTTTCTAATTGTCTTAAAAAATTAAAAAGGTTTTTGTTTGCACATAATTTTGTAAAGTTTTGTGACTTTTTATCATTTGCGTTTTATCCGACTTTTTTCCTCTGTTACTTTTTAAGGTAATTTACATTTGATTAAATAAATTGCAACTGTTTGCTCTATTAACGTTATAAGCATAAGCATGTATGAGTATTTCACTGTGTTATCTCAAAAATCACATCATAAATTAATGAAGTTTTTTGGATAATTACTTCTATAACACATAAGAAATTCAAATCCAAATACATATAAATATTTTAAACACAAATTTTTATTTCTAAGCAATATTAACTGAATGTTTTTTCTTATTTGCTCTCTTTAATGAAGTTTTTTGGATAATTACAACACATTAGAAATTCAAATACAAATACATATAAATATTTTAAATACAAAATTTTTTTTGTATACAATATTAAATGAATGTTATTTCTTATTTGCTCTCTTTGCAGAATTCTAAAAAGACGACCGATTTTCCTAACATATGAATTTAAATCAGAACAAAAAGATGTTCATTCATTTAAAACTGCCGATTCAAAATGTGTAGTGTGAACAAAGCTAAACACTTAACGATATCAAACAAAGTGAAAGATCTGACAACTTAAAAACATTAATGTCATAAAAATTTATTTTTTAAAAAAATTTTCACCTTGTATATAAATTTAATGTGTTTATAAAAATTCATTTCATTGCGCTGCTTTTGGTGTTTTACAAGCCGTTTAATCCAATTAACATAATTGTTTTTTTTTGCATAAAAAATAATGTAAAGTAAACAATTTTCAATATCGGTTATGCCAAGTTTTCAAAAAAGCGCGCTGGTACGCGTTAATCAACGGTGATAATAATGAATTTGAATCAACACAGTGGTCCTGGCCCACCACAAAACAAAATGAAAACTATACAAAATACTTCAACTACTAGTTCCACCGCCAATAATAAATCCCCGTTGAATGAAAATAAAGCTTCTTGTTCTGCTTCATACGATCAAGTTGACTGTGCCAAAAACAAAACTTTTAACTCCTCCAGCAATTATATTAACTCTTCATTGTCCACATCGCCGGGAATGTGTGCTTATGTTGGTGCCAATATGACTTCATCTACAACTATAAATAGTATCGGAAATTCTGCGGTAGTGGGAAGTAGTGGTAACAGTTTAACTGCAAATATTGATGCTAATCGTAGTATATCAAACATTTCAAATGGATGCTTATCTACAACGCCCCCACCGGTGGCACGCACTATATCATCCGATCGTTTAGTTACAGGTCCATCTTGTAAAGCTCTTCGTACAGCTGTGTCAGCTTTATATTCAGTGGATGATTTTGTTAAAGAGAAAATTGGTTCGGGATTTTTTTCAGAAGTTTATAAGGTAAGCAGAAATAAAATATAATTTTTTATATGTACATACATATGTAGATATATAAGTTCTTTTATAATTTATTTGAATAACAGCATTAACTCCAAGTTTATGGTGAATTTAGTTTTTGCGTTATTTATATAACATCTGATTTATTTATATAACTTTACACAACTTCAAACGCTTCAGTAATCAAAATTTCTCGACAATAGTCAATTATTAACTTCCTACGATTACCCTGTGCTAACCCCATATGTTTATGTGATGAAAACCGCAACTGCCATAATTTAGCTCCCCTATGTATTTAATAAAAATAATTTGAAAAATAATTTTTAAATTTATCTTTATATTAATTTTTTTCTTATAAGAAAGTTTTTTTTTTTTTTTTTTTTTTTTTTTTTTTTTTTTTTTTTTTTTTAAACTTAGCCATACATATATTTTTACGAGTTTCATATTTAAGTTGTATTAATACCCTAGCAAGACAGTCATATGATGCATCATCAGATGGGCACTGCTGATCTGAAGTTACATAAGAGTCAATATCATTTTATTAGGAGCAATATGAAGAAACTAATGTGAACTTTCGTGTGTGAGGGCGGATTGATATTGATGCTACATAGTGCTAGATGGCAGCACAAACACAACAAAAAAAAAATTTTTTTTTAAATTGCGATCTGTCAAACGTCAGCTGTTAAAATTTCACCCAAATTCATCGATTAGTTTATTTGTTGTAGTCGTCTTAAGTAAGCAACTTCAACCAATTTCATGGTTTTCAAATCTGGAAAAATTATTTAAGAAGGTTGCTCATGGAGAAGTGTACTTGAAATTATAATTCAGATTCTTGACTCCTTTTCGGAGTTTCAGAATGATGTGATCTGAATTTTAAGAATATTGTTTTTGTACGTGTGGAAAAGGCCTTCGATAGAGAGAAAGCATTTTCAAAACAACTAAGACTGTAAAAGTAATATTGTAAAATTTCTTTTTAACAGTTTCTTTAATAACAATGTATAAACAATTATATCTTTTCGATTTTGCCCTTATTTTATGTGGCATTTCTCAGAGATCAATTTTGGCTACACATTTATACAAAATCTTTATTTCCAATTTTCAGAACTTGACTTGTACTCTTATACTGACGTGTCACTTCTCTGTGCTTATCATGCATCTCCACTAGAGATGTTGCGAATTGTGGATACACATCTAAATAAAATTAAGGAGTTTTGTGATTGTTGAGGAATTAAGTAGAATGTTTCTAGGTAATGTGCCTGAGAATGCTTGTGGAAAATGTGCATTGTTTGTTAGCTTTTCAATGTTGTTCATACCTATTGTTAATGCTACTTATTGACATTCAGTGAATGTCAATAAATAAAGGAAGTAATGAGACTAACATATTTGTTTTACTTCTTGTTCAGAAGAACACACAAGACAATACATCACACATAGTCATGAAATGCGAAAAATTAAATAGCACATGCATTAGAGATCTACGAGTGAGTATGGCATGCACGCCTACAAAACATAAGACAATTTGTACTGCAACTTTTCACAATGCAGTTTTTCTGCTGTATTCATGAAAAATATTGTATGTTTATTAAACTCTTATTTGATAAATTTTGTTATCATATTACAACTCCTTGAGGTTATTAACAATTTAATTATTATAATAAATCCAAACTTTACTTATTCATAGATATGTATATGTATGTATCTTCAAAAATGTTTTATTTGTCGTATTTCCCTAAAATTTTATTTATACTAGTACGAAAATATTGCATTGCTTATGTGTTTCTTCTTCTACTAATCCACTAAATCATCCATCATTATTGTGTCTGGTTTGGAACTGATTATAACACACCGTTGGCAACAGCCAAGTATACAAATTTTAAGCCAGATTGCAATCTAAATTACTTACAACAGGTTTCTACATATTTTAGCACCATCATTTGACTACTGCATCGCAATTTTGGTTTCTTACTACACCGCACTCTACAAGTCTTATAAACAGATTGCACTTAGTGCCAATATTATTGTCTCTCGTCCAAAACACATCTTTATTAATAGTTTTTTATAAAAATTTTACAAAACGATCAAAGAACATGTTGCATCGCTCTAAAATTAGTTGTTAAATAAAAAATCTAAAAAAAGCAAAATAACTTAAACATAAAAAGCCATTTGTGGCGATAGTGCCGTTTGTTGCCGATTTATGTTTCGATGCCAGATGTTTGATACCGGCATCATTTTACACATTTGTTGTTATCTGTCGATGTCTTTTCATTACGTTTAACTTTTGCTCAAATCTTTCACAATCGCTTAAATACTGTTTTATTTAATGGATATGGCTAAAAATAATTCGAAATATAAATTAGCAATTTGAAGATATAATATAAAAATTATATTGATTTTTCTATTACTTTCTTACGAAGTTTATTCCTTTGAATTGGCAGGACTGTTTTATTTGGCAACCCATTTATAAGCTTTTTGTTTCGTTTAGTTAGATATTACACTATGGATGTGCACATATGCGCCGCCGTTTCGGGGAATAGGCAGGCAGAAGCTCAAATTAGTATTGAATTTCCATTAAACATTTTTTATTCTGGAAAGACAACGGCATCCGCCAACACAAAAATGAACTTGGACACTTCTCTATGGAAAAGCAATTTGATATAATGTCGGTTGCTGAAACGCACTTGACACTCAAAAGTTATTTCAAAGTTAGTGGCTACATACTATAAAACACTAAAGATCTCCGTGGAACATCTTGTGGAGGCTTCGCAATTCTGATAAACACTAGAATTAAGCACAATTTGCTAAACGACTCGCGTGAAAAGTATCTCTAAGCAACATATGCATATAAGCATTGAACATTTTCATGAAAAAAAAACGTTATTTCCTCAATTTATTCACCGCCTCGATTTTCAGTAACAAAATATATATTCACGATTTTTCAAATCACTTGGGCCCAGATTTTTAGCTACTTGCGAGTATAACGCTAAATACACATTTTGAAGATCATGTTTAATTTCGGCGAAAGGCTGTGTGCTTTTTGGCACACTTTCCAAATGGGCATAGATGTGATTTCAAGTGGACACCCCACTTTTTGGCCGTCAGACCGACGAAAGATCCCAGATGTTATAGATTTTGGAGTTGCGAAAAATTTTCCTTTAGAGTGGATGCTAAAGGAGCCTTCATTACATTAGTCATCCAATCGCAATTTCGTAAAAAATTAGGCTACGGAAATGCATATTTCAGTTAAAAAACCTGTCTGAAATATATCTGTAAAGTCTTGATGGTACTTCTCAATATGACTATTACCTGTGGCAAGTGACAAAAAGTCTGAAAAGGACCGTAAAAGGTAAATCACCTTGAGACTGGACAAAAAGCGATTTTGAAAAGGGGATATTGTATGTTAACCATTTGAGAAATGCTTTACCATAAATGATACAGCGAATGATATAGCTGAACTACCATATGCTGTTAGACCACTTAGAGGCTTAGTTTTCAAGATGTAGAGAATGTTATTTGCAACACAAACCCCAGGAAAGCTCCAGGTATTGATCAAATTACTGGTAAAATGTTTGAGCAGCTACGTTGTGTAGCTGGAAGAATTTTTCCTTTTTATTTTATTTTTAACACTATTTTACGTCTCGAGTATTACCCTGAAGATTGGAAAGTATCTAGGACTACTATCCATACTATTAACCAAACCAGGGAATGCCACAAAAGTAGAATCATACATACCACTAGGTCTACTGCCAAAAATTTCAATACTGTTCGAAAATATGTTAATGGCGAAGTTGACTCAAATATTGAGGGGTTGGGATGTATCCCTAATCATCAATTTGGCTTTCGGGCTAAACATAGCACCATTGACCAAACATACAGACTAGTCAATGTCATAAGATAGACTTTTGAGGACAAAAAGTAGTATTCAGCTTTATTCATTTTTGTTTCCCAAGCATTTGATAAAGCGTGGCATGCCGGATTAACGCAAAATATAAAGTTGAACTTGTCTGCAAATACTCACAAGCTTCTGGAGATCTACCGATGTGAGCGGAAATTTGTTGTCAAAGAAGGCGATTTTGTTTGTAAGCCCAACTTAGCTAATAGAGGTAGGAGTTCCCTAAGGGAACTTACTTTATATTTGATTTACACCTCGGGCATGCCAAAAATTAACAAATGAACATCTCACTTATTCCGCAGTACAGTGATGTCAAGTACCTCGGTATCCACCTCGACCGTGGGCTAACATGGAAGTCTCACATTGATGCGAAAGTCATTTAGTTCAAATTAAAAGTGGCGCAACTAAATTTCTATATTGAAGTTAGATTGAAAACTTATGTTATACAACGCAATTAATTCTAAAGCTTATATGGTGCTATGTAATTCAATTACGGGGAGCCGCCTCAACGTCAAACATTGAAAAAATTCAAAGGTCACAATACCAAATTATTTGAACGACTACTGCAGCTCCATGGTACGTAAAATACTCACGAATTTTGAAGGATCTGTTTGTTCCGTTAGTAAAAGACGAATTTTCCAAGTATGCGACAAATTATATCAGTATGCTGGAACTTCATCCAAATCCTCTTGCACGCAATATACTTATTTTTAGCGGTCACACTCGGTTACGAAGAAGGGATACCGCAAAATAAAACTTTTTGTCTAGCACTGGATGGACTTAGTTATTTTCGCTTTGCTTTTTAGTATTAATGTTTGAGAAGTTATTGTTATGAGGCTGGATTGTTATTGAAGCTACCTAGTGTCAGATGGCAGCAAAAACACAATTTTTGTTTGTTTGAAATTGCGATCTGTTAAACGTCAGCTCTTAAAATTTCACCCAAATTCATCGATTAGTTTATTTGTTATAGTCCTTTAAAGTAAGCAACTTTTGTGTTTCTTGAAAAATTGAAAAAGGTGAACTTCGTACAGTGAATAAACACTATTATTTAAAAGGAAAACGGCGAAAGAGACTGTCAGATCAAGGGTTAAGAAATACAACCCTGAACGTGAATGAGGTATGAACGAAGCTGTATTTTATTTGACCCTAACAGAGACCAAAGAAAAGCTCGATAAAAATTGCGTTGAGTCTGCTCCGCCAGATTACATGGTAAAATATTGGATTGCTGAATTTAAACGCCGCCGAACAAATACTTCAACAATATCATCAACAGGAAGGCCAAAAGAGGTGGTTACTGGAGAAAATATCAGGAAAATCCTCTATATCATTATGAATGATCGCCGAGTCAAGTTACGTGAGATTTGCATGAACATTTGCATATGAAAAAGCTATCGGCAAGATGGGTGACGCGTTTGCTCAGTGTCGAACAAAAACGAGTTCTACAGACCACTTCACAGCGGTGTCTGAACATGTTAAAGCGTAATCCTATTGATTTTTGGCGTCGATTAATAACTGTTGATGAAACGTGGGTGCAGGAAGCTGGCGGAAGAAGGCGAAGACATGGTTATGGCCACTGTTTTTACAACTCAACCAACAAATAATAAAAAGTACAAGTTCACGGATTACGAATCTGTTCTTTCGTTCGCATAATTTAAAACAATAACATTTTGAACGTTGTTTTTGTTTTATATATATTTGTGCGAATGAACAAACCAGCTTCGTTATCCGTGAACTGGCACTTAATGTATCAACGATTAAAACACGTTGGTTAAGCAAATATTTTACAACAATAAATTCGTCACGTGTCTTCTTCTCGACTGCCAAATATGAATTATGAAGGCTAATGTTTACCAAAATGGTGGCAAAACAAAGTGGACACGCAGTACAAACCAAACTTACTATTGACTTAAAAATAACCATATTTCTCGCATAGTGAACCATATTAATGTCATAAATATTTTTATTTTTATAGAACAATATTTTTGTCACAATTGACTATATTAAATGAAATAATAAAAAAAAACGTTTTCAGGTTAACAATACGAGTACATATTATATATTTGTAACTATGTTATTTAATATAATCACATACATAAAAATAATGAACAAAAATTATGGAAATGTAATAGCATATATATTACCAACGGAAAATTATTCAAAATAATTCGCCAAAAAATAGTGGGTTTACATCTCATCATCTCAATTGGATGAAAGCACTGATTTGTAATTGTACTATATATTATCTGCAAACTAATAAAAATATATACTAAGCGTTTGATGTAAATATTATATCAAAAAGTAACAGCCATAATAATACGGTTACATAGAACATAGAATAGTTGTTCACAACAATAGTATTGTTGAGTACAACCGTAATATGGTTAGCTGGAAGTATGTTTGACTATGTAATAGTATTGTTGTATGCGACATACATATGTTTACATAATAATATTCAAAATTAATTATCTTTTGATTTCCGCGAACACTTAATAACTGTATTTTCACAATATTAAGCATAAAACGTTGTTGTTTTACGTCGAAAACTATAAATCGTTTTAAAATGATAAAATACAATGTCTTTTTACTTTCAAAGAAAAACATGAGCATGTTTCTTTTAATGTTATCTAGTCTGTAGCGATGTTTCTTGTTACAAATTATGTTTCCCTTCTGGTTTCCAAAATATCAAAATTTTTTCATATTTTGCATGTCTCCATTATACACAATTGATGTTGCTGTTTTGGTTCCATCCACGTTTCATGTGTATTGAATAAGGAAACATTGAAAGAACCAGATGTTTCCTTTAATGTTGCCATGTCTGTATGATGCATAAAACTTGAAGAAAATTATTTGTATGTATGTCAGCAAATAGAACGAAACTAATATTAATGATGTCAATATTCATTTTATCCTGTAAACTTACATTTGTTGGATACCCACCCATATGACAAAATATGTATATATTAGTATCGCGTGGGGTAAAAACAATTGTTGTTAAAAAATTCGCGACCATCTTTCGAAATTGACAGACGGTGACCATAAAAATACAAAAATGTAAACAAAGATATTTATAGGGGAATACACTATAATTAAATCCATAATAATACATACCGTTATAGACTATATACTTCAATAATTGTGACATTTTTTTTGTAGATTTTCGCGATTTACTTTAACATTTATTTTGTTCCTAGTATGTATGTGTATGTAACAAATTTTAAAAATGCTAAGTATTTGCTTTTTTCATTTTTTTTTAATTATTTAATAAGTTATTAATATTGGAATAACTACGAAACAGTAAGAGAACGAAAAAAAGTATTCATCAATCAGTTTTTACAAAATTCTGCATCTTCTGCCTTTTTACTTATAGCTTATTAACACTAGCCCATATCATTAAACTTCAGTTTGGCATCTTGCAAGATTTCACTTTTCATAAAATTTATGTTTCCCTAGGGATTGACAGCAGAAACTATATCCAATGAATTTATCTTTTAAAAGTATAGTTTCTTTTATTGCAACGTAGTAATTTTAAGTACTGTTGTGAACAAAGTCACAGTTGCATAATAGAGTACTTACAAAAATCGACTAGATTTCGCCAAAGTCTAGTCGCAAAGTAGATTTCAATTTGTATGGGAAATCTCGTCAAAATCGACTATATTTGACTCGACATTTCGTATGTACTACATTTCGCTTTGTTTTAAATGCACTATTATTATATTTGTTACACACTTCTCCAGATATGGTGAAATGCATTGTAAAAATCGCCAAATTTTTGGGGTTAAACTAACCAGGCCTGTAAGAAAAAATCTTATGTTATAAAGAAAAACTAGAAATAGATTTGAATTAAGTGCATCATAATCCATATAATCCACATCCTTCTATTTAAATGACATCTTGGCTATTGTACAGTTTTAGACTTGAACATTTTTTTGGACATACTACATAAAACTGGCATCTTTTCGTACACTAAGCTAATGTGATTGCAATTTGTTTGCTTGCTTTTCAAAACACAGATACAAACAAGCCAGTATAGCGATTATATTATGGTTGTTTTACAACTTTTAATATTATTTCATTTTTTTTAAGAAATTTCATTGAACAATTAAATAGATAACAATAATACATACGAGAGTTTTGTTCACTTTTTTCTACTTGTATTTTTCGCAGTTCACAGTTACAAAGCCCGGAGTTAATGTTTTGTTTTCTTTCATTCATGACTTAAAAAATATTTTTTTGCCGTCTTCTTTTTAACAAAACAATAGATTTTTTTGCTTCTTATTTCCACTTTTGTAAATTGAGTTTTCCACAACATGTATAAAATCACATTCCATACACGAAAGTGAAAACAATGTTTTTTTTTATATACATATATATTTTTTCTAACAAAATGTGTTATTTCTGCTGTTGATATAATTTACAAAACAAATACATTTTATTGAAATAAAACAAAAGAAAAAGGGGTTTAAAGTAAAGCAATTTTAAAAAATAAATATGGATGAAAATCTTAAAGTAAAGCAATTTTAAAAAATAAATATGGATGAAAATCTTAATGGGGTTTAACTCAAAACTGATTTACAAGAAACTATTTTAATTTCTTTTTTTTTTTTTCTTTGTAGACCAACAAATCAAATATATTTATTTAGTTAAAAGTGAAACTGTGGGTAAATTTTAATTGATTGTGTAAATTTTTTTACAACTAATTATAAATTTTAACATGTTAAAGAAAGAAACCCAAAAAGCAAAAGACTTTTTCAATTGTGCAACGTACGAGTGTAAAGTTTTTCATTGAATGCGAAGAAATTTGAAAACTTAAAATATTTTTGCAATTACTTTGGTAATCGTTTTCTGTACTAACAATGATTATACCGAACACATTGATAAAAATGTTTCTTATACATACATATGTATGTGTAATTTAGAACTTGTACTCATAATTAAAATTCAGTGTACACATTTCTACTGCATCTTTTCGATGGAAAGCAAACTGCTGTCTTCTTTTAATCGCTTTCGGGCTAAAATTCATTATACAAAGTTGTGAAATTATTTATGAATTTTATGTCCATTTATGACTCGCAAGTGATTGCTGATAATAGAAGATATTGTTAATCGTTGCTTTTTGTGCAAAAGCTATTTTTGCTTCCAATTATTTAGTAGCTGTATCTTTGTGGCGTTTTCTACAATTTGTTAAATAAAAATTGAATAATCGTTTTTTCAACATGATGATACTTTCTAAATAAATATCTGCAAAAAACATATTTTCAAGCAAAAAATATTTTCTTATTTACAACAAATTAATTATTTAATTTTATTATGTATATAAATTGCTGTGGTTACAACTTAATAAGTGAAATTTTTTTTCGTTGCAAAAAACACTGTTGCAAAGAAAAACATTTCAAATGTTTAATGTATTGAATTAACTGGCCATAAATTATTATTTTTGTTTTCTAAAAAAAAAGTATGAAAAATCGGCTTTTTATGAAACTACTCAAACATTTCTCACAATGTGTTTTTAATAACACTGTTTAGCAAAGATTTTGCTGGCTTGGTCTAAAGGACGGTCTATATACATACCAGAGATCTGCACCGGTGCACCGCAACCATAAGTACACCGGTTGTGTACCAAATCATTTTCACATTCAAGTATTTTAACCACTCTTAAAAATTAATGCGGTGGTATTTATACCTTTCGTTCGTTTGCGAAATCATGATATATCAAAAATGTATCCAATCACTTCCGTATCTTCTGAATTTTTTTAAGAGTAAAAGAAACGATAGTGTTGTTGTTACTAGCAAAAACTTGAACTAAAACCCGATGTACATATGTACAAACCAAAAGCTTAATTTAATTTAAAATTATAAAGCTCAACAAAAATTTAATAAATAAATATTATTTTCGTTGTTAAAACGAAGTACGAGTTCGAATGCCGAAGGTGAAAAAATAATTAAGAAACCAAATCAAGCAGCCACCGCATACAAACTTGATTGGATATGTTATATACTCTAGTTAACAGACGCCAGCTCTAACAAGAAGAAATCATACTTGTGCAAACAATATGCGGTATCCAATCATACCGCAACTCGATTTAAGACGGGTGTACTTAGATAATTAAAAAAGCCGCCGGTTGCAGATCTCTGATACATACACAAAATTTTGTCGTCGTTTTAAACAGGACTACAACTGTTTTATATTCTTGGTTACAAAGAAAAATTATTGAACACATATACTAGTGTTTTCAGGTCCCAAGTGCTTCTTCAACGTTAGACCTAAGTGATTTATATGAATAAATAGCACATTTTATTAAAAAAGGATGAACTAGTGAACAAAAATTAACAGTACATTTCATAAGTACTTCCACCTACAACAAAAACTTTCAACATATTTTTATTGTTCTTGCACAATGAGCAAAGCCAAAGGAAATACTTTTCCAAAGAAAAATAGCTCAATAAACAATTGACTTTGTGCATCTACTGTGCCGGTACATTAGTTAGTTAGAAGTTTTTATACAATTTTTTCAATAAATTGTTATATGTTATTTTGTTTTATTTCTTTACTGCTTAAATAATTTTTGCAATTCAAACAAATAAAATTAAAAAATAAATTTAAAAATTTTTTTACCTTTCTTTCTGTCTTGAGCAAATTTTTAGATGCTGATGTAAAAGAACAGCTATTTTAAATTTTTTCAAAAAGTATTTATTTATTCATCAATAACTATCTTGTCCCCTTTAAAAGTCGCCATCAGATATAATACACTTATTCCAAGGTTTTTCCAATCCTCGAAACTCTTCTGAAACTCGCTTTTTGGTATCGTATCCTCAATCGTAGCCAAACGCTTTCCTTTCATCGGTGTTTTCAGTTTTTGGAGGGGGGGGGGAGGGGGGGGAAACAGCGGGAGCCAAGTCCGGTGAGTACGTAATAATTTATTCAGATTGTTGGAATATAAAGTTGAATGCTTGAAAATATCTTTAAAAAATTTCTAAAGCCTACTGATGACAAGGGTAACTCCTATGAAATGTCGACATATAGGCAGCTGGAAAACATAAAAAACAAGCTGTTTATAATCTTGTGATTGGTATCGATATTAGTGCATAAAACTCAATTGTATATATAGTGAATAAAACTCAATTGAATGTATGTCGACATAATATGTATGATGATATGATATTATCATAGGAGCCGACCCCAATCATCAGTAGACTTTGAAAAGTAATTTTCATATATTTAACTACATATTCAATTATTTTATGTAAAACCATGACAAATCAAAAAGAAAAATGTTTTAAAAATATTTCTGAACCACAAAAAATAGAATTTTTTCTAATAGAAACTTTTATCCCTATCTCTTTGAATTTCATTCATATGTGTTTTTATTCGATTTAAGAATTCTGCACATGATTCAAGAATTTTATGCTCATTTTAAGACATCACGGAATTTTGTTTCTAGAATAATCGCGTTTTCAGCTTATTTTTGAATAGGACTCGTATTAAAGTACAAAAAAATACTAAAATTTAGTACGGGCCTTGCCTTCCTATTGCTAATTTACCTAAAGTGTTTTTTTATTTTAAACAGATGCTTTGTTGGCCAATTTGTCTTGTGAAACATTTTTAAAGCAACATACTGCTTGCAACATATTGAAAAAACATTTATTTTTTGTTAAACATTTCAGCAAAAAACACATTTCTTTTCACATTCATTAAAGTTTATCTAACCCCTAGTAATAAACTTACAACTAGATTTTTATTTTATTCAATAAAAGAAAAACTAATAATGAAATTGCGTGTTGAAAGCTAATTTAATTAGAAAACCCATAATAATAATGAATGGCAAATAAATAAAAAATCTCTTAAAGTTCACACAACCTAAAAGCGAAATAAAAAAATAAGCATTAAAATTTTAAATAAAACAGCCTGTTGCATTAGACCTTCTCTACCAGTTACTGAATGGTTGGTTGGCAAAGTGTCTGATTGTCTTTTCTTAACTATAAGTTCAAGCGGAGAAAATCCCTAGATTTTAATAAAAATTTTCTTTTTTTTTGTAAGTTGTTTTTTTTTTTTTTCAATGAAAACCAAATTTTGTGGACGAGCGTTTATCATGCATGTCTAACGAAATAAGTGTAATTAACGGGTTTGGTTATCAATCTGTTTTTCAACTTAATACTCTTCTAAATTACTCTTCCTCTATTGTACCGAATACGTTTGGACCCATTATTATTCATGCGACTGACTGCCTTCTTTTTCCGCTACTCTAAATATTCTTAAACTAAGCTATACATACACACTATGTATGTAGATATAAATGAATGCATAAAAAATATTTTTTTTTTTATTAATAAAAGTCTAAATATGTTTTTTCCTACTTTGAACTTTGTTCGTTGAGGTTAAATGAAAATTTCAACAACTTTGAAAGGAAGACTTTCAACATAAAAACTTACTTATAGACAAAAACAGAAAAAAAACTGTAACAACAAATTTCAATTGAATGAATGAATGAATAAATAAATGAAAACCATAGAAATGTTTGAATAATGTTGATGATGATGACGACGATGATGTTGTTGCCTGCATATGAAAATTGTTATGTTTCAATATGTGATAATAACAGTACAAATAGAAGAAATTCATTAAAATGGAGCGAAAAATAATACAGAGGAAAGGCACATAAAAGCAAAATGTGGAAAAAGAGTAAAACGAAAACATTACATAATATCCATAAGCATTTCAACACTTGTTCAGAAAAGGACAATATGACCAACTATTTAAAATGTTTAGTTTTAACCGATAAAAATTGCATTTAATCACATCATATGGGTTCCAGTCTGAAATCTATTTTTTTTTATCCTGAAAAAAGTTTTATAATTAAATTAGTTAAAACTGCTTAGTGTGTATATCTTCAACACTGCTCAGACTAACAAAAACTAGACCAACACCTCCCACACTCGCATATTCAAAATAATTTAAGAATAAACATATAAAGAAAACACGGACGATAGTGTAAAATCACGAGTACACAGGCTGGAAGATAAAACACTAACTGAAATGTTACTTTTTAGGTTAAGTACATCCAAGGATCAAAGTTATACAACATAACTATATATTTGATAAAAGTTATAATACACCTCTGTTGTAAATTAGAGTTTTTACAGTCATAACCAAATGTATGATTTTATCAGTATTGTTACAATCAATCGGTTGTAAGAGGCAAAACATGATTGGCACACTAAATAATGATCTTCTGACAATCTCCAAATGGCATCGGAAAAACGATGTTGATTTCAACGCTGGTGAGACCCAGTGCTGTTTACTAACACTCTGGCACATGACCATGGATGCTACTTCATCTGCACTCAAAACTGGTATAGATGTTGAAGTGTCGGTTGCTCTTGATGTTTTTGGAATGAAAATTCAGTGTTATGTGTGCTGGATATGTCATGTGTCCACAGAGTCATTCAATTATCTTGGCTTTTTGAACGGTGGTTCAAAGTCTATTTTGGGGTTACTCGAGAGAGCGAACAAGACTATTGATGATAATAGAGTATCCAACTTCATTGACTTATTGAAGCATCACCGCAGTGCGCTACTCCCCTTTATCATATTGAGTATTGCTCTGACGAGTTTAGGAATCTTGCCCCGAAACCCACATATTTTTATATGCTTATCTATATGTGGTCGATCGCCCAGTGTACCGTACAAAGTATTACAAAGAAAACTTGGTATCCAGCCTTCTATAGAAGAAATTGTCTGCAGACGTGTTTCCTAACAGTTGCAATGTTGGAAAGTTCGAATCAAATGTCCACAAACAGTACTACGGTTTTCCTCCCCCTCAAAATCTTCTCATTTCTTATAATTTATTCAATATGTTTATTTATTAAACTATACAAATCCAAACTAAATTTGCGAAGTATAGAACGCACAGCACGGGCGGAATAACGAAGACAATACGCCCAAAATGGTATTAACAGTATATTCGTAGTGCCACTGTAAATAACTAGATATAACGACATATGACTTCACATAGGAAGTTGCAGCATAGTTAACAACGAAATACCTAAAAAAATTGTGACAATTAGTTGCAGGGTTGTCGCATTTTTTTCCACATCCAGCGCCAAACTAGCCATCAAAATTCGCCACAAATCGCCAAAATATTTTTTGTAGGACCTTTAAAATGATTTTTCATAATTTTGTAGTCGTATATAATTTTAAATCTTTTAATTCATATGTATTGTATTTATTTAATAAGATTGTTGACCCTATGGGCTTAGTATCACATATTATAAATGTATAAAATAAAATTGCATACAACTAAAAACACATATCCAGAAGGTTATAAATCTCAGTCTCGCCTGTTCGATCTGTACTGTTTTGTACATCATACATAACATTAGCATTGAACTATTCAACGTGTTTTCCGTTGGCTCAAACGTATTGCAACAGATATTATGTATATTAATATAATTTATTATTCTTATTAATGCATCAAGAAGTTTTGCGTAATTCATTACGGAAAATACTCTTTCTACCCATGGGTTGCTAGTTGGAATAACCAACATATTGAATACAGCCAAATATAATTCTTTAAGATGAAACGTAACCGTTGTGGCTTTGTAGTTATAAACATTAGGCCAAAAATCGAATACAATCGTAAGTATTTTTTCATTGAAATGATCTCTCCAATTAATAGATCACAACTTTGCCCATTGAATCTCATACTTATCTGTAGGAACTTTTGTGCTCATAACGGGTTTTAACGAATCTTGAATCACGGAAAACTTTGCTTGAAATAGCAGATTACCGCAATTTGGTATTGAAAATTCTTTAAAAAGTTTAAAGAACTTAATGTTTACTGTGTAAACATTAAGTTAAGTAAGTTAATATGTATGTTTTCAGTGTTTCTGTGTCCTGGTATTGCTTTATGTTAAGCTGTGTTCCCGCACATCTGCGTTTCAGTTTTGTCTCCGCGAGTCTTGAATGAGGTCTTTCGAGAACAACGTGATGGCTGTAGTTTAATAACCAAATGATGGGACAATTCAGTTAACTCGGTGTGGAGTTGCACTGCAACCGGTTCTCGTGAACATGAAATTGACAGGATTTCAGGCTTTCCACTATGGTTGCACTTTAACCATAGGGGAAAGCATGCACCATTTACCATACCAAAACCAATCTGACGGTTTATCGTGTATGATGCCACTTTGGTCAGCGCTTTTTTTCACTTCGTGATGGAAATACTGTGGTGTTACGACTATCAATGCAGATCCCACGATAAACACCTTCGAACTCTCACCCTTGTTAAAATTTTTCGGAAAAGAAATTAAATGTGTTCTAAGCAAGTCTTCGAAGGGGAAAATTTAATGAACTTCAATGGTAATAAAATTAAAAAAGTAAGCAAAATAAAGATTGATAACTTGTGATACATATGTATGTACATGCAATCAAATAAATATACGAGAAAACAGAAAAAAGTTAATTAAAAAAATGCAAAATCTTCCGCATATTGAAGCAACAAATAAATTGGTAGAAAATAATATTGTAAAAAAATCCCATATAATTTTTGTTTAAAACTTTTTTGCGTCATAGAAACTAGCTGAAAACTTTTTCAATGAATATGTACAGCATACGAAAGCAGTTTTATTATTCAGTAGTCTTTCGAATTAAATTAAATTTTCCTTCCAAAAACTTTTATTTTTTCTTAACGTATGTCAAAATACTTTGTTGCCCGTCGTTCTTCCTTTTAATTCTTTTAAATAATCAGATTCCTAAATTCACTTATAAAAAAGATATAAATAAACAGATGTGTTGATCAACGCTTTAATGGACGAGTAGTGTCTTGTCTTCCGTACTGTCTACATGTGTTTTACTGCCGTCTGTGCATTCTAGTACATACATATAGTATGTGCACGATTCATTTCTTTTGAAAACAATTTACTGTCTGAGCAGTGTCGAAAAAATATACACTGGACACTGGTAATTATATTCTAACATCTTAAGTACTGTGATAACGTTGGTTTTGGTCTTTCCGTGTTATTATCGATAGGTTCAAGTCAAACGTCCACAAACACTGCTCCCTCTTCACATTCTATTTTTTAGAATTTTATATTTAGGTGTCATTTCGTGAGTACTGGTTAAAGGCAAAAAAAAAAAAAAAAAAAAAATGTGTAGTTTTTGACTTGTATTTTTTGACGGATATTGAATGGTTGGCTTGTATATACCCCTTATCTCGTTGAGGTAATCTATTCGAAATGTGATCCACAAAAAAAAAAAAGCAGACAGACCACTTTATTGTTGGTGTTTGAGCTATAAAAATCCTCTGTTTTGAGACAGAGAGACGCTTATGTTGTAACACGGATATATCGTGTTATTATTTTTAGATGTTATAATATATCTAGAACTTCGAAAAAATATCGAATTCAGATTTTCTCCTTTAAATTTATAACCAAAATTGTTGTAGCATAAAAGTTTCCTCTGGCTGTTAATTTTATTACATATTTATTTTATTTTTTACTTGATCCATGAATATACATATTTATGTTTATTTAAAAACTCATAACACAAAATATTTGTTGAAAAAAAAAAAAATAAAAATCTAATATCTCTACGGATTAAAACAAAATTGTGCTTTTTTCATATGCATTTTATTTTCAATTTGTAGGAACTCGTCATGTCTAAGCAAACGTTGAACATGTGCGGTCTACTTCCTTCCAAGTCACCCATTTACCCTTTACTTTGATGTTTTCCATTCATAGGGTTTTCATCAACAGCATCATTCTCTTCATAAAGGCTCATTACTGTGTCATGTGATTATTTTTCCTTTTTTGCATTAAAAGTATTTTGATATATTTTTTTATATCTCTTATTCAGATTTGCTTTCTTTCAAACAAAAAGGTATAAGAAAGGGTTATTGACACATTTTGAGTTGATGTTTTAGTTTTGCTATTCTACTTTTGTCGTTGTTTTTTATATACAAATCGACCAATATTGATTAAATTTACTAATGCAGAAATGCATTTTCACGAAATCGAAAAAAAATTTTTTTTTTGATATTACATTTTTTTTACTTCGTTCGTTTTCAAGTCTTTTTTTAAATCGTCAAATTTACAGCGCAATTAAATTAGCGCGTCAAGCATAATTTATCTGTCAAAAATCCTCGCTTACATACATACAAAAAGTATGGCCAACCTAAATAGCGCGGCATCAATGTTTTGTAATTGGGAAATCCAATTTTATAGTAATCACACATAAGATGCTTTCAGACTAATTTAGTGATTTTATCACTTTTTTTTTATTTATGTTTAGTGCTTTTTATTAAAAAGTTTAGTGAGCGTACTGTTCACGTCGCAACGTTAACGCTCTTATTTAAGTTACTGCAGCGAAAAATCAAAGCGTTAAGTTATGTTACGCTTTACGCTCCAATTTAGTAATGTACATAGCAAATTAGAAGTTTAGCAACCATATTTTAGTTTTAAAGTAGTTCGGTATTAATTTTCAAAGGAAATAATTGTTTTTTAAGCAGTTGATTTAAATTTTTTTTTTTACAATACTACAAAGTTTAAAATTAAAACGTACGGCTTTAACCATTAAACACATTTTAAGAAATATTAATGGCCTTATTCATAAAAAATATTGTATGTTTATTAAACTGTTATTTGACAAATATCTATAGGAAATTTGTCAAATAAGTGTTTAATAAACATACAATATTTTTTATGAATACGGCCGTAAGTGTTCAGAAAGTTATAAGAAAATTCTAGGTCCTGTTTTTTTGTTGGAATACATTTTTAACCCTCCGAATTTTTTCTACGCTAGGTTCCTTTTGACTGTTCGCAATGTGACAATCTATGGCAGTCTAAATAAAATTGTTGCTGCCAAAAGCTGATTTTTTTTTCAAAGTTTAGAAAATTATAGCCTGTTTCACGTTCTCTAACATTAACGTTCGCAAACATTTGAAACCACAAAGCAACATATTTTTAATCCACGAATACAATTTTTTACAACAAATTGTGGTATATTTTTGGTAGGTTTTCTTACATTATGTTGCGCTGGAGCTTAAAAGTGGATCGCGAATAGGGAGTTTTTCCCCCGAAATGCTTGCGAACGTTAACGTTGGAGGACGTAAAACAGGCTCTTATAGTAATTTATAAAAACAGCTGTGTCAAAAAGTCATCCAAATCAAAAATGCACCAGAGAAATCACAAAAAGTGACACATTTCGATGTGTTTTGTTGATATTCAAAACACAGACAAACCGCTGACATTTTGTTTTGATATGTCGAAATTTTTTATTCATTGGAATTTAAATAAAATTACTACAACAGAAGCATTGTCTGTTATGTATTGCAAGGTCTACCCTCCAATTGTTGCAATGTAACCAACCACCTTTCACAAAGCCTCTTGCCAAATCTTGATGCTGTTCCACAAATTTTATAAAAATTACAAATTGAGCACAGTTTTATGTTGTCCGCTATTGACAATATAGTTTATTCATATTTCTTTAAATATTATAATAATATACATTCGAAAAATTAAAACACTTGACAACAAAGAGGCAAACTCGAAATCATGAAAGCAAAAAACTACATTTCTTGCAATAACAAAAGCGTGATCTGGTTTTTTGATAAAACTATCAAATCAAAATTATAAAAACAATAAAGAAAGTTCAACTCTTCAACTCTTTTATTATGAGTTTAAAAAGAATATAAATGCAAAAATCAGAAGGTGATTTTAAATCGCCTGACGGGTTTCAATTCATAAAACTGTATCTTTGCGGAATACCTTTTACTTGCATGGACTTTTCATAATTTAACAAATAAATGCTATTATAAAGTTAACACGCCTTCTGACTGCCTCAAGATGGTTAAAAAGTAAAATAAAAAGTCTAAGATTTAGTTCTTCCAAAGTAGATTCATTTGAAAACTGTCGGGAATTTGCAATCCGTGTCATCCATCGTCCAATGCAAAGCAAGTCTTAATATGCAACAAAATATATTGATAAGTAAATCTCAGACAGATATCTATCGTTAGCTTTTAAGAGGATAAATATGTCTGAATTATCTACACAGAAAGGAAAAAACGCTTATCGGCAATATACGAGGTCTGATAAAAAATAACCGTTGTTTTCAAATTTCGTGAGTTACGTATGTTCGATTTTCGAATTTCTGTTATGTTGGTACACATGTCTGTTATATACGTTGGCCATTCGGTCAACGGTCACTTTGTTTTTGACAGATAGAAAGGTTATTCGTATTTTGGTGTGCTCTTCGATTTTTTACTATTCCAAAAAAAATGTATCAAAGAAATTGTATTAAGTTTTGTGTAAAAAATGAAATTATGAAATATGAAATTAAATGCGCAATGACATTTGAAATGTTGACTGTGGCGTTTGGCGAGTCTAAAAATATTTTAAACTGCTGCTTCTTAATATGCGGAAATAATATGTTTTTCTATGTTTAATGTTTAATATAAGTTATTATTATTATTGTTATTATTATTCTTTGTAGTTTATCTTTCATAGTCTGTAAGGATCTTTGTTCTCATCCATAGACTGAAACTAACTAAATAATGTGAACAGAACACAAGTTTGATTATCGTACAAGTTCAATTATCGTACATATGTATATAACTAAAAAAGTTCACTGATTAATAATTTAAAGACGATCCAGATAATTGGTGACGAATCATGGGTGTATGTCTAAGACATTAAAACAAAAGCCCAATCATCCCACTGGAAGCGTGCAAAAGAGCCAAGGCCGAAAAGTCAACTTCGGTCAAATGTAAAGGTTTTGCTCGCTGTTTTTTTCGACTACAATGGCGTGGTGCCATTGTACCGTCGTAGGGTAATTAATTGACACTACCTTGAAGTTATGCGCTGCTTGCGCGAAGTAATTCGTCAGAAACGTACAGAATTGTGGAAAAAACAATCATGGATTTTGCACCATGATGACGCACCAGCTCACACATCGATGCTTGTGCATAAGTTTTTGGCCAAAAACAACACCGTTATGCCTCAACCACCGTATTAATCGGACTTGGCCCCCGCTGACTTTTTCTTCCCAAAGCTGAAACCCCCATTAAAAGGAAAGTGTTTTATTACGATTGAGAAGATTAAAAAAAAATCGAAACCGGGGCTGTTCGGTGATTGGAAAAAAACGCTGGCATAAGTGTAGTATATCTGGGGGGGATTACTTTGAAGGGGACGAGATTGTTATTGATGAATAAATAAATACTTTTTGAAAAAAATTAAAGTAATGGTTATTTTTTGATTAGACCTCGTATAATAAGAATATAAAAAGAAAACATAAAAAGAAATTTGAAACACTTCAGAGACAGCAGATCAAAGATTTAGGAATTAAATTTAATGACAAGTGGTTTGTCAATAACACAAATATAGATTTTTCAAATGATATAGAATGGGTTCCTTCCGACTTTTAAAATTATATGTGGAGGTGAAGATTTTGTTCAGAAGCAGAACCAGAAAATAGCTAAAAATAGGTTTACAACAGTTATTGATAATCATTTGAATAAAATGACTTTGACAAGTAGAGGATAGGAGTAGATTTATGATTGATAGAGTAAATGAAGCAGATAGGTTTTTAAAGAGAAATAAAGATAATATTATTTTAAAAGCTGATAAGGGTAATACTACAGTAGCAAGATATAAGCAAGATTATCATTTAAGAATTAATAATATTGTAGGAGGTATTTCTAAATAAAAGTTAATAAATAAAGATCCTACGAATAAATTATAGAAGACTATACTAGTTTAGTTGATGAATTATTCAGAACAGAAATTTTGACAAATATTGAGAAGAGTAAAATTAAAACTACTATAGCTATTGCACCTAGGCTATATGGTCTTTTAAGGGCTATTTATTTGTTTATTATTTCATCATGTACGAACTTTGTAAATATATCGTAAATATTTAAAGAAAAATAACTGATAAATATAATATTAAAAATTCTTTGGAATTTAAGGGTAGAATAAGAAGTTGAAATTTAGGTAGTGATGAAAAATTAATTTCTTTTGATGTAGTTTATTTGTTTCCTAGTATACCGGTCGATTTAGCAATAAATACATAGAGGAGAAATACAAGAATAGAGAAAGGTCTATTTTTGCGTATTTTAAAAGTTTGCATAAAATATATCAGGTATTTTCAGTGTGATGGTAAGATATATTTGCAGATAAATAAACTTCCTATGAGATCTCGAGCTTCTCCAATTATTGCAGATATAGTAATGGAAAGGCGATAGAAAGATTAGATATTCCAATGACAAGATATTTAGATGATTTATTTTGAATTATTTCGGATTTAGCAATTGACAATATGTTTTCAACTTTGAATAGTTTTAAGTCAAGCATCAAGTTTACTATGGAAAATGAAAATAATTCCAGATTATCATATTTGGAGACTTTAATAATTCGGAGGGATAATAAACTTGTTACTGATACGAAGCCATTTACTTCCATCCTTCCGTACTAGTTTTTGATTCATGAATTTTCTCAACAAAATAAAAGTTTCTCGCATATGCATATCTCGTTCCTAAGGTTTTCTATATAACACTGATTCTCCTCTAATATGTATGTGTAGTATTTTTTTTTAGCAAATATTTGTTTCGAGCTTTTTTCTTTGCTTTATATTCCACTGTTTCTTTGCTTTCGTTTAGTAGTATATTTAAAAAAGCATACAAAAAGTTATATTGTTCTACTTAGGCAACCACTCGATCTAAATATCTAAAGATAAATATTGCAGTAAAACAAATATGGATAGACAAAATGCATATAATTTAGTACACAAAATGAATGATATGATACCTCCTAATGTTAGAATAAAAAAAAGAAGCAGAAATCAATAGGTGTATCGCTTTGAGTGTAAATAAAACCTCATGCTGTATATAGTTTCCTGTATAAACTGTGTGTGTGTGTGTTATTATTAAATAAATTATTATTTGTACCTCTAAATGACCATTTTGTTACACTTGAAAAAGTTTGAACTATTCTTTTACCACTTGGTGGCTTAAATTTTTAAACTAAACTTTACTTTATACATCAAACCACAACAAACGATCACACTCAGTATCATAAAACTACAAAAAACAATTTGAAAGTGCTATAAATAAAAGAATATACATTTTATAGTTTTACAGCAAAACGTTTTTTTGTTTTTTGTTTTTTTTTGCACAGAAAATAAAAAAATGAGAAAGACTTTTTATTTAAATTCTATTGTTATTAAACAACAGTTTTCCTATATTTCTTTTTTAGCTTCTTTTCTACGGTTTTGGGTATGATGTTACCACATTTAAGTTTTCGTATTTGATTTATTTATCTAGTCACTAATTCAGGCGAACTGCCTGCCTGCTGTTTTCTATTATTCGTGTTGTCTATTTTGTTCTTCCCCCACCAGCTTTGCAACCGTATAATTTTACATAATAAATAGTAACGTATACGACTAAGAAAAATCTCCGTTAAACAAATTACAATATTTATACTTCCACTTCTTCTAATAATGCTAAAACCAGCTGCGTTATAAAGTTCTTTAACTAAAAATATTTTGTGTTTAACTAAGTTTGCATCTAGCTATTGTTAAGTATGGTAAAATTATGACAAAATAATTCACAGTGCTGCGTGTCAACACAATTGTTCTTCTCTTAATGAAATTGTTTTATTTTTCTCAACTTCAATGATTATTTCAGATATCTCACTAATTAGGTGTAATAGAGGAATCTCTCAGCTTCCATACGTATATAACTGATGTTTTACGATATTATTTTTAATTTCCAATGTTTTCTAATATCCAACTGATTGGGTACTATTAATTAACTTTTTGGCTTTGGTTGTTAACACTAAATTGTTAAAAAGTATGTGGCTTCCTAGGCTTTCTCTAGCCTTTTTTTAATTTAACATCAAATTTGCTTCCACTGTTATGTCGTTAACAGAGCTCTGTTAGTTGAAAAATTTGGCTTTACTAAGAACGAGTATTACTTGTGTGAGACCTTAACTACGTATTTCTCTTTGATTTGTGATTTCATTAGTAATTTCCACAATTTTGATCTCCGACCCTATAAAGTAAATATATATATGTATTCTGAATCAGTACTGATAGAAAAGTCGATTAAGCGATGTGCGCCTGTCCTCCTCTAACGTAGAAACTTTTTTCTTTCACCATTCTATTACTCAATTCAATTCATTGAAATTCAATGAAATCGGTTCACGTATAGCTGAGCCATATTCAAAATTCCTAACAAAAAACAGCTTTTTTCAGCAATTTTGTAATGAAAGTTAAAAAAAAGGTTTCTTTTGCTTCAAACTTAATACTACTATGTGGCATGGCGATTACACGACAAAAAAGTGTCTTCCCTGATAT
Source organism: Thecocarcelia acutangulata (assembly GCA_914767995.1). Lineage (NCBI taxonomy): Eukaryota > Metazoa > Arthropoda > Insecta > Diptera > Tachinidae > Thecocarcelia > Thecocarcelia acutangulata. The sequence goes on along the minus strand of OU612094.1, from coordinate 104,094,238 downwards.
GGGTCCATATGCATATATCTAGGATCAAGCCTAAATCGATTTTTACTAAAAATGTCGCTTAGGCGAACTAGTTTTTTTTTTGCTTAAAATCAGTTCTGTTAATAGAAAAAGTTATTAAAATATAGCATATATGAAGATGTCGCCTTTAAAAAAACCAATCGCGTACAACTTCGACGCCTAAAATAAATTTGCCAATGAAATTGGTGCATTTTTATACCTTTCACTACAAATATACATTTGTGTTGTCTTCAAATAAACACTTTAATATCTTTGAAATCAATGTTTTCAATACGTTCATGTTTCTTATTGCGATATTACGGAAATTATTATAATTATTTCATGAATTATCGTTATTATAAATTAAAACAGTATATTTAGTTCGAATTTGAAATATAGTATACTATATATTTACGTGTCTGCTTTAGATTCGTCCCAGCCCAATATACTACACTCTTGTTTTTTGTTTTTTGATTTTTTTTTTTTTTGCATTTCCACATTGGACAGATGCGTTCTGTTGTAGCATTCACTTCTGTTAAATAAAGAAAAAATTGGAACTAATATACTCAGAAAAGGCTATCTTTTTCCCTTTGATTTTACATTGCGTCCAAAAAAAAAGCTTGATTGAATGGAAATTCAATATTAATTTGCCCTTCAACCCATTAGTCGTATTGGCTTGGTGTACATAAGTCTATCCATAATGAAATATCGAACCAAACTAGAGGATGAAGGCTTAATAATACAAAATTATGTAATAAAATGCTTTCGCAAAATAGAATCTATTTTATTTTGGCAGCAATTTTTCTTATGCTCTTACTTTCAACAATATTACCATACTTTTAGTAAATTTCGTGCGAAGAAGAATAGAACAAAAGAAACATATAAAAGTGCAATTGAAGTAATAATATTGTAAATTAAAAAAAAAAACAAAAAATATGTCTAATATTATATGATGGTATTCGTCTGGCCCAAGTTCAAATCTGGCGCTTTCGCCAAGAATTATTTTAAGTTATAACAATAGTTGCCGCGATCAATAACTCGTGATCAAAGAAGAGAGGAAAAAATAATTGAATACACTCAGCTGAGGGACAACTAGATGTTTCGCAGTCGCTACACGGCTCATCAGCACGCACTAAGATTTGAACTCGATATCATGTAAACAAATATGGATATAGAAAAATATGGGTATAGAAAAATTGTCAAAGAAGTACAAAAGCACCATGTTTAATTTTTGATAGCTTGCTACATATGCAGTTCATTTTACCAGAATTACGAAAATAGGCTGTGAGGAGTGGGAAAGAGGGAGTAATGTCTGTGAATACTGGACTTAGATTTTCCAACGTTATAAAGCACAGGAAAAACGTCTGCAGGCAACTTATTTCACAGACGAAGCGTACGGCTAAAAAACGAATTCTCTCATTAATGCATTGTATGATCCCCCAGTCAATCGACCACAAATAGATGAGCTTTGGCCGATGAACGCGTGCATAACCAGAAAAGAAATTCGTCCCCGGCGCACGTATATTAAATTAATTGTTAATTGTTTGATGATAATAGTATATAGTGTGTATATCTTCGATACTACAGTTAACCCGACATAGCAAACTAATTGTGTCCAGCATATATAACAATTTTATCCAGCAAATATAAAAACATTAAATGACAGTTTGTGAAGCTACAGCCGTCGTTTCAATTATGGGTCTGTTTTCTGTGAGAGTCGTTGTTGCTTGAAGTTGCGATCGTATTATGTTTCATCATTAAACAAAAGCCACCCTACAAAAACAGTGACCGGTCATTTGACCGAAATTGTTGTCCAAAACATAGGTCACAAGCTTCTATCAACTGACCGAAACTCTCGTGTCATGATTCTTTTATCATATTCTCAAAAATATATACGAATAGAATTTTTGTAAATGTGTTGGAAAATAACATTTGAGTTTCCGTCATATATTTCATGTAGGGAAATTATCAGCTGCCAAATGAGTTGTCAAAAAAAAAAAAAAAAAAAAAAAAAAAAAAAAAAAAAAAAAACAATGTTGCCAACTCAATCAAGGCTGTGTACCTCTAAAAATAGTAAATTTACATAGGATTATCAACGTTTTTCTCTTTTATAACCTGTTGTAACACTGTGTTGGCGTCAAGCATTTATTGTTTTGTTTCTATTGCTTCTATAATATGTATGCTGCTGCTGTTCATCTTAATGGTGGGTAATATCATCTGATTGTTTTTTGTTTGTAAGAATACATGAATATTTAATACTGCCAACGGTCAGTATTTGATTTTTTTTCTTTCTCAGTCAGTCACCCCTTTCATTTTGTTCAACAAAAAGTGGGCAAGTGAGTGGCAGAGAAAGATAGAGATTCAGAAGAAGTGAGACGATAGTGGTAAATACGATAGTATTAACAAGCAGGCGTTTTCCGTTTATTTGACCCACTGCCGTAAACAATAATTACAATTGGATATTATAACAACGTTTAATTTTTCACAACATATTTATTGCATTTTAAGTTGATTTTTTTTATTTCGCTCTATGCAATTCAAATCTTCCTTTTTACATCGTAAATATTTAGACCATGCTATTTATAAATTAGTGGTTTGTATTTTAAATGCATTTGTTTTATTGCAATTATAAAAAAAATAGTTTTTCTTTGGTACGAGCATGAAAGTCATTTTAACACCAACTTTACAGTATGAAAACATTGAATTATAGTATTAAGTTACAAATCTATGTGGCTGTAACTGTTTTCAATAAAATTAGAAGGCAATGACTTTTGAATTATTAAACTTTATTAATGGATTAATTTGTTGAATTTTTGTTGAACTTTTATAATTTTTTTAAATTAAAAATTGTTTGGTTTGTACATATGTACAACAGGTTTTTTAGTTCAAGTTTTTCCTTTCTTAAGAAGGATTTTTTTTTACAATACAAATTTGCTGTGATCAATAATTTTGATTGAAGAAGAGAAGAAAAATAATAATCAAATCTTTAGCTGGGGGACAACTAGCTGGGGTGCTGATGAGTAGTGTAGCGACTACGAAACAAATCAAACAAATTTTATTAAACAAAAAAATTCGCGATGGAAGAAAGACGGTTTAAATTTTTTCCCGCGTTTGACTTATGTGGTGTTTATGGGACACGATTGAGTGATATGTCTAGAAAATTTGTATGAAATACACTCAAATTTTCTAGACGTATCACTCAATCGTGACCCATAAACAGCACATTACACTTACCTATAACACGGAAAGACCAAAACAAATGTTAACACAGTATTTAAAGTGTTATAATCAGTACCCAGTGTATATACCTTTGACACCGCTCGGACTAACAAAAATTAGTCCAACGCCTCTCACACTGCCAGGTAATGAATTACATTGAAAAAGAGTTACGACAGTGGAACAAAAACTCGTCTACACAGGGTGGAAGAAAAATAACTTGTTATTTTGTAATTTGGTTAAAAAAAAATATCACTAATAATAATGGACATAAATAAGCATATAGAAAACTATAGAAAACGACATAAAAATACACGTGTGCACAGGATGAAAGAAAAAACACTACTGTTGTAACCAAAGATTAATAAATGAAATTCTATTACAATATTTTAATAAAATATAAAAAAAAATATTAAAAAGGACCTTAACTTTTAATTAAATAATTATATTAATAAAAATAAAATATTTTTAAATTTTACATTGTTTTTGTGATATGAGTATTTAAAATTTCGATCACTCGATTTTTTTTCATTTTTAATACCAGTAATAAAAAGTTATTCTCAAGATTAATTTTCTACACTTCTTTTTCTAATTGCAGGTACATAGTTCCAACTTTATATTTTTGGTTAAAAAAGTAAAATCACAAATTTGTAAGTGAAAATAATTGTTTAATCTTAATTAGTTATTCGTTTTCGAGAGAACTTGTTCTAATTGTCTGCAAAATATTAATCACAGATATCACTGAACTTAAATTGTGTGTCAGTAGGTAACCAAAAATCTATGTGTAGTTGGATGTATTGTAATTTTTGATAGTATCTCAGTTGAACTTCGGGTGCTACATGAGTCATCAAAATTATTTTTAGTAAAATCTGCTTCCTTAACAATATTATATAAAAAAAAATAATGTGGACAAGCCTTCGTGGTGGAACAAAAATAAAGTAAACGAAAACCATGATTGGAAAAAAGAGAAAGAACAATTTTAAATCTCTTTTCAACCGGTATATGCACCAACTCACTAATAAAACAAAATCTTAGAAAATTGCGAGAGTGCTCGTTCTATGGAGTTTGCATAATTTATAACAATCAATGCAAGCAAGTCCAGCTACAGATTACGATGATGCTGCTTATACTAGCGATAGTTTCAATTAATACGCATTTTCTGGCATTTGTTTTTTTTTCTTTCTGCTTTTCACTTTAAACTAGAATAGAAATTTGAAATTTTATTTGCTGTTTTACATTTTTTCCATTTTCTATCTTTAACAAACATTAAACTGAAACGTCGCTCATTTAAACATTTCCATTTACAATTACGTTCCAACTGACAATCACTTTCTATGAATCTTTAGCCAGCACAACAACAATGAATTCGCGTACATTTGAAACCCACATTTGTCTTAATTTTGTCCAATTTTCCTACACTTTGTTCATTTATTTATTAGGAGTGCAACAAGGAAATATTTTACTTATTTCGATCTTGTTTTAATAAGTGTTATTATTCTATATTAAAATAGCATACAACTAACAGTTTTGTAAATTGTTCTTACATTGAAATTTCGATATAACGAGCTTTAGTATAATAAATGTTTTATAATAAGTGTTTTACTTCTTTCTAAAGAAACAGCTTCTAGATTGAAAAGTTCTTCATAAAGAAATACGGCCGTATGCAAAAAAACTTAACAAAGCTTGGTAAGCAATTGTTAAGACAAATTTCCTAACGTTATATGCAAAAACAATTGTTAGCTTACCATTCGTTTAAAGTTGAATTGAGTACACTTTAAGTGTACGTTAAAATGACACTTGACTTGCCGATTATTATTTTTCTTGAAAAACACAATATTGGGAAAATTTAAAAACAAAAGATATTATTATTTTTATTACATAAATTAATTGAAACATTACATTTTATATAAACTGAAAATATTAATTTTGAAAGAAAAATATAAATAACAATTATGTTAGTGATGTACTTTTCATCAAACGAATACAATGAAAATCGTTATTCGAATAATAACAATTTTTCTAGATAAGTACCCCTATTACTATTTCTCAATTTCATTAATGTACTACATATTATATATTCATTATTTATTAAGAAGGTAAATCCAAGAACTGTTTGTCAAAAATATGTTATTTTATGTAATAATAATAATTTTTTATTTATTAAATCTGTTTTTCGGTTTTCGAATATTAGTTTTTATTCATCACTAATCAAAAAATTACAACTGAACATAACGTTGCCATAATAAAACAATTAAATTCCTTACTACATTTAAAAGTTAACGTACTGTTTTTGCATAACAATTTTTAATAAATGTATGGTAGTGCTAATGTGTTTGGTAACTAACGTATGCGTTAAAACTCCAGTAAGATTTTTTTGGATATGGCCCATACTCTTTAGTTATAATAAAACAATTCTGAGCAATAAAGCGAAGTGTTCATTCATAGAACGAAATCAGATTAAAATAGAAATAAGCTATAAATTTGCAAACAACGAATTTCAAAATAGTTGTTTGCAAGTGTACGGTATAAAGAACTTCGTTATAACGCAGAACTTAATATAACGTATGTTTTATTGGGCCCCTTGAGAAAACTTCTGTATTGCAAAGTTTTTCATACAAACATACATTATAGGTATAACGAACAAACTGTGAACAAAAATCCGCTATATAGCGAAATATTCCTTCCAATGCCTCAATATAACGAAATTATAATAAATCCTTAATGTTAAAGTCTCGTTATAAAAACATCAAGTCCAAATTTATTTACAAGCGCATTTGTAAAGCCTCTATACAACGAAGTAACAATAAAATATGTGTAAATTTTAAATTTAATTAGTACAAACATAAACCACATGTGAAATTTTTTCGTTAACAGAGCTCTGTCCACTGTTTAACAGTGAATGTTAATTTGCAATATATTTTTCTTGGAGAGAAATCTCCATAACTGGGCCACAAACAAATAAAGAATAAATTGGAATATACTCTCCAGAATACATATTTTGTAACTTTGCATTAAAAGTACATAACTCATTATCCATTCTAATAAAAAAAAAGGCTATTTAAAACATCTGATTTTCTTGGAAAGAAAAGTGGTCATAACAAAAATTTACGAAATACTACACACATCCCATTATATAGAAAAGATGACCCAAAGGGTCCTCTAAGCCGTGGTATAAGTGGTATTTCTGAAATAATTTTGAGAAAAAAGTTTTGAACAAATTTATTTTTTGTGAAAAAAATTTTTCAGTTAAAGCTGACTTTTTGGGCAAAATACGAAATACTACACATATCCCACTATATAGAAAAGATGGCCCAAAGGGTCATCTAAGCCGTGGTATAAGTGGTATTTCTGAAATAGTTTTGAAAAAAAAAATATTTGAACAAATTCATTTCTTGTGAAAACTTTTTTTCGGTTAAAGCTGACTTTTTGGGCAAAATACGAAATACTACACATATCCCACTATAAAGAAAAGATGGCCCAAAGGGTCCTCTAAGCCGTGGTATAAGTGGTATTTCTGAAATAATTTTGAGAAAGAAGTTTTGAATTGAACCAAAAAAAAGTAGCACATTTTTCGACTTTTTTTATAAGTTGCTCAGAAAAAGTTGTTTAGTTAAGACACCACTATGGACACGATTTTTTTTTATATGTCAAGATGTCTAGCTTCCACTTCTATTCAATTCTGCAATTAGCAAATTGCACATTGCAGGCTTTTGAATATGGAATTTTTAGTGACTTTAAATAAGTGAACCAGAGTGTATATGTGTAGACTTTATATTTTTGAAGAGGGTATAAAAATGTACCAATTTGATTGGCGAATTAATTTTAGGCGCCAAGAAGTTTTAAACAATTGTATTTTTAAACGCGACATTTTCATTTGGTCTATATATGGACGGATTTTGGAAATTTTAACTTTTTTTAATTTTAATAACTTCTACAGGGTGTTTTTTTAAGCTAGATAGAACTTTAAATTGTAAAAAGTAACACAAAAAATTAAATTTTGATGAAACATTTTTTTTATTTGTTTCAGTATACTCTGACAAATCATCATGAATAGACTCACGCTTGAACAACGCTACGAAATTATCCAAATTTACTTTGAAAATCAGACCCGTTGTTTTATCGCAAAATTGTGTTCAGCGATGAGGCGCATTTTTGGCTTAACGGGTTTGTTAATAAGCAAAATTGCCGCATATGGAGTGAGACCAATCCACAAGAGACCCTACAGACTCCATTACATCCAGAAAAATGCACTGTTTGGTGCGGTTTTCATGCTGGTGGCATCATCGGACCTTATTTCTTCAAAAATGAGGCCGGAGCTCGCGTTACGGTCAATGGAGATCGTTACCGCACCATGATCAATGATTTTTTGTTTGAAAATATGGATGACATTGATCCGGAGGAGATGTGGTTTCAACAGGATGGCGCTACGTGCCATACGGCGAACGCAACCATCGACTTACTGAAATCAAAATTTGGCGATAAGTTGATTTCGAGAAATGGACCTGTCAATTAGCCTCCAAGGTCGTGCGATTTGACACCTCTCGATTATTTCCTGTGGGGCTACGTGAAGTCACTGGTTTATGCTGATAAACCAGCAACAATTGACGCCTTGGAGGCCAGCATTGTTCGTGTTGTTCGTGACATACGGCCAGCAGTGCTCGAAAAAGTGGCCCAAAATTGGACGTCCAGAATGCGCTTCGTCAAGAACAGCCGCGGTGCCCATATGCCCGAAATCATTTTCAAATGTTAATGTAACGTATTGATCTTTCGAATAAAAAAAAATTTTGATTACAATTTAATTTTTTGTGTTATTTTTTACAATTTCAAGTTCTATCGGGCTTAAAAAAACACCCTTATTACCAGAACTAAAAAAATTGTTTAAGTTTGCTTACGCGAAATTTTCATTAAAAAATCGGTTTAACCGCTATCCCGGATATTTATGGACCGATATCGAGGAAAATTGTTTTTGCCTTGTAATTGTCATACCCAATCATATTTTAAGTTTGAAGCAAAAAAATATATTTTTTTCAAAACTTTTCATACAAAATTGTCTAAAAAATGGGGGCTTTCGAAATTTTGGATATATCTCGGTATTATTTGTTAGGTTGTGAGTTTAAATACACTTTCAGTCAAGAAAGTTTTTTATTAATATAAAATATAATTTTATTTATACAACAATAATTGGCATCTGGTTTGATCAAAAGGTAGCAGACATTTCCATTTCCTGTAAACTTATGAACAATGATGCTACGTTATTATATGTTACGTTATTTTGCATTTTAGGTAACGATATATATATTTTCCGATGCTTGTAAATCTTGCCAATTACTGATGAGCATTTTGTAATATACTCATACGAGCTTAGTTCAAATAAATTTTAGCTCTCAAGAATAAATAAAAACTAAATTTCCAACAGACATTAATTTTATGTCGCGTATACATTATTCAAGTACTGACGATTTTTTATGGGCATTTGGTCATATTGCTTATGTTGCACTATTTTTCTTAATTTTATTTTAATACATTATTACTTAACAATTAAAAATATTATTCATGTTCCTAAAGGCGTGAGAATTTCGATTTTGGTTTGCAAATTATGACTAATCTACTTGGTTTCTTTTTTTGTGTGTTAAATTTTTAATGAATGTTTAATGCACATTTTTTGTTATGCCTGGTCGTGTGTCTGTTTTCTATTTGGATATTCAATTTATAAAAAACTCCCGTGGGTGTTAGTTATTCTGAATAACAATACTGTTTATAACAACACCTTTTGAAGCAAATTAACAAATCAAAATTAGTCTACTGATTATGTCTTGATATGGTTAATTGAAAGCGCCTTTAATTAACTGGTATCTCGGAAAACTTCGCTACTTTTTAACAATAAATTATTTTTATCATTATTGTTCGAGTTTTTTTTTATTTCGGATTATATTATATATGCCAAATTTAGTACCAAGTAACAATTTTGGTAACAGTTTTTTGAATTAAGTGATCAAATTTTTGTATTTAGAAAAAAACCAAGTTTTGAAGAAATATGTTTGGTGCCATATTATAGAAAAAACAAAATTTGAAGAAATATGACACCAAACAATATAACTAAGACGAATGAATTCTTGACTTAAAAATTAACTTTGAAAAAAATATCTTAAAACGTTTTTCTTTTGACTTTCTTGACACCAGATGATTAATTGTTACAAAAAGTTGGTTATTTCAACAAAAAAAAAAAAAAAAAAGATCAAAATAAAAATTTTGAACAAAAATTAAATTCAATAAAATTTAATTGCAAAATTTGTAATATATATAATATATAGCAGTATAGTATGTAGCAGTATTATATCAGGTGATTCAACGTGATTTACAATGTGAAATAAAACACTTACCCTTCAGCTAAAAATTAAATTTTTAGCAGAAGGGTAGATATTCAAATTAACCCAAGACACCCAGAGCTATATCGCTCGCCACCGATAATGACGAAATGAGAAAACTACCTTCTAATTACATAATCAGAAGATTTTTGTTCGTATAGATCGTATTAAATCTCAGCAGTGTTTTTCTAGCTGATTTGTGTTGGCTTGGCACGCTGTTTAACTCTTTTATATGTGTGTACAAGTATGCAAATGCAAGTATAAATCTTGGAAAGCTGAACGAATTTGAAAATATTTGTATACGTATTTGCATATTTTCTAGTTGTTGTATATAATTAAACGCTAGATATCAAGAATGTATTAAAACATCTTACCCACGTAAGTATATGTAAGTTGTAGTCAATGAGCCCAAGAATGAAACATTGCATTGTAAAGCATTTATTCATCAAATACCTAGTTTTAGAAATCAATGTGTATGTAAAAACACATGAGCATGTGTTAGTACGAATGTGCAGCCAGGAATGACAGTAATACAGTGGAAACTGTCTTAATGGACAGCTCCCTAAAGCTCTAGAAACGATGTTATAAACTGAGCGGACAAAAGAATATAATATTTTTCATAATATTCTAATAAGCGTACATATAAAAAAGCAACACGACGTGTAGGGATAAAAAACTATCAAGCATTGTGGAACAAATCATTTTTAATGTTTCTCCTATATTTATTGCGTAAGCTGTACATAAATATGTTTTGACTTACGTATACAATAATACAACTTTAAACTAAAAGGGATTTTGAGATTATTAAAACATTAAATGCAAACTTTAAACAGCTGTTGAGCCAATGCTACTCACTTATTATCTCTTACATTATTTATATTATATTTAAAGATTTGAAATGTAAGACAGCATGGTGTTTATTTACATATACCATTGGTGGCCTTATATATACTCGGTGCGTTTCGCACCGTTTTTGGTGCTTTTTAAAATTATTTGTGAGAAAAATTCTTTAGCTGGTGCGGGGTGCGCTTTTTTACATTTTCAGTGCGTTTTTTTAAATTTTGGTGCTACAAAATAAAATTCAACTTATTGTTTTAATGTAAAAAAAAGTCCAAAATTTTTATGTTTCATTTTGCGTGGAAAACGTACCATGTTATATGTACCATGTTGTACGTACCATGTTATACGTACCATGTTATATTATAGACACTGTCGGAAGAAGAAGAAAAATTTCGTCTTACAAAATTTTCTGCTTTTACAGAGTGTTTCGCTATTAAACTATCAAGCCAAGTTTGTCAAATATTGTAATAAATGCAGTCTCTGAAATGTGAAGTCGTACTTATGACGGCCAAAATGAGAAATTACCAAATTATTAAATAAATTATGAAGTTTCTGCATAACGTTTGCATTAAATATTGATTATGGTAAACTTTATCCTTTATATCTTATGATTCTGGCAAGTTTGCATATATTTCAATAATGTCTTTTATACTCCGCGTATGAAAACATAAATTAAATGTACACTATGCTTGAGAGAATTGCTATTGAATTTGAATGCTTGTAGTCTGATTCTGTAACTTTTAATGATCCGATAATCATAAATTTTTTCGACAGAAATGGTTGTACGCTCCTACAATATAATTTTGACGACGGTAAGCAGCTGTATTTTTGTGTCCCTCATAATAAGCAGTAGAAGTAACAGCTGATTTCGGTCGACAGCAAATATAATTAAATGATATTGCTTAATAATAAATTTGATAAAATATCGTTACAATTATTGTAATGGTAAAATTATCTTAATAAAACTAACAGAGTCGTACTAGCCAAGTTTGACAAACACGAATTTGAGCTATTGAGCGACTTTGATGACATGCCCTAATTCTACGCTATCAGACCCAGTTTGATTGTATAATAGCCGCTTAGAAGGCTGTTTCATTATCATGTTTTTAATATAAAAATATTGTACTTCTTAAAATACAAAATAGGTTTCTAAAAATGAAAGGAAAAAATTCAAAATTCGGTGCGTTTCTATGGAAATAACGCGCTTTTTTCCCATTTTGGTGCGTTTTGAAATTCAAATTTGACAACGCTGATTATAAATCAAACTACTTCAAAGTAGAATCAGGAACACGCCTAGAAAATAAATTTGTTTAGCTTTTAATTCAGTTGACTAAAAGTTGCAATTAAAATTTTCAAAATTTTTAAATTCGGGAAAATAGTGGTATGAATGGGGAAATACGAAAATTGAATAGTATGAATGCACTGGTCGTGTGAAACATCTCTAATGACATCCAATTTAGGGTACATCAGTTGGATAGTGTCAAAGTCTAAAGCGGGCATATGTGTGTAGGGGGATGAACAGGAAGAAAATTTATTTTATCTTTTACATACTTACATACGTGTTAACAATATTTTAAAAATCAATATTTCAATGCATTTAAGCTAAAAAACTTTACATTCAATAAATATTACAATTTGATGTAATCGTATATACGAACTTAAACATTGCAATTTATAAAATTTTTTCCTTAAAGGAAATTAAAAGAATCATTAATTTTCCTGACAATGCTAACTAATATGTTAGCGAAATATTGAAATAATATTATAAATTTTATTAAAAAAAAAAAATCAAGATCTGTAGCTACAACAACAAAATTTTTTTAGTGAAGAAAGATTAAAAATAATAATAAGATTAAATAAATGAAAATTAATTTCTTTGTAAAATTTTTATTAATTGTAAATTTCTCTACGTAAGAAGTTGTACTGTTGAATTATAACAAGTCTCCTTTAGCAATGAACTAATTGTTTGCATAGTTTTGTGGCAGTTTACTTTTCATTAGAAACATATTTTGCTTCTGTTGTTATTTAAATGGTAAACTTTTTGGAACAAATTCGCGTGCCCAACTTGAATAGCAATTTTTCTTTCTGCTCGTCGTTATCTAGCTTAAAAAATAATGGTTTTTGGCAAAAATAAAAATCGGTGGTCAGTCGCGATAAATTTCTATAAGAAATGGCCACAAAAAATAAAATATTAAAACACACTATAAAACATGTTGCCTGTCAATGTTAATTTATTATGTATTTCTGTATAATATTGTTACTATTAGAGATTATAAAGAATTTTATAGCCTTTTAATTTTCGTTTTTTTGAAAAAAAAAAGAAACAAAAAGTAAATAAAAATTACACATATCTATACTTCTATACTAATATTCTAAAAAAAAAGTTTGTATTTTAAAAAATTATTCAACATAATGCAGAATGAAACATCCTGACGAACTTATCCCATACAAAAATTTGCGAGTAAAGTGCTTAGGGTAGGGTCAAGAGGTGAAGCGCCATACTCTGAAAATATTTCTTATTGTTTTCGAAGAAATCTATTAGCAGTGCTGGGCCGAATCTAAAATACCCATCACAATAATCACGTGAATATATAGAGTATATTATAATTTGAGCTAAATATGCTCGGATATATATGGACCGATATCGGGGAAATAAAATTTTTGCCTTTTTTTGTAATCACCATGCCAAGAAGGTAATCTTTCATGGAAATATCGGTTTAGGCTATATCTCAAGTATGTATGGAACGATATCGGAATATTTCATTTTCTGTATTTTAGCAACCAGAACTGTTTTTCTATTATTTTTTTTGCTTAAAAATTTTGGATATATCTCATGGAACGGATTTTACTGAATTTCAATAGAAAACCCACGAATTGATGGGGTAATGAAATGGTGAAAGAAAAAAGTATCTAAGTCCAATGGTTTTCTCAGAAACGGTATTTCAAGGTCCGACAGACGGACATCGCTTAATAGAATTTTCTAATAATGCTGATTTAGAATATGTGTACTTTATAGGGTCGGAAATGAAAATTGTAGAAATTACAAACATAAATTACAAATTTATACCCTTTACATTTTTGTGAAGGATATAGTTTCAGAAAACAAAAAAAAAAAAACAAAAATCCAATCGCTCGTCTGTCCGCATGGCCGACCGCTGACCAAAATGTGGATATAACTGCGTCTAAAAACGCACACAGGATTTATATATTTACAGAGAGCTTAGAGATATAATTTATTCTTCTCCTGAGCTGTCCAACATGCATTTATGATGGCGGTGATTAGTAACCCAATCACATTTTTAATTTTCTTTTAGCTGCTTAAAATTTTGTTATTCTCTTAACGCTGCCTGCTAGTTATATCAGGAACCGATAGGTGTGAGTGGTTCACAATAGAAAACAACTATTTTTAATGCTTTTCGATTCATAATTCAGTGATTTTCAATAACTTTTAATATTTCAGAGAAAAAAAATTGTAGCTTCTTTTACTTCTTGCAAAAAATACAAAATAAATAAAAAAAAAAAACTTAGACGCACTTAAAAACTCAATACCAATCAAAAATATTAAATTCGATAAGAACTGTTCTCCATAAACAAGGTATTAAATATAGTGAACAAGTTTCTAAAAAAAGTAAAAGTTACAAAATTTTTACATGTGGCTCTTTTATTGCAACATAGTCATATCTCAAAAATTGAGCTTTTCGAGTTAACAATGCAGAATTGTTAACAGTACTACCTTTTATATTGTGGCAAAGATTTATTCAAATATCTTTTAACCTGTTTCCTTTAGAAGATATTTTCTAACATTTTTTCTAAGACTAATCGACTAATCCGTTACTTCTTAGTAAGGCATGATATTGGTAGTATGATATTGATATTTATGTTCTTAGTAAGTTACGCAATACATGTTTATAAACGATTTTTCTGAAGAATCAAATTTTTAAATATATTTATATAAATATTAAATAACAGAAGTTAACAGCGCGCTCGCGACTGACCTGTGGTACGAGTATGTATATTTTTTTTTCTACCTTAAGAACAAAAAAGTTGGGTTTTTTATTGATGATTGTTAACCTGGGTTTTTAATACTACTTGCTTCGTGTTTGTAAATAAGCTTTTGTCCACACTTCCGCTACTAAGTTTCTGATAAAATTGTAGCTGAACAGAACAGATTTTTTTATATTACTAATATTATATAATGGGTTGTTATCATTTGTCTAGCTCAAGTTCAAGATTTTTTTTATTGTAGTGACCAACGACTATCATTGAAATGCGATTTGTATAATAAGCTCAAAATGCTTAAACAGATTCAGTGAAAAAATGGGGGAATATGATGGCAAAAAGAAAGAAACCTTAAAAAAAAAATTCAATGAAATTTTGTATAACGTGGCTCATCAAAGAAACTATAAAATACATTTAGCGTAACTCCGCAATTCTCACTAGGTTTTTCAGTCTGATAATATTTACAAAATCTTCCTTTAAAAAGATTCATTAAAGGACTACGAAACAAACGAATGTTAAAATATGTACAAACATAACGAACCGTGTGTTCTTATTATTACCTTTTTTTATTATTACGTTTGTCGTTGTTGAGTTCTTATTGTTTCGTAGGCATGTGTGGGAGTGTGTATGTGCGTAGCAGCAATTATAATGGGTGATTTTATAAGAACTATCGGAAATTTACAAAAAAAAAAAACATAAAGTTCAGAAAAATGCATGAAATATTTATTTGGATCGATAGTTGGGTCGATATAATTTAATGTTTCAAGATTATTTCATGCAAATATTGGTCGCGGCTGCGCCTCAAATGGTCCATCCGCTTAGTCCAATTTTGGCATACTCTTTCCAACATTTCGGCCGGTATCTCACGAATAATGTTGGCAATGTTGGCTTCCAGTGCTTCAATCGAAGCGGGCTTGTCGCTATAGACATTAGCCTTAACATAGTCCCACAAAAAATAGTCTAGAGGCGTTAAATCGCACGATCTGGGCGGCCAATTGACTGGTCCCAAGCGTGAAATAAACTGTTCACCGAACCCGCCTCTCAATTGGTCCATTGTTTCGCTTGCTGTGTGGCATATGGCACCGTCTTGTTGAAACCACATGCCATGCAAGTCAAGCTCTTCCATTTTGGGCAAAAAAAAGTTTGTTATCATCGCACGGTAGCGCTCACCATTCACAGTAACGTTGTGATTCGCATCATCTTTGAAGAAATACGGCCCAATGATGCCGCCAGCCCATAATACGCACCAAACGGTTGTTTTTTGTGGATGCATTGGTAGCTCTTGCAATGCTTCTGGCTGCTCTTCACTCCAAATACGGCAGTTTTGCTTGTTCACGTATCCATTCAACCAGAAATGAGCCTCGTCGCTGAACACAATTCTTCGATAAAAAAAGTGGATCTTCATCTAACTTTTCAAGAGCCCATTCACCAAAAATTTGGCATTGTGGTAGGTCGTTTGGCTTCAATTCTTGCACCAGCTGTATCTTATAAGGCTTCACACCCAAATCCTTCCGCGAAATTTTCCACGTAGTGGAGTAACAGAGGCCCAATTGCTGCGAACGGCGCCGAATCGATAATTCACGGTCATCACCAACACTGGCCGATACGGCTGCGATATTTTCTTCAGTTCGCACTCTACGTAAGCGTGTTGGTGGTTTAATGTCCAACAATGTAAATTTGGTGCGAAATTTTTTTACAATAGCCCGAATAGAAGCCTCAGTAGGTCGATTAAACTGACCATAAAATGGAAGAAGCGCGCGGTGAACTTTCTTAACAGAGCACGCATTTTGGTAATAAAATTCAATAATTTGCAAGCGTTGTTCGTTTGTAAGACGATTCATGAATAAATTATAGACCAAACTGAAGATGTTTGACAGTGACACAAGATACAAAACGTGCGTGAGCTGTCAAAACTGGTGTTGTCAAAAAGATAATAGCAAAAAAATCACTCGTTATATATGTAGGTCTAGAATTATCAATAACTAGAAAGTTCATGATGATTCTAGAATGTAATGAAGAAGTTACATAGCAGGCAGATGTTCGACAGAGATACAGTTTAATTTTAAACGTTGTGGAGGGAGGACAGTCGTAAATCAGAAAAGTAAGCAAGTCTAGTGTCAATATACAGTTATATTAAGTGTAAATAAATTTGTGAAATATTTTAGTACTGTATAACGAACAAGTGTAAGTGTAAAGACAAAAACGTAAGTATATTTGTGTGTATTTTGTTAGCGTAAGATAAAAATATGCTCTTCCATTTTGCAAATGCAAGGATGTTTGCACAAGATTGTAAATTGATCTCTTTTAAATTTCGTTGTATTTTGAGTCTTGGTGATTGTGGTCGTTCAGCATTAATGAGTTTACATGTTGTTTTTTTTTTTTTCAACATTAACTGTTGTAAACTTTCTTCTCTTTATTTTGAACAATATGAAGATTTTTTTAAAATAAAAATTGTTAAAAATTAAATTTAAGGCACCCATTAATCTTTATATAGTTTTACCGTTTCCTTAACCAAATCTCTATGCATCAAAAAACATTTTTTTTGCTATTCAGCTTGTTTCTTATATTTTTATTTAAAGTTCATTAATCGAGTTAGTTTTTTGCTTGAGGAAATGTTAACTTCATGCTCAAGACCACTCAGCGAAAATTCAAATATGTATAAAAAAAAATTTAACCCAGTTAGTCAGTTTGGCAGTTTAGTTTGTCAGCAGTTTTAAACATCATGTTACACTTTTCTTGAGGTACTTTTATATGGTATGCTGGCGTTATACCTAAAATAAAATTAGCTTAAATGTAGAAAAAAGCCCTTATGGATTTCATGCCATTATTTTCTTTAATGTACTTAAAGTGCAGAACAGCAACAATAACAACTAACTACACAAATATAAGAGAACACTGGGTTTCTGGGGCGCGCTTACATTTTTATGTGGCCCAAAACTAAAAGCGATTGCAACTAAAAAAGTGCAAAAAATATACAACAATTTTTCGCTTAAACTGTTTCCAACATTTTCTGGAACAACAGCTGTTTCAATAAAAAATAACATGTTTGTGTTACACAAAATTAGTGGCATGCAAATTTTGTATACGTATTATCAACGAAAAACAATTCGAAATACTCGAATCTCTTGTCACTCGCTTTTCAGTTTACACATGCCATTGCAATTTCATTTTTAATATGTCCTCGAAGCGTATACTTCAAGCAATTTGTTTACTTCTCGAATTTTGCCTCCATTTTGAATTTGTCTTCTCTTTACAAAATAGAGTTACCGAGTTCACCATATTTGGGGAAACGATTAAAATTTATTTTTATTAAAACTATTTTAATAATCTAATGCTTTATAATTAACGAAACTGTTCTTTTTATGCGTATTTCAAGAAATAAATCCTAATAAAACATATGAGAAGCTAATATTTGTAATTACATTTTGCTATAATGCAGTTAATTTGCATTAAGTTCTTGGCAGGGTAACATTGTTTATCATTTTGACATTCAGTGGCATGCAAATGCCAAATTTTCACAAGCATGCAAAATTTGCTGCCACTGGAGCTGCCATTGCGAAAAATGTGGATGTATTAGTGAAAAATTGTGAATGTATTGAGTTTTTCGAACTGGCAGTGGCATGTGTAAACTCTAAGTTAGTTTCATCAACAACGTTTTTTAAGAACAGTAGTTTTGAAAATATATGTAGCGCACTTACACCGAGGCGAAATCTAGTAGACTTGAATGAAAATCTTCATTAAAATCTCAAGCGTTTACACTTCCGTTTTTTTCAGATCTTGAAGATCTCATTTTTATAAAATTTATTCTTGTGAATGGTTTGACAGTACAAACGGTATCACAATGCATTTATCTTGTATACTTCTTTTAAATTGCAGCATAGTATTTTCAGTACTGTTGCGAACAAAATCACAGTTGTGTAATAAAGTGCTTACAGAAATTTTCTAGAGGTCGTCAAAATCTAGTCGCGAAGTGGATTTCATTTTAATGGGAAACATAAACTAGACTCGAAATCCCGTATGTATTAGTATTACGTTTTTTGAGGAAATTTAAAACAGATTTTAAAGAAATGAATTCAAAATAATACATAAATAATAATAATAAATAATGTTTGAACCAATATATTCAATATAATTCAATATATCCAAATTTAACTGAATTTAAATTTATTATTATTCAACGACTAATCATTTCAAATCTGCTTGTATTTGCACGTAGTTTTTAAGTTACCAGAAATAAAAACAGTTTTTTTATAAGAAAGATTTCATTTCGAAAAAAAAAAAATAAATTTAAATAAATTTCGAGATGGTACGAGTATTTGCTATTAGGAGCTTTGCAGGCACTTATCCTGTCAGCATATACATATATATTCTTAAGGACTTTATTGGTAGCTTTAGGTTCTGTTCTATCTACTTCACAGCTGTCTCTGCTGATAGTATTGGTGTTAACAACATAAAAAAACTTGGTTAAAGTTATCAAATCAAACCTGCTATGCAAACCCCTCTGGGAAGCAGGTTTAGTTTTGGCTACTTTCTGTGGCAGAGAGCGGTAGGAGTCCCTCGTTTGCTGTAGCAATTAAAAAAAAAACTCTAGGAAGCCGCATGACTTATACTGTGTTAGATTTCCGTTAACCCTAATCGTGGGTTAATTGGCAGAACGGAGATCAGCAAAGCCCCCGGGAGGTTCTGCTTGCAGATCATCTCATGGTTGATGTGCCTACCTTATCTGAAACGTTCTGGCTGTGGTTTAAACCTAAAATCGCTGGAAGGGGAACAGTTTTCCTAATAACTATGGTTTGCCGGTTTTGGAGCTAATAGCCTCTTGAGGTGCTGTTGTCTTACAACGGATAATTTTAATGTAAGGAACCAGAGATGATGGTTGAGTTGGTTAAGGGTGAGTTGGTTAAGGGCTTATGCTCTTAATGGGCTTCCGCCTACCAAGTTATTGAGCCTTGTCTTCCCTTGACTTCTGGGAAAATTGTATACAGGAGGGAATAGAAGGATTAGAAGGCCCAAACTCTTTAGCAAGGGGTTTGTCCATATAGCTATAAACTTGTGGAAAAAATTTGCGTCGTGTGTGAGCCTTGGATGTCAAATGGGGCGCTGGTGAATCGTGAATAATTCACCCCGTGGAAATAGTCTATAGTCTATAGTCAATAAGGCCGACAAGGCAAGTGCTGATGTAAACCAATTTCACACTTTTCTAGGCAAAATTGGCTAACTCGATTAATGCCACTACCAAATCTGTTACTGAAAATATTATTTGTTTAATGGGCTGGCTATGTAAAAATTGTGCCGGTTGTCATCACACGACTTCACCCCTTGTTTACAAATCACGAATTATTATAAAACTAAATTATTATCGAAACCATCTTGTAAGTTTCCCTTCCAGAAACAGTGTAAATTTAAATTTACTGATTTCTCGTTCTTCAATTGCTGTGAACTCTTGTTAAAGTAAAATGTTATTTTCATTTTTCGTTTTTTTTTCACCAAAACTTAATTTATTTTCTTACCTATTTCTATATCTTTTATTTCTATTTGTAGTTTTTCCATTTGAATTTAGTTTTGTTTATTTTGCCTGCTTTTCACACACAAGTTTGATAAGTAACTAGTTAGTAATGTATGTGTTCTGCTTACTTGATTTTTTCTATTTGATTAAAAATTATATTCAAAATTTCTGGGGAAAGCTGTTTCTTCAGCCAAACGGTCAGTCCGTTCATTTTTATTTTAATTAAATTTACTTTTCATATTAAAAAGCTGCAAAACAATTTTGGTTTAATTAAAGAAAAAAAATATGTTTTTCAGATTAAATGTGTTAAAAAGATTAAACACGGTTGCTAAATGATTAATATTTACAAAATAAAAATTAGATATAATAGGTATCTAACAAAATTGAAATATATGTAATTATGTTTAAAAGTGTTTATAGAGAAATAAAAATTGAAAGCATTTACACTTAGCCAAAATCTGGTAAATCTGAAATAAAATCATAATTAAATTCTAATTCAAGCTTAAATTTTTATAAAATTAATTTTTCCAAGGTTTTTGACAGCACAAATCAAAATGAGTTCACCTTGCTAAAGTATATTTTGTTAGTATTGCAGTGTAGTATTTTCAAGTATGTGATAAACAAAACCACAGTTGTTTAACAGAGTACTTAGCAAAATTGATTAGATTTTGGCCATGCTATATGGCCTAAAGTCATCACGGGTTATTAAAACTAAATAGCACGTTCGTCTAGATATTTTTTTTTTCATGTTTTAAAAATATAAAAAATGGGAACGTTTTTACACTAAATATGGAAAATAAGGTCACTTAAAATGGCCGCCGTACTCAGCATGATGAACTCGTTTTACATCTTTCAAACTTTTTCGGTTTTCTGTAAGCTCAAGAATTATCCCGAAAAAAAAGTTGTCGAACGTGTAGGCCAATTCATTTCCGAATTTCTGGAAATGAATCGCTTGAAATAATTGGTCGCTGATTTAAAAATAACATTTTATTATTTTCGTTCTTTTTCAGTTGTGATTCTCTCCATTATATATTCACCGGGTGTTATTTATATAAATTAAAATATAAACAGCAAAGATTTATTAAATTCGTAACCTCTATGGCAATCTATGGCCCACCTTATACTAGATTCAGCTTTCGTGCAAAAAATTTTTTTTGTATACAAAGTTACCAAATTTCTTTACAAAATTTATTTATATCTCTTAAATTTGAATTTTTATTTTTTTTTTTATTTTTAATATTGCATATTTTTATTTTATTTTTTATTTATGTGCTTTGATTTACTATATTCAAATTTTGCTTGTATGCATTTTGTATGTATGTATGTATGTATATTTTTTAGAATTTGTGTTTGAAACACTGTTGTTCTACTTAATTTAAGTATTTTTCAAACATTTATTTTTTTTTAATTCTTGTGCAGACGCGTGCTTTCGCCAAGTTTTGTATATTTCCTTCAATTTTTTTTTTGATTTTGTGCCAAAATATTTTCAATTTGTCACACACATTATAATTTTGTTGTTTATGAAATGTAACATAGTTTTTTTCGTGCAATAATTACAACACTAATGAACAACAGTTGTGAATTGATGAACTATCATATAAAATATGTTATGCCCCTTAAAAATTTGATTAACTCTGAGATGTCGCAACCTATTAACAAACTATTTTTACTACATAGGTATATGGCAAATATATTTCATCATCTAATATACATAGATTTTGAATATATGTATATCTATTTGTTTGTCGATCCGCCAAGTCGCTTAACTAATCACATGCCAACTTATTGTTTAACTTTTAGGGAGCGTTAGGTGCCAATTCACGGATAACGAAGCTTGGTTCGCACAATTACATTTGAAACAATAACAAAATTTTGAACGTTGTTTCTTCTAATTTTTCAAGCATTTACGTTACCTCCCATACCTGGGGAGCTTTCTATGAAGCAAAATTATATTTATCTAAAAGGAACGCAGCATCGAAATTTGTTTTGTTGAGACCAGTATTCAAGGAACGAACCCTATTTTGCAGTGCATTGTACCAGAAATAGGACTTCCTAAAATCTTATTTGCTGCAACCAATGAGCAACTCCTACTACTCTCTCTGCTAGAGAGCAATTTAACCCATTAGGTATAAACCAAGGCAAAACCTGCTCTCCGGGCGGCACTGTTCTTTTCAGAGTAAAATTCCTTGCAGTAGCGATAAAACAGTGTAAGTCACCCCATACTGTGACGTCAATAGAGTTGGACAGCTAACCGTCGCCGATGATTTTTTCGTTTTCTCCTGAACACAGTTTAGTAACTCCAATAATAGACTGAAGCACCGGCCTAAATATGAGAGTTATATTTCATGCCCTTCTGGGATGTGTATTGCTACTAACAAAAACGATATTTTTTGTGAAACTACTCGTATACATAACTGTTGAAATGGGCTGAAACCAAAGAACAACTTGTTACTCAGAAGCTGGTTATATTATACGTTACATTTTTAAATGCTCCATTAAATGCGTATTTAGATCTGTCAAAAATTTGTGTACGCAAAATTTAACAAGCGGCCGGCAAGTCTTTATGTTCGATATCTTTTCAGAGAAAAATATCTGTTCTGATTAACCACAGTTGTATTTTAAATTTAAATTACCAGCACTTTGGATATCTACTAAATACCAACAAATTACAATTCAAGAATACTGCAACTTATTTTTGTAAATATAGTGGAACTTTAAGCTCTGAAATTGATCAATTATTACAGGTTAATTTCGTATGAATTCAAAGTGCATCGGAATAGGTAGCAAGATGTGTACATGTTTTTTCACCGTTGTCCGTGTTTTTTCTATATATGTACATATGTAAATATGTTCATTATTAATTTTTTTTCAACGCATTTCATTAGCTTGTAGTATGGAAGGTTTTGCTAATCTGAGCAGTGTTGAAGGTATATACACTGGGAACTGGTGAGTTTTAACTAATTTAACTCCAACATTTTAAATGCTGTAATAGAGTTTCTTTTAATCTTTCATGTTGTTATTGTTAAAGTTTAACTTCCACAAACACTACTCCCTCTTTCCTCCCCACCAATCTATTTTCCTAGTTCCAGTACAATGCACTGCATATGTTGGGGTCATCTCCTGAGTACTGGTCCAAGATAAAAAAGGTAAAAGTAAAGCCTCTTTTTTTTGGACAAGACTTCTAAGTTAAGCCTTGATACCGCATAAGCCCCTCGCTTCATCCAAATTTGAGAAGTTGATCAATTTTGTCGAACAAAAAAATATTATTTTATTTAATTATTCTTTTTATTTGTTTGCACAATACTATACGAGGTGCATATAAATTTTTGACATTCGCTACATTTGCTAGCAGATTTCTGACGATTGACTGACTTGAAAAAAGAAAAAAAAAACAACGCCTCATTAAATTTTTTTTTTTATCTTGGAGCAGTACCCAGGGGATACTCCCGACATATGCAGTGCATTGTACTGGAACTAGGAAAATAGATTAAGAGAAGGAGGAAAGGGGGAGTAATGTTTGTGAACTTAACACACGGAACGACCAAAACAAACAATATCACAGCATTTAGAATGTTGAAATTAAGTCAGTTTAAACTGAACAATGCCCGGTGCACTCGTATATACCTTCGACACTGCTCAGACTAACAAAAATTAGTTAACACCGCGCACACCGTAGGGTAATAAAATACATAGGAGGAACATAAAGAAGAAATTAATAATAACAAATAGGGAAAAAATAGACAGCAGTAAAAAATAAAATAATAAAAAAAAAACACGTGCACACATGATGCAAAAAAACTATTCCTATTCCGGTATAATTTCGTGTTTTACAAATTAATAAGTACAGGTATAGAACGGACGGCAATGAAAAACACGTGTGTACAGAACGAAAGATAAAACACTACGGGCTAGTTCAGAAATGCATCACTGCGCATCTGATGCGCAGTACGTTCTAAAAAGCAAAGGTTTGCAACACTGCAAACCTTGCGTTCTAAAATGCAAAATGCGTTCTAAAATGCAACTGTTAAGCAGATGATGCGCATAAATAAAATGACTGATGCAGTGGAAGAGTAAGTAATTAATATTTAGTTATTTTCTCTAGTTTGTTGTGTTTTTCATTTTATTTAGCATAGAAAGTGAGGTAAAATTTTAAAAGTTATTGATAAGAATAAATATTTAAATATTGACGGCCTCATTTATAAAATTTTTTTCATGTATATTAAGCTTTCATTGTACAAATTTTGTATAGAAATCAGTGCAATAACAGCTTAATGAACTTGAAAAAATTTTTATAAATAAGGCAGTTAGTTACTTTTGGCATTCGTCTATGTTTGAAACAAAATGTTTTAAGCAATACGTGTCTTTGTTTTATACTCCAAATGCCTTTTATTTTGCTAATTGTATAATTTCGAATCATTTTTATATTTATCCAAGTCAAAAAATAAATTTATTAATATTGTCCATTTTTAATATTCTCGCGTTGGCAATTTTAAATAAATCGTTCACAACCGTTTACTGCGCTGCATCTGATGCTCATCAGAATCAGCTGTTTTGCATCAGCATCGCAAACTAATCACAGTTGCGCATCAAATGACACAGCGATGCATTTCCGAATAAGCCCTACCATTTGCTTGCTTTTAAAGGTGCATTTGAGTATTATTATTTGAAGGCGGTGGGGCCCAAAACGGCACCTTTCACTGCGGCTATTGTTAATTTCTTATGCTTCGCCTTACTGATACACGGGTTAAGTACATCCTGAAACCAGACTAACTCCATCAATGGGAGTGATAACAAGTCCTGATCTCTCAACGTATGAGCATCTAATTAACTTTGAAATTTTATTAGGAATACCTTATTTACTTATTGGCATAATGTGCTCGTAAAAGGCACAAATCTTACGTATTGCATTACGTGTACTATTATAGTTTTGTCCCATTGTCGAAAAGAAAGTATGTGCATAATATTTTGGTTTATTTTTAACGTTTTTTTTTTTTTTTTATAAACGAACTTTTTTTTTCTAAAAAAGGGTTGTAGCCCGTACATTATGTTTTAACAACTCAACACCCAATAGAAAAATTATCAATAGTTTACAGTTTGTCATTTCCAGTGTACACTTGCAAGGCCAAGCAAAGTGAACATTGCATAGCACCTTTGTGGTTTGATGCTTGGTATAAATGTATTGTTTGAATAATCATTGTCTTCGATATGTAATTAATTGTTTATTCACTACCACAGATTCCTAGGATTAAATACATTTCATTCTCAATGGATTCAAAATGTGTAAATGGTTTGTCTCTCGACGTCTTACCCGCTACATACTTACATATATTAAAATTTTCGTAAGCTCGTTGATCTGAATAGCTACTTACATTTTGGATTATCTCATAAAAACTCCAAGGCTTTGATATACACATGAGATTGATATACACAATTATATATAAAAAAAACTTTTTTATTGTTGTTTATAGTCCCGTAATGACAACCAAATTCTCTTACTATGGCCGTATCATGTGCACATTATTAATATTATTATTGTATCATGGAATTTTGACACAAGTGCACCAAATGCTGTAGTTTTTTTTTACAAAGTTTATATAATGTATTTTAATTTTATTAAAAAAGTCGACTATGTATTAAAAACAAATGAGAAATAAAAATAGTTTTGGTAATTTTGACCCATCAATACAGTATGAGGGTTAAATCAGAAACAAAAACATGAATAATTGCAAGTTACTCATGAATACGAGTATGTACATAAATACGAGTACTTGCGTTTGCAAAACCAATGTACTGCAATTCCGCGTCTCTGCAACAATGTTGCAAAGTATTACAACACCCAACGTAGACATAACAAAAAGGTGTAAAAATTAATTTAAAATGAATTTCAAAGAACAACAGCGTGGCAATAATTTTTAATATCGTCTATAAAGATTTTATGACAAAAAATACTTAAGCAACAACTCCAGCACATTGTAATTATATACAATTTTATGTCATCATTAGAAAACATTAAGGGGCCTTTTACTTAAGAGAATGCCAACAAACATCCTCTAAAGCCAGTGTACTCGTATTAAAGGTTTTTTGGTTTTTTTAGAATTGCAACATGTAACGAACAGATTAAAGCAACAATTTTTTTTAAATAGAATTGCAACAGGCTTCCCTAATAGAGTGTGTTTCAAAACTAAAAAGGCAAAACTATTTTATGCGCAAAAAGGTGTTTTAAGCAAACGACGATGTTGCACGTAAATTTATTCGTGTGTAGTTGTCAGTGAATACTTTAATCATCTGAATCTTAACTTACAAATGCAAAATTTATTGAGCACATGTGGGCTGGTATTATTTTATGCTCAACGTTAAGGAGAGGTATTTTCATAGACTCACAACAATACGAAATTGTGTTACTAAATAGAGTCATTAAAATGAAATTTAATGCAGATTATTAAATTTTTAGGAATTTGCAAAGTAATTTTCTTGAAGAAAGGTCCTATAAATTACTTTTTAAGCCGCCAAGACCTTAAATTCTTAATCATAAAGGAAGTTAGTTCAGAAAAAGCGTTTCGGTTTATTTTTTTTAACTTTGTATGTCATAATATTAGTAAACGTAAAATAAACACTAATCTATGTTATTAAAATTTTGTGTACCTGGTTTTTGCTGATTGTCTGCTGTCAATCAGCAAAAATATATACTAAAAATTATACTGGCCTATTTTTTAAGAAATGTGGACCATAAACACAAAACAGTTCCCAAGGTAAATACTTCTCAATATCATAGTATCTACTGCCAGCATTACTAAGAAGTAGTTAAGTAATGACTTGTGTAATATATGTTGCTTATGTACGTATGTAATTAGTTATTCTTGTTAAATATAAGTACATATACAATATTTACAATGAAAATTTAATAAAAGAATTTGAGTAATACTTGGGTTTGCTAATAGAAACGGATTTAAAAATGTTTACAAAATGAAAAAGTAGTAAATCAATATCCAATAACTTTACTGTTCGTATTGGTTTGTGTAAAAGCGATGTTGACATTACTTATGCGCTGTCAAGCACATTCAAACGTAATAGCTATAAATTTTTAAATTATAAATCCAGTGTAAAAAACCAGTTCCGTACTTAATTCCATGACGTTAAAAATTAAATTTTATGGATAAATTTGTTAAGAAAAATATTGAATATAAGAGATACTTTTATCAAAAATATTTTGTTGAAAAGGCACAAGCACAGAAAAAGGACTTTTTCATGAGATATTGTTTGTAAGAGTAAATTTATAAAGGTGGCATTTGTACCACGATTTAAAGTCATGCCTTTTTTTGTATTATAAAAAGTTACCCATTAAATTTTATATATTTAGAAAAAAACATCCATAATTTTTATCGGTACCAACGTGAAAATCAATTAGCTTTTTTAAGGCGTAAGCAACTATATTTAATGACTTTTTTGTAATGACATTTTTAAATCGTTATTCGTAAGCGAGAATGGTAAGTACTTACCTCCAATGACAATGTCATGTTAAAATAATGCCTTAAAATGCCAAAGTAGAAGTAGTGAAAAGTAGGTTTAACAGGCTGCCAGCTATTATAAAGCCAGCCCACTTGGGTGTAGAGTATGTTTATTAACATTTTTACACGTTAGATAACGAAACTCGACGAAAAACAGCGTATTCTTTGATTTGTTATAGATTCTTTAAAGGAAATTGACTTCGGGCTGTTAAAGATTTTATATAAAGTGAATTTCGTAAGCCTTTAAAACAAGGTCCAATACTCTGTTCTAACAGGCTGTATGAAGAATATATTGAAGTCATAGATATCATTTGTGTTATATCGCTTATTAAAAGCTCTGCAAATTCACACCAGCAAAAAATCCTGAGGTTTTTTGAAGCAGTAAAATATCTTTGGAGTATCCTTCGTGCGGGAGAGATAAGGGAGAGATTTTACGTTCGCCTCTTAAACACAAGTTGCTTGCAGAAAACTTGATATCTTCGTAGTTAGATGACTTCATATTAAAAGTTGTAAAACGATGATACAATTCGATCAGGCAGCAAAATAAAACCGCATGAAAGCAGAGCATTTATGATGCTCTGAAAACAAGCGCATCTTAATATTACGAAAAAGAACTCCTTAGTAGAACATCGCGAACGAAAGTCATGTGTTCCTGAAATGCTTTTCAAAAAGCTTCAATTATCGCTTTAAAAACTGCATCGGACGAAGCAGTGTTTTTGATCGGATATAAACTTGTACTGTAAATTTGTGGTATAAACTTTTTTTCCTGCAAATGAATCTTTTCAGCTATATAATAGATTTTTCAACTGACGTTTTACGTCAGTCATGTTTGACAGTTCCGCAAGAGATTGGAATAATTATATCGATTTTTTTAACTACGATTTTAAGTTGATGAATGAAAAGCCGTCGCATCTACTCAAGACTAGTGTGTGAAAATTCAGTTACTGTTATTGGCGAACGCAACAAGGCTATGATAAGCGATATCTTACTGTCGGAATTGAATGTGGTTTGAATAAGACGGCGCAACCACACACACAACAGGAGCTATAATGGATATTATGAGGGAACTATTACTAGGGCTCGTAATCTACCGTTTTGGCATGATCGGCACGATCACCCGATTATAATTATATAATAAATAAATAAAAGCTTATTCAAAAACAAAATTTTGCGCCACCTCTTTTTCGCGCAAGCATCAGTTTCTGTAATAGCTTCTGCCGAGCGAGAGATCTATTACGAATAAAAAATACGTTCGTCGACAATTAAACACGTTCTTCATGTTAGAGTTCTACGTAATTTAATTGCCTTAATAGATTGTTGCACAATACATATAATTACATTTTAGCAGGGTGTAAATCAGAAAAGATTAAAAAACCATGATTTTGGCAGTTTTCTCACCACTAAATTCTGTATATAAAAATGTATCTTTCTATCACCACCGTAAATTTGAATTCGAGCTATTGAACTTGTTATCTCTAATATTCTCTTACATATGTTTAAACTAAATTTAAAAAGTGATTAAATTTTTATCTTGATTTTATTTTAATTATAAGAATGTAAAATTAAAAGTTCCTCAAAGGGTTCTATGAAAATGCCATAGAAATTTTATAAAATTATTAATAATGTCTTGTCTTATCTAAACTTAATATTTAACTTTTGTTACAGCAGATCTGAAATTAGTACAGATAGCTGTGTTTCTATTGGACATTTTTAATCCCTAAGAGTTTAAACGACATAAGTACCTTTCAAAGCAAACATTTTTGATTGACGTGCATTAAAAAGTAAAAATTAGGTGTCTGAACACTGTCATAATGGGGTCGTAAAAATAGGGTTGCCTTCAACGCTTGTAAGACCCAGTGTTGTCGCAAATGCTGCTTCATCTGTACTCATGGTTGGTATAAATATTGAGGAATCGGATGCTCTTGGAGTTCTTGAAATGAAGATTCAGTGTGACGTTCGCTGGACAGAACACATTTTTCATGTCTCTAAAGAAGCATTCAAGTGCCTGGGTTTTTTTGAAACGGTGTAAGATGTACTTCACTCCATCCGACCTCCTTACTATTTATGCTACCTACATTCGACCGAAAATGGAATACAACTCTCATGTTTGGGCCTGTGCCTCAAAGTCTATTTTGGGGTTACTCGACCGTGTGCAGGAGAGGGCGAAGAAGCTTATCGGTGACAGTAGGGTATCCAACTCTATTGACTCACTGGATCATCGACGCAGTGTGGGGTGCGTTACTCTGTTCTATCGTTACTACAATGGATTTTGCTCTGACGAGATTAAGAATCTTGTTCCCGAAACTCGCACTTTTTTTACGTAGCACGCGCTCATCGTCTAGAGGTCATCCATTTGTGGTCGATTGCCCGGGGAATCGCACTACGCATTACAGAGAGAATTCGTTTTTCAGCCGTACTCTTCGTCTGTGGAATAAGTTGCCTGCAGACGTGTTTCCTGTCTGTTATAACGTTGGAAAGTTCAAGTCAAATGTTCACAAACACTACTCCCTTTTTCCCCCTCCTCATAACCTATTTTCCTAGTTCTGGTACCATGCACTGCATATGTAGGAATCCAAGCTAAAAAAAAAAAAACAAAAAATAATATAATTCCTAATGACCTCAACTGTAATACTTTAAAACTGTAATACTTTAAAATTTGTCAAGAACTCCAATAATATGTGCAAGTGATATCCTATAAGGCGTCATTATATTGATAAAGAAATTATTTTTGTCCTAAAATTTGTATGGCAGTGTGAAACGCATACGATATTTGTTTTCTTCCATAGATTTTTGATGTCTTTTAGTAGCAAAAAGTGGAACATGCGGTACCCTGATAAAACTGATATTAGTCTGATTTTTATCGTTATGTATTTTGTTCAGTGCATCAGTGCACATAATACACGTACGTATACGTGCAAGTCTGCTCTCTCATGAACTTACTTCGTATGTACGAGTACATTCTATGAAAACCGGCTACAGGTTTCCGATTGCGACATAATTGTTACACGAAGCGGTCCCAATACAAGATCATATCTCGATTTTAGATCTTTTTTTTCTTTTCAAAATATACCTTTACCGTAATTCAAATTCTTCAATACTTAAATAAAATTAAATTTCCATACATGGTTAAATTTATGTGTTTTTTGCTGCATGTTTATTTTTTTAAGAAACATTCAAATCTCTTGGTTGAATGACCACTGGCGTTTAGATAAAGACAATGAAGCAAATAATTTGAGTTATTGTTAAATTAAATGGCCTTTAATGAAGCGTTAAAATTATTTAAAACATAAATTTAATTTTTTTCTTATTTATACTTAATATTTTTTTTTTATTTATGGAAAAGAACTCTTAAAATTGCTATTACAAAAAAGGTCAACAAAAACCTTTCTGTACATTTAAAAATTTTTTTTAAGCCAGAGCAGTAGAGTTTGAGAACATATTATTTACATGAAATATCTGAAATACATACTTTTTATTTATTTTTTTTATATTTATGCTTGATTAAATGCTTCAAGTTTATCCTTGAGTCATGAAGGTGGTCGGTCGTTGGCTTGTAGTCACGTCACAAAAAAAAAAAAAAAAAAATAGGTAATGAAAACTTTAAATTGCGAGTATAATACAATTAAGCATTTTTCTATCTATGCAGCAATTCTATTTGAAAAGTATAGATTGCTTCCTATTACCAACGCACTACTATATAAAGCGGACGATTTTTTTAATGGAGTGACAGGGTATGTATTAGTTCCATTCCGGCTTTGTAACATGTGTCCGAGCGTTGTCATGATGGAAGGATCTATGTGTTCCACTGGTAAAAGACGAATTTTTAAAGTATGCGACGACGTACATATATCAGTAAGCTGGAACTTCACCTAAATCCTCTTACACGTAACATACTTAATACACTTGGTTGAGAAAAAGAGTGTCAGAGTGTCAAATAGGTGATTTTACTGATGTCGTTCGTGCATAATAAAACTGTTCGTCTAGCATTGGCCGGACTTAAGTAAAATGCACATCTGTCAGATGCCGAAATCATCAAAATCACAAGTTTTTTGAGTTGGTACATGTTGGCCGTAACCTTTTACTAACAATCGATAACTTTCAGCAGCCATTTCTTCTTCCCCTCAAAACGTTACTTCGATTGATTTTGGTTTTTGTTTGGTTGAACACACGTTCATATATGTTTACCATTTCAACAATCTCACGTAACTTGGACTCGGCCATCATTCATAATGATTTCTTTTGTCTTTTTCGGCGTTTTCCCTTTGAAATAATAGTGTTTAACCACTGTACGAAATTCACTTTTTCCATTTTTCCAGAAACACAAAAGTTGCTTACTTCAAGCGACTACAACAAATAAATTAATCGATGAATTTGGATGAAATTTTAACAGCTGACGTGTGACAGATTGCAATTTCACACAAACAAATGTTTTGAGTTTGTGTTACCATCTAGTGCTTGGTAGCTTTAATATCAATCCACCCTCGTATTTTGTTGGTAGAAATTACGCAAAGTTATCAAAATTTTGTTTTACTTTTGTGTTAAAAAGTAAGGAAGTCTCTGTGTTTTTTGACAAATTTGCGTCTAGGAAACGAAAGACAGCTGTGCTTATACTACTACCCTAGTAAAGCTGCAAGCCAAGTGGTATAAGCACAGCCGTGTTATGTTCCCGTTCCGTAAATTTGTCAAAATTTAGTTTACAAGGTACATAATTTTGAAAAAAAAAAAACACATAGACTTTGTTGTTTTTTTAAACATAAGAGAGATAAAATTTTGAAAAAATTTTGTAATATCTGTCAACAAAATAAATGTGATGTTTTCTTGTGTTGGTGTTATTTTATTATAATTCTGCCACTACCTGGTAACTTAATTTTTATACACGCAAGTGCAAGTGCAAAAGATCCAATACATTACCATTTTTTTTAGTAGCCTCACTTGCAACTGATTTTGGTTGGCAGTGATTTTTCACTTTCATGCAAGCAGAAACAAACAGTGTTGCCCATAGATATTTCATTTTAACTTTAATGGGTATTTTTCACGGAAAAATTTTTAAAATATTAATATTTTTAGTTATATGCCGAAAACATAATATAAAAACACAAAATAAATAAACATCTATAACTTATTTTTTATTTGGAATACAAATTTATTATTTATATTGTGAAAAATTTATTTACATAATATAATTCCCCTCTAATATTGCTATGCTAAAACTTTGGCAGCACAGACATTAAAAGCGCGTGTAGTACAAAAGCGCACAACGTTTGTCTTCGACGACATTTTGAAAATGAACTTGCACTTGCGTGTGTAAACAATCGTGCAAATTGCAAGTGTTTTTATTGTTTTTTTCGATGTGTTGTATATGCAACTTGTAACAAGTTACTTGCACGTGTAAAACTGCCTTGCTGGGGAACACAAAAAATATTAAGTGCCAATTTCAAGATAGCGAAGCTGTTCGTTCGTTCGCACAATTATATTTAAAACAATAAAAAAATGTTGAATGTTGTTGTTGTTTTAAATGTAATTGTGCGAACGAACGAACAGCTTGGCTATCGTGAAATTGGTACTAAATCTTATTAGCTAGCAAAGTAAATAAACTGAGTATTTTGAAAATATTTTTTCACGCTGCGTAAACAAACATGTTCAGCTATCCAACAATTAACAATTCACCTATTCCGTAGCAAAATGAAGTCAAGTACCTTGGTATTCATCTTGACCGTAGGTTAACTTGGAAGTCTCACATTGACGCGAAAGTCACTCAGTTGAAATTAAAAGCAACGCAATTAAATTGGCTTATGGGCAGAAATTCTACATTGAAATTAATTGAAATTTTTTGTTATACAACGCAATTCTAAAGCCTATATGGCACTACGGAATTCAGTTATGGGGCACCGCCTCAGCGTCAAATATTCAAAAAATTCAAAGGCGACACAACAAAAATCTTCGATCAATTACTGCAGCTCCATGGTATGTAAAAAACTCCCGAATTCATATGGATCTGTGTGTTCCACTGGTAAAAGATGAATTTTCAAAGTATGCGACAAAGTATATCAGCAAATTGGAACTTCACCCAAACCCTCTTGCATGAAACATACTCAATTTTAGCGGTCACACTCGGTTGAGAAGAAGGGATACCGTTGCCACCATCAGAGCGTTAAGTAGGTAATTTTTTAATAAAACTTTTTGTCTAGCATTGGCTGGACTTAGTTAATTTGTTGTATTTAGTATTAAGATTTGAATACTTATTGTTTGTTCACATTGTGAAGATTCAATAAATAAATAAAAGCTAAAAGAAAAAAGAAAATTTCATATAGACATTGGTTTTTAGAATGGTTTAGAAATCAATATGCTAAAGAAAGAGTGACATGTAATCAAGTGTCTTGAGTTATAACGTTGTTGCACCAAATTGCCGATGTATATGTACATATATTTCTTATTATATATATATCTCTTACATGTAATGACGCTATCCTTCGTCGGCATTTGTAGCAATAAATCGTTGAAGAACCAAACTAATCAATAAATTACAGTTTTATTTACTGATGCGCTTGCTTAAGAACAACACTGCTCTGGACATGAGAGTGATGTAGTTACACATGTAGTAAAACAATTTTGTATCTTAAGCAACAAGACAGAAATTATTTTATATGTATTAATTGTCTGCTTGTAAAGTAAAAAAGCATGTTTTGATGTTCTTGCGAAATATTTTTTTAAATAAAGTATTAAAATTAATTTAAATGAGCAAATATTTCTCAGTAGTGTAAGACGATTTTTGTTCCCTTAAATGCTACATCGTTGCCAGGAGCTATTTGCTTAATATATGTGTGCGAGTATACATGTGGAAATCGGGAATTCTCAAGGAATTGTGTTTGCCTAAGTAATAAGCAATAAAAATATGAAATTATGATATCAAAATTAAAAGTAAATGATTTTAAATGATTTCAAAGGGTAAAATTGTATTCCGTGGATGATGTTACAATATCTTGTAACATAAGAAATATACAAAGAGATATTTGTGGCTTCTCTGATAATGTAGACAGTCGTTATAAAATTAATTACACATGTTAATGTCCTAAAGATATAGGCGCGCATGAGATTAATTCTCATTCATTTTTTTTTAATTAAGAACTACCACAAAATATATTATTTGAAATAAAATTTGTTGATGATATGTTCTCATTCTCTTTGGCCATAAATAAAAACATTTATGATTAAACAACCAAACCTAACCCAACCCGAAAATGAATAGCAAGCAGTTCACTTAACACAATAAAAGACGTCAGTCAACACTTCAACGAAAGCAATATTTCCATACTCGTATATAATATTAAAATGGCAAAAATAACACCAAACACCAAACCAAAACACATTAAGCTTTACAAATTAACAAAATTTTTCCCTTAATTTTACTCACAATTTAAAAATATGGGTGTGGGTGTCAGAAGACTCATGAGAAGCTTGTTTAAACATTTAAAATATTGATCGTTATTTGGCCCTAGAACGAAAAAAAAAATCCATTAATTTAAACACAACAAAAGCTGAACTGCATTAAAAAGAAACTAAGCAAAATAAGGAAGGAACTAAAAAAAAAACAATAATATAAACGTCGTTACGGTCGTCCCATTGTCTAATGCCCTTGATATATTATGGTTACAATAATAGTTTAGCCCAGTTTACAAAACAAAAATCTCAACTACATATTGGCATTTTATACTTTTACTGAAAATAAGTAAAACTAAAAATAAAAGAAATAAATTTAAAATCGTAATTTCTATTTAAAGGAAATGCACGCACTATATATATAAAGTCTGCAAGGAAATGTTACGTTATTTGCTACAAACAGTAGCAAGGTAAAATAGAAATAATTGCTTTTAATTAAAAGAAAACCTAAAAAGTTTTGCATGATTAAATAACAACAGGGGCGATATGGCGTGTCAGTAACACAAAGCTAACTGGCAATCAAGCACGAACGCAGGCATTTTTTCAAGGACACTCTTCTTGAAAGAAAGAAATGTTTCTGCACACACCGGTTTCTCCCCTTTTCCCTTTTCCCTTGTCAAACATTTTAATTCCGTCACCCAAATAAGGAGTTAAATAAAGCTGTAAAAATATAAGAATAAATGTATATGTATGTACATGTTTACAAAATTAACATAGCACTGGCCAGAGTGCACGTAAAAAATACTCGTATGTGGTGGCTGCCATAATAATATTCAAAAAGCAATATGGTATTGCTGAATTATAAGTTTGTTGCTCATAATAATATATTGTTATGTTCAAAATCACATGGATGATATTCAACTTAGTTTATTATTAAAAATATGTAATAAATAATAATTCTATATTCCAGTTAACATTTTTGTAATAGCAAGTAACCATAGTATTAATTAAAGTTACCATGTTATTATTAATAGGCATTTGCTTATATACACACACTGAAAAGTATTCAAATATTGAATACTGAGTAAAACGTGTGAAAAGAGAAAAAAATTAAGTGCGTTTTAAGGTTGATTGAAGTTGTAGAACTATGATAATCGATGTCTGTGAAAAATGACTTCGCTTCTAATTTTACTGGACCATTCAAAGGCTATTGTGGAACATGCAATTTTTTTTTAATCTTAGACCAGTACTCAGGGGATGACCACTACATATACAGCGCATTGTACCAGAACTAGGAAAATAGGTTATGAGGAGGAGGAAAGAGGGAGTAGTGTTTGTAAACATTTGACTAGAACTTTCCGGCGTCATAACAGACAGAAAAATCTGATAATAGTACAATAAAAAGAGGTGTTCCACAAGGCTCAATCATTGGCCCACTTCTTTATAGAATTTATTCCAATAACTTATCGTCTATACTCCGATACTGTGGAATAGATATGTATGTACGCCGATGACATTCAACTTTTCATCTGATATGACATTCCATCTGAAATAAACGGATGCATTGTAAAACTAAACCATGATCTTGCAATATACGAGTATATAGGTAGGCTTTGGCAAATGGAAGCATCGAAAGCAATGCTAATAAACAAAAACTACTACGTTTCCTTAAACTAACCGTCAATACGTATTAGACAGAACATAATTAATCTTGTCCATACCGCTAAAAATCGTGGAATTGTATTAAGTAACAGACTAACTAAGTAATTGTAATAAGTAATAAACTAACAATTGTAGTACGTGAAAAAATTATTCTATGCTTAGAAATCTTTAGATTACTCAATTACGCCGTTCCAAATATGTATGCTTCTTCTTAAGTATAATGTAGTTCCGACGCTTTTTTATGGCTGTGAATTCAATATGTCATATGAAACTCAAAGTGGCTTTTAATAACGTTGCTAAATATATCTATGGCCAGAACTAAAATAACAGAATATCTCATTTTTCTTACCAAGTTTATGAAATCTTGAAAATCTGATAAAATGTCGAATTCTAAAATTCTTACACAAGATACTCTATCGGCATGTTCTGATTCTCGTATCTCGCATGACATTTGCGATTGTAACTTGAACTGGCAAGAAAGGTGTTTTGTAAATCGTAGTCGCTAAACTCTTGGCGAATTCAATTCACAAGGGTATACCAAAGTGAACTGATGAATTGAAAGTAAACTAAACCTTAAAAAGATCATAAAATGACTTATATATTAAATTAAATTTGTTTCCCTTGTACCAGAATAAAAACTAGCCTAGAATAAAATCTATACCACAATTGAACTTGTATTCTGCTCATACTCGACTCGCCAAACGTCAACGTTTCCAATTTCACATTTAATTTCATTTTTTACACAAAATTTAATATAGTTTCGTTGATCCATTTTTTCGAATAGTAAAAAATCGAAGAGCACACCAAAACACGACTAACATTTTTATCTGTCAAAAACAAACTGACAATTCAAAATGGCTGATATTGCCAACATACATAACAGACATGTGTACAAACACAACAGACAAAAATGCGAAAATCGATCATACGTAACTCACGAAAAGTTGAAAATAACGGTTATTTTTTGGTCAGACCTCGTATATCCATTATTATCTTCTTCAGAATGTAATTCGTTTCTTTGTAGTGTGGAAGATGTTGGACTATAATAAATTTTTCCAAAATAAGACAACTAAAAATAGTTCGCGATGTCTGCAATGATACCAATGTCTATCAATCTTCGTTGTTGTAGTCTCAATAGGCTTAAGCAAAAGTTCAATACAGTTTAATATATTTTTATATATTGTTAGTCTCATGTAGAAAGGCCCTAACTCGCATTTTCTCTGAATCGAACTTTTTTAGGGATTCTACTACGCTTCACATAAATATGCAGCGTCACAAAAATTTAATTAAATAATTTCATAAATATCGCTTTTACAAGCAGTTTACTTGTAGATGAACCTATGTGTACAGTTTATAAGGAAAACCATAATATCCTTCTCCCGTAAAATTGTAATTATGTTTGTTGGGGACTTTCTGTATGAGCCCAACGATATGCAAAATAGTGTGGTTGGTCACAACATAATTGATTACAACCAGTTGCCGGAAACATAGTCGATTTTTTCATAGTATTGTTGGTTTCGACTAACGACCGTTGTTCATTTGTTTGAAAGGTGCAAAGCAAAAGGAAAAGCTTGTTTTTTGCGTTTTGACAGGTATTATTATTTAGGGTGCCTCGATGGCTGATTTGGTAGAGTTCTCGACCTCTCGCAGGTTCGATTCCTGCCATACATCAGGGTGTTACTGCAGACAAGTAAAAAAGCTTCGCAGTTTTTGTGTTTGAAAAAGAAAACATTTTTCGTTTTAAATTCTCAATAATTTATTTAGCATATTGGGATACAAACTTGAATTTTTGAGAATACTTTTCAAAGCTTTCCCAGTCTATTGGTGATTAGGGTAGCTCCTATGAAATATCGACATATAAACAGCTAGGAAAGATAGAAAACAAGCTGTTTATAATTTTGTGATTGGTATCAATATTAGATGCTAATGAAGCAAATGAACTCAGCAAAATATTTTGTGGAAAAAAAAACGAATAAACAAACAAAAATTGTGTTTTAATATGCTAGTTTTATATTAACTATGTACATAATTATGTATATAAATAGACAAATGCAAATGCGTATCAAAGTGGTTTGGGCTGGTACCACAGAAATATGGGAAATTCTTCAAAGGCCCTGTTGTATGTTTTTCTTATTATATATTATTATAGTAAAACACTATTTTCTCTCAATTTTCCGGCGAATATGTTTTTCCACTCACACAATTTTGATATTTATGGGGAAAAAGGTTGTGTTACACAAACCAAAACAATTTCCTAGAAGTAACAAGCCTTAAAATAATATAAACTTAACCATTAGTAAGAAATTAGCGAATACCATAATATTTACAAATATTGCGCAAAATAATACGAGAATGTGTCTGGAATAGCAACAAATTTTGAGAGAATTCTCGAATCTATGTGAAAAGAATTGCTGTAAAATTTTTCCAGCGAATAGAAAGTAAACTTCCATTGGTCAGAGGCAGACTTACTTAAATTAAATTCGATGTTAAAATGTGGTAAATTTTTAAATCTTTGAAGACTTTTTAAAAGTATTTTTCTTTCTTTTTTTTAGGTATGTGTATACTTTACATGGAATATTACAATATTTAAAGGTAAATTATTATATAATATTTTAAAAAATAAGTGACTCAAAAAAAAGCATTTAATAAAAAGAAACTTCAAATGTTTGACACTAAATCTTCTTACAAAATTGTGATCTTAAAATCACAAGAATAAAAAAAGCATATAAACTAAAATATTTTTCTGCAAAATTTATAATTTTACCTGAAATAATCATATAACCTGGAAGAATAAATGGAACTTTGTACAGTTCCTAATATTAAGGCAACTGCAAAAGCTAAAATAACTACAGTAGTTTTGCCGTTTTTATTTATAATTCTCTTGTTTTCTTGCAATTAATAACAATAGAAAAGAAAAGTTTTGTTGTTGGCAGACCAAGCATGACAAAACTAGAAAAATCATCACAAAAAAGGAAGTGTCACTGCTCTATGGTTTCCTTTTAGTTTTCGCCTGTTTTTGTTTATTTTATCGAAATACGAAACGAAAGAAATATATTTACAACTGCCACATTATGTGTTTTGCAAAAAAGTAGATAGTGGGTTCCTATCATCAGTTGCAACAAATGTTGCATGTTACAAAAAAACTTGCAGTACTTGTTTGCTCCCTTTGCTACTTAAAAATAGAAAAAGCACACACACACACACACAAATTTTTTCTTTAGCCAAGAAGGGAACTATAGAGCAAACACCACCAAAACGTCTCTACCATCAGCACCCTTTCTTAAACAAGATAAGAAAGCCAGACCGAAGCGAACACTTGGTTTTATGTTTCTTAAACATTTTCAATCCCATTCTCAAGCCACACTCTTTGCTTCTATGTGAAATTTTCAAAAGACTTGCGATTTAAAACCGGGAAAATGTTTTACAAATAAAAGAATAGAAAAAAAACTGTTTTGAAATAATAAAGTAAAAAAAATGCTGAACTCATTTTGAACATGAATGATAATACCAGAACTTGTTTAAAATTATTTTAATAAAATTAATGATAAATTTTAAATGACACCATTTCCTTTTGCATTGGAATGTTTATGTTTTATTGTTAAAATACTTATATATCTTTATTTGCAATAAATTTTGAATTTGCATTGAAATCTGGTATGTTTTGGGGCATTCAATGACGTAAAGAAACTACTAAAATCTTCAAAGTTAAAGTATCAAGCAAATTATAGAATATAAATTTTGTGGTGAAAATAGCAAAAAGCAGAGGCGTTCTTTATTAGCCTAATAACATCAGGGGATTGTTTAGCAGACTTCTTTATGGCTATGGTGAAGGTTTTAGATTCATTTCTTTTCATATACAAAATTTCCGCGGAGAGGACAATCCGCCTTGGTGTAGACGGGAAAAGCTCTAGGAAGGAAGTGCATGATTAAGTCGGCGCAGGAACTTTCGAAACACCTCCACCAAAGGATAATTGGTAGAATAACGATCAAAATATGATACCTGATATGATATTCCATTACTGACTAAAAGGCTTTGTCTGTTACTTAACCCTAAACTCGCGGGAATAGACATTATTCTTGTAATAATTCAGAGCCCTTTGTTCAGGAACCATGACTGTAATGCAAGTAACTTGTTTGTGAGAGGGGCACTATTAAATCTTGTTTGGGCTTTATCGATTCAGCCCCTGAACTCTTGATTTCCTCAGCGTACTACACGAAATTGCCACCTATGTTCAACCGGTAGAGTTAATTCACCGTTCAATTAGACCGAAAATCCAAAGCTGACAAATCAATTGCACATGTGCATGAAATACAAAAATATTTCGACTTAAGTATGCCCGCTTTAGACACAAACTATTCAACTAATAGAGTGGCACATCCAGTCCATTCATGATATTAATTGCTATATTTAATTTTCATATATACGAGTACATATATACAAATTTTCCTGGTTTTAAAAAATTTCTCGTTTTTTAAATTAAAAAAATTTTTTTTTTTAAATAATTCAGTACGTAAATAGCATAAAAAAATGATAAATACTATATATCTAAAATATCTAAAAGAAAGATTTTTTTGAAAACTCGAATTTTAAGCAACGCTTGCAAAGTATGTCTCAGGGACTGATAAAATTCGCATCGAAAGTTCTAAAAACACTCAAATAACAGTTGTTTTAGATTTTTTCTTCTTCTTAAGTTGACTGATATTAGAGTTAGGAAAAATATTTCATTTGAGTGAATCTCTTGGCATTTTCTTTCAGAAAGGTTAGTTAGGTGAATTAATTCGCTATTTTCTTTCATCTTTCTGTATGCCTTATTTCAGAATGAAAGGATATGTTTGAATTATATAACATGACAGTCTAACGAATTATTGTACAGCAACCATAGACATTATTTGTTTGCTTCAGAATTTACTTAAAAGTAAACATAGAACAAGTTTGTTGGTGCTCAATTTTGAAATTTATTTAAATTAAAGAGTAGAGAAAGAATGCAGATAAAAGCGAGGGCTAGGTATCTTTATTCTTTTGCATTTATATTTATGAATAACTTTGGCACTTCAACAGAAATCACAGCTGCAACAATACCTTTACCCAGCATTTACACATGTAGGCGCAATTACGAAAAAGTCAATACATTCAAACAGATTTTTCACAGACTGATTTTTGTTCTTACTTACAAATCAAAAATTTAATTTGCTTGTAAGTGAAATTTGAATACTTACTGCAAGCCTTTTGAAAAAATATGTTTTAAAGTTATCCGATAATGACAAAACGACAATACTTGCTCCATATTATTTTTTTCTTCAAATATTATTTTTAATATTTTTCGTCAAAAAGAGAGAAAATTATGTAGCTTTCGTTTTTGTATACGAGTATACAACATTTTTAACTATAAAAGTAATCCAATTTTTAATAGATTTTTATGCTGTAAACACATTTTTAAAATGAACTTGCACTTGTCTGTGAAAACATGAAATTTAGCTAGAAGTGCAGTAAAGCAACAACCAGCAACTAGCTCGACTATGCATAGCAATCAAAGTTTAGTTCGCTTGCCAGAAATGCAAGTAATTAACAACTGTGCATTACTATTTTTCATTTTAATTAAGTGCTATCATTTTGAGTATTTGGCAACTCAACTTTAGTTTAGTTGATAGTCATAATCGAGTCATAACTTTAACATATCAAAGTTGGTATTTGTATTCAGTTTAAAAATTTTGTACTCGTATGTGGACAAAACTTGCAAAAACTGTACGCGGCCTAAGAATCAGATATAGTTTTAAATTTTAAAGTAGGCTTAATAAGAGAGGTTCCATATTTCTATTGTATAAATGTATAAAGTGTTCCACGTTTCCATAAAAAAAGACTACATAGTTATCTAATCGCACTTCGAATAGAGATTTTGCTGGCTATAAAAACGCTTTCGCGGGTTCTTCAATTCCAAATGAAATAATGACACTTACGCTGGTTCGTTACACAGTACTTAAATACTTCACAACTTTATTTACACTTAATACCAGTGTATGTTAATTACCACACTAGACATGCTTTCTTTTCTGATCTATGACAACGTTTAAAAATAAATTGTCTCTCTGCCGAACATTTGCCTGCTATTTATACTTCTTTATTACGTTCTAAAATCATCATGAACTTTCCAGTTATTGATAATTCCAAAATGTACAAATATAATTCTTACGCACACAAACACATACAGGCTTGCGAAACTATAAGAACGCAACAACAACAATAAAATCATTGGTGGTTGATTCACTTGGAATTTAGCGTTCTTTAACTCACGTATATTTGTTTGTGGCATTACGTTTTTATGATTTAAGTTGTTTGTGTGAATGTGCTTGCATATTTATAAGAAGCAGATCAACGGCTGCATAATGGGTTAGAAGTAATGCAAATTCATAGCAATACTAGAATAAACTCAAATATTGCTTAAAAGCGTTGGGAGTCCACAACCCTCCTAGAGGAGAGTAGTAGAAGGTGAGAGCCGCTCTTGACAGCTTAGTACTACTTATTGAGGCTTCAGTCTTTTTAAAACTTCCACTCGCAATTCGATTTGTTTATCATCAAAAAGCTAATAAACTGATAAATAATCTAATTGGAATTGGTATAATTTGTGAAGAGTGATGATAATTTTACAGTTAGTGCAAACGTTAAAAACATTACGTATTTCATTATTAAACGTTTTCTTTTTCGATATTTCCCATTGTCTCAACTATTTGGTTATTTTCCACTACTTCGTCTATTGCTATTTAGTATTCATTTAAACATTTTGGGTGGCATTTAAACCGACAACATGATGAATGTTTTCCTGAAACCGCATAAGCCAATGTCAGCTAGGGCTATCATCATTAACAGCA
Source organism: Thecocarcelia acutangulata (assembly GCA_914767995.1). Lineage (NCBI taxonomy): Eukaryota > Metazoa > Arthropoda > Insecta > Diptera > Tachinidae > Thecocarcelia > Thecocarcelia acutangulata. Next base: position 104,050,907 of record OU612094.1, on the reverse strand, counting down.
AAACGATTATAGTTGGCCGATTATCGATGATTATTTTTATTTATAATGCAGGAAAAAATCATTGTTAAAGTTGACGTTTGCCGTTAAAGGACATTAATGTTCTTTTGTATGTGAAGCTTATTTTTGTCGTGACTACTGTGTTTCTGTTGTGGCAAATAATAAATGTTTAATCGGCTCAATTCATAGTTTCTCTTAAAGTTGGCATTCAATGTTCTTAACATGCAACTATACCAACAACTTCAATAATGTGCAAAAAAAAAAAAAAAACAAATAAAAACAACTTTAAAAAGTGAGCAGTATTGGTTTGGTCGCTCGTCCCTTTTGGTTGTTGCTTGAGTGATAAATGATAATTGTTCCCTTTGTTAATGTTGTCTAGCAGTAACAGACTAACACTCACTAACTCGTTTTTAAAATGATGAAAAAATAAAACGATGAATTATAGTGCATATGCAAAGTTTTAACAAGGGATTAGCACCTCTCATAAGAACAACAACAGAAATAACATCCAGAAAAGCGAATATATTTCCTGAAAAGAACAGCAAAAGAATTTTTCGTAATTAATTAACGTGACATACAAAAGACGCTTAATGATTATTAATTTGATATCTGCTATTCTTAATGATGTATTTCATAAAACTGAAAAAAGGAATGTTATTTACATTCAACAAAACAAAACCTTTTTTGTAATCATTTAGAAAGATCAATTTGCTTGAAGAATGGTAAACAATAATTATAATCTGTAAATAAACTTAATATGATTTATACATATTTTTTAAACTGACATAAAAATATTAAACGTAGATTTATAATAGGTAATGCTGAAGTCGGTTAATATGTGAGTTAATACGTTTTTTGTTGTAACAAACTGCAGGCAAATTCTTTAAACTTGAATTCTAAATTTAAAATAGTTATTAAAAGATTTGTGCGAACCAATTTAAAGCAAGCTGTTCAAATCAAATCCAAATTTTAAGAAATGTTAAATAGATGTCAGGTAAGTTGGTAGATTTTTGTGGTTGCACACTAAATGTGTGTGACAATTTAGCCTTCAAGTATAATTTTCGACATCCAGTCTAATCTAGAACATACCCGTGCAGTTGAGCTGCCCACTCGGTTGAATAAAACTAACATCTGATTGCATTTGTCCTCAGGATGTTAAAGGCTGTTTCATATGCTTCAGAGATCCGTACTAATAAAAATTTATATCGTGATAGATCGGGTAAACAGTTCCTACCGACATTACCCTTATAAATTATATCCGTGTAAAGGTCGTGAGTTAAATAGTGTGCTACTCGTATCCTTTCAAATTTGAAGGCGATAAGTTTCTGTCATAAATAACCAGTTTTTTATTTAATTTATTCCGTGTTTTATTATTCTTGCTTGCTATAGCTCTTTTCAATCCAAAGTAGTCTTTGGACACAGCGATTCATAGCCTAGAAATCTGTCTTATTGTCGATAAATATTTCTTTTGTTAAATTTTTGTTGAACTTTATAATTTTTAAATTAAAAATTGTTTGGTTTGTACATATGTATGTACATCGGGTTTTAGTTCAAGTTTTTCCGTTCTTAAGTTTTTCTTAAGAAGGATTTTTTACAATAGAAATTTGCTGTGATCAATAATTATTGATTGAAGAAGACAAGAAAAATAATAATCAAATCTTTAGCTGGGGGACAACTAGCTGTTTCGTAGTCGCTACACTACTCATCAGCACCCACTGGGACTTGAACTCGGGTCATGACGTATCATGATCTGCTGCTTTAACCGCTCAGCCACCGAACATTTAATTATTCTCTATCTAATATTGAATTACATATGCATTTTGTTAATTGCCCGCATTGTTTGTACAGCGTATGCTGTCTCAGAACACACATATTTTTGTATTTTAATAATCTCCCTACCCAGAGATGTAAATATTAATTTGTTAAATATTTCTGTTTTGAAGAATATTACATGATCTATGATAATTGTAAAGAAAACAAAAAGTTTTCGAAAAGTTATCTTAATATTTATTTTTTCATCATAGAAGGATCTATGACAGCTCAGTGTGAAACAAAACGCCGGCCAAATGCTCGCTATGCGTTCGTTAGCATAATTGCGATTTAGCGTCGTTAATGCGCTGAATTATCTCATCCTTTAGCTCTCTTCGATAGTTCTTGGCTTTTTAACGTACGCTCTTTCTTTTAAATATAAATAAATATCTGCAAAGAAAGAAGTCCAACGGTGGGAAATCACATGTTCATGGCGGCTAATTAACAACGCCATGACTTGAGTTAACAGGGCCATTGAATTTGTTGCGCAAAAAAGCCATGTATTTGTTGGCTGTGCGGTAAATAACATCATCCTTTTGGAACCAAGAAGTCCGTTAACACCGAGTGTAAACGGACACACTGCGAACGACATCAATATTTTCCGAAGAGCGAACTGGGCGAGCATGTACAGGTGTTTTCACTTTTTTCCCAATTGCGGACAAGTTTATTCGATTATGCTGAAGTGCATGCAATGCATTTTTAACGCCAATTTTCGTATATCGTTTTAAGAATCTTAACACTGAAAACAAAATATATCAAATTAAGTTAGGCAAAAAACTTAAGGTTAAAGTGGGAATCACAGTTAACATCGTGCGTTATTGTTGGACCATAAGCGATTTTTAAAAATTTTTCCGACTTCTGTTGACATTCAGAATAGCTACTCTTAAGTACATAAATGTTGTTATTGAATTTTATTAACAACGCCTTCATGGTTTTTGAAAATATTGAAATGATTTGTTTGGCTTTTTAAATTTTTATTTCGAAACATCGGAAGTGATGAAATCCTGATACATGACGGTTTGTTTATCTGTGCGCGATTATAAAGAAAAGAGATTTGATATGAAGTCGTAGTCGTGAATGTTAAGAATTCTTTTTATTGACATCATATATTAATAATAAATTACACAGAAAGGCACATCTTTGTAGCGAAAAACTTTATTTTGAGAATTCAAACTCTTTTTCCTATTTTAGGCTTTTTTAAATATGGACTTAATATTCACATTAGGTTTAATTGGTGTGTGATTTTTGGCTTTGGATTCGCTAGAATCTCTTATTTTGTGGGGTTTGTGAAACATATGCATGAGCAAAAAAAAGAAAAAATCTGCAATATATTCACATATTTAATACTATTCAATTTTTTTTTTTTTTTCTCATTCATTTGTTTATTGAATCTTCACAAAGTGAACTAACAATAAGTATTCAAATCTTAAAACTAAATACATAAAATTAATTAAGTCCAGCCAATGCTAGACAAAAATGTTTTATTTTGCACGATCAATATCGGTGAAATCACCTATTTAACGTTCTGATGGTGGCAAGGGTGTCCCTCCTTCTCAACCGAGAGTGTCCTTCGAAATTAAGTATATTGCGTGCAAGACGATTTGGATGAAGTTCCAATTTATTGATATGCCTTGTTGCGTACTTTGAAAATTCGTCTTTTACAAGAGGAACACAGAGATCCTTATGAATTCGTGAGTTTTTTACGTACCATGGAGCTGCGGTGATTGTTCGAAGAATTTTGTTTTGTCGCCTTTGAATTTTTTCAACGTTTGAAGCGGAGGCGGTGCCCCATAGTTGAATTCCATAGCACCATATAGGCTTTAGAATTGCGTTGTATAATAAAAGTTTGCAATCCAGCTTCAATGTAGAATTTCTGCCCATAAGCCAATTCAGTTGAGCTGCTTTTAACTTTAACTGAGTAACTTTCGCATCTATGTGAGACTTCCACGTTAACCTACGGTCCAGGTGAATACCAAGGTACTTGGTAATACTATTCAATTAATGAAACTGTTGGTTTTTTTGAGAATTAAATTTTTGTATGGGAGCAGCCTAATGTTTGAAGAAAAGAACAAACGCTGGATTGGCTGGTATTTTTTTGCGCAAGAAATGTAGAGTGTGAAATATTAGTGCAGGTCGTTCGGCCTTACATGTTAACCTAACCTAAGAGCGACTCAGAGACAGTTATAAAGCTTTTTGTGGGTTTTCTGCCGTTTTGCTTACCTTTGATCCTGCAGTAATATAGCTTTATGGCTCATGCTTTTATTTTTGTACCAAAACGTACAAAGTGAGAAGTTCTGCCGCGTCCAAATATTTTCCATTAACAATGTATGTATATATAAAAATCATTCAATATGAGCATATTAAAAAATAGTTTATGGTTTTTAAAAAGTTCAGTAAACTTTGTTTCGTGTTGACTTGAAAAAAAAAAAAATACTAAAAAAGCTATTATTATCAAAAAATAAATGATTGAATTATATTCAAATCGAACCAAATATTTAAATTTGTTTTATTATGCGCCTTATAATATTTGTTTATTAACTAGAAACTTTTATATAGTTTTAAATAATAATAAAAATATATTCAGCAGTAAACTATTTTGTTAGTAAAATTTGTTACTTAAAATTTTTATTAAATAAAATCTTTTTTTCACATATATTCCAGTGCAGAGAAATTTTATTACACACTTTTCATTTGTTTTTTGCTGAGATGAGAAAAAATTAGTTTTTATATTCAAACTTCTTTTTTTTTGTATTTATTTTAACAATTATATTTCATGAAATAAAATTGCAAATAATAAACCATTGCTTTTATTTTATTGCTGCCAACTAGTTTCTAAAGAGTTTTTTATATGAATCCAAGTAATGTCAAAAAATGACTTCAATTATATTACACTATTTATTTTTTGTCCATTGTTGTGGAGGCAGAAACTCAAAAAATTTCAGGGAAAATATTTACTAATCCGACAATTTTAAACAATAACTTGAGTGTGTTGTCAAAAATGTGTATGCTGATTCAACGAAATCTGTTTGTAGATCCGCCTAAAATTTCGTTGAGTCACTGAATTATTTGACTCAACAGTGGGCAATGGATTTTCTTTAATGTATTACTTTGCGACAAATGTCGATCCTTAACCGCGAAACAATCACCGAAAACACAATTATTACAAAAATAATTTTAAATATATATTTTATACCCTTGAATTTGTTTTCTAAAAATTAAAATTTAGCTTGGAAATAATCCTATAATAAAAGTAAAACAGACGGACATTTTTTTCCTAAGGAATAAAAAAATCGAATAATTGATATAAATTAATCGATTTATTGGCAGTTCGAAAATGATAATTTTAAAATTATTCGAACAAGAGATTGCTTTGGTCTTATAGATTAATCGCATTGTTCTTAATCTGTGTACGTACTCATATGTATGTCTGTTTTATGTACATAAATAATTATTAGGGTGATGCATTATTCGACTTTTTTCAAAAACCGGTGTTCGAATAATTCGAATAGAAGCAATTTCCGGCAAATAATTAAAGTAAAACCCGGTTAACTGGGATTTTCACAATACAATAATTAACATAAAATGAGTTAGTAACATATTACTTAAAAAAAAAAACAAAGTAATATACAACAAGAACAAATGCTCAAAAAGAAATATATCACATACTTAAATGGTTTAATTTCTAAAAACAGAAATTGCGAACATTTTATTACTTATTATTATACATCAATTTGTTGAAATGCGTACAGCTGGGAAATTACTAGAAATTTTAAACATTTTATTACTTATTATATATCAATTTGTTGAAATGCTTATAGCTGGAGAATTACCAGCAGTAGATGCGTTAGGGTGATCTTTGTGTTTTTTCGTAAAGAATACCATTAAAAAAACCGAATTTTTAAGTAATTGCTTAGTGTACAGACAAATTGCTGTACTCATCTCATATGTATCTGCCCCCTACATAAAAACTTAAAGAAAATTACATCGCAGAAACATTTGTTTCTTAAAGCCCCTATGCATTTTAATGATTATGCGATAAATATTCCTATGTAATATCAGTTTCTATGAAAATTATCACGTCATGTACATGTGACACTAATTGGCGAGTGTAATAAACATATGAAAAGATGCAAACAACTTAGGTTCAATGTATTCAGCGTTCGATTCCACTGTTGATGCTCATACGTATGTATGTGTTTGGATATATAGTAGCAAAGCAAGCTGTACAGTTGCGAAAAAGATTTACATCAGCACCTGCCTTGCGGCCTTATCTGATGATGGCCCAACTCCACGGAGTGAATTATTCACGATTCACTAGCGCCCCCGTGTGGCTTACCAGGCTCACACAGGTAGCAATTGTTGCCATATGATTCCGGTCATATGAGCAACTTCTTGTTGCGTTTTAGGTTTCAACCACAGCCAGAACGTTTCAGCCAAGGTAGGCACCTCAACCATGATCAGCCCGGGTCGAACCGCAAGCAGAACTACCCATGGGGGGGGGGGGGGGCATGCTGATCCCCGTTCTGCCAATTTATACCTTTGGTAAGGGTTTCGGAAGCCAACACAACATAAGTCATACGGCTTCCTAGAGTTTTGTTTGCCGCACCAAACGAGGGACGCCTTCCCCTGTTTTCCCCGAAAAACAGAGAGCCCAAGTTAGGAATACGCCAAGGCAAAACCTGTTCTCCGGGGGAAGCATATTGTACAGGTGAAAAATATAGTACATATGTATACTTAGGATGGGTGGAGTATAGGTGAAAATAGAAATTGTTGGTATATAGTGGGATGAGAGAAGGGGGTAGGAAAGGATGTGTATAATATAGCACGTATTTACAAACAAATTAGGAAAAAAATAGTGTATTTTAAATTGCATCTTTTGATATAGTTTTTCAAATCTTAACGATCCAAAATGTGTTCTCTGCGATTAATTTAAATACAGATTGTTTTGATTTTTGCTTACAATTAATAGAACTGCTTAGTTTATTTTCAGAATTTTGTTCATCATCTCTATTAATCTCTTGAACCTAATTTCAATATCAGCACACAAATGATTATACATATAACTGTGAACTAATTCTCACTCTACGCTCTCAGAGAAATACTCTAGTTACGAATATATCTCAAGTTTATCCTAATTTATTTCATCTTTTACGTTAAATTATTTAAATTTTTGCAGCTTAAGATCTTGTCCAGTTGTTTCGTGCTCTTTTTAATTCAATTTTATCCAAACTGCATTTTATATTAAGCTGCAAAAATTTAAATATATCTAACATTTATGTTTTGAATTTTTGGATAAATGTATTAAAAACCCCGAAAAACAGATATTTTATAAACATAAAAAAACCCGTCGAATAATAACCGTTCAATCGCCATAATAAATGTACTCGTACTCGGGTTTTAAAATAAGCCCATTAAAGCTTACCCGTTACTAAAATGAATGCGAATTGCAATGTTCTAATTGGCTCCCAATTAAAGCTGGTCCAACTTATAACCTACTTTAAATAATTGTTTGTAAGCAACGCCTTCTTTTTCTTTTGCTCTTTAGTTTAGTAGTTCAACAGACGTTGGCGGATGCACATGTCAGCTAGAAGCTTAGAACTTTTTTCGACTTACAGCAGCTTTTTTTCCACTTACAGTAGATAACATAAATGGAAATGCAAAATTTTTTTATGCTAAAAAATGCGTTTGTATATGTCTTTTATGCCATCAAACATTTAAAATGTGTACAGAAAATGTTATTAGACGATATTATGATTTCTTCCTTTCTAATATGCATAAATATAATAACATTCTTATGTGAAAAAACTTTCGGACTTAAAATTCGTATGTAGCAAACAACGTAATAAAGTGGTTTTACGTCTTTGAAACAGCTCTACAAAACTGTCATAACAGCAATAACGTACGCGATTTAAGTGTTCAAACGAAAATGTTTATGGTAGTTTTGTTTGTCACTATACTATAAATTACTCTCAAATTATCTCACTAACACAAGTGCAAAACAAGTTTGTCCACCACTGATTTACACTGACGTGTTGCTTACTCCTTCGGTTAGACAAAAGCGGTGACTTATAATACTCTTTAACTTTAGGTACTTTTTAGTATGTTTATAGAGAGTAGTTTTAGAGGTTTACAACATAGAGTTGACAACACTGCTTTAATTGGTTTTGTTCAGTTTTCAGAACAAAACTCTCAAATTGCTGTCATTTATTTTTTGTTCAAAATAATAGTTCTGTTCGGCAATTGTGTATTTTTTTAAAAAACTGCGAAGCTTTTTTGCTTGTCTGCAGTAACACCCAGAGTCTGAGACAGGAATCGAACCTGCGACCTCGAGACTGTGGGTCGAGTGCTCTACCAGATCAGCCATCGAGGCATTCACATTCAAAATTTTGTTCTCAGATAAAGCTCATTTTTGGTTTAATGTGTACGTAGATAAGCAAAATTGTCTTATTTGGAGTGAGAAACATCCACAGAAAATTGCTGTATGAAACGGTAAAAATTAGTATTCCAAATTGGGCCCTATAAGTGCCAGTCCTTGCGGTCAAATGGCCGAAATCATATTAAAAGATTAATATCTTAAAATTTTCTAATCAATAAAGCCCATGTAACTGTTACTAAAATATAAATTTCTTTATTTTATTATAATTTTACTCTGCAAAACATATGCTTGACATTCGTTCCTTGAATCTTGCTCTGAATTTTACGTGGTCGAATTTCCTGCTAAAAGCTCGTATGTAAACAAAGCTATTTTAGGAAGTTTCAGAGAAGTAAAAGTTACAAGTTTTTGCATGACACAGTGCCAATTTCACGATAACGAAGCTGTTCATTCATTCGCACAATTACATTTAAAACAATAACAAAATTTTGAATGTTGTTTTTGTTTTAAATGTAATTGTGCGAACGAACGAATAGCTTCGTTATCGTGAAATTGGCACTGCATTTTTATTTTACAATGTTTTCGTTTACTTAAATTATTTCAAGGTATGTATAGAAAAATTAGCTGGCGCTTTGCATATTTAAATATTTGAGTGACAAACTTATTTTTGCCTACCTCCCGTATAAAAACACTCATATTTCATTTGCTGCCTCGCTGGATTCGTACCTTTATTTATTGTTTTTTTTTTTTTTTTTTTTGAAAAGCCCATCAAATGTTATTTGATTTTATTTTAACTCTTTTTTTTATAGTCGCAAATCTGGTTTTGCCATTGATAAAAGTCACGTTTAAACCATCAACTTTTTGTAATAGTTTTTTGAGTGTTTTTTTTTTTATATATTTGTTTTGCTTCTTGTAATTTAACCAGCCTTTTGTTGAGACTTTTAGCATGACTCTATTCATATTGAATTGAAGTTGAATCGAATTTTTCTAAGGAATTTGATGCCTAAAATTTACATACAACTAACTAACTATTAATGCTGATTTAGTTATTATTTTAATGTGTCTCTTGCGTGCACCGCGGATTAAAGGAAATCGTCTTCAGTTTATTCATTTATTTTTTATAGTAAAAAAGCGTGATGTTAAAAAAACTTGCTTGAAAATTTAAGAAATAAGAAAAAATATTTCTGGATATAGATAAGGCATAAACGTTAAAATTTTGCAAATATTTTTCGGCCAAATAAATAAAAAAAACTGAAATGATTTCCCAGTAAGGTCTTTATTTTAAGTACTGTCTTCTTGAAACGAAACGCCCAAGAAATTTCATTATTGTAGTGCGGTGACGTTTGCCATATTGTGCTCTGCCTAGTTTTTAAAAATTAATTTGTCAATGGTTCCACTAGCTAAAAATTGTTTTTTGGTAGATGTTACGGTTCTATAATAAGAAAAATACCTCTAATTAAAAACCGCCAAAACTCGGGATCCGTATTGAATTGTTACAAAGTAGTCCTCAATCTATTTAATTCTAGCAAAAATTGTATTTTAAGAAATACACACTTTTCACAGCCTTCTGAAATTTTTTATGCTACCAGCTAAAACTGATCTAATCGGACATGTAACCTACACCGAGACTTAAAATGAATGGTTTTGACAATGGTGAACTCAGGCGCACAGCATAAGTGTGTTGTTGCAGTGTGAATCATAAATTTCTAAACAATACTGAATTATAAGATGAAACGCTGATATCACTTTGTTGCAACGAAAAACTAATGAAAAAGAATTTTATAACAACGCAGCAACAACAAACTCTGCAAATTTTGATTTACGAGTATAAAATTATTCTCAGAATCGGTAAAATTTTCATTACAATACGGGCGTATATAAAAATTTCGCTCAATCAATACACATCTTGGCTGAAAAATTTTAAGTTTAGCTTCATATAAAATATACAGCATTGTTGAATTAACAAATATATAAATCTATAATAATTATATTTCGTAATTTCAGTAAACCTCTTTATTATTATTATTATTTTCTTTTAGGTTTCAGTAGAAGTATTAAAAGATAAATGAAATCTCTGTATTAGCCAAATCTCTTGACAACAAATTCACGAAACATATTCAAAACTTGTAAAATATATTTGCTTCTCTTCTGTTTCTTTCCTTTTTTGTAATATTTGAGTTCAGTTTTGAAGTAAAAAAATAAACCACAACTTTAAATACAACATGACGCTCCCATTTCTAGTTGATTTGGAAGGTTTTTTAAATGAATTTTTCTTTATTTGAAAACATAAACATGAAAACAATTACAACACAATCAACTATTCTGACAAGACAGCAAGAAAAACAAAAAACGTCAACTTAAAAAATTTTGCAACAATAAAAAATAATTTTTACTTCGTTTGTTTTTCTTTGCTACTTTATTTATTTCACTATTGGGAGCAGTTTAGCAACAAATCTCACACTTAAAATCGAAAATAAAAATTTAAATGAAACTAGGATTTTCTTGGACTGATTTCAAGTTCTATGGAATCTAAAGAAATACTTAGAAAAATAAAATGCGGACATGAAACAAATTTTGTGCTGATGCGTGTTGTAATTTTATTAAAACAAAGATATTTTGTTTCGAAATTTTGTGGATATACAGTGATGGCCATGTAATTAAAACATAAATGTGATATTTCATTGTTTCGGTATTATATATGATCTGTTATTTATTTCAACGGAACTTTTCCACTACAAAGATAAGTTTGATCTCTTTTGCACTTGATTTTTTCTTTAGATCAATTTTTTGTTCAGCTTAAAAAAAATAAGTCATTATTAAGCGAAAGAGTAGTTTTTCAAATGGACACAATTAAAAATTTTCAGTTCTACTTAAATAAAGTTATTTTAATATAGTTTTCTTGCGAAAATTTGTTGATAGATATGTTATAAATTATATCAGCAAAATTGTATACCAATATTAGCCACTAGGGATGGGAAAAGAATGCTTGATAATCATTAACATCAGAGAAAACGGTGAATGAATTTTATTAATTACTTGTTTGCTCTAGATGAAAAATTTATATTGCAATAAACATTTTGATACATTTGGGAACTCAAATGATGTGCCTAGAGCCTCTGAACCACGTAAAACCGTAGCCAGAGGCTATGAAACAATCGTAAAGGCCTCTAAAAATGACCGATATAAAAGCTCTAAACAGTTAAAAGTTGAATTATATCATATGGTATCCATATATAACCTTGAACTCTTCGATGGCGGCTTAAAGAAAGTGTGGCTGACGTGGAAGCATCACACAAAGAAAACTTTCGTCTCCAAAAGAAATTTTAAATCCACATGGGATTTTGTCAGAAAAAACATTAAGAAACCAATGAATTTTTGGGATAATATTTTATGGTGTGGTGAATCCGAGTGCTTCCGGTGGGGAATGAATGTGGGCTAGTTAACCAACAACACAATCTTAGATATACGATCAAAACGATAAATTAATTTACTATCAACAATGTTTTAATTATGTGGCCACCACTGTATGTATGTATACTCGTATACCAAATATCGGCCAACCAAATTGTGGGTAACAACTATTCGATTATTCTCAATCATTTATTGCTATTTTTTTTTTTTATGATTAAACCGTTTTGTTCATAAACTAGACCGTCTGGTCATTGTAAATGTTTATACCAAAAACTCACAGGTCAACCAAAATTAGCGTCTAAAGTTCAGCGTTAGCGGTTTAGTGGCTAAATTGGCGTAAAATAACTGAAGTATGATCACCAATTAACATGAAAAGAAAAAGAGTAACATTTGTTTTGAAGATAAATTTAATGTAAAGTATACCCTCTTAGCGCTGTTAAAATTGTATCTTTCAGCTGCAAAGCATTTTGAATGTACATAAGAAATTTTTATGCTGTCAGTTTTAAAATCTTGTAACTGCTCGTATATCCTCTTAGCGCTGTTAAAAATGGACCTTTCAACTGCAAAGCATTTTGAATGTACATAAGAAATTTTTATGCTGTCAGTTTTAAAATCTCGTAGCTGCAATGAATCTTCGGGATCTTTCTTATGCCATAATTATAGCTCTCCAGATGGTAACTAATATTATATCGTAGTTATAATACTCTTCATCTGGTGTTAGTACTAACATACATATGCACATGCATATTTTTGGTCTCATATAGAAAGACCTTAAATAGTGCGCAATTTAACGAACACGAAAATTGTATGAAATACACCCAAAATATTGAATGTATATCATAAAAATTTTCAAGACGTGCCTCATGCGTGTCTTGTAAACTGCGCATAACATAATTGTAACTTTACAGAAAAAACATGATTGAAACCTATTTATCACCATATTGCTAGTAGAAACATTATTTATAAAACTATTCCATCAAATGTTTGTCACCAAGCTATGCAAAAATCAGACAATGTGTAAATAAATCATTGTTTGCAAATAAAGCGTATAGTCTGTAAACAAATCAAATCAAGTACAAAAGCTTCCACTGATAGGTAATTGTAGCTGATTTTTTTTTCTTGCTCGCAAGTCGAACTTGTATTGTAGCTGTAGCTCTTGTGAATAACGCAGATCAATCATACTTTTGCAGCTCTCTAGTACATACCTATGTATATATTTGGTTAATCAAAGAAGACGAAATGTTTTTTCAGCTTTGTTGATATAGCTAAAATCTGTAAGTTTTATTAGTCGAATTCCATTAAATAACAGATTAATTTAAACTGTACATACTTCTGTGCTTAAAAAGTCCGAAATTCTCCAGTTAATCAATATTTTATTTTACTTTATTTTATTTTATTTTATTTTATTTTATTTTATTTTATTTTATTTTATTTTATTTTATTTTATTTTATTTTATTTTATTTTATTTTATTTTATTTTATTTTATTTTATTTTATTTTATTTTATTTTATTTTATTTTATTTTATTTTATTTTATTTTATTTTATTTTATTTTATTTTATTTTATTTTATTTTATTTTATTTTATTTTATTTTATTTTATTTTATTCTATTCTATTTTATATAACTTGGTGTTTCAATCGCCAGGTTAGAAAATAAGTGTGTGCCAATTTTAACAAGTGAAATATCAGCGAATGACATCTGTTGTCAAAGCCACAGATGTATAATAAACTATAGTTACAAATATGAATAATCGAAAACTATTAATTTTATATTCATATAAAATTAGCCAATCGAAGCAACTTTTTACTAAAGATTTGAAAATAAAAATAATTTTTAGCTAAATAATAAGAAACCGACTGTTTTTTGAGGCAAGGAGATTATTTTTATTACACAAAGATACTGTCCTGCTGTGTATTATCGATATTAATAACTTGCGTGAATATCATCATTATATGTTGTCAACTTTTATTTGCTACTAGTTACTTCTGAGATTCTACTCTTCTAAGCTTCTTCTCTAAAAGCTTATCGTATTAGTTAAATTCGAATTCTATACAATTATTATAATTACGGCCGTATTCATAAAAAAGATTTTATGTTTATTAAACACTTATTTGACAAATTTTGTATAAAAATATGTCAAATAAGAGTTTAATAAACATACAAGAGTTTTTATGAATAAGGCCGTTAAAGTTTATAAACTTCATTGAGAAAAATTTCAGATCGTTCCAACAGCACTGTTTAATAGTGCTCTGTTGAAAGGCATAAAAATCATAATGTGTATCTACAGTTTATAAAATATTTAATAATTCCTAAAAGAGATAGACATAATATTTTATATAATTTTTTTTTTTTAAATGTCATAAGCCGTCGGCCGATGAAAGCAAGTTCGTAAGAAAGAAAATATAGCAATCTACGAGTAATATAAATTGCTTTTCAACCCCGAGAAAAAAAATTAATACTCAGATACATATAAAGGCTTAAAATGTTTGTTGAATCTTGAGTTACATTTAATAACGATAATATACGAAACCAGAATAAAATGCTTTCAAACAGTACATCTTTAAGCGGCCTGTTCGCTGTCCAAACACTATGGAATATTCTTTTATTCTTTTCTTGAAAAGTATTCGGTAACAAATGAGTTTTATTAAACTCCGTGTTCTGAGTTTTCCGTGATTCAAATACATAATTGGACGTGTTTGGAGAGATTTTTTAACGATTTCTGAAGTATCTTACAAAATTTTATTATTTATTAATAAATATATACTTTTTTGAGCTGAGAAGATAAAGCGCCTTTTTTTGGTGGAACATAAAATATAAAAGTGGAATGATAAATGCCTCAAATACGGTGGGCAGTGGCTAAGTGCCGACTGCAGTTTTTATTGTTTTATTATTTCATTCAAAAAATACTGGCATTTTTTATTCTGTGAATTTTATTGCATTAACATATAATAGCTATCAACTGCTACAATACAGAGCTGTCGGCGGCGGCGCAAACCGTGCCTATGTATAGAATTGTCACAAGTTCTGACTTTTAACACAGAAAAATTGTTAAGATGTTTGCATACATTTAACAAGTTTTGTTCAGAAGTTGCTCCTAATACGACTTAAATTTTGCATAAAAAATATGTATGCATATAATAAAAATAATGTACTTGACATTCAAATCTTAAATAGTTTATAAAAGTGTGTTGGGAAAAGGTAAAACATGTTTTTTTAATCCATTATTCAAAACTAAAAGAAAGATCGTATAAATAATTAAGACAAAGTTAATGCCAAAAGTCACTGTGAGCTTTAAAAATTTAATAATTTTTTGGTTTATATAGTTTTTTTAGATTATAAATATACAAAACGGAAATTTTGTTTACTCTAAGTATCGAATATAATGCCACCTGAATGAGCCAGTTTTCATCTCCGAAATGATGGGCTCGCTTTAGAGTATTTCTCAATATTTGCAGCCTTTAGTTCAAGGATTGGTTCCCAGTTCAACAATTGTAATTCAAATAACCCCAAATAAAGTAAGTCTGGTGATGACAAAATTAACGAAACCAATGGCCAACTAATTTTCGAATTTCTGCAAATTACGCGCTTTAAATAATTTATTGCTATCTTAAAAATTAAATATTTTTATGCTTGTTCATTGCTAGTTGTGAATCTCTCATTTAAAGAAGATATTAAATAAAAATTTATGGACAAAATGTATTCTTTTGTTTGCCGTCATTTTGATAAACATTAGTCTTGACAGTTCATATTAGGCAGTCGTGAAGTAGACGTGGCAAATTTATTGTGGAAAATATTAGATAAACCAACGTGTTTTAATCGTTAAAAGATTTTATCAAAATCAATCATCGATTACTGTGACGATAAAAAAGTTATATGAAATTTTTGCGAGAAACAACCTGGCAACAAAACGCACTATTTATCGTGTAGGGCCAGTTTCACGATAGCAAAGCTGTTCGTTCGTTCGCACAATTACATTTAAAACAATAACAAAATTTTGAATGTTGTTGTTGATTGAAATGTAATTGTGCGAACGAACGAACAGCTTCGCTATCGTGAAACTGGCCCGTAGTGAATGATTTTGAAGACAGAGATTCTGTAGGAGAAAGTGTTTTCCATTCGACGCAGTGCTAAGGAGCTTGGTCTTCAAAGATCAACTTTGGCCACAATTTTGCACCAGGATTTATTTTCATTTAAGATTCAGTTGACACAAGAGCTTCTTTCACAAGACCATTTACGCCGCCGCACATATGCCAATAAGATGTTGCAGCTCGCCCATGACAACACCGATTTTCATGAAAAAATCATAACGAGTGACGAGGCGCATTTGCATTTGAATGGATACGTCAATAAACAGAATAGTCTGTTCTGGGCAATGGAAACCCCTCAAATTATTCAGCCTGGCGTACAATTTAGTCAGAAGGAGTCATTGGACCGTATATCTTTGAAAATGGCGTAGCGGTAAATGTGAATGGAAAGAGATATCGTGATTGAAAACTTTTTAACGCCATAACTGCATGCTTTGATTAAAATGTTGTATCAAGACGGCACCACATCGCATACAGCCAGGATTACAGTGGAAGTACTGCGAGATCTCTTTCCACAGCAAGTTATTTCAAGAAATGGTGATGCTGATTGGCCTCCACGGTTGTCTGCGTTGACTGCCGGACTTCTCTATGTGAGGATATCTGAAAAGCAATGTTTATGCAAACTAACCAGAAACGCTTCAGCAACTCAAACAAAGTATTCGTGATGATATTAATGAAATACAGCGTGAAATGTGTGAGAATGTAATGAAAAATGTGGTCGAAAAGGCTTCACACAAGGAGAATTATTATTATTATTATAATTGCAGCGATCAATAAGATTGACAAAATAATTCAATACTATGCTGGGCGACAATCAATAATAATAGAACTATAGATTACGTCATGCGCTTGATTTCCTGTTAGCTGACGTAGTTTAACCCATGTAAGAATTTGTATATCGAAATCATTCAGGGTTATAATTGTATTATTTAATGAAGTCATTTGACCAACACGCGCAGAAGATTTCGCTTTTGTGTGGGAGTTGTCGTAATCATGTATTCTATCATTCTTGGGGGACAACTAGCTGTGGGGTAGTCGCTACACTACTCATCAGCACCCACTAGGGTTTGAACTCGGGATCATGTAAACATGATATATTTTCAATACGACCGCATAACCAACTCAGTTATCGACCTTTTTTTAATTATTCTTTCGTCTATATTTGGCGTATATAGTTCGAATCCTAGGGGGTGTTGATGAGTAGCTAGTTGTTTTTAGAGCCGAAAAAGCTATAAAACTTTTAAACGCCTAATATGCCCGTATCTTTGTAAAATGCTTTAATTCTTCGGCGGGAGTCACAAGTTTTAAGGTTTCGCTCTTAAGCGCATCGTTAAGATAAAAGGTTTTTTTTACACGTCAAATAAAAACTTTAGATCTGTGAAATTTCATTGAAATAATATATTTACAATATAGCTTGTTTTCTAAACGCCCCTTCATATGGAAAAGCGTTATAATAAGTATTCCATTTTCAATGTAGCAAAATTATAAAAAACCTGTTTTTGTAATTTTTCTTCCTAAAATATTTTATTTTTTTTTTATTTTTTATTTTTTATTTTAATTATTTTACCTAATAATTTTATCTTTAATAAGACAGTAAACGTTTTTTACATACATATGCATATGTTTTTTTTAATCATAATCATCTTTTGCATGAATAAAACAATTAAGTGCGTGAATCGCCATTTGCTTTGCTTGTAAAATTTTATTAAAAAAAATTCCCGCATTATTCACTAAGTAAAAAATAAACAACTTCAATAGAAAAACTGTAAAGGAAATTTTGTGTTTGTGTGACACATTTAAATAAATTTCAAATAATTGACACAAAATAAGGTGCAGTTTACGATTGTAAAAACAGCGCAAAACTTTTGATTTCATTACAAGCGCAATTTAAAGCTGAAATTTAACATTTAAAACACACAAATTTTATTTTTTGTTTCATTTTGGTTTGACAAAAATTGTATGTTTTCTTACTTTGTTGTTTGCAGTTTGTTGTTGGTTTTTTTTCCAAAGTAGTTGTTATATATGATGTGATATATAAAATCTCCAGGTTTGGATGCCGCGTCCTAACCAATTGTGCTTATTATTAATATCGAAATCATTGTCAAAATTTGAACGAAACTTTGATTTCTTAAATCTTCAAATTTTGATGTTTAGGCCTGTATTACAAAAAAAGGTCTGATGGAAGAGATTAATGCCATTCATATTTAAATTCTATGATATTTTTATAGTTAAGAAAGTGCTCAGAAGTCTTTAGCAACGAATTCTGAATCTAGAATTGAAAATTAATGAAAATTGCACTGTTGACTCAGCTTGACGATATTCTTGCACAAAGATGCGGCTGTTTACCGTCGTTAAAATTATATTACAGAATCACATAATCGTTACTACAGGTAGTGAAATGTAGGTAAAACTTTACGATTATCGGAACAGTACCGGTTACAGAATCGTACTACTGATCTGTAACTATTTTGTTGATCGGCAAAAAAACAAATTATATGATATGATAACTAAAAATTATTAAGCAGATTCTTTTTCAAAATTATGAAGTTTAAAATATCGGGATGTAAATGCTGAGAAATCAATAATGATTTGATTCTCCAGATCGACTTTCGTAGGGTATTAATTATTTACATAACCTTTTTATTATTTTATAATACCAATTTCGGTATGTCTTTTTGAAATTAAATGTTTAATATAGTTTTTATATGCTAGTTTTTATTTTGTTAAATAGCAAACTTAAATAATATTGTTTTTGTTTCGTTGCTCTATTATTTTGGACATGCACTTTTATTTTTAAAAATATTAGGTTATTAGCTCTAAATAGTAAACCGTCTTAATAATTCGCTATAATTTTGGGAACCCACAACTTTCTAGTAAAATGAAAACAAGTGTTATTTTAATTTATTCATAAAAATAACCCTTCAATCTGGAATGAGCAGGCAGTGCAATTCGAGAAAATTGTATTTTCTAAATTAATTCAAAGTAATTTAAACAAGATTAATAATTTCATATCATATAACTTATTTTATTTTATGTTCGGTGATTATATATTCAACAATCTACACGTTATCCTTTATTTATTATGTTAAAATAAACATTTTATGTTCAAAATAGTTGTAAAGTTGCAAAATCGATATACATACATGTTGTACTTATATATACATATCTCCTACGCAGTTGCATATTCTGCTCGATTGGTGATTTCATATTACTAAGTCATGTATCCATAGTTTACGAAAATATTTCTTTCGAGTCTGACTAGCGATAGCTTTTAAAGTTTAAGGTTATGATCATAAAAAAGATGATCTGAGAGACCGAAAATAAACACACTAATTAAGCATAACATAGATTGATATTTTGGTATAGACATTAATGTTAAAACTGCAAAAATATAAAGGCACTTTTTTTAAATGGCATATTAATCACGAACCTAAAATATTCTTTTTTTTATAGCTTTTATTTATTTATTGAATCTTCACAATGTGAATTAACAATAAGTATTCAAATCTTAATACTAAATACAATAAATTAACTAAGTCCAGCCAATGCTAGACAAAAAGTTTTATTATGCGCATATTATATCGGTAAAATCACCTACTTAACGCTCTGATGGTGGCAACGGTATCCCTTCTTCTCAACCGAGTGTGATCACTAAAATTAAGTATGTTTTGTGCAAGAGGGTTTGGGTGAAGTTCTAATTTGCTGATATACCTTGTCGCATGCTTTGAAAACTCATCTTTTACCAGTGGACCACAGATCCTTATGAATTCGGGAGTTTTTTACGTACCATGGAGCTGCA
The DNA here is from genome assembly GCA_914767995.1 of Thecocarcelia acutangulata. NCBI lineage: Eukaryota > Metazoa > Arthropoda > Insecta > Diptera > Tachinidae > Thecocarcelia > Thecocarcelia acutangulata. The sequence goes on along the minus strand of OU612094.1, from coordinate 104,031,431 downwards.
GCAATTGTTCGAAGAATTTTGTTTAGTCGCCTTTGAATTTTTTGAAATTATTGACGCCTCAGCGTATTCTGTATCCGTAGCGCCATATAGGCTTTAGTATTGCGTTGTGTAACAAAAGTTTGCAATCTAATTTCAATGTAGAATTTCTGCCCATAACCCAATTTAATTGCGCTGCTTTTAATTTCAACTTAGTGACTTTCGCGTCAATGTGAGACTTCCACGTTAACTTGCGGTCGAGATGAATACCAAGGTACTTGACTTTATTTTGCTGCGGAATAGGTGAATTGTTAATTTGGATAGCTGAACATGTTTGTCTAGACAGTGTGAATGTAACGTGAGTACACTTTTGTTCATTAACTTTCATTAATATTGAAATATACTCTTGCAAATTTCGGGAAGCTACTTGATGGTTTTCATGTACGCTGCAGATGCTGTGTCATCTGCAAAGGTTGAAGTGTGAATACCAGATCTGGTTGGCATGTCAGAAGCGTAAATTAAATATAAAGTGGGTCCCAGAATGCTACCTTGGGGAACTCCTGCCTCGATTGGATGAGTAAAAATATAAAAAAACATGCACACTCAATTCACAAAACATCAGAAATCTAAGCTACTTCTTCTCATACTTATTGTTATTGCCTTATTACCAGTTTTTTGTACACATTGAAAGGCAACAAATAAAATAGATAATGAGAGTAACATGTCTTTTTTTCGTTCTCGCAGAAAAACACACAATTCAGTACTAACGACGAGTTACACTTTGGAAAACCCGTTTTCTTGTACTTTTGCTTTTATTAATTGAGTGTGTTACACTAAAAAAATCAATTCAAGTTTATGTGTGAAAAAAATTTTTTCCCATAAATATTTTTGCTAATTCAACTAAACCATTTGTCCTTCCATCCTTGCAAGCTTACGAGTACGTGTAATAAGTAAAGTATTTTATGACAATATAAAAATATATACGTTTGTTTTTTATGTTTTCTAGTTCTATATACACCGGCATTTCACGCACTATGTGTGAGTTATGAATTCATCCAACGAGTGGTGTGATTTTGTCAAAACGGAATCATTTCACACCTACTTGCCTGCATTGAACTACCACGTAAACCATCCAACCAACACGATAGTATTCGTTGATCTGTTAAAAATGGATGTGGGCTCAGTAATAACGTAACAAATCAGTGCTTGTTGCAATGTGAGAACTTTATATCGTGTGTTATATCCTATACTTGCAAATATCTTTAATTTCATCTTATGCAGCTTCCTCAGATTGTTCGGATATTTTAAATTTTCAGCAGAGTATATTAACGAGATTTCACTGTGACTCAGTGTTATTACTAATTAGGGTTTTGACATTTTCAAAGAATGATAATGAGCCAACTAATATGGTTCTGACACTTCTGTTAAGAAATAACATATTTATTTTCGGGAGATAAATTTTAACGTATATGTGTATGCGCATATATACATACTTATTTATGTATGTATATGGTCATTTCCATGGCATTGTACCTGATATTTGTATACCTATAGAGGTTAATAGATTTTCTCAAAAGAAGAGCAACAGATAAATAAATCGTTCTTAATATTTATTCAGAATATTCAAGTTTTCTTGATCATAATATATTTTAATGGAAAGCTTGAAGTATACTTTAGTTTTAATTAATTTTATTTAAATATTTAATAACTTTTTATTGTTCTCATTATTTCGACTTCATTAGATTTTTTTGTTTTTTTTTTTTTTAGAAATTTTTTTATAAATTAATTATATTTTAAAGGAAATAAAATAACACACAAAATTTGGATATACATAAATTGTCAAAAAATTCATAATAACACGTTTCTTAATATGCTAAAAATAAAGTTGGAAATTAGAGTATCAGGACATCTGTTATTGTTATGGGGTCAAAAATTAAGATACTTGTCGTTGTATTCATGAGTGTAATAATTTCATACTGAGTTTCTTCGCCATTCTAGTCTATCATACTTACTTAATTCTAATGTTTTCTTTAAATGATTATGAAAATGTGATGTTTTTTTATTGGGAGTGGACACTTTCTCATTTTTTATTGCATTCATTTTTTTATAATCTATAATAACGACTGAGTACAGGACATAATAAAAGTGTCTCGGTATCTTCTACTGAACCAAATTCGACCCTCTAGTAGCCCGAATTTTTAATGGCTGCCAGTCTGTTAAAGCTCACCTAACTCGTGAAACAGTATTCAAGGGTTTTTTTCAGTCATGATTGCCCAATTCATGCATATACCCATATGTATTTTGTAAAGATTATTGCTGAATTTGAAAACATTTGTGTTTATTTTGCAGAATGTTCTGCATACAAAAATAAACCTACAAAAAACGAATTTTTAAATTTATTTATTTTTATTTGCTGTCTTCATATTTTTTTTTTTACCAAATTACTCAAACTGAACGGCTTGGTTCTGGTTGTGACAACTGCAATAAACTGTTGTCATCATTTCTTCTAATGCAATATTTTCTGTTTAAATTTAATTGTTGGAAAAAAAAATAAACGGTTGCGCAACTACCCTAAATCTTTATAGAACACACGAAAAGAAAATGATTTTTTTTTTATCAAAATTAAAGAAAAAAATCACTGCTTGACATTTATGCCAGAGGAGGATTGTGCCACATTTATGTAAAATTATGATATTTATTTGTCATGAGTTTAAAAACATATGTATGTACAATGTACGTACATACATATGTGCGTTATTATTTTTCTTTTTTTTATTACGAAACTTTCATTTGCTAAAACTCCCAGCAGTTCCAAAATATATACAAGATTTATTATATACGAGTATTTCGCTTTGGCTTTACAATAAAAATAAAATTTGTAAATTCGATTTCATGATCATGCTAAGATATATTAATATATTTAATAGTTTAAAAATATACGCATCTCAAATGATTATTGTATGACTTTTTTTTTTGGTTTTAATTCAAAACTTACTTTGGGCTTTCTTTCAGGGAATGTCCAGATCATAAAGTAAACAGAGGTAAACAAAACTAAAATGAGTTGTTATGCTTATCTCTTTCATTTTTTCTCTTCGCGCTGCCTTTTATTTGTAAACAAAGATTACATGCAGTCTACAGCTAACTTCACACACAGTCAAAACATGAATTTAAAACTTGTAGTTGAAATATCTGTCTGTCAAAGGCGGCGTACACGTAATGACGTTAGAGTTATAACTTCTCACAGCAACAAAAAAAAATAAAAATGGCGAAAAACAACTACAAATAACACGCTGTTATACTTAAATGTCAATGTAAGTTATAACAGGATTTCCAAATAAAATGTTAAAACAACCAAGTTATAACGTTAACCAAACTTAAACAAGAGCGGTCCACACTTAACTTTAACTTGAAGTTAGCCTTAAAGTTATTGCTTTCATGTCAGGTGGAGCCCGCACCTTAACTTACATTTGTTGCCTCTGTTTTGACATCTCTCCGAACATATTAAAAGCAGCTTTTATTTAATCAATTGTAAATTATTTCACCTCTGTATATTTTGTGGCACAGATACCTATGTTTCTATATAACCACATTTTGGTTAATATCACGAATTTATAATTTATCTTTGATTTATGCAATAGCTTAATTTTTCTTTGTTATTCCGGTAATTTACAAATTAATATACCTCGTGTTAATTACTAATTTTTTTCTCGTTCATTTGTAATTAGGGTAGCCAGGTCATGGAATTATTAACGCTAAGGCATTTTTTTTGATTCGCTCTTAGCGTACAGAAAAAAAGTTTTGGCTCATTTGAATCGTTAATTTATCTCTAGCTTTTTTGTTAATTTTAGTGTAGACACACATATGTGCTATATGTATATTCATTGTTTATTTTTATTTTTTTAAATTCTGAAATATTTTTATTTTATATTTTTAAGCATTATACGCATTGAAGCCAATAGACAACCGACTTCAATATGTGAAATATAAAATACATGTATTTAAATGTGAACGTTTATTTTGACAACAGCAAAACGACACAACTACGGGTTGTTGTCCATGCTGAATTGTTGACTACAAAATAAAAACAGTGTGATCAGTGTGTAAAAGAAAATAAATTTTGGAAATATTTAAATGCTGCTTTAATTAAATTTATTTGCTCTATTGTTAAATATATGCATACAATACATAGTTTTGCTCAAAACACGAAATCATAATTTTTGATTGATTTGGCTTTACTTGCGTGTTGTATCTATCTTTGGCGAAAAATTTTAAGAGTCGAGTCGAATTATTTTTGGTCCACACTTTGAAAAACTCGATATATTGTCGAAAAGTTTGAATTCTTCAATACTATTCTCATTATATGTTAAAAGATATACCCGACTATATTTTTAAGTTTGAAGGCCCACTTAACTTGAATTAAGCGTAGCAAACAGGCACCTTCTTAAGTAAGTTGATATTTGTAAGACTTTTTAAAGAGAAAAAAGATTGATATAAACAAAACTCGTTCTGTAAAGCAACAGGATTTTGTAAAGTTAAAACTCTAAGGTGGCCACACTGAATCAAATGAATTTATGGTGCTGCCGTATTCAAAATAATCCAGTAATCGACTACAGTTGCCGATTGCAGCATTTTCTGTCGTGATGTTGTGAAGTCTGCTGTGGTTTATGTGTTTAATGCTTTACTGTATAATACCAAGGCTTTGTATTATATATTATTAAATGAATGAATAAATAAAGTAAATTTTGAAATATAATTTTCTTCTATATAATTAAGTTTTAATTGAAGTTTCTTTTTATGTGTAGTAGTTTTTTAATAAAAAATTATTAATTAGAGGTGTTTCAAATTACTTGTGGCAAGGCTATTTTATTTTAAAACAATGTTTCTTAAATCAATAAATAAAAAATAAAAAAAAAAATTCTGAAAAATTTGATTAGTTTTCTTTTGTTACTGAAATTTTTTCTGTGCGTAGAGAGATTTTTGCATATTCCGTATATGCATATCCGGAAACTATTTAAATATTTTCTAAAATAAGCTATTTAATTTTTGTTTATTAACAGAGTTCTGTAATGTTTAGTTTTACTATTGAATAGTTCGAATCACATACGAGTACTATGCCAGTTCGATATGCATATTTAAATACTTACCACATTCCGATCTACAGGGCATTTTTTATTTTCATTAAAGTTTTCTAAGATCAAGGCTGTGTCAGTTAATTTTATGAATGAATACAACTCAGTTTGCACTTAAATGACATCAATTTCTGCTAACTATAGAAACAAAACGACAGCATAAAAAGCAAAAACTTTATTGTTTTCTGTTGCATACAAAGTTTAAAATGAAATAAGCATTTCTGCACAAATGTCGTTGTTTTAAATGACAAGTTTTATAGAAAAGTTTTTAAACGAAATGAAAAATATACTTTTAATAAAACAAGGGGATAAGTACAAATGCAATTTTTGCTAAATTAAAACACACTCACGAAACTTTATATTTACAAAATAATACATAGAAAGATAATATGTAGTTAATAGGGGTTCTTGCAATTGAAATACCAAAAAAAAAAAAAAAAAAAAAAAAAAAAGAGGTACCAAAAAGAAAGAAAAAAAGTGAGCAGTATGTGTCAAAACAATTTGAACAACTTAAAAACGCCTTTACCTTTATTTGAATTTCGTGATGAGTCGGAGTTGCCGGAGTTGTACATTTGTGAATGCTCTAAAGATTTATGCGCCGAAATACATAAGTTTTATAATTATTGTAAACAATTTTGTTTTGGATCGTAGGGTTTATTGGCTTTTGTGCACATCGAGATTTTATAGCCGTTCTCCCGATCGTGAGCTTTGTCGTTTGCAAGCAAATTTAACGCACTTTATTGTTTCCAAACCATAATTATTTTTCATCTGTTCCATACGGTTTAATTTTATGAGTAATACATTACCTAGTCCCGTGTATGCAAAAAACCCCATAAATTGGAAAGATGTCAAAACTTTTAATAAAAAAATATCTTTTTACATTTCCTGTAAAATTCAAATGGCTTTGTAAGCCGATTACTACTTCGAATATATACGAAAGCGAAAAGAACAACTAAGAGTTAACTGTCAAACTGGCAAGCATGTACATATATGAAATGTATTTGTATACACATTTACATATGTTGTTGGATTATAACAAGTGTTGCCATAAATAATATGTTCTGTACATTCACATCTGTTACTTGTTTTATGTGTCACTCGATTTGTCATTTCTCAACCGATACAGTGACAGAATGTTTCATTGATTTATTTCAGCACCTGCCTTAACGGCCCTATCTGATGATGGGCCAACCCCACGGAGCGAATTATTTATGATTCACGGTGTCCCCGTGCGGATTGCAAGCATAGGTCGTAACTTTTGCATGGCTGAAGATCCCCCCTCTTTGCAATTTTTCACACAACCAATGAATTGGTAGACCGAAGTACATTTAGAGCATCAGCTCTTAATCCTTAAACGCATACTGATGTAGATCTATACCGCTTGTTAAAACCGTTATATCCCTAAACATTTGCTACGTTTTTTTTCATACATATGATATTCTCAAACACAAATACCGTTATCAAAATAAGCTCAATAAGTTCAATAAGTTTATTTTAATATTTGTAAAAGTTTGAATAGGGTTTAAAGTCATCTCGGTGTGCGCTAAAAGGTGTGATAATTTGTATAAAAATAACTTAAAATATGGCAAAAAAAAAAATTCTTTTTATAGGTCATATAGTTTCTTTTTGTAGTTCATTATAAAAATTCAAGGCGTTATTGTGCAAGATTATGCATGATGATGTAAATATACATCAGTATGTTTTTTTAATAAAAGAAAACGATGAATACGTTGGTTATTGTATTATTGCTTCCTTAATATAAAATAATAAATCATACATATAAGGGTGAAAAACTCACCCGTCTAACCATCACTACTTGTTCTTTACATTACAGGTATTAAGACAAGATCACCTGGAAGATTATTAACCCACAGAAAACGGGTGTGCAGTATAGTTATCAGGGAAACTAATTCCCTCCCTGCCGTTTTATATAACCCAAACATTTTAGGCAAGGTTGGCATCTGAACCATGATCATCGTCTGGATGGTCTGCAAGCAATATCTTCCGGGGGCTATGCCGATCGCCGTTCTATCAACCTTCGGTAAGGGTTTCGGAAGTCCAACACAACGTAAGCCATACGGCCTCCTAAATTTTATATGCTACTACAAACGAAGAATTTCTACTCCTCTAAGCCCCAGAAAGCAGAGTGCCCTGGTTAGGCCTATGCCAAGGCAAAATCTGCTCCGAATACAATGATATTTAGACATTTGTATAAATTTCTATGAAAAATATGGTACTGAGGCGCTGAAAACGTACCTAAAAGGCTTGTGCCACCCTTTCTTGTGATACCAATTTCTGCGAACCCTTTTCTGCAAAAACTAGTAAGATTCAAGGTCTGATCAATAAATAACCGTTGTTTTAAATATTATCAAGAAGTATTTATTTATTCATTAATAACTATCTTGTCCCCCTCAAAGTAAACCCCCTCAAATACAATACACGTACGCCAGCGTTTTTTCCAATCCTCGAAAGACTTCTGAAACGCTCTTTTTGGTATCGCCAACAGCTCCTGTTTCAATTTTTCTTTCATCTCCTCAATCGAAGTAAAACGCTTTCCTTTTATCGGTGTCTTCAGTTCTGGGAAAAGGAAAAATTCAGCGGGGGCCAAGTCCTGTAAATACGGTTGTTAAGGCATGATAACGGTTTTGTTATTGGCCAAAAACTCATGCACAAGCATCGATATGTGAGCTGGTGCGTTATCATCGCCAGAATTCATATTGCACCACGCTATTGCAGTCGAAGAAAACAGTGAGCAAATCCTTCACATTTGACCGAACTTGACGTGCCTTTTTCGACCTTGGCTCTTCTGGACGCTTCCATTGGGATGATTGGGCTTTGTTTTCAATGGCATAGTCATACATCCATGATTTGTTACGAGTTATGACCTTCTTAAGGAAATCTGGATCGTCGTTGACGATGTTCAACGACTCCCGAGCGATGACCATGCGGTGATGTTTTTGCTCAAAATGTAGCAATTTTAGAACAAACTTTTCTGCCGCATGTTTTATGTCTAAAATATCCGTAAAAATTGCTTAGCATGAGCCGAACGATATGCCAACATCATCAGCAACCTCTATGATAGTGATTCGACAATTATCCAAAATCATTTTCTTCACTGCTTCAATGTTTTCATCGGTTGTCCTTGCGCATTGAACTTCATATTTTACGGAAAACTTAATACAGGTTCTTCGATCAATTTTTTCGAATAGTAAAAAATCTAATACATTTTATTAATACATTTTATTAATTATTAATACATTTTATTTAATACGAACCGTGCAAGAGATCAGGAACTTGCAAAATAAATAATATGATCAGGATATAAATTAAGTTCAAAAATATATATACACAGGGTGTCTCAACATCAAGCCGAAACATGATGACAAGTTTTATTGACTATCATGACAAAAATCAGAAAAAGATCTAAAATAGAAAAAAACCAGGCTTTTGAACTGAGTAAAATGTTTTTGTTTTTAATCAATCTTGTCCCCTTGTTTCGGCTTGACGCTGAGTTCTGAGACAACCTGTATATAGGTGATAACGAATTGTGTGAAATATATGCCATGCCAATTGACATATCATCATTAATTACTCTATCGGATTGCTTTTAATGTTCATACTATATGTTCGATATAGAGTATCAAAGTAACAATAAACAAATTTTATAGAAATAGTTACAACTTTAGTTAGCTGAAAAGAAGATAAAACGGTCTTTTATTTTCTCAATATCCTTAAAAGTATTCCGCCGCAGATATTTGTATGTCTAAAACAAATGTTTCGTATACAAAGATTTTACGACGTTGGATAAAATATTTATAGGTTGTATGGACCTGATTGAAGCAATGTATTCACAATGCTCTCTAAACTATTTAACATTTGGAAGGAGAAGCTATAATACCTGGTAGTTTTTAAATACGAGTATTTACAATTTTCGTAAACTGCATACATATGCACATATTTTTAATATTAGTTGCATGTGTGTTTCTTTTTTCAGCCACTGTATTTAAATGAAAAAAAAATCTATTTAGTTGTTGACACATGATAATTCTTTGTTGTTTTCCATTTTTCTTTTTTTTTTTTGGTCGTTTTATTTATAAATATGTATGTATGTGTGTATAATAAAGAACATTAAAGAAAATTAAATGTTATGTTTTGTTCTCGCGTATTCATTCATTGTTCTGATTTGAATATTAAATGCATTTGTTCTACTCGTATTTTCACAATTTAATCTGTTAAAAGTTGTTGTTTTTGCTGTTCGCCTTTGTGACAGTGCGTGGCATAAATTTATGTTGTAGATATGTAAGTACATATATGTATGTAGTGTCGTGTCATGGAGTCTAATATTGCCTCTCTGTTCCTGTCCCAGAGCATTGTGTCTTTGAAACAGGAAACGCTTTAATTTTACTATTTAACCGACTTTGTTTATCGTTTAAGCCCGCCGAATCATTAAAATTTAAAATTAAATAATAAAACAACATTTGTTGATTGATTTAATGTATTTTTTAACCAGCGATGTACATATGTATGTATACGCATATATAAATATGTACAAATGTATGTATGTTTGTACGTGCATCAATTGATAGCAATCAAACTGTTTTTTATTTTAAAGTTGTTCAGATGAAGTCATTTAAGTTTTGTAGAAATTTGTAACGTGTAAGGAATTTGTTATGAAGGGCATTTTGTAAACATAAAATGCACAGCAAGATTAAATTTTGTAAAATGATAAATTTTTTGATAAAATTCCTAAATTCTTCTTTTTAGGAAAAATAGTTACAAAAGAAATTTTAATAGCTTAGATGAATTTTTGATTAAAGATTTTCTTTACAAATGCATCTATGAAATCACGCGTAAGACATAAGTAATAATTTATGTAAAAAGTAACGTCTAATATTTGACTTAAAAATATTATAGTTAAAGCGAATAGGTGTAAAACGTCAAAGGGTGTGATAAATAACTGAGGACGTGAAGTGTACGTTTGTCAGCTGCCAGAATCCAGGATAATTGTCGAAGAATTTAAATACGTTGTTTGCTTCAAAAACTTGAAAAACAAAAAAAAAAAAAAAATTTAATACTAAACTACGCTTGAAAACAGTATTTCTCATTTAATTCCTTTTATTAATCATAAACATTATTACTACGAGTTTTACATGTGTTGTTTTCTCTCCTTATTAAAGTAAACAATTTTTTTTTTATCTTGGACCAGTACTCAGGGGATAGCTCCTACATATGCAGTGCATTGTACTGGAACTAGGAAAATAGATTATGAGATTGTTTGTGAATTTAACACACGGAACGACCAAAATAAAAGTTATCACAGCACTTAAAGTGTTGAAGTTAAATTAGTTTCATGTTTCAAGTTAACATGTAATATTAATGTTTTCTTTTTAGAGATGGTTAAAAATATATTAATATTCATCATTGATTTTTTTATAAAGCTTTCAGTAAAATTTTGACTTAATAAGGAGAATGAAAATGTATATGAAAACCCTTCATTAAAGTTTATACATAGACATTTTAATATCGTCTCCTAAAATCCAAAAGGCCGTAACAAAATTAACCAAAATACATCTTTTCTTAAAATTTTACTTTCATATGTTCAAAAATACCGATTTTATTTGTAAAAATCAAAAGGCCGCAACTACAATGTTAACAAATGTATAAACCAAAAAGCCGTAACTACACGTTTAATTTAAAAAATAATATAAATTTTAACAAAGTTGACATTTGTTTTACGTTCAGTTACCGTGTTTGAATTAAAAATTTTTGCATGATAGTAACAAGAAAGCTGAGAGTACTTGTTTGTTACCAAAAAATAATAGAATGAGTACATGGTTCGACTAAAAAAGTAGAAAAATTAATAAAAAGTGTGAGAATAAAATAAACTGAATGAAAGGAACACAATACACAAAGAAATGTTTGTGAAAAATCACCAAGACAGTTTAAAGATGGGTGTACTTCAAAATTGTGTGCGAAAAGTTCATTTCGACATTGTGCTATGTTTCCGGGGAAATGTCTTGGAATCAGAAAAACACATGCTATTGCTCCAGAAACCAAATTTCGAGAAAATATTATCTAAAACATTATTCTAAATGTGCGCAGGTGTGTTTTCGTATGTTTATGTCTACGTTAGGAATTAATGAGAAAATGTTACAAAATTCGGTAAACTTCAATGATTTACATGGCACTAATATTTCGACAGAGGAGCAGATGGAATATCAAAACATTGAGAAGCTAGCAATTTAGCTAGCGTTTAAATTGCTAAACGATATTCTGAAGCTAGAATCGCATTATCGCAGACAATACACAAAAAAAAACTCTACTTCTAATCCGATGTTGAAAGCTACGCATATGTATATCGTTGCTCTCATGCAGAAAGGCCCTAACTCATATTTTCCCTGAATTGATATTTTTATGGATTCTACTACATTTCACGCAAGTACACAGTGTGACGAAAATTTAATTAGATATTTCCTTACATATCGTTCTTACAAGCAATTGAACAAAAAAGGTTACTTTTAGATGTAGCTAGGTATACAGTTTCCAATTCGATTTTTTCTTGTCGTGTAAAAGTGCAATTATGTTTGTTAGGGTCTTTCTACATGATACCAACGATATGAAGTTTATTGCAATTATTGCAAGTCTAGCAAAGAGAATGTTGCAACACCTGTATCTTTTCCAAATTCTTGAAGACTGTAATAAAAAAAGAAATACGTAAAATGATTTTTTTAGAATTTGGAAATGAATTTCTTTAATATTAAAACTACAAAGAATACATTGAAAAGCATAGTTTCACTAAATAGCTGTTTAATTACGGCTGAAAACCATTATTTTTTCAAAATATAATTTTTATTAAAAACATTATTTTTTTAAAACTAAATATAACTGTTATTAAAAACTTTAATGTACTTATATGGCTTTTTGGTGTCCGAAAAAACGATTCCAAAATGCCCTAAGCACCATTACTAAAAAAATAGTACTATTTTATTTTAAGTTTGTCTTATTAAACCAAATCCGCATTGATTTTTTAATAATAATTCTGATTTGGCATAACATATAAATAGTCATAAATTTATAAAGTTTTATTTTTCTCCTGTAAAAAAGCAAAAAGCGTACTTACAGCTTTTTGGATTTTAAGTGACGATATGTATTTCTTCACATTTCGGATCTTTATGCGTTGAAATTCTCAAGTATGGGCGTTTTTATTTACCTGCGGAAACTCTGTCTTAAACAATTTAAGGATAATGCCTAATTAAATCCACAAACAGATTCTTTGTAAAAAATACAACATAATTTTAAAATTATTTTTAAAATTATGTTCTATATTCATAAAAAATCAATGGAAACATTTTAAGTTTTTTTTTCTTTTTCTAAAATTAGGATATTTTATTTGACAAAGTAAAAGATTTTTCAATAAAAATTTCTAGCACTACTGGAACCCAATGTTTACATGAATGTCATGTACCTGACAATATTATTGTTAAGTACCAGTTAACAGTGCTTTTCCTGAGAAGATTGTGGGACCATAATTATGAGTTTTAAAGATTGCCCGTGATTTCGACCGTGAACCGATAAGGTCTTGAAATAAATCATGTAACAAATTAGATTTGTCCGTTGTGGCCCATATACATATATATGCGCATTAGGTGAAATATTGCAATATAACACTGGATGTAGAATTTTTACGATTGAACTAAATTTGAGTTGTCATAATGGAATTGTTTGTATGTTTTAAAAATTTAAGATATGTTTGGAAAACACTTTTAATGTTTGTTGCAATAAACTCTTTTGATATCAAAAACAATCCTCTTAATATCGGCGTTTAATTTACAGACTTTAATTTTTCCCCAACCCATTGCAAAGTAAGTGCTATGAACTAAGTTCGATTGCTTCAACCATACTCGTTATGTCTTCTCTCAATGAGTTCTACAATCTCCAAAGCAAATTTGTTATCACTATTTCGGAAAACCCTGATTTGGGGATAAATCCTTTGAACTGAGAACACTGGATATTCCACAACTATGTATTGACAATTAAAACGAGAAGCTTTTCTTCTACCTGTTCTGTTTGCTAAATTTTCCATCAACGAAATTGAATTCGTGTTCTTTTTTTCTGGTACTGATTCCGTTTGTAAATGGTTTACTAACGGAATATTTTTGTGTTTAAACGTAAAAGTCATTAATCAGAAAAAATTAGGGTGATCGGTTGTTCGATCGTGGTAATTCAAAAAACCCGGTTTTCGACAAAAAATTTAAGAAAACTGGTTAACTGGTTTTTTAATAAAATCATTTCAAAAAATTTTGTGATTAAAATAATATTTAATTATTTGATTAAAATAACATTTGAACCCAAGGAAAATAATTTACAAAAAGAAAAAAGTCTGAAAAGTTTTTTTAATTAACCTGTATTTTTTAGTCAAATTTATGAGAAGGAACAAAGAATATGTGTAGAATGTACTGAAAGCTTGATTCCACTATGCATTTCACATACCAATGCATGTATTTAGATCCACAAAGACAACACTCAGTTTATAAAATTGTAAGATCGATTATCCTAGAAGGTATTACATGGTGATCAATAATTTAGATATATAGAGACGAAACGTACTTAATATGGCGCATGTGAAGAGTGTAATACAATACATTTTTTTGTTTAATAAACACAAAAACTGCGAATTTTTTTCCTTGTCTGCAGTAACACCCAGAATCTGTGCCAGGAATCGAACCTGCGAACATAATGTGTACATACTGATCGCAAAGAAGCGTTTTCTTCTCGGCTGTTAATGATTTATGAATTTTTACAAAATTAATAGAAATACGTGTTTCAGTTCGTTATGTTATAATTATGAAGCAAATGCTTTTGTAAGTTGAAACTCCCCAGGTTTTATCTTGGCGTACACCAAATCAGGGCACTCTACTTTCTGGGGCATAGAGGGGAAGGAGCCTCTCGTTTGTTGTAGCAAAAAAACTCTAGGAGATCGTATGACTTATGTGGCGGTCCGAAAACCTCACCAAGAGTTAGATGGCAGAACAGTTATCAGCAAAGCCCCCTGAAGGTTTTGCTTGCAGACGATCTTGGTGCTGGGCATGTTTAAGCTAAATTTCCAGGAAGTGAATTAGTTTTCCTGATAACTACTCGTATGGCGCAATTCCAGTTTTCGTAAGCTAATAACAGCACGTCTTTGCAACAGATACCTGTAATATAAGGACCCAGGATTGATGTTAGATGGTGAGTTGATTAAGGGCTGATGCTCTTAATATACTTCGGTATACCAACTCATTAAGTCTTTGGAAATTGCATACAGGAAGGATTAGAAGGCCCGATATCTTCAGTAAGGGGTTTGTCCATATGGCTACAAACATACGGCAGAAAGTTACAACGTGCGTAAGCCTTGCAAGCCACACGGTGGCGCTGCTGAATCGTCAATAATTCAACCGACAAGGCAGATGCTGATGCAAATCAATTTCACAATCATAAAAATACTTCAATTTCGAACTTGTATCTAATTAAAATAAAATTGTAAAAATGTAATATTTAAATATTAAAACTCCGGTTAAGCGTGTTAAAAACGCCGGTTTATTCGATATTCGAAAAATGGACGTTTCAAAGAAACCGTTTACAGTAACACCAAAAAAACCGTAATACCCGGTCGAATAATAACCGTTCGATAGTCCTAAAAAATACTAAATGAGTAAGTTCCTTAAACCTCTCTGAAATAAGATTCAAAGTTTTAGTTAGAATCCGCTGAAAGAACCTTGATGTACTATACTATATATGTATATTATAGCTAACTATACGAGTATATAAATTTGTTCATCCATAATTTTGTATTAAAATTATCTGCTTGTTTTTAAACATCCTCCTACATAAATTTTCATAATAAATTACATAAAAAAACTGCTTCAGAATATTTAAAATCTTGCTTACCAATGCGGAAATTTTTCTTAAAAATATTCAAACATTGACCTTTTAATATTGTTAAAAAATAAATAAAATAAATAATTAAAAAATATTGCCTGCTTTTTATCAATCCTTAAAATCTCTTGAAAAATTTAAAATTAATTCATGAATTTTTATTACCTGCATATTTTTAATTTTAGTTTTTCTTTCAACATTTCATCCCCCAACCGTTCAGAGTCACTAACCTTTTATTTAACAAATTTTGAATTCTCTCAACAACGATCTTGTTAAATTTTACCCATAAGCATCATTGTTTTCCGTTAATAAAAAATTAAATAAAAGAGCTTTTTTCATTTTTTGTAAGTAATTTTCAATTACATATCAATTTTTTATTTTATTTTAATTGTGTTTTAAATTGCTCTTGTTAATACTGTATATAATGATAATTTATGTTTATTTTATTATATACATATATATTTTTTTTGTGAAAATATTTTGAGTAAAACGTATACTTTCTTTTGTTTTTATTTTTTATTTTATTCAAAACACAACAAAAAATGAATTTTGTTTATCTTTGTATATCTTTTTCATAAATTACGCAGTTTCACACTAGAGTGAATTTAAAAAGTTTATTTTTTCAATAACCAAATAAATCTTGTTTACGGGCTAAGCCAATAAAACATCTCAGAGATATAATAATGCTGTCGGCGGTTAGAGAAACTGAAAGTGGAAACATTGGGTTTTAATAATCCTTAACAAACTTTTATGCATTTTATGTATGATTAAGATATTGCTTGAAAATGATCAAGCCTCTTATGCGGTCTATGTTCTATATTCCCTGATAATAAAAGGGCGAAATCGGGTTTCACTATCTCCTGCAATCTCACATGATCTAGAATGAAATTTTCTTTTCCATTTCGTTCTAACTACCAATACGAGTATTGTGTAATTTTTCAAAGAGAAAGAAAATGCTAAATGATTGTTGCAAAAGTATTGAAATAAAAGTAAAAAATGTGCGCAAAATTTTTTTTTTGACAAACACTTTATTTGAGATTTCTATGTCTTGTATTATTTTTCAAGAGCCATCAACGTAAACAAATTGATACGCATTGCATATTGACAACAATTGAATTATATTAACAAGATCAATCTATTAGCCGAAAAATGTTCATTAGAATAACATAATTAGAGAATGGCTCTTAGCTTATTTTTTTTCCATAGCTTTTATAATTTTTTTAGGGTTTTTAGCACCATCTATTTGTCAACCGATTTTGTTCTTTTATCGCTTAGTAGATATTTGTTTGCTTTAGTTCACCGCATATACACTTTGTTCAACATTTAAAACTCGACTTTAATACCCGCTCCTTTATTGAAAACGAAAAACAGTAAAGTGTTTTATTCGCATTAAATGCCAGAACAAAATAGAGAAATAAAATATTGGAATAGAATTTGTTGAAGTAACGGCACATCTTACTCCTATTAATAAAAAAACTAAAATTCTCCTTGTTCCAAAATTATAACGCCAGCTTTACAAATAAAAAAATAAAAAAATAACAGACAAAGCTCCCTTTGCTGCATAAAGAATTTCAACTCTTTTGTTTGTTAACGTCCGCTCGCGATAAATTGCATATTTGGGTTCATTTAAAGACTAAAATTGCTTGTTATTTTCTATTTGATTTAAGTCTGGAGAGCATGGACGCCATTTCAAAAGAGATATTTTTTTTTTAAAGTCTTACTTAGTCTCGTGGTTTACATGAATCAGTGCATTATCTTGCTGGTAAGTTTCTTTTTTTTTTGGAATGAGAACTTAAAAAGGGGATTAAATTTTTTTCCAATGTGTACACATAGTCACTACTTTCCATTTTAGAAAAAACTATCATCAAATCTAGACATCTGCTATTGAGAATACTACCCATGCTATCAGACTTTCGCATTTAAAATTTTGGGCTTTATAATTTAAAGTATCGATTTGTAAATCCCTGCAATAACCTCTATTGCTGTCTGGTCCATATATAATAACTATACAATCTGCAATTAATAATTTTTAAGGCTTACACATTTGTTGCTTGCTAAGCTGACGAAAGCTCAGCTAGCTATCGTTTTGCAGCAGACCGTTTCAAACAGTTGGATGTTAAAAAATTGTTGAAAAGATTTTGAACAGCGCGATAGCTACGGCAAAGCCGCCGTGTCATTTCCAGGGATTTTAATTCGTTCTTCACAACTCGTAAAAGCTGTAATTTTTCCTTGTACAAGCTCTGATAGCACTTTACCCTTGTGGCATAATGATGAATTCAAAAAACAGATTAGACAAAGCAAATGATACAAGATCAGGGAAAAATAAAACTTATAAGCGATATCGGCATAGGTGTTTTGACCATAAAAATTATGACGAACGTTTACGAAACGACATCGTGAGCCAGACAGTTAGTCGAACCAGTTTTAAAAGAGGCGTTATAAATGTTGAACAAGGTTTATATTATTAAAATCGAATAAGTTCAAGAAACAAATTCGTAATTAACTTATTACCACTACACACACCATCACAACCACATATGACAAATGAGTGTGCAAATCTATAAATACATACACGTAACAAACACCCGGTGGCGTTTTTGGAGAACTTTTTCATATTGACATTGTTACGTTTTTGCCTTTAAAAACAATTTTCGAATTATTCAATTCGAAATGAAATAATGACAGTAACACTTGTTTGTTACATAGTACTTAAATAATTCACACCTACATTTACCTTAACACCACTGTGTATTAACACACAAATTATGTATGTTTGTTTGGTTGTGTATTATGTTGTTTGTGTGGATGTGCGTGTACATTAATAAAATACAGATCAACTGCTGAACAATTGGTCAGAAGTAATGCAAGTTTGTAACAATATTTCCATCTATTATTCGTCCTCACAAAATAGATAGCAACGCGCAGTTTGGAACAAAAACGAGCTCGCCAGACCACTTCACAAGGGTATTTGGACATGATAAAACGTAAACCTGTTGATTTTTGGCGTTGATTAATAATTGAAGATGAAACGTGCACCACTATACACCTGAAACCAAAAATCAATCGAAACAATGGGTGGAAGGTTATGTCCACTATATTTTAGAATGCAGACGGAGTATTGCTCATCGATTATCTTGAAAAAGGATCCACAATCACAATGCAATCGTGCATTGTTGGACCAATTGATGCAATCAAGATAATACAACCACATTTAAAGAAGAAAAAAAGGGCTCTTTCTTCAAGACAACGCACCAGTTCACACATAATTGAGATACGATGCTAAAATTACCTGAAATATACTCAGAATTGGTTGATCATCTATCTTATAGTCCAGATTTAGCTCCTAGTGACTTTTTCCTGCTTCCAAACTTAAAAAAATGATTCCCAGGAAAAAGATTCATCTCAAACAAAGAAGTGATTACCGTAACAAACGCGTATATTGAGAGTTTCCTAAAATCGTACTATTCAGATGGTATAAAAAAGTTGGAGTGTGGTCTTACTGAATGTATTGAGCTAAAGAAATAAAGAAAGATATAGTTTTTATAAGAAATAAATAGTAAAAATTATAAATAGCTTGTTTTCTATGTTTCCCAGCTATCTATATGTCGACATTTCATAGGAACTACCCTAATCATCAGTAGACTTTGGAAATTTTTGAAAGATATTCTCAAACATTCAACTTTATATCCCAACAATATAAATAAATTGTTGAGAATTTAAAAGAAAAATGCTCTAATAATACCTGTCAAAACACAAAAAACAAGCTTTTTCATTTATACACGTCTCTATCATTTGTCTATCATTTATTTATTGGTATAAATGGTAGAAGCTAAAAATAGCGAATAAAAAACTTAATTGTTAGAAATAAATAGTTTTTGAACAAAAAAAATAGCTTTTTCCTACTTCGGTAGCTTCAATATCTTTCCACCCTCGTAATTCTGAACTGCATCAATAATAATTTTTTTTTCTAATTAATTAATAGAATTTGTATTCAATTGTATTTTTATTGGATACGATTTAAACTAATTAATTTATTTGTTGCTTTTATTTTTTTTTTTAATAATTACATTAAAATTTTGGAATAATAGTTTTTTTTTTAGAATTAAAAACACCGATGCTGGAATTTTCGTTTTTTACGTTTATAGTGTAACCATTATTTAACGAAGAGTCAGAAAAGTCAGAAATATTAAATCATGGCCTTCAAAATATTCTCCCAAAAGACAAGAAGTATGTATAAATCAATATTTCTTTGCAATCTATAAGCTTAATAACTCTTTGTGTTTTATACAAACTTTATTCAATACATTTTTGTTTTCGTTTGGGAATCTTCTCTAGCAATAATTTTTTAAAAAGGTTTGTGGATCATTATAAAGATACAAAAGAAAAGTTTACAAAAATAAAACGAAGTAAATTTACGGTAGTATAATTTTGCTAATTGGATTAAAGTTGACTTAAGGAATTTTTTATGCTCGCGACTTTATTCATACCTCCAAATGTTTTATTTTTTTGTCACTCATACAATGAGTAAATAGTACGCAAACTAAACCATAAAGGACGAAAAAAATTATACTAGAAATATGCACGTTACGGGTTTTTCATTTAATGGTTTTTGATAGTAAAAAAAGTTTACTTAATAATGATTCAACTTTGCCAGTACGTATATACTACATTGCTATCTATCATTGTTATATCGAGGCAGTTATTTAACCTTCAAATAATTTGCAGCAGTTGATCTTTTAGGTATAGTTTTCTATAACTTTTTCGCAGATTTCGGGTGATAACTTTACGAATTTTGGGTTTTAAGTGCTCCAAAGTTGAAGAACTATTTGCGTAGTCACACTTATTGACATACTCTCATATTCAAAAAGGCGTCGTAGTCGTCACATCAAGGCGACATGACCACCGCCTTGATTATACAATCGTCTTCGAAAGCAATTATCTATTCTTCGAAATTTCGAAGAACTAATCTATTGGTAAAGACTGTCGACAACACTCAATCGTTGTCGGCAACGAGTAAATAAATGTCAAATCTTTTACGTCGCGTTCATGTGACTAAGATGACGCCTCTTGAAATAAGGCGGTTAGCCTCACAAAAAATCTATCGGTGTCATATCCCGCGGTCTTACTCGTATTTGCCAATCAACATCACCAAAACGTGAAATTTCGTTTTCTGAGAACTTCTTAATAAAATCATAAACGCCCGTATTGTGAGGCTTAAAAGAACGTCTTGTTGAGACTAAATATCGTCAAGCTTTTGAAGTTCAACTGCTGGCCATAAAAAGAAGTCGGTTATACGGCCATATTACTCTGAATTGACGGTAACAGTTCTTTGAGAGTAATTTTCAAAAGAATGCGTTCAAATGCTATCATTGATTTTTATCGACTCACTTCAGGGTTCCGAATTTCATACGTACCAATTTTGCTTGTTGACGTAACTACTTGATGGCAATTTGCTAAAAAACCAACGTTAAAAGCTAGTTGTAGCCCCCTAAAAAGCATGTCCACGGTGTTTTAAATGATCAGCCGGCTTTAATTGTTACGTGAGCTAGACTTTATAAAGATGGAGGTGTACTCGTAAATTCAAATACAAAATACACCGTAATAAACTGTAAGGTTCGACAAGTTTGGACTATCCGTCACACTTTCACTAAAATAAGCATTATATTCCCCAGTGTACAGATTGCGTCGTCAGCCCACATCAGTAACGACTTTATTTTCTTCTAGTTTTCATTGTAATATTGTCAATACATTGCACAGTAGAGGTGACTATGACGACCACAATCAACGCCTAATGGTAGGAAAGTGACCACGTATAAATCATGGCTGTTGTCGTAAGTTTTAACTATTTTTACGCAGTCTTCCATCCCTAAAAAATCTATATTCGTATATGCCAACCATATTACTAAATAACTGATATTTCAGTGATATTTATTGTTACATGAGTTAGACTTTTTAAGGATGGAGGTGTAAATTAAAATACAAAATACACCGTAATAAACTGTAAGGTTCGACAAGTTTGGACTAGCCGTCACACTTTCACTAAAATAAGCATTATATTCCCCAATGTACAGATTGCGCTGTCAGCCCACATCAGTAACGACCTTATTTTCTTTGTAATATTGTCAATACATTGCACAGTAGAGTTGACTATGACGACCATAATCAACCCCTAATGGTAAAAAAGTGGCCACGTTTAAATTATAGCTTTTGTAGTAAGTTTTAACTATTTTTACACGGTCTTCCATCCCTAAACAATTTTTCAACATTTCAGATTACAGATATTTTACAGCGCATAGCCGTGTCAGATCGGCGATTTGAAATTACTAAACAGATAACCCTGTACATGTGTGCACAGTTCGTATTCGTGTTATATTTTGGTCGTGTGTTCTTATTTGTTTGTGTACTGTGATTGAAACATTTCCATTTTAATTGAGGCACATGGATTGCAAGCTTAACCCCAAATCAGAATCCTGTCAAAGTTTTCAGCGTTTGTTCCCTCTTTCACTCCTTTGCATAGGAATGGAAGTTGTATAAATAGTATAATATTAATTCAAATATATAAAATACATCATAAAAGCAAGTCAAATACAGAAAAAGTCATGTTGTTAACTCAAATGCAAATAATGACATACATAATTATACACATAAACTGTAAAAATTTGTTAAATAAATAAAAATATAGAAAAAATTAGCAGATAGCAGGGAGAATAAAAAACGAAGAATTTTTGGAATGTCTTGTCATTTGGCAAATGATTTTACTCATTCGCATTAACCGCCGCCAGACCTACTGACTGCCTGCATTGAATGCTTGCTAGTTTGTTTATTTTGGTTGCGTACGACTACAGTGCAAATAATTCTACTCGTATACCCATGTGAAACAACGGAATTTTTTTTATGTCAACTATTATTTTCTGATTTTGTATTTATCTAATGTGTTTTTCACAGTTTTACCAGTCGCATCTGTCACAGTGTTGTATGCTAAATGCATATTAAACTAAATTTTTGCTTTCTTTTAAAACATTTTCAAAAAAAAAGTGTAAAAAATGTGTTAGTTTCAATAGGAAAATTGAAGGCCGAAATAGGCGAAAAAGAACAATTTACAAAACACTCTACAAAGCAGATGCTGCTCATTATCACCAGTCTCGTCATCATAAAATAAACACACATATTCAATGAAGGCAAACAAGTCATTCATAACTTTTTATTACATTTGTACTCAAAATTTCTCTCTTTTTTATTTCAATATACTACGTATGTATTAAGTTTAAATATGTATGCCTTGTATGTATGTATTCATTGCAAGTCGTAAGCATTCATGTTATTTTCTGTTTTTATACTATAGTTACTTTTTTTACTTATGGCTTCTGCTTCAATTTGGCTGACTGTTTAAAGGCATGCCAAACCATTTCAATGGCATGACATGAAATTCGATTTTATTTATATTCAGCTGTTTTAGCTATTAATAATATTGCTTAAATATGTAGTTGCTTTTGTTGTTTATGCATTAATGCACCATTCAAAAGTTTTTCAATTACAATTTCAAACACGATGATTTGAGTTGAATGAACTTTTAATTAAGTTGTAACAAACATATGCTGGGTGTTATTTGTTTCGTTGCTTTTCTTTGCTCTCTCACTCTCACTCTGTTTATATTTGCTAATTGATTGTTTTACTAATTAACGATTATTTTTTGTTTAATCATTAATTAGAGAATTATTTGGCAAATATCAGTTGAGCGTTTGATTATGGCTTTCGAGTTTATTATGTTTTTGGTTGTCATTACCAACGTGACAAATGCCCCATGGGTACAGTGGTCACAAAAAATGCAAATATGGTGTTCAATACCAAATGAAGATAATGTGTATTTAATAGTGATGGTCATTCACCACTGTTTTAACAAACATTTTAAAAGACAAGTGCAAAAGTGTAATTGAAACAAAGGAAGTTCAGGAATTTTTGCATATTGCCATAATAAACTTAAATACTTCATAAATATCAGAGCGCATTTTAACTTGTAATCACTAGTCAGTCCACTCACATACTACAAACGCGGGGTGAAGATACCCAAAAAGTGCTAAAAAGCAGTAAACTATACTTATTCTCAAAAGAGCAAAATAAAATATGTATACACAAACTTCATCAGTAAAATTAACCAAAAAATTTAATAAACAATTCACAAAAAGAAAAAAAAAATTCAAATCGGAAGAACAAAATTTATTCAAATAAACAAAATTTCTTCGATTCAACGTCAAAGAATTTTTTATTTAAATTATCGTATAATTTATATAGCCATGTCAGAGAGTTCTTCAATTCCGTTCGGAAGCGGAATTGAATCCAATTTTAGGTTCTTTAAGAAACGAAAATCTTAAGATTTGTTTTGAATGAAATCCATTCTAATATCAAGAATGTTATTAATACTTCTTCTTTAAAATGAATTCATTCTGAAAAACGTCTAAGTTTTTCGTTTTTTAAAGACCTAATCTGGTTCCAAAAGATATTGAACTCTATGACATGGCTGATAGTCTGAATATATAAAAAATATTTGTTTACAATGCACGTAAAATTTCGTTGAATCACCAAAAATTTTGTTCAAATAGTGATAACGAATCGGAAAGCAAAAAAAAAAAAGACATACTAATATTTATATTAACATCTATAAAGCATGTTAGTTTGACTTAAACATTCGTTAATTCACAAAATTTTTGTAAAAAAATAATATCTTTTTGTAGATATGAATAATTTTTTTGTTTCTAATTTAACTAATTTATTCTAAAAAACTATAAACAGCTTGTCCTCTATGTTTCCGAGCTGTCTATATGTCGACATTTCATTTCATACCTAATCCTCAGTAGATATGGAAACCTTTGAATAATATTCTCAAACACTCAACTTTATATCCCAATATTCTAAATAAATTATTGAGAATTTAAAAACAAAAATGCTTTAATAACACAAAAAACAATTGTTTGACTAATTTATTCTATTAAACCTGAGTAACGTAAGATACGTACTATTGAATAAACGCCTGTAGTAATAAAGAAAATTTTTTAAATTTTACTATTTTATATTTGTTAAATGGACTGACAATAACTGAAGACATGTTTTCAATTTTGGTAAACTTGAACACATGCTTTTTAAACCGTAAATAACTTACATTTCTTCAAGTTTACATCCGATTATGCAAGTACGAAGTGGCGCAAAATTAATCACCTTATCTTAAGATATAATAGCTTTTGCAAATGGCGTTTTCTGTTAATCATATTTGACGTATATAAACTAAACAGCTGCAGAATAGAAACAAACATAAAACGCAGCGTTACATATTACAAGAGCGAAAAACAGCTGTGCCGTTTTTTAACCAATAACATAGAAAAAAATTTGTTCGGTGGTGTCAGCTGAGCGTAAATTTTGCCGCAGATTTCCTAATGGTGTCGCGCCAACTGAACAAACACTAAAAATCCGCATGTCATGCAAAGCCGTTGCATTCAAATAAGTCTACTATGTGGTTCGCTGTTCACACAGGGGAAGTGATGCGAAAATTGCTATCATATCATATATTCCAATTGGCAGAAAAAGTTCAAATATACATTTCAACACTCAAAAGTATTTTTTTGTTTATTGTAGTAAAAAAGTTATTCAACAACAAAAGTGGACGATTAATTTTGCACCACCTTGTATTGGGTTTGGTTCGATGTAAAATATACATGTCGTTCTCGGCCTGCGCGAAAACTTATATCGAAAATATTAAAGGTTTTAATTTAACTTTTCTGTTATAGATCTAAATAGAATTTTGTAGTCAGTAACGTTATAACTAATAAACAACCAAAATTTGAAGTCTTTGTTGTAGAAACAGAAACATAAACTTAGGGGCCAAATGAACTATACAAACTGCTTGCCAAACATGTAAAAATTTTAGGTATGTATAAACATTTTTGTTCGTTTATGGGGGTGTTTGCTGGTTTGTACAAATATTTGTAGCATGTTTGCACGAAAATCAAAATTTTTTATTTTCCTGTAAACGTTGTGAATGTTTCTGTTTTTGTCAATTCAATAAAAAAAGAAAAGAAGCACATACAATGAATCCAGTAAATGTTTTATTGTAATAATATTTAGAACTGTGTAAAAGTTTATCTTCACTGTAGAATATCAAGAAAAAGGCTATACCAATTTATAAAACAATTTGTATCTTTTAAACTTCGTATAGCGTGCAAATTGTCACCAAACAATGGATGTCTACTCTCATTAAAAATAAAAAAAGGTGATTAATTTATGTTTCCAAATGGAAAGCGTGTATTTGCCAAACGGTTTGTGTGGTGTATCTGGCCCTTTAAAGACAATTTGAAAATAAAACTTTTACATTTTTGACGTTCAAACACATAAAAGAGAAAACTTAGTCTCAGTTCACATTGTACAACTCTTGTCGCTGCAATTCTTACTTTGCTGTTGAAAAGAAAGAGAGTGTAATGTAATGAGCTGAATTTTTCTTTTGATATTTGTTTTTTATACCTTAGAGTGAGTCAACATTTTTTCCTCATATCGACCGCCAATAGCGTAAATATGTTGTCTGCATTGGATCCCAGTAATATATTCTTAGTTCATTATTATTTAATTGCAGATAAAATATTTAATGATGAAATTTTTTCAAAAATGCTGAAAATATATCGTTTTTAACTTTTTTTTTAGCATTTTTTATTTGTTGTTATGTATTTTAATCGGACTTAGCGCTTCCTTTCTGAAATACAAAGTAGTGCTAGTCAAGCTAAATTTTAGTATATGAGGTATTAAAATGTAATCGATCTAAAATTGTTACTTGTCAAGTTATGGTCATCTTCTAACCCTAGAACTATTTGAATATAATATTTTGAATTGTTATAAGTATTTTTATTCTAACGCTTGGACTTACTTCAGATGAAATGTTGTAATTTTTACAACAGAAGTGCTTCGTTCTACACTTTTATATTGTATGAGACATTCTGTTTCTTACTTTTGATTTGAAAATATTCATAACAATAAAAAGTCACTTTCGCATTCGAAAGAGGAAAACTAAGGTCGATAAGTTTATTTTTCATTAAATAATTTTTCAAAACCATGTTTATTAGGGTGGGTCGATTTGCAGGCGCAAAATTCGTCGATATTTGGCATGAGGAAAAAAGTTCCACTACGTCGTATCAAAAAAATCATGTTCAATTTTTCGACACGCTGTCGTGTGTCTTCTTCAGGGTAAATACAATTTTCCCTCACGATACGGTTTAACTAAGTCTACCTTAATTGTTTATATTTTGCAGTGAATTTAATTGTGTTTATTACATGTACTACATGCATATATATAATTTTTATTTATTTAATATAACAATACACAAATATTTCCCATAAATATCTCTTTATTGCTTTAATACATGAAAAGGAATTTATTCGCAAGAAATAAATTAAGATCACAAGTTCATTAACCCCTTCATGTATGGCTTTTGGCTGGATTCTTCAGATTATGTAATCTGATATCAAAATCGTTAACATCATCATCACCCTCATCACGTGTTGTTTGTTGATCGCTGTCATTTGCTTTTAGTTCATATTTGTCTTTGTTTAATAAATTGTAAATATTGCGCCATTAACATTACTTCTTTCGTTTTTTTTTGCTTTTTTTTTATTATGTATTTTATGGACTTCATTAGTGTTTTGTTTGATTTCTCAAAATGGTATTTTTTACATCGGATTCATGTGCTGCTTATTTTAGTATTTTTGTCAGCATTTAAAAAAGTAAAACTGAAGTGTGAAGTTTTCCTTGCAAAAAGCAAATACGAGTATCTATTTGTGAATTAACAAGTATTTTAGGACAGAGAAGTTTATAGTTTGTAATATATTTGACTTGTAGTCAACATTAGAAATGATTATAAAGAAATTTTTTTTATCAATGTTTGTGTCAAATATTTTAGTTGACATTTGATTTTTAAAACCAACATTCCAGCTGCTTTTTGCTGCCTGGAATCTGTTTCCGGCCTTTTACACTTAACAAATTAATTAATTTCTTTTAAAAACACATTTTAAGCAGCACAATCATCTTTAGTATTTTTTTTCTTTCCTTATTAAGGTATAAATGTTTAATTAATTTTTTTCATTTCTTTCTCTTTCAGGTGAGTTTAAATGAGTGTTTGCGCAAGGCATTAAAACATTTAATTAAATTAAGGTAACTGAATGATGAAATATGTGATTTAAAAAGAAAAAGAAATGACTTTTAAAGTTCAACATGTTGCTACATTAAGTTGTTTTTTAATATTTTGGAACAGATTTTCGAAAATTGTTGCGAGCAAAAACGTGATATTGCTTGCCCGATTTAAAAGTCTAGAAGAAATAGTATAATACTGGCAAAAAAATCTGAGAAAGAAACAATTACAACAACATTTTTGCACTGTATTGTTTGTAAATGAAATCGCCCGCATTCAAAAGTATGTGAACTACTTTGTTGACGTTGGTTGGTGTTTTGAGATATTGACGAAATAGGATGTGACGAAATGGGCTGTCGGCGTTATTCCGAACGCACTTTATTACCTTGTTTAAATGAGGATAATATATCTATTAATACCATTATACCAGGGTGGATTGATATTGAAGCTACCTAGCGCTAGATGGCAGCATACACACTATATTTTAAAAAATGGAAAAAGTGATTTACTTGGGTGGAAAAGGGAAAATGGCGAAGAGACAAAAGAAATGCTCGATAAACATTACGGGGAGTCTGCTCCGTCAGATTATATAGTAAAATATTGGATTGCTGAATTTAAACACGGCCGAACAAGCACTTTAACAATACCATCAACAGGCAGGCCACAAGAGGTGTTTACTGAATAAAATATCAAGAAAATCCTCGATATCGTTATGAATGATCATCGAGTCAAGTTACGTAAGATTGATGAAATGGTAAAGATATCATATGAATATTTGTTCAACATTTTGCATGAACATTTGTATATGAAAAATCTATCGGCAAGACGGGACAGACTACTTCATAGCAGTGTTTGCACATGATAAAGCTTAATCCTATTGATTTTTGGCGTCGATTAACAACTGTTATTGAAACAATGGTTGAAAGGAATATCGTGGAAGTGCTTCGAAGAAGGCGAAGATAGTGAAATCGGCTGGCAAAGTTATGACCACTGTATATTGGGATGCACACAGAATATTACTCATCGATTATCTTGAAAAAGGATCCACAATCACAGTATTATCGAGCATTACTGAATCAATTGATTGATGCATTCAAGTAAAAACGACCACATTTAAAGAGGAAAAATGGTATTTCTTCAAGATAACGCACTGGTTTACACAACATTAGATATGATGCTAAAATTACGTGAAATACACTTCGAGTTGGTTGATCTTATAGTCCAGATTTAGCTCCTAGACTTTTTCCTGTTTCCAAACTTGCAAAAATGGTTCGGATTATAAAGATTCATCTCAAACGATGAACTGATTGCCGAAACTAACGCGTATTTTGAGGAGTTTCCAAAATCGTGCTATTCAGACAGTATAAAAAAGTGTATTGAGCTTACTAAGTGTATTGAGCTAAAAGACTATGTTGAGATATAAATGGTTTTTGAAAAAAAAAAATGTTTTTTCCTCCTTTAGCAGCTTTAATACCCAATCACCTCTCGTACATGTGTATAAAAAATTATTTTATTTGCATTACGCAAGTTGTGTTTAAGTACTAACAGAACTATTCCGGATTCTTTAACGCTTTCCCCGTGGTGCAATTACTAGAGGGTAGCATTAAGAGTTATTGTACAGGGTTGCGTAGAACCTTCATGGTTTGAATGCTCAATAATTATTTTAGTTTATGAAGAAGACTTAGGGACCAATTTTCAAAATTAATGTATATGGAAAACTCCACTAAAGTGTTTTTTTTTCTTTGAAATTAGGTTAATTTCGCATTTAAAGGACTTTCTTTAGTAAGTGATCGCAGAAATTATTTAAAAGTATTTTGCTGTGATAAATTTCAAGTATCTGTTTCGTATGCAAAATATTCTTTTTATTTTTAACTAGTTTAATTCCAACATTGTAAATGCTGCAATAGTCTGTCGTGTTGTTATTGTTAAAGTTAAAGCTCCACGAACACTACTCTCTCTTTTCTCCTCATCATAACCTATTTTCCTAGTTCCAGTACAATGCTCTGCATATGTAGGGGCAACTCCTGAGTATTGGTCCCATATAAAAAAAATTATGGTTATATACCTACCAAGGTGCGCTCGTTTCAAGCACGGATTATTCAATCACTCTATGTTTATTTCATAGTCTTCAGTAGGTTTGGAAAACTTTGAAAATATTTTTAAACTTTTAACTACTTATTCCATAATTTTAAATAAATTAATTTGAAACCAAAATTTTGTTGCATCAGTGAAATTAAATTAAAACAGCAGTAACGAATCGATAGGAAAACCACACACACACAAATATTTAAAATAACATCTATCAAGCATTTTAGTTTGAACAAGAGATTCGTTGATTTGACTAAATTTTGTTAATGTTTTTAAATTAAATTGATTAATTTTATTAAACCTGAATAATAAATATTTTTCCATTTATCTAAAGGTATGTACACGGGTATTATTGAATATTCGCCCGTGGAAAAGAAAAAATTTGTTTAAATGGAATGAAAATAGTTGAAAATTTGAATAAAATATTTTGTAGATTGTAAATAACCTACATCTTCAAGTTTATACCCCGTTTGCAATATTTAGGCAAAATTCTTGGTTCAGTGTATATAAAATTAAAATAGTTAAATAATTTATACCAAGATTTCAAATATAAATCTGATATGTTTCACTAATAAGTCTGAAAAAGTAAAAAAGTTTTTAAGTAAAATTAATATTAATAAAAAATAATTATCTTAGAATCGTTTTTTCTAATTTTAATCCTTACATTATATTTTCGTGTACAGAGATTAATTTTGAGCTATTTTTGTTTATTTTATGTTGTTAATTATTTTTATAATTTCTTTCGTACTTTTATATTTTCTTACGTACGCACATTAAACACATTGAAGCCAGCAAACAACCGGCTTCAATATGTCAAATGTAAAATACATGTACTTATATAAATGCGAACGTTTATTTTGACAATAACAAGACGACACGACTGCAGGTTCTTGTCCATGCTGATATTTTTCTTACAGTCTAATTAAACTAATTTCTATTTTTTGTTTACTACAAAATACAAACAGTGTGACCAATGTGCAAATATTTTATTGTCTAATATAACATAAAAAAAAATTAAATGCTGTTTTAAATAAATTGAACATTTTCGTTGCTCAATTGTTAAATATGTGCACTCATACTTATTCTCAAAACAAGAAATCTTAATTTTATAAAACTAGTATGCGGTTAGATATATACTAGTTGATTTTACTTCACCTACGAGTAGTATTAATTACATATCTTTTACGACAAACTTTTTAAAACAGACAGGTTTAAATTTTTGTTTCTCAAGTCTAATTATTTTCGGCCACATTTTGAAAAATTCGATATATTGTTGTAAAATAAAAATTCTTTAATACTGTTCTTACTATACATTAGAAGATGTATACGATTGTATTTTCAAGCGTAACAAACAAATTCTTTTTTTAAGTTAAATTACATTTTTAAGACTTTTTTTAAGAGGGACTCGTTCGGTAAAGCAACGCAATTTTGTATAGCTAAAAACTCTAAGGTGGCCACACAGAAGTATACTGTTATGCAAATGAATATATGTTGCTGGCGTGTTTAAAATAATTCAGTATTTGACTGCAGGACTACAATTGACGGTTGCGGCATTTGCTGTAGTGAAGTCGTGAAGTCTGATGTGGTCTATGTATGTGTTTAATGTTTAATTGTTATTAATTTTTTAATCAAAATTGGAATGTTTTTTTTATCTTGGACCAGTACTTAGGGGAAGCCCCTACATATGCAGTGCATTGTACTGAAACTAGGAAAATAGATTATGAGAATGAGGAAAGGGGGAGTAATGTTTGTGACACACGAAACGACCAAAACAAACGTTATCACAGCATTTAAAGTGTTAAAGTTAAATTAGTTAAACCTGATCAGTGCCCAGTGTATATACCTTCGACACTACTCATTATAACAAAAATTAGTTCAACACCGCGCACACCGTAAGGTAATTTGTTTATACATATGCATTATTTTTAAATTTGCCATTTTTTTTTCTTTAAAAATACCGTTTTTTGATACTTTTTTTTTTCCAAAATACACTTTTTGTGCCAATTTTTGAAAAAATTTCAAGAGCACCGCTGGTTAGAGCAATTTATTTAAAAAAAGGGAGAAAGTCAAGATTTTTAGTTAATGCATACTCTCTTGTTGTATAGAAAAATATAAATCCAATTTGAAAAAAGCGAATGATATTTAAACCCCTACATGTGTTAATGCTCGTCCAGAATTCTTGCCATTCAGTTTAATTGTAATATAATTTAAAAAAAACATGCGTGCGTTATGGTTTGTTTTAATTCAGTGAAAAGTAATTCATATGTGTATCTTCAAAACAACCAGTTTTTGCAGCGTATTGGTATGATTTAATTTCTCTGTAGTATTTAACTGTTAGAAAGAAATAAACGTGTTTACGTTGAAAACCAGCTGCAATTCTAAAAAAAAATGAAATTTAAACAAAAAGAAAGACATAATTACAGCAAACGTATTGCAACAGGTGCTGCTTGTTAATGTAAATAATTTGTGCAACACTAAAGTTCAACGTTAACGCCAGAAATAAGCCAAAACTTTCAGTTATAATTATAATTTTTAAAAGACATATTTTTAAATATTGCTCTTTAAGAAAATGGTTTTGGATTAAATATTCGTATTATTTGATTTTGTTTATGTTTTTTTCTTCTAAAATTTTCAGCTAAAGATCTTGATTTGTTTTTTTTTTATAAAAGAGGTTTAACGGTATTTTATTTTCGATAACAATTTATTATCATCCTCAAGAAAATTAAAATGTCATGAAAATTATTTGCAAAAATGTCAAAAAAATTTTATATACAAAAAATTTATACACACAAATAAATTCTTAACAATATTAACAAAAAGAAAAGTTAAAAAAAAACGTAATTTATTCTGCAAACAACACATGTCCTGTTAGCGATTACAACATGTTGTACCTCAACCTTAAACAAATTAACATAGCACATGTTGCTCAAAATATAATATGAAAAAATTTTATGTAATTTAATAATATCCTAATAAGTATTATTTATTTCAATGTATAAATGCCTATAATTATTAATAATCTCTAACATTTCTAACATATTACGTTTCTTATAATTATTTTCTGTTTTTATTATTGAAACATTTTCAAAGTAAGGATAGTGATGTAATATAGAGCAAAAAAAAAAAAAAAAAAAAAAGCATGTAAGAGTTTGGTATATTCGATTGGGCCGAATCTAAAATACCCTTCCCGATAGTCACGTACTCGTATGTATATACCATATGTATATATTACAATTTTGAACTAAATATATGAACCGATATCTGGAAACTTTTTTTTTTTTACTTTTTAGTTACCATGCTTAATAATTGTGTGAAGTTTGAAGTAAAACAAACAACTTTTTTTTTTCAAAAATGTTCAAACAAAATTGGAGAAAATGTATTTTTTCGGAATTTTTAATATATCTCAGTTATATGTGAACCGATATTACGAAATTTCAATAGCAAGCCAATAATAGAGTGGAGAAAGCAAAAAGTTTCTATGTCTAATGGTTTTCTCAGAAACGGTATTTCAACGACCGACAGACGAACATCGCTTAATCTACTTTTCCATTAATTCTGATTCAGAATAAATATTTTTTATAGGATCGCAAATAAAAATTGTAGAAATTACAAACGGAATCACAAACTTATATATACCCTTTACATTTTTGTGAAGAGTATAAAACAAATCACATTTAGCTGAAAAATTTAGAAGAGGAAATAGATTTGTTTTTATTAAATAAAACTTTTTTTCTAAATTAGATCTTTGGTTTTTGTACATTTGTACATCGGGTTTTAGTTCAGGTTTTTCTTTGTGATCAATAATTTTTTATTGAAGAAGACCAGAAAAATATTTAAATCTCAAATTTTAATTTGAGGTTAGTACAAAATTGGTAATCTGCGAAAGAATTTGGCCATATATGGGTACATTTTCAGTTGTTGTTCAACAGGACCATATGGTACAGTGTACTCGAAGCGCCGATATAAGTGGCAGGTCTCAATTATATTCGCGTGGTTTCCAAAATAATTTTAAATTTTAGCTTAGTGGAAAATTGGTGATCTGCGATAGAATTTGACTATATATGGGCAGATTTTTAGTTGTTAGTCTACAGTACCATATGGAACAGGAAGCAATAAGTGTACTCTAAGCGTCGATATAAGTGGGAGATTTCAATTGCGTTTGGGGGCTAAAAAATTTAATTTGAACTTAGTGGAAAATAACCGTTCTTCGAAAAAATTTGGTCATTTATACGAAAATTTTTATTTCCACTCAACCATTTATGCCACTTAAGAAAAGGGGAGCCAAGGGCGTGCCTTAAATGCTGATATAAGTGGTTTATCACCATTATTAATTAAATAAGCTAATTATAACAAAAATATGTTTCTGTTACTATAAAGCTATTTATGACATTACTATAGTTATTTGATGAAAGTAATGTGGTTATATATGACAAAAGTATGAATGATTTGTAAATAATATGGTATGATAACTTTAATTATTACTATAGTTACTTGCTATTATAGCAGTATTAAACCAAAATATGGTATGGTTATTTTTATTTTTTATAATAATATAGTGCCCCTATCAATGGCGTTTTAAATATTTATAACCATAAAATTCAACAATAGTATATTGTCCCTATATTTTCTTCAAGTGTAGTGGCTGTTGAAAACAACTAATATTACCAAAACTTTTTGGTATCCACAAACTTATTTAAACTATTTATTAACAGATTCAAGGAATTCCGCTATTAAACACGAAAAAAAATTTTTTGTGTAAAAAAGAAAATAATTTCTACGCAAAGTTTAGCATTTAAACTTCCCTGAACTCTATTTAATATTCAAAAATTTCTTACGAAAGTTTTGAGTTGCAGCCGGAGTTTAATGCGAAAATAATAAATCAATAATCAAAATGACCATGAATTAATTCTTGGTTATCGTATACCGGCAGTTTGTATCTTTAAACAAGTTTTATATCGAAACCAGAGTCACGTGCTGTTCATTAAGAAAAACACGTAAATTAACAAGTCTCACATTTATGAGTTCGTTCGAATGTCGAACAAAAAAGCATATTAAAGCTTATACAGTTAAATGTTTACTAGCAAATGAAAAAACTCTATGCATGAGTATGTACGAGTATGTATATATGGGTACATAAAAACATTCTTATGAATTGAAACAACAAAATATTTTCGTTCATTCAATTTATTAAAAAAAAAATCCCTATGAAAATGAACTTTTATTTCAAAATGCAACAAACAGCCAGACGCACGTACACAGGCATTAACAACATCACTGCCCTGTCAGTACAAGTTTATGCCATCCCTGCAGTCGGCAAAAGCCAAACAAACAGCCAGGCATTTAAAAAGACCGACAGGAGAAAAAAAACCAAAACTTTTTTTCATTTATTTTAGTATTGAACTTCATGGCTTAATGTTTTTCAATTACACTTTTTTCCGTTTTTTTTTTTATTAACTTTATTTTCATTTCGTTGCAATTTTGATCGTAATGATGACAGAGCATTAATTTAAAGTATAAAATTACAAGGCAACATAGAACAACTATTAAAGCTTTTGCTGCAACATTGTTGTAATTTATGAGTTTAAACTAAAATTAAAAAAACTTCCAGACTTTGCCAACCAACTTATTAGTATTTAAAGTTTGTCACCGCCAACCAAGATCATCATTTCATTTAATATTTATATGATCACTTCATGTACATCTGTGGTATTTTATCGATTATATTCAGTATAATTCTCTGGTCGTTCGTCCATGTGTTTGCCAATGGCTTTTTAATGATTGTCGCTTGAATTGTTAATATGAGAATGAGCATTGACAGTATGGATGACTACGCTTTTCTTGTCATTACGCACGTTTCACGACGTGAATTCAAGAAGAGAATAACATAATCGGGGTTTCTCTTACTCGTATTTTATTTTTACGTGGCAAAAAATAAAAAGAGACATTATTAATGAGCGTGGAAAGAAATTATACGTATAAGCATTCGAACTTTCAACATTTTCAACATTAAAGCCGTAATGATACTTACTTTTTTCTGTCTTTTTAAGATTTTGGAGAAGAGTATAAATATATCACAATTGAAACTTTTATTAAAATCAAAGAGTTCAGCTATATTGAAAAAATTTTAAAACGTCAAAATTTTTCAACATGTCATCGATAAAAAGTGGGAGGTGTTAAAAAAAAAACAACAAATTTTTGCTTAAAAGTGACCTTTGCAGCTTAAAATGCTATTGTTACCTTTTTAGTTTTGTGCTTGAATGTAGAG
Source organism: Thecocarcelia acutangulata (assembly GCA_914767995.1). NCBI lineage: Eukaryota > Metazoa > Arthropoda > Insecta > Diptera > Tachinidae > Thecocarcelia > Thecocarcelia acutangulata. The sequence goes on along the minus strand of OU612094.1, from coordinate 103,995,897 downwards.
ATTTTTTCTCAACTGAATGATTTGTTCATGCATATATTGATGATGCATCACTGAATATTCAAAAAACAAAAAAAAATTACATATATTAATGATAAATAGTCGAACTTGTTGAATTTTTCTCATATTATATGATTGTATTATTCGTCTGGCTCAAGGTCAAACCTGGCTTTCGCCAAGAATTGGTTTTATTTTTAATTATTACATTAATTGCCGTGATCAATAACTTTTGATCAAAGAAGACAGGAAAAAATAATTGAGTACACTAAGCTGGGGGACAACTAGCTGTTTCGCAATCGCTATACTGCTCATCAGCGCCTACTAGGATTCGAACTCAGTACCATGTAAACATGATGTATTTTTATTACGGCTGATTAACAAACTCAGCCACTTAGCTCTTATTTATTTTTATACCTTCACAAAAATATAAAAGGTATATAAGTTTGTGATTCCGTTTGTAATTTCTACAATTTTGATTTGCGACCCTATGAAGCATATACTAAATCAGAATTAATGGAAAAGTAGATTAAGCGATGTCCGTCTGTCGGTTGTTGAAATACCGTTTCTGAGAAAACCATTAGACATAGAAACTTTTTGCTTTCACCATTCTATTTATTGGCTTGCTATTGAAATTCCGTAATATCGGTTCACATATAACTGAGATATATTAAAAATTTGGAAAAAAGCCATTTTTTTTTTTGCAATTTTGTATCAAATTTTTTGAAAAAAAGTTTGTTTTGCTTCAAACTTCACACTCTTACTCGTGTTAAGCATGGTGACTAAAAGGCAAAAATTTTTTTTTTTCAGATATCGGTCCATATATACCCGAGATATAGCCTAAACCGGATTTTCCATGAAAATGTCGCGTAAGCGAACTTGAAACAACTTTTTTTGTTTAAAAGCAGTTCTGCTAATAAAATGAGGTTACAGAAAAGGAATAATATATCGGTCTATTTTTGCTTAAAAGCAGTTCTTATTATAAAACGAAGTTAGTAAAATGCAGAAAATAAAAAAAATCTGATATCGGTCCATATACTCGTATACCCAAGATATAGCCTGAACCGATTTTTCCATGAAAAATTTGGTTTTGCTTCTTCTGATTGTAAAATAACGTTATTAAAATACAGATAATACAAATTTTCGATATCGGTCCAGACATACCCGAGATATAGCCTAAACCGATTTTTCCATTAAATTTTTTTTTTGCTGAAAAGCAATTCTCGTTATAAAAGAAGGTTACCTTAATACAAAAAATTCCGATATCGAGACAAACTTTTAAACAAACTTTTCCATGAAAATGTCCATGAAAGATTTCTTTTTTGGAATGCAGATTACCGTGAGATATATATGTATGTATATTAAGGATATTTATGTATATTATATATATTATGTAGTATTTTACCCTAAAAGCCAGCTTTAACTTCTCACAAAAAATAAATTTGCTCAAAACTTCTTTTTCAAAATTATTTTAGAAATACCACTTATACTACGGGATAAAAATGTTTTTTTTGGGCCATCTTTTCTATATAGTGGAATAAGTGGAGTATTTCGTATATTTTTGTTACGGCTACTTTTCTTTCCAGTAATATCGGATGTTTTAAATAGCATTTTTTACTAGAAAGCATAATGAGTTGTATACTTTTAAGGTAGAACTAAAAATGCATTCGGGAGAGGATTTTCCAATTTATTCTTATCTTGTATGTTGCCTAGCCATGGAGATTTCTCTCGAAGAAAAATATATTCCATACGAACAGTTAGTATTAAACAGTTACCAGAGCTCTGCAAACGAAAAAAGCAATTACAATTGTAGTTCATGTTTGTACTAGTAAAATGAATAGTTTGATTTGTACATTCATCAGTCAACATCAAGCTAAGTCTAACATCAATATAAGCTAAATACCTTAGCGAATTTAGAAATTTTAAGTAAAATTCATGTGTTGTTCATATAATTTGCAGATAAGCATATTTAGGCATAATTGCTTTTATACTTTGTTAGAAGTGTATGTTGTAGAGTATGCTCAGCTGTATTAAGAAGTACATGGTTGTATCAAAAAATAATCTTTATTTTTAATTTTGATGAGTTACGTCGGTTTTCATGTGTGTGAAGTTAGCTCCGTCGTCAGCTACGTTTATAACAGCCCTGTTCTTTTTAACAGTCTGCTATACAGCATCTGTTATCTTAACAGACTGTAATATTTGATAACATTTTTATTTTATTTAAGTAACATAACAAATATTTCAATGGGAAATGTTACTAACATGCCTATGTTAAAAACGTAGCTGAAATTAGCTTCGTCAGCTCCGTTTTTAAAAACCTGTAACTCTAAAAATATTAAAGTTATTTGAGAAAAATTTTAAATGTTGACAAATTTAGAGAAAATTAATTTAACGTAATATATAAATGTGACCTAAGTGATAATTTATGGCCAATTTGAGGAAAAAAACGAAATTTTGTTAATGCAAATTTTTTTAAAATGAGAACAAATTGCCAAAATCGAGAAGGTGCTGTCATATGGACCTATATGGGTGAAAGCCATGACAATGGAGATTTCAAAACTGTATAGCTTATATCCAAAATCAGTATAGATTTTGAGAAATTCAATTTTGAAAAAAGTGAATTTTACCATATGGGCAAATTTTGAAAGTCAAAAAAATGGCCAAAATCGAAAAGGTGCTGTCATATGGACCTATATGGGTGAAAGCCATGACAATGGAGATTTCAAAACTGTATAGCTTATATCCAAAATCAGTATAGATTTTGAGAAATTCAATTATGAAAAAAGTGAATTTTACCATATGGGCAAATTTTCAAAGTCAAAAAAATGGCCAAAATCGAAAAGGTGCTGTCATATGGACCTATATGGGTGAAAGCCATGACAATGGAGATTTCAAAACTGTATAGCTTATATCTAAAATCAGTATAGATTTTGAGAAATTCAATTTTGAAAAAAGTGAATTTTACCATATGGGCAAATTTTGAAAGTCAAAAAATTGGCCAAAATCGAGAAGGTGCCTATGGACCTATATGAGTGAAAGCCATGACAATGGAGATTTCAAAACTGTATAGCTAATATCCAAAATCAGTATAGATTTTGAGAAATTCAATTTTGAAAAAAGTGAATTTTACCATATGGGCAAATTTTGAAAGTCAAAAAATTGGCCAAAATCGAGAAGGTGCTGTCATATGGACCTATATGGGTGAAAGCCATGACAATGGAGATTTCAAAACTGTATAGCTTATATCCAAAATCAGTATAGATTTTGAGAAATTCAATTTTGAAAAAAGTGAATTTTACCATATGGGCAAATTTTGAAAGTCAAAAAAATGGCCAAAATCGAAAAGGTGCTGTCATATGGACCTATATGGGTGAAAGCCATGACAATGGAGATTTCAAAACTGTATAGCTTATATCCAAAATCAGTATAGATTTTGAGAAATTCAATTATGAAAAAAGTGAATTTTACCATATGGGCAAATTTTCAAAGTCAAAAAAATGGCCAAAATCGAAAAGGTGCTGTCATATGGACCTATATGGGTGAAAGCCATGACAATGGAGATTTCAAAACTGTATAGCTTATATCTAAAATCAGTATAGATTTTGAGAAATTCAATTTTGAAAAAAGTGAATTTTACCATATGGGCAAATTTTGAAAGTCAAAAAATTGGCCAAAATCGAGAAGGTGCCTATGGACCTATATGAGTGAAAGCCATGACAATGGAGATTTCAAAACTGTATAGCTAATATCCAAAATCAGTATAGATTTTGAGAAATTCAATTTTGAAAAAAGTGAATTTTACCATATGGGCAAATTTTGAAAGTAAAAAAATTGGCCAAAATCGAGAAGGTGCTGTCATATGGACCTATATGGGTGAAAGCCATGACAATGGAGATTTCAAAACTGTATAGCTAATATCCAAAATCAGTATAGATTTTGAGAAATTCAATTTTGAAAAAAGTGAATTTTACCATATGGGCAAATTTTGAAAGTCAAAAAAATGGCCAAAATCGAAAAGGTGCTGTCATATGGACCTATATGGGTGAAAGCCATGACAATGGAGATTTCAAAACTGTATAGCTAATATCCAAAATCAGTATAGATTTTGAGAAATTCAATTTTGAAAAAAGTGAATTTTACCATATGGGCAAATTTTGAAAGTCAAAAAAATGGCCAAAATCGAAAAGGTGCTGTCATATGGACCTATATGGGTGAAAGCCATGACAATGGAGATTTCAAAACTGTATAGCTTATATCCAAAATCAGTATAGATTTTGAGAAATTCAATTATGAAAAAAGTGAATTTTACCATATGGGCAAATTTTCAAAGTCAAAAAAAATGGCCAAAATCGAGAAGGTGCTGTCATATGGACCTATATGGGTGAAAGCCATGACAATGGAGATTTCAAAACTGTATAGCTTATATCCAAAATCAGTATAGATTTTGAGAAATTTAGCCTAATTTCTCAAAATCTATACTGATTTTGGATATAAGCTATACAGTTTTGAAATCTCCATTGTCATGGCTTTCACCCATATAGGTCCATATGACAGCACCTTCTCGATTTTGGCCAATTTTTTGACTTTCAAAATTTGCCCATATGGTAAAATTCACTTTTTTCAAAATTGAGTTTCTCAAAATCTATACTGATTTTGGATATAAGCTATACAGTTTTGAAATCTCCATTGTCATGGCTTTCACCCATATAGGTCCATATGACAGCACCTTCTCGATTTTGGCCAATTTTTTGACTTTCAAAATTTGCCCATATGGTAAAATTCACTTTTTTCAAAATTGAATTTCTCAAAATCTATACTGATTTTGGATATAAGCTGTACAGTTTTGAAATCTCCATTGTCATGGCTTTCACCCATATAGGTCCATATGACAGCACCTTCTCGATTTTGGCCATTTTTTTGACTTTGAAAATTTGCCCATATGGTAAAATTCACTTTTTTCATAATTGAATTTCTCAAAATCTATACTGATTTTGGATATAAGCTATACAGTTTTGAAATCTCCATTGTCATGGCTTTCACCCATATAGGTCCATATGACAGCACCTTTTCGATTTTGGCCATTTTTTTGACTTTCAAAATTTGCCCATATGGTAAAATTCACTTTTTTCAAAATTGAATTTCTCAAAATCTATACTGATTTTGGATATAAGCTATACAGCTTTGAAATCTCCATTGTCATGGCTTTCACCCATATAGGTCCATATGACAGCACCTTCTCGATTTTGGCAATTTGTTCTCATTTTAAAAAAATTTGCATTAACAAAATTTCGTTTTTTTCCTCAAATTGGCCATAAATTATCACTTAGGTCACATTTATATATTACGTTAAATTAATTTTCTCTAAATTTGTCAACATTTAAAATTTTTCTCAAATAACTTTAATATTTTTAGAGTTACAGGTTTTTAAAAACGGAGCTGACGAAGCTAATTTCAGCTACGTCTTTAACATAGGCATGTTAGTAACATTTCCCATTGAAATATTTGTTATGTTACTTAAATAAAATAAAAATGTTATCAAATATTACAGTCTGTTAAGATAACAGATGCTGTATAGCAGACTGTTAAAAAGAACAGGGTTGTTATAAACGTAGCTGACGACGGAGCTAACTTCACACACATTCGGTTTTCGCATTTTTTCTGTTATGTTGGTACACATGTCTGCTGTATATGTTGGTAATATTAGCCATTTCGAATCGTCAGTTTGTTTTTGATAGATAAAAAGGTTAGTCGTGTTTTGGTGTGCACTTCGATGTTTTACCAAATTTACAAAATTTTGAGCAAAAACAACGTTGCATGGACGTCGCTAAGGAGCTGTTGAACATCCTCAACGACGACCCAGATTTCCTCAAAAAGGTCATAATTGATGACAAATCATGGGTGTATGGCTATGACAATCATCCCAATGGAAGCGTCCAAGACCGAAAAAAGCTCCTCAAGTTCGGTCAAATGTGAAGGTTTTGCCCACTGTTTTCTTCGACTGAATGGCGTGGTGCATCATGAATTCTTGCCACAAGGTCGTACGGTCAATAAAGAATACTACTTTGAAGCTATGCGCCGTTTGCGCGAAGCACAGAATTTTGGAAAAAACAATCGTGGATTTTGCACCGTGATGAATTTTGGACCAAAAACAAACCCGTTATCATGCCTCAATCACTGTATTCATCGGACATGGCCCCCGCTGACTTTTTCCTCTTTCTAAAACTGAAGCCACCGATGAAAGGAAAGCGTTTTGCTATGATTGAGGAGATAAAAGAAAAATCGAAACAGGATACCAAAAAGGGCATTTCAGAAGTGTTTCGAGGATTGGAAAAAACGCTGGCATAAGTGTATTATATCGGAGGGGGATTACTTTGAACGTTATTGATGAATAAATAAATACTTTTTTAGAAATTTGAAAATAACGGTTATTTTTTGATAAGCCCTCGTATATACATATTTTGAAACATAAAAAATATTCAAGTGTACTTACAATTATAAACAAAATAAATACATCATTTACGCAATGATTTTAAGTCAAATTGTAACGAAGAAAAATTTACGTTTTTTTCTCTTTTTTCAAAATTAATCTGGTTAATTATTTTGATATAATGTGAAGCATGTAAAGCATTTGAATGCGTCAATAAAAATAGATTAACATGTTATTTTACAATAACACGCAAAAGAACAACATGTTCCAAAATAATCGTGTGAATGTGACAACATCTGTAGCAACTCTAAAAGAAAATATAAACAAAACAAATTTAACTTGTGATTTCGTGATTATTGCACCTTTATTACAGTTATTTAATTACTTTTTACGTAATGTTTGTTTTGTTATGCACATGGTTTTTTGTTAATAAATGCTGTTAAAAGTATTTCTAGTGTATATTTTTAAAATTATCAAAGCATATTTGTAAATTTTTAGTCCATATTATACGCATAAACACACGAGTAACTCCATAAATTGTCCGGTGCCTAAAAATAATTAATGTTTTTTTCTCATGCTTCTAGTTTTTCTAGTGTACATTAATTGGGTTAAATAAACGCTATTAAATAATCAATAATCAACAGTTGCAAAAAAAAAATAAAATAATAATAATAATATCGTTGTCAATAATGATCCTCATCACGAGTTTTGAAGAACGTTTCAATAACACATGTTGAATTATAGACGTACACACATACTTATAATATATATATATATATATATATATATATATATATATATATATATATATATATATATATATATATATATATATATATATATATATATATATATATATATATATATATATATATATATATATATATATATATATATATATATATATATATATATATATATATATATATATATATATATATATATATATATATATATATATATATATATATATATATATATATATATATATATATATATATATATATAACACTATAATATATTTATATAACACTTCTACTGTCCGTTTTATTGTTTTGTTTGTTCTTTAGTTTTGTTTATGTTCGTAATTTTTTCGATATCGAACTGTTTTATTACTATATTTTTTGTAGAATTTTTTTTTGTCTGTCGAATTCTGTTAATATTCTTTCCAGATTGTTTTTATTAATTTATTTTTGCACTTATCAAGGTATTTCCGTGACTTTAATATAATTCTATTGATTTTTCCAATTTTATAAAATTATTAAAAAACATAAGTGCTTAACTTTATTGAGCTTTAATAAAAAAAAAGTTATAAATAAGGCTTTTAGGAGTTGGACTGGTTTACAACTACTTAATTAAATTTGCAACATATGTTTTGCCGAAATGAATTGTCAACATATGCTTTTTTGATTTGTTTAATTATTTTAGGTTAGAAAATTAGTTTTATTTATATAAACATTTGTTAGTGTATTTTTTTATACAGGTTCATCTTGATTTGCACAAGATTTGATTTTAGTTAAGTTTTAAAATCTGATTCAATATTCGGTCTTTGTAAAATTAAACTCTACCTCAGCACTCTTTATTTTCTTACTTTTAATTTCAAACAATTAGCGCAATTGGTAAACAGTATCTTTTTGTCAAGCAAAAAATTCAATCAGTTTACGATTAGTGAAAACACAGCGTTTTTGTATTTCAAAGCAAATTTTGTTGTGGAAAGTCAAAAGAGTAAATTTTGAATTAGTGCAATTTTAAAATTTCTGAAACAAATACGTTACTAAATGATGTGTATTTCAATTAATAAATTATGCGAAAGGTTTGATACATATTTTGCTAAAATGTGTAACTTCGTAGCGTTTTATTTGGGATGTATTTTGACAGCCACTTTTTAGAAAATTTTGCTACAGAAGCACACTCCCATTTCAGGGTACTGGTCCAAGATAAAATAAAAAAAAATATACTATTTTCTTCTAAATTTTCCAGCTAAAGATCTTGATTGATTTTTGTTTTTTATAAAAAAGGTTTAACGGTATTTTATCGGTACATTTTAATTTTCCTGATGATGATAACAAATTGTTATCGAAATATTGAAAATAAAACACCGTTAAACCTTTTTTATAAAAAACAAATATCAATCAATCTTTAGCTGGAAAATTTAGAAGAAAACAATATAAACAAGATAAAATAATACGAACATTTAAAAATATACTATGGGATTTTGTTTACAAAAATTAAGCAAACAGAAATTATTAATAAATATCAATATATTTTACTTTATTCGATTCAAGGCCGTTTGTTCAAAACTAGTTAGCTAATATATGTCTATATCATACTTGTTATAGCATACATGTAGCTAGTAATTGCAAAAACCGCAGTACTTTTATTTTAATAACTACTTAAAACTTTGTAATAGTAATTGTTCTGACCATTAAATTAATTATTTTGTTTATAAAGTAATAATTTTACGTGTTGACGATTTCCAATAACATATTGATATTTTTCCCCACAAAATTTGACGATTTTAACCCCGACTTTATCTGGCATCTATTATAATAACAACTGAATTTAATATTATTTAGCACAAAAACTTTATATATAGTATATAATACATATATAAACAAATCGCAAAAATACAGCTGTTTTTTGTGTTTTCTAGTTTCATATATGTGAATATTGCAGTAAGAAAAACGAAAGTCGTAGTAAGATTTTTTATGCGTTGTTATGATTTTTTTTTTTAATTTAATTTTAATACTTTTCTCATTGCTTTTTTACACGAGTTAAAAACTCATATAGGAGTATGAGTATAAGGAGTATGAGTTTCTTTTAGATACCTGTTCAAGTTTGAATTGTGGATATTTCCGAACCCTGGCTACTATACATTTAAGGGGCGCTTCTGAAATTCCTGCTTTAAAAAGTCTGGTTAAGTTTTGTGCTAACTGGAGTTCTCTGCTAGAAAAATCAATCGTATTATTTGTATATTTTTTACCTTACGTATGTACATATTTTGTTTGGAATAAATTGTGCAAAGAAAGTGTGGATTGTGCACTTCCTTTTTTTTTTTTTTTGAAAGCTATTGTGTTTTATTTTTTTTATTTCTTTTTGTGCATCTTACTTGATGCTTTGCGTTCCATTTTAGCAGCCTGGCTTAAGTGCAGACATTTTTATACCTGTTGTATACACTGTCCAGCAATCCAGATGATATACTTATGTATATCATTGATTTTATGAATTATGTGGCGATTATGGGACTCGTTTGAGTGTTACATCTAGAAAATTTGTATAAAATATACTTAATACTCATTCGTGTCCCATAAACACCACATTAGATTCAATATTTGTCGATTCTTTTATTTAATTAACTTCTATGCAAAGTTAGTTGCAACTTAAACAAACTTTTATTTAGATTTAAATCTCCATTCAGAGTTTTATTTGCAATTAAAAAGGGTTGATACTGCTAAAACAATGTTAAACGAAACGTCTGCCGTTCAGACCAGACTTTAAACAAAAGTAGACAATCAACTATTCTGAGAGACTGACTGCTTACCTTTCATTGCCCTTAGTTGATGAGTTTTTGCTTTGTTAAGTGTGAGAAATCATAATGGATGGACACTTAGATGGATATATGGTAAAAGTCTCCGACAACCCACCAGTTAGTTGGAATTCATGACATGCTGCTCACATGTGTTATTTATTCAATTTAATTGACAATGAAAAATAACTGCCAGCACTTTTAATGACTTTAATCAACAAGGGTAGCAAAAGAAAAAGACCAATAATCAAAAGAGAGGAAGAATCAGTTTTTCATAAGCGGGAGTGTTGTTTGGCAGAGTGAGTTTAGTAAATAACTCCCTTACAATTTGCTTTAAAAAGGGGTGTGCTTTTACTAGCTAATGACCACAATAGCAATTTTCAAAAATATTTGAACTCAATAAGATTATATATCAATACCCAAGATTTATGTTTAAAATGCTTTAATCGCTTCACCAAATAATAATGTTAGGTGAAGTATCACATCTGCGACACGCTTTATTATTGAATAAAGAATTGAATTTAGAAATTTTAATTAAATTTCAAATATCAAATGCTTATGAGCTGCAACGTGTGGTGGGTGCATAAAAAGATAAAAGTTAAACACATTCAATAAAAATCTAAACAACAAATGCATTAATTTGACTTGAAATAAATATGAAACAATTAAATTTAAAAATTGTCGCCACATGACTTCCGCTAAATACATTTCACTTTTATTTCAAAACAAACCATAGACGTTTTGATTTCATTAAAAAAAAAATAGAAACAGTTATGAATTTTAATTTTATTTAGACTAATTTAAGGAACCTCGTGACACTATGATTGAAATTTCTTTATGTTGACGTAATAAGAGTTTCAATGTTGAATTCTACTATTGTATAAATATTATTAAACTACCCATGTAAAGTTTGAATTTAGAATAATTGTATGTATATTTAAATGTGGCTAAATATTAAAAAAACAAGGCTATTAAAGGAATTTGATGGCATGTCAACATGCGGTGCTGTCTCAAGCCTAGTTCGATAGTCTACTAACCGCTTAAACGTGTATTTCATTATTAAATTTTTAATATGAAAACATTATACTTTCTATTCAAAATGGGGCTTAGAAAAAAAATTCTATACTTGGCGCGCTTTTGTTGAAACAACTCGTTTTTCCACATTTTGGAGCGTCTTGAAATTTTGAAGTTTACAACGCTGAAAAGCAGATTAATGGTTCCCTTTACTTCGAGACCTAGTAGACATTCATGAGATGGAATTATGCTGAGTGGTGGACGACTGATTTAAGCAGGCATATAATTACATCATGTTTATCTCGACTCCGTCTGGAAGACCTAGTGGGTATTGGTAAATAGAGTAGTGACTATGAAGTCTACAATTATTTTTCTTGTGTTCTTTGATCAAGAGTTATTGATAACGGCAATTATTGTTATAAATAAAAAAATCATAGCATAAAGGAAAAAACGAACTCAAAACTGACAACAACAAGAATTTATTTATACGAGGCATCAGTATTATGAAAAATATGTAAAAGGGCCCTAACTTGCATTTTCCCTGAATCGAACTTTTCTAGGAATTCTACTAAGTTTCATATCAATATACAGCGTCACAAAAATTTAATTAAATAATTTGATAAATATCGCTTTTACAAGCAATTGAACAAAAAAATTACTTGTAGATGAACCTAGGTATACAGTTTCCATTATGGGTTTTCCCTCTGCTGTAAAATTCCGATTATGTTTGTAGGGCCTTTCTGCATGAGACCAACTATGTATAGAATCATTTTGCCTTATAAGATGTACTCGTATACGTAATTGGCATATTCAAGCCTGCTGTAATTAAATTTAAAAGATACAAAGGTTCTTTTATTTAAAAGTAATACTCTTGTCTTTTGACCCTTTATTTTTCGTAGTTTTGTAAAATATTGATTTAAATAACAAATTCCTTAAATTTTATTTCTTTTTTGTGTCTTAAATTCATGACTTTTGTTTTTTACTTAAGCCATATTTGGAGGCTTCACTTTCATTGTACCTCTTTCACTTTTTGGTCGAAAATGTTTGCATTTTTGTTTTATTTTTGTGTCTACAAGAAGACAACGCAACGCCATTTGACACTCAAGGGAATATGTCTCGTGGTGATTTGGCTTTTGGCCAAATTAAATAGAAAATAACGGCATGAAACAACGTTGGATGGAAAAAAAATTAACCAGGATTTTTTGTAAGGAACTGTTTCCCCGACTGTAAGTTACGCTGAAAAAGTTGTATAAAAAATAAGGTTAAAAGAGAAACTAGATATTATGAATTTCAAAAAATAAAGCTATAAGAACAAATATTAAGTTTGTGCTAATTAGTAAATTTTTTAAATTTGAAATTATAACACTATTATACATAAGCATTAATTGTCCATAAAAATTAATATTTTAAATCACATGTAATTTGCTATGTGGAGCTACACATATCGTATTAATTTCTAGATTTTTTCATAAAATTTCGAGAAATATTTTATACGAGAAGTAAAGAAAGTAAAATGTTCATGTTTTTAAAAGAAATAAAGGGCCAGGAAAACATGTTTTAGTAGGATTGACTATAAACTAAGCAATTTTACATCCAAAATCCCAGAATATTATCCACAAAATGAAATGTTAAATGTATGAACGGTAACCGGAAGCAGCCACTTTAGATTTTACTTTTATATCTATAATACAAAAAACTATTTAAAAAACTTTACTCCAGAGAGTAATAATTATTTGATCAAAATAATGCTTTTGTTCGTCAATTGACATTGAATGTTAGTTTAAAATGTTGTTCTCCGATAAATCCCATTTTTGGTTGAATGGCTACATAAATAAACGGAATTGTCGTATTTTTGAAGGTTTTGGTGAAAAACCATTACATCCATATAAGATTACTTAAGATTTGCTTAATTTTTTTTGCCACAAAGATCATTTGTCTACGTCGGTAAACCAGATACAAATAAACACTTGTTAATCAACGTTCAAAGAATTATTGGCGAAATACAGTTGAAAACGTTGCGAAAAGTGAAATGTGAAAATATTTCGCGATTTATTTTTGATCACATATTGAAAACGTGTTTTGTATATTTGTTTCAAGTAATGTTTAGTTTAGTATTCCAAAATTAAGAGGGCGGTTCGGAAACTTCCTAGCCTAGCACAAAAAGCGCGGTATAAACAGAACACTTCGCTCCTTTATAGCAACATAGTCATATCTCAAAAAATGAGAATTTCGAGTTAACAATGCAGAATTGTTAACAGTACTACCTTTTATATTGTGCCAAATTATTTAAATTGCCTTTAAACTGTCTCATTTAGGAGATATTTTCTAATTTTTTTTCTAAGATTTGTATGGAAACTAAAAATTTGAAATGTGTTCTCCTCGGAACAAGCTTTTTTTGCGTTATGACTATGTTGCAATAAAGGAGCGACGTGTCAAATTTTGTTTCGATCTGGTAACTCCTTCATATAGAAACAGGTGTTCACAAAAGACGCATCCGCGATTTTTTTACAATGGAAAAAAAATTACAAATTCTTGGTGTCATTAAATATTTACATAAAAAAGGTATATCGGGACAAGAAATTGATAATGATATGGTAAATGTGTTATGTGAAAGTGCTTTTTCATATGCAACAGTAAAAAGTTGGGTTGCTGAATTTAAACGTGGTCGTGCAAGCCTTAAAGATGAACCACGTAGTGGACATACAAAAACAGCAACAACAAGAGAAATTGTACCCAAAGTGCATGATATGGTATTAAATGATCGACGAATAAAAGTGCGTGAAATAGCTAATATCATGGGCATCTCAAATGATCCAGTCCATTTAATTTTGCATGAAAACTACAGACGAAAAAGCTTTTTGCAAGATGGATGCCGCATTTGTCGACCAAAAACGCATAAGAATGAACATTTTTCAAGCTTGTTTGGATTGTTTTAAGCGAAATAAAATGGATTTTAAGCATCGTTTCAAAACTGTTGATGAGACATGGATCCACCACTATACTCCAGAGACAAAAAAATAATTCAAGCAATGGACTGAAGCTGGACGAAGTGCCCCAAAGAAGGCAAAAACAATTCAATCGGCTGGTAAGGTTATGGCCACGGTTTTTTGAGACTTCAAAGGTATTTTATTGATTGACTATCTGCAAAAGGGTAAAACAATAAATTCAGAGTACTATTGCAACCTTTTGGATCAATTAAATGTAAAAATCCGAGAAAAACGTCCTGGCTTACAACACAAAAAAATAACTTTTTACTCAAGACAACGCACCAGCGCACAAGAGTGTTTTAACAATGGCTAAAATCAACGAATTAAAGTACGAGTTGCTTGACCACCCACCTTATTCTCCTGATTTAGCTCCCAGTGACTTTTACCTTTTCCAAAATCTAAAAAAATTCGTTGCTGGCAAGCGTTTTACCTCAAATGAAGATGCAATTACAGTTGTAAACCACTAGTTGGAAGGCCTTGAGGAAAACTATTTTAATCAAGGGATAGAATTGCTAGAACAGCGTTGGACTAAGTGTATTGAAGTTTCAGGAGATTATATTGAAAAATAAAAATATTTTTGAAAACTAACTATTATCTTTCATTGATAGGTTTCCGAACCGCCCTCGTAATTTTGGGAAAATACAATTAATGCTTTATTTCAACCCTCTTTTGTTAAATACTGTTTCAACAATTCTTTTGCGGATTCAGCAGAATTTTACCTACATTTTAATTTTTTGTACTACAGTAGTGAAAAAGATTTATATGAGCACTTGTCTTTACGGCCTTATCTGTTGATAGACCAATTCAACGGAGTGAATCAGCGCTCCCGTGTGGCTAACTGGGCTCACACAGGTAGCAATTTTTGCATGTGTTTGTAGCCATATGAGCAACTTCTTGTTGAGAAGTTCAGGGCTTCTAATCCCTTCTGTATGAAATTTCCCACCAATTAATGCAAGACAAGGCTTAATGACCTAGTACGCCGAAGCACACTAAGAGCATCAGCCCTTAAACTAACCCAGCCGTCTACCATCACCACTGGTTCCTTACGGTACAGCTAAAGGCAACAGACCCTCGGGAGGTTGTTAGTCCCCGAAAAAAGCCACTCACCAAACAATTATTGCGATGTGAAAGAAAAATCGAAGAATTGGTACCCTGTATTGCGTTTTCGTATTTTCTTTTCGCTTTTAAGTTTTCCATTTCCATTTTGTGGTACCAATCTTGCTTCATTTTTAAAGTATTTCGCGAAAAAGTTTGCGCAAACAACACAGAGTACCAAATTATACTCTTATCGCATTAACAGGGATACTAACATGACTACAATAAAAAATCTACTTTTGATTTTTAAAGATACGTTGAAAACTTGAGTCAAATCGGAAAACTTAATCTCGTGCACCTTTGAGGTCAATGTGAAACTTTCGTGAAATTCTCTATACTGAACTTATAGCTAAAATATTCGTTCCCTATCTGTAATTAAAATAAAATTTGAGCGGGGGTTTATTCCACATAGTTTAAAGTATGCATTCTGAAAAAAATTTCTAAATCTGATAACTCTAAGCGGTGCACATTGAGGTCAAAGATCAGTTCTTGGGAAATTCTCTATAGTGAGCTATATACATACGTAAGACTTTTAAACACAAAACATTTTTAATAACGTTTAGAAAATCGAAGGCTCATATTTTTTCGGATTCATTAATATTTTTTTAGTTTTGAAGAATTATTTTCCTCTTTTCCTACATTGTTATGGAATAATAATAGCTACCAATCTTTTCAATAATGCCGGAAAAAATACGTACAAAAAAAAAGAGGGCAAACTAATAAACCACAAGAAAAGCTACCATTAAAACTACCATTGACTGAGTGAATGGCATAAGCGCAAGCATAGTCCAAAACTTAAAAAAAATAATAATAGTTTGAATTGTAAAAAATCAAACTTAATGAAAAACCACAAAAGCAACATTAAAATATTAATGTATGTTGTTTGAAATATATCGAACAAAAATAATTTTTACTTGGAAAATGAAGAAAAAAAAAACCATCACTGTCAAACTTGGGCTACAACATTTTCCAAGGCAGTTTATTTTTTATTTCCTTTCAAACCAAACAACAACAAAATATTATGGCCTTTAATTTGCAAATAAACGGGAAATTCAACAACATTACAATAATGCCAAAAGATGTTGCAACCGCTAGATACTTCACTATCATTATGTTACTCTGCCACCAACACCACTTTTAATAACACGAAAAAGACAATTTGCCTCGAAATGTTTACGGAAAACTTGCTAGTAACCAACAACACCAGCAACTTTAATAATTGCTAAAAGATGTGAAAAACAACGTTAAAC
Source organism: Thecocarcelia acutangulata (assembly GCA_914767995.1). Taxonomy (NCBI): domain Eukaryota; kingdom Metazoa; phylum Arthropoda; class Insecta; order Diptera; family Tachinidae; genus Thecocarcelia; species Thecocarcelia acutangulata. The sequence continues at coordinate 103,979,604 of OU612094.1, read as the reverse complement.
AAGCCATGAATTCATTATTTAACATTCAACTTGCACTTGAATTTGAAGTAAAAAAGGGGGGAAATCTCCTGAAATAATATCAATAGATAGGGAAAAATCATTTTTATTAAAAAAAAAAAGAAAACAAGTTTTGATATGCAGTCAAGAATTTAATTTTTACAAATCGCATATTAAACCTATTCACCATCTTATGACATTGCAATTAAAAACATTTGCTATCGGTTGTAATTATTTTTGGGTTAGTCGACTTCGCTCTCTCCTCGTTTTTCATTCATTTGCAGCAAATAATGCAAATATAACCTATTAGTCAAGGCCAGTGATGTTAACTTTTTTAATTCGATTTCCTTACAGCCTGAAAAAATTACCGTTTTTTTTAGGTAAAATTACCGTACGCATGTCTTATACAAAAATAATATTTGTTTATTGAAACAGGTTTATATTTGTAATTTAATATATTTATTTTAAAATAACAAAAACTTAAAGAAACAATCAGTATACTATAGTAATAAAATAAAGTAATTAAAATTTGTACTTTCAGTAAAAAAATTTATACATTTTTGTAGGTGCCGAATACTTGCAGCATTCTGTTTTATTTCGGAAATACCCGCAAATCCATAAAAATTGTAAATTTTGCAGTGGTAGGAAAATTTACCTTTTTTACTTCTTGTTATAAAATTAAAAGTTTTTTCCCATGACGAAGAATAAGTTTGCTTTCTGTGACCTCTGACTTCTTTTTGCTTTCTTCATTAGAAGAATCAGAGCTGTCAGTATCAAAAAAAAGCAATCATTCAATTATATATGTGTAAAGTAAATGTATGTATTTACATATATTATTTATTTTAATCTTACCATTTTTCAGATCTTATCCCTTCCGGCCCCACCTACACAAATGTGTAGGTAAATTTACCGTATATTGAAAAGACGGTAATTTAAAATTGAGTGGCTTTTTCGTACAATATTAAGTCTCATAATTTTATTTGATGCCTCTTTTTTGCTCTGAAATATGATTTTGCCCAGTTTTTTTTAGTATTTGTGTGTATGAGCTCGAGCATGCCGATCATGTTTAGGAGTGCGGGAGGCAACAAATGTAAGTATCATTATTTTATCTAAGTAAACGTGAATAAATGAAGGTTTCATAATTTATTGGTAAAGAAGGAATCAAATATTTTAATTACATAAAAATATTTAAAAATGCACATACAATTATGCTATATTTCCTTAGCGTAATATGTGCCTACACATATGTGTAGTATGGGATTCTATTAAGCCAGTTTATGGCCATTACAGCAAAAAAGTATAATTTGGAAAATAACTGTGATGCCGAAGAATTTTTTCAATTACTTTGCGATTTGTCAAATCTGGAAGAGAGAGAGTTCATACGGTGAGTTTGAGGATGAAATACATGTTCAGTCTCCACACCCGGATAGCTCGAATACAGAATTAAGCGAAACACAACGAAGGCAAATAATGCTAAGACAAATAGTGTAGTTGAGAAAACGAGGCCATTATTATGGAAAATGGGAATGTTTAAATAATATACTACATGATATATTCCACCAGCCAACAGACCCTCTTCTGCCAATTAAATATTGTGAACGGTATTTTACTAATGATCATTTTCAGCAAGCGGCACTGTACACAAATATGTTCCACCTTAAAACATTTGGGACTGAACTAAAGACTGATGCATCCGAAATTAAACAATTATACAGTGCTCACTTATATTTTTGTTGCGTTAAACTTTCTCGCTTGCGAATGTACTAGGAGCAGAAATTTGGCAAAAATATAGTGTGTGAAAAGATGGCGGGAAATCTATTGTATCTTTTGCGCAATGTCTACATTTTGTGAATACGGCTGAAACTTCAGAAGAAGCGCGATCAAATTATTTATGGAAGGCTCAGCCCATAGTTGATATTGTCAGAACTCGATGCCTTGCCATTTACAGGAATTTCGGTACTCTTTCCATTGATGAGCAGATGATACCATTTCTTGGAAGATTGTTACAATATGGTAATTACCGTACAGTTAACATGACTGGCCAAGGCACACATATATTCAATCTTTTACTCATTGAGAGTACTTTATGCATGCGCAAGAAAAATGAGAGACTAATTTTGCTCATTGCGTTTGTTGCTTTTTTCAAACGCCGCTCTTTGAGTAATGCGCATTTAATTTTATTTTGTACAGACCGTGAACTTTACTAAGTCTTATTCTTTATATATTACTAGTCAAAATCTCCACATTTTCTCCGAAGCAATATGGTAACTTCAATTTTCGAACTAAAGCGAATCACCGTTTATAGTTCAAAAGCATGTTCCACGGCATAACCGCGCACCGAATATGTAAAATCGACTTCGTGAATCCCCAAAATGCCACTTCTCCAGTTGTCGCACTAAATAAGCTATACTGTATATACAGTTTTATATACCTACACATGTATTAATCACTAATGTCCCATGGGTTTCGAGTGTTGCAAACATACATACATACAAACAAACAAACATACAAGTCAATCTAATATAAGCCTATTAAAAAGTTCGTCTTTGCACCTTAGTGAAATAACCGATATGAATTTTATTGTATGTGCTCATTACCAGAGTTGCCGCATTTTTCATCGAAGAGAAGAGTATGATGTTGATACTTCACCCACCAGGGATATTTGCAAAAAAAAATTTGGATATGAAATCTGTTAAAAAAAATAATAAAAATTTGGAATTGTATTCCTGATATTTTTAAAGAAGAAAGCTTTTGTGGTGCCTGCTGAGCACTCTGGTGGCAGAAAATTAACGTAACATTTTGAAGAACTGTGAATGAACATGCAGCCGTTGAAAAAGAAAGCTCTTAATATACTTTTGTTACTTGCGTTATTGAGCTCGAATTATAAAAGAAACATTATTACAAAAGTTTATTATCAAGAAAGCAATAGGACAAAACTCAAATAAAGAAAAGTTTGATTAAGTTTTCGGATTCACAGTACGTACATTGGTTGCGTTGCCAGTTGCTAAATGGGGATTACAGATGGCAACTGACAAAGTTACCACAACTACAAATTTTTAGTTGCTCTATGGTTTTTGAAAACAAAATGGACTAAAAAATGCAGGAATGAAGGTTATATTATATTAAAATTAATAAAGCGAACAATTGTTTCTTATAAGCACATCTGAAAATGGATAAAATTTAGTAGTCATTTTACTAGCAACAATTTGACACCGTTGTAGAAGCAATGGAAGCCAAGTCTCACTTCCAGAAGTTTGAACATTTGGAGAAGATAGTAAGGCAACTGCAGATCAGGTTTGGGCCAATATGTCAGAACAATTAAATAATATTGGTCCACCAATTCGTACACCCGAAAAATTTAAGCCAAATTTGAAAAAGTAAATGGCGTAAAACAAATGAAATCTGCATTGAGGAGGCATTTTTTTAAATTTCCACGAAGTACACCACAGCATCCTTGGGAAAAAGCAAAAAGTCTTAAAGCTGAAAAAACACACCGATACGTAGTTACTGAAACTTATCCCATAAATAGTATTTACTTACATCAGAGCGCGAATCTAAAGGATTAGGAGCATCACTTAACCGGCTGCTAATAAATGCCAATGTTGAAAACATTTTTTTAAAGTTAAAACTATCGTTTTTCACAAAAAAAAATTGATTGCTGACAAAGATGATATTTGCTAACATGTCAATCACTGTCGGTAGCTTTTCAGCAACTGAAAATAGTTGCCAGTCATAATATGTGTTGCTTACGTAACTAAAGTTGGGTTGTTATCCATAATCGAGTCATAAATTCTTTAATAAATTTATGTATATTTTGCGAATGTACAAATTTGGAACCTTAAGTATGCATTAGAAATAAATTAAACTTAAAAAAAAAAAATTTTTATATACTAAACATTTAATACTTTTATCCGAATTTTTTGACGATATTTTAAATATAAAATGACGATATTTTAAAAAATTATCGGGATATTGACTATTTCTTCCAAATTTTTTCTGGCAGCCTTGTACACAGCACAGAAGTTCAAACTATAGAGAGTAGGTGAGCCAAATTTTACTCAAGCGTGCCGGCGGATAAAATGGCGTTCCAAATTTCACGTTTTTTTTTTTTCGAACGGACCAGAGTTCAAATTATCGGAAGATTCAAATTAACAAGTTTAAAATTACACAAAGTCGACTGTGTTTGTTGCAATATACAGTGCAGTTTTTTAATTTTAATAAAAATGTTAGGTAATGAAAAAATATCTATCGTTTTTTAAATTATTAGCTTTTGATACCATTATATTATATTTTTTTCATAATTTTCCTATTTGTGTTTTGTTTTTCTTTTTGAGGAAGTTTGTTGGTTTATGTTAATTTCAATACAGTTGTTTAGTATTAAAATCAATTTTATTGCATTTTTATTATGTGTAACTTAATTTTAAGCCAGCTTTTTCGTTTACAACATAAACCGTGGTGTTTAAAAAAAAATTAAATTGAATAAAAGAAATACGAGTAAATTGTAATGCAAAGCGGGTAACGGCGAAAATGGTTTTGGTTGCTTGGTCTTAAAGTGGAAAAAGATAATAAAATCCTAAGAGAGGGAAATTTTTTCCAAACAACAAGGGTGTGAAAATAAAACCGCTTTATGAAAAAATGTTTTAACTATGTGCAACTTTGGTTACTGATGATTACAACTTTAAACTATAAAGAAATTTTTTGAAAATAATTTTTAAGTTACGAGTATTTATTTACTGCAATATGTTTTTAAATTAGTTACATTTGTTTAATTACATATTTCGTTTACACTTTTTAATACAAAGCAAAAAAAAATCGTGTTTACAGGGATGTTAATCGCACAGGAAATAAAAACAGTGCAAAATTTATTTTATTATCAGTCATCATTTTTCATTAATTTGATGTAACATTGTTATTATGCTTTTTTATATTTTTTTTACCTGTACTACACTTTTCTGGGAAATGAAATATAAATTATGATTATATTTCTGCAAGCTTAATCGTGCTGACAATTTAAGCATTAAACACATAGACCACAGCGGACCGCTCGAGTACAAATACTGGAAGCTACAATTGTCGGCGTCAACATTATAAACAGCTGATCTGGAATGTTTACTTTTTGATATTAATTCGATTTATAAAATATTGGCTGGGGAAGATTTAATAAATTCTGTAGTAACTATTGCTAAAATAGTGTGAATTGTGGCTTCAGTGCATAAAGTAAATATTACAGTAACATAAATAAATACAAAATAAAAAGCGTAATAATTGACTCAAAGTTTCATTAAGAGCATTGAGCGACAGAGTGGAAATGGGGATTTTATTTTGTAAAGAGTATGCCATCCAGATATCTTTCTTGAGCTTGTCTTGTATTTTATGCCATACGCTGCAGTAAACTTAATTTAATTGAGGTAATTTTTCAACGAATATTTTCCTTTAAAGCCACAACAAATTGGGGATTGTCATTATAAAACCTCTCTTTAAGGTAGCCCTATAAAAACATCCATGGGAATTGGATCGGGCGATCACTGACTGATCAGTTTTTGGCTGAAATTTTCTCGAAGCAAATCCATCGAAACTCTGGCTGGGTGTGAAGAGTACGATGGATGAGCACGCAGGTTGGGAAAAAGAATTTCTCTCATGCGTGGATAAGGCACACTAACCAGTTGCCCTTGAAAAGAAATTTTTCTAGATTTTCATATATTTTAAACAAAAGAAAACTGTTGGTGTCCTGCATACAATAATATCAGTTTTGTAACCAGAATTCAAGTATTTTTTAATCCTGAAGCTTAGCACAAAGTATACAGAGATGAAAAACTCACGTTTCTATAAAATGAAATCAGGCTTTTTATTTTCGGAGCGTTGCCAGAATATGTATTGTTTTCTCCTAGTTGTTGCAAAACTATTTGTTTACGAATGGAAACACAAAGCGGGAAGAGAAAAAATGATGAATATACATACATATGATATCAGAATCTTTGTTGTCCTTTTTTTGTCTTGTTTCATTTCTGTTTGCACAAAAGCTTTTAGTATAGTAAAATATAGATTTATTTTTTATTTCAGAAAATAGTTTAGTTCAGTCTTGTGTTATTTGTTACGGTTTTTTTTATAATATACATATATTATTATAGGTACAAGTTTATTTTAGTCTTCTATTTATGTATGTATTTGATTCGAAATTTTAAGCATTAGTTTGCTTTAGGTCAGCGGTCAGTATGTACATGATCTGATAAAAAATAACCGTTATGTTCAAATTTCGTGAGTTAAGTATGGTCCATTTTCGCATTTTTTTCTGTTAAATTGGTACACATGTTTGTTATATATGTTGTTAATATCAGCCATTTCGGATTGCCAGTTTGTTTTTGACAGGTAAAAAAGTGAAAAGTCGCGTTTTGGTGTGCTCTTTGATTTTTACTAAATTATGAACAAAACCAACGTCGCATGGACGTTATTGAAAATCGTCAACGACGATCTAGATTTTCTCAAAAAGGTCATAACTGGTGACAAATCATGAGTACATGGCCATGACATTGAAGAAAAGCCCAATCATCAATGGTAGCGTCCAGAAGAGCAAATACCGAAAACAGCTCGTCAAGTTCGGTCAAATGTGGAGGTTTTGTTCGCTGTTTTCTTCGACTGCAATGGTGTGGTGCATCACGAATTCTTACCACAAGGTCATACCGTCAATAAAGAATACTACCTTGAAGTTATGTGCCGCTTTCGCGAAGCAATTCGTCAGAAACGCACAGAATTATGGAAAAACAATCATGGATTTTGCACCATGATAACGCACCAGCTCACACATCGATGCTTGTGCGTGAGTTTTTGGCCAAAAACAAAACCGTTATCATGCCTCAACCACCGTATTCACCGGCCCGCCCTGACTTTTTCCTATTCCTAAAACTGCAGCCACCGATGAAAGGAAAGAAGTATTTCGAGGATTGGAAAAAACGCTGGCACAAGTATATTATATCTGAGAGGGATTACTTTACAGACCTCATGATAGTTATTAATGAATAAATAAACACTTTTTGAAAAAATTTAAAATAAAGGTTATTTTTTAATTAGACCTCCTAATGTATAAGCGAAATTACTCTTGAGGGTATTGTGTGGCAATCACTGTTTTAGATATTTTGCTATATCATTAGCACTGATTTTAATTTCTAGCCAAGGAAAATGGAAATTGGATTGAGCAATTGGACTACAACGGCAAAATCAACATGGACAACAACCTGTAGCTGTATTGCATTGGTGCTTTCAAAATAATTGTTCTTATTTTGAAGCCTGTATCTGGCAGCCTGCTTCTCGAATTTGTTTAATGTACTTATTCTCTTTAATCACAACACATAAAATAATAAAAGAAGAGAAGAATAAAAGACACTGCGCAATTTTTGTTAAATAATGTAAATAAACAGTTGACTGTTTTTTTTTTCTACTTTTATAGAGAACAATAAAAAATAATATCAGTTAAAGATTACAGTACGCTCGAGATAACGTTAACTAATCAATACTATAAGTGTTGACGTTTATTAGATTGTTGACGTGAATGTCTAGCTTTGATAATCAGCGGACGTGTTTGTTTTTGATCGGAATGTAATAAAATAAAACTGAAATAAGTGAAAAGATGGGGTTTTTGTAAAAGAAAACTTTCTGTCATTTTTTTTTTAAATACATTTTAAAAAGAAATAGGAAAAAAAACTGCATGAATACATCTAGCAGACGCAATTCTGAGAAAGCTTAGCTCAACTAGTAAAAATCTTTGGATTTCTGAGGAGGAATCTTTGAAAAAATCATTGGACAATCTTCTGTCTCTAAGATATAGAAACAGCCCGCGTTCGTGCTCACCTCATATAGTTGTTACAACAAAAAACAAACAGTTTAATTTCTGGTTAAACATCAGCGAAGCGCTAAATCAGCTCAAATATCATCACAAAAGGCAGCAGCTAGTAATAGATTTGTTATCCTCCAGACTGACGAGACCACAAAAGCTAAAAAACATTTAAACCGCCACTAATATTTCTGAGAAAGCATACTTCTAGTGCGCTAGTAAAACAATTTCTTACGGCAATCGGTAAAGACACTTTCAATGTAACATCAGCACCAGTGAAACAAAAATCCAGATCAACCATGAAAAAGAATTAAAAAAAAAATTTGTCTGAAGTTTTAGAAAAAGAGACGGGGGTTGCCCCGGCTACACTCACTTTAAGCGGTCCATGACTAATAAGTCCTCAAGTTATCTCGAGAAACACCAGCAGTTAAATAGCATATCTAAAAATAATTTTCCTCAGGTCAGCAAGTCAGCCAGCCTAATAAACATGCAAAACAAGTTTTTTGTGCTAATGTGGTTAAATCCAATGAACAATGTTAATGTTTTGGAAAGTAAACGTATGTTCTTAGCGACATGTTCAGGGCGCACTGCATAAGCAAAAAATTTCAGCGTTTCAGTCACTTTTAGCCGAAATCAATAAAACTAATAAAGTTGTCCACCAGCTAAAGATTTGATTATTATTTTTCTTGTCTTCTCCAATCAAAATTATTGATCACAGCAGATTTGTATTGTAAAAAAATCTTTCTTAAGAAAAAAAACTTAAGAAAGAAAAAACCTGAACTATAACCCGTTGTACAAATGTACAAACCAAAAATAATATTTCTAATATTTTATGAAAAATTTACTAAGCAATTTTCTCATTTTTTTTTTGTAACATCGGGTTTTCATTTCAAGAACAAAATGTCCGAAAAATAAATTTTTAAATAACTCCGCCAGTTATAAACTCCAGTTACGATTTTCAATATTTAATAAAACAGTTTTCTTTTTTCACAGTTTTTTTCTTTTTCACGTCAACAGGCTGCTGAAAATACTTTATTCTCCGCAAACAAAGTCACAAATACATGCTGTTTCATATAAAAACCTGATTGAAATCACGTTATTGTATTAATACGAGTATTGACTTCAAAAGTTACTTCGTCTATTTACAGGTTACCCAATTTTTGTCGAAGTGAAATTCTTACTATTGTGAAACAGCTTTCACTTGATCTGGCCGCTCTATTCTATCAGCGGTTATTGTTTTTGAACCAATCTTTTTAAGTACACTTAAAAAACTTTACTGATATTTATTTTATTACAAATTACTAAGCTTTGAATCTTAAGAAAATCTGTAGAGTCGGAGTCCACTTAAAAGCTATATTCAGCTTTCGGCGTTCAGATGAAATAGTAAAAATCATAAAGCCCGTTGTCAAAAGAAATGACAGACAACTGAATCTGATTTTTTGTTGAAATAAAACTGTATTATATTCATTATTACATATATGACAATTGTATCGTTTTTAAATATTTTAAGAACAATCTTAAATTTATTTTTTTTTGTAATAAAAATTGGCATGAATATAAACATCTTTTGTCTTTTTTTTAATTTTTGTTATTTGTCTAACAATTTTGGTATAATAAATTGTCATTTTTAATACAATATAAATTCACATTACATATACATTTACTTTTTCTTATCTACTTTCCAATTTAATTGCAGGTGTTTTTATACGATTTTTATCTAGTTTTTTTTTTTCATTTACTTATATGTATGTATGTGTACGCAATCCAGTTTTCCTTTTTTTTATCAAATATTTTTGTTTATTGATAATTCGTTATAACCATTTTTGTTTCAATTTTGGTTTTAATTTGAATTGATAAGTTATCTTTCAACTAATGTTTATTTCATATTTGATGACTTTAGTGTAATAAATTTTATAGACAATAAAATTCATTCTAATATTTTTTTGTTTTTTACTTTTAGGTAAATATTTATTACACGCGGTTTTGTTAAAGTCTTTATAACGATGGCAAATACGGACTGAAAGAAATTTGCTAGATATCTGTTCGAAATAAACATATATTAAACCAGGTACATTTTATATTTTGCTTATTACAATCTGATGAATGACAAAAGTTTTTGTAAAGAGTTAAAAAGTTCCAAACTTTTTAATTCATGGGACTCTCCAACTCATTAAAAGGTTTCGAATAAACTTTTTTTTATTAAAATTACATGAAAGCCTTGTAGGAAATGGGAAATGGTCGCCTATCCCACAATATTCTCATATAATTTGATTATCGCTCGTTACTGTTTGGGAATCATGGAAAGGCTAACGTAAATCGATAGTTCTGTGAGAAGGATTTATCTCGCCACATTTAGAGCACATTGCATCCGATCTTGTAAATGAGAATATGCGTGACAATAAATTTGACGGCGGACACTACATTTTCAACTTTTACCTACTCGTTTAATACAAAGTGGTCCAGCAATGAGGTTTAAAAGTTTAATAACTTTTCCGTTTATTAATTTTGTTTCTCAGGTTATAAAATATACTCGTACAAAATGGAAATTTTTTTACACTAAGTATGAAAAATAATGTCTCTGAAAGGCGCGTTTTAGAGCATTCTCCATAACATCTTTCAAAATTTGTGGCTGTAGCGTTCGAATTTCTGCAACAATGCAGAGTCCAAGGATTGTCTGGCTTTTCACATATACTCGCTCTTTCAAGTGACCTCTAAGAAAATAGCCGGATGCTATCAAATCTGGCGATCGTGCTGGCCAAATAATTTCAGAATTTCTGGAAACTTCTTCATTCCTTATTGTACACCTAATGGGGTGCAATTGGAGTTGATGAATGGCTCTTGGATTTTCAGAAATCCAAAAAAAGCCATTCAAATGAAAATGAACTTCATCACGCATAATCAAATTTTCAATAAAGTTGAATTAATTTCTGTCCAACTTTTGAAATTCTACCGCAAAATTTAGACGTTGCCGACGATCTGCGGGTTTTAATCCTTCAGCAATTGTACCTTTTTTTAATGCGCCGCAGTGACATACGAGACATTCCTAGCTGAGTAGAACGCCTTCTGGCAGATGTTTCTGGTGCTTCGTTAACATTATGCCGTACTAGTTCAATATTTTCTGTAGTTCGACTTACCGGTTCTAGGCAAATCTGTTACGGTGCCATGTTGGTGATGACGATCAACTAAGCAACGAATCATTGCTTCAGATGGCAAAACTATGACATTAAAATGTCGACGATATGCCCTTTGCGTTAAAATAATTGATCTATGATTTAAATAATAAAATTGTATTATTCTGGTTCTTTGTTCAGCTGCGTATCTCTCCATTATTTATTCTCCAAGTGTTATTTATATAGTCTGAAAAAATGAAATGCAAAAATATATAAACGAAAAAGTTATTAAAGTTTTAAATCCCATGGTAACTTTTGGCCCACCACTGTCATTGGTGTCTGCTTTAGCCCAACGAATATTTTTTTAAAGCCAAATTCAATAAGCCATGTTTGGAAAAAAAAAATCTTGAGTAAACTTGCAATCCGAAAAGATATTTCCACTTCTGTGCATTTGATGTGTATCAATTCCGCGCGTTTCCATCTGCCACTACAACCTAGTAAACTTGTCAATATCTCATCGCAGCTCTGTCTGGCCTGTCACATACACATATCAAATTTATCTCATATGTTGGACTTGAGTATGTCACAAACCGCTTAATTGAGAGCTCGGATTTTATATTCCCTCCAGTAAACAACTCCCTAGTCAGTTGAGGAATACAATGCACCGGGAGCTGGTAGTCTGAAGGCCACAGAAAGCATCAGGCCATAAACCAACTCGCCTAATGTTTCACATCATCGAATTTTTTTTTTCATTGCATAATGCGTACTCGTATGTGTTCCAAAGCAACAGCATATCGATGATAATTGAATCCCGAAAAACAGCCGTTCACCATTATCAACAGGCCCAACGCCTTTTCATGCAATTTTAAGTTTAAAACACAATAAGAACATTTCAGCCAAGGCAGTGACCTCAACATCCTTTTCCTCCTTTTGCCAAATAATCTATAGCGAAGATTTCGAAAATTCCTACACAATCAGAGCCATGCATTTTTTTCCTAGTGTTTTGGTTGCTAAGCACAATTGATGCCTACGCTGATTGTCCGAGTTTGGCATACGATCGCCGCTTAGAACTTCCGGGGCGATGGTCCTTATATCTGTGAAAATGAGGCCGGTGAAAACATGATCGCTAATAAGAAGCGCAACCAAAAGATACTTCTACACGACGCATTGCATAAAAAGGATCAGTTTGTTAAGATATCATATAAGTTTTGGAGCCTATCAACTGCCTAACTAGAACATGGGATACCACTCCTGTATGTTTTTATCTCTGGTGTGAAGTGATATTTCCACACGTATAAACTATCATTCTAAAGACACTGGCAGCAATACTTGAAAAACTGATTAAAAACCTGAGTTCCGATGGTTCCACCTACATTGTAATCGCGGCCTATATATAAGTGCAATGGTTTTGAATATGCAAATAGCATTTATGGTTCTTTTGGGTCATAAGAAAAATGTCAATTTGTATTCCAAAATAAATTAAGTTTTTGTGTCTGCAATTGAATTTTTTGAATTGATATAAACAAAATAAAATTCATAGAACACAAATTTAGGATAGAATATTTTTCTACATTTTAGAAAACTGCACCTAACCTCAATTTAAATAGACTCTCTTTTAGAAACACAAGTAAATGATTATGTAAAAAAGTTTTATCAGTTTTGTAACCCATGTTGTAACAGTAATTTAAATAACTGCATCATACGCAAGCCTTTTTAACCGTTTATTTTTCTTTTCACGTTAACGCATGTTCTGTTTTTTTTTTCTTTTATTAATCTTAGAAATGAAAAATCTGAGACCACTACAAGTTATGTCAACACATCATCTTCCATTTCATTTAAGTTTCTACTACAACATTTCACTTTCAAATCTGGTCATTTATTTAACACAACTTTAAATTTGTAAAATAAAAATGCTGACTAAAGTCGTTACAGAGGAAAGATAATATACGAGTAGCGACAAACATGGTCACTTGAAAATGCCATGCAACATCCTTTCCTCAATTGCTAGTAAGAAGAAATTGGTTTGGTAGTGGGGTTAGTGTTTGTTGCCTGGACGTATACTTGCAGACAAGCCACACAAACCAGCAACCACTCATTATTCAGTTGAACATGTGCTCAAAGGCTTTGTTTAAAATATTAAGAAAATTTTTTCTTTATTATTAATACGAGCCAGCAACAAGACTTAAAAACTTTACGCAAAACTTCTCTGAAGAAATGTTTACAATTCAAATTAAAAGGAGGAGTGGTGGCTTTGGAACAGGTTTCAAAAAAATAAAATGCAATAAAACGCAGCAACTATTTAGTTATAAAAACATATATTTTATATTATTTTTGGCAAAAGTTAATAGCTATGGAGAGAGAACAAGAGAGAGAGAGAGAGAAACAAGAAACATGGGCTCTACATTTCACCTGTTTGATGTTTATAAACGCCGAGATTTGACATCAGTGCGTACACAGCGAAAATTATCTGCGCTTAGCAATAAATATAACGTAAATAATCTATTATGAAAAATTCTATATGAATTTCGAAGTAAATGTAGTATTTGTCTGTACTATCTCTGTTGTTTGTCAATTTCAAAACAATACGTTATCTTTAAGCGGATAAACACACGACATGTTTTATATGCATCTGAGCTTTCTTCATGTCTGTCAAAATTGCTGTTCTGCAGAGAATATGCACATATGTATGCACATATACGCTTACGTTTGCCATAATAAAGCATGTTTGCTTATAATGGCTGATTAGCCCGCTTCTTCCCGTTCATTATATGGATATTCAAGCTGTTTGGTTTCAGAATGATTTGTAGCTGGCACTGATCATGGTTGTGGGTCAAACATTAAATCGCAGGGAGGGGCGTTAGTCCTCCCTTATAACTAAGGTGAATGTTAGTTTTTGGGTGCCAATAACCTCCATGGTGCTGCTGTCCTGCAACAGATACCTGTAATGTAAGCAATCAGAGTTGGCCTACCAACTGCGAGCCTTGCAAGCCATACGGAGGCTCTAATTGTTTTTGTTTGCATCACTAAACAATTTTTTAAGAGCTTTAAACCGTTTTTGTTTTCTTAATTCAAATTTGTAAATATTGCATTTAAACTTTATTATCACTAAGATAAAAACAAATATTTTTAGCAGCATAGGCAATAACCTGCAACCGGATTGTCTTGTCGTCGCCAAAATAATCGCTCTCTTTTAAATGTGTTAACAATATTTTTCATTTGAGCCTAAGGCGTATTAGCTATGGCTAAAAATTGTTACATTAACTAATAAAATGCAATTATTCTGTAATGCTCCAAATAATTATATGCATAATATTTTTGACGTATTAAAGTCGGTAGTCTGCCCGGCTTGTTTGTTTATTAGCTTCTTTTCCTAGTTTTTAGTCAATTCAATCAAAATTTTTTACCCAAAAGAAAAGAAAAAGATTGTGAAAATTTCTAATATGCTTTTTCCCCGTGTATAATCAAAACCAAGTGATTGACTGCTGCCCGGGTGTTTTTATCCAAAAATATTTCTTATGTTTCACAGGGATTTAAATGCAATTTATTTATTTATTTTTTTTTTTGCAAAGTGTTCATATATTTATTTATTTTTTTATCACCAAACATTTGATTATTTTGTCATCTGTGTTAACCGTTTTTTTTCTTCAGTTGCCATATTGTTTCTATATTTTTGTACCTGTTACCATATAGAGACAAGTAGCGTTTTGTCAAATATGAAGAGTAACATGTTTGTTAACATGCAGCAGATACTATGGTGTCCTACCCAAAACTTGTTTTAGCCGTTTTTCAAAAATTTCTAAAGCACCGGTATATTTTGAAACAATACAGAATTTGTTGCAAATCAAATAATTTTTAAGCAGTTAACTTTTGTACCTGCTGTTTTATTTTCTTGTACAACCTGTAAAAAAATTTAAAATGAATGACACTGTACAACAAATTTGAACTTTATTCATCCAAATAAATGGTGAGATTTTTATAGGCTTATTAAAATTAAACGTGTTGTTTTGAATTTCACCTTTTTAGATGCTCAGATGCTAAAACTGTATGATAAAATCATGCAAGTTCATGCTTAACCCTTTCACGAACATAAGCAAAGTAGATAAAATTAACTAATATTAAACCAAAATAACAAACACATATGCCGATTTTATAAAAATTTCTGAAACATTTCCAAATAGAATATATTTCTTAATATATCATTAGTTTTTGCTGCACGTAGTTTCATTAAATTTTGTTTTATCGCACGAACAAAATGAAAATTGTATAAGTGTTGCGATACAAAGATTGGAAGTGTAAAGTGCGTCCTTTATAGAGGCTTAAAACTTTAAGTTGGCAACACTATAACTGTAGGCCAATTTGTCTCTCCGAGGAGCAGATTTTGCCTTGGTGTACGCCAAGCAAGGGCACTGGTTTCTTAAGCATAAAGGGGTAAGAGTTCCTCGTTTGTTTTTGCAAATAAAACTCTAGGAAGCCGCCTAACTTAGGTTGTGTTGGACTTCCGAAGTTATAACGGAGCTTCCATTGGCAGAAGTAGGACCGGCAAAGCCTCCGGAATGCTTTGCTTTGCAGACCATCCTGCCGCTGATCATGGTTAGGGTAGCTAACATAAGCTAGTTGTAATGTAAATCTTAAATCGCAGAAAGAGGCATTAGTCTTACCTGATAACTATGATGCATGTCGATTTTCGGTGGCTAATAACCACTGAGGTGCTATTATATTGCAACAGATACCTGTAATGTAAGGATTGATAATGTATAATAATGTGTAGTTGTTTTACAAACTTATAAAGCTGCCTAGAAAACTACGGGATGAATTAGAAAGTCGGAACTCTTCAGCAAGAGGTTTGTTCATATCGCTATAAATATATGACAGAAGTGGCGAATTGTGTGAGCCTAGCAAGTCACACGGAGGCGCTAATGAAATGTCAGCAACTGCTAATGTAAATCAATGACACATCCTGGCGGTTATTTTGTCAGCTGTGGAGTGATTTATGTTGAGTTTGATTTGGCATTTCAACAATCGAAGCCGCACGATCACCTGACAACGAGAAGATTTGGTGAATGGCTTCAAAACAAGATTGGCGTTGATTCCGTTTTTTATAGCGAATTTTGTATAGCGATGAAGCTCACCTTTGTTAGAGGTGATATATCAATAAATAAAATTACCTTATTTTTCAAGTGTGTGCTGCCACACCGTTACAACCAAGAAAACTAACTGTATGGCTTGCTTTAGCAGCTGGTTGAATTATTTTCTTTTTATTATTATCTTTAAAAACGGCGCTCTTCAAAACGTTGCAGCCAATAATGACGGGTATAGCGTCATTCATTGACTTTTTCGTCCATCAATGGAATCACCATGGTTATACAGGAGCTGCAATTCCAACAAGACGGCGCAACATGTCACACATCATCTTAGTTTATTGAAGTAACTGTATATTTTCACGTTTCGGATACGTAAATTTGCCTGCAAGATCGTGCGACTTAACGTCGTTATGCCAGAAGTCAGTTATATAACACCAGATGATTAACTTTCGAATAAATTAAACTTTATTTCTATTTAAAAAAATCATCTGAGTTCAAAGTTCGTTGCCTCTATAAAAACACCCTTCTGTATATCTACGCTTCTTAGAGTAGAATAAGCGTTTAACGTCTTTTCTGCCAATTTTTAATGTATATTCTTTGTGCTCTAATTTACGGCTTAAATCGATATAATGTAGCATCGCATCAGTTTAATGATTTCTGTAGAAGTTGCTGATACCAGGAGGAAGTAGAAAGTATTGAGCGCTTTCTCTGTCAATGTTCAGTTCTTTCTTATATAAAGGCGCTGTAGGTAGGCAGACCGTTGCTGCATGATTCGGCGGAGGTACCGGAATGCGATGTAAGTGGATTGTACTTCTTTATCCGAACCTCGGGTTGGCTTAAGTGGATTGGCTTCTCAATGGTTGTCAGCCCGTTAAACCTAACATAATCTAGCGTGACTTCGGAGGTGATGAAATATTTGCTATTCATATATACTGCGTAATCATTGCCTAGTGCTATGACTAAGTCGGTTTTCTGTTTTTGGTTTAGAACAACTACAGGACAAACAGCGTTTCGGTTTGAGCTAATCCTGAGAAAATATAAAAGTTGTTGGTACTGAAGAAGTAGAATTCGTAAGCTAAGTACAATAGATTTCCTCAAACCGACTTTGGATTCGATTTTCTTCTATATAAAAATGTATTTTTAACGTGCCAAATAAGAGCGCTGTTTTGTTTATATATCAGTGCTGTCTGCGTTAGCACTTTTTGCAAAGGTTTTAAGATATGCCAAATCATAAAACTACGCAATGGACAATGAAATTCTCCGTTAAGGATTTGACACTATCTTTTTCATAACGTCATCTCTGGGCTGATATATGCCATTAGACATCATTGCATCATGCGATCTATGTCAAGTTGATCAGTAAATGTAAATAAGATAACCCTCTCTTTAATAATTGGGAAAAAGCTTTCCCATTGGGGTCAAAAGCCTAAGTGCAAGAAGTGTTAAACAATACTGCTTTCTCTTTTATTGATTTTCTGCTATAACATTTTATTTGATTAACAAAAATAATATCATCTTGATATTTTAGAATATTTAAAGAAACCAAATTTTTCCCACTATATTTCGTAATTATATAAAAAACACTGGAGTCTGACAAGTGCATAAAATTATATAAAGAAAAGCACTGCTATCTGGCAAGTGCAAGTCTTTTTGTTATTGCATTCGTGGAACAGAAAATAAAAACAAAGAAGTGGGAGGAATGTTTAAAAAATAATATAATTTTATTAATGTGATACATCTTAATCAAGTGAGAGCGAGAATTGCGCTAGTAAAATTTCTCTGTCAGAACATGACAACAAATTTGAAGTGAAATTAAAGGAAATTTAACTTGCACAGTTAGAATATCTCACCCACACCCTTGTATGGCCTATGTAAATACCAGAGATCTGCAACCGGTGGCTTTTTTAATGATCTAAGTACACCCGTCTTAAATCGAGTGTGATTACCCACCGCATATTGTTTGCACAAGTATGTTTTCTACTCGTTAGAGCTTGCGTCTATTAACTAGAGTATATAACATACACAAGCAAGTTTGTGTGCGATAGCTGGTTGATTTGGTTTCTCAATTATTTTTTTGCACATTCGGCAATCGAACTCGTACTTCTTTTTAACAACAAAAATAATATTTGTATATAAGAATTTTAAGTTACACATTTACGAGTAACATAACGATGAGAGTGAGTGTTCAGTTTTATGTATTTACTCACTCACACTCGGTAAACGTATTCGTAATAAGCGCGGCGTTGCCAGAAAGTTTTTAAAACATCATGTTTTGCTGATCGTGTTTTGAAGAAAATATATACACACATTTGAACATATTTAAAACAAACCCGGTAAAAATAACAACTTTTCCTTTAAACAATAAATTTTTTTATGACGCACATTTTTATCACAATTCTTTTATTTTATGTTCCTTAATTTTTAATAATTTTTTTTTTCTTGGTTTTAATCCATAACCACAATAAATGCACAGTTACACATATACATACATATAACCAATTGTGGAAAAAATTTAGCTTGTATAGAATTTTCGTTACAAATTTTTCAGCAAAAACAATCTTAAAATCATCATTCAATATGCTATTTTCAATATCGTCAAATGGTTGTAAATCATTACATCTGGCAGCCGCGATTTCAGTTAATGTTAAGTAAAAGGTACATCATCATGTACACATCATAAGAATTTGTCGAGAGTGTTGTTTTTACAAGTTGATTTTGTGAATACGTCATGTATGTATTATTAGGAAAATGATTAGACTCGAAAATAGAAAATACTCAAAATTACTAAATGCTAGTAACAACAACACTATTTTATGTGGTCGTTTCTTTTACTCTTAAAAAAAATACACAAGATACAAACGTGATTGGATACATTTTTGACGTAGCAAGATTTCGCAAACGAACGACAAGCACAAATGCCATTGCATCAATTTTTAAGAGTGTTTAAAATATTCGAATGTGAAAGTTATTGGGTAAACATCCGGAGTACTTATGGTTGCGGTGCACCGGTGCAGATCTCTGGCAAATACAATATCGTACGGTAGAGTTTGATTGTATACCAGAGTTAATTTTTTTTTTTTTTTTGGCAAACTCCTTAGTGTTTATTTTTCTGTTACCGTAATTACAGCCATCTAGGCATGAACAAAAGACAAAGTTGTGAACTTTTCAATCATTGTGCTAAATAGAGATAAATGAGACTTTTTTTTTTTGAACACAATAATAATATTTTTTTCCATCAAATCGTCTGGTGTTGAAAATTATTTATACAATTTAGCATGACTTATCATTTTACAATCACTTAACCACACTGTCAAACCACTTTTTTTGATCTTTTGTATTTATCGTCAATATTTAATTTAAGAGAAGAAAAAAAAAACCGTTATTTTGTTTGCTTTTTTGTCATTGGAAAAACAATAGATCTTGAAATAATGAAACTGAATAATAGATGACTTTCAACCAGTGGCATAAAAATCACATTTACTTGTGAAAAATAAACGGAGTTGGATTCCAAATGTGCTCTATACAACAAATACTTGTAATATGCAACCTGATTCAAACAGAAAATATTGTTTAGTATCTCAATGTTTTTACCTTGAAATTGCTAGTTTTTTTGTTTACTCTTTTTAATTTCTACTTTAAACAAGTTCTTTTTTTTTAATTCAAACATTTCTTTTGACTAAACGAACAGTGAATCGCGATTGAAAATATTTTACTTGAAAATAGTTTGCTATCGATAATAATATTTTCAGTGGAATATTGCTCGATATCCGTGCTAATTTAAGTAAAATAATATAGCAGAATTTTTTGTTATCGATAACAAAAAATTTATGAAAGTACCTATTATATTTCGTTGGAAATTTTTTTACCTTAAATTGTCAACTATTCCATCTTCCATTAAAAAATATTTGTTATCGTTCGCAAAAATTTTCGCAAATTTTTTTGTCGGTAGCAATGTATCCCACAGCAAATTTGCTATCGTTATGTAACACTGTTTTTCATGAAATATTTTAGGTTATCGAAGACAGTGTTTTGAATTCAAACGTTCTGGTAATCGATAAAAGTATTTTCGACAAAATTTTTCTTGTTAGTTATAGTACCCAACAGAAAATGTGTTAGTATGCAAAATTTTTGCAATATGAGATATTTATTGCTATCGAAAAATTTTGTTTTCGTTTTCAATTATATTTTGTATCCATTCAGGTTTCCATTTATCAATTTGATTTGATTTCACTGTACACAAATATAAAAAATAAAGCAGAAAAATCTATATATTTTTTTGTTTGCTAAATTTTGTGCAAGTATAAAAAAGCAGAACATATGCCGCTCTTTATTATATTCATTTTGTCATTCTCTTAGTGCTTGATGCCACGTCGCTGTCGTTGGCAACGATAATGACGGCGTCGGGATCACAGTAGATGTCGCCGTTGTTCATCAACGAAATTGTGTTGTTTTTAAAAATATTTTCTTTTGTTGCAGTTGCAAGTGGTATATCGTGTTATATTGTTGTTGGGTTTATGTCGCATTGGATGGTTATTAACCCAGTTTTTTTCATTGAAGTTTATATTTTATTTTGCTACTTTTTGCTCAACATCACATTGTTTGTTTTAAAGTGTTTTGCTGCCGAGTCCGGGGTTTTCTCTTCTATTGGCACATCTTTATGTTCAGTTGTTGCAAATGAGTATTGTGTTGCGTTTTGTGCTTTTTTATTTTTCTATTATTTTGCTTTGCTTTTTTGAACCTATAATCAGACTTTCGTTTAAATGGGATTTGGTGTGGTCTAGTTATCATATTGTCGCTGGATAAATTCTTAATGGAAGTTGAAATATTCTTGTTATATTTTAATTTTCCCGCACTCTTTCATAAATAGCAACCTAATTCAATTAAAAAAAATTACAGAAACAACAGATTACATAGTTCCAATAGAAAAATAGAACACACAGTAGTTATAGACAAGAAGTAAAATGAAGTAAAAAAGAAACAAAGCAAGTTGTTTGCTGAAAAAATCTATGCAGTTTTCGCTTACTAAACAAGAAGTGAAACATTGCTATTTATTATATTTTAAAATCAATCTAGTCAAACAATTAAAAGAAAGATAGTTTTAAAATAAACAAAACATGAATTTAAATAACTATTTACTTACCATTACTTTACTTACCTTAACTAAGATTGTTATTTAACTTTTAAATTAAGTATTTCCTCATTTCAAATTTATTTGCGGAAAGCTCAAACTAACAGTCTACAATATAACGCATATAAATATAATTTAAAACAAAAACTTTTTAAACTTAAGGTTCAAGTAAAACTTGAACTTCAAATATACTATTACACATTGATAAATAAACCATTGCTTCGCTTTCGTTATCATTATCTCTGTTTCTTTTGGTTTTATATAAAAACCTTAAATTTAGTTTTAATGGGATTTTTATATTCATTTTAATTGTTTATTGCGTTTAATTATTGCTTTAAAATATTTCTTTGCTAACAGTTTAAAGTAAAAATTTAAAAAGTAATTTTTAAAATTTTCTATCTACATTTTGCAAAAATATGTAATGCGGTGTTTAGACATACACCTTAATTGAGATTTTCACAATTATTGCCTTTATTGTTATGTTCAATATTCCATACGAAAATTCAGTTATTGAAAAATAAGTACGAAATTGCTATAAATATTGAGCAAAATTTTGAATGCAACATTGTTGCTGGCGTTTTTAGTGAGCAGCAAAAAAACTTTTTCAAATTTCACAAATGCTTATGATGCCACTTTTTAAAAGAAAATTCCCTTAGTAGCAAAACTTTTTTGAAGCAAAAAAGTTTGTTTTTTAGTAAATTTGCAAAATAAAATTTTCAGCACCAAAATAGATAAGTCTCATAAAAAAATAACCGTTATTTTCATATTTAATGAGTTACGTATGTTAGATTTTCGCATTTTTTCTTTTATGTCGGTACACATGTCTGTTATATATTTTGGTAATATCAGCCATTTTGGATTGACAGATAAAAAGATTAGTCGTGTTTTGGTGTGCGCTTCGAATTTTTACTACTCGAAAAATTGGATCAACGAAATTGTATTAAGTTTTGTGTAAAAAATTAAATTAAATGCGCAAAGACATCTGAAATGTTTACTGTGGCGTTTGGTGAGTCTATTATGAGCAGAACACAAGTTCAGTTGTGGTATAACCGGTTTAATGAAGACCGAGAATATGCCAACGATGACGCTCGTTCTGGCCGCCAGAGCACGTCAACAACCGATGAGTGAAAATCCGAGAGATTGCCGACGATGTTGGCATTTGTTTGGCTCATGCCAAGCAATTTTTACGGATGTTTTCGACATAAAACATGCCGTAGCAAAGATTGTTTCAAAATTGTTATTTTGAGCAAAAACAACGTCGCATGGACATCGCTCAGGAGCTGTAGAACATCGTCAAGGACGATCCAGATTTCTTCAGAAAGGTCATGACTGGTGACGAAACATGGGTGTAGAAAGAACATCGTCAACGACGATCCAGATTTCTTCAAAAAAGTCATGACTGGTGACGAAACATGGGTGTATGGTTATGCCATTGAAACCAAAATCTAATCATCCCAATGGAAGCGTCCAGAAGAGCCACAACTGAAAAAAGCACGTTAAGTTCGGTTATAGATGAAGGTTTTGATGACTGCAATGGCGTGGTGCATCATGAATTCTTGTCACAATGTCGTACTGTCAATAAGGAATACTACCTAGAAGTTATGCGCCGTTTGCGCGAATCAATTCGCACCATGATACCGCACCAGCTCACACACCGATGTTTGTACGTGAGTTTTTGGCCATAAACAAAATCGTTATCATGCCTCAACCATCGTATAGCTAAGCCCTAAGAAATTCGTCTGAAACGCACAGAATTGTGGAAAAACATTCATGGATTTTGCGCCACGTTAACGCACCAGCTCACACAAAGATGCTTGTTTTTGGTAAAAAACAAAACTGCCTTAACTACCACATTCACCAAACTTGGCCCCCGCTGACTTTTTCCTCTTCCCAAAACTGAAGACACCGATGAAAGGAAAGTGTTTTGCTACGATTGAGGAGATAAAAGAAAAATCGAAACAGGAGCGGTCGGCGATACCAAAAAGCGCGTTTCTGAAGAGGATTACTTTGCAGGGGACACGATAGTTGTTAATGAATAAATAAATGCTTTTGAAACCATTGAAAATAACGGTTATTTTCTAATCAGACCTCGCACATATGTTTTAAATTTAATATATGCGGTTAGCAAAGTAATTTTGTTATAATTATAATATTGTCTCAATAGAAAGTTCTGGAAAAGTTTGGACTTACTATCACGCATGAATTGTGTTTGGAATGCTTCACGTAACATTCCACAATGGTGTCTCAAATAGAGTAACGAAGAAAATAGTATTCTCAAGTAACAAACAAGCAGGTACAAAACTTTATCAAATACGCAGAGATACTATTTTCTTCTTTACTTTGTTTTAAGCAAGAACACAAGAGTCAAATCTTTGCTTAACGTCAGTCTTTAGTCTTGAAAATATATATCAAACGTAAGGTCCTTTTTCTACGAAAAAAAATCTACTAATATCGAAAATTTTGTTATTAATAAACAATTTTTTACAATTCCAAAATCCTAAAATGGCGCCTAAAATAGAGTAAATTATAAAATCATATTCTTGAATAATAAGTACGAGTATAACACATTACCAAATTTGCAAAGGTACTATTTTGTCAAAAAAAATTTAAATAAATGCCTGTATTGGCTTTTCCTGAATTTGTTGTCGATAAAAACTTTTTCATAATATTTTCATATCTCTTTTATAGGCGAAATTTTTTTTTTTAACTTGTTTTTATTTTATGTTGCTTCTGAAATATCCAAGGGTTGATTGGCCGAAAGGGGATCACCTTCTGTTTTACAGGCCTTTCTGGTACTAGTCGTGGTTAAGATGCTTTCATCTTGGAAGCAACGTTCTGGTTATCTGGCTTTGACATAAAATCGCAGGCAGGCACAATTAGTTGGAGTCCCAGGGATGTTGTTGCCTTTAAACAGATATATACTTACAACTTTTTGTATTTTTATATACTTCGCAAAAATGTAAAGGGTATATATAGTTATCATTGAAAAATATTTAGTCTACTTGTAATTTTTTGGATATTTCTCAAAAATTTATACTCTTATTAACTTTTTTGATCGATTACTAAATTTTAAATAAAAAATTGTAATCTGTTATTTAAAAAAAATTGTTACATAAAACGTTTATTAAAAATCAGAAATTATGGGTTAGAGGTGATTTTGTGGCAGAGAATTTTATACAGTTTTGTCATCGTTAACAACACAACACTTTCTCATATATATAAAACAGTTAATTAAACTTAACAAAAATTAAATTAAAATTTAATTGTTTAATTGTTTGTTTGTAGGTTTTAAAATTCTAATTGTTTTTATTTACTTAGTTAACTTGTAATGTATCTCAGGTTAAGATCTATTAATTTTTTTTTTGTGGTTATGTTGAAACTTTTTGTTTATTAATGTTCAGGTATATTATTTACTTTCTTGCGCATGTATGTTCCACCATTATTCTGTAAGACAAGCAGAGTACTTAAAATACCTATTAACAAAATAAACACAAAATTACTTTTCAAATTTGTGTCAAAAACCACCTTTACGGTCTACTTTTAAGCTTTAACGCAACATAACGTAAGTATGCTTAGCAAAAAATATACCGCTAACTCATAATAAAATATTTTATATATTAGCTAGCTACAAATATGTTTCTTTGTGGGTCACATCTGTGCGGACTTTAACGTTCGAAATTGTGAAACACGCCTTTATAATATGTCTCACATTTATAGCGCTTTAGTGCTTCGGCTTGATATTTAATTAATATCTAATTTTAAATGAATTTTTAGGCGAAAAAAAAGTAAATCAATGCATTATATCGATCATTGAACAATGTGCAATAAGGCAGTAGTTAATGTGTTGTAGTCGTACAAAAATTCTAAAAATGTTGTCCATGAAAACATGTATAAACACCTAAATCGGGAAAGCTCGGGCATATACGAGTATATGAACTCGTTGTTGTTCGCATTCAAAATCAAAATGCGAAAATCAGAAGTATCATTTTGTTTCGCACTTTATCCGTGATTCAAACAAAATCAAATCAAAAACACTAAGAGCGAATGCCTCATTTCTGTTTGCATTGTTTTGATCGTAAACATGAACTGTCTACGAGTAGATTTTAATGTACGAATGTGCTACCCTATACAAAAATTAAAGTTAATTTAATATTTGATACCGATTCCGGGAAAGAGTTCAATTACAATAAATAATCATTTTAAAATCTATCACACGTTACCAATATGTATTCCAACCATATCGTAAATCTTTTTAATACTTTTAAATTTAACGATTAGTTTTTGAGCAAGAAAATAAAAGCAAAAAAATATTGCATTCAAAGCACAAGTGAATTTTCATTATTTAAAAACTCTTGAAATTACGAGCATATTTATCACTTATTTTTAAAGGCGTAGGTGCTTGCATTGCTGCTTACTGGTGTAGTTATTATATATATTATAGTTATTGTTGTTGTGGTGTAATAGTGGCAACGTATTTTTCAATATTTTTTACATACAAGTTTTTGCTCAATCCTAAGACTGGCGCCAATATTATTCATCGCAACAGTATGAATGCCGTAGAAGTGCATACACAAGTAGTTGCTGTTTGGTATCTTGAAGATAAGAAAAAAAGAAGAAGAAAAACTGCAAAGAATACAAATAATTTAAAACTTAAATAATAATACTTTGCTCAAGGGTATTTTGGCAGGGGGTAGGATGTTTCTCTACAGCGACAGCAACAAAATTGAATAGAAAATTTTCAATATTTTTTATGTGATTTTAGTATGATGATGACTGCACACTGACAGATATTTAAATATTTAAGCCAAAGTATTGTATTATTCCTTTTTCGTTTATGATAAAACAATTCCAGTGCTAAAATAATATCGCTACGAGCGCAGAAACAGTACCTAATACTTGTTTGGGAATTTACAGATCTTTTCTGTATTTTTTCACCTCTATTTTTTGGATTTTATTTTTTGTTTAAATATTTATCTAGCGGTGGGTGCATTGAATTCAGATAAGATTTTGTTAGCACACAGAGTTAAAAAAGAGTCATTTAACAAAAAAATTTTATATTGTATTTTCTTTTTCAAACTAAGACCTATTCTTTTCTGATCTTTTGCTGCATAAAATCAAGGTGTTAATGACATCACTTTCCAATAACTATTATCAGCCATGTACCGAGAAACGGAAAATTTTTAAATCACTTGCTGAAGATCGCGCGTTTTGTTTGAGCAAAAATATGTGCAAAATTTGTTAGCACTTGCTTTTTGCATGGGAAAAAACTAGATCTGCCATCTGAAGTCGCCATTTTTAAAGTAAGCAAATGCAACACAACAATCATATTAAAAATTGTATTTTTTTAGTTACAAATTTTCTTATTAAAATATATAAAAATAAAAATTTTTTTTTCATTAAAATACATAAAAACAAGTCAAATTTTAATTGGACGCTTACAATTCCACGGTTTGATCATTAGTTTCCATATTATAAGCAAGTTCACTTAGAGTTCACTTCACCATTTTTTGTAATTGCGACTTTCAGCACACCAACTTTGTGATTTCAAATCGTACTCACATTTTTTCCCCCGAAATATGAGTTTCAGCACATGGCTGTAAATTTTATGAAAAGTAAAGGTCTGGTTTTCGAGCGTTCGTAAAAGAAATTATGATTTTAAGGTTTCGGATATTAACAGAGGTATATTACTTTTTTTTAATCTTCCGCCTGTAACAGATGCCATTCCCTGAAATTAAAAATAAAACAAAGTTCGAAATTAATAAATGCCTGCATTTAGAAAAAATATTTTAAATAAAATCTGTAGATTGAAGTGCTCTTAGTATATGTATCGGTTGGTTATATTTTAACGGCCAATGTTTAATGTAAACCACACCTAAGCGTCAAGTTTTTTTCTGCTTTTCATTTGACATTTCTCAATTTCAGACTAACTCAATTTCGCCTTTAACGCTCGTAAAACCCAATGTTGCTTATAAACACACAAACAAACGACAGCAAATGCTGCTTCATCTGTACTCATGGATGGTATAAATATTGAGGAATCAGAGCATCCGGTTCCTTGGAATGAAGATACAGTGTGATGTTCGCTGGACTGAACACATTTTTCATGTCTCTAAAGAAGCATTCAAGTGCCTCGGGTTTTTGAAACGGTATAAGATGTACTTCACTCCATCCGACCTCCTTACTATATATAGCACCTACATCCGACCGAAAATGGAACACAACTCTCATGTATGGGCCGGTGCATCAAAGTCTATTTTGGGGTTACTCGACCGTATGCAGGAGAGGGCGAAAAGCTCATCGGCGACAACTCTATTGAATCACTGGAGTATCGACGCAGTGTGGGTTGCGTTACTCTGTTCTATCGTTACTACAATAGACTTCGCTCTGACGAGATTAGGGGTCTTGTTCCCGAAATACGCACATTTTTACGTAGCACGTGTTCATCGTCAAGAGCTCATCCATTTGTGGCCGATTGCCGTACGCTTCGCCTGTGGAATAAGTTGCCTGCAGACGTGTTTATTTTTTCAAAATGAGGCCGGTCAGCCATACTGTGAATGATGTTCGTTATCGTATTATGATAGCGAACTTTTTATGGCCCAAATTGGCAGATATGGATGTGGACGGTGCCACTTGCCAAACAGCTAATGGAACAATGACTCTGTTTGCGCGACAAATTCAATAGCCGTGTTATCTCACGTGGTGGCGATGTAAATTTGGCCGCCAAGATCATGTGATTTGACACCGTTGGATTTCTTTTTTTAGGGTTATTTGAAAGGAAAGGTATACGTCGGTAAGCCATCAACAACTCAAGATCTAATAGGTAAGATAATTCGGCACATTAACGGCATAGAACCTCAATTATGCCTCAGTGTCATCGAAAATTTGGACCATACGATCGAGGGGTCACTGCGGTCATTTGGCCGATATTTTGTTCCATGCTTAATTGTTGAATCATACCAACATTATCATAATAAAAAGAAATGACAATAATTCCTAAATAATTTGTGTTTTATTCACAATCAACATTGGCCCTTAAAATTTAACCATCCTTTGTATAGCAAGTTTTTTTTTACTAAATTTTGAGCAAAAACAACATTACATGGTCATCGCTCAGGAGCTGTCGAACATCATCAACGACGATCCAAATTTTCTCAAAAAGGTCATAGCTGGTGACAAAACATGACATTGAAATCAAATGAAGTTATGTGCCGTTTGCGCGAATCAATTTGCACTATGATACCGCACCAGTTCACACATCGATGCTTGTGCGTGAGTTTATGGCCATAAACAAAACCGCTATCATGGCTCAACCGTCGTATTCAGCGGACTTGGCCTCTGCTGACTTTTACCTCTCCCCTAAACTGAAGAACCGATGAAAGGAAAGCGTTTTGCTACAATTGGGGAGATAAAATCAAAATCGAAACAGAAGCTGTTAACGATACCTAAAAGCACGTTTCAGAAGTGTTTTGAGGATTGGAAAAAAACGCTGGCCTAAGTGTATTATATCTGAGGGGGATTACTTTGAAGGGAACAAGATAGTTATTGATGAATATATAATATATTGATGAATATATATAATATTGATGAGTATATAATACAGAAATAGAATGAAAATAATGGTAGGTTTTTGATCAGACCTCGTACATCCAAATTCATAGCAATACTTTAATATAAGATTAGATCTTGTTTATTGAATTGATTGTTTAGTCAATTCAATACAACAAGATCTAATCTAATAAAATAATAATCTTATCTAATAAAATAATAATAATTTAATAAAAAACAAGGTAATTTGTGGATTCAAATAAAAATATTCGTTAAAATCTGTTATTGGTTCCAACAACATGAAATGCGAGGGCAAATTGATATTGAATTGTAGAGAAAAGTAGAGAAAACACATGTTTTTTCAAAAACCATTTATTTCTCAATATAGTCTCCTTTTAGCTCAATACACGTAGTAAGATGATCTTCCAACCTTTTTATACCATCTGAATAATACGATTTTTCTTCGTTTGAGATGAATCATTTCCCAGCGAGATTGA
Source organism: Thecocarcelia acutangulata (assembly GCA_914767995.1). Lineage (NCBI taxonomy): Eukaryota > Metazoa > Arthropoda > Insecta > Diptera > Tachinidae > Thecocarcelia > Thecocarcelia acutangulata. The sequence goes on along the minus strand of OU612094.1, from coordinate 103,950,421 downwards.
AAACGGAAAAAATTCACTAAGAGCTAAATCGACTATTAGGTAGATCATCAACCAATTCGCAGTGTATTTCACGTCATTTTAGCATCGTATCTAATGCTGTGTGAATCGGTGCGTTGTCTTGAAGAAAGAGCACTTTTTTCCCCTTTAAATGTGGTCTTTTTTTCTTGATTGCATCAATCAATTGAACCAATACTGCACGATAATACTCTCCTGTGATTGTGGATCATTTTTCAAGATAATCGATGAGCAATATTCCGTGTACATCCCAAAATACAGTGGCCATAATCTTGTCTGCCGATTTCACTGTCTTCGGAGCACTTCCACCAGCTTTCACCCATTGTTTCGATTGATGTTTGATTACAGGTGTGTAGTAGTAGATCCACGTTTAATTAACAGTTATTAGTCGACGCCAGAAATCAACAGGATTACGCATTATAATGTCCAAATATTGCTGTGAAGTGGTCTGTCAAACACAGTTTTGTTCGACACTGAGCAAACGCGCCAATTTGTCGATAGCTTTTTCATACGCCGCAAGTGCTCATGTACGTTCATGAACACACGTTCATATGATATGTTCACCATTTCAACAATCCCGGGTATCATTCACAACGATATCGAGGATTTTCATTGCCTTTCCTGTTGATAGTATTATTGCAGTGTTTGTTCGGCCGCGTTTAAATACAGCAATCCAATTTTTTACCATGTTATCTGACGGAGCAGACTCACATTAATGTTTATTGAGCTTTTCTTTTGGCTATTTGTCGTTTTCTCTTTCAAATAATAGTGTTTAATCACTGCACGAAATTCAATTTTTTCCATTTTTCAAGATACACAAAAGTTGCTTCCTTCAAACGACTACAACAAATGAACGAATCGATGAATTTGGCTGATGTTTTAACAGCTGACGTTTGGCTGATCAAAAAAAAAATTGTTTGTGATGCTATCTAGCACTAGGACGTTTCATTATCAATCTGCCCTCGTATATATCCCAGATTATTATTTTTTATTTGTGTACTTGTGGAGCTGGAAGCGAAAACCAAGAATACATATAAGATTATATTAAACAAAGTCGTTTTTTGAATCAGCAAAAATACTTATTGAATATTGAATTCCATGTAACAATAAAGTTTTAAACCCCATCATTTGGTTTTATTATTATTTATTTATTTTGCTAATCGCCATTACCAGAAGCTATATTTATTATAATATCTTTATTATAATATCTTTAATTATAAGGTATAATTTTTAGTTTATTTTATTTATTTTTTTTTTTTTTGTAAAAGTTGAACTTTAAAACTTTCCAGCCAGACAAATTTTTAGCTTGAAAGTTTTTATATCTCATTGGTTGATATAAAATTTATGACTACATATAAAGGCATTACATTAACATAAATAACAAATATTAGGCTTATAAATGTTACCTAAAATTAAATCTCTTTTTTTAAGGTTTTTACATTTCGTTTCAACTATTAGAAAAATTATGTTAATGCCAGCGTTGAAAGATTTTAATAGGGAGTATAAATATTTATGTATTCTGAAATTAAATGTAGCTGTTTATTTTAGTGTAGGCAGCTGAACTATAAGTCCACGTTTCGTAGGTGTCACCCTAATTATCAGTACATTTGAAGCCTACACAAAACAAATTATCATAACATTTTCTTCGAGCAAAGTTTTTAATTCAGAATTTCTATCGATTTTCTGATTCACTGAGCTTAAAATAAAAATAAAAAATATAAAAAAAAGAAAGTTGTAGTTGATTCAGGAAAATCCATTTGGACAAAAATTTCGAAGGTATAGCAAATTATTTGACTGAAAATATTTCAAAAAAGTAGTTTTATTTCAGGAACCGAAAAGTTTGCACATAAGAAATTGTACTAAAATAAAAATAAAATTTGTATAAAAAATATTCTATTACAGGAAATATTTTTGCTGAATCTGGACTTTCGTAAAATTTTCCAAATGGTGATTTATGTAGTGTAGTTTCTGCCTTAAGCTTTAGTATGTGTGTACCAAAACATGGTCTTTATTTGCTGTTAAAAAAATTGATGCTTTCATTCAACAACTAATTTTACTAAAATTTTCTTTAAATCCACGGTTGCCCTTACATGTTCCCGTATTCAAATATTTTATTAATTGAATCAGTGAAATGTGTTATTGAAAAAATCTGTGCGTGTTTTTTTTTTTTTTTTGCCGGAAAACAAAATACTTGCGGACTATAACTAATATTGTATGTCAGTTGACAATAAGTTCGTTATAGTCTATGTAAAACACAAGCGTTCGCAGATGAAGTGAAGTAAACTTTATCTCCCCGTTTGGATTAACCAGTTAATATTCAAATATATGTATATCATATCTTATTATAACTATATTATTTATTTTTTAACAAAAATTTGCCAAACATTACTTATAGCAAACTTTTTATCATTTTTAAAGTCTGTTTGAGTTTGTCTATCGTTTTGTAGCCCATTTCAATTTTTTCTTTAAGACATTTTTTTCTTTTTTTTAATTTCGATTTATTTCTTTTACATTCCCAACAAGAAATATCAAAAGTGCTTTTTATTTTGTTACTCGTATGTTTCTGTAGTCGTGCAAAGTATTTTGCTGTCTAAATTAAATTTCTGCGGAGGTGCTCGTTTGTAAGTTGTCATGCTTAAGCAAATGTTAAACAAATTAATGTTAAACTATGACGCTAAACATGGGTGAATTTAATGTTCTCTTGCAACGGTTGTTTCTTATTGTTTTTTTTATAGCTCCCCACTATCATTATGGTTAGATTGTAGTAAAATTAACACCACTAAAATGTAAATTAAACAAAATATATTGCGTAAATATTTAACATACTAATGAAGGCGTTTCTGCATTTGATGTCTTTAGCTATTGCAAAATATTTAGTTGAATAAAACGTTGTGTTGAGTTAGAAATAACTCGCTTAATGGAAAATAATGTGATTTTTATCTTCAGCATTAAATATATAATTAAGGATTTATTGTTTATTAATATATGTTAGTTTATGGCTTTAAGGTTACATTTTATCGAGTTTCGTGTTTGCGTTTAACATACATGTTTTAAATACGTTTCTAGCATTGATGATTGAGTAGTGTACATACATGACAAGTGGTTAAATTAAATAATTTGTAAAAAAAATTTAGTACTCTTATATTAAGCAATGAACATTATGCACCAGCTTAGCTGCGATTACAAATACATATAACAAGTATTATATTTTTATGTAACTGTCATGTTGAATTTTTAATAATTGTTATTATCCCTGTTCTATGATTGGTGATTTGAAAAGGAGCGGCTTTGAGAAAGCCTAACAATTCTTGATTTATTATTCACGAATATGTAGAAAAAAAATATGATTCTAAAGCCAACACACTTACAATATATGATTGTTGCTTATAATATTATTTTGTTATATTTAGAACACCATTAGTATGACTCATCATAGTTCTTTAAAAAGATGTTAAAAATAACTACTATACATTGCGTTTCAACAATACAAGTGTTTTATTTATGTCAAAATTGTGTGTTGCTTTACAGTTTAAAAACAAAATATATTCAATTAGAAAGAAAAGCAAATACAATCCTTATTGTCGAAAAGGTAATATGCATTCTCATCGATCAGTTGTATATTTAAGTTAACATTGGCAGCACTTTGAGTATAATGGTACAACACTTATAAAACGCCACCCACACCCTCCAAAAAAAAAAAAAAAAAAAAAAAACCAGAACAGTCGATATAATATTCAGTTGTTTCTCTAAGTCTGATCTACAGCTGGCGCTAAATACGGTCCACCTTCTGGAGGAGGGTATATGGAACTTAGCTGGAAAAACTTAAACCACTTCTTCAAAGATCCTTTAATGAAGATTTCATGCGCGAAAAAATGTGACTATTAAATAAATGCTGAAGTCGCAATACATCATGAAATTAAGTCAAAAATGTTATAAATTTCAAAAAAAAAAAAAAAAAAAAAAAAAATTAAAGCGTAAAGTGGGCAGAACTAAGAAGCTTGCCCAGAAACATTCTACACTCAACGAATGCCCTTAAAAAGCGGTGTCTAAATCAGTTGAGACTTCACTCAGTTGTTTCTCTGGAAGCTTGTTATTCGTGATGGAGTTCATATGGATCTTAAATATGAGTATAATATGTCTGATAGGCACGGCTGTATATCGAACTAAAGAACTGAATGAGATCTACCAGAATCTTGAATTTTACTTACTTTTATTTAAAAAACATATTAGTGTCATGATCATATTTTTGTTAAAAATATCTATATTAATTAAACAGAAGGGCAATTTGCGGACAAAAAATAGTAGATATATTGTTTCGAATTTGTATCACTTCGAACCTACTGTGCAAATCGTTCATCTGCTTGTTGTTAATTTACACGCACATCGGCATATACAATTTAAAGCTAAAAATATAATACACAAACATACCAATGATTTTGCTGTTGCTTTTGCGACCTTATTGTTTTGTAAACAGCAGTGTGCGTAGGAATTGAACAGAACATTTGAATCTAAAATAATCATTAAGCGCATGCATAACAAAAAGCTTCATGATCATCGGAGAAAATTATAATGAAGTATAAATAACAGGTAAATTTTCAGCAGAGGCAGAGCTTAATTTTAAACGTGTTGAAAGACTGTCATAATGACGGAAAAATAAGCAAGTCTAGTGTGTTTATAGCACACAGTGGTGTAAAGTGAAAATAAAGTTGTGAAGTTTTTAAGTACAGTGTAATGAAAAAGTGTAAGTGTTATTATTTCATCTGCAGTTAAAAAACATAATACACAAACATACAATCATACCAATGATTTTGCTGTTGCTTTTGCGATCTTATTGTTTTGTAAACAGCAGTGTGCGTAGGAATTGAATAGAACATTTGAATCTAAAATAATCATTAAGCGCATGCATAACAAGAAGCTTCATGATCATCGGAGAAAATTATAATGAAGTATAAATAACAGGTAAATTTTCAGCAGAGGCAGAGCTTAATTTTAAACGTGTTGAAAGACTGTCATAAGGACGGAAAAATAAGCAAGTCTAGTGTGTTTATAGCACACAGTGGTGTAAAGTGAAAATAAAGTTGTGAAGTTTTTAAGTACAGTGTAATGAAAAAGTGTAAGTGTTATTATTTCATCTGCAGTTAAAAAACATAATACACAAACATACAATCATACCAATGATTTTGCTGTTGCTTTTGCGATCTTATTGTTTTGTAAACAGCAGTGTGCGTAGGAATTGAATAGAACATTTGAATCTAAAATAATCATTAAGCGCATGCATAACAAGAAGCTTCATGATCATCGGAGAAAATTATAATGAAGTATAAATAACAGGTAAATTTTCAGCAGAGGCAGAGCTTAATTTTAAACGTGTTGAAAGACTGTCATAAGGACGGAAAAATAAGCAAGTCTAGTGTGTTTATAGCACACAGTGGTGTAAAGTGAAAATAAAGTTGTGAAGTTTTTAAGTACAGTGTAATGAAAAAGTGTAAGTGTTATTATTTCATCTGCAGTTAAAAAACATAATACACAAACATACAATCATACCAATGATTTTGCTGTTGCTTTTGCGATCTTATTGTTTTGTAAACAGCAGTGTGCGTAGGAATTGAATAGAACATTTGAATCTAAAATAATCATTAAGCGCATGCATAACAAGAAGCTTCATGATCATCGGAGAAAATTATAATGAAGTATAAACGTGTTGAAAGACTGTCATAAGGACGGAAAAATAAGCAAGTCTAGTGTGTTTATAGCACACAGTGGTGTAAAGTGAAAATAAAGTTGTGAAGTTTTTAAGTACAGTGTAATGATGTAAGTGTTATTATTTCATCTGCAGTTAAAGAAACCGAAAAAGCGTTTTTAAAAGTAAAAACATAACAATATCATTCATAAATAATATGTAAAAGTAAATTAAAATATGTTTGCATGACTGCAAATGGTTTTGATCTAAATGCAGTAAACACGACAGTTGCCTTTTCAATGCGTTAGAATCCGTAATCTGAAATAAAATAATATAAATAAATTTTTTTTTGTCGAACTTTGTAATTTTTAAATTATATTTTTGTTAGTTCTAAAAATCGGTGTACAAAGGTACAAAAAAGCAAAACTCTAATTTGAAATAAAAATATTTATTAAATGTTTAGCCTACGATACCATTTGTAAAGTCATGACTGTATTAACATGGTTGACTATACTCATATTAATATGGTTGTTTGCAATAGCAGTATGGTTTACCATGAAAATTTTCATAGTAGTAACAATAGTATGGGTAGGTGCAATCATAGTATAGGTAAGTGCGATCATAGTTTGGTTGCCTAGAAATTTGTTTAACTCATCATTGTATTATATGGTTAATTATGACATTCATACATTTGTTAACACCTTAATATTTAAAAATACTTTTTCTTTTCTGCAAAATGAAACGTCGAAAGTCTGAAATAAATTATTTTATATAGGAAGCTTGTAATCAGAGTAAAACAGATGGGCAAATAAAGGTGGTACTACATGCACAAAAAGCATTGAAAAGAATAAAAAAATTTCGTTCATAAATGTATTGCACATAAAATTACGGAGTGAAGTACCAAGACAAAAATTTCATAACACAAAACTTAATAGAAAATGTTTGTTTGGTACCAATTTTGGAGAATTACACAGTAACCTCTGGTTATAATGTAGTGTAATTGAAAGTAAAGTATAATATAATAGTTTAAGAACATTGTTGATGGTTACAGCTCTACAAAAATTCCAAAAACAACATTCAATATTTTTGATTTGCAACTACTTGAATTTGCAAATGTTATAATACATTCAGTACATTCTCAAATACTGCTGCCAATGTAACCTTAACAATTCAGGTCTGGTGTGATTAAAATACATTTAGGGGACTCAAACTGTATAGTATCACGCATAATGTTCAAAAATGTTATACCTGCATAAAAATCGTCTCGTTGCGTTTCAAACAAAAAAATAATAAAGTAGTAGGACTTTTTAAACTGTATATTTTGATTTGTCATAACCAAACCATAAACGTCTAAACTGACTCAAATTTAAAATAGTACACAAATTTATGACGGCAGCATTACAGCAGTCATATTTTTTCATGTTCTTTTATTAAGACTCATGATCGTGTAACCCTTTCAATAGCATAAATGTTTTCTAAATTTGGTATCAAAAATTAAGATTGACGGATTGTTTTTATACGGTACGATTTTTTTCTATAAGATTATCGGCCATGTCACAGAATTCACTTCCGTTCGGAAGTGGAATTGAGGTAGTTTTTTAATTCCTCAAATAACTAAAATTTATAATATTTTCGGAACGAAATGAATTCTATAAGGTAATACTACTTTCAACCTTGCAATTAGAAATGATTTCATTCCGAAAAGTCTTTTAGTTTTTCGTTTTTTTTTTAAGAAGTAAAAAAGAATACAATTCCGTTTCTGAACGGAATTAAGCTCTGTGACATGGCTGTATGACTTGTATTATCATGTAACTGTACCTGCAGTATAAATGTATGGACAATAATGAAAAAAATTTCTCTTTCAGATCAAAATATTTGATAAGAATTTCAGTTTTCCCCTTTCTTAACTTTTACTCAACTTTTCATTTACAATAAAATCTAACAATCAACAAAATTTCTCATTAAAAATTTTAGATTGACAAGAGTATAAAAATGCCGCCTTATGGACAGCAAATATTTGAGATGATGCCAATTAAATTTTTCTTTCAAAAAACACAACAAAAAAATTTAACTGAATTTTATTATTTTTCAGTATATTATATTTTAACATACAAACATTTTTGGTTAAAGAAAAATCCCCAAAAGAGTTGCTACCAACATGTCTCGTCTGTGTGAGCAGTTTTTTAAGACATTTGTTTGATTGGCCAAGGATGGACTGCTTATTTGATGATTTGATGTGTCGTTTCTATAGTTGCCTTGTCTTTGTGTCTATTGCAGGGGCTTAAGAAAAATAAAAAAAACCTTGGTTTTTGCTTAAATGTTTTACGAGACTAAAAGGAGCCAGCCAGTCAATAGTAATGAAAATAAAAAGTCATATTAAAATAGACTTTTTTCTTTTTTGGGAGATATCTTTGTCCGAAATGTTTTTAAATATTTAGCAAATGCATTTACAGAAACTCACATTAAAGCCACAATCAATTACAAACACTGACCTGCCCAAACAAGTTCTTCAAAATTGATTTGGATAATTCAAGTTGGCAGTTTTAAAGTCAATTTGTTGTCGTAGACAAAAGATTATTTTAATTTCAGTTAATCTTGTTGTAGTAATTTCTATTATAATGTGTTTTTTTTTAACAAAACATATAAAAAAGAGTAGTATGAAATAGTTATTCAAAATTCACCAGCGCCTCCGTGTGGCTTGTAAGGCTCATAGTGTTCGCAAGTTTTTGCCATAAGTTTGTAGACAAACCGCTTGCTTAATCTAATCTAATCCCGCCTGTATGCAATTTTCCAGCAGCCGATGGAAGACAAGGCTTAATGAATTGGTTGGCCGAAGCCCATTAAGAGCATCAGCCGTTAACCAACTCAACTGTCCAACCGTCACCTATGGTTCCTTACAGTACATGTATCTGTTGCAAGACAACAGCACCTCAGGGAGCTATTAGGTTTAAACCACCAACATAACGTTTCAGCCAATGTAAGCCCCAACCATGATAAGCGCCGAGATTGAGCCTCCCGTTCTGTCAATTTTAACTCTTAGTAAGCGTTTCGGAAGTCCAACACAACATAAGTCATGCGGCTTCATAGAATTTTGCTACAGCAAGCCTCAGACTCGTTCCCCTATATGCCCCAGAAAGCAGTAGGCCTTGGTTCGGTGTATGCCAAGGCAAAAGCTGCTCCCAGGGGGCTGTGCAGTGTCACAAAAAGCTGAAAAAAAAATTTATAAAAATATTATTATAGCCTAAATTTACAGAAACAGATTGACATCATCCAAAAATGAATGTCACTGAAATATAATAAATTCTTTCGATGAGAAAAAGGTTGTTTATATTAAATTTTAAATGTACATGAATATGAAAAAATATATTAGAGTAATGTAATGCAGAAAATTGGCTAAATTCCTTTAAAGACTAATTTTTCTGATTTGTTTTTCATCATTATTTCATGCATTGTAAAGTTTTGTTAAATAATTAAAGAGTAAATTAAATGAGATAAGAAAATATGTTAAGATGGTTGTAAATTTTTTTAGCCCATTGTGCATTCCCCAATAAGCATACAATAATTCACTTGACATTCACCACCCACCCTTCTCCTTTTCTATGGATAGTAGTGTGTCTGCGTGTAATTTTGCTACGATATCATCGCTTAACAAATTGAAAACACTTGTTTGCTAACTTAACTATCAATCTTCGGGTAGATGTGTTTGCTTTAATATGTCCGTCCAGTAGTCGGCCTTTCTATTTGTTATCTGTTTTTGATAAAAAGGAAAATAAACAACGAGACAAACACACCAACAACAACAATAATCACACGAACAAAAAACATAAATGATTATGGATAATTGCTTTGTAGACTGTAAAATCTGCCTTGAAATTTTTTTTTACATATACATATCTATATACAAACGACTAACACGCACCTCTCTTCCTCCCACCGAGAAAAAAAACTATTGCTGTCCAGGTTTGTTTTAAAACGTAATCGTATGTGTTTGACATTGCATCATTTATGTTTGATTTTTTTTTTTGTTGCTATTTTTTGTAATTTTTTTTTTAGACATTTATACACGTATCAGGTATTAGAAAGTGCATCAAGAGATTTTTTGATTTCTATGAAATTTTTTTTTATCTAAATTGTATATAATTTTCAGTACATGTTGCAATGGGAAAGACAACAAATCATGAAAATGTGATTCCTGCCTAAGGTCGCAACACCACTGGTCACAACACAATTAAACTTCAACGTTAAACAACATTATGTTCAACATGATCGATGCAGTGCAGCAACTACATACATGCTAAAATTGTTAAATAAATAAAAGTTGATTATTAAAAAAATAATAATAAATAAATTTAATAATTTTTTTTTTTCAACTATTACTACACAATCAAAAAAACAAAACAAACAAAAAACAAACATATATGTATTAGCAGAAATATTTATTGGATAGAATTATTTAAAAAACAAGAGCTAAAGCGAAATTTGCTGTTGGAAAAAATATCCGCATCAAGAGCTATTCTTGCTTTTTTATTACACTTTTCTTAAACTCCTTAATATAAATTTGTTTCTGGAGAGTATTGCAAAATTCACTCGGAACAACATTTTCTAAAACATTAAATATCTCGAAAAAGAGTGTTTGAGTAAACTCAGCAATTGTATTTCATTTACTTAAATCACCTTAAATCAATTTGTGCTCAAACAATAATTTTTCGCTATGGGGAATCACCAAAGGCAAAGTACTAAAGTTGAGCAACTTTCAACTTTTAACGTATGTTGAGAACTTTGACAACTATCTGGTAATATTTTTTGTATATTTTCATATAATTTTTCGCACAAAAATTAAATAAATTGACAAAAAAATTGTGTTAGATTTTTTGTGCTGTGTCTGAATTATAAATTCAAAGATTTGAATATATTTAAAGTAATATGCAGATATACTTCGTATACATTGATGTCAGTTGGAAAAGGAGACGGACAAAGTACGACGGATTCTACGTGCCCCGGCCTTTAGTGTTATAGGCTTTTTACACTGATCAACATCTTCATGAAACGCATGAAAGATGCTGAAAATATGAAACACTGTTTACATTGCTCACATCTAACATCTACTATCAATGAAAAATATTATTTTTAAAATTTTCAAACAATTTAACAAAAGCACGTAAAATTTGTTGGAAAAAAATTAATTTTAAAACAAAAAGAGGATTATAAAATTTATGTACTTATGTCTATAAATAAAATGTATGCCTTATAAACAAAATTTAACAAAAATTATTACAGAAAAAAATTAAGAAAGAAAACACTCATGCAAACAATTGACACATGATAAATACAGCTCTCATGTTTGGGCCGGTGCCTCAAAGTCTATTTTGGGGTTACTCGACCGTGTGCAGGAGAGGGCGAAGAAGCTTATCGGTGACAGTAGGGTATCCAGCTCTATTGACTCACTGGAGCATCGATGCAGTGTGGGGCGCGTTACTCTGTTCTATCGTTACTACAATGGATTCTGCTCAGACGAGATTAGGGATCTTGTTCCCGAAACTCCCACATTTTTACGTAGCACGCGTTCATCGTCGAGAGCTCATCCATTTGTGGTCGACTGCCCGGGGAGTCGTACTACGCATTACAGAGAGAATTCGTTTTTCAGCCGTACGCTTCGTCTTTGGAATAAGTTGCCTGCAGACGTGTTTCCTGTCCGTTATAACGTTGGAAAGTTCAAGTCAAATGTTCACAAACACTACTCCCTCTTTCCCCCTCCTCACAACCTATTTTCCCAGTTCTGCTACAATGCACTGCATATGTAGGGGTCATAAATTTTTATAATTTTTTTAATTTGTGCAAAATAAATGACGTTTTTTCAGTGATGCCACAAGAATAATCGATATTATTGCCACTTTTCTAGTGATGACACTGAAATAATCGAAAAATGTTGAATGGAATAAAATGAGAAAATTTTATAAAGATGTTGAAAAATGTTGACTTTTAGTACAATGTATTTCTTATGGGAAGATGTTATCATCTTCAAAAACTGATGGTAGATGTTAGATGTTGTTCAGTGGAAAAAGCCTATTAGCAACAAATTAATAGCCGTATTACTTCTAAAATACTCAACCAATCAAAATAAAATTAAGATCGTTCACTTCTGTACAAAAAGAGCATCGATATATGTATAATTTTTCTAAATCAGTGCAGTACCACAGCTACAAGGTTTACAAATTTTAAAAAACGTATTTGCCTATTAATTATGTAGATAAAGGTCCAGTAACTGGCCACCAAAACTATTGAACTATTGCTTTGGGTTTCTATAAAGTCACTTTTTTACTCCGATAAAACAAGGACAACAAAGAAATACGGCCGCAAATGCTTCGACAAGTGTTACAAAATGGGTGATTTAGGTGGTGTTAATCGCTACTTTTTTTATCACAATAAATCACGCGATAAACTCTGTGCTACAATTAACACAAAATTTCCTGCAAGGAATGTTTTTCGTAATACATTTTAAGTATGTATTTATTAAGACGGCTATATTTTCTAAAATGTCTTGGATGTCACTAAAGCTATAAAAATGTTCCCCGCTTCACATATTCTTATTGCACAAATCCATTTTTTAGTATATTAAAATTAATTATTGTTTGTTTGCTTACTTAAGTTGTCGAGTTTTATTTTAAGTGGTTTATTAAAATGACCCCGACATTGACTATTGAAGTATCTGTTATTTATTTTGGTATTTTCACTAGTAAATATTACCTTATGTATTACAAAACAATTGTTTATTTTGTTTTTATTTTAAAATGCAATAGTTTTTTTCAATAAAAACATTATGTTTATGATGCTTATTTCTAAATTTATTATTTTAGGTCACACATCGTACAACTGGTCAAGTGATGGTTTTAAAAATGAATCAATTACGAGCAAATAGACCAAATATGTTGAGAGAAGTACAATTGTTAAACAAATTATCACATCCAAATATATTAAGGTGAGTACACAATCACGCCTTTGTCTGTTATTAAGTCTGAACAAAAAGAGCAGTTACATATTCGTATATGCCTCTAAAATTTAAAACGTTATTGCTAATAAAAAAATGTATTTTTAAAACAATCTGTACATTTTCCCGTAAAACGCAATTCTTTGTAATCTGTTAATAAGAAAATCTTGAAAACGAAGCACAAAACAGATAAAAGCTTGGAATTTAGTTCGGATAATAATGTTTGTGGCCCACATATTTGTTGTTTCATTAATTAGCTGCATTTTTATGTCTCAGATCATAAAAAATTTTATTGATCATTAAGAAAATTAAATAGATTTAATTTTCATACATAAAACATGATAAATTTATACCAATTGTATTTGCCATTAATAACGTAAAAAACAAGATCACCTGTTAGTGATGAAGAATTTTTCTCTCATACAATAGTAATGCCAAAATTGTAAACATGCAACACTTCTTCTTGTTTTAGGCAAATATGTTTGCATCCACCCACACAAACAAACATTTATTTATTTTTTATAGTATTGATCGTATTGGTGTGTAAATAGAAAATAAACGTTCAGGATATTTATATCACATTAAAACACATAGGTGGTTTTATTGTGTGTTTTTAACTGTCTATATTTCATAAGTTAGTACACTCGAAACTTGTCAGAAAATGATCTTAATTAGCAAAAAAAAAAAAAAAATTAAATCATTTTTTGTTTGACTTGTTTTGACACCAAGTACTTAATTATTGTAATTAATTATTGCAAATAATTAATAATTAATTGCAAGTAATTAATTTTTGCAAAAAAATAATACAATTTAATCAAATATCTCTCCAAAATTACTATTATACATGCGAGGTCTGATCAAAAAATAACCGTTATTTTCACACTTCGTTAGTTACGTATGTTAGATTTTCGCATTATATATATATACATATATTGGCAATATCAGCCATTATGGATTGTCAGTTTTTTTTTACAGACAAAGCAATAAGTCGTGTTTTGGTGTGATCTTTGATTTTTTACTATTCGAAAAAATGGATCGAAGAAACTGCATTAAGTTTTGTGTAAAAAGTGAAAAATAAATGCGCAGGGCAGTTTGAAATGTTGACTGTGGCGTTTGGCGAGTCTCCTATGAGCAGAACATAAGTCAATTGTGGTATAACCGGCTTAAGGAAGGCTGAGATTGAAATGTCAATGTGACGATGGTCGCCCGAGCACATCAACAACCGGTGAAAACATTGAAGCAGTGAAGAAAACGAATCACTATCAGAGAGCTTGCTGATAATGTTGCATATCGTTTGGCTCATGCCAAGCAATTTTTACGGATGTTTTAGGTATAAAATGTGCGGCAGCGAAGATTGTTCCAAAACTGCTAAATTTTAATCAAAAACAAAGTCGCATGATCAAACTTGGATTTAGCCAAGAAATATTTTTAATTATAACAATGCCAGGCGAATGATACCATTATAATATATTAGAAATGTTAAAATAAGTTCGGCTATTCATATTTATTTACATACATATATATCTCACGACACAGCCTATTAACATACATACACTGAAAAAAATTTGTTCAGAAATACTCTGAATTTTGACATTACTTTTATGAATTTTTTTATTATTTTTCAACCACTGTAACTTTTCATAGAAATAAGGAAACAAATTTCATTAGATTATTTTAATAAAAACCTTCATAAAAGTAGTGAAACATTTTAATAAGAAACATGACTTATTTTCATTAAAAGTATGAAAGACAAATCATATGATTAGTGAAATAATTTCTCTAGATCAAAGAATCAATTTCATAAAGCACATGAAAACTGGACATTAAATTAATGAAAACGTAACATTTATTTAATGCAATAACTTCTTTGTACTAATGAAATATATTCATTAAAAATATGAAACTCCTCCACAAGGTCAATGAAGTTATTTCATTTATCTAATTTTATTATTCATTGAGCACCAGAAAAATTTACATTAAATTAATGATTAGTTAAATTTGTTTAATGAAATAATATCATAACACACATTAATAATATATGTTCACAAATGTACGTAATAAGATCAATGGAATTATTTCATTTATTCGTTGATACTTTATTTCACTACACAAACAATACTATTCCTTGCTTTTGTGAAATTGTACATAATTATGATAAAAGAAAATGTTGGACAAGTATTCACCAAATAAAACAGATTTTATTAATGCAAATGACTTCAATACACTGGTATTTAAATTTTTTAAACTATTATTATGCTGATTTGAGTACAAGCATATATGTACAAGTTCGGTAGCCAGAAATTTATTTGTCATTGATCTAATGAATTCTATTTCATTGGAATTATGAAACTCATAACACTAACATTTTAATAAAAAAACTTGACATTTTTTAAACTGTAGCTTAAGATTAATAAATGCCCATTAATAAATCTTAATGAAACTATGAAACTTAATGAAACCATTCTAATGGAACTATTTCATAATATATATGAAGTTTCATGCATATTGTGAAAAGTTTTCATTAGATTAATGAAAAATATTTAGTGAAACAGTTTCGTTAAATATATGACGCATAATTCTTTCAGTGTACGTACGAGCATAAATAATAAAAAAATAACTGGTTTTTAAGTGACAGCAAACTGCAGTACAGACAGCTGGGATTATAAAAAATTTCATATGTAATCCATATGAGACAAATATAGACGAAAAAATAAATACACACATTTACATTCACATTTACATGTTCCCCCAGCTTTAGCGTATTCAATTATTTTTCCCTGTCTTCTTTGATCAAGAGTTATTGATTGCGGCAATTATTGTTATATAACTCTTAGCTAAAGCCAGGTTTGAACCTGAGCCAGACGAATGATACCGTCATATAATATTAGAAAGTTACCAATAAATTTTTCCCATTATTACAAGTGAAATTATCATAATCTCATTAGAAAATATCATACCTTCAAATTCGTAAAGTTCTTTTTGAAATTTGCCATAAGGACTTATCTTCTGTTAGGTTCCTCGTATCACAAACTTTTCAGGTTAATGTTAACTTGTAATAACTAACAAAATTTATCTGCAAGATAAAATCTTAATTTAAACTACTTGTGGGTTGTAAGAATAGCCGCAAACGAGATAACACCGTGTTTTAGGGTAAATTTGATAGGCAAATTTATCTGCACAAATCGCCTGCTTTTATCTCACAGGTTTTGAGATATTTTCGAAGTTTTTTATTGTATATCCACTTTTGACAAAAACTTAACGGTTATAAAACTATTATTAGAGAAATAAAAAAAGAGAAAAAAAAATGGAGATTTGTGGAGGTAACTTCAGCACAACGATATGTGTGTTATATATTTTAAGCATTAGCGAAAAGCAATCGGAAATACAGACGTCAACATTGACGTAATGTTGACTTAAAATTGACGTCGACATTGTCGCCCCAAGAAGTATCAGGAAGGTTCTGCAAACAATTTCACGTACCGGAAATATATAATAATTGCTTTCAATCAGACTGACTTATACTAACCTTTATTTCTGGAGAAAAACTTACTCAATTTTGTTCTCTTAAATGTGAGAATATCATACTTACTTAACTCGAAAATACTAGTTAATTTTGGCATGGTGAAACTTCAGCATAGAAGGTTTTTCTTAAAATTATATTATCGTTTTTGGATTCTGACCTTCAAAAAGAAAATCAATGTTTTACCATTTTTCACGAATATTATTCACGAATTTTCATTGAATATAATTTTATTATGGGTTTTATTTATGCTAGGAACTTTGAACGCTAAGAAGTACAAATGTTATTCAGTAAAAAAAAAAGATATGAAAACGACTAATATTTTCATATTACATACATGTATATGTACGAGTATGTATACATTGTCATGTTCATATCGTTTGCATATGAGTACACAAATTATTACGCCACTCCAGATGTAAGTAAAAATACATACATACATACATAAATATACAGGGTGTCCGACGGGAAGTTATACTATTTTATTTATAAATTTTTATTAAATGAAAGAGACTTTTGATGAAAGTTTTATTTAATGTTGGCAATAATGTATGGAATACAATATCAGATAAATGTCCGCCCCTGTTAGCCTCACAAATGCGAGCTCTTTTGAGCACATTTTCCATTGAAAAATCAAACATTGAGAAAATTCAAAGGCGCAAAACCATATTCTTAGAACGATTATTGCAGCTCCACGACACGTTAAAAACTTACAAATCCATAAGGTTCTTTGTGTTCCAGTGGTAAAAGCCGAAATTTCAAAGTATGCGGCAAGGTATATCAGTAAGCTGGAACTTTACAGCCTTGCCACCATCAGAGCGTTAAATAGGTGATTTTACCCGTATAATTGGTGAAAAATAAAACTTTTTGTCTAGCATTGGCTGAACTTAGTTAATTTTTTTTTTATATTTAACATAGTATTAAATTTGATTACTTATTGTTAATTCACATTGTAAAGATTCAATATATAAATAAAAGCTAAAAAAAAGTAAAAACTAAAAAAAAAAAATCATAACGAATATTTGGTTTGAGTTGCTGAAACGTTTTTAGTTTTTTGGCTTAAACACTCCTTTTCAGATATCCCCACAAAAAGAAGTCCAGAGCAGTCACATCAGGCGACCGTGGAATCCAATCAACATCACCTTTTCTAGAAATAACTTTTTGTGCAAAGAGGTCTAGCAGTAATTCCATTGTTATCCTGGCAGTATGCGATTTGGCATTGTATTGTTGATACCACATATTAATCAAGCCCAAATTCTGCAGGTTTAACGTTAAAAAGTTTTCAATCATATCACGATATCAAAATGCAAATTGCACATCAGATTGTCATTTTAATGGATGCAAAGATGACCAATGAATAATTTGATGGGTTTCCATTGCCCAAAACCGACTATTCTGCTTAGCCTCGTCACTCATTATGATCTTTTCATAAAAATCGGTTTTTCATGCGCGAGCTGTAACATCCTATTCGCATATGTACGGCAGCGTAAATGGTCTTGTGGCTCTTGTGTCAACTGAATCTTAAATGGAAACAAATTCTTGTGCAAAATTGTGGCCAAAGTTATTCTTTGAAGAACAAGCTTCTGATCATGACGTCAAATTGAGGTTGATGGATTGTTTTGAACACTTTCTTTAGTAGCAGTAATGTTTTCAGCCGATCTTGCAGTACGTTGTGGTCCATGCTTGGGCCTATCACCTACAGACCCTCATTCACTACACGTTTTCTCCAAAAAATTTCACTACTTTTTCATCGTCGCAGTAATCGATGATTGATTTTGATAAAATGATTTAACAATTAAAACACGTTGGCCTTATCGAATATTTTTCGAAAATAAGTTTGGTACGTGTTTACATCACGACTACCAAACATGACCTGTCAAGACTAATATTTACCAAAACGACGGCAAAATAAAGTAGTATACCTTCTCGGCGGACACCCGGTACATATAACTAATTTATACTGATAAAAAATATTTAATAAATGTTTCATGCTTATGGGTTGTTTTAAATACTGAAATAAGTTATTAAAACTAAAATTGTCCATATCGAATAAAGTGAACTAATTTTCAAAAAAACTTTGACCTCAATCGTAATGCTGATAGTTTAGAAAAACATTTGTTTAAATTTATTACAGTTCCTTAGAATGCGTTTTTGTAAGCGAAAGTAAATTGGCGTAAATACGAACTGATTTATTTTAATATTGTTATTAAACAAAAACGACATTGCTTCTGTTCAATAAAGTCTTACGAATGGTATTTTTAACGCACGCCGGAAAAATTACAGCAAGTGAAAGCACTAGTAAAAAAAAAATCGTGTCACAGTAACATGAACATCTATCTATAAATTGCAAGCAATTGACATAAGAATGAGCATTACGCAACACAAGGACCTTCAGTTAGTTTGCTACTTCTTTGCATCGAGGGGCGAGTTGATGTTATTTACATTTATTAATTTAATGACATTTTAGATTTTTGGCCTTACGCACAGTGCTTTGATTTCATATACCTATGGGACAAAAATAGAAAAATCAAATACTTAATTAAGAAAAATTAAACTGTTTGAATAAAATCGGACAAAGCACATGCCTTCCCGAAATTTTCAATGTCGGCTACATATCTGCAATAAGTCGTAAAAAACTGCAGATCTTTTACATCCCGTGCTAGTAACTTGTAAAGTAATTTTTATTGACAAGGACTTTTTCGTTAAAAAGCTATAACATTTATGGTATATATTATAGTCGTATATTAAACAAATGTTTTGACAACAAATGTTTTTATTATTTTTTAATTTACCTTATTCATAAATCTAATTTAATAGTATCTATTTGGATTTATATCTTGTTTATTTTCTCTTAAACTAAGATATAGAAATTTGAGAAAATTACGAAAATAGTAATTTAGCCTAAAATTTTTTTCTTTTCTGCAAATTATGATAATTTTTTTTTTTTTTTAAGTTAAATTTTTGTAAATTTTGTAGGGTTTTTAGTTAAAATTTTTCTTAAGAAGGATTTTTTACAATACAAATTTTCTGTGATCAATAATTTTTGATTGAAGAAGACAAGAAAAATAATAACTTCGTAGTCGCTTCACTACTCAACAGCACCCATTCGGATTTGAACTCGGGTAATGACGTTGCATGATTCTTTGTTTATAGGCATACACATTTTCTTTTGGGTAAAACCATATAATAAAATCAGAAGCTGTCGGTTGATCACATTGGCCAGTTAAAATCAGAAAAACGCGATAATACCCGTTCGACAAACATTTCAAGCTAGAAAGAAATTTATAAACAAGTAGTGCAAGCGTTAGAACCCCAATTCTGATTTTGTTTTACCTCGCGCCTTGGAAAAATGCATTGCCGAATATTGAATGTCATTCATATTAACCGCATAATTGTAAACAATTCAATTCACGTACTTGTCAGAAAATCTAATTATGTAGGTAGGATTATTTTACGGTCAGATATGCTCAACTTTTAAAAAATTGCATGAATATAGTCTGCAATAACCTGATCGCATTAATCTGTACACTGAGCTGCCTCCACTAAAAAGTTACAATAGGTACTAATGTCATGTTTTAGTAAGTTTATACAAGTTTCAATAAGTTTATGCAATGCAAATAAAGTCCTAAAAGTTGTAGTTTCTGGCGAAATCAATAGAAGTTTCAAAATCTTTAAGACGTTGTTTTCTTAAGTAACGCACTACTTGTTTAGCGTGATTTTCGTAAGTGCTCTGGGAAAACAAGATCTGGCATAAAAGTGCAAAACATTTTATGCTAAGGTTATTTTGTTGTTTAGAGGGATATGTTTTTTTACTATAAGCTATTAAATATTTTATTCTGATCACATTGATGAATAATTCAGCTGGTCTGCTCATAGAATATACAAATTTAGTTATAATTTTATGAGAATTAGTATTTAACTGTCTCCTCCTTAGATCACACCTCTGCAATTAAGCACAATAGATTTTATCAACCACTTAATTATTTATCATATAATTAAGATCAAAATTATTTATTTATTCAATAGATCATCAATTACCGTCAACTCATTTCAATTTTGTGTCACACGTAAACAGCAATAAGTCCCATAAAAACCGCACCTCTAATTTTTATATTTTCATATCATTCACTTCTGGCGAGACAAGTATAACTGAAAAAATATTCATAATTAAAACTACATACATATGCACTTACATATGAACTGAAAAATACTTAACCTTAGAAACGTCTAACCTGAATTTGTTTTAACGCTCCTCTAATTATAATACATTCAATAGATATTTGAATTAATTGGGATGTACCAGTGATAAACTAAAAGCAATGGTAGCGTTCTAAATCAGCGGCGGCCAAACTGTCAATTTCCTATACTCGCTACTATAGGACACAGGACTTAGCTTGTGCGAAGCCATACATGTACACTATAAAAATGATGCTTTGTTTACATTTCACAAATATCTTCAACTCTTTAGACTTTACTGAAGTAAGACCTCACTTCGTAGCTTTTCAAAAATACGCATTCGTTTTTTGCTGCTACTAATACAATCATATAACTAGGAATGTATGTACGAGGGCATTTCGGAAACTTCTTAGCCTATTAATGAAAGAAAATAGTTAGTTTTTCAAAAATATTTATATTTTTCAATATAATCTCCTGAAACTTCAATACACTTTGTCCAACACTTTTTTAGCAATTCTATCCCTTGATTAAAATAGTTTTCCTCAAGGTCTTCAAAATAGTGGTTTACAAAAGTAATTGCACCTTCATTTGATGTAAAACGCTTGCCAGCAAGGAATTTTTTTTAGATTTGGGAACAGGTAAAAGTCACTGGGAGCTAAATCAGGAGAATAAGGTGGGTGGTCAAGCAACTTGTACTTTAATTCGTTGATTTTAGCTATTGTTAAAACACTCTTGTGCGCTGGTGCGTTGTCTTGATGAAAAATTATTTTTTTGTGTTGTAACGTTTTTCTCGAATTTGTACATTTAATTGATCCAAAAGGTTGCAATAGCACTCTGAATTTATTGTTTTGCAGATAGTCAATCAATAAAATACCTTTGAAGTTCCCAAAAAAAAAAATCATAAACTTTTTGCCTTTTAAACCAATTGAATTGTTTTTGCCTTTTTTGGGGCACTTCCTCCAGCTTCAGTCCGTTGTGGTCACTACTGTTATGGATACACAAATGGTGAAAACGCTTTATTTATATGGTGTCTACGCCCTCCTTCCCAAAAATAACGTTTTAATAGGACCCAGCGGCAAGCATTCCTACCGCATTCACTCATCTCTTTAGTAAACTTCTGTTTATTGATTGCTGACTTACAATAAGTGTGAAGTAGTGTTCAATATCTTATACCTGCTTACCAGCGGCATGCAATCTTGTGTTCGAGATGTCTACTGTTAACTTGCAATGTATGTTACGAAGTAAAGAGCCTTTGTGTTCGTTGGACGAACAGTTCAGTATCTCGCTTACTTTGTGTCCCAAATGAAGGTGTTCATTCTACAAATGAGGCATTATGTTTGAACAAGTATACTTGGTTCGTATATGGGACAGTATGTATTACGGTCTTACATGTGTGCATCAGATCATCGCTTCTGTAATCGAAGTTTTCGCCGCTGGGATTATCTATTGTAGAGAACTTTGTTAGGCGGAAAACGTTCGCTTTTTAAAAGTTATTATACATACGAGTATGGACAAGTTTTTGAAACCGACGATATGAAGTATAATTATTGGTTAAATGGTAATTAAAAACAGCTTTTTAATGTTTTATTTATTTTAAAATATTATTATTTTCTATATTTTCATGGTATATTTTTCTTTTTTAAACCGAAAGGTTTTACAAATTGATTTCTGTCACGCGTCGGATTGGTTTTTGGTTTGGGTTTTTCATTTAAATAAAAACTGGAAGGAAGCTTTTTACACCAAACATGTAAAATTATGTCACTTAAATACTCCTTGTTTTCAGCCGAGTGCAAATGATTTACTCATTAGGTCGTCATTATCATCGTATTTACATACCGATATTTCGATATTTTATGTAAAAAATTCGATTTTGTATATTTATAATCGGAAAAAATATATACAGTGGTGGAAAAAATAAGAAGAACGGGTAAAAACTGCATATTTTCTTAAATTATTATTACTTACATAATTAAAATAAAGCAACTATGTTAAATGAAACTTATTTACTTGGACTAAATATTAAACAAATGTCATTTCTGCTTAATTCTTTAATTGGGTTTTTTGAAACAATGTCTGGAAAAAAGAATAAGAACTTTTTATACTTTGCAAAATATGGCCACTCTAATACCGGTACATCGTTTCGGGAAGCCACGAGTTAACAATTCTGGTAGAATGTTTGGGATTTCATCCTCTGCAAATTGAAGCATTTTATTTTTGAAGATCTCTAAATAATCACTGGCGGTCATTAGATCTGACCACAATATATTTTTCCACGTTTGGCGATTCAGGATGTTGTTTGGCAAATTGTACTCTTTTTGTAAATATATTTTTTTTTGCTTTAAGGACGTACATTTCTTGGCGTACGACCCAAAAGCCCAGTTTCCTGCAATCTGTTTCGTATTGTGCGACTCGTCACAGGTATACACTTTAAATTGACCTTGACGATTAAAATGGGTGTGTTTTAGAGTACCGCACTAAAAGTTGGTCGAATCGTGTGAAAGTTTACGTTTTCTTCCACGGTATTCATTTTTAAAAATTTTCCAAGTCATGATGTACTACAAATGAACATATAGAAGAATAATTTTTTGAAAAGTTTTGGTTAGTTTTCTATTAGGAACTATATAATAAACTAACAAAATTGCCGTTTTCTAAGTTACGACAATTTACCTGCAAATGATTATTATACACATAATAGAGCAATTTAAATTTTTTGTTGTTCCCGCTTACAGTTGTTATTTAAAATTTACTATAGAATGCACTGTAGAAACAATTACTTTGTAATTAAGATTTTAGCACGTTCGCCTGTGAATTTAATAACGCTGTTATAATTATTTATTGTAAGCCAATCGATATACAAGCTGTACAGCTGTTGTACAAAGCAGGAAAATGCTTTTTGTTAATATAGTGCAAAATATACGAACAATTAATTTGACATTTTAAGTGACACTTATAATTTGGTTTTATTAAAATTTGCCCAACTTTTTATGTATTTTAGAAAAAAAAAAAGCATTCATGGGTATAAATGATTCATTTATAGAACAGTTTGTAAAAAAAGAAGCAACAAAAATGTTTTGTTGTTTTGAAACTTAAATTAAATTTAAACATAAAATGAAAAGATTGCTTAAATTTAACATTTGTTTGTGTGAATCATGAATAATAATTGTGAGTGAGTACCCCTTCTGTTTACTATCACAAATTTTTTTTATGAGCAACAACAACAAACAGTTCATTGATCATTCTAAACAAACTGTTTAATGAATGGCATGAAATGAGATGAGTGGTTTTAAAAATGATGATAAATATCAGCATTTATAACAAAAAAAATAAAAAATAATAATAATAATAATAATATGGCACTGACCTACTACAAACAAATTGTAGTAAATAGTTTTTGTTTTGCTTTTGTAGAAATTTTTATAAACAAAAACAAAGCAATTGAATGTTTGAGTCACCGTGTTGTTTTTAAGGTCGTTTAGTTATTAGAAAAGAAACTTGTTCGTACTATGCACCCAGAAAAGAAATTAGCTACTCCTCTTGGCAGAAAGAGCTCATTTCAAACTTGGAAAACATAAATAGCGCAGTTTCCAAGGTCGTTGAATAAACAAATCTCCTAGCGAGTAGACGCATCAAACCTGTGTATGTAGATATATCGTTAAAACAAAATTGTTTAAATTTATACACGGTAGAAAAATCTCACAAATTTGGATCACTTTTTATTAAGAAAAACTGGTGAGAAATTTTATTTTAAGCAAATTCATTTTTTATTAACTGTCCTTCACTGATATTCTTTGCCATTTACTGGCAATTTTCCATAGTACGGCCCTATGCAGCTCAATACCAAAAGTCTTGCATTTATATGAGTACTCTGTCAAGAATATGCTTAGCATAGCGAAAAAAGTTTCATTTTACTACTATTATATCATCTGAGTACTTCTACCCGTGTCCAAAATTATGCCCACTTAAAAATTTGTTGACTTAATTCGAAAAAGTGAATAAATATAAAATACCAACAAAATATGTAAAACTGTGTATGCGCAAAAATTAATCTATTCCATAAAATTTAGCCTGAAAGCTAGAATTGTTGCCAACAGTAGCCACAATACTGAAGACTCTATATTTAAAGCTCCTCGTTACCATTTAGTAGGTTTTGTCTCCTACTCTATTCTATATTATCATTGTCCAATTTAAAAGAAATTACATAGTTGTGCATCAACTTTGTCTAATAATTGTTGCATATTTTCAATAAATTTGTTCATGGTCAATAAGGAAGTTTGCAGAATTAATTAATAAATTGTTTGATATGCGAACCTGTCAAGAAATTCGGCGATTGAAACAAAAATTTAATAAAAAATAATAACAAAATATGGGATATCATGTTATGATAATGTCATGGGTTATGTTTTTGGTATAATTAAAAATTATTTTATCAGACAATAATTTTATTGATATAATTTTACTGTAATACCGTATATGTTGTTATTTTTTAACCAGTTCTCGCATAATAATTGTTATTACCAAAATATTTAAAAACTCTTTACGCAAGAGAAATCAAGGAACTATACATAGATGCTAAAAATGGTTATAAAAAGCGGTTAAATGTTATAATCAAAAAAACTTTTTCTTTACCAAACTGTGAAAATCCGTTGAAAATCCGCTATTTAGTTTATAAAGAAGGAAGACGTACAAACAAATATATAAAACTTCAAAATACCATCACTGTATTATGTACATACACATAAATTAAGTATCATATTTCTATGCTCTTAAAAAACGAAAATCACTTCAGTTAAATTTTTCTAATATTTTTTTTTTGTTTACTTCATTTTGCTTAGAATTATTCAGGCGTTTACAAAAGCAACAAAAAATATGTATTTATTTTGAACATGAAAAGCCTACATGCATCATATCAGTTCTGTTCTATATTCAGAACAAATTTTTCATTCTTGTTGTTCTGCCTCGGTATTTTTGTTAAATTTTTTGTTTTTATATTAAAATTAAAACAAAATAAAAACTTGTATTGCGATTAAGAACCTCTCTAAGCCTATTTTGCATAAAATTGCCAAGGTGGGTTGAATCTGCGGATTTAATCTCGTACCGTTTTTCCTTCATTAGCCCCTTGGAGCTGCCTTGTCTGACAAGTGGAAACTCTGAAGATTGTGCGGGAATGGATAACATGTTCGGTATAATAGTACAGCAGGCAAAGCAGTTATTGTCTCGTTGAAAATAAAAATCATTAGACAACACTAATTTCACATCACTCTACTTTAAATATCTTTTCAAATATTTAGATATCCCAACTTGGTAAATTCTGAATTTATAAATTTGCAATTGCCGACCCTTCTAGGTACCATACTATCCTGCATCATGACTTCCACCGCCATGCTGAAGCCACTTACAATACATACAATGTATTTCACAGTAGCTTTTCCGCCTTTCGATTGATCTGAGATTGTGCATGTTTCTGAAAGATTACAATTTGCAGACGGTTTATAATATGTTGCTTTCGCAATTGCGTTTTTAGTTTCATCTTACATAACCTAATAGTACTCAACTGCTGTTTGGTCTGATTTTTTCATTTACCTATAGTGTTTAAGTTTTCCAGCAAATCTTATGTTTTTGCAACAAAAAAGATTACACAAAAAGTAAAATAATTGCAACTTGTAGCGTAATTTCGATAATAAATCAATTAAATTAAAATGTTTGTCCCAAAACTTAACTTGCAAATCAGCTTGATATCAGGTACTTTTCCAACTCAAAATAGAACACACTCTGATATAACGTTTTAACACTGACATTTCGAAAAGCATTTTTTTTTTGCATTTATGCACCATATATACATTTTACACTGCAAAATTCGACAAGTAAGCTATGAAATGTTTAGTGTGTAGTAGAATGGGCTGTAACATGTGGTAACAAATTGTGTTTACCTTCACACCTTTTGCAAAATGTACAAAACTTGCCTTTATATATACATATGTATTCCGAAAATTGTTATTGTTTATGCGCCGCTAAATATGTTTTGACAGGTTGATAAACGAAAACAAAAGTAGTTCCCGCTCGACTTTTACTATTCATAACTAATATACTCGTAACTGTTCACAGGCTTTTTGAAAATAACCGAGTTTTCTTAGATTTAATCTCTCATCAATGCTTATTCAGCATTTATATACCAGCTGTTTGCGAAAAACTTTGCTTTTTGAAAAAAAAACAACGTCCAATGTCAATGACAAGCGCAAGTAATCGTAGCATAAGTGCGCCGAATACTAAATATCGCCTAAATTCGTTTATCTATTTATTATTTTTTAAGCGTTTAGAAACCATTTATTTATTTTTATTTTATTTATTTTTTATTTTATTTTTTATTTTTTTTTTATTTTTTTTAATTAGGATATTATTTTCGTGCATTTGTTTTTGTTGCAGACGAGAAAGCCCAAAATAAATTTAAAACAATACAGTCAAACAAGCCTAAATAACATGTTGCAAAATTTTAATATAAACATGAAACACAAAAGAGGAAAGAAAGTAAAATTATAAGACATTGCTGCCAACAAGGAGTTTTCGCTTGTTGCAAATTAGTAGGCGGCGAAGTCTGTCTAAATCTCATGTCTGTGGACATGTTACAAAATTAACGTATACAAGGATATTATTTGTTTTTATGTACGTGTATTATTTTTGTCCCAAAAACATGCAATTCGTCGTTTATGCCTCGTTTTCCCACTGTGTGTGAGGTGTTGAATTAAGAAACACCTATTATATTATGTATATATATTTTTATAGCAGTTAATCATTTTGAAATAATCTCTAAACGAAGTCGCATATTTTTGTTTGGAAAATAAACATGAAACAAAAAACTCAACAATAATAAAGGTAATTGTAAATTCCTTTAAGTTTTTTTACTACTCAAATTTATGTTGTCTAAAAGACCAGTGAACACATTTCACATGAAAAAGAAAAAACTGTCTGCTTGTCTCTTCAAGTTTTGGGAGGGAAATGGACTTTACTTCGGTGTTTTGCATGTTGCACTTTTCGTGGTCATCACCATCATTAGGAAAAAACATTTTGTTCATTTGGGAAATGTTACTTTTTTTTCTAATAAAAAAGTTCGCATAATTTTTATTGTAGTAAAATAAAAAAAAAAAAAAAATGTTGCGTGTCTTTTGGTTTTAGCCAAGTGCCGGGAAGTTTATGCATTTATTTATTTATTTTTTTTGTAAATATGCATTTAACTTTTTTTCGTTTTTAGGTTTTGCTTCATTTTGTTTTTCATCACGTGACGTGGAAATTGTTGTTTAAGCATCGCACATTCAACCACTTGTTTTTTGTTTGTCTTTTAATAAATACCTGATTGTCCCATGTGTTTTAGGAGTTGTTTCGTTTGCTGTTATTTTCTGTTCGCCAACCTCCAATGAACCAAGTCAAGTTAAACTAAAGCCAAGTCAAGCCAACTTTAAGCAATTACTTCAACTGTATTCCGTTGTGAGTTTTTCCCTCACATTTTTGTTGTCGTTCAAACATACGATGTTATTGCCGCTGCACTATGGGATCAAATTTAATTAATTAACAGTAAAATTATTATTATTCGATTCACTACTTTATGAGCAATACGACTATCAAATTATTACTAATACTAACATGTAAAATATGTGTATGTGCTTGACTTAACTACAAGTAAAAAAAACAGTGTGGCTAAATATGAGCAAAGAACATATTTGTATACAAATGTGGGTTTTATTGGATTCAACATTGTATTTTATATGCAAGTGCATTATTTAAGAACGGTAAAAAGAATGCTGTCGATTGCGTCGAACGGTGAATCCCAATAGTCTACATAAAACATAGTGGGTCCAGTTAATGACATATAGCAAATTCATTTAACAGAATTTAAATATTAATATACTGGTTTTTTGTTGAACTTTATAATTTTTAAATTATATTTTAAATTTTTGTACATTTGGACAACGGATTTTTTTTAAGCTTTTTTATTTAAAAATATGATATTTTGGTTTACACTACACTCTTGTTTTTTAATAGAGCAATTTAATTGCTAGTCTTGTATACCTTGTTTAGACATACACAGTACTTGAAATTACCTCAATTAACGCCTTGAGCTCATATGGATATCCATACAAAATTTTAGTTATAGAGCAATCAGTAGATAATTGTTACTAAAATGAGTAAAGTTAGAAAATTACTGCTGCTTCAGCTGTGTTTAGTTAGCAACACTATTCACAATAATAACTCAAGTGTCAAGAAAAGTTATTTCACAAAAGTAAAAACACTTCAGTTTTACAAAAAATATATATAGAACTTTTATACTGTTCTTTTTTATATAAAGCTATTTTGAAACTAAAAGTCGTTACGATAACTATATGTTTCTATTATATAGTAGCAATCTCCAATTAAAAGAGGAATTATCCCTATTTTTGTAAATTTACGAACTCAAGTTTTGGTCAAAGAATTTGTTCTTTTTGTATCCAGCTGCCAAATGTTAATTGAGTAAGCGAAATTTTGTATGTATGAACAGCAAAACAATATTGTTCAATAATCGAGTATTGTCTCACATATCTGAACACATTATATTTTTTTAGAACTACTGCCTTATTTTTCTAAATATTTGATAACGAACTCCAAACTGCCTAGCTAGTATTTCTATTTTATGGTTGTTATTTGTTCCTCAACACACTAAAAAAATTGTTCCCAGAAATGCTACTTTGCCCCGCTTATTAAACGCGGGCAACTGTTTTCTTGATTATAGTTGTTGGATGTGGCTTCTTTATTGTTTCTATCATAACTTCATCTTTGGAAGAAAATGCATGCTTATAGAAGAATACACTGCATGAAAAACAAAAATCTTTTCATAATAGGGAGTTAGAAGTTTATTATAACAAAGTTCGAATGCATAATTTTTACAATGGCATTTTTACAGGAAAGGTAAAAAACACGGCGATATTGTTTTGTGTAGAAACGAAAGCGTCATTAGTTTTAAAATTAATGTTAAATTCTTTTGAAAAAATTTAAGTTGCCTTAACTAAACTTGTTAACTATGGTGAAAATTATACGTTTTTTTTTTTCTCTGAAAAATATGTTACACCTATGGAACATATAATAAAGTTGAACACATTCTTTTCCAAAAGAATTGTATACACTGGTAAAGGAATACAGGTTATTTTCAAAATGTATTGCACATAACACTGGATAAAGATGTAACATGTCCTAAACTGTACTTCGCGTAAAGTGGAGATACTGCCCTTTTTTCATCTTTGTTGCAAACTTGTTTATGCAAATATGACGTTTCTTTGTTATTATTTTGAGTAAACAGTGCTGCTGATGACAGCTTTCATAGTGACTAAAACGTTTGTTTGTTAAAAGTAGGCATGATGTATTTGAAACGCTAAGTGTACATTATTATGTATATTTAAGTGTATTGTGTTAATAACAAATGTACAATTCTTTAAGGTTGATGGTAGTTGGAAAAGAATTATAAACATTTAAAAGGCAGCAGAAAACATCAATAGCTTCGCGGCCCAATGTGCAAATTAAAAAAAAAATCAAAACACTTGCTCCATCAAGAAGTTACAGAAAATTAGGGGAAGTATAGCTCTTAGGAGCTTTGATTTTATTTTTTAAATGTGCTCCATCTCAATAAATATTTTAGTTTGTGTTTTATATATAAGAAAACTAAAATGATAAACTTGCAATTTTTGTTTAGAAAAATTCATGAGCATATAATCAAGCGAAGAAAATTTCGGTAGTTAAGTTGGTATGGACAGCACTTATTCAAAACCGAGTGTGGTGTCGGTTTTACCTTACATTGGGTGTATTTTGTTAGTGTAAATTAAAAATATTCCAATATTTTGCAAGTAATGCTAAGTTTACGGTAGTTAGCCTCGTGAATCAGAATCACCCTTAGTCATTGTAAATCAGAAGAGTATGAGCGTGACAGATTTCATTGAGAATCTTTTCGATTTCACGATCTCGAACAAAATGTCATTAAAAAAAAAACTTGTATAATATATGAAATTATCGCCATTTGAGCAGCAAAGTGTTTGCAACCTTAAATAAGCAATTCGACTGTAGACAATTTAGGGTTAGTAAAGGCTAAACCTTTAGGGTTAGTAATGGCTAACCCTTTAGTTAGTTTTATTCTATTTTATAGTTATGGGACATTCTTTTCTGTAGCAAATATATTACAATTACTTTTTTCATTTAATTTTTTATCTATTTATTCTTCAATAACCAAAAACCCTCTCATTGGTCGAATCGACTACATAGATAATGTGAGAGGAAGACCGCGTCTTATGTACATATGTTGTATAGATATTAACGCTGCTGATCTAGATGAGCACGAAAAAGTAAATAGTCTCGCCAGGTATTCAGATACACCAAATTTTATTATTTTAAAAAGGAATAAAAGCGAGCCCAATTTCAGAAAATTCTCAAAACTTTTTGTGTCTAAGAATTTAATGAAAAATTTAAGCAGTAAACAAATCTTATAATGGGTTTATTTTTTATTCTTTTTTTTCTTGGACCAGTACTCAGGGGATAACCCCTACATATGCAGTGCATTGT
This sequence comes from Thecocarcelia acutangulata, assembly GCA_914767995.1. Taxonomy (NCBI): domain Eukaryota; kingdom Metazoa; phylum Arthropoda; class Insecta; order Diptera; family Tachinidae; genus Thecocarcelia; species Thecocarcelia acutangulata. Next base: position 103,919,476 of record OU612094.1, on the reverse strand, counting down.
ACTGTAACTAGGAACTTAGGTTATAATGAGAAGGAAAGAGGGAGTAGCGTTCGTTAACAATATTTATAAAAATATGAATAACTTCGACATGAATAAATTTCCAGTCCATACAAAATAATTGGTATCAATTTTTTTAGCTAAAAGTGTTTTTATTTTTAAAGGAAAACAAACCCCTACACAAATGTCTTAAAGAAAAGCAGATTTTTGATACCACACCGTTTATTTGAATATTTAATGTAAGCGGATGAGATCCAAGTAAATACCCACGATCTTATGATGCGATACATATTGAATTGGTACATCATTTATAAATAGTAAAGATGTTTCCCATAAAATGTTACCACATCTCATAGGGCGAGTTTTAAACGGATTTAAGCTAAGTTTGTTATCTACAGACCATTGAACAATTTTCTCCATATTCTTGTTTATCAAGTTAAAATATTTCACGATGGTCATATCCCTTTTTAGATAAGCTGCTACCCAGCGTTGCGAGAATGAAGATTTTACCTTTATTTTGAAGATTTTGATTTGAAGAAATTTTACTCTAAATTAAGATTTTTGACAATTTGTATTCTGATAAATGTATGAGCCGTTTTCAAATATCAGATGAACTTTGTCTTCTTTCATAGAATGAGATGTAAAATAATTTTTTAGCCCTTGGTTCGAAATTTTTTTGTTTTTATCTGCTTTGTTAGAATGGTCATACTTTTGTAATAATTAAAAAGCACTATTTTTATGTTTAACTTAAAAAAGTCAAGAGAAAAACATGTTAGGATATTTTTCCTTTAAGATTATATTTTTGCAAACTGAAGAATTTTTGACAAAAATTTCTGGTACCACTGCTGCTACTTGTATGTCATCAGCATAAATATACAGTTGACAAAACGATACATGATAAAAAGTAGTGATCCAAATATTGAGCCCTGAGCCAGATGTTTTTAACAGTAAAACATAACTAGAAGAAAAACATTAGAATGAATAATCAAATATGTATGTACATAAAAATTATCTTGTGTGAAAAAACAAATTAATAATTTGGAAATGATTATCAGACAGCCCACTTCCCTTTCAAAATCTGCAGAGTTTAATGCATTACTTATAAAAAATATAATGTTCTTCTGGCTAAAATAGTATTCTTTTGATCATCCTTAGTTACTTAATTGATAAAAATGTATTAACTTTTGAAAATCTTTAATTAAAACAATTTTTTTTAGCTTTTGACATTTGAATAAAAAATAAATTTTTCCATACCAGAAAAGAGAAAAACATACGCATATCTGGCTGTAATTTAACGATGAATTCTATTTTCAACAGATTAGTCCGCAACACAATAAAATGAAAAAGTAAAAACAAACTATGCACATATATGTAATTTCAATTGAGCAGAAACAAAACAGCTGGTTCAGTACAGAAAATAACGTACGAGTATAATTTAATTCTGTCTTAAAAATGGAGAGTTACAAGATCGAACACATGTCTACATTATTGAACAGTATTTGAAATCACATCAAACACAAGAATGCTGATTTTTGGAGAAAAATCATTCTAGATGATGAAGCACAGTTTTAGCTTGATGGTTTTGTTAATCGCCAAAAATACCGCTTTTTGGGTTTTGAGACGCAACATGTGATTGGTAGAAACAAATTCACCCATATCATACCATTGTTTGGTGTGAAAACAGTATTTCTATTTAACTCAAATCTTGCGTTAATTTTGGGAAATCCTTTCTAATAACACATAAAAATAAACCAAAATACTATTTTCAAATATGCGCGTAGATATATATAGGGTGTTTTTTTAAGCCCGATAGAACTTGAAATTGTAAAAAATAACACAAAAAATTAAATTGTAATCAAAATTTTTTTTTATTCGAAAGATCAATACGTGACATTAACATTTGAAAATGATTTCGGGCATATGGGCACCGCGGCTGTTCTTGACGAAGCGCATTCTGGACGTTTGGGCCACTTTTTCGAGCACTGCTGGCCGTATGTCACGAACAACACGAACAATGCTGGCCTCCAAGGCGTCAATTGTTGCTGGTTTATCAGCATAAACCAGTGACTTCACGTAGCCCCACAGGAAATAATCGAGAGGTGTCAAATCGCACGACCTTGGAGGCCAATTGACAGGTCCATTTCTCGAAATCAACTTATCGCCAAATTTTGATTTCAGTAAGTCGATGGTTGCGTTCGCCGTATGGCACGTAGCGCCATCCTGTTGAAACCACATCTCCTCCGGATCAATGTCATCCATATTTTCAAACAAAAAATCATTGATCATGGTGCGGTAACGATCTCCATTGACCGTAACGCGAGCTCCGGCCTCATTTTTGAAGAAATAAGGTCCGATGATGCCACCAGCATGAAAACCGCACCAAACAGTGCATTTTTCTGGATGTAATGGAGTCTGTAGGGTCTCTTGTGGATTGGTCTCACTCTATATGCGGCAATTTTGCTTATTAACAAACCCGTTAAGCCAAAAATGCGCCTCATCGCTGAACACAATTTTGCGATAAAACAACGCGCGAATCGACGACTGATTTTCAAAGTAAATTTGGATAATTTCGTAGCGTTGTTCAAGCGTGAGTCTATTCATGATGATTTGTCAGAGTATACTGAAACAAATAAAAAAACGTTTCATCAAAATTTAATTTTTTGTGTTACTTTTTACAATTTAAAGTTCTATCTAGCTTAAAAAAACACCCTATATATGTATGCTCATGCAACTAGTTTTACAAAATTTTTTGTACAAGAAAAATTAGCGGCGTCTACATCATTTCGGTTTTTAAAAGTCTTTCACACGAAATAAGCTCGAAATTTGAATTGCAGAGCTGTGATTCGATTCGAAAATGATTTTTGTTAATTTTTGTAAACACGTACTAAACGAATAATTTGTCTGTCTTGTATCATAATATTTTTTTTTTTTTTGAGAAAAATTCAGGAATAATTGTTTACTCGGTATCATGTAAACATGCTGTATTTAATACGGCCGCTCAACCAACTCAGATACCGATCTCTTAAATTTATTTTTTCGTCTACATACATAAATAAATAAGAAATAAGTACATTATAATTTAAAACAAATTATAACAAGTTTTATATTGTAACAAATTTCATATGTGATCAATATAAGACAAACTTATACTGCTGAGGTTTATTAAGGTTCCAAAAATCATCGATAGTTTGTTTGTAGTAGATGAACGAAAATTTGACTATAGGAACTTTCAAAAACTTCGAGGCATAATTTTGAATTTAATTAAACTGAGAAGCTCTAGCTCATGGGAATTCAGTTGCGTTGCGTCGAGACTGAATTGCTCAACTACAAAAATTTTAAATTGGCAACTTTAGCGCTTAGAAGATTCTGTAATTTAAAAAATTTTTCATGACTTAATACTCCGAAAAAAGAATAAAATTTTTAAGAATGAAGCAGTAAGTTTATCATAAACGGTAGAAACTGTGGAGGGTACTAAGCAGCTCGTTAGTTACACATATACTCATTTTTAACAAATACCAAAATCTTCATCCGAATAAAATTAAATAGTATAACAAGTCCACCTCCAAAGGGTCATTCAGGGGCTTCTTAGAATGGCGACCAAGTTCTTTTTAGTGTTTTAGACAGAACAACGCTCATTGACTTTTTTTCTGTATGATTTCCATAAATCGGATGTATTGGTTAAGCAATTTTACTACTCGATAACTGAGTGCTGCCAACCCTCGCGATTACACTTGTGCACTTGAAGTTTGGTAACCTGTAACCTCTTTGCAGGAGTCGATTCCATTCTTGATAAATCCGGTGGTTATTTATATAGTTTGTTGTTTAGTATTTTCCATTAGTCAACTTCTCTTTGAAAAATTTGTAAGTTTGTTTCATTACACCTTGTATGGTAAACTCTATTACCTTCTTAACAACATTGCACTTGTGTGTAGAGATGAATGTATAAATGTTTTGTTTGTATAGATTTGAAAAATATCCAGTAAACATGTATGATCACAAAGTACTGCTTTGGCAACATGTCTCTCTTTTTGTTTTGCTATATAATGTACGAGTATAGGATTTCACGCGGAAACTACAAAAAAAACTTAACTTTTAAATACACAGCATTGTAATGGCGCTTAGAGTTGTACGAGTATTTCTACAAGTATTCGCAAAATACTACAATTACAAAAAATAGTGGTATGAACAGCAAGTTGTTGTTATAGCAATAATAATAATAATATTGCATTTTGCTCTTTCTTTCTATCTTATTATACAACATTGTAAACTTAAGCTTTGTACATTGTCATGAACTTGACCTTTCAAACGTCAAGTGCCAACTGGCATCTAGACGTTGGCCAACACAATCATCCGCACTGCAATGACTTTTCACGCGCCGTTGGTACCGGGAAAATATTATGTATTTTGCTTTTTGAGAGTATTTAATGAACAATAAATACAGATGGTGCTTTTTTAGCTTTTTCCTACTTTGTACTTTAAACAGCAGTTGTTGTCAACGTTAAGAGCGTTTGCATGTGTTGCAAGCATTTAAATTCCAACATTAAATTCAACTTGAACTTCAGAACTATAAACATTGTGACTTTTTTTTAACATTCAACATTTCTGTTTTTGTTTTCCGCTCATTGTTCATTTTTCAACAATTTAATTGCTGCGATATGTGGCACCAAATTTTTCAAACAGAATACGTGCGGAATAATTTCATTCATTTATTTTTTGTTTACATACATGCGTACATACGCATGTACCTACATATTGTAGCAATATAAAAAGTTTGTCGTATTTGTTTGTCTATGGAGAATGCTTTTACTGTCGTTTTCAACACATACATGAATAGACATTTACAATGAATACACCGAGAAATAGTGTCGATTATAACTACTCAATGAATTCGCCTATAGTTTGAGAAATAGAATTCTCTGCATTAAATAAAATTGGATATCTTTGACTCATGATCACACTTTATATTGATTCAAGTTTTTCTTCTATTGACATGAGCGTATACTTGTATAAACGCTAGTGTAACAAATTTGGCGTGAGTGTGTATGAATAATGGATAGAAATCAGTTCCAAAAACGTTGTTTAAAAAAAAATATCTATATATATAATACTTATTTTTTAAAACATATTTTTTGTAACTTTGTGCTCTTCTGTACGTACCCTTAATAAAAGACTTACAGCCGTATGCAAAAAAAAAAAAAAAAAAAAAAAAAAACCTTACAAACCTTGGTAAGCAATTGTTAAGAAAAATTTCCTAACGTTGTATCCAAAACTAATTATTACTTACCGTACGTTTAAAGTTGAAATGAGCCACTTTAACTGTACGTTAAAATGACATTTGATTTTTCTCTAAATTCACAGTTTTATGGAAAAAATTAACAAAAACAATGTATTATAATTGTTAGGTAAATAAATTAGAACGTTACATTTTCTATGAACTTAAAATATTAATTTTGAAAGGGAAATACATCACTATGCAAAATATTACAACTGAACATAACGGCATTGCCAGAATAAAACAATTAAATTCCTTACTACATTTAAATGTTAACGTACTGTGTTTGCATAAACTTTTTTAACAAATGTATCGTAGTGCTAATGTGTTTGGTAACTATGCGTTAAAACTCAAGTAAGAATTTTTTTTGGATATGGCCCTTGGTGTATTGTTGCATAGGTAATGAAATAAAAAGACAAATAAATAATATTTAATAAATATATAATAATAATAATAAGACTTTATTTTGACAAGTGGAGCTTTCCGGCGTGAAAATCTGGCACAACTGATAAGAACTTATATGTATATCAGCATAATGCTAGGAACATAACTGCAACGAAAGACGAATTATGCCCATCGCTACGAATTCGCCAACAAATATTCATCATGTGAAGCACAATGTTAACGAACTTTTGAGTAGATAACATTGTTTATATCCCGTGCATACAACTTTTTTCTTACCTGTTAAATTTATCACACCGCCAAGTTTTTTTTTCATATGTTTAACATTTTCTATTATTATTTCACTTTGATCAATTTTTTTTTTGCAAATTGCAATTTATTATTTTCAAAACAAATTGTTTCCTTTATATTACTTTTCCTCTTAATTAGACATCTTATATGGTGCCCATATGAAAAGATAATGATGAGGCGATCATATAAATATAGGGTGTTTTTTTAAGCCCGATAGAACTTGAAATTGTAAAAAATAACACAAAAAATTAAATTGTAATCAAAATTTTTTTTTATTCGAAAGATCAATACGTGACATTAACATTTGAAAATGATTTCGGGCATATGGGCACCGCGGCTGTTCTTGACGAAGCGCATTCTGGACGTCCAATTTTGGGCCACTTTTTCGAGCACTGCTGGCCGTATGTCACGAACAACATGAACAATGCTGGCCTCCAAGGCGTCAATTGTTGCTGGTTTATCAGCATAAACCAGTAACTTCACGTAGCCCCACAGGAAATAATCGAGAGGTGTCAAATCGCACGACCTTGGAGGCCAATTGACAGGTCCATTTCTCGAAATCAACTTATCGCCAAATTTTGATTTCAGTAAGTCGATGGTTGCGTTCGCCGTATGGCACGTAGCGCCATCCTGTTGAAACCACATCTCCTCCGGATCAATGTCATCCATATTTTCAAACAAAAAATCATTGATCATGGTGCGGTAACGATCTCCATTGACCGTAACGCGAGCTCCGGCCTCATTTTTGAAGAAATAAGGTCCGATGATGCCACCAGCATGAAAACCGCACCAAACAGTGCATTTTTCTGGATGTAATGGAGTCTGTAGGGTCTCTTGTGGATTGGTCTCACTCCATATGCGGCAATTTTGCTTATTAACAAACCCGTTAAGCCAAAAATGCGCCTCATCGCTGAACACAATTTTGCGATAAAACAACGGGTCAGTTGCCAACTGGTTTTCAAAGTAAATTTGGATAATTTCGTAATTTCATCAAAATTTAATTTTTTGTGTTACTTTTTACAATTTAGCTTAAAAAAACACCCTATACTTTAGAGGCCAAATTAAAAGTAAACCTATATAAATCCCGTCCGAAAAAGAGATTTCTTAACAAATTCTCTGAGATTCTTTATATATTGAGAATATCAAAATAAATTTGTTTACTACTTGGATTAATATAAATATAAAAAGTATTATTTCGCGAAAAATACTTTTTTTTTATATAAGAAACCTGGTCACCTGACACTGTTTTGTTCGTCATTCGCTGACAAAACAATTAGAAATAAATCTATTTCAAATTTGCTGAGGATGGCGAGTTTGGACTAACACCACGATTGTGTGCATTTTCATATACACCAATCTGTTCTATTTTGGCTCGTCGTTCGTCGCAGTTGTGCTCATAACTGTGTAGCATAACTGTTAAAAAATTATAGAAAACTTTTTTTGTTCTATTACCTTATCTGCCATCCCTAAACAAGACTTTCAAGCGGAACGTTTTTCTCCGCTGAACTTTAACGCTGAAACGCCATCCCTAAACGAAAGCGGCAAAGTTATGTCAAAACGATAAAAACAGTGTTATCAAACGAATAAATAAAACACAACTGGACGGTTATTATAGTTGTTTGTGATTTTTTTGATTAAATTAAAATAAAATAATTAAATGTTGAAAAATGAGTTATTTAGATCAGTTGGAAGATTACTACATCATATTGAAAATAATTTCTTACCTCCATTTTCTAATCAGAAATACAAAAATTTTTATTTGCCTATTTATTTCACATTGTTATATTTTTGTTTTGTTTGCAATTGTTTTCTTTTGCAACTTACTTCACTGTGAAACGCATTGTCAAAATCGGATTTTCCAATAGCAAAGAGTTGCCGTTGCGTTGCCGCCGCGTTGTTTGGATATGCTCCATACAAAATGTGCGGGCATGAGAACTTTTGACAGCTAAAAAACGCTTGCCGCTAATATTTGGGAATGGTTGTCTGCTGCATTGTTTTCCTTGAAAAAACTTTATGGAAAGACATAGTTACAGAATTTTTTTTAGTATTGGTACTGTTTTCTTTATTAATGACTACCTGTTCTGTTGAGAGTTATTTAGCTGTTACAGTCCAACTGAAAAAATGATTAAATATTACGTAATCCAGAGTATACAGAAAACATAGTAAATTGAAATTAACCTATTTTTAATTGAAAACATATTTTTAAAAATATCGTAAGCAATTTCTAAACTAACAGTTTAATAAAGTTTAGAATTTTTCTAGATGTATATAATGTTTTTGAACACTAAATCATCTTTTCAAGTTCATTTGCTTGGAAAGAATTTCTTTTATACATAAATACATACATACTTTATTATTCAAGCATTTTATTTGTTGTCTGTACGTTTTGACATCTATTGATCAAGAGATAAATGTACACTAAAAATTTATTTTAAAATATATTAAATCTTAAAAATAATATGATTAAAAAACAGAATGTTAACCAATTGTAGAAAAACTAAAAATTTAAGAGATTTAGGCTTTAATATATATTAATATATTTAATTTAATTTTAAAGATATATACTTATAACTTATTTTCAAAAAACATTTTACAAGAGTCTAATAGTTACCAATTCCATTTATTTGTAGGAATGAACGCCAAAAAAATAAAAAATAAAGCACAAGCAATTATTATAAAAATATATAAAAATTATTAACAAGAACAGTATAATCTCATTAATCTGGGCGATTAAATAAAAATACAAAATGTGGTGGCCGAAATACCAAAATGATAAAAATTAATTAAATTAAAACTATTGGAAACGCATATGAATTTAAAATAAATTCAGTTTAAAACAAAAATTTTCCAATCAAATTAATATACTGTCAAAAAGCTCAGTTATCGAAAGTAGTATTACCGTACGTAGATATAAGTATATATACTATATAACATACTTTTGTTGGTTATGTGTACAAATTAATATACTAAGAAAATGGAAACGACATCCAGAGATAATTACAGAAAATTTAATCTGCAGATTTAGTTTGAGAAATAAAGTTCGATTTTTAAAATAAAGCCGAATATCCTTAATTCACATTATCATGATTCAGTTCCATTTTTCTTCTATGGACGTAGGCGACATTTAAACGAGTGAAAAAAATTTAACGCCAATACCATTAATTGCACAACAAGATTTGCTTAATGTGTGTAATTTCTAGCATACTCAGCACAATTTTCAACAAAAAAAAAAAAATGAATATTCGTATTATTTGATCTTGTTTACTCGTATATTAATTTCTTCTACATTTTGCAGCTAAAGATTTTAATTTTTTTTTTTTTATAAAAAGTTTAACAGTTGTTTATTTTCGATATTTCGCAAACAGCCTGTTAGCACCCTCAGGAAAACTAAAATGTAATTTTTAATATGTTATTTTAATTTTCATGAGGTTACTAACAAACCGTAAGCGAAATATCGAAAATAAAATACTGCAAACCTTTTTTGTAAAAAACAAAAACATTTAAAGATCCATAGCTAAAAAATTTAGCAGTGCTTAAAAAAGCGAAACGGAAAAATTTAAGAAAATGTTATTTTCTGCAGGTTCATAAATATCGACTACATTACGTAACATTTTAATAACCGTCCTAACTGCTTTACACTAACAACGTTACATTCCACGCTCATAACTCAGTTTTAATTAATTTTTCTGATGTTAATGTGCCATCACATCAATGAGATTTTTACATCAAATTGAATCCAAATTATAGTTGGTGTGATTGATGTTAGTGTGCCATTATAATGATAAAATTTTGCCCTTACATTGGCTTCATTTAGTCATTTCTTCGGTATCAAAGTGGCATTGCATTGACCACATGCTCACATCGAACGTATTCCAATAAAGCATCCCCATGATGTCAATATGACATTTAATTGATGAAATAGTTGTCATAATTGTCGCTAATTATAGTTGGGTTTGGTTCACTTACCATATGGTTTTTGTGTGCTTGCTTTTGTTTAGTGTAAGCACAATATGATATTTAATTAATTATTTTAATTTGTATTAGTGTAATAAGCACAATATGATATTTAACTAAAAATAACATCCCATGAAACTATTTTTAAGTTTTTCTATACCGTTGATAAATTTTGTATATTTCTTTAAGAATTTTTCTATTCTTCCAATAACAAACAGCTGTTCTACGGAACACTTTCCATAATATTTGGTATTTGTGGGCTAAGGCCCAGTATTTAAACACAAAATTTGTTAAATTTCATTTAAATTTAAGTTGTATTTAAATGCAAACTAAGTTTTTCAATCTTAAGTGTTTTCTTTAATAAAACTAGCAATCCTACAACAAAATTAATTTAAAAATAATTTGTTTAAGTAATTTATTTGAATCCTCGCTATATAATAGTCAGCAAATTACCTCAGTGATTTAAAATAATTATTGCCCTAGCTGAACATTTTGAAATCACAAAATTATAAGCACAGAACAACTTTTTTATGAACAGAACAGGCCTAAAAATCGGCAAATGATTTTTTTTAGTTTCTGACAATAACGTATTTATTTTTTTAATTATTAAAAATTATTTTTATATATCCTAAAAAATAAATTTATTCCGAACCACTGAAAACTGTCAAAAATGGAAAAAGTCGCAATGTAATACATATATATTTTTTATTTTAATTTTAAAGATATAATTGGATACAAAAATGTATAATTTTTACTAGATAATATTTTACAGCTAGTACACTTGAAAAAAAAATTCGTGGCTAACATTAAACAAATATTAGATATATAATATTAAACTATTGTATATGTATATAGTTATATTTGATTTAATTTTAATTTAATTTTAAAATAGTCCAAGCTTTATTGCTTTCTTTTATTATTATTATTAGTGAATGGGATATGGCCCTCATCGGCCATTTGCACTGCGACCAAAATAGATCTATTGTGCGTCCCCTTGCCCCATTATGGGTTGAGTATGTCAAGAAAACGGACAAGCTCCTTCATAGGGAGTGATATTAAGTCACATTCACTTAGCATATAAGCTTGTAGTAGCCTATATCTTCTGTGTCTTCTGTGTGTGAGTTAGACGGATCTATAATGTCACTTGTTTGAGACATATCGATTACGTCTGAAATCCTTTAGGATTGCAAGATGTCCAATAAGGTTTCCTGCCTTAAGTTTTTCCCTTTTGTAAATTGAGATGGCCTGAACGGCCGCCTCTTTTTGTACAGCTACGTTAAGCGGTGTTAGGTTCAAAAGAGCTTCCATGCCTATCGTTGGGGTGGATTTCATCGCCCCTGTGATAGATAGGCATGCTAGTCTCTGAACCTTGCGAAGTCTTGATATGACTGTTACCTGTTCGGTTTTTCTCCACCATACTACAGCCCCATATAGTATAGTAGGTCTTACCATTTAGGTGTATAACCAGTACGTCATCTTAGGGATCACTACTTCCCTTTTTTTGGTGAAAGACAATTGTCGTCTTTCCAGGGTTTATTGAAAGCCCTTCCCTTCTGCACCATTCCCATGTTGTGTCTAATGCATTTTGCATCAGCGCTCCCATCGTGTCAGGATGGTCGCCCCTGATTGTCACGCAGATGTCATCTGCGTATCCAATGGTTTTATAGTTTCTGTGCGATAAGTGTGATATATATTGTGAAAAATATAAGATTATTGTTGGTGCCTCGAGAAAAAAAAATTGAAGTAATATAAAATTACTATGTTAATAAAAATTTTTAATTATTTTGTTGCGTATATAAATTATTGCAATTATACTCAAAGAAAATTTATGGCTTATCAAAAATAGCCAAACAAGTTGAACTACTTTACAAATCCAGTCGCCAAAACAAAAATCAGGGCCCCAAACATGTTTTGAAATTGAGCAACCATTTAATTGTAACCGAGTTCAAGTATAAATTATTTCTTCTTGAATAAGGCCCATAATACTCGTATTTTTATAATACAGTGTGTCAGCCGGGAAGGTTTACTACTTTGTTTTGCCGCCATTTTGGTAAACATTAGTCTTGACAGCTCATATTTGGCAGTCGTGAAGTAGACACGTAACAAATTTATTATGGAAAATATTCGATAAACCCACGTGTTTTAATCGATAAACCATTTTATCAAAATCAAAAATCCTTGATAATGTTTATAGTACCCTTGATAATTGTTTGGTGCGTGGCTTTTTTCGGAGACTAAGAATCTCCCTATACAACAGATACCTGTACTGTAAAGAACCAGTGGTGATGGTTGACGGGTGAGTTGGTTTAAGGGCTGATGCTCTTAGTGGGCTTCGGCCTACCAACTCATTAAGCCTTGTCCTCCATTGATTGCTGGAAAATTGCATACTGGAGGGATTAGAACGCCCGAATTCCTCAACAAGAAGTTGCTCATATGACCGCAATCATATGGCAAGAATTGCTACCTGTGTGAGCCTGGTAAGCCACACGGGGCGCTGGTGAATCGTGAATAATTCACTCCGTGGAACTGGTCCATCATCAGATAAGGGTGGTAGTGTTTTATCTTTCGTCCGTGTTTTCTATACCTACTCATATGTTTATTATTAATTTGTAATAAGCGAAATTTTACCATAATAGGTAGAGTTTTGCATCATGTGTGCACGTGTTTTTTTATTATATTATTTTTTTACTGTCATTTGTTTGTCCTCTATTTGTTATTATTAAATTCAGTTTTTTGTTTCTCCTATGTATTTTATTATCCTATGGTGTTGAATTAATTTTTGTTGGTCTGAGCAGTGTCGAAGGTATGTACACTGGGCGCTGATCAGTTTTAACTAATTTAATTTCAACACTTTAAATGCTGTTATAATGTTTGTTTTGGTCGTTCCGTTCAAACTGCAATATCAATTCAAATGTCGGCTTCCGACTTCAAAATGGTGAAATGATTCTGTATGGAATTCAAGTCTTAGTTTGACCAGGTCAATCTCCAATATTGTCCAAACAGAACACATATTTTGATAAAACAAGTTTATAATTCACTGTTAAACGTTCCTTTCGATACATTATTTCTGTGATGATTTTTTACAATACCTTTTTTTATATGTGCTTCGGAAAAAGCACTTTATTTTCATCCAGTATATGAGTATACTCTGTTGTTTTGCTTTTCGTTGTTTATAATACTATTGATTTTTGTAACCCCTAACATAGAATAATTAAATTTTTTATTTTGTTGTTGAATGATTCATGCCATGTAATTGATTTTTTTTTGTTCAATAACGTTTTATTCACATATTTTTAGCATACATGTATTTTTAAATTTGTCGTGCTGAGACTGTGTGACTGAAATTCAAAGTTGATGTCGTCAAGAACATATTTTTTAACCCCTTCTATGGTGATATAATTACAAGTTAATAAGTGATTTTTAATAGAAGCAAGCGACAATTTGTTTTTGCTTCCTAAAAGAAGAATCAAATTAAAAAAAAAAAAATTAAGCTTTTTTTGTGGATTAAAATTCGGTGAAGTAAATTCGAAGATTTTTTCAAATCATAATTTTTTTATTGGGAGCGAATAATCATATAAACATTTTTAATAAACAGCAAAATTGTTGTTTAAAAAGATAAAAATTTAAATTTAAATCATTTATACCGTTTCAAAACAGCAATTTTCTTTCTAAAGAAAAATATTTCAAAATTATATTCAATCAAATAATTCATTCAATTTTTTCGTTTGTGTGCATATTATCTAATGATTAGTGGACGTTTTTATTTACATTTATTATAAAATATTTAAAGTTCTGCAATAAACTGCTCGATGATAATAAATACAAAATAAAAGTTTGGCAAGTAAAATAATTAATGTCGTTTTCTTTTCTAACAATAGTGTTACAATTATTTTACCCTTTGCCCGTTTTTATGTTCTTTTTTAAAAAGTAGGCAACAGTATACATAAATAAAAAACCTGTTCTTTTCTAAATATGCTGCATGAAGAAGGGCAATATATGAAGCATAATTCCCACCAGAATTGTAAAAATATATTTTATTATTTTGCTATTATGCAATTGGTCAATAAAAACGTTTTAAATTCTGTTTGTTTTCTGCGAGATGATCCTCCCCAAAGCAACATTTGGATCCGTGCCTGATGGCAAAAATTTAATTCATTAGATTATTAAGGACTCACATAGAAATATTTCAATAACGGATGCTGATTTATTATTATTTTACGCGAATTAAAAATATTTCCTCTTTATTGCTGACATAAATATAAGTTAATAAATTATCTTTAAGTCTCCTAAAACACTTAATTTCAAAGATCTCGACGCAAGTGTCAAGAAAAGTTTATAATATTCAGAAGTAGCTTTTATAGCAATCGTTTTTCAATTTTTAATAAATTATCAATTAGTTTTTTTACTATGCAACGAAATTGCATTGTAAACCTGATATAAACTTGAATAAATATTTGAAATAGATGTTTAATGCAAAAATGAAGTAAAAGCATAAATAGAAATAAAAACATATTTGCTCATTTTCAGTTTATGACACTCTATCAATGATAAACCACTAAAACAATAACTTCACAACAACAACAGCAAAAAAGCAATTGCACACGAAAACAATAGAAAAAACTATGATTAAAACTTGGCAACACTTTTTACGCGCCATTGTGGCGTCGCTTAAAAAACAGATACTAGAAAAATTAAAATAAAAAAATTTCTGGCAAACTATTTTATTTTGAATTCACGAAGTTACTTAAATTTACTTGATGTCTTAAGTTTGTGTTGTTTTTTTTTAACCAGACATACATACATACACATTTTTTGTTTAAGTTTACACATCAATAAATGCATTGATGGAAAACGCTGCACACCTTCAATCTCTGCCAGATTAAAACTTAAAAAAAGAAAAAACAAATCGTGAAGCAAATTTGTTGGATAAAATTATAAAAAAAATGTGAAAAAGAAAAGGGAACAAAATGTAAAGCCAAAATATAATTTTTCAGGTTTGTATGTGTGTGTGGGCAACAGTGATGAAAGAAAAATGGCGCGTACAACTTAAATATTTTTTTTCGGAATTGAAAACTACACATGTAATAAATTTATTGATACCCTACAATTGTTCAATAGAGCATTCACCTGGAATGCACACCACAATATAAAATGCGCAATTTCCTTTAAGAAGAGAACACTAACATAAAACCTGTCAAACGTCTTGTCAAGTTCCTTTTATTATTATTTGTGCTACAATTTTTGAATCAATCGTTTAAGATCATTCATGTAGGGATAAAGGGGGTTTTTTAGAGCCGCACATGATAAAATATTAGATTGCTGAATTTAAACGCAGCCGAACAAGCACTGCAACAATACCATCAACAGAAAGGCCAAAAGAGGTGGTTACTGAAGAAAATATCAAGAAAATCCTCGATATAATTATTAATGGTCGCCAAGTCAAGTTACGTGAGATTGTTAAAATGGTAAACATATCATATGAACATGTGTTCAACATCTTGCACGAACATTTGCATATGAAAAACCTATCGGCAAGATGGGTGCCGCGTTCGCTCAATGTCGAACAAAAACGAGTTCGCCAGACCACTTCACAGTGGTGTTTAGACATGATAAAGCGTAATGTTGATTTTTGGCGTCGTTTAACAACTGTAAATGAAACATGGATCCAGCACTACACACCTGAAATCAATCGAAACAATGGTAGAAGCTGGTAGAAGTGCTCCGAAGAAGGCGAAGACAGTGGCATCGGCTGACAAGGTGATGTCAACTGTATTTTGGTATGCATACGGAATATTGCTCATCGATGATCTTGATTATCTTGAAAAAGGATGCACAAGCACTGGAAAGTATTATCGTTCATTATTGGATGAATTCTTTGATGTAATCAAGAAAAAACGGCCAAATTTAAAGTGAAAGAAAGTGCTCTTTCTTCAAGACAACGCGCCGATTCACGCAGCATTAGATACGATGCTGAAATTACGTGAAATACACTGCGAATTGGTTGATGATCCACCTTATAGTCCAGATTTAGCTTCTAGTGACCTTTTCCTGTTTCAAAATTTGAAAAAATGGCTCGTAGGAAAAAGATTCAGCTGAAACGAAGAAGTGATTACCGAAAATAACACGTATTTTGAGGGGTTCCCAAAATCGTATTATTCAGATGGTATAAAACGGTTGGAAGATCGCCTTACTAAGTGTATTGAGATAAAAAGAGACTATGATAAGAAATAAATGGTTTTGAAAAAAAAAAATATTTTTTTTCTACTGAGGTACGGAGTAGCTTCAATATCAATCTGGCCTCATAAGCTAGCTTTGTGTTGCTAGGATATTACGCTACTTAAATAAACTGGTTTCTGTTTTGCGACCTACATATTAACTCTTATAAATTAATAGCCGTTCCCAAGTCGAATTCGCTGCACAGAAATGCTTGTATTTCACAAACAGCGTGTACCTATGAAAGTCCAAGTTCGTAAAACTTGTTACTAACATAATCACACTTCCTGTATCTGCAGCCAAGTTGCCACTGAGCTTACGTTGTGCTTTGGTGTGCTCTTCGATTTTTTTTTTTTAATTTACTAAATTTTGAGCAAAAACATCATCGCATGGACTTTGCACATGAGCTGTTGAACAGCGTCAAAGACGATGCAGATTTCCTCAAAAAGGTCATAACTATGACATTGAAAGCAAAGCCAATCATGGATCCAACGGAAGCGTCCAGAAGAGCCACGACCGAAAAAAGCTCGTCAAGTTCGGTCAAATGTGAAGTTGTTGCTCACTATTTTCTTCGACTGCAATGGCGTCGTGCATCACGAATTCCTGGTCCACAAGGTCGTACGGTTAATAAGGAATACTACCTTGAATTTATGCGTCGTTTGCGCGAATCAATTCGCACCATGATAACGCACCAGCGCACATATCGATGCTTGTGCGTGAGTTTTTGGCCAAAACAAAAACCGTTATCATGCCTCAATCACCGTATTCACCGGATTTGGTCCCGCTGACCTTTTTCTGTTCCCAAAACTGAAGAACCCGATGAACGGAAAGCGGTTTGCTACGATTTAGGAGATAAAAGAAAATCGAAACAGGAGCTGTTGGCAATACCAAACAGCGCGTTTCAGAAGTGTTTCGAGGATGGGAAAAAACGCTGGCATAATTGTATTATATCTGAGGGGGATTACTTTAAAAGGGACAATATAGCTATTGATGAATAAATAAATACTTTTTGAAAAAACTGCAAATAACGGTTATTTCTTGATCAGCCGTCGTATATATCAAAATTTTAAAAGCCAGTTTCAAATAATAAAAACGTCCAAATGTTTCTCCCTAGGGCTTGAGAACAAAAAACTTGCTGTTTTGTTGTCGAACTAATTACTATTAAGCTCAGTAAGATCAGTAATATCATACTTTCATAAAACCGTCAAACCGCCTTTTAACCCCGTGTAGAGTGATTTCCAGAATATATACTATCCTATGCCCGTCCTTCTTTGAAACTCAAACTGTCCCTATACAAAATTTGATCTAAAACGGTTCCATGGTTTATGCAGATATGTTTTTAGAACATATATGAGTAAGGCTAAATTTGAAATGTACTGTGCAATTTGTTCTGTCACAACTGATTTTTTTTACATGTTTATTTGTATTTGTGTATTTTTTTTTTTTTTTTTTGCTAAAGCATTCTGCTTTTTGTGAAATGACTCTTTTGCTCAGAGTAGGTTGCTCTGGAATGTCGTACACAAAAAAAAAAAAAAAATGAATCCATTTGGCAATAATTACGTTGCAGTTGCTATTTTTATTATTCTCTTCGATGATGTTGTTTTCGTCTTGATAATGACATTTGAGGTATGATGTGGTTTTAACATGTCTAAAGTGCGGTTTTGTGCAAATGAATGGAAAAATATGTAAAAAATGCAACTGAAAAATTCCACAAGAAACAGCATTTGCACTTCTAGAGCCAAATTGCTTCGAACGTACCAAACGTTGTCGCCAACGTTTAGCTAAAACAAAAACGAAAATTTTACACAGCTATGCGGTATTAGCTGGTATTGTGCAGGGTTACCGTTCAACGACAAACGTTGGTATTTGCATTTCTTTACGGTCAGCAACATTTTGTATAGTGGCTTTTAACTTATGGAAATTTCACATATTCACAACCATTAGCAGAATATGTTATAATCATTAGCGCAGCTGCATGATATAACTTGGCTTAGCCCAATTTGAACTCATATGTGAAATATGAATCATTTATGGAAAATATATTCTCGCATTGTTATTGTCATTGCTTTAAATTGCACTCATATAGGCATCAAGCGTTTGTCAGCATTCGATTATGTCCTTTGGAGTTACTTGAATCAGTATATATTTCAGAAATTCAAGTTCCAGAGCCACTTGAAAAAATATTATAGAAAATGGTATAAAACTAACGTATCATTGCGAAGCTGAAGATGAGTGATATTTAATTGACATTATTATTATTTTCCAAACTTTAAATTGAAAACTTTCCAGTTTATGATTAAAAATAAAAAGTAGCAAAATGGTAGAGTCCCGTTATCAAAAGAGAAAATTCTTAATGTGTGTGCAAATTTAACGCATTATCATGTTGGATAGAATTTTAACATAGAAAATTATAGTCGAAACAAATTTTTTTTTTATTTCTTCACTTTTTGTTATATCAAGGCTTTTGCCTTGATATAACATATATAATATATATTTATAGCGACAATGGCTATAACGAAGTATTTTTGGATTCCCTTGGAAATCGATATGTCGAAGTTTTACTGTAAATGTGTGTAGCTTTAAACCCGTGAAACAACATTTTTGTTGAAAACGATTTAAAAAATTTTTGTTTCAAATTTCTAATGGTTACCCTGCCGTTAAGTTTGCTGCAGATGCTCGCAGTTGTCTTATCATATTTGTATCAATTGGTGGTTGACTGAATTGGTTGTGGAAGATTTTTCTTAATAGGTTTTGCCGAAGATTAAATAATCATAACAATGTCATACCCAATGATCAAAATGACGAAAATAAAAATGTTGCTGACGATGATAATGTTGCACATCGTGATGCTTGAGATGATAATGAAGTCATTGGAATGTGTTATAAAAATAACAAAGCAGAATATTTGTTGGCAATTTGCCTGCCACACAATTTATCAGTGACACAACCATCAACAACTTTAGTAAAAACATTAAAAAATATTCTATAGGTGGTCAAAAAAAATTATTTTTTTGTACAGGGTATCTCATTCAGTATGAAAATAATTGTGTTTGAAAGGTCGTAAAATAATTACTTTTTTATTTTTTTTCAGATGTTTTCTTATTGACATTTGTTAATGATCTACTGGGCTATTGTTTTATTCGATTAGAATTTCAAATTACTAAATGAAAGTTAAATATAATTGTAACAAGTGATATTTTTTTTACTAATTTTTGCGCTTGTAATCGGATGATAGTTTAACTGAGTTAGTTGTTTTTTTTAGTTGTGTCGGTCTCTTTATAAAATGTTTTTAATATTTTCTTATGTATATTAAACTCATTCATCCATATATTGATTTGGTGTCAGTCAACTGTCATAAGTATTTCGATATCAATTGTTTTTGTAATTGATTCTATTAAGAAATCTTTAAAAAAAAATGTTTTCTTTTAGTTTTAAGTAGCAATGTTTTGTTAAATGTTTATATTTTTAACACCCATCTAAAAAAGTCAAGCTTCATTCAAGTTTTGACAGAATACGGGTATAAACCTTAATTTAAATGGATATTGATACCTACTTATGTACATATATTGAAATTTCGTTTTAATAGTAATCTTAGATGAAATAATATTTGTGGAAAAATGAAGTCCAATCATGCAAAAGTTTTGTGTACTCCTAAGTTTGAATGACAATAAGAGCCAAAATTTAAAATTCTGAGACTGGCATAAAATTCGCAGCACCTTTTTTATGGTACTAATTGGTATGAGTGTCAACACATGCGTTACCGAAAAAGGCGTTGTCATAAGAATGAAAAATTGATTGATGCTGTTTGCACACTTTTCAATATGTCACAGGATTGTTCTTGTTTAAAATTGAATGAGTTACGTAAATATTGAAAGAATCTAAACAAGGAGAAATCTTGATTACTTATTTTTAGGCCCATTTTTAGGCTTCGTTTTTAAATAACAAATTAGTTAATTTTCATTTAAATTCAAATTGTATTTAAATGGAAACTCAGTTTTTTTTTAGTCTTAAATAATTGCTCTTATATAAATGCGATGAAAGTGTCACAGCTTCACTTAATTTCCAAATATTATGTTCCATAAAACAGCTGTTTGTTATTGGAAGAACAGAAAAATGCGTATAAAAATTTTTCCATGTGAAATACGAAAACCAATGCAATACCTTTAATATATTGAATATGTAGTCAGCTCAGCCTCATTTTTGGGCCGGTGCCTCAAAGCCTATGATTACTCGACCGTGCGCAGAAGAGCATCGCCATAAAGTGGGGTGCGCTTCTCTGTTTTATCGATAATACAATGTATTTTCCTCTAACGAGGTTAGGGATATTGTTCCCGTAATCCACATATTTTTAAACACGTTGTCATCGTTTAGGGCTCATCCATTTGTAGTCGATTGCCCAGTAAATCACACAACACATTATAGAGAGGATTCGTCTTTGGCCATACGGTTCGGTTGTGGAACAATTTGCCTGCAGAATGTTTGCTGTCAATTATACATTGGAAAGTCAAATGCCCATTAGCACTACTCCCTTTTTCCTCCTTCTTATAACCTATTTTCCTAGTTCCGGTGCAATGAAGAAAAATGTTGTAGTCCCATAGAATTTAGGGAGTGGACTGTATGATTTGTTAGGAGTAGGCCACCACTTTTCTCACTACTATACCTTAGTATTAGAGTATGGTTGACGCTTGTGCGCCTGTGTGAGGATGAGTGTGTGTGCTTATGTAAATGAGAACAAATGTAGATTTTTCAATTAATAAGTTTTATTTATTACAATAAATATTCAATTATTGTTTTAAATAATATAATTTCCTGTTTTATATTTAAGATCTATAATAAAAATTCAGTTTTAAGACAAGTTGAATAAATTTAAGCAACTGCTTCGGAGGTTGAAAAGTAGGTTCATTCTATATCCCATATATAGGGATATAGAATGTACCTTTAGTGCTTAAATTATTTTCTGCTCGGTTGGCTGGGCTTTGAGAAAAGCTATATACTTTTTGGTCGGGTCTTTTGGGGACGCTTTTTGCTTTACTCACGGTTTGTTTACAGTTGTTCGTTTTACATTCAAACAAGATGAACTAGTGTCTACAATTTGCCAGTGCTACGTAATTCTGTTGTGTTACTTTTAAAATGGTAAGCGCTTAACCTCAAAAGTATTATTCACATTTTTGAAAAATCAATTTATACATAGTTTAAAAAAGTTTATGCTCTCACTCCTGCTTTTGTTGTATTGTTCAAATTTTCTCTAGCGCTGCCACCATGTAGACATAACTACATTTTGCATGCAGAATTATCAACCAGTTTATTTTTCTTGTTTTGCGGCAGCACCGCTAAATATTCAAATATTCCATATTCAATATATAAGTAGTATTGTTGAATTATAGGTTTTTGCTGGTAATATTACGAGTATAATGTTCTATTTGAAACGCCATTAATATGTTTCACGATAGTTTTAAAAAAGTATATAAATAACTATGATATGTGCTGGTTCAACATTATTATAATACTAAGTAACAATAGTATTGATTAAAGTTACAATACCCAATCATACTATTATTCTAACCAAACTTTTATCTGAAAAAGCATCATATTATTCACAGTGATCTATATTAATGTCATACATATTTTCATTTTTGAGGAACCACATTTTTGTCATAATTGACTATATTATTTGAAAAAAAGACACACACACATTTTCGGTTTAACAATACATTTTATTTATTTATAACAATGTTATTTAATATATTTACTTATATACACATAATAATAATTTAAAAAAAGATGAAATAATAATTCAAATACATCGCAAAAAATTGAATAAGACATATATTATCAACAGAAATAAATCAAACCAATGGGACGAAAGCACCAATCTGAACTTTTGGTATGTATCTATTACATGCAACGAAACAAAAATATTTACTAAGTATTTCATCTATTATTTCATTTTTGAAACCCACATACAACCATATTAATATTGTTAGATACATCGTTGTTCACAACGAGAGTATGTTTGAACATAAAAATTTGTAATAGTTGTGACAATATTGGGTACATTATCAAACATCTCCATATATGTCAGCGACTAAAGCGAAACTAACTTGATGATTTTATTCTGTATATTTACATTCGTTGGATGTCAGTGATTGTACCACACTTCAGAACTCACCTATTTTTGGTAGATTGGCCAGTGATATGCACAACGCATTACAGAGAGAATTTGTTTTTTAGCCGTACAGTAATATATTTATAGCGGAATAAACTATAATTAAGTCCATTAAATGTTTTTAACAATAATACACTGTATTATATAAAATATACTAATATTGCTGTAACCATATATCAAATTGTTTTTTATGTGTAACTCGGCTCTTTTCTATCTTATCTACAATTAATTGTTTATTTATATATATTCTTCTTTTATATTCTCGCTTTCTTTCAGATTTTTTTCTGTTCCTAACTTCTCTAATCAATAATTTTTTTCCTATGAAAAACGCTCAAGTAATATATTGAATATTGAAAACTAACGGTTACGATCGCAAGGTCGACTGACAGTCAGTCGGATTGGACCCCATATGCTCATATACCGCTCATACGCGAAATTATAAAGATGTTTAATTCTGGCTTTATGTTAAAAATTGTTTTTTTTTCCAATTATTATTTCTAACACTTCTTATTCGGTAATTCATTCCTTATGTCTGTAATTCACTGCTGTGCAAAAAAATGTCACTATTTAATAAATAGAAAAATTGATTTGCTTTCAACTTTTGGGTATTAGTTATGTACTGTATATTATTTAAACATTTGTTGACAGACTGAATCACATCTTCATACATACATATGAACAAAATAAATAAAATTTTTGTAGCTAAATTTGTATTCCTCAACAATTTTGTGTGATTCATGCAATCGTTACGAATTAATATTTTAAAAGCAGGAAAATATTATATAATTTTAAACAAGTGAAATTATTTATTAACCCACTATCAAACGACAGCGGTGTTTCGTTTGAGTCAAAAATTTTTTTTATTATGAATTATTCTTATATAGATTGTATTGAACGTTACAATTCTAATGTGATTGTACGTATGCATGTCTTGTTGTAAAGTGTAACATCGCCTCTTGTGTGCCAATTTCAAATTTACTTATCGTCATCTTAAAATTTTTTTGTTTCCATTTTTCCAACGATTTTTTCTCTTGTTTTTGATACATAACTTTTCTCTCCAATATTATATGATGGTATTTTCTCATTAATTTTTACGAACTATGAAACATTTTTATCAGATATTTTCTGTTAAAATTTTGTTTCAAATAAGAAATCAGCACGTGGCTGATGCAAAAAAAAAAATTTTTTTTTGAAATATTTACTGCGACACCTAATTAGAAACGATAAGACCCAATAGGAAAAAATTTTGTTATTATGTTTATATTTTTATTTATTGTTACTTAATTTATTTATTTAATAGTAAGTTTTAAAATTTTTTACACTTAAACAAATATTGCACAGAAATGGCTTTGCCTTATATCTTAGATATTAACAACTTATAATGAAAACGTTAAATATTACAATTGGATAGTTTATAATTTTTGAAGGAAAACTATTAACAAAAATCTTCAATTATTTGTTGTTAATATTTTGTGACAAATGTCTTTTGCCTGAACGTAGCCTCATATCGTCTGCGCATTGATGTTATAAGGTTACGACAGCGCTCGACGAGTGTTGCCTCCCATGTCTTCTTAACTTTTTTTAAAACATTGATGAAATTATCTTCAATTTACTTCACAATACATTCACTCTGTGATTCTTCAACCGCACGGTCGTGTTTTTAAAAAGTGAACAAAAAAGAAACAAACCAAAAAATCATTGTGCTAACATATTTTTAAACTTACATATAAAAACAATAATATATTGTATTAAATTGTAAAAACAATAACAAATTATTTTAAAAAACAACGGGAAAATAAATTCCTCACATTTCATTAACTAAACAATAAAATCAATTTCAATAAAACAAGTGCGGTGGCAGTGCATTGTTGTTGTTGTTATTGTGCGTGAAGATAACCTACCCAGTGGGAAAAAAACTATACACTAAAGTTTTGTTTGCTTGCAAAACCGCAATAAGTGGAAGAGCGAATTTATACAAAAGAAAAACTTTGTGACAATTATTTTTATATACTTTTAAATTAAAAAAAAATATAAATAAAAAAACAAAAATTGCATGAGTGTACCTATTAGATGCAATTCTGTGAGGGAGCTTAGCTCCACTAGAAAAAACCTCTGGATCTCTGAGGAAGAATCACTTAAAAAATCATTGGATAATCTTCTGTCTCTAAGAGATAAAAAACGCACGCGATCGTGCTCGCCAAACATTGTTGTTACAACAGAAGACCAACCACCCACCAGTTCAGTAATCGCAGATAAGCCAAAAACACAAGTAGGCATGGACAGGTATGTAACCGTGGTTAAACGTCAGCGAAGCCCTAAATCCGCGCAAATATCATCGCAACCAAAAATGTCTAAGGGCGATATTACCTGTGCGACAACGGATAGTAATAGGTTTGCTATCCTTCAGACTGACGAGCCAACTACATCAAAAAAAAACATTTAAACCGCCACCAATATACTTGAGAGAACCTACATCTAATGAGCTGGTAAAAGCACTTATTTCGGCAATTGGTAAAGACACCTTCAACGTAACATCAGTGAAGCACGGACAAATAAGTGAAACAAAAATCCAAGTCAACTGCGAAAATGATTACCGAAAACTTTCTGCCGCTCTGGAAAAAGAGAAAAGATCTTTCTATACTTATCAACTTAAAAGTGCTAAAGGCCTTCAGGTTGTTATTAAAGGTATTGACTCTT
The DNA here is from genome assembly GCA_914767995.1 of Thecocarcelia acutangulata. Taxonomy (NCBI): domain Eukaryota; kingdom Metazoa; phylum Arthropoda; class Insecta; order Diptera; family Tachinidae; genus Thecocarcelia; species Thecocarcelia acutangulata. The sequence continues at coordinate 103,894,484 of OU612094.1, read as the reverse complement.
GCGTAGATATTGATGACGTCAAAACCGGATTGGAAGATAAAGGTTTTAAAATAAAAACCGTAGTAAATATCAGGATCCGTGAAAAGATCCCTCAACCCATGTTTAGGGTTGAATTAGAACCCAGGGATGTTGTCCTGAAAAAAAGTGAAATTCATCCAATTTATAACCTTAAATTTCTTTTGCATCGTAAGGTTACCGTTGAAGAGCCACATAAGCGTTCAGGACCCGTTCAGTGCCTAAACTGCCAAGAATTTGGCCACACAAAGGCTTACTGTAAGTTGCCCGCTGTTTGTGTTGTATGTGGCGAACTTCACGGCACAACTCAGTGCAATAAGCCAAAGGCCGACGCAAGTGTTAAAAAATGCAGTAACTGTGGAGGTAACCACACTGCAAATTATAAAGGTTGCCCTGTCTATACTCATTTTAAGCGGTCAATGACAAATAAGCCATTGATTTTAAATATGCCACCCCAGCAGTCAAACACCATTTCTACAACCAATTTTCCCCAGGTACACCAGCCAACCAGCCATATACACGTGCAAAACCCCCAACAAACTTCTTATGCGAATGTGGTAAAATCCGATAAACCAAAGTTAAATCAGGAGCCCAAGCCTCAAAACTCCGACCAACATTTTAGCAATCTTGAGGCAACTCTGCAGACTCTTGTTCAATCTATAAATACATTTACGGTTTCCATGACAAACATGATGCAGGAAATGCTGAAAATGCAATCCACCATTTTGCAGGCAATTTTAACAAAATGAATTGGTTAAAAATATGTTTCTGGAACGCAAACGGCATTCGCCAACATAAAAATGAGCTTGAGCACTTCCTTATGGAAAAGCAGATCGATATAATGATGATTGCTGAAACCCATTTGACAACCAACAGTTATTTTAAAATTAATGGCTACACATTATATGACACAAAAGATCCCCGTGGAAGATCTTGCGGCGGTTCGGGAATTTTGATAAAGACCAGAATTAAGCATTATCTAATGAACGGGACACGTGAGGAATATCTCCAAGCTACAAATATATGCCTTAATTATTTTCATGAAAAAATCGTTATATCCTCGATTTACTCACCACCACGATTTTCAATAACAGAAAACCAATATTCAAATTTTTTCAAATCACTGGGTCCTCGATTTTTAGCGGCCGGCGACTATAACGCTAAACACACTTTTTGGGGATCACGTTTAATTACCTCGAAAGGCCGTGTGCTTTTTGACACCGTTTCCAAAATGAGCTTAGATGTGGTTTCAAGCGGACATCCCACTTATTGGCCGTCAGACCGCCGAAAGATTCCAGACGTTATAGATTTTGGAGTTGCGAAAAATTTTCCTTTAGAGTGGATGCAAGTGGAGCCTTCATTAGATTTGTCATCAGATCACTCACCCACTATAATCTCTGTTTCGTTCCCCCAAGAGATTGGCTCCCAGTTGACCGTCAATAGAGTTAATTGGCTAAAATACAAAAAATTTTGAGTACACATTGTAGTGAAAATATCGCCTTGAGAACACCTGAGGATATTGATGCGTCAATTAACGATTTTTCTGAAAACCTCAAACTGGCCGTACAGCATGCTACCACTAGTCATATAAGATCCAGAAATGAGAACAATAGAACTTATTCGGCTGAAATTGAGCAACTCCTGTCAGAAAAAAGAAGAGTTAGAAGAGAGTGGCAAACTCGCAGGTCTCCCCAGCTTAAAACTAGGCTACGGGAATGTGTAACTCGACTAAGAAATCTGCTTGAAATACAGAGAATATCTTCCCTCAAAACATATTTGGAAAGCTTGGATGGTACTCCGCAATCTGACTATTCTCTGTGGAAAGCGACAAAAGGTCTGAAAAGACCCGTAATAGGTAAGCCACCTTTGCGAACTTCAACTGGCGACTGGGCACGAAGCGATTCCGAAAAGGGGATGGTGTACGTTGATCATTTGAGAAATGTTTTTACGACAAATGATTCAGCGGATGCTGCAGCAGAATTTCCGCCGTATGCTGTTAGACAGCCTGTGTCTTTGAGACTTAACTTTCAAGATGTCGAAAACGTTATCAATAACATAAACCCCAGGAAAGCTCCAGGTATAGATCAAATTACTGGTAAAATGCTTGAACAGTTACCTCGTGTAGCTAGAAGAGTTCTACTTTTTATTTTTAACGCTATTTTACGCCTTGAGTATTATCCTGCAGAGTGGAAGGTCTCTATGATTACTATGATACCCAAGCCAGGGAAGGATCCGACTAAAGTAGAGTCATATAGACCAATAAGTCTACTACCAACAATTTCAAAACTGTTCGAAAAATTGTTAATGGCGAAGTTGTCTCCAATACTTAATGATGTGGAATGTATCCCTGATCATCAATTTGGCTTTCGGGCTAAACATAACACCATAGAACAAACCCATAGGCTAGTCAATGTCATAAGACAGACTTTTGAAGACAAAAAGTACTGTTCAGCTCTATTCATCGACATTTCCCAAGCTTTTGATAAAGTGTGGCACGACGGACTGATGCACAAAATAAAGTTGAACTTGCCTGCAAATACTCACAAGCTTCTGGAAAGCTACTTGTACGACCGGAAATTTGTTATCAAAGAAGGTGACTTTACAAGTCTCTCACAGTCAATCGGAGCAGGAGTTCCCCAAGGTAGCATTCTAGGACCCACTCTATATTTAATTTACGCATCTGACATGCCAACGAGATCCGGAATCCATACTTCAACTTTTGCAGATGACACAGCTTTTTTTAGCGTTCATAAAAACCATCAAGAAGCTTCACGCAATTTGCAGCAGTATATTTCAATATTAGAGAAATGGTTGAAACTTTGGAAAATAAAAGTTAATGAACAAAAATGTACCCACGTTACATTCACACTGCGTAAGCAAACATGTTCGGCTCTCCAAATTAACAATACACCTATTCCGCAGCATAATGAAGTTAAATACCTTGGTATTTACCTCGACCGTAGGCTAACGTGGAAGCCTCACATTGATGCGAAAGTCACTCAGTTGAAATTAAAAGCAGCGCAACTAAATTGGCTTATGGGCAGAAATTCGACACTGAAGTTGGACTGCAAACTTTTGTTATATAACGCAATTTTAAAGCCTATATGGTGCTACGGAGTTCAATTATGGGGAACCGCCTCAACATCTAACATTGAAAAAATTCAAAGACGACAAAACCAAATTCTTCGTACGATTACTGCAGCTCCATGGTACGTAAGAAACTCACGAATTCACAAGGATCTGTGTGTTCCGCTGGTAACTGACGTGTTCTCTAAGTATGCCACAAGGTATATCAGTAAACTGGAACTTCACCCAAATCCTCTTGCACGCAACATACTTAATTTTGGCGGCCACTCTCGGTTGAGAAGAAGGGATACACTGGCCACCATCAGAACGTTAAATAGGTGATTCTACCGATATTATTCGCGCGAAATGAAACTCTTTTGTCTAGCAGTGGCTGGACTTAAATAACTTTTATATTTAGTATTAAGATTTGAATACTTATTGTTAGTTCATATTTTGAAGATTCAATAAATAAATGAATGACAAAAAAAAAAAAAAAAAAAAAAAAAAAAAAAAAAAAAAAAAAATTACTTCTTTGTTCTTCCTTAACAGTGTGTTTTTGATCATTGTCCAGTTGAAATTTCCAGATAGCAGGCAAATTCGATCATTTTTTTGAGTAATAGTCCAACATCGCTCCAGGAAAAATATGTCCGTCCACAACATAGCAAGGACTAAATTTTGATTTGATGTGCCTCACAATTTTTCGTCTATCTGGACCAATATTATTAATATTCTTTTCGTCGCTCCATGGCATATATTTCTATTTATTGGCTGGCCCAGTCAAGTGATACTTAGCAAATTCAACACTACGCTTTCTCTGAATTTTGCTCAGACGTGGTCTCTTGCGTGCTGATCTGCCATTCAGCCGGAATACAACCAAACGACATGAAATGATCCTCTTTGATATCGAAAGATTAATTCTGTTGCAAAATTTAAGCTGGATGTCAACAGACGACTTTTCTTGGATCGTATCTTATCATGCGGTCTATATATTTCGATGTTTCCTTGGACCTTTTCTGTCGTAGGATGTTTGTTGTGGTGTCATATTTTCAAATATGTTGCAGTGGGTTAAAAACTATACGAGTACTTTTTGTTTGAACATTGTAGTTGCTCTGGTATTTTTCTATATGACATTCCAGTTTTACGCAGTTCAAAAATCTAACTCCTTCCTTCAGCAGCGCAGCTCTTACATTTTTGCATTACAAATTTTGAAAGCAATACGCTATTACATTTAAATATGTTGAATTACAAAAAATTACTGATCTTTTTCTAACTATTACCTCTCACAGCAAATTTTGAACACTAAACAATCGTTTCTAATTATTTTATTATATTAAGAACTTTATTATATTAAGAACTTGTCTGCAAGTTTGAAAAAAAAATTACCGTAATTAAAATGCTTAATTAGGAAAGTGAAATTACTTAAAAAAGAAACATAATAATAAATAATATACAAGCATTTGGAAGAAAAAATAATGGTAAATTTTGGAAACATTTTGTGTATTACTGATTTCTGAAATCATGCGTTTCTTATTACTACTTTATTTAAACCTTTGTGATTACAATTTCTTAATACATATACGAGTATATATGTATATATACTCACATATTGCTAGCGGCAAGGCAACAAAATCATTTAATTGAAGATCGGTTAAAAGCAAAAAGTAAAGAACTGCATATAAATGAATGTTTATATGTATATATTACATAATAATGTGGGGTATTCGTATATATTTACTGAATTGCACTGAAATTCTATAAAAATAGTAATATTTTGTATGTTTTAATATAGCCTTTATTGTCCGTGATCGAGGTGGTCGGAAGATCGAGGTCCAATATGTTAATATGTTTGTAATGGGACGTTATTTCCAATTAAATTTTTATCAATAAACTTTTGGATTAAAATACTTCGGTCATATTCATAAAAAATATATTAATTAAAAGCTTATTTGACATATGTTTATGCAAATTTTGCCAAATATATCTTTAATAAGCATGTAAAAAAAGTTACCAAATGTACAAAAAAAAAAAAAATTACAAATTTAATATGATTTTTTTTTTTGCTTGACAAACATATAAATTAGATTAATTTGGATTCAAGGTAGAAAAAATTTAATTTTATTTATTTCTGTCGATTTTAAATTCAAAAATAAAATTCGCGAGCAGAATATTATTTTGCGATCTTGTTTTTTTCATTCTTTTCACGAACGAAAAAAATTGATTTAATTCGTTCGCGAGCAGAACGAAAAAATTCTCGAAATTAGAATAAAATTTTACTCGAGCATTTAAAAATAAAGTTCGCGAGCAAAATTTTACAAACCAGAAGAACAAAGGAAGAAAAATTCTTTTAAACATATAACTGAGCACTATTAGAGTTCTTTTTGTTTTGCAGCGTTGCCAGAATGATAGTTTTAACATATTTCTGATGATTTTTGAATCAAAAGTGATTTGATAATTTCTTTGCTTTTTAAATTCGCTCACGAATTTTATGGATAAAATTCGGGAACGAAAATGAATAATTGTTTTGAAATATGAAAAATTAAATTCGTTCCAATTATGTCCGTTCGCAAACGAGTATAATTTTAGCGTTATTTTGTTGCTCTGTTTGGAGTATAATAAAAAATGTATTTTCACCTTATAGTTAAATAGAATTATAATTGCAAGGAAGTAAGTATACAAAAGTTAATTCAACATTTGTTTCAAGTTGGCTGTAAACATTCGAAGGATATAGACGATTGAAATTCCTGGTATAATCAAAGTTATAATCTAGCCTAGCAAGCCACTTTATTAACCGGACGCAGACACTAAATTGAAAAAAATGTGCTCAAAATTTCGCTTATAAGCGGTCAGAAGCATTGAAAATATAGCGAATTAATTTTAAAAATTAACTTGTTTTTGCTTGAAACTCACGAACTAAAGTTGTGAGTTGAAATACACCAACATAAAAGATTATTATTTGATCAATCACTGAGAGATTCCACTATATTTATGAGAGAAAAAATTAACGAAAGTGGAAACAATATTCGCATCTCCACCAAACATACTACCTATAACACCAAACATACTACATAGGCTGAAAACTCCTGGGTCTAACACATAGATGACGCTACTTTTATTGCAGTCACCTTTTTTCAGATACTACTAACCTTCAAAAGACAGCTGTTAAAATTTCATGATATTTTATTCATTAGTTTGTGAGTTATTGTGCTAAGAGTGACGTTACTTTTGTTATTGTCAAAACAATGGATCAAAAACAATTTCGTGTTTTAATTTTGCACTGCTTCTTAATGGGAAAAAATACCGTTCAAGCGAAGCAATGGCTTGAAAAGTGTTATGGAGACTCCACTCCATCAGAAACAACAATAAAACGTTCGTTTGCTGATGCAGAACCCAGTGGAAGTCCAATTGAGGCGGTAACACCAGAAAACATAATTAAAATCCACAAAATCGTTTTGAATAATCGAAAAATTAAGTAACGTGAGTTAGTTGACATCGTAAAGATATCAAAAGAACGTGTTGGTTTTATATTGCATGAGCATTTGACTATGAGAAAGCTCTGTTCAAAGTGGGTGCCACGTTGGCTCACTGTTGACCAAAAACCAGAACGTGTTGATGCTTCTGAGCAGAATTTTTGCATGAAGCAAAAAGCGCAACAATCGGCTGGAAAGGTTATGGCCTCAGTATTTTGAGATGTACGTGGTGTAATATATATCGAATATCTTGAGAAAGGAAATAGCATTAACAGTGAATATTATATAGCAGTCTTGGAGCGTATGAAGGCCGCAAACGCAAAGAAACGACCGCATATGGCAAAGAAAAAAATTTTGTTTCATTAAGACAACGCAACGTCTCACAAGTTAATCAAAACAATGGCAAAACTACATGAAAAAAAATATTTAAAAAAATAATAAAAAAAATAATAAAAAATATATATAAAAAAAAAATAAATACAAGGGCTTGTGCGAATAAAAAACATTTGAACTGAGTAAAAGATTTTTGTTTAGATTTTTCTCATGATGGTTACAATCAATCTTGTCACCCTGTTTCTGCTTAGCGTTGAGTTTTGGGCCACCCTATATATGCACATATATTGTGTATTTAATTAAAAATAAACAAAGTTTCAAATCTGTACAAGTTCGCTGCCAAGTTCATTGCTTTTTAATCAAAACTTCAGCTGAATTAAATAGAAATCACGATGACTCTAACGAATACAATAAACACCAGATGGCAGATGACAACTGGCGCTCGCTTCTATAGTTAATACAACTGCAATATTATTGCAGAATATACCTCGGCTACTACATTGACATACCATACCTACAACACACTCATTCATTCATAAAACCACATGCAACAATAGTTTTTCATAAATACAAAAAAAACTCGCTTTAACCAATTGAACCAACAGTATAAAAACAACAACTTGTTATACTTGTTGGCTCATTAATCATTTTTAAATAAAATTAAACTGCAAAAAATTGTTAAGCATTTAAAGAAAGAAAAAAGTCGAGAAATAAAAATACGAGTATGTATAAATAAACGTCGCTAAACATGTTGCTAACGTGCGCTGAAAACCATTACGGACAAAATGAATACATAAGTGTTGGAGCTCCAAGAAAATATTGGTGCTGATGTTCCGTGCTTGTTCCATTTGTGTTTTGCGTCTACAGCAACTTCTTCCCCTATGCCTACATCTTTAAGTAATTACTAGTGAATTCCAACATCATCAGCAGTATGAACAAAATGTGTAAATGTAGAAAAAACTCATTCTAAGCAAAAAAAAAAAAAAAAAAAAAAACAAATATCGTGAACTTAAAAATACTGATTTTTAAAAAATTAACAATGCAGTATTTTCATAGTGATGAAAGATGATCCATTTTAAATAAATTCTTGTTGTTAATTTTACATATAAATAAATTCTTGTTGTTAATTCTACATATATACTAATTAGGTTTGGTCCTGCTTTTTTCTTTTAAATTAAGAAGGATTTTTATAATAACTAATTGCCGTGATTAATAATCACCAGGGTAATTGAATGTTCGACCTGTTTTTACTCGTTTTTTTGTTTTTTTGTTTTTTGTTTGTTTTACTGTTACCGGTTTTTTTAAATGTCTATTTTTCGAATATCGAGTAATCCGTGGTTTTTAGCGCGGTTAACCGGGGCTTTAATACATAAATATTATAGTATTTTTAAGAGTGACAAACTAGAAAAGCATTTGTTTCATAATTCTAATATAACTAGCTTAAGCACATTTTTCTATTAATCTTATAAAAATTCATAAATCAATAAATCATTGACTGCCGAGAAGAAAACGCTTCTTTGCTTTTGCGAATTTTGTTGCATCTAGCTGCACATATTGTACAAAAGAAAACACTAATTGTTTGTTGTTAATGCATAAAAACAAAATATATTCTCCTTATAAGTGTTTTTAATACATATTTTGCGTGGCTAATATTCAGTAGATTTGCAATGGCTTGTTTTTTGTAACAATTATATATGTATATAATTTTTTGACTATTCTTGTTTTAAGATTGTACTGGTGAGATATATCATAACACCGCTCTCAAATAAATTATTATACTCGTAACACTGCAGTTTGATGTCTACACGTAATCAAATTTTCTCTGCTATTGAATTTGAAGTTTTAATTTTTGATATTATGTTAAATGTACGAGGCCGGACTAATATTGAAGCTACCTAGCGCTAGATGGCAACATAAACACACAACTTATCTTTCATTTATTTTTTTTTTCAAATTGGGATCTGTCAAACGTTTTTGATTTTTTGTTGCAGTCATTTGAAGTAAGAAACTTTTATGTTTCTTGAAAAATGGAAAAAAGTGATTTTCGTGCAATGAAAGAGACAAAACAAGCTCGATAAATATTACGGCGAGCCTCCTACGTCAGATTACATGATAAAAAATTGGATTGCTGATTGTTTACGCGGCCGAACAAGCACTGCAACAATACCATAAACAGGAAGGCCAAAAGAGGTGGTTACTGAAGAAAATATCAAGAAAATCCTATGAATGATCGCCGAGTAAGTTACGTGAGAATGCTGAAAAGGTAAACATATCTTATGAACGTGTGTTCAACATTTTTCATGAACACTTGCATATGAAAAAGCTATCGACAATCACAAGAAAGGATTATCCTGCATTATTGGATCAATTGGATCATATATGGACCACATTTAAGGAAGAAAAAATTGCTTTTTCATCAAGATAACACACGACATTAAATACGATGCTAAAATTACGTCCAGGTTTAGCTACTAGTGACTTTTTCCTGCTTCCAAACTTGAAAAAATGGATCGCAGGAAAAAGATTCATCTCAAACGAAGAAGTGCTTACCGAAATTAATACGTATTTTGAAGGGTTTATAAAATCGTATTATTCAGATGGTATAAAAAAGTTGGAACATCGTCTAAAAAGGAGACTATGTTGAGAAATAAATGGCTTAAAAAAAAAAAGTTTTTTTTCCTACTTAGGTAGTAGCAATATCAATTCGCCCTCGTAGACCCTTTCAGCGCAACCTAATTTAGCGTATAAAGCGCTATATATGTATCTGTCATAAGACTATGAAACTAGAAAATCTAATTGTGTAAATCTGTCGGCGATACCAAAAAACGCTAAAGCTAAATTTAATAATTTTTATTTGCTTTTAGCAAAATTCGTACTCAAAAATATAAGAAAATATAATACCAAGAACGTCACATGCCTAGATACATTAATTGGAAAAATTTGAAAATTATTTGATTTTACACCGAATATAGTGTGCGAGCATTGAAAATGAAAATATTGTCGTTCCACAAAATCCTTAATAAAAACTTTATTTTTCATCCGTTTTTTTTCAAATTACGCTTAAAATGTTGGTAATTAAATAAATAAATAAAAATGAAAAATTTTGAAATAAACGTAAAAATATTGGCAAATTTTTAATTTTCAGGTGCCATAACTCAGTATTATATCGGTGGAAAAGGCATACAATTACCAACGATATGCCATTTATATCGATCGGACTTTTTGGTTGGGCTCCACAAGGGTTTGAGTGGGACCATACACTAAAAACACAAAAGTACTGTTATCTAAAAAACGGTACTTAAGAAAAAAAATATATACAGCGCTTTTCGTGTTCAAGAGGTCCTAATTAACTAATCTGGGCATGTGGCGTTCTTGGTATTTTTTCAAATTTAAAATTTATAAAGCAGTGGAATCGAACGTTAAAGTACCCCTGAATTAATCTTGAACTCGTTTGATGAAACCTCATCTATAACACCTCTTACGGCCGTGTCAGATAAAACTTTTGCTTCGCTTTACGTTGCAAATTCGTTTTGACATTTAAGATTTACTTGTGTGAAACATGTCACATAAAGCACTTTTAACACAACGTGAAGCGAAAAGTTTGGCAACTCTCATCTTTTTACACGTTGAAGTTTTTCTAATAGCTCCAAAGCATTATGTACTCAATTAGAACCGATTTCAGTAGTTTGTTTAATAATATTTCTAACTTCTATTATCATAAGAAATTAGTAAATATAAAAATTAGCAACCATTTTTTTTAGATAAATAAATAAATTGTTAGCGTTGCCAAAGTTTTTATTGTGACATACTTTTCTGCTTTTCAGTTAAAATTTTAAACTTCAAGCAAAGCGACAATGTTTTATCTGACACAGCCTTTATAGTGTGATTATTTAGAAAGCTCGATGTAAGGAAATTCACTACCGGCACTAAAATCAGTAATTTTTGACACCTTGCTAAACTTTATTAAACGCCTTGGAAATATAATGGGTCACCACTTTACTTTCACCAAAACAATGGATTTAGTGACACTATTTATTTTTAGAGTTTTCAGATCGAAAACGCTAACTTTATTCGATTTGCGTTTGGCAGAACATGTCCATATTATATTGGAACTTTTTTATCAAGTACAAATTTTTTAACGGAAGCAAATGTGAAATTTTATATGCTACATTAGATCTCATTTTTGACGAAGCTGCTGCAAAACCATTGTGTCTTACAAAGTTCTGATATTTTCGTCTGTTAATTGAAGACAAATGTTAAAGCTTTTTATATAGCGTCGGCACATTATTTTTGAAGCTATTTGACGTGCATAAGCCACAAGTTTTTTATAAACTTCTCTTTTTTTGCTTTGTTGTGAGTTTACGTTGTAGGTATTATTTAAACTGAACTTATAATACTTAAATTCAGCTGACTTAAATTCACTCATAAAAAATAAACAAAACAATAGGAAAAAGAAAATTATGTTTGTGTAGTTGCGTTAATAGAGCCACCTCAATAGAGCATTATGTTTTGGGGTTTCCGTTGTCGAATTGTTGCAATTATTGATGTAACGGAGGCTACACTCTGTTTAGAAATGTTACGTTGACTGCATTGGCCTTATATTACTTATTGTCCACTCCTTTGTCACTCTGAGTCTTTTTGTTTCTTTGTGTCTTCAAATCAAATGCGCAACATCTTTCACTTTCTTTCATTTATTTTAAAACAAAAATGTAATTACGTTGCAATATTTTCATCAAATTAGCAAATAATTCTAAGTTAATTATCTAAAACAGACTACCTTTAATAAAATTTAAGGAAACCAAAATTATAAATTTGGCACATACCAAGAACAAGGCGTTCATGATCTTACAAAATGTAAAATAAAATAATTAAATATTAAGTATATATAATATACTTGTTATGCACATGTATGTGTATATTAAATTATAAGTGAACAATTTAAAGGACAAACCCATTCAATTAAATCTTTCAACACTTTTAAGGTCACACTAAACTAAAATTCTTTCCTGTGCTTGATGTAAATAAAATGAAAACTGTACGTGTGATTTTTCTGATCGTAACTTTTCTAAACGGCCTAAGTCTGCAGGCTTTGCTTATATATATTATTAGCACACTCAAGAATATGAAAACAAATACTTCCGCAAAATATATACTATGTTTATTTCAACAATAACGTTGTAGCTCGCATTTCACAATAATTTTCGTTGAATCCATGAAAAAGGGTCATAATCTGTTTTTTGTGTACAGAATAATATGGTTGGTTAAAAAGTGAGGCAGTCGTAGTTGTTCGGCCGTTTACAATAACTCATCGTATTTATTTATTAATTTTATTAAAATTTTTTGCAGCGTAAGATCTTTTATTGTTTTTTTTTTTATAAAAAAGTAACGTATTTTTTATTTCTGTTTTGATATTTCGCTAACAGTTTGTTAGCATCGTCAGGAAAATTAAAATGATCTTACATAACATTTTAAACTGTTAGCGAAATATCAAAACAGAAACAAAAAATACGTTACTTTTTTTATAAAAAAAAAACAACAAAAGATCTTAAGCTGCAAAAAAATTTTAATAATTTAACATAAAAGATGAAAATAATATTAGGATAAAATTTTATTAATTTTATTTTATTAAATATACCTTGTCAATTTAATTAAATTGGTTTCTAGGTGCAAAAAAGGTATCAACTGATCATCACCAGAGAGAGAGAGAGAGAGTTTTAAACCAAACAAACAAATTTTAACAAATGTTCCACATACCACACACACATTTTTGAGTGATGGTGGTTTCACGCTTTTACTCGTACTACTATTAATGGTATCTTACTAGCTTTAAACAGAGTAACAATCAGCCTGTTTATAGGACACGACCAAGCTCACCTGCGGCGAGTCAATTTATTGATGACTTCGTAAAGAATTGGGTTTGTATAACGCGACTTGATCGTGTCGTGCAATTTACGCAAATTTGTGTATATGTCAAACATTTATGAAATCTTTTTGTTGCAAACATGCAAAAAAATATTATTTCTTTATGTTGTTCATACAAAATTTTTTTTTAACCTAAAAAAGTGGCAATCATATTCTAGACACAGTTCGCAGTTAGATAAATAAATAAATTGAAGTAATTTGTTGAGGAGCTTTTCTTATAGTGGTCTATTTAAAAAAAAACGAAAAAACAAGCAAAACTCGTTGAGTTTTATATAAATTATGTACATATGTATACAAAAAAATTTATATGCATAAAATACGTCACAAAAATTTTAGAGATCCGTAAAACGTCCCGCTGAAATTTACATTCCTATTTCTATCATTATTTATTATCATTTATTATTTATATCATTCCTTATTATTTATAACACTTTGTGTACACATTTTCTTCTGACGAGTATGTTTTTCCATTTGCAGCATTTTGACACTTATCGTGAGACAAATCGTGTTTTGTTATCTAAAATTGACGGTTGTTACGTCTTTTAACAAAAATCGTCAATAATCGCGCCAAAAATAGAAAATAATTGCAAAGCTACCGCTTTTTGTCGACGCACTATGAGCTGAAAACGCTAAAAATGGATAGCGCTTACTTTTTTTTTTTTTTTTTTGTTTCTTTCAGTGTATTGAAAGAGAAAGTTTTATTATTACTAATAAATGTAATTAAAGTTTTTAATACTATTAATCTTCACATTCGCTTTCGCTTAAATCTATATCATTGAAATTATTTTTCTCGGAAATTTCAGAATATAAGGAAATCCAATATTTGTTGTGGTAACACGTTAGTTTCCTTTTTGCAAAGTTTACTCATATAGAATCAATAAGTCTACTGACAACAATTTCAAAACTTTTCGAAAAATTGCCAAAGGCGAAGTTGGATCCAATGCTTAATAAGGTTGCATGTATTCCTAATCACCAATTTGTTTTTAGAGCGAAGCATGGCACCATTGAGCAAACACACAGGTTAGTTAACGTCATAAGAAAGGCATTTGAAGATAAAAAATATTGCTCTGCCTTATTCATCGACGTCTCACAGGCTTTTGATAAAGTGTGGCACGATGGCTTAATGCATAAAATAAAGTTTAACTTACCTGCAAACATACATTACCTTTTGGAAAGCCCAGCCTATTGAAGCTGGAGTTCCCCAAGGCAGCATATTAGGGCCTATCTTATATTTGATCTACGCATCTGACATGCCGACAAGCACCAACATTCACACTTCAACATTTGCAGATGATACAGCATTCCTTAGCATACATAGTAACCACCAGCAAACATCAATAAATGGCTCAAGCTTTGGAAAATCAAGGTTAATGAACAAAAGTGTGCCCATGTTACATTCGCACTGCGTCTAGGAACATGCTCACCCATTACTATTAATAATAAAGTAATACCTCAACACAGTGAAGTCAAATATCTCGGTATTTATCTTGACCGTAGACTAACATGGAAGTCGCACATCGAGCCAAAAATAACGCAGATGAAATTGAAAGCAGTGCAAATTAACTGGCTAATAGGCAGAAATTCGACCTTGAAGCTTGATTGTAAACTTTTGCTGTACAACTCGATTCTAAAGCCAATATGGTGCTATGGGATTCAATTATGGGGCACAGCCTCGGCATCTAACATTGAAAAAATTCAAAATAGAATTCTCCGTAGAACTACAGATGCTCCATGGTACGTTAAAAACTCACGAATCCACACATATCTGAACGTACATTTTGTGAAATCTGAATTTGTGAAGTACGCGACAAGGTATATTAACAAACTTGAATTCCATCCAAATCCTCTTGTAGATAATATTCTTAACTTTGGTGGTCATACCCGTCTGAGAAGGAGAGATACTTTGGCTACCATTAGAGCTCTAAACAGATGACTTTCTGAAATAATATTCGCATAAAAATAAATTTTTGTCCAGCACTGGCAGGACTTTAATCATAACTTTTTTTTTAGTATTAAGACTTGAATACTTATTGTCATTACATTTCTTATGTATATTCAATAAATAAAATAATAAAGTTAAAAAAAAATATATATAAAATTAGAGCTTAACAAAAGCCTATTGAAAATGTTTTCATTGCACTTTTCGTGGCTACATTTACGTTTTTATTCTATGTATGATTTAAAATCTTTGTTACAAGCCTCATGCGCTTCCTCCTATAACTCACCAATAGGTAAGAGTGCATATGTAGGATATTGCTTGAACTAATGCCGATGTAAATTAGAAAATAATTTGGGTCGAAACTTCAAAGGCGTTTTAATCTTTTCGTTTTTTAAAGAATTTACATTTGACTTAGGAGGGTGAATCCATTCAAATTTGTATAGTTGAATGTATTATGTTGCAGAATTTGCTCCATACCGAAATACAATCTGTGTCTGATGACACCAAACAATTTATACATTTGCACATCATATTACTTTTAATGCAAAGTAAGTACGAGCGCTTTTTATTAGCGTTCTGATAAAACTGTGTTGAACATACGGGAAATATTAAATTAATTACATTTCTGCTCTTATGTGCAATTTACATAACACGAATGAGTGTCGTGACAAAAAAAAATTTCTATGTAATGCACTTGGAAAATTAGAAGCTTTTCATATACATTTTCTAGACGTGTCGATTATTCGTGCAATGTAAACTGGGCGTTAGTTTTGTTTATATATTTTTAATTAATTCTTACTTGAAAAACTGAAAATCAATAATTAAAATAAATGTTTAAATCTTTTAAATAATTTTGTTGTCCCATTAACACCCCTTGCATGGGTGTTTATATGACACTACTTGTGATTTACAAGTTTGAAGTAAAATAAATCAAACATTAAAAAAGAAATAAAAATAAAACAAATAGACTGTCGTCAGCTCACTGACCTAAAATTAGGTCGGTCGTTTAGTTGCTTGTAATTTTTTTATTTTTTTGTTCTTGCAGTGGAGAATACATTAAGAGCACATTATGATAGAAATAAAGAAGCTGTTTTGTGTTATAGGGAAACAATGTGTAAAGATACATTTATTTTATCTGCAGCTCAGCTATTTTTTCCCACCACTATACTTAAAGTCTTTGAGAAGATACTAATTATGTATACTCTAGTGTAGTTTGAACATAATTTTCTACTTTTCAACTTAAGTTGTTGTCTTTTTTTATTTTTGATCATTTATAATAATACAATAATGTCGTTGAACTGCTTGCATATTTGGCACTCAGTGCAATTATTTTTATTACAGTTTGTTTTATTTAATTTATTTTTCTTTAACAATTATTTACAATCTGCAATCACATTATTTTATTATGATTAGATAAGATGTTAAGGTGACTTAAAACAATTTTTATTTGTAGACAGCGAAAAACATTTCTTTTCCATATGATTTTTCATTTAAGTTCATTAAAAAAATTTTTTAAATCTTACTAATTAATTTTATTATTAACTTTCTTTACAGGTAAACATGTAACTAATTATTAATTGGTAAGAAAAAAATCTTCTTAGTAAAAAGAAAAAGACTCGGTTTGTTTATATATTTTTTTAAAGGAGGTAACTAAAATACATAATATACACTGTAAAAGCACAAATTAAAAAAAACACGAAACTGTTTTCACAATTAAAATTATTAATCTAGTTCACAGAGTAGACGCATTAATATTTGAGACTTTTTTTAAAGCCGTTCCGTTTACTTATATCGTCTTGTTATTTTTAATATTTGTACATTAATATCTTTTAAGAACAAGGCAGGGTAACACATTTTTTCGTGCAAACCTATTAACTCTACAGCTTTGACATATCAAGTATAGTGTTCTAAAACCGGTTTTCTAATACTCGAATAGTGACAATTGAAAACATCCCAGGTTTCGGTAAAAAATTAAAGAAAACCCGGTTAACCGGGTTAAAAAAAAATTACAACAAACAAATTTGTTAATGGAATAATAGTACGTTTCCATACACGTAATCATATCATTTGCCCAAATTAAGTAATTTGTGATATGATTTACCATACATTTTTCATATCGTAATCAAATTATTATATATGAAATGTTTTTTTTTTTTTTTTTTTTTTTTTTTTTTTTTTTTTGCGTAATTCTATTATATGTTTAACCCTGTACCAATAAAGAAAATAAAGACAAAATTATTTTATTTGTTTGCTAATTAGATTCTGCAATTAAGGGCACCTACAGCAAATTTACGAGGGCTTGTCGGTAGCCATAGCGTTTTCACTAAGCATTTATGTGAGTAAAAATGGGTTCATCAAGGCTATTTTATTCCAATTTAAGATTCGCTGCTTGATCTTCATTTAAATTAATTGGGGCGTAACCTCATCGGCGTTGTTTTCGAGTTCTAAGCAGGAAAGGTCTAATGGTAAGCAAATCACAGTCGGTTAGTGCTTTAATTCTTCCCATATTTCTAACGGACGCACCTATAATTAAAGTCTGATATCCAGTTTTATTATAGTAGTAGTAAATTTTTGTACCAGATACCACTCCTAGATATTCCTTAGGTTCATATTTCTTATTATCTGTATTGGCAATATACCAATCAAAAACAAGGCCCACAAATAGGAAAATCAGTGTTACATTTGCTTTAGCACAAGCAACGGCTTGAGAAATTGAAAACAATAAAGTCAAGTTACATTTTACAGTATGTTTGGTTCTTGAATTGTTGCGGCGTGGATACCCTCCCATATTGAAGCCAATTTAATAATAATGCGTTCTTTTTCTAACCCCATGTCTCTGTATATGGAAATCAGCTTCAAGGCTTTATTAACGCTTTTCTGGGCATCAACTTCCGCTGAAACGCGTCCTGCCACAATTTTAAATATCTTGCAGCCAAAAAGAACACATAAATCATCAAGACTTATTTCCGTTTTTCAGTTTCAGTTTTTTTAACACAAGTTTTGCTTTTTTTTATGATAAAATATAACCAAACAATACATAGGTCAAACGGATTTCGAAAATTACTGAAAACATAATCGAAACACCTCGAAATGATTTCCTTAAATCAGCTTTATTTGGTTATAATGGAAACGTACTATAACATTTGATTTTAATAGTTAAAGTAACATTTGAACATAAGTAAAATAATTCCCAGAAAGAACAAAGTAAAAAAACTATCTAATAAAGTAGATATAGATCTGTGGTCCCTACAAAGAGAACACTCAGTTTTTTAAATGTTTAAATGCGAATACCCTTGAGGGTATTGAGGGGTTTTTGATATATAGTAGCAAATGGTACTTAATAGGACTCAGGTGAAATATAATATACTGTGAGTGTTAAAATAAAGTGTACAAAAAAATTTCTTAAAATATTGTTTTTATTTCAGTCTTTTTATTTATGATAAAATTTTACATTTAGGTATTTTAAAATCAATATTCAGTACATTATTCGAAACAAAACAGTAAAAAATATTTACAACAAAAAATATTTGCAACAGAAATAAAAAATTAATCATTATTTACGCGCCAAAAAGAAGTGTACAAACTATTTTAAAATGATTTTTTTTTTTGTTTTTTTTTTTTGTAGCGTTTTTTATTTACTGAATCTTCAAAATGAACTAACAATAAGTATTCAAATCTTAATACTAAATTTAGTATTTTGGTTTTTATTCGACCTCTATTTCTTAATTAAGTAGTATTTCGTTAATTTTAAGGTCCTTTTTGCTTATTTATTTTAATATATATGCATACATATTAAAATAAATAAGCAAAAAGGACCTTAAAATTAACGAAATACTACTTAATTAATACTAAATTTATAAATTAAAAAATGTGATTCTTAAGTCCGGCCAATGCTAGACAAAAAGTTTTATTATGCGGGAGCTATTTCGGTAAAATCACCTATTGAGCAAATGAAAATAAAATCAATTTAGTATTTAGTTGATTTTTCTTTTGCCTTAATTACCGCATTTAGTCTTCTGAGCATCGATTCTACTAATTTTTTAGTTATATCAGATGAATATTTCTGACATTCCTCCATTATACGGGATTTCAGCATATCCTTATTGCTAATTGTCCTTTTGCGGATTTTGCGGTCCAAATGTTCCCACAATTGTTCAATTGGATTTAAGTCCAGTGATTAGAAACGACGATCAACTATTTTGGGAGTGCGATACAGCAGCCATTCTTTTACTATATGGTATGTATGTTTGGGGTCGTTCTCCTGTTGAAAAATCTAATGTTTTTCCTACCCCAATTTCTCCACACTGCCTGGCATTTTAATTTGAAAAATGTTTAGGTAGTCTGTCTTATTCATTATACTTTCAATAAAAACCAAATTTCCAACTCCGTTTGCCGCCACACACCCCACATCATCACTCAACCCTCTCCATGCTTAACCGTGGTTATTTAATTTTGGTCAGCACATTGATTATTTTTTATTCGCCATAATTTAGCTGCGTTTTTATGAGCAAATACCTCAAATTAGCCTTCCAAACTAAAAAGCACATTATTCTATAAAGAAACATCTTTATGTTGATACTTTTGGGCGTATTCTAGGTGTCTTTTTTATTTAGCTGGCGATATGAGGGGTTTGTTTCGCGGGAATCGACCATGTAACCCGTTTTCGTGTAATCCTCGTCGTATTATACTGGCACTTAAGATAGCTCCTGATGTTGCCGAAACTTCCTCTGATATTTTAACGGCACTTTTAAAATAATTCTTTTTTACATAACGCACTGTAGGTCTTATTTCAGCCGCTTTTAAAAGTTTTCGCCAGCCTGGCCCTGGACGATTTTCTATTACGACGTATTTTTCGTATTTATCTATATGTTTTTTTTTTGCAGTATTGTGGCTTCTGTTTATAATAGCACCAATTTCTCTGAAAGTTTTTTCTTCATTCCGAAGTTTTATTACTAACTGTCATATATCACTAGAAATTTGTTTACCCATTCCAAAGCGCGTAAAAGTTTACTTCACACGAGGAGTTACTCTGCCCATCTCAATTAAAGGCCCAATCAGGCTATTATACAAGTATAAGTACTTTCATTAGATTTTGTGAGATAAAAGTCTAAGCACATTTCTTGCGACTGTCAAAAAGTCTAACGTAAATTAGATTTTGCATTCACACCATCACACTTGATATAAACCAACATAGATGTGCCATCATAAAACTTTTCACGGCGGCAGGTGCGCTATTCGTCGTAGGCGATAGACGTGCCGGCGCGTGAAATTCTTCAACAGTTAAAATAGTAATTATGTATAACAGATAAAAATTCAATAGCACAAACATTTTTTATGTTCTAAATATAGCATGAGCAAAATACAGTTATAAATGACAGCTAAATTCCAAACTTCGAGTTTTTTTATAACGACAAAAAATACTATCAGTGACGGCACCCCATCGGCTACGAAATAGCCGACTACTCAATTTTTAATTAGCTGGTTTGCTAAAAAACACAACCCTGATCCAATGTAAAGTATTATCAATTTGTTAAATTTTTGTTGAACTTTTATAATTTTTTTAAATTAAAAATTGTTTGGTTTGTACATGTGTACAACATATGTATAAAGTAAAGTATTATCGTTTTGAAAAGTTTCAAAAACCAACAAAGTCGTATGGGATGTCAAATTTTTATCATATTGTTTTTCGTATGTATGAATAATTACATTCAGACTATCAGACTTGCACGTATTATTTGAATTTTTGACAAGTATTAATACAAAGTATAATAGTCTGAACTGGGCTTAATTAACATAAAACAATACAAACTTTTCAGTAGAATGCTAAAATAAGGCAAATAACTAAATATAACGGTATTCTTTTACCGTAACACACCGCTGAAATGAGACACATGTACATTTATTTTGAAACGTAAAATATACATTCGAATTTGTTTTGCTATATAATTGCAAGAAATTGCTCACTATCTTTTTATATCCAATTAGAGAATAGTATACTAATAGCAAAAACCCAAAAATTATAAATTCAGTCATATCTTAAAAGACAAAAAAAAAGTACTACCCATGTTCAGAAAAAGTTTTTGTAAACTTTATTTTGACGCTCACATGTATTCTTAATATATATTACACAAAAGATCCTGTAGTATTGATTGGATCTTTTCTTTAAAAAGCAATATGCAGATCAAAATCTTTTGTAGTGCGTCTAGTTTTTTCTTTTGTTTTTATTAAAGCTGACATTGAAATTGACCTTTCCTTTAAGTTGCTGGTTGAGCTTATTGAATACAATACATTAAGTAATATTTCTAGGTTTTCAAAACTTTGTTTTCCAAACTGTCTCTATGATTAACAGTAGTACATTTTCTGAATTGTGCTCACTGTCATCGCTTTTTACCAACTCTCTTTAACCAAATCTGTCGTGATAACATCTTTATCAACAATCTTTTACGCTGAAGTGAGTCAATCAAATACGAGTATGTGTCATGAACAGTAGTGTTCACTAGCACTACTAAGCAAAAATCAATAAGTAGGAGTATTAAATGGAGATAAAGTCCCTATAGCTCCTTGAAAGTGCAATTACTAATTACCACAAAAAAGAGTAATAGTTGTTTTGAAGTCAACTTTACTGACCAAACAAAAATATTTACTCTCTCAAGCGCTGTCAAAATTAGATTTTCAGTTTGAAAGTATTCATGCTGCGCTAATTGGGTTCTAATATATTTTGTATGTGTATGAGACTTTTATAATAAATTTCATCAGTACAATGTTATAACAAGAGAGGCCCTATATTAAACATGAAATATATGAAACTTATGAAGAGAAAATAGTTTGTTTTTATGCTTTAAAAACATAAAGTTAATGTTTTTTTTTTTTTTTTTTTTTTTTTTTTTTTTTTTTTTTTTTTTTTTTTTTTTTTTGTACAAAATGTGCAGCTATTTATTTTCAACAATATCCACAAACGCTTCGCTAACCGTTCGATCAACCTAATGTCAAGTTAATTTAATATTTAAAAAATCAAGTATTTTTCTCAATACCTTTTTAAATGAGAACGATTAAAAGTTAAAATACATGTTATCATCAAAACATCTGATTTAAAATTAAATAATTATTTTTCAAAAAAGTAAATTTTGCGTGATATATAGAAAATCTATTTTTGTGTATAAACATATTATACCGCCTTGTAATTATTGTTAAAAGCGTCAACTTTTGAAGGTGTCTCCTCGGTACATTAAATGGGCAAGGCCCGGACAAGTTTTTTTTTATCTTATAGAAAAGAACTAAAAACATTTGAATTAAGCGCATTAAGATTTATATCGTTGGTCTCACGTAGAAAGGCCCTAACACGCATTTTCCCTGAATTGAACTCTTAGGAATCTACTATGTTTCAATCAAGTACATAGTGTCACATAAATTTAATTATACAATTTCATACATATCGCTCTTACAAGCAATGGAGCAAAAAAGTTAATTTTAGATGTACCTATTTATAAAGTTTCCATTACGAATTTTCCTTCTCCTGTAAAATTGCAATTATATTCGTTAGGGAATATAATGGGAAGCCAAAAAATGTTTTCTTGCGGAACAGTGCAATCAGTGCAAAATCGCGTGACAGGTAAATTATTTAAAATTCAATAATTGTAAACATTAAAACGGTTACATGTTATGGTATGTAATTCTTTATGTCTGTCAAAATTTTTATTTTTACTGAAGGTTTATAAATTCTGCTCACAAACTTACATATAGATTCACGTCTGACCTTGTCTAACTTTAATATCAAAGTTGTGCTGATCAAAAATGAGTAGCTGAAGTCGAAAAATGTTTGCCTGAGACTCAGAGGAACAGACGTTTCAGCTGTAAGTTTTTTCTTTTCGCAGTACGAAGATATTAAGATTATATAAAAAATTGTAGGCGGTTTAAGGAATTGGTACTGAATATTTTTACTACTATAAAAAATAAATTTAAAACATAATAAAATATTATTATAATGAAAAAAAAAAAATATAATATTGTGTTATAAAATATTTTCTTCAGTCGAATAATAATATCACTCAGAACGAATCGGCGCTGAATTTCTGGTGTGGCATAGTTTTCTAATATCAGATGTTTAACATGACAAAATAAAAAACGCTTTGTTTGAAGTATTGTCAGATGAAATTTGTATAATTGCATATATACAGACAACATGTAGACATTTAAAATTGTGCTTGGAAACTACTTTTAATTGTGTCCATTCGCAGAACCAAAACGACGTCAAGTGAGGTGCCGTCAATCAAGTGATTACTGTACAGGTGGACCTATGAGTGTATCGAAGCATAATGATGCCGCTTTGTTGGAAGCGATATATCACTTGTGTCCAAATTAGATTGGACAAACTAAAATTTATTAGCATGAATTTATTAGCATGATGTATATAGAAAGCCCAATTATGCAATTACAAGGTTGAATGTATTATACTAACGGTGGGCCAAAAGAAGTCTTCCGATGTTGCTTCTAATTTTGTTTTGAAATAAAATACATCGATTCTGTGGATTATGAGCGGGTGTAATGGATCCTCGTGCATCACTCATGGATTTTCGGTGCCCCAGAAGCGTTGGTTTGGTTGTTCACGTATCTGCTGAGGTGTAAATGGGCGTCATCGCTCGTTATGATTTTTTTTTTCTTGTACCAGTACTCAGAGGATGACCCCTACATAGGCAATACATTGTACCAGAACTAGGAAAATAGGTTGTGACGAGGGTGAAAGAGGGAGTAGTGTTTGTGAACATTTGACTTGAACTTTGCAACGTTATAACAGATAGGAAACACGTCTGCAGGCAATTTACTTCATAAGACTGAAAAATAAATTCTCTCTGTAATGCGTAGTACGATTCCCAGGGCAATCGACAACAAATTGATGAGCTCTGAACGATGAACACGTGCTACATAAAAATGTGCGAGTTTCGGGAACAAGATCCCTAATATCGTCAAAGCAAAACCGATTGTAGTAACGATAGAACAGTGTAACGCACCGCACACAGCGTCGATGCTCCAGTGAGGCAATGGAGTTGGATACCCTACTGTCACCGATGAGCTTCGAAAAATCATCCACTTCGTCCCCTCCAGATAGAGGCAGCGCCTATTTGGCCGATACCATCCTCTGTAATTGACCACTAAAATAAACATAGTCAAAAAACAGAATCGAAGTTTTTTATTTCAAAACAAAATAAGAGACAACCAGCTTCTTTAGTCCCACCTTGTATATTTGTTATAGTAAAGTATTCTTACCATTGTATAGTGATTTTTTTATACTTACATGTTGCATTTAAAAATTTAAATATATTACTTATTAGTATTCATTATAAAGAGATCAACTATGTTATTTTAATATTGCATGATGTTATTTGTCAGATTATGAGTTCAAATCCACTTTCAGCCAAGTAAGTTTTTTATGTTTGTAATAATAATGACATAATTGCCGTGATCAATATCTCTTGATGAAAGAAGACAGAAAAAATAACTGAATACTAAAGCTGGGGGAGTTGAGTTTTATCAAATGAGAACACCCGTCAATGACTAAGTATTGTTTTTTCCCAATTATCTATAATTTGCTATTACGATGTTTCATGATTTACTAGGGCACATGTATATATGTACAACGTATCCTTAACTACGCAAAATAATTGACCGCATCTGTCTCCATGTATCATATATTTTAAAGGAAATATCGACGAAACTTGATGAAACGAATTGGTTTCCAACGTCAACATTTTTTAAAGCCTTTTTTTGTTTTGCTGTAACAAATTTTTATTTTATTTTTAAATATATTTTCTAATTTTGCCATTTTATTAGCTCTTGTAATTATCATTATATATATGCCTAAATATTGGCTAAAATTTTGTCTTTTCAAGATCATACAACAAAATAAACTTAATAAAAATTAAGAACTAAATTAGTTTTTAAAAGCCCATAATACTCATATATATACCTGATAAAATTTATTTATTTTATTACTTCTGTAATCGTTAAAAAAAAACTGTATTACCATGTGAGAAACAGGAACAAAAATCTAAAATCGTTGGGTTTTGTTAAAAATGATTTTAATTGACCTAGTAACTCTAAATTTAATCTTCGACACATAAATTTTTTAAACAAAAAATTTATCAGTGGCGGCTAAAAAATTTGGCCAAACACAATCGTTTAGCCTACATAAGCTTCTTAGCAAACAGTGCTGATAATAATTGAAAGAACTTAGTTTCATAATCTTATTTGCACATTACATAAAATGCAGTTTTTCTTAGGTTCCTGCAACAAATTTAAAGATATGTTTTGACTAATAAATAATTCTTTCGTACACTGTACGAATACTCTTCATGAAATACTTGCCCCAAATTTTATATTTCTACTTGAAGATTGTTAAGCCTATGATTCATTATCCGAAGAAGCGAAAAACTCTTAAGGAATTTTGTACTAATCAGCAAAATCGCTCAAATAAGGTATTAAAAAAGATGTACAAATGTTTTGATAATTTGTATGTACAATCAATTCTTATTAAAACTTATCGCATTTCATTTAAATTTGTTGGTTTTGCTCGCCATCAAATTCATAAACAAATATTGCTTTCACCGTTGTTTTTGCCATCGTCTAAAAAAACTCAACTCCGATAGAGGTATAGAGTAATATGAAATCGAATATATAATCCACAGTCCTGGAACTTTAAAGCATACATGCTATTTTTGACAGATCGAGGTACTAGATATATAAGGAAAATTAGCTTATAAACAAGTTTTATGCACTTATAAATACTTTTTATGCTACTTTTAGGTTACACATTTTCATTTCGAATATTTTTTAATATTAAAACAAAATTATACAAACAAAAAACTAATTGAATTCCTAAGCTTCATGGCGGTTTTTGAGCCACCCCGTATTACGACTTAACTAGCTTTATAACTGTTTAAAAAATATAATATTTTAATTTTGGCCTCGTTCATGTACAAGTGTTCATAAACTTTCCATAATATAAGTGCATACGTATTGTACACACCTAGTATCCATGAGCATTTATGTCTCTATTTACGAGTATTTTTGCCATTGAAGTTGATAAAATTAAAATTTTTGCTTCTGAGTTTGCGATTATTTAATGCACATCTAACTATAACCCGTGATGTAGTTCCTATTTTAAAATTACTACTAAACACGTATGTAAGTTTGTTCATAACACTGCTAAATTTTTTTGAGTACTTCGATATTGTTGCCGTTGTTTCGGCTACTTCAAATAAGTACTGCATTGTTTGTAGTAGCTGCTGCTGTTGAAACCTACTTACTTGTAAACATACAACAGCCAACATAAAATTTTTACTCATAACAGACTTTGTTGGTGGTATCATAATAATCGTAATAGTTTTTTTTTTTGCTACAATTTCAAACGTTTTACGACCTAAATTTTTCATTTGCTGTTTGTTTGCAAAATGCATGCACATACAATAGTTTTGTTTTATTATTGTAATCGTAAATAGTGCTCCTAACATATTTACGTTTTTTATTCCTATTTATACTTCTTTAAATAAGCTGATAAAAATTATGAACGGCCGTAAATATAATAGCTTTTTGAAGGAGAACAAATCTTGCAGATATATACGAGGGCTGGTCAAAAATAACCGTTATATAAAAATTTTTCAAAAACTGTTTATTTATTCATGAATAACTATCATGCTCCTTCTAAAGTAATCTCCCTCAGCCGGCCACTAATTTAATTTTACATTGCGTTTTTTCCAATCCTCGAAACACTTCCGAAATGCGCTTTTTGGTATCTCCAGAATCTGCTGTTTCGATTTTTCTTTTATCTCCTCAATCGTAGCAAGACGCTTTCCCTTCATCGGTGTCTTAAATTTTGGGAAGGGGAACAAGTTAGCGGGGCCAAGTCCGATGAACACGATGGTTGAGGCATGATTTTGTTTTTGGCCAAAAACTCACGCACAAGCATCAATGTGTGAGCTGATGCGTTATCATGGTGCGAAATCCGTGATTGTTTTTCTACAATTCTGTGCGTTTCTGATGCTTTTCTTCCCGCAAATGGCGCGTAACTTCAAGGTAGTATTCCTATTGCCCGTACGACCTTGTAACAAGAATTCGTGATGCACCACGCCATTACAGTCGAAGAAAACACATAAAATTTGACCAAACTTGACGTGCTTTTTTGATATTAGCTCTTCTATGCGTTTCCATTGGGATGAATGGGCTTTGGTTTCAATGTCAAAGCCATGAGGAAATCTGAAGCGAGGTCCATGCAACATTGTTTTTGCTCAAAATTTATTAAAAAATCTAAGAACACATTAACACGACTAACCTTTTTATCCGTCAAAAACAAACTGACAATCAGAAATGGCTGATATTGCCAACAGAAATAAAAAAATTCGAAAATCGAAATTTGAAAGTAACGGTTATTTTTTATAAGACCATGTAGTTGTATACGCATGTACATTACATTGTAATAGGGGTCTCATGTAGAAAGACCCTAACCCGCATTTTCCCTGAATTGAGCTTTTTTAGGGATTCTACTACGTTTCACACAAGTACACAGTATTATTTAATTAAATAATTTTATAAATATCGCTTTTACAAGCAATTGAGCACAAAAAGTTACTTTTAGCTATACAGTTATCATTATGATTTTTCCTTCTCCTGTAAAATTACAATTATATTTATTAGGGCCTTTCTACATGAGACAAACGATGTGAAGTAATATCTTTTGAAATAAAACGTGTGTCAGATACACATTAACATTTTTAATGTAAATTTTTAATACCCAAACGATAGTGTAAATACCTAATACAGTCGACTTATAGTAACTTGAAACTTGTAAATTTTAAGAGTATTCCTGATTGACAAAGTTAGAAAAACTCACGCAATTTTTTCATTCGTTTTACGTCGATATTTTGTAGGCCGGCACTCTATCGGCCATGTCACAGAGTTCACTTCCGTTCGGAAATGGAATTGAATCAGTTTTTTAGT
Organism: Thecocarcelia acutangulata; assembly: GCA_914767995.1. Lineage (NCBI taxonomy): Eukaryota > Metazoa > Arthropoda > Insecta > Diptera > Tachinidae > Thecocarcelia > Thecocarcelia acutangulata. The sequence continues at coordinate 103,866,755 of OU612094.1, read as the reverse complement.
TCTCAAAAAACGAAAATCTAAAACTTATTTCGGTATGAAACCTATGCTATAAGACAATACTAGTATTATTCTTGCAATTAGAAATGATTTCATTCCGAAAAATTATCAGTTCTTCGTTTTTTGAAGAAGTAAAAAAATAAATCAATTCCGTTTCCGAACGGAATTAAACTTTGTGACATGGCTGTATAATTTGAAATTCTTAATCGTAATTTTTTTCCTTTAAAATAGATGTCAAATCTATCTATCAGTAGACATCTTGAGATATAATAAAAATCATGCCAATTGTGATCTCTTAACTAAACAATTATTTCTGAGCAATTTACAAAATAAAGTCCAAAAATGTGCTAAACTTTATTTTATTTTAGTTTTATTTATTTATTTATTAATTTTTTTGATGAACTTGAATAAAAGCTAATTTTAATAAAAAACAGTTTTTCTTGTGTTTTTAATTCATTTTTCCTTATTATTGCTTTATTTACTTTACTTAAGAATGATTAGTAATGGGGAAACCCCCCTTTGTTTTTAATAACTTCAAATATAAGGGGTTTCATTGACAGATACAGAGAATTTATGAAATCTAACGAAATTTGACTCCAAGCATCCTTAATAGCCTGAATTAGTGACTTCTTGTCATCAAATTGTCTTTCTCTTTCATAGACCTTACGAGATAACCAACCGAAGACAATTTCGATAACGTTAAGATCTGGCGAATAGGTGGAGAATAGGTGGTCAGTCCAGAATATCAACATTTTAGCTTGCAATCAACTCCTTTACTACTCTGGCGTTGTGTATAGAGGCATTATCCAAGGCATTGAGAACAAATAGTTCATTGAACTTCGGAAAAGCTGATTCCAATAACATTTTATAGCTTGCACCAGACATTTTTGCATTCTGAAATTCAAGATCGATGGTGCCATAGTACGCTATAGCACCCCATATCAAAACGCCTTCCTCTCGGCTAGGATGTCGGTTCAGAAATCACTTTTCTGTGTGCAAATCATGGAAATAATAGTTATAGCCGTCAAGTCCATACAAATTAAACTTGTTCTCATCCGTAAATACAGCGGTTCTCCAGTCATTTACATGACCTCCTTGCTGCACATCCATAATGTAGTGTTTTGCGAATTGGCTTTTTTTTTGTAATATGCGGTATTTAAGATACTCATATCTTTTAATTACTCTGTGTACTGATGACTTGCTTGCTTGGACTCCAGCTTATTTTTGACAAGGAAAGGCAGAATTAGCAGTAATTCTGGTGGTTTTTCTCTTCCTTTAACATTTTTTCCATATCCTTGATTTTCCGGTATCCTTGATGTAATTGTCGACAGCTGTCGACTTAGTCAAATTTTAGTTTTTTCGATAGATTTAAAATTTTCTGTTTTGCCATTTTGACTCGTAAATTGATTAAGATATAATAAATTGTAATAAACGCTGCGTACGAAAAAAAAAATCATTGCTTACTTTTCAAATATTAAAAAAAATAATAATATTATTGAAGTGAAGCAAAAAAGAAAGCACATTTTTGGACTTATTTTTAAAGTTCTTTAGTTAAGAAACCACTTCTGTCATGATTTTTTTTTATATCTCATATATCTATTTTAAAATTCTACAATCGGCTAAAAATTGCAAAAGCTACGGGCTTCTGAATATGTGCATTTAAATGAGTGAGCCCCGGAGTATATTCTGTTTATCTCTTAAAAGTTGTACTTAAATTAAAATTATCTTGTTATGTTTATATAAAATCATAATTTATAAACATATTAAAAATATATTGAAAATTTTTAAAACGAATTAAAAAATTTCTACTGCTATTAATAACAAAAAAATTACTATTAATACAACATTTTTTTTGCGCAACATTATTGCGAACATCTAAAAAAGCAATTTACTTTAACCATAATCCAGAGTTTACATTATCGTGTTACTTTATGTGAACGATCCAAGAGGAACACAAAAATGCAAATTTGCTTTGCTTTTTTCCATTAGTTTAGTAGTTGCAGTTAATTTTGATAATTTTGATTGAAAAATTGCCAACAATTTAAAATACTTTGCAGACTATTTTCTATAATTTTTCAATTTAAGACGAAAATTGTTGCAAAAAATAACAACAATAAACAAGACAAAAATCAAAATCATTGCATTAAAATAAATAATTGAAAGTTGCCTTGTTTATCTGTTTGAATGATTACATATTTGTGAGAATAACAAAAAAAAAAATTATCAACATCTATGAAAAGTGTGCAGGGGTCGGTCATCATCCAAATTAATAAGATTGAAAGTAAAAAATAAGGAAACCTTTAAAGTTACCATAAATGCGAAAATAAAGTATGTAAGCGTGAATGTAGTAGTTACGCTTATTTCATTGACTATTAAGTCAATATTAAATATTGGTTTTATTTATAAGTTTAATCGAAATTTGTATGGCCTCCACTGAGAATATATACAGTTGTGAAAACGATTAACGTGGGTACCTGCCATTGTGGCCTTACCCCACGGTGATCTTAACACCGGGTGAATACAATGCGTCTACCAGCGCCCCCATACATGACAAACTGCCATGCATGAGTACCAATTCGATCTCATGTTGTTTGGACATGATCTCCCCCTTGGTTAGGAGCGGAGCCTTTCTAAAACTCCTTCCGATCTTTGGGTCACGGCACCCGGTCGCAATGCAACTCCACATCGAGCTCAAATGAACTCTCCCCGCGATTTGGGTTTAAACCACAACCACCACGATACTCCCCGAAGGGCCGCACCATAACCGGGCAGGAACAAGTTCCTGGGGCTCCCGGTTCCCGTGGTACCAGATTTAAGTCTCCGGTCAGACTTCGTAGCCCAAGGACTACTACCAGTAGAGCCCCAAACGGCTCGGGGACTGGTGACCCCCTGCAACCATACTTACAGTAAACAGCACACAGGAACACAGCAATAACAGCAAACAGCAACATAAAACAGGAACAACAGGAACGTCAGCGACAACAGCAAAACAGCAGCCACTCAACGTACAAACTGCATCACCTGCAACACAAAACACACACGGGCACAAGGCACAATAAACAAAAACAACAAAAACATTCAACATTCATCCTCACGGATGAGTACATTGGCCACCCCCCTGTGGCCCAGCCCTTTACAACACGAACAAAACAAAAAACAACAATTAGACATGACCCCCCTCACGGAAGGACTTACAAACAAAAACAACGTTGCCAGCAACCCTGCGACATCAAAACAAAACAGCAGACAGCAACCAGCAACACAGCAAACAGCAACCAGCAAACAACACACAGCAAAGTATATGACACCAGGAACAGCACAGGGCACAGGAACTGTGCTCTATGCTCCTCATGGTTGCCTACACTAAGACTTCAACCACAACTGCAACCAACTCCGCCGACGAGAGACGCCGACGGTTCAACAAACGACGGTTCCGGAAATGGCAACAACAGGGAGGCTACCCTCCCTACCTTGGTCTCCGCCTAAAGACCTCACGGGCATACGCGCCCAACGCGTCAAAAGACGCGCCGACCGCCAAAACCCTACTGAAATCCCAATGGTCGCCCGCCCCTACTACGCCCATTCCCTCTAGATCCCTAATGTCATCATAAAGATGGCATTCGACCAGAACGTGTCTCCAGTCCTCAGGGCTCTCACCACATCTGCACAGCGCAGTCTCGGACAGGCCCCTCTTATGCAAAAATGCATTGAGGGAACCATGTCCCGTAAGCAAGAAGCCCGTACTGAGACTGAAGCCAAATTCCGGCCGTCCCACAACAAAATCAGCCTCGCGAATGAATTCGTGCGTTGCTCGCCCCTTTGTACTATTCGCCCATCGCGCCCGCCAGGCAGACACAAGACGTTCCCAAAGGAGCGCCTTGATCTGACTGGGTTCCCTATTAACCACAAGATCAAGAGCAGTAAGCCAATCATGTGGACAAAGCGGTAGCCCCTTCCTAACCTTGAAGGCGATCGCACGGCGAATCACCTCCAGATCAAGGGGAGCCACCCCCAGCAAGACCTGTAGAGCATCTGTTGACACCGTCCTACAAACTGGCATGCAAGCAAGCATCGCAGTTCTCTGGGCGGACTCTATCTTATTGCGGCCAACAACAGTCATGACTGTCTCGTACCACACAGGTGCACCATAAGCTGCGCATGCAACAAACAGTCCACCATATATGGTACGAGTAGCCCGCCTGCTGAGGCCCCATTCACTTCTAAGGATGCGCCTAACTTTACCTACTACAGCAGTAAGCCTGTCCCTCACATATGAAGAGGTGAACCATAAAGTTCAACCTCTCACTCACCATTATTCCCAGGTATTTGACTTCCGTCGCATACCGGAGACTAATGCCGCCAGAGCGAACGAGTGGTGGACGACCCCGAGACAACCTGCCTTTCAGCAGCATTGCCACGGTCTTGTCCATAGCCACCTCCACACCCACACTATCGCCCCACTCGCGCACAACACGCATGGCCCTCTCACCCCGGCTTTCCAGATCAGCACGAGACTGTCCTTCAACCAAGATGAGCAAGTCATCCGCATATGCACACAGTTTGAAGTCACGCTGCAACGACCTCAGCAGGGAATCCATCATGAGGTTCCATAAAAATGGACCACAGATGGACCCCTGCGGACAGCCGCGTACAACGTCCCTCCAAACCGTGTCGCTGGCGCCCACCACACAGGCTTTCCTACCGCAGAAGTAACTCTCCCATAGAGCGAGCTCCCGACAGCCCACACTACGTAGTCTATCGAGAACTACACTCCACAGGAGATTGTCAAACGCACCCCTGAAGTCTACGAAGAGTCCCAGTACATATCTTCCCGCAGAGCTAGCAACACTTGACTTAACATGCAGCCAGGCATCGTCAACAGACCTCCCCTCCCTGAAACCGAACTGGAATTCAGACAGTGCTGCACCCGGACACTCTTTCAGTCGAAAGACCATTATCCTCTCCAGTACTTTTCCAAGCACTGGAAGAAGACTAATGCCCCTATAAGAGCGAGGATCAGTCCTCACTTTTCCGGGGGACTTTAAGAGCACCACAACACGTGCCTTCTTCCAAGCCTCAGGGAAGTAGCCCTCACTGAGACACTTCGCAAATATTGACTCCAGGTATTCCGGTATGGCCTTCCAGATGCTTTTACACATCTCTCCAGTCATACCGTCTATACCCGGAGATTTCCTACTCTTGATCCTGTGGACACAAACTTCTATTTCGGATCTCTCCAGCGCAGGAGGGGCGGCTCCCTCCCTAATGAGAGGAGGGCTACCGCCCGCCCGTACAACCGGAAAGAAAACCCCCAACAACGCGCCCATAATATCGCTCCAGGAAGACAATGTTACATTGTCAACCTGGAGGCTTCCTACTTCTAAACGCCTGTGTCGACCCGAACAAACGCGATAGACACGACCCCAAGGATCGTCCCTATTTTCACGCACGAATTCCCTCCACTCGTCTTCTTTTAACCTACAAATTTTACCCTTATATTCCCTCAGGCTTGCCAGATATTCAACCTTACGAATAGCTAGATCATCTGCGTTAGACTGCCGGGCCCTCTGGAATCTCTTCCTGAGGCGCCTGACACTCCTCCGCATCAGATCCAGTTCATCGGTCCACCACTTGACTTTTCTTGGCCTACCCGGACGGGCTCGGCCAAGCAGCGCATCATTCACCGCGCACATCCAGTCGTCAATCTGGCCAACCTGAGCGTCTATACCCAATTCCCTGAATTCATCTATTGGCTGTACCATAGCGGCCGACCTAACACTATTCGCGTAACCGCCCTAGTCTATATCCCTTTTACGCCACCCGCGAAGTGACCCAGATATCCAACTCCGCCGGCGATAAGTGAACCGAATCTCAATGAGATTATGATCACTCACACCAGCGTTGTCACGTACCCTCCAGCTGAAGTCGAAGTATGACAACGCCAAGTTATTGGCAATTGTCACATCGATATCGCTGCGGCCCTGTGGAGCGTCAAACGTGTACAGATCACTAGCCTCGTTTAACACCGAAGCACCAACTGTGACCAGCCATTCGCCGAGCATGATTCCTCTAGTGTGGTTCATATGACCAGGCGCATGCCTGAGCATTTTACTGAACCACATAGAGGAACATGCATTTGCATCCAGGCCTAGAATAACGGGTGCACTACTCGCTAGGAGTAGGACCGTATCCATGTACCGAATGTACGGCTCCAAAGGGACGGCAAACCTGCAATACAGGCTTGCAAAGAGCACCCGCCCAAACTCCCCCTGTACAGCAACGCAGACCCCCCACCGGGTACAGCTCACGACCGTACAATCGACCCCCGGGTCATCCACCACTACCGCAGAGTTCCCCTCCAAATCGGGGAAAACCCGCATACCCCCAGGAAGCCCCCTGATGTCACCAAACCGGAGGTACGGCTCCTGCACTAAGGCAACAGCCGCACCCCGTCGCCGCATCGCCTGCCCAAGTTCGCACGTGGCCACGTACGACTTCTGAAGGTTTTGCTGTATTACAACCGCGGTATCCATCTTAATGACGAGCGTTCACCCTAGCAACCATGGTCGCATAGACCGGGCACGCTGCAGACATCATCATATGATCCGCCTGCAGTCCCTTGAACGCACAGTTCCTGCACCGCAATTCGTTGGGGCATCGGCTCGCCCAGTGGCCAGCGTCGCCGCACCGTCTGCATACGTCGGACTGGTACTTACAGTCGCGCACCCGGTGATCAAAACCTAAACATCTATAGCACGCCGGTATGGGGTCCAACGTTCGTACCGCGAAGCGGAACCACTTTATGTACGCCACCGTTGTCCGTAAATGTTCAGCAATACGCGGCGTGCATTCTAGGGTCACGTTAGTTGTGCCCTCTTCCACCTTCCAGGGTGCGCTCACCAGTCGAACGGATCGCCTATATTCCGCGGAAGACATCAACTCCCCGAGGTTCATGGAGTGTAGTTCCTCCATGAACTCATCCGGCGAAATCTCCTTGTGGACGCGCTGAACCACTATTTTAGGCCCCAACTTGTCCTTAACAGCCACCTCCAACCCCACTTCAGCGAACTTAGTGTTACCAGCCACCTTCCTCCTCTCAGCCTCCGATGGCGTGCGAATCACGGCTCCTTCCTTAGTTTGGCGCACCTCATGTACGCGCACCCCCAGTGTCGGTCCGACCTCCCCAACCACCTTTTCCACCACCTCTTTGGCGCTCTTACCAGCCTTGCTTTTCACTACTACCGACCACGTCTCCACCGGCTTTACTAGTGGCAAGGCCGGATAAGATACCGGCGTTACCGCCTCCTGCGTCCTAGCTGCTACTCTACGACTTGCTGGGGGTGCAGCCATCGGACCAGCAGTACCTCCTACCACACCAGCCTCCAGTCTTCCCCTTAGCCTTTCATTTTCTGCCATCAGCTCCATAAGTAGCGCCTCATACTCGCCTACTTCCTTCAGCAACTTACGTGCCACCCCTTTGCCCACATCCTCAGCCATCATGACATCCATCACCTTTTCCGTGATCCTCTTCATGTCAGCTATTACCCCCTCAGCCAGCACCTTCTTTCTCCTATTCCGGGACACCCTCTCAGGCGGCTTATTCGCAGCCACCACACCTTCACTGCACACCTCCATGGTAGTAACCACTACTTCATCATCAGGAACAGCCTTCCTCTCTACCCCTACACCGGCAGCGCCCACTTGTCCCTTCCCTAAGTTCAGCCCACTTGGCACTGCATCCTCCAATACAGGCTTTCGCCTGGGTTTCGGCGACAGAAGCTTCACCTTCTTAGCTGCTTCGGTATCCTCCGTGGACGAACACTCCGATTCCGTGTGCCTTATCTTCGGTGGTACAAACGGCGGTGGCGCCCTGGGATCATCAGTCGTTGCGTCACTGGCGTCCCCTTTCGCTCTTGGCTTGTCGCCCTTCCTTTTGCTTGCCGGCGGCATGTCGGCAAACTCCGCTATATCTAATAAATAATTAAGTGCCACCTACCTTTGTGTAGCAGTACTTATTTAATAGTAATTCCTTATCAAGTCCGCGAACCGTCAGCCAAATATAAATCGTAGTCTCAAACCTCACACGCGCCATACCGTCAACCGTTCCGTTAAATCAATTTCAAATTTCCAAAAAACGTTAATCAATCAAATACCAAGAAGAAGCACGAGTAGTAGTCAACAGTTCACTTTAACCAAACTTTTGGTCGGGATATTTGTTTAACTTTGAGACACCTGCCAAAGGAGTCTCAAAACAAAACACACACACACACCTTAGAGTCACTTAGCTCTTCAACTTAACCAAACTTTTGGCCGGAGATTTTTGCCAGCGGAGTCTCAATCTGCCAGCGGAGTCTCACTCTTGTTCTTCCACTTAGTTTATTTTCTTTTTTTTTTGTTTTTTATGCTTCTTCTTATCACTATTCAATTTTTAACACTTTTACTATCCGCTATATACGTCCGAACGCTTTAACACTCAAACTGCGAATGAGAATATATACATTCAAATACGTTTCCTGTTAATTAATTTATCATCTGAAAACAAATTTAAACTAAACTATACTCGTAGTTTAAGTAAACAGATTTAGCGCTTGGTGCAATAAATAAACAACTTGCGAGAATAAAACACAACCGATCGGGCTTGCTCTCTGCAAGTAATTCTTTATTTACGCTTAATATAACTCATAGAAATAAATACATGTTTAAGGTGACAATATTCTGAAAGTAACATACTAGTAATGAATGTTTGACTACAACAATATTAAATACATGTTTGAGGTGACAATATTCTGAAAGTAACATACTAGTAATGAATTATATGCTTGGCTACAACAATATTAAATACATGTTTGAGGTGACAATATTCTGAAAGGAATATAATATTAATGAATAATTATGTGCTTGGCTACAACATTATTATACGGCAATAGCCAGCAATGTAAAATTAAATTAGTGGCAATTCAGTGGCAAATGGTACTGCTAGTAACCATGTTATTGTAATGATATACCCTGTTAGTATTTTCACATTTTAGCACTTGGTTGTTACTATTTTTGAATACTCATATATTATATTAATATATTAATTGATAGATTATATTCATATACTTTTAATCACATTACAAAGTTATAGTTTTGCATATATACAAGATAATAGGCAGAAAAAAACCAACAATGCAAAAAAATATACTGTTTGGATCAATATTGAAAAGGCTATGAGTATTTATTTTTATAACAGTTTTCTTGTAACGCGGTTTTTCTAAAACCCGAAATTTGGCAAAATACACTGGTCAAAAGGAACATTGCTGCAGTAAAAAATAAAGTAAATCAAAAAAAATTTTTTTTTGGGTTGTCTCATATACACTTTTGAGGCAAGTAAATAAGCTAAGAAAATACTATTTTCAGTTCAGTAAAAAGAAAAGAAAGTTGTATTAAAAACTTATTAAATAAAATGATTCAAGCAGTCAGATTTTTTAATAATACTGCTTTAATTTAAAATTCCAACACATTAAAATTAACAAGCACTGAATGAGAGTTTTTCAAGACATTAACAAATTAACCCATGTATGTCGTAAAAATTAAACTCACAAGAATATTATCACCTTCTTTTACAGTTAAAAGCGTTCTTATAAGGTTGGCTTCAAAAGGTAATTTTTAATACCCTACTAACTTCAAAAGTCAGAGTTCATAGTAAGCATTTTTTACTTCATAACAGATGAATAGAATCAGATACATTATCATGGAAATAAAACATTAAACAGTTCTTAATATTTTACATGAGGAAATAACCACTACTTCTATTCATAAATCAACTGTTAATATAAACTTTTCAACATAAAAATTTTTTCAACACCCACTCCATTACAATGCTAACTGGAAAAAAAGCATTTTGTTTCACATAACAGACACTCCTTATCTATGTAAACCATTTCATACATCAATGGACCCGATACACGCCTACAAATGCATGCATCATCATTCCATCAGCCATATCAGAGAATATGCATGAAACAACAATATGAACCGCGTGCAACAGCGTCATCAATTACGATAGTATTATCTTCATCACCTTCATATTTACACCTTCCGACAAAAGAACAAATAGGAAAAAATTAAAACTTAAAAAAAGGTTTTGTTTTAATTTTTAATAATAAAAAAAACATGAAAAAAACAGTTTTAAATAATAATAAAATCATTAAAGTTCTACCATGGCCAATCAAAGGTACTGCAGCCATAAATAAGAACAACGAAAAGAAAACAACGACAATAAAATACACAATATACTGAATGTAGTAATGAAAATTATTTAAGAATTAGTTACCATGACAGCTTTATTACAATATCGCTCAAACATGACTTTTACAACAATAGAGTTTTTCTTTTCTTCTCGGCAAATATTTTTAATTTTCGGGAAAACGGGATTAATTCTTAAATGTTTGGGATCATGAAAGCTCTTGCTAACACAAAATATTAATAAATAAGAGCCGAAACGATTTAGGCTTTTGCTGTAGATTTGACTGAAAATGATCCCATGGCAAATCAGAATCAGATATAAAGTTTAAATTTGAACTTAAAGTTCTAACAATTCATTGAATAAACAGCTCGCAACTTTGTTGATATGCTCATTTGTTGTCAGGATTGCTAGCATTGGCAATTCTTTACATCGTTACATAAGGCTAAAAATATATTAACAGAACCTTTATAAAGACGTGATGACAATTTAAAACCCTGAACCAATTTGGCATTTAAAGCTTGAAGTTCATTTATTGAAATAAATCATTGTTGCAGCGTCTCGCACGGCGGTTCTTCATATATTCCACTTCATATATTCCACTTTACTTCATATCAACTGATCAAATATTTTCGTAAATCAGTATGGTTCAAAAATTATAGCTTTGGGCAGTACAGTACGCTATATATTCATGTTTGGTTTTTGTATTTGTTATTGTAACGGATACGGAATAACAATTCGGACAAATTTACATAGACAATTCCATTGTCAAAATTCTGTCAGACTGGCAGCGAAATGTGGATTCAAATTTTCTTTAACATATTAAAAAACAAAAAAATTTTCTATTTTCTATGTATTATTGATTTCGATATATTTCTGGTTTCGTTACTTTTATATCAACTGGAATTTCCATTACTTATTTGCATATGCAGCATACAATAATATAATTATTGCCTTCAAAACAATTGTTTTCTAGTATATACATATGTATTTTCTTAATTACAAGACTCCAGTCGTAAACCAGCTCGGGGATGGGAATAGCTCACGACATCGTAATTATTTCGTAAGTGCGGTTGTTGTTGTTTGGCCTTTGATAGTTTTGCGTCTCGTTCTCACTGGCTAACTGTTTGCCTCAATTAACTGTATTAGTTTACAGTTAGTTTTTTTTTTTTTTTTTTTTTTTCGAGGTATTTCTTTGTTAACCATGCGGCAACTATTATAGTTAGTCGCAGCTCCGCTACAAATGATTGCTAATATCATCGTGGGCATAAGATCTTCGTTCCTCCGCCAATGGTGTCCATCCTATACTTTGAAAATTTATTTGCAACTGTATAGTTGAATAAATAAATAAAAGTAAAATAATTGTAAGACTTTTTTGAATACATACCTTTCAAATAATATTATAATTGCTTGGGCGATATCTGCGCGATTTGTTTAAAATCGAAAATGACTGGCTTCTAAAAACAAGCAACTCATCGAAAAAGTTACAATTAATTTTCTAAATTTTAGAATATACATAATTATGATGTTTACTCAAATTGCATTCTGTTCCATTTTTGAACAACAATACATTTTAATATTTCAAGCAGTATAATAATATTTATAATTTTAAAGCATGAGTGGTGTTTTTTTTGTGCATACATTTATTTACTTCAAAATATGAAGTAACAATTAGTATTCAAATCTTAACACTCAACATAAAAAATTCCAGCCAATGCTAGACAAAAAATTTTATTTTGCCCGAACAACATCGGTAATATCACCTACTCAACGTTCTGATGTTGGCAAGAGTATCCATTCTTTTGAATCAAGAGTGGCCGTCAAAATTAAGTATGTTGCGTCCAAGAGGATTCGGGGGAAGTTCCAGCTTACTCATATACCTTGTCGCATGCTTAGACAACTCGTCTTTTACCAGCGGAACACACAGGTGCTTGTAACTACATGAAGTTCTTACGTACCATGGAGCTTCAGTAGTCGTTCGATGAATTTGGGTTTGTCGTATTTGAATTTTTAATTTTAGATGTTGAGGCGGTGCCCCATAATTGAATTCCGTTGAACTATATAGGCTTTAGAAATGCGTTAACAACAAGAGTTTGCAGTCCAGCTTCAACGTCGAATTTCTTCCCATAAGCTAATTTAGTTGCGCAGCTTTTAATTTCAACCGGGTGACATTCGCATTAATGGGAAGCTTCCACGTTAGCCTACGGTTGAGGTGAATACCAAGTTACTTGACTTCATTGTATCGCGGAATATGCGAATTGTTAATTTGAATAGTAGAACATGTTTGTTTAGACAGTGTGAATGTAACTTGAGTACACTTTTGTTCTTTGACTTTTACCATTTCTCTAATATTGATGGTGTTCATGAACGCTGCAGAATGCTGTATCATATGCAAAAGTTTAAGTATAGATTCCGGATCTAGTTGGCATATAAATCAAATACAATGTAGGTCCTAAAATGCTACCTTGGGTAACTCCTGCTCTGATTGGCTGTGGGGGGCGTATAAAGTCGCCTTCTCTGATAACAATCTTCGCTATTAAAAATTTTTCGAACAGTTTTGGCAGTAGACTTATTGGTCTGTATGATTCTACTTTAGTGGGATCCTTCCCTGGCTTGGGTATCATAGTGATCATAGACACCTTCCACTCTGCGTTAAAAATAAAAAGAAGAATTCTTCTAGCTACACGAGGTTACTGCTCAAGTATTTTACCAGTAATTTTATCAACACCTTGGTTTGTGTTATTAATAACGTTTTCGAAAACAAAATCTTGAAAACAAAATCTCATAGACATGTGGTCTAACAGCATATCGGGGTAGTTCAGCTGTATCATTTGTGGTAAAAACATTTCTCAGATGATTAACATACACCATCCCCTTTTCAGAATCTTGCCCAGTCGCCAGTTGAAGTTCACAAAGGCGGCTTACCTATTACGGGTCTTTTCAGACCTTTTGCCGCTTTCCACAGTGCATAGTCAGATGGAGGACTACCATCAAGTCTTTCCAAATAAGGTCTAAGAATTTCAAGCAGATTTCGTAGTTGCGTAACGCATTCCCGTAGCCTAATTTTAAGCTGGGGAGACCTGCGAAGCTGCCACTCTCGTCTAACAGAAGTCGCTCAATTTCAGACAAATATGTGTTATTGTTCACATTTCTGAATTTTGTATGGCAGCGTGTTGTACGGCTAGTTTAAGATTTTCAGAAAATTCCTCAGGGGTTCTTAAAGCATTGTTTTCCGTACTCATTGAGTACTCAAATATTTTTAATATTTTAGTCAGTTTACTCTCGTGACGGTCAACGCCAAGTCACTAAATGGGGAACCAACCTCCTGGCGGAACGAAACAGAGGTTATAGTGGGTGAGTGATCTGATGACAAATCTAATGAATCCACTTCCATCCATTTTCTGAAATTGAAAAATCTATCAACTCTGGCATCTTTCGTCGGTCTGACGGCCAATAAGTTGGGTGTCCTCTTGAAATCACATCTAAGCCCATTTTGGAAATAGAGTCAAAAAGCACACGGCCTTACGGGGAAATTAAACTTAATCCCCAAAAGGTGTGTTAAAGTCGCCAGCTGCTAAAAAATGGAGGCCCAATTGATTTGAAAAAATGTGAATATTGATTTTCTGTTACTGAAAATCGCGGCGTTGAGTAAATCTAGAAAATAATAATTTTTTCATGAAAATCTTTAATGCATCTATTTTTTGCTTAGCGATACTCCTCACGTGTCTCGTTTAGTAAATAGTGCTTAATTCTGGTTTTTATCAAAATTGCCGAGCCTCCACAAGTTCTTTCTCGGGGATCTTTTGTGTCATATAGTATGTAGCCATTACTTTTGAAATAGCTTGTCGAAGTCAGATAAATTCGACAAGCGTGGGCTTTTAAATGATTACAAACGGTCACCTAGCTCCCACTTAAATTTTCAGCCATGTGCTGAAGCTCACAATTCTTTAAAAATTGCCAGTGTTGCATTTGACGAACATGCACACGAGTATATAACAAGATCTAAATATCAAATCAAAAAAAAAAAATTTTTATTGAATGTGTTATTTATTATGCATTATTTTTCAATTTTGGTGAAAAAAATCTCCAATTGAAAAATATATTGTTTTTATTTGACCACTGTGTTTCATTTGTTTACTTAAAAAACATCTGGTTTTATTCCTACACACAAAAAATGCTACTAGACCTTACACCTACTCATGCCTAAACATAACCCGCGATCTTCAGCACATAAACAATGAGATTTGCGATTTTTATCTCACTAGTAATTTAAACATTTTGCTTTCTCTGCACATAGGCGAATATCACTTCTTATTTCTGGAATTGTACAAAACCCGGGAAATTGTAAAAGAGATACACTAACAACACAAGAACATTAAATTGTTTGTAAAAAGAAGAAAAAAATATTAACACTATTTCTTAATACGGGGCATGAACATCTACACAGATTCATTTCATTCACTTAATAAAATAAGAACGTTCATAAACATTGTTCCTTTTATTACAGAAAGTGTAAGTGTGTGTGCGTCTAAACGTTTGGAATGAGGTCTAAATGGGTTGGAATGGGGTAGAATAGACAGAATAAGAAAAATTAAAGAGAACAAAATATAATATGAAAACATAATGAAAAGTTACTGTCAGATGCAATAAAATACATGCATCGTACAGTGGTGTTTAAAATTGAGGGTTTTCAGCCATATATTAGAAACGATTTCATTCTAATTTACGTTTTTTTTTTTTTTTTTTTTTTTTTGAGGACCCGTTCGATTCGAACGGAATTAAACTCTGTAAAGTAAATAATGATATGTTTTTAACAATGTAGATGTCTTTTTTTAAAAAACATGAGCAAAGTCATCTGACAAAATTTCAAATATGTTTAAATATCTGACATTAGATCTTGATGCCTTGCGAACAATTCAGCGGCGGTTGACTTTGGGCGGTGTAAGTAGCCGGCTTGAAGAATATCGTTTGTGGGTGCCTTAACATGGCTGATAATAGTTGCTTGTAAGTTTGAAACGAATCGAAAAGCATATCGTCCAAATTAAGAATGTTTTTTTTAATAAGTATAGAACTTTGAAATGGAATAAAAGAAAGATGATTTCTTTAAATTGACATGAAATTTACTTTATTCGAAAGATAATCTCCTGGCATTATAATTTAGATATGGCTTCTGGAATATGACCACCACGTCTGGTTCGAACGCAGTTCATTAATCTTTTCAATATTTGTCGCCGTATATTGGCAATAAGAGGTCACCTGTGTCGTAGCGTAGACTAGCAACTTCACATATCTGTACAGAAAATAGTATAGTTGAATATCACGATCTTGAAGGCCAATTCAAGGTTTCTAAACGTGAAACTATGTGATCACCAAACGTTTTCTTCAATCAATTGTGACACGTAGTGCTGTGTTTGGTTTTTATTTTGGACTAGTATTCATAAGACGGCCCCTACGTATGCAGTGCATTGTACTGAAAATAAGAGGATGAAATGAGTAGTACTGTTTGTAGAAGCTTGGCTGGAACCTATCAATAACAACACGAAAAGACATAAACAAACGTTATCATATCGTTTCAAGTGTTGGATACTACTTATACAGGGTGGCCCAGAAAGACCGAAGTGGTGTGAATTGCTTATAACTTTTTATTTAAGAGATATTTTTTTAATTTTTTTTTTTTTAAATACATTAAATTTATGGGGAATATTTTTGGATTAGTTATTAAAAATGATGTCCCGCAAGTGGTGGCCATATTCTGCTTCGCACAAATGTGCTCTTTCCAACACATTTTCCATGACCTTTCGCAAAACTTCCGGTGGTATGTTGTTAATTTCTTCTCGAATATTGGTTTTTAACTCCTCAATAGTCCTAGGCTTATTAACATAAACTTTTCCTTTTAAATAGCCCCAAAGAAAACAGTCTGGAGCGGTTAAATCCGGGGAACGCGGAGGCCAATTAAAATTGCTGTTACGAGAAATTATTCTTTCACCAAAGATGTCGCGTAAAAGAGTCATTGTGGCCCTCGCAGTGTGCGCTGTGGCTCCATCCTGTTGGAACCATATTTGCGGATGGTTTTCCACGGCTGGCCTTACAAAATTTTGCAACATGGCCCGATATCGATCACCATTGACGGAAATGGCGACACCTTGTTCATTTTCAAAAAAAAAATGGGCCAATGATCCTTTCTGAAGAAACACCGCACCAAACAGTACACTTAACTGGGTGCAATTGTCGTTGATGAAGTACTCTCGGGTTTTCCGTAGCCCATATCCTACAGTTTTGCTTGTTAACGAACCCATTTAATTGAAAATGGGCTTCGTCACTCATTATTAAGTTATGAATAAAATTTGGATTCTCTTGTGCTTTTTGCTGGAAATAAATTGCATAGTCAAGTCGTTGCTGGTAATCTGTTGGTTTCAATTCTTGGACAAGTTAAATTTTGTATGGAAACAATCCTATGGTGTGCAAAATTCGCTGCAGCGACGTCCTTGAGAGGCCCAGTTGTGACGAACGTCTCCTGGTTGATGTTTCTGGATCCTCCCGAATATTCTCCTGTACCACTTGAATATTGTCAGCCGTGTGGACAGTTCGGTGTCTGCCGGGACCAGGAAGGTTCCTTACTGCTCCTTGTTCTCGAAAATTTGCAGCCAGACGGTTTATTGTTGACTGAGAGGGTGCAACCCGCACATTAAATTGACGACGGTATGCACGCTGAGTCAACACAATGGACCGTTGATTTGAAAAGTAAATTTCAACAATTTGGGCACGTTGTTCAATTGTGTATTGCTCCATTATAAATTATCCAAGTCTTCTTTACAAAATACTGAAAAGAAAAGAAAAAAAAAATTATAATAAAAAAGTTATAAGGAATTCACACCACTTCGGTCTTTCTGGGCCACCCAGTACTAACAAAAATTAGCGCAACACCTCCCGCAATAGTAGTTAATGAATTACATTGAAAATAAATTACTAATGAATATATCGCTCCTTTATTGCAACATAGTCATATCTCAAAAAGCTTTTTGAGTTAACAATGCAGAATTGTTAACAGTACTACATTTTATATTGTGCCAAAAATTTATTCAAATTACTTTTAAACTGTTTCCTTTAGGAGATATTTTCTAAAAAAAATTCCTAAAACTTGCATGGAAGCTAAAAATTTGAAATGTGTTTTTCTCGAAACAAGCTTTTTCTATTTATGACTATGTTGCAATAAAGGAGCGATATATAGAAATCACGAAAAACAATGAGAAAAAAGATATAACACTTATACACAGGATGGAAGACAAAACACTACTTATTCTTGTTTGCTACTATTCTATCTATCACTTTTAACGTTCTGGTTAGCATCGTTTTTACAGTAGTACGGATCAATGATTCTACCAGCCTATAAAGTACACAAAACACTCAGTTTTCCTGGATGTAACGGTGTCTCGACATACACTTGAGGATTATCATCATTCTGTATGCGACAGTTTCGTTTATTGGCGTAGCTATTCAAAGAAAAGTGAGCCTCGTCGCTAAACAAAATTCGCTTAAGAAAAACGACAATCTTGTTTTGGACCCAATTTGGAAGCGTTGTCAGGCGTCAGCTTATTCATGTTGAAATGCCACACTCAATCTAGCTACAAATCACTTAACAGCTGACAAATTGACCGCCAATTAAAAAAGCGTTGCTACCTTAAAATTGTATACCTTTATAAAACACCCGTTATATTTCTTTAATTTTTGTTTATTTGCAAAATTTTCCTGAATTTTAATTTTTAAAAGCGATTACTCTCTCCAGCAACTAACTATAATTAAGTTAAAAAGAAAATGGTCGAAAATTATTATCAATAAATATATTTCTTTAAATGAAAATAGCACAACTTTTTTGTAGCATATTTTTTAAACAAGAAAAAAGGCGTAAAAGTATTGCAATATGCTATTTTTTTTGTTATTCTGTTTATTCGAGGGAGCATGAGTTCACAATTAAAATTGCTATTACATCAAATATAAGGGGTGCGAGTGAGTATTTATATACATAAATAATTACATCGCAGCGATTATTTGCCTCAGTATCATCAGTCGATTGAGACTTATTGGAACAGACCTGTGGCATAAAAAACCCGATACGTACTGAGTCGAACGGGACCAAATTCGAATAGGTTAAAAATATTTCTTAGCAATATTCTTTAATTTATATATAAATATTTATTTAAAAAGCTTTATTAAATTTTTAAAACTAGTTTTTCCAACAGCTATAATTCAATGGCAATAAATTATCTTTTTCAAGATCGAACATGATATTTCGAAATAGACTAAATTCCTTAAATTACCAAACTTAAAAGAGCAATTTTGCGGAATAATTATTGTAATTAGTCTCTTTTAAAAAATAAATATTAAAAAAAAGGCATACAAAGAATCATCTGAAATAAGAAATTGTGCTTGTGCAACACAATGGTCTGCTTATTGAGCTTAGTGGAAATAATTATTGTTAAATTAATAAAATTTAAATATCATAAG
Source organism: Thecocarcelia acutangulata (assembly GCA_914767995.1). Taxonomy (NCBI): domain Eukaryota; kingdom Metazoa; phylum Arthropoda; class Insecta; order Diptera; family Tachinidae; genus Thecocarcelia; species Thecocarcelia acutangulata. The sequence continues at coordinate 103,848,031 of OU612094.1, read as the reverse complement.
ATAATCAGTTTCAAATAACTTTTAATTTTTTGGACGCTGTATACCTTTTGATAGTAATGCCCATATACATATATCTTTCACGATTTTAATAAATTTTAAAACAATAAACAGTATTTTCAAAAGTATTAAAAATTTGATTGAGTTTTTGGTTTTTCTATCTTAGTGTTTACTGTGATTCTGTGAAATTACCTGCTTCAGTTGCGCGATTCTTTCGCCAGTTTACTTCGATCTTTTGTTGTAAAGGCAAATTTTATATATTTCTACAAAAGTAACAATTTGTGGTAACAAAATTCAAACAATGCTACATGGTTTTACGCTATGCGATTTTTTCCTGCCGATTTTTCTTTATTCTTAGTCAGAATAAAGAAAAAAATACAATATATGTCAATCTGACAAATGTTATTTTTATACCTTATCTCAAATCAGAAAATATGTTTTCGGCAAAAAGTTACTCACTCAAACTTTTCTAACAAACCTGCTGTTTTAACCATATTTTTAAATTAAATGCCTTAGAAAAAAGATTGAAGGTAAAACGCTAATTAAAATGTTCAACATTCCAATATCATTTCACCATGTCCAACAAAGCCAGGATATAAAAATATAATTAAAAACTCACGAATTTATCTTTACATTCTTTTACGCCAGTAGCATTCCCATTGGTACTCGTTTTATACCGCAAGTTTTTAATGAATTTTTTAATCCTCACAGCAACAAAATACTGTCACTGCAAAAAGGATTTAACCTTATTATTAGTACTTTTGCTACTCCGACTTATGGGAGTCTATTACTTTTAAAGTTTTAAAGCCAGCCAAACAAGAGTGTCTGCTGATTTGAGCCTACTGGCTGATTGTGTGCTTTTTCTTTGATTGTGCATGAGCTGTAAGGTATTTTTATATTCAACTAGCTTAACCCGGTGTGCTTTGTTACCCCATAATTATAAAATGAAATAAAAAGTGATTATATAGGCTAAAGAAATATTTTATTAGCAAAATATGATTTTGCTAACTATTATAACGCTCTAGGATATACAATAAATATATTTAGTTTGTCTATATGGAGGATAAACAAATACATACTCGAGAGTAAGCAACGTAAGCCACAGACTTGCACGGATTGACCTTAAACTTTAATAATTGTCATTGCAAATGCTAATCAAACAGGAAACTGCAATCTTTTGAAATCAAATGCCAAATCGGTTGGAACAGCACATTTGTACTCTTATTTTTCTCTTATTTTTATCGCTGATGCGCAGTTGAATTATTGGTAACTACTGGAACATCAAGTGAGTTTAAAACTCGGAAGGATAATGATAGCATCCTCATCTATCCACACAGTATCGATGAATTTCTTTCTAACTGTAGATTCGCTGATTTTATTTAGAATTGTATTGTTTATTTATTTTTTTTTATCTGGGACCAGTACTCAGGGGATGCCCCCTACATATGCAGCGCATTGTACTGGAACTAGGAAAATAGGTTATGATGAGGAGGAAAGAGGGAGTAGCGTTCGCGGAGTGTTAACAATAACAACACAAAAGACTAAAACAAACTCTATTGCAGCATTTAAAATGTTGGAAATAAATTAGTTAAAACTGATTAGTGCCCAGTGTATATACCTTCGACACTGCTCAGATTAGCTACACTACAAGGTAATGAAATGCATTGAAAATAATATTAATATTGAACATAAGAAAACACGGACAACGGTGATAAAAAGACAAAAAAAACACGTGTACACATACTGCTACCTATTCCGGTGCACTTTGATTTCATAGGAAATTAGTAATGAACATACATATATAGAAAATACGGACAACGGTAAAAAAAAAGAAAAAAAAAACAGAAATAATCACGTGTTCACAACTTGCTACCTATTCCGGTGCAATTTGGTTTGATATGAATTTAATTAATGAACATACAAATATAGAAAATACGGACAGCAGTAACAAAAGACGTGTGCATCTGACGAGAGACAAAAAACTATTGAATTGACATCTGTGTTTTTGGCAGAACGTGGCTCACTCACGTAAACATTGTTCATTTTTGAAATTGCGTTCGACATTTGGAAATACACAATTAAGTAACTCTTCAATGCATTGTCTTATTACAAAAGTGGGATAAAAAAATAATCCATATTGTTGCGGGAGCCGTTGGTATTTTTCCACTTCCAAACTTTAACAACTGTGTTAGCAATCGGGTAGCCTACGCATCATGTTGCAGCTCGCATATTTGTTGTTAATTGTGTTTTGTTTTTAAAATCTTGTAACATGCGATCAAGGGACTCTAAAGATTTTTTGTAGGCCATTGTGCATTTATCCCTTGCTATGATCTTACAAATTTGTAGCACTTTACCCTTTAACGGGTTGTTGTTCTTAATATTGCATGTGTGTGTAATTTAGAACTGTGACTTTATAGGCAATTTAAGTGCCAAATGCAATGTTCTATAATACAAAATTGTTGCTAATATAACGAACGATGCAAGGGCTAGTGCAATATTATTTTCCAATCGAACTTTAGCCAATATTAACAAAACCATAAACGTTATTCATTAGAAAGTGCTCTCATTAAAATGTTGTGTGCCGCGAGCTGCGCATGCTGTAAATGTGATAGATTTGCAGCTATAAATATTTCTAAGCCTTGTAGGTTGCAATAGCCTTCTCGTTGTATATCTTGGTTAGACATGTCATTGCCTGATTGATTAGGACTAATCATATCCACTTCCGACAGTGTCTTGTTGTTAATTTACAAACATTTGTCTTCTATTAAAATCAAAGCCTCATTACAAATTTCATCTGAAGATTCAATTGTTACGTCGTTGCAGGTATTTGTCTTACGATGCAGTATGTATTCGCTTATATGTGCTTTACATGTATTCCAAACTTGATTTGGTTCGGTTGGAAAGCAAGTTACCAATATCAGAAAATAATGCTCCTGGCTCGGATGATTATATATTAATGCATCTGCGTTGTTTGTTCTGCCATACAATAGAATATATCCTGCATCACATTCTGCAACACGTAACTTAACAAAAAAATTCATGAGCGATTCTATCCACATTCCGAACCGCCCTCTCAATAAAAAAAATACGCAAAAATAATTTTGGATATTGGTCCACATATGACGAAGTTGCTTGATAATCAGTTATTATTTGCTTCTCCTCCCCCTCCACAAATGCCGACGTTATTTGATAATGAATTTTTGGGGCGGACGAATGGCGACAACCTCTGCCGCCTTCAGTTTTGAAGAAAACTATTTTGTAGATAGTGGATTTTTCAAATTGGTCCACAAATGACTAAGTTATTTGAGATTCAATTATAAGGAGGACAATTTGGTACGCGACCCCTAATTTTCCAAAAAAAAAAAAAAAAATAACAAAAAAAAAAAAAAAAAAAATAATAATAATAATAATAATAATAATAATAATAATAATAATAATAATAATAATAATAATAATAATAATAATAATAATAATAATAATAATAATAACAATAATAATAATAATAATAATAATAATAATAATAATAATAATAATAATAATAATAATAATAATAATAATAATAATAATAATAATAATAATAATAATAATAATAATAATAATAATAATAATAATAATAATAATAATAATAATAATAATAATAATAATAATAATAATAATAATAATAATAAATAAATAAATTATTGACCTCTTCAGTATACAAAAGAAATTTCGACAATTGCTTCATAAATAGTGAAGTTATTTGGCAATCAATTATTGTGGTGGGCAATTTGTGATAACTTCATCCATCCAAAATAATCTAGTCGTTTTGCATATGCACACCAAATTTTGAAAATTTGGTAAAAAATGGAGAAGTTATGCTCTTTTATATTAAAAAATCTGTTAAAAAACTTTATGAAAGAAATAACATAATTTAAAACACGGAGCGTAAAAGTAGGCGTGATTGAAAAAAGTAGCCTATAACTCATTCAAGAATTCCAGAAAAAAATTTTTCTTCAGATGTAATAACGATATTCGCTGAATCAATTAACAAATTATTTGAATGTAGACCAGTAAATAAATTCGGCGATTCAAACAAAAATTATGTAAAAATAATTATTGCTCGAAAACAACAATTTTTAAAAACAGCAACAAAAACGATATCCAAGGTTATTTTTTTTTATATACGTGTATACACTTACAAATTATTTTTTCAGACAAAAATTTTGTTGATTTTATTTTTACTATTGTTTTTCTGTGTAAGCTTTATTCCATCTCACACTTCAATTTGGTTCAGTTTGAGTTTAAAGAAATATTCCTAAAACTTTGTTCAAAAATCATTTCTAAGGAAACATTAATATTTCTAACACCGTTGAAGATTTATTTCTAAAATTATAAATATAAAGGTAGTTTTGTCGTTAGCCTAATCTTAAAGAAATACACAGCTGTGGTAAAATAAACAAATTTATATACATGATCAAGGTAATGGCTGTTCATTGTTTTAAAAGTGTTCATAAGTCTTCAAAACTCTGTTAAATATTTCCTAGTTGCTTGTCTTCAATATTTTATTTCATCGTTAAAAGATAACACCTTTTCAACTGAACTCAAATAAAAACAAGAATTTCTTAGTGCTATTAGCGGCTGCTAAAAAAGTTTAAAATGAGTGTTAACCATTTTACGTTTACAATTATTTATGATCCAATGGATAAAAGTTTTTCTTCTTCCATTAATCTTTTTTTCTTAGTCTTCTTTAAGCAAGAAAGGAAATGATATTTAAAGTAACTATGCAAATACTAATAACAGCAAATTGGAAATTCTCAAAACACGAATGCTCATTAAAATTTATCGAAAATAATAAAACGAAAAAGGATGATGGTTGTTGAAATGGATGCACAATTATCATTTAAAATAGTACACTCGAATGTTTTTCAACAAAGTAAACTTAAATTAGAGTTGATTTTGTGTCACATTTTTATGTCAAATTAGAGTTGATTTTGCTTCATAATGTTATAAGAAAGGCATTTCAAAAATATTTTATAATTTCAAACGCTAAGATATGATCACACGATTGCCACAATGCACGAACTCTCTCATGTTTACACCCCAATCTTGTGATCGCACAATTAATTAGTTCATGCAGCAATCGTTGCTACTACAGTTCTTACTAAGCCCAACAAAATGCAATTCTGACGATACAATAGTGTGACTGCTTGATATTCAATTGGGCGGCAAAAATTAACCAGTATTTGTTGTGTTCTAGTGCAGCAATTCAAGTGGGCAATACGCTTCAATATTTTCAATTTCTTCAATTAATTATATTTTTTTGTGTGATAATTTTTTTATAAGCAATAAGAATAAACATATATTTTAAGTTATAATTATTTATGAAAGTCTATATTTAGATAATGAAAGAAAACAACAATTTTAAAAGGACAATTTTTATTGCACATTTTTTCTTACACGCGCTCTTATTTTTCCTCTTTTAACCATTATCTGCAACAAATACATTTTTTGCATGTCTTTCTGTTAGTTTTTCTCATAGACGCCAATTTCCATTATTTTTAGGGATACCATTTTCAAATAATCTAAAAACAGCTGTTCCGTGGCGTTGCTTGCCGCAAGTTAGAATAGTGTGACAGATATGTGGCAATCAAACTGCAAAAATATATGATTGGTACCACAGTAAAAATTGAGTAACACCGGCCGTGCACTAAACAAGTCTAACACTATGTGGCGAATTTAAAGTGGAAACAATAAGAATTCAGCCTAAAAAAGTATTCGGCCCACAGCTCCCTGAATTATATGTACACATAAAGAGTCGCCGTCACTATGGCGAACTAAAAGTAGTGACTATAGCCATAATTTCATGAAAAATTAAGCCTACGAAAAATTAATTCCTAAATTGAAAGAAAAATTAACCCACTTAGAACAATATATAAACAGGTATTTAAAAATGTTTTGCTACAGTAAGCGATATGATAGCGTAGTGTTTTACATGTCTTCTTTGCAGTGCCAGTCTTGAGCACTGAATTTTTGTGTGGCCGGCGTAAGTTTAGTATTTTCGAAGCAATCGAAAGAAGAGTGTTTTTGTGCGTATGGGTTATATCAAAACGTAGTTGATATAGAACTATAATGTGGACCAGCGTGGCCATTTTTTTTTTTTTTTTTTTTTTTTTTGAAGCTAAATTTATACTTTTTTATTCTGATTTAGCTGCAAATTTTCCATTTAGCAGTTAGTTTTTTAAGCTATATATTTATTGAATAGAGGCTACGATAATTCTAAAATAACAAACGATCTAATTATAAATTGCGACTAGAACATATATTAAAACAATATCTCTAATGAATCTTCAGAAGCTGAAGAATAATATTTGTTCGATAACGTATTTAATTTATAACATTAATTTATTATTAATTATGTTTATAAAGTATACTGAAATACTAATTAAAAAGCGATTTATGCTTCCAGTTGCTTTCTTTTTGGTTCATTTTATAATAATGTAAGTTTGCTAGTAAGCATAAATAGTATGCGATATTGAATTTAATGTTACGTTTTGTTTGAAAACTTTTAATGAATGTACATACATATGTATTCTGACTGAAATACATATTCTGACTGAAATAGAAATATTTTATATTTCATATTTAATAGCTAAACAAAACGATGAACTTGAAAGAAGACAGGGATAACTTTAACATTAATTACAGACTTGAGTTAAATTAACGTTGTGTTGTTAATTTCATATTTTCTAATTTAAATTCTTATAGAAAGAATTTTATAAAATACATTAATCCCCCTGAAAATGTAGACAAAAAATCTACGAAACGTCGAGAAATGTAAAACAACATTTCTTTTATTTACTAAAGTCAAACAGCAAAAACGTTTTAAGCTAAATATTTTATTGTGTTAAGATTGTGTCCAATAAACATATTTTTTTAGTTTCTAATCATTTCATAGGGAAGAGTTATGAAAAGCAAATCATTTATAAAAATAATTTTAATAAAATAATTAAAATATAAATCAATTCAAATTTTAGCAGTATTTTTTTTTTGCAGTTTAGGTTTAATTTTACCATTATTTTAAAGCCGAGTTAGCTGTAAAATATTTTTGGATGTGGCCACACTGATTTGGATACAATTTTTTTTACGAGAGTAGAGCCCATAATTTTTTTTGACATCCGGACACCCGCTTTGAAAAATATGATAAAAATAATTTTTAGTTATATTACTATGTACATAAGTTAAGTAAGTGTAGCACCTAAAAGGCCATTTTGAAGTGTATTTTTAAAGTCATTAAGACCTCTGTAAAATTTTACTGTGAATAAACCGTATGATCACGTAAGATAGTGCAATATCTCTGTATATAAAATTCTAACAAAAAGCAGTTTATTCTTTGAGAGTTTCTTTTCTCTTCAACTGCCAGCATCCTATAAAGACAGGCACTTATTGGATCGCAATGACTAAAAGCACAACTTTCATTTCCAATGTATTTTACTCTTTTACTTTTAAAAAATATTTAAATTTTAACGTAATAACACCAATTTGTTAATTTAACCCTTGCACATTTGCTTACATTTTTGTTCTTGCTGTGGGTTTTTCGCAAAAAAATTTTGGCACAAGCAAAATTATAAAAAAACAAATAGCCACATTGCAAGGTCAATAATATTGCCCGACGGTAGCTCCGGAATGAACAATTTCAAATATTGTTTAAAGCTCAGCTAATCTTTGAAAATAATAGTTTTGGTCAAGGAATGAAAAACGATCGCCAAAAGATATGTTTTAAAGGTATATAATTAATAGTTTTTTTTAATAATACGACTTAGTTAGCTTCAGTAAACAATAATATTGAAAAAATAATGATAATAATGTTTGGCCTGCGAGAGTTTTGTATTAGTTACAGTTTTTTTTAGATTATTTCTTTATTAACCACGCGGCAACTTCTTATGTGTAGGCATAAGTCGTTATAGATAGCCATAGCACCGCTCTTTAGGCCCGATCAGACTATTATACAAGTATAAATACTTTCATTCGATTTTGTGAGATAAAAGTCTAAACACATTTCTTGCGACTGTCTAAAAGTCTAACGTAAATTAAATTTTGCATTCACACCATCACACTTGATATAAACCAAAAAATTTGAGTAGAAAAGAAAACAGCTGTTCATATTTTTTTATTTATTCAGCAGAGAGATTTGCCAACATAGAACTTTACACGGCGGCAGGTGAGGTCATCGTCGTAGGCACTAGACGTGCCGGCGTTTGAAAATCTTTAGCAGCTAATATAATAATTATGTAAAACAGATCCAAATTTAAAAGCACCAAAATATTTCAGGTTCTACATAAAGCCTGAGCAAAATACATTTATATACGACAGCTAAATCCCAAATTTCGAGCTTTCTTATAACGACAAAAAATACTATCGGTGACGGTACGCCATCGGCTAATAAATAGTCGGCTAGTAAATCTTTTTACAGCTGGTTTCCTAAAAAATACAACCCTGATCCAATGAAAAGTATTATCGTTTTGAAAAGTTCCAAAAAACAAAAAAGTCGTATGGGATGTCAAATTTTTATCGTACTATTTTTCGTATATATGACGGACTACATACAGACTATCCGACTTGCACGTATTATTTGAATTTTTGACAAGTATTAATACACAGTATAATAGTCTGAACTGGGCTTTAATACCATCGTGGGCATAAGGGCTATGTTACTCTGCCCATGCTGTGCATCCTATACTTTGCAAGTTTATTTGCAACTTTGCGCCATAACTAAATAAATGATATGATACAATATTATAAAATAGTGCTACTAACAAGTAAACGTTATTTTAAAAATTATTAAAATTTTTTTTTTTTTGTTAAAATTCATAGTTTTTTCTAGTAAACCAATAAACAAATTGCTAATATCTAAATAAATTCTGCTATAAATACTTTTAGCTTGCCGCTTTTTTGCTATGTTATTGGGTGTTGGTATGAGAAATGTGTCCATAAAAACATTTAATCGGCAAGAAATATGAATTCCACTATCATTCCAATCTAAAAAATATTCTTGAGTGGATACATAAAAAAATGAAACTCAGCACCCAATACAAAGCAGCACACACAAATTGTGCAGGGAACATTTTTTATTTTCTGTTGTTTCATTTTTTGGTTAATACAAGGTATGAGAGAGAGATCAAGCGAAAAGCAAAAGTTGTTTACTCCTGTTATTGTTTGTATGTACGTTAAAACATCTAAACCAAGCGGGCTATAAGACATTTGTTTGAAATGTAAGACTTATTGAATACCAAACAAGATTTTAAAGTGCGTATAATAAAGTATGAGTACCTTAACAGCAACAACAGAACTTTGTTGTTTAAAAATATCAACTCTAAAATAATTGTTTGTTTCCATAAATTGAAGCACAAAGAGTTAAGGGGTCGGTCAAAAATAGTAGACATAAAAAAAGACGGTAAAATAAAAACTTTTTTCGGTCATGCTTGTGTTTTCTCGCAATTTGCATTGTAAATGCATATGCACATACATGAAAAAAGGGTATGAAATTGCTGAGTTCGTGCAATTATTTTCCATTCTGATCTAGAACTTTCAAATACCTTTTTAAAATTAGAAAATATTAGAAAAGTTAATTACTTGTAAGAATTTAATTATCAAGTTGAAAATCACGACTGTAGAGTTGAACGATTGTATGCTCCATGTATTACGTATGAAATATAATGAATAATGGCCGAAACAAACAGCGATAAGATCGCAACCTAAAATAGCACGTAAAGTGCAACGTATTCTAATGGTTAGGTTTTACTCTGAAGTAAGCAACTTAAGTAAAAACCGAAGCCCCATCCATACCACGCGTTATATGCGTTAACGCGTTCTAAGCATTTACCAAAAAAGTAGAATCAGTGCAATGGTATGGACCTTCAGCTTTAGCATTGTGCAATCAAAAGTAATGTTCACAAAACTTGTTTAATAAAAAACACTAAGTAGAATGTATTAACAGAGATAAAATAGCTAAATTAGCAAGAAAGCCTCTAAAGCGTGTTTAATAATTACCACATACATTTTCGCTTTTTTACATTTTCGGTGCGTTTTTTAAATTTCGGTGGCACAAAATCAAATTCAACACAATTTTTTGTTTTAATGTAAGAAAAAGATTTAATCAAGTGTCGGGGGGTAAGTAAGACAATCTTTGCTGTTGTATATTATACACTCGAAAGAAAATGAAACATTTCGTTTCATAAAATTTGCTGGTTTTAGAGAGTGTTTTGCTATTATACGATCAAGCCAAGTTTGTCAAATATTACAATAAATGAACAGTGAAGTTCGTATTTATTATGGTTCGTGAATTAGCTACGGTTTTGGTAATTTGAGAAATTACCAAATTATTAAATAAACTATAAAGTTGTTCCAAAACGTTTGCAAGTAACAGCTGGTTATAATTAAATGATATTGCTTAAAAATAAATTTGAAAACTAACGTTATAATTATTATAAAGATAACATTATCTTAATAAAACTAGCAGAGTCGTACTAGAGACCCAGTTTGACGAACACGAATTCTAGCTATTGAACAAATTTGATGGCTGGTGCGCCATCAGACGATGCTATCAGACCCAGTTTGATTGTACAATAGTTGCTTACAAGTATCGTGTTTTAATATAAAAATATTTCACTTCATAAAATACAAAACAGGTTTTTAAAAATGAAAAAAAAATCAAAATTCAGTGCGTTGTTGCTGAAATAACGCGCTTTTTCCCCCATTGTGGTGCGTTTTGAAATTTCAGAGTTGACAACGCTGGTTGTTATGAAGCCAACTTTACTGAGAAAAAGAGAGAATAAAGTTCACTCTCTTACGCGCTTTGAATATTGGATTTTCCAATTGAAAAGCGTTCTCATACTTTTTGTGTGCGTATGAGGATTTTTGATAGATAAATAATTTCCTTCACGTTCACATTGAGCAAATAGCTTCTCAAATTAGCGTTATCACTACTTTTGTACTTTGGTCTAAAATAAAGTAAAAAAAAGAAAAAAACGTCATAATTACCTGATAATGTTTTATACTTGTTGGTTGGGGATATTATTTACTTCTTTATTATAAACATCGATTTGAAACTTTTTTTAATGTCGGTTATTTCATTCTTTAATCTCTAATATTTCAAAAACAGTAATAAGCATGCCAAGAACTGCTACTCGTAGATTGGCACATCAGATAAAAACCAAGTCAGTAATCGACTACTTCTAAGTAATGCAGACGGTAACTAATATGATATTGAAAAGTTTTTTGTTAGGTAATTGCAACACAAAATGTTGAAATTAATTTTAATATGTGTTTAAAAATCAGTTCTTATTATTTCTCAAATGTAAAATAAATTATAGGAAAAATAACAGATAAAAATCCCAGTAGGTATCGGTTGTTAAATATTGACATATTAGTCATAACATTCAAACACACAGTCAGATATGATAATGTCGCACGTACATATGCATGTACGTATATATTTATGCAGATTGATGATATCGCTTTTGTGCTACACTTTGTGAATGCTGACACTTGGACCAAATGTTTCTTACACTCCGTGACATAGTTAACTGTATTTTAATATGACCAATGTTAAAGTTGTATGTTGGCCTGATAGGAAATGCATTACTGATGAGCATCACTGACTAGTATGCGATGCTCGTGTAAATTACATACAAAAAAAGTTTGCTTATAATCTCGAAAATGTGAACATAAAGTTTTTTTCAGCAAAATACAAAAAAAAAAACAAAAATTATTTAGCTATTAAGAAAATAAATTAATTTACATTACACAGAAAAAATATAATTAATATAATTAAAAATAAAATCAACAAAATTTTTGTCTGAAAAAATAATTTGTATGTATATAATACATAAATATCAAAAAAATAACCTTTGTTATCGTATTTTGTTGTTTTTAAAAAAATAGTTGTTTTCTATCATTTTACTAAACTTTTGTTTGTATCCACGAATTCCTTTACAGGTCCGCATTCAAACAATTTATTAATTGATTCAACGAATTTCGTTATTGTACACGAAAAAAATTTTTTTCTGCGTACTTTTGTATAATAATAAGCCAATAAATTGTATATAATGAGAAGTTAATAAATTGGTAGTATTTATTAAACTCCATGCAAATTCTTAACAAAATTTCAGAGTTAGCCTAATTAGTTCCAAAAATTTTAGTTATCAATGACACAAAATTACTTGCAGGATGGCATGGAACATTAAATAATATATAATTTATTAAAAATAAATAAATAAAATATATTTGATATTTATATAAGATCTTGGATAGAAACATATGTACAATTTTTTGAATTTAACTCCATCAGGTTATGCAGCATCATGAACACAAAGCATCAATATCATTTTGTAGTAAATTGAAGACAGCGAGAATCGATGGCTTGAAAATATTTTGTCGTCATCAGCATGCATTAACACATTAAAAAATTTAATAACTGTCGGTAAATCATTAAAAAATAATGAAAAAAGTAACGCGCCAGGTGACTCCAAATAGAACTGCAATGGGTGTAGAATATAGAGCTTTTAAAGAAACGGCTTGAGTTTTGTCGATCAAATACGAATAAATCCACTTTAGGTCACTTTTAGAAAATCCCATATAGTCCAACTTTTTTATTAGAAGTTTATGATAGCTTTTAGCAAATTTTGCTAAAGCCTGCGTAGATTACGAGTACATCAGTTTGTTGTTTATTACCAAATGCGCGATTATCTAATGCTACCGTCGAACAACCTGCACGGAAACCTTGTTAAAATGAAAATCGACGATAATTGATGACGAAGATGATCAATAAATATTTTCTCGTAATGTTTGGGATTGGTACTAAGCTTAGCAATACCTCTGTTGTTCATAATATTACTTTTTCTTCCAGTCTTGTAGATATATAAATGATACCTGCCAAGTTTTAGAGAAATAACCAAATTTTAATGACATATTAAAAATTAATATATAGTGGAACAGCAAACATTTCTGCACAATTTATTAAGCGGGTCCGTACTGAAAAGCAAATTTAAGTCTTCTCAAGTTATGGAGAATGTCAGATTCAAGAAAAAATGGGCTATATATATTTGAATTGAATACATCTGACTCTTACCTCATCGTAAAAAGCTTTTGAATAAATTTTAGAGAAAAAATCAGTGAATACACTACTTATTGGTTGATCGTTATCAGAATCAAAATGTTGGTATTTCATGATACCTTGAAAAGCTGTAGATCGCTTTTTAAAGTTAAAAAACTTGCAGAAAGACTTCAGGTTGAATTTTATATTATATCGAATTTTGTTAAATGAGAATAGTAGCATAAGTTGTTTAATTAATTAGGGATACGTTCTCTTCTTTTCTGATGAAACCCCTTATTCTCCTTTATTTGGTTGAAGAATCTTAGCTAATAGCGTGTAAAATTAAGATATTTTGATACCTAGACGCTGATTCATGTAATCCCAAAAACAAAAAACCTTACGAAAACCCATATGACTGGTAAAATTCATAAAATAAGCGGTATATATAACATATATATACATATATAGCTGCATGTTTTAACTGGTAATAGTATAAATTCTCTCATTCTCTTTCTGACTGGGCGCTAGCAGTTCCTCGAACCGTTTGGGGCTTAAAACTGTGGCAGACCTTTTTAGTGCTGCGATAATCTGACCAGAGGCTTATTTTCTGGTACTAAGGATTATTTTCTGGCACCACGGTAGCCGAGAGTCCAGCATGGATATTTTTTAATACCTAAATTCGGGGAGAGTTTTCGGACTCGGTGTGGAGTTACACTGCAACCGTGTGCCATGACCCTTAAATCGGAAAGAGTTTTAGGAAGTCTCCGCCCTACAGCATGTGATTGAAAATGGTACCCATGCATTACAATTTGCCCTGCATGGGCCTAAACATCTTCTGATTCTCTTTCTAACTTGAAAGTATTCTTTTGTAAGTGCATTTATTATATTTAACAGTAGTGTATTACACATTCCTGAGATCAACTGCAAAAAATGCTAAATAGACATTTGTTGTTTTCAAATAAAATATCACAGAAGTACAAAACAAAAAAAAAAATAAGCCTTTGAAACTTAAAAGCTAATAAAACGTTTGTATATATAATACATACACATGTACAGTCATACATATGTTGTGTATTGTGCAAATAAATGTGTAACAGTTTGAAATGAGACATGTTGTGTGTTATAAGATATTTAAAGTAAGTTTTAAATATCACCTACAAGTCTGCTGCCACTGCCAACATGCTTTTAATATTTTCTGTAAAGCAAACAGCAACAAAAAAGTCCTTTTACAACTTAATTTTCTTGAATTTAATGTTGTTAATGTTGCCAACTTGCCTGTTTTAATAATATTGAAGAAAAAAATCTGACACCTACACAATTCAAAATTGAAACATACATACCCGTATTGTGCACGTTTGTCCATTAAGATAAAACAAACTATTTCTCTGTTCACTTCGTTGTTTAGGTTGTAGAAGTTTTAATTTTGTTTCTGTTTCATTGTTGTATACCTATTGTAAACTGAGTATTATTTAAGTGTATTTCTTTAGAGCTTTGATTTAGTGTTTATTTCGTTGCCATAAATAGTGTCCACGTTTGGTATTTGGGTCGTTTTTTGTACCTTTTCTTTTTGTATTTTGGACAGCTTAAAATTTGGGATTTTCTTTTTTTTTTAGCACTTGGTTTCATATTGTTTTAAATCATTTTAGTACTGCTTACAAGAGCACTTAGTGAATAAATATTGTATTGCAACTTGCCAATCATTTAATGCTATATTTTAACAAAATGTTTACAAACATATACATGTAAGTATGTATTTATTTGTCTTTATTTGTAACTCTTCTTTTTATACTGGTTTTTTTTCTGTCAAGTGTGGTTTTTGTTACCTAAATTCAACCTCTTTAAAAAGTGAAAGCCTTTTTTCAGCTCTTACTTGGGTTATATATAATTTCCTTTCAATTTAATCAGCATATTTGGTATATCTCACGCTGATAATAAAATACAATAATTATCTCGAGTATTGTTCGAAATATTAAGTTTCATAATTGTTGTCTAGCTATAAGTCAAAAAGTCATAATAAAGGATGATTAAACCATAACTCATGATATTAATACGAGTAGTAAATAAATAAAAATAATTGTATATAAATAAAATAACTTCTGAGAATTATCTTAATATTTTTTATGATGATAGCATGATTTATCAAAATTATGTGAAACAAAATATCGGCTACTCGTCAAGGATTCAGTGTCATAGCTCTTTCCAATAGTCCACAACTTCAATGACTAAAGGCTGTGTCAGATAAAACTTTTGCTTCGCTTTGCGTTGCAAATTCGCTTTGACATCTAAGATAAAATATGCATTCTTATATGAAACATGTCGCATAAAGTACTTTTAACGCAACGTGAAGCGAAAAGTTCGACAACTTTCGTCTTTCTTTTTAATAGCTCCAAAGCTTTATGCACTAAGAAAACACTTAGAACAAATTTCAGTAGTTCGTCCACGTAGTTCCACGCAAAGCGACAAAGTTTTATCTAACATTGCCTTAATACATAACTGAGATGGAATCGCGTTAATGTACCATACTATCTCCTCCTTTACCTCTTTTTAAATATTCACAAAGAAATACTCAGATCCAACGGTGTCAAACCACATGATAATGGCGGCCAATTAACATCACCACGACGTGGGCTCTCACGGACATTGAATTTCGCGCGCAGAAAAGCTTTGTTTCATTGGCTGCATGGTAAGTGGCGCTATTCTATTGGAACCACATATCGTCCGGGTCTATATCATTTTTGGCTACAAAAAGCCCATTATCATTCCGCATTAGTGCACACTATTCACGGTAACTACTTGGCCGACCTTATATTCGAAAGATGCCTTCGCCAGCGCATAAACTGTACCAAACGAACTAGGCGAGCACGCACAGGGGTTTTGACGTTTCTCAAAGACCCGGTTTGCTAAAATTTGCGCCCAACTCACTCGACTGTAGACACAGTTAGTCGATTATGCTTAGTTTGCTTATGATATCGAATATTAGAATATAATGAATAAATCACTTACTTCCTGATAAAAATCTTTTTTTTTTTTTTTTTAATTAGGTGCTTTGACAATTGGATATAAGTTTCTACTCAAGTAATGCACAAATAACTAATTTAATACCTAGCTTTGCTTCGAACTTAATGTTATTTTGTACATAATATGTTCTACTATTGTACTATTGCTTCTCTACATATAATCAACAATAACAAATGATTGATATGTGATAAATATAGACGGAAAATAGAAATATGATGTCGGTGGCTGAATATTTCAAGCGGCTTGTTTAAGTATGTTTACCATGATCCTAATGCCGAAACCTAGTAGGTGCTGGAAGGTAGTTGCATCCTACATAAAGTCTTTAAATACTAGGGTTTAGCATCAAATGTATTTGAATTCAAATACATTTGCTTTTTAAAGATTGTCAGCATAAAGCTAAGTACAAATATCGGTCAAAGCAAACAAATGCAAAGCAAATAAAATACAAATACAAATCTTATTCTCTTTATACGTGCAAAGTATTTGTATTTACTCGTGCTTGTTGAATATAAATAAACTAAAGCAAATAAAATTTCGCTTGTTTTACTCTAAATGATTCCGAAAGTATTTGAAAGTCTTTTTTTTTTAGAATTTCTCTAATTCGAAATTTATATAAAACGAAATATTGCAGAAATAAAACAAAAAATTTTATTGCCTATAATTAATTATATTTCCTGTATAATAATTAATTTTAATTAAGAATCCGATATATAATTTTAATTTTCAAATAATTTTGAAATGTTTAATTATAACTTTCATTATAGACTTTTTTCTCACGAAAAAAAATTCTTTAAATCTTTAAATAATATTTTTTTCTTTAAAATAATTTTTTAAATACATACATATGTATGTAAACATTTATTTACATATGTTTGTTTGCAAAGGCATTAGTTTTAATAAATATGTAGTATGTATATATATAAAAGTACCTTTAGAAAATACTCCAGTATCGTGCCAAATGTTTCAAATAATGCTTGATTTTTTCCAAATAAAAATATGTCTTGATATTTGGTTCGCTTACATCTCAAGTTTGTATGTTTTATTTTATTATATAACGTAATATTTATTTTGTATTTGTTAAGAGAAGGTAGCATAAAGCAAATTGAGGAAAAAAGAGAGTGCCTTATTGTATTTGAGATTTGTGCTTATGCTAAAGCCTAGTAAATACATTTCCTTTCTTCTTGAATCAAAATTATTGATCAGACTAATAAGTTATAATATATATCATACATTGCTTAAGAGAGGAATAAAAAATAAACTTAAACCCGAAAAATGTACATGTGTACAAGTAACATAATAAAAAAATAATTCATTTGAAATTAAAAAGTTCGTATGAAAAATTCTAAATAATATTAAATCATTTTCATGATTAAATTAATTAGAAGCATCATCTTGGTTTGCGTCGACCTTAACTAAGTTCTGAAACTTGCTACTAAAGTATTATATTACATCCTTCCAACAAATAAGAGTGGCCGCAGGTTTTTAAAACTTGAAACCAAAACTAGTACATCTTAAAAAATAACCGTTATATTAAATTTTTTCATAAAGTATTTATTTATTCATCAATAACTATCTTGTCCCCTTTAAAGTAATCCCCCTCAGCTATAATACTCTTACTCGTATGCCAGTGTTTTTCCAATCCACAAAACGCTTCTGAATGAAACTCGTAGCAAACTGCGTTGCTTTCATTGGTGTCTTCAGTTTTGGAAAGAGCAAAAAGTCTGGCCCCCTCTGAGTCGGTGGTTGGGGCATGATAACGGTTTTGTTTTTGGCTAAAAACTCACGCACAAGCATCGATATGTGTTATCATTGTGCAAAATCAATGATTGTTTTTTCCACAATTCAGTGCGTCACATTTTCACATTTGACCGAACTTGACGTGCTTTTTTCGGTATCTCGGTGGCTCTTCTGATTCGTCATCAATATTGGCCATGATTCGTCACCAGTTATGACCTTTTTAAGGAAATCTGGATCGTCGTTGATGATCCAGACTATGTCCATGCGACGTTGTTTTTGCTAAAAATTTAGTAAAAAATCGAAGAGCACACCAAAACACGACTAACCTTTTTATCTGTCAAAAACAAACTGTCAATCTGAAATGGCTGATATTGCCAACATACGAGTATATAACAGACATGTGTACTAACATAACAGAAAAAATGCGAAAATCGAACACACGTAGCTCACGAAATGTGAAAATAACGGTTGTTTTTTTTATCAGACCCGGATAATTTGTCAAGCTTCAGGGTTTAAGTCAAATTTGATCTTTAAAACATTAGTAGATCAATTTAAACAACACTAATAAATTTACTTCGATTTTAAAATAATTATTAAGTTTTTCAACAAAATTTTCGGAAATGCTAACTTCATTTTAAATATTCTCAATTTTTTGTTATTTATTACAATAATTTTTTTAAATTGGGTAGAATTTAACCATTAGTTCATATTAAAAATTCAAAGCCTGTCTTTGATGCTCTTAGTATAAAAATCTTTAAAAAGTTTAATATGTTTCTTATTATTTCATTGGCGGCTTTTTGTCTTACTGAACTGGAACCGTCATACAAAATGTCATGCTTAAATGGCCACTTTTTGTTCTCTAATTGTTTAAAATAACAAAAACAAATATCCTACTTTCAGAAAATATCCCCGATTACATCAGGCATAATTTTCAACACAGAAACTTCCTTTTTCCTGTCACTTAAAAACAAACACTCGTATCATTAAATAAACAATAAAAAAAGCGGAACCTACACAAAGAAAGATTTGCATATAATATCATAAGAATATTTGTACGGGTGTGATGTAGAAATTAAACAAAAACAATAATAAATCCTTTTTCTTCTTCCTACTGATGGCTTTTAGAATTTGACGCTCACTCCTACATCTTTTAGAACGGAACGTTTAATAAAGAAAATAGAAAGATTAAGTGTGAAAGGAGAAGAGTGTGAGTAAGTGGTTTGTTATCATTACAAAATATTTTAGAGCCATATTTATTTGCATACAAATGTGCACTCAATTATGTGTTTTGTTCATGTGATTTTTTAAGCGTTGGGTATAAAATCGGAATCATTTTCGAACGTATTCCCGTAAATTTTTATCAGGTTGATATATGTATTACCGATATATTCCATAGAACTCATACCATCTCTGTTCTAACAAGATCTTACTCCCAAGTCAATGTTTAAAATTAAGTACGAGAATTAAAAACTTATACAGTTTTATTTACAAAAAATATCACATTCTTATTAAGCTGGTATTAAAAAATTTTTGTATGGAAATTTGTCTAATAAAAGCCTAATGAAATCACTTCGTGCACAAAATTAGCAACTAATTTTAAAATATCTTCTATAGGCAATAGCTCATATCCAGAGCTTCCGTTGAGGTAAATTTAACCAAAATTGGTAATATTTTTCTTCAATGTGAAGATGCGAATATTTGCTTCATTTTGATTAATTTTTTTCCTCCATAAATACAGTGAAACTTCTCATAACCAATTATAAGAAGTAGACATTTATTGTTTCATATATTTTATTACATAATGCTACATTTTATTAAAACAATGCTAGTCTAGTCTATGGTAGTTGAAAAAATGTATGCAGATAGAATATTTAGTTTCAAAATGGTTTAAAAATGTATCAAAGACATTTGATTGACCGAATAGATATATTAAATTAAATACTACTCTTGCTTGTTGGTGTGTTTCATTAAAAAAACCTCCAGGTGGTGAGCTTCAAGCATAGTGAGTTAATTTTTAAAATTAATTCTTGTTTTCAACGCTGCTCTCCGCTTATGACAGATTTTATAAATACACAGTCATATTCTGAGAAAAGCAAATCGCTTAAATTTTGCGTTTTCGATTTGAAAACGCCGAATAGGTGTTCTGGTGAACGCATATCGCTTAAAATTAGTGACTTCAACTCGCATGTGTATGTTGAAATAAACTTATTGAATTTGCTTAAAATAAACTTACAAAAGGAAATAAAAATATTCACAATTTAAAGTTTTTTTTTTTTTCAATAAAATATTAAAAGAATTTTACACATTTTCAGTTAAAACAAATAAATTAAAAAATATATCTATTTAATTTAATTTGTTTTCGTTTTATATAACTACCACATACACACATACTCGTATGTACATAAAAATACACGTTGTATTTTTGCATAAAAAACTCCGAAACGCCAGTAAAACGCGCGTTCCTTAGAACACCTAAAATTGAATTAAGCGATTTTCAGAACGCTTTGCGGTTTCAGATTACGCTTTCTCAGAATATAGCTGACAATTTTTATTAATTACGAAAATCTCGATTCAGAAAATTTTGTCCAGTTATGGGAGGTGTCATTTTGGAAAAGTTTCTCCATTCTATTAGATTATACTTATATGTGAATTTCTTTAATCCGATCTTCTTTGCAGTTAAATTTCATATCAACATATTTTGAAATAAATGATTTTAAAACATGTGAATTGAGGGGGCTTATATCAGACTCAAGTTTTAAAGTATCCATTTTAATTATTTCTTACATATTTCCAACCAATTTGAAACCAAAGTTAAATTAATTTTTGCGCTCTTGTTTTGTAATTATATCATTTAACATTAATACCAATCAAAAAATTATAAACAACTTGTTTTCAATGTTTCACAGCTGCCTATATGTCGCCATTTTATAGGAGCTACCCAAATCATCATTAGTATTTGAAAGATATTCTCAAACATTCAACTTTATATCCCAATAATCTAAATAAATTATTGAGAATTTAAAACACAAAAAGAAGCTTTTTCATTTAAACACGACTCTACCTTTCTTTGTTTTTTGTGTTTTGACAGGTATTATTAAAATATTTTTCCTTTTATTTGAAAAATAATCTTTCGATTTTTATATTTTTTCTTTCGTGAAGGGTTTACTAATTTTTAAGTTAATAATATTCATACCGCCGTAATTTGGTTCAGTGTTGTTTTAAGATTTCTCTTCCAGGATACATACCAGTTTGAAACCGAAGTATTTGAAAAAGATATCAAAACTTTGAGTTGCAAATTTTGCTGAACGTACTCTAAGTTTTAAGTTTATGTAGTAACAGGGTTATCTACTAGATTTCGTTTCTCACCATTATTGGTGTTTTGTACAATTTTTTGAGCAAAGATTCTTAAGTCGTCGCTTTTTTTTTAATTTTCGATGCGCTTTTTAAATTACGGTGGCAATTGATAAATAAACAAATTAAAAAAAGAATTACTCAAATTCTTGTAATCTTTTGCATTTATTTGTCGTAATTCAAGCAAATTTCCATATATTTCCATAAATTCAGCCTAGAGTGGCCAATATATCTTCACTGTTCGCTTAAGGAAATACAATTGAAATTTACACAATAGCCTGTAGTACGGTTCTGTAACTTTTAACGATTCTAGAACCGAAACTTTTTTCTACATACTCCATCTACTGTAAGCGATCGTTCATGTGGTTCTGTAAAATAATTTTGGAGGCTGTAAACAGTTGTGTTTTTGTGAATATGATAAAAGACTGCAAAAGCTCATTTTAATACTAAACTCGATAAAATGCTATTATAATTTTTTCAACGATAGGATTATTAGGCCAAGTTTGATAAACACGAATTTTGGCATGCCAACAGCGACTGTTATAAAAAAATTATCGTTTTTTTTACAAATTGGGGTTTAGAAAAAATAATCTATACTACTTGCGATTTTGTTGAAATAACACGCTTTCCCCCGTTTAGGTGCGTTTTGAAATTTCAAAGTGGACAACGCTGTTTAGTAAAGTTTTTATCTTAAAATGTACTCCTTCTTTGAAAGAGAAATCACTTAAGTCCCTCAGTTCATTAACCTTGGCCCAATTTGTATTTTTGGAAATTATTTTTACTGTTATGTTTAAATTTATATTTATTATATGGTGCTTAAAACTTAATATAATAGTTGAAAAAATTACCCTTTAATAAACATGCACACATACATACATACATATGTAGACTCTAAATATAAAATGTAGAAGAAAACAATGTCTTTGTGGTACCAATGACACAGTGAACAGCGTTTTTTTTTTTTTTTTTTTTTTTAATTAAAAGCAGAAAAACAAATATGAATGTGAACACTTATTTTTCAATTTTGCTTTATTTCTTTTATTTATATTTTTTAATGCGGAAGTTGTAACTTTTTTTTGAGCAGACAAAAGACTCAATTCATAAAAACGTATCATACTCACACTTTTTTTAAAAAGATTTTTTGTAATTTATTTATGTTGTCTTCTTACTCTGAGTTTTTTTTTTTTTTTCTTTTTTTTTTCGTTCTTTGCATACATATTTGTTTTTATTATTTGCATTTTTTTTATTTTCTAAAGTAAGCTCATGTGTAAATTATACTCTGTACTTAACATGAACTTGAAGTGTTATTTAAAGCAGCTATCTTGTGTAGACTTTTAGAAAGGTAAAGTAGAAGGAAGAAACAAACAAAAGTAATGCATATTCCTTTCTTATAAACATTTTATATGAAATTCGAAAAAATACTAAGATACGAGTAGACTCTATTACGTAGGCGGGAAATGTCAATATCTCCAGAATGATGTTAGTATCTCAGTGTTGTGAAAGCCTCCGATATTACATGTCAAATAAAAATTATTATTTTATATTATATTTGTCATAATTATTGTTAAGTTTTGAAATTGCGAAGGTGATAGAATTTTAAAGCCCCTTAATGTTAACATTTAGTTGTTACTTTCTTATTTTATTAGCTACTTTCCTATTCTTTTTTCTTTAATATTGTTGTTATCAGTATTATGTTTAGTGCAAAAGGTTAAAAACTTGTTTCTTAACATGTTGTAGTAATAAATACTATTATGTATGAAAACTAAACTTACCATCCTTTCTCTATTGCAAACACCTACTTATGTTTCGCTCTCTAACTTTTCATAAGATGACATTTTCCAGTTTACTGCACTTTCTGGGTATTAACATAGTAGTTAGTTACACTTTTAAAATGTAAAATAAGAATAAGAAGAAAAGTGCTAAATGAAAAATTTGAATAAAACAAGGACGTAAACTAAAGATTATGTGAAATGCGACCAAAGCAAAAAAATGTCAAATACACTTATATCAATACTGACAAAAAAATATTTCATTGACAAAAATGAGCGCTAATTTATTGCAGGGCGAAAATAAAGTACAGTTGAGGGGTCATTTTATTCAAAATCAAAAGTTTAAAAATTGTGTTTTTTTTGTTAATTCTAACGTATTTTCGTCTGAACTGAACCACATATATCTACCCCACCAAGATTAGGGTCTTTAATATATATCGAAAACTTTTTGAAGTATATTTAATTCTCCAGAAATCTATATACTCGTATAAATAAGCAAACGCAAAACTTTACATCCTTTGCCCTCTTCTATTTGTCAACCGATTTTGTTCATTCTTTTACTTATTAGTGGATATTTTCGAGCTTTAGTGCGCCGCAAATATATTATTATAATCGGTCCAGTATTTAAGGTGTAAATTTTTAATTAATTTGCTACTGCCACACATACATACCTAAATGTTTTTGCAATAAAGAAAAGAAAGAATAGGAGAGTTGAGAAGATTAGAATTGATACATATCTATATGTAGGAATACCAGCGTGAAGATTTTATCTTAATTTTAAAATTTTTTAAACAAATACGTTCGAAGACCTATTTCACAAATTTTAGAGAATTCTGATAAATTATGTAATAATTTCTTGTAGTGTAATACTCATATATATAGTAATTTCTTTTATTAAATTTATTAACTATTAATTAACACATGTATCTTATACTTACAAATTTATAAAAAGTGAGCTTAACTGTATTTTTGCTTTGTTTATTTATTCACCCTTATTTTTTATGGCGAAAATCGGACCGTTTTTGAAAAATGGTGTCATGATTGGCGAAAAACGCCGATGAATACAAGTTTTAAATCTATTACTAAAACGCCATGCGCGTATTTGTCTTTCAAATTTATCGTCAACGTATTTGTCCACGATAAATAGCTCAAATAGAATCAAATTAATATATATATATATATATATATATATATATATATATATATATATATATATATATATATATATATATATATATATATATATATATATATATATATATATATATATATATATATATATATATATATATATATATATATATATATATATATATATATCAAAAATAAAAATACGAAGTCTACCCTTCCCATTTTTTAAGATTGTTGTTACATTTTCTCATTTGAAGTTAGAGTTTATTTACTTGTAATATAATGGGTGGTTTTATAAGAACCATCGGAAATTTAAAAAAGAAAAACACATAAAATTCAGAAATATGCATGAAATATTTATTTGGATCGATAGTTGGGTCGATATAATTTAATGTTTGAAGATTATTTCATGCAAATGTTGGCCGCGGCTGCGCCTCAAATGGTTCATCCGCTTAGTCCAATTTTGGCATACTCTTTCCAACATTTCGGCCGGTATCTCACGAATAATGTGGGCAATGTTGGCTTCCAGTGCGTCAATCGAAGCGGGCTTGTCGCTATAGAAATTAGCCTTAACATAACCCCACAAAAAATAGTCTAGAGGCGTTAAATCGTACGATCTGGGCGGCCAATTGACTGGTCCCAAGCTGAGCCTCGTCGCTGAACACAATTCTTCGATAAAAAAGTGGATCTTCATCTAACTTTTCAAGAGCCCATTCACCAAAAATTTGGCGTTGTGGTAGGTCGTTTGGCTTCAATTCTTGCACCAGCTGTATCTTATAAGGCTTCATACCCAAATCCTTCCGCAAAATTTTCCACGTAGTGGAGTAACAGAGGCCCAATTGCTGCGAACGGCGCCGAATCGATAATTCACGGTCATCACCAACACTGGCCGATACGGCTGCGATATTTTCTTCAGTTCGCACTCTACTTAAGCGTGTTGGTGGTTTAATATCCAACAATGTAAATTTGGTGCGAAATTTTTTTACAATAGCCCGAATAGAAGCCTCTGTAGGTCGATTAAACTGACCATAAAATGGAAGAAGCGCGCGATGAACTTTCTTAACAGAGTACGCATTTTGGTAATAAAATTCAATAATTTGCAAGCGTTGTTCGTTTGTAAGACGATTCATGATTAAATTATAGGCCAAACTGAAGATGTTTGACAGTGACACAAGATACAAAACGTGCGTGAGCTGTCAAAACTAGTGTTGCCAAAAAGATAATAGCAAAAAAATCACTCGTTATAAGTATCACAACAACACTAGTACTTTTCATATTGTATTATTTAAGCTTCTTACTAGAATTAATTCTTGATATTCAAGCGTGCTTTTTAGTTTTTTAAACTATATTTATTTCGTATTTTTCCTTTAGCGAAGCGGTTGCAAATTTTTTGGAAACTTTCAACTTCAATTTTCACATTACAGCGAGTTACCGTTAATAGTTTAGATACGCGGTCCATGGCAAAAACGTGTACCAAATATGTAAAACCGGTTCAGATTCGGTTAACGAAGCGGTTTTGCCTTTTTTGGGAACTCCAAAAATCGGCTTTGGCAATCCCAAAAATTCTTCTACTTCCCCGGAAGAAATACGGCAACTTCAATTTTCGTATTGAAATTACCGAAGAGGTTCCGAATTCTTTTGGTATTCCCGAAATTGACTTCATGAAACGTCAAAATATCCCAACTTCCTCAGAAGCAATACGGTAACTTCAATTTGCACACTAAAGCGAACGGTCGTTTACAGTTCATATGTTCCACGGCAAAAATGCGCACCGAATATCAAATGCGGTTCTTCCAAAGATCTGCTTCGTGAATCCCCCGGAAGAAATACGGCGACTCCAATTTGCATACAGTTTTATATACCTACATATATAATAATCACTCATATGACGTATCAAGTGCAAACATACAAACAAACAAATATTCAAGTGAAGCTAATATAAGCGTGCTAAAACCTAAATTCAATAATCAAAAACAAGATCATAATATATATACATATATTAAATACTTACTAAAGGCTCTGACTAGCTATCTAACACTATTGTACGATTCTTTACAGGAAAATCTGACTGACTTTAACAAATTCCTGCAAAATTTCATTGTAGGTGCCACACTATCATATAAATATGATCAGAAACTGTTATTACCTTAAAAATTTTTATATCTTATCGCCATATTTAAACGCCAGAAATAGCCTTATACGTTTTGCAATAAATAAATATCACTCTCTGACCGTATAGAAAGTTGCAAAAAAATCGGTCATAATACAGTTGCATGTTTAGTGCATACTACCATATTTTTTTCATCTTAAATTTAGGATAAATTTATTCATATTAAAATATTTGCTTTTAATACGAAATTATGTTTAATTGGAATTAAACTCTAAAGAAGTCATAAAAACAAAAATTTAACCGAATGCATCAGCACAGCCTACTTCTAGAACAGTAGCGGACGAAATCATACATTAAAAGTTATACGCTTTTATTACTAGCAACAAAAAACCCAGGTGTATTTTAGAGAAGCTACGCAGTGATATCTTACTCAATAAATTCTAAAGAGCAATTAATTTGATGATCTTTGCTGAAATGTAAACCAGGCTTTAACCGAATGTATGAATTTGTGGTTATCACTAAGGCAGTTTTACCAGGTAGTGGTGTTATAAGAACAGCTGTCTTTTCTTTTCATGCCAGAAAATTGTATATACTTTGTTTACAAGCTACATAATTCTGAGGAAACACATAGACTTTTTGCAAAGGGGAGCGCGGATTTTTGCAATATTACGTTGATTTCTTCCAACAAAATTCATGTGATTCAAGAATGATAGAATACATGACTACGACAATTCTCAAAATTAAAATCTTCTGCGCATGTAGGTCAATCGACGTCACGAAACAACGCAAACACAGCCCTAGATGATGTTTGAATACATACTCCAGCATAGGTTAAACTACGTAATCTAACGGGAAATCATGCTCATGGCGTAATCTCCAGTTTTATCATTCTTGCATGCAATTTATGTTTTTTGGTATTGTATATGTTGTAATTGTAACACTATCTTGTAATTGTAACACTATCTAATAAAGATTTTAATAGGGTGCATGTGCGAGCGGCGCAGCAGCTGCATTTTTTGTCCTATAGTTGCGAGTATTTTGGCCACCGCTAAATACTTTTAAATATAAATTGGCTTTTATTATTTTTTTATTACGAAAATTTTTAATTACGCTCATTGAAAAAACTCCATACTTTTTTTTAATTAAAGATACTTTGCAAAGTATGTTGGATACGCTATCAGCTTCTGCATTGTATTCATTAGATGTGTTATGTATTTATTGGCTTTCGGATTTCTTGGTTGAAAAATTTTTCTGCCAGTGTTTTTATGTAACTTAAGTAAAACTTTGTATACTTAAGTAAAATATGACAGCGCAATTGTGCTGAGTAAAAGTCATGGCTCATAATTCATTTCAGTTATTACCTTCAAAGTAAAATTTTTTTACAAAAAAGTCAGACACTGACAATGAACTTTTCTATTTGTTTAACTATGATATGGTACGGTCTCATAGCTGCCACGACTTCATGCAACAAAAAAAAAAAAACAATTTTTTTTCTCGCTTCTATTCTTTCTGTTTCTATTTTTTCAATGTTGTGTTAAAGATTTCAATCTTTTTGCTGATTTTTACACTTAAACATCCGATAGCGTCTGGCCTTTGCTTTTAGAAAAAAAGAACTAAAAGAAACTGTAAGCTTAAGTTTTGGATGTGTATGTAAGTTGTGGTACCAGAGATGATAAAAGGAAAGCATGAACAATAAATAGTACGAAATAGATTTGTAACTAACTATAACTACACATAATAAGCAAACACTTGTTTCGACAAATAACCCTTATTTAGTATTTAGTGCATATGATATTGCGATATTTTTCATGCAAAACAGTGTAAACTTTGTTGAAATGTCTGCGTTTTACACCTGCTAGCTCCTCTTTCAAGCATGTTTGCTGGAGTAGATTATTAAATTTCTTGAAATGTTGAATTTAAATACACGTACTTTTCTTACTTCATCATGAGATACGTTAAAGAAAGCTAAAGAAAAAAAGAGGCTGAAAGAGGGTAGAAGGAGAATAAAAGTAAAACAAAATTTAAGCATCACTGATGCAAAAGCTAAAAGTTTTATACATAATTTGCAATTTACCCGACATTCTGTGTACAATTTCTTTGGTTAGTTTTTTTCCTGCAGCTTTTAATAATAAATTCTTTCTCTTCGTGTGTATTGAACCAAAGTGACAGGTGAAATAACTCTTTTTTTATTCCGCACTTTTTGTTGTTATTGTTTTTTAAGAAGTAATTGTATGTGCATAAGTTATGTACCAGTTTGCTGTATATTTTTTATGTTATGCATTTTTGTTGTTGTTGTCAGCTGTTCTATTGTTGTTTCCGTAATGTCTTCTCGCTGGATATATTTTATGCTAAAAAGAGTTTGTGCTGCTTTCTTTCTAATTAACGTTTTACAATATTTTGCTTTGACGGATAAATAAATCTTATTCATTTGATGTGTTTTCCTCTTATTTATTATTTTTTTGTGTTTAGCTGCATAACTTTGTTTCTAATTGGTAATAAAGTAAAGTGCGTCATTAATAAAGCGATTAAATTAAAGAAAAAGTACTTTTAAAATAATAATAATGAACTTATTTTAGTACAATTCAAAAATACTAATCAAGATTTTTTTATGGACTGCATACGTGCACTGCTCATATACAGTGCATTGTAATAGAACTAGCAAAATAGGATATGAGGAATAGGAAAGAGAGTGTAGTGTTTGTGGATGTTTGACTTGAACAATAATAACAAAGCGGAAAGGCCAAAAATAAACGTTATCACAGCATTTAAAGGTTTGGAATTAAATTAGTTCAAAATGTGCAGTGCCCAGTGTATATACCTTCGGCACTGCTCAGACTAGCAAAATTAGTCCATTAGTAGGGGGTATATTGCAAGGTAATGAATTTAATTGAAATTAATAAAGAAAATATAGAGCCTACGCACACAACAGAAAATAAATAAAACAATAAATAAGAAGTAGGACAAAGATAACACAAAACTACAATACTCCATTGCAATAATTTAATAACTAATCTGTGATAATATGACATGGTTAACGAAATATTTAATGTGATGTCCAGTTTTTTATTTATTTATTTAATGTTTAATTTACAAAGGAAAACCATGAAATAATTGTAAGTTCAATAGTTAGGAAATTCTATATTATTTATTTATAGTCAAATTAATGTTGCGTTATTTGCATATGTTTCCAATGTTTAACATATACTATTTATACACCTGATGATGTTTGAATAAAGCAAACGAAACGTTGGGAAAAAATATATAGAAAAGTATTTAAATTTCTTCTGACCATATTGAAGTCCGAAGGTAACCCCTTTTTAAACAATAAAATACAGTATGTTTATAAAAACTACGCAAGGCAGTATTAAAAACCCCGTGTGCATTAGAATGATTCGCCTACCATACAAAAAAAAATTTGGTAAAAACAGTTCGAAAATTAGTTTTTTTTATTGTTTCCACGCCTACAAATACCGCCCTTTTAGTATTGTGTTCACTGTGTAGCCCTTTTTAGCTCGGTCGTTACATTTTATATTGGTGCTCACAATGTTGTCATTACTTTTTTTGTATATCATTGTGGTTGGTATGAACCAAGTTTTTAAAAATCATTAGTAGCACTTGACTTGTGAGTGAAAAACTTTTTAAGACGTAGCCCTGTTAAAAATGTTGCCCTTACAAATGAAAAAAACATAATTTTCGGATTGTTTTTAAATTATCTTTAATCCTAGGGGTGACTGAAACAATTTTTTTTAGAATGGAATACGAAACACTACTCACATCAAGAAATTACCAGTAAAAACTGAAATTTCTTCACGTATTCACATTAGAGCGACTCACCAAAAAAGTGCTTGATGTACCCTTGGACTTTTTTAAGATGACATTTAAAATATTTTGGCTAAAGCTTGGACCTCTTTTATGATACACATTTCGTATATGTTGGTAAGAAACCAGATTCTAAAAAAATTAACAAAACATGCAAAAATAGAACCTTTTTCAAAATTGTCCAGTTCACGACAGGTCAAAGCTAGAGCTGAAATATTTTAGATGTCATCATAAAAATTACCAATGTTTATTTAGAGGGGTACACTTTGCACGAATTTGGCTTCCATGCAACTCGAGTCGCTCTAATGTACACATGCGTATAAATCAGAAGTATGCATCTAGAATATTTTTGCAAAAATATTTAATGTTTTAAAAATTTAAATATCAAAAATTATATGCAAAAATTATTTTTCTCCGCAACAAATTTATTCTATTAGATTGATTACCAACAACTAATTAAAAACAGCTAAAACTTTTATTAAAAGATTACTGCAGCTAAGTTATTGCTTTTCTGGTAAAAAAAAAAATAACTTAATTTTCAGTATGATAAGATTTTAGCATTATTTTATTCGAAAATTAAAAATAATAAACAAAAAGCAATTGAGAAAAAGCTTAATGATGTTCACATACGTATACTCACCATTTATTCATATCATCTTATGCTTTCTTTTATATTCCTCCTCTACATTATTTAGCTTTATTCGTTCAATTTACAAACGAATAATGCTGAAGACATAATTTCATTATTTTAAAGGTGTTATTAATTATACCAACTTGTAAACACTTGTAGCATTTATGCAGACCCAGATAAAAATAATTTTTAAGGTATAGCGGAACATCAATTCCCACATACGTACATATGGATATACATACTTGTGAATATTTTTGTAAAGTATATATGTATGTGTATGTAGGTATGTGTGATTAGCAAAAAATTTCACCCATCAATCTTTAAGGCGACAAGAAGAGCAGTGGTGAGAAACTCATAATTTTGTGGCAGTTCATGAAGTAAAAGAAGCCACGGAACGGAAAGTAATCATAATTAATTTAGTTAGTTCCAGTTTACTACAGTGCACAACTTTTGTCGCAGAAACTTTTATATTTTCTTTAAACTTGCAGTTGTGTTTACCTTGTGCAGTTTTTATACCAGTATTTTTTTACTGATATGTCATAAATGGCATAATAGACTTACAAATATTATTATTATTTGAATGGTCACAGTACAAGTGGCCGTTTCGGGCCTTTGTTAGTCTATTGTGCTATCTCTTACCCCCAGATATAATGACCTGTAAGTGTACCTGTCAGTGTTCTGAGGCTTTTCCTATCCATCCTTTGAGAACATTTGGCCCTCTTTGCACCAAAACTTAGAAATTTCTTGGAATGTTCAAGATCGTTTGTCTTGTTCCAATGTTTCTCCACAATGAACACCGTCCATTTCTTGTCCTCTCTTTTGAGGAGACTCTTTTTGAAGCCAAGTGTTGGAGTGGGGCCAATAAAAGCCCCCTCTGCTCTGCGTATGGCATAGATTTCTGCCATCTTATTGCTATACTGTCCCTCATATCCTTTCATCCAGACCAGAGTAATCTGGTTCTGGCTCGCCAGTTGAGTTTCCTGTTGTGACATTCCAGTACTAACCTGGACGTAAAAACGCAACTTCTTAGGTCTTTGAGGACTGAGAGAGTATTTTTATCATCACACCTTTCTGTCCCCCATCGGAAAGTATATCCACAGCTTTTCTTATTTCGTATAGCTCTTCTTGGGAGATTGTGATAGTCCTTACTAAGACCTACAGCTAACTTTACATGTAAAAAAAAGCAAATTACACGAGTATATTCATTTGTGTACTCCTTTCAATTCTTTTCTTGCTTCTCACCACCAAAGTAAGCAATTTCAGCGACAAAGTTTGCACAATGTAAACTTTGGCTTAATTTAATTTAATACACATAGTGATGACCGAAGCAAAATAAAATCACGCCTGTTTTGGGATAAGTTATTTATGCATTTTTCGTGCGGTTTTTACTGAGTTCTTGAAGTAATTAATGGTTTTGAGTCGAGAATAAAACTTACGGTTGCTTATAAAGTTAACCATAATCCTCTTTGAATGACTCCCAGAATATCTTTTTACAAAAAGGAAGAGTGAAATCAGTTTTTCTTTCATTAAACATTTATATTTGGTAGTAGAAAGTAACTTCTAATAATTAAAAACACCGTTCAGAAAAAAACATTACTATATATACTATATAAATTTTGATACGCTTAGTTCAAATCTGTTTTCCTCCTAAGTAGAGAACGGCTTTACCAATTTCAATGAATAAAACTTTTGAAAAATAAGTAATAAAGACCCATTCACAAATGTTGATTTTATTCCTAATTTAAAGCCCTATATTAAAAAATATATGTATTGCTTTAATTGCAGACTGAATTCTGTTAGGTAAATGTAAATGTATGTATGTATATGAAATACTATTCCATATTAAATAAAAAGTAATGATTTAGATACAACTTTTATACAACTAACAAACATATCGGACGTAGACAAGGCAAATAATAAATGATGATCACAAACTAAAGCCATGAGACGGTATTGAAATGAGTTTCTTTAACACTAAAAATTTATGGCAAACGTTAACGTTTGGTAATATGAGCCAAGCAGTTAATTTGGTAAATAGTTTTTTATTCTAATTAATTTAATGAGCTTAATTCAAATCTGTTTTCAGTTTTTCTCCTTCACTTATATTTTGGCAAAAAGCCAAAATATAAGTTTTATTTTGAATAAAATCAATATATCTCAGTAATTAATTCTGTTTATGATATGAGGCTATTAGAAAAATTTTAAATACGGTAAAGTTCTACCTTTTTCATTAAAAAAAGGGAAAATTGGCATGAACATTTTTTTTCGCTATAATTTCTGAATAATTACGACATAGAAATAAACAGAGAACTTAATTTTACAAAATTTTGTAACGCATCTTTTGGCATTTCGCTTATTGAATCCGGTGGAGCCATTCGAGGTCCTGAAAAAATTATTTCGTAGAGAAACTGAAAATAGAGATGAATTAAACGCATTAAATCCATATATGTAGTTCACATACACATATTTAGGGGACAGCCAAAAAAAGTTTTTTTTAACAGTATACAAGAAATTTTCACTCGAAAAATCTTAGGTCTGTCAAAGAAAGTGCCAGTTGGCATTTGTATTATTAACTGATTTTAATGTCCTCAAAAAACCATATAACCAGTCTTTTTCCAATAACGACTATCCATTTCTAAAGCATATTAAGTCATCTGCCATTTATTCGAGCAATGCTAATAGACGACGTAGTGGTGGTGACAAAAGATAAGTTTAATATAATACACATTTTGTTTTTATATGACTTTTTTCTCGTTTTTTTTTTTTTTCATTTTTGGCAACATTTTCTGCAACAAAATCCGCATCTGATTTGTAAACAGATAATGTGAAATAAGATTCGACAATACCAGCCTTCAGAATACGTTAGCCGATTTGCAATTTTTTTGAAACAAATTTTATAAATATTACATCACTATTTAAACTAACGTGCTTATCAAGTAAAATTATTATTTAATGCACGATTTGTCTAAAAAAACCCCTGATAAAATCTAAATATTTGAAAGAACAAAACTGAATTTGCGACAAAAAAAGTCGAGTACACGTGATCCGTTTGTCTCCGTTTACATAGCCAAAAGCGTAATGTTAATATTTCCCTGTAACGGAGAAATTTTCTAAATAATAGTTAGTGTGGGAAATAAACAGGGACTTTTCACTACCCATTAACAATTAGTGTTTTAAAAAGATTTGAAATTCAAATGAATCTTTATATATCGAAGTGATGTTGGAAAGATTACCACACAACTTAAATAGATACATGATTTTAGTTTTTGCATTTGTTTAATCCTATTTATCACTGTTACTTTTTTTATAACTTTGTTATAAATATACATATATGGACTTCTCTCTCTCTTTCTCTATTTACAGTTTTATGGGTGTTTGCGTACAAGAGGGACAATTACATGCCCTAACTGAATACATTAGCGGTGGGTCTTTGGAGCAATTATTGGCGAATAAAGAAGTAGCATTAAGTGCTGCAGCAAAACTGAGATTGGCGTTAGGTATAGCCAACGGTATGGCTTACGTACATGATGCAGGCATATTTCACCGAGATTTAACCAGTAAAGTAAGTAAAAAGCAAATATGAAAATGCTCAGCAAATTCATATATATGTATATCCTAATCCATTACAGAATGTATTAGTAAGGAATTTACCAAATGGAAAATATGAGTCTGTTGTAGGAGATTTTGGTTTAGCAGCCAAAATACCTGATAAAAAGTAAGTTTGTTTAATTTTCATTTTGTAAGTGGAAAGTATTTGAAGAAAATGAATTTTTTAGGCAAAAGACCCGGTTGGAATATGTGGGTTCGCCTTACTGGGTAAGTCCAGAGTGTTTAAATCATCTCTTCTATGATGAACGCAGTGATGTGTTTTCCTTCGGCATTATCTCTTGCGAGATTATTGCACGTATAGAAGCAGATCCCGATATAATGCCCAGAACTGATTCGTTTGGTTTCGACTATTTAGCATTCGTAGAATTGTGTCCCATGGATACACCACCTGCATTTTTAAGACTGGCTTTTTATTGTTGCATAGTAAGTGTGATTATTTATTTATAATTAATGCCCTTAAAATATTTTTATCAATAACTTTTATGTGGACCTTTTTTATACACCTTAGTTTGACCCTAAAAGTAGACCCACTTTTCATGATGCTGCATGGAAGTTGTCTTCACTTTTGGAAAAATATGAGCTGGACCCTCTTGGTTGCAATGGTTCAACTAGTGCCACTGTTAGTACTAGTTCTAGCCCTTTGAGCTCTCTGGAAATGTCTTGCTCACCAAATGGCAGCGACTCAGAAAATTTTTGTCAAGCCTTACATCACAAAAATGGCTGTATACATCACTTAGCTATTAAAAAAGCTATAATTAATACCCCGATAACAAAAAATTTGAACACAGCTCCAGCCGGTCAAGCAACACCTAGACATTTAAGGGAAGTAAGCGAAAACGGGTTTCTATTTCCTGAAACAACAGGAAACCGTAGTAATTCAATACCAAATGGTGGCTTTAGTGAAATTGATGAAAGTCGTATAATTAAAAATCGTGTTAAAAGAGCTACAAAAAAGTATGAAAATATGGCAGCTGCTGAATTACTGATACAACAACAGCACCGTCGTTCTCTAAGCGAAAACATTATACATTTTCCCTTACATACTACGCCCAGTGATAAAGCTCGTTGTCACCAAATGCAACGTCAAAGATCATCAACGCATTCCCCTACGCCCCCACCGGTCGGAGGTCTTGGAAGTAATACCACAATAATGGCGGAAAGCCTGCCAAACCGAGATTCTCCACCACCAGTTTTAACATTACGCAAAGTTGCTGAAACTATGTGCCTCAAAGATCCCCAATATAAACCTATTAGAACAGATAACAATGGCGTTAAATCTAATCCGTTCACAGCATTGGCTCACTTAAAAGGTGTAAAAAAGATATTGGGTGCGAACCCTAAAATATATGCAGCTGGAGGTGGAGATTTATTTAGTTCTTGCTTTGAGATATGTGCTCCATTCTTTAAGGAACTCGTAGCTTTGCAGCAAAAGTCAATAATCGGTGAAGATGGCAAAACTGTGCTTACTTCACCTAATGAACCAAAGAGTTTACCAACATCACCACAGCTGACACGAAAACTTAGTGCTATTGAAATGAAACTATCACCAACATTGGTTCTTCCTCGTACCACAATAGCTGATGAAGACGATGATTGCGTAGACGAGTCAGATGCTGAACAGGATGCTGATGGTGGGGGGAACTGTGCCGATGCCGAATCTAGCAGTGATGATTCTGCTGAGAGGCCTACACCTACTCCAGTAGCACGAAAATATCGAGCCAATTCTCTTTATGCACATCCATTATTCCGCGGTACGACGTGCAATAATAAACAAGAGGAGGCTCCTGTTGCAGCGAGCCCAACAATGAACAAACAAATAGAAGATTGCAATTCTTCTGAAGATGGCTGTGAGGGTGGACTTAAACCTACTAAAGATATTCCCCTTACCGCTTCAACTCCTTCCCCAGCCATACTACAAGCACAACCTCCAACAACGTTGGTGGCCACACCAGTTTCAGTATCATCTTGTACAGACTTTGACTTAAATGAACTGAAGACAAATGACTTTCTACCAACGAAAAGCTCCCTAACGCGGCGTGATTCCATCGAAAGTGGTTTTTATTCCTGTTTTAATGAGGAGTCAGATGCTGCCACGACATATCGGCAATTTAACGGCACCGGAGTATCTTCACTGGGATTGGGTTGCGGAGGCACTAATTGTTGTTTCGAACAACTCAAGTCTCAGCTGATGTTGGAAGTGGGTGCCAATGGTGAATTAAGGTATTATTTTTGCTGTACATTTTTTAGTGTTGAAGAAATCTAGACCATATATTTTGTTTCTTTTTTCAGTGACAAATTGGCCAGTTTGTGCCGCTGTTGCTATTATGGCTCTGCTTCGCAAGGCGGTCAACATCAGCAGCTGTTTAATGATTCCTCTTCTACCTCTTCCTCAGTGTTGCTTATCGATGAACCGACCAGTAGTGGAGGAACAGGCGGTATAAACACCTCATCTAGTGCTGCAGCTTTAAGATCATTAGACGACTTGGAATTACCAGATGCGGCACGTAGTCAACGCCGATATACTTGCCATCATCATTTGATGGGAGGCGGTAATTACGATCAAAATTTTACTGCAACAGCTGGTCTTATAAACAGATTGGCTTTAGACTCAGAAATACACTCGCTGATGCAACGCAGTCCATTCGCTACCAATCAGTTGTTATATTGTAAAAATCGTACCTCCTCTATATACACCGACAGTTCCGATGACATAAGCAGCTTAGCCGGATCTGATTCCCTCCTCTGGGATGACCGTTCGTTTGCCTACCCCACCAGTACAAGATCAGCACAAATTGCAAAAATTGTTGAATATTTCGAACGTAAGCGACAAGTACCTGATAGTACACCTCCACCACGCGGTGCAAGTGGAACAGCCAGTGCTGGGAGTGGTTCAGCCTCTTCGTCTTCATCTATGGCAGCTGCGGTCGCAGCTTCTGCGTTAGGTTCATCATATTTGTCATATGAACGACGATATTCTGATTTCAAGCGTCACGCTACGTTAAATTCAGACTACGAAGCATTTTGTTTCGAACTGGATAAAAAACCTTCACAGGCCCGACTCATGGTATGTGAGGGCGCGGTAAAATCGAAATTACAAATTTTTGATAAACTGAAACAACAAAAGCAGCAGCAACATCCCCCATTCGCAGTAGTAAATTCTACTACAATAACAGCACAAGTAGCTGCTACAAATTCCTTAAATCATCAAAACTTAAGCACAACCATTTCCTTAGCTACCAGTCCTAGTGCAACAGCTGTAACAGCAACGATGACCGTGACGACGTCAACTGGTTCTATTACCCCAACACAAACAACGAGTGCTACTATTTGTCCACAAATTAATACTGCAGGTTAAGATAAGATTTTTTCTCTCCCGTTTGGTAATAAGGCAGCTTTCTTAAGTTTTTCTATTTTGCATACATATGTTTGCAATATTTATAAAATTTTAGATCAAAAGAAGTTAATTTTAAGCTTGCGAAATAATCAATGCTTTATTAGTTACAATTTATTTTGAACTTAATTTGTTCTATCTCTCATGATTTTTTGTTTCATTTTACTTATCATAGCCAAACCAAATAATTTATATACTTTTGTTTAAAAGATTTGTTTAAAAATTATTTCAATTTTTATAGTATTGTTAAAATTAGATTAACTATCTAAGTATTTATGACAAATTATCCAAACCATAATCAAGAAGATTGCTTTTGTTTATTGCCTGAAATTTGTTGCTCTCGAGTAGACGTGATGTTGCTTGTAATTTACAGAATAATTCGATTGATTTTATTATAAACTGGAAGTCAAATGAAACTGATGGTGTACATAAAATGATTTTAAGTTATGGATTTTTTAATAAAATATATTCTTAAAACAGACAAAGAAGTAAAAGTAACTTAAGAAGCATATATCGGGAATTCCAGTATATTTGTGGGGGTATCAAAAAAAGAAAATAAAAACGTTTGTCTCAGTTTAGTTTAGAAACGGTTCAAATAGCAAGCCACAATCTCAAAATAGGCGAAAAATTGTTAAGTCCGTGTAACTAAATTTAAAAGTTTAACGTTAATTCTCAAGTTCAAAATATTATGCTTTGTTTATCAAAACTTTTAAGTACTAGCTACATAATTATATAGATGATACTCTTAATAGACAGCAAACTTGTTTAGTTACGAAACCTGCTCATTAGTCATCACCTTACATGCAAGAATTAGGTAAAACTCCAATAACCAAAAAAAGGTTAGCCTTTGTTAATAAAAATGGTTAATGAAAATGTTATTGCTTTTACATTTTTGAAATATATTATAGCTCGTTTTATTCATATTTATCGCTATTTCAATTATAAAAAAAAAATTTGTAAAACTTGAATATTTATAGTTCGATTACCGATTACAAACCTTAGTTGCATTGGCGGTTGCTAAAAATGTATTAGAGATGTCAAATGGCAAATAAAGTTACTATTTTAAAGTAATTTTGGCAACCACAAATTTTTGTTGGTGTATGAATTTCGAAAGTGAAATACACTAAAACATGAAAAAATTAGAAAATTAAATTGAGTATTATACTAACATTAGCAAACTGCGCAATTATTTCTCATAAGCATATCTGAAAATGGTTAGAACTACTACAAAACGATAGTTTGAAATTTGTGCTAACCCTCACGTTGTTTGAGATATTCGAGCATTTGGAGAATGTAAAGCAGTTGCAGATCAGGATTTGGCTAATATTTCAGAAATCTATTCACCAGTTCGTATACCCGAAGAATGACAGAGAATATGGGCTCATTTTTTGTTTAATTTGAAAAGAAAACTGCTTACAACTGGAGGAGGTCATTCCTTAAAATTTCTACCAAACAAACCTCAGCATCCTTAGGAAGGCGATAATAAGGCTTAAATCTGAAAAAAACCCATACACTGATACATAGTTACTAAAACTTATCCCATAAATGGCATTTACTTGAATCAAAGGGCATCTCTTAACCGCCTTAATAATAGATGACATATTCAGCATATTTTTCCTTCATGAAATCATTTTAATTATCATATTTTGGCTTTCAATTTTTTTTCACAAAATAATTTTTATTGCTTACAAAAATTATTGTTGCTAATTTGTCAAAATATTACTATTGGTAACTTATCAGCAATTGAAATTAGTTGCTAGACATATCATTTTTTTTTTTTTTTTTTTTTTTTGTTAGGTGTATTACCAATCGGCAATCTAACTAAAGTTCGGTTACCATCCGTAATTGTGCCATTAATTTGAAATTATTTCTATGTATAAAAACACAATTCTACATATAAAAATATATGAAATGATGTAGAAATTATAAGAATCTTCTGGTGATTATGTATGACATATCAAAACAGCGTAATAATCCCCAAACATTCAAAAAATATAAGTGTAGAAATAATTATGTTAAAAATTAAGTGGAATACACGAGACGACTGGTTGTTGTAAAATCATAAATACTAAACATTTACATCTCTTAATTTAGTACGTATTTCCGAAGCTAAAGAAAACTAATACTTCATGCCGCTATAAATCCACTAAATCGGCCAAAGTGGCGATAACGTTTGACAATAGTGCTTAATGACTGTGCGGCTAACCGGAACCTTTACTATCGGTAAATAGAGCGAACAAATATCGATCGTTCCTTAATGTCCTCCTGATACTGTATATCAGTACAAATATTCGTGAGAACAGATATAAACTATGCTTTCCTTTGTATGAAAATTGGATTTTAACACACTATTGAATTTGTTTGTTAGGGTGGACGATTGAAAAATCGGCTGAAGTGAGGCAGTCGCTGATATCGATTTAGTATTTTTAAAAGTTATACCTGCTTTTGTAAAACACTCGACTAATGTAGAAAATTGTGTGACTCCTTCAGTTAGTCTAGAATTCTATCATTAAAATTGCATGGCTTGCAAGAACAATAATTTCACTTTGTGAATTATACATTCATAAATATATATTATATGCAAAACTTTAAAAACGTGTTCTGCAAATACATAATTTTAAAACAGCGACGAACAAGTTTTTAAGAAAACACATAATTCTACATATTGTAGAACTTTATTTTTCGAGAATAGATTTTTTTAAATTAAATTATTGGAAAAATTTGTAATTCTGTCCATGATATAAAAAATACAATGTAGTTGCATTCTCTTTTTATTATTTTTGATAAGGATTTTTGAAGAAGAAATATAAAAAGGCGTTGCCACTACGCAATAAGAAAATGTACTCCTAGAATTGATTTATTCCGAAATTCGCAATTTGTCTTCGAAAAGATGATATTTGTATTTTTGCACAAGTTTTTTGTGCTTTTGCAATTTTGAAATATGCAATTCATTATTTGAGTCTGGAAAGCAACAAACAAAATTAATAAAAATTGTAATGTAATAATCCATTTTTTGCAATTTTTCCCGTACAATTGTGTACAATATTTTAGATTTATTTGTTTTAATTTTTATTTTTTTCTTAGAAATCACAATTTTAATATTATTTTCAACCAGAATTTCAAACAGAAACTGAAAACCGGGATATATATAAATTAATACGGTAGCACAGTTTTATGAAAAATGACACAATCCTTATACTTGTCAGATGTTGATTGTTAAGGAAAATTGGGAAAATGAAGCTACCTTGTATTTTTTATATCATGATTCTGGCTATTTCCTTATGCTAGTGGGAATCAGCGATCGACGCAATCGGCCGAATTCTTTTTTATCACTCTTAAATAATGCGCTCATATATAAAATCCTATCTTGAAACCAATAAAGCTGTGAAACCTTACAAATATGTTCTTTACTCATATATGGTTACACTGTTTTTGTTTTACTTGTATTTACGGCAAGCACATGCACAGCTACAAAATAATCATATAAGTTCTGCAAAATAATCGGCGAGCAATAACCAATTGAAAGAAAATTCTAGCAATTATCACAACATATATTAAAACTCGCAACTAGTGATGATCACTAACCGGGTTAACTTTCATCGTAGATAATATGGAAAATACTGGATTACACTTATATACAATTAAGGGATTCCTTTATTTAAGAATTCAGAAATTCTTAACAATTAACAAATGAAAAATCTTTACCATTAAAGTACTTTTTTAGTTTTAAATGAAAAAATTTAAGACGCTCTTGAAATCAAAACGCTTTGGTTTGAGCTTATGCATAACATCTATAACTCACAATTTCTAAGTTTATATTCATTTCGATGTGTGTGCAAAATAAGAAAAAAAAAAAAAATTTATATATATATATATATATATATATATATATATATATATATATATATATATATATATATATATATATATATATATATATATATATATATATATATATATATATATATATATATACATATATATATATATATATATATATATATATATATATATATATATATATATATATATATATATATATATATATATATATATATATATATATATATATATATATATAATGTAATTTTGTAAAATATGTCCATAGAAGAAAATATTTATAATATAAATAATTTAATTTTTAACAAAGTTTCGTTAAAGTCTTTAAAAACTAGTCCTCTTCTTTATTTTTTGTTTTTTGAATTAGAAGTTCTCTAAACAAATTAAACTTTAATAGTTATATTTTCAATTAAAATAATTTCCGAACTGCTCAGTTACACGACAAATAAAATAATTGAATCTACCGCCCGTCCCACTATATTAAACGATGACATTTGCCAGCACTACAGACGTCATAAAAAGAACTGATTCAGAAAATAGTTTGCAAATATATTTGACCAACATTGTGCATCGCTTGACTTTTCTGGTTCCGATGCGGTATGCTTTGAATTGTTCGATGGCTCGTAATCAGTTATCTTTTGTTCAAAATACTAGGGACCGTTATCGTTCATCATCACAGACAGGCCTTTGAACTCAAAGAAAATAATGTTCAAAAAAAAGTTTCAGTTTTCATTAATTTGTGTAGGTAATGTGAGCATTTTTATTAAAATACCGGTTAAACCCCCAAATTGAGCTATTAAAAAAAAGATAAAATGTTTTTTTTTTTTTTTTTTGTTACAAAAATTTTTAAAAATAAATAATTTGTTTGAAGGAAATTCAATTCTGTTGTGGTGGAAACCAAATTGTATAAAATCTTTGTAATAAATTCATACAAAAACACACATACAAGTATATATTTACTTTGTATATTTATAAACCAAGATAATATATATTACAAAGGTAATGTAAATTTTAAGTGTATTTATTTAAAATTAACTATAAAATTATTGAAAAAAGTATTTAATATGTATAAATATTAAAAATGTTTAAATTTGAATTATAATTTTATGTAAATGTTTGAGTTATAATTTTATGAAAATGTATGTTTAACAAAAGTATGTATTTTAGTTTTTTCTATCATATTTAGTATTATAAATAGTAAAAAGTGTTGTAAAACTAAAAAAACAAATTTACAAAAATATGTATGTATCAAAATAAAAATGTGTATATGCATATACATCCATGTACAAT
The DNA here is from genome assembly GCA_914767995.1 of Thecocarcelia acutangulata. Taxonomy (NCBI): domain Eukaryota; kingdom Metazoa; phylum Arthropoda; class Insecta; order Diptera; family Tachinidae; genus Thecocarcelia; species Thecocarcelia acutangulata. Next base: position 103,805,269 of record OU612094.1, on the reverse strand, counting down.
TGTACATAAATATAATGTATACGTACATATATATGTATATACATATATGTATGTTATAGTTTTGCAGCTGACACTCATTTGAGTGCACATGAAAACTATCCCATATTTCCCTTTTTATTTTTAAAGTCGATATCTATTTATTTTTATAAATATAACCTACATAAGTATGATTATATAATTAATTATTTCAGGTAGTTTCAAGCCAGGAAAAAGCTCACCAATAACTATATTTGTATTTGTATGTAAACATACACATATATGTTATCCTTCTATACATATATTTACGTATTTCGTAAAAGGACAGTTCCACAATTCAGAAAACGAAAAACCAAAATATTTTTCTAACAAAATCATTTTTAGTTTCATAAACGGAATTAATAACATTTGCTATTATAAATATTGATAGGCTAGGTATAACAAGCCAGACCACTTAGATCCAATTTGGTTCCGTTGTATTGCCTGAGTGTTATATGTATCTTGGCATATCCACATACCACTTGCCGAGTTCAGAACCAACCAAAGATGTTTTGATTTCGTAAAACTTCCTAACTTTTCGTCTTCTAAAAAATTGTGAAATTCAAATGCATATCCACCCGAAAGTTTAAAGTGCTCCTCGTACTCATATGAGTTTATGAGGTTGTTGATTTGGGCTCTGATTTACTATGTGTATATACGACGCAAAATATGTATAGTTTGCAGTGTCACCTAAGAAACAAAGAGATATGTGTACATTTTTTTTTATTTGTTTAAATAAATTATAAGCTTCAGAGACCAAATTTTATATTAGTTGAACGGGCTGAATCAATGTGTTTATTATGTATTTTCTTGGAATTGGAAATCAAACTGAGATGTTTTATGAGAATGGCACAATGTTCTTTCGATTTTGCCTTTATGTTTTGTGTTTTCTCCAGCTTTTATTTCTTATAATTTATATTCTATATGCAATTATTTCCCGTTTTATTCTCCTCTCCGAGACCTCCTGTCTGATCTGATTCAGATATTATTTTAAAACGGTTACACGGTTGCGCTTATATGGTTCAATGTGAGCAATCGCTGCGGCATTCATTGCATGGATAGCTTTTTTATGCCCATATTGCTTTTAAATGTGTTCAATTTCGTTTAATACAGCCTCAGCTATCTAATGCACTTTCATTCCCTGATTGTCTAATATCACTCCTCATCAGTAAACAACTTGTAAACCATTGAAATTGCTGTTGCAGGATGACTTTACTATTAGCCCAACTACGAATGAAAAATCCTTGGGTATTTTTTCACTTTTCTCTTTCTTCAAAATATGAGCAAAAATTAAGCGTAATGTATTTTATGTTACATTTTCTCCATTCTCTGAAAACACTAAACAGAGATCAATTCTTCAATTTTCACGGTCAAGTTAACAAAAATTGTGCTTTTCTATTTAACTTGAATTGAGAAAAGTACTTTACGGGGAAAAAAAGTTACGTGAGTAATTAATTCCATGAGATATAACAGCCTGTTCCACGATATCGAATGAAAATGTATTGACACATCGTTCGCATAGAATAAAGTTAGAAAAAACCTAAATCAATTTTCTTTCACCTAGAGTGCGAATGAACTTATCCTTTCGACATCGGCGAACTGGCTGTAAATTCCGAGAAAATTTTCATAATTGAGCTGTATATTTATAAAGCCTTTTTTGGAAGCTTAGATGGAGTTTTACGTAAAAAACAATCTTTAGTCAGAATACCAAATTCTCGTTTTCCACTTTCACAACCTCGTGTACTTTCAATGATAGCCAGAAGCAAACTAGTAGACAAACAATATCTTGAAAGTCCGACAGTGACCTAGTAACAGATAACAGTTAACGTCTTTGTATATATAATCCGAAAACTTTAATCACAATCGTAAATTAAAACAAAGCGTTAATAAATATATAGATTGTGAAGCAATCAGGCCTGTTATCAGACTTTAAATATACTGATGTTTATTATAATACTACTGATGTTTATTATAATATTAATAGTGGTTTCATGCCAAATAAACGGGTTTGTCTATGTCACTTGTGTTCGTTCGCATGTAGAAAAACCCCAAATCAATTTTCTTTCACCTAGAGTGCGAATGAACTTATCCTTTTGACATCGGCGAACTGACTGTAAAATGACTTTTGACCGAAAATATTTTTTTGTGACAAACCTGAAAAACTTCAAGATTCTGATGGCTGGAAAATATACTCAATATACTAATATTTGATATTTAATTATTTGATCTTGTTTATGTAAATATTTCTTAATTTTGCAGCCAAAGATCGTTTTTTATTTTTTATAAAAAATTCAGCAGTATTTATTTTCAATATTTCGATAACAATTTGTTATCATCGTCAGGAAAATTAATATGTTTTCCTGACGATGATAACAAATTGTTATCGAAATATTGAAAATAAATACTGTTGAATTTTTTATAAAAAATAAAAAACGATCTTTAGCTGCAAAAATAAGAAGTATTTTAATATACTAATTTAATATTTTGCTACAATCCAATCCCAGATAAAAGCAATTTTGATAAAAGTGAATGTTACAATTTTATATTACGTTTTTATTTTGAGGATTATGAATTATGAAACAAGGTCTTGAAAACCAAAAACAAATTTCAGCAAGATTTGATTGGAAGAAATAATAGGAATGTCACAAAACAAATAATTCTCTGAAGAGACGATATCTAGGCTATATATTATACAGTGATCATATGTTGTCGGTGGTTCCATCTTCTATAATTTTTTAACCACTTTTAAAAGGCTCCTAATATATATTGACCGCGGCATTCATATTGTAGCGCAGTAGTATAACGGAAATGCAAAATTATTTTAATTCAAAAACTACACATTTTCAGTTGATATCAAACACTCTTAAGTGAATAGAAAATCAGCTTATTTACACTCCCAATCCGTAATACATTTTCTAAATGCAACAAAGCTCTACATACCGTATACAACTACATACCGTGTACCATTCATTATAATGTATCTCGACTTAACAGTGATGAACCGTATAGAAGGGAGGGCGTTTGGTAAACGGAATGGTTGGTTGATTCAACCAAATAGTTTTCGTTGACTAATTATAATAAAAAGTCATGGAAAATACATTTTTTTTTTGGAATAAATTGCTTGTTTCTCAAATCAAAAAACAGTTTTATTTAACAGGCACGTTCCGGAAAACGGAAATCACGTAAGCTTAGCGTTTTCGATTTGAAAACGCCAAATAGGTGTTCTGACAAACATTTAACGCAGGAAGCACGATTTTGCGATTTGAAATCACCAAATAGGTGTTCTGATAAACGCATATCGCTTAAAACTGGCGACTTTAACTCGCATATGTATTTTGAAATGAAGTGATTGAATTTGCAAAAACTAAACTTGCAAATGAAAGTAACATTTTCAATTAAAAAACCAACAGCCAGTTCGTCGATGTCGAAAGGATAAGTTCATTCGCACCCTAGGCGAAAGAAAATTGATTTGAGTTTTTTCTAACTTTATTCTATGCGATGTGTCAAAATTCAATTAAAATACACAAGTTCATGCGAACGAACAATAGTGACATAGACAAACCCAAATTGATTCGAATGTAAGTGACTAGCTTTGTTTCGCATACATTTTCATTTGATATCGTCGAACAGGTTGCAAATAAAAAACTTCTCTACTTGTTGTAATTATTTTATCAAAATCAAAATCTTTAGCTGGAAAATTTAAAAGAAAACAATATAAACAAGATCAATTAATACGAATATTTAATTTTTTCATTTTTTATAACTACCACATACATATGTAGGTGTGCAAAACACATGTATTATTTCGTAAAAAAAACTGAGAAACGGCAGTAAAATGCGTGTTCCTTAAAACACCAAAAAGTCAAGCGCTTTTCAGAAGGCATTGCGGTTTCAGATCGCAGGTTTCCCAAAACATAGCTGCAAGTTCCAATAGAATGATAAACATTAAAAATTAGTTCAGTGATTATTGTGGTGTTTGAGAAAATAACGCTTAAGACAATCAATGGAATATTTTTAATCATGAATCAATTTCAGCTCAACTCCATGATGTTCATAAATACTTAGATACGAGTACTTTGTTTTTAATTTACTTAAGGCACCCACAGACGACATGTTTTTACATCTGTTTTTTTAATATGTAATTCCTCATGTATTTTTTCATGTCTGTCAAAATTATAATTTTTACAGACGGTTTGTAAATTTCGCTCACAACCGTACATGTACATTTATGTCTGACATTGTCTGTGCTTGTTATTATTATAGGAAATATATATTTAAAACATATTAAAATATTACTACGTTAAAATTTCCTCAAACCGGCTACTTATACCACCTAAAATCAACCGCCGCTGAATAGTTCACAAGGCATAAAGTTCTAATGTCAGATGTTTAAACAGAACAAAATAGAACATACTCTATTTTATCAGATGACTTTGCTCATGTTTTTTACAGAAGCAATGTTTTTGAGTAAAGGCATCCACAGACGATATATTTTTGCTTCTGTTTTTTTCATGTCTGTCAAAATTATAATTTTTGCAGACGGTTTAAAAAATTTGCACACAAACGTACATGTACATTTACGTCTGCTTTTTATTATTATAAAAAATAATTATTTAAAACATATTAAAAAATTAATTCGTTAAAATTTCCTGAAGCCGACTACTCATACCGCCTAATGTTAACCGCCGCTGAGTTGTTCGTAAGGCATATAGTTATAATGTCAGATGTTTAAGCATAACAAAATAGAACACATTCTATTTGAAATTTTGTCACATGGCTTTGCTCATGTTTTTTACAGACGCAATGTGTTTGAGGTAACAGAGGACATGTAGGCATTTTAAAAACATATCGTGTGTTATCTACTTAACATAAGACATGTATACATTTTACATTGAGAAAAATAACATCTACATTGTTAAAACAACATATCGTGTGTTATCTACTTTAGTCGAATAACAAAATCCCAAATCGTTCAAGTTTCCTGGCATTTATAAACTAGAATATTTCGTTTATTTAAATTAACTCATTCATATTTTAATATGTAATTAAAAAATTGGCACTTAGTATTTACAATTACATATACATATATCAACATTTCAAACCTAATTATAAAAAAGAAATATTTAATTTTTTTTTGATCACATTTTAATAAATTTAAAAAATTATTAAATTTTTTTTCTTTGTTTTTCTTTCGTTTAACTTGAAGTGAAAATAATGTATGCGTAACGTAAATGAGACGGCCTATTGCTTTAGAACATGCAGTGATTTTTATTATTTGTTAATTTCGAATTGAAAAGCCAACGTAAATCACAGCATACGTTATGGTTTTATTAAATTTAATTAATGTCTGAATGTTCATGTTTGCGTCTTAAGTTTTTCGTTTTCATATAAATTTGCTGCTTTATTTCAACATAGTCATATCTCAAAAAATTAGCCTTTCGAGCTAACAATGCAGAATTGTTAACAGTGCTACCTTTTATATTGTGCCAAAAATTTATTCAAATTACTTTTAATCAGTTTCCTTTAGAAGATATTTTGTAAAAAAAATTTTCTAAGACTTGTATGGAAACTAAAAATTTGAAAAGCGTTTTTCTCGAAACGAGCTTTTTTTTTAGTTATGACTATGTTACAATAAAGGAGTGATATGATTTTAACAAGACGAATTTATACAGGTGAATACAAGCGGGCAGGCGAATTCAGTACTATGTACTTTATTATTGTAAAACTTCCTGAAAATGTCAAAATCTAAATTCGCCTAAGATTGCTCAGCTGGGAAAAAATTGTATAAGAACGTTATAACAAGTTTTTATAAATGTTTCACAGATATCGAGGCTGTTCTGCAAATCGCTCGTGTGAAAGTGATTTGATATCACAAAAAAGGTGCTCTGCACACAAAATATTTATGATTTTTGTGATTTTAAACCGGTAAGCTAACTTGCAATCAATTTGTAACCACATCGTAATTTTTCCACGTATCTTATTATGAATTTCATAATATATTACACTAATAAATAACTTAATGTGTTTTCTATTAATTATTTAAGAAAAATTATTTATGTTATGCGAAATATTTCACTAAATTCAGACGAAACTAGATACGCAAGAATTGTTGTATTATTTTGTAATTTTGGATTATTTTTCTATGCCTTTTATATTCTTGTGCAAATAATACCGCGAATTAAAAAATTCAACCTGAAAATATAAATATCAGTAAATTGAAGCAAAATACAGCTGTTTTTTGTGCTTCAAAAGAGTATAATAGTGTGTTTTCATATAGGTGTTTTGCGCAAAACATGTAGAAATAAACATGTTTTCCCATACATTTTTTAAAAAAGTAAAACATCTCAAGCTACATGTTTTGGAGCAAAGCACTTCGAAAATGTTCCGTACAACACTGTTTGAACTGAATAACCCTGCTTTAGACATACGAGTAATCTCATGCGAGTGCTGAATATGTGTTATCAACGAAAATTTCTTCGAAAAACTCGAATCTCTTGCAATTTTCATTTCTGTCTACACATACGAGTGAGAGTTCATTTTAAATTTGTCGTCAGCACGTGAACTTCAAACAATTTGTTTCCTTCATATATTTTGTTTCTTTGGCTGTCTTTATAAACTGGAGTTGCCGTGTTCTTCACTTGAGAATATTTTTAGAAAATAGTTGGCATTAATTTGTATTATCATTATATTATTGATATAATTTAAACATTTCTATCTATAGTATTAGTTTTAATAAATTAACATACAAACTAGCTAAAACTTAGATTTTAATTTTATAATGATCCAGTTGATTTGTTTAATTTACACGGTAACACTGTTTGTTTGACATTTGACTGCATGGAAGTGCCAAAAAATCACTCCCATGCAAATTTAACTGCGAGTGGACCTGCGAGTGCGAAAAATGTGAATATGGTAGTAAAAAAATGTGAGTGTATTGAGTTTTTCGAACTCTTACTCGTGAGTGAGTGCCAAATTCGAAATAGACATTTTTATTTGTTAGGAAAAAACAACAAACGAAACATTATACAACGAAACAAAATAAATAGAATATAAATTGAGCGGAATATACAAAAGAGGTCCTTTTGCGTGGGGTTTAACTTAATAGCTAAATGAACGTAAATTTGAACCACGACTTTATGGCGGGAGCCAGCAGCTTAAAGTTTTTTAATGTGACTTTCATATCGAATTTGGTTATTGGCTTTACGTGATTTTCCGCATCTCAAACAAATTATTAATGTTGACATTTAAAATGAAGTCCTATTGCTATAAATTTTCGACTTGTTAATGGTAACGGTCATTAACACATGCTTCAAGCATTGCAAAATTTCACTTTGTCTTTCTAATTCGTTTACAAATTAAATTTGTTGGAAACCATCAAGGCAGTTTTCTTTTAAAGAGGGTCTGGCACGGGAAGCTTGCAATTTGAATTAACTTTGATTTTGTTACTTTAAAAGCGAATAAAATGAGTTCATTTGAGTAAAATTAAAATACATTATATTTTGCCATATGCCTTTAAAAAATTGGTAAAATTTTAAGCATTATAACATAGAACAATAATGAAACTATCAGGCCTGTTCTGAAAACGTCGTGCTTTCAAATCACCAATCCTTTTGAAATCACGCAGGCAATTTGAAGCTGTTCTGCAAATCACGTGATTTTACGGGTTTCAACGTGGTTTTAATTTTTCGAAAGCGCGAGAAAATCGCTGTTTATTTACATTTTTGTTTTGTTTGTTTATAGTTTTATATTCTCAACTACAATAAAAATTGAAAATTAAGTAAAAAAATAAACCAGCTGACTGCTAAAGAGAAAATGTAAATCACGACCATTGGTAAACAAAGCAAAACAATTTATCACAAAACAAGCAGTGTCTATAATTTTTTATTCATGCTTCTGCGTGAATAAAACTTAATTTTATTACAAAAATTAACAAACAACGCATCATTTTAAATATTTAAAAATAGTTTTATAAAATTTGTAACTAAAAACAGAGAAAATAACCAAGTGATATCAAAAAGCCAGCTATTTTTCTGACCGGTTTAAAATCACGTGATTTCAATATTTTCTGTGTGCAGAACACCTTTTGCGTGATTTGAAATCACTTTGACAAAAGGTGATTTGCAGAACAGCCCTGTATGTATGCATGTCTTTATTGAATATATAGGATCCATATGCAACAGATGAGAGCTTTAAATTAGTTTTCATAAATTGTATGATGTATTGTAGAGATACATTTTTTTTAACAAACACAAAAACTGCGAAGCTTTTTGTGTTGCCTGCAGTAACATCCAGATGCTGTAGTAGGAATCAAACTTGCGACCTCGAGATTGTTGGTTGAGTACTCTACCAAATCAACCATCTAGGACATGTTAAAAAAGTTTGAAAAGTTGAAGTTTCTGAAACATTCATGAGCGTTATTGTTATACTAAATTTACATCTCTTATCTTGAATGCAAAAAACTTTGTTGTAACAGCATAAACATGTTTTTGACGGAACAAGTTGTTTTTCAAACTGATTTCGAAAATTCGAAATTAAAAACACTATATCATAATGGAAACACTTCGACATGTTTTCCTGAAAACAAGTGTTTTCCTTTGTATTGGAAACATAGTATAAATCACAAAAAATTGGGATTTGCAGAACAAGCACAAATCACACTTGTGCTTTTGAAACGGCATGTGCTTTGAAATCACGTGAGTTTAAGAACAGGATATTGGTTTTTCACTTATCAAATCACAAAAATTTCTTGGAATTGCACTAAATCATACAAAAAAAAAATCTTTAGATCAACGGTAACTCCAATTTATAAAGACAAATTTAAAATAGAAACAAGATATGTGAAAGAAACAAATTGTCATGCGCTGACGTCAAATTTAAAATGAACTCTAACTCGCATGTGTAAACCGAACAGAAAATTGCAAGAAATTTTAGTTTTTGGAATAAATTTTCGTTACTAATACGTACAGTCGACTCGCGAAAACGTGAACTAATTTTTACCGAGGGTGTTCACGTTTTTGATTTTGTTCACGTTATAGATTGGATGTTTTACATGAATATACGTTGAAAATCATTATGCGGAACAGTTTAATAGACTATTAAATAAATTTACTATCAGCCATGTTCTGAGAACGCGCGTTCTGAAACCGCAATGCGTTTTGAAAAACGCTTAACTGATTTTTAGGTGTTCTGAGGAACGCGCGTTTTACTGGCGTTTAGGAGTTTTTTCCGAAAAACTACATGTGTTTTATATACGTATATATGTATGTGGTAGTAATATAAAACGAAAAAAAAAATGGACAATAAATAAAAAAAAATTTTCAATTTAGTTTTCTTAATGAAAATGTGTAAAATTCTTTCAACTTTTTATTGAAATAAAAAGAAAACATATTAAATTTTAATAATGAATAATTTTATTGCCTTTTGCAAGTTCAGTTTTAGCAAATTCAATCAGTTCACTTCAATATATACATGCGAGTTGAAGTGGCCAATTTCAAGCGATATGCGTTTTCCAGAACACCTATTTGGCGATTTCAAATCGCAAAACCATATTTCTTGCGTTATACGTTTCTCAGAACACCTATTTGGCGTTTTCAAATCGAAAACGCTAAATTTAAGCGATTTGCGTTTCTCAGAACATGCATGTATAATAGTAAATTTACTATTGTAGTTAATTTACTATTAGTACAATTAGTGTAGAAACTTTGTTCCAACTTGACATTGAATTAAAATACATGAAATAAAATAAATACAAAAATACAAAACCGTAAATACGTTTTTCAAAATTTTTATTGAAAAAAAAAAAAAAAAAACTAACAGGGCTGTTCTGCAAATCACTTTTTGTGAAAGTGATTTGAAATCACAAAAAAGGTGTTCTGCACACAAAATATTTTTGATTTTTGTGATTTTAAATCGGTTAGCTAACTTGCAATCAATTTAAAATCACATCCCAATTTTTACACGCATTTTCTTATGAATTTCATAATTTATTACATTAATAAATAAGTGAATTTGTTTTCTATTGATTATTTAAGTAAAATCATTTATTTTATACGAAATAATTCATTAAATTAAGAAAAAACCATATACGCTCATTTTGTTGCGAAATTTGTTGTATTATTTAGTGATTTGCTTTATTGGTGTATTTTATTTTACCTTTTATATTTATTAGAAGGAATTAACCTTGTTTTGCAAATAATACTGCGAATAAAAAATTCAACCTTAAAGCAAAAATATCAGTAAATTGAACCAAAAAACAGCTGTTTTTTGTACTTTAGAAGAGTGTAAATCACATCGAAAATCACAAAAAATTGTGATTTGCAGAACAGGCCCAAATCACATTTGTGCTTTTGAAACGGCATGTGCTTTGAAATCATGTGATTTTTAGAACAGGCCTGTAAATAATTAAGTCTCTTGCGTATGATGAAAGGAACTTAAGAAAATATCTTAATCAAAAAACGATTTAATAAGTCATAAAAATATGTGTAGAAAAACTGGGAAAATATTTGTAAACTAAACCAAAAACGAGGTAATTTTTTGTTGACGGTGTTTTTGATTGAGTATCTGCAACGCCGCTTTTTCGTTCAGGTTTCGCAACACTGTAATTTCACTTTGACTCCTTCTCCACTAGGCTGCGAAGAAATCATAATGCCGCTATTCCCAAAACTAATAAAAACTACAGAACTTGTTAGAAATAAAAAGTCTTTAAAAGAAAAAGTTCACGTTTTAGAGCCATCAGCACTTGTTCACGTTTTAGAGTAGTCAATGTTAAAATAAAAGTGTTCACGTAATTGGATGTTCACGCTTTCGCGAGTCGACTGTATACAGCATTCGCATGAGATCGCTCGTATGTCTGAATTCAGGGTTAGCTCATAAATCTATTTCCTTCACGAACGGACTATGATCCGCTTTTTTGGTTTCTCAGATAACTGAAAACTAAAATCTTTTTCGAAGTAAATCAGTTTAACAGACAATACTAATACAAATCCGAAAGTACTAATACAAATCAAATTGTGTTTACAAGCTGTCTACTCATCAGTAGACTTGGAAACCTTTGAAAAATATGTGTAAACATTATTTAACACTATATTCTATTATTTTCAGGATTTGTGTAAATATTATGGTTTGTATAAATATTAGTAGCTATTAAAGTAAATAGTAGTAAACTCGGAAAATACAAATTCATTCTTGAAATTAATGAATTCATTCTAAAAAAAAACCTTGTAGTTTTCTGAAGAACAAAAACAAAAACGGATTGAATTCCGTATTCGAATGAAATTGAACAATGTGACAAGGGCGATAGCGCAAAATAAATTTTGGACAAAAATTGAAGTCAAGTCTAATTTTTAGTGAAGAAAAGTGTAGCTAACGTTATTAAAACTATTTCAAAAATAAATAAAAATATTCTCGATCAAGTGGTTCAACTATGTCAAAATACTATTTTGTAAAACCCACTTTTGTCAATGGTCTTTCATAATAGTGCATATGTGTATGTATACTTTATTTTCAAAATGATTAAATTGAACTTTCATCTTACAAAAATATATATCTTAATATTTAAACAGAAAATTGTGCTAAAATTTGCTTAGACAGATAATATAAGCCGGCGTGTTCTGAGAAATGCAAAGAACTTTAATTTAGCGCTTTCGATTTGAAATCGCAAAATAGGTATTCCGACAAATGTATAATACAACAAGTATGGTTTTGTGATTTACAATCCCCAAATAAGTGTTCTGGAAAACGCATTTCACTTAAAATTGGCAACTTCAACTTTTATGTCTATACTGAAGTAAACTGATTGAATTTGCTTAAACTAAGCTTGCAAAAGGGAATTAGATTACTCGCAGTTAAAATTTTATAATTTCAAACAATTGAGTTTTTTATTTGCTATATTAGCTTTTAACATTAATACCAATAAAAAATTATAAATAGCTGGCTTTCTATGTAAAGAAATGTTAGAAACGTGTATAAATGAAAAGACTTGTTTTTTGTGTTTTGACAGATATTATTAGAGCATTTTTCTTTTTAAATTCTCAACAATTTATTTAGATTGTTGGGATATAAATTTGAATGTTTGAGAATATCTTTCAAAATTTCCAAAGTCTACTGATGATTAGGGTAGTTCCTATGAAATGTCGACATATAGATAGCTGGGAAACATAGAAAACAAGCTATTTATAATTTTTTATTGGTATTTTATAATTTCAATAAAAAGTAAAAAGAATTAACAGGGTTTTAATCAAAAATGGCAAATTTTTCCATTTGTTCTCAATTTTTTGTTCGTTTTATATAACTCTCATATGTATGTAAAAAACATGCTGTAATTTTTTGTAACAACTCCAAAACGCTAGTAATACGCGCGTTCCTTAGAACATCTAAAAGTGAATTTAAAGGTTTTCAGAAGGCTTTGCAGTTTTGATTACAAGTTTCTCAGAAAATGGCTGAAAGAGTATTTGTGTGTACTCCAAATCTGTGATCAAAAAGTTGATGCACAGTTGTTAATTTTTATATTGCATAGTATTGATGAGAAGGAAAGGTTAAAAAAAATATTGATTATTTTCTCTGTACAAAGTAGGGTGTGATTAAAATACGATCTTTTTTCAAACGGTAAGATTTTAATGTTATTAGATGCGAACTAGTTATATTCGCCGTTGTTAACTGTTTAATTTTTTATTTATTTACATGTGCTAATTCAACGAATGATTTTTGAAATAAATATTAGTTTTAAAGGACACTTCTGCTGACCGACAAAGAAAGACTGAATTACGTTCCGTATGAATTTAAAATATACTGACATTCGTATACATATTGTATGTATATGTTAAAGAAATAATTTATTGGAAAAAAGAGAAATATTTTAGGAGACAAATGCACATAAGAGAAATGCACATTTTTGTACATATATGTATACAAAATTACAAATACCTATGTGAAAATTAATGTATACAATTTAGTGGTCAATTTCCTTTTATATACAATTTTTAATAGAAATTTATAATTAGAATGTATAATATAGATAAAACTATAAATTGGAATTGAAAATGTAAACTTAATAAATATTTAATCAAAAAACTATATAAAAAATTTTAGTCATAAAAAATCGTCCATCTAATTAAATCAATAAATATATTTAAATAATCTGCAAAATACCTAATAAAATGTGTATATAAATTTAATATTTCCATTTTGTAAGTTTGTAATTATTTCCCGTTTTCTTTTAAATCCATACTAAGTAGATGACTATAAATTTTTAACCATATCATAATTATTTAAAATGTTTTATTAATTATTGACTTCCAATTAGTTGTACACATATAAGTCCTCATCAAGTTCTCTTCCATACATTAACTACCAATCAACTTCATTCACTGTTGCCAAACATTTTTAACTTCATTTGATAGAATCTCTTGTAAACTGATGTTAATTTTGTAATTTAAGTCATTAATAATATAAAAGCAATCAATCACCACTCGGAATCACTTAACACTACTTTTACAAACGAAAAATGCATTCATGTTTGTTAAATTTTATGATGTTATGTAATAAATAGCAAATGTACTTCAATTGAACAATAACTAAATGAAAAGTATTATGTACACACTTGAATAATATCTAACCAAGTAATGAAATACATACATATAATAAACTCTTTAAATTTTAAAATAAAAATACATACCATGCATACATATATTAATACATAAAATATATATAAATATATAAATAAAAACCTAAATTGTTTAATTTTTAGATTTGTTGTGGGTACTAGGTTCTATTTATTGTCAATGAACAGCTGAGCATATCTTAGGGATTTGATCAAATGCAATATGCTCAAGAGCTACAGCATACCTTAAGGCTTCATTAAATTTAATATTTGGACTTTTCACGTTTCTATCTTAAGTCTTTAAAATTAATTTCGCTTTTGCAAATGAAAGACTGAAGACACCTACTCGAATTAATACAAAGTTAAGGGGTTAACAAGAAAACGTTTAACAGTTTTTTCTAATAACTCCGTCAGTATTAAAGGTAATTAAATGATATTTAGAAGACGTATGAAGGATATGTCGGTAAATAATTTTATGGAAAACATTTTGAAAACACTGTAATTTTTTTATGAAAAAAGGGGGGCTTTCCATAATTGCGTGCTCTAAGGACGTATCATTTGACTAGTCAAAGAAGACGGCATCAAACTGTAGGTGATGGTAATATAAAATGTGTATTGCTTCACTTTTTAGAAATAAATTTAAATTCTTTTTTAGGTTTTAAACTTTAAATATTTGAGGAAAAACAGCCAGCATGTGTTTTTACAATTAATGGGCGCTGAATTTTTATAAGAAAACCTTGGAACCGCTGCAATCTGCGAACAATTCTGGGAACAGGGATTTAAACCGTCCTGTTAACAAATTGATTGATTGGAAATTTGATTTGGAAATAAGTAAATTGTTATATGAAAGTTAAAGAGACGCAGATTCTAAGAATTTTTTAATTTAAAACAAATTTACTTACAAATTTATAAACTCATACTGATTTCAGTAACTAGAATGTGTACTTCGTTTGTTTTTGTATTTTTTTTTTTTTATGTTTTTTATTCAATAATTTAAAGTTTCAATTTAAGTTCTAGTAATAAAAATCGTAACCAAAGTAAATTTCAAAATATAATGAAATTTCAAGATATGTATTTCCATATTCTTTTTTGGGCTTAATATTATACAGACTACGTATGCATATATAAAATATTCAAATATTAGTGAGAATTATACTATTTAATTTAGTGTTGAATATTTATTATATTCTTTAATAGCATTAAATTTTCTTTATTTCTATACAGTATTATTTATTCTGTTTTCTTAAGATTAATAAAATTCTGAGTTTATAAATAAATAATATTCAAAATTTATAATATATGTATATATATATATATATATATATATATATATATATATATATATATATATATATATATATATATATATATATATATATATATATATATATATATATATATATATATATATATATATATATATATATATATATATATATATATATATATATATATATATATATATATATATATATATATATATATATATATATATATATATATATATATATATATATATATAATTATGTATATATGTATATATTTTATGAGAACAAATATTAATGGGGACTTTGAAAGAAGTGCAACAAATCGCTAGTCTAATAAGAAACTAACAAATAGTTGCTCTACTTGGCAAAATTTCGAATTAGACTCGCAAGAGTTGCTACTTTTGTTAAAAAAAAAAAACAAATTATTTCTGGTTTAATAAAATTTCTTTTAGAAATAATAACAAACAATGCATTTTGTGGATCGACGCTTAAGTTATAAATAATAAAATAAAAACCAAAATATGAAATACGTTACAGCAAAAATTATAAATTAGGGGAAAAATATATTTTTAAATAATGAAAATATTGCTTCATATCTTTAAACTACGTGGACCCATACGAGGCATACTTCTAGGGCCACTTAGCATGGCTTTGGCTGGTTCTTGACGGGCTTGAGTCTGTTCGACTGGGCTCTCAACTGTGCCAAAATCTTCTTCATCTTCTCCGAAAAGTAACGCTGCTAAACTAGTTTCAAATTTGGATTTTGTTCTTTTTGTTGGTTTTGGATTTGATGGGGACTCTTCTGTAGATTTTGTTATTAAACTGTTATCAGATTTTTCAGAATTATTTAAAGGTTTAGTAGTGGTGGTTGTTGTAGACGCAATTGTTGTACTTGTGTTTGATTTTTGGGAAAATGAATTTAATTTCTGTGGCGGATCCATACGACTTGCTAGTGCCAAAGGCAAGTTGTTTGTTATGTGTTGCTGTAATTGCTCCCGTTCTTCTTGTTCATTATCCTTATCCAGTTTATAGCCGGGTGGATAGATGGGTTTAAATCCCCCTTGTAATTCTGGCTGAAATTTATCTAGTTCAAAAGACTTTGTTGAGGATTCATGTTCGCCATTACCGCCATCCGATCTGTTTATTTTATTCTTTTCATGTAGTGTATTGTCCGAAGAGGTGGATAAAATGTTCCAACCGTTCGTGGGAGCGACAGTGACCGAATCAAGGCTTACACTTGGGTAAAACGGCGCCATAAAATCTTTTTCATAATTCTGAGCTCGTAAATCGAAATCGTGACCATTTAAAGCATCTTCGACTTTATTATTCGGACGTATTTCTTTAATTACTGGTGTGGCCAAATTTACATTTGAATACGTGGTTTGCTGTTGCTGAAGTTTTTGTTTATGGTTGCCAAGAACTTGATGACGACTTGTTTCTGTAGGTGTATAGGCAATGGCTATGGGAGCTGCAGTGGCTGAACCATAAAAGCCGTTAGTTATTTTAGGAGCGATTACTACACCTGGTATTTTAGAGTTGGTAATCAATTCTCCATAAGAAGGATCTGGTTTTTCTATAGGGTATGGGAAAGAATCTTTAGTTTGGAGAACTTTTGTATGTTGCTGCAATGACAAAGGTTTCTTATTTTTTAGCACGGGTTCCTGCTGGTAGTCTCTGATAATGGAAAAGGGAGTATTCTGATATTCGCTTCCAGTTGGTGGCTCTATGTTAGCCACAGCAGGTAAAGTATTTTGATTTTCAGTTTCTATGTTTTCGGATTTTTGGACACCTTTTACAGGATAAACAACATATAAACCATTTTGATCGTCTGGAACACCAACTTCAGATTCTTCATTGTCTAGGCTGGGAACTTGAATCTCACCATCACCGGTATCATCACCTGGCAAAGATACCGGCTTCTTATGCGATTGCAGCATTTGTAAAGTAACCACTGGCTCCAATTTAGCTTCATTAAAAAGGCTGTTATCATTTGTCGGTGCAACAGGTTGGGGTGGATCATTGATAACTAAGTCTTCTTCTTCAAAAGCAGGTAGTTTCTCCAAAGCTGGAGCAAAAGCATGTCTTTCTACGTTTATTGATTCGGCAGGTCTTAAATTTTGAGCCAATGGCCTTCTAAACTGCAATCCAGGTCTTTCTAAATATTGTCCAGCAGCGCCTCCAAAAGGCGAAACTCTATACACACGTCTATTAGCCATTTCTTTCGGCGAAGGCCCTGCCGGATAGTCTGCCATTCTAGTAAGTGGGTATCTCTTAGGTTGACCGCCTAATGGTTGACGGCGATGAGAGAATTGTGGATTACCATTTATAGCACCTCGTTTTGGCTGTTGCAGACCAGTAACTCTTATATTACCAGGCTCTTGATTAAAGGTGGCTTGTTGAGAATGCACATTGGAAATTTTTGCGTTTGGTCGAAATTGGGGTAAAATGTTAGGCAAATGGCGATCCGGATTCGGACGTGTAATACCGGGTATTGGTTTACGGGTATATTCATTTGGCGGATATTGAGAACTTCCTTGTGGTCGATTTAACTTCTGCAACTCATGCTCAGTAGTAATACTGTTGGGCAGAGGAGGAGGTACCATGTGTTGAGCCGGAGTGTAAGGTGAGTTTTCATTCGAAGGAAAGGTCTGCGGGAATTCGGAAAAAAGTAAATTAAAACATGATATACATACATGCATATTTTATAAACTTTGTAGTTAATTTAAAACGTATGTACACATACATATGTATATGTTCCCTGCAGGAAATGCTAATAGTAAAACTATAGTAACGATGTCACCAATACCACTGACAAATTGTAACCTTACTAATGCTAACTACTATTGACATTCAACACAGGCTTGCCCTACGAAATCTACCAGTAGACTGCGTCAATACTGACTAGTTAGTTCTTGTGGGGTCGGTCATATGGAGAAAATATCAAAACTATGATTGTACTGACTTACTATTGACGATATTACCGCACTGTGGGAAATGTTCATAGAAAAACTGTATAGATTCCCTATAGATGCTGTCACCACGTGTAGAAAATGTCAATAGTAAAACAAATAGTGATTGCCTATAATTATAAAATATTTAACTAGTTTTGCACTTTTCATTTTCCTTTACCTTTTTAAGAGTATACCACTTTTTATGAACTAGCTTCTTCCTTGCGGCCACAGATAAATTTTAAAAACAATTGAAATTATTGACAAAAAATATCCTCTATTTATTAAAAACAAAAGGCAGGAAAAAAATTTATGGACAGTGTCATATATATAAATATGAGAGGACATCGAAACTAAATCAACTCGTGCAACTTATGTGACCTACTATTAAAGAAATAAATCAAAAATGTGTTAAATATAATTCCTCACCAGTTTTTGTTGATGCTGGCTCATGGTCAAGACTTCTTGTTTCTGAATTTGAACGCTGTCCACATTCGGGTTAGGATTTTTGTGATAAACCATGTCATTTAGCTGTGGTTTGCCTTCGTCTGTTTTAGGAAAAACCACAGGATTTGAGTTTTGAATTTGTTGTAAGCTCAAAGGCTGCGCGTGGCCATTAACTTGGGGACCAGCTGGAGGACCATTTTCTACTGGTAATGAAGGCATTTCGACCGATTGTTCATCATTAGCTGGAAATCGTATGTTTGTTGAAACCAAAAGTTCTTTAGTATCTTGATGCGAGCTTAATGTTATAGAACCATCGCCATTATTTTGGGGATTTACCGACTGACCGGCACCAATAGAATTGGTGGAAGGTAGAGGTTGCATTTGTATAGTTGGTGGCAAAGTTAAAGGTTTCTGCAGAACTTGACTACTAGGTTTGTTTCTAATGTTCCCAATTAAAGGCAACTGTTGATAAGGTGAAGGAGGAGCTGGTGGTAGTTCTGGATAATTATGAACAGAAGGCAATGGTCTAGGTTGTTCAGTATTTTTGGTTTCTTGATTAGCAGCAAAATTAACATTTTGATGAAAATTTGAAACCGAAGTTTTATTTGGAATTTCTTGATAAGTGTTAGGAGTACTGGGCATAGGTAGTCTTTTAATGCCGTTTATATCTTCATTGATGACTGTTCCATACTGAACATGATGTTCCTTGGAAAATAATGGTTCCTTCTCTACGGAGCCAAAAGCATTTTGACCCACCTGCTGTTGGCTACCCAAAACAAATGATGCAGAACTCTGGCCAGGTGAAATCACAACATTATTAATAGCACCAGGTGCTGGTCTGTATTGCAAGATATTTGGTTGCTGTACCTGGTAAGAGACATATTCATTACTAAAATTCTCCTGGCCACCTATTGTTACATGTGATTGTTTCTGCAGTTTGTTTATATGTTGCAATGGTGACTGTTGTTGAGTATTTTGTGGCACAGCAGTCGATTCAAAGGCAGGTAATGTTTGTTTTTGCACTTCGTGGTTCTGTATGGCAAACGGTGAGGGTTTTGAAGGATCTAAAGGCTCCATTAAATTTCCTTGTGCGTCTAGACCTTGATTAATAGGATTGTTGGCAGCGACTGCAGATTCTTCTTCAACTAAACTATTAAATATGTCGGCTAATGTCATGGTAGGCTTTTGCTCAAATTTTATTTCAGAATTCTTTTGATCCAAGGAATGGTAAACGTCAGCAGGATCCAAGATAGAAATTTCAGTACTGCTGGGAAAGGGACTGAACGGAGGAGGAGCAGAAGGATCTTCGGTAAATAGTATAGCTTGTGTAGTCGTTGTTTTTGTAGGTTTTGTGGGATGGCTAAATTCTAAAAGAGAAGTATTGGTTGGTGTAGGAGATGTGCTATTAGGTGGTGCCGCATCGGGAAAACGTAAAGGATTTGTTGAAGCTGATGTTGTTTGCATTGTCGTTGGCGTTGGGGTATATTTTTTATTGGGGATAAACTTTTTGCGCGTAGTGGAAATCTTTGGTACTTCCGTTGTTGTAGTTTGTGTGGGTTTGCGTGTAGAAGTTGTAAATATTTTGTTATTATTTGCAGATTGCAACGATGAAAGATTTTGAATTACAGTAGTTTTGGAAGCTGCAGTTGTTGTCGATGAAAATGTACTAGATGTTGGGGTTTGTGACGTTGCGGTAGTAGTTGAAGTAATAGGTTTAGATGTTGAACTCGACGATGTGAATGTCGTTGCTTGTTTTTTTGTAGCTGTGACATTTGCTGTTGATGAAGTCAACGTAGAAGAACTAGTTAAAACTGGTAAAATGGAATCTACAGGTGTCAATCTGGTTGTAGGTACCGTATAATAATTTGCTGTATGATAGTTAGGATTTGATGTTGCCTGGGCAATTTGTGTTGGTTTTTTGTTCGTTATATAGTTTTTATTACTTCCCTGATATTTCAAATTCGCATAAGAACTCGAAACCAGAGGGTAAACAAACTTTGACGATGAATATTTTACAGGCAAATTAAGAAAATCATGTATATTTGGTGAAGAAGATGTAATTATAGCCTTTTCATTCGGGTTGATTACTTCGTTAACGGCCGCATCAATACCAGCTGGTTTTTTTAAATTAAAGTCCAACTGACCTGATACAGGATCTTTGCTTGCATAGTAGGGTTTGCCATTGTTAAAAATTTGATTAGGCAAAACGTAACTGGTGGAAATTACTTCTTCCTCCTCCGATGAGCTTCCGGCATTACGTGCTTCCACTGGAAGTTGTGCTGACGATAAAGCTGCTGCATACCAGCATAATGAAAGGGCTAAAGAAAGCCTTAATACAAGTTTAAACATGATGAAATATTATCTAAAAGTAAAAAAGGAAAATAAAATGCATTTATTGTTTTTCTTTACTCGTACATTGAAAAAATTTTTTCTGTCAATAATTAGTTTGCACTTAAACCGTGTTTGTATACACGGTTTAATTAAAATAATTAGTAAATTCAAGGTATATTTGATTGAACAAAAAATTATTTATTTATTCAGCTATTCAGTTTCAAAGTGTAGGATGTACAACATGGTGTAGGATGTACAGCATGGGCGGGGTAACGGAGACCATATGTTCAACACTTGTAGCGTCGCTGTTGAACAAAAAAATTTGTATCTATGTATTTGATAAATTGATTTGTATTTAAAGAGATCGTGACGTATAATTTTTAAATTAATTTGTGATGAAATTATCCGTCGCACACGTTATAAAATTACAACATTTATAGTTTTGAAGAAAATATAACATCATTCAATTGATTTATTATAAGCGCCAGCAGGAACGAGAATGGACAAGTTGTCTGAAATCTTTTTAGATTCAAGGAGAAGAGTTTACAACATAATTAATCGAACAGAAAAAGAGAATAGGCTGGAATTAAAGAGGTGGGTGAAAAATTAAGATAAGAAAACTGGTTCAAAACACAAAATTTTATACGTGAAAACTAGGAACAGAGCTGGAGGAAAAGCTTGGTATTGTTGTTTGCCGCGAGACATTGTGACAGATCATAATAAAAAATAAATATTCATCAAGAGCAGCAAGGAAAAAACCACTCCCGTCAGTACCAAATATAAAAAAGTCCTTTTCCTTCAACAAAGATGATGTTGCACTACAACGATGGACCATCTAGGGTGTGGCGTAATCGTAAAATTTTGAAAAATTTCTATAATTTATTGGGACTGCATCTCAAGTCAATAACTGGGTAACATTGCTTTTATAGGCTCAACAATGGTGCGAAGAAATTTAAATTTAAGGAACAACGAACCAAATTTGAAATTTTATCAGGACAATGACCCAAAACATAAGTCACGCATGGGGCTGTGGTTACGTTTTGATATCGCCGCACAAAGCCCCGATCTCAATCCTTGAAATGGAGTACTGTGCACAACATATAGAGAAGCCTGTTGCTTAAATACATCACCTTTATGGAAATATATAAAAACTCCCAAATTTACACTGACGCTACTACTGTTCAGATTTAATTTTTATTGCAATTATTGCAAGAAAAATAATTAACAACGAAAGTACTCCCAAATATTGTTAAAATTATAGAAATTACGTTTGGTTGAGCGAATGAACTATGTAGTAGCCAAAACATAATTAATTGCGAATTGCTTCGTATACGAGTAAGTTAATCGATGCGATTACATACCCTGGTGAAGTTTTGAACTACGCGAAGTCCATGAACTCATTTTATTTACCGCAAATGCTACCTAATGACGTTACGTGATCTGAATCAACTAACACTATGAAACTATATTGGTTGCTAAAATGCTTATAGCAAACGCTACAAAAGGTACAAAAAAACCCCATTAGAACTTACTGTAAATCTCAGTTTAACCGGACTTTGGAATACTTGTATAGAAAGGCCTTCGAAATATTGTCTGAGACGGTAAAATCGACTTGCCTCCATTACACTGGCTTACAGCCAAAAAATACCAAGAACGCCATATGGCTAGATCAGTTAATTCGGACCTTCTGAACACGAAAAACGCTATAATTTTTCCTCCTAAGTACCGTTTTTTAGATAACGGTACTTTTGTGTTTTTCGGTGTATGGTCCCGCTCAAACCCTTGTGGAGCCCAACCAAAAAGTCCGATCGAGACGAATGGCATATTGTTGAAAAGGTAATTGAATGCCTTTTTCATCGATATAATGAGAATTTCTATCTCAATATGGTGTGCGAGCAATGAAAATTAAAATATAGTCGTTACACAAACTTTGTTTTTCATCCGTTTTTTTTTTTTTTTTGCAAATTACGTGTTCAGGAGGTCCGACTTAATTGATCTAGGCATGTGGCGTTCTTGGTATTTTTACAAATTTAAAATTTTTAAATCAGTGTTGTACATTGCCTGTACTATTCAATTAAATTTCTTTCACGGAAGAGTATTATCAAAAGGCAGTTGGACATAATTATGCAGTTAATCTAGGTAGAATTATATTAGGCATGGAAAAGTATTTAACCTTTCTTGGTAAGAAGGCTGTGGTTGCTATATTTTGTGCACAGCGCTTTAATTTTGATAAGCAGAATTGGTGATGTAGATGAACTAAATATAATGTTACGGTACGGAAATACGAATGGATGGCAATTAAAAACGCAGATTTAGAAAGTATTTTATTCAAAAAACAATCTTTTATTGTCAGTTGCATTTGTGGAATTCATACTAAAATTATAATTAAAATGATTTTATTTCATTTTAACCAAAGCAAACTAATTTTTAGCGACGTTGTGAACCAATAAGCAAATGATGAATAGTACAAGGCAGCTTTAATACGGTAGTGATATAAGCACAGCTGCCTTTCGTTTTCTTTGCGTAAATTTGTAAAAAGCACATAGACTTCATTGCTTTTTCAAGTGTAGTGTTCTGTCCGTGGAGTAGTGTTCTGTCCGTTGTGTTGTGAACACGTATTAAGTGTTATCCGCGTTCAGTGTTTTTTGTTTGTTTTTTTAATTTTTATTTTGTGTGTTGCTTTTTGTATTGTAAATTAAATAAAACCAAATAAAATAAACAGTTAAAAATCTTTTTAAAAATAAAACAACAAAATACACGGAAAAAAATTAAATAAAATAAAATACAATAAAAAAAAAAATAAATAAAAAAAAAATAAAAAACACCCACAACAACAATAATAATAAAATCTAATAATTAATCTAAATAATATAAATAAATGGCCAGATCAGGGCTTTTATGGCCCTTATACAGGCATTGTTCCCTATTCGTGCAACATACCTTTTAAAAAATAAAAATAAAAAAAAATAAAAAACAAATAGTTATTTTGCAATGTTGGTGATATGGGGTTAACTGTTGTTGACTGTATAGTATCGAAGGTATATACACTGGATACTATACAGTCGAATGAACAATTAAGTTAACTTCGGCCTCACCAGCACAGCAGAATTAGCATTTGTACATGATTTTTCTATCGCAATGGCGGGAAACTTTAGAATAGACTTTTGCAACATACGTGGGCTGAGAACAAACTTCTTCTCCGTCTATGCTCACACGTGTCTCCATCGGCCGGATATTTTCGCCCTATGTTAAACCCAGGTATCTGAGAATGCTGATCCACAGGATTTTCATATACCTGGGTATCAATTCCTATCCCTCTTTAACTTCCATCGGGGCCTTGTAATTTACATTCGCAATGAAGTTGTGTTCCAATGCCAGCAACCAAAGCATGCATGATGCAGAATTTACCTGTCTTTGGGTTAAATTCAAAATCAGGTCACACTTTTTGCATTTCGGGTTTCTATACAGAAGTCCAAATGCGGGGAGGGATACTACCTTTTCTGGTTTCGATGCCCTCTCTGACTCCATATCGAAGATCCTAGAAAGTTGTCCGAGCAGTGAAATCGTTGTTGCTGGTGATTTCAATGTTCACAACTCATCCTGGCTTCGCCATTCGAGTCATACAACTCCAGAAGGCCAATATGTCGAGTTATTCGCTGCGCACAACCACCTAGCGCAATTAGTGAATGAGCCAACGTATATTCCATGTGTTGAAGGGCGCCATTCAAACACACTTGACGTATTCCTGACTTCACACCCCGAAAAGTATGAAGTCAGAGTTAGTGCACCTCTCGGCAATTCGGATCATTGCACCATTTCTGCCACCTTTTCGATCTCGGGACTTCGTAACGTTTCAAAATCAGCTACGAAACGTTCAATATTTATTTACGAAAAGGCGCGTTGGGCTGAGCTCAACCAATTTTATGAGCATTTTAATTGGAAACTTTGTTTTCTAGATAACGACATAAATGCTTCAGCAAAAATGGTCGAGAACATTATATTGCTAGGGATGAAAACATTCATCCCCTCCAAGCAGATTTCGATTAAACCAAAAGCAAAATCTTGGTTTAATCAGACGTGCAAAAACGCAGTCAGATCCAGAGAGGAAGCATTCAGTAACTGGCGTTTAAACAAAACACCAGACACTGATTTGCTACGCAAAAAGGCAAGATCTTCGTGTGCCAAGGTACTTAGGCGTGAAAAGTCTCTTCACGAACAGCGCCTTCGTGCCAAGGTCCTTGCAGCTCCTCGGGGCAGTAAGACCTTTTGGTCTTTCGTTAAGAGAGTAAAGAACAGTGCTAGTTCATCAATTCCAACTCTTTTAAAGAATGACCAAGCATTCACAGACCCGGTTGACAAAGCTAACCTGTTGGCTGAAATTTTTGCAAGCAATTCCTGCTTGCCGGAAAGCAGTCAGCCACTTCCCGAGCTCGAAAGAGTATCTGTAACTATGCCGAAGATATTCTTCCGGGCGCGAGCAGTTAAAAGGGTTTTGGAAGACCTCGATATAAACAAAACTCCTGGACCGGATGGCATTCCAGCACTGGTCTTGAAGCAGTGTTCTTCTACGCTTGCGCGTCCATTAGCACGCCTTTTCAGCATACTTTACCATACTGGTGAGTTTTCATCGTGCTGGAAGGTTGCTAATGTAACACCAATACCCAAAAAGGGTATGGCAAATAACCCCGAAAATTACCGCCCAATTGCAATTTGCTCTACACTCTCCAAAGTAATGGAAAACATGGTTAACCATCACCTTATGAGGTATCTGGAGTCGCATAAACTACTTTGTGATCGTCAATATGGATTTCGTAAGGGTCGTTCAACTGGCGATCTTATGGCATATCTCTCAGAGAAATGGTGCCACTCAATCCATCATTTCGGTGAAAGTAGGGTGGTGGCTCTTGATATTTCAAAAGCGTTTGACAGAGTGTGGCATGGTGCACTATTGGCAAAACTTACTGCTTTTGGTGTCGGTGATGACTTCTCTCGGTTTATATCGAGCTTTCTCAGAGAACCGCTCTATACGAGTTGTTATAGATGGGGTCTCATCAAACGAGTTCAAGATTAATTCAGGGGTACCGCAAGGCTCCGTTCTTTCTCCTACCCTATTTCTTATTTTCCTCAATGACCTTCTCTACCAAACTTCCAACCCTATCCACTCTTTCGCGGATGACAGCAGCATTTGTCACTCGTACTCTTTTAGTTATAGGCCCAGCCTATCAGAGATCGCTGCCAAGAGACTAAATATGAATGATTCACTGAATAGTGATCTTCTATTGGTCTCTGAATGGGGTCGTAAAAACAGGGTTGCCTTTAATGCTCGTAAGACCCAGTGTTGCTTATTGACGCACAAACAAACGACCGCTAATGCTGCTTCATCTGTACTCATGGATGGTATAAATATTGAAGAATCGGATGCTCTTGATGTTCTTGGAATGAAGATACAGTGTGACGTTCGCTGGAATGAACACATTTTTCATATCTCTAAAGAAGCATTCAAGTGCCTCGGTTTTTTGAAACGGTGTAAGATGTACTTCACTCCATCCGACCTCCTTACTATTTATACCATCGGTGACAGTAGGGTATCCAACTCTATTGACTCACTGGAGCATCGACGCAGTGTGGGATGCGTTACTCTGTTCTATCGATACTTCAATGGATTTTGCTCTGACGAGATTAGGGATCTTGTTCCCGAAACGCGCACATTTTTACGTAGCACGCGTTCATCGTCTAGAGCTCACCCATTTGTGGTCGATTGCCCGGGGAATCGTACTACGCATTACAGAGAGAATTCGTTTTTCAGCCGCACGCTTCGTCTGTGGAACAAGTTGCCTGCAGAAGTGTTTCCTGTCTGTTATAACGTTGGAAAGTTCAAGTCAAATGTTCACAAACACTACTCCCGCTTTCCCCCTCCTCACAACCTATTTTCCTAGTTCTGGTACAATGCACTGCATATGTAGGGGTCATCCCCTGAGTACTGGTCCAATATAAAAAAAAAAAAAAAAAAAAAAAAAAAAACAAAATGTTGATAACTGTTCGTAAATTCTACCACCAAAATACATGTTGACGTTTTTTGATGTTGTATTTATTGTAATTCTGCCACTACCTATTAAAGCTGCCTTGAAATAGTATAAACGGCTCATGCGTAAAAAATTTTATTTCTTTACTGAAGGGTAATAAACAGAATTTCTAAATCATAAAAACTTAATCAACTCAAACGAACCAACACCCAACCATTAGTTGCTACAATTTGTGTTTTGATTGGTATCAATGTTAGAAGCTAAGTAAATAAACTCAATTGTTTGAACGTTGTTTATTGGTGTAAAGAAAAGTAGAAACATATGCATAAGAAAAATTTTGTTTTTTATGTTTTGAAAGTTATTTTTAGAACATTTTTCTTTTAAATTTCTCAAGAATTTATTAAGAATATTGGGATATATAGTTAAATGTTTGAGAATATATATCAAAGGTTTCAAAGCCTACTGATGATTATGGTAGCTCCTATGATATGTCGGCATGTAGACAGCTAGGAAATATAAAAACCAAACTGTTTGTAATTATTGATTTGTATTATTTTACAATATAAATTAAACTTTATTGTGAATCACCCGATTCATCGTGAGCAATGTTCTAAGTTTACTTAAGTTAAATAGAGCTATTTGTCTTTAATAAGTTGCTACTCAGTCTTTAATAAGTTGCTTTAGTACTTGGCAGTATTTTCGCTCGGTTTTGATAATAACTTACGCACACTGTAGTCAAACCGAAAGATCTCAAGTTTAACGAGTTTAATGCGATACATAAATTAAATGCTATAATATTGTCTTCATATTGTTTTTGTTAAAGTTTAACCTCCACAAACACTACTCCCTCTTTCCTCCTCATCATTTCAAAGTTTTAGTTTCCATACAAGTCTTAGAAGCTTTTTTTAGAAAATATCTCCTAAAGGAAATAATTTAAAAGTAATAAGAATAAATTTTGGGCACGATATAAAAGGTACTACTGTTAACAATTCTGCATTATTAACTCGAAAAGCTAATTTTTTGAGATATGACTATGTTGCAATAAAGGAGCGACATTTATTTATTTATTTCTCATATGCCTATGGAATAAAAAAACCTTATAGGCTAACAAAATCTTAATTAAATAGTAAATCATATAAATCCTTATAATCTAGTAACAATTTATAATCATTAAATTGAAGTGAAAAATCAACATTTACAATATTATTAATATTATTTAAAACGCTCAAAGCACATAGCATAGGTTCCCGCATAGCGTAATTAGTAACACGTGTTGAAATGTAGAATAAATTTTTAGATCTTAAACATTTAAATGGTACACAAAATTTAATTAACTTTAACAGATATTCACAATTAATAATCCCATTAATCAAATTGTAAATTATTATAACTGAATGAATAGTACGTCACATACATACAGCGAACATTATACGAACTTGACATTAGCATTACTTGACAATTACGAAGTGCGAATTTAACAAATTTTTTCTGTATTCTTTCAATTCTATTGGAATGTACATTATAAAAAGGGTTCCAAACGAAAGAAAAATACTCTAATTTAAAACGAACAAAAGCAGTATATAAGATTTTTAATGTTCTTGGATCCGAAAAGTCTTTACAATTTCTTTTTATAAAAGCACAGGCAGCATGAGCTTTAGGTATAATATAGTCAAGATGCGCATTAAAGTTAAGTTCACAATCTAACACAATACCAAGATCCAACATTTGACTTACCACATTTAAGTTATTATCATTTAATTTATATTGCAAAACTTTAGCGTTACTAATAATTGACTTATGAAAGGTCATTTGGCAGCATTTATTAACGTTTAAATGCAAATTATTGATACCGAACCAAGAGGATATTCTATCGATGCAGAGTTGAAGAAACAGCGAGTCATTCTCAGATTTTATTTTTTTTTAAATTTTGAGGTCATCAGCATATAATAAAAACTGAGACCCTTGACAGCAATTTCCAATGTCATTTATAAAAATTAGAAAAAGTAACGGCCCTATTATGCCTCCCTGGGGTACACCCGATGAAGCTGTGTAGGGCAAAAACACAAAATTCTCAAGGACAACAGCTTAAGATGTAGTATTTTATGTAGAGGTCATCCCCTGAGTACTGGTCCAAGATTTTTTTTTTTTTTTTTTTAATTTTATTATATTATTTATTGAATCTACATAAGAAATGTAATGACAATAAGTATTCAATTCTTAATACTAAAAAAAAAAAAAAAAAATTGTGCCAGTGCTGGACAAAAATTTATTTTTATGCGAATATTATTTCAGAATTCAGTCATCTGTTTAGAGCTCTAATGGTAGCCAAAGTATCCCTCCTTCTCAGACGGGTACGACCACCAAAGTTAAGAATATTAACTGCAAGAGGATTTGGATGGAATTCAAGTTTGTTAATATATCTTGTCGCGTACTTCCCAAATTCAGATTTCACAAAAGGTACGTTCAGATCTGCGTGGATTCGTGAGTTTTTGACGTACCATGGAGCGTCTGTAATTCGAGGGAGAATTCTATTTTGACTTCTTTGAATTTTTTCAATGTTGGATGCCGAGGCTGTGCCCCATAATTGAATCCCATAGCACCATATTGGCTTTAGAATCGAGTTGTACAGCAAAAGTTTACACTCAAGCTTCAAGGTCGAATTTCTGTCTATTAGCCAGTTAAATTGCACTGCTTTCAATTTCATCTGCGTTACTTTTGCCTCGATGTGCGACTTCCATGTTAGTCTACGGTCAAGATGAATACCGAGGTATTTGACTTCACTGTGTTGAGGAATTACTTTATTGTTAATAGTAATGGGTGAGCATGTTCCTAGACGCAGTGCGAATGTAACATGGGCACACTTTTGTTCATTAACCTTGATTTTCCAAAGCTTGAGCCATTTCTCTAGTTTGTTCATATGTTCCTGTAAATTTATTGCTGCTTGCTGGTGGTTACTATGTATGCTAAGGAATGCTGTATCATCTGCAAATGTTGAAGTGTGAATGTTGGTGCTTGTCGGCATGTCAGATGCGTAAATCAAATATAAGATAGGCCCTAATATGCTGCCTTGGGGCACTCCAGCTTCAATAGGCTGGGCGGGGCTTATGAAATCGCCTTCTTTTATTAAAAATTGGCGACGATATAAATAGCTTTCCAAAACGTTATGTACGTTAAACTTTATTTTATGCGTTAAGCCATCGTGCCACACTTTATCAAAAGCTTGTGAAATGTCGATGAATAAGGCAGAGCAATATTTTTTTATCTTCAAATGCCTTTCTTATGACATTAACTAACCTGTGTGTTTACTCAATGGTTCCATGTTTCGGTCTAAAACCAAATTGGTGATTGGGAATACATTCAACCTTATTAAGCATTGGATCCAACGTCGTCTTTAGCAATTTTTCGAAAAGTTTTGAAATTGTTGTCAGTCGACTTATTGGACGGTATGATATATATACATATATATATATATATATATATATATATATATATATATATATATATATATATATATATATATATATATATATATATATATATATATATATATATATATATATATATATATATATATATATATATATATATATATATATATATATATATATATATATATATATATATATATATATATATATATATGTATAGGTATATGTAGTTGCTGTATTTTTCAAAGCTACGATTTATAAAATTAAGCTATTACACCACAACGTTTTGCCAGATTCTGAAGTATGTGTCGAATAGTGTTTATGTCTAAAGTATTTACTAAATTCCATAACATACATATCTATAGTACGTATTTATGTTTAAATACTAAAAAAAAGTGATAAGCCTTTTTATAAAAGAAAAATTTAAAGCCAAAAAACTGAAGATTAATCATAAAATGGGAGAGAGTTAATTGAAGGTCAAACGTTTACCGTTATTAGTTCAAATTGAACAATAAAAACTCAGTCGGCAACCAATCATGAGCTGGTCTTAAAACAACAACAATTTTAAAACATAGTTTTGTTTTTAACCAAAATTTATTTTCTTACATGTTGGAACTCAAAGTCAAATAGAGATACGAATAACTCGAAGATCAGTTAAAAATTAAATAAACAGCCTTAAAGCAGTAGGATTAAACAAAAAGAAATTATTTAAACATACAAAAAAGTCAGGTAATGATTGATTGACATGAACAGTAGCAATGAAAAGTTAAGTTAAAAAAACATGCAAAACGCAGAAAAGATTGACATTGGATATATGTTATTTTCCAAATTGATTTAATAAGAATATAAATGGCTAACATGTTAACATGTGTAAAAATACAACTAATTTTCAAATATAAAAATTTTCTGTAAAATTAAAAGTAACAAAAAGAAATTGCTTGCGATTGTCTGAGATTCATCTTCGTAATAAAAACATACATATGTGTGTATAATGTACATTAAGTATACGAGTTGAATTTTTTTTCTTTCACTAAAAATTTAAATAATTTTTAACCGTATGTTGCTTTTGTGTCTTTTTTTTTTGAGTTAAAAATAACTTTATAATTTATATATGTGTAAAACGTTTGTGCAGGAAATGTAAAATTTTTACTTTTATTTTGAAGAAAAGAAGAAAAAAAAAAAGAGTTAAATCTCTTGTTAATGCGTAATGCTTACCGAGCGCTAGTGATTCATCTTAAGTTGCATGTGATTGATGATAATGAAAGTGAATATTTGATTTGAAAGTAAATGTAACTTTCTTGTTTTTTTGTATAATAGTTGATATATGAATGGGGTGCATATTTAATAGTGATGTTGCAACAATTGCTAATTGTTTTAGGTGTTTACATATTAGGCACAAAATTGATGTTGTTTTTGTTAAGTGTTGGAAGCACGCATGCATTTAGGAACACTAAATATCAAATGCGTGTATATTTCTTTTATTTTGAAAGCTTCTTCCTGCCATTTAAAAAGCTTAAGTGTAATTTTTGCACAATAACTAAAATGTGTTTACTACTAGCTTGATAACAAATTATCTTAATTTAATGTTAACCTAAATTTGTGAAATTAAAGAAAGAACTTGTATAATTTGATGTATTTTTGATACAGATAAGCAGAGTTCTTTTAACATTATTGAGAAATAAGTTTAAGTAATTTACTAATTTATTATTATTTCAAATAATAAGTTTTAAAGTTATTTTAACCTAACCAAATAATGCAAATATGAGTTAACTTAAAACTTAGCTTATAATTCTTAAAATATACATTTAAAATAGGGACTTTATAAATTTTAAATTATAATAATATTGTCGAAATTATTTCTCCGTTTGCAATACCTATTGATAACATCGAACAGCTCCCTGGCTAGGTGGGGCTCATCTTAAATGTCCAGGTTTCTATGTGAAGTAAAATAAAGAATAATTTTGACTAGTACAAATATATTTGTCTGTCAACTCTAGGAAGTGCCAGCCTGGCTTACTTACGATGTGTTTGGAACTTCCGAAGCCCTTACTAAGTTTTAATTAGCAGATCGGCAATATGCCCTCTGCATGTCCTGTATTACAGGCTATCCCATACCAAAACCTTAGTCGATGTGCTTGAATTTTGGCTAAAACATTTGTCTGAAAATCATAGGACGGAATAATAGACCATGCGCTGTTATCTGTAATATAAGGAACCAGAGGTGGAGGAAAAATGGGTGCGTTGATTAAGGGCTGATACACTTTATGGACTACCAAAGAACAAAGCATTAAGCTCCTCTGACTATCTAAGGATATGCATACAGAGATTAGAGGAATTAGAGAGCCCGAACTCTTCAGTAAGCTGTTTTGGCTACAAGCATATAAAAAGTTTCAATCTTACAAGACTTATAGCCCATTTCGGATCTCGGTGAGCCATGAATTGGCCCTCCATCAAATTACTTCGTCAAGGAAGGGGATGAGCCAAATCAGTTACACACCTGCCCATCACCTACTATTTTTGCGATTTTCATTATTGGTTTTTGGAACCATAATTTAAAATCCTAAATTATGTATTTGATCAAGAGATGATCTTTAGAAAATTTGTTGCTAATGGGCCCGCGAAGGTTCCAAAGTAGGTACGAACAAGTTTTTACAGATAGCACCACTAACATTCTAATCAATTTCATATGACAGTTCATGCTGTTTTGAATTGAAAAGAAAACAGGGAACGAATTATTAACACCGGGAAACAATAACAAAGAGGATAAAAGTGTATATACAGTGGACTCCCGTCGCAAAGGATCGGCCATTTGTTCTGAATTATAGGGTTTTTCAATTTATTTACTAAAACGAAAATAAATTGTTAAAAATAAAATACAAAATAAATAAAATACATGTGATATTACTACGTTTTTTAAAGCGATGGAGCCAGCAACTGCTTGCTTTAAAATCATTTAGATTTAACTTTATTGCAAAACATACTGCTTTTTTAGATAGTAATACCCACTAATCGAAATGTTAGGTTGCCGGCATTGTGTAAACCATAAAATTAAGTTCTTTTTAAGCTCTGGATATTTAAGTAGTTTTTCGCTGTTTAGTTTACTGCCTGAAGATTTTTACATAATAAGTTCTTCTGTTTGAAGGATTGGAGTAAGA
Source organism: Thecocarcelia acutangulata (assembly GCA_914767995.1). Taxonomy (NCBI): domain Eukaryota; kingdom Metazoa; phylum Arthropoda; class Insecta; order Diptera; family Tachinidae; genus Thecocarcelia; species Thecocarcelia acutangulata. The sequence goes on along the minus strand of OU612094.1, from coordinate 103,772,057 downwards.
TTTAATAGCAATTTGAAATTGCTTAGCAACGTTTATTTTTTCACACCAATGGCTCCAAAAATTGGCTATTTTTGTAACATTGACAGTTTTATACGTGCGCTTTGACTTTTTTTCTTTATTATTCATGTAATAAACTGAGCTTAAGAAAATAAACAAAAACTGAAGCAAGTTTACAAACAAACAAAAGCGGTAAACAAAAAATAATTTTTTCCATGATTCTGTTGTTTTAGTACGAATTATAAGATCTGCTAACTAGTAATTACGAATTATAAGAGGTGAAGATGATTTTATTTTGAAAAAAATTACGAGTTAGAGAGGGAACCAAAATGTTGGACATTTTACGAAGTAACGAGATTTTTCAAGAGATCGATAGTTTATTATGAATTGTCGGGAATTATTTAGCGGAGTACAAATTATCGGGATTTGACTGTATTTGATTTCCTTTAGTTGTTTTTTTTTTTTTTTTTTTTTTGTAAATATCATAATTTAATTTTTATGAAAAAGAACACAAAACAAAAGGATAAGTTCTTGTACACTTGATGTCACAAGCTAAAAACTACTCCTACTTTTTAATTTATTATGAAACTCTGAATAATTGAAAGCAGAACTATTAAGTGTTCCATAATAGCTAGATTTTCAGTGAGAAGAAACAAATTTATCAAAACTTTTGAACGCTAAAAATACACTGTAATAAAAAGATATGTAATTGCTGCAAGCAGGTTAATGCCAAACTCACAATTGAATGTATAGATTTTTCAAAACTCCAGAAATAAACATTGTTGTTAAAGTGAGTGTTTAATATTTATTAAGAATTTTCTTCTAATTTTTATGAAGTTTTATGTATAAGCATGTTTTGATGTCTTTAAACCCCGATTTTAAGAGGTACGAAGTTGTTCTAATTTAGTTAACAAAAGATGTTACAATTGAAAAGTAAAAAAATTGGCGATTTAATTTTATCTAAGTTTTTGGTGTAGTAGAAAGCCGAATATTCGCAATATCTGCATTCAATTAGATACAGCACCCAGTACAGTTTCCCTTGATTTGGTTTATATATATTATTGGTATAAAATTTCAGACCTCCCCAAAATTAAGACGTTAACTTAAACTAATTCAATAGACCATAGTTAAGTCTGCGAAAAAATTTAACTTAAATTTGTTAATCATTTGCCAATTTCGAAATCACATTCTGTTTTCGAAATTTTACGCACTTTGAGCACAACGAAAACATTTGCCAGCAGCTATAAGACTTTTTGTAATTAAATTTGCAGTTATTTTTAACAAACAGCTTTTCATTCACAGGTGATTAATAAAAATTAACTATTCTACACTAAATTTTCCATTTTACGGCTAAAGAAAGCTTAAAAAAATCTTGTGGACTTTTTGACAGTGGCAGCTTTTGAAGAATCTATGTTCATTTAAGGCATCTAAGCAGAAAAAAACATTTTTTTTCAAAAACTATTTATTTCTCAACATAGTCTGCTTTTAGCACAATACGCTTAGCAAGACTATATTCCAACTTTTTTATACCATCTGAATAATACGATTTTGGGAACCCCTCAAAATACGCGATAGTTTCATTAATTACTTCTTCGTTTGATATGAATCTTTTTTTGAAAACAGGAAAAAGTCACTAGGAGCTAAATCTGGACTGTAAGGTGGATGATCAACCAATTTGAAGTGTATTTCACGCAATTTTAGCATCGTATCTAATGCTGTGTGAACCGGTGTGTTGTCTGGAAGAAAGAGCCCTGTTTTCTTCTTTAAATGTTGTTGTTTTTCTTTATTACATTATTCAATTGATCCAACAATACACGATAATACTTTCCTGTGGTCGTAGATCCTTTTTTAAGATAATCGATGAGCAATATTACGTATGTATAGTAAAATACAGTGGCCATAATCATGCCAGACGATTTCACTGTCTTCGCCTTCTTCGGAGCACTTCTAGCTGCTTCCACCCATTGTGTCGATTAATTTTTTGTTTTAGGTGTGTAGTGGTGGGCCCTCGTTTTATTAACAGTTATTAATCGATGCCCAAAGTCAACAGGGTTACGCTTTATCATGTCCAAATACCGCTGTGAAGTGGTCTGTTAAACTCGGTTTTGCTCGACACTGAGCAAACGCGGCATCCATTTTGCCGATAGTATTTTCATATGCAAACGTTCATGCAAAATGTTGAACGTACGTTCATATGATATGTCCAACATTTCAACAATTGCACGTAACTTGACTCGGCGATCATTCATAATGCTATCGAGGTTTTTCTTGATATTTTCTTTCTGCTTTTCTGTTGATGATATTGTAGCAGTTATTGTTTGGCAGCGTTTAAATTCAGTAATCCAATATTTTACCATGTAATCTGACGGAGCTATGTTCTTGCACAATGTTCTTTCTTTTTGATATTGATAGTATTTCCCAAAAGTTCACATTCAATGCTAATTCAAAAACATCTAATGGCTTTGGGTTAGTACCTAGTTTTTGCATAATCAGAGGGTTTCCCCCAGGTATTTCAGTAAATTTTTTTATTTCAGGTACATTATCTATTTCCTTTCAACACCACTCTTCCGATGAAGTGCATGCGATTCTAGGAGGTTCACTATCATCAACACTTATTAGTCGCCTAGCACGTTTTCGCTTTTTAGGTAATATTTCACTATCATTATCTTCATTATTAATATCAGCAAGTGTACACTTATTTCTTCTGATTCTTCATAATCGCTCCAATCGCCTTGACCTTCATAGTCTGCAAACCTCTTATTCATTATTTTATTTACTATACAACACGTTTTTCTTTTACAGAAATATATATTGACCGATGCTCACCCTAAATATTTACAAGAATGAAATTTTACAGACTAACAACATTTCGGCAGTGACTTGTACCACGAAATTCTAACGGTAAACAATAGGTGATAGGGATCTGTCCCACAACGTGTTACCAAATTCAGTACACTAGAAATTTTAAACTAAATTAATTATCATATTCAGTTGAAATTAAAAGCAGCGCAATTATATTGACTTATGGGCAGAAATTCTGCCTTGAAGTTAGGTAGCAACATTTTGCTATACAACACAATTCTAAAATTTATATGGTGCTGTGGAATTCAATTATTGGGCACCGCCTCAGCGTCAAACATTGAAAAAATTCAAAGACGACAAAACCAAATTCTTCCTGCAGCCCCATGGTATGTAAAAAACTCACAAATTTACAAGGATCTGTATATTCAGGTGGTAAAAGATGAATTTTCGAAGTACACAACGAGGTATGTCAGTAAGTTGGAACTTCGCCCAAATATTCTTGCACGCGGACATACTCCGTTGATAAAAAGGGATACCCTTGCCACCATCAGAACATTAAATAGGTGATTTTACGAAGAAGTTCCCGTAAAATAAAACTTTTCGTCTGGCATTGGGCGGATTTAAGTAAAAAGCACATCTTTTCTTTTTAATTTTTATGCTTAGTATTACGATTTGAATACTCAAAATTCAAAGGTGACAAAACAAAATTCTTCGAACAATTACTGCGGCTCTATGGTACGTAAAAACCTCCCGAATTCACAAGGTTCTGTGTGTTCAACTGGTAAAAGATGAATTTTCAAAGAATGCTACAAGGTATATCAGCAAATTGGAACTTCACTCAAACCCTCTTGCGCGAAACATACTTAATTTTAGCGGTCGCACTCGGTTGAGAAGAAAGGATACACTTGCCACCATCAGAGCGTAAAATAGGCGATTTTACCAATATAATTGGCTCAAAATAAAACTTTTTGTCTAGCATTGGCTGGACTTAGTTAATTTTTTGTATTTAGTATTAAGATTAGAATACTTGTTAGTTCACATTGTGAAGATTCAATAAATAAACAAAAGCTATAAAAATGTATGCAAGACGAGCTTAGCTCGTCATTGTGCTATATAGCATTAAAACCCAACGACGAGCTAGACTTGCCATTTTACTGGAAGGGGTTAAGGGCGCTTCCGTACAAATATATTTATACATATATAATTAGTTAGTCAAATGTATGATCCATTCGATTTTTCTCCTCGACATGTTGCAGTTTTCTTATAACTAGGTTTTTTTAAAACCCAATATCTCTGAAACTAGAAGCCAAAAATTCTGAAAATTTTGTGATAAGTGCTGTCCGGCAGGAACATCAGTATAGTAGATAAAGCAAATCAAAAAAATGTTGTCTCCGAATTGTCTGATTTGACTTGCATTGCTCGAATAAAAAAAACTCATAACTTTTTCAATATTAGTCCAAACCAGTGTTGAACTTTTGCCCGAAAAATCTTCATTTTTCAAAAGGAAAATTTTTCTTAATTTTAGAAAAAAATCTTAAAGTGAATAATTATTCTAATATAATAAGACGAAATAAAAATTTAAAGTTGATACACAACTCAATTAATTTCTTTGCAAAATTCATATAATGTGTTACTATGTATGTTTATAGTGTGTAAAAGATTTGACACCAAGAAGCAACCACTTATTTCAAGTCTTATTTAACGGCAGAAGTTAAACTTCATTGGATATTCAAAAATAGTTGGTACTTTGATCAAAAATCTTAATGTTCAGGAAAATATCTACAAATCTTATTTTGCTTGTAAAATTGTTCAAATTAAGGTAAAATCTTCATTCTGGCAACGCTGGTCCGAAGAGTATATTATTTTCATTCTTTCTTTTCCCGTTTACTATCTAATACAAAATAGAAATTCTATGAGTTTTGCTTACTAAACGGTGAGATTAATTACAATCTCGGCTATGACTTCAATATTTGTTAACTTTTCTACATTTTTTACGAAATCATTAAATACCTAAGGAAATAAATTAATTTCTAAGCTTTCATTTAATAAAATTTTTAGTTAAAAACATGTTTTGTTTAATTGCTAGTAATTAATCGGTTTATTCGGTGTTCGAAATTAATCTTTTTAATATATTGTTAAGTAAAAATGTACTCGTTTATTTTGCTAATGCTATGACTCAAAATTAGAAATAGAGATATAACTAACTTCAGAATTTATCAATCCATGAGTACAATTGATTACGCGTGACAAATCAAAAAACTCAAAAACAAAACAAATGCATATACGAAACAAAACCAATTTTCTTTTCAATACTACATAAAAAAAGCCTGGGGGCTAATTCTGTCATTCGCTTACGAGCGAGTTTTTTCTCCAATGTACGAGTTTTTACACTTTTGGGATTACCTCATTCGATATCGAGTAAAAGGTTTCGAAATTTCTAATGATGGCATTCGATAGCTAGTAACCATTCGAATGCAACCGTGCAACTTTTTACTCGTAAGCAAAAGTACTATCGAAAACCAGGCAAACAGAAAAAACACAAAAGAAATGTAAATTAAAATTTGTTTTGAATAGCAATTGTAGTTAATCTAAATTGAGTACATTTGGTTCTTAAGGCTTTTTTCAATTCATATGATGGTGTATATGGCGTATATATACAGGTATATGTATATAAAGATGAGTATTGCTAAGAACACAAAAACTTATATTTGAAGTCACATGTTATTATTTTTTAGAAATGCATTTATACATTTTTACATACATATTTATTGAGTTGGTCTTCCTATTTACTTACTTTTTAATGTACAAACACGCATACATAACTAATTTCAATGAGTTGTTATTGTGAACGTATGTGTGTTTATTGATTTTTTAATGTACAACATGTATACAAAGTATGCAAATTTTCGGCAGTGTTATAAAACACATTTTGTCAGTATTTTTCAGCACTGAAGTGAGAACTCGACTCGTTACGTAACGAGTCACATCATTAAAAATTTACACGATATCGAAATTATTTTCTACTCGATAGTAATTTCGATCACGAATGACAGAATTAGCCCCCTGAACATTATATCTTCATTTATTTTTTTTTTTTTTTTTTATTTTAGCTACGTTTTTAAGGCAAGGTTTTTCTTATTCATGTATATATATTTGTTTACCTCTAAACATTTTATTACGTGTTAAGCTTGAAAAGAATTTTTCAATGAAAGTGCGTTTAAAAGACTTGTCGCTCTTTTACCATTTACGGCTTAAAGTTATGTTTTTTCTTTCAATAACATTTACAAGATATTTATCACTGCCATGCTGTCTATGGTTAAACAAAGCGCGGCTTTAAAAATCTTGATTTCAGATAAAGCGTAAGAAATAAAATAATCAAATAATAAAAATATGTAATAGAAAAACAACATTTATCACTATGAGCTTTACACAGATAGGCTTTAAAAGTGTTTGAACATATACCAGTATATAATTTCTTTATGATTGTACAATGTAGGAGTCCAACTTTCGTTAAATATATTAAAAAGCTAAAAGCTTTAGTTTAAAGTTATTTATATTGATTTAAACATCTTTTTAAGCACTCTATGAAAAAATATAATAATAATATTAATAAATAGAAAAAATAAAAATCATTAGCAAGCGTTCTAGAGATAATGAACTTTAAAATAATATTTTATAATTTGCAACTTGTTTAACTTTTAATGATAACCGGTATAATTAAAAAAATATTATAATCCACTGGTTTTTGATTTAATAGACTTAACACTTGGGCTGAAAAGTTCCGGGCCTAATAAAGAAAACATAGTTTTTTTTTTTTTGGCTCAAAATTAGCTTTATTCATCAACGTAATTCCCATCACGAGCACCGCAATCATTCCAGTGCAGCTCTGACATTTCAATACTACTTTTGTAGAACGATTTATCTTTTGCCACAAAAGAGGCCTCAGTTTCAGCGGTAACCTCTTCATTCGTGCGAAATTTCTTACCGGCGAGCGTTTTTTTTTTTCATTTGCCATATGCGGTCGTTTCTCTGCAATTTCGGCCTTCAAACGCTCCAACAACGCTATGTAATATTCACTGTTAATGGTATTTCCTTTCTCAAGATAGTCGATGAATATTACACCACGGACATCGCAAAATACTGAGGCCATTACCTTTCCAGCCGATTGTTGTGGTTTCGAGCGCTTTCGACGACGTTCACCAGTTGTTGTCAACTCAGATGACGATCGTTTTGATTCCGGAGGGAAGTAATGGATCCATGTTTCATCCATTGTCAAATATAGACGCAAAAATTTCGGTTTGTAACGTTTAAACATTGCCCGACACTGCTGAGAATCATCAACACCATCTCGTTTTTGGTCAACAGTGAGCAAACGCGGCACCTATTTTGAGCAGAGCTTTCTCATAGTCAAATGCTCATGTAACATAAAGCCAATACATTCTTTTGATATCTTTCCGATATCAGCTAACTCACGCAACTTCACTTTTCGATCATTCAAAACGATAATGTGGATTTTTTTAATGTTTTCTGGCGTTACCGCCTCATTTGGACGTCCACTGCGCTCTGCATTATCGGTGTCTCTACGACCACGTTTGAAGTCAGGAAACCAACTTTTTATTGTTGTTTCTGATGGAGTGGAGTCCCCATAACACTTTTCAAGCCATTGCTTCGCTTGAGTGGTATTTGTCCCCATCAAGAAGCGGTGTAAAATTGAACAAAATAATGAAAGTAGCGCATGAAGTTAGCACAATAACTCACAAACTTATGAATAGCATATCATTAAATTTTAACAGCTGTCTTTTGAAGGTTTTTAGTATTAACTGAAAAAAAGATAACTGCAATAAAACTAACGCTACCTATGTATGTGTTAGTCCCGGGACTTTTCAGTCCATGTAGAATATGTTTTTTTAAATAAGGGCAAATGAAGTAAGCAAAATTCAGCTCGACATTCGGTTTTATATAAATCTTGTATCTCTTAAATTTTCATTACTGTCTACTACACAGACACACACACTACATCATGTTAGATTTTTTTGTATAAATACAGAACTTAAGTCAACAGCCTTTATTTAAATTAAATAAAGTTGCAGGGTAAAACCACGAACAATTGCAAAGCAAACTGTGGAAAATTGGTATTTAATACTAGGATTTTTATTTATTATGACCTTATTCATAAAAAATATTGTGTGTTTATTAAACTGTTATTCGCCTAATTTCTAAAGGATATTTCTCAAATAAGTGTTTAATAAACATACAATTTTTTTTTTTTGAATACGGCATTTATTTTATTTATACAATATTGCACACAACAAGAAATTACTCTTTTATATTATAGTACGCGATTCCATAATTACAAAAAAAAAAAAAAAAAAAAAATTGCGAGAAACAATATCAAAAAAAGGAACATATGTATACACATATATAACATATACATATACATATGTTATATATGTATGTATACATACATTTGTATAACATATACAATATTAAAACTTTGGAAATAGAAATTTTCTAAATTGTAAAGCAGTGTCATTGTTTTGTAGTAGGTTTGGTAACGAGTTCCACAGCCATATTGTATTTGTGAAGTACTTTCACTTTAAAGTGAAAAGATATTAAAGTTCGATATTTTAACTGAATGATTTGTTTTCCTCTGTTGGATCTTACAAATTGAATACGATCAAATAAAAAATATGGTTCTTGATTGTGGATAATTTTGTGTAATAACATTAATGCTTTGATTTTAAGCTAGTCCATAATTTCGATACCATATAATTATGTGAAATACTGAGAAGAACTATCATATCTTTTTATGCCGTAGACGTGTCGGAGAATATCATTATAAGCTACAATTAATCTAGTTTTACTTGTTGAATCACAGTAAGCAAAAATTTCGCATATAGCATTCGAAGCATAACCAAAATTATTTCTGAAACGGAATTTATATGGGTATTCCATTGAAAAATTTATTGAAAATTATGCCAATTAGCCAATTCAGCGATTGAAATGTTTTGATATCCTAAAGTTATCGGAACATCGATCACAATATTTTGATTCCTTTGGGCTAAAACTAAGCATTTTGACTTTGTTGGATTCAGGTACAGGCCATTAGCCCAATAATATATTTTGTCACAAACAAGGGAGTAGATACAGTTTCGCCAGCAGAAACAGACTGGTATCGATCAGCAAGATAGGTTTTTATTAGCGATGTTGCTCTTGAGGAAAAATGAAAATAGTCCTATATCTTTTTACAAAGTATATCATGGTTTACAGAATCAAACGCTTTAGAGTGATCAAAGAGTACCAAGAATGTAATTCCACCATTGCTGATATTGCATCTTATATCTTCAGATACACTTAACAACGAGGTAATACTGCTATGACCTGCTCTAAATCCAGATCGTTTACGGAATAGGAGCTGATGGTTATGTAATTGTATACTAATTTGTTTGTGTAATAGTCGTTCAAATACGTTGGATGAAAATGAAAGTTTTGATATAGGGTGATACTCATTTGAAGCCTTGGGCACAGGAATGACCTAGCATATTTCCAACATCTGGGGAACAACATCTGGCTGGTCTTATGAATTTAGGGTGCATTTGATCAAAACCAACTGCATTTGACACGTCATCTTCGAAGACACGTGAGAACACAAAGCGATGTAATGCATGGATGTAATGTAATGGATATTCTGAGAGTTGTTTCAACACTGCAGACGCAACACTTGTTTCAACTGTATTTAAAGGCTGTATAGATGAAATATTTACAAATGATACATTTAGTTCATTTACATCGATGCTGCAAACTGTTGAAGATTTGTTTCCAATACCAATTTCTCAAATAGTTTGCCATTTTTTCTTTGAGTCTATTGCTGATCTAAAGCGGGTTTCATAATATAAAATTTTAGCATCATAAATGGTTTTATTGCCTAGTCTACGGGCTTCGCAGCATTCTTCGAATAGCTCAGAAGTTCTAAACATTTTTCAACGTTTATAGATATTATCACGAATCTTCCGCAGTAGAATCAAACCAACTTTTCTTAGTGCTTTTATCATGGATTTCAAGTCATTACAATCATAAAATTTGAACAAAAGTTTGGTTGCAGAAAAGTTTTAATAAAAAAAAGCTTTTTAATCTGATCATGAATTTATATTTTTATGCAGAAATTTGTGATAATGTAATATAGTATATAGTACGAAAAAATTTCAAATTAGGAGTTTGACTTTTTAACAGAGCATAAGTAAATACCATAGCCCTATTCACAATCTTGTACAAATGGCCTTCCATCTTTGCATTTGCAAAATGATGTGCATTTTTATTTAACACTAATAAAATACATACAAATATATTAGCCTGACTCCCAATCTTGTGCATTTGAGGTTGCATATATGATATATCTATGTGTAGTTTAGTTTGTGTAGTAGTCTACATACAAATATATTAGCCTGACTCCCAATCTTGTGCATTTGAGGTTGCATATATGATATATCTATGTGTAGTTTGTTAACGTAAAGTAAAAATGTACTCCTCCATTTTGCAAAAGCCATGATGCAATATCATTTGCACAATATTGTAAATAGTGCTAAAATATTTGTAATTTTAGAAATACTCGTATGTAAACTTGCGACTATGGCTTATAACTATTAATGGCTGTAATTCACTATTCTACACAAATGTGTGATGTGCCAAATATGACATGTGTGTTGAAAAAGTAATACAGCAAGTCGTGCGGTTGGAAAAGTTTTAAGCAAATATAATAAAACGATCGTTTCTAAAGTACTATTTCTTGTGAAGCATATGAGAATAGTGTTGGTGTCTAAAAGAATAAATTAAAAAATGGAACACTAAAAATTTGAGGGTAATAAAACAGGGTTTTATGTATTTTGCTATATGTTTAAATTATTACAAATATTATTGTTTAATAGTGCTATAGCTATAAATTTTTGCAAGCAATTCCTATTTGTCGGAAAGCAGTCAACCACTTCCCGAACTCGAAAGAGTATCCGCAACTATGACAAAAATATTTTTCCGGGCTGGAGCAGTTAAAAGGGTTTTGGCCGATTTCGACATAAATAAGACTCCTGGACCGGATGGCAATCCAGCACTGGTCTTGAAACAGTATTCTTCTAAGCTTGCGCATCCATTAGCATGCCTCTCCAGCCAACTTTACCAATAATGAAGAGTTCCCATCCTGCTGGAAGGTTGCTAATGTAACATCAATCCCCAAAAAGGGTGAGGCAAAAAACCCTGAAAATTACCGCCAAGTTGCAATTTGCTATGCGCTTTCCAACGTAATGGAAAGTATGGTTAACCTTGTGAAATATTTAGTATCGCATAAATTACTTTGTGATCGTCAGTATGGACTTCGTAAAGGTCGCTCTACTGGCGATCTCTTGGCATATCTCTCAGAGAAATGGTGCCACTCAATCCATCATTTCGGTGAAAGTAAAGAGTGGTGGCTCTGGATATTTCGAAAGCGTTTGACAGAGTGTGGCATGATGCACTACTGGTAAAACTTACTGCTTTTGGTGTCGCTGACGACTTTTCTCGGTTTACATCGAGCTTTTTCAGAGACCGCACTATACGAGTTGTTATAGATAGAGTTCAAGATTAATTTAGGGGTACCGCAAGGCTCCGTTCGTTCTCCTACCCTATTTCTCATTTTCCTTAACGACCTTCTATATCAAACTTCTAACACTATCCACTCTTTCGCCCAAAAATAAACATATGCTGTGTTTTAATGCTGTAATGAAAATTGGTATTTAATTTTATGAAAAATAGTATGACTTTGTCACATTTAAGGGATTTTAAAGTCTTCTGCACATATTTTTTTTAATATAAGTATAACTGAAATTATTTATATGCGAGATGATTTAAATGAATTTTTTCTTTGTTGTTTACAGTTGATTGATTAACTAGTTGCCTAAACTAGCCTGAAGAAAAAATACGCGTTATTTCGTACAGGAAGAGGAAGCATACTGTTCTCTCAAAATCGCTCTCGTTTGCCCAATTGCGCGGAAAGTAGAATATGTGTATATGAATATTATGTGGTAATTGTTTGCATGCCTTTTCTTAATTAAATTTTTTTCTAAGGAAGAAAAGGCATGCAAATTTTTAATTTTTTCTATCAGTAAACTGTAACATCACCCAAATCCTCCTGCACGCAACATACTTAATTTTGGTGACCACACTCCGTTGAGGAGAAGAGATACCCTTGCCATCATCAGAACGTTAAATAGGTGATTTTACTGATATTGTTCGCGCAAAATAAAACTTTTTTGTCTAGCATCGGTTGGACTTAAACTACTTTTTATATTTATTATTAAGATTCAAATACTTATTGTTGGTTCATATGTTGAAGATTCAATAACTAAATGAATCAAGAAACAAAATGTGTTTCTGTGTTTTTGCTTATTGATTGGTAAATTTTGTTTATGTTTCCTAAATTTTATTTATCCATATATACTTTACGAGTGCATCCATTTCTGTTCTTTAACTTAATTTTGTGTGTTTGTTGAATTGTTTGAAAACTGAAATAATAATATATTTGATTGATGTTAGATGTTAGGTGTGAGCAATGTAAACAGTGTTTCAGACCATTAACGTTTAGATTTTGTATCTAAATTTGAAGATTTTGAACTGTCAACATATGTTGTGACATTGCATTATAGTGCAATCTTACATTTAAAGTTTCTGACAAACGAAATAGCCACGGTTGGTATAACAGCTTTGTTTTCCAGCTGACTATATGCCGACATTTAATAGGAGGTGCCTTAATCATTAGTAGGCTTGGAAATTTTTGAACGTTCAACTTTATATCCCAACAATCTAAATAAATGATTGATGATTAGAGCAGCTCCTATGAAAAGCCGACATAGAGACAGCTGATAAACATAATGTCTGGCTCACGGTGTCGTTTCGCTAATGTGTTACATAAATAATAAGTGACTTACAGTCAACTACTATATAACTAACAGATATATGGGAGATAGACAAGGTAAATGATACAAGATCAGGGGAAAATAAAGCGTATAAACGGCATTGGAATAAGTTTTCTGTCCTTAAAAATTATAACGAACGTTTACCTAAATATACAACCAAAATGTCAAAATCTGTTTATTTTTCAAGTTTATTTTTACACATTTTCCTGCTTAACCCTTTAGGTGCTGCTATGCTCAAAAAAGTTGTCAGGTTTTTCTTTTCATTTTAATTAAAAGCGAGGATTTTAAAATTTACAACAACTGTTGCTCTAAAAAATTTTATAAAAAAAATTGATAGATTTTATACCATACAAATTGTAGAAAACTAAATTGTTTGAATTTTTGTTCTCTGCTTTTCGATACTTTCACAAAACAAATCGTAACAACCAATGGTTGTTCATTTGTTTGAAAGGTGTAAAGAAATGTTAGAGACGTGTATAAATGAAAAGGCTTGTTTTTTGTGTTTTAACAGCTATTATTAGAACATTTTTCTTTTTAAATTCTCAACAATTTATCTAGATTGTTGGGATATAAAGTGGAATGTTGAGAATATCTTTCAAAAATTTCCAAAGTCTACTGATGATTAAGGTAGCTCCTATGAAATGTCGACATATAGATAGCTGGGAAACATAGAAAACAAGCCGTTTATAATTTTTTATTATTCATATATGTATATACATATGTATGTATGAATTTGTTTACATATTTTTTTACATCTGTTGAGCAAAGCTTTATTCTTCTTTAAATTATAGTCTTTAGGCACAGCCACGGCAGTTACACTTTTTATAATATTTTCCAACATTAAAAGACAAAGGAATATGCCTTGTTGGGCATCCTGCCTGTTAGTTTCATTTGAAAATTTATATCAGTAAAATTAATCCAAACCAAGGCAGCTTTGACAGGGTAGTGGTATAAACACGGTTGTTTTTTGTTTCCTTGGCGTAAATTTGTCAAAAACGCGTAAACTTGCTTTTTCAAATAAAAGTAAAACAAAATTTTTACAACTTTTGGTAACAAAATACATGTGATGTTTTTGGTGTTGTATTTATTGCAATTCTGCCACTACCTATTAAAACTGCCTTGATCCAAACTATTAAAACTGAAAAAACTAGAATTGAAGTAACCCCTATTTATGATCACTATAACAAGTAAGTTACTGAAACTCAAATCATTAATGAAAACTGATATTTTGAATAGGGGTTATGTATATGTATAAAATAAAAAATCAAGTATTTGCCATTGCTTGCTATTGCTTGAAGATACATACGTATTGACCATTAAAACCAAAGTCCATGTTATAAGCTTTTGGTTTTTCTCTTCAACTACTTTTTATTTCAACATTAAAATCTTAAGCCCTAATTGGTTTCTGTTATATAAATCGTCATTTATTATATATTATTCTCTCCCAAGAAGCTTATGAATATCAGATAAACCAGCAGAACCAATAGCTCCTCCAGGAAGCAGAGTTAGTCTAGGTGTAATAAGCTGTAAATTAACAAATCTATTTGCAGAAATTGCAATTCAGACAACACTGTGATATATAAAATTTCAATTCATATGCTAACAAATCTACCGTACGCTGAAAAAGCTAGAGATTACTTTTGAGCAAGCAACATATCAGTTACCATACGTAGGAAATTCAAAAATAAAAATATGCTGCCTTATGTGTAATAAAAAACTTTGTGCTAGCTAACAAGCTGATATCTTTCCCTTATGGAAATTTACACACAAAAAACTTAGCAGCTAGTTAGTTAGCATATTTTGATTATACATAAGGCCGGTGGTGTCTACACGATATGTTAAAATTATGAATATACATACATACATTTATTGCAATCAGAATTAAATACTAATCATACGAACTTAAACATACATATGTTGAAAAAGTTTGCTGTCGACACGATTTGTTGGCACTAATGGTAAATTTTTCAGCTTAAATATGTTGATTTTATAGTGTTCAAGACTTAGTTTTATAGTGTTCAAAGTATTCGTTTGTTGCCAAACATTTATTTGGTTTTTACAGTAAGTCTGTTTTGCAGACTTGATACATGACACACAAATTCACTTTCATTCACACATACGTATAATCGTACACTTATACTTATATCACAATTAATGCACCTGATTTCTTGGTAATTTTTCTAATAGATCACTTTAAAAACCATCAACAACTGCTTCAGCGCTATTGCCTCTCCGTTTTGCGAGTATCATTAAAAAAAGAAGAAAAATATGACTTAAAGCTTGATGGCTTAATGTATTCGCTTTAGCGACAATTAATTGAAAATGAAAACTGATAAATATTAAACAGAGAAATAATAGAAAATAAAATAGGAAAAAAAGTGTTAATAAAACTCAATTGAAAATTAAAATTATAATAATCTCACTGTAATTACATAAAGTTGATCGATTTATGTTGATTTGTATTTTAATTAAAATATTTATAGAGGAACAGAAAATACTCGTATCATGAAAATGAAAGTTTTAATAGATTTATTTGTAAGACGTGATTATTTCACTTACTAATTTTACTTTTTATTGTACATTTGTACATAATTCAAAGAAGATTCAAACAGAAACAACAGTTGTCTGCTTTGTCAGATAATTGACTAAATGAACTTTACTGCTACTTGTTTTGAGTTCAAACATTTCTTTTAAGCTTAAAGTTATCAAAAAGGAGCTAATAAGTGTGATTTCGAGGCTTGTTATTTCATTTATGAATAAAACTTTATCACTGACTCAAACCTAAATATATAACGATTTGATATATCTATGTATGTATATGTATTTTAGAAAGCGAACGCGAATATGAAAATCAGGCATTCATTCCATTCCCTTTAAATACGAATATCCATGATATAAAAAATACAAGGTAGTTTTATTCTCTCAATTTTCCTTAACAATCACCATCTGACAAGTATAAGGATTGTGACATTTTCCATAAAATTGTGCTACCGTATTAGTCTATACATTCCCTTGTTTTCAGTTTGGTTTGAAGTTGCGTAAAAAAATAATAATAAAATTGTGATTTTTAACAAAAACAAATAAAAAATTTTAAAATAAAATTCATACATAAATTTAAAATATGTAAAAATTGCCTGAAAAACATCCCCAGACTAAAATGCTACCGACACCATGTTTCAATGTGCCTTTAGTATAACATGTATTAAGACGTTCCCTTTTCAGTCATCTAACCAGTCTTAATATATCGGAACCTTTTAAATTAAATTTGGAGAATAGTATGGAATTCCTTTGTGTGGTGATCAAATTAATGTGGTCCCTTGCAAATTCCAAACTGGCTAGACTATTTTTCCGTTATATAAAGATCTTTTTTACACTATTATATGGTATGCTTTTAGTCCGCCTTCTGCAGCCTGCCTTTGAATCCTTCTGGGCGTAACATTTTATGACAATTGTGTGGCGATAGTTCTTGACGACACGATTGGTCTTTTTTTATCAAACATATTATTGCTTGGCCATCTCGTTTACTAGTTTTTCGGGAACGTCCACCTTTATGTTCTGTAACCAAAGTACCCGAACAACGAAAACGGGTTATAATTCTTGGTGAATGTCAAATTGTTTTGTGGTCTCTGATCAGGTATTATTTTATCTTTTAAATGCACTGAATAATTATATCGCGCCATTTGTTAGAGAAGTTACAAGTCACGTCCAGAACAAGTTTGAAGGCACGGACACGACGGAAAACTATATGAAAATTTTCGCTACACAAGCTTACTTTGATATTTAAACTAATAATGACTTCTTTTGGAAGTAGGTTTTTCTTATTGTAAGTAATGAAGAATATTCAAAGTTACGTGCATTAGTTTTGTCGCTGCATCTTGCGTCATTATAGTAGAAATAATTATTTACATAGTTTTAAACCACAAGCATCAAACTTTTCCCCTTGTTTTTGATATCTAAAGAGTATTTTCTTTTAAATTTAATAATATTTTCTTCAAAATAGGCATTCGTTTGAATGCTGTCGTAAAGTTTACTGGTATGCAGAAGTCCGTGCTTTTAGTTTTTGGGACCAAATTGGACCCAAGTCTGTTAAACCTAACCTAACATGGGTTTCAAAACGACCACAGATACCTACTTACATCAGCTTACTATTTCTAGCTTTTTCTAATATGAACAATGCACTACACATTTCAGAAAAAATACATTCTAGGAGTAAATTCCCTTATTCAACTGTGTGGCAACGCCTTTTTATATTTCTCTCTAAAAATAAACTTCAAAAATCCTTATTACAAATAATAAAAAGAGAATGAAACTACCTTGTATTTTTTATATCATGCGAATATCTATCCCGCTGATAAACGTATATTCTTTCTAGGTGGCAGGCAGAGTGTTATTTTGTATTTCGCAGTACATATTGGACCCAAGTCTGTTAAACCTAACCTAACATGGGTTTCAAAACGACCACAGATACCTACTTACATCAGCTTATTATTTCTAGCTTTTTCTAATATGAACAATGCACTACACATTTCAGAAAAAATACATTCTAGGAGTAAATTCCCTTATTCAACTGTGTGGCAACGCCTTTTTATATTTCTCTCTAAAAATAAACTTCAAAAATCCTTATTACAAATAATAAAAAGAGAATGAAACTACCTTGTATTTTTTATATCATGCGAATATCTATCCCGCTGATAAACGTATATTCTTTCTAGGTGGCAGGCAGAGTGTTATTTTGTATTTCGCAGTACATATGACTACTATAAAAATATTTTAAAATCATTTTTAAAACAGCAATATCATAATTAGTCGTCACAATTTTTGTCGTTTCCTTTTTAAAATTGTATTTTTTTTTAATTACTCTTGAGCCCGCGCTGGAGTTTCTGAAAATTTACAATTTTTGAACAAATAATTTTTAAATATTTTATTTACAATTAAATAACAATAATAAACTGACAATTCAAACAATTGAGTTCTATTCCTATATTAGCTTCTAACATTGATACCAATCAAAAAATTATAAACAGCTTATTTTCTATGTTTCCCAGTTGTCTATACGTCAACATTTCATAGTACTTTGGAAATTTTTGAAAGATACTCTCAAATATTCAACTATATATCCCAACAATCCAAATAAATTGATAGGAATTTAAAAAGAAAAATGCTTTAATAATACCTGTCAAACATAAAAAACTAACTTCTTCATTTATACACGTCTCTACATTTCTTTACACCTTTGAAACAAATGAACAACCGTTGGTTGCTATGATTCTCGAAAAGCAGAGAACAGTTTTATTCACTATATTAGTTTCTAACATTTGATACCATTAGGTATAGCATGTATAAAAAATAAATCTCAAAAGAAAAATTCAGCTCCCTTCTCTACACAAAAAAAAGACGAATTGCACGATTATATGCACATGTGTACCACTTTCAACTCCTCTCTCCCTTCTTATCGTCAAAATAAGAATTGCAGCGACAAAAGTTGCACAATGTAAATTGGGACTCACACAATTTAAATAAAACTTGTTTTAGTGTTGTCAATTACTAGTATTTATTCAAAAATTTAACAAAATAAAAATGTTTGTGCAATTAAATTAGTATCATATGTCTCCGTATTTTTATGCAATATTGTTAAGATAAAATATATTTCTATTGAAAATTCTTCATTATCGCTACTATTTTATTTATTTATATGTATATTCAAGTCTATGAATTTTAATTCTTACAGAATTGTATATTAATACAAATGTATGTACAGAAATTAATTATATATACAGAAATGTATTATATGTGAAAAATATTTTAACATCATCCGCATACATAAGTATAAAGGAATTTTTGGTAACACCAGGTAGATCATTGATGAATAAAGAAAATAAGAAGTGGTCCAAGATGACTTCTTTGGGGAATACCAGATGTAACAGAGATTGGCTTAGATATTGCATGTTTGTATTTAGTATATTGTTACGTTCTTGCCTTTGAAACGATTTGCGGATTCTTCAATTGAAAATGAAATATCGACACTCACTTTTGTTTGTTACATAGTACTTAAATATTTCACAGCTTTATTTACACTTTTTTTAAAACACTAGACTTACTTAATATTCTAACTTATCACTTGGATAAACTGTGCCGAACGTCTGCCTGCTATTTATACTTCTTTATTAACTTCTAACCAGGGCTGGGCAGTATTTGAAATACGTATTTGAAATACAAATACGTATTTTGTAATTGTATTTCAAATACACGACCTGAAAGTATCTAGTATTTTGTATTTCAAATAAATAAATTAAAAGTATTTTGTATTTCAAATACATGAGGCTCAAAAATACATTTTTACAAAATACATTTATTTATTATAGTAAATTCAAAATTGTTAGAAACTACGAGCATTAAAATGTTTATCATTTTGCAAAACTGCAATTCAGCTTTCAATTGTGTTGTCCAGAGCAAATTGATTTTACACTAACCAGGTGATATCAATAAGAATTTCCACATATTCGTTCCCAGCTTTTTCCCAACGCTTTGGATTATATACAGGATATAATTTTTATTACGAAAAATTTTTGTCTACCTTACTGTCTGTGAGAACCAGATTAGATCGACTGCAAATATAATAATTTGAGGCATTTCAGTTGTATTTTAACAAAATTAATGGAGAGCTTGGAAAGGAGATTTAATGAGTTTTTCATGCTGACACTTGAAGCATAGAGCCATATTGGCGTCATGTTTACACCCTAGCTTCAAAATGCACTGGTTACCAGAAAGCATCTCATTAAAAGAGAGACAACGAATTCATATCTTGAGATACCTTGGAGAAAAATTACAAATAACATGTAACCAAACGTGGATGCAGCGGAAGAAGTAGTAGTTGCAGTAAAGATGATGAGGATTTTATTGCTTTTATGCATTTTTCGAATTTAGCAGCAGCTCATGTCCTTCAGAACCTGTAGGTTTTATTCACTCCCCAACAAGAGGTTATTTGTCGGATGACAAACTGTAAAATATCTTGTTTTTATTAAAGGAAATACTTGTTTTACCGAAAATTTTAATAGGCTTTGAATATTTTGCTAGTTACGTCCTTTTAAGTTTTAGGTGACTATACACAAATTAGTTTACGTGCATATGTAAAATAAAATATGTATCTAAAACCAGAGAGGTATATTCTTATGAGATCGGAACACAAAAATGTATTTGTATCTTTTAGTTGTATTTTGCATTTAAAATACACAGCCTGAAAATATTTTGTATTTGAAATACGCAGCTGGGAAGTATTTTGTATCTTGTATTTGAAATACATTAGGTGAGTATTTTGCCCAGCCCTGCTTCTAACACAAGTACAAGTACAATCATCATGAAATTTCTAGTTATTGATAATTCCAGAATCAAACGTACAAATATAGTTCTTATGCATATATACACTCACACACATACTTGCGGAATAAAAAGAACAAATAATAAGAACGCAATACTAAGAACGCAACAACAACAATAAAATTATTTCTCGTTGCTTTACTTGGAATTTTGCATTCTTTACATCATGTATGTTTATTTATACCAACGGCTGCTCAATGAGTTAGAAATAATAGAAATTCTTAAAACTATTTTACGTTAAAAATAAAATCAATTATTAGAATAATCTATATAATTAATAGGCAAACGCGTTTTTTAAAATCCCTTTTGTAGCCGTATTACTGCACCGATTTAGAAATATTATATAGCGTTTTAAAGTTCTATCTGCACAGAAGTAAACGAGCTTATTTTATTTTGCTAGGTTCAGTATTTTAGAAGTAATATGGCTTTTAATTTGTTGCTAACACTAGCAGACAAAATATGTATATGTATGTGTGTGACTATGTACATATGTCGGTTTTCACGGTTTCATTGGTTTCAACATAGCATTTTACATGAGAGTACATTATTTAAGAGCGGTAAAAAAACAATGCGGTCGATTGCGCGTCGACTGGTATAGTGGATTCCCACTAGTTCGTATTAATTTATGAAATTGTTGATAAGTTCCCAATTATAATATTTTGTTTAATTATTTCCTTGTTTGGTCCAAATAATACCCGACAACTTCTTCATACCTTCTCTAGCAAACATCATTGGAGAAATTGAATAACAAGGTTATAATAAATTTGTTAACATAAGTTTGTTAAAGATTTTTTCCACTGAACGTTTTGAAAAGTGCAAAATTTAATTTTTATTTTTAGTTTTTTTGTCAAATGTCGAAATTTGTATATTAAAAAAGAAAAAAAATGGATTATGTGTAATTTTTCGAACTTTTCGTAATTTCGAAGTCCTAACTGTGGAAAATTAACTTACATTTCCAGCAATACTGACTAATAATGTATGTGTTTTTTATTAGTAGACATGCTTTTTATCAGCTACTTTCGATAAGTCAGGGTTCATTCACTATTTTCACAAGCAACATGTCTGATGCACTGATTTTATCTGGTAGTCTTCAGGGAACTTAAAGTTTATACGTTATAAAATGTGATGGAAAAAGTCATTGTCATTGCTATGTGCACACGGTTGTCAAATGTTACAATATTGTAAGATCTGGCAACATGCTGACAATGTAGTGACAATGCAAAATTGTTCCGCAGAAGTAAATTGTGTGTTCAGGCGATCGTAAGAAAATCTTACAATTTCATTGTCAGACTATGGTCTGACAAATAATTCATCTGACAACAAAAATTGTCAGTTCACAACGGTTGTCAGATTATTAGATGAAAAAAATTGCCAGACATGTGGTAAGGCATTGGCACTTATGTATATCAACAACCATCTGTTTCGCAGTGTTGCCCATCAATGATGCCATTGTCAGGTGCATTAATTTTATACATCTGACAATTAAAACTGAATTTACAATACCAGCCAATTATCTGGCAATGCCGACGAAGAGTGTTCTCACGATTGTCAGATGCCTGACAACATTGTTGTCTTACAATTGATTGACAATGGTTTTTCTGACTACGTTGTAAGTTAAAAATTGGCAGCTCACGCGATTGTAATACATTTTCAGACAGTTTTACTGGCAATATTGTAAGATCTGACAACCGTGTGTACGTAGCTTAACGAAATTTGAACAGATTCTAAGGCCCAGTTATTGACTGCGTATTTAGATACAAAATTAGTTAATTTACATTTGAATTTAAGTTGTTCAGTTTACCAGTCTTAAAAAATTGTTCTTATTGAAATGCGATGAAAGTGTGGCAGCTTTACTAGAATATCAAATATTATGGAAAGTGTTCCATAGAGAAAGAAAAATATTATATTTATATTATATAGAAAAACTTAATAATTTTATTTCATGCGTAGTAATTTTTAATTAATTATAATATTGTGCTGTTGCTTAGTGAAAAATTAGCAACTAATTTTCAAATATCTTCTACAGGCAATAGCTCGCATGTGTGTTTTGTTTACTTCTTTTGCACTAATACTTAAACAAAACTTAAATAAAACTTAAATGAAGAAGTTTGGGCATTTGTTTAGTACAAATTTGTAGTGAGAAACTGATTTTCGTATTTAAATGGAACTTAAAGCTAAATAACATTTAAATACGAACTCGAAAAATGTGCCTAATTTTCACTGCTGGTGAGCACATTAAATTTTACTGTCACTGGTGTGCTTTTTAAATATTTCAGTATATGAGCTCACAAGATTAGTTTACACAATTTAAGTTTAAAACTTTTTGTTAATAGCAATTAATTACAACTATAAAAATATAAAATGTCCAAGATTATTTGTTTGGCCTTTTCACTGTAAGCGGAAAGTATACTTGATGTAATTTTGTGTTGAATCAGCAGAAACATTTATTGAAAAAATAAAGAATTATTTTTTCACACAATTTTTTTTGTGCACATATTACTCGTATTGTAGTACTAGTATATTTTTATTAAAGTTCACTTTTCTTGGTTCATTATTATAAACTTTAAGCCGTTGTTACAGACAAAAGTTGTATCTCGTTTCTTCAGTCTTGCACATTCGAAACATTATGATTTAATTAGTGAAAAAATTATTATTTGCGTTTTAAGCACTAACTTTGTATGTGGAAAGAGTCAGTATAGAACAAAGAACCAACCATTTATAGTTATTTCAAGGTATTTTGAAAATCAGTAACCAGTTTATTCACCAAATCACAATCAGGTCAATGGCGAACTGAATAAAAACACATGGGGACTCCAAATCCAAGAATAATTATTGAACATCAAATTGCGTCTACTTAACTGGACTTCAAAAAAGATCATTGGACCATATTCATTCGTAAACCACAAAAATTTGCGGTTATTTTGATGGCAATGATTGAAAAGTTTGTAAGGCCCGAGGTAGAGAGCAATTCAGAATTGTAGTTTCAGCGAGATCGAGCCACATCTCATATATAATTTGTACGATTATGGCTAATTTTAGCGAAATCATAATATTATTTATGCGTCACTCTATTACCGCTTAGAATAATGAACAATTTTCCTGTAATTACTTTCTATTTCAATTGTGCAATATATTTATGAGCCGTTTCAATTAAAAAGAAGCACCACCGTTTATGTTTTTTTGTTCTTTGTTGCTAAAGCTCTATTCAGTGACTTGTAATATGTAAAGTTAAAAAAAATAATAATAATAAGAAATAAAATATGCCTAAAGAATTCGTTACAGTTATATATCCTTGTTTGTTGTAATTGTAAGTAATGATCATTATTATTTGTAAGTATATAAATACCCTTCAATTTCCCCCTTCATAATTTCATTGCATCGTATTTTATAGCAAATACATTTTTTTCCCAATAATAAATATGAAGGTTATAAATAATAAGGATATATCTATATACATATATTCAATATTCTTAATATTTTCAATTTTTTGTTTTCTTTCTCTTAAGTTATATTTTACAACATGATTTTGTAGTTCATTTTCTTTCATATTCATGGTTTTGTATAACCCCATCTTCATTAATCCTTAGATTTCCCTCAACAAGTGACGGGGCTTATTACTGATTAGAGGCTGGGAAATTTTTTATATCACAACAATTCATCATTTGGTTAAATGGGAAAGAACAAAATTGTCGCATTAATGTTAATGAGCGTTGCGACAATTGTCCCAATCTATAATATCATAACATTTACAAAAAAACACTGTACGGCAAACATGCCCAGGCCTATGCGCTTGATACTCAATTGTTTTTGTAAATGCGCTTAGCTATAAGGCTTTAATACACGCTCAGCACTAGCAATGAAAAATACACAAACAACTTCGTTTTTCATAGTTTTTTTTGTTCTTTAGCATACACACACAAAAGCAAAGCAACAACACTTTCGCATGCTTTGTTGGTAAACATTGATGACAGCGATTATCAGTGTGAATTTTGTTTTTGTAAATTGTTTTGCTTTTTACAACAAAAAATTTTAAATAAAAGTAGTTTTTCCTTAAATGTATTGGTGTTTACTCTTTCACATAGAACTTTTGGGCATCACTGCTGTACGGTATAATTTTCAGGCTGGTCGAATTATCGGGCAATTTGTTTAAAAAATAGACGCCGGCAGAATATAAAGCTTAAAACCGACCGCAACCGCACTATGCTAACGAAATTTTTGATATTCTTAAGACCTCAGTCAGTAATGCAATAGTCTTCATCTAAATTCATAAACCATCACCACACTAGCTAATTCACGTCTCAACTGGCCTTTTATATTGGGCCTGCCATGACTCAAGGCTTGGAAACAAACATCACACACGAATTACGTGTGTAATTAATACGAAAATCTTCATTAAGGTGCAAGTTTGAACCCAGAAGTGATTTTTTTATATAAATGTTTTCTTAAGATAATTTATCTAATAGCAATTATATTTACTTCCATTACAAAAACAAAACAGGAAACCGTTTGCATTAGAAATAAAATAAATACATGAATATGTAAATATTTTTCTATTATTATAGGAAATGACAAAGGAAATAGGAAGAAATAAAAAATTTTCTTTATAATAAGATAAAATAACTTACCTGATGTGATTTTTAAAACAGTTTTCACTTTTTCCTAACGTTTAAAATCTGAAAAAAAGAAAAAAAGAAATTAAATGGGGCTATTGAAGTTTTAGTTAAAAATTTACTTTCACGATAAAAAGGAAAATAGAAATTAAAGATTTTCTAATAATAAATACATACATACTTACGTTCAAGCAAATGACAAAAAGATAACAAAAAATATGACATTCTTTAACAAAATCTCTCTAACAAACTAATCGACATTGCCTCGCAAAAAATGGAAGCTAAAATATATTAAGAAACGTTAGAGATGGGAACGTGAGCAACACAAGCACGCACCTATAATTATAATTTCGACATCATATTCATTGAATAAAATAATTGGATTTAAGTCACACCAGCAGAATAGCTGAATGTGCTTTTCAGAATTTTTGCTTTTTCTAAATTCAATTCATATAAAAATGTACAGAAAATTTTTTTACAACAATAAAGCTAAGCCTAGACGATATTTACTCGTATGCTAAAAAATTTGTTATCATATTATCAAATCTTGTAGACAGTAAACTTTTTCAACTTTTTTCAGCTTTTGCGGATTCTTCAAATATAAATGAAATGAGTGTCATACTCACACTTGTTCGTTATACAGCACTTAAAGAATTCACAACTTTATTTACACTTGCTACCACTGTGTTCCAAAACACTAGACTTTCTTACTTTGACTTATACTTTCATGCACAAATCTTAAAAGTAAACTGACTCGACGGCAATCAGGTCGACCCGCCTGCTATTTATACGTCTTTATCAGTTTCTTTAAATCATGTATGTTTGTTTGTTTATGTATTATGTTTTTATTTTTATCTTGTTTGTATGAATGTATTGTAGCAGATCAACAGCTGCATACTGGATTAGATGTGACAAAAATTTTTAACAATATGTTTATGTTCATATGATTAGCATTTGATTTTGTCATATGTATGTTCACAATTTTAGCATATCGTGTAGACAACATTTTTATATTTTTTAACAAAATTCCTACGTATTGTAACACATATATTGCTTGCTGAAAAGTAAACAAAAGCTTTTCAGCCAGCATACATTAAATTTGTTAGCATATAAATTGAGATTTTATATATCTTGTATGAACAGTGTTGTCTGAATTGCAATGTTTGCAAACAGATTTGTTAATTTACAGCTTATTACACCTAGATCAACTCTGCTATAGGGATTTGGAAGGCGCTTTTGGTTCTGCTGATGTTAATAAGCAACAACTTTCGTCTGATATTCATATTATATTCTTGTTGGAGCAGAAAAATATATAATGAAATTGAGGTACTAGTTTAAACGAAGATCTAAAAGCTTATAGCATGGACTTAGGTTTTTCCAATGGTCAACACGTATGTACGTACCTTCAAACAATAACAAGCAAGGTAAAAAAATTGACTTTTTTTAATAAATGACCCCTATTCATAATATCCGACAGTTTTAATGATTTAAGTTTCGCGGTTACTAGTTTTTTCAGTTTTATTAGTTCGGATTAAGTTTACTGAAATAAACTTTCAAATGCAGTTAACAGGCAGCTCTCTTAATGTTCGAAAATATTATAAAAAGTGCAACAGTGTAGGTCTGCATAAAGACTATTATTTAAAGAAGATAAAAATAAAGCAAACGAAAAATGCCCATGATACAAGAAATGAACTATTCCCGCATAGAGTGGATGAAATATTAGACCTTAATCTACATACATAATTACATATTTATGTAGTGAAGTATTTCAACGCAAACTACGTGAGAAAACAGCAATTAAAAAAAAAAGTATTCTACAATCTGCATATGTTAACATACATAATTAAAATAAAAAAAGAAACTTTTTCAATTGTTGTGCATCGAAATCGTACCCGATGTATGAAAAATATGTCAACAAATAAATGAATAAATGTTAAAAAATACAGAGTATCTGGTGGCAAATTTATATTTTAAAACCTGTAACCCTCGATTGAAACATCAAAAACGATTGTGTTGTCCCAGGCTAACTGTATGTGCCTTATCAACGCATGAGGTATTTGGAATATTTTTTTTAAATGCTGGAGGCCAGGCAACGAATATCAACGGTGAAAATTATCGACACATGATTACAGAATTCTTTTTGCCAAACCAGCGAGCTCATCCATTGTACTCTTCCCACACGTAGTTTCAACAGGATGGGGCGACTGCACACACAACCATAGCTTCGATGAATTTGCTTCGGGAAAATTTCCCCCAAAAACCGATCAGTCGCTTTGGGAACATTCCATGGCCACCGAGGTCACCCGATTTAAACCCCACGTTTTTTTTTGTTTTTTTGTAGAGCTACCTCAAAGAGAGGTTTTATAATATCAACTTCTTGTGGTTTTAAAGGAAAATATTCGTCGAGAAATCAGCTCAATTGAATCAACTTTATTGCAGCCTGTGGCGCAGAACACAATGATCCGTTTTGAACAGTGTGTTCAACTCAACGGCAGACATCTGGATGACATACTCTTTAAAAAATATAATCTGCATTTCCATTCTGTTGTTCAATGTTCTTAATAAAACTTTGTGTCAATTATTATAAATTTGAAAATATGAAATGTCAATTTATTTGACATTTTGAAACAAGTGTTTAGTAAGCACACATACTATCATGCGAAATTCAACATATAAGCTAAACACAGCACCATAGAATAACACACAGACTAATACATGTCATAAGAAATACTTTTGAAGACAGAAGTATTGTTCAGCCCTATTCATTGACGTTTCCCAAACTTTCGACAAAGTGTGGCACGACGGATTGCTGCACAGTATAATGTTAAACTTGCCTGCAAACACTCACAAGCTTCTGGAAACTACTTATGCGGCCGGAAATATGTTATCAGAGAATGCGATTTTACAAGCCCCTCACAGCCTATCGAAGCAGGAGTTACCCAAGGTAGCATCCTGGCACCTACTTTATATTTGATTTACGCCTCTGACATGCCAACGAGATCCGGAATCCATATTTCAAATTTTGCCGATGGCACAGCATTCGGCAGCGTACATGAAAATCATCAAGTAGCTTCACGAAATTTGCAGGATTATATTTCGATATTGGAAAAATTGCTGAAGCTTTGAAAAATTTAAGTTAACGAACAAAAATGTACTCATATCACATTCACTCTTTTTAAACAAACATGTTCGTCCATAAAAATTAACAACTCTCCTATTCCGCAGAGCAATGAAGTCAAGTACCTTGGCATTCATCTTGACCATAGGTTAACGTGGAAGTCTCACATTGATACAAAAGTCACTCAGTTGAAATTAAAAGCAGAGCAACTAAATTGGCTTATGGGCAGAAATTCTACATTGTATTTAGATTGCAAACTTTTGTTATACAATGTAATCCTAAAGCCTATATGGTGCTATGTTCAATTATTGGGCACCGCCTCAGCGTCAAACATTGAAAAAATTCAAAGACGACAAAACCAAATTCTTCCTGCAGCCCCATGGTATGTAAAAAACTCACAAATTTACAAGGATCTGTATATTCAGGTGGTAAAAGATGAATTTTCGAAGTACACAACGAGGTATGTCAGTAAGTTGGAACTTCGCCCAAATATTCTTGCACGCGGACATACTCCGTTGATAAAAAGGGATACCCTTGCCACCATCAGAACATTAAATAGGTGATTTTACGAAGAAGTTCCCGTAAAATAAAAATTTTCGTCTGGCATTGGGCGGATTTAAGTAAAAAGCACATCTTTTCTTTTTAATTTTTATGCTTAGTATTACGATTTGAATACTCGTAGATAGTGTTAATCTACATTAAAGATTCAATAAATAAATAAATGCAAAAAAAAAAAAATTAGAAATGAAAATTATATGCTACTTCATATGTTGAAAAATCATTTGCTGGCATATGTTGAATTTAAAAAAACTAAATTTTCAGCATATCGTGTCGACGATTGTTGGTAAAGACATTTGTTATTAAATTGTAGCATGTGTGTGTAAACATATTATGTATATGTTTATAATGGGTGATTTTATAAGAACTATCGGAAATTAAAAAAAAAACACATAAAATTCAGAAAAATGCATGAAATATTTATTTGGATCGATAGTTGGGTCGATATAATTTAATGTTTGAAGATTATTTCATGCAAATGTTGGCCGCGGCTGCCCTTCAAATGGTCCATCCGCTTAGTCCAATTGTGGCATACTCTTTCCAACATTTCGGCCGGTATCTCACGAATAATGTTGGCAATGTTGGCTTCCAGTGCGTCAATCGAAGCGGGCTTGTCGCTATAGACATTAGCCTTAACATAGCCCCACAAAAAATAGTCTAGAGGCGTTAAATCGCACGATCTGGACGGCCAATTGACTGGTCCCAAGCGTGAAATAAACTGTTCACCGAACTCGCCTCTCAATTGGTCCATTGTTTCGCGTGCTGTGTGGCATGTGGAACCATCTTGTTGAAACCACATGTCATGCAAGTCAAGATCTTCCATTTTGGGCAAAAAAAGTTTGTTATCATCGCACGGTAGCGCTTACCATTCACAGTAACGTTGTAATTCGCAGCATCTTTGAAGAAATACGGCCCAATGATGCCGCCAGCCCATAATCCGCACCAAACGGTTGTTTTTTGTGGATGCATTGGTAGCTCTTGCAATGCTTCTGGCTGCTCTTCACTCCAAATACGGCAGTTTTGCTTGTTCACGTATCCATTCACCCAGAAATGAACACAATTCTTCGATAAAAAAGTGGATCTTCATCTAACTTTTCAAGAGCCCATTCACCAAAAATTTGGCGTTGTGGTAGGTCGTTTGGCTTCAATTCTTGCACCAGCTGTATCTTATAAGGCTTCACACCCAAATCCTTCCGCAAAATTTTCCACGTAGTGGAGTAACAGAGGCCCAATTGCTGCGAACGGCGCCGAATCGATAATTCACGGTCATCACCAACACTGGCCCATATGGCTGCGATATTTTCTTCAGTTCGCACTCTGCGTAAGCGTGTTGGTGGTTTAATGTCCAACAATGTAAATTTGGTGCGAAATTTTTTTACAATAGCCCGAATAGAAGCCTCAGTAGGTCGATTAAACTGACCATAAAATGGAAGAAGCGCGCGATGAACTTTCTTAACAGAGCACGCATTTTGGTAATAAAATTCAATAATTTGCAAGCGTTGTTCGTTTGAAAGACGATTCATGATTAAATTATAGACCAAACTGAAGATGTTTGACAGTGACACAAGATACAAAACGTGCGTGAGCTATCGAAACTAGTGTTGCCAAAAAGATAATAGCAAAAAAATCACTCGTTATATATGATGATTCAACATATCGTCTAGACTTAGCTTAATATACGTATGGTCCAACATATTGATAGAAAATAAACACTTTATATCTGCACTTATGTATTCCATGAAGCAAAAATTCAATGACCGCTACATGCAACCACATACATGTTCAAAATGCCAATTCATATAACTCACGTACTCATCGCAGCTTCGCTTGTTTATTGCTTACATACTCGTATGTACACAATGTATGCAATGTATTAGTACTTGCTGCATACCTGAAAGAATTAATATGAAACAATTTGTCTTAAAGCTGAAGTGTGTCGTTAAAAATAGAAAAAACGTAAAGTTTAGTACGAGTAAACCTGTTTGTAACGAGAATAATATTGAATAACCACTTACATTTAGGAAAGTGATACTTGTCTCCTTTACATATGTATGTAATTATGCAAATTTTTTAACACTTGCATTGCAATAACACAGGAGATTTATAAAGCAACCAATGTTGTACATACATACGTTATTAAAATATCTACCGCTTTCAGACATGCACCTTAATGGAGATTTTCTTAATAAATTCCTTTATTGATCACAACATTTCATAAAAAATTCAATTAAGTTATTAATCAATAAGTACGGAAAACTTGGGGTCATGTTCATAAAAAAATAAAATGTATTTGAAATAAATTTTAACAAAATGAACTTTTTATGAATATGTCCAAGGCAGCTTTACCATGTAGTATCAGAATTACAATAAATACAAAATCAAAACATATCGCATGAATTTTGTTTGTAGAAATTAGGACAAAGTTTGGACAATCTTACGGAACGGAAACAAAAGACAGATATGCTTGTACCACTACCTCGTAAAGCTGCCTTGAATATGCCCATTGAAATGTAACATTGTAGACAATGGCAACTCAAATGTTAAAAAATATAATTTTCAATTTTGTAGAATTTCCAAATTTTCATTTTTTTATTTTTTACGTTAAGCCTTCTTGGAATCTACACCCAATCCTACCAACAGTAACATCTCAGTATTTCTAGTACATTATAGCTATCTCTATGTAAGAGGAATTTTTGTAAATATACAAACACAAATGAATTTTCCAGCTGTCATATGAAAACTATGAATGCTACATTTGTATGTCTAAAAAGCATGTATTTCTTTTTGTACTGAAAACTTTGCACAACGAAAAAAGTAATGTTTAATTTCGTTTTGAATCATTTATTATTATTTTTTTATAACGCAGAGCGCAGTACAAACAACTGGAATTATAACAAATTGCATATGTGATCAATATTTAACCAATATAGACGAACAAATAAATTAAGAGTTCGGTAGCTGAGTTGGTTGAGCGGCCATAATAAAATATCAAGTGCGAATCCTAATGGATGCTAATGAGTAGTGTAGCGGCTACGTACAGCTAGTTGTCCCCCACCTTGGTGTATTCAATTATTTTTTCCGGTCTTATATTTTTTATTGATCGCTGCAATTATTGTTATAATTAATAATAAATCCTGCTTGGGAACTATAACCATAAATTACATCATATATTAGAAATATATGATTGTATTATTTTATTTGTAGTATATTTTGCTGGGCCGAATCTAAAATACTAATCACAGCAGTCACGTAAATATATAGTATATATTAAAAATTTGACCGAATTATGCTCGGATATTTATAGAAATATGGACCGATTCGGGAAAAAATATTAAATAAAAATAGTTTTTCCTTAAATGTATTGGTGTTTACTCTTCCATATAGAACTTGTGGGCACCACTGGTTTAAGGTTTAGTTTAGTGTTAATCCATCAGTTCAGTGTGGTATACTCTTGTGATTTGAACTCGCCAAGTCTGGCGATTGCGATTTACGGAACACCTTTCTTGAGAATTCAAGTCACAATGGCAAATGCCATAATGCGAGTGTCAGAACATGCCCGATAGAAATTTTCGGTTTACGTTATATCTCGGGTATGTATGGACCGATATTCTACATTTTATCAACCTCTTTTTATTATTATTATTGTTTCATGGAAAAATCGGATTAGGCTATATATATACCTCGGGTATACATATATGGGCGATATTGAAAATTTTTATCTTCTGTCTTTTTGTAGCCTCCTCTTATAACCAGAATTACTTTTAAGCAAAAAAAAATTTTCAAAGAAAATGGGTTCAGACTGTTATTTTCTGTATTTTAGTAAAAAAAAATTGTTCATAGGAAAAGCGGTTTAGTCCGGGTATATAAGCAAAAAAAGTTATTAAAATTCGCTTATTCGCCATTTTCATGAAAAAATCGGCTTAGGGTATATCTCGGATATACAAACTCGTATATGGACCGACATCGGGAATTTTTTTTTTGCCTTTTAATCTCCATGCCAAATAATTGTGTCAAGTTTGAAGCAAAAGAAGCAATATTTTTTTCAAAAATTTTTTTTTGGAATTTAGGATATATCTCAGCTATATGTGAACCGATTTGTGAAGTGTATAAAACGAGATGCCTTAAAAATTATCATAAAAATGAAACCCAACGTGGGTAGTAATTTTAAAATAAGATAAAAGAAATACAAATTTATTGCTCAACAATACAATACGTATTCGTTGTACGTACAGTATTGTTTTGACTCTTGACCTAAATTAGTACAATTTTTATTAAAATTTTTTTATTATTTAAAACAGAGTATAGCTTAAAATAGAATTTCGCAATGACCAAATGAATTTTTGGACAACTCCTCAAATTTCGTTGTGAAAGGTTTTGTTGTTATAACCAATCAGTGACTATGCGTATTTTTTAACTTAAAATTTTAACAGGAAAAACAACAGTATGATTCTGTCAAGTATTTCAGAAATAAACGTTCGTTTTGTTAAATATTCTTATGGAAAACCGCCACAGAAGGGCATTAAATTAACATATTTAACAACTTAAACAAATTGTGCAAGAAATGTTTGGATAATTTTTAACTTTTTTTATTTTTAACATAATTAAAAGACGTATAAATTGTGAAAAACTTATTTACAAAAAATTTTCTACCCTAAATTTTTAGTTTTTACAAGTAATGATAATCTGGCAACAGCAAAAAATATTTGACCTCGACATATGCGTCTCATTGTACTAGGACTAGGAAAATAAATTTTGAGGATGAGGACAGCGGGAGTAGTGTTTTTGGACATTTAACTTGAACGTATTAACAACAACACGAAAAAACGATAAAAAAGCCTTTAAAGCGTTTGAATTAAATTAGTTAAAACTATTCCTGTTTATATACTAGTGTTCAGTGTGTATACCTTCGACACGTCACAGTAACAGGAATTAGTCCAACACCTCCCACATTGCGAGGTAATTAATATAATAAGAATATTTAAAATAAATTAACAAGGGACATATACGAGTAAAGAACACATGGACAACAGTGAAAAGGAAAACACATGCACACAGGCTGCAAGGCATAAACTACTTTTTTCGGATATCGTAAAAGTTAAACAGATCAAACATTTACTGAGTTGCAATGTCATTGATTCCACAACCATGTAGATAGAAGAAGACAAAGTTTTAAAGTTTTGTCATATGGATGGAAACATTTTTTTGTATGCAACAAAATTTTTTATTTTGTTTTGCTTATATTCTTCCTTATTGTGGCAATTCATTTATCATTAAAGTTCAAAAACACTTTTTTTTTTATTTAGATATTAAGTAATACCTATTATGAAATACTTTGATAATTTAAATTACAAAAATTTCTAGATAATATAAAATTATGTAACAATTGAGTTTTTTATTCCCTATATTAGCTTCTAACATTGATACCAATAAAAAAAATACAAATAGCTTGGTTTCTATGTTTCCCAGCTATCTATATATCGACAGATATTATTAGATCATTTTTCTTTTTAAATTCTCAGCAATTTATTTAGTTTGTTGGGATAAAGTTGACTGTTTGAGAATATCTTTCAAAAATTTCCAAAGTCTACTGATGATTAGGGTAGTTCCTATGAAATGTCGACATATAGATAGCTGGGAAACATAGAAAAAAAAGCTATTTATAATTTTTTATTAAAATTAACAACCTTCATTCTGCATAATTTTACAATTTGTTCATTTGGCATAGTCTTATATAGTTTCAATTCTTTGCGAAACGGAATACAATTCGTGCTTTGATTCTTCAAAAAACTAAAAAGTTTTTCGGAATACAATAATTTAAATTTCAAGAATCTGATTAATGTTCTGCGGACGAAATAAAAGATCTTATTTATAATACTTTTTTTAAAGTTGCTACCAAAATCAACTTACATTTTTTAGTCCATAGTTTTCCAAATTAAACAACTTTTCCGTTTGACTGACTGATTACAACTCTCATTGCTCTCTTATTTTATTTTCATAAAATATGTATATAAAACATAGTATACTACATGATAAAAAAATACAAGGTAGTTTTATTCTCTCAATTTTCCTTAACAATCACCATCTGACAAGTACAAGGATTGTGACATTTTCCATAAAATTGCGCTACCGTATTAGTTTATACATTCCCTTGTTTTCAGTTTTTTTGTAGTTGTGTCTGAATATAATAATAATTTGTGACTTCTAACAAAAATAAATAAAAAAAATTAAAATAAAATACATAAATCTAAAATGTATAAAAATGGTCTGAAAAACATCCGCAAACTAAAATGCTACCGACACCATGTTTCAATGTGCCTTTAGTATAACGTGGACTAAGACGTTGGCTTTTCGGTCATCTAATCAGTATTAATCTATCAGAACCTTTAAAATTAAATTTGGACTCATTGGAATAGGAATTCCTTTGCGTGGTGGTCAAATTAATGTGTTCCCTTGCAAATTCCAACTTGGCCTGTCTATTTTTCCGTGATATAAAGATCTTTTTTACACTTTCGTATGGTGTGATTTTAGTCCGCTTTCTGCAGCCTGCCTTTGAATCCTTCTTTTAAATACACTGAATAATTAAACCGCGCCATTTGTTAGAGAAGTTACAAGTCACGTCCAGAACAAGTTTGGAGGCACGAAAACGACGGAAAACTATATTCAAATTTTCGCTATACATGCTTTTTTCGATCTTTAAACAAATAATGACATCTTTTGGAAGTAGGTTTTTCTTATTGTATGTAACGAAGAATATTCAAGGTTACGTGCATTAGTTTTGTCGCTGCATCCTGGGCCATTCTAATAGGAATAATTATTTATATACTTTTAAACCACAAGCGTCAAACTTTTCCCTTTGTTTTTAATATCTAAAGAGTATTTTCTTTTAAATGTATTAATATTTTCTTTAAAATAGGCGTTCGTTTGAATGCTATCATAAAGTTTACTAACAAGCAGAAGCCCAAGCTTTTAGTTTTTGGGATCAAATTGGGCCCAAGTGAGCTGGCTTTACCATAGCTGGCAGCCTGTTAAACCTAACCTAACACGGGTTTCAAAACGACCACAGATACCTACTTACATGAGCTTATTATTTCTAGCTTTTTCTAATATGAACAATGCACTACACATTTCATTAATAATCCATTCTATGAGTAAATTCCCTTATTCAACTGTGTGGCAACGCCTTTTTATATTTCTCTCTAAAAATAAACTTCAAAAATCCTTATTATAAATAATTAAAAGAGAATGAAACTACCTTGTTTTTTTTATATCATGGTATACTATAAATAAAAATATCAAAGTATACATAAACAGTGAAACAAACATAAGTGTTACAAACAGAGAGACATGTATATATTTAACAATATACTACTACAATTTTTACAATGATTTTTAAGCCAGGTATTTTTGCTTTTAATTTTCCTTAAAATTGTTGTAGCAAAACTTTGACCAAGAGGGGGTTAAAAACAATTTTTTCGTCTGCAAAACTAATTATGTGATTTTAACGATATTCAAATATATATAGACACATACATACTTATATCTTTTTCTAAAAAGACAAATAGCGCTTATATTTCTTCCTCTCCTGATGATTTTTACATTTACTCCGGGTTGGCAATACCACGGTCACAGTTATAACTATAGTTTATACAATTCCTAAATAAAGCTCACTTGAAAAAATTATGTTCTCATCAGCTATAGCAGAGAGTGCTGCACAAATAATTAAAAAACATGTTAATTCAACATAATTTCAACACATTTTGTGAATAACATTTTTTCAACATGAATTGATTTTTTTTTAACTGAAAATATTTGATTATTATATATTTAAATTTAACTGAAGAACGAACACACATTGTTTATGAAAAATTTTACAAGGCAAGAGTGCCACTGTATATAGCTGAGTTAATATGGATTTTCCCTGTGAGTGCTCTACGTCTTTAAGTTTAGGAATATGTGCGATTCAAAATACTCGTATACAAATTCAACTTTTATTTAGTATTTTGCTTGAAGTGGAAGAATATATGGCAGTAATATCATTCTTTATATAAGACAAATATTTCATTTTCAATTAGAATTGCTCATTCAAATAAAGAATTAAATTGAGATAACTGTTTTTTTGCAAAACTTATTTATAGTTACCACAATTTATTGCAGAGAATGCAAGAAGAAAAGGAAAATTGCAATTTATTAACTTAACACAAGTTGATTACTTTTTTTTTTTCTTTCAACAAGTTTTCCTAAATTGTGACCCAATTGCCTAGTTTGTTACTTTTTAAATCGTTTCATTTTATTTACATGCCATAACGAAAGCAACAACAAATACCAAACCTTGCTTTACATACAATACTCAACCTCAATCGTAAAAAAAGAAAAAAAAAACAGCACTTGCTATTTCTTAAAGTCACTCTTATAAACTGTTTATTGGAATAAGCCTTGCGACATTTTAATATGAAAGAGAGCTAAAGAAATTGTACGAGCATATAAACACCAACAACCAATTTCTAGTCGAATATGCAGCAACCACTAGAAGCAAATTTGTTGTTGCATAAATAAGTTGTCAATATTTTTGAGCAACATGTTGTTGGTAGTTGGCAAGTAGCATTTCTGCATGCTTTCATACACCAGTTGGCGCCTATTTGTATAAATTCATTGCGAGTGCATGTGTGTGTAAAATACACAATACAATATAATGGATGTTTGTAAATGGAAGATGAGTTATGGGATGATATGCCTAGCTGGTTTTCTATGTTACCAATGAAAAAAATATTTGCTGATAATAAAAACAGATCACTAGAACTTAATTTACACTAATAGTGTTACCAATTTCACGAGTTAATTTGGCAATTGTTCTTGCTGTGGTTCAGGCTGTTATGATTTGCCATTGGCAGGCAACTAGTTAGAAATTAATTTTCAAGCTCATGTATAATTTTACATTTGTTTAAAGCATCTGATTTTAATTAATTTTCTCGTATTAAATTAAAAGACAGCAGGCTTAATTAATGTGGTGTTCATGAGATACGAATGAGTGATACGACTAGAAAATATGTATGAAATATACCCAATACTTTGAGTGTATCTCATACAAATTTTTTAGACGTATCACTCATTCCAATCTCATATACACCACATAAATTTGACATATATATGATTTCACATTATTTAATTTGATCCTTACAAATAATATAAAAGTGAAAGTAGATCTGTCTGTAGGTTACTTTTTCAGGCCTATTACTGCAGTTATTTTGCAGGAGAAAAAGGAGCAATATATTCGTTTGAAAATATGAACCGATTTTAATGTCTTTTTACTTTTGCCAACAACAAAATGACTGAAAATAAATTTTTCAGTAACACTGCTATATATGAACCGGTTCTAAACATAATTTTTTCCTTTGAGAGTTTGTTAACGCAAAATGACCGTTCAAAAATAAATTTTTAAATACCTGCGCCATTTAGGATGCTATCTTTTTTTGCAAGTTTGTGTCACCCGAAAAATAAATGTCTGAGCAACACCGCCTTTTATGAACAGGTTTTCAATATTCGTTTTGTAGAGTATTTTGTTCACAGGCTGAAAATAAAATATAGTTTGGACGACACAGATATGAAAAGTTGTTCCGAAACTTCGCCATTTGCGAACTTAAAACAGGTTGCCGAAAATAATATATAGCTCCACAGACAAGATCGCGTATATAAACTAAACATGTGCAAGACTGTATTAGAAGGTATTGCGAAAAATTTTTAACTATACATTATACATTATATATATATATATATATATATATATATATATATATATATATATATATATATATATATATATATATATATATATATATATATATATATATATATATATATATATATATATATATATATATATATATATATATATATATATATATATATATATATATATATATATATATATATATATATATATATATATATATATATATATATATATATATATATACAAAGAGTGTTTTGTTGGATTTGTTACTTTTTGAGGGCACATGAAATCACATTTTTTAATCGGTTTTTAAATTTAAGGTACCTTCTAAAAAAAACCTTTAGCTTTTTTGCTAATTATATACTTTCTTTAGACACAGTATTGCCAAGCATAGAGATTTCCCCTCCATTTAACGGATTTATTCTGTTATTTCCACATGTATGTAAAATAGGACAGATTTTGTATGACTAGGTTTATTCTAGGGATTTTTAAATGATCGCGAATGGCTAACATAATATCATGATTTTTCCGACTATGAAGAAAAATCGTAGTCTAAATTGAATATCGATGCATTTTGATTCAATTTACATACATTAAATATTTTAACAATATTGTTAAATCGTATTAAGACTACTGATAGAATACCAATTCATAAAAAATTCGCCTACAAATATGGCTAAGATTTCAAACGACAGCGAATGTCGATGTTCGAGATCGTGAAACGGACTCTATATCTTATATTTGCATAAAGTAAATCAAAGAAGGTTGCATAAAATATATTATTTTATGTTAATATAATAATAATTTTATTATATATAAATCATTCGATAAATACTCGTAATATTAATTTTTATGCACTGCTAACCATAAAGTTAATACAGAATATAATGGTATTTACGCAGCAAAATCACCAAATTAATTAATACATTGAATGTGCTGTTTTGTGTATAAGTATATTTTAAACTTTTTTTATCATTAAAGTATATGGTAAGTGACGTGTACGTTAAGACTTTGAAGTATACGTTAAGATTTTTGTCAAATAACTTTTTTTTTCAATATATAGATATGCCTTTTTCATCCATAAATATGTCTGTATACATACTTTTATGTTTGCTTATTATAGGTTTATTAAACAAATTAAAAGAATTGCATACCCTTACTTAACTCGTAAAGAGTCGGCAAGTAAAAGTTTAGTTAAAAGCATATCAAAACAAATTGTATTTTTTTATAAACATAAGCATACGAGTAAGTATGCCATATACGAATTTGATTTTACTTATTCAGTAATAAATTCTATATTGAAACTATTTAGGTCAAAAATTCATGAAAAAAGCAAAAGAAATTATATTTTCAAACAAAAGTTTGTACAAAATGAAGAAAAATGAAAAAATTGTATTGCCAGAAAAGAAAGTGTTAATTAATTTATTTAACTTTTATCAGTACACTTACAAAACAGCATATAAAAACTCGTACATACGTGTAAAAAAAATTAACCCAAATCTTGTTCCCGGTACTTAGTATGTGTTCATTAAAAAATTGAGGTTACATACACTCTTTTTCTGTTACAATGACCGCGAAATATTGTAATCAGAGTTTATTGACTCAAGTTACCGCTTAAATATTATTTTACATATACTTTGTTTACCTATTAAAACAACTGTCTCAAATAGAAATATTTATGGTTTTGATTATCATGAACATTTTCTTTGTTTTGTTGAGACTTGAATGATAATGTAAAAATCAATAGCCATTATAAAAAACAACAAAAATAAATTAAATAAGAAGATTACACACGTTAGTTATTTTTTTTTTTCTCGAAAAACAAGTGAAATTTTTTAAATACGACGTTTGTGAAGTTCAAAAGTCTGAGAAATGACTAACACTCATTGGTACAAAAATGGCAAAATGGATGTAAAAAAAAAATTAATCGGATAATTTCAAAACATACATATATTATGACAAATAAAATGTATAGTAAATTTTTCATGTCTGCAACTTTAAATTTTTAAATTTCACAATTATGTAATTGTCAAAAATTATTATTTTCAATTACAATCATTGCTTGTTGAATTTGGTAATGGGGATAGTTCTCTATTCCGAAAAACACTTTGAAAAACATATATTTTCCGACTTATAATATGCATAAACCTAATGAAGATGGTGGCCATGTCTTTCAAATTTCCAAAATTTCTCACTTCTAGTGCACATAGTAGAGACTTCTGTTTTCAATTTCGCGCAACTTTATCGATTAAAGTAAAATTCTTTGAGTAATAACCATCTTATAACAAAATTGATATATCATATTTTTCGCTGTTACTCGCGGAGCGGACAATAAATACTCCTGTTTAGAGCGAAAATTTTCTTGTTTGACCTAGCGCTTAGACAAGAAAATAAATGCTACAAAGTCGAATAGACTCACGCTATTTCACTAACATACTCGCAATTTGTTTA
Source organism: Thecocarcelia acutangulata (assembly GCA_914767995.1). Lineage (NCBI taxonomy): Eukaryota > Metazoa > Arthropoda > Insecta > Diptera > Tachinidae > Thecocarcelia > Thecocarcelia acutangulata. The sequence goes on along the minus strand of OU612094.1, from coordinate 103,731,482 downwards.
CGTTCTACGCAGCTTTCAATAAAATTTAAAAATTTTTAAAAAGCTTTTTTTAAAAAAATCTCATTAAGAAATTTGTAATAATAATAATTTTTTTTAAACTATTGCCCTATAATATTGTGTCCGTGATATCCTTAGCAATTGTAATTAGTAAGCAAATAAATTAAAAAGAATGAAAGAAATATACCTTTCGTATACAAACAAATAAAACTTTCAAGAAAATTCTTTATTTCCTAGAAATCTTTATATATTACTAGCTGACTTGGCAAACGTTGTTTTGCCTTCAAATTTTATTTATTTCAAGATTAACGCTGCTTATTTGCAATGTATAATTTTAAGATTTACTAACTGTCGTTGCAAATTCAAGCTTTACTGACAACTGTAAATACTTAAAATTAATTGTTATGTGTCTCGGGCCCATTTGGACTCGTGGTATCAACACGTCTTTCCCATTATGCTTTCCTTTAGGTTTACTTGCTTTGATAACGTTGTTCAACAGTTTTTTCACCGAAAGCCTAGTGCCGTTACAAAGACGTGGTTGGGTTATACTTCTTAACATTATGATTATTGATCCGACTTGAAGTTGCAGATTGTGAGGTAGACATCCGGGTAATTCGAGCGAATTAAAAACTGGATTGTTGGCCACTTTATCTTGGTCAGTAAAGAGAATCACCGATTTTTACATTATCAATCTGCGAGCAATTTCACTTTGAATACGAAAACTCAGATTGTCGACATCACGTTCGCGCAACCAATCATGATTTTTGTAATTTTGAAAAATGTGCTTTACATTGCAGATAAACTGGCAGAAAGCATGGTGAAATTGATAACAGATAACATATTGGTAGGATAGACGATAATATTCCATGATGTGATTGTCTTTATTTTCACCAACTGTCAATCAATATGAATACAAGTAAGCTCAACTTACTTTTTTCTTAGTTTCAGTATATAGAATTCCGTGTAAATGAAATAAATTAATCTTATTAGAAAAAATATTAATTTGGTGTATATCTCCAAGTGGTTTATCATTGGAATCGGAAAATTATACCAGACTTCACTTTGCAGTCAATGAATATTTTCACATATCAGAATGTAAATGGATAGCATATCCATTGTTCGTTTTATACCTTATGGTCTTGAGTTCACAGAAAAGAAATTTTACGTGTCACTTTAATTCGATAAAACTTTTTTAAAAAGTTTTATGGAAACAATAAATGGTTTCACCTAGATTTTGGCTACATTTCAATGTAGCTGTCATTCAATCGATACATCCATGTAGACTCTAATCAGTTCCGCAATCATAATTAAGAATAATTATTCCATGTCTCGTACAACACGGTGTGGTAGACGTGTCAATCCTCGTAAGGCTGGTTTCTTAGATTTTGTATTGGATACAAAGGTGTAATTTAAGATCGTGCGTAGTGTTGCAATTGGTTGTGAGATGATCGTTTGGGTTCAGTTTGTGATCTTCAACACTCGTAAGACCCAGTGCTGTTTACTAACACACTGACGGATGACCGTAAATGATGCTTGATCTGTACTCTTGGATAGTATAGATATTGAGGAATCGGATGCTCTTGATATTCTTGGTATGAAAATTAAAATTTTTTACATCCCTAACAAATTTTTCATATCTCTAAAGTCGAGAAAATAGGCTCAGTCGAGCCTATTTTCTCGACTCGACTCAGTCGAGAAAATAGGCTCAGTAGCGCCAGAGTTAATAATAGTGCGATACGAGTTCTGCCAATTTGTTATAGTTCGATGTTTTGTAGCTGAGTCTTAACCATAATAAATAACTCAATACACCAATGTTTTTTGTAGAAAATTGAATAAATTGTTTTAATGAAATAACACGTTGTTCTTTCAATACAAAATAATCTAGATCTAGGCGCAACAATTTATTTCGATATTTCATAAAAAGCATTGCCGTATATAGTAGCTAGATGTATGAAAAACGACCTCAGTGAAAATAATATAATTGTTACAAATTTTGACGCATATTAAAGCATACTCGAAAAGCTAAACTTTTCTGTTCTCGGGAAAAAATCAGCTTTAAAAACTAGGTAACTATTCACTTTTTTTAATTTCGATTTCTATAGAGAAATATATTGTACTTGGAAAATATACCTATGTACACCTATTAGTGTTGACAAAATCAATACGGTAAAGTCGTTATAAAAGTTCATATTGCCTTACCTTATAACCTTCGAAATAGGAACTAAATCACAATATATTTAAACAGTTTTATTCACTAAAACGCCACCAGGGAACTGATGCACAATAAAAACAAATTTTGTCCATGCGAGTCTAGTCTGCAAGTGATGCATTCACAAAAGGAATGATTGTTTATGTTTGCCAGACGATTCTGGATAAATCCCATAAAGTATTAATCACTCTCTTTACTCACGTAACTGAATGAAAAAAAAAATGAAAAACTAAATTTTAAATAGTCAAAATCTTTGTGAGGTGCCGTCAAGCCTTCTCTGTTTTATTGATATTCCAATACTGCAGTTGATTTTGCGCTGATGAGATCAGGGATATATGTAAACATATTAAACACTATACAGTAAGGGCATCGATCAGGACGCAACAAGGTTTACGGTTCTCCAACCGCTTTTCCTGACACATTACATATACATATACACATTTGTCTTCATTACCAATATGCATACCTTCGGCCATGTCACAGAATTCACTTCCATTCAGAAATGGAATTGAGTCGGTTTTTTAATTCTTCAAAAAATTAAACTTTATAATTTTTTCGGAATGAAATGAATTCTACAAGATAATACTAGTTTCATTCTTGAAATTAGAAATGATTTCATTCCGAAACGTCTTTTAGTGTTTCGTTTTGTTAAGAAGTAAAAAAAGAATACAATTCTGTTTCCGAACGAAATTAAGCTCTGTGACATGATGTATTTAAAAATTTTAATGGTTTATTGGGGCTAAGAAGTTTTGTGATAGCATACTGTTATGCTATTTGGAGTACATGGCTTCCTTCCATTTTGTCACGTGCCGATCACCTTAACAGGATCACCTTGACTTGTCTCATTACACATTACAGAAAATTCCTTTTTCAGTCGTACGGTTCATCTGTGGAACAATTAGCCTGCGGTTGTATTTCCTGTCCCATATAACGTTGTAAAGTTCAAGTCAAGCATCCACAAACACTACTCCCTCTTTTCTTCTCTTCATAACCTATGTTCTTAGTACTGATCCAAGAAAACAAAACAAAAATTAATTAAAACATATACATTTATGTATTATATTTTCGCTTTATTTCATTATATCAAGACTATTTGTTTTGGCAGCTTTACTAGGTAGTGGTATAACCACAGCTGTTTCTGATTTGTAAGATTGTCAAATAGCTACATAATTTTGAAAAAAACACATAGAAATTTAGTAACAATTTCGGTTTTTTTTTTTTTTTTTTTTTTTTTGCATAGTTGTTACCTTTAGATTTGTATTGAGATCTTGTTACAATTTTTGAGGATTACAATAATTTTTTGCAAAAATTAAATTTGATTAGATAGGTACTAGGATTATAAAGTCTGTCGTAAGTAAAGAGAAAAAATTGAAAAGTATCAAGTAAACCCAAATTGTTTGATGCTGACAACTGGCCGATAATTTTGCCGTACAGTGTATTTGTCTTCGTAATTTGTCTTTAATATTAATTGATGGTGTTCTGTTAAAATCAAAGTAAGGGCTTTATCATTTAAAACTTTAAAATAGTTGATTGTGAAAAAAATAGTTTTAAAGTAACAAATAGGCGTGAAAAAAAATTTTAAAAATCATAAATAAAATGTACACTAAAAGTCGTTTAACCAACTAAACTATATATAAAAACCATAACATAACAAACAATAATTAAATAAATTCATTTAAACCAGAAACCCACTGACTAACATAAAAATAAAGTGGTCAACCAACAAAATCTTTTTTCAACTGATTAAATAATCATACGAAGAAATTATGAATAAACAATCAAACACTTTGGAGACGCGATGATAATTTTAAAAGATTGTTACTTAATAGAAAACAAACTCTATTATATAACGAAATTTTTAATTCACTTTGATTTTTATATATTAAATTGTACCAGAAATGTTTTCTTTTGCAGGAAATACAATACAGTCCCCCCCGCAAATTCGTCAACAAGAGAAAAGATATAAAAATCACGTTTTTTCCTGATGCTTTTTCTGTTATTCCTGTTTTGGTCTGCATTTCCGGAAAGCAAAATATGTATTAATACTATATGAGCTTATGTGGGAAAAAGGTGAACTAGAAATAAAAACTTATTTAGAATTTAACAACTAGATTTGAATTTGATATTATATATTATATATTTCTTTACTCTGGCTTTCTGCATTCCCGTACTTTTTGCAAATTTTATCTCAAATTTGCAAGAAATTTGCGCAGTAAGAAAGCAAACTTCTTGCTTCAAGCAGAACGTTTCAATTACATTTTTTCAATATCACACACGCATTCATTCATACATTTTTAAATACATATTGTTACCTTAAATGCGAACGGACGCAATTACATTTTTATTTTTATTGTAACAGGAAATGCAATAAAAATAAAGGTTTCTTAGAGCTTCAATTTCTTTAACAAAGTTGTGATCAATCAAAAATTTGCTTTTGAATTTCTGTGTTGTTGTCAGGGTTGCCAGAAAAAATATGGAAGAAATCGTCAAAATCCCGATAATTTTTTAAATTATCGTCATTTTAGTTTTCGTCAAAAAAATCGGACTTACGAATATAAAACTATCAAATTTTTAGTATATTAAAATTTTTATTTAAAAATATAACAGACTGGTAATGCAAACTTATGGTCTCAAATTTGTACATTCGCAAAAAATAGAAAATTTATTAAAGAATTTTGTTTTTAATTAATTACACTTAAATATATACATGTGTGTATTCTTATAGTACGGTATGAAAAATTTCACTTTGATACATTGAATTTTCCGAAAATTTTGGGATTAAATATCTGAATTGAATAATTCCAACAAATTGGATTTAACTGCAATATCAAAGAAATTTAAGGATTTAATTTTAATTAGGCTTTATAATAAAGAAAGCCTTCAATCGTTTAATTTTCTAAAGAGTTTCGTATTTTTGTCTTATTTTAAATAATTTGGCTGAATATTACATATGTCCACATATATATTTGTATATATTTGTAGTTTGCTTCACTTCTCTTCATTTGCACTAAAGAAACCTTGAACAGAAAGAAATTGCGCCACAATGTTTAAAGTAAACTAGAAATGTAATAAACTTTTTAAAAAGCGAAACGTTAAAATCTAGTACAATAACTAAAAAATCTTCAAAAGGTACACAGTAAGTAATGATCCAGATGCAAACCAAACTCAACGCCATAATGAGCATTATTTGTGAAAAAGTTTAAAATATTTTCTCTTTTACTGGTTCTGGACATTCTTATTTATTAAAAAATTTAAAAAAATATATAAAAAAATAAAAATATTTAAAAAAATTAAAATATTTTCTCTTTCACTGGTGCTGGACATTCTTATTTATTAAAAAATTAATATGCTTACATATAATTGCAAACAAATGCAGATTTTTGGCGACTACTGCTAGTGCAGCCAGAAGTTTTCTGTGTTTCTAGAAGTAGGGCTCATTTCCGTAAAAATAAACGGGTGTACAAGTTGCAAATTTCCAAAATGATCATCGTGAAAATGTACTTAGTGGCTCTCCTACAACTAATTAAAAAAATTTTATATTGACATGCTTTTCGTATAGCAAAAATCTTTATTTTTAGGACAACAATCCTCAAATCGTCATTTTGCAAAATTTGAGCATGAAACTCGTCAAAATGGCGATTTATCGTCAACTCTAGCAGCATGGTAGTTGCTTCATTTGCATTTACAGATAAGTTTGTTTTACATTTTATAAGTCCTGTCTGCTCACAATGATAGTTTGTTTTGTAAGCAAATTCATATATTTATTATGTTTAATTAGTAGACTCTAAAAAAACACATATATGTATGTAAATGAATGTAAAATGGTATTTTTTAGTGGATTTTCAAAAAAGTTTGTGTTATTTAAAAAATATATTCATAAAAAATATGTACGTTTATTAAGGGTTTATTTGATAAACTTTGTAGCCCTTTTAAGTTTATTAAAGACTTATTAAGTGAATTTGGGTATCTGAGCTTTATATTGGTTGAAATTTTCTTCTTTTGGTACCTTCTTCTTCTGGTGATTAAAATTACTATTTTTAAGTTTAATTAAAAATATATTGGGTAAAACCTTAAAAAAAAGAATAATCGATCGATCCCTCGATTTTTAATTTTCTCTCAAAACCTAATTGCCTCGCATTTTTTTTTTACTTTACTCACGTAACACTTTTAGAATATGTAAAATTGATATATTACCAGATCAACTAAAACTAAAATTAACTGCTAACTTCAAAAATAAATCGCCAAAACGGGCAAAATTGCTCATTAAAAATGTCAATATGTGCATTTTTTATAAAAATTACATTTTTAAGTGCATTGTGACAAATATAAAAATTTAACTAAATAATATATTTATGTTGTTCAACAAAAAGTTTCATGTGGCTATGGCGGTCCATTTTGGTGGAGTATCTATCCATTTCTTGTTTTTTATTTCCGTCCTATTGAAAAACACTCTACTTTTTGTTCTAATTCACAACAAATCAACAATCAATATATGCACTCGTATGTATAAGTGAATCAGCACTGAAGTTGTACCGAAGTGTTTGCGTCTTCGATACATTTCGTTCTAGATGTGACTTTTAGTGGCTGCCGATAAAGAGTTTTAATTCGCTAAACACATTCGACGTTGTGAGCCAGATAGTAAATTAAATAATCGCGTTTTCTAAATTTTAAAAAAATTTCTACAAACTTAAAACAAGCCATAAACTAACAATCAATTAATTAACAATCAAATTTCCGATTTAATCAAATTATTTTCGTTTGAAAAGTTTTCTAAACGATAAAAATGAAGCGTAAGTGATTGTTTCTATATATTACCTGGTTAAATTACGAACATCAACCTAGATTTTTAATTCAAGAATATAAAGTCAATGTTTCATTTGGAATGGATCTAAAATCATTAATACCATCCATTATAGAGCCAAACATTTTTTACATTTTTCTTAAGTAATATGAATTAACAAATTTTATGAAATAATACAAAAGAAAACAATATGGCATAAAATTGAAAACCCAAAAATTCACTTCTTTCTTTTCAACCTTTCTTTTAAATTTGCTGTGTTTCGTTGAGGCGTTTATTCTACTGCTTACGAAAATGTATATAAAGTGTAATCACACACAACATAAAGAGAAGTAAATCTACTTTCACTTTTTTGCCGGTCTCGGTCACAGCAGTGATGGCAGTGAATTAAACAAATAAAAAAACAACCACACACCAGCAGCAAACTGCCAACAACAACTATTTTAATTTCTTCTTTCTTAAACAGAAAAGTCGCACATGTTTACAAACCCTAACTTATATAAACGACAATTCATAAAGATACACAAAATATTTCTACATAACCCAGTTGGCCAAACGAAAATCGAGGACAAAATATTCATGGCTTCTATTGGCAAAGTTTTGTTCAAATACATTCAGTCATACTTTGACTGAAGCTGATGCACCGTGAGCAGCGGAACCAAAAAATTATTAGACTTCATCAGCATTATTATTTTTATATGTTTTTTTAATAAAGAAATAAAATAAATATGTGGTGCCAAAGAAATATTGTCCCCACATCGGTCCGATTTTTTAATGGCTTTTTTAAATTAAAATTTTGAATAAACTTACGAGTACGTGTGCAAATTTTAACAACATAAAAAGTTCACCGGTTTTCAGTTTGAAAATAAATTTGAATAATCGATCATGGCTGGTGCCCTTGTCAAGCTAGATAAAACTATTGAAATTAAAATTTTTTGGAAAATTTATTAAAAAGTGAACACAAATAAAAGATTTATTTAAATGCTTAGAACATTTCTTAATTTTTCAAACTGCGTGTTCCATTTCTAAGTTTAAGGATAAAGGAATTTGACATCAGCAATGTTCACTTTAGTTTTAAAATTACTGTACAAACATAAGAAAGCTAATGTTTTTAAGCAAATTATAATAAATATTATATAAAACGGTTCATCTATCATTGAAACAAAAACATGTAAATTTAAAAGCAACTAAAAAACATAACATTTTATTGCACTTTGATGTAATTCGTAGTAGTCTGAAAACAATATATTGAAAACAAATATTGTATATATTACTTACATACGAGTATGTAGCTTTAATTTGTCTTATATTTTAAAAAACTAAAAGAATGCAACATTTTTTATATGTAAATAAGAAAAATCTGTTAAAAACCAAACTTTATAATTGTTATAATATTTACTTTTAAGCCTTGTAAAAGAAAAGTACCATTCTGAATAATTTGTGCCAGAACTTCAATAACTTTGTCAAGTTTTATTCAGTTGTACGGTCACTTACTGAAGACTGCACGATCTTGTTTTTAGTTCTGTTTCTTTACGTTTCTATATATATTAGTACAATAGTCGAACAATTTTTTTCTAGTTCATCACACACGAGACTAATTCATCTGGCATAGCACGTTTACGTAAACACAACATTCTGCGTGTATTAGTTTTTTTGATTGATTGGCAAGTGTTTGTATTGGTTTTGCGTTACTTGTGCGGGTTTGAAGCTGATTGAAATTTCATTCTGACAAAATATCACTCCCTTCACCAACTTTCGCAACAAGCTATCAGAGTAGTTGTGCTTGTGTGTTCTAGTACATTGAAAATAAATTGACTTATGGGCGGGCAGCCGAGGATTTTTTTGTGTAGGTACTATGTGGTAATAGACTCACTCATTTATTGTTTAATCTTCTGTAAACGAGACTGATGTTTGCTACACAGAGCTGATGAAAACCAATAATATCGGTGGAAGGAAGGCGTAATTTACAACCCCAATAAGGCTATAGATTTTTGTCAGATATCTGTCTTGTAAGACATCTTGAAGGCATGATCAACTGGTAATATACATACTTTTATGGGTATATATACACATATGTATGTAAAATATGCCCGTATTACCGTACATAAAAACGTATGTGTACAATATGTATGTGTATGTGTTTCCTAGGAGACATTTGAGAAGGGTTAACCTAGGCTAGCATAGTGAATAATATAAAACTCATTTGTATGAAATGAGTTACTCACGTTTAATTTCCCTCCCATTTCGATATTCTAATGATGCGTCGATATAGCGACCACTAAATTTTACTACATGGGCTGAAAAGTCCCGAGCCTAACACATAGATAGCGCTAATTTTATTGCAGTCACTATTTTTTCAGTTAACTAACCTTCAAAAGACAGCTGTTAAAATTTCATGATATTCTATTCATTGGTTTGTGAGTTATTGTGCTAAGAGTGACGCTAGTTTTGTTATTTTCAAAACAACGGATCAAAAACAATTTCGTGCTTTAATTTTACACTGCTTTGTAATGGGAAAAAATACCGTTCAAGCGAAGTAATGGCTTGAAAAGTGTCATGGGGACTCTGCTCCACCAGAAACAACAATAAATCGTTGGCTTGCTGACTTCAAACGTAGTCGTAGAGACACCGATGATGCAGAATGCAGTGGACATCCAAATAAGGCGATAACATCAGAAAACATAAAAAAGTCCACAAAATCGTTTTGTTGATCGAAAAGTGAAGTTGCGTGAGTTAGTTTACAACGTTAGATATCAAGAGAACGTGTTGGCTTTATATTTCATGAGCACTTGACTATGAGAAAGCTCTGTCCAAAGTGGGTGCCGGGTTTGCTCACTGTTGACCAAAAACGAGAATGTTTTGATGATTCTGAGCAATGTTTGGCAATGTTTGAATGTAACAAACCGAAATTTTTGCGTCGATATGTGACAGTGGATGAAACATGGATTCATCACTTCACTACGGAATCAAAACGATCGTCATCTAGTGGACAGCAACTGGTGAACCTCGTACATAGCGCCCGAAAGCACAACAATCGCCTGGAAAGGTTATGGCTTCAGTATTTTGAGATGTGCGTGGTGCAATATATATCGACTATATTGAGAAAGGAAATACCATAACTGTGAATATTATATAGCGTTGTTAGCGTGTCACAAGTCAATCAAAACAATGGCAAAACTAAATGAATTGAACATCGAATTGCTCCCACATCCACCGTATTCGCAAGCTTTGGCTTCCAGCGATTACTGGTTGTTCGCAGACCTGAAAAAAGTGATCGCCGGTAAGAAATTCCGCACGAATGAAGAGGTTATCGCTGGAACTGAGGCCTATTTTGAGGCAAGAGATAAATCGTACTACAATCGTATTGAAATGTTAGAGCGGCGCTGGAATGATTGCGTTACTCTTGATGGAGATTTCATTTATGAATAGAGCTAACTTTCAATTAAAATAAACAGTGTTTTCTTTTTCAGATCATATGTTATTAGGTAAAGAATAATTTTCTAAAATATTTTTTGATAAATGGGCCTAAAAACCAAAATTACGCCATTTCATAATATTCATCCTATTAGAAATTACATCTCAATCAGAAAAAAAAATGTTTTTACACAAAATTTTAATTTTTTCTTAATAGCAAAATTGGTAAGGTTTTTGTTAACAAAACTTCTTTTTAAGCTTGAAAAACTTCTTTTTGATATAGTAAAGATCCGTAGTCGACGAAACATATTCTTATCTTAATTCGTATATTTTTTTAAGCGGTAGTAGAATTCAAGAGATTTTGCATTAGCAGTTTAAAATTTATAGTCTACAAAAATGGGTCAAAAATAAATACATGAAAACCGATAAGAAATTCTTTCTAAAATATACTTATATACAAACATAAAGAGTGAGCGTGGTTGGTTGGTGAAGCCGTGCACTCAAAAATCAAATGACCATAAAAAAGAAGAAAAAAAAATATCTAGACACACATCTAGACTTCAAACTACTCACACTCTTTGTAACAAGAATTTTTAGAAAAAGAAAACTTTCTGCTGCAGACACCACTTGGAAACGTGACTGAATTAAAATAAAATGAAAAAAGAAAATGTTTGAGAAATTTACACTCACTAGATAAATTAATTATTCAATTACTACAAATTTGAATAATTGTTACAAAATTTTAGAAAAAAATAAATCGAAGCCGCTCCAGATTACTCTTGGGACGAAACTTAAATTTTAAACATCATTCATTTGTTTGGTCACATTCTTTTTAAGCATAAACTGTCAGCAGCAATTAAATTGTTAAAACTAAATTGAACACAATAATTGCAATTGAATTTTCCATAAAGTGATGTATGTTCAAAAGAGTTGCTGAAATAAAAAATTTTGTATTTTTTTTTGCTGTTATTAATATTTTAAGTGCTGTTGAGTTTTTCAATGTCTGTTTCGTTTAAAAGGAAGTCACACTTTTTAACCAAAAACAGTGTAGTGTTGCTTTTGACTCGTTATGACTTTGTTTGGATGTTTTTCAAAGATTTATTGATTTTCGTGAAAGAAAATCTGATACAACAACACTGCTAACGCACAATAACAACTAGCAATTTATTGTTTTATGAAGATTGCTATAAAGAACTTTATGGACGATTGTTTTTATAATGATACAAAAACAGTTGTTGATTTTGGTGTGTCAAAACATGCATGTAATTGCTGACATAGTTTTTATGTGGACAACCGAGAAAATCAAGAAAACTTGCAAACTGTAATACGAGTATGTTTTGTTTGGTTGTCGGTTAATTAATGTTCAAAAATAGCAATGAATAAGTGCTTTGAAATATTTTATATATTTAAGTAGCAAGATATTCCTAGAGAGAATGCATTTATTTTCGGTTAAACATTTTTTGAGTGAATGAATTATGTTTGACAACATTTAACTAGATTTTACAGACTTCCACTGATACGATCATGTTCTATTTACCACTGTGTGAGTAGTGGTTTTCGTCTCTCTTCGTTGAAATTATACTTAAGTTATAGCTTAATTACACTTAAACTGCGCCATAAGAATTATTTGATAGAAACTATCACAGTCAATATTTATTTTCTAACACATTTCCAAATATATTATATTAAAAGATTTACATATATTTTCAAACTCAAACAAAAACCATAATAGTTCAAGTTTTTTCCTTTCTTAAGTTTTTTCTTAAGAAGGATTTTTTACAATACAAATCATGGGAGTTTAATCGGTGGCCATGGGATGTTCTCGAAGCAACTGATCAGATCTTGGAGGGAAATTTTCCCGAAGCCAATTTATCGAAGCTCTGGCTGTTGAAACTACGTGTGGGAAGAGTACAATGGATGAGCTCGCTGGTTTGACAAAAAGACTTCCGTAATCATTTGTCGATAATTTTCGCCCTGACATTCCTTGTCTGGCCTCAAGAATTTTCGAAATAATGTGGTCTAATTATCTCATGAGTGGATAAGGCACACCAAACAGTTACCCTGGGGCAATGCAATGGCTTTTGATGTTTCAATCGAGGATTGCGGGTTCTTGGAGACCATTAATGGCTGCTTTGCTAGCTGCCTTGGCCGTTTAAGTGAAAATGAGCCTCGTCACACTAAAAAATGTACCAAAACATTTTTTGATAAGCAAGCTCACTTTCTTTCATTTCTTGAACGATTGGAATTTTAAAAGAATGGACTTCCAGATCCTTTTTGAAAATTTCATGAATAATCACTCTTGGCAGTTGCAGTGAGGCTGCGTTTTTCTGTATTGAAAGTCGTGGACTTTCACGTAAACTGCTTTTAACCAGTTAAATTTTTTTCGGGAGTCCTTGAAGATCGATTGGGCCTTGGCCGTGATACATACATTAATAATCGAAGTAGTTACGCGGAATCTCTACACCCACGAACGAATTAAAATTACACTCGGTTAATCACTTATTCGACGAATACTGAACCTCGAACAAAATTGCGGATGAACAATTACATAAGAATCATAAGTCTTAAAAAATGTCTACACAGCGAACACGCGATGCAACTCGATCACTGCCACATCGTGACTGACAAATCACACAATCGATAATTCTAACGGCACCACCCTCCGCCTGCTCCGTTTATTAATTTTCGACCCATAACGAGAGATACATAACAAAAATTTTCTTTAAATAAACGTTAAAAAAAATATTTTTCAAATTGCCTTTCAGAAAGTGATTGAAACTCCTAACTTGTATTTTTATTACCACTTCTGATCAGATTAACGGTAAAATTGTAATTGTACTTAAGTTTATACAGAGTGGCACTTAAATTGTGCTACAATAATAAATTCAAATAGTTTTGATCTTTTTTTAAATCAATATTATTAGATTTTTTGTACATTTGTACATCGGATTTTAGTTCAAGTTTGCTTAAAAATACGCATCATGAACAGCCGCCTTAACCACTCAGTCACCAACCCATTGAATTATTCTCTGTCTATATTCACCTTATGTTGTATATATTACGTATGAATTTTGTTAACTGTCCGCATTGTTATTTGTACAGTGTTTGCTGTCTCTGAACAACCGGTATTTATTTTTTAGTTATTAACATATATGTAACTTACATATATATTTTAATAATTCTCCGTACCCAGAAAGGTAATTGTAAATATTAATTTATTGATTTTTTGCAGAATTTTATAATTTTTAAAACTTGGACTAAAACCCGATGTACAAAAAATAAAAAATCTAATTTAAAAATTATGAAGTTCAACAAAAAATCAAAAAATTAATATTTACAATACGTTTTTTATTTTTTTGGTATAGAAAATTTAATTGAATTTTCTTTTGAATATGATTGATCATTAAAAGTCATCCGCATATAAGCGCTACCTGATCACGAATTATTTATTGTGGTCTAGAGTTGGGTAGTTCGCAACCAAACTAGTGTATTTGAAATGTTCACGTAAGAGAGCTAAGTGAGCCGATCAATTCTGGGAGCTTTTTTAGCTCCGTAGATCATGCTTCTTTCTTTTCTCTTTCTGCAAGTTTTCTTTTTCCTTCATATTTCTATTTTCTGGTATACAGAAATAATGAAAAAGTAGTAACAAGCAATTTGACGTTGGGAAAATTTAACTGCTCAGAAAAATGTCTAAGTCCTATCACTTCCATTTACAGCTATTAAAAATAGTGAATTTGATTTTTGGTCAAATATTAGTATTTAAAAATGGCAGAAAAAATAAAGTTTAGAACCATTTTATCTTGTTTTTTGCTGTTTTTGTCTGTTTATAATAATTCTCTTTTGCTTTTCCTTTTTTAACATATGTCGTGTAAGCTGAAACAGAATCGTTCACTGATAATTTTTATATAACAGAGTACTGAACTATTGAACTAAAAGGAACCCAAATTTCAGCTGAACTAAAATAAGTATTCACTTAAAAAAGTTAATGAACCCAACTCTATTGCGCTCTGAAGTTGTGATTGGGTAAATTATTGTTCTATAAGACTGTTTCAATTCATTCAAATGTGTTGATTTCGTTTATCAGATGAGGATTGAAAGATGTAAAGTGGAGTTTTTAATATTATTAATTAATTCAAATAATTGAAAGGTGTTAAGAAATATTAGAGACGTGTATAAATGAAAAAGCTTTTTTTGTGTTTTGACACGTATTATTAGACCATTTTTTTTTTTTAAATTCTCAGCAATTTATTTAGATTGTTGGGATGTTAAGTTTAATGTTTGAGAATATCTTTCAAAAATTTAAAATATGGGCAGCTGGGAAACATATAAAACAATCTGTTTATAATTATTAATTAATATTAGTTTATTTATGAAGAGTGCTATACTCAGGAGCAAAAAACTTAAATGGGACCTCAACACGGCACTAGGGGGAACCCACCACCACTTTTCAGTATAACGGAGTTACAAACTGCAGCGAGGTCTCTGAAGAATAGAAAGGCACCTGGTCCGGACGGTGTCCCAGCCGAAATTGTACAATCGTTGCCTTCAGGAAGGTGTCTTTCCGGAAGTTTGGAAAAGGCAACGACTTGTACTAATAAGTAAAGGAAAAGGAGATCCGGAATCTCCGGACACTGCAGGGAAACTCCTCGAAATGCTGCTGAAACCCCGGATACATGCAGCGTTGAAAAGGGCTGGGGGATTATCATCAAGGCAACATGGCTTTAGGTCTGGAAGATCAACGATAGGTGCTATCGAAGACGTTATAGAGGGAATACGTAAGGCGCAGGCGGGCAACCATTTTTCCAGACGCATTGTCCTACTGGCAACTTTAGATGTTAGGAACGCCTTTAACAGGGCAACATGGAATGATATGATAGATGCTCTATAAGTACGATTTAGAGCACCTACATATATTATTAAGATGGTCCGAAGTTATCTGAGGGACCGCGTGCTCACGTACGTAAGTGCTGGGCAAACCTATGAGAGGCGGATAACGGCAGGAGCAGCTTAGGGCTCGATCCTAGGCCCTGAGCTTTAGAATATCAGTTACGATGATATTCTCCGTACCGAGATGCCAAACGATATCTACCTGGTTAGGTATGCAGATGATATTGTGGCTGTCATTAAGGCTCATAACATGGAGGAAGCGCAGAGCAAGCTGAACCAGGTCATGCTTAGAACTAAAGCATGGTTGGATGCTCACAGCCTCAAGTTAGCCACGGAAAAGACGGAGTTGCTTATTGTCACAAATAAGCATATCCCTCTGGAAGTGAACTTTCAGGTGTTGTCTGAAACCATTAGGGCAAGTGGATAAAATACCTAGGCCTGAGGCTAGATTCCAGACTGACGTTCAGAACCCAGCTGGAACATGCTGCTCAGGCGACAGCTTCGCTCAGCAAACATCGGTGGACCAAGATATAGCAAAAGGAAGCTGATAATGGCAACGACCCAGTCAATTTTGCTGTACGGGTGCGAAATCTGGGCAAATTCCTTGCAGGCAGAATACCGGAGGAAGATGTTGGCAACAGTACAGCGTACTGCTGCTCTCAGAGTGGCTTCAGCATATCGCACAGTACCAGAGCCCGCAGTCTTGGTCATAAGCGGGACTATCCCTATTTATCTCTTGGCCGAAGAGCGTAAAAAGCTGTGGGAAGAGCGAAGACAAACTGGCGTGGCAGCAACGGGAAGATTAGCACGGGATGACACTATGCGGAAATGGCAAGAAAGATGGAACAATGAGTCACGTGGCAGATGGACAGAGAGATTGATCATTGAGATAGACAAGTGGATAAACAGAAAGCATGGTGAGATAGATTACTATATAACACAGATGCTTACTGGACATGGGTATTTTTTGGAATACCTCCATAGAATGGGGTATCTGTCGATCTGCCTTTACGGAGATGATTACGTGGATGATGAGGAACATACATTCTTCAGATGTGATAGATGGAGGCAAGAAAGACATGACTTAGAAAGTGGAAGGAAATGGAGTCAAATAGCGACTTATATTGAGAAGATCCTATGAGACAAGAAGCAGGATATAGACGTGGGCATGGCACGTGCAACCCGGTAGGATCAAAGGAGGAGTCTCACCCTGAAGCAATGCGAAAGCGGTACCGGAGTGGAGACAAGGCTCAAACAAAAGGGAGGGGTTTTAGTGGGTGCAAGCCCCACATACCGGATACTGTATGGTCACAGTATCTGACGATGCGTTAGGGATTTCCCCTCTCCAACCGAAAAAAAAAATTATGGAATTTTCGTTAACGATCCATTAGTATGTCTACAATTGCTCCATCTTACTGGAACCGAATGCTGTTGAACTGGATACGTCTTCGGAGCAGTTGAGTTAAAAAAATTGCTTAATCGTCTTTAAGTAATGGCTTAGAGTTACTACATTTTGTGTTTGTAGCATGCTTCATGTACTACCATTTAGTTTAAACACAATTAAATTATTATATTAACACTAAAGTAAGCAATTAGTAGTTTGTTTTTGAACAAAAAAATTACTCTAAGATTTTTAGTATAGAATTCTTTTCAAAAATTAAGACAATATACAAAAATCGTATCAAAGTTAAAGTTCGGGAAATCTGTTAAAAGTTTGTTGATGGTTTCGGAAAACTCGTACAACCTAATTTTGACATCATGTTTGCTCAATTTATTGTGATCATGCAGATAGGTGGTGTTGTAAACGATAAAAATGCTTATAAACAATATAACCCCTCAATTTACAAAAAACTGAATATAATTAAAATAAAAACCTTTCTCTTTCATTTGAACATTGATTATGTAAGGAAATTGCTTTATTATTCATTTGTCTCACATCCATAAAAAATTTAAACTTGTTAAGTCTGGCTAAAGAAAATGCATACATCTTTTGTTTCGAGTTGATAATTTGGATAGTTTCAAATATCAAAACATTTTCAAACAACGGGTTACTTTGTTTTTCTTAACAACTAATTTAAACTACCTTATCAATAAGTCCGTGATATTTTGAATGAAACAGAATTTTATATAAAAAGTTACTTTATTTTTCAACATAGTCTTAGACTTTGTAGTTCTAGGCATATTGTCCTACGTTTCTCTAATTTTTCATCCCATCCGTACAATATGATTTATCAAGGTCATCATGTGTTGTGTCAAATAGTCAGTTGTTTGTGAGATTATTTCGTCGTTTGAATCAAGTTTGGGGACAAGAAATAATCAGTCTGTGAAAAAGAACTTTTTCATGGCCAAATGTGGTCGTTTTTTTTTAATTCATCATTGAATTGACTCAATAAGTTGGATTCTCCTTCTCTAGATAGTCAATATGGATTAACCATGTGAATCCCAAAAAACGGTCGCCATTACTTTATTGACTGACAAACACAATTTCACCTTGCTTTGCGCCGATTCACTCCACGAGTCCCACCGTTTGGTCTCCGGCGTATTGTGGTGGATGTACGTTCCTCCGCCGTTACGAATCATCGCAGAAAGCTCGTCCGTATTGCAGTCGAACAATGCCAAACATTTCTCCGAAATTATTACACACCCATCTTGCGTAAGGCTTTCTCATACCCAAGATTGTTCAAAATTTAAACCACTCAGCCACGTGAGTACCTATGGCTTCCAAAATCTATCTCACTTCCAATCTCCGGCCGGCTAAAACCATATTGTGATATTTTTTAATTGTTTCGGCTTCAACTGAGCGTCCGGAAGATCAGTAAACCACTTCTTTACCACGGAAATGGATAGTAGAGAGTCCTCATAATATTTATCAAGTTTAGCCTTCGTTTCAGTGATGGGTTCTTATGCAAAAAATAATGCTTAGTGAGCACAAAAAAAAATTACTTTTTATTTTTTTCTCAAAACGCGCCGTAGTCTGCTATCAATTCCTGCCAAACACAGCTTGTTCAAATTTAGAGAGGAGTCAACTGATAGTTGCCTTTGGATAGGTGTATTGTTGCCATTTCAATAAGGAGACGGGAAATTCAAAGAGTAACAGATTTATTCACCCGCCTTCGAATGAAGGCCATCAAGAAAAAATGTGAATACGATCGGACAAATGATGACAGAGCCTTGAAAGACACTAGATCTATCACAGCGATAAAAACTATTAAAAAAAAGCTTTAGTCACGCTTAAATTTCTAAAGGCATCAAAACCAAATTCTCTATATGACTACAGTGTTCCATGGTACATAAAAAAACTCACAAATTCACAAGGATCTCTGTGTACCTTCAGATTAGGTTGAAAAAGACAACACACTTACTTGGTTTTCGTTGTGTTGCTTGCAAAAGAAATTTATCTTAGTAGGTCTATGTATCACTACCGGTCCAGATCTAAACCAATCTGAGGATCGAAATAAAGAGTCCACTACGCCTACAATTGCCATATATCTGCCAAATCTTGCAGTATTGGTTTATCTAGATACCACGCCAGTAAAAGAAACAGCTAGACTACGGCAGAGAAGTGTTCAACACTCTCTTCCTTTTCTTCATCTTTGCAACTTCTACAGAAGTCATTATAAGGAAGATTTAAGATATACCTTTAGTAAAAGATGAATTTTCAAAGTACGCGACAAGTTATATCAGTAAAGTGATACTTCACTTACATTCCTTTATACGCAATATTTTTAATTTTTAATCAAGTACATATTATAAACTATGATTAATTCAATTGAAATTAATTGCAATATATTCTTCTTCAATAAACTACAAATATTATCTTTTCAACCAATCGGTTTTTTGTAAGTCAGCAGTTTAATTTTCCTCTTGTGTGTTTAACATTTGCACCAAAAAGCCATATTACTAGTATCTGACATACTCGTACACGTTAATACTACATGACAATTTTTTTTAAACTTTAGTTTTAACAAGAGGAATTATAATTTTTAGAAAATAATAAGTTAACCATTGTTAAAATAATGACTATTATTAAAGATACATTGAGCAAACCACATCTGTATGCACTTGCCGGAATATTTTAATATTGTTTTTTTTATCCAAATAATAACAAAACGACAGCGACTTTAGAGAAATACTTTATTTAAATTAATTATGCCTACTTTCATTTTTTATATTTCGAAACAACTAAAATTTCTTTTTGCTTTTGCATAAATATGTAATATTTAATTTTATATAAAATGCTAATTAATTTTTTATTACTTTTCTTTGTCGTCTACTTTTGTTTGAAAATCTAAAGCTTAAAAGATGTTCGCAGAAGAAAAAAAAAACAATTAAAATTTTTGTTTACATGCAATTTACAATTTATTCTCTTTGAATAAAGAAGAAATGTTAACTGTCATTTAAACCAATAAAGAAGACACACATACATATATGAAATAAAAAAAAAGAAGCAAAAATTGTATGGACTGGCTTGAGATGAGCGTTTGAGCAAATTTTTATTAAATTGAAAAATTTCACCACACAGCTGTGTAGAAGTGGCTGTGTAAGTATTTTAATAAAGCTGTTGTCACAGTAGGCACAGATTGCAAATTTTTTTTTTAGAAGAATGTCTAATATTTGGACAATGATTTTAATTTTTTTGTACAAGTATGTCCGTAAAAATATTTTATTTAAAAATATTATACTTCTTTTTGTATTTTTAATATTTTTTCCGTACCCAGAGATGTAAATATTAATTTATTGAATTTTTCTTAAACTTTATAATTTTTAATCAAATTTTTGGTTTGTACATTTGTACAATGAGTTATAGTTCAAGTTTTTTTCCTTTCTTAAGTTTTTTCTCAAGAAGGATTTTTTACAATACAAATTTGCTGTGGTCAATAATTTTTGATTGAAGAAGACAAGAAAAATAATATTCCAATCTTTAGCTGGGGGACAACTAGCTGTTTCGTAGTCGCTACACTACTCATCACCACCCACGGGGATTTGAACTCGGGCCATGACGTATCATGATATGCTGCTTTAACCACTCAGCTACCGAGCACTTAATTATTTTCTATCTATATTCATCTCATATTGAATCACATATGCATTTTGTTAATTGCCCACATTGTTTGTACAGCGTTGCTGTTACACTTCTTGTTTTCATTAACAGGATTTTATTGCATCCTTCAATGAGCTTTTGTTAATAGTAATATTGCAGTAGTGGCTGTACTTCTAAATTCGGTAAATGTATGTAACATACATATATAGGTTTTATATAATTAATATTTAGTAGAAAAAACGTCAAACTAATGTAATGCATTTCATTAAAGTACGAGTACCTCACCGCCAAATAAATCAGACTTCTACGAAAATAATATAAAATTTTAATTGACAGAGTTAAAAAGAGCTAACTACAAACTAACTAAATGCTAACTAACTAAGCCCTTATATATAGCAAAAGACATTGGACTAACTAACTTAGTGTCATTTTTTCCTTATTTGAATTTATACACAAACAAATTATCAGGTAGTTAGCGATTTTACTTAGGTAATCGTAAGACTACAAATTTTTTTCTCTTAAATAAAATATGTTATACATATCGCTGGCTTTATATAAAAAGAGCGTATCTTGTTTTTTTAATTACAATTTACTTGTTTTTTATTTCTTGTAATGTAAAAAATAAAATAAAGAGGCCAACACTGAATTTTTTATTGCTTTCTTTGATCTAAAATTTTGAAATATTTTGTCTTTCTTTATTTTGAAGATTTCTTGAGTTCAAATAAGTGTTTTTCTTCTTCGTAGTGCAATAAAAACCCGAGATACGCCTCTTTTATATTAAACCCTCGATGTGTATTGTATGCAAAAATTGTGCTTAGGAGAAATAAATGATAAAATAACTATAAGCAAAAATTATGATGTGATGTGAACAATTAGTAAATGATGTTAGTCTGGGCAAAACAATTAAACAAGATTGAATGCAGAGAAATGATAGACACAAACCGGCATTGCTTCTATTTTCATGAAGTTATTTGCAATGAAAATTTGTACTGCTTCTGGAAAAATTCTTCAGAGAATAAAAAATTGTGTTGTATGTAACAAATATTATTGAACCTTCAGGTTGTTCTTCGTATTCAAGGGAGCAGATATATGTTTTTACCAACGCTAGGTTTGAACAAAAAAATTATACAATCATGGGTATCTTCAATCATCGAATCAGAAAGAAAGAGTTAGAGTACGTAATTTAAATATGTAAACTTTTATCCAAAAAAAAAAAGAAAAAAAAAGATTAAATAAAATGAACATAAAAAATAAAAACAAGATAACGCAAATACCGGTAATATACGAAAGAGATTTATTTAGAAACGCTCTTCAAAAGTTATAAGCAAATTTATGATCGCTAATACGACACATATACAAAAATAAATAGAGCACGATAACTCAGATTCATAGATCTATTAAAATGATCCAATTTTTCCTGGTTTAATTTTGGTAAGAATAATCAATAATTTGAAGAAAAAAAAACTTACTAAGATAGTTTTGCTAGTGTTAGCTTACTTCAAATGCTTCAAAGTTGGAAAAGGCACATATTAAGTATATGGCATTTTTTGCATTAACTATGCTTTTTCTTGTTTTTAGTCGTTTTCATTTAAAAATTAAATCTTTTTGAAAATTGCTCGATTTTCGCAACTTGAAAAAATCTGGGGTATTGCAATAATCGATCAGTGGTTTTAATACGTGAAATTAACTGATTTTTAATATAAAAACACTACCGTTTAAAAATATAAATTTTTTTTTATAAAGAATATTATATGGTTTCCTAGTCCAGACTCTGTTTTCTGAATTAATATGTTTTGTGTAACTAACTTGTTTTATTTGCCTTGGTTTGCTGATGATTTATGCACGTTGTAATCTAAAGAAAGTATTTTTATGTATTCATCTAGTTTCTTTAAAAAAAAAATATATATTTTCGCTTGAACTACCTACTAGACTCTGCATTGAAAAATCCTAAATAAAATCTTAAAGATTAGAACAAAACAAAAACCTGATTTTAAAACGGTCTTACCATTATAACATTGACGTAAAAGGCAAAATTTTTAACAAATACTGAAATTTTTCCGTTATACCCACGTTTCTAAAGCTATAAAACACCTATGTATATAGGTATTGCAGTTAGCAGAAAGGTGTTTTAACGTCCGCACTACCGGGTAAGGAATGTTGTTGAAATTGATTTGATTAGCTAAATATGACCACTTTGGTAAAATTATGTTTCTACAGTTAAATAAAAAAAACTGAAAAAACGCGCTTCAGTGATCAAGTGAACTAAAAAATTATTTGAGCCCGGTGGTCCTAACTTGGATAATTATCAAATTATTTTTCCTGATAGGAGTACAAAGTTAGAATTAAATCTCGAAAAAAGTCAAGATTTGTTGACGAAATTTTCGAACAAATGGCCACGAAATCATGCAAGAGCACACAAGCGACATTTTCGCTCACCTCATGGTCAACGATTATATACACTATATGTTCCTCTACCACGTCGTCGACAAATACATAAGTGACAATATCCACACTACCTCGTCAACGATTGTGTAGGCGACATAATCGTTGACGTTTTTTCCGACTATATCTTCACTGAAATGGAATACAACTCTCATGTTTGGGCCGGTGCCCCAAAGTCTATTTTGGGGTTACTCGACCGTGTGCAGGAAAGGGCGAAGAAGCTTATCGGTGACAGTAGGGTATCCAACTCTATTGACTCACTGCAGCATCGACGCAGTGTGGGGTGCGTTACTCTGTTCTATCGTTACTACAATGGATTTTGCTCTGACGAGATTAGGAATCTCGTTCCTGAAACTCGCACATTTCTACGTAACACGCGTTCATCGTCCAGAGCTCATCCATTTGTGCTTGATTGTCCGGGGAATCGTACTACGCATTACAGAGAGAATTCGTTTTTCAGCCGCACGCTTCGTCTGTGGAATAAGTTGCCTGCAGACGTGTTTCCTATCTGTTATAACGTTGGAAAGTTCAAGTCAAATGTTCACAAACACTACTCCCTCTTTCCCCCTCCTCATAACCTATTTTCCTAGTTCCGGTACTGCATATGTAGGGGTCATCCCCTGAGTACTGGTCCAAGACAAAAAAAAAACTGTCGTCAGTGTTAGTGATATAATGAAAATTATTAATTTTTTTCAGCTTGCGATGTCGTTTAATAAAATTACTCTATTTTAAATCATTAGAAAATTTTTATAAAATATTAATGGTGTCATAATACAATTTGTAGAGAATGCTAACAAATTGTCAGCGAAATATATAAAATAACATAAATAATACAAAAAAGTAAAAAAATTAATTAGAAAAGAATAAACAATATTTTTGATATCGATTATTTAAAAAAAAAATTAATTTGTATGCATGTATAATTGAAAAAATTTATGTTAAATTTATTAAGAAATTATAGCTATAACACATATTTTTATTTCACACAAAAAATGTACAGACGATAGGTCTCGTACTGCTATTAATATTGAACTGAGTAAAAATTTATACTCGAATTTTATAAATTTGTGGTAGATTTATTTATTTCATCAAAAAGATTAACGGTACTGTTAATCTTTTTGATGAAATATTTTACTGGAACGATTTGAAGACTAGATTGAAAAAATTGTCGTCCATCGTATCGCTCATTTAAACACAAATAAAAATTCCTAAACAAAAGAGGACAAATCGTGCATAAATCTTCAGACAATGTCGTCTAGGACGATTTTGCCAACTGGGATACTTTCCATAAAATTTTTTTGACACACGAATCGCTCAAGCAACAACAAATCTCCATGTTGTTTTTGCATTGTTATATTTATTGTAATCTCAGTTTCACCTGGTAAAATGAATTCGCCTAGGGTTAGCCATTTCAACATGAACAGACTGACGTCTAAGCAAAACTTAAAATTTGTGCAAATTTATTTTGTAACAAGATTGCCGCCGCTGATCCAGATTTTCATATACGAATTTTGTTTAGCGATGAAGCTCACTTTGGTTTGAATGGAGCGTCAATAAACAAAACTGTTATATTTAAACTGTTACATTCAGAAAATCTGACTGTTTGGTGTGATTTATACGCTGATGGAATGTTAGAGTCAATAGTGACCGCTACAGAGCAATGATTGCTGACTTCTTCATTTATGAATTGTAGAATAATGATGTGCAGAAGCTGTGCTTTCAACAACACAGCGCAACGCGTCGCACAGCTAGTGCTACAACTGATTTCTTAAAATAAAAACGTTTAGTAACCATATAGTTTCATGTTTCGCAGCATCCGAGAATTGGTAATTAAACGGCGTTAGACTATTTTCTGTTTGGGTATCTAAAATCACTAGACTACACCCATGGCATTTGATCATGTAAATAAACGGCGCTAAACTATTTTCTGTGTGAGTATCTAAAGTCGCTAGACTACGCCGATAAGCCCGAAACGGTTGACGCCTTCAGATTAGACTATGTTCGAAGCAGCAGTGGCGGTCATATGCCAGAAGTCATATTTAGTTATTATTTTTTTATTTATTTATTTAATCCATTTATTAATCCAAGCCCTTAATTAGGCCAACTGATTACATAGAAAGAAATTGGAAGAATTATTCTATAAAAAAAGTTTAAATTATACAACTATGTATATTATATTATACATTATATTATTTAAATACATACATGCATACATACATAATTTTATGTAAATGTAAAGGATACATGCATATGCATTCATATATAGTAAAGGAGTGTTAGAACAATAACCCTTTATAAGTTAGCTAGAACTATTTTACGAAACTTATTAGGAGTGTGAGAAAAATCGAAATCCTAAACAACTATCTTTCGAGTAAAGTGAATTTCAAGTCTATTTAAAGTTTCACCTTTGTTTTATTCTATTTTAAAGTTCTTTGTCAATTTAAAATTTCACCTTTGTTTTATTTTATTTTAAAGTTCTTTACCTGTATAAAACACTCTTTTTTTTTTTTTTAGTTAATGTACCAGTTTTGCATACACTTTTTTAGCAAAAGATTGATAACGTTAAAGCTCAAGTAAGTTTTTTTATATGACCATGCAGAAACTAATTATTCGTGATATTTTGTTTATTATGTAGAAAAAACTCCTATTCGCTTTAACTTTTTTTTCTTCTCCCGTAAAATTACTAAAACCTAAGTTAGGCGTTTCCGGTAAGATTTTTGTATTTTATGAATATAAAATTATATATTCTATGTGAAAAATACATTTTTTAGTGCTATGTATGCTGGTTAGTCAAAGAATATGTTATATTAGCACTTAGTTTCTACAATCTCAGATAATGGATGCTGTTGTTACGCTATAAAAAATTTAAAATAGGGAACGGAGTTACAATATATTTCATATGCACTAAATTGGACAAGTTGCTAGTACGTAAGATCAATTATCGTAAGTTTACAAGTTCGATTTAGGTCAAAGAACCTGCGTGTTTTCGAGCTCAAGCAAAAAAACTTATATAATTGTGTTTTTAATAAGTCCAATTATATCATGTCTGTGGGACATGATAATTTTATACCAACTCATCAACCTATTTTATCTTTAAGCGATCATTAAAACCTGAAAATACTTTGAACATATGCCCCACTGTTCGCTGTGCAATAATTCAAGTCTTTTTTACTGCATAGTGACTAAGTGTGTATTTATATGTGCATATTTTAACAGAATTGATTTTTTGTTTACAGTTTTGACGAGTTTATTATATTTTGCTTTTGAAAAAATTGAATTTGTTGTGTATAGACTATATAAATTGTTAACCAACATATAGATTTATTCATACTATTTATGCATTTGGAAGTACATATATATTCACACAAATAATCACACTTACATAAATTCACTTTGTTTCTTAACCAGCATCTACGGGAAGGAAGATATTTTTTATCTTCAATTTCTTGTGATTTGTAAGAATTTCATACACGAACTCTTACTTTCATTACTATTTTTGTATTTGTTTGTGTTTTTGAATGGCAGTTTTTTCTCATACATACGTATATATGTAAATTTAAACGAATTGTTGCTTATGAATCGAAATTAAATTATTAAAAGCTGTATGGAGATTTTTTAAAAATTTAAAAAGAAAGATAAAAAAATATGTATGATTAGATTGTTCAAAGAAAATTATAGTTGAATTTATTGAAGTTTACCAAAAACTATTACTATATTTCAATATAGAAAAATTTTTTTTTGCATGTTTAATTTAAAATATTTGACTGCTTGATTCTTAAAGAAACCAAATTTGGAAAGTATGAGTGTGGCAATTAGTGCCATATGTCCAAGATAGTTTTAACAATATGTATATAGCTGTTGTAGTAACTAATTTTAATCGAGATATGCCTTCCTTATTGGAAGTATATCAATTAATCAATGCGAGTGGGGCGCAAAACTCTAGAATATCAAACAACAAAAAAACTCATCACACTTTAGAAATAAAGTTTGCCACGGGAACTGTTTATAGTCTAGATATGCTGATCCCTAAATATTTATTAAAAGGCTGCACAAAATGTTCTAAAGAACACTGCTCACTACTCTGCAAACAAGCTATAAAACATTTAGAAACAGAACAGACACTTCATAGTTTTGAAATACCTTCACGACAGTGCTTGACTGTACTTGAATTCTGTTTTACAGCAAAATCCAAACCAAATAAAGCAAATAAACGATGAATCATAGCAAGCACATTGGCATTTGAGCATACTGCGCCTTCAATATTTGTGCTTAATACAAACACAGAAACCATGAACAACAGCAACACACAAACATGAGCATACTGTGCATACATCACTTGTGCACTAATCCAAAGACGAAAACCATGAACAACAACAACAAATTTTATAAACAAAACTGAAGTAGAACATTACTTCAATGCTTGAAGTTGTATTTCAATTTTGTTCTATTTCAGTTGGTTCTACTTGTTTTTGGTTCAGTTTATTCTAAATGCTTATAAGACAGTATTCGCTTCGGCACTGAAGTGTTTGTTTTGAAATGTGAAAGAAGAGAATGGATATTTTTATTGTGCTTGATCAGCCCTCTGATATTTACTGTGGTAGTTAAAATTTGTTAGTATTTTTACAAGACACACTTCACCTCTCATTGATTTTGTTAATATTGACTAGCGATCCACTTTTTGTAAAACTTTTGATATTTAATTAATTGTAATGTCATATGACTATTATATAGTATAGATTTATCTGCCTTAAGTGCTTCTTCCCGGATAGCCGATTTTGGCTTGGCATACTCAAAACTCCATGCGATAGAATTTGCCTGGGTGCACGCTTAACCACAGTCTTAGCTTTCTGGGAGTAGAGAGGAAGAGAGTCTAGGAAGCCGCGTAACTTATGGTGCGCTGGTATTATGAAACACTTACCAAGGGTTAGTTGCCAGAATGAGGATCGGATGGTTCTGCTTGTACACAACCTCGGTGCTGGCCATGCTTGAGATGCCTACAACTTGGCTGAAACATGCTGGCGGTGGTTTAAACCTAAAATCGTTGGGAGGGGAATTAGTCTTCCCTAATAACTATGACGCTTTTGGCTGTGCTGTTGTCTTGCTACACATACATGTAATGTAAGAATCCAGTGGTGATGGTTAATCAGATGAGTTGGTTTGCGCTTTCGCGCAACATGAAGGCAGAACACTTCGTAAAAAAACTAACTACAATTCAGTAATATCTTAGAAACTTAATCAGACAAACACGAGGAAAATCGGCAGCAATGTTTTAGGTATGTATAAGTCTTAAATTATTGCTCTATTAATTATTAATATTATCAATCTATCTAATTTAAACTATTATTAGAAGTAAATATCAGAAGTTTTGCTTTCGGATTATAACAAATAATTAACTTCAAATTCTAATAACAGTTAAAAGGGTTGTTAAAGTTCATCGCTATTTTAGTTTTATCTGAAGACATGTCTATTCAATAGCATTCGATTTATGACGAAATTATTTGGAAATAGTTTTTTTTTTTACTGTATTAAAACATTGCTTACATAATATTACAAACAAATAGATTTTTATTCCCGATAAAGCTACAAATGAGCAGGTTTTGCCGTATTTTATAAAAATAATTGTTTTATGCATTACAGGAAATAAATGAATAACTTGAGCAAATGCAATATACATAAACTTTTTCATAGAAAAAATTATAGAAACTATGATTTATATACCTACAAAAATTTCAAGATAATAATAAAACGCAAGAAATCATGATACATAAAAATTGTTAGCATTTATTTTCCCATTTAGTTTCATCATCCCGTAAAACGTTCATTTATTATTTTTTTGCTATGAATAGTAAATTGATTCATTTGTAGAGAAACGCACGCAAATATTAATGAAATTTTACAAGAAGAAAAAAACCGGAAAATAAATAAAAACGGTAGTTTGCAGTAAAAAACAAACAAAATCGTATAATAATTTAATAACAGTCAATTGTACTCATTAAACGTATGGTAAATTTAATAAACATTAAGACTTAACAAAATAGTTTTTTGGGTCAGAAAAACAATTAAAATAAAAAAAGAAACGCTAAAAGAAGTTAAACAGTTTCTTTTAACAAAAAAATAAATAAAATAAAAATAAAACATGTAAAACATTAAATATTGAATGAGAAAGTACAAGACAACCATCGAAGGTCACATAAATAATAGATCTTTTACGATGTAAGAAGTTTTTTATGTACACAAGCGTTTTTTATATCTTTTGAAACAAACAAAAGACTTAATAAAGAAACTTGTTTTGAATAAACAAAATGTCTTTAAACTACATACGAGTACATATGCATGTATATTTTAGTTTTATTTCAAAAAATTTTTCATTTTTTATTTATTTATTATTTTGTAAGGAGTTTACCTCTTTAATTTAACAAATATAGTTATCCGTTTTTAGTACTAGAACATCTCTTATTAACTTTAAGGACGCGTGACTTGAAGTTTAGCAACTGTTGAACAATTTAAAAATTTCGGTAAATTTCAGTTTTATATTTTATTTTAATTGTATGTTCTATCTTGAGTCGCTATTAACCGATAATACAGTTATGTAGATTCGATATTTCTTAATTCAATTAACCAATCTTTTTTATTTGATTTATAAATTTATTGTAGTTTCATATATTATTTCAGAGTCTGTTTTATTTATATCTTTATGTTTTCAGTTTATTTTCTTTACCATAGGCTAATCACTATTCTTTTCTTAGGTATTTTTTTTTTATCTATTTTATTTAAATAAATAAAAACAACAACGATTATTTAAATCCCGTCAAATACGACCATTTAGCCGTATGGTCGCGTACTGAATGAATCTTGTAAAGCTATGCGAAAGAAATTTTTTCTTTTTTTTTTTGTATAAAAAAGAAAGCACAATATCTTTTACTTCGAATTATGCTTTGTTTTTTATTTTTGTTATGTGAGTAATTTTTATTTGGTTTTTGGTTGCTACTTGTACTACAGAGAGTTGATTAAGAGTAGTGGAGGCATTTCTTATATTTTACCACACCATAACACAAGTTTTTTGCAGCTGAAGACGCTTTTGCTGCATTTAGCCCGTTAGTTAACGAACCAACCCAAGCACATGTATTAAAGTTATGGCGCTTGCTCGTAGTTTGTGTAAAATTAATTTCATAATGAAATTGAAAGGAATTTATCTTAAATAAGTGTACTAAAATGTGTTGCATTTGTCATTTAAATTTCGGATGAAATGTGTTATTCAGAAAAAAATACTTTATAAGTCATAAAAAAGTGTTTGTTAGGTAAAAGGAAATGAAATAATTCTACCATAACTCCCTCATTTTGATCATTATTAATGATTTATATATGTAGTAATGAGTAATAAAATAAAGACTAAGGCAAATAACAACGAATCGAAAATTTGTTACTGAACATTATAAAAACCTGTTGCCCAATAAAAGAAAAATTTAAGATTACAATAAGCTAAATAAAAGATTTATTAAAAGAAAATTAAAATTTTTTTCCAGTAGAAACGAAATAACTTTTAGGATTCTGGGAACCAACATATGATTGTTGAAAAACAAATGCATCCACAACGTGTTACTGTTTGTAGTGAATTTTGGGTTGGCGACATTATTGGACATACGAGTAATTGGCAGTGACTGTTACTGCTGCTCGATATCGCAACATGATAACGCAGTTCTTTCTGCCGGTGATGACATATACCATTCACCTCGTG
This sequence comes from Thecocarcelia acutangulata, assembly GCA_914767995.1. NCBI lineage: Eukaryota > Metazoa > Arthropoda > Insecta > Diptera > Tachinidae > Thecocarcelia > Thecocarcelia acutangulata. The sequence continues at coordinate 103,700,959 of OU612094.1, read as the reverse complement.
AAACTATTCAATTACCGCATTTCTAGGCCGGTTAAACTGAACCAAATTTCATCAGTATTATTAATTAAAAAATTTAGTGAACCCTTCGCGAAAAAAATATTGTATTAAAAAATTATATTTCAAATCTGAACAATTAAAATTAGTAAATTCAAAAACTTCAATGGATTTTGTTAAAAATATTATTGGAATGATTGTTCTCTATTTTTTGATACTTTTCAAAAAAACAAATCATAGCAACCAATGGTTGTTCATTTGTTTGAATGGTGCAAAGGAAACTAGAGACATGAGCAAAAGAAAAAGCTTGTATTTTGTGTTTTGACATGTATTATTAAAACATGTTTCTTTTAAGTTCTCAATGATTTATTTAGAATACTGGGATATAAAGTTCAATGTTTGAGAATACCTTTCAAAAGTTTCCAAGTCTGCTTATGATTAGGGTAGCTCCTATGAAATGTCGACATACAGTAACAATAGAGCAGAGTAACGCACCCACACTGTGTCTATGCTCCACTGAGTCAATAGAGTTGGATACCCTACTGTCACCGATAAGCTTCTTCGCCCTCTCCTGCACACGGTGGAGTAACCCCAAAATTGATTTTGGGGCACCGGCCCAAACATGAGAGTTGTATTCCATTTTTGGTCGGATATAGGCGGTATAAATAGTAAGGAGATAGGATAGAGTGAAGTACATCTTACACCGTTTCAAAAACCTTCTGCTTCTTCAGAGACATGAAAAATGTGTTCAGTCCGGCGAACATGACACTTCATTCCAAGAACATCAAGAGCTTTTGATTCCTCAATATTTATACCATCCATGAGTACAGATGAAGCAGCATCTGCGGTCGTTTGTTTGCGTGTTAATAAGCAACATTGGGTCATACGAGCGTCAAAGGCAACCTTGTTTTCCCGAAACCATTCGGAGATTAAGAGAAGATCACTGTTCAGTGAGTCGTTCATATTTTGCCTCTTGGCAACGGTCTGGGATAGGCTGGGCCTATAACTGAAAGAGCACGAATGGCAAATGCTGCTGTCATCCGTCAAATAGTGTATGGGATTGGACGTTTGATATAGATGGTCATTTAGGAAAATAATAAATAGGGTAGGAGAAAGAACGGAGCTTTGTGGTACCCCTAAATTAATCTTGAACTCGCTTGATCAGACCCCATCTATTACAACTCGTATAGTGCGGTCTCTTAGAAAACTCGATATAAACTGAGAGAAGTCATCACCGACACCAAAAGCAATAAGTTTTGCTTGTAATGCAGCATGCCACACTCTGTCAAACGCTTTGGAGATATCTAGAGCCACAACTTTACATTCACCGAAATAGGTGAAAAAAGTGGCACCATTTCTCTGACAGATATGCCAAAAGATCGCCAGTAGATCGACCCTTACGAAATCCGTATTGGCGATCACAAAGTAATTTATGCAACTCCAGATACCTCACAAGGTAGTAGTTAACCATACTTTCCATTACTTTGGAAAGCGCAGAGCAGATTGAAATCGGGGTTATTTGCCTTACCCTTTTTGGGAATTGGAGTTACATTAGCAAGCTTCCAGCATGATGGGAACTCACCAACATGGTAAATAATGCTGCAGTGGCGTGCCAATGGACGCGCAAGCGTGGAAGAACACTGCTTCAAAACCAATGCTGAAATGCCAAAACCCTTTTAACTGTTAAAATAATAAAATATTCGTTTATAAAATATTCGTTAATAAAATATTCGTTTATTTGAATAAATTTTGTTAATAATAGGTGAGTAACAGGCTTTCGTGGTTTTTTCCGAAATTTATGATTCAAAGTAATGTCCACTACTCAAAGTATTGCCATGCTGCTCACCTCTTTCTTCCATCTTTCGGGCAGCGTACGAATCTTGCGTTGAAAAAACTGGTCGTCTTTTGAAGCGATTCACGAATCGATTCATTACTTCTTCATTAGACCAGCGCTGATCAGTTAGACCGTGTGCCACTGATCGAAACAAGTAATAGTATGTGGGAGCAACGCCAATTCTGCATTTTTGAAAACAGGCTCTCTTCCACTGCCATGCTGATCTTCGACGTTTAAATCACTGTTCGTGAAGTGTTTCGGCACATTGTTTTACTATTAGCGGCCTCACCATAGGTCTTTGAGAGCATTCGATGAGCGTCAGTCGCAGATTGCTTCATATTAATCGGGAATATCGTTATGATGCAGACACCAATCGACTAATATTTCGATGGCGTGATGTTTACAAATAGCTAAGCTCATTGTATGACATCTGCGATCTATTTATTTCGACTACCACTTACCGGTAAATATATTCATATGTAGATTTGGAATTTTCTTTTCTAAATTCAATTAATTTATATTATTGAACCTAAATAATATAGGGTGTTTTTTTAAGCTAGATAGAACTTTAAATTGTAAAAAGTAACACAAAAAATTAAATTTTGATGAAACATTTTTTTTATTTGTTTCAGTATACTCTGACAAATCATCATGAATAGACTCACGCTTGAACAACGCTACGAAATTATCCAAATTTACTTTGAAAATCAGACCCGTTGTTTTATCGCAAAATTGTGTTCAGCGATGAGGCGCATTTTTGGCTTAACGGGTTTGTTAATAAGCAAAATTGCCGCATATGGAGTGAGACCAATCCACAAGAGACCCTACAGACTCCATTACATCCAGAAAAATGCACTGTTTGGTGCGGTTTTCATGCTGGTGGCATCATCGGACCTTATTTCTTCAAAAATGAGGCCGGAGCTCGCGTTACGGTCAATGGAGATCGTTACCGCACCATGATCAATGATTTTTTGTTTGAAAATATGGATGACATTGATCCGGAGGAGATGTGGTTTCAACAGGATGGCGCTACGTGCCATATGGCGAACGCAACCATCGACTTACTGAAATCAAAATTTGGCGATAAGTTGATTTCGAGAAATGGACCTGTTAATTGGCCTCCAAGGTCGTGCGATTTGACACCTCTCGATTATTTCCTGTGGGGCTACGTGAAGTCACTGGTTTATGCTGATAAACCAGCAACAATTGACGCCTTGGAGGCCAGCATTGTTCGTGTTGTTCGTGACATACGGCCAGCAGTGCTCGAAAAAGTGGCCCAAAATTGGACGTCCAGAATGCGCTTCGTCAAGAACAGCCGCGGTGCATATAATCATTTTCAAATGTTAATGTCACGTATTGATCTTTCGAATAAAAAAAAATTTTGATTACAATTTAATTTTTTGTGTTATTTTTTACAATTTCAAGTTCTATCGGGCTTAAAAAAACACCCTATATTTTTCCATTTAATTAAAGGTATGTATTATTGATTAAACGCCTGTAGAAATGCAGATTTTTTTTAATTTATTTTAAACGGCGGAAGCAAAGTTGTACGCCTATTAAAATTCCCCTTGTAGCTTTTTTCTTTCTAAATTCAATTAATTTATATTATTAAACCTAAATAATATTTTTCCATTTAATTAAAGATATGTATGTATCAAGGCAACTTTAATAGATAGTGGCAGAACTACAATAAATACAACACCAAAAAACATCACATATATTTTGTTGGTAGAAATTTCGAAAATTTGTCTAAATTTTGTTTTCCTTTTGTTTGAAAAAGCAAGAAAGTCTATGATCATTTTGAAAAATTTACGCAAAGAAAACGAAAGATAGCTTTGCTTGTACCACTACTTTGGTAAAGCTGCCTTGGTATGTATTCAGCCTTATTGCGAAAGTCAAGATCGACATAAGTGACTTCGACGGCTCACTCACGGCATTACCGCCGTAAATATTGTTAGTATTCAATTACTATTGTCAAAGACTTTGTATTTATGAAGGCGGTTTAACGCCCACATTGACTAGTATTGACTTTGTTTTTTTCTCAATAAAAATTGCCATTATTATGGTATTATATGGATACCAGGGAACCAGGCTCTGTCTGTATCGGGATGATGACAAGATGGACCACAAACCCGACGAAAACGCCAAAGAGCGTAATAAAGTACAGGATGTGGAAGTAGAGGTGGATACCAATTCAACACAGAGCTCACAATCAAAATCTAGTTTGATTGGAGGATTCGTTGGGGGATTGGAAAACGCCACAGTTGATGATGAGGACAGTCTACTGGCTTCCGATCCGGAGATTGCCACCATCATCAACTTCGACACCGAATAAACGATGAAGGTTACACAGATTAACCTTCATCACAGTAAAGCAGCGTCAGCTAGCCTTTTTTATCGTCTCGCGAAGCGAGATGTTGATATTGCGCTAGTACAAGAGCCATGGGCAAACAATGGTAAGATTCTTGAACTAGGCGCGAAAGGCCATAAATTAATGTATGCAGCAAATTCAGATAATGGGGACATCACCATAAATTTAACACCAGACCAGCTGGTGAACAGAACGGTAAGAACGGCATTTTTTGAAAAAGCTTGTTTTTGTGTTTTGATAGATATTATTAGAGCATTTTTCTTTTTAAATTCTCAACAATTTATTTAGATTGTTGGGATATAAAGTTGAATGTTTGAGAATATCTTTCAGAAACTTCCAAAGTCTACTGATGGTTAGTGTAGCTCCTATGAAATGTCGACATATATATATATATATATATATATATATATATATATATATATATATATATATATATATATATATATATATATATATATATATATATATATATATATATATATATATATATATATATATATATATATATATATATATATATATATATATATATATATATATATATATATATATATATATATATATATATATATATATATATATATATATATATATATATATATATATATATATATATATATATATATACATATATAGCTGCGAAACATAGAAAACAAGCTATTTATAATTATTTACTTTAAGCACCTTAATCACGCGAAGTTATTTCAATAGTTATCTATCTGCTAGTTAGCTATCTGCCTAACTCTATACAATAATAAACATGTGCTATATTAACCAATTAAGCTATTTATTTTTATTTTACTTTGTTTCTTTATTCAAAAAATGCTCATACTTTAAAAGAAAGTGCTTCCTCTATGCCCATTTAAAAAAGGCATTTAAAAATAATATTCTAAAACACCTCAACAAATGATAACATTAAAAAAAATGTATGTATGTCTACAGCTCCCCGTTTATGGATTGCTAGTGACACTATTTGTGAAGTCAATAAATAAATTTCACTTTAAAACATAAAAGTACACATACATATATTTAAGCAATTTTAAAATATTTTAATGCTTAACACTAAGCAAACAAAAATATTCCAACTGAAGTCCCACCTAAGTTAAAAGAACAAAAACGAAAAGGAAATTGTTTAAATGAAGAAAAATGTTAAAACTACAGTTAAACTTTTACTTATAAAAAAAAAAATACGTTTTTTGTTAAAAAGTTAAACAAACGTCTAATTCTACTGTGTTATGCAAGTACAATACATATATTGAAATATTTAGTACCATATTTTAAAATAGTATTGCAATTTGTTGTTGTTTTACATAAAAATTAAGAGGGAATCACGAACTTGAGCCCATTTGTACATATAACTAGAATTTATTTTTAATATAAAGCGAGCAATAGTGTAGTATATTCAGCTGGACAGAATCTAAAATACCCTTCACAATAGTCACGTAAATACATAGAACATATTACAAATTTGAACTAAATATGCGGTTTTAATATATAGTATTGATTATTTATGAAATTCTCAGATAATATTACATTAAGAAACATTAACGTAATGAAAATATTTATTTCAAAGATATAAATATATATACATATGTGAAGCTTTTACATTTTTGTGAAGTTTATACAAATGTAGAAATTTTATTGACAAATTTATTTTAGGCGTCGACAAGTTTTAAACGATTGTTTTTTCAAACGCGACATTTTCATTTGGGCTATATATGGACCGATATCGGAAATTTTCCCTTTTTGCATTTTAATAAGTTTCTTCTATTATCAGATCCGATTTTAAGCAAACCAAATTGTTTGAGTTCGATTACGTGACATTTTCATGGAAAAATCGGTTTACGCTATATCTCGGACATATGTATATGGACCGAAATCGGGGGAATTTTTTTTTTTTTTTTTGCCTTGTATTCGGCATACTAAATATTGTTAAGTTTGAAGCAAAAGAAACAATTTTTGTTTTTAAATCTTTTCATACAAAATTGCTCGAAAAAATTTATTTTTTCAGAATTTTGAATATATAAGTGAACCGATTTTAATGAATTTCAATAGCAAACCCATAAATCTATTGAATAGTAGAAAAAGTTTCTAACTCTAATAGTTTGCTTAGAAAGAGTTAAAATTTAAATTTGTCAAATGTACAGGAACGGAGAAAGCTAAATTTCTAACACAAAAAAAAAACAAGATTGTTGTACTATTACCCCAACGATTCAGGGGTTTGCTATTGAAATTCAGTAAAATCGGTTCACATATAGCTGAGATATATCTAAAATTCCTAAAAAAGCCATTCTATTTTGCAATTTTGTATGAAATTTTTTGAAAAAAAAAATTGTTTTGCTTCAGACTTCACACAATTATTGAGCGTGGCAAATACAAGGTAAAAAAAATCCCCACATCGGTCCATATATATCCGAGATATAGCCTAACCCGATTTTTTTCATGAAAATGTCGCGTAAGCAAGTTAAACAATTTTAAAAGCTGTTCTGGTAATGAAATGAGATTACTAAAATACAAAAATGAAAATTTCCGGTATTGGTTCATATATACCCGAGATATAGACTAAACCGGGTTTTTCCTGAAAATATCGCGTAAGCGAACTTAATAATTTTTCTGCTTAAAATCAGTTCTGGTAATAAAAGGAGGTTACTAAAATACAAAAAGTACAAATTTCCGATATCGGTCCATGTATACCCGAGGTATAGCCAAAACCAATTTTTCATGAATATGCCGCGTAAGCGAACTTAAACAATTTTAAGAGCTGTTCTGGTAATAAAATGAGATTACTAAAATACAAAAATGAAAATTTCCGGTATTGGTCCATATATAACTGAGATATAGCCTAAACCGGTTTTTTTCATGAAAATGTCGGATAAGCGAACTTAAACATTTTTTTCCTTAAAAGAAGTTCTGGTAATATAAGGAGGTTCACAAAAAGAGAAAATTAAAATTTCCGAAATCGGTCCACATATACTCGAGATATAGGATAAACCGAATTTTCTATTAACATTTCCATGAAAGATTTTCTTTTTGGATGGGTGATTACAAGGCAAAATAATTTTTTCCCCGATATCAGTGCATATATAGTGCATATGTAGTATATCCGAGCATATGTAGTTCAAATTTGTAATATAATGTACTACACTCTCACTGGCTTTTACAACAGAAAAGTAATAATTGAATTATATCGGAAACAATATTTGCGTTTTATTCCTAGTTATGTTGTGTATTATGATCAGTTTTTACTGGCTGCAACCTCTGTGACAACCAGCCTTAGTCCCATTGTGTCCCCTAGTGGACGATTTTCCGTCAGAACAGCTTCCGTAGTACGTAACGGAGGTAGATTACTTTTAGTCTTAAAGATGAAACTATAAAACAAAACTACTAAAAGAAGAAAACCCAATACAACGTTTGAACTTTTTTCACTCAACATATATGCGAGCGCGGATTGATATTGAACCTACTTAAGTAGGAAAAAAAATTGTTTTTTCAAAACCCACTTAATTCTCAACATAGTCTCCTGTTAGCCCAATACGCTTAGTATGACGATATTCCAACTCTTTTATACCATCTGAATAATACGATGTTGGGAGTCCCTTAAAGTATGCGATAGGCTCGGTAATCACTTCTTCGTTTGAGATGAATCTTTTTTCTGCGAGACATTTTTTCAAAGTTTGGAAACAAGAGAAAGCCACTAGGAGCTAAATCTAGGCTACAAGGTGGATGATGAACCAATCCGAAGTAGAGGGTGTTTTTTTTAAGCCCGATAGAACTTGAAATTGTAAAAAATAACACAAAAAATTAAATTGTAATCAAAATTTTCTTTTATTCGAAAGATCAATACGTGACATTAACATTTGAAAATGATTTCGGGCATATGGGCACCGCGGCTGTTCTTGACGAAGCGCATTCTGAACGTCCAATTTTGGGCCACTTTTTCGAGCACTGCTGGCCGTATGTCACGAACAACACGAACAATGCTGGCCTCCAAGGCGTCAATTGTTGCTGGTTTACCAGCATAAACCAGTGACTTCACGTAGCCCCACAGGAAATAATCGAGAGGTGTCAAATCGCACGACCTTGGAGGCCAATTGACAGGTCCATTTCTCGAAATCAACTTATCGCCAAATTTTGATTTCAGTAAGTCGATGGTTGCGTTCGCCGTATGGCACGTAGCGCCATCCTGTTGAAACCACATCTCCTCCGGATCAATGTCATCCATATTTTCAAACAAAAAATCATTGATCATGGTGCGGTAACGATCTCCATTGACCGTAACGCGAGCTCCGGCCTCATTTTTGAAGAAATAAGGTCCGATGATGCCACCAGCATGAAAACCGCACCAAACAGTGCATTTTTCTGGATGTAATGGAGTCTGTAGGGTCTCTTGTGGATTGGTCTCACTCCATATGCGGCAATTTTGCTTATTAACAAACCCGTTAAGCCAAAAATGCGCCTCATCGCTGAACACAATTTTGCGATAAAACAACGGGTCTGATTTTCAAAGTAAATTTGGATAATTTCGTAGCGTTGTTCAAGCGTGAGTCTATTCATGATGATTTGTCAGAGTATACTGAAACAAATAAAAAAAATGTTTCATCAAAATTAAATTTTTTGTGTTACTTTTTAAAATTTAAAGTTCTATCTAGCTTAAAAAAACACCCTATATATTTGACGTAATTTTAGCTTTGTATATAATGCTGTGTAAACACACGTAGAAAAAAATATAGGGTTGAATTGACAATATTCTAAGGGAAACATTCTATTGTTGAATTATATGTTTGGTACCGATAATTTTATATTGTTATATTTGAAACGCCATTGAAATGCTTCACTATAGTTAAAGAAAAAAAATTTTATAAATAACTATAATATATTCTGGTTTAACAAATGTTATAATTGTGAACAACCACAGTTCTAGTAAAAGTTACCATAATAATATCATACCCAACCATGTTATTACCATTACCATTATATTATGTAACCATATTAATTTCATCAAACAACCATACCAATGTCATAAATAGCTTTATTGATATAGAATCATATTTTTGTCCTCCTTCACCATATTAATTAAATACACGACATTCCTGGATAAACCGTACTATTTTGTTTATTTACTACTAACTATGTGATACAATATACATATGTATAATAATATAAAATAAAACTATAAATAATTATAATATATTTTTTAGTTTTTAAAGCAATAAACACATTGTAGCTAGCAAACAACCGACTTCAAATATAAATATAAAATACATGCATTTAAATGGGAACATTTATTTTTACAACAGCAATATGATACGACTGCAGGTTGTTGTCCATACTGATTTTTTTTTGCCGCAGTCGAATTAAACTAATTTCTATTTTTCTTGACTACAAAATAAAAACAGTGTGACCAATGTGTATAAAAAAAAAAATTTAGCTCTTGGAAATATTTTATTTTCTTTTATAACATAAAATAACAATAAAATTTATATGCTGTTTTAAATAAATTAATAAATCTTTAATATTTAATTATTTGATCTTGTTTTGGTAAATATTTCTTATTTTTGCAGCAAAAGATCGTTTTATGTTATGTAAAAAATTTAACAATATTTATTTTCAATATTTCGATAACAATTTGTTATCATCGTCAGGAAAATTAATATGTTATTAAAAATTTTTTAATAACATATTAATTAATTAATTTTCCTGACGATGATAACAAATTGTTATCGAAATATTGAAAATAAATATTGTTAAATTTTTTACATAACATAAAACGATCTTTTGCTGCAAAAATAAGAAATATTTAAATTAATAAATATTTGTACTATTGTTAAATATATGCAGACATACTTACGGCCGTAATTATAAAATATATATGTTTATTAAAATATATTATATGTTTATTAAACACTTATATGATAAATTTGTCTAATAACAGTTTAATAATAATACAATATTTTTTATGAATAAGGCCATTAGACTCAAAACAATAAATCTTAATTTTATTAAATAAGTAAGATGTGATTAGATACATATGTAAATACCAGTTGATTTTACATCACGTACAAGTAGTTTTAATTAAATATTTTTTATAAAAAATTTTTAGAGAGTTTTGGACCCCTTTTTAAAAAATTCGATTAATTGCCGTAAAGTTTCATTTCTTTAACACTGTTCTCATTATAGATCAGTAGCTATATCTAATTATATTTTAAACTTTGAAGGCCCATATAATCTGAATTAATCGTAGTAAACGAAATTTTTTTTAAGTTAAGTTGCTCTTTTTATCTTTTTAAGACTTCATTTGTTAGACAGAAGAATTTATTCCTGAAAGTTTGATATAAACAAATCTTGTTCTGTAAATCAACAAATTGTGTGAAGCTAAAAACTCTTAGATGGCCACTAGGGTGACCGCAAAAAATCAATGTCGGAATCTTGTTAGTCTTAACCCCACAAAACGAATCCCCTTTCCAGATATTGGGATAGCCAAAATTTGAGCCCGATTAAACGATAGTAACACGTGCCGCTCGTCGCTCAAAATTTGAAAAAAACGAATTTTTTGGCCAAAAAGTTGACGTATTGAGCCATAACTCGGGAACAGTAAATAATAAAAACACGCACGATATCACAAAAGATAGCTTATTTTGTTCTTCAAAATTTATGTTATGAAGAAAATTGCTGTAACTCTGAGTCAAACCGAGTTACGGCAGCCTTTAGCTCCGAAAACGTGACCTGGTGCCACCAGAAGCATACTTCATATATTATGTTATTATGTGATAAATTTTGAATTTTTTTGGTATATTTTTGAGTTTAAAGTAGAAATGTAATAAAAAACGCAAGTAATACAGTTAAATTCAAGAACATTTTTATTTTAATATATAAAAATCAGGGATATATTCGATAATAATTCATAGTTATCCAAAGTGGTAGCTCTGGATATCTCCAAAGCGTTTGACAGAGTATGGCATGCTGCACTACTGGCAAAACTTACTGCTTTTGGTGTCGGTAATGACTTTTCGCGATTTATATCGAGCTTTCTTAGAGACCGCACTATACGAGTTGTTATAGATGGGGTCTCATCAAACGAGTTCAAGACTAATTCAGGGGTACCGCAAGGCTCCGTTCTCTCTCCTACCCTATTTCTTATCTTCCTCAACGACCTGCTCTATCAAACTTCCAATCCTATCCACTCTTTTGCAGATGACAGCAGCATTTGCTATTCATACTCTTTTAGTTATAGGCCCAGCCTATCAGACATCGCTGCCAAGAGGCTAAATATGAATGATTCACTGAATAGTGATCTTCTATTAATCTCCGAATGGGGTCGCAAAAACAGGGTCGACTTCAACGCTCGTAAGACCCAGTGCTGTTTATTAACGCACAAACAAACGACCGCTAATGCTGCTTCATCTGTACTCATGAATGGTATAAATATTGAGGAATCGGGTGCTCTTGATGTTCTTGGAATGAAAGTACAGTGTGATGTTCGCTGGAATGATCACATTTTTCACGTCTCTAAAGAAGCATTCAAGTGCCTCGGTTTTTTGAAACGGTGTAAGATGTACTTCACTCCATCCGATCTCCTTACTATTTATACCACCTATATCCGACCGAAAATGGAATACAACTCTCATGTTTGGGCCGGTGCCCCAAAGTCTATTTTGGGGTTACTCGACCGTGTGCAGAAGAGGGCGAAGAAGCTTATCGGTAACAGTAGGGTATCCAACTCTATTTTTATATTAAATCGGAAAATAAGAATAACACACACTCTGTCAAACGCTTTGAAGATATCCAGAGCTACCACTTTGGATAACTATGAATTATTATCGAATATATCCCTGATTTTTATATATTAAAATAAAAATGTTCTTGAATTTAACTGTATTACTTGCGTTTTTTATTACATTTCTACTTTAAACTCAAAAATATACCAAAAAAATTCAAAATTTATCACATAATAACATAATATATGAAGTATGCTCCTGGTGGCACCAGGTCACGTTTTCGGAGCTAAAGGCTTCCGTAACTCGGTTTGACTCAGAGTTGCAACAATTTTGTTCATAACATAAATTTTGAAGAACAAAATAAGCTATCTTTTGTGATATCGTGCGTGTTTTTATTATTTACTGTTCCCGAGTTATGGCTCAATACGTCAACTTTTTGGCCAAAAAATTCGTTTTTTTCAAATTTTGAGCGACGAGCGGCACGTGTTACCGTCGTTTAATCGGGCTCAAATTTTGGCTATCCCAATATCTGGAAAGGAGATTCGTTTTGTGGGGTTAAGACGAACAAGATTCCGACATTTTTTTTTGCCCCATATAAGTTGCGGTCACTCTAATGGCCACACTGAAATATAATTTTTTGCATATGAATTTATATTGCTGCCGTGTTCAAAATAATTCACGACTACAATTGCCGGTTGCAGCATTTGCTGTTGTGAAGTCGTGTAGTCTGCTGTGGTCTATGTGTTTAATGCTTAAATAATTAAGAATAAATAAATATAATCAGGTTTCACAATTGCAAGTGATTTTGACTTCAACTGGTTTTAGCATCTACTAGCTAGAATAAAAATAAATTTGTTAAGTATTTTGACAACAATTGTATATTTAAAAATCATATATAACCATATTAATATGGTTAGATGTAACATAGTATGGTTATTACCAACAATAGTATGGTTAGCCATTAAAATCTTTTGGTTGTAACAATAGTATTGTTGAGCACAACCACAATGTGGTTGGCCGACCATATAGTTGACTCATCATAGCATTGTTGATTACAAGATACATACAAATATTAACATTTTAGCATACCTTTTGATTTCTGCCTACGCTTTATATGCATTTTTGCACAGTTCTAATTTTCAGTTTTTTTTTTCTTTGGTTTTTAGATCAACACAAAATTTTTTTAATTTTAAACAAAAAACATATCCTTTTTATAACAAAATCACAACACTAACCACAAAACCAATGTTGACAATAGTAAGTTTATTCTGTGAACTTATATATGTTAAATGTGAGTAAGTGTATTATAGATATGATAAAAACAAGTATTTTAGTATTGGGTGCAATAAAAGCTGTTGTAATTTAAATTACAACAGCTTTTATTGCAGCCAAAATTACGCACAATACTAACATTGCTTGCAACTATATTCTGAAATTGATAGACGGTAAAAATACATTTACGGAAATGCAAACGAAAACATATTTATGGGGAAGCAAACTATAATTAAATCGAAATTAGACTGTTTTTAACAATAATACTCAATGTTATGGTGCATATACTAATGTTGCTGTAACCATATTTTAAACTGCCTTTTCTTTGCGTGCAGCATTCTTCTATAAATGTGGTCGTTTCTTTAAATGTGATCGTTTTTTCTTGATAGCATCAATCAATTGATAATACCTTCCTGTAATGGTGAATCCTTTTTCAAGATAATCGATGAGCAATATTCCTTGTGCACCCCAACATGCAGTGGTCATAACCTTGCCAGCCGATTTCACTGTCTTCACCTTCTTCGGGGCACTTCCACCCATTGTTTCATTTGATTTTAGTTTCAGACGTGTAGTGTACGGATTTGCGCGAAAAGACTTCCCGTACTTTAAAATTGGGCAAATGAGAGCGCTTTTGAGAGAATAGTATGCTTCCTCTTTTTGCACGAAACAGTCCGTGCTTTTTCTTCGTGCTAGTTTGGGCAAGTATTTAAGCAATTAGCCGTTCGAAAAATAAACAATAACAAAATGTCTGTTCGCTTACAAAAAAAAAAAAAAAAAAAAAAATTGTACAAATTTTTACTGTGTTTGTTTTACTGCATTTTACTGAATGCTGTTCGTTAACCCAAGTTGCAGTACATGAGAAAACAAAAAAGAGAGTAAAGTGACAGTTCTTTTACTGAGTACTTACAAATTTTTACTGCAAAAATTTCTTGCAGTAAAGTTTAGTAAGATGAAAAATATACGAGTATGTTAAACAAACAAATGTAAACAAAAGAAAGTAACTAAAAATAGAAAAATTTTTAAAACAGTTAAAAATAAATGATTATTTCTCTTAAAAATTAATTGGCTAACTATTTAAAAGGTAGAAAAACAATTTTGCGCTTATAGTAATCAGTCAGAACCCAGTAATCATGTAAAACAATTAGTTAAAGATTGTGACGCAGCACACAGGGGTATATCGCAAATTCAGCTGCCCAAAATTTATTTAAGTTTTGTGTTGGTCGTAGTTTAGCTTCGATAGTGAACGGACGTGTTTGTTTTTGATCGGAAAGCAATAAAAAAATCGGAATAAGTAGAAAATCGTAATAAGTAAAAAGAGTAAACTTACATAAAATATAAACTTTGTGGCACTTTTTTATACCCTTTTAAATTTTTAATAAAAAATAAAACAAACAATTGTATGAGTGTACCTACCAGACGTAATTCTGAGAAAGAGCTTAGCTCCGCTAGAAAAAATCTTTGAATTTCTGAGGAGGAATCCTTGAAAAAATCATTGGACAATCTACTGTCGCTAAGAGAAAAAAACCGCACGCGTTCGTGTTCACCAGATATAGTTACAACAGACGACAAACTATCTACCAGTATATTTCTTGCAGATAAACCGAAAACACAAGTAGGCATGGACAGTTATGTAACCGTGGTTAAACGTCAGCGAAGTCCGAAATCCGCTCAAATATCATCACAATCAAATATATCTAAAGATGATAATACCGTTACGTCAACGTAAAAAATACCCTCAAATTTCTCTTGCTCCGTAAAGTTACCATAGAGGAGCCGCATAAGCGTTTAAGTTCCGTTCAATGCCTAAACTACCAAGAATTTGTGTTGTATGTAGTGAACTTCATGGGACATCACAGTGTAAAAAATCAAAGACTGACAAGAACATTAAAAAATGCAACAACTGTGAAGCCAACCATACTGCAAATTACAGGGGTTGTCCTGTCTATTTAAGCGGACCCCGAGCAGTCAAACATTATTTCTAAAAACAATTTTCCCTATGTAAGCCAGTCAACCAGCAAAACTCCAAACAATTTTCTTATGCTAATGTGGTTAAATCCAATCACAAAACTTGAATCAGGAGCCCAGGTTTAAAAACTACGATTCAAATTTTAACAATCTTGAGGCACCGTTTCTATGACAACCATGATGCAGGAAATTCCGAAAATGCAATCTACTATTTTGCAGGCAATTTTAACCAAATGGTTTAAAATATGTTTCTGGAACGCAAACGGCATCCACCAACACAAAAATGAACTTGCGCACTTCCTTATGGAAAAACAAATCGATATAATGATGATTGCTGAAACTTACCAATAGTTATTTCAAAACCAATAGTTATTTCAAAATTAATAGCTACATACTGTATGACACAAAAGATTCCCGTGGAAGATCTTAAGGAGGATCGGCAATTCTTATAAAATCCAGAATTAAGCACTATTTAATGAACGAGACACGTGAGGAGTATCTTCAAGCAACAAATATATGCATTAAATATTTTCCTGAAAAAATCGTTATTTCCTCGATTTACTCACCACCACGACTTTCAATAACAGAAAGCCAATCTTCAAATTTTGTCAAACTACTTGGGCGTCGATTTTTAGCGGCTGGCGACTATAACGCTAAACACACTTTTTGGGGATAACGTTTAATTTCCCCGTAAGGCAGCGTGCTTTTTGACACCATTTCCAAAACGGGTTTAGATGTGATTTCAAGTGTACACCCAACTTATTAGCCAGCAGATCGACGAAAGATTCCAGATGTTATAGATTTTAGAGTTGCGAAAAAATTTCCTCTAGAGTGGGTGCAAGTGGAGCCTGCATTGGATTTTTCATCAGATCACCCACCCACTATAATCGCTCTTTCGTTCCCCCAAGAGATTGGCTCCTCGTCGACCGTCACTAGAGTTAATCGGCTAAAATAAGAAAAATATCGCCTTGAGAACACTTGAGGACATTGATGAGTCAATTAACGATTTATCTGAAAACCTCAAACTGGGCGTATAGTAGGCTACAATTAGTCATATAAGATCCAGAAATGAAAACAATAGAACTTTTTCGTCTGAAATTGAACAACTTCTGTAAGAAAAAAGTAGAGTTAGAAGAGAGTGGCGACTTTGCAGGTCTCCCCAGCTTAAAACTAGGCTACGGAAATGCAACTCAGTTAAGCTATTTGCTTGAAATCCAGAGAATAGCTTCCATTAAAACATATTTGGAAAGCCTGGATGGTACTTCGCAATCTGACTTTTATCTGTGGAAAGCGCCTTGAGTATTATCCTGCAGAGTGGAAGGTCTCAATGATTACTATGATACCCAAGCCAGGGAAGGATTTGACTAAGGTAGAATCATATAGACCAATAAGTCTTTTAACAACAATTTAATGGCGAAGTTGAGTTCAATATTGAACAATATAGGATGCCTGATTATCAATTTGTCTTTCGGGATAAATACAGCACCATAGAACAAACGCACAGACTAGTCAATGCCACAAACCTTTGAGAACAAAAAGTATTGCTATTCATTGACATTTCTCAAGCTTTCGATAAAGTGTGGCGTGACGGCTTGATGTACAAAATAAAATTCAATTTGCCTGCAAATACTCACAAGCTTCAACTACTTATATGGGCGGAAATTTGTTATCAGAGATGGTTATTTTATGAGCCCAACTCAGCCAATCGAGGCGGGAGTTCCTCATGGTAGCATACTGGGGCCTCTGACATACCAACGGCATCTGGAATCTACACTTCAACTTTTGCAGACGACTCAGCGCTTTTGAGCGTTCATGGGAACTATGAAACAAAATGTGCCCATGTCACAGTCACACTGTGTAAATAAACATGTGCGCCTATCCAAATTAACAACTCACCTATTCCGCAGCACAATAAAGTCAAATAACTTGGTATACACCTTGACCGTAGGCTAACGTGGAAGTCTCACATTGAAGCAAAAGTCACCCAGTTGAAACTAAAAAGAGCGGAATTAAATTAGGGCAGAAACTCGACATTGAAGTTGTATTGCAAAACTTCTGTTATACAATGCAATTCTAAAGCCTATATGGTGCTGCGGAATTCAATTATGGGGCACCGCCTCAGCATCAAATATTGAAAAAATTCAAAGGCGACGGAACCACAAATTCTCAATTGGATTGAGGTCAAGGCTTTGTGCCCTGCAACTTTTGTTACAACAGCTATTCTTTCACGATTTTCGTGGTGTGTTTCGGTTACCGGCTGGTACCGTACAACTGAAAACGATTAATTTTTACCTCGTGTGACCAAATCGCTCGCTTCCAGTCGGTCAACGCTCTAATTTTTATATTTTGTTAGCAAATTCACGACGAGCCTTGATTTTTTTTTAGCAGATAATGCCAGTTCTGTCTTTTTGACAGCTGCTTCAAAGCTTATCCTATGAAGGACACTGCGCGCGGTACACTCACTGACGGCTCTTTTTGGTGTAGAAGAGCTATTTTTTTTTTTTGTATTTCGCGTATCATCAAACGAACATCTGAATCTGATAGCAGCTTTTGGTGGCCTCCAACAGGTAGCACTCGAACTGCATTTCGTCGTTTCAGTACGTTAATGACTGAACGTTGGCTTATTTTTAAAATTTGTGGAATTTTTCTTGAAAAATGTCCGTTCTCCGATAGCAACAGGACGCTATTCTCCACTTGCGCACTGATTTTCTTCATAACTTTGCGGTGATTCAACTTAGAACACTATTTTGCAACTAACATAAAATTCAAAAATGAAAATATTTTAATCATCATATACAAAAGAAATAACGGTAAATTATTTCACTTTTATTAACCGTTGGACCATCTCTTTTCCTTCATTTAAAAACGTGCAAAACTGAGCATATAAAGATTTTTGTATATTGTTGCTATTCTCTGATTCTCATATTTGCTTTTTTATTTTTTAAGAACTTCGTAATGAATAAATATGAGAAGTTTTGTTCTATTCTGTTGCGTATTTTTTTGTTAGGCCTTTCCGATAAAATCCCTAAAAATTTGTTTACTTTTGCTCGCTACTGTCCAAGAACCGCCAAGAACTATTCTCGCTACAAAAGAAGAAACAGAGTCATTGGAAAAATTAGATTCTGAGTACACCATTTTGAACCTTCTCAGATGAATCCAGAATTCAGCTTAAAAATACAATGGATTTTAAAATAATGTATGATCCATGCCAACAATACAAATTTTTAGATAATCTAATATTTGTGGACTTAACAATCGGACCTTCACCATGTAATAATATACGGATTTAAAAAAAAGAGTACTTCATTATACAACACCCTGAATATTGTACAGGTATAAAGAACAATAAAGATATAGAAATATGGAGGAAATATTTAGAAGTTCTTCACTTTTAGTCTATTGAAAATACCAACCAGAAAGCTATAATCTCTATGAACATCAAACACAAATACGATTTAAAGAGCAACTTAGATCAGAAACTTAGTTTCTGCAAAACATAGTTGAATATGCTTATTATTTCAGTTACTAATAACAAATTCAAGGTTAAAAAGAAAATTCTATAAAACAAAGAAATTGAAATTAATGGCCGGTTTACCTAACCAAATTAAAAATATAAAACGAAATTCCAGAAATGTTAGACTTTTCATATTCAACGTGCTTGATTAAATGGATTATCTGGAGATTTATTCCACTCCTTCATTAGTATTTGTTTCCATTGGGACATACGCAGGGATGGATTTTCAGCTTTAATACGTGACATATTGGAGGATTCAAAAGCTTTGAAGGCTGCACGCATACGTTTCTCGGGATGCTTGTCATCTTCTTCATCTTTGACACTGAATTATACATATGTAAAGTGAATTTGTTTGCACTGAAAATGAAATGAACAAGTAACCAACCTCAACACAGCAATTGCTTGATCGATGCCACTAGCTACTTCCACTTCAGCCAAAGTCCGATTTAGATTCTCTTCTATCAAGTCGTTTTGTATTACTACTCGTGGTTGCAGAGGCTTATTTGCGGCATTGATGGCATCTATTGCTTTCTGTTTCTTTTCCATTTCTTCCAAAATCTGTTGACGGTTAATTTTCGCCAAAGGTTGTTTTCCCTGTGTTTTAATAGAATTCATTTCCTGATCAAGCAGGGCCTTTGCTTCTGCCTTCCTTTTGGCAACTTCAGCCTTTTTACGTTCATCCTCTTCACGTTTTTGTTGCTTTCGAGCCAATGTTTTGTCATCGTCTTTCCATAGTCGATCTTCTGCTTCTCTGGCTGCTTTTTCATGAGTTGCCTTCTTTACGGCTGCTTTACGTTCACGTGCCTCCAGGGCTTTTGAGTTAGTTCCTATTTTCTTAGGCATTTCCTTTGCAATATTTTTAAGAAACAAAGTTTCCAGTTAACTTACTTTTTGGCAAAACTTTTTCTGCAGAAAAACATTTCAGACTATACAAACTCAACACAAAAGAAGTGTTGCCATTTGAAAGAAAAATTCCCGGCGAAATCGAATTTCGCTCTTACATATAATATTGCCACCTCATTTACAAAATAACAGCCCTGTAAATCAGTCCGCTATTACATTTGGACAGACGCTTGGCAGTCAGCCGATATATGGTGATGTAACGAAAATTATCGGTTTGTGTACATTTTTTCTCTTTTTAACTTTTCACATTCCATATGTTGTTGCTCCATCATTATTGTCATATCAACTTCATATAAGTTGATATGACAATAATAATAACGAAGTTTCTGTCAGTCTATTAATTCCTTAACTCCTCGTCTTCTCATGCCATCGACTTGAACGTAACATGGACATAACGTCGACATAGCGAAGGTGAAAATAAGTTAATGTTCTTGTACGTATGTTCGAATTTACCTTATCAAAGTGTTCAGTTCGGCGCCATTTTGTGTATTTTTGTTCGTGATGGCCAACTTCATGGCGAACATCGATGCTCAGCCATCTGCTCGAGCATCGATGCCAGCGTATGAACGAAACATGGACATGAACGATCCACATTAGCCATTTGTGATGTCCGACATGATGCTCATACCATGTTCATGGCTAATGGAGACCCGCCGCATATGTAAAAGGTTTAGGCCCATCGTGTGTCTAAATGTAAAAGCAGCCTTAGTAGAACAGCTGCTATGTAAAAACCTAGGCGAATTCATTAATACCATGGCAAGGCGAATTCATTACATTATAAAGTCGCCTTGGGTAAAACCAGAGTACACTTTTATTTGTTGAACCACTTTTTTATAACAACAGAGTACGGCAAAACCTGAAGAAATTTACACTTTTGCCTAAGGAATGGATATCTTGAGGGCTGAAATAGCTAGGAAACGCAAACTTTTGGAAGAAAAACAGCTAGTAGATGAAAAAAAGAAATACTTCAAAAGGGGAGAACTAATTGCTAAAAGTACAGAAGAAATACTGCAGAAGCAAGGCTACAAACAACAAGAGAGTAGTAAGGACGACCAAAATACAACAGACGGAGGCTATAATTTTACAAATGACGGGCAAAACATGTTACCAAGAGCAGAAGTTGTACGTCGGCTTAGAGAACGCGGAGAGCCAATTTTGCTGTTTGGTGAAACAGAGCCCGAATCCTTTCAACGTCTAAGGCAATGCGAAATCTCACAACCAGAAGCAAATCGAGGATTTCGCAATGATTTCCAAGAAGCAATGGAGCAAGTGGACCAAGCATATCTGCAGGAAATGTTCGCCAATACGCCTACTTCCAAAGAGGAAAAGAAAAACGAGTTCGCAGAACTGGACGAAAGCATAGATTGGGAAACCATTAAGACTATGTCATTGAAAATGGGCCGAAATAACAAAGAATATGATATGGATGTAATTATGACATTGCTTACCTATATACTTAAATTATGGAGTGATCAAATATCCAGTTATTCAAAACAAGAGAAAATGTCAACAAAAGTAAAGATGGCCCGCGTAATATACACACAAACGAAGGAATATGTAAAGCCACTTTTTCGTAAATTGAAAAACAGATCATTGCCAGATGATATTCTGGAAAGTTTAAGCGATATATGTAAACATTTGCTCAATCGAAATTATATTCACGCTAGTGATGCTTACTTAGAAATGGCAATTGGAAATGCACCATGGCCCATAGGAGTAACTATGGTCGGCATCCATGCGCGAACGGGAAGAGAAAAAATTTTTTCTAAGAATGTTGCTCATGTCATGAACGATGAAACCCAGCGCAAATATATACAAGGACTGAAACGTTTAATGACAAAGTGTCAAGAATATTTTCCAACGGATCCTTCGAAATGTGTGGAATATGTTAGTAAAAAAGATCGTGAATAAAAGTGTTTTATAAAAATTCAAAGCAATTTTTTTATATATAAAAGAGCATCTTTAATGTGGTCTATGGCCAACTATAGATTTTTTTATTTATTCGACATTGAACATGTTAGATTATTCCAATGTTACGAGTACGTTCAAGGTATTAGGGAATATAAATTTATTTACCTTTACGTCCGAGTTCGGCAGCACGTTCAGAGGCTTTTTCTACAGCACTCATTAGTGTAGATCTTTAAAGGAAAGCCAAAAATAAAATACATATTCAATTGAACTGTTCAGAGAAGTTATTAGCTCTACCTTAAATTTCCTTTTTCTAACTCATGAACTCCAACGATAGTCGCTCCGCCTGGAGAGCAAACCTCATCTCTTAGTACAGCAGGATGTTTACCCGTTATCATAACTGTTTTTGCTGCACCCAAAACCGTTTGAGTGGCAAATTGTAAAGCCATTTGTCGGGGAACACCATTTTTTACAGCACCATCTGCTAACGCCTCAATAATCGTATAAACAAATGCCGGCCCACAACCAGATACGCCAGAAACAGCATTAATCATTGATTCTGGTACTTGATGAGCTATACCCAATGAATTTAGCATTAAATGGACTTTTTCCAAGTCTTGTTGCACTATGTAAGAGCCAGCTGCATAAACAGTACATCCCTCACCTACTTGCATCGGAGTGTTCGGCATCGTTCTGATCATTTTTAAACATTCGATAAAAGAAAAACTCTAAAAACGATTTACATTAATAGTGCAAAACAAATTAGAATGGTAGTGAATGAAAACCTCTTCTAAATCTTTTAAGTTTACTCCCGCCAGTACTGAAACAAATAGTTTATCTTTATCCTTTGCAGTCCTTAAGTGATTATTTCGTAACTGCGCGGCACAAGGTGTTAATATATGGGGTTTAACGCATATAAATATAATATCAGATTTGTCTATAACAACATTATTGTCCTCTGTTGTTGCTACACTAATATCTCGCCAACGTTGGAGATTTTCCATATTTGGGCCTGAAACAAATACTTGTCCGGCCTTTACTATACCTTGATTAATAAGCCCCGAGCCAATAGCAAATGCCATGTTGCCACCACCAATAAATCCGATTTTTTCATCCAGCTTTGCCATTTCTGAAAGAATTAAAAATTTACAAAAAAAAAAAAAATATTCATAGTTAAATATCCGGTTATTTATAATTTTTTGTTTCATGTTAATTAAGCTTTCATTACACAAATTTTGTATAGAAATCAGTGTAATAACATGTTAATAAACATGAATTTTTTTTATAAATAAGGCAGTTTGTATTTAAATTAAATGTTCGTATTATTTAATCTTGTTTATATTTTTATACCCTGCACAAAAATGTAAAGGGTATTTATAAGTTTGTGATTCCGTTTGTAATTTCTACAGTTTTTTTGCGACCCTATAAAGTATATATATTCTGATTCAGAATTAATGGAAAAGTCGATTAAGCGATGTCCGTCTGTCCGTCTGTCGGTCGTTGAAATACCGTTTCTGAGAAAACCATTAGACATAGAAACTTTTTTCTTTCACCATTCTATTACTCCATATTGCCATGTGTTTGCTATTGAAATTTAGTAATATCGGTCTACGTATAGCTGAGATATATTCAAAATTCCGAAAAAAGCCATGAATTTTTGAAATTTTGTATGGAAATTTTTGACAAAAAAAGTTGTTTGTTTTACTTCAAACTTCACACACTCATTAAGCCAAGTGGCTAAAAGGCAAAACATTTTTTTTCAGATATCGGTCCATATATACCCGAGATATAGCCCAAATCGGGTTTTTCATAAAAATGTCGCGTAAGCGAACTGAAACAACTTTTTTTTGCTTAAAAGCGGTTCTGGTAATAAAATTAGGTTACATAAATATGGAAAATAATAATTTCCGATATCGGTCCATATATACCCGATATATAGCCCAAATCGGGTTTTTCATGAAAATGTCGCGTAAGCGAACTTAAACAACTTTTTTGTGCACAAAAGCAGTTCTGGTTATGAAATCAGGTTACATAAATATGGAAAATGAAAATTTCCGATATCGGTCCATATATACCCGAGACATAGCCTAGACCGGGGTTTTCATGAAAATGCCGCGTAAGCGAACTTAAACAACTTTTTTGTGCTCAAAAGCCGTTCTGGTAATGAAATTAGGTTACATAAATATGGAAAATGAAAATTTCCGATATCGGTCCATATATACCCGAGATATAGCCTAGACCGGGGTTTTCATGAAAATGCCGCGTAAGCGAACTTAAACAACTTTTTTGTGCTCAAAAGCAGTTCTGGTAATGAAATAAGGTTACATAAATATGGAAAATGAAAATTTCCGATATCGGTCCATATATACCCGAGATATAGCATAGACCGGGGTTTTCATGAAAATGCCGCGTAAGCGAACTTAAATAACTTTTTTGTGCTCAAAAGCAGTTCTGGTAATAAAATAAGGTTACATAAATATGGAAAATGAAAATTTCCGATATCGGTCCATATATACCCGAGATATAGCATAGACCGGGGTTTTCATGAAAATGCCGCGTAAGCGAACTTAAATAACTTTTTTGTGCTCAAAAGCAGTTCTGGTAATAAAATAAGGTTACATAAATATGGAAAATGAAAATTTCCGATATCGGTCCATATATACCCGAGGTATAGCCTAGACCGGGGTTTTCATGAAAATGCCGCGTAAGCGAACTTAAACAACTTTTTTGTGCTCAAAAGCAGTTCTGGTAATGAAATTAGGTCACATAAATATGGAAAATGAAAATTTCCGATATCGGTCCATATATACCCGAGATATAGCCTAGACCGGTGTTTTCATGAAAATGCCGCGTAAGCGAACTTAAACAACTTTTTTGTGCTCAAAAGCAGTTCTGATAATGAAATTAGGTTACATAAATATGGAGAATAAAAATTTCCGATATCGGTCCATATATACCCGAGATATAGCCTAGACCGGGGTTTTCATGAAAATGCCGCGTAAGCGAACTTAAACAACTTTTTTGTGCTCAAAAGCAGTTCTGGTAATGAAATAAGGTTACATAAATATGGAAAATGAAAATTTCCGATATCGGTCCATATATACCCGAGATATAGCATAGACCGGGGTTTTCATGAAAATGCCGCGTAAGCGAACTTAAATAACTTTTTTGTGCTCAAAAGCAGTTCTGGTAATAAAATAAGGTTACATAAATATGGAAAATGAAAATTTCCGATATCGGTCCATATATACCCGAGATATAGCATAGACCGGGGTTTTCATGAAAATGCCGCGTAAGCGAACTTAAATAACTTTTTTGTGCTCAAAAGCAGTTCTGGTAATAAAATAAGGTTACATAAATATGGAAAATGAAAATTTCCGATATCGGTCCATATATACCCGAGGTATAGCCTAGACCGGGGTTTTCATGAAAATGCCGCGTAAGCGAACTTAAACAACTTTTTTGTGCTCAAAAGCAGTTCTGGTAATGAAATTAGGTCACATAAATATGGAAAATGAAAATTTCCGATATCGGTCCATATATACCCGAGATATAGCCTAGACCGGGGTTTTCATGAAAATGTCACGTAAGCGAACTTAAACAACTTTTTTGTGCTCAAAAGCAGTTCTGGTAATAAAATTAGGTTACATAAATATGGAAAATAAAAATTTCCGATATCTGTCCATATATAGCCTAGACCGGGGTTTTCATGAAAATGCCGCGTAAGCGAACTTAAACAAATTTTTGTGCTCAAAAGCAGTTCTGGTAATGAAATTAGGTTACATAAATATGGAGAATAAAAATTTCCGATATCGGTCCATATATACCCGAGATATAGCCCAAATCGAGTTTTTCATGAAAATGTCGCGTAAGCGAACTTAAACAACTTTTTTGTGCTCAAAAGCAGTTCTGGTAATGAAATTAGGTCACATAAATATGGAAAATGAAAATTTTCGATATCGGTCCATATATACCCGAGATATAGCCCAAATCGGGTTTTTCATGAAAATGCCGCGTAAGCGAACTTAAACAACTTTTTTATGCTCAAAAGCAGTTCTGGTAATGAAATTAGGTTACATAGATATGGAAAATAAAAATTTCCGATATCGGTCCATATATACCCGAGATATAGCCCAAATCGGGTTTTTCATGAAAATGTCGCGTAAGCGAACTTAAACAACTTTTTTGTGCTCAAAAGCACTTCTGGTAATGAAATAAGGTTACATAAATATGGAAAATGAAAATTTCCGATATCGGTCCATATACAGTACTGGACAATTCAATGGAAACTTTTCTAAAAATTTATTTATTTATTTTTAGAAGTCGAAAATCAAAAATTATTTCTAAAAAAACTTCACAAGTATTTTAGAATGTCATTTTATAGATTCTTTTTGATATATAGACAAAAAAATAATAACATAAAAATAACGTAGTTCTAAAATTATAAAGAAAAATCAAAAGTATCAAATTTTGAGGTATTGACAAAACAATGGAAACTTAAAATTTACTCCAATAAAAACTTTCGGCCTATTATCAAAAATTAATATTTTGTTGGGTATCCTTTGTTTTTAATTACTGCATCACAGCGACGATGCATTGACCCAATTAATTTGTCAATTGTATCCTTTGGTACCTTTTGCCATTCACTCAAAACTGCATTGGATAAATCTTCCTTCCATGTGTAATTTCGAGTTCTTATCTTGCGTTCTACAATTTCCCATAGATTTTCTATGGGATTGAGATCCGGGGATTGGGCAGGCCACTTCAAAACACAGACCTCATTTGATTGTAACCAGTCAGTTACAACCCTAGAGGTGTGTTTTGGATCATTGTCATGCTGAAATCTCCAAATTAGTGGCATGTTCTCCTCTGCATATGGATACGTTATGTCGTTTAAAATGGATCTGTAGCCGACACCAGTCATTGTATCCTTCATAATGTGAATTGGGCCCATTCCTTGCCCAGAAAAACAGCCCCACACCATAATATTGCCACCTCCAAACTTGACTGTCTTGCTTGTGTACTTTGGGTCTAGTCTCTTTCCCTTTGGCCGCCTTACAAATGATCTTCCATCATTGTCCCTTAAATTATATTTGGACTCGTCTGAAAAAAGGACAGTGTTCCATTTCTCTTTAGACCAATTTATGTGCTCTCTGGCAAATTTTAAACGAGCAGTACGGTTTTTCTCCGATATCAGAGGTTTTTTCGCAGGGCGGAAGCAACCAAGACCAGCCTCGCGGGCTCTACGGCTAATTGTTCGAGAGCTAACATCCAATCCAAGAACATTTTTAACCTCTCTTGATGCCATTTGGGGGTCTTTTTTGAACTCTCTTGATATTAAATTATCCTGTCTTGGAGTAGTTTTACGTGGTCTTCCTCCTGAATGCAGAGTTTTAACAGTACCCGTTTCATGAAATTTCTTGATAATCTTCGAAATTGCTGATTTATTCATCGAATATTTATCACAAATAGTTTTTTGTTTTAATCCAGCATTAAAATCATTTATTATTTTTATTTTTAAATCTTCACTTATCTTGACTCTAGCCATTTTTACTAATTATGTATTCAAGATTCTTGTGTTTAAAATATTTGAAAAAAGAAGCTGGCAAGAGAGTAATTTAAAAAATAACGGTAAATTATTATGCATTTTGCCTCGTTTTTTCATCAATACATTTTGCTTTAGTCATCTTTCGTGCAGAAGTGTAAAAGTTTCCATTGTTTTGTCGAACCCCAAAAATTTTATACTTTTAATTTTTCTTTATAATTTTAGAACTACGTTATTTTTATGTTATTATTTTTTTGTTTATATATCAAAAAGAATCTATAAAATGAAATTCTAAAATACTTGTGAAGTTTCTTTAGAAATAATTTTTGATTTTCGAATTCTAAAAATAAATAAATAAATTTTTAGAAAAGTTTTCATTGAATTGTCCAGTACTGTATACCCGAGATATAGCCTAAACCGCGGTTTTAATGAAAATGTCGCGTAAGTGAACTTAAACATCTGTTTTTGCTTAAAAACAGTTCTGATAATGAAATAGGGTTATATAAATACGAAAAATGAAAATTTCCGATATCGGTCCATATATACCGCAGATATAGCCTAGAACGGGGTTTTCATGAAAATGCCGCGTAAGCGAACTTAAACAACTTTTTTTGCTTAAAAGCAGTTCTGGTAATAAAATAAGGTTATATAAGTATGGAAAATGAAAATTTTCGATACCGGTCTATATATACCCGAGATATAGCCCAAATCGGATTATTCCTGAACACGCGGCGTAAGCAAATTTAAACCACTTTTTTTGCTTTAAAGCAGTTCTAATAATAAAATAAGGTTATATAAGTATGGAAAATGAAAATTTCCGATATCGGTCCATATATTCCCGAGATATAGCTTAAACCGGGTTTTTCATGAAAATGTCGCGTAAGCGAATTTAAACAATTTTTTTGTGCTCAAAAGCAGTTTTGGTAATGAAATAAAGTTATATAAATATGGAAGATAAAAATTTCCGATATCGGTCCATATATTCCCGAGATATAGCTTAAACCGGGTTTTTCATGAAAATGTCGCGTAAGCGAACTTAAACAATTTGTTATGCTCAAAAGTAGTTCTGGTAATGAAATAGGTTAGGTTTAACAGGCTGCCAGCTATTATAAAGCCAGCCCACTTGGGTCCAGTCAGGTCCCGTTGTGTTGCCTGGACCTGATATGTATCTCAGTAGATCTACATATCACTGGCTTAGAACCAACCCGAGGATCGGGTAAAGGAGTCCAATCCACTTACATCGCATTCCGATACCTCCGTCAAATCATGCAGCATCGGTCTGCCTAGGTACAATGCCCTTATATAAGAAAGAGCTGGACACTGACAGAGGAAGTGCTCAACGCTCTCTTCTTCCTCCTCGTCTCTGCAACTTCTACAGAAGTCATTAAATGGAAGATTTAACCTCCTTGCCTGCGTCCCTATGTGGCAAAGTCCCGTCAGAACCGCCACAGCAGAACGCAACCTCCGTCGGGGCAAGCCCCTTAGGATAATAGTCCTCCTGTTATCATATCTGGGCCATGTCAGCCTTGATATTCGACAGGTACCCTCATTAGACCATCTGTCTTGAGCGGTCTGAAAAAGTTGGCGCTGTACTAGTTTCTTACAGCTCGCAAGCGGGATTCCAACGATTCCATCAATATCTCTTTGATGTAGCTAGACACCGGCCTTTGCCAGTTCATCCACTACTAGATTTCCGGACACTTCACTGTAACCTCGTACCCAGATAAGGTCCAGGTTCGAATATCTCGCTAATCGTTTAGAGATATCCGGCATTCACGAACCAACCTGGATGTTGGATGTAGACTCCAGCTAGTGCATACAACGCAGCCTTACTATCAGTACAAATGAAATAAGGTTATATAAATATGGAAAATTAAAATTTTCGATATCGGTCCATATATACCCGAGATATAGCCTGAACCGATTTTTCCATTAAAAATTTTTTTTTTTTTTTTGCTGAAAAGCAATTCTCGTTATAAAAGAAGGTTACCAAAATACAGAAAATAGAAAATTCCGATATCGGTTCATATATAACCGAGCATATTCAGGTCACATTTTTAATATACTATACATATTCTATTGACTATCGTGAAGGGTATTATAGATTCGGCCCAGCCGAATATACTACACTCTTACTTGTTTTTTTCTACATTTTCCAGCTAAAGATCTTCATTGATTTTTGTTTTTTATAAAAAAGGTTTAACGGTATTTTATTTTCGATATTTCGATAATAATTTGTTATCATCCTCAGGAAAATTAAAATGTTATATTATTTCAAACTCATTTCTTCCTGCAATTTCAACGATACAGGTGTACTAATAGGATTCCATAACGCCATTACAATATACAAAATTCTACTTTGGATTGGCATAATTTAAGTAAGACTTAAGTGTTTTTTTTGCTTAGTCGTAGCCACAAAAGTATACTTGGTTAATCACCAAGATTATATAATTGGAGCACAACTGGTAGCGATTCCTTACTTTTAATACCTTTTTTTTCGTTAACAAACACAAAAACTGCGAAGCTTTTTTGATTGTCTGCAGTAACACCCAGGGTCTGTGGCAGGAATTGAACCTGCGACCTCGAGACTGTTAGTCGAGTACTCTACCAAATCAGCCATCGAGGCACCCAATGCACAGCGTTGTCTCGCAGTCTCGCACCTGTTTAACTTATTTCCTGTGTGCTACTTGTTTTTATAACAGGACAATTTGTTCTTTTTCTACACATATATTATATTATTTTCTACATATGTATTATATTATTACATAAGGTGCGTTCACATACTTTACTAGTAAAAATTAGCAACGAGAGAGTAACAAGTGTTGAAATGAACACTTTACTAGCAAAAATTTGCAAGTTAGAGTAGTGTTGTTATGTATAGGTATATATGAGTACTTAATAACTACCCATTTTTTGGACAAATTACACGTATACATATGTATATTAGAAAAATAATGTCATTATTGTCATCTATATTCAGCATTGTAGTGGCTGGCGTTTTTCGAGTACGGCTTGTAATAGAATAATGAAAAGTTTTACAATTTTATTTTATCTAGTACTAGGCGTAAACAAAATACGCCAAGCACCATAAGCGTGATTAGCTGCTTTTGAATAAAATATCTATTTTTAATTAGGAGGCTTAACCCATACACGTTTCAAGTCAATTGGCAACTGACTCGGTCGTTGTGCAAATCAATACGTGTATGGCTTTGTAAATTTACTAATTTAGCGGTTGTCGAGTTAGTTGAAGAAAAGTCAAACGATATTGATGTTTCAACTTGGGGTGTAAGTCTCTAAATTTGATTGTGCTGTGTATATTCGAGTCTCCTAATCAGCAGTCAAAATTCACATTTGTAGTTTTTCTGCAACGAAAACGTTAAATGTTCCTAAAATTGTCTATAATTTCATTGAATCTGATAGTTGGATGCAAATCTTTCATATCAGTTTATGACGTGTGTGGCCAAGAACCAATGTAACTGAAATACTCAATTGACAATTGAGTTGAAACGTGTATGGGCCGCTTTATACACATAGAATGTTTATTTTAAATTACGTTCAAAGTGTAGCTACTCGGTACCTAGGTACTCATATCTAAAATACTAAAAATAATACCTGGCCTGTAAAAATAAAAGAAACAAAAAAACAAAAATAATTCAGAGGTAAAACTAGAAAAATATTAATATACAAACAATTAAGTTTTTTTGAAAGGTGTAAAGAAATGATAGAGACGTGTATAAATGAAAAAGCTTGTTTTTTGTGTTTTGACAGGTATTATTAGAGCATTTTTCTTTTAAATTCTCAACAATTTATTTATATTGTTGGGATATAAAGTTGAATGTTTGAGAATATCTTTCAAAAATTTCCAAAGTCTACTGATGATTAGGGTAGTTCCTATGAAATGTCGACATATAGATAGCTGGGAAACATAGAAAACAAGCTATTTATAATTTTTATTGGTATTAATATAATTAAAAAAGGATCTAAGTGTCAATTTAATTGCTCCCCTAAAAGTTTTAAACATCCTTTGCCACTGATGTGCAAGATATAGTTCATTTCTATTAGACGTCTTATTTTACCTCTGTTGCTCCTAAGTCAAACAAAAATAAATTCTCAATCTTTTTAATAATTTTTATCGTTTTAAAAGTTTACATACACTTACAATTTCTCAAAACTTTCCAAAATATTTTTACTTTTAACTTAATTTAGAAATATTGTTTTGTAAACACGAAGACAAAACAGCTGTTTGAATAATTATTAGGTGGGTTCCACGTGAATAAAAAAACAGTCCGAACTAGTCCAAAGTAGTTCAAAAGCGTTCCACGTAACAATTTTTGTTTAATTTTGAGAGAAAATGAGAGAGTATTTTTTTTTTTTCCTGTACAATTTAGCCCGAACTTTTTCTTTGGGTAAGTTCGGACTGGAATCAGCTGTTTTATGTTTAGATACATATGAAACTGAAAAAGTAATCAGAAAATTCCCAAATTGGAAAAAAGTTTTTGTTTGTAAAAATTTTAAGTAAATGAACCACAATTATATTATATCATTCTCACCGCTTTCACAACTGAAAGTTTAATTTGCAAAGTCTTGAGTTTGTTGATGGCAAGGGAAAATGTAATGGCAATGGTACACTCTTTATTTTCCCTCGCTAATGTTAATCTGAGACAGAGCGATTTCACTCAGAAAGAAAATTAGTATAGGTATGAGTGCTTGTATTATAATGCAAACTGTTCCAACGTTTTTCATTTCATATGGTCCTCTTTTAATTCCAGCTACTAACTTTATTAGCATTCTAAAAAATTTCACTGGAAGAAAGCGCACATATGAACAAGTTAACGGCTATAAAGCTAACATACCCTATAGATTTAAAACATTTGAGAGACTTGCTTAGAAATTTATAAAAAGGAGTGTTAAAAAATATTTCAAAAGTGGGCATTGTAGGTGTATTTACGCATACGTATGTATGCTTTCACTTGGACCACACGTATTGCTTGCAAACTTGCACAATTCTTTTTTTTTTTTTTTTCATTAACTCTCGTTGAATTATGTACATAGGTATAAATAACTTAGCTTTTTGTAACTCTTCAGATAGCAAATTTTAAAGAAGTACCTATGTATGTAGAGGAATAAAATTTTAGGACTGTGTACTTGGGTTTAATACCAAACAAACCACTAATACGAATTTGGCTTCTGCCATTGTTTATGTAGCAAAAAATTCGAGCTTATGTAATTAAAAGCTACAAACAAAAAGATTGTTAGCAGAATTTTTAAATTGTTCTAAAAGAAAAATATAGGTAAATACATACGTACATACAGTTACATACTGACGGCCTGTAACACGTGCCTGAGATGCAGTTACAGAAATATACTATACACGACCGAGACAACATATATTGTATACCCTTTGCTCAAAAAAAAAAAAAAAAAAAACATTGGTAAACAGAATTGTTTTGTTTATTGATATAAACAAAAATAGGTACATACATATGTTATTTCTTCACATGAAAATAATTTTATCGTCTGCGGATATACATGCAGGTGTACATTTCTATATGCAAATTCGTATTATAAACTAACAATTTGTAGTACATACCTTTTATCAAATTAAATGTTATTCCCCAATCACAGACGCTAATTAAATTATGATTTTTTGTTAAATTTATATATTTCTAAAGAAATTATGGGAACCGGCGAAAAAAAAGAATTTCTAATCTAAGCAGGGTGTTTAATATAATACACTTCGAACCATATGTTATTTTTATAAGAAATAACAGAGAAGTTATTGCTGTTTTTTCTATAACAGGGTGATTTGAAAGCTAGAGTTACCAGATTTCAAAACAAAATAAAACGACGATTTTTTTAAAATTGTAATGTTTCATTGTTTTTAATTGGCTTGATATTGTTCAGCAGTTATAAAAGTATATATAAATATATATTTTTTAACTAAGTCTTCTTTACTTTTTAAACTTTAATTTTTAATATATAACTAACTACATTAATAAACTTATTTATATACACTTAAATATGATATTAAATTGTTGCATATATTTCACTTCGTAAAATTTTAAGTCGTTTGATAGTAAACATACATCACAACTTAGAATTAAATGACTATTTTATAAATAAATATCTGTTTGTGGTCGTATATTTACAAATTGCTACTTTATTTAGTTAAAAATAAATACTATGATATACATACATAGGTACATTCACATATCGTTAGATGCAAACATGCGTTCTACATTCAAAACTGATGTTTACTGTTTTAAGATAATTTAATTCAAAATACTCCATTAGATACTTCAGATTAACAGTGTGCAAATAAAAAACATGCTTTGATAATAAGGAAGCGCCTGGCATATTTGCATGTTATGCTAACGATCTGCACATAATAATATTATTTTAAAACTTTTACTTAATGGCAACAAAATTGTATTATATTTATTTCTAATTTCTAATTTAAAAAATATATATTGCATTTTTAACTTTTTTTTACAAATTATCTAAAATATCTTTAAAAATTATTTTGGCTTCTTGAGGGATGTGTTTTATTTTCGATGTTGTATGCGAAATTTTCATAATTCGGTCGTAGTTTCAACTTCTGAACGATCTAAATCATTTAAGTAAGAGAATCCCATCTGACCATAATCACGTTTTCCAAAAGTGACATTTTCGTTCGAAGGACTTATATGACTTAAGTCACCGTTTGATCTGAAAAGAAAAAAAAAATTGCAATGGACATTTTATTGAACAAAAATTACACAAAAAATTTTGATCATTTTATAACTTCCATAATAATTTCGTAATTTAACCAAATGTATTAAATCGAAAATCCAAAGTCGTTAGAAGGAAAACACTACTTAAAAAAATGTATAAAAAGTTTGTTTTTTGAAAGTATCGAAAAGTAGAGAACAAAAATTCAAACAATTAAGTTTTTTATTCGCTATTGAAGCTTCTAACAAATCGTAGCAACCAACGGTTGTTCATTTGTTTGAAAGGTGTAAAGAAATGTTAGAGACGTTTATAAATAGAAAAGCTTGTTTTTTGTGTTTTGACGGATATTATTAGAGCATTTTTCTTCTTAAATTCTCAGCAATTTATTTGGATTGTTGGGATATAAAGTTGAATGTTTGAGAATATCTTTCAAAAATTTCCAAAGTCTACTGATGATTAGGGTAGTTCCTATGAAATGTCGACATATATGTAGATAGCTGGGAAACATAGAAAACAAGCTATTTATAATTTTTTACTGGTATAAATGTTAGAAGCTTCAATAGCGAATAAAAAACTTAATTGTTTGAATAATTTATTTAATGTAAAAACTAAAACAAAAAAATATAATAGGAAATAACGTTACACTCTCTTACAAAGAAAAGTATAAAACTACGAAAGATTACAGTTGCATGGTGCTACACAATTTTTTGAGATAATTTGTTTACTTGAATAGCGCGATAAATTTGAATTTCTTCTGTTATTTCATGATTCATAAAAGCAAAAAAAAAAAAAACTGGTTTCTTCTAACCGAAACGAATTCATAACTGATGGAATTGATACTGCACCTGACCACATTTCTTTTGAGTACAGAGTGCCAGCAACCGACCCTAAAGGACACGTTAAAAGATTTACATATAGAAAGTGTTACCCGATTGGATATAAACATGTTCATATTAAAATTTTTATTTTTGACATTTCACAATGATATACACATCTATATGCATATGTATGTATATAAAAATGATTTATACACATCTATATACATATGTATGTATGTATATAAAAATGATTTACCAAGTGTAGGTATGCAATCGCATAACTTGAGAGCGGCTGGAGCAATGAGAATATGGTTTGTAATAAAGACACCCACAGACGATATGTTTTTACGTCTGTTTTTTTTTAATATGTAATTCCTCATGTATTTTTTCATGCCTGTCCAAATTTTTCATTTTTGCAGACGGTTTTTAAAATTTGCTCACAAACGTACATGTGCAGTTACGTCTGACATTGCCTATGCTTTTTATTATTATAAAAAATAATTATTTAAAATATATTAAGATATTAATGCGTTAAAATATCCTCAAGCCGACTATTTATACCGCCCAAACACGGCCTCTGAATTCTTCGCAAGGCATAGAATTCTAATGATGTTTAAACAACAAAATAGAACACACTCTATTTGAAATTTTGTCAGACGACTTTACTCATGTTTTTTACAGACGCAATATTTTTGAGGTAACAGACGACATGTAGGCATTTTACATTAGGTGTGTAGTAATCATTCTTCGAATGATTATTTCAGCTCCATGGTATGTAAAAAACTCACGAATTCACAAGGATTTGTGTGTTCCGTTAGTGCGACAAGGTATATCAGTAAATTGGAAATTTCCCCAAATCTTCTTGCATGCAACATACTTAATTATGGCGGCCACACTCGGTTATGGAGAAGAGCTACCATTGTCATCATCGGAGCGTTAAATAGGTAATTTTACCAATATAATTCACGCAAAATTAAACCTATTTGTCAAGCATTGGCTAACCTTATTTAATTTTTATGTTTAGTATTAAGCTTTGAATACTTAGTCATGCTGTTAGTTCACGTTGTGAAGATTCAATAAATAAATAAAAGATAAAAACAAAATGAAGTATTGTGCACTCGTATACAGAAACATGTTGCTTGAAGTCATCTGGCCGTATGCAAAAAAACTTAACAAAGCTTGGTAAGCAATTGTTAAGGAAAATTTCCTAATGTTTTATGCAAAAACAATTGTTAGCTTACCTTGCGCTTAAAGTTAAATTGGGTACACTTTAACTCTACGTTAAAATGACAATTGACTTGCCGATTGTTATTTTGCTTAAAAATATAAATTTTGCGAAAACTAAAGAATAATGCTATTTATTACTTTCATTATATAAAGAAATAAAAACATTACACTCTCAAACTATTAATTTTGAAAGAATAATATAAATTACAATTATGCTAGTGATGCACTTTCAATCAAACGAATACAATGAAAAACTTTATTCGAATAATGAAAATATTTCTAGTAAGTAAACCTATTAATTTTTCTCAATTTCATTAATATACTACATATTATATATTCAGTATTTATTAAAAAGGTATCCAGGAAATGTTTGCCAAAAATGTGCTATTTTATGTCTTAATAATAAATTTTAATTTTTTAAATTTGTTTTTCGGTTTTCGTATATTAGTTTTCATGCATCACTATTCAGTCAGTCGTTGTTTAGCTTCGATAGTGAACGGACGTGCTTGTTTTTGATCGCAAAGTAAAAAAATAAAACGGGAATAAGTAAAAACCGTAATAGGTGAACAGAGTGATTTTAATTAAAAAACTTTGTGACATTTTTTTAATACCGTTTTAAATTGTAAATAAAAAATACAAGCAATTCATTGCATGAGTGTACCTCTCAGATGTAATTCTGAAAAAGAGCTTAGCTCCGGTAGAAAAAACCTTTGGATTTCTGAGGAAGAATCTGTGAAAAATCCTTGGAAAATCTCCTGTCTCTTAGAGATAGGAAACGCCTGCGATCGTGTTCGCCAAATATTGTTGTTACAACTGAAGACAAACCATCCTCCAGTTTAATTGTTGCTAATAAGCCGAAAACACAAGTAGGCATATACAGGTACATAACCGAGGTTAAAAGACAGCGAAGCCCCAAATCAGCTCCAATATCACCTTCGGCAACGGATGGTAATAAATTTGCTATACTCCAAACAGATGAGCCAACCACATCTAAGAAAACTTTTAAGCCGCCACCAATTTATTTGAGAGAGCCTACTTCTAGTGAGCTGGTAAAACAACTTATAATGGCAATCGGCAAAAACACCTTCAACGTTACATCAGTAAAGCATGGCATCATCATCGAAACGAAAATCCAGGTAAACAGTGAAAATGAATACCGAAAGTTGTCTGACGTTCTGGAGAAGGAGAAAAGATCTTTTTACACCTATTAACTTAAAAGTGCTAAAGGCCTTCAGGTAGTTATTAAAGCTGTTGACCGTTGTGTTGATACGGATAACATTAAGACTGGACTGGAAGAAAAAGGATTTAAAATAAAAAATGTTGTTAATATTAGGAACCGTGAAAAGATCCCTCAACCCATGTTTAGGGTTGAACTAGAACCCAGGGATGTTGTCCTAAAAAAAGGTGAAATTCATCCAATTTATAACCTTAAATTTCTTTTGCATCATAAGGTTACCGTTGAGGAGCCACATAGGCGTCTAGGACCCGTTCAATGCCTTAACTGCCAAGAATTTCGCCATACTAAGGCCTATTGTAAGTTGCCCGCAGTTTGCGTTGTGTGTGGTGAACTTCACGGCACAACTCAGTGCAATAATCCAAAGGCCGATGCAAGTGTTAAAAAGTGCAGTAACTGTGGAGGTAATCATACTGCAAATTACAGGGGCTGTCCTGTCTACAATCACTTTAAGCGGTCAATGACAAACAGGTCATCAGTCCCCATTAACCAACCCCAGCAGTTAAATATCATTTCTAAAAGTAGTTTTCCCCAGATGAGTCAGTCAGCCAGCCACATAATTGTGCAAACCCCCAAAGAAGTTTCTTATGCAAATGTGGTAAAATCCGATAAACCAAACTTGAATCAGGAGCCCAAGCCTCCAAAATCCGATCCAAATTTTAGCAATCTTGAGGCAACTCTGCAGACTCTAGTTCAATCCATTAACACTTTTACCGTCTCTATGACAACCATGATGCAGGAAATGCTGAAAATGCAATCCACTATTTTGCAGGCAATTTTAAACAAATGAATTGGTTAAAAATATGTTTCTGGAAGGCAAACGGCATCCGCCAATACAAAAATGAACTTAAGCACTTCCTTATGGAAAAGCAAATCGATATAATGTTGATTGCTGAAACTCATTTGACAACCAACAGTTTTTTCAAAATTAATGGCTACATACTGTACGACACAAAAGATCTCCATGGAAGATCTTGCGGACGATCGGCAATTCTAATAAAATCCAGAATTAAACACTTTTTAATGAACGAGACATGTGAGGAGTATCTCCAAGCAACTAATATATGCATCGAATATTTGCATGAAAAAATCGTTATTTCCTCGATCTACCCACCGCCACGATTTTCAATAACAGAAAGCCAATATTCATATTTTTTCAAATCACTTGAACCTCGATTTTTAGCGGCTGGCGACTATAACGCTAAACACACTTTTTGGGGATCACGTTTAATTACCCCGAAAGGCCGCGTGCTTTTTGACACCGTTTCCAAAATGGGCTTAGGTGTGATTTCAAGTGGACACCCCACTTATTGGCCGTCAGACCAACGAAAGATCGTAGGCGTTATAGATTTTGGAGTTACAAAAAATTTTCCCTCAGAATGGATGCAAGTGGAACCTTCATTAGACTTGTCATCAGATCACTCACCAACTATAGTTTCTGTTTCGTTCCCCCAAGGGGTTGGTTCCCCGTTTTGTGACTTGGCGTGGACCGTCTCTCGAGTTAATTGGTTAAAATATAAAAAATATTTGAGTACTCATTGTACGGAAAACATTGCCTTGAGAACGCCTGAGGATATTGATATATCGATTAACGAATTTTCTGAACACCTTAATCAAGCCGTACAACATGCTATCACTAGCCATATAAGATCTAGAAATGTGAGTAATATTCATCTGAAATTGATCAACTTCTGTCAGTGAAAAGAAGAGTTAGAAGAGAGTGGCAACTTCGCAGGTCTCCCCAGCTTAAACTAGGCTACGGGAATGCATAACTCAGTTAAGAAATCTGCTTGAATCCCAAAGAATGGCTTCCCTCAAAAACTATCTGGAAGGTCTTGATAGTACTCCTCAATCCGATTATTCGCTATGAAAAGCGACAAAAGGTCTGAAAAGACCCGTGATAGGTAAGCCACCTTTGCGAACTTCAACTGGCGACTGGGCACGAAGCGATTCTGAAAAGGGGATGTTGTATGTTAACCGTTTGAGAAATGTTTTTACCACAAATGATACAGCGAATGATTCAGCTGAACTACCGTCATACGCTGTTAGACCGCCTATGTCTTTGAGACTTAGTTTTCAAGATGTTGAAAATGTTATTTGTAACACAAACCCCAGGAAAGCTCCAGGTATTGATAAAATTACTGGTAAAATGCTTGAACAGCTACCTCGTGTAGCCTGTCGAATTCTTCTTTTTATTTTTAACGCTATTTTACGTCTCGAGTATTATCCTGCAGAGTGGAAGGTGTCCATGAATACTATGATACCCAAACCAGGGAAGGATCCCACTAAAGTAGGATCATACAGACCAATAAGTCTACTGCCAACAATTTCAAAACTGTTCGAAAAATTGTTAACGGCGAAGTTGACTCCAATATTAAACAATGTGGGATGCATCCCTGATCATCAATTAGGCTTTCGGGCTAAACATAGCACCATAGAACAAACGCACAGACTAGTCAACGTCATAGGACAGACTTTTGAAGACAAAAAGTATCTTTATTCATTGACATTCCCCAAGCTTTTGATAAAGTGTGGCACGACGGCTTGATGCACAAAATAAAGTTAAACTGGCCTGCAAACACTCCACACTTCAACTTTTGCGGATGACACAGCATTCTGCACCGTACATGAAAACCATCAAGTAGCTTCGCGAAATTTGCAGGAGTATATATCAATATTAGAGATATGGTTAAAACGTTGGAAAATTAAAGTTAATGAACAAAAGTGTACTCACGTTATATTCACACTGTGTAAACAAACATGTTCAGCTATCCAAATTAAGAATTCACCTATTCCGCGGCAAAATGAAGTCAAGTACCTTGGTATTGATCTCGACCGTAGGTTAACGTGGAAGTCTCACATAGATGCGAAAGTTACTCAGTTAAAGTTAAAAGCAGCGCAACGGAATTGGCTTATGTGCAGAAATTCGACATTGAAGCTGGATTGCAAACTTTTATTATACAACGCAATTCTAAAGCCTATATGGTGCTATGGAATTCAATTCAAAGACGACAAAATCAAATTCTTCGAACGATTACTGCAGCTCCATGGTACGTAAGAAACTCACGAATCCACAAGGATCTGTGTGTTCCTCTTGTAAAAGACGAATTTTCAAAATACGCGACAAGGTATATCAGTAAATTGGAACTTCACCCAAATCGTCTTGCACGCAATATACTTAATTTCGAAGGCCACTCTCGGTTGAGAAGGAGGGACACCCTTGCCACCATCAGAACGTTAAATAGGTGATTTTACCCATATTGAC
This sequence comes from Thecocarcelia acutangulata, assembly GCA_914767995.1. Classification (NCBI taxonomy): domain Eukaryota; kingdom Metazoa; phylum Arthropoda; class Insecta; order Diptera; family Tachinidae; genus Thecocarcelia; species Thecocarcelia acutangulata. Next base: position 103,660,683 of record OU612094.1, on the reverse strand, counting down.
CGTGCAAAATAAAACATTTTTGTCTAGTATTGGCTGGACTTAATTAATTTTATGTATTTAGTATTAAGATTTGAATACTTATTGTTAGTTCACTTTGTGAAGATTCAATAAATAATTGAATGAGAAAAAAAACTATTCAAAATATTACAACTGAACATAACGGCGTTGCCAGAACAAAACAATTAAATTCCTTACTACATTTAAAAGTTAACGTACTGTTTTTGCATAAAAGTTTTTAATAAATGTATGGTAGTGCTAATGTGTTTGGTAACTAACGAATGCGTTAAAACTCAAGTAAGAATTTTTTTTGGATATGGCCATATGGATATTAAATATGTGAAAACTCCCAAATTAATAGAAAATATGCGAATCACTCTTCAAAATTACCAGTCAGGATATATGTGCTCAATGCAATTGTTAGAGATTGGCAATAGAAAGATGATTAATTTTGTATAAAATGTACACATACATATATGCGTTTCTTCTCGGCTTTCAAGATTAACAAATATATGTATACTCCTTGTTAAATATTAAGTTTGAATATTAAGTTTGGCACAGTTAATTGCAGTTGTAGACACTACGTAGAGCAAAGATAATAACAGGAAAGTTAAAGGACGAATAAATGCTTATTACTAGAACACCTATGATACCAAATGATTTACCAGGGATCCCCATAACATTTTTAAAGCCATTGCTTCGCTTGAACGGTATTTTTCCCCCATCAAGAAGCAGTGTAAAAGAAAAACATGAAATTGTTTTTGATCCATTGTTTTGAAAATAAAAGTAGCGTCACTCTTAGCACTCACAAACTAATGAAGGTTAGTATTAACTGAAAAAAGGTGAGTGCAATAAAACTAGCGCCATCTATGTGTTAGGCCCGGGACTTTTCAGCCCATGTAGTAGTTATACTAATAATCCAATTAAGAAGAATTCTTCAGACAATAAATTAAGAATACAATTTTATTTGTACCGAAATATTTGTATTATAATTTTAAGCAATTCTATAATTATTAGTAAATACATTCCGAGTGAAGCCGGGGCGATCAGTTAGTTAAAAATAAAATTCAGAGCAAAGTATACCTATTATGCCAAAAGTAACTGACAACAAAAATAAAATAAGTTACCTAAGGTTAAAGTAACCTAAGGTTAAAGTTATATGTGGCAAAGATAATAACAGGAAAGTTAAAGGACGAATAAATGCTTATTACTAGAACACCTATGATACCAAATGATTTACCAGGGATCCCCATAACATTTTTAAAGCCATTGCTTCGCTTGAACGGTATTTTTCCCCCATCAAGAAGCAGTGTAAAAGAAAAACATGAAATTGTTTTTGATCCATTGTTTTGAAAATAAAAGTAGCGTCACTCTTAGCACTCACAAACTAATGAAGGTTAGTATTAACTGAAAAAAGGTGAGTGCAATAAAACTAGCGCCATCTATGTGTTAGGCCCGGGACTTTTCAGCCCATGTAGTAGTTATACTAATAATCCAATTAAGAAGAATTCTTCAGACAATAAATTAAGAATACAATTTTATTTGTACCGAAATATTTGTATTATAATTTTAAGCAATTCTATAATTATTAGTAAATACATTCCGAGTGAAGCCGGGGCGATCAGTTAGTTAAAAATAAAATTCAGAGCAAAGTATACCTATTATGCCAAAAGTAACTGACAACAAAAATAAAATAAGTTACCTAAGGTTAAAGTAACCTAAGGTTAAAGTTATATGTGGCAAAGATAATAACAGGAAAGTTAAAGGACGAATAAATGCTTATTACTAGAACACCTATGATACCAAATGATTTACCAGGGATCCCCATAACATTTTTAAAGCCATTGCTTCGCTTGAACGGTATTTTTCCCCCATCAAGAAGCAGTGTAAAAGAAAAACATGAAATTGTTTTTGATCCATTGTTTTGAAAATAAAAGTAGCGTCACTCTTAGCACTCACAAACTAATGAAGGTTAGTATTAACTGAAAAAAGGTGAGTGCAATAAAACTAGCGCCATCTATGTGTTAGGCCCGGGACTTTTCAGCCCATGTAGTAGTTATACTAATAATCCAATTAAGAAGAATTCTTCAGACAATAAATTAAGAATACAATTTTATTTGTACCGAAATATTTGTATTATAATTTTAAGCAATTCTATAATTATTAGTAAATACATTCCGAGTGAAGCCGGGGCGATCAGTTAGTTAAAAATAAAATTCAGAGCAAAGTATACCTATTATGCCAAAAGTAACTGACAACAAAAATAAAATAAGTTACCTAAGGTTAAAGTAACCTAAGGTTAAAGTTATATGTGGACCAGTGATCACCAAAAATCATGTTTTTGCTTGATTAACTCATACACTAAAATTTGTAATCAACAAAAATCAGGCAACAAAGTTTAACAATGAGTAAAACCAACTCGTAAACATTCTAAATTTGTAATCAACAAAAATCAAGCAACAAAGTACAACGTTGAGTGAAATCAACTCGCCTTGTAAATAATCTGAATTTGTAATCAACAAAAATCTAGCAACAAAGCTCAATGGTGAGTAAAATCAACTCGCCTTGTAAATATTGCGCGTTTGTTTTAATACTGAATAAAATCGGCTAAACGTTATATGTTGCCTTGATTGTGTGTTGTATAAACAAATTTTAAACATATTTACATACATATTTTGTATGTTAGTTTAAAGAAGCAAGTGTAGTTTTTGTTATATGTATACCATTTATGTTTTTTAACAAATTTTCAAAAATAAATACATTTATACATATCGCTCCTTTATTGCAACATAGGCATAACGCAAAAAAGATTGTTTCGAGAAAAACACATTGCAAATTTTTAGTTTCCATACAAGTCTTAGAAATTTTTTTTTAGAAAATATCTCCTAAAGGAAACAGTTTAAAGGTAGTTTAAATAAAATTTTGGCACAATATAAAAGGTAGTACTGTTAACAATTTTGCATTGTTAACTCGAAAATCTCATTTTTTCAGATATGACTATGTTGCAATAAAGGAGCGATATGCACATTTGTTTTTTTCTATGAAAACCTTTTGCTTCTATGTGTGTGTATTTTACTTTGATTTTTTTTTTCAACAGAAGCATAAAAAAAACTGTTGAATACATCACTGCATGGATTTTTGCTAATTTTTTTTCTTCCAAAACAAAAATTCAAAAACAAGAAATGAATGCCGAACTATATGCGAATTCATTTATATTCAATCACGAACCTTAACGATGATTTCACTCACATAGCGAAGTTGTCGCTCACTGTGTTTAATGACTAAAAATCAACTGTGCATTTGTGCGGCTAAATACAAAATCATATTTGAACGAAATGAAATGGTTTTCATGTTGTTTAGCAAGCATACTTTTTGCAATTACTCAAAGTTTTTCTCTGATGTAGACCGCTAATGTCGAAGTTTGTTTGGTTAAAGTTATAATTTTGGTGTTAAAACATTTCATTTGGAAACTCCGTTATAAATTAAATTGACAACAGCCTGTTATTTGCACTTGTTTTTCGCCATTTTTATATTTTTACTATTAGAAGTTATAACTCTAACTTCGCTAAGTGTACGCTACCTTAAATAGACAGATATTTAAACAGCAAGTTTTAACTTCATGTTTTAATTGAGTTTGAAGTTAGGTGTAGACTGCATGTAAAGTATATGTACATAAAGTAATACCCAGACTTATATAATAATGGAATAAACGTAAAAAATTTTAAACATTTTGATATTCATATTTATAATACTGTAGTGAAACTTTGGTGACTAAAGGCAGAATTAGTTTGTACGTTCTTTTCCGTTCTGAATCAGCTGTTTTGTTTCTGTTCAATATAAACTATAGGGTGTTTTTTTAAGCTAGATAGAACTTTAAATTGTAAAAAGTAACACAAAAAATTAAATTTTGATGAAACATTTTTTTTATTTGTTTCAGTATACTCTGACAAATCATCACGAGACCATTGTATGCGTCGTTCTTTCGCCGATTGGGCTCTAGAGCAGTTGACAACTGACCCGTTGTTTTATCGCAAAATTGTGTTCAGCGATGAGGCGCATTTTTGGCTTAACGGGTTTGTTAATAAGCAAAATTGCCGCATAGGGAGTGAGACCAATCCACAAGAGACCCTACAGACTCCATTACATCCAGAAAAATGCACTGTTTGGTGCGGTTTTCATGCTGATGGCATCATCGGACCTTATTTCTTCAAAAATGAGTCCGGAGCTCGCGTTACGGTCAATGGAGATCGTTACCGCACCATGATCAATGATTTCTTGTTTGAAAATATGGATGACATTGATCCGGAGGAGATGTGGTTTCAACAGGATGGCGCTACGTGCCATACGGCGAACGCAACCATCGACTTACTGAAATCAAAATTTGGCGATAAGTTGATTTCGAGAAATGGACCTGTCAATTGGCCTCCAAGTTCGTGCGATTTGACACCTCTCGATTATTTCCTGTGGGGCTACGTGAAGTCACTGGTTTATGCTGATAAACCAGCAACAATTGACGCCTTGGAGGCCAGCATTGTTCGTGTTGTTCGTGACATACGGCCAGCAGTGCTCGAAAAAGTGGCCCAAAATTGGACGTCCAGAATGCGCTTCGTCAAGAACAGCCGCGGTGCCCATATGCCCGAAATCATTTTCAAATGTTAATGTCACGTATTGATCTTTCGAATAAAAAAAAATTTTGATTACAATTTAATTTTTTGTGTTATTTTTTACAATTTCAAGTTCTATCGGGCTTAAAAAAAACACCCTATATGTGTACATGGTTTGTTTTCACTTTTACGTTCTGTTCTGTTACGGACTAATCTATTGAAAATAGAATTCAACGTTAAGCGACGGCCAGATATGTGTATGTGTTACTTTTTTCAGGTATGGAAACATTAATTTTTTATTCAAATGTATATAATTTTTTTGTCGAAAGCTAAAAAAATTTGTTTCAACTAAAGATTTTTAAAAGTTAATACATTTTTAATAATTAAGCAACTATGGCAAAAGAATATTATTTTAGCGGGGAAAAAATATATTTTGTATGACCAAAAGAATATTATTTTAGCAAGGAAAAAAATATACTTTGTATAAGAAGTGTCATAAACTCTGCAGATTGTGAAAGAGAAGTGAGCTGTTGGAACACCATTTCTAAATTATTGATTTGTTTCCTTTTTTGTTTTTTCAAACAAGATAATATTTATATACATGTTTTATTCTTCATTCCAATGTTTTTCTTTTATTTATGCTCTACTGTAAAAACAGCTGAATATTTTCACGGAAAAAGTAATTGTAAAATATTTTCTACGGAAATGAACGTCACTGAACGGCAACAGAGAGTAAAAACTAATGAGGCCTTAATACTACATTTATACGTGCAGGTTATTTGCGAATAAAAATATTGTAAATATCAAAAATTACCGTATAAACAGTAAATTAAATTTTTATTTGCGATTAGCTAACTCACGAAAACAATTACTGATTAAAAACTTATTTGCATATAAGTCATAAAAAGTTAACGCTTTATTTCACAGTTTCAAAGTTTTCGTCGAGTAAAAACTACGCGCAGAAGCAAATATTTAAACATTATTCGTGAGATACCGGCCGAAATGTTGGAAAGAGTATGCCAAAATTGGACTAAGCGGATGGACCATTTGAGGCGCAGCCGCGGCCAACATTTGCATGAAATAATCTTCAAACATTAAATTATATCGACCCAACTATCGATCCAAATAAATATTTCATGCATTTTTCTGAATTTTATGTGTTTTTTTTTTTAAATTTCCGATAGTTCTTATAAAATTACCCATTACGAGTACAAATTGGCGCATAAACAGTGAGTTAGTTATTTGCAAATAGTTTTTATTTGTGAATAGGCTGGGTATAAACGTAGCATAAAGAAATTTTTAGAAATGTTATACATACGAGGGCTGATCCAAAAATAACCGTTATTTTCAATTTTGTCAAAAAGTATTTATTTATTCATCAATAGCTATCTTGTCCTTTTTAAAGTAATCCCCCTCAGACATAATAAAACTTATGCCAGCGTTTCTCCAGTCCTCAAAACACTTCTGAAACGCGCTTTTTGGTATCATAGTCAACAGCTCCTGTTTCGATTTTTCTTTTATCTCCTCAATCGTAGCAGAACGCTTTTCTTTCATCGGTGTCTTCAGTTTTGGGGAGATGAAAAACTCAGCGGAGGAAAGTCCGGTGAATGCGGTGATTGAGGCATGATAACGGTTTTGTTTTTGGCCAAAAATTCACGCACAAGCATCGATTTATGAGCTGGTGCGTTATCACGGTGCAAAATCAATTATTGTTTTTTTCCACAATTCTGTGCGTCTCTGACGAATTGGTTCGCGCAAACGGCGCATACCTTCAAGGTAGTATTCATGATGCACCACGCCATTGCAGTCGAAGAAAACAGTGAGCACAACCTTCACATTTGACCGAACTTGACGAGCTTTTTTCGGTGTTGGCTCTTTTGGATGCTTCCATTGGGATGATTCAATGTCATTGCCAAACAACCATGATTCGTCAGCAGTTATGTCATTTTTGAGGAAATCTCAACAACAGCTCATGGGCGATGTCCATGCGACGTTGTTTTGCTCAAAATTTATTAAAAAATTGAAGAGCACACAAAAACACGACTAGTATATAAATATAACATTTGATGTTTGCGAAGACCTCTCCATTTTTACAGAACAGCCAACTTTTTGCTTATATATAAAAGATTTATTTATTTTTATTCTTATAAATTTTATTATTATAAATAATTTATAAAAACGCTTTTGTTTATATTGTATTAAACATATTAATCACCTAAGTGTTGCCTGAAGATTTTTTATAAAATCTCTAGCATAGTACATAAAAATCGCTTTTCTCCCCCAAATAAAAAAGTATTTCCTTACACACCTATTTCCCTATTCAATTTCTCTTTCAAATAAATGATTTTAATACCTTTTTTGTTTAATTTTGTTTGCAGTATCAAACTGCAAATAAAATTAATATTTTCTTATAAAAATTTGCTATTTTGCCATAGACAACACGAATAGACATCAAAAACTAATGAAAATAAAAAAAGCTTTACTTTGTTGATAGGAATGAACGAATTCATACACAATGATTTCTTGCTTTTTGTACCTCAATGTCTATCAAAATCTTGAGTGTTGACTGGAAAAGAGAAGCGCTGGAGTTGACAAGTTGATTAGTTAGAGCTATGATAAAAATAAGCAAGTCTTCAACCTGGTTGTGGTTCGATTGCCTTAAAATGAACAACGTATAAAAAGTTCGAGCAAGTTTGATTATTTTTCATGCATTCCCACTTTAAAGAAGATTATTTGTATTTTTAATCAACAAGTAAAGTTCTTTGATGTGTACAATGTATAATGGATTGAGAAATATTCCACTTTCAGTTGCTAAAATATATTTACCTTTGAAATAATGGATTTGTTATTGGCACTTCATTATATCCTCGTTGTATATTGTGTTGGTGGTTTCTACCTAAAGTATTTGTCATTAATTCTCCATTGCTCATTTCGCTGTTTGCATTGTTATTGTTGGCGAAAGTATTCCCCCTTCGTCCTAAAGTGCTGTATGCATTGTTCTGTACATTAGTTAAATTATTGCGGCTCACTGTATCCAATTTATAGCCGCCATTTTGATAGTGATTTGAATTTTGATGTTTAATACGACCCAGTGTTAATGTACCCGGTAATGTTCCGTTTGCGGCCAAAGGATTAGCATTGTTGCGCACATTCATTTCCAAGGTACGATTGAAAGTATTTTGTCGATTGTTCATCGTATGATTATTAATGTTGTTATTAGCTGACATATTATTTAAATTGTTATTGTTGTTACGTCTTAGAGTGGCGATGGTGGCTGTGGTAGCTTCTGAATGCGACGGACTTGTTTGGCCACCACTGGTGCTACCATTGTGTTCTTTGTGTGTTATATAACTGACATTGTCAAGTGAAAAGGCGTGGTTTTTAGCACTAAAATCTATTTGTAGTTCATCATCACCATCTGGTGGCACAGCCATGGCTAGAACTTGTGTTTCGTATTCCTTAAGGTTGGAAACAGTATCACCGCCATTTGAGGCTTGAGAATTGACAATAACCGGATCATAACGTGTTGGGCTGGGTGTTGAATATTGCCGCATTCGTTGCTTGAAGTTTTTGTACCTTGAAAATGAAAATATACAAATAAGTAATTATTTAGCAAATATCATTACAAATTGCCCTATAAGAACAATGATGAAAATACACATCAGAAGTTTCCATCATTTGCAATATGAAAACATGATAGCCTGATTCACAATCTTGTGCATTTGAGATTGCATATTTGTGCAATTGCAAAAGTGAAATTTTTGGGTGTATTTTGTTGGTGTAAAGCAAGAATATACTCCATTATTTTGCAAATGCAATGATGAAAGGCCATTTGCACAAGATCGTGAATAGGGCAGATGTAGACCTTTGTGTACGTACTCGTATGATGTTTCTTTTAATACATTCGCAAAAACATTATATAAAGTTTTTACAATAGGTTTATTCGTTTACTTTGCAGTGCTGAAATTCACTATGAGTATTTTTCATCAAATTTTACAAATTACTTTCAGAAAACTCTCCTTTCCAAAAATGCAATCGAACGGAAAAATGGTAAAATTTAGCAAATAACTGAAAAATTTATGTATATCCATAAAAAAGCGCACATAGGGTTAATTGCAAAGCCAAAAGTTAAGTTCTTCTAACATCGCTTAGTCATATTCCTTGTCAGCTACCTATTATCAGCCGCTCTTGTAGTTACTACCTGACCACCTTTTACTGTGCATACAACGATTTATCCTTATTGACTATGATCGTTAAGTTTGTGATCAGATAAATTTTTCAAACCAATAAAATTTAGCTAATAAAATATACCTGTATGTAACCTTGTACTCGTATATAACAGATCTGACTAGCTAGTTAAGGGCGTTTCAGACTATCATACAAGTTTCAAGATTTTTATTGGATTTTTTGAGACAGAAATCAATGATGTTTGTTGCGACTGTCACAAAAAAACTAACGAACCATAACATTTTGTTTTCTCTATTTTACACCTTAAGTGATATGAAAAATATTTGTAGAAAAGAAACACCCAATTTAATCAAAGTGTGGTTTTAATATTATTATTATTTGCTTTTGTAAGAAACGCAACTCTAATTCAATGAAAAATCTTATTGCTTAAATAAATATCTAAAAATGATAAAGTCTTACGGGATGTTATATCTCTTACCATATTATTTCTCATTTTTATAACGCTTTATATTCACACTATCCTACTTGCACCCATTATTTGAATTTTTGATAAGTACTAGTATTAATACAAAATGTGGTAGTCTAAAGTACTCGTTACTACACATTGGCTTGTACGTCTATCCTATCGACCGTTTTTGCATCCCCAGACTAGTTAAGGTTATTGTTATTGTAGAAATGTATATATTTATGTATGTAATATAAAAACGTTAATAAGAATTCTTTTTTTTTTGAAATTTGAATTAGAACACATTTCAAACACTTTTTTTTTAATAATGCCATTAATCGTTACTTATAAATAAACAAAATGTTTGATAGTTTAATTATTATGAGTAACGATAAATTGCTTAATAATACATGCAAAAACAATATAATTAAACATGCAAAATTAAATAATATAAAACTTAAACAATTTTAATGTTGGCCAATCAGATTTGCGATGTACGAGTACAGAGGCTCAAACGGCACAGACAACACTTTAAAATTAATTTTTAGCGAAATTGATTGAATGAAAAAAGCTTATTTATACTTTAATAAAATAATTGTAGCCAAAATATATGTGCTAAAAATTACCCAGATTTACTGCACAGTTTTTACATAATAGCTGTTCGTTTACCCAAAAATTTGTAAAAAATTTTTACTGCATTTTACTGAATGCTGTTCGCAAGGTGCATTAACGTATACACGGTGGCAGCACTACGGCATGTGACAATTTTTTGCTACTAGCAATATAGTAAGCTATTTACGTCAAATGTATTGTTTACATTTTTGAAAGTGAATTTAGTGTTTTATTCTAAATTAAACACATACAAATTATTTTGTGAACATATAAATAATTCAAACAAATATAATTTATAATTATGAAAAGGTACATTCATAGTTTATAATTGTGAGAATAGTTACAAATATTTTTGATAAACATAGCTTACCAGATGTCTGTTTTTGTTGTATTGTTGTAATTTTGCTCTAGTGCTGCCACTGTGTATACGTTAATGCACCTTGGCTGTTCGTTTACCTAAGTTGCAGTAATTGAGAACACAAAAAGAGAGTAAAGTGACAGTTCCTTTACTGAGGAGGATTGTCAACTCGATGCGTTATACACCATTTTTGGTGCTTTTTAAAATTTTTTTCTGCGAAAAATTCATTAGTCGGCGAGCTGTACGCTTTTTCAAAATTTTCAGTGCGCTTTTTAAATTTCGGTGGCATCAAATCATATTCAACACAACTTTTTGTTTTAATGTAAGAAAAAAGTTTATTGAAGTGTCGAAAATTACTACATTTCATTTTGTAGAGCATAATCAGAACACGGAGTAATAATGTGGAAAACGTAGTATACACATTCACAGTGTAAGACAATCTTCTTGTTGTATAAACGAGCCAAGTTTGTCAAATATTACAATAAATGCAGGCACTGAATAGTGAAGTTCTCATTTACGAAGGCGAGTGAATGAATTCTTTACTGCTTTAGTAATTGATAAATTACCAAATTATTAACTAAATAATTAAATTCTTCCAAAATGTTTGCATTAAATTTTGATTATAATGAATTTTTTATTTGTTACAATTCTGGCAAATTTTCGCATATTTCAATATAATCTTTTAAAGACATCCACTCTAGCCAAGTGATTGTCACTGTTCGCTTACGAAACACATCCCTTGCAGTAACGATTGCATGCTCCTGCAATATAATTTTAACGACGAATAGGCAATAAAACTAACAGCTAATTCCGGTCGACAGCGAATGTAATTAAATAATGTTGCTGAATAATAAATTTGTCAAATATCGTTATAACTATTGTAAAGATGCCATTGTCTTAATAAAAGTACCAGAATCGCACTAGAGACCAATTTTCACAAACACGAATTCTAGTTATTGAATGACATGCTGTCAGATCGTCAATTTGATCGTCTGATAGCTGTTCCATTATAGTGATTTTAATATAAAAATATAAAACTTTCTATAATTCAAAATTAGTTTAAAAAACAAAAAAAAATATATATAAACTTGGTGCGTTTTTGTTGAAATAACGCGCTTTTTCCCCTATTTTTATGAAATTTTAAAGTTGACAACGCTGAGTACTTACAAATTTTTACTGCAAAAAGTTTAGTTCACCATATGGGTGAACAAACAATTGTAAACAAAATAAAATAACCAAAAACATAACTTTTTTTTTTTAGAAAAGTTAAGAATAATACAGAAGTAAACGGTTATTGCTCTTAAAATTTCATTTGCAAACTATTTAAAAGGCAGTAAAATAATCTTGTACTTATACTTATTAGTCAGAACTCAGTAACCAGTTAGAAAAAGTGGACAAAGATTGTAACGCAGCACATATGGGTATATTGCAAGTCTGGCTGCACAGAATTTATTTAAGTTTTTTTTTATTTAAATTTGTTTTGTTTTTTTTTATGAAGGTAAACAATTTATTGTTTATATTGTTACTCGTAATAACTAAGAACAAAATTATCAAATAATTTTTTTGTGTGTTTTCTATAAAATTATTAGAGACAAGTCGTTTGTTTTTGTTGTGGTAATATCACATAAATGTCCTTATTCAAAAAAAAAAAAAAAAAAAAAAAAAAAAAAAAAAAAAAAAGAATTTGTGTTTACGAATTTTTATTACTTTTCGGTACTTTTAGACAATAGTTTTTTGAAAACTTCTATCTGAGCACAAACTTAACGGTCACAATAACGATAATTGTCGTATGTACAGTGGTAAAATGGTGACTGGTAATGTTGGATAAATTTAACTTTTGACTAGTCAGATGTACAATGTATGCGCTCTTATATATGGATGGAATTTTATAAGCTGTAGTAGACAGAAATGTACAAATTTTTACTATTTTTCCGTTCGAGTACTTTTTAGGAACAGTACAGTTTTGAAAGAGTAATTTTTGCAATTTGTTGTTACTCATTTACTGCATTTTGCTAATCGAATAAACCTATAATCAGTTGAAGAATAACAACACCGGAAAAAGGAGACCAAACTAATAATGAAACACCCTCCTACTTTATTTCCATAATAGATGTGTTTCTTTAATTTAATTAAGCATAAACTTCTCTCAAAATTTACCAGAAGTACCGGAACGCTTTTTTACACTTTTGGATTTTTAAGGCCTTTTGTACATGTTTTTTTTTATTTAATATTATATTAATAGCATTGAAATGATTTGTTTATGAAGTGATTGAAGTGGATTTTTTTTCTTTGTTATTGTTTATTTTTCAAACAGCTGCTTGCCGAAACTAGTCCGAAGTAAAAGTACGGGCTGTTTCGTGTAAGAAGAGAAAGCAAAATGTTCTCTCAAATGCGCTCTCATTTGCCCAATTTTAAAGTACGGGAATGCTTTTCGCGCAAATTTTTCTTATCCTGCGGAATCCCAAAGAGTAAAGATAATTAATAATTTTGTTAATATAATGGTTTTTAAATTTTGTCATTCATTTTCTATTAATAATTTTAAAATGGCGCCACATACAGTACATACTTTACCAGAGTTTAGAGAATTTATAAAACACTGTGAAATAAGATAAAATCAGTTGGAGAAAGTGTAGAAGTCATAAATCGTGCTCCTACATTCAACATAATCAAAATGTATAAAAACAGCAATGATTTCGAAAATATAACAATGCCATATAAAAATAAAATTTTCTCCCATTGCGACGAGTGCAACAAACTTCGTAGCAGAGACTGAAAAATTACCAGGAAAGAAAGCTAACCCTGAAACTGTTGGTTTCTGTTGTTCTTTGCAAAATAATTTTAGTGGTCATGTATGTAAAAAACCATTTATAAGCGACGTTCATAAAAAAGAGTGGGCAGTTCGCAAAACATTACCGTAACAATGATTTTTTATTCTTAATTTTATTTATAGAAGAGCAAAGAAGAGCTGTACTGCCACTGCACCAGGAAATTTGCACGTAATCAATGCTATTATGAATAACGTCACTTATTTAGATATACTTAAGAACAATCTAAATGAGAGTGTAGAAAAATTAAGAATTAAAGAAAAATTTTATTTTTATTCAGATAACGATGCCAAACGTAAAGCTTATGTCCGTTCGGTCATAGCTTTTATAAAATTGCCCACACGTTTTGGAAACCCTGTCACAATCACTGGATCTTGAAGAAAAACTGAAAAATCGTTACGGAATGGGCAAAAATTGAGCCATCATATTGTGAAAATCTCTAATTCTTTTTTAATTAATGAATTTTGCGATATAAACTACCTGTGTTCCATTTTACGTTTAACATAAATTTTTAGTCATTTTAAGTTTTTATTATTTTTAAGTGTGTGATTTCAGAAGTCAAGTGGCTTTTATGTAAATGGTATGAAGAAAGTTTTAAATTATGTGAATTTGAAATAAAATCTTTTATTATTTTCTTATGGGTGTGGTTATTGTATTACTGTTCTATTTATTATAATGTTGATACTCTGTATATATATTTTTTTAAGTGGTTATAGGTTCTGGATGGTTACTGTAAGCGATACTGTTTTAATGCTTTTTGAATATTTTGCAAAGTTATTTTCAATATCAGTAATCACTTACTTCTATATTGTATTGTATTTGTAACTATACAGATGCAAATAAATTTGCAAAGTATAAGATGGGCGGAGTAATGAAGACTTCATGCCCACGATGGTGTTAACAGTAAATTTTTGCGGCGCTGTGACTAACTGTACCGACCTATGCCGCGTGTAAACTAATACAGTGAATTGAGGTAGATAGTTAACCAATGAGAGTGAGACGCAAAACTCTTGAAGGCCAAACAACAACGAACGCACTTAAGAAATAATTACGATGACGCTGTTCCCCAGCCCCCAGAGCTTCTTTACGACTGTACTTCTATATTATTCTTAACTTTTCTGAAACATTTTCTGTTTTTGGTTATTTTCTTTTGTTTACATTTATATGTTTACTATATGTTTTTAATCATTATACATACAATCTTACTTAACTTTACTACAAGAAATTTTTGCAGTAAAAATTTGTAATTACAAAGTATTGAGTACTGTCAAAAAACTGTCATTTTACTCTCTTTATTTCTGTTCTCAGTTACTCTAACTTGAGTAAACGGACAACATTCAGTAAAATGTCCCTTTTTTATATTTAAATACATATAATATTTTTACGTTTCTACTCAAATATTTTTAGGAGTATAAATGTAGGTCGTGTATGCATACGAGTATGAAATAGCTTCCCAAAGAATGTCAAAGTAAAATTAAAAGTTGAAAGGTATGAAGCTTTACTTTCTGTGGAAAGAATTATAGAAACGTGTTAAACATAGATATAGCTATTCAAAACGTGAAAACACCTTAGCACTCATTAATGGATTTTTAAAAATTGAATTTAATTGTATTCATTTTCGTAGCATAATTGATTGATTTCATTTAAAACTTAATTATTATATTAAGAATCTATTGAAAATATTTATGTATATGTATAAATTGGTTTACTTACTTTGACCAAGATATGCATATGTATATGATACCAATTGTACCCAGAATTAGTATTATTATAGAAATGGCTATCAGAGTGTAGGGGAAAACTTCATCGTTAATAGCTATGGGTAGCACCTAGATGGTAGAACATATTTCGTTAAATAAAATATATTAAACAAAAATTCAGGTTTTTCTTTTACCTTGCTTAGAACTTGCTGCTTCAGTTCAATGGGTGGATAAATACCTTCGGCCGTTGCTCTGGCCACGCCAGAAGCTGCAAAGTTCAATTCTGCCCTGGCTGTAGGTTCCAGTAATGTTTCCTGCACAATCGTCGAATTTCGTTGAAGTATTCCTTCAGTTTTTGGATCAATAAGATAAAACCAAACATCGGTGGCAGCAGGATTTTCGAGAATTGTACCATTTTCATTTAAAAATTTACGATTACTAAAGCGTTCAATTCCGGTTATTAAACCACCTGTCTTTTCGGCGAAAAGTTCCTCTAAAGCAGCATATTGATTGCGTAGCTCATTTGGTGTTGCATCGGAAAATACCAAGGAAAGACGATTGAGGTCAGTTACTCGATTTATAACAATGCGAGCACGCGTACGATGTGACCCCATTTCTTGGCCGTCATTGTCACGAGCCTCAACAAAGAATATCAAAGGAAACTGAGCATTTTCTCGAAATGATTTAGCGGTACGTAAAATACCCGTCTCTTCAGTCATTACAAAATAGCTAGTAGGCTATAAAGAAAAATAATTTAACATAAATCTTATGAAAATTAAGTATAAATGACCTCACCAAATTGTTATTGTTTACATTGTTATCCTCCTCATCAAAAATTTTGTAACGTATCATTCCAAATTTACCAGAATCTCTATCTGTAGCTCGTACTTGCAAGATAGGCGTATCAATGTCCATTTCGGGTGTTACCACTGCATAGAAAGTATCCTTACGGCCTCTCGCTCTATTATAGATGAATTCGGGAGCATTATCGTTTTCATCTTGTACTATTATTTTCACAGTAGTGCTACTCTTTTGTGGGTTGATGAAGTATTTATGCGAAATAAGTTTTAAGTCTAAAGAATGAGCTGTTTTGTTCTCAAAATCCAAATGTTTAATTAATTTAATACCACATCCATGATCTTCTTGAGTAATGTTGAATAGTCCAAAATCATTGCCTTTAATAATCTCACATTTAAATCCTGGGTTAGACTTTACACTTTTCTTTGAGTTTATTACTTGTATAAGTTTAATGGTGGCATTAAGTCCAGTAGTCTCTGGTACTCCAGTAGTATAACTGTCATCACTGAAGGCCAAACCTAAACTTTCGGGAGACATTATTACGCCATTATCTAGACGACCTTCCATCATATTGTCCTCATTAGGATCGGTAAGTAAATGCCTTACAAACACCGGTAGAGTGGCAACAGAGCTAAGTTGTGGTTCTCCCATATCATATGCTCGTATATCTACTTGGTACTCGGTGTCTTCTTCTTTGCGCAGTTCATCCCTTATGCGTATTGCACCAGTATCAGGGTCAACTTGGAAATATTTCAAAGCCTTGCCTCTACCAACCATTTCATATCGCACTACATTACCAGGTGACGAACCATCACCATCTATGGCTGGCATTGTAGCAATCATAGCACCTATGGGCTGATCATCGTTTACTGTTACAGGTTCTGGCACAGATACAAATACCGGCTTCACATCATTTCGATCTTCTACATCCACCACAACTTTGACCGTGTCTCCTGCGCTATTTCCATCATTTTCTATGGTTCCTACAATCAATTCATGAACTTTTTGTTTTTCAAAGTCTAATCCTTTGGTCGTTTTAATTTCGCCAGTTTGGGGATTGACCTTAAACAAATCAGTGGCTCCTTTGCGTATAACATAAGTTATTTCTGATAATGTATCCGGATCGATAGCTTGCACCGTCGCCACAGAAACGTCTGGCTCATTTTCCGGTATTCTAACATCAATTCTAGAATCTGAAAATTTAGGCACCTCATCAGGCAAATCTTTAACCAAAACGGTAACACTGGCAGTACCCAAACGAGCATCAGGGGCACCATCTTTTGCCGTGACAACAAAACGATACTCATTTTGTTTCTCAAAGTCCAAAGCTTTTGCAGTACGTATTTCTCCGGAGGATCCATTTATGGCGAACGGTATATCACTGGGTATAGAGAAAGTTATTTCTGCGTTAATACCCTCATCAGCATCAGTTGCATGAACTATACCGACAAATGATTGGTTTTTGCCTTCTTCAACATGGAATACATACGGCAATGTAGACTCATCGAATTCAGGATTTTTATCGTTTATATCAGTTACCTTGATATTAACAGTAGCAGTGCTAGAAAGACCACCATTGTCTTCGGCTTTAACTATGAGCTGGTATCTGGTTAGACTTTCTCTATCTAATTTACGTATCACAGCTATAATACCAGATTCTTGACCCACAGCAAATTGTCGTAAATCGTTACCCGAAATGATGGAATATATCACAGGATCGCTTTCGGGATCTTCAGCATGTATCACCGTAACGGTGGAGTTTATTTCTGCTCCCTCACTTACTTGTACCTCATAAACAGGTTTGACAAACTTCGGTGGTTTTGTATTAGGTCCAGGTGTAACAGTAACTTCCACAATAGCCTGAGATGATAAACCTCCTATATCCGTGGCCTGTACAGTAATACTGTATTGTTCTCCCGCCAAAAAACGACCACGTGTTTCTATTTCTCCAGTTTTTTCATCTATAATAAACTTTTGCATGCCGTTGTTAGACACATGATAAATTGAGTAGGTTACCACAGCGTTGAGACCTTCATCATTGTCAGTAGCTGTTACATTAGCCACTTTACGTATGCCATCACCAGCTGTGATTGAAACTGGAGGAACCATTGATAATTTTGGAGCGTTATCATTGACATCCTTAAGTTTCACTGTTAAACTTAATGGAGCACTGGCAGCATTTGTTTTTGGCTCACGAGCCACCACTTGAAACTTGTATTTACCTGGAGCTGGAGGATCACGATCTAAACCTTCCTCATTCACTACTAAAATGCCATCAGATGTTACCTCAAAAGAAGGTGTTGTCAATTCATAAATATAATCTGGCTTTAGATCATCTTCGGTTAAATCGGCATCAGTAGTTTTGAATGAAATGGGTTTGCCATTCTCATCCAAAACTTTTGTACCCAAAGGAGAGTTTTCATCAACAAATCCGACCACTGAACTCGCTGATATTACTGGTGGATTAGCATCTACCGGTTTGACATTTATTGTTAACTTAGCTGTGGTAAAACGTTTCGCAGGGGATACTTCTTCAGCTTTAACTATAATATCATATTTCTTGGCTGTGGAGGTATCTACCGCTTTTATTTGTTTCAAAACACCAGTTTGCTCATCAATTTCAAAGTAATCTGCATAATTTCCCGGCATACCACTGCCAAACGAATATCTTATTGGAGAACTGATTGTGTCCAAATCAACAGCTTGTATTCGTTCAGGTGTTACTGTGAGTACACCCTGCAAAGAACCAGCTGGAACAGAAGCTGTATATTCCGGATTTATACAGGCTCCATCGAGGAGAACACAACCACGATATATAAAAGATGGATCCAAATCATCTGAATCAGCTATATTTACTGTAAGAGTAGTCGTAGATGACAGTCGCTCAGAAACATTGCGTGCGCGATCCTGTAATTAAATGAATAAAAAAATAGAGATGAGTTATTGTCCGAAATCTATGAACATAGTGTTATAAAAAGATCTTAAGTAAAATAATTTGGAGCCTAAGTAAATTGATTTAATATATCCATATATGTATATGTGCTTAAATCTGTGCTGTCAGGGAGATGATGTAAATTCTTTCCCGACCGCTCTAACTGGTGCCAAAGTATTGCTGGAAGAAAATATGTTAACAGACCGCCATTATATAGAGGGGTTAAATTTTAAAGGTCGATGTCGATTTTGAATATAACACAAATTATTTAGCAATTATTATAATTCTTTTTTATTATGATAATATTGGTATGGTTCAAATATATGTGGAACAAAATATCCGCCAAGAGGCCGAAGTTCTAAATTTTTGATGACGCTGAGCCACAATTGATGTTCTATGCCGTTAATGTGTCAAATTATCTCATCCTTTGAATTTGTCGCACAAGCGAGCCATTGTTTCGTAAACTATGTCGCAAGTGGCATCATCCTATTGAAACAACATATGCTCCTACATCCATATCTTCCAATTCGGGTCATAAAAAGTTCGTTATCATCGCACGATAGCGAGCATCATTCAGAGTAACTGTCTAACTGGCCCCATTTTGCAAAAAATGCGGCCCGAAGATGCCGCTAGCGCATAACCCGCACAAAACAGTCACTCTTTGTAGGTGCATCGGTTTTTCGACATTCATTATTAGATTATCATTCGCCCAAATACGGCAATTCTACTTATTGACGAATCCACTGAGGTGAAAATGTGCGTCATCACTGAAGATAATTTTCTTCGAAAACTGACCACTGATGGCGTTTGAAATGGTCACGAGGCTTTAGTTTTTGATTCAACGGCATCTTGTAAGCGTGTAAATGCAAAGTCTTTATGTACAATGCTCATCAACGACGAGCGTGATAGGTGCAATTTTTGGGCACGACGATAACTTGGCGTTGTTTTCCTCAGATCGATCTGTACAAACATGCACTGGTGTTTTCACATCTCCTAGAGACCTGCTTTGCTCAAATTTTTACGATTGTGCGCACATTTGGAGGATTAAATTGACGGAAAAAATCAGGAAGTGCACTATATGCATTTTGATTTCAACTCCCATTTTCATAATAAGCTTGAATAATATTAACGCGTTGCTCTATTGTATATCTTTCCATAGTTCAAATTGGCTAACTCAACTGGTATTGAGAACTGTCAAATGAAATACAAAAAAAAACTTGACGTTTAGGTGTCGTTCACATAGGCCCTTAAACGTTAACTAAAAACATTTGTATTTTTTGAACATGGTTTTTGTTGCATTTGTTTGATTGAAAGTGTATCACTAACATATTTCATATTTATATTATTCGTTCAAAATTAATTTTTCCAACGCTTAATTTCTTTATTGAATTATCATAGTATGTCGATATTATTAACAATTTTCACTAAATTGTGATATTCATAAAAGTAGAAAAATATCACTATTTCAAATTTACAATATTTTAAGCTAACGTTAGCTTCTCTAACGAATAGTAAGTTAATTGTTTTTGCAAACAACTTCAGTAAATTACCCTTACCAAGGTTTGTTAAGTAAGTTTTCTGGCATATGACCGACACGGTTGGCTCGGACTTAGTTTAATCTGGGGGTCCAATTTGCGATGATTTTCCATGATTTTTTGTTTATTGACGTGAGCCGTATGTTATGTTGGACATAAAATCAACGTAGCATGCGATACGTATATTGAACAGAACCATGGCTTTCAAACCAAATTTGCACAATCTGGAAGCGTTGTTCAGGCGTGACTCTATTCATTTTGAAATGGCAAACCAAACATAAACACAAATCACTTAACAGAGTAGTGTTTTGTCTTTCGTTCTGTAAACACGTGTTTTTCATTGTTGTCCGTGTTTTCTATACCTACATATACTTATGTTTATTATTAATTTGTAAAAAACGAAATTTTACCGGAATAGGTAAAGTTTTGCATCATGTTTGTACGTGTTTTTCTTTATTGTCGTTTTTTTTTCTATTTGTTATTATTAATTTCTTTTTTATGTTCCTCCTATGTATTTTTTTATCTTACGGTGTGCGCGGTGTTGATCTAATTTTTGTCGAAGGTATATACACTGGGCACTGATTAGTTTTAACTAATTTAATTTCAACATTCTAAATGCTGTGATATTGTTTGTTTTGGTCGTTCCGTGTGTTAAGTTCACAAACACTACTCCCCCTTCGCTCCTTCTCACAATCTATTTCCCTAGTTCCAGTACAATGCACTGCAGTACTCCCCTGAGTACTGGTCAAAGATAAAAAAAAAAAATGACAAAAAGCTGAAGTGTTAAGTTTTATACCTCCATAAAAATACCCTTTACATATTTCTGTGAGTTTAATAGTTTTGCGGCTTTTTTACATTGTTGTTGCGAAGTGACGAAAAATTAAAAATGGAAGTAAATGCAAAAGCCTTTTGTTATTCCACAGAGCTATTTTTGAGCCTTTGGTATTTTACTTAATTTGTTTATAATTCAACGCTAAGCATTTGGAACACATTTGCGTGTTGTTTACGTTTCCTTAAAATAAAATCCATGTTCAGGATGCAATTCAAAAACTCGTCGCAACAAAAGTCCGACAAACTTTAAAATTATATAACAATTACTTTAGATAAAAAAAAAAATGCTTTCATTTCCATATCCATAAAATCGATTGATAAAAAACCGTATTGGCATTTGTTGCTTTACGAATCTGCTGAGAGTGTTTATGTTTCGACAGGTAAGTTTTTCTTTAAGTTTGCGTGTCTGTCTTTTCTGTCTCCAATTTCACAGTTGTTTTATTATTTTTCTTTGTTTAATTCAGTGTGAATAATTAGGATTGACATCAAAATTGCAATAACGTGTTTTTTAAATATACTTCCAATTTCCTAATGCAGACCAAGTGAAATTAAAAGCTAAAAATTTAAAAGCATTTCCATCCAAATCATGATCAAGTCCAGCTGCATGCAGAGAAAGAAAATCAAACTACCAAACAGATATATTTTTACGTACATATTTTATCTGGTTCATATTATTTAACATCCGTGGTGTACTTGACATGTCAAAGTTGATTTCTTGGTTGGTTAGTATTAAAAAAATATGCTTTTTTCGCTATTTTCTCTTTTGAAAACGCACGTTTCACATTGTTTCTACTGTTGTAGGCTACACATAGCCTACAAAAAGTTCTTAAGCACTGAATAGCTATACGAGTGAATAACAAATAAGTATCGAATGAAGCTTTTAATTGCCTGTGCTTAATTTTTACATGTTCACTGTTTTAACTCTATTTTACAAAAATTTAGTTCAAATACGCTTAACAATTAAACAATTTGCCACAGAGAGCTATTTTTAGTATGAGTACAAAATTTTATAAAAAATTTTTATTTTTAACTATAAATTTGTTTATTTCGTAGACCAACGATCAAGTAGCAGCTGCTAACATTTACCGTTTGAATAAAATTTGCCAGAAAATAATGCAGACTCCTACGCTTTAACTCTTGAAGACTTTTTTTATGCAAAACAATTTTCAATTAAACATAAACACAGGCTCATGGAAAAACTTTAATGTAGCATAAATTTTAAATACGAGTGGTGATTTTTGCAGATTTTTTTCCGACTATTATTATATTAATAACATAATCACTATTTTATATAAAACGAAAAATAATTTTGTATTTAAATACGTAATTGTTCTTTTCTATATTGTTTCTTTAGTCTGCAAAGACTTACACATAAACGGAACAATATAGGGCCCAAGTGAGTTGGAAATCCTAACATATATCAGGGAAACCAACGGCCTGCCTGCCTAACCTAAGGACTTAAAATCTATTGACTACGAGGGCGGATTGATATTTCACATGCAAATGTTCATGCAAAATGTTGAACTTACATTCATATGGTACATATGTTTACCATTTCAACAGTCTCATGTAACTTGCCGATTATTCATAACGATATCGAGGATTTTCTTGATATTTTCTTCAGTAACCACATCTTTTGGCCTTCCTGCTGATGGTATTGTGTCAGTGTTTGTTCGGCCTCGTTTAAATTTAGCAACCCAATATTTTACCATGTAATCTAACGGAGCAGACTCAACGTAATGTTTATCAAGCTTTTCTTTTGTCTCTTTCGCCGTTTTCCCTTTCATATAATAGTGTTTAATCACTTTTTTCCATTTTTCAAGAAACACAATGTGATTAAGTAGTATTTCGTTAAGTTTAAGGTCCTTTTTGCTTATTTATTTTAATATGTCTGCCAATATTTCGCTTTCCTTCGGATAGCTTCTTCAGGGCAATAATATTTGTTATAAATATAATAACAATAAAATAAAAATCAATTTAAGTTTTTATAAATTTTGCTGTTCAACCAATTTACCTATTCAAGTCGTTTGTTTTGCGAGTCTTAATATTACATATGCGCTGCTAGGCTCGTTCAAATGTATTAACTATAAATTTTTAACTCGTTCCGTACTTAATTTCATGACTTTAAAAGTAAACTTTTATGGAAATGTTTTATGAGAATAATATGGAATAAAAATGGTTCTTTTTTACATTAAAGATTTTTGAAAAGGCACACATACTTTTGTAAGGCGTTTTTGAAGAGATGTTGTTTGTAAGAATGCATTTATAAGGGTGGCATTTATACCATGATTTAAAGTCATCTCCTTTTGATACGAGTATTATATAAAATTATCCATTACAATTTATGCATTTGTACAAAACATCTTCAGCCATCAAGAACTTATAAGCAATTAGCTGTTTTAATTACTTTTTTGTTATGACATTTTCAAATAGTTATTCGCAAACGAGAATGGTACGAACTTGACTCCAATGACATCGCCTTGTTAAAATAATGACTTTAAATGTTAAAGTAGCAGTAGTGAAGAGGATGTTTATTAATATTTTAAACAATAGACAATAGCTGGGTAGCTTCTAAGCGCATCGAGTTTGTTTTCATCGTTACATTAGTGTACTAAGTTAATTAAAAGCTTTCAAATTGAATTGAATCAAAATACTTCTCCTATACGCTCTAACTAATTTATACCTTAATCTTATTTGGTTTTAAGCAAAAGAAAAACGAAATTAAGTTCATATTTTAAATTGTACTAAAAAATGAGACAAAAATCTTTCAAAATGGCCTTAAGAATATTGAAAAGTAAAAACCATTTAAATGTTATTGGTTCAAAACCAGCCTCCTTAAAATTTAGTGGAGTAGACTTTTTGCATGTTTCCAGTTATTTGATACCAATTTAAGACTTTTTATATTGAATCATATCAACACAGGCTGCGGGTTACTATTTTTTTCTTTCAGTGAAACTAACTACCGCCTTTGCTAACGAGGGTGGTCATATACGGAGTATTAAATTTTATATTATTTTATAATCCATATACATATATAAATTATTTGAATATAAAGTCCTGGAGTCTTAAAAATATTGGTAGACGTTAGCTGCACAACGTTAAATAAATATGCAGTAACTTGGAAGCTGTTATTTATGTGGGTAAGCAAGTTTTTATATTTACAAAACTACTCGTAAGATTATGTTAAATTTTCACTCAGAAAATATGTTTTTTACATAAGAACAGAGACATTTTTTTAATAAAAATAATTAAACTTTTACTTGTAAATGCTTGCATGATCAAACATGTCATATGCCGTATTAGAAATCTTGCCTTATGTATACAAAAAAGATGTGTTTGTTTACTCGAAATCCTTTAAACATATTTCCTAAAAATGGTCCATATGATGTTTTTTACGAATGCAAAATTTGTTATTTATTGCTTTTTGCCTTTTAAATTTAATTTTCTCAATGTCATATATGAATAAAAACATTTGTCAGCTGTAAGGAAAAAAAAGTGTACTTTTGTAATCAAGCAGTTTTTTAATTATGTAGACTTTGTAATAAAGTAATTTAATCAAAGTCTTAATTAGCCTCTGCAATCATAGCTTGGGCTTACTCTGTAACTTTATCTCAGTCAGCTTGTACTTATTAGAAAGTTGATGCAAATGTAAGAATTTTTATTCCGAAAAAAAATATATCAAGAGATGAACGTGTTCTTGGATGAAATTTAGTCAGGCAAACTGTTTGAATTCAAAAAATAAAAACTTCTGAAGGGTATGTGCTTATAGATTACTGCTTTAAAATATTAATCATATGCATGGATGTGGAAAAACTTCAATTCATTATTATATACACTATCATTATTATATACATTATTAACCAATAAAAAAATAAACACTTTTTATTTTTCTATTTCTTAGCTGTATATATGTCGGTATTTCATAGGTCCTAATAGTCAGTAGAAACATATTTTCAACCATTCTGTTATATATAAGTAAAGCTAAAATATTTGGCTGTTAGTTATTTGGTTATGAGGTTACTTGGTTACACCCAAGGCGAATTCATAACAGGTGAAATTGAAAGTGCAGCTGATAACGTTTTTGTGTTTTTATCATTACAGGATGTCAATTGAATAACTAAAAAAAAACACTAAAGAAAAAAAAAACATTAACTCAAAAAGAACTTTTATTTATGTATTGTAACTTGAGAGCTATGATCACGAACCCTCCACAATTCGGCTGGCTATTTTCACCTTTCCAATCCCAGATCATATAGACTTTGATTTTACCGAAATAATTAACAGTTTGCTGCAAGTTTTTCCTTTTCTGTAAATATTTTTTTTAAATTTAATTTCTTGAATTCTTTTTTGGGGTTTATATTTTTTGTAATGTTATACATATGTATATACTGATCTGCCGAATTTACTTGTTATGACTTCACCTTGGTTACACCGGCATAAAATACAGTAAAATTAAAATCTTTAAACTTGTCCATGTAACCTTTATATAAGATAAGAAGTTCAGTCGCAACTCGCAAACATCTAGCTAAAAATAAACTTGTTGTGTTCTCGAAAATGGTGCTGAATTGTTTTTACAAAATTTTAATATAATGCACTTGCATTTATACTTAAAGTAAAATTTTGCTTTATGCATACAAACATGTGTATATATTTATGTATATATATAAATATTTTCTTTTATGTGAATGCACCTTTTATTCCACAAAAACCCAAATAGTTTGATGCACTATCAAATTTTTATTTCTTAATTTATTTTATGTTTTTTTACTAACTTAAAAGTTTAACAATAAAAATAAAAGTTATAAATTCTTAGCGAAAAACAAACTTTAACGAAATATTCAATTGTACTCAATTTTGCTTCTTTTGAAAAAATTTCGGAATGGTAATACTTTTAGTAGTAGTCCAATATCCTTTACTGCGTAAAACATTTTCTGTACAGTTTGCGATACTTTCTACTAATTTATGAATACCTTTGTTTGGAATGCATACCAAACTTCTCTTGATGATTGTCCACAAATTTTGAATCGGGTTGAGGTCGGCAGGTTGAACTAGCATCTCCATCAGCTGGAAATTTTTCTATCGCGATTTTGAATGTATGCACGTAGTCGCCATCCTGCTGGAAAAGTACTTCTTTCTCGGGATAGGTGCTTTTGTATACAAATTAAGTTATATTGGGCTGTAAACTATGTTATTCCATTGTTTAAGAGAGATTAAACTTTTTATTTTATTTTGATATCTTCAGTTTGAGAGTAAATTTGTAAATCCGAACTGTATGATTGATAACTTTAATAATAATGTTGCATTTATACAAGGTGGCCCAAAAGTAATCCTCCTATCAGAAAATGCTATAAATTTTGCGATTGGCCCCTAATGTCAGTTCTGTTTTGGCATTTGTGTAGTAAACACATGTGAAATGCACGTTAATAAACAACGTTACGCTACACTGCTCCAGAGCGCGGAATATTGGTGACTATTTATTTGACCCCAAGAAGAAGATGATTCTTCATCAAAAGTAAATATGAGTGATGAAGCCCATTTCCATCTTAGCGGGTACGTAAATAAGCAAAATTTACGCTTCTGGGGCACTGAAAATCCACGTGTAACCCACGAATAGCCGTTACACCCGCTCAAAGTCACTGTATGGTGTGTTGTTTTCGCTGGAAGAGTCATCGGACCTTTTTTCTTCGAAGACGTCGCGGGCCAAACGGTTACTGTAAATGGTGAGCGCTACAGAGCAATGACCAACGAGTTCTTTTTGCCGCAACTTGATGAACTGGGATGGGAAAACATGTGGTTCCAACATAACGGTGCTACGGCACACACTGTACGTGCCACAACCGATATACTGAAGGATGCATTTCCCGGGCGCCTAATCTCCCGTTTTGGCGATTTGCACTGGCCAACAAGATTGCCTGATTTGACCGCTGCAGACCTCTTTTTGTGGGGCTTTTTGAAGTCGCGGGTTTATGTCTACAAGCCTCAGACTCTTGCAGCTCTTACAGACAATATCCGTCAAGAATGTGAGGACCTATCGCCGGAAGTTTTGGCCAATGTGATGGAAAATGCTATAAAAAGGGCTCAAATGCCAATCAACTGTGGCGGCGGCCATTTACATGACATCATATTCTCGACATGATGTAAAAAAATTAAAAGAGCAAATAAAAATAATCCACAAGAAGAATCAAAGTTTTTCATTTTTTTCTAAATTACAGCCAAAAAACATAGGAAGGTTATTTTTGCGCCACCCTGTATATAAAACTTAAAAAACACTTAAATAGTACACAAACCTACGATGGCTTGCGACTTGGATAAATATAGAGTTTGCAGTAGTGTTTGGAATATATGTTGATATAAGAGTCACCCTCGTATTTTGCTATTGAAGCATGTTTATACAATAATAACATAAAATTTTTATCAAATTTCTTGCCTTCCCTCCACTATGTTTTATAAGCTAGAGTTAAGGCGTCATTTGTTTTATTTTTCAACACTTTATTACTGCAAGGGTTTTAATGCAGAGCGAGGCTTGTTGTTATAAAAATTTTTGAATTTGTATTTGTGCCTTTGGTATCTGAAGTTTAAAAAAGTTTATTCAACATATTGGCCGTAAGTGAGGAGAACTATTTTGAAATAAATGTGTATCATGATTCAACTGCAGATGATTGACGCTAGAAAAACTACTTAAGAAGCAGAAAAATTTTTTTGAGCAATTATGTTCATAATAAAAATTTCAAATAAATTTGTTTATCAGTACAAAGACATTTATTGGCAGCAGATTAAATCAAATGCAATATACTGTAATGTTCTTATTATATTTTGCTTTTCCAGTAAATGTCAGTTTACAAAAGAAAATTTTCTTATTGAAAAATAATAATACGTCTCTAAACAGTAAATATTTTTTGCATATTTGGTTTTTTATATTTTCTGTTCAAAGATAGCTGGATTTTCCGTTGTTGAAGCTCCATTGTCTAGCTTCAATTTTTGAAGAAGAAGCAGTTGCCATTCATGAGAGTCTAAATTGCAATAAAAAGGGAAATGAGAAAAACATAGTTTGTATTGAAGCGGCTAAAAATTTAAAGAAAATTTAAATAATGACAGGAATCCGGCAATTGCTTATCCAAATGACTGATATGCCCTCACACAGGAAATGAAGCAACAGACTTTACAGCCAAGATATCATATTTCCATCCAACATTTACCACATTCGAAGAACTTTGCAATATAAACGGGTTCAAATAAATGCCATTGAAACTTCCAACCACAAGCATTCATACAAGACCTGCCACCAAAATCTTCTTTCACAAGATCATCAATCCATATGTTCCTTCTACAACAACTTGGCCTTAAGTCGAATCCAATTTAGGCTGGATGGTACTGCTGACATCATTAGCCTCTTGAAAATCTCATCTGAACATAATGTAAATTTTCTAAACCGTTTGAATATTCTGCCCATATACTAAAATCTGCAGGTTAGATTCAGTCTAATAATTTGTATACAAAATAACTATTTTTTCTGTTATTCTTAAGCTTCAATGTTAACGATTTATTATAATTTAAGGAAATAATAAGTAATATTTTAAACAAACATATTTTACATATGTTTTGTGGCATATTTTAAGTTTTAGAAAATGTATAGAAATTACAGTTTGCAGTAAGCAATTAAACTTCGTACCAGAAAATTCTTGTAGAAATTAGCTTTATGTCTAAAACCATGTGTGTATGTATTGTTACGAATGTGCGAGCCACACAAGCAACATAAAACTAAGAACATAATACATGATTTAAAGAATGCAAAAGTAAAGCAACTACCAATGCTTTTATAGTTTTTGTTGCGTTCTTATTGTTTGCTGTTGTTGCGTTCTTATTGTCTTGCAGGCATGTGTGTGCGTATATGCATACGAATTATATAGGGTGTTTTTTTAAGCCCGATAGAACTTGAAATTGTAAAAAATAACACAAAAAATTAAATTGTAATCAAAATTTTTTTTTATTCGAAAGATCAATACGTGACATTAACATTTGAAAATGATTTCGGGCATATGGGCACCGCGGCTGTTCTTGACGAAGCGCATTCTGGACGTCCAATTTTGGGCCACTTTTTCGAGCACTGCTGGCCGTATGTCACGAACAACACGAACAATGCTGGCCTCCAAGGCGTCAATTGTTGCTGGTTTATCAGCATAAACCAGTGACTTCACGTAGCCCCACAGGAAATAATCGAGAGGTGTCAAATCGCACGACCTTGGAGGCCAATTGACAGGTCCATTTCTCGAAATCAACTTATCGCCAAATTTTGATTTCAGTAAGTCGATGGTTGCGTTCGCCGTATGGCACAGAGCGCCATCCTGTTGAAACCACATCTCCTCCGGATCAATGTCATCCATATTTTCAAACAAAAAATCATTGATCATGGTGCGGTAACGATCTCCATTGACCGTAACGCGAGCTCCGGCCTCATTTTTGAAGAAATAAGGTCCGATGATGCCACCAGCATGAAAACCGCACCAAACAGTGCATTTTTCTGGATGTAATGGAGTCTGTAGGGTCTCTTGTGGATTGGTCTCACTCCATATGCGGCAATTTTGCTTATTAACAAACCCGTTAAGCCAAAAATGCGCCTCATCGCTGAACACAATTTTGCGTCTATAAGTTGCGCGAATCGACGACTGATTTTCAAAGTAAATTTGGATAATTTCGTAGCGTTGTTCAAGCGTGAGTCTATTCATGATGATTTGTCAGAGTATACTGAAACAAATAAAAAAAAAAATGTTTCATCAAAATTTAATTTTTTGTGTTACTTTTTACATTTTAAAGTTCTATCTAGCTTAAAAAAACGCCCTATATATGTAGATTTGAGTCTGATTTAAAAAGCTGAGCTGATTTTAAAAGCAAGTACAATTTAGTACATAAAGCAAGTATAGTTTTTTTTCTGACATAATAAACTAAAAATTTATTAGCAATATAAACGCTGCTGAAAACAATTTATTAATAACACAACTTTTTATTAAACCTTCGAAAAAGTATTAATTTTCTTAATATCAATTCTTATTTTAATGAAACGAAAGAAAACTATAACAACAAAAAATGAAAAGGTACAATACAAACATTGAAATTTAGCAATTTAAAACCAATAACATGCAACATAACATACATCATGAAGCCGATGATGTCTACTCGTATGATGGCTATACAACACAGGTCATGGCCTGACGGAGCCTCCTCCCGGTTATTACGAAACGTTAAACAATTTTGCTTGAGTATTTAACCTCTGTTGAAAACTAAAACCAAAACATATAAATAGGAAAAAACTAAAATGTGGCTAAAACGGATTCACGTGCTAACAGGCAGCAATATATAAAACTTTTACAACAACAAGAATGACAACAACCTTAAGTGATAAAAGCAAAACGAAAGTAAAAAATTTAAGCACATTAATAGCTGGCAACAGGTACTACTCTACATTTTTTATTTTGTTTTTTTTTTTACTTTTTTATGTACAACAATTTTCAATAAACATGAGCAGCAACAAGCAAATACTCGTGTTGTGCTACGTAATGCAAAATTTATTTACTGTAAAGGATAGTTCCAGCCAAAATAGTGCTACCAACTTACCAATACTTACATACAAAAACATTGAAATAAGAAGAAATAATGTTCACAATACAAGATATGATAAAAGACCTTTGCTAATGTGCCAATATAAGGAGTTATTTGTAGCTGCTTTTTTGCTTTCATTTAAAATAGTAGCTGGTGTTGCTGTTGAGGAAGAAAATTGAACAGCAGTCTGCATTTGCAAATAGATCATTTATATGATATAAAAAAAATAAATGGGAATACAGCAGTATAACAAGCTTAATTCGTGGGATAAGCGTAAAGCCAAACAAAAAATAAAAAATAAAATAAAATGCAAAACTTTGCATGCTCCGCAACATTTATAAAATCATTAATCAGTATCGTCTTTTTTCTTTCGAATGTTCCACGGTGACCACTGAGAATTGTTATAAATTTGGCTCTGGTACATGTATTTAAATAACTGCAGTATATTTTGTTATGATTCAAGCATATCTAAATGTATTTCAGTGGCGCTAATGCCAAACCGTCAGTAGACAACAATCAATATGATCTGGAAAAGTAAGATACCACCAATGGGCTAATTAAAACTATCAAAAATTTGTCGAAATTGCGTAATATACAAACATATACAACGTACTTAGATATAGTTGATTTAGAAAATATACATAATTGCTTGGCAACTTATGGGAACATAGAACTGAATATATAAAGATGATTATTGAAGTAATTATGATATGTAATTACAATAAAATGCTTACATCGAAAAATAAATAAATATGTAGTTCCATCTCTATACTATATGAGTATGAGCTGGAACCGGTGACTTTTTATTTTTATTTTTGAAAATCATTTTTTTTAATAAAAACATATCAAATATTTCTAAAGAGATACGGTTAAAGCTACCTTAGTTCTATAACAATTTATCAATTTATGAATACGCAAATAATTTGGAATAAATTATAAAAGAAGGAATATAAGTTTCTTTAAAAAAAACCTTCAAGAAATTTATTGAAATATAAATTGGGGGGTATATACGAATACAATAGGATCCGGTGACTACCCATTATCTATTATGTTCACTATCTATTGCAAGTTACTCTTGAGTTCGTTGTGAATGAAATGCACATACATATTTTATATTGCGATCGTGGCGTTTTGATTTAATTAATAATCGGTGTTTTTAAATTTTAAGTTAGCAACACCACTTTATTTAGCAACCTTTTTAATAGCTGATAGTGGCTTTTTGTTTAGACTTACATAAAATTACTGTTGCGGAGTCATTGGTCAATATTTGGATGCTATGATAATCAGAATATTACTGTAAATACCAGACACGTCACTAAGCCAGACACAATTGAAAACCTGCGAAATACAAATACTGTGAAATGCTTGTGATAATTGCTGTTCCAAATTGCGCACCATACGCGGCAACCGCTGCGTCCACATTGCCGAACATACACAAAACAGTTTTGGTTCAGATAAAAATTAGTTAAATCCAGCCAATGCTAGGCAATAAGTTTTATTTTGCGGCAGTTACATTGGTAAAATCACCTATTTAACGCTGTAATGGTGATCGTTGTCACCATTCCCTTCCTTTCAACCGAGTGTGGCCGGTAAAATTAAGTATGTTACGTGCAAGAGGATTTGGGTGCAGTTCCAGCTTACTTATATACCTTTCTGTGTACTTAGAAAATTCTTCTTTTTTTCTAGCGGAACAAACAGATCCTTATGAGTTCTTTACGTACCATAGAACTGCAGTAATCGTTCGTAGAATACGGCTTTATCACCTTTGTTTTTTTTTCAATGTCTGACGTTATAGCGGTGCCCCATAATTGAATTCTGTAGCATCATATAGATTTAAGAATTGTCTTGTATACCAAAAGTTTGCAATCCAATTTCAATGTAGAATTTCTGCCCATAAGCAAATTTCGTTCCGCTGCTTTTAAATTCAACTGAGTGACCTTCTCCTCAAAGTTATACTTCCACATTAGCCTAGAGTCGAGGTGAATACTGACATTATTGTGCTGCGGAATAGGTGAGTTGTTAATTTTGCAATAATTTTTGAAATATATTCCTCTAAATTTCAAGTTAATTGGTGGTTTTTATGAACGCTGGAGAATGCTGTATCATCTGCAAAATTTGAAGTGTGGATTCTACATCTCGTTGGCATGTCAGATGCGTCAATCAAATATAAATTAGGCTACAAAATATTACATTCAGGAACTACTGCTTTAATTGGTTGAGTAGGGTTATAAAATCGCCTTCTCTGATTACAAATTTCCTCACACATAAGTAGCTTTGCAGAAGCTTGTAAATGTTTGCAGGCAAGTTCGACAGTATTTTGTGCATTAGCCCGGCATGCTACACTTTATCAAAAGCTTGGGAAACGTCAATGAATAGAGCTGGACAATACCTTATGTCTTTAAAAGTATTTCTTATAACATTTACTAGGCGGTGTGTTTCTTCTATCGTGCTGTATTTATTGAATTGATAATTAGGGATACAACCTACATCATTCAATATTGGAGTCAACTTCCGCATTAACAATTTTTGGAACATTTTTGAAATTGTTGGTAGTAGAATTATTGGTATATATGACTCTACTTTAGTGGGATCTTTCCTTAGCTTGGCTACCATTGTAACCATAGACACCTTCCACTCTGCAGGATAATACTTAAGATGTAAAATGGCATTAAAAATAACAAGGAGAACTCTTTTAGCTGCATGAGCTTTTTATCAGTAATATGATCAGTACCTGGAGCTTCCTTGGAGTCTGTTTAACTTTTCGACATCTTGAAAATCAAGTCTCAAAGAGACAGGCAGTCTAACAGCGGTAATTCAGCTGATCAACATATACCCTTTCTTTTTCATGTTCGGATTTTTCCCCAGTTGAAGTTCGCAAAGGTGGCTTACCACTAATGGGCCTTTTTAAATCTGTGTTCGCTTTCCACCAGGAATAGTCCGATTGAGGAGTATCATCAAGGTTTTCCAAAAATGTTTTAAGGGAACTCATTTTCTGGATTTCAAGCAGATTTCTTAATTATGAGTTATGAATTCCCGCAGTCTAATCCGTTAAATATAACAGAAAATTTTCTTATGAATGCGGTCCTAGCTTATACGAGTACATACAGATTTCAGTTTTATATAATTTTTTTTCTCCGAATTCGAGCGATCTAAACAACAGCACACAACAATATAAAAGCGCGACTCACGGACCAAACAAAAGGCACCTTACGCTTACATACGAGTATAAATATGCCTCTTTTACATACATATCGCTCCTTTATTGCAACATAGTCATAACGCAAAAAAGTTTGTTTCGAGAAAAACACATTTACATTTTTAGTTTCCATACAAGTCTTAGAAAATATTTCCTAAAGGAAACAGTTTAAATGCAATTTAAATAGAATTTTGGCACAATATAAAAGGTAGTGTTAACAATTCTGCATTGTTAACTCGAAAAGATCATTTTTTGAGATATGACTATGTTGCAACAAAGGAGCGATATGTACTTGTACTTGCATAAGCTCGAATAGAAAATTCAGTGAAAAATTTGAATGATTTTCTTAATAACGTAAATTTATTTATATATATTTCTTTATTTTTCCCCCGACTGATTATACATCTCCAGTGTTATATTTACAGCTGTATTATTTTCAATACAATTATATATCAACGAGAATAAACAAGAGTAATGTTATGATAAATTCATTGTTAGAAAATTGTACAAAAATGTCCACTTTTGAAGGTTGTCAGATTATCTTGTAACAAAAGTACCCAGTTATGTTGTTAGCCATTACCAGAAAACTTATTCGAATATAGGGGAAGTGAGAAAACCGTGGTGCCAAATGTTATAATATATGGCAATTATCTGGTAACTCAACGAACATTAATCCCATTCTCAGATGTCTGACATATTGTTGTCTTCCAACTGATTGGCAAAGACTTTATCGGTATAACTCCAATCCAAACATACGCTAAACAACCGTATAATTAGAAATCGTAAAAAAAGAAAAAAAAAACCAGTCCACACAAAGATGTGTACTACGTATACATGTGACGCCAGATGACAATATGCTCGTGTGTGACAGTATAGGACAAATATAGTGCGCCAAAAATTGTTCTCGTATATTATTTTTCAAGTTATGTATGCAATATGAAAGAAGTAGAGTTTATTTTCAAGAATATTCATAGAACAATTCAATCACTAACCTGACATTGTCATTACTCCTCAGTTTTTGAAAAAAAACTATAGATGAAAGCTTTGAAATTTGATTGTGAACGAAATATACAGTTGAATAAGGCAACCCAAATTCGTTGCCTGCCCCAATTTTCTCTTGGAGTTTGTAGATTTTTTAAGCGATTTAGTTTTTACTTTATTAATAAAAAAATATAGAAAATGGAGACAAAAGTTGTAACATCGGCAGCAACAACTTAAATAGAAGAATGCATCGGTTAATGTTACAATTTCTTGTTGTTGTTAAAAATAAATCTTTACTTGTTGTTGGCTTTCTATGGCAACACACTCTAACGTAAACTTTTTTGTCGGAATTGCAGTTAAACTGCTAGTTGTGAAAAAATCACAACATGTTGCTATTGTTTGTTTTCATTGCCTTAAGCTTGATGTTTATTTCTTAGAAGTTATACATTTTTGTTGTAATTGTTGCTGTTGTCCAGCCAATAAGTTATAAAAATCACGCTTATTTAATTCAACATGCCACAAGCAGATAAAGAAGTATGTTTTTATACACACAAACAGATATATAAATATGCAAAAAGAAAAAATGAAAAGAGAAGCTGAAGTACATTTTTTATTTATTTCTTAAGGGCCACACACACTGTTCTTTCTATACTTATTTTTTTAACAAAGTTTTATTAAATTCAATTTTTTTATCTACAATTTGTTATTTTTTTTGCTGAGATTGTTTTCCTTCGGAGCTCTTTCGTTTGGGGTTGTTACAATTCTTTTTGATCTTGATTGTAATTAATAATTGAAATATTATCTTTTTACAATTTATAATTTTAATGACTTTTTATGCTTTTTTGATATCCGATAACAATAAATCTTGAAACAGTTTTTAATATAGATAGGTCTGTCTGTGTATACATATGTGTTTTTAATACAGAGACTTTGGATTTTAAAAATTAGTGGTAGCAGCAACTTTAATAAGATATCTTAAAATGCTTATACGATTTGGCTTGTAGAAGCTATCCAAAGGAAAGCGAAATATTGCCAGATAACTAAAAACCAAAAAAACTAAAAAATTCCAAAAAGACCGTAAGCTCAACCAATTACACATATTACGAATATATTATATGTTTACTAATGGCTTCTATGACGAATTTCTATACAAAATTAGTTAAATAAGGCTTTAATACTAAAACTATTTTAATTAATATGTCTGCTATTAGATAAATAGTTTTATATGAAACATTCTTTAGAATACAGCTAGATACATTTTTATCTTGAAAACATAATTGTGGCATGTAAGTAAAAAAGTTATTTATCTGATTTTGTGCAGATATCTCTCTTGTCGGGTGTGTTAAATGACAGCTGTTAGTTTGTAATGAATAACTGCATTTTTTGACTTTTTTCCGTATAGAGTTTTTTGCTAAATGTATATAACTGAAAGTATATATTTCAAATTAATTATATTTAAATACTTGCTGAGAAATTATTTTTCCCCAATTGTTGCGTAGTTGTATTTTAATTATTCTTTAATAAAAAATAAAATATGCTTTTTACTTACGTCCAGCCAATGCTAGACAAAAAGTTCTATTATGCGGGAGCAATATCGCTAGAATCACCTATTGAACGTTCTGATGGCGGCAACGGTATCCCTTCTTCTCAACCGACTGTGGCCGCCAAAATTAAGTATATTACGCACAAGAGGATTTGGATGAAGTTCCAGTTTACTTACATACCTTACCGCGTACTTAGAAAACTCCTCTTTTACTAGCGGAACACTCAGATCTTTATGGATTCGTGAATTTTTTACATACCATGGAGCTGCAGTAATCGTTCGAAGAATTTTGTTTTGTCGCCTTTGGATTTTTTCAATGTTAGATGTTGAGGCGGTGCCCCATAACTGAATTCCGTAGCACCATATAGGCTTTAGTATTGCGTTGTATAACAAAAGTTTGCAATTTAATTTCAATGTAGAATTTCTGCCCATAAGCCAATTTAGCTGCGCTGCTTTTAGTTTTAACTGAGTGACCTTTGCTTCAATGTGAGACTTCCACGTTAGCCTACGGTCCAGGTGAATACCAAGGTACTTTACTTCATTGTGCTGCGGAATAGGTGAGTTGTTAATTTGGATATGCGCACATGTTTGCTTAAGCAGTGTGAATGTAACGTGAGTACATTTTTGTTCATTAACCCTGATTTTCCAAAGCTTCAGCCATTTTTCCAATATTGAAATAAATTCCTGTAAATTTCGTGAAGCCAATTGGTGGTTTTCATGAACGCTCAAAAGCGCTGTGTCGTCTGCAAAAGTTGAAGTGTGGATTCCAGATGTCGTTGGCATGTCAGAGGCGTAAATCAAATATAAAGTAGGCCCAAGTATGCTACCTTGGGGAACTCCTGCCTCGATAGGTTGAGTTGGGCTTATAAAATCACCTTCTTTGATAACAAATTTCCGCCCATATAAGTAGCTTTCCAGAAGCTTGTGAGTATTTGCAGGCAAGTTCAACTTTATTTTGTGCATCAAGCCGTCGTGCCACACTTTATCAAAAGCTTGAGAAATGTCAATGAATAGAGCTGAACAATACTTCTTCTCCTCAAAGGTCTGTCTTATGACATTGACTAGTCTGTGCGTTTGTTCTATGGTGCTATGTTTAGCCCGAAACCCAAATTGATGATCAGGGATGCATTCCACATTGTTCAATATTGGACTCAACTTAACCATTAACAATTTTTCGAATAGTTTTGAAATTGTTGGTAGTAGACTTATTGGTCTATATGATTCTACCTTGGTCGGATCCTTCCCTGGCTTGGGTATCATAGTAATCATAGAGACCTTCCACTCTGCAGGGTAATACTCAAGGCGTAAAATAGCGTTAAAAATAAAAAGTAGAATTCTTTTAGCTACACGAGGTAACTGTTCAAGCATTTTGCCAGTAATTTGATCAATACCTGGAGCTTTCCTGGGGCTTATGTTACTGATACCTTGTTCTACATCTGGAAATGTGAATCGCAAAGACACAGGCGGTCTAACTGCATATGGTGATAATTCACATACAACATTTGTTATATCAATTGTAATAAAAACATTTCTCAAATGGTTAACATACACCATCCCCTTTTCAGAGTAGCTTCTTGCCCAGTCGCAGTTGAAGTTCGCAAAGGTGGCTTACCTATTACGGGTCTTTTCAGACCTTTTGTCGCTTTCCACAGAGAATAGTCAGATTGCGGAGTACCATCCAAGCTTTCCAAATATGTTTTAAGAGAAGCCATTCTGTGGATTTCAAGCAGATTTCTTAGCTGAGTTATGCGTTCCCGTAGCCTAGTCTTAAGCTGGGGAGACCTGCGAAGCTGCCACTCTCTTCTGACTCTTCTTTTTTCTGACAGAAGTTGCTCAATTTCAGGCGAATAAGTTCTATTGTTCTCATTTCTGGATCTTATATGACTAGTGGTAGCATGCTGTACGGCCAGTTTGAGGTTTTCAGAAAAATCATTAATTGACACATCAATATCCTCAGTACAATGTGTACTCAAAAATTTTTTGTATTTTAGCCAATTAACTCTATTGACGGTCAACGGGGAGCCAATCTCTTGGGGGAACGAAACAGAGATTATAGTGGGAGAGTGATCTGATGACAAATCTAATGAAGGCTCCACTTGCATCCACTCTAGAGGAAAATTTTTCGCAACTCCAAAATCTATAACATCTGGGATCTTTCGTCGGTTTGAGGGCCAATAAGTGGGGTGTCCGCTTGAAACCACATCTAAGCCCATTTTGGAACCGGTATCAAAAAGCACACGACCTTTCGAGGTAATTAAACGTGATCCCCAAAAAGTGTGTTTTGCGTTATAGTCGCCAGCCGCTAAAAATCGAGGCCCAAGTGAATTGAAAAAATTTGTATATTGATTTTCTGTTACTGAAAACCGGGGTGGGGAATAAATTGATGAAATAACAATTCTATGATGGAAATGTTCAATATATATGTTTATTGCTTGAAGATACTCCTCACATGTCTCGTTTAGCAAATAGTGCTTAATTCTAGTTTTTATCAAAATAGCTGAGCCTCCGCAAGATCTGCCACGGGGATTTTTAGTATCATCAGCGTGTAACCATTAATTTTGAAAAAAACTGTTAGTTGTCAAATGGGTTTCAGCAATCAGCATTATGTCGATTTGCTTTTCCATAAGGAAGTGCTCAAGTTCATTTTTGTGTTGGCGAATGCCGTTTGCGTTCCAGAAACATATTTTTAACCAGCTCTTTTTTTTTAAATTGCCTGCAAAATGATGGATTGAATTTTCAGCATTTCCTGCATCATGTTAGTCATAGAAACCGTAAATGTGTTTACGGATTGAACAAGAGTCTACAGAGTTGCCTCAAGATTTTTAAAATTTTGATCGGAATTTTGGTGCATGGGCTCCTGATTCAAGTTTTGTATATCGGTTTTGACCACATTAGCATATGAAACTTGTTTGGGGTTTTGCATAATTGTTTGGCTGGTTGACTGGCCTATCTGGGGAAAACTGTTTGCAGAAATAATGTTTGACTGCTGGGGTTGCTTGAAGGTAATTGATGACTTATTTGTCATTGATTTTAATTATTCTTATCTAATATTCTCAATCATGAATCAAAATATTTATTTACATAATCCAGCTATGGGAATACGATACAGGCTGATAACAATTTAACTAAATAATACATGAAGTAAACCCTTATTATCTAAAAGTAACTTAAACTCATTAACAGAAATGGAAAAATCAATGCTGACAATATTATTCACATTATGCAATGCACACAAAGCTCACAACCATGTATCACGCATAGCATAATTCATACTATGCGTTGCAACATAAAATAAGTTAATGGATCTAAGGTTTTTAACGGGTACACTAAACATAAGCCCAAGTATACACAACCAATGAAACCATTATATGCACTGGTTTTTTTTGAAAGTGGAATAAGTCAATTTTTTCAGATATTTAAGATTTTGCGTTTGAATCAATTTAAAACTATTGTCCAACTTTAACCAATTCGAGTGACATTTTTTCCACTTTACCCACACCTTTTAGTAACTATTATGAAATAATAACTACTAAAATTATTTGAAAAAATAAACGGTTTTCACATCGACTTGTACCACTTTCAAAAATAACATATTAGAAAAAATATAAACAGGAGCAAAATTTAAGTCTATTTTTTCATAATGTGATCGAGAATTAGTAACATCGTCTTCGTCACTCGTTGAATCACTTAATTCCAAAATTCTAAATCTTCTTAATTTGTAGAAATCTTGAGTTAATACTGCTCAAATTGCTGTCCTCATCCGATAATTTCATCCATAAATTCGTCTTCTTTCTATAACAAATAAAATTCAATATTCCCGGCAAAAAAAAAAATTATTACTCTACTTACCAACATCACTTTCAGACGAAATTGTCAGATTTTCGTATTCCTCACAGGTATGTGAACTCATTGTAACAAATAATATTATTTATTTAAACCTTTAATATTCTGCTTTAAAAGCAGTTATATTTAATAAGTGGAAGACTTCAATCTATTAGTATACGAACCAAACAGTAGGACTTGGGAAGGAGAACTAAACAAAACTTAAGCTATTTCCCACAGAG
Source organism: Thecocarcelia acutangulata (assembly GCA_914767995.1). Taxonomy (NCBI): domain Eukaryota; kingdom Metazoa; phylum Arthropoda; class Insecta; order Diptera; family Tachinidae; genus Thecocarcelia; species Thecocarcelia acutangulata. The sequence goes on along the minus strand of OU612094.1, from coordinate 103,620,480 downwards.
AAGTCGTTCAAACATTTTTAATTACTTGTCATCATTTCAACAGAACAATAATACTGTTATCTTGTTAACAATGTTGTTTTTAAAACACTAGCACTAGATAAGTACTATCGACTAACGAGCGTGTACTGAAGTAACAATAATCAATTATAATGGCAACAAGAAAGTTGTTTTAATTATAATTATTAGGAATGGACTTATTCCACTTAAAAAAAAATATTTGTGCGATAGCATTGTACGACAAAACTGTTTTTGTTTATTTTATTTCTCTCTATCTCTCTCTCTCTCTCTCTATTGAAATTGCGAAAGTAACAATGGAGGGAAGGTGTCTATAGCTCAGTAAAATTGCCGTAACTTAGTTTTTTTTTTTTAAGTGGACAACTTTCAAAAAAACCAGTTCATATATTAAATTATATGAATGAATAGTTCTTCTAACGAAAACCGGCTTAAGGCCCAAAAGGAAGTAACGAGCATTATATGAAGTTGGCATTGGCAGATTTAACAAATTTCCTTTGAGTTCTATTTATATGCACATTATAAATGGGATTCCAAACAAATGAACAATATTCTAATTTCGACCGGACAAAAGCTGTATTCAAAATTCTTAACGTCACAGGATCAGAAAAGCCTTGACAGTTCTTCTAATAAATGAGCTAGTAGAATAAACTTTCGGTATGATGTAGTCTAAGTGGGTATTAAAGTTAAGCTCACAATCGAGAACAACTTCTAGGTTTAATATTTGGCTAACAATTATTAAATTTTATATTTAATTAATACTGGAAAACATTTATATTGCGAATATTTGGCCTATAGGCAACATTTATTAAGATTAAAAGATAAATTATTTATTTTACAACAATAAGATATACCATTAATAGAATGCTGTAGGTTTTTAAGTTATCAGCACACAATAAAAATTGTGACCCATAACTGTAATTAGCAATGTCATTAATGAAAATTAAAAACAATAATGGACTTAAAATACTACCTTGTGGTACACCAGAGGTGGCAGTGTATGACGGGAAGACAAAACCTTCGTATTAGAGAGGTAAGATCTTTTTTTTTTTTTTTTTTTTTTTTTTTTTTGTTTTTTTTAAATATAAACAAATGTATACCAGTAAAAAATTATAAATAGCTTGTTTTCTATATTTTCCAGCTATCTATATGTCGACATTTCATAGGAACTACCCTAATCATCAGTAGACTTTGGAAATTTTTGAAAGATATTCTCAAACATTCAACTTTATATCCCAACAATCCAAATAAATTGCTGAGAATTTGAAAAGAAAAATGCTCTAATAATATCCGTCAAAACACAAAAAACAAGCTTTTCTATTTATAAACGTCTCTAACATTTCTTTACACCTTTCAAATAAATGAATAACCGTTGGTTGCTACGATTTGCTTTTTGAAAGTATCGAAAAGCGGAAACAAAAATTCAAACAATTAAGGATTTTATTCGCTATTTAAGCTTCTAACATTTATACCAGTAAAAAATTATAAATAGCTTGTTTTCTATGTTTCCCAGCTATCTATATGTCGACATTTCATAGGAACTACCCTAATCATCAGTAGACTTTGGAAATTTTTGAAAGATATTCTCAAACATTCAACTTTATATCCCAACAATCCAAATAAATTGCTGAGAATTTGAAAAGAAAAATGCTCTAATAATATCCGTCAAAACACAAAAAACAAGCTTTTCTATTTATAAACGTCTCTAACATTTCTTTACACCTTTCAAATAAATGAATAACCGTTGGTTGCTACGATTTGCTTTTTGAAAGTATCGAAAAGCGGAAACAACAATTCAAGCAATTAAGTTTTTTATTCGCTATTTAAGCTTCTAACATTTATACCAGTAAAAAATTATAAATAGCATAGATAGCTGGGAAACATAGAAAACAAGCTATTTATAGTTTTATTACTAATACCCTTTAGAATATGCTGCGACGATACATAAACGTAACCAAAATCAACAAGGGATTGAACAGATTTCAACACATTATGATCTGTCATTAACGTCTTTAAAGTTTGATCGAAAGAATAGTGAAAAAGTTTTGACAATATCATTACCCGAACTTAAAGAGTTACCATTAATATGCATGTGAGCCATATGTGTATGCAGGCGATATACAAATAGTGTTTTCATCGCAGAATGTGGCTGTTCTAGTAAATACTCCTAATGCTAATTTCTTTTTAGATCATATGTCAAAAGAAGTGAAAAGTAATGATTTGATTATTAATACTGGAAAAACCACTGCCATGTGATTTGGTTTGATGTTCAAGTACCTAGATTCACTCTGGATGGAGTAGATTGGAACTTTGTTAAGGACATTAAATGTCTTGGTGTAGTTCTGGATAACAGGTTAAACTTTTCATACATCATATATATCAAGTGTGTGCAAGAGTAAACGCAATCCTTAGATGATTATATACATATGTTGGATTTGTATTTGTCACTTCATGTGAAAAGAAATGTTGCGCATGCTATGTTAATGTCTCACCTTTATTAGTAAAATTGTATTCGGGAACGAATAACACTATTCTAAGAAAAATACATTGGGTTTTTACCGTGTTGTTAGATTCGTATATAAATTGAGAATCAGAACGCATCTACTCGCATTTCCGTTTGCTGTTGATTTCATTGGCCTCTCATTTGTTTGAAAATCTAATAAAGTTAAGAATACTATGTTTATTTAGAAAGACTGTGATGATGAGTTGCCCTAGATACCTCGTCGACAATTTTACATTTTCCAGGTCAAGTAAAAATCCGCAGAAAGTTTTGCGCTGCATAGTTTCCGTAATTTATGAAAAATCGTTTCATGTGAGAGTTTCTAGAGTTTGTAATTCCCTTCCTATAAAATTAAAACTATTTTCTTTTCCTAATGAAACTTTTAAGAGAACATTTTAAGTCTTTCTCACTAATTCAGTGCATTGATTTTGCTTCCTTTAATTAACTGTTATTCGCTATAATAGGATTTAAAAATAAATTCAGTTTAACTGCAATTATAATTTAGATAAAGCACGGTTACGTATTTTATGTTTAAATTTCATTTTGATTTTATTCTACCTTTCTTACATTATTTACTTATAAATTTATCTTTTTTCATTATTATTGTAATGTTTGTGAGTGGCATATGAATCATATTTCCCCTTATAGGCTTGATTGATTCTTAGTTCATAAAATAAACATAATTAGAATATTGGTGGGGTATTCCTGTCTTATCTCATGACATTATTCAATTGCAAAATATTTTAATAAATAATAATATATATGTACAATATGCATATTTTCTTAAACAAGGTTTGCAAAATGAAGTACTAATATTTATCAATTAAAATAGATAATAATATTATCTATTTTAATTTCTTCCATTTTTTCATTATTTGTGCTATATTAGTTTAGCATGTTTGCTGGAATTTCCTACACAAAAATATCGTATAAGCATGTTGAATTTACCTTACAAAAGTAGACAATTATCTTAGAGCACGACAACTTAAAAATAAAAAATGAACAACAAACCAAAAATCATAATCAATTAAATCTTAAATTTTGGGACTTTCTCAGAAAATTTCCTAACTGCTCTTTTAACTGTACATACATATGTATATATTACATACGTATGTATTATAACCTATACTTATGTAAGCAAACGGAAAAAAGGATTTTTAAGAAATCAAATTGTTTGAAAGATTTTATTATACATATATGCATAATTAAAATACAAAATATTTTTTTTTTGGAAATAGGTCTGATTATAAAAGGACAAGCCACAAAATGTTAACAATATTTTTCAATTTTCAATACGTGCATTTCTTTTTTTTTAACTTAATCTTCTTTAATACGATCATAACCAAATGGGGGGCCGCATAAGATCTTTAAATGAAATAAGAATATCAAATACCACAAAAACTACTATTGCTTTAACAAATGTTAAGCGAGATGTTGAAAAATTCCTGATGTCCACCTCGTTGCTTGTCAATACAAAAAGAGAAAAAAAAGTAATATTTTGCCGGAGAAGCTTTTGTTTATTGAGGAATTGTAACAAAAGAGAAACATTTTTGAAAAAATTACTGAAGATACGGTGTTGAGGAACACGATTAAATAAATTATATACATATATATAAAATTATATAGAAGTTACACGGTTTCCTGTATAATTCCAGAGAAAAAAAATATATAAACTTTATTATAATTATCACTTGTCTTCTGAAGACTAGCGTTGCCATCGTTGGCCATTATTTTTTTGGTCTGATCAACTTATTTATTTCAATAAATTGAAATTTAATTCCAACATTTCGAATGCTGTGTTAACGTTTGTTCTGGTCCTTTCCGTGTTGTTATTGATAAGTTCAAGTCAACCGTTCACAAACACTACTTCCTCTTTCCTCCTCATAACATATTTTCCTTGTTCCCGTTCATTTCCTGAGTGCTGATCATAGATAAAAAAAAAAGAAATTCAAAACACTGGTTGTTATAAAATTGTCGAGTTTTTTGCACAAGTCGAATTCATACACCTTTGCCTAATAATGGCATATGCTATTCATTTTTGCCATATGTATGTGTATACTAATTATAATAAATAGTGAATAAAATTTTTTTTGGCAAATTTGTATTAAAAGTCTTTAATATGTTACTTAATTTGAGAAATTTTATTAATTTAATTTAGTACACAGCGATACCAAGTGCTATTTTAATGGTACGAGTAAAAATATAATATATGTAAATGTTGCATTTGAAAACAAAAAAAATTATACTTCAAAAGTTAAGCAAGATATAATCAGGTCTAGTCGAGAATTCATCCTTCACGTCGTAGCAGTCGAACTTTCACTTGGTGTCGACAGATTCTAAAATACGCGCGAACAAATATTGTTTTCAGTAATCGAATTTTGTGTTATCTCTAGTATACATTCGTATGTTAAGCAGAAAAAAAACTTTTTTAACGTTATCTGTTGGCAATTGAGAAATAATACACTGTCCGGTTTGTATTAAATTTAAGTAAATATTAAAAAGTGAGCGTTAGTCCAGTTTTACGCTTCTTTTTTTAACTTTTACTTATTTATTGACAGTCTAATTTATAAAAACTTTGACTGCGTTATTAAGAGTTAATAAGAAGAAATCGAAAAAACATTATTTATAAACACCTAATAGCACTATTCAGCTGTTATTAACGATTAATAATTTCCAAAAATTTATTGTAGCCTATACCCTGCTCTAAACCTTTAACAAGTTGAAATTTATAATTATAAAAACATTTTGTGCGCAAATTTCGAGAATTTTTGAGATGAAAATAAAATAAAACGAAATTTATAAATTCAATTGATACTATCGGTAAGTGTAACAAATATATACATACATATATACATGTACATATGTATTTGCATTTCATTACTCAAAAGACGCCACAAAACTTATAGCCAGAGAATCGATCTATTCGCTTTTTCAGGCAATATATATAAAGTGAGCTATCGTTTTTATATATCGCGCTGTCATAGAAATGGTGCTATTTCTTTCGAGTGGCTAAATTTTAAGGGCCGAAGTTGAATGTGAACCTTAGCTAAACGTCAAGTTTCTTTCTGCATATCAATTTGTGCGTTATTCAGTTTTATTGCCTTATTGCCTTGTTTTTTGTAGAAATTCTTTAAGGGTTCAAATTTTATGTCTGAATTAGTATATACACCGTTTTTTCTATGAAAATCTCTAAGAAATATCATCTCGGGTATGACAGCGCCGTGAGTGTTAGTTTTAGGTAACAATAAAACTCAAAAATTACTTCTTCGACTCAAAAAATAGTAGATACTACAACTTTCCAAGATAATCAAAATAAATACGAGTAAGCATTATTTGACGAATTTTATAATGATTCTTCCTTGTTAGACAGCATTCTAAAATCGACAACTTCAAATGTGTATAAAAAAATCGCTCACTGAACTAAAAAAAGGTTCATGAAGATTTTGCAATGTCAACTTTCATTTCCAATTTCTCATCCCATTCCCATTTTGTTTTAAGTTTTATTTTATTTTTAAGCAAATTTTAAATTATCTTTCAGAGTTGTTAACGACTGCAGCAAGTTTAATCATTTACGAATTCTGTTTTTTACATAAACAGTTCTTTTGGAAAAATAAAGAATTTCAAATATTTATTCACATTTACTGCATATCCTGAATTTTTTATGTGTTCAGCTTGTTCACAAACCCTTTCAAAAATAAAAAATTTATTTTAGATAATTTTGTACATTCTATTTTCAAAAAAAAAAACACAATATTCTGCCTGGCTCACGATGTCGTTTCGTTAACGTTCGCTAATGTTTTATATCGGAGGTAGACAAGACAAATGACACAAGATCACGGAAAAATAAAGCTTATAAACGGCATCTGAATAGGTTTTTTGATCTTAAAATTATGACGAACGTTTACGAAACGACATCGTGAGACTGGCGGATTATATTTTTCCAAAACAAATTGATTCAAAAAAGTATAAAATTCGAACTATATACCAAGGTATTGCCAACATATATACACAAGAGTATTTAATAGTTAATTTGATATTATCAAATATTTATAAATAAGACTTTTTGTTACTGGTTAATAAGGTGAAAACCGTTGAATAATTAATGTAAGGATTATGTTTAAATTAAGATATTTTTATAAATTAGACTGTGAATCTTCACAATGTGAACTAACAACAAGTATACTAAATACAAAAAATTAATTAGTCCAGCCAATGCTAGACAAAAAGATTTATTTTACGCCAATATCGGTAAAATCACATATTTAAAGCTCTAATGGTGGCAAGGGTATCCCTTCTTCTTAACCGAGTGTGACCGCTAAATTTAAGTATGTTTCGTGCCAGAGGGTTTGGGTGAAGTTCCAGTTTGCTGAAATACTTTGTCGCATCTTTTGAAAATTCGCCTTTTACCAGTGGAAAACACAGCCTCCTTGTGAATTTGTGAGTTTTTTATGTACCATGAAGCTGCAGTAAGCGTTCGAAGAATTTTGTCGTCTCTGAATTTTCTCAATGTTAGATGTTGAGGCCGTACCTCATAATTGGATTCCATAGCACCATTGATGCTTGAGAATTGCGTTTTATAACAAAAGTTTGCAAGCTAGCTTCAATATAAAATTTCTGCCCATAACCCAATCTAGTTGCGCGGCTTTTAATTTCAACTGGAAGACTTTCACATCAATGTGAGGCTTCCAGGGTATGTCGAAATAAATACCAAAGTACTTGACTTCATTGTGCTGCGGAATAGGTGAATTTTTAATTTGGATAGTCGAACATGTTTGTTTACGAAGTGTGAACGTAACGTGAGTACACTTTTGCTCATTAACTTTGATTTTCCATGGTTTTAACCATTTCTCTAATACTGAAATATACTCTTGCAAATTTCGCGAAGCTAATTGAAGGCTTCATCTGCTTTTACGCTGACAACAACTCTTCAAAGCTTCATTGATTTTTCAGAGCATTCCCACTGTATTTGATTTCCATACCTGTAATCTATAAACATATAGGCAATATAACAATAAAATAACTTACTTTGGTCCAATGACAATAATATCCAATTAAACATTCTTGGCCATTCCAACATACTTTGTAAAAGAAGAACACGGAGTGATTAAATCAACATTGTTCGTGTTTGATGTACTATATGCATTTGTTTTCTAGGAGGACTGAATTACAAAAAAAAAACCGTGTAACCGTTTTTCGTTGCGAGTAGCTTTCAAGCACAAAGAAAACACTTCAATTTTATATTATACTCGTACACTGTAGTACTGTGTACAGTAGTGTTTTGTCCTTAATCCAGTGAACACGTTGTCCTTCCGTCCGCGTCTTTTTTTACCTGTTTTATGTATTGAAATGCGTGTCATATATATGCGCTTTTTTTTTACGTGCTCGTTTATTTTATATATTTTTTGCAATAAAAATTAAATTTAAATTATATACAATTTAACTGCAATTGTTGTCCGTGGTTTCTTTACATGTTCAATATTAATTTATTTTCAACGCATTTCATTACCTTGTAGTGTGGAAGTTGTTGAAATTTTGCTAATCTGAGCAGTGTTGAAGGTATATACACTGGGCACTGGTCAGTTTTAACTAATTTAATTCCAACATTTTAAATGCTGCAATAGAGTTTCGTTTAGTCTGTCGTGTTGTTATTGTTAAAGTTAAACCTCCACGAACACTACTCCCTGTTTTCTCCTCATCACAACCTATTTTTCTAGTTCCAGTACAATGCGCTGCATATGTAGGGGCCACCCCCGAGTACTGGTCCCAGATAAAAAAAAAAGAAATACTTAAGTTTTTTATTCGCTATTTAAACTTCTAACATCTATATCAGTAAAAATTATAAATAGCTTGTTTTCTATGTTTTCCCAGCTATCTATATGTAGTTCCTATAAAATGTCGACATATAGATAGCTGGGAAACATAGAAAACAAGCTATTTATAATTTTTCCAAAAAGAAATACTCGTACACTGAAAATACTAAACCAAATTAAGTACATTTGGCTGACGCATACCACCAAATATATTATTAGTTGCAAATCAGTAATAATTCTTTAGAAAAGAAGTCAGTTTTTATGTTAATACCATAATATTTTAATTTAATTGCTCATAAATATATAAATAATTGAACACTACCGAAAAAGGTAAGCAAATACGTGTGTAGCTCGTTTGATTTTTACTTTTTTCTTTTAAACATTAAAGTGCAAAATTTAATTTTTTTCACACACAATTTTGCACTTATTTCAAAGACCTAATTATCAAAATTCTCTGACTTTTTGAAACTAGTTGTAAATGGTGTAGCAATTTTTTCTTTGTAGTACATACTAAATTCGAAGCTGGCACATACTTAATCGTGCAATTACCAATATTTTTATCTTTGGCTTTTTTCTATTGCAGTTGTCTTCTATCAAACTTCTAATGCTACCTACACAAAAATAAGAAGAGAAAAAAGACCAGCCAAATGAACAGTCAAAAACATACGGACAATTTCATAAGGAATGCTATTTGGCTGTAATGTAGCAGTTTGTAAAAGATACTCGGGCGCTTTGGCGTCTTTAAAGCCTTCTTGGCACAACCTTAAGTCAAGAAAACAACATGTGCTCCAGTTTTTTTATTGGAGGATTTTTGCTCGTTCCAACTCCTAAAAGACCGCTTCGTACCTTGCTAGCTAATGCTTTCACATACAAACATACTCACGTATTCACACATATTCGCATGCTTGTGTAGATGTAAAAATAAATATGAGTGCAAAGTATGTTCCAGTCATGTTTATGTTTTTGGTTTTTGTTTGGTACAAGCGGTAACTGGACGGCTTTTAAGAGGCAATCTTGTTCCATTTTTTTGCACAGTCATGGCGTTTGTACCATAGTTGCGTTGCTTTTGTTAAGTTTAATTACCAAAACGAAACGGATAAAATAACACAAACACAAGCCCAAACCTTTGAATATGGTCCCGAGCTTTTATTTTTTTGTTTCTTTTCGGATTGCTGACAAAAATACCATTCAGAATAAAACAACAATGTGTGTGGGTTCCCAAAACTGTTTATTGTTGTTGTTTGTGTATTTAAAAGTTGTATAAATTGTAGATAAAAATGTGATGTATGTTAGAGGTTTGTTAGCTGTTTGGTCTTGTCTCAAGTTTTGCTTATTTAATTCAATGGTTGGCATTTTTCATTTAGGTCTGTGGCTTTTGTATGAAATTGTTTAGATCGACAAATATTTATTTGAACACAACAGGTGGGTCCTTATTTGTGAAAATTATGACCGGTTAAGTAAATATTGTTCGTTAGGTGTTTAAATTGAAGTTTTAAGTAAAAACAAAATAAACAATGCTAAGCTCTACACGAACAGCCAATAATCGAAGGTTATTAGAGTTGAAAAGCCTTACAATTATTTGTTTAAAATCTGGGCAACGTTGGGCTAACTGCATACAAAGCATTTGAATAGTTTGACCACTGAGTAAATAAAAAAAAAAAATCAGTTCACAAGCAATAATTTGACTTTCAATTTAAGAGAAAAAAAAAGTCATAAAATAAAAGAATGCAAAAAAACAAAAAAAAAAAAAAAAAAATACAAATTAACTAAATAATTGAAAAAAATTCAATGTCACTTATTGAACAATCCATTATGCTTAGAAATGATTTTATCAGACCAAAAGCATACAACATATGTGGGTGTGTCAGGTGCAAAAGCTACAAAGGTTCAAGTTTAATTGAAAATTTAAACATTTTTTAAATTTCTTAATTTATTAGTTTTAGCCTCTCTCTTCTGACCATATTCGAAGCTTTTTTTTATATTATATGCCTTAAATCAATTCCTTCCTTTTTTTTAGTTAAATGTAGTAGGAGCGTTTCAACGAAATTGACGTCAATTTATCTGTGAGAGCTCAGCAAACAATTTTAGGTTTTCGGAAGCGTTGAACAAATTGTATGGCTTCAAATTTAAAACGTTTCCATGCGCGCAGCGATGCCAGAATGAAGATTTTACCTTCATTTTGAAGATTTTGCAAGAAAAGGTTTGAAGATTTTTCTCTGAAAATTAAGATTTTTAGATTTTGTGTTCTAATATATAATATCGGGTGGTTGAATGTGAATCACACCTAAACGCCAAGTTTTTTTCCGAATTTTATTTGACATTTCTCTATTTCAGACTTACTCAATTTTAACCATGGAGAGATACACAATCCAACAACGTGTTAAAGTTATCCAGACTTATTATGAAAATGATGTTCAATTTTCGAAGAAAATCATCTTCAGTGATGAGGCATATTTTCACCTCAGTGGATTCGTTAATAAACAGAATTGCCGCATTTGGGAGAATGAGAATCTAAGAGTGACTGTCGAAAAACCAATGCACCCACAAAGAGTGACTGTTTGGTGCGGTTTATGTGCTGGCGGCATCATCGGGCCGTATTTTTTCCAAAATGAGGCCGGTCAGGCAGTTACTGTGAATGGTGTTCGCTATCGTGAAATGATAACGAACTTTTTATGGCCCGAATTGGAAGATATGGATGTAGACGATATGTGGTTTCAGCAGGACGGTGCCACTTGCCACACAGCTAACGAAACAATTGCTCTTTTGCGCAACAAATTCAATGGCCGTGTTATCTCACGTAATGGCGATGTCAATTGGCCGCCAAGATCATATGATTTGACACCGTTGGACTTTTTTCTTTGGGGTTATTTGAAAGAAAAGGTGTACGTCGATAAGCCAGCAACAATTCAACAGCTAAAGGATGAGATAATTCGGCACATTAACGGCATAGAACCTCCATTATGCCTCAGGGTCATCGAAAATTTGTACCATCGGATGGAGGTGTGCCGCCGTGGTCGCGGCACCAATTTGGCCGATATTTTGTTCCATACATAATTGAGTAATATCAATATATCATAATAAAATAAAATTATAATAATTTCCTAAATAGTTTGTGTTTTATTCAAAATCAACATCGGCCCTTGAAATTTAACCACCCTTTATATGAATTATTTGCAAACATCCAGTGGAATTTGAATTCTTTAATTTTAATTTCTTTGAACTGACTGAGTTATATAATTCTAATTTTAGAATGCAATTTAATTGCATTGAATTTTTGTTGTTGTCTCCTCGTGTGAGAAAAGAATCATCTCTTTGTAATAATATACTGTTTGGAGTAAAAAAGTCAAAAGTAAAACATATTAAGCTTTTTTAATCTAAAATTAAGACTTTTGAAAAGTGAAAGTGTTTCGATAAAAATTGCTGGAAGCACAGCATGCGCGCGTGACCACAACTGCGATAATATCTAAAATGACAAGGCTAAATTCTCTCGCAGAGAGAATTATGGCCGATGAAGACTTAAAAATGATGTTGTCGCGGTATAACAATCTTATAATAAGAGCTGTCAAAAAGGCGATCATGTATGTATTTATTTCCGAAAGAAAACAAACAAAAATTGCAAGTTTACCGATTATTAATTTAGCAGAATATAAAAAAAAACATTTTAAGGGAAAAAACAGTTTGTTTTTGTGCATTATAAGATTTGCTAACTATTTAAAAAAGGAAATTAAATGAATACTTTTATACAAAATATGTAGATAAAATTCACATTAGTTGCTATTGGTCGCAAAGAAGTGTTTTCTTCTCGGCCTTTAACGATTTACCAACTTTTATAAGATTAACAAAAATACGTATACTCCTTGTTCAATATTAAGATGGAGATATAGAAATTTGTTTTCTGCCGACGTTTTTTCAGATATTACGCCAGAATTAATTGCAGTTGTAGGCACGGTTGCCGTATTTGACAATTTATCTTCATTTTGACGACTTTGGGTGCTGAGAATAGCACGTTGACGATTTGACGATTTAAGGCCTGTTTTTAACGATTTTTGTAGATCACATTTTAACTTTCATATTTTTAATCAACTTTAGTTTTACAACTAACTATATACACAGCTTCTGAGCGATGTCCATGCGACGTTGTTTTTTTCTCAAAATTTAGTAATTTTGGAACAATCTTCGCTGGCTCACGCTTCATGTCTAAAATATCTGTAAAAATTGTTTGGTATGAGCCGACTGCTATGCCAACATCAGCAGCAACATCTCTGATTCAGTGATTCGACGATTATCCAAAATCTTTTTCTTCACTGCTTCAATGTTTTCATCGGCGTAACTGTAACTGTGAACGAGGAGCGATATCGTGATATGATTGAAAACTTTTTAACGTCACAACTGCATGCTTTGGGCTCGACTAACATGTGATATCAACAAGACGGTGCACATCAAATACAGCCAGGATTATAATGGCATTACTGGGAATAGTATACTTTCTCGGTCAACACCCGTTACTTTTCAAACAGCAAGATATACTCTTTGTTTTGCATTTTTATCTTTTTAGCAACTTTAATATAAATTACTTAAGTTTGTTGCTATGATTGATATTTTAAAAGTCTCATAACGCAAAACATAAGCAACTGTATTTGCTCATAATTATCTTTTAAACCTATTCATTCAAGACTATATTTCATAGGCTAAAAATCCTATTTAATTTAAGAAAGGAAAAAATTAACAATAAAAATATTTGTAATGAAGTGCGGCTTCTAAATTCTAAAGATATATACAAGATGTCCCAGAACTCAACGTCAAGCCGAAACATTGAGACAAGATTGATTGTAAGCATCATGAAAAAAATCAGAAAAAATATATAAAAAAAAAACATTTTACTCAGTTGAAATGTTATTTATTTTTTTTCTGTTTTTTCTCATAATGCTTGCAATCAATCATGTCACCCTGTATAAAAGTTTTAGAAACCATGTACGCTTAAAAGATACAATCACAAAAAATTTTTAAGGCACTATTCACATCATTTTGCCACTTTTTGTTATTGTACACCTAATATAAAAAATATATTTTCAAAAACAAATTATTTACACAGGTAATTAGACAAAAAGTACAAATCACCACTGATAATGCTGTTGGGGGTCTACTAAACAAATTTTTTGACTGTGTTCATAATATCAATTAAGGCAAGAAAACATATTTTTTGATTTAAACATATTTTTTTAACGACATATTTTAAAACTTACCAAAGTTACCTTCATGTTCTAATACATATTTGTTTTCTATGTAATTTGAAATAGAGATAAAATTTTCTGTCACCAGGGGCGAATATTTTTGTACTCTTGCAAACTGCATATTATAAGCAAACGGCAAACGTGCTCTGCTGACAAATTTTATCCAGTCCATGAGATACACCGTTGTCAACTTTGAAATTTCAAAACGCACCAAAACAGGAAAAAAAGCGCGTTATTTCAACAAAAACGCACCTAAATTTGAATTTTTCTTTTCATTTTTAAAAACCTATTTTGTATTAAAAAAATAATATTAAAAACACGATAATGAAACAACTTTTTCGTTCAACAGCTAGAGTTCGTGTTTGTCAAACTTGGCATCTAGTGCGATTCTGTTGATATTTTAAGACAATATATATCTTTACAATAGTTATAACGATTATTTTATCAATTTATTATTCAGCAATATTATTTAATTATATTCGCTGTCGATCGAAATCCGATGTTTTACTGCCTATTATCTGGAACACAAATATACAATTGCTTACCGTCGTTAAAATTATATTGCAGGAGCATATAATCGTTGCCGCTGGAGATAAAATATGTCGAAGAAATTTACGATTATCGGATCATTGAAAGTTACAAAATCGCACAACAAGCCAATCAAACTCTATTAATACAAATTTTATCAAACACAATGTAAATTTCATTTATGTTTTCGTAAGGGAACAGTCAAAATTAGTTGGCTAGCGTTGGTGTCTTTAAAAGAATTTTTTGATAAATACGAAAATTTGGCATAATTATACCAAATAAAATGCAAACGTTTGGCAAAAAATTTATCATTTTATTAATAATTAAGTAATTTGTCAATTACTACATTAACAGTAACGAATTCACGCGCCATCGTAAATACGAGCGTCCACATCTGTGTTTGCATTTATTGCAATATTTGACAAACCAGGCTTGATCGTTTAATATCAAAACACGCTCTAAAAGCAACAAATTTTATAAAACAAAATGTTTCTTATTCTTTCGAGAATATGTATAATACAGCAAAATTGTCTTACGTTGTGCATATAATAAGGTGCGTTCGTCACTTTATAACTCCGTGTTCTGGTTGTGTTCTGCAAAATGAAACGTAAAAATTTTGGGCACTTGAATAAACTTCTTTCTTGTATTAAAGCAATAAGTTGAGTTGAATTTGCTTTGGTGCCACCGAAATTTAAAAAGCGCACCGAAAATCTAAAAAAAGCGCACCACGCACCGACTAAAGAATTTTCCGCACAAATAATTTTAAAAAGCACCAAAAATGGTGCGAAACGCACCGAGTTGACAACGCTGATGAGATATATGATATTTTTATTGTTCCTTGTTATTGACACATTATTTAAACCTATTTAAATGTGTAACGGTTGACGAACAATAACTTAGATTTCGTGGTAAATACATGCAAGTTGTTGCAATATGTACCTTCTAAGCCTGAGAGATATGGTATTAAATTTAGACTTTTGTTATGTTCTGAAACTTGATACGTGTGAAAAATCCAGCCGTATTTGGGTAAAACTGTACAAATCAAGGAGAACGTGTGATTTGGATTTACTAAGTGGGCTCAACGGGTTAGGATGGATAACTTTTTCTCATCCTACCAACGTGGCCAAAAGCAATTGCTATGATAGCTTACGCTTATAGCGTAAAAATAAAAGAAGCATACCACCTAAAATATTAGAATGGAAAAAGGTTCAGTTGTGTTAATCAACTTTTGCATTTACAGAAAATACAGGGAAAAAGCGATAACTTCATAGTACTGTAAATTACAATGCATCAATCGAATGAAGTTAAAAATTACCAAAAATTATTCAATTTCACAGCAAAACTAAAGCCTGGTTTTATATTAGCTTTGTTAATCCTCAACTTTAACTTTGTACTATATAGGTTGTGTAGACACCATACTGATGGAAAATTGCTGTTTTGTCAAACATGATAGATATTTCGTCTTTTACCCTAGAATACTAGCATTATGCCTGTAGTTTTTTTTTATTAATGTTTCTACACAAACATTCAGCAGCTAACAGTACCAAATTCCATAAGTGTCTTATTCAGTAGTTTTTAAAGAAATACAAAAACATAAACAAAGCTTATTTAGTTCTTAAACTGTTTTAAGAGAGGGAGTATAAAAATACTATACATGTGGTAAGAGTATAATTTTTATACGTAAATTTTACGTCGAAGTAACTGAACCAGTTTCAAGTGCAGTCTCTATTGCGTAGTTGTTACGGCATTAATAAGCCTAGAATAACAACACGCGCAAATTTTACGTGTAGCTTTATTTATTATTGTAGCTACGCAAGTGTTCAGCAACTTAATGGTGCTAAATACAGCTGATGCTTTCGTACTATAGTTTTTGAGCAAATGAAATAAGGAAACAAAGCATATTTAGTTACTTAACCAATTTAAGAGTGTGGATATTAAAACCCTTTTGCCTGTGCTAGACGATGCTACAAATCGTATGACAAATCGTACAAGTATGAAATTAGTAACGTGTATCATGCTGTCGTACTTGTGTAGTATACTTTGTTATACGAAAATCAAAAAGTTTTGGTTTTCTTGGGCGGAGTATTCGTAAAGGCCCAATCAGACTATTATACAAGTATAAATACGTTCATTAGATTTTGTGAGATAAAAGTGTAAACACATTTCTTGCGACTGTCAAAAAGTCTAACGTAAATTAGATTTTGCATTCACACCATCACACTTGATACAAATCAACATAGATGTGCAATCATAAAACTTTTCACGGCGGCAGGTGCGCTATTCGTCGTAGGCGATAGACGTGCCGGCGCGTGGAATTCTTCAACACTTAAAATAATAATTATGTATAACACATCCAAATTCAATAGCACAAACATATTTTATGTTCTAAATATATCATGAGCAAAATACATTTATAAATGACAGCTAAATTCCAAATTTCGAGCTTTTTTATAACGACAAAAAATACTATTAGTGACGGCACCCCATCTGCTACGAAATAGCCGACTACTAAATTTTTAATTAGCTGGTTTGCCAAAAAACACAACCCTGATCCAATGTAAAGTATTATCGTTTTGAAAAGAAAGAAATTTTTATCGTATTATTTTTCGTATGTATGACGGATTACATTCAGACTATCAGACTT
Organism: Thecocarcelia acutangulata; assembly: GCA_914767995.1. NCBI lineage: Eukaryota > Metazoa > Arthropoda > Insecta > Diptera > Tachinidae > Thecocarcelia > Thecocarcelia acutangulata. The sequence goes on along the minus strand of OU612094.1, from coordinate 103,603,755 downwards.
GCACGTATTATTTGAATTTTTGACAAGTATTAATACAAAGTATAATAGTCTGAACTGGGCTTAAGCATGAAAATAAGTATTGTGTAGTACAGCGAAATTTGTTTTATGAACAGCAGATTTCATGTGTTGGACATTTTGTTTGAAAAATAAAAACTATTTAAGTGCTTCTAAATTCTTTTTATAAAAAAGGTTTAAACATTTTATATATTTCGCTAATAGTTTGTTAAATAACAATTAATTTAATAATATTTTAATTTTGCCTAAGGATGCGTAATATCGAAAATATAATATAAATATTTTTCATAAAAAAACAACAAAACAACGATCTTTAGCTGGACAAATTTGGAAGAAATTAATATAAACAAGATCAAATAGTACGAATTAAATATAAAATTTAATATATTTCTTTCAAATGAAATATTATGAGTTGTAGTAAGTACGAAAATTTGTATCGTCTTTCACCCGCATTTACCTGATATGATCATGACGATTGAGGTAAGGATATACTCTTTACATGTATATTTGAGTAGCGTTAGCAGTATGAGCGAAAAGTTTTTAGAAATCTTTTATTCGGAGACTGAACATGGCAAGCGCAGAATTTTTTTTTTTTGTTTTAGCTTGGAGCAGTACTCAGGGAATGACCCCTACATATGCAGTGCATTGTACCAGAACTAGAAAAATAGGTTATGAGGAGGGGGAAAGAGGGAGTAGAGTTTGTGAACATTTGACTTGAATTTTCCAACGTTATAACAGACAGGAAACACGTCTGCAGGCAACTTATTCCATAGACGAAGCGTACGGCTGAAAAACAAATTCTCTCTGTAATGCGTAGCACGATTCCCCGGGCAACCAACCACAAATGGATGAGCTCTGGAGGATTAACGCGTGGTACGTAAAAATGTGTGCGAGAGAACAGAGTAACACACCCGACACTACGTCGATGCTCGAGTGATTCAATAGAGTTGGATACCCTACTGTCAACGATGAGCTTCTTCGCCCTCTTCTGCGCACGGTCGAGTAGCCCCAAAATTGACTTTAAGGCACCGGCCCAAACATGAGAGTTGTATTCCATTTTCGGTTGAATGTAGGTGGTATAAATAGTAAGGAGGTCGGATGGAGGGAAGTACATCTTACACCGTTTCAAAAAACCGTGGCACTTGAATGCTTCTTTAGAGACATGAAAAATGTGTTCTGCCCAGCGAACGTCACACTGTATCTTCATTACAAGAACTCCAAGAGCATCCGATTCTTCAATATTTATACCATCCATGAGTACAGATGAAGCAGCACTTGCGGTCGTTTGTTTGTGTGTTAATAAACAACAGAATTGATAAATTCGAAGCGTAATCTCATCTGTGAATATGTGGTGGCACTGTGACCTCATCGACCTGAGCAATTACATACTTTCATTCATACTGCTATTGGGGCTAATACCTTATTTTATAACATAATATTTCATACTATAACTTTGTTGAGTAATATGAACTTAATTTAATTTTTTCTTACTAAATAAAAAGCAAGAAATCAAAGCATGCTTTCTGCAATCGAATGAAAATCTCGATCACATATCTGCTATAGCGATATAGTTAAAATATAAAAACTATATTCGCGAAACGCTATGCTATTTTTGTAAGCATAATCATAATCGCTATGTTAGCGAGAAATATTTTGCGGATAGACTAATGTCAAATAAAACACAATAGCCCGATTTACAATATTGTGCAGATGTTTTAGCATCATTGCACTTGCAATATGAGGGAGTACATTTTTACTTTGCACTAACAAAATACACACAAACATGTAATTGCAAAAATTGTTATCAGGAATGTGCAAAATGGTAAATAGGGATAATATATTCCTTTTTGTGTTGTAAAACTACTTACTTTACCAAATATATAGAAATTGCATATACATATGTGAAAAGCCACCCAGGGAAACCTTGGCAATGTGTTGCAATTACCTAAGAACATACTTTTCAATATCATAGTATTTACCGCCTGCATTACTTAGAATTTGTTAAGTAATGACTTGCTTAATATTCGCTGTATATGGTTGTGTGCAAGTAGTTGTTCTTGGCAAATATACATATACAACATTTGCCATGAAAACAGAATAAAAGAATTTTTAGTAATACTTGGATATGCTAAAACTTAAGATAAGGTTTTAGAAATGTTAACAAAATAAGAAATATAGGAAATCAATATTTACTTTTATAAATTTTTCTGTGTTGACAGTTTTACTATTACGTGTCGTTTGTTGTGCTGTCATTATGATTTCAGGTTATGAATACCCGGTGTAAAAGTGATGCTAAATGATAAATCACGGTGTTAAAAGTTGTACTTAATTGATGTTAAAAATAAATTTTAATGGGAATGATTTTAAGAAAAATATTAAATATAAGTGTTTTTTTACCCAAAAAGGCTTTTTGAAAAGATACACATACTTCTGTGAGGCCTTTTTAAGAATGCATTTATAATGGTGGCATTTATACTATGATTTAAAGTCATGTCTTTTTTTATTATATAAAGTTATCCATTACTTTTTGGGCATTTACACAAAACATCTTCAGCGATTTTGATAGCTTTTATACATTCCAACTCGTAAATCAGGCACTTATAAGCAATTAATTTTTTAATGACTTTTTTGTAATAGTTACTTGTCAGCGAGAATGGTAAGTACTTGCCTCCAATGACATCGCCATGTTAAAATAATAACTTACAATGCCAAAGTTGATTTAGTGAAGAGTATGTTTATCAACATTTTAACATATTACTTTTTAATAGAAGTTTTCGCTGGGCACATATGAGGTTAACTAACGCAAATTTTTCAGAGGGTGATTGGAGGGTTAAATAAAGTATTTAAAAGACACATGTATCTTAGTAAATTGGAATGATAATAATAATAATAAATATGTACATATATTCAGTTTGACAAGCGGCACATATAATGCGTTTTCATATAAAGTAGTCTGTTGTGCCCAAAGCTTAACGCTGCTTATAATTAAAAAAAAATTTATTTCTAAACAAACTTATCACATCGTAATTTAATTTACAAAAAGCATGAAAAATTGGCTAAATTTAAAACTGAAAAAAGTTATCTTGATGTAATTTATGAGCATAAAATCAATTGATTTATCATTACGTGGATTTGTTTTTATACCAAATCTTTTAAATTTATTTTTCCCAGAAATAAACAGAAATAAAATCATTATTTTGTATGAATTGAATGCAACAATTCTAATCGCTTATCATATAGAATTAAAAACAAAATTAAATTTTTAGTTTATTTAATGATTTGTCTAAAGTTTTGGCACAAGTAACATGCTTTAGTGGCACCATAACCAAATCTACACAAGCGAGTATCATTAAAAATAGCCCTATACAGTATTAAACGCCATATTAAGCCAATACTGATGGAAGTTTGGTTGGACAATTGAACGGGCGTACAATTTAATGGACAGACATCTAAACAACTAAATGGATGCAAACAAACACTTTGTATTAAATTTTTGTTTTAGATTTTTTGTTTTCTTTTTTGCAAAACCATTTAGTTGAGTAACCATGTTAGTAGCCACTGGTGATCCGGTTTGAAATATTTTTTGGATAATAACGCAATTGGTAACGCTAATCAACAGTTTATGGTTTTAGATACAAAATATTTTCGTTTTGGTTGTTTTTTTTTCTTCTAATGCTACCACAAGATTTCTTAAAAGCTTTTAAGACACAAAAAGGTGTTCAAATGGAACCTTAACTACGAGCTTTAAACAAGAAAAAGAAAAAAACATAAATAATCTATATTTACAACCACAACAATCAAAATGCTAGGTATTTAAAGGAATCAAATGATGAAATTTAAACTTGTTGTATTAAATAAATATTATAAGCTTTGTCTTTGTCTGTTATTGATATTGGTTCACTGCTCATGATACATGGATTTCTAGGTTAAATATTAAACCCAGAAATTCCCAATGTTGCCCACAGTTAACAAAGACTGTGTAATTCAAAATAATGAAACGTTATTATTTTCATACACAGGTGGACTTTGTTTTGGTAAGGCTTGCACTTCATTTACTAGGATATATTAAAAAATTTTCTACAATGTAAAATCAAAACTCTAAATTACGGTGTGTTTTTTCATAAATACTGAAAGATTTACAATGTAAATATCAGTCAGTAATTACAAATTTTATTTATAGCCGAATTTTCTTTATTGCTTTACTATCTTATCATAAATTTAACAAATTCTAGTGGCTGATGATAATGCTGTATGTATGTAATGCAAAATAGTACAAATGAAAAAGCCCACTTTCAAAGGCGAAAGGGTCAAACATTCCCAAAAAAAGAGTAAGTTGATCTAGAGTCGCAATAGATATCAAAATACATGGAAGAATAGGAATATAATCCAAAGAAAAAAAGAAGGAAGTTCCAAGAAACATATTCTAGGCAGCTTTCGAAACATATATTACATGGATAAGGCACACCACACAGTTATTTCGGGATAATGCAATAGTTTTTGGTGCTTCAATCGATGATTGCGGGTTTTTGGAGACCAGTAACCGCAGTTTTGCTTCGTAGACGTGGTCGTTTAAGTGAAAGTGTGAGCCCGGACGCTCGAAAAAGTTTAATTTACAGTGCGAAAACGCTCCAACCAAAATGACTCCACAGAGTGATGCTCACTCGAACATTGCGGCAATGTAGCTGGCAAATCGGCATAATCGATAATTCTAACGGCGAACACCTCCGCGAACACCTTTTACTACTTTTTGAAATAATCGCTGGTATCGGTATACTTATATGCGAGCACAAAAAAAAATGTGTTGCTTACTATTATAATAGTTTCGTTTGTCACTTTATAGATTTTGAAATTTTATTTTATTTTTTTTATGTAAGTTTCCTTTTTTTTTATTAATAGTAACTTTTTTCACATCTTAAAGTTTTGTTAAGAAAATATTAAATTCTTTCATGTTTCTGCTTTAAACCACCACACTCTGGTTTCTTTGTCTTTGATTTTCTTATTTTAAATTTGTTAATTTGGTTGGTGTGTATTTCTTGTTGTATTGTATCACAGCACGTTTGATCTAGATTCTAGACAAATTGATCTAAAACAACAAAAATAGTTTGAAATATACAAAAATTTAAACACCACTAAATGGAAAAACTCATACCATTAATTGTTTTTGTAAGATGGCGTTTGCTTGCTCTTTGTAAAAATCTGTTCGACATGTATATAGAAAAGTTGTTGCCAATTTAAATTGACTGCGTGCGGTTTTGCTGTTTTCAAATAGTTGTTGTTATGTTTGAGACGTATAGTTTAAGTTTTTGTTTTAAAATATAAAAGATTTACATTATTACTGTTGCATGCATTTCTTGACTTTTATCGAAACCAAAGTTGTAGAAACAACAACTGCCAATTGCAGTCTTTGCCATAATACATTATAATTAGCTAAAATTTATATACCAAAAACAACGTAAAAATTTATAGCAAACTGTTGCAAATTTTTAATTTTATAAATAATGATCATTGACTTTAATGTTTTACGTTCAACTTCAAAATTTATCAATGAATGAATAAGCTGAAGAAAATCAGCGAGTATTTTTTTTTTGTTCTTACGGTTATGAGATTTGAAATTGAATTGAATCAAGGTTTCAGAAGATGATTTATTAAAACTGCCCCTGGTTAATATCTTTACAAAACAATAAAACACCTGCAAAATGGGCAGCTTAGGCGAAAGAAGACCTATACTACAAAGTACACAGAGATGAATCACGGCGGAAAATAAGTAGCTAATAGGCATAAAAACCCTGCGGAGTGAACTCCGCGCTTTTATTCGTAAAAAACAAATAAAATGTTTTTTCTCGTTCAAAAAATCCGTTGGATATAAGTAAAAACAAATACACAATTTCTCATGGCAATTAAGATAACAAATTTTACTCTATTATAACACAAAAACTATTTTATATAAAGGCTTTTGCACAAACTCCACTTAAAACGTGCTATTTTGGTGTTTGTTTATATTCGAATATTATTACACAATATACATGATGTGTTACATGTGTTCTTCAACGCAGTTCAAAACCATCTGATATTCGCCTTTAGCAATTCACTTTTAACATCTCTGTTATACTTTCTATTCTTACCAATGTAAAAGAAAGCTTATTTTCAGAAGTCGGTAAAACTAATTTTAATACAATTTTTTTTTTTGTATTATAAAAGTTTTTTGTTGTTTCCGTGAATTAATTTTATTTATTAAAAATTTTATATTAAAGTTTCCTTTCAACATTTAAGGGAAAAATCCGCAGATATTTGATCTAAGGACTTCACCAATAAAAAACAAATAACCATTTACAACTTTCTATTTCTATGCAATAGGCAGACATTTTTTTCACTCCAAATTTATAAACACAAATTATATTATTTACATAAGAATGGAAGTTTTAAGTGGAATAAAACGAAGATGAATATTTTAAATTGACATGAAATTTTCGTTACTTAAAAGATATACTCGTAATTAAAATATGACTTCTGGCGTCTGAGTGTCATGTAGTCTAATCTGGAGGTCCGATTTTCGATTACTTTTGCCAACACTTGTCGTCGTACATCAGCAATACCATGGCGAATGTTGCTTTGGGATATTGGAGCATCTCATAGCTTAGTAGCGTTAAATCACAGACCTGGGAGGCCAATGAATCAAATTTTTCCTTCTATATATCAAATGTGGCAAGAGCTGCGCGACATGTTGCACATCATGGTTGTTCTATTGGTGAACGAAAAAGGAAGTAATTATGTATCTATGGCGGTCACCATTAACTGTAACGTTCTGACCAGCGTTGTTTTTAAAGTAGTATTGCAATATACAATGTTTGTTCTTGGTACTCCAGCATAGTGGCAGGTAACTTTAAAATAGATTTCTGTAACATACGTGGGCTGAGAATAAATTTCTTCTCTGTTTATGCCCACACTTGTCTCCATCGGCCGGATATTTCCGCCTTATGAGAGACACAGGTATCTGAGGATGCTGATTCACAGGATTTTCAAATACCTGGTTATCAACTTCTATCTTTATTTCATTTCCATCGCAGCCTTGTAATTTACGTTCGCAATGAAGTTGTGTTCCAGTGCCAGCAACCAATAGGCATGCATTATGCCGAATTTATCTGTATTTGGGTTAAATTTACAACCAGGTCACACTTTTTGCATTTCGGGTTTCTTTACAGAAGTCCAAATGCGGGACCCTCTCTGACTCCATATCGAAGATCCTGGGGAGTTGTCCGAGCAGTGAAATCGGTGTTGCTGGTGATTTCAATGTTCACAATATCCTGGCTTCGCCATTCGAGTCATACAACTCCAGAAGGCCAGTATGTTGAGTTATTCATTGCGCACAATCACCTAACGAAATTAGTGAATGAGCCAACGCATATTCCATGTGTTGAAGGGCACCATTCAAACACACTTGACCTATTCCTGACTTCACACCCTGAAAAGTATGAAGTCAGAGTCAAATCTCGGTAATTCGGATCATTGCACCATTTCTGCCTCCTTTTCGATCTCTGAAATTCGTAACGTTTCGAAATCATCTACGATTTCGATATATATGTATATATATATATATATATATATATATATATATATATATATATATATATATATATATATATATATATATATATATATATATATATATATATATATATATATATATATATATATATATATATATATATATATATATATATATATATATATATATATATATATATATATATATATATATATATATATATATATATATATATATATATATATATATATCTAACTTTCATCAAGTTATTAAAACGAACTTTTTGCGGTCATGCAAGTTTTACTCTTAGAATGATTTGCTTTCTATAACAACACGTTAAAATTCACCAATGATTTTTTCAATTATTGACAATAGACTTTTTTCGCGTATTTAATATCAATCAATTAGTAAAATAAGAAATCTTACATGTTCTCTTTAAAAATTATGCTTAACCGCTTGGCAATTGTAGCAATTTAAGAAACTGTATACCACACTTTAGGCCATCATTAGGAAAAATTACAATTTTCAACTATAATACAATAAAAAAAGGATATAGAGAAAAAGAGGTGCATGAAACCGTAAAATCACGACAAAAATTGAGTGTTTAAGTCAGTCACATTTAGAAAAAATGATGACACCAGCCTCAAACTTTAACCCACAAAGCTGCAACCACGATAAAGAAGTCTAGCAACGGCATTTAGTTGGCACCTGAACTTTATGTTTTTAACAATTTTTTTCTTGGCTTCATTGCAATTGTTGCAGTTGTAGTTTGCACCACGGTTGGTGACTGACTGACTATCAATAGTGTTTAATGACAACATAATGAGCTGCAGCAGCAGCACATTACTAACTGCAGTAAAATATTTTTAAGATGAAGTGAATGGTGTGGAATTATTTTGTATTCGTAATGGCGGTGGTTGTAATATTTATTTTGTGATGGTGGTAAATACTTTTTTCTAAGTTTAAGGCTTAAAGCATGACACGATTTCAGACATGAGTTTGTAAAAAGATTAAATGAATAAAAGTTGATTTTTCCAAAGTTTTTGTTTATTTAAGTTGCTATTTTGACAATAATTGGCATTATTAAGGTGGTGAATAGAAAACAGAAAAGTGTTTTAAGCATACAAATATAATGTTGTAGAAATATTAGTCCAACTCGTGTTTAAAATTTTAAAAGTACAAACAGAATTCTTTAGAGTATTAGTAAATAATTTTTATACAAGTGTACGTGCATTTAGTAGGAACATATGTACTAGTATAAATGAATATTTTGTATGTATGTATGTTTTCACATGTATATGTAAAAAATTGTAATATGCTGTATTCAACAAAAAGTTTAATTGAATTTAGTGAATTCATTTCATGCTTTACTATGTTGGTGGGAAAATATTTGCAATTTAAGAGCTTTTGTGTTTCGTTTTTCTTTTTCGGCAACATTGTATGTAGCTAATTGATTGCCTTGATTACAAATGTCATTCAATGCTCTCGGTATACAGAGCAAAATTCTTTATTGACTAGAATTTATTTTTTTACACTATTTCTAAGTAATGGTAATATTACCTTTTTAAGCTCGCTACACATCCCGTTTTACTTTGTTTCTTAAACGTTTGACTTTATTTTTATATAGAAAAGTCTTCTTTTCTTTCTTTTGCTATTTGTGTTTGCCAAATGTGTGGATTTTCTTGTCACGTCTGTTTTAAATGTCACGTAAAATTCTATTCAGGTGTCAAATTGAGCTTAAAAGAAGATATTCTACTGTGCTGTTTTTGGTTTAAATGTCAACTGTATATTTTATTGCCTTAGCACAAAACTACACCAGATGTTGGTTGAGTTTCTAACCAAAGATTCTAAAGCAGTAAAATTATTACTATAAGGGTATGAAAAGATTTGACAGTGACTTTTATTTTGGCTTGTAAACAAGCAGGATGAGTTTATGTTTGACCGGCTTAAAAAATGCTAAGCGAATGGAAAGGAACAGTAACCAAATAAACTATTCGTAAGAATTTCAAATCTTTATATCGACGGTTTAAAGTGGAAAATACAAGTCTAGACCTTTTAAAATTAAACTAAACTTTCTTCAAATCGAAAAAGTTAATACAATTCTGTACAATATATCCTGCCTAGAGTGCTCTGGAGACGAACAAAAAGGTTCGCAGTATATATTTGTTATTAAAAATATGTCAAATCGTCAACCCGTAAACACCGTGATGTTGGCAAATAAAACAAAAATAAAATTTTTTTTGTTAATAACAACAAATATAAGTTAAAGTTTTTTTTTCGCAGCTTTTGTCATAAATAAAAAGTTTCTTAAAATGTAAAAAATATTATTTTCCGATTGTGGTAAAGGTTGTACACTGGTTCAGATTATTTTTCCAAACCAATTTTTGCTTTCAACAAGTAACATAATAAATCCTTTACACATACCATATGTACACAATAAATATATTCCTGTGAAATGAAAAATGAAAATTCCACACACCGCAGCGAATAAATAAAATATGTCATGAATACAAAATACGACTGTGTGGAAATCTTGTTCGCAATTATAAAAAGTATTTTGCAAACAAATAGTAGTTACTACTTTTGCATGAAATTGTGAAGGCTCAGGTAAAACAAAATCTTGTAAGAAATTTTATACTACTTAATTAATTAACAAGAATAAAAGTAAAAAAGCATGTGTACAAGTTTTTACTTAACAAAATATTTTTGAAAAATTTTTATTAAGGCAGTAGTCAACAATTTCATTTCTATCTTAAAACCTTTAATTCAATTTTTTTGATATGCAATCAATAATTATAACTTCAAATAATTTCAAATAAAGAAAGCAAAATACCGCAATAGTTTTTATAATTATATACTTTAATAAAATGTATGTAGTTTTTATGTAGGCACTTTTTCCAGAGAGTAATTTTATTAAAATTTACTTTTTTTTAAAGAAAATTTTATAAAGGGTACATTTTGGAAAAACAATTTTTTCTTAATGTAATTTTGAAATGTCTTTATTATATACTTTTTAAAAAAATCCTTTTTATCACGCTAATATTAGTTTCATTTGTGTATTTGTTTGTATGTTAGCAACACTCGAAACCCATGCCATATGAGTGATTATATGTATCATATGTAGGTATATAAAACTGTATATACAGTATTGCTCCTTTAGTGCGAAAATTGGAGTTACCGTATTTCCCTCGGGGAAATAAGGGGATTTTGGGAATTCTCGAAGCTGATTTTGGAACTTAAAAAAAAATCGGAACCACTTTGATACCGAATCGGAACCAAGTTTTCATATTCGGTGCACGATCTCGCCGTGAACGTGTATCTGAACTACGATATTAACAGTCATTCGATTAAGTGCGAACATTTAAGTTGCCATATTGTTTCTGGGGAAGTGGGGATTTTGGCGATTCCTGAAGCCAATTTTTGGATATTAAACAAAAACTCGGGAGGTGTTATACATGCATATACAATTATCTGTTATATGCATAGTTTATGAAGAAGCATAAACAATAGTGAATAAAAAATGTGAAACTTGATAACGAAGTGTATTTTTTAGTTTTTTAAACTATATTTTATTTTAAAGAGTACTTTTTAAAATGTGTTTCTTTTAAAAGTTCGTTATTCAGAAAGGGGATTTTTAAGGCAATTGCCTTAAAAATTATTTTTTCATAAGTAGTTTTTCAAAACATACAATTTAGCATTTTTTTGTTTTTTGTTTTTTTTTTTGTTTAGGCTTTTACTTTGAAAGGAAATTTTTTTCCAGACACATTTTTTAAGATACATTTAATTGTAGTACCTATTACCGAAACTTATAAAGCGCTCCAATTGTATTATTTTGATCGATACTTGATTATTAAAACGGCCGGTAGCTGGTTGGATAAAAAAGACATTCCACGAGGAAATACCACGCTATATTTAATGCAAGAACACCATATTTTATTCGCTGATCGTCCAGCTTATTAGAACCATAAAGCCTTACTCTGAGTAGTCATACATAAATAGTTTGTGTTCTATTAATAAAATATAAGCTTATGTTAAAAATAAAAGAAAATATATATATAATTTTATGGATTTCAGCACATTGTAATTATTATTATGCTTCCAAGGTAAGTCACTTTATTTAAAGCTTTCTCTTTTTGAAAAAAGCTTCTAATAAGACTTTATTTAAAACATTTTTATTATCAAAAAATATCCTTGTGTAAATGTAGTTTTAAAGCATTTTTGTAAATTTTTGTAAGAAGGAACTGATACGTAAAAATAGTACGGTTTAGGGATATGTTTATTAGCAGCTTATGTAAGTCCAGAAGTTTGTGTTTTGATTAACATTGTTAACCTACAAGTGAATTTGTTGACGAAAAAAAAAATGATATAAAATAAATTCTAAATGATTTTTTTTCTTATTTGAAAGAGAAAAGAAATCTTACTTAAGATTTATGTTTTTGCTTTGTTTAATGGCAAATTTATCCAGGAAGTAAATACATTCAAACCGAAAAGAACAGAGCGGAAAAAATGAAAAGAAATGAGGAAAAAAACTAGTAGAATTGATATACGAATGCATAATGTTTTCTTTAACTGCAAAGATTTTACTGGCATTGAATTGTCTAGATTTGATGGTTCAAAGATATTGATACTGCAGAAATAAAACATTAGAATTATGGGTACTCCAGCGGAAGCTTAAACGCTATTTGATGAAGATTTTTAAAGGATGTACTCTTTTGGCACAAACTGTATATCTGTAATAGTGGGTTCAAAATAAGACATTTTATTAAGAAAAAGAATTCTTCTTTGAGAAAAACTATTGACTACCATCTATTATAATATATGATCATGACTTTGACTTACCGATGCGACAATTGTCAAATAGTAACGTTGTATTCTCTCGTAATCCAGTGTTTTTGCAACAGTAACCTGTAAGAGAATTGAAAGAAAACAATAAGAAAAAACATTCAGTATAGAAAACACTAAAAAAGATATATTGCTTTAAACAAAAATAGCAGAAAGAAATATAAAATGAGCAAAAAAGTAAAAGAGAAACAACATTGTGATAATATCTTTAACTTATTGTACGGTTTTTGAATGACTGCTTAGCTGGCTGGCAGCGTTAGATGGCGAGTGTAATGTGGTATAACAGGAGCTGATCTGTCGTTTTCAAAGATGTTTTTGTTGTGGCTTTCAGCTGTTGTGTAACAATCGATGCAGCAGCAATGAACACTTCAATCATCAATCATTTGTGGAATTTATTGTCAAAAGCGTCAAAACATAAACCACACAATTTGATTGATGTATTAGCTTATCAAATATGGAAAAATCTTTGAAAATGAAAACAGTCTTGCAAACAGAGGATAAAGAAACAAACTGACAAAATGTAGATTGCGTCCATAGCACTAGAGCAGGCATAAAAAGGATTTTAATTTAAACAAATATTCGATCAAAATACACCAACGCTCAAATAGTAATTTAGAGTTTAATTTTTATATATACAGTTCTTTAAGACAATTTGTTAATGTGAAATAATTTTAAATATACAATACGAGTATCTACTATCATTTACCCGTGGCTTTGTCTGCGGAAAATATGGGTTTTCAGTAGACTGTTTCAAAATGGAAAAATCAAAAAAAAAAAAAAAAAAAAAAAAATTCTTTTAATTAAATTATGACTTCGCATGTATGTTCTTTTGTTTCTTTATTAAGGTTCATGTTATTTCAAATGTGGATAAATTCTATTTACCTTTAATAAACCTGGGTATGCAACGTTTTTTTGTTTTATATTGCATTTCTTCTCAAAGGATTTATAGAATCTGGCCTTTTTGGACTGGACTCGGATTGAATTATAGTCCGTCCCAAAATAATAATTTGCAACTGTTAGAGCGATAAGGGTTTACGCTGGTTCTGGAGAATTGAAAAGTGCTACAGGATATGATGTCACTTTAATATCTATGAAATTGAGTAGAGACATTTATTCGACAGCACCGAATTCCCCAAAATTTCATCAATAAATGCTAAAAGTGACATTTTAAACTATCTGAGTCTTAGACAATATTACAAAATTCATATGGTATGAATTCCCTGATTTGTATAAGAGCAGGTGTGAATATGCATCACAACACAGTTGAATTCATATTTGTAGTAAGAAGCATTTGCATCCATGCATTTACAGCGAAAACGCTCTCAGGAAACAATCTTTTTCCGCTGCTTGAGTATCTCTAGCGATAGCCAGTAGAGTCTGTCTGAAATCATCAGCCAAAGGTACCACCGTCCGTTATCTTATATATGCCGCTTCAACGACTCTTTTGTAAGCCATTCATCCCAAAGTTACATTGCTGCAGCATTCGCTCATTTACTATTCTGGGTAATATTACAGACCAGTGTTTGGTTACACAGGAAAAATGAAATTAAATCATCGCATACATCAATAACTTCTTTATTCTAAGACAGTTAACAAACTTTTTAAATAAGAAAGAATATTGAAAATTGAGTTATAAATGGGGCAGTACTCGTATATCAAACATTTACTTTTCGGTTTCGTCAGTCCGATGTCCAAAAACTATTTTTCAGACGGATATTATATTAATCCGATATCCGACATAATTTTTTTCCAGGTCTTTGGTGTATGATTTTAAAAGAAGTAAAAAGGTGTTTTCAAAATGATTCATATATTGCGGAGTTACTTAAATTTTTTTTTTAAATGGACATTTTGTCTGCCCGATGTCCAAGAACTTTTTTCCAGTGCGTTTACAAACTCTTTTAAAGGAAGAAAGAATTTCAATATTATTTTTTCGTCGTCGGTTCATAAATACCGGAGTAAAAAAAAATCATTTTTCGGACGGATATTTCATCTGTCCGGTGTACAAATTTTCATAAATTTTCAGCCGATTGTCAAACTCTTTCAAAAGAAAATATCAGTTTGGAAAAGGCGGGTTTTTTTTTTTTAAATCATTTTTATACGATCACTTTGCACTCTTTTTTCCCCCTTCTGTGGCAAAAATTTCAGAATAAAAAGTATTCTATGTTGATTTTCGGTCTTCAAAATATCTACTAAAAGAATTTCATTTAAATTATCTTTTGGGCCAGAGAAGATAAAAATATGTTTATACTCCGTGCCCAAAAATTAATTTTTCCAGTCCAGATACATTTTTATTTTTAGGCGGTTGACACATCCTTGGGAAAGAAGAAAGAGTATTGAATTTCGGCTCATAAATGGCAGAGTTTCTAAAAAAAATATTTTTAGGGCGGACAGTTTTTCTGTACGATGTCCAAAAAACATTTTTTTATTTTTAGGCCGTTGACAATTCCTTTTCAAAGAAGTAAGAGTATCGAAATTCGGGTCATATATATAGAGATTCTAAAAAATTAATTTTTCGGGCAGACAATTTTTCTGTCCGATGTCAAAAAAAAATTTTTTTTTTGGCAAATTCATTAGGAACCCTCTCGAAAGAACGGGTCAGTTCATAAATTGCGTAAGTATATAAAAGAACGTTTTTTGGACGGCAATTTTCCCCCTTTTGACCCTTTTGTGGATACAATTTCAAAATTAAAGCTATTCTATAACGACAGTCGGACCTCAAGGTATATCGAATTTCATCAAAATCGGTTCAGCGGTTTAGGTGAGAAAAAGGTAACAGACAGACAGACAGAGTTACTTTCAAGTCCGAATACTTTAATAATTGTTTAATTTACCTTTTTTTTGCTTCCTTTTAAGTTAAAATATTATACCAACTGTAATGTATGTAATCAATATTTTAATATAAAATCATATTAATTTAATTCCTAGCTTTTGTACATTTGTACAACGGTTTGTAGTTCAGCAAACGCAGTGCAATGCGAGCAATGCATATGTGATTCAATATGAGATGAATATAGATAGAGAATAATTCAATGGCTCGGTGGTGATGCATCATAAACCGTGTTCAAATTTGAAAATGGGTGCTGATGAGTAGTGTAGCGGCTACGGAACAGCTAGTTGTTTCCAAGCTAAAAAGGTCACAGCTAAATTTGTATTGTAAAAAATCCTTCTAAGTAAGGAAAGACTTGAACTAAATAAAACTTATTGTAGAAACATACAAAAACCAAAAGTAAATTCGCCTAGGCTGAATCTAAAATAACCTTCATCTAGTATATATTACAAATTTGAACTTAATATTTTCGGTATGGACCGATATCGGGGAAACATATTTTTGCCTTGTAATCACCATCCAAAAAGGAAATCTTTAATGGAAAAATCGATTTAGGCTATATCTCGGTTATATATGCACCGTTATCTGTTGTATTTGGTAACCAGAACTGCTTTTAATTAACAAAAGTTGTCCAAGTTAGCTTACGCGATATTTTCATAAAAAAAATCGGTTTATACTATATCTCTGGAAATTTTAATTTTCTGTATTTTACTAACCTCGTTTTATAATCAGAACATATTTAAAGTAAACAAAAAAACTTTTTTTTTGCATGGAAAATTCGGCTTAGACTATATCTTGGTCATATTATAGACCGACATAGGAAATTTTTTTTTTTTTTTTTTTAATTTATTGGACCAGTACTCAGGGGATGACCCCTACATATGCAGTGCATTGTACCAGAACTAGGAAAATAGGTTGTGAGGAGGGGGAAAGCGGGAGTAGTGTTTGTGAACATTTGACTTGAATCTTCCAACGTTATAACAGGTAGGAAACACTTCTGCAGGCAACTTGTTCCACAGACGAAGCGTGCGGCTGAAAAACGAATTCTCTCTGTAATGCGTAGTACGATTCCCCGGGCAATCGACCACAAATGGGTGAGCTCTAGACGATGAACGCGTGCTACGTAAAAATGTGCGCGTTTCGGGAACAAGATCCCTAATCTCGTCAGAGCAAAATCCATTGTAGTTTCGATAGAACAGAGTAACGCATCCCACACTGCGTCGATGCTCCAGTGAGTCAATAGAGTTGGATACCCTACTGTCACCGATGAGCTTCTTCGCCCTCTCCTGCACACGGTCGAGTAACCCCAAAACAGACTTTGAGGCACCGGCCCAAACATGAGAGTTGCATTCCATTTTCGGTCGGATGTAGGTGGTATAAATAGTAAGGAGGTCGGATGGAGTGAAGTACATCTTACACCGTTTCAAAAAACCGAGGCACTTGAATGCTTCTTTAGAGATATGAAAAATGTGTTCATTCCAGCGAACGTCACACTGTATCTTCATTCCAAGAACATCAAGAGCATCCGATTCTTTAATATTTATACCATCCATGAGTACAGATGAAGCAGCATTAGCGGTCGTTTGTTTGTGCGTCAATAAGCAACACTGGGTCTTACGAGCATTAAAGGCGACCCTGTTTTTACGACCCCATTCAGAGACCAATAGAAGATCACTATTCAGTGAATCATTCATATTTAGTCTCTTGGCAGCGATCTCTGATAGGCTGGGCCTATAACTAAAAGAGTACGAGTGACAAATGCTGCTGTCATCCGCGAAAGAGTGGATAGGGTTGGAAGTTTGGTAGAGAAGGTCGTTGAGGAAAATAAGAAATAGGGTAGGAGAAAGAACGGAGCCTTGCGGTACCCCTGAATTAATCTTGAACTCGTTTGATGAGACCCCATCTATAACAACTTGTATAGAGCGGTCTCTGAGAAAGCTCGATATAAACCGAGAGAAGTCATCACCGACACCAAAAGCAGTAAGTTTTGCCAATAGTGCACCATGCCACACTCTGTCAAACGCTTTTGAAATATCAAGAGCCACCACCCTACTTTCACCGAAATGATGGATTGAGTGGCACCATTTCTCTGAGAGATATGCCATAAGATCGCCAGTTGAACGACCCTTACGAAATCCATATTGACGATCACAAAGTAGTTTATGCGACTCCAGATACCTCATAAGGTGATGGTTAACCATGTTTTCCATTACTTTGGAGAGTGTAGAGCAAATTGCAATTGGGCGGTAATTTTCGGGGTTATTTGCCATACCCTTTTTGGGTATTGGTGTTACATTAGCAACCTTCCAGCACGATGGAAACTCACCAGTATGGTAAAGTATGCTGAAAAGGCGTGCTAATGGACGCGCAAGCGTAGAAGAACACTGCTTCAAGACCAGTGCTGGAATGCCATCCGGTCCAGGAGTTTTGTTTATATCGAGGTCTTCCAAAACCCTTTTAACTGCTCGCGCCCGGAAGAATATCTTCGGCATAGTTACAGATACTCTTTCGAGCTCGGGAAGTGGCTGACTGCTTTCCGGCAAGCAGGAATTGCTTGCAAAGATTTCAGCCAACAGGTTAGCTTTGTCAACCGGGTCTGTGAATGCTTGGTCATTCTTTAAAAGAGTTGGAATTGATGAACTAGCACTGTTCTTTACTCTCTTAACGAAAGACCAAAAGGTCTTACTGCCCCGAAGAGCTGCAAGGACCTTGGCGCGAAGGCGCTGTTCGTGAAGAGACTTTTCACGCCTAAGTACCTTGGCACACGAAGATCTTGCCTTTTTGCGTAGCAAATCAGTGTCTGGTGTTTTGTTTAAACGCCAGTTACTGAATGCTTCCTCTCTGGATCTGACTGCGTTTTTGCACGTCTGATTAAACCAAGATTTTGCTTTTGGTTTAATCGAAATCTGCTTGGAGGGGATGAATGTTTTCATCCCTAGCAATATAATGTTCTCGACCATTTTTGCTGAAGCATTTATGTCGTTATCTAGAAAACAAAGTTTCCAATTAAAATGCTCATAAAATTGTTTGAGCTCAGCCCAACGCGCCTTTTCGTAAATAAATATTGAACGTTTCGTAGCTGATTTTGAAACGTTACGAAGTCCCGAGATCGAAAAGGTGGCAGAAATGGTGCAATGATCCGAATTGCCGAGAGGTGCACTAACTCTGACTTCATACTTTTCAGGGTGTGAAGTCAGGAATAGGTCAAGTGTGTTTGAATGGTGCCCTTCAACACATGGAATATGCGTTGGCTCATTCACTAATTGCGCTAGGTGGTTGTGCGCAGCGAATAACTTGACATATTGGCCTTCTGGAGTTGTATGACTCGAATGGCGAAGCCAGGATGAGTTGTGAACATTGAAATCACCAGCAACAACGATTTCACTGCTCGGACAACTTTCCAGGATCTCCGATATGGAGTCGGAGAGGGCATTGAAACCAGAAAAGGTAGTATCCCTCCCCGCATTTGGACTTCTGTATAGAAACCCGAAATGCAAAAAGTGTGACCTGATTTTAAATTTAACCCAAAGACAGGTAAATTCGGCATCATGCATGCTTAATGGTTGCTGGCATTGGAACACAACTTCATTGCGAATGTAAGTTACAAGGCCCCGATGGAAGTTAAAGAGGGATAGGAATTGATACCCAGGTATATGAAAATCCTGTGGATCAGCATTCTCAGATACCTGGGTTTCACATAGGGCGAAAATATCCGGCCGATGGAGACACGTGTGAGCATAGACGGAGAAGAAGTTCGTTCTCAGCCCACGTATGTTGCAAAAGTCTATTCTAAAGTTTCCCGCCATTGCGATAGAAAAATCATGTACAAATGCTAATTCTGCTGTGCTGGTGAGGCCGAAGTTAACTTAATTGTTGTTTTAATTTTCTCTATTTGGTACCCTCCAAACAGAAATTCTTTTAAACAAACAATTTTTAAGTTTGATTTCGCGATATTCTCATGAAAAACCCGGTTTAGGCATATCTCTGATTTAAAAAAAAAAAAAAAAAAAAAAAAAAATTAAAAATAAAAATTTTAATGAAAAATCGGTTTAAGCTATATGTCTCGGGTATATTTAGACCGATATCGTAAATTTTCTTTTTCTGTATTTTAGTAACCTCCTCTTATAATCAAAACTGCTTTAAAGCAAAAAAAAAAAATGTTTATATGGAAAAATCAGCTTAGACTGTCTCTCGGGTATACGAGTATATGGACCGATATCAGAATTTATCATTTTCTGAATTTAAGTAACCGCCTTTTATTACCAGAACAGCTTTTAAGCAAAAAAAAAAAAAATTTTTTTAAGGTCCCCTAAGCTTTTAAGCAAAAAAAGTCCCCTAAGGCAACACATTCATGAAAAATCGGTTTCGGCTATATCTTGGGTATATATGGACCGATATTGGAAATTTTAATTTTCTGTATTTGAGTAACCTGCTTTTATTACCAGAACTGATTTAAAAAAAAAATACTAGAATTGATTTTAAGCAAAAAAAAATCTTAAGGTCGCTTACGCAACATTTTCGTGGAAAAATCGGTTTAGGCTATATCTCGGATTTATATGGATCGATATCGAGAAAGAGTTTTTTAGCCTTGTAATCGCTATGCTTAATAATCGTGTCAAGAATGAAGCAAAACAAACAATTTTTTCTTCTAAAATTTTCATACAAAATTTAAAAAAATAATGGCTTTTTTCGGATTGAACCGATTTTACTGAGTTTTAATAGCAAACTCATGAATCGATTGGGTAATAGAAGAGTGAAAGAAAAAGGTCTAACGGTTTTATCAGAAACAGCTTTTTCCAATATTTGAAACACTTCTGATACAGTGAGCAAAACATTCACATATGACCGAACTTGACATGCGTTTTTTGGTCTTGGCTCTTCTGTACGCTTCCATTAGAATGATTGGGCTTTGGTTTTAATGTCATAGTCATACACTCATGATTCGTCACCAGTCATGACATTTTTGAGGAAATCTGGATCGTCATTGATGATGTTCAATCGCTCCTGAGCGATGTCCATGCGACGTTGTTTTTGCTCAAAATTGAGTAAATTTAGTAAAACACAAAAGAGCACACGACAATACGACTAACCTTTTTATCTGTCAAAACCAAACTGACAATCCCAAATGGCTGATATTGTCAACATACTTGTATATAACAGACATGTGTACCAACATAACGGAAAAAATGCGAAAATCGAACATACGTAACTCACGAAATTTGAAAATAACGTTTATTTTTTGATCTGACCATGTACATGCGTATCTGTAAATAACTTTTTATACAATTTCTTTGATGAGCTCATTATTCGTATTTTATAAAATACATTTGAAGAGATACACTTAAGAGTAGAAAACACCCAATTATTGCACACAAATAATGTAATTTTTATTTTAATAAAATCTGCATTCTATTTATACAATGTTTAAGTTGCAAATTTGTTTAATCAAACTTGGTTTATAACTTTTTTTTTAATAAACGTACATATTAACATTCAATACCTTATTAAGTTTACCCTCTTGTTTATAGTAATGTTGCAAAGTGCCAACTTCTTTACAACTCTAGCCATCAATACAATTTCATTTCTTAATTTCAATTTGAATGATGGATCCCCAATCATCTAGACTTTAAGAAAAGACAAATATGTTATCTATTTATGAGTAAATGGAATGTTGTTAACACTTTATTATTATGAAGGCAATATGTAGAAGAAGTTTTATTCTAAACCAGAAAGATTTCATTTAGTAGATTACCTAGTGTTAATAATAGAATATTTTTTTTATATTTTCAAGCCTTATCTGACAGATGTTAATGTGTAAAAGAAAATATTGTTGTGGTTTCCTCTTTCCAACATTCTATACAGACAATCAATATAATTGAAATTGATTGATTTGCTTTTATTTTTTTTTTTTTTTGTAAAAAAATCTTCAGCCATAAATAAACGTATCACAACAATTTCTATCAGAGATTTTACGCAGATATTTATAAGTGATGGCAGCTACTTAACAATTTAGAAAAACAACAAATGCTGGCTGAGTGATCTATTTTTATGGCAAATTGATTTTGATTAATTTTCATGTGGCAAATATTCATTTAATCATATTTTTTGTTAACTTGCCTAGTGATCATCTAGCATTTTTAACAGGTTAACAAAGCCTACAATTACAAATTTTTTTTAAAGGACTTTGTCCCTTTCGTGGCTCATGTTTGCCACCATCCTGTCGCAGTAACATCAATGTGGTCGGTATATATTGTATATGTGAAAGGTGTAGAGTAAATTGTTGGCAGGTAAAGCCATCGGGCAACCAAACACTAGTATTTTTAAGTTGACTTAAATAGAATACAAACAAATGAAAATTGACTTGAACATAGAGCTCAAATATGATGTTGTGTAAAACGTCATCATGCCCAACAGCGTAGCAACCACCTCTTGCTCCTATTCTTAAACATTATGATTATGAATGGTATCAAAACATCTTTCGATGTGATTCAAGTGTTTTTTTTTTATTTACTCACCTGGCCTTGATGGGGATATGATATGGCAAACGTTCCATAACCATCAGCAATTGTCATCTTTTCATCTTCTGTGGTATTTGTGGAGCCCTCAATAATAAAATACTCCACGAGGCCATTAACACCGGCATCCTTATCCAATGCCTGAATGTTGCGAAATATTGTTGAACCCACTGGATTGCTCTGCAATGAAGTAGAAAAACAAAGAATGAATTGACAAAGTTAGAAAATAAAGATAAATGAAAATAAGTTTTTCTTGTCTTAAGAAAAAAATATTAAATCAAGTGTACAAACTGGTCAACAACACATAAAAATTTAAAGTAAATTACTGAAGTCAACATAACAATGCACATATGATGTGGTATTGCAAAGTATTGTATTACATACTAACTAAAAAGTGTTGATATAAACATTTTAATCGCATACAGAAGGTTTTTTATGCCAGAGATTTTAGCAAAAAATGTAATTTACACTACGGAACAGAGTATATGATATAAATGTGTAACTAAAAAAAATAAATATAAAAGCCATTAAAAAGCAAAATGTTAATTTATACTTGCGGATATTGTTTTTAACAGCACTGCAAGTAGCGTAATTTTCCTTTGAATAATTGCGCTATATGATATTGAAGTACTTTTTTAAAATCTGTTTTCAATTTTTATTTATAACGTAGATTATTTTTAGACGAGGCTGAATTTGCCCTCAGTATTAGTCAATTACATAGATGTCACCTTAACTGGAGAATGGCCTATCTGATTTTAACACTTTAACCAATAAAAGATGCGATCTGAAAATACCAAATCTAGTTACGCTACTTCTTCATATATATATATATATATATATATATATATATATATATATATATATATATATATATATATATATATATATATATATATATATATATATATATATATATATATATATATATATATATATATATATATATATATATATATATATATATATATATATATATATATATATATATATATATATATATATATATATATATATCTATTATATATATATATATATATATATCTATTATACAA
The DNA here is from genome assembly GCA_914767995.1 of Thecocarcelia acutangulata. Lineage (NCBI taxonomy): Eukaryota > Metazoa > Arthropoda > Insecta > Diptera > Tachinidae > Thecocarcelia > Thecocarcelia acutangulata. The sequence continues at coordinate 103,580,961 of OU612094.1, read as the reverse complement.
GATCTAAGGTTTTCAGTAGACTTTTATCTAATAAAATATGTTGCGACTGTCAGAAAATCTAATGAACCATTTGAAGCGTGAGTAAACAAAACAGCTTGATTGGTCAATTTGTTTTACTACTTCTATTATTGACTTTTGAAAAAATGCTAATGAAACATATTGTTGCTGAAGTAAGTTTCCGAAAATTATGAAGTCTTTTGGGGTATTTCATTTTATTATTTGCCATATAATATACTTTATAATACTTTACAGTTTATCCCATTTGTACATATTATTTGAGTTTTGGATAAACGTTAAATAAAGTTTGATAAACTCAAATGTCTTTAATTGTTATATGAGTCCAGGAATTCTTTTCAAATCTGGACCCCAATTATTTATTGCGTTATTCAGCGATTCCCGTTATTGAATAAGGAAAAAAGTTTTTGTGTATGTCCCTGTTTCCATCTACGGATATTGAACAACTGTATCCGTAATAATGCGATATTTTTTTTAATTATCACGACTTGTGAAATAAAATCCCCACAATCAAGGCAGCTTTACCAGGTAGCTGTATAAGCACAACTGATTTTGTTTTAATTCCGTAGGATTTTCAAAATATTGTTTACAAGCTCCATAATTCTGAAAAAAACACACAAACTTTGTTGCTTTTTTCAACAAAAGGGAGACAACATTTTGCAATTTCTGTCAACAAAATATATGCGATATTTTTTGGAGTTTTGTTAATTATAGTACTGATACTACCAAGGCGGGTTTAATAGGGTGGTGGTAAAAGCAGACCTGTTTTTCGTTTCTTTTGCGTAAATTTGTCAAAAACATAGACTTCCTTGCTTTTTCAAACAAAAGTAAATTAAATTGCAGTATGCGATTCATAAGCCGTAAAAAATTTAATGCCTTTCTCTGTATATTGAAGCTGAGATTAAAGTGTTGTTATTTGTAACCAAATAAGAATGTCCCTAAAAGAGGAATGTAAGTATCAAATTTTAAACGATTCTAGCTGAACTCCAGCCAAAATTCAGGAGCAGCTGAAATTCCGATCAGAGTAAAATTCTATTGGACTCTTTATCACAAACGTACTGGAAAATTAAGAATGATTCTTCAAAACTTGTTTAAGATTATTTTATTAAAATTCTACAGAATTTCATTGCTAATTTTCACTATTTTCCTTTATAACAATACTTACTTAAAATGGTTTAAAATCAACAGGCATATTTGTGCAATAGAAGAAAAGGAAAAATATCATCGGTTAAACAAAATAAACAACAGCAATAAAAGGTATATTTTAAAAATTCTTTGTACAACATTTACCATAAATTAATTTGTTGTCTAAGTTAGATGATGCCAGTAGCATACAAAATTGAATGAAAGCAACACAAAGAATTCAGCTCGTAAAGCACGTTCATAAAACGATGTTTACGCAGAAGGGCTGGCTTCTTGTTTCTTTTAGTCTTTATTAGACTGTAGTGGGATTTAAATGTTGGCCAACTTGCCAACATGCAACATACTCGTACACTGAGAAAAACTTATCTATCTAACTTTTTTTTTGGAAGCTTCGTTTCAGTACGAATGAGGTCAATATGTATTATGGCTGAAAACGAGTTGCTAAATTGTACTTACTTGTTATCTACGATATATTAAAAATATTGTAGCGATTTTAAAACTTATGTGAATTTAAAAACATGATAATATTTCGAAGTAAATTTTTGTAAAATTTGTGAAGTAAACTGGAACTTATATTGTTACGGTATCATTTTGTATGTTCTCCACATTTTGCGTTGTAGGCGCATAAAGTGTTGTATCTATTTAACATAGTTCATAGTAAACATTTTTTTTAGTACATTTTGATGAAAATGTTAAAAAATCTAAGAGTTCTGTTTATTACGATACTAGATGTGAAATATGCATCGTTTTTTTTTAATTTCAGATCGTAATATAAAGTTAAATATTTAAAAATTTTCTAAATACTTCCTGAAGAAGTTTTCCATATGCGAAAGAAATATTGTACAATATAAATATAAGAATTTTTAAAAATAGTTAGCTTTCGTTTTTAGTAAAATTATAATACAAGTGTGAAATACACCGCTGAAATATCGAAACCTGTTTTGACTCGGTGCATAATAAGTAGAGCAATAGAATGCGTATTGAATTCGGTGAAGCCGTTCTCGAATTCTAGTAAAATACTTTAGAGTAATTAACTAATTTTTGGGGGAAATTAAACAATCTTCTCAAAAAAAATCCCTACATGATGGAGAAAAGAGATTTGAATTAAGCGCATAAAAATCTATATATTCTATAAAGTGTTACTTAAAGGACAATTTTCGATATCTAAGATTTTGTGCAATAAAAATGATTTGGTTTGGATGATTTTGGTTTGGCTTAGAACGGTTTTTGTCCATACTTTTTTATTTTCGTTTGGTTTTGACAAGCTAGACTGCTAACGTTTGCACACCTTTTGAAAATAGTTATATGTTAGTAATCCTCTTAAACGTTTCGTGATTAAGTTTAAACAGGTACCACAAATATGTCATTTCGCCAAACAAAGTGTTTGCGTACGTTAACATTCATGATCGCAAAAAATGAGAAATGAAAACGATAGGTTTCATTTACTGGTTCTTCAGGAAGTAAAAAAACTAAAAAGTTTTTCTTAATAGAACCATTTTTAATATCAACAGTAAAATTAAGACTTTCGTTTAAAAGTTACTTCATTTCGAAAAATTTTTTAGTTTTTGTATGTATAAGTACTAATAATAAATAGTTGAACTTTTCTTAATAAATATTTCTAATATTACGTGATGTTATTTTTCTGATTGAATTTAGTTTTTTTTTTTAGAAAAACCAAAAATGAATATATCTCCATTTCCAAACGGATTTGGTCTCAGTGATATGGTTGCATAACTTTTAATATAATACAAAACAGTTATGAGCATTTTGCAACTAAGAGCATTATATACACTCTTAAAAAATTTTCAAAAATTAAATTTCCTTAAATTCGAGATAATTTTACGCACCTAACTTCTTAAACAAAATTGTCTAAGTGCTTTTAGTTACTTCTTTTGTTTGCTTGCTTTACAAATAAATTCTATATTTATTACGCTAAACTTGTCAAAGGGCTTATTTTTACAACACTGTGTATTTTTTTGATCAGTTTTTTTTTTTTCATTCTGCAATGTTTATAAATGATGTCCCCTTTTTCTTGGTCATATGATGACAACTACAACAATAACCGAGTATTAAATGTAAAATGGATGTACTTGTATATAAGTAAAAAATTTCACATCGCAATCTGTTTGCTGCTTCTATTGCTCTATAGTGCACCCATCTTCAGCATGATATCGGAAACTGTTGGCTGATACCTTTACTCCTGTTTTATTTAATTTCGCTTTAATATTAATCAGTTTTGAAAATGTTAAACTCTTATGGTTCACTCATTTTCAATTTATTGTAATGACAATGGACTCTGGGATGGTTGTTTGTTGTCATAAATGGTTATTGTGTTAATCATTGGACGATTCGTTTTAATGTCTGTCGGTTTGTAACCATTTATAGGCAGAAAGTGTAGAAATAAATTTTGTTCTTTTCTTGATGACTGCAATGTTGTGCAGAATTGGTTTAAGATGGAACGATGAGTAAAATTAAGTTTGCTTTACAAATTGTTATCGTTTTTTCTTCATTTTGCTTTTGTTGCGAATTGTGGATGTATGCGACTGACAATTACTGCTGCAAGTTAGCTTGCGTGCAGTTGAAGGAATTTGGAAAATTTGTATATAATTTTTTGAGTCAAAAGTTCTAAAAACCATTTAAGGTTTCAAGTAGAAGCAGTGATTTAAAAAAATTTCTATTGAGTTTTTAGAACTACATTTTTAAATATATAGAAGATTGAAAAATTTTTGCAGTTGTACATGAATTTTTAGTGTAATGTGTTGACCACAAGCAAATACAAACCAAAGTATCAAGACATTTTAAAAGATTTATTTTAAACTTAAACAGATCTGTTCTTTGATAGTGAAGTGATGATTTTTTAAATTAATTATAAAAAACGATGATGTTTCAATACTCCGCTCTGTAAGTAATATAGACTATTTTCTAACCAAAAATTAATTTTCCTTACTGTCTGTCTCTTACCTTTTCACGCCTAAACCGATGTAGATCAAATAAGGTATGTAAAGTATTTTTTTAGCACAAGTATAGAGTGCAACTTCACAATGTGTACAAATCAGGAAAAATGTTATTCGAAGAGACAATAATGATATGATTATTTTGAAAAATTAATTCTGTAATATTCTCCAAGTCTCAGATAGTTCAAAAGGCAATATTTATCCCGACCTCAAAAATAATACAGTGCAAACAAGAAAGTAAAACAAAGCAAAATGCAAAAAAAAACAAATTTGTGCTGACTGATGAAATTATGGCGCAGATAAATCGGAAAAGTTTGTGAGATAGGCAATTTCGTGAGCACTAAACAATACATTGTATTCTATAGTTTTTCAACTCTCTAGAGCTACTAGGATTGCCTTTGCATATTCATGCACCAATATTGTGACAGCAATTTTTGTGCCAGTAAAAATTTTGAACTTGAAAGTCGAAACAATTTTAAAAATATTTGAAAATAGTTATTAGCTCGTACCAAGTGGAATTGCTTCATGCCTTGAGTTCTCAAGAGATATCAAGAAATTTGCACATATCCAGCGAAAACTTGATTACTTGTTGCACTTACCTAAGAACATACTTTTCAATATCATAGTATTTACCTCTTGCATTACTATAAAGTAGTTAAGTAATGACTTGCTTAATATATGTTGTATATGTACGTAAGTAAGTTGTTCTCGACAAATATAAGTATATGTACAATATTTACAATGAGAATTGAATAAAAAAATTTGAGTGATACTTGGATTGGGCAAAACCTATACGCACAAAAAGAAAAATGTAGTAAATCAATATTTGCTATACTAAAATTTTGTTATTCTAGCAATCTTACTATTCGTGTCGCTTGTTTTGTTGTCATTACGACTTACAGGTGTAAAGGTGAAGTTGACATTACATATGCGCTGCCAGGCACGTTTAAATGTATTAACTATAGACTTTTAAAATTGTAAATCACAGTGCTAATAACTGTACTTAATTGACGTTAAATATTAATTTTTATGGAAAACGTTTTTAAGAAAAATATTGAATATGAGTGGTACTTTTATCAAAAAGAACTTTTTGAAAAGGCACACGCACAGAAAAAGCATTTTTTAAGAGATATGCATATGCATTTATAAAGGTGACACTTATACCATGATTTAAAGTCATGTCTTCTTATATTATATAGTACATACATTTATACAAAACATTCATCTTGATAGTTTTTGTAGGCATCACTTGTAAATTAGCAATTAGCTTTTTTTAAGACTTTTTTGTAATGGCATTTTGAAATAGTTATTCGTAAGCGAGAATGCTAAGTACTTGCCTCCAATGACGTCGTCATGTTAAAATAATGATTTAAAATGCCAAAGGAGAAGTAGTGAATATTTATTAACATTTTAACACATTACTTTGTAACTTTTGCTGGGTAAGTATATTACATTAAATTCTGCAGCATTTTCGTATTCTTCGGCAAACGAGCATAATGAGGTTTTGCTTTCTTGCTAATGTTAACAATGAGTTAGACTATTTTGAAATCATATTGCCCATTATTTGAAATAAAAGTGGATATCCTATTAAACTTCTGAATGAGTAGTCATAATGTAATCTGATGTGGTGTGGTAATGTGTGCACCTTTCGTCATGCTATGTATGTAATTTCATTTATTGTTTTGATAGTACATCTGAGATTTTGCTGTTGCTTAACTAGACGCCATTCATAACGTTTTTCATATGATCCCCACTTGAATAACTTGGATTCATCACTCCATAAAATATTTTCCCAAAACCTCATTGGTTTTTTAATGTATTTTCTGACAAAATCTTGTCCGGTTTTTTAATTTTTTTGGGAGACGATTATTTTTCTTGTGGGATGCATCAACGTAAGGCACTTTTATTAAGCCTCCGTCGAATAGTTCTAGATGATATATGTTACCATATGATGACTCTAATTTAATTTTTAGCTGTTTAGAGATTTGAAGTCGGTCAGCTTTAGAGGCACTTACTACTATTCTCTCTGGTTGTTGTTTTACGTGATTTGGAGGCTTTGGGTACATTATTTGAGTTCCTAAATTATCAAAATGGTTCATCGCATTACACATTTCTCCTTAAGAGCAAATAAGCAATCCTCGGAGCCCCATTAATCTAATGATTACCTTCCTTTTTTCTTCAGAGCAACTTGGTCTCTTTCCTATACCTAGTGGCTAATAATGATATACAGTTTTACGGATATCATTTAAAACATACCTATCAACCAAGTTTCACAAAAAAGCGAAATTAGATACTAGAATAACTTTATTTAAATAGCACTCTTTCGCGGATGAGGGCAGCATTTGTCACTCGTACTCTTTTAGTTATGGGCCTAGCCCATCAGAGATCGCTGCCAGGAGGCTAAATATGAATGATTCACTGAATAGTGATCTTCTATTAATCTCCGAATGGGGTCGTAAAAACAGGGTCGCCTTTAACGCTCGTAAGAGCTCATGCATTTGTGGTCGATTGCCCAGAGAATCGTACTATGCATTACAGAGAGAATTCGTTTTTCAGTCGTACGCTTTGTCTGTGGAACAAGTTGCCTGTAGACGTGTTTCCTGTCTGTTATAGCGTTGGAAAGTTAAAATCAAATGTTCACAAACACCAACCCCTCTTTCCCCCTCCTCACAACCTATTTTCCCAGTTCTGAAAAACATCGCTTTCACTACATGGCTTATTTTTAAAAAATTTGAACAATATATATATATATATATATATATATATATATATATATATATATATATATATATATATATATATATATATATGTATATATATATATATATATATATATATATATATATATATATATATATATATATATATATATATATATATATATATATATATATATATATAAATCATCACAAATAAATCAAGAAAAAAATACTCATTCCTATTACGTAATTGGACACACGTATTTGGAAAACGAAAATACGAAAAGCGTTATCGTTTTAACGCGAACCACAGGCAAATCATCTTCTGAAAACAGGCCGTTAAGTTGATAATTTTAATGATTCGGCTTTGTGCGGCTTCCAAGATATATATATGTATATGATTTTAGGAAAATAGTGAACTGGCGGAAAATATACAATGGATGTGGACAAAGCCACGATAGGCTCATTTTAAATATAATAAAGTGTAATCTTGTTTGTTTAATGAAGATTCGATTACTTTTTTAAAAGTTGATAAGAAAGTTATCTGGCAATATTTCGCTTTCCTTTGGATAGCTTCTTCAGGCCAAATAATATTTAATAATTTTAATAAATATTATTTGGCCTGAGGAAGATATCCAAAGGAAAGCGAAATATTGCCAGATAACTAAAAACAAAAAAAAAAAAAAAACAAAAAAAAAAAAAACTAAAAATTCCAAAAGAGACCTTAAGTTCAAACGATTACACATATTAAGAAAAGAAAAACGGTCGAAATAAGGAAATAATAAGTTGATAAGAAAGTTTAAAACTTTTGGAATAGAAAATGGTTGTTTTTTTTGTTTTGTTTGAAAGGAATTATCAGAATAATTTACTTAATAATTCGCATTGTTTTATTTAAAATTTTACACCTTGTGTAAAAATTTGAGCTTTAACTCATTCAGAGACTGTTTTTTTATACATTTGTTTTCTTTATTGAATCTTCAAAAAGAACTAACAATAATTATTTAATTATTCAATTATTCAAACTAAAAAATAAAAAAAAGTGCTTTTTTACTTGAACCGTGCCAATGTCAGACAACAAGTTTTATTTTGCGGGAACTATACCTGCAAAATCACCAATTTAATGCTCTGATGATGGCAAAGACTGTTTAAAAAAATTTAATAGCGAACATGTTTGTAAAATATAAATATGGAATATTTAGCATTAGGAATATTAAAACCTCCGTTAATTTTAGGTTTGATTGCCAAAAAAGGAATTGTTTATTTAATTTTTAGTTCAAATTATTTTTTATTATTTAATTTATACCTTAATTAATGTTAGTTTAAGAACATTTTCCAAAACTAAAATTAGTGTTTCAAAATCTTGTGCTAGAATAAATTAATATTTTAATCTTCCAACTAAGGAATTTAAACTCGAAAACAAGCGTACAAGAGTCAGAAAGATACACAGCTACTGGCTCCATTTAGAATATGACCACACAAATGTTTGAAATCGCACTCAATATTTTACCAACGACACGTAAGAAGTCACATTGAAAACCCATAATAACACCAGCGATCAGAAAAAATGCAAATAAAATCCAATTGAGCAGCCACTCAGATGGACACAAATTGCAAAATAAAATAAAGGAATTCAATATTTACATTTAAACAATTGTCTTTCTGGGCAAGTCAATGCTGACAGAACAAGCAACGCAAAAAAGGCTAAATACAGACTTGAAAAAATTTTATATTTAAAACTCAGAGCGAGACATAAAGCTATAACAAACTTGTAGGTAAAAATAAATAAAAAGAATGTGCAGCAACAAAAATTTGTCTTTTTTAAATATAATCCTTTATAGGAGGGATTTTGTTTAAAAGCCACACATAAATTGTTTTTAGAAATGGTTAAAGTATTAAAATGAAGAAGATACAGCACGAGATAGACAAAATCAAATGGACAGCCAGGCCGACAACATACCACTTAGATACGTACATATACATATCTGTATATATGTGGTTTTTCAAACTTTTTTGCCTATTTTCTATAATTTTGTTTTTTGTGCCTTGGTTGGTTTGGTTTTTGGTTGGGTGCTTTGTGACATATGTACATACATATGTATGTATAAATGCCATTTAAATATTTTTTGTATTTTAGCTTGATCTTTACATGGTTTTCATAAATTATTCATATTAAGAAAATAAAAAATTGTCAGACGGACAAAAACGCGAATTTAATACAAAAAATTGCATAAAAAGAACGGCAGCTGAAAGACAATATGTAAAAAACATTTAAAAAAACTTGGGCACAGAAAGAGTCAATAAGCCTTAAAAGCATTTTTAAAATATTTTTTTTTAGCTTACGTAAGAAAATAAGGAAAGTCAACAAATAAATCCTACTGAGAATTTTAGCTAAATAAAATTAAAGAAAAAGAGCAAAAAGATGTATTATTTATACAAATTAAAGAAATTTCTTTCCTCTTGCTTTGCGATATCATATAATCTAATACTCGTAGTGTTTATTTCTTATATTTTGTTGTAGTATAAACGCTCAAAATTGTTTACCGCCCAGTTATTCTTCCGTAGTTTGAATATTCATTTATCTTTGCGTGGGCGATGATGTCATCCTTTGCAACTTCTAATGACAACAAATTTATTTTTATTTAATTCTCACAATTTTGATATTTAAAGAAGATGCTGTTGTGGTTGTGTGTTAGAAGATTCTTCTAGATAAAGTCATAAAAATGATTTGTAAGCTGCTTTAAGCAAAGTTCATTTGAACGGCTGCATAGCAAAACTCTCAAGGCTCAAACTTGTTTCCTTTGCTTGGGGATATTCTTCCACATTGGTGACAAATGTCAAGGAACAAGTAACTTCTATCTAGAATGTGATTTATAACGGCATAATATGCAATTGATCCCAAGAGATTTATAGATATTAGGTAAGTGTTAAAAAGTTTGGAGAAAAAATATTTTTAATATGGTGTTATTTTCAAAGAAATTTATTGGCATGAAAAAGTTATTGCTTTGAAGAAGAAAACGTAAGTTTTGTATTTTGATTATTTTCTTTTCAAATTAAATTTATTAAAGAAATTGAGAAGCATATTATAGATCTAACAAAAAGCAAAATATACTTAGTTTTGTGGAAAAAATCTAAACAAACGCTGCGACACGGGTCTTCTAATTTAGCTTCTACCCGTACTCTCAGAATCGATCTCAGTTTTGCTAATTTGAATTTGTTCTGCAGTGTAATCTTTCAAAAGCAATATTCAGTTCCGATGTTTTGTAGTATATATAGTTTTATCTGTTGTTTTTATTAAACTTGATATTGAATTTGACCTGCGTGCTTGTAGAGCTTATTGAATACAAAGCATTAAGTAATATTTCTATTAATTCAAGTCTTGGTTTTCCAAAATGTTTTCTCTACGATCAACAGTTGTTCATTTTCTAAATCATGATCACGGTACTCGCTTTTAAGCTCTTTAACACACTCTACCATGGTAACATATTTATCAAAAGTTTTTTACGCTGATGTTCACTAGACCTTCTTGACAAAGCTCACTGAGTAGGAGTAGTAAATGGAGATAAACTCGCTAAAGTAACCTGAAATTGAGATTACTACGTACCACCACAAAGAGTAACAGTTTTCGACTTTTCAAGTGGTGTCAAAATTAGATTTCCCCGTAAATATATATATATATATATATATATATATATATATATATATATATATATATATATATATATATATATATATATATATATATATATATATATATATATATATATATATATATATATATATATATATATATATATATATGAGACGGATTACTTTGAAGAAGACGGGATAGTTATTGATGAAGCAAACTCTTTTCTAGGTTGTCTTATAAAAATTCTTTAATTATGAGCATAAAATAAATATAAAACTTTAACATTTATATTTTAAAAACCCGGATAACCGTTTTAAAAAAGTAGGCTTATTCGATTTTCAAGAAATAGACATTAAAAAAACCGGTTACAGTAAATTGAAAAAAAAGGTCGGTCGATTAATAACCGTTCGATTATGGAAATAATCTCATGAAAATATTTATAATGTCAATGTGGCGAAGGAAAACTTATGAAGGTGTCCTTCATTAACTATTTAGAAATTGTAATTTTTACAAAACATTATTATTAGGAAAAATATATTTTTACCAACAGCTGTTTTTTTTAAAGCTTCTTATTGAAAAATGTTTTTTTTTGGAAATTGTTAAAAAAAAGTATATTATCTTTTAGAAAAAGAATTTTAATTAGACACAAATATGCACGCAAAAAATAGATGGCATACTTTTCTTTTAAAAAAGGTATTGTTTTTTTTAATATTACATTTTGTGTACTATGTAGTAATCTACTTTTTGAAAAACGATTTTTTGGAAACAATTTTTTTTATGTACTTTTACAGACAAGTGTTTCTTTTATTTAAAGGTACATTTTTCAAAAGATACTTTTTAATAAAAAAATTTATTTAGAAATAAACGTTAAGTGTCTTTTTGTGAAAAAGCACTTCTTTAGAAAGGTGCTGATCTAATATAGGTTCTTTTTTAAACAGGGTGTTTTTTCAGATATTATATTTTTGAAAAGTTTTTTTCAGAAAAGGTATTTTTTAGAAAAGGTACTTTTATAATAAAGGTACTTTTTTAGAAATTTACTCTTTTACCCTGCGTTTAAACAAAAAAGTACTTTCATTAAATATCAGTATACGTATTATAAATAAAAAGTTTAGAAAAACTAAGTACTTTATTTAAAATTCATTGTTAGTTTACAAAAGAAAGTGAAATATCATTTTGAAAATATCGTTGAAACAAAGATTTTCAAAAGTTGCCTCCATTCTAAGTTTGTTTGTCAACTAACTAGAGTTTACAAGACTATCACGTATACAAATTTATGAGGGTAATAGTTGAAAAATATTCACATTATAACTATTTTCATGAGATTATTTCCATAAAAATATGTTTCTAGAATTCTTTATGTATATGTATACATATGCATACATTTATTTATTGCATCTTTAAAATATGAACTAACAATTGAAATCCTAATACTAAACATAAAAAAATTAAATAAGCCCAGCCAATGCTAGACAAAAAAGTTTTATTTTAAGCGACAATATCGGTAAAATCACCTATTTAACATTCTTATGATAGGAAGTGTATCCCTTCTTCTCAACCGAGCGTGGCCGTCAAAATTAAGTATGTTGCATGCATGAGGATTTGAGTAAAGTTCCAGCTTACTTACTTGTCGGATACTTAGAGAATTTAAATTGTGAATGAATATGTAAAAAATTATATAACTTTCATATAAATATGTATGAAGGTGGTCGAAGGGTAATTAATCGACAGGTTTTTTTTGGCTTTATTGTACCCGGGGTGTTTTTAAACGTTATTTTCTAAAGATATATTATTAACAATGGACGCACAGACGACATGTTTTTACGTCTGTTTTTTTCTTTAATGTAATTCTTTATGTTATGTCTATCAAAATTATAATTTTTACAGACGGTTTGTATAATTTGATCACAACCGTACATTGTCTATGCTTTTTATTATTATAAAAATGAGTATTTAAAACATATTAAAATATTAATGCGTTAAAATTTTCTCAAGCCGACTACTTATACCGCCCAAAGTCAACAGCCGGTGAATTGTTCACAAGGCATAGAGTTCTAATGTTAGATGTTTAAACATAACAAAATAGAACACATTCTATTTGAAGTTTAGTTTTTGAGTTAACAGACGATATGTAGACATTTTACATTGGGAAAAACGGCATCTACGTTGTTAAAAACATGTCGTATATTATTTACTTAAGCAACTTGCTTAAAAAATTTGTTTTCCGAGAAATATATCTGTTAAAAAATTTATATTTATTTCCAAGTTCCGTTCATGAAAAGCTGATTTAAAGCCAACAAACAACAAAACGTGTTTTAACGGAAACTTTTAAAAAGAAAATTTTTTCCAAGCGAATAAAAACTTTAAACAAACGACGCTTAATGAAATATTACTCTTAAACCCACCCAACAGGAATCAAAATCCCAAAAGAATGAAAAGGTAAACACCCCATTGTTCAAAAATCTTTAGAAAAAATACTTTCCGTCTTTTTGCATTTTTGTTTTTTTTTTTGTTAAAGGAAAGAGGCTGTAAAGAAAACTCAGCTTTAAAAAATCCTCTACAAAAACTAATAGAACTCTCATACATACATTCATACGTACTAATACCTTTGTAATAGATTATAACACGACGCGTGCGCTCATGCGCAAAAACATGCCACATAAAATTTGCAACAGCCTCAAAAAGTGATATATGCAAACATCGCTTTGAGGCTGAAAAGCCAGATTTCAATGAATTTTGAGGTTGCCATATACTCGTAGAGTAGTCAACATTCAAGCACGTGCATTTGATTTTGTGCTCAAACAAAATTTTATTTATTTTTATTTTTCGCTAAATTTTCTACTACCAAAGATAGATAGATTTGTTTGTGCACTGAGAGGTGGTAAACATGTTTGTTTTGCCAAAGAAAAGTTTAAAGTTCAGTTCAATTTAACTGGAAAAACAAAAGAATTTATCGTTTTTTTATTGCAAATCTATTAAGTTAGAGAAAAGAAAAATAAAAAGTTGGAGAAGAAATGTAATTGGTACCAAGCGATGAACTTTTTGTGTGTCTACAGAGAGCAGTTCATCGGGACTGGCGCATCTTTTATAGAGAATTTAAGCATTTTTACTTGGTACAAAATTCTATTTTAAACATATTTAAATCATCAAAAAGGGCAGTTAAGAGTGTGGGAGAGAGAATTCAAATTAATTACTAAGAAACAAACAATAAAATAGACGAACGAAATATACCTATAACGAAAAATATCTATAAGATTGCGTGGGCGCTCAACAGTAAATAAAATAAAATTTTTCAACTTTGAAAATCTTTATTTGTACATATGTTTATATTTTTAAATTATTCTTCATAAAGAGTAAATGGTAATTCATATAAATTGTAACTCTCATATTCATGTAACAAGCACCTTAGGTTTATATCAGAATTTGTTTAATCAATAATTTATAAAATTTGTTTTACCATATTAAAAACATTTTCAAGAAAGTAAATTTAATATTTATTACTTTGTCAAATTGAATACGGTTATATTTCTTATGTTTATCCAAAAGCACTTTAAGAAGGTATTGTTGATTTAGAGTTTTAAAAATAAGACCAGTTTATTCCAATAAACTAACCAATATAAACTAATTGTAATGAAAAACTTGTTTTGAATTTTTCGCTCAAAACCAAAGCAGTCAACTTTAATGTAAGGCATTTGAAAATGTTGTTTCAGCGACAGGATTTTCTATTATAAAAAAGAAATATATGTATATTTTTTTTTACTCTTAAAATTGTTTGTTTTTTATTTTTTTATTTTTAAAGTTGATATTAATTTTCGAATGTTTTTGAACTGAAAGAGATCGAAATGAAGAAATTGCAAGCAATCAGTTTTGAATAAATATTTTTATAATTGTTGCTAAAAAATTGTCATTATTAATTTCTATTGTATGGTCATTACCTAGCTGCATGGAAGATGGATTAATTTTTGTTACTGTGATCAGTGCTGAAGGTCTGATAACAAAATAACCGTTATTTTAAATTTTTTCAAGAAGCATTTATTTATTTATCAATAACCATTTTGTCCCCATCAAAGTAATCCCCCTCATATATAATACACTTATGCCAGCATTTTTTCAATCCTCGAAACACTTCTGAAATATGCTTTTTGGCTTTTCGAGGAAATCTGGATCGTCGTTGACGATGTTCAACAGCACCTGAGCGAAGTTGTTTTAGCTCAAAATTTAGTAAATTTAGTAAGAAATCTTAGAGCACACTAAAACACGACTAACATTTTTATCTGTCAAAAACAAACTGACAATCCACAATGGCTGATATTGCCAACATAAATAACAGATATGTGTACCGACATAACAGAAAAAAATGCGAAAATCGAACATACCTAACTCATGGAATTTGAAAATAATGGTTATTTTTTGATCAGACATCGTACACTGGGCTATATCAGTTTTAACTAATTATTTACAGCACTTTAATTGCTGCTATAACGTTTGTTTTGGTCTTACCGTGCTATTGATAGATGGTAATCAAATGTCTACAAACACTACTCCCTCTTTTCTCCTCCTCGTAATTTATTTTCCTAGTTCCAAAATAATGGGCTGCGTTTATAGGGGTCATCCTCTGAGTAGCGGTTTTTATATATACTAAAACTGTAAAATTTCAGATTCTGTACTTTTTCCGTTATCTATTGAATTCTTGCATCGATTTGAAATCGAAAGTATTTGCTTATAGGCTTTTAGAAGAATTGCAAGCACTGATTACGTGATGAAGACTATAACACCACAAAACTTCTGTATGGCTTGCCTGCCTTTTTAAAATTTTAAATTTATTTATCCTATCTTCTTTGGAAAGCTATTCCCACAAATATTATACGACATTTCTTCTTTAATTATGAGGTAAAACATAATCTTAAAGTCAGATTTTATTATATACTTCAGTAATTGATAATAAGAGAGGAAGAATAAAGCAGTAACCGTATATCAATATGGGGTATTACATTCTTCGTCATTTCAAAAACGCGTTTCTCTTGTAAATGAAAGGGTTATGTTCTGTTATAAATGAGATCAGTTAAGAAGGTAATTAAAACTGTATAAATAGTAACGTGAACAAAATTATGGCAAACAGTTTTATAATATATAATTAAATGCACATTCCTCGATTTACAAAAAAATTATTGTTGACAAGACAATATTCTATGGGTAATTCAGATGTAAAGCTGCTTTGAGCTGAATAACAGATTATCATAATTATATCTTAAGTGCTATCAACTAAGGTGGTGTTACTTGGCCTTCGAGAGTTGTGAAGTTCGCTCTCATTGATTATCAAATTTGTCTCCAATAATTGTGTTGTTTTCCAAATTTTTGTTTTGAAGTACTTCGTTACTAACCACGCTGCAACTTTTTATGTAAACTCAGAAGTTGTTATAGTGAGTCACAGCGCCGCTACACATATACTGTTAATACCATATTGGACGCATGGTATTCGTTAACCCACCCATGCTCTGCATCCTTTACTCTGCAAATTTATTTTGCATTATTACGGTTAAACAAATTTAAGGGCAACATACTATTGTTGAACTACATGATTGTTCCTAAGAATATTATATTGTTAAAATGTGATTAATATGACTCTTTATAGTTCTGAAAAATAATGCTATTAATAATTACACTATATTTTTGTTCAACTTTGTTATAATAGTAAGTAAAAATAGTAGTAATGAAAATTACCATGACATTAGTCCAAATAGAATAATTTTTTTGTATCTTTCTTTTTTTTTTTTTTTTAGTTAATATCATAGCGAAATTTCGCACAGTTGGCTTGGGTTCGATTTTAGGAATTTAATATTTAAAATCAATTTTCTTCACTGATAGTACTTTCCTATTTTCTTGAAATTTTTTCGCATTTTGTAGTTGGATTCGAATAACTACTATTTTTTCAGATTTTTTAGAGTCTGGTGACTATGCTTCAAAAATTATAAAATAAGGCCTCAAAAAAATAAAAAAATTTAAAAATAATTTCAATACGGGTGTTTACTCTTATCTAAGCAGGTTGTTAAATTTTAAGGGCCGTTGTTGAATGTGAACAACATCTAAACTCAAGAGTTTTTCTGTATTTCATTTGGCATTTTTCAATTTCAGAGTAACTGAATTTGAACCATGGAAAGAGATACAACACAAGCAACGAATTAAAGTTATTCAGGCTTATTATGAAAATGGGCATATCGTGCACTTCGTGTTATTTTTCAGTGAAATTAATCCCCCAAATATGCATACAACGGATCTTTAAGAGATGTAAAAACTCTAGTGTATGCTCGCATATCTTGTATTGCAGAAAATATTGCTGCTGTTCGCGATAGTGTCAACTCAACTCGCCGTCGAGCCCAACAATTACGTTGTTGATTAATATTATGCAATTTTCGAAGAAAATGGTTTTCATTGGTGCGGCATATTTACCTCAGTGCATTTGTCAATAAGCAGAGTTTGCACATTTGGGCAAATAATAATCCAAAAGTGATTGTAGAAATATCGATGCATCCACAAATAGTGACTGTTTGGTGCGGTTTATGCGCTGGCGGCAACATCGGGCTGTATTTTTTGCAAAATAAGGCCGGTCAGGCAGATACTCTGAATGGTGTTCGCCATGATAACGAATTTTTATGTCCGGAATTAGCCCCCCGGGGAACAGGTTTTGCCTTGGCGTACTCCTAACTTAGGCACTCTGTTTTTCGTGGAAAAGAGGGGAAGGGGTCCCTCGTTTGGTGCGGCAAACAAAACTCTAGGAAGCCGCAAGACTTATGTTGTGTTGGCTTCCGAACCCCTTACCAAGGGTATAAATTGGCAGAACGAGGATCAGCATAGCCCCCGGCAAGTTCTGCTTGCGGTTCGACCCGGGCTGATCATGGTTGAGGTGCCTACCTTGGCTGAAACGTTCTGGCTGTGGTTGAAACCTAAAACGCAGGAAGCGAGTGTTAGTATCCTTGATAATTGTTTGGTGATGGCTTTTTTCGAGGGCTAACAATCTCCCGAGGATCTGTTGCCTATACAACAGATACGTGTACTGTAAGGAACCAGTGGTGATGGTTGACGGGTGAGTTGGTTTAAGGGCTGATGCTCTTAGTGGGCTTCGGCCTACCAACTCATTAAGCCTTGTCATCCATTGATTGCTGGGAAATTGCATACATGAGGGATTAGAAAGCCCGAACTCCTCAACAAGAAGTTGTTCATATGACCGCAATCATATGACAAGAATTGCTACCTGTGTGAGCCTAGCAAGCCATACGGGGGCGGTGGTGAATCGTGAAAAATTCACTCCGTAAAATTGGTCCACCATCAGGTTAGGCCGTCAAGGCAGGTACTGATGTCAATCATTTTCACAGTTGTCCGGAATTAGAAGATATGAATATAGACGATATGTAGTTTCAACAAGACGGTGCTACTTGCTACACAACTAGCGAAGCAATGGGTCGTCTCTTGCGCCAAAAATTCAATGGCAGTGCCATCTCACATGGTGGCGATGTCAATTGGCCGCCAAGGTCATGTAATTTAACACCGTTGTCTTCTTTGTTTGGAGCTACTTTTTTTTTTTTTTTTTTTTTATCTGGGACCAGTACTCAGTATGACCCCTACATATGCAGCGCATTGTACTGGAACTGGGAAAATAGGGTATGATGAGGAGGAAAGTAGAGTAGCGAAATGTTAATGATAACAACAAGAAAGTCTGAAACGAACTCTATTGCAGCATTTAAAATGTTGGAATTAAATTAGTTAAAACTGATCAGTGCCTAGTGTATATACCTTCGACACTGCTCAGATTAGCAAAATTTAGTCCAACACCTTCCACACTACAAGGTAATTAAATTCATCGAAAATAATATGAATATTGAACATATAAAGAAAACACGGACAACGGTGAAAAAAAGACAAAAAAAAAAAAAAAAGAAACATGTGTATCATACTGCTACCTATTCCGGTGCACTTTTATTTCATACGAAATTGGTAATAAACATACATATGTATATAGAAAATACGGACAACGGTAAAAAAAAGAGAAACAAAAAACAAAAATAAACACGTGTACACAACTTGCCACCTATTACGGTGCAATCCGGCCTTATACGAATTTAATTAATGAACATACACATATTGGAAATACGGACAGCAGTAACAAAAGACGTGTGCACCTGATGAGAGACAAAACACTACTTAAAATAAAAGGTGCACGTTAATAAGCCAGAAACAATTCAAGAGCTAAAAGCATAGAACCTCAATCATGCCTCAGCATCATCGAGAACTTTGACCATCGGATGGAGGTGTACCGTCGAGATCACAGCGGCCATTAGGCCGATATTTCGTAACATATAATTGAACCATACCAATATTATCATAATAAAAATATGACGATAATTTTATTTAAAATCAACATCGGCCCTTTATTACTGGTTGTAGCGTCAAAGTGCCATCACTATTATTTAAATTCATTTGAATATTGTATTTGTTGAATTTTTTTAAGTATTTATCATATTCTAGTCTCGTTTGTAATTGGAATAAAGTACAATTATATAGACTTACGAAATGAAATAGCACACCGCAGTCAATTGGCTTCATTCGGGAATGTTTTCAGGTTTTATTGAAAAAAAAAATCCCCCCGAAAGTAGGTGTTGTCTTCGTGTACGCCAAGGTAGGACACTCAGCTTTCAAAAATGTGGAAGAGCACAGGGAACCACAGATAACTTTTAATTTATAATTGAAAATACCGAATGAGTTTTAAACTTGTAAACCCACAAAGCTTATTCGAAATCAACTGTGCTACTACCCATTTTCAAGATAATATAAGATTGGATTGCCTGATCTCATCAGCCAATGGGGTCTTTATGACCTTTTCCAAATGCACAGAAGTGTCCTCCAGTGAGCAGTTATAATAAAACAAAAAAGGTATCACATTAATACCAGAATAAGAATGATTGATTTAAACTTGATCCGCCAATAATGATTTTCCCCCTACACTTAGACAACTTCTTGCTCTTAGGATTAGCATTGGGCAAATTTTTTCTACGAAACATTAAAAATTATTTTAATATTGCTGCATTCTCTCTGTGATTCTTCAACCGCACGGTCGTGTTTTTAAAAAGTGAACAAAAAAGAAACAAACCAAAAAATCATTGTGCTAACATATTTTTAAACTTACATATAAAAACAATAATATTTATATTGTATTAAATTGTAAAAACAATAACAAATTATTTTAAAAAACAACGGGAAAATAAATTCCTCACATTTCATTAACTAAACAATAAAATCAATTTCAATAAAACAAGTGCGGTGGCAGTGCATTGTTGTTGTTGTTATTGTGCGTGAAGATTACCTGCCCAGTGGGAAAAAACTAATACACTAAAGTTTTGTTTCCTTGCAAAACCGCAATAAGTGGAAGAGCGAATTTATACAAAAAAAAAAAAAAAAACTTTGTGACAATTATTTTTATATACTTTTAAATTAAAAAATATATAAATAAAAAAACAAAAATTGCATGAGTGTACCTATTAGATGCAATTCTGTGAGGGAGCTTAGCTCCACTAGAAAAAACCTCTGGATCTCTGAGGAAGAATCACTTAAAAAATCATTGGATAATCTTCTGTCTCTAAGAGATAAAAAACGCACGCGATCGTGCTCGCCAAACATTGTTGTTACAACAGAAGACCAACCATCCACCAGTTCAGTAATCGCAGATAAGCCAAAAACACAAGTAGGCATGGACAGGTATGTAACCGTGGTTAAACGTCAGCGAAGCCCTAAATCCGCGCAAATATCATCGCAACCAAAAATGTCTAAGGGCGATATTACCTGTGCGACAACGGATAGTAATAGGTTTGCTATCCTTCAGACTGACGAGCCAACTACATCAAAAAAAACATTTAAACCGCCACCAATATACTTGAGAGAACATCTAATGAGCTGGTAAAAGCACTTATTTCGGCAATTGGTAAAGACACCTTCAACGTAACATCAGTGAAGCACGGACAAATAAGTGAAACAAAAATCCAAGTCAACTGCGAAAATGATTACCGAAAACTTTCTGCCGCTCTGGGAAAAGAGAAAAGATCTTTCTATACTTATCAACTTAAAAGTGCTAAAGGCCTTCAGGTTGTTATTAAAGGTATTGAATTTTGCGTAGATATTGATGACGTCAAAACCGGATTGGAAGATAAAGGTTTTAAAATAAAAACCGTAGTAAATATCAGGAACCGTGAAAAGATCCCTCAACCCATGTTTAGGGTTGAACTAGAACCCAGGGATGTTGTCCTGAAAGAAGATGAAATTCATCCAATTTATAACCTTAAATTTCTTTTGCATCGTAAGGTTACCGTTGAAGAGCCACAAGAATTTGGCCACACAAAGGCTTACTGTAAGTTGCCCGCTGTTTGTGTTGTATGTGGCGAACTTCACGGCACAACTCAGTGCAATAAGCCAAAGGCCGACGCAAGTGTTAAAAAATGCAGTAACTGTGGAGGTAACCACACTGCAAATTATAGAGGTTGCCCTGTCTATACTCATTTTAAGCGGTCAATGACAAATAAGCCATTGATTTTAAATATGCCACCCCAGCAGTCAAACACCATTTCTACAACCAATTTTCCCCAGGTACACCAGTCAACCAGCCATATACACGTGCAAAACCTCCAACAAACTTCTTATGCGAATGTGGTAAAATCCGATAAACCAAAGTTAAATCAGGAGCCCAAGCCTCAAAGCTCCGACCAACATTTTAGCAATCTTGAGGCAACTCTGCAGACTCTTGTTCAATCTATAAATACATTTACGGTTTCCATGACAAACATGATGCAGGAAATGCTGAAAATGCAATCCACCATTTTGCAGGCAATTTTAACAAAATGAATTGGTTAAAAATATGTTTCTGGAACGCAAATGGCATTCGCCAACATAAAAATGAGCTTGAGCACTTCCTTATGATGATTGCTGAAACCCATTTGACAACCAACAGTTATTTTAAAATTAATGGCTACACATTATATGACACAAAAGATCCCCGTGGAAGATCTTGCGGCGGTTCGGCAATTTTGATAAAGACCAGAATTAAGCATTATCTAATGAACGGGACACGTGAGGAATATCTCCAAGCTACAAATATATGCCTTAATTATTTTCATGAAAAAATCGTTATATCCTCGATTTACTCACCACCACGGTTTTCAATAACAGAAAACCAATATTCAAATTTTTTCAAATCACTGGGTCCTCGATTTTTAGCGGCCGGCGACTATAACGCTAAACACACTTTTTGGGGATCACGTTTAATTACCTAGAAAGGCCGTGTGCTTTTTGACACCGTTTCCAAAATGAGCTTAGATGTGGTTTCAAGCGGACATCCCACTTATTGGCCGTCAGACCGCCGAAAGATTCCAGACGTTATAGATTTTGGAGTTGCGAAAAATTTTCCTTTAGAGTGGATGCAAGTGGAGCCTTCATTAGATTTGTCATCAGATCACTCACCCACTATAATCTCTGTTTCGTTCCCCCAAGAGATTGGCTCCCCGTTGACCGTCAATAGAGTTAATTGGCTAAAATACAAAAAATTTTTGAGTACACATTGTAGTGAAAATATCGCCTTGAGAACACCTGAGGATATTGATGCGTCAATTAACGATTTTTCTGAAAACCTCAAACTGGCCGTACAGCATGCTACCACTAGTCATATAAGATCCAGAAATGAGAACAATAGAACTTATTCGGCTGAAATTGAGCAACTCCTGTCAGAAAAAAGAAGAGTTAGAAGAGAGTGGCAAACTAGCAGGTCTCCCCAGCTTAAAACTAGGCTACGGGAATGTGTAACTCGACTAAGAAATCTGCTTGAAATACAGAGAATATCTTCCCTCAAAACATATTTGGAAAGCTTGGATGGTACTCCGCAATCTGACTATTCTCTGTGGAAAGCGACAAAAGGTCTGAAAAGACCCGTAATAGGTAAGCCACCTTTGCGAACTTCAACTGGCGACTGGGCACGAAGCGATTCCGAAAAGGGGATGGTGTACGTTGATCATTTGAGAAATGTTTTTACGACAAATGATTCAGCGGATGCTGCAGCAGAATTTCCGCCGTATGCTGTTAGACAGCCTGTGTCTTTGAGACTTAACTTTCAAGATGTCGAAAACGTTATCAATAACATAAACCCCAGGAAAGCTCCAGGTATAGATCAAATTACTGGTAAAATGCTTGAACAGTTACCTCGTGTAGCTAGAAGAGTTCTACTTTTTATTTTTAACGCTATTTTACGCCTTGAGTATTATCCTGCAGAGTGGAAGGTCTCTATGATTACTATGATACCCAAGCCAGGGAAGGATCCGACTAAAGTAGAGTCATATAGACCAATAAGTCTACTACCAACAATTTCAAAACTGTTCGAAAAATTGTTAATGGCGAAGTTGTCTCCAATACTTAAAGATGTGGGATGTATCCCTGATCAGCAATTTGGCTTTCGGGCTAAACATAACACCATAGAACAAACCCATAGGCTAGTCAATGTCATAAGACAGACTTTTGAAGACAAAAAGTACTGTTCAGCTCTATTCATCGACATTTCTCAAGCTTTTGATAAAGTGTGGCACGACGGACTGATGCACAAAATAAAGTTGAACTTGCCTGCAAATACTCACAAGCTTCTGGAAAGCTACTTGTACGACCGGAAATTTGTTATCAAAGAAGGTGACTTTACAAGTCTCTCACAGTCAATCGGAGCAGGAGTTCCCCAAGGTAGCATTCTAGGACCCACTCTATATTTAATTTACGCATCTGACATGCCAACGAGATCCGGAATCCATACTTCAACTTTTGCAGATGACACAGCTTTTTTTAGCGTTCATGAAAACCATCAAGAAGCTTCACGAAATTTGCAGCAGTATATTTCAATATTAGAGAAATGGTTGAAACTTTGGAAAATAAAAGTTAATGAACAAAAATGTACCCACGTTACATTCACACTGCGTAAGCAAACATGTTCGGCTCTCCAAATTAACAATACACCTATTCCGCAGCATAATGAAGTTAAATACCTTGGTATTTACCTCGACCGTAGGCTAACGTGGAAGCCTCACATTGATGCGAAAGTCACTCAGTTGAAATTAAAAGCAGCGCAACTAAATTGGCTTATGGGCAGAAATTCGACATTGAAATTGGATTGCAAACTTTTGTTATATAACGCAATTTTAAAGCCTATATGGTGCTACGGAGTTCAATTATGGGGAACCGCCTCAACATCTAACATTGAAAAAATTCAAAGACGACAAAACCAAATTCTTCGTACGATTACTGCAGCTCCATGGTACGTAAGAAACTCATGAATTCATAAGGATCTGCGTGTTCCGCTGGCAACTGACGAGTTCTCTAAGTATGCCACAAGGTATATTAGTAAACTGGAACTTCACCCAAATCCTCTTGCACGCAACATACCTAATTTTGGCGGCCACTCTCGGTTGAGAAGAAGGGATACACTGGCCACCATCAGAACGTTAAATAGGTGATTCTACCGATATTATTCGCGCGAAATGAAACTCTTTTGTCTAGCAGTGGCTGGACTTAAATAACTTTTATATTTAGTATTAAGATTTGAATACTTATTGTTAGTTCATATTTTGAAGATTCAATAAATAAATGAATGACAAAAAAAAAAAAAAAATATTGCTGCAATTATTTAATTTTACAAACTAAAAAATATTAACAACTTGTTATTAAATTATGTCAGTTACAAAACTATTATTAATAAAATTCAATCAAGCAATTATTTTTTTATTAACTCATGTGTATTGAATTTCAAGTTTTAAAGTCTCTATCTGCCTGAATTGAGTAGCTGTTTATTTTTTGTCATTTCTTATACGATAAGTAACTAACAAAAAATTAAATTTGCTTTTAAATTCTACAACCAGAAATAAGCCACAATTTATGTCAACTCGCATTGAACAATTATCCGTTAAGCAAAGCTTAGAAATATTAAAATTTTAAATGCAACTTAACTTAAAGTATAAGTGAAATAGAAGGAAGAAATAAAGTTGTAATTACTATTGATGATTGTCACAAAATTGTCTCGGGCCAACAAAAATACATGCAAACAATCAAGAGGAAGACGTACTTTATATAAAACAGATTTGCATACTTCGTTAAAACGTATTCAAAAAGACAAATTACATGACACAAGGTACGAAAACTTATTTCAAGCAAGTTTTTAATCTCTGGCATGTTATGTAAGAAAATTTCGACGCCAAGAGATTATCTAGAGGATTATTTTAAATTTAAAAATAGTGCGATATTGTAAGAGCAGCAGATTTTCAAGAATCTCGGCAACCTCGTTTACTTGCGTATTCATATAAATAAAAACGACAGTGTGAAATAAGTCAAAAAGGATCACTTAAATCGATCAAACATTATCTCATACAGACGTTTTCATTCTCGAAAAATTGAATATGAGGGTCAATTAAACATAACTTTATTGTAGACTGTGTAGTCCTCACCACAAACCGCCAAATTTATCTGCTGCCTGTTGTAAAGGAAGTTTACTACAATAGATGTCAAACCAAATAAAAGCGTTACAAATCCAGCTTTCATTTCGTTTCTCTACATTGGATAAGAATAGTGATAAAACATGTCATGTCAAAGCCATTATACATATTATATATACAGTAAATTTCCGCAGTAAATGGAATTTTGTGAAAGAAAAATTTAAAAAAAACTGCACTTAACTTTTCAATAACGGTTGTTGTGAAATTAAGCTTGTAACAACAAAAAGAAAAGCTTAGTAAAGAAAACTTAAAATCGACAGCAAAATTACACTTGTTAGCATGATACTTAAAGTTTATAGCCAATGTAAATGTTGTTAAATGACTAATGTTTTTGTTGCTATTGATGGTTGGTTTAAATGTTTGTGAAAATGTGACAACGCTGCTGCATTTAGTTACATTTTTGCCAAGTTGTTTATGGTCTCTTGTGAACATGTTGTTTTACATCAATGACTGACGTCAACAGTCAATTAAAGATAAATTACATCCTTTAAAACGGTAAAAAAACTGCAAATAGTTCTGGTTTTGTTTTTGTGGGCTTTTGTTTTAATTTTACAATGCATGCATTGATTAAATGTAAGACTAAACAAAAGTAATAAAGAAAAAAAAGAAACCACACGCAACAACATAAAAAGCGCTTTAAAAAGAAAAGAAATTTTCTAGTGCTTTTTCCTAGGTTAATATAGAAATAAGCTGCAACTAAAAATTTGTATTTTTGATACATATAGAGAAAAGTAATCTAAACAAAGTAAATAAGTTGAAAGAAGATAATGTAGAATAAAATAGCTTAAAGCTAAATAAATTAAAATACGATCAATAAATCAAAAACGAAATAAATCAGAGTATTTTTATTATACCTCTGGAAGCATCTAGCAGATATAAATAAATATTATAGATCTAATAATAACATTGGTTTACAGCCAAAAAATGTCAAGAACGCCACATGCCTAGTTAAGTTAATTGGGATCTCCTTAGTACGGTTTTTTAGATAACAGTACTTTTGTGTTTTTTGGTATATGGTCCCACTCAAACCCTTGTGGAGACCAACCAAAAAGTCCGAACGAGATAAATTGAAAAGGTAATTGAATGCCTTTTTCGTCGATATAATGCGAGTTTTTATCGGACAAGTTATGACACCTCAAAATTCAAAATTTGCCTATTTTTTACGTTTGTTTCAAAAACTTTCATTTTTATTTCTTTTTTACCAAATAGTTTATTTAATCATCAACATTTTAAGTGCAATTAAAAAGAACAGATGAAAAATAATGTTTTTATTACGGATTTTGTAGAACGACAATATTTTCATTTTCATTGCTCACACACTAAAAAAAATGAAAAATTTTGAGACAAACGTAAAACATAGGAAAATTTTACAATTTGAGGTGTCATAACTCAGCCATTTCTTGTCAGATAGAAATTCGCACTATACCGACGGAAAAGGCGTTCAATTACCTTTCCAATTCCATTTATCTCGATCGGACTTTTTGGTTAGGCTCAACATGGGTTTGAGTGGTACCTTACACCGAAAAAAAAAGGTCCGTTATCTAAAAAACGGTACTTAGGAAAAAAAAATTATAGCGTTTTTCGTGTTCAGGAGGTCCAAATTTACTGATCTAGGCATATGGCGTTCTTGGTCTTTTGCCACATTTAAAATTTGTAAATCAGTGTAAACTAACTTTATTCTTAATGTCGAATAAATATATTTGACTTCCATTTAAAAGATATTTGTGCAATTTTGAGGGATATTTACATACTTAGTTAATTGTTAATGTGATTTATAGTATTCTATATATTAAGCACGGAAAAAGTAACAGGGCAAAGTGTTTTTTTATATTTTGTACCAGTACTCTGGGGATGACCGCTACATATGCTGTGCATTGCATTATAACTAGGAAAATCGGTTATAAGGAAGAGTAGTTATAAGGGAGTAGTGTTTGTGGACGTTTGACTTGAACTTATCAATAACAACACGGAAAGATGAACAAAACCGATATCATATAAAGTGTTGATATTAAATTAGTTATAATTGATCAGTGTCCAGTGTCGACACTGCTCAGACTAACAAAAATTAGTCCGACACATTGAAATGGAATTAATAATGAACATATAAAGTGAGAGAAACATGTGTACACAGAATGGAAGCCAAAACACTACTTACTTGTATGACGGCACGCTATTTATTTTAAAGTAAAAAATGAAATATTTGGTAATAATAAATTAAACAAGTAAGAGTGTAGTATATTCGGCTTTGCCGAATCTAAAATACCCTTCATATAATGTAATATAGTATATATTACAAATTTGAACTAAATATCCTCTGATATGTATGTACCGACATCGGAAATATTCAATTTCTGTATTTTAGTAACCTCATTTTATTACCACAACTACATTTAATAAAAACAAATTGCTTAAGTTGGCTTAAGGCAGAATTAGTTTGTACGGTCTTTTGTGCTCTGAACCAGCTGTTTTGTTTCAGTTCAATTGATACTATATGTGCATGATTTGTTTTCACTTTTTCGTTCTGTTCTGTTGCGGACTAATCTATTGAAAATAGAATTCAACGTTAAAAAAAATTTAGTTTGCTTACGACACATTTTCATTAAAACCCCGGTTTATATTATATCTCGGGTATATATGGACCGATATTGGGGGAAATTTTTTTTGCCTTTAAAATGGTGTGTTTAATAACTGTGTGAAGTTGGAAGCAAAACAAAAAACCTTTTTTTCCAAAAATTTTCATACAAAATTGCAAAAATATGGATTTTTGCGGAATTTTGGATATATCTCAGCTATATGAGAACCGATTTTACTGAATTTCAATAGAAATCCCTTGAAGTGATGGAGTAAAAGGATGATGAAAGAAAAAAGTTTCCAAGTCTAATGGTTTTCTCAGAAACGATATTTCAATGGCGGACAGACGGACCGGCAGACATTGCTTAATCGAATTTTCTATCAATGCTGATTCTGAATATGTATAGTTTATATGGTCGGAAATAAAAATTGTAGAAATTACAAACGGAATCACAAAATTATATATACCCTTTAGATTTTTGTGAAGGGTATACAAATTAATAATGAACACGGACGACTGTAAAAAATACATGTACATAGGATGGAACAAAAACACTAATTATTCCGGCTTGCTACTAATTCCTGTGTAAAAAATTATTTTAAAAATTTATCTACGATTTATAACTAATGTTAATATAGACTAAACTAGTCTACACATACACACATACACAAAACTTGTGTATGTGTGTATAAGATATAAGGCTTACCCAAATCAGAATTTTAACCACTTCTAATATTATAGTATTGGTATGAAATTATTGAAGAAAGCACATAGTCAATATATTCATGGTTTGAAATTGGTGTTATAAAATAGCGTAGCTAGCTGCAAGCAGGCGGATGTTAGATGAAAGGGGTGATTTGAAAGTTTATTTATATTTTTCCCCTAAAACTATATTTTTTTAAACAATAATTTCTTTAAGCTGGTCGCTTACGGTTTTTACTATTTCAATCTATACACTGGAAACCACTTGTATTCTATTCCTCTTTGCTTCAGTCTTAAAATTGCTATTGCTTTAATTTTGTCAATTGTCACAAACTAGTTTTAGACATTTTCTTCTCCTGCATTTGAATTAAAGAAATTCACATTTGAGACAGTAGTACAATTGAAATAGGGTGCTGTAAATATCTTATGCAGTTAAACGCTATTAAAAAAACTTAGCAAATACCTTTTTTATGTCATTTAATCGTTGCAACCGTTTTTGTTTCTCTTCAAAGCAATTGATGATTTTAAGATGAATTATTGTTGGAAGTCAATTGGTGAAAGGTTCTAAAATGGTATTTTCTCACACAATTGTCAAGCAGTCAGTTGCACTTTTTTAAGTTTATTTCTCTGTCTTCTCGTTCAGCGTAGTAACGATAAAGTTTTGTAATAAACTATATTGGTAAATTGTTTGAATTCCAATCAAATATATAAGTGACATTTTCTAAATTTTCAATCAAGTTAGTTTCCCGGCAAAAATGAAATTTTTGCAGCAGGAAAGTTATTAATGCCAACGGAAGTATTTAAAGGTTTGCTGTCAACAAGTAGAAAAAAAGTTTTTTACGTTGAATGCCTAATATGAAATGAAATTACTTGGTTTCGACCTCATAGTGAAATAAATAGAACTAACAATGAAATATACGTTTTTTATTTTTTAAAGTTCATTTGAGAAAAAGTGGATATCAATTTTCAATCATCTTGATTTTAAGTTTATGTTTACTTTAGAAAATTTTTGAAAGTCAGTACGGGAAATTATTAACTTTGTAACTCTGTAGGTTATTGTACCTTTTAAAGGTTTACAGCTTTGAGTTGGCAATACAGCTTTATTGGACATCTCATTTAATCACCCCTATTCTGCGTTTCGATTAAGTCTCCGCATTCAGTTCCGTTGCGATCGAAAATTGGTATTCTGATAAAAAACGGAATCGAAAGAAAAAGAAGAAGACAACAATGTTTATAAAATTAATAGCATCAGTGTGGAATGTGGAAATGAAATTGCAAAATATGCAAGTTTGTTATCGTTTTCATAAACAAATGTCAAATTTAATACAAAAAGTTGTTTGTATACATAATTAAAAATAAGTTCTTGATAAAGTTTAATAAGAAAAAGAAATATGTATACAAAAACAAACCACAATTAATTGTTCACATATATGTATATTACAGTGCAAAGAATCTTGTGAAGATAAAGGCACATAATAAAAAAAAATTAAGTGTTGTGATTAAATATGGAAGATCATATTTAATAAAAATTGTAGGGGATTAATTCACTGTGTTGCATTTATTATTTTTTTTTTTAATTTCAGAGAGCAGAACAACATGAGAAATAATGAGGCAGGCATTTTTTTGTTGGAGGGCCTAGTGTATTGATGATTCCAGCTATTTCCTCCCAGAACACTGCTACTTCTTGTGAGATCCACATGCAATGTCTGCATTAGATGACGTTAAATTTGCCAATTTTTCATACTGCTCTGGTGTTCTTGTTTTTGACCCAAAATACATAAAAAACACATCAGATTCGGGTACAAAAATTAATAATTAAAAAAAATAAAATAAATAAATTTAATTAAATAAAATAGTTTTAAATGTTTTTTTAATCCTTACTGAACATTTTATATCATTTCCTACTTACATTTTTTTTAGTTTTTTAACTAAAAAACAGATAACGAAAACTTCTCCGTCAACAATAAAACAACTGAAAAAAACGGAGTTCCGATCGTAATGCAGAATACATACAATCGAAAGAAACTGAGCGGAATCGAAACGCAGAATACCCAAGTTGCCAGACGGAGAAAATTTCGATCCGAATCGAAACGCAGAATAGCCCCCAATACCTGGTAGCTGCTTTTTATTTAGTTCGGATTGAAGTTTCATTATAGACAGAATTACATCAGAGCAACAGTAGCAAATGAGCTGAAGTTTATATTAACATTATTAATTCCAAATTTTGTTCTCCAATAAAGTCCATTTTTGGTTGAATGCGCTTCATTGAAATAAGTTGAATTGTCGTTATTGCGGTGAGAACAATCAACAAGGTTTCGTCGAACCAACTATAACATCCGCAGAAAATTATTGCTTGGTGCGCTTTATGGGTTGATGGACTAATTGGTCCATATGATTTCAAAAACCATGATGGATTCAGTGTTATTGTCAATGATGATCGGCATATGCACATAATTAAAAATGTTTTTCGCACCTCAACTAGTTGGCATTACTATTGCTGACATGCAGTAGAGGGCCTGCGCATTATAATCGATTTCGTCAAAGAAAATATTGATGCAAGAATAATTTCACCAATGGTTCCATTAATCATGTAACAAAACCCGATTGGGTTATTATGTTTGGGACTATGTACCACTTGTATGTTTTTTTTCATACATTTATTTATTGAATCTTCAAAATATGAATTAACAATAAGTATTCAAATCTTGATACTAAACAAAAAAAAATCCAGCTAATGCTAGACAAAAAAGTTTTATTTAGTTTCTTTATTTACTGAATGGGGTGTTTTTCAAGAGGACACATAATTAAAACATTTTCAGTTCTGCTATTTAAATAAAGTTATTCTAATATCTAATTTCGTTTTGTTGCCAAAATTGGTTGATAGGCATGTTTTAAATGATATCTGTAGAATTGTAAAATAAGGTACGTGCTTCTATAGCTGATCGAAGTAAAAGCTCTAATGAGATTGATGATGAAAGTGCCTTACGTGAATGCATTGCACAGAAAAAACTTTCGTTTCCAAAAAAAAAAAAAAAAAAAAAAAAAAAAAACAAAAAACATTAAGTCCAGATTGGATTTTGTCAAAAAAAACATTAAGAAACCACTAAATTTTTGCAAAATCGATATGAACTAACAACAAAAGCTTAGATATACCATCAAAACAGTAAATTAATTTAATGTCAAAAATGTTTTAATTAAGTGGCCACCACTGTATATATATAGAATATTTGTATTTAACTTTTTAACAGAAATATTTCTATCTATTATAGTAGTCATACATGTATCAAAAAATTGGAAATAAATATTGCGAAAACACCAATTTATTCATACCACTATTAAGCTTTACTAAGAACTAATTTAATCATTTACCACAATAGGTTAGGCTATCAGATCTGATATTGTAATGGTACATCAAAGCAAAACAAGATGTTTGCGTTAATTTTATTTTTTTACTTTTTTAAACAGGTCTAACAATGAAAAAATTCAAAGACGACAAAAACAAGTTCTTCGACCAATTACTTCAGGTCCATGATACGTAAGAATCTCACAACTGTACAAGGAACTGTGTGTTCCGTTGGTAAAAGGCGAAGTCTTTAGTAAGAAGTAAACTGGAACTTCACCCAAATCCTCTTGCACGCAACATAGTTAATTTTGATGAATTAAACCACTATTCTCACTTTGAAAATGTTTCATTAATAAACACAGAATGTAATTATAAGAAACTATGTATATTAGAAATGTTAGAGATTATTAGTACACCTGTAGCACAGAGAATTAATTTTAAATTAGATACTGATACGCATACTCGTAGTTATAGGCATTTAGTTAGCAAAAAATTAATACGATCAATATATATATATATATATATATATATATATATATATATATATATATATATATATATATATATATATATATATATATATATATATATATATATATATATATATATATATATATATATATATATATATATATATATATATATATATATATATATATATATATATATATATATATATATATATATATATATATATATATATATACCTATATATATACCTATTATTAATTTAATGGTTTATTATCAGGAGTTGAGTTCAAAATTTCTATCATTCCTAAAGAAAAGAGAATGTACGAGTATTTTCAGTTTATTCGCGTATGATACGTTCATTTGTCTTTTCAATCTTGCATTTGAACAAGTTTTTGTACTTAAAGACGACACACTTTTTAAGAGAATTAGCATGACTATTGCTATTGCATGATTATTTGTAAGCAATAATTTCTCCTATAATTGTACAATTTTGTTTCAAATAATTTTATGAGCTCCAGCTGTTTGTTTGTTAAAGCTATACGATCTTTAATGCAAACTGATATCATTTAAAGTAGTTAAAACAATTTTGTTTGTAATTTCTTTGCTTTTAAATTTACAACCTAAAAAGATGTTAACGGCAAACAACTTTCAAATCTTCTTTTAAAGGTAAAATATTTTCGATCAAAAATCTTCAAAAAAAGGCAAATATTTCAAAAATGGATGAAAAATATTTATATTACATAGGTAAGATTTTATTACTTTCCACTTCATAATAAACAATAGCTAAGTAAATGAAACGATTTCATTCTACATTATTCAGTGTCATGAACAATGGTATACATCAAAATGAACCCTTAAAAAGGGTTGGATCAACCAAATGAATTTAAAGAAAACAAATGCTGAGCAAAACGAGTTTTCACAGAATTATACCACAGAACTCGTTTACTAAATTCCAGAGCTGAGTTCAGTTGGCAGAAATATTTAATGGTTTAATATTTGATTAATTTAATATTGAATTTTAGTCTTTGATGTATACAGGTCCCCTTAATAGAAATTAATAGGCAGTCTGATATGATACTTTTGAATTTGTACAATAGTCGATTTTGAATTTCCTTTTTTAACGTCTTGTGTAACAATACATTTAAATTATTTTTATTATTATTATTATTATTGTTCTTTATAAAATTTAGTTTGCTGAAAATGAAATTAATATTTATATAAAAGGTAGCAACAGTTAACATTAATTTGAGCTTTTTCAAACAGTTGTTAACTCGTAATACTAAAAACTCTGTCGGTTTCAAAAATACGTGATCATGTAGTTCTGCTAAACAAACCTTCTTTTTATATTTCAATGTCTTTTTAATAATTTGAAACGTTTATTTTCTTCCCCTTTTTAAGATGTTCTTTTAATTAAAACATAAATAGCTGAACGTGTGTCAATGTATAAAATTTTCACAACTTTTTCATTGCTAACTTGGACCTGCTGTCGTTTTAAATCACTATAAAATTCTCACACTTTGTATCAATAAAGTAGCGAAATAGAAAAGAAAAACAAGTGTCCTTTGTGTAAACAGTTTCTAATACATTTCTACGACTATAATAGTAATTTTATGGCTTAAAATTCTAACATCATTCTTTAGCGAAGTGGTAATTATAAGCAGTTTAAAAACTCTTTGGTTATACTATTTGTAAGTATTGTTTCTTTATATCAAGCATTTTATTTAGTTTAGTTTAACTAATAAATAAATACATACATACGTATTTGTTTTATTTTATTATTTAGCAGTTGACTAAATAAAGCATTTTAATTGGCTCTAAAACAGAGCAAACATATTTTAACTTTATTTATTTAATTTTTTCTTGATTTGAAATTCTAGGAATTTTTTTCTTTAACTAAAAACAACAGCAGGGATTATTTCTCTTTTTTTATTTATTATTATTTTTTTTCTTACTCAAAAAGCTGTTTGGTTTCAAGTCTCTGGAGATTTTTGTGTTTCTTGGCAATATCTTTGTTATGAAACTTTGTAAGGCGATTCAAGTTCTGGGCATTGGAACATGTTGTTTAGAGAGATGTCTGAAATAAGTGAATAACTAATTTCTACAACTTGTTTTCTTAATTCCAGATTCTGCTTTTAGTTTAGTAAGGTGAGTTTTTTTTTTTTTTGTTGAAATATTTTATACTACTGTTTTGATTTGTTTTGCTAAAAGACTTTTAACTCTCATGTTTATTTATTTAGTATTTTTAATGTAATATTTAGTCATAAGATGTCAATTAATTGGATATCTTTAGAAGAAGCTTCTTTAACAAAATAATGCTTTTGGTCATTACAAGGAAATTGTTTTTTAATTTAACACATAATTAGCCATATTTGGTTAAAATGCCGGTTACTGGTTTTGTCAACCGGCTGCTTGGCTGCCTTCTAAATGTAGTGAATCAAGTAATTAGAGATTTAAATAAAATCAGATCTGTACTTTTTTTCTCTTACAGAATTTGTTTATACAAGAATTTAGCGTTTATTTTTTTGCTGTGTAACGTTTGTGGCTTAAGTCTTTTGTTTTAGTTTAAATTTTTGTCCCTTTTAAAATTGAGTCCCTTAATGATGTTTATGTAGCAGCTTCTCAAGGAATTTCAAAAGTTTTTTTTAGCAACAGCCTATGGTGAGTAATTTAAAGTGACAAGAAAGAGGCCTTATATAGAATAAAAAAAAAAATATTGTGTATTTGCCTAAGAACGTTACTGAAATATTTTACCAACTAGGAATTATTGCAGGTCCTTAAAGCTGTTCATTAAAATAGTTTTGTACTTAAACATTAAGAAAGCTTTAGTGACAATAAATTGTGGATATTTTTAGTTTGAACTAAAATGATTTAGTAAGATGATTTTGAATGATAATCGTGTTGTATTTAAAGTAGAAATTTTTTTTACTTTTTATTAACAATGTTATGAATATATACAATTTTGTGTGTGAGCATTCTATAAACATTATTGACATGATTTAGCAATAAAACTTTGATTACATATGTATTATTAAAACAAAAATCTTTATTATATATGTATCATCAAAAATAAAAACAAAAAGTTAAAAGAGTGGTGTAGTTTATATGATACGAATTAGTGACATGCATAGAAAACTTATGGGAAACGTACTCAAAATATTGATTATATTACATACACATTTTCTAAATGTATCAATCATTCCTGTCCCAAAAAAACACCACACAAAGTTTGGCATAAAAAGTGATATAAATTATAAAATATAAAAATTTTATAACTTTGCCATAATTTATCAAAAAACGAGTTTCAAAATCTGTGTGCAAAATTTTTAACAGATCTTTTAATATTGGAATTCCAATTAAAAAACATGTAACTATCAACTCTTCGAATTCAATGTATGGTAGCAGAAACAGTTTTGTTCTTTCATCAAATTTATGCTTAAATTTAAACGATACTTTTATTACGGGTACTATTTTGTATGTAAGTTCCCGAATTTGTATTTTCTAAGATAAATTGCTTTGCACACAAATAGCAGCCAAATATTTGATAGAAATATGAAAATTTTTTAGAAGCAGCAAAGCTGTATGCCTTGAATATCGTTGTTTTGATCTCTTAACCTCACATACTAGAATCTTCATAACAATTTTAATTTTTCCTGAAGATGCTATCAAATTATTGGCGAAATATTAAAAAATTTTATATATATTTGAAAAACATTTAATTTGGATGTAATGAAAATAAGGAACCTATTCAAGTGGTTAACAGTGTATCATTAATAAAAGTTGTAAAAATGAAAAAAGTTGTTTCAAAATTTGTAAAATTTTTGAAGGTGCGAGTAAGAACTTTAGTACTTTGTTTCTTCTTGTGTTTCAATAAAGGAAGCTTTTTTTCTGAATATTCTGATTGTTTTAACGATATACGACCATATTTTACTTATTATTGCTTGTTAAAATTCGAATTCTTAAGATTGTTTTCATATATAATTA
Source organism: Thecocarcelia acutangulata (assembly GCA_914767995.1). NCBI lineage: Eukaryota > Metazoa > Arthropoda > Insecta > Diptera > Tachinidae > Thecocarcelia > Thecocarcelia acutangulata. The sequence continues at coordinate 103,544,901 of OU612094.1, read as the reverse complement.
TATAAACCGAAAAGTCTAATACAAACAATTCCAAAACTGTTCGAAAAATTGCTAATGACAAAGTTGACTCCAATACTGAATCATCAATTCGGCCTTCGGGCTAAACACAACACCATGGAACATACACAGACTAGTAAATATCATAGGAACGACTTTTGAGGTAAAAAATATTGTTCACCTCTAATCATTTACGTTTCCCAAGCTTTTGAGAAAGTGTGGCACGCCGGGCTAATGCACAAAATAAATTTGAACTTGCCTGCAAACACTCACAAGCTAACGCAAAGCTCTTTATGTGGCAGAAAATTTGTTGTCATAAAAGACCATTTTATAAGCCCAACTCAGCATTTGATTTATACCTCTAATATGCCAACGAGATCCCAAATGCACACTTAAATTTTTGCAGAGCACATCCTATTCTACAGCGTTCATGAAAATCATCAATTAGATTCATGAAATTTGCAAGAATATATTTCAATATTCGAGAAGTTGCTAAGACTTTGAAAAATAAAAGTTAATGAACAAAAATGTACTCATGTTACATTCATGCTATGTTAGCAAACATGTTGGCCTATCAACATTAACATCTCACCTATTCCGCAGCACAATCAAGTACCTTGGTATTCATCTTGACCCAGGGCTAACGTGGAAGTCTCACATTGAAGCAAAAATCTCCCAGTTGACATTAAAAGCAGCGCAGCTAAATTGGTTTAAGGGCAGAAATTCTACTTTGAAGTTGGATTGCAAACTTTTTATACAATGCAATTTTAAAGCCTATATAATGCAGTGGAATTTATTTATGAGCCATCGCCTCAACGTCAAACATTGAAAAAATTCAAAGGCGACAAAACAAAAAAACTTATGAATTCACAAGTATGCGACATGGTATATCAGTAAGCTGAAATTTCATACAAATCCAACAACATTATTAATTTTAGCGGTCACACTCGGTTGAGAAGAAGGGATACCTTTGCCACCATCAGAGCGTGATTTTATCGATTTAGTTCGCGCAAAAGGAAACTTTTTGTCTAGCTAAGTTCAGCTGATACTTTTGTATTTTTGTGTGTGCTTAGTATTAAGATTAGAATACATACTGTTTGTTTATATTGTGAAGATTCAATAACCAAATAAAAGCTAAAAAAAATAAAAATTGTTTTCTTAACAGCCCAGCTTTATGGTAGGGGATAACTTAAAATCAAATATATTTCATAAAATTGTATATTGTATATTGTGAATATATACCTATATTCACTTCCATTTACTGTCTCATAAAAATACATTTTCAGAACGTTATTATATGCTTACACGAAATAGTCTATCTTTACTGCTTCCAAATGGACTTAATGTTTTTGCTGGAATGTGTCTTGAAATAATTTTTAACTCTTAAGCACAATACGTATTTGAAAATTTGGTAGCATTTGATCTTTGTACTCCTATTTTATTATTGTAATAATTCCTATTTGGTGGTAAAAGGTCGAAAAAAAGCTTTACGATTTTTTTTTATCTGAACTTAACTTTTTTTTTGAAGAGTAAAAATTTTTGACAAAAATTTCTGGTATCGCTGGTCACAAAAATGCAATTTAAATTTTGTAAATTTCGTTTTTGCAGATACGTAATATTCTATAGAATAAATATACAAAAGATCTGTGTAAATCATTTATTATTTTTTTTTCTCTCTTTCAAATTGAAGGTTTTTGTTAATAGTTTTTCTTCAAAATTGCAAGTTATTTAATTGCAATACTTAACTTTTTCATTTTAAATAGTTAATATTTAACATAGAAGGCAAAGTCAGTTCTGTGCAATATATGTTTCCATAAGTGTAAAAAATTGTAAAACTTACTATTAAATAAATTAAACCAAAAAAAAAAAAAAAAAAAAAAAAAAAAAAAAAAAAAAAAAAAAAAAATATACACAAAATTGGAAAGATTACTAAAAAAAAATACCATTTGATGAGCCTGTGGATGAGTAATTAACTAATGTCAATTACAATCAAAATTATAGCTTTTGAGTAGATCAATCAAATACGTAGATGTATTATGTAAAACGTTAATATTTGAGTCTCCAGTCATAAGGAAACAATCTCTTCTAGAAAATAAAAAATCAATGACCAAACATTTCGGGTTATTGTTTAAGGTTATTGTTAAAATGGTAATTATATAATTTTTGTTTGTTTTGCTGATCATTTTCTTATTCTTACGAACAAAAGCACAAAACACGAAAAAAAGGTGGAATAATGCACCGAGTTTCCGTCTCGTTTCATCTGTTTATGCCACTGTACTCGTAATACTTTGTTCTGATGTACCAACGCCAGCCAATATAATATAAAAATCTAATTTGAAAATAACTTCACAAAAGCTTAAAATATCAATTATTTTTTCCCAATACACAATATATATTGAGATCCCCTAATATTTTATTACGCCGTTCAATGGTTTAATACAAATTTCCTGATTTTATATATAATTCTGCTTAAATATTTATTATTAAATTGTTATTCAAGATGCAGTTCGTTATTTATTGAAACCTTAAGACAATAATATTAGTCGTATACATGATGGAATATCACAATTCCTATATACCATTCTCGTTAGTTTTTCCTATTAAAAGCCTTAAGCATTTTAGGCATTAAACCTTATAAAAAATATGGTCGTTTACCAAAACTTAATTATTAAAACTTATACAAAACTAATTTAATAAGATTTTAATTCAAAATATTTTTAGGAATATGGTCTTAACAAAAAACAGAGTATATTTTGCAAATAATGAATTTTGTTTGCTCTTGCAACACTTGATATTGCAATTTGGAAAATTTCTTAAACTACATTAATTGTTTATTATATATTAATTAAACTAAATAAATCAATTAAGAACTAAATTGCTTTATTATTAGTCATAACAATAAACATAAATTCCAATAAATCTGATTAAATCCTGTTGAGTGGAAAGAGTGATGAAAACATAGGATGTAACATTCATATATATAGATTCAGTGAAAGATGGTGTTCTTTAGTGTTGTTATAATACACTTCATCATTTAAGAAAACATAAAATCAATCTGAATTTAATTACATACTTATTGCTTCCGCATTTTGTTTATAAAAGAAATTTATTCAATATTTTTTAAGCTTACTCATGAACGGCACACACATTTTCTTCTACACTATATGAAAAGTTCTACTTGCACATTTTTATCTTTTGTGCAATATTTTTTAAAGGAGTAAAAAGTATGGAAAAAAAGAAAACCTAATGTTTAGTTGGATATAAGATACGACCACTAACAACAAACGGGTAATTAGAGAGAAAAATATTTAACGTAAAGTAACTGCTACATTTCACTATAATCAACAACTGACAGCAATGAACTAGTTCCTGATAAAAAAAAAAAGAAAAATTCTAATAAAACTCGTTTGAAAACAATTGTTTGATTAGAACGAAAATTTAAAAGAGAGCACAAGGAAAAATAGCAATAAAAATAAAAAATTATGGTGGCCATCAATCAAATTAAATAAAATAAATATGATTAAAAACACAGCAAGCTGAAAATAAAATGGCAAATATTTTTGAAAACAAATGCAGAATATCAATGAACTTAATACGTCTGACATTAGTTCTTAAGTATAAGCGGTAAAAGTAAAAGCTTTTATGCTATTCCTTATGATTCAAGTTCCTTAAAAAAGGAATCAAGTAAAGATGAAGGAAGAAAATTAATTAGTAATATAGAAAAATACACTAGACTACACTATTGCTTATGTCACAGTGCAATTAAATATCATAGGAGAAAATGAGTTTTAAAAAAAATTGCACAGGGTGTCCCAGAACTCAAAGTCAAGCCGAAACCGGGGGATATTGATTGTAGCCATCATGAAACAAATGAGAAAAAATATAAAAAACAACATAAATATTTCTTATTTTTGCAGCTAATATCGTTTTATTTCATATAAAAAATTTAGCAGTATTCATTTTCAATATTTCGATAACAATTTCTTATCATCGTCAGAAAAATTAATATGTTAATATTACGATGATAACAAATTGTTATCGAAATATTGAAAACAAATACTGTTAAATTTTTTATATAAAATAAAACGATCTTTAACTGCAAAAAGTAGAAATATTTACTTAAACAAGATCAAATAATTAAATACCAAATAAAAAAAAATCATTTTACTCAGTTCAAATGGTTTTTAATCGCACAAGCCCTTGTATTTGTTTAGAAATCAAGCAGTCGGTTGATGTCCAAAAACAAATATCATGAAACTCGTTTGCAAGCAAATTATTTTAAAAGTAAAAAAAATTTTAAAATCTGTCCACAAATGCCAAAGTTGCCGAAACGAACATAAAAAGAAGTGCTCATGAGTCCTTGGCTATTAGCAGCGTTGCCAACTCGGAGCCTTTCACACCGCTTTGGGTGCTTTTTAAAATTTTATCTGCGAAAAAATCCTTAGTAGGTGCGCGACTCACTTTTTGAAGTTTTGGTTAGTTTTTTAATTTTTTGTGCGAAAAAAATCATTTTTTTAAAGTTATGGTTAGTTTCTTAATTTTCAGTGGCACCAAATCAATTTCACTTATTGTTTCAGTATAAGAACAATGTTTTCTATTATACGTTCAATACTAGATCATTCAAGTGGGCGAAATAGTTAATTGGTGCATTAAACGATATATAACATATATATAACGCACAAAGTCAAAATAATCATGCTGTTGTAGGTTATTTCTTCTTCGGAAGTTTTGTTTATTACATAAAGAATTATTTCATATTTACTTTTTTTGGTTTGAGTAGACACTGGTGTTTAAAAAAAAAGTCAATCGTGTACGGGAGCTTCTTAAGAGAAGGGCTCGCATATGTTGGAAAATTCCGGAAATATGTCGAGGAGGAAAATCTAATGAGATATTCTTACTAAAATATTTCGCAATTTCTATGGCTGGAAATAATTTGGTATTTCTTCTGTGTATACCGCTTAAAATCAGCATGTTGTAATTGATTTGTTATGCAAATCAATTACAACATATTTTTTTAGGACATTTGTTCTCATATCCTTTTATTTGAATCCTATTTAAATATCGTAAAATATACGCTCATACTTTAAACGATTTTTTTCTCAAATCAGCATACGTTTTTTTTGCAATAAAATACTGTTTATATCGAAAAACACTTGAGAAACACGTTAACAACAGACAACATTTGATTTTATTTGTCCAGTTTTCTTTTTTTGAATTTAATATCTGTTTGGCCTAAAATTTTAATTTTAATTAATTTGTGATTTATATGGATCACTTGTTTAGAGAGATATGCTGATGATGTGCAATTACTTTGTGATGATAATGTAAGGTGGATCTACAAAATGATATTAATTGATCGGTGCTTAATCAGTTGTCAGTTAATCCGTCTAAAATTAGGACAATATTATTTTCAGTATTCCATATCTGAAGTTGGATTATGAGAGTATTGAGTTTGTTGCTTATTGTAAAGCAATAGGAATTTTTATTGGTAAGAAGATTAGTTTTGTTATTAGTCATGCCAGTTAAGTCATATAACGTCAATGCTTAATTTTGTGATTTGATGATTATATAATATGATAGTATATCTGCTGGAGTCGGTGAAGAAGCGAACTGTCTAGCACTATGTTTACCTGTCTTTACATATAGTTTCGAAGATTATTCTGGAATATCTTAACACAATTCAATGAAGCTATAATAGTGCTTTAATCGAATTTATTGGTCTTAAATATAAAGATTTTAGGCACATAACACCTTTCGTGATTTTGATCACTACATAAAGCTGATATTGCTTATTCAATTGTAAAAAATTTTTAAATTTGGATCACCTGCTTATCTTCTCTAAAGATTTAATTTTAGTACTTCATGTTCTAAATATTCCACATTCTTCATCTATTGTTATGGTTACGCGTTTGTGGAATCAGTTAATTTCTTATAAAGAAAGATAATTTTCAAACTCCATTTCAATCTTTAAAAAATTAATTATTTGTAGACTATGACTGGGATTTATTCTGCTGTTTTTTGCAAGCCACTCTGTATGAATAATAATTTGTTACATTGTTCTCATTCACAGAAGAGGCAAGAGTTTTTTTATACCTAAGTATATAAATATTTTAATATGAAATAAATTATATAATGAATTGTGATATAACTTGTTATAATTTCATCAATTGTTTTAGTTTCATTGATAATTTTGTATATTTATTTTTTACATTTACAGTTTTGTAAATAATTTTATGACCAAAGTATTTCTTTAGGCAAGTTTGGCCCAAGGGCTCATTGTTTTATGTTAATAACACAAATAAATAAAAAAATAATAAATACTTTATTTTATAAACATTGTTGAGAATATTATGTCCGATTCTTAATTTTTTGCTTAAACGAAAAATATCAAAACGTTTAAAAGTAAAAACAGTTAAAAGTTAAAACAGTTTTATAAGTTTGCTCAAGATAACATGCACGAAATTCTAATAAAGTTTACTTGGAAAGTAAGAAATGAAGAAGAAAAATGATTAAAACTAATAATTATTGTAAATTATGATAAGATTAGATAAATCCTTCACAAAAATTTATTTTATTAATGTGTTTTATTATAGGGTAAGAAAATCTAATTTTATTTTAATACCAGTAATATTTGAAAAAATTTTGAGCTTACAAAACGAAGAAAGTTTCAACACATTTTCAACTTACTAAACAAAAAATTCTTCAACTGAAATTGGTATATGTTCGTAAAATGCTAATAATCGGTTTATAATTTTTACAAACTTTGTAATGAGAGAGTAACATAAGCGCCATGGGGCAACCAATTGTTCCATTTGCTACTTGAGTTTATTATATGTAGGCAAAAAGGAACCATTTTCATAAGTATTTTGAAACGAATAGAAACAAATTTAATGATTAAAAATTCTAAAATTGATAATAAAGAAAATTTTTATTATTTATATATTTAATTATTTATATTATATTTATATATTATAATTATTTTTTCTCCATTTTTTGTTATATTACTTTTTGGTGTAACAAATTGAAGCAGCAAAACAAAAAGTTAAGGATTGAACATATAATATAATTGCATTTAAATGTGAACGTTTATTTTGATATCAGCAAGATAAAACGACTGCAGGTTGTTGCTCATGCTAATTTTTTTGTCGCAGTCGAATTGAACTAATTTCTCTTATTATTGACTACAAAATAAGCAGTGTGACCAGAGTGTAAAATATAAAATATGTAAAAAACATTTTGCTCTTTAAATATTTCATTTTCAAAAATAATATTCTAAAAATAAAAAGAATAAAATTTAAGTGCTCGTTTAAATAAATTAATAAATTTATTTGTACTTAATCTACTAGATTTTTGTAAGTACTCCCTTACACAATTGTGATTTTGCTCGCAACAGTGAACGCAACACTGCAGTAAAAAAACTGTTTCTTTATATGATGAATTCATTCCGATATAGTTATTGCTGCCTAACAATTTGCAAAAATTTATTTTATAAAAATGAAATCGTGCAATATGTCATAAAACGGAAACGTAAACGTTTAAGATTTCGTTAAAGATTTTCATGCAAATCTAGCAGATTTTGGATAGATGTAAATGCCTTATTGGATATATATCACTTCAGTTTACTTTACTTACGAGTAGTTTCAATTGCATATGTAATACGAAAATTTTTAAAAGAGACGGGTATACATTTTTGTTTCTTAAGTCTAATTATTTTTGGTTCAAAATTACTATACTCGTAGATTGTCGTAAAGTTTTAATTCATTAATAGTGTTCTCATTATAGATCAGAGATAAATACGATTATACTTTCAACTTTTAAGGCCCACCTAATCTTAATTAAGGGTAGCAATTTTAATCTAAGTTGCTCTTTTTAAAAGTTGTTTTTTTCGAGAGAATAGAACTCGTTCTATAAGCTACGGGATTTTCTAAAACTAAAAACTCTAAAGTGGCCACACAGCAGTGTGCTTTTATGCTAATGAATTGCCGGTTGCTGCATTTGATGTCGTGAAGTGTTTAAAACTTTAAACTTAACTCTGTATTGCCGCTCGGCCGCTTTTAATGGCATTGCCAAATTAAATTAAAATCTATGTTAAAATTTTTTATAAAAAATCTTTTTTTTTTTTTGTAAATGGGTCATATTGTTGCCGCCGCTGCTGCATGCAGCATTTATATTGGCGTTTCACTATTGTATTACCAAAACAAATAGCTATCAAACATACATATCTGTAGAAGTTATTATTTCTACAAACTGACATAGTATTTTTGCATTACTTTTCCTAAGCTATGCTTTAATATTGGTTTAATGTTTGGTAAAAGCTCTTTTTTTAACTTTAAGTTTGCCATATGAAAGATCTAGTTTAAGTAAAGTTAGTTTGGTTTTCTAAAATTCTCGTAAAAGTCCTTACATTTTTTCCTAATTAAATTCTTTTAAAATCTATATTTTACATATTCTTCTCTATCTTAAATATTTTAAACATTTCTTTATTTCACAGATAGCAACAATTATCACAATAGCAAGAGAATTAAGATTAATAGATCCTAACGGAATTATAAATTTTAATAAAAATACTAAACACAAGGACACATGAACTATTAATGCAAATAAATAGAGCTATTTGTTGAGTATTTGAAATGATTTTGAGGCGCTTGCTTTAAACTATTTTCTTTTTTAAGTGAATTCACTTTTTTTGGAATTTAAATATTAGAAAGTGATTAAAGAAACTTTGAAAAAATATGTACATATAAATAGTAAGATTCAAAAAGAATCAGTGAATTCAATACCGGGGTATGATTCGAAATTTTTTTAGTTCTGAGGTAGAGAATAACCCAGAATTGTGGTTTTATCAAAGATAAAGCTACAGCAGACTTAGCTCGTTTAACTATAGTTCTCTTGCTCGAAATGATGTTGTGTCACATGCTACATTATAAAATTTTTAGACATCGATCAAAATGTGCTTATGCGTCATAACTGCACCAGTTGTTAAGCAACTTTATTATATTATTATTAGTATTTATTTATTAGTAATATTTTTAATACTTTTTGATTACATTTCATTTAAATTACATTTAATTTCATCAAAAAGTTTTAAGCTCTAATTTGCATTAACATTTTTAATAAAATCTACAGCTTTTTTTCTAAAAATATTATTATTTGTTTCATTTTTTATATTATTTGGCATCTTGTTATACGTTCTTAGCCCTTTGTAGAATAATGATCGTTGTGTATAAAAAGTTGTTTCATAAATTAAAAAGGTTAGAAACTGGGTTTTATTAAAATTTATATAAAACTAGTATGAACGGATTTTTACAGATATCGTAAATCCATCCATAAGAAATAGTTATCTTAGTAAAGTGATTATATAAAAACTTTGGTAACCTAAACCTCCATGCATTACTTTCGTAAAAGTTAGTTTTTAATTCAACTACTGCCATAAAACCTAATAAGTTAGAATCAAAATGCTATCAGTTTTAGTTATGGTGATTTTTCGGAAATCTTGACCGCAGACTATGGAATTTCGAATAACAACCTCACTATAGATACCCTTTTGTTCCGGTTTTTAAGATTTTTGGCTTTGAAGCTATTATTTGTCTATGAAATCTTAAATGAAAGTTGTTTCTATTAAAAATGCGCAAAAGCTCGTGTTGTTGATTATTCCCTTAGTCCCAATTTTCACGAAGCAATTTTAGTTGCGCAATTCTTATCAAATTTTCTTTTAAACTTGCTTTTATGTTCAGACACAGCAATTTTACTTGAGCAATTTTCGTTTTCTATTGCTTACACTTTCTTAATATTGCATGTACTGCATTCTCAAATTTTTCCATTTAATTTTTACTTTCCTCTAAATTAATCCTGCTGTCTATATTTTTAGGTTGTTCACAATATTAAAAAAAAAATTTCAAATGAATTAAAATACCACATTTTTGCGCCAATATTACTTTCATCACGGACAACATATCAACACATAAAAGAAACACAAATGAAAGAAAGTGTAAAATTTCTGACATTACGAATGATAGCACAAAACGACTTTCCGAGTACTCATTTTTGCACTCCCCACTCTTTCCTCACTTATTTGTCTACAAACTCAAGAACTGCGCAACTAAAATTGCCTCGTGAAAATTGGGACTTATAGATTTTAGTCACTTTCAATTTTTGGCTTGTTGCCATTTTACTCGAGCAGTTTTCGTGCATTCTTTAATCTCTGCTTTTCCTATTAAATGAACAAATAATATCAATCGCATCAAGCGACTCTACAATTGCTTAAGATACCAATTTTAAGATTACTTTTGTATGAAAAGGAAAAAATTTCTATGGAAAAAAGCAAAATTAATACCAAGATAAAAAAAAACCACCCACCTTTATAACAATTGAAATGACTGATAAATCAAACAAAAAGCATAATAACGAAAAACTACAGTCAATTGCAACATTAGAATAAGAAAATATTTTAATTGTTATCTAACATTCATTCGCATTGTTTTAATACAAAGTTGTATTGTAAGTATTGTAACGCTTGTTGTAAATATGTTTAACAATGTTTAAACAACAATGCAACGTTTTTTTCTTTCATATGAATTTGAATAAAGTTAGAAACTAAAATAGAGTAAATAGAAAAAAGTCTACATTTTAAACAACAAGTTATTATTGCAAGACTTACCTCAGGCACGGTAACCTCATAAGGTGTGTTCATGAAACGTGGTGCATTATCATTAACATCAGACACGCGCACTATAATCGGTATATTGCGACGCTTTTTCGAGGAACGTATTGTACAGGAAACCTGAAATACAAGATAAATTATAACGTTCATTTTTATAACATGACCTGATGCAGTAGTAAGTAAGTAAGTAGGATGGTGGCTCTTAAATATCACTCAATATAGTTGTCATTAAAAGCTATTAAGGTTTTTAGTTTAACACTTCCTTTAAAAATTATTTGTTTTCTTTTCTCTTTATATTTTTGTTTTTTTATGTTTTAATAACTCTGAGCAAACTAATTTATGTACGCCCCTTTGGTAGTAGTTACAACTTCAAGATAGTAGAGGTAGTGTTGCGAAGGAAATTGTATTCTATGAAAACATTGAATGCATATTTGAACAATTTAACATCTTGATTGTTTTCAGATTCTTAATAAAGAGGAAATTAAGGTTCTTTAAAATAATTAGTAAGGTTAATTAAGGCTATTATTTATCGATAAATTTCTTTCATGCAGGTAATTTAGCAAATAACTTTTTTTTTAAAGAACAAAAATCATCCAATAATAAATTAATAATTTAGTGAATGTATGAAGATACGAGTATAGTTACTAATATTCTTATTACTCTTAGCTTAAATAGCTTTCACACTATAATGTCAAAAGCTTAAATAATACGTGGAAATGTAGCAGTGTGCAAGCAAACTGTTATGAAAATTTGATATCCCGCTTCATCATTTTTAGAAATTTTTTTATCGAAAAAATTTTTTCCTACACGCAGAAATACGCAGTTTGAAACATTGGTGCGGCAATATTATGATATTTTTTATCAATACATTTTGTTAATACAAACACTTACTGTACTGTCTTCTTAAACATTTCTCATCCTTATGATCTACAAGACATACAAATGACTAAATACATTATTTAGAAAATTCTTATGGCTAAAATAATAGCTCTTGAAACATAAAAGAACACAGTTTGTGGTGCAAACTTATGCATGAATAACTATTTGCCTGTAACATAAATATACTCCCAAAATAATTTTACTACTGTTGTTATTAGCAATATTTTTATTCTAGCCATTGAAAAACTAAAATAAAATTATAGTTGTGTTTTTGACCTTTTTATTATAATGTTGACCCTAATAACCGAAAAAATTATTTATTTTACTTTTATAAAGCCAAGTGTGTTTTTGATTTATTAAGAGCGAATAAGAAAGCAGTAATACCATTCGTATTGAGCATTTCGCACAACTTAGAATAAAGTTCTGCATATGATTTAAAATCTGATTGAGAATACAATATCTTTGAAAGCTGACTCCGGTAATGGTATCCTAGGTTTGATACGTCTTCTAACCATTTGCTTAAATAGTCTAAGATTGTACGGCCTTCTTTGGCCATATCCAATTGAATATATTGTAGTTCACTGGAACTCATCCAAAATCTTTCCATTGTTTCCGAAATATCGACAGTGGACGGAAACATTTCGCTACACTCTTGATGATTGTTTGCTTTTGCATATAACATACCGAACGTCTGGGATTTTGTACATATACCCGCTTTTTATTTAAAATCTCAATACTGCTGAATTGGTTTAATGACATTCAAAAATTTTTTGCGCAAATTTTTAGAAAAATTTGAACGATAACATTTCCAGCTATTCTCCCAATACTTAGATGTGCATCCAGGTTTCCCTTGGGTTTCTTTAACAAATTCTTCCTTTTGACAAGCCTTCATAACCTTTTCCGTTCGTCCGCATTTATTTTCATCCCCTTTGTTAATATTTTTTATTTCCATGCATTTATAATAATTTAATAGTTTTCGTTAATAGAACACAATTTATCGATTTCACAACAATTAAAAGCAAGAAAATAAATGGTCTTTAGTTTTTTCAATACGCATTAGTGATGATACGTTATATTGTTTAAGAAAATCATGGATAACATCCTTGTCAGATACCTAAACCGGTTGTCTCCCAGCACGTGTCGACCGAGTTACAGGCGAATTGCTTCCAAACCTCATTGAAGTGCCAATATCTTGCCAATGATCAATTGTTAGTAGTAGCGTCTTTCAAAATAGCTGTTAATTTTTCATATTGAAATATTTGTTAAGTGAAATATAATGGCATACTCTTTGCAAAATCTTTTATTATTTGATCGTTTGATTTTATTTCATTAGTTTTACCAGCTGTTTGTGACAAGATCGGCTACAGCACAATTTCGAAACCTATGTTATTGCTATTACAGGATCACTGTTGATTAAAATCTATTGCAGTGTAAACACAATATCACGGAAATCCTTAGTCCTACTCGTATCAACCAAAAATATTCACTGAGTGGTTAAAGCAGCAGATCATGATACGTCATGACCCGAGCTCAAATCCCAGTGGGCGCTGATAAGTACTCGTAGTGTAGCGACTATGAAACAGCTAGTTGTCCCCCAGCTACAGATTTGATTATTATTTTTCTTGTCTTCTTCAAATCAAAAATTATTGATCACAGAAGATTTGTGTTGTAAAAAATCCTTCTTAAGAATAAAACTCATCCTTGTTCGTGGAAAAATTTGAATTATAACCCGTTGTACAAATGTACAAACCACAAATTTAATTTAATAATACTCACACTTTTATTTATTCTCGTAAATAACTTTTATTGTTCGTAATATTAAAATATCAAGTAAAAAATCATTGATAAAAAAACTTACTTGAAAAACAATATGACTTAAATTTTCTTCATCTCTATCAAATGGTTGTAACAATTGCAGTTTCTTGCCATTCAACAGAAATATAGGACTACCTTTAGGAAAGACTAGATCTAAGGCAATTTCCGTAAAGGGATCACCAAATATGGGTAATTCGGGCGGATTTGTTTGTTGACCAATATCTAGAAGTAAAGTAAAACAAAATAGATTCATTAAAATTTTGTTCTAAAGTTTTTAGTTATGTAATACTAAACTCCTTTTGCTTTAAAGCCGTTAATACAACAGCCTTTTACTTTAACGGTTTAAAGCATAACTTGGTTTTAAAACTAATAAAAATATATTTGTCTAGCTCTTGGTAAACATATTTTTTTCCTTTAACGAAAAAAAAAAAAACAAACAGAAACACACACTCGAGTTGGACGACAACTTAGCAAATAGCAAAACTTTAAATCTTATCATTCTACAATTGCTTTTAATAGCATCCAGAATAGTAATTGGCTGCAACCGGTCTTTATTTCCATCTCTACTAACGAAAACGTGTATTTAAATTTTAATGCTTTTTGTTTTATATAAAAAAAACAAAGAATTCGCAACTTCTAAATCATTTGATTTTAACTATTGCGCCATAGAAAACAGCTTTAAATATTTGGTAGCAAAAATTCATTATAAAATTTTATGGTTTTTTTTGTTTTGCTTTTTCAGAAACTAAAATCTGTTATTCTTATTAAATTTTATCTTTACTTAAACAAACGGCAATTTACATGAGAAATTTAACTTTGAATAGGATTTATAAAAATAAAATATTTAATCCTTTAAAAAAATTCCTTTTTATTTATAAATACATTAAACAAAATGGGGTATTCAAATTCAAATAGCCAGTAAAGCCGTGATGACACTTACGTTTTGAAAATTTTGTACGATTTTGGAGAAGAGTATAGGTATATTGCCATTGAAATTATTATTAAGAGTAAACAGTACTGCTATATCGAACAAAAATCTAAAAACGTCAAAATTTTTCAATAAAAATGGGAAGTGCCAAAAAATCCAAAACATTTTTTTTATCAAGAAAGTATCTTCTTAGAAAGTAACTTTTCTGAAAAAGATTTTTTTTCATGAAAATCCTCTATTCTTTTACATTTTGCTGTTCAAGATAAACCTTTTGCAAATGAGTTTTTACAATGTTCTTTACTGTTACTGGTTAAAATAAATGCAAAAAATCGAATTTCAGTGGTTTGAACGGCAAAATCTCTAACTCAATCGGGGAGCAGGGAGCGCTTCTTCATCAATAACAACTGGCTTTCATTTTTATGAGTGTACGATAAACACAGTCACATATAAAAAACAAGCATATCCATAATTAAAAAAATGAAATTTTTTACTGACTTTATTGTTTTGTTTAATGAAATGAAATTCAATACAAGTCTTCCTCATTAAAAAACTACTAAAAGAAAAGCTTTTAACTTATAAACTCATCCTTGTTCGTGGAAAAAATTACTAATAAAACGTAAGTATATTCCAGTATTGAATTTCAAATTGAAAAACATGACAATGAAATTTATTTTGCAATCCAATGAACAGTAAACTTATTTTTTCAAAATCATAATAATGCAACACAACTGTGAAATAAGTACCAGGCCCTATAACTATACTTATTCAAGTGTCACAGAGAGGCAAAACCACATCAAATGACAAACGCATTTTCCAGATACACTTGCGTACGTGTGTATGTGAATTTGTGTCTGAATGCAAAACTTAGCATTGGCTTAAAAAATATATTTTTTGGCAACCATGTTATAAAACTTTTTCTTTGTCTTCTTTGCGAAGCAGTGGCTCATGCGGAGTATCTGTGTTAATGTTTCAATGCAAATTTATCTTGAGAACCTATGCGTCTAACTCAAGTTGGTTAGAAGACCAAGTTGACTTTTTTGTTGCAAAGAAAAGCATGTTTACACTTTTATGCTGTTGAGCAAAAGGTTATGTTGGCTTGACAGTCCTGATGAAAATATTGTCTTTCTACTCGTACTGCAACCCAAGCAAAATAGACACTCAAAGTTAAAAGCCGTATTGTAAATTATTGCTTATATGTCGCCTTTCCTCAACAATAAAAAGATTTTATATCATGGTTAGAAGAAGATTTTAACTAATGTAGATCAAATATGCAACTATATACAAAATTTTTATTTACTTAATTTAATATTTGCAATAAATTTCTTCTGTTCAAGGTCCTTTTTGTTTTTTAAAAAATTTTGATTTATTTTTCAATATTTCGTCTTCCTTTGGAAGACCTCTTCAGGAAAAATTTGTTTGTTAAATTCAATAAAAAGATTGAGTTGAATGGTTGATTATTCCCTTGTTGATGGACTAGATTAGTATATGGACTTTGATTATTTTATATATTGTGTTGGTTGCTGCGGTACTAGGGCACTTAGAGCTCAAAAATGGTAGGAGTCCTTATGGGATAACAAAGTCTGATTGAAGACTTAAATATGGCACCGCGGAAAGCGGTAGTCCCAAAAATTTGTTCCTGCCCGTTTATGGTGCGATCCTTCGGGGAGTAATGTGTTGGTTATATTTTAAACCCAAATCGCGGGAGAGGTCACTTTAACTCGGTGTGGAATTACATGGCAAACGGGTACCGTTACCTAACGAGTGCTAGGAGTTTTAAAAAGGATTCGCATCTAAGCAAGGGGACGATCATATTCCAAATAGCACGTAAATGAATTGGTACTTTTGTATGGCTTCTTCATGTATGGAGACCTTTGTGATTGCATTGCTTTCACCCGGTATTAAGACTCACACGGTAGGTGTTCATGATAATCATTTTCACATCTTTCTATCACCTTTTCACGCCTAACAAACTTAATCTATTTAGATTCAATTTGATATACAGATACTTTGAAGTATAAGAACCAACATTGGCTTTTATTAAAACTTAAACTTCTAAGCGGCATTGTCATATATGAA
The DNA here is from genome assembly GCA_914767995.1 of Thecocarcelia acutangulata. Classification (NCBI taxonomy): domain Eukaryota; kingdom Metazoa; phylum Arthropoda; class Insecta; order Diptera; family Tachinidae; genus Thecocarcelia; species Thecocarcelia acutangulata. The sequence continues at coordinate 103,528,546 of OU612094.1, read as the reverse complement.
CCGGTTTTAAAAATTTGTGGAAAAACTGGAAAAATATATTTTTTTTTTGGATAGTTTAGATATTTGGGCTTGTGAGAAACGGTAGCCAAGTAGTATCACAAAAACTTTCTGGTTGTAAAAAATTTCATTTTTTTGTTGAGTGAAAAAAAAGTTCATTCGACAACGTAAAATTTTGACAAAAAAATAAAAGTTTTCAATAAAAACTAATACACAAATGAGTAAAAATTAATAATTAAAAAAAAAGTAAATAAATAATAGAGCTTTGTTGTTATTTTATATTATTTTACTTTTACGCTTTTAATTATTAAATTCTTATCTATAAAAATTTTCTATAATTTCGCACACATACATACCTACCTGCAAATTGTCTTTTGCGTAAAGTGAAAACATACGAGTAAGGATTAAAAAATTTATCAGTTCGCTTTCAAACTTAATCAAGAATCTTACGTCGTGAGGAAGTTCATCAAAAAGCCTGCATAGTCGCATCGTATTATTCGCGTTTTTATCTCGAAAATTGAAATAAATTTGTTGAGAGCGGAAAATATAAAGAAATATAAATTTCTTGTTAAAAGTATATGAACGAATATTTTTAAAACAATTTGGCGTAATCTTATGCTTTCGAAAATATTTTGAGTCAAAATACGAATGAATATAAGTTTGAGATCAACATGTAATGTCTAAACTGTAATGCCGAAAAATCACAACAAATGTACTACTATGCAATAAAGAATACGTATCATTAACAAAGAATGAAATATATTTAAAGTTGTTCTTATTAGAAGGAGATGGTTAACCCTGTGTAATAATATCAGTATAAGATCTAGCTTAGTAGGGTCATTAGTACAATGATGCTTAAAATTAGGAACAGAAGCGATTAAGTTAATTTGTATAAGAGAAAACAAAATTTTGTCTTTAGAAACTAGACTGATTAGAAAAAAGGCTAAGCAAGTACGCAGCTAAAACAAAATTTCGAGGCTAAAACTACATTTTTTTAGCTTCGAAAAGGCTAAAATCACAACGTTAAATTCAATGCAGTCCATTCTTTAACGCGCAGTTACAAAATTATCGTAAGCGAAGCCACATTATCACATAGCTAAAAAATCCTTCCCTCTAGCCGTGTGAGAGAGTTTTTTGAAAGGAAAATTAACAATCATCTATTAAAAAATAATTTTTAAAAACAATTTTGGATGGTATTTAATAAACTTACAAAAAAAAAGGTTTTTCAAAACGCTTATATTTGTTTTAAATGTACGTTTATTTGATTGTTTGTTTGTATATAGTTGCAGCATTTGAAATCAATGCCATGTCAGTGATCATTACATATGTAAGTATAAAAAACTTTATGTACAATGTTGCTTCTTTGGTGCGACAATTTGAATTGCCGTATTGCTTCCGGGGAAGTGGAGGGATTTTGGGGATTCACGAGGCCGATTTCGGGAATTCCCAAAATATTTAAACCCATTTCGCTAACTGGTCTGGAACTGGATTTTCATATTCGGTGCGCGTTTTTGCCGTGGAACATGCGAACATTTATGTTGCCATATTGCTTCTACGAAGGACGTTTTCTGAAGCCGAAAAAAACTCGAGACCGCTTTGCTAACCGAATCGGAACCGTTTTTTATACTCGTGCATGTTTTAGCCGTAGAACGTGTTTCTGAACTATTAATGACAATTCGATTTAATGCAAAAATTTAAACTGCCGTATGGTTTCCCGGGGCATTAGGGGTTTTGGCGATTTCTGAAGCTGATTTTGAGAATTCCAACAAAAAAAAATGTGGATAATTATTTTAGTTTGAAATCGAAGCGTGCTTTTTAGTTTTTTAAATTATATTCGATACAAAACTACAAAACATTTTTAATAAAAACTGCTTTCTTTAAATGTATTTTAATTTAAAGTGTACTTTTAACAATTACAATTTGTTATTGCAGGATATTTTTAAACCCGAAGAGAAAGGTTTTTAATGCCAAATATTTTCCTAAATAGGGAGTTTTTAAAATTTTTTGATGTCTTTCAAAGCTCTTTTTTGCAAATTTACATTAAAGAAATTGATAAGGGTATTTTTATACAACAACCTCTTTAAAGGCGCCTTTCGCAAATACCTCTTTTTATACACTTCTTAACTAGTGCTTTTACTAAAATTCTAACGATATTCAGTGCAAAAAGTAAAAAATAAAATAAAAGGTTTTGTTGTATTTTATATTGAGTTATTTTCTCATGATCGTAATCTGATTACGTGATGGTTTTAAAAATTCATTGCACTATTCATCGTAAAAATTGTGTAGTGACGGTATTAATTTCCGGTATGTGATTTTAATGCCACCAATAAAAATTTGAAGGCACAGTTAAACCTATATTTTCAATTACTTAAAAGTTAGAAATGATCCAGCACCGGCTGAAGTCAACTCAATCATTTATTAGTGTTTTTCTATGAGCATTGGATATATCATCGAGTATGAATTGGTCTGATAAAATGGCAGGTGAACTATAATTGAGATGTGTGTTTAATAAGTACATATGTATATGAAATTTTGTATAAAATTTGGTTTGAATTTCCAAGTTATAAGAGAAGTTAATTAAAATTGTTTGATTTGTTTAAAGATTCATTTGTTTGTTTTTTCTTTGTGAATGTAACATGCATGCAGCATAAATTTTAATTGGACTAATAACTAATATACTTTATTCATGAATTATGTTTTTGCTTTGCTTGCCAACATCGTATAAAGGGCCTTTGGCGTTTATTGCAGTTATGATAGAGAGACCGCTAAAAAGAACAAAGAATAATAGACGCATAATTGTATACTTATTATTGTTTAATATTCTACTCCATTTCATTATTGTACTTGGTTTAATTATTTCCTTTAAAAAAGTTTTATCCTGCCTTCACACAAATTGCATATAAATTGTTCACTTAATACGGCTTTTTAACTTTACTGGTTTTGTCTATATCACTATAACCAAACAAACCGAGTTTCCATCATAAACAAAGAAAAACATTTCTTTTCACATTGAATGCCAAAATTTTAAGGTGCTTTTGTTCTAAGACATTTTTTTATATGTACTCATTTTAAAATGTGTTTTTTGTAGAACACTATTCAAATAGAAGTTTTAAAACTGGTTTAGCATTAAATGTATTTGAATTCAAATACATTTGCTTTTTTAAACATTGTCAGCATAAAGCTAAGTACAAATGCCGATTAAAGCAAACAAATTCAAAGCAAATAAAAACCAAATAAGAGTGTGGTATATTTGGCTGGGCCGAATCTAAAATACCCTTCACGATAGTCGCGCTTATTCATAGTATATATCACAAATTTGAACTAAATATCCTCTGATATATATGGACCGATATCGGGGAAAAAATATTTTTGCCTTGTAAATCATTCTAAAAAAAAAAAAATCTTTCATGAACATTTTCATGGAAAAGTGTGTTAAAAGATATATCCCGGTTATATATGAACCGATATCTGAATTCCTATTTTCTGTATTTTAGCAACCTTCTTTTGTACCGAGAATTGCTTTTCAGCAAAAAAAAAAAAAATATGTTAATGGAAAACTCGGTTCAGGCTATATATCGGGTATATATGGACCGATATCGAAAATTTTAATGTTCCATATTTATATAACCTTATTTTATTACCAGAACTGATTTTTAAGCAAAAAAAAATTTTTTGCATAAAAAAACCGATTTACGCTGTATCTCGGGTATATATGGATCGATATCGGAAGTTTTAATTTTTCATATTTATATAACCTTATTTTCTTACCAGAACTGCTTTTAAGCAAAAAAGTTGTTTAAGTTCGCTGACGCGGCATTTTCATGAAAAACCCGGTTTATGCTATATTTCGGGTATATATGGACCTATGTCGGAAATTTTCATTTCCCATATTTATATAACCTTATTTTATTACCAAAACTGCTTTTAAGCAAAAAAAAAAAATTGTTTAAGTTCGCTTATGCGGTATTTGAATTAAAACCCGTTCTAGGCTATATCTCGGGTATATATGGAACGATATCGGAAATTTTAATTTTTCATATTTATATATATATTTTTTTCATTACTGAAAAAGTTGTTTCAGTTCGCTTACGCGACATTTTCATAAAAAACCCGATTTGGGCTATATTTCGGGTATATATGAACCAATATCTGAAAAAAAAAAATTTTTGCCTTACAGTCACCATGTTTAATGAGTGTGTGAAGTTTGAAGCAAAACAAACAATTTTTTTTAAGTTTCCATACAAAATTGCAAAAAGAAAATGTTTTTTTTTTTCGGAATTTTGGGTATATCTCAGCTATATGTGAACCGATATTACTGAATTTCAATAGCAAACCCATAAGTCGATGAGGTAAAAGAATGGTGATAAAAAAAAGTTTCTAAGTCTAATGGTTTTCTCAGAAACGGTATTTCAACAGCGGACAAACGGACATCGCTTAATCGACATTTCCATTAATTCTGAATCATAATATATACATATACCTTATAGGGTCGCAAATAAAAACTGTAGAAATTACAAACGGAATCACAAACTTATATATACCCTTTACATTTTTGTGAAGGGTATAACAAATACAAACCTTATTTTCATTATATGTCCAAAGCATTTGTATTTACTCGTGCTTGTTGAATATGAATAAACTAAAGCAAATAAAATTTTGCTGGTTTTAATTTAAATATTTCCGAAAGTATTTGAAAGTTTTTTTTTCTTTAGAATTAATCTTATTCGCAACAAATTTTATTGCCTATAATTGATTATGTTTCCTGTACAATAATTAATTTTAATCAAGAATTCTATATCCAATTTTCATTATATAATAATTTGAATTGTTTATGTCAAATGTTTAATTATAATATTAACTTTTATTAACATTTTTTAATTAAAATTTTTTTAATAATTATTTATATATACAGTTATGTACATATGTATGTTTGCACAGGAATTTAATTTTAATAAATATATAGTAGGTATGTATACATATAAAAATACTTTTATAAATTACTCGAGTATTATACCAAATGTTTCAAATATTGCTTGATATTTTTGCAAATAAAAATATGTCTTGATATTTGCTTTGCTTACATCTTGAGACAACCAAGTTTGCTTGCTTTATTTGATAGAAACACAATACGAGTATTTATTGTTTTTTTCCTATACGAGAATATTCCACCGTATTTGTTAGTATAAAGCAAATTGAGGAAAAAGGAGAGTGTCTTATTGTATTTGAAATTTGTGCTTATGCTAAAGCCTAGTTTTGAGATGCTAAACAGCGTTGCCTTTTTGATACCAAAGTGTCAATTTTACCCTTTTTTGATGCCTATGAGACTTTTTATGACATCTTCTTTAAAGTACCTTTTATAACTTCTTTTGAAAAATGGAGCTTTTTGTTGAGAACGATCCAACAGCTCTTGTTTGTATGTATAAATATATAGTTCTCATTCATATTTAAGAAATGTTTTAAATTTAACTGCTCTCATGCGTGTTACAGATTTCATAACGAAATCTTCATTACTAAAAAGGGATATGTATGTACATATATATCGCTCCTTTATTGCAACATGGTCATAACGCAAAAAAGCTTGTTTCGAGAAAAACACATTTCAAATTTTTAGTTTCCATAAAAGTCTTAGACAAAATTTGTAGAAAATATTTCCTAAAGGAAACAGTTTAAACGTAATTTAAAAAAAAATTTTGGCACAATATATAATATAGTATTGTTAACAATTCTGCATTGTTAACTCGAAAAGCTAATTTTTTGAGATATGACTATGTTGCAATACAGGAGCGATATGTATACTACATAAAAAGCCAATAGTCTAATAATTTATACCGAGATTGCATATATAAATATGATTTGCTTTAAAAATAATAAACCTGAAGAACTAGACCTGTGTTTATACTACATTTACACATGCAAGTAGCTTACAGTAAGTTCAGTATACATGTTCTGTCCAAAAAAGAACGATTATTTTTGTGTACCATGAGTTACGTATGTTCGATTTTCGCATTTTTTTTTTATGTTGGTACCCATGTCTGTTATATATGTTGGCAATATTATTTCGTATTGTTAGTTGGTTTTTGAAAGATAAAAAGGTTAGTCGGGTTTTGGTGTGCTCTTCGATTTTCTACTAAATTTTGAGCAAAAACAACGTTGCAAGGACATCGCTCAGGAGCTTTGAACATTTTCAACGACGATCCAGATTTCCTCAAAGTGGTTATAACTGGTGACGAATCATGGGTGTATGGCTATGAGATTAAAACCAAAGCCCAATCATCCCAATGAAAGTGTCCAGAAGAGCTAAGACCGTAAAAAGCACGAAAAATTCTGTCAAATGTGAAGGTGTTGCTCACTGTTTTCTTCAGCTTACTTTACCATTTTGGTGAGTTTCCATCAAGCTGAAAGGTTGCTAATGTAACACCAATACCCAAAAAGGGTGAGGCAAATAACCCTGAAAATTACCGCCCAATTGCAATTTGCTCTACACTTTCCAAAGTAATGGAAAGCATGGTCAACCATCACCTTATGAGGTATCTAGAGTCGCATAAACTACTTTGTGATCGTCAATATGGATTTCGTAAGGGTCGTTCTACTGGCGATCTTATGGCATATCTTTCAGAGAAATGGTGCCACTCAATCCATCATTTCGGTGAAAGTAGGGTGGTGGCTCTGGATATTTCAAAAGCGTTTGACAGAGTGTGGCATGGTGCACTACTGGCAAAACTTACTACTTTTGGTGTCGGTGATGACTTCTCTCGGTTTATATCGAGTTTTCTCAGAGACCGCACTATACGAGTTGTTATAGATGGGGTCTCATCAAACGAGTTCAAGATTAATTCAGGGGTTCCGCAAGGCTCCGTTCTTTCTCCTACCCTATTCCTTATTTTTCTAAATGATCTTCTCTACCAAACTTCCAACCCTATCCACTCTTTCGCAGATGACAGCAGCATTTGCCACTCGTACTCTTTTAGCTATAGGCCCAGCCTATCAGAGATCGCTGCCAAGAGGCTAAATATGAATGATTCACTGAATAGTGACCTTCTATTAATTTCCGAATGGGGTCGTAAAAACAGAGTCGCTTTCAACGCTCGTAAGACCCAATGTTGATTATTAACACACAAGCAAACGACCGCAAATGCTACTTCATCTGTACTCATGGATGGTATAAATATTGAGGAATCGGATGCTCTTGATGTTCTTGGAATGAAGATACAGTGTGATGTTCGCTGGACAAAACACATTTTTCATCTCTCTAAAGAAGCATTCAAGTGCCCTGGTTTTTTGAAACGGTGTAAGATGTACTTCACTCCATCCGACCTCCTTACTATTTATACCACCTGCATCCGACCGAAAATGGAATACAACTCTCATGTTTGGGCCGGTGCCTCAAAGTCTATTTTGGGGTTACTCGACCGTGTGTAGGAGAGGGCGAAGAAGCTTATCGGTGACAGTAGGGTATCCAACTCTTTTGACTCACTGGAGCATCGACGCAGTGTGGGGTGCGTTACTCTGTTCTATCGTTACTACAATGGATTTTGCTCTGACGGGATTAGGGATCTTGTTCCCGAAACTCGCACATTTTTACGTAGCACGCGCTCATCGTCTAGAGCTCATCCATTTGTGGTTGATTGCGCGGGGAATCGTACTACGCATTACAGAGAGAATTCGTTTTTCAGCCGTACGCTTCGTCTATGGAATAAGTTGCCTGCAGACGTGTTTCCTGTCTGTTATAACGTTGGAAAGTTCAAGTCAAATGTTCACAAACACTACTCCCTCTTTCCCCCTCCTCATAACCTATTTTCCTAGTTCTGGTACAATGTACTCCCCTGAGTACTGGTCCCATAAAAAAAAAAAAAAATATTTTTGTTTTTAAAAAAAAACCTGATTCCTATTTTCTTTGAAATACCTTTTTTTTGACACCTTTTTTTTTCAAAATACCCTTTATGTGTAACTTTTTAAAAATTTTCGAGGGCTGACGCTAAGGGGTATTTCCAAGGCAGCTTATATAGGTAGTGGCAGAATTACAATAAATACAACACCAACAAACATCAACATATATTTTGTTGACAATTTACGAATAGTTGTCAAAATTTTGTTAGAAAAAGCAAGGAAGTCTATGTGTTTTTGACAAATTTACGCAAAGGAAACAAAAGACAGCCGGGCTTATACCCCTACCGTATTAAAGTTTTTTTTTTTCTTTTTAAATTCTCAACAATTTATGTAGATTGTTGGGATATAAAGTTGAATGTTTGAGAATATCTTTCATAAAATTTGCAAAGTCTACTAATGATTAGGGTAGTTCCTATGAGATGTCGACATATAGATAGCTGAGAAACATAGAAAACAAGCTATTTATAATTTTTTATTGGTATAAATGTTAGAAGCGAAAATAGCGAATAAAAACTCAATTGTTACTTTTATAAGAAGATTTTTTCGAAAATGATACTCTTGTTAAAATTATTTATTATTGTATTTTAAATAACCTTCAAAAATGTAGTTAATTAAACATTTTAAAAATTAAGTATTAAATATCTGTTAAATAGCTTTAAAACGTGCCTTGTTCAAAGTAATTTGTTCTAAAATTTTTTTAAGTCGATTTTCAAAATGCATTCTAATATTCAATTCTAGTCAATGATATTTCTCGTTATTTCTAAAGAAGTTGTTAACTTAATTTATTTTGGACAGTTAAGAGTTAAAATGTATTTTGACGATTCTCGATTTCTTATTTCTCATTTCATTGATTTCTTATTTTCAACAAGCTTTTTTTTTTTGGGAAGATTTTCTTAGTTTGCTTCGAGCGTGAAAAGGTTTCAGTATTTTAGTAGAATCATCTCAATCCTTCATTAAAATGTAGTAATGTCATTAAGTATATATACATATGTTCTTTAATATAACTAATAAAAAACGTAATTTTACCAAGAACATTAAATACTAATAAATTATTACATTTGTATTATGCTTTTATTTCAGTTATTAAGGACTAGAAATATTCTTAAAACCCCTTTTCTTTATATCACAAATCTTCTTTAGGAAATTAATGAAGAGTGTATAAATGGACAACTGGATGACTGGATTTAAAATCAAACCCATCAAACTAAATACGTTGTTATTTTCAAGGTTCCATTACTTTTTACAAAGTTCAAAAACGAAAGAAAAAAGTTTTACCTTCTTTAAATAACACTTGCACAGAATTCAATACAATTAAGGTGTTAAAACCTTGAATGCAAACTCACTTTAATTTAAAATTAAAGGTTGTTTAGAGACGTCATAAAAAGTCCCTTTATTTGAAATCACTGTGTATCTTAACCATTTTGTTATACGATCTTACCGGTAGCCACTACTGGCCTGGCATCCTGGCATGTAAAGAAACAAAAGACAAATCAACTGCCTTCATTACTGCTCACTTTTAAAGCCAAAGTGTTGGTAATCTTCGGTCTTTTTGTGATATTTTATTTTAAAACTTGTTTTTATATTTAAAAATATTGTGTTTTCACTCCTGTCTACTGTTGTTGCAGTTGCAACAATAAATCAATGTACAACATTGGTTGGTGTTTATAAATGCCATACAAAGCTTTTATTCTTGTTTGGTGTTTAAAGTCCTTCGGGTTATAAGACTTTATGTAAAAAGTTTGCTGCTCAAGTGCATTAAGAACTTAACTTTTGTTCATAATTTTTTGCCCGTTATGGCATAAAAAGTAATAAATAATGGACGTGGATTGTAAAAAAACTTTAAATAAATGATGTATCTTCTTTTTGTCTTTTGCATATTGACAATAGAAAAAGTCTGTTAATTGGTTAGATCTCAATATCTATTATGTTTACATTTTCTCTTATTTTGCCTTGGAGCAAGCTATTCCCAAATTTTGGGAGCTTTTCCACGGCTTCTTCTTTTAAGAAATTTTTTTAATTTACCCAGTAAACGTGTTTATATTGTCAAACGATTTTCTGAAATTTTTAGTTAAATTTTCTTTTTCGAAGGCATGTTAACATCTCTTCTGCTTTAACCTTTTAGACAATTGACAAAACCAGAGTACGGGGTTTTTACTAATATAAAAATGATAATATGGTTTTTGACTGAATTGACTCAAAGGTGTGAGTCTTTGGCCAATATTAGTAGTTCTTTGACCTATACTGTGAAATACCTATATGGTGCTGCCTCTTACTATCCTTTGCGATATCATAATGTAGCATGCATGAGTAAAATATGTTACCAGCACAACTGAAACAAATGTATACATATCAGTTATACTCATATGCATTGTTTTCTTAATATATATAAAATTTAAAGATATTCGGTTCAAACAAGATCGTTACAGCACGATGTTTCAGCTTAAGCTTGTCACAAAGTAATGAACGTTCACACACGAGTACTTCAATACAAATACCGCCTTGGTAACCAACTGTTCGCACGTACTTACGACTACACCGGCTTTTTCAAGTAGCAAAACATACGTACCATTTGAATGCTTTCCGAGAATTAAAAATTTAAATCGCAATAGATATAATATAACTTCCTAATTTCTATTCATATATGATATTCACAACTAGTCTTATTACCACACCAGCGTAATTTGATCTATTTTCGATTCCGTGGTATTTATAGTCTGTTTTTACACACAACTGTGGAAGCAGGTGTTGCAGAATTTGGGATTATATATATATATATATATATATATATATATATATATATATATATATATATATATATATATATATATATATATATATATATATATATATATATATATATATATATATATATATATATATATATATATATATATATATATATATATATATATATATATATATATATATATATATATATATATATATTTAATCCCAAACTACTTTTTTCATGTAATTTTTTCTTGCCAAAATCTATTGAATTAAAATATCGGTTATTTTTCAAGTGTTCAGAACACAACGCAAAGTGCAAAGAAAAACTGTATTAAAAAACATTGCAACAACATATGCCAAATCCGCATAAAATTTTGAATTACATACTGAAAAATATGTTTTTTCTTTTACAAATACTAATATTTACCGAAAATGTTTTGTTTTTAAAGTTTCATTGTTAAAAAATTAGGCGCGAAAAAATAAAAAGAAAATATTATAAATGATTTTGTAAGCAACTTAGTATCACTAATAACAGCCCATAAACAGTCATATGATTATGCTTTTGTTACTTGCTACTTTTAAGTGAGGAAATCAATAAAAAATCTTTTAAAAAATTATAATGCTTGGAAATAAATTTTAAAGTTACTTGAAGTATTTATAATAGTTTGTATTGAAATTACCACGTAATACAAGAATCATGTATGTGCTTTAGTTTAGAAGGAAGTCAAATTTTTTCTTACCTTAAGGGCAAAATTCGACATAAAATTTTTATGATCGAAACACACAGTGTTATTATTATACTCATACACGGAGAATAAGACCTCACTAGCTATTAAATGCTAGTACTCATATATCCTATATGTAACATGAAACCTTTTTCTGCAATCGGCGGTAGTGAAAGCCACGAAGTTAATTTGAAATGTTGATTGTAATAAAGCATTTCATTTTTCTTGTTAAGTGTTGTACTCCAAGTTGCAATTGATGAAGCATAAGAGATTGGAAATAATACGTATATAATATAGAAAATGATATATAAGGATAGGAGTAAATTTATTTAAATGCATATATAAAATGTGGTTAAATTTTAAAGGCCGATGTTGATTTTGAATAAAACACAAACTGTTAGGAATTATTGTAATTTCCTTTTATGGTAATATTAATTTGTGTACGGAACAAAATATCAACCATATGATCGCTGCGACCTAGGCGGTCCACCGCCATCCGATGGTCCAAATTTTCGATTACGATGAGACATAATTGGGGTTTTATGCTTATTAATGTGCCGAATTATTTCATGCTATAGCTCTTGAATTGTTACCTGCTTATCGACGTATACCTTTTCTTTCATATAACACAAAAGAAAGAAGTTTAAAGGTGTCAAATCACACGATCTTGGCGGACAATTGATATCCCAACACTTTAGATAACACGGCCATTGAATTAGTAGCGCAAAAGAGCTATTGTTGCGTTAGCTGTGTGGCAAGTGACACCGTTTTGTTGAAACCACATATCGTCCACATCCATGTATTTCAATTTGGGTCATAAAAATTTATAATAAGAGCGAACACCATTCAGAGTAACTGCATGACCGGCCTCATTTTAGAAAAAATATGGCCCGATGCTACCGCCAGCCTATAAACCGGACCAAACAGTCACTCTTTGTGCATTGGTTTTTCGACAATCATTCTTGGATTAGCATCCGCCCAAAATGCTGCAATTCTGCTTACTGACGAATTCACTGAGGTGAAAATATGCCTCTTCGCTGAACATGATTTTCTTCGAAAATTTATCATTCACTATTGTCGTTTCTTGCCACCATTCTGACCATTGATGACACCTGGCATTGTCAAGAGGCTTTAGTTCTCGAGTCAATTGCATCTTGTAAGCATGCAAATGCAAGTCTTTATGTATAATATTCACTAACGACGAGCGTGAGATGTGCAATTGTTGGGTAAAACGACGAATTGAGGTGGACGGCTCTTCAGTGATACTATAGCGAACAGCAACAACATTTTCTACAGAACGAGCTGTACAAGCATGTACTAGAGATTTTACATCTCCTACAGACCCAATTTGCTTACATTTTTGCAGGATTTTTCCGAATGTACGCATATTTAGCCGATTGAATTGACCGAAAAAATCCCGAAGTGTGTGATATGCATTTTGATTTGAACGCTCATTTTGATAATAAGCCTGAATAAATTTAATGAGAAATGTCAAGTGAAATGTAAAAAAAAACTTGAAGTTTAGGTGTGGTTTATACTCAACATCGATCCTTCAAATTTAACAGCCCAATACAAACGTACACGGCACAAAATGTCATTAGTTTATTTCCAATCAATCATTCTTAATAAAACATTATATATACAAGGAATTGAGTTTATTCTTACTTAGTTATATTCATACCAATCAAAAATTATATATTGCTTGTTTTTTGTATTTCCTAGCTAGACAGCTATATGTCGACATTTCATAGGAGTCACCCTAAACATTAGTAGGCTTCAATTTTTGAAACATATTTTCAAACGTATGTATATCCCAATATTTTAAATAAAATGATGGGAATTTAAAAAGAAAAATTTTCTAATAATAGCTTTCAAGTATATAGAAAGAAACATTTTCTTTTAAAAATTGTTAAGAAGAATAAAAATGTATAAAAGGAAAATTCTGGTTTATTGTGTTTGAAAAGTAATATTAGAAAAATTCTGTAAATTGTGTATAATTTTCTCGTGAGCCCACTTTTGGAAGGCTTTAGTGCAAAAATACCAAATTAACAAGAATAATTAAACACTACAGGCAAATGAAAGAAATGATACAGGTTTAATAACAGCTGCTTTGAACTACTGTACGTTATGTTAGATGAACCTAGAAACACAAATCTGAAAGAAAAACTGTAACCGTCTGTAAATTGTCATTTTTGGCACATGTTCAAATACAGATGAATTGAAAACTTAACAAGCCGCTATGAAATTCATATATACAGACTTGCGCAGAGTTCAAGATTTCATCTCTTATTAAGGGATATGTTTGCGTATTTATTTCCTTCAATACGAAAGCAATTCACTTAGAATCCTGCTCAGACTTATCATCCGCAGCATGCGGCTTGAAGCATTTTCCCGATTTGTCGGGAGGCGGGAGCTCCCCCAAATGGTAGTCTCTGATAATGGTAGAAGTTTTGTTGGTGCTAGTAGAGCATTATTGCGGGAGTTTAATTCACTTATTAATACGGTTGCCTCCGACACTACGCAAAAGAACATTGCTCACGATTTCGAATGGAAGTTCATACCTGCATATGCCCCTCACATGGGTGGACTATGGAAGGCAGCAATAATATCTTTTAAGTTTAAGTTAAGCGAGTATCTGGCGCTCAGAAATATAATTTTGAGGAGTTTTATACCATCCTTGCTGGAATTGAAGGCACACTAAACTTAAGTCCAATTTCCACAGTATCGGAAGATCCTACCGATCTCACTGCTCTTACTCCAGGGCATTTTCTAAGAGGAGCTCCGATTGTGGCTTTTACTGAGCAAGAAACTCAAGATAGGTCGATAATCAATCGGTGGGAAAAGCTCAAGGCTCTCCATCACAATTTTGCGATCCGATGGAAGGAAGATTACTTAAAATCTCTTCAAAAGAGATATAAATGGAAAAATGCACCTCAAAATTTTAAAATCGGCGACCTTGTAGTCGTCATGGATGACTTACAACCTCCTTCGTCCAAGCCGCCACGGCCGAAGTACGCACTGCTTCGGGAATTATAACACGGCCAATTGCTAAGTTGTGCTTTCTCCCCTTTTTAAACAACGATTGTCGTCCTCCTTACTAACACTCTCGATAAGCAACTTACAATTATCAATGAAGTAACATTCCTACATGTTATTAAGTTCTATGAGTAGTTAGGTCATCATTAATAAAGCTTTGCATGTTAATGCGTTTTCAATGTTTACTAATTTTGTATCTTTTCCATCATTAGAAAATCGTACTTGTTATCATGAGCAATAGCCACAGCATCCGTTCTAGAAGCATTCCTCGGACGCGATTGCGAGAGCATCGTAATCCAAAAATTCATCAGTGCCTAATATGCAAGAAGTTCCACCCACTAAAATTCATTAAAATGGATATAGAGCGACGCCAACTCGCCGTAGAAAAATATAATTATTGATCAAATTGCTTAGCGCGTAGCCACACTGTCAGATCGTGTACGTCTTTGGATACATGCAAAAAATGTGATGCATCGCACCATACGCTGTTGCATCAAAAGAAAAAGTTTACCAAGCCACACACTTTATCCACAAAGAATCTTCGGTCACGAAACAAGTCTTCGTCAGCACCACCAGCGAACGTTGTGTCACATAATAAGATAATATTATCTGAAGCTATAAAATCGTTAGCCATGGTTCTGTGTAAAGCGGCAGCAGCGTCAACATTTGCCTGACCGCAAGGCCGGCGGCATGTCCAAATTTGGTAATAATAGATTATTAATAGATTGGTACCAAAAGCCAAATTCTTCAGGTAGACTTATAAACTATTTTTCTAAACATCCAAAAAGGGTTATTATTAATACAGCTAAAAACTTAATAGATAGAATATTAACAATCAGTGATCATAAATTTCATAGGAAGAATAAGAGCATAATTAGGAATATATTAAGTGATAATAGTTTTCCTGATGAACTCAACTGCAGGTTGATAAGACAATACAACATAAGGGGAAGATTGGATAATAATGTTTCTGATCCAATAATATATAAATCATTAACTTATGTACCTGGAATGTCAGAAAGATTAGAGAGTTCTAATATATACGATAATACGAAATATAGAATTGCACATAGAGTTCATAATACTGCAAGTAGAATTTTTAGTAAAACAAAAGATAGGTTGGAAAAGTCGGATATGTCTAGTTTAGTGTATAAAATACCATGTAGTGGTAATAACAATGAAAATTGTGACAAAGTATATATAGGGACAACAGGAAATAAACTTAAAACTAGGTTAGCGGGTCATAAATCTGACCAAAAGTATAGGAACTATAACTCTTTGCAGAAAACTGCATTATCTATCCATTGCCGTGATTTTAATCACTATCCAGATTTTGGAGGAACATCTATTTTAAACAAAGAAAATGATTATAAACGTAGATATATGCTAGAAATGCTACAGATAACTAACGTGCCTGTAGATAAGAGGATAAATTTTAAAAAGGATGTAGACGGATTAGCCCAAAATTATAGGCATTTAATAGATAAAAACAAAAACAGGAGTAGATAGGTCTTTTGCCTAAAATTGTTTAAAAACCTTTTCATTTCTTTTTAAAAAAAGTTTTATGTAATATGTTTAATGTTATAATAATGTAAAATATGTTTCTTCATTGTAAATGTTAATGTAGTTGAATATTTTTTTTTTTTTTGTTATTTTAATAAAAGTTTCCAAATTTATATTATTTTTGTACACAATTTTTCAAAAAACAAAAAATTTTCCTGAAGAAGACACACAACGGAGTGTCGAAATATTGAAAAATAAAAACTATAATTTTTACCAAAACAAGAAGACCACTAGCTCAACAACAAATAATAATTTAACTTTTATATATTTTAATAGCGTATATATTTATATATAAAAATAATTCAAAGTGAACTCATAGTATTGCATTTATATATAATTATTAGTTATTATAACCTACTTATTATTGAATTTTAGGCAATTATAAATATTCAGTACGTATGTACAGTATTTTTAATTTTTTAAAGTTCGAAGGTTGGTTTTATTGCATTGCTACGAAAAGGCAAAGTAATAAAACTGTCAACCTTTGCATTCAACTTGTGTGTTTTTCCACACTTTTAGTAGATATATTTTTAATCTATTCTTAACCTCTCAACTGAAATCAGCTAGAAGAATTGAAATCAATAAACCTCGTATTACCAAGTGTTAAACCCCTAGTTTTACACAAATTCAACTTGGATAAAACCAATTGCCAATTTCTGGAATTAATAATAATAAAATAGCGATAGTGGAGCGCTCCTGATATATTATTCTATTTTATTCAGGAGCTATAAATTCCACTTTTATGCCTTACTTATAGCGGTGTATTAAATCTTTAAATGGTATGATGATAGTAAAAAAATAGTTTATTTTTTATGGTAAATATTTGAAAAGTGGAATTTAATCTCCCCGGAAATAAAAATGGGAATTTGCTTTTTAAAATCCCGATACTTGTTTACGATTTTTTCCTTTTTCACACTGTTATTTACATCAAGCAATATTGTTTGGTTTTTTTCTATATACACTACAATATTTCTTACACTGTAGAGAAGCAAGTTAATAATTTTTAGATTTTTTTCCATGCTCAATTTTGAACTTGAATTTATGATTTTAATGAAAGTCTAATAACAAAGTACGCAAGAAACAAAAATCCCTGAACCGCCAGCAGCCACAGTAGTATTCTCAACAAGTAAAAGTGTAATAGAAGAATATAATAATAGCGATGGTGATGCTGATGAGGCAGATGACGATGAAGATGATGGGTTAGATGTAGAAGGTTTAATAGAGTAAAAGAAACAGAAAACTTTTTTCTTAAAGAATAACTGCCTGAAGCTAAACTATTATTACTTAAAGTTTTTACTGACAAATACCTGCACGTATGTGTATAGATCTTAATTTATAAATATAAAGAAGATGTAATAATTT
Source organism: Thecocarcelia acutangulata (assembly GCA_914767995.1). Classification (NCBI taxonomy): domain Eukaryota; kingdom Metazoa; phylum Arthropoda; class Insecta; order Diptera; family Tachinidae; genus Thecocarcelia; species Thecocarcelia acutangulata. The sequence goes on along the minus strand of OU612094.1, from coordinate 103,511,246 downwards.
GAAAGAAGCCAAGAATATGAATAAAGAAGGTATGAAAATATCTATGCGTGTAGGTAGCTGAACTAATATGTATTCAGCCAAGATACATTCATTAATTAGCAGTTTTGAATATTTGTCTTCAAATTCATGTATATGTGTATATCATTGTGCAGCGTAAATTGTGGCATGTTACCAGAAAATTAAGTTAAAAGTATTCAAGACTTCAAATTGAAATCATTACAAGATATTAAAAAAAGCAAGCAACAATTTAAAAAGTAAAAAGGAGCGGATGTAAGCCGATGAGTCACATTTATATTCATTAAGAATTCTTAGGAAATTAAAAGAAAAGTAGAAGATTAAAAAATAAACCACAACATTAATGGAATCTGTATTTTGCATGAGAAAGTAACATTTAAATTAAATAAAGAAACAAACAAAGCAATATTTTAAAATAATTTTTAGAAATCTTTGTTTACTAAGTACCTAGCTCGGGATATCCAATGATTTCATTTATGCGCATGATAACCCCTATCGGCATCGGTGCTCACTTAAAGTCAAAACTGGAACGAAAACGAAATTGTAGAATACATGAACACTTCAGTATAAATTCGGTGCTTTTAGTTGTCGAAGTCATTCACTCGTATATTAGTTGTTGTTTTGTTTTGAGTTAGAATACAGTACAATAAATTTTTTTTTGAGTGAAAATAAACTGAAAAAAGTAACAAAAAGATGGTTCATAGGTTCAATTCGAGATTCGACTAATAGCCGTCGTCGTTAATGTTATAATTTTGTATTTATTTGAAATCCAAATGTGCTCGCAACTGACGTATTTTCAAATGAGTATAAAGTGAGAATTTAGTTCACAGTCGTTGGTGTACTAGTACTCGTAAGCAGCGTTGCCAATTTTGAAATTGCAAAACGGAGCAAAATGAATAAAAAAGAGCGTTATTTCAACAAACGCGCCAAGTTTATAATTTTTCTCTTCGTTTTTAAAAACCAATTTTGTATTATAAAAAGTATGATATTTTTTTATATTAAAAATATCATAATGAATGAGCTTTTAAGTGGCTATTAGACAATCAAAGTCTGATAGCACCGGCTGATGGAATGTCATCAAATTCGTTCAATGACTAGAACTCGTGTTTATCAAACTTGGCCTCTAGTGCGATTCTGCTACTTTTATTAAAACAATAGTAGCTTTACAATAATTATAACGATATTTTATCAAGTTTGTTATTCAGCAACATTATTTAATTATATTCTATGTCAACCGAAATCAACCGTTAGTTTTATTGCATATTCGTTGTTAAAATTATGTTACAGGAGTATACAATAGTGACTGCAAGGGGTGAAATTTTAAGATTATCGGATTATTAAAAGCTACAGAATCGCACTTCAAGCCAAGGTTGTACAGGCCGCCAGTTTCATGAAACCAGCCCACTTGGGTCCTTTTGGTCTCGTTGTAACAATTATATAAAACGCAGTGTAAATTTTATTTCTGTTTTCGAATTGCAACAGTCAAAATCAATTGGCTAAAGTCTTTTAAAGAATTTATTGATATATACGAAAATTTGCCAGAATTGTAACAAATAAAAGGTGACGATTTCTGTAATTTAAGGCAAAAGATTTTGAAACAATTTAATAATTTCATTATTAGTTTAGAAATGTATCAACTACTAAAGCAGTAACTAATTCACATGTCATCATAGATATCGACTTCACCATTCAGTGGCTGCATTTATTATAATATTTGAGAAACTTGGTTTGAACGTTAATAGCAAAACACTCTCTAAAAGCAGCAACTTTTATAAAACGAAATGTTTCTTTTTCCCTAAAGAATAGGTTTAATATACAGGAAGATTGTCTTACTTTGTGCATATGATATGCTACGTTTTCCACATTATTACACCGTGCTCTGATTGTGCTCTACAAAACGACTTAAAAAAATGTTGACACCTGAATAAACTTTTTTCTTACATTAAAGCAAAAAGTTGAGTTGAATGTGATTTGGTGCTACCGAAATTTAAAAAGCGCACAACGCAACGGTAGAAGTATTTTTGGCACAAACAATTTTAAATAGAACCAAAAACTATGCGAAACATACCGCACTGGTAAACATGACACTATGAGAGATTGGGCGACGAGTTTAATAGCGATGAAAGTGAGCAAAATTATGAAAATGAACTAAATTTAAATTAATCATATAGAAAACATTCTGGACGTCAAGATTTGATAAACTATTTTGAAAGGCGCTACGAATAATACATTTTTATGGTAATTTACTATTAATTTTTAGAGCAATATACTATTAAGTACGTATTAAGTATATTATATATTTCAGCTGTGTACCCAACAAACACGAAATCATGTCTTTGATTTAAAATAACTTTATTATTTGATGTCAATCACAATTTTCAAACCTTTTTCAATGATTTAATTTAAAATCTGAATTTAAATTTAAATTCATTTGAATATAAACATTTGATACTTAATGTTTTATCAATTTGTATTGAGTGTACTCGTAACTACCAAGCTTAAAACAAATGCATCAGCACTTACTGAAAAAATTTCAACATTTTAAAATCACTCAAAAATCAATTTTGAGAATTCAGGAAATGATGCAAATAAACGAATGTAAATGTGTGCAAAACTTAGTTCTAATGATAAGAAAAAATATAAAAACGTGAAACAATACGAAATAATGAGATTATCAGATTGAAGCTACATTTAGAGCCAAGAGGAACCAAATACTTCGTCCTTTCGGGAATTTCAAGACTAAGAATACTAATAAGAACAGAAAATTCAAGTTAAAAATCAGAAAGATTTGTAAAGCAAAGTTTGTTTTTCAATATCAATATCAATTTGAAATCAAACCTTAGTGTTTGTTGGGTAGTACATTTTGCAACTATATATTCATATACAAACATACTTACGAGCAGTCAAAAATTGTGGAATCTTACTCTGGCTACAGTCAACATAAGTTTAATACACTCGCTAATCAGTGTCACCTATACGTGACGTGGGAATTTTCATAGAAACTGATGTTACAAATATTTAACGCATAATCATTAAAATCATAAGGCTTGTATGTAACAAAAGCTTGTAGGATACAATTTTCTTTATGGTTTTGTCTCTGGTAGGATGACAGATACATGTTAGCACTGCGGTTCGTCGGTACGGTCGGTAAGCAGTTATTTCAAAATTCCATTTTTTAAGTGTATTCACCCACAAAGATTACCCCATGAAGTACCTCGTAGCGTATCTACTGCTAGTAGTTTTTCAGAAAAATTATATAATATAGTTTCATCAAAACGGATTTTAGAAATTAAGCTATATAGATAATCAGTTTCAAAAAACCCATACCACATATGCAGGATGTCTCAGAACTCAGTTGATATTAAATGCCCATAATGAGAAATATCAGAAAAAAATTATCCCAAACAGTTTGAAAATGATGGGCATTTAGTAACAACTTAAATGTTATTAAATGCTTAAACTTATCTGTTATTGCAGTTGATTTTTATTATTTTTGTTCGTCTAAACTTTGGAACCGTAACCCTAATGGTTAAAATTTTCAAACTATATTGGCTACATGTTTTTTCTGATTTTCCTTATGATGTTTACAATCAATGCCGTCACCCCGTTTCGGCTTGACGTTTAGTTCTAAGACATACAAATTTCCTTGCTTTGTGAGCATTTATTGCAAACATGTAAATTACTTTGCGTTATTAACTACTATTTTACCAATAAATTTGTTTTTAATTATTGTATTGAAAAAATCTTGACTAATTATGTTTTCTTTAATTATTAACCAGAAACCGGATTTTTTTAATTGCTGCTGTTCAAATTATTTTAAAACCGGTGTACTATTTTACTAACAAATTTGTTTTCAGTTATTGTATTGTGTTACGATTTTTTTTTGCAAAAGGGGTAAACACTTATAACTGGTATTGAAACCCCTGAACTCATGCATAAACTCCTTCCAGAATTGAACAAAAAAGAAAAAAAAACGAATCGATTTCTACAACAAACAAAAATTGAGAGATCCTAACATTACTTTTAAAGTAAATTCGCTTCAATAAAACATTTAAGCAACAATTTGTGAGAAAGATCATTTTATAAAAAGAAACCAAGATTGGAATTTATTGCCGTTAGTTGCGTGATGGAAAAAAAAAAAATTATAACTGATCTAGATTACTTCATTTGGCTCTTATGCGAAGATCCTCAATTTTTAAAGTAGACAGTTGCAATCAAGCCTGTAAGGAGTGCGGTGGCAAATTATTGAAACAAAAAGCCCCGAATTAAAAACTTTAAATTACATGTGGCTTTAACTTGATGTATTAGAGCTCAAGTAAAAAAAAAAAAAAGGAAAAAAAAAAAAAATAAATTAAAAGAAAGTTTAAATAAATGTATAATAGTTATGGTTATTAAATACATAACGTTTGAATAAAGCTGTGCTGTCGCAGACAAAGTTCAACATTTATTTGGCTCCTAGAAGACCACGAAATTTCCCGTAAAACAATTCCTGCCAAAATGAATCAACCATAAATGCCATGAGGAGTAAAGCAAGGCCAACCTTTTAATTTCATATGTCTTTGGGTGTTACACAATTGATTAAAAAAAAAAAAAAAAAAAATGCGAGAAAGGAGCTTACATTAACTAATTTGAAAACACGCAGGCTAAGTAGTGTATATACTCCCCATCTTAATTAATTTATAACATATAAGTATGCATATATATTTAACTATTATTATTTTACGAAATTAGATTAAAATAAAAAAACAAAAAAAACTGAATTCATAAACTAAAATATGTATAATTATTTAATATGCAAAGAAAGAACTAATTTCGTTTCATATAAATAACTTTAACTACGTTCGCATACTAGTATTCAGTACCATACATAAATGTTAGCACTTGTTAATTCAAAATATAATAATATCTATAATTTAAAAGAGCAACTAATAAACTGCATTTAGACTTATAACCTAGACTTAAAATTTTATTGAAATACTTTTATTTGAAATACTTAAAATTTATGAAAGAATTGTATTTTTTTTATTAACATTCCTAAAATTTAGCTTAAGTCTAAAACATTTTATTCACTGGGAACCCTATTTTCGTATCTTTAATATATTTTTTTTTGCATCTTAAATTGAGAGCAGTTATTAATTCACTTTGAAGATTGTTGCAGAGAAACAAAACAACAACAAGAGATCCCAAAATATTGTTCATGTAAGTCATCTCCACCACTTTCCTTGCTGGGCCCAACATTGGAAACAAATGGAATCGAAATTTTCAACAGCATAAGCAAATGTATGTAAGTGATAATGTAAGAATTAATAATTGACTCTCTTTATAATTTGCATATTGCTCAAATTTATTTCATCATAAACCCTAATTCTGTCTGTTCCGCTTAATTTTATTATATTTTATTGTTTAAACTTTTTGCGTTACATGAGCATTAGAGTAATGTTAACTACATTAATTGATTTTTAATAAGAGCGAACAGAATTCTTTTACATAATTTCTTTATTACTATAAGTTACCTCATAAGCTTTTTTTTCTTCTCAATAAATGTTAATATCTTTTTTAACATGAATCACTAAGTTTTATATCATTGGGGAATGACAAAGCTTTTAATATGGTAATCTGACAGTCTGTGGAAAGAAGATACTTACCGAAAGGAAGTAGTAAAATAATTATAGGTTGCTGATAAATAGTGAATTAGCAGGGTAAGAAAAGTTGGCCCAAATAAAGAAACGCATGACTAAACGGCAAACTTATAATTATTACACCTAATGTAAGTTTATGTACTTCTAGCATTTAAAATACATGTAAATAGATATCGTATGTAACGCGCGAGAGTATAGGGTTAAGAATACCAAGCCATATCCCTGAATGGCTAACCGGGAATCAAAAAATAACAAATCAAATATTCTACACGGTTTTCTTTTGTAGTCATAGACAGCGCGTAACATAAATGGCCTCACGTTGGGCGCCATTTATGTTACGCGCTGTCTATGACTACAAAAGAAAACCGTGTAGAATATTTGATTTGTTATTTTTTGATTCCCGGTTAGCCATTCAGGGATATGGCTTGGTATTCTTAACCCTATACTCTCGCGCGTTACATACGATATCTATTTACATGTATTTTAAATGCTAGAAGTACATAAACTTACATTAGGTGTAATAATTATAAGTTTGCCGTTTAGTCATGCGTTTCTTTATTTGGGCCAACTTTTCTTACCCTGCTAATTCACTATTTATCAGCAACCTATAATTATTTTACTACTTCCTTTCGGTAAGTATCTTCTTTCCACAGACTGTCAGATTACCATATTACGAGTCTTTGTCATTCCCTATATAATTATTTTACACATAAAGTAACGTCTTAAAACTTTAATTTCGCATATATATAAGAAAAAAAAAACAAATTTTTAAATTTGTTATCGGTATGAAAACCAGATATCAGATTGCTCAGAATAAGAAGCCTTTGTCACGTAATTGTAGTAAAAGCTCAGATAATTCTGGCACTTCAAGTTCTTTGCCTAAAGAAAATCATTCATTGCACCAGCCAACTTCTGTTCAGGGGCTATCAAGTCTGAGTACAAGCACTGAAAACCTTAGGATGGAAAGCGATGCAATGCCCTCAGGGGGAACGTCTGCTCCCTCGCAACAACAAATAAGCGCTAACCAAAATATTGCAGAAAGTTCAAATTCATCAACTCACTTCGATACACTCATTTTGCTGATGGAGCAAACGATGAAAAAAACACATGAAGAATTCAGAAAGGAACTTTCCTCCATAAAGAATAGTATATCCCAACTAGGTAATCCAAATGACCCTAGCCCAGAACGCAGCCAAGAAACACCTTTTAATGTCTTTAATCTAAATGCACCCAGCCCAAACTTTAATCCTTACCCTGATGCTAATATGACGTACCCCATAAACGACTCAAATACAAAACTTGACAAATGGAAAATAGTTTATGACGGCAGTGGTTCGGTTTCAGACTTTTTGTTCAAAATAGAGACACTAGCAACACGTACAAGATGCCCAGACAGACAACTGTTATCCAACTTTCATTTACTGCTTGCAGGGAAAGCTGCAGAGTGGTATTGGCTTTTCTTGAAACAAAACCACAATCATACCTACTCCAGCTTAAAAATTGCATTGACAAAAGAGTTCGGTTATCCAGAGTCACAGCATGACATAATAATGAGAATTTCTCTTCGCAAACAGCACCAGAAGGAAAATTATGATGATTTTCACAGCACTGTTGTTGCGATGAATTTAAGGTTACCTAACCCGCTACCAGACTGTACATTACTTGATATAATTAAAAGAAATATACTGCCAAATTTGCGTTGTCTGCTTTTTAGTTCAGATTGTAAGTCATTAAATGATTTCAGGGATCTTGCTCGAAAGGCAGAAATAGTTTTGCGTGATAATAAGTTGATTTTGCCAGGCGTAGGCCAAATACGAAATGTAAACGAATTGGACTCACCGAATAGTGATCTGGTAAAAATTGAAAATTTTGATCCCCAACTTGAAGCCCTAAAACTTAAAAAAATCGATAGTAATTTCAATTATTCGAACATCAAATGTTGGAATTGCCTCTCATTAGGCCATTCATACGTCTATTGCAGCAAAGAAATAACACAACCATTTTGCTTTAAGTGCGGAAAAAAGGGATTTTTAACGCCTACGTGCCCTAGCAAACATTTTTTTCAGGGAAACCGGTTAATGGGCGATGTGACTACTGGGGACACTCGCCCACTCCGACAATCCCCAAATGCGAACTAGAAACAAATTTTTCTACCAATAAAACTAGTAATTCTCTTAAAGGTACACTATATTCAACACTAGATACTTGTCTTAAAAATAAAGCAACACAAACAGAATTTTCGAATGAATATGACAATAAAAATGTAATAAATTTTAAAATATATAAGAAATCGTCATTTTTTAATAAAACCCCGTTTAAGAAAATAATTGAATGCAGAAAACGTTTTGCACAACGCAGATATTTTCAGAAGCTAGTAGCTTCTACAATATTGCACGGTCCTGACGATCGCCCCTTTGCGGAAGTCAAAATATTCAACGGTAAGCTAGTAGGGTTGCTGGATTCAGGCGCCAATGTGTCTGTACTTGGTGATGGCTGCTTAGAGTTTTTAAGAAAATACAATATTTCCTACAAACAATTCAATTCGGTATTATCTACAGCCAATGGTTCTAAGCAACAAGTTATAGGATATTGTACACTGCCAATAATTTTCAAGAATGTTTTGAAAGAACTCGTCTTTTATTTAGTGCCATCGCTAAGCCAAAAGGCGTATTTTGGTATAAATTTTTGGCAAGAATTTGCCCTTGCTCCGGAAATTATTCCATCAGTATCTGCTATAGAAAATCAATGCTTTAACAGTACAGAACAGACGAAATTCCACGACCTTAATCCTGAACAAAAACTAACTTTGGAGAAAACCATACTAGAATTTCCTTCTTTCGAAAAACTGGGATTAGGTTGTACCACTCTTCTTGAACATGACATAAATACAGGGGATGCCGCTCCTATCAAATCTAAACATTACCCATTGTCACCACCACGGCAAGAGGAAGCCTTTCAAGAAATAGAGAGACTTTTGCGAATGGGGGTGATAGAAGAATCCAATTCACCTTGGTGCTCGCCAGTGGTGCTAGTACATAAACCAGGGAAGGTGCGTCTGTGCATTGATTCGCGAAAACTCAATGCTGTAACGAAAAAAGATTCATACCCCCTTCCCCACATTAACGGCTTGATCAGTAGGTTGAAGGATACTTTCTTCATAACGGGAATTGATCTTAAGGATGCATTTCTACAAATAAGGCTAACAGATTCTTCGAAGGAGAAAACCGCTTTTGTGGTCCCAGGCAAACCTTTGTACCAGTATAAATACATGCCATTTGGCCTCTGCAATGGACCTCAAACCATGAGCAGACTTATGGACAAAGTCATACCATCGAGGTTGCGTGATAACGTCTTCATATATTTAGACGATTTGTTAGTCTGTAGCTCAGATTTTAATTCACATATTTTACTTCTGGAGGAAGTAGCTAGCTGTCTCAAAAAGGCAAATCTAACAATAAATGTTAGTAAAAGCAAATTCTGTCAAAAAGAAATCCGCTATTTAGGCTACATAATCGGAAATGGTACATTAAAAGTAGATCCTGATAAAGTATCATCAATTAGGAACTTCCCGCTGCCAAAAACACCAAAACAGGTTAGGCGATTCATTGGCATGGCCAATTGGTATAGGACTTTTATCAGTAACTTTGCAGACCTGGCAGGACCTCTAACAGATTGCTTGAGGAAAAGCTCTAGAGCCTTTTCAATAACCGAAGAAGCTAAATTATCATTTGATAAATTAAAAGATGCGTTGTCTTCAGCTCCCGTTCTAGCCCAACCTAAATTTGACCAAGAATTTGTGATACAGTGCGATGCGTCAAGAATTGGGGTAGGTGGCGTTTTATTTCAGTTTGATGAGGTTGGGAAAGAACACCCAATAGCTTTCGTCTCGCAAAAGCTAAACAAAGCTCAGCGAAATTACACGGTGACAGAACTGGAGTGTATGGCAGCAGTGGTCTGTGTAAATCGATTTCGACCATACATTGAAGGTCTGCCCTTTCGTATCATAACAGATCATGCCTCACTTAAATGGTTAATGTCGCAAAAAGACCTAAGCGGACGGTTAGCCAGATGGAGTTTGAAACTACAGCGATACAACTTTACAATAGAGCACCGCAAAGGATCACTGAACGTTGTGCCCGATTGCCTGTCTCGTATGGACGTAATGGAAATATCGTCGTTAGGTACATCAAAAGATATCGATTTAAAATCTGTTGATTTTGAAAGTGACGAGTATAGAAATCTGAGGGAAACAGTTTTAAAAGAAAAGGATGGTCTTCCAGATCTTACCATATCAGAGGATAACTTAGTTTACAAACGCGTACAATTTAGAGACCAAGTTGAAGAAGAATGTAGCTTGTGGCGGCTATGGATTCCGAAATCTTTAACGCAAAAAGTTATAGAATCTACACATGATTCAGTCTCATCCTGTCATGGAGGTTTTAAGAAAACTTTATACAGAATAAGGCAGAAATATTTCTGGCCATCCATGGTAAATGACGTCAAAAACTATGTTAACAATTGTGAGAAGTGTAAAGCAATGAAATCTTCGAACCAAATTTCTAGACCGCTAATGGGGGAACAATTCATAACAAGCCGTCCTTTTGAAAGATTTTATTGCGATTTTTTAGGGCCGTATCCATTAACAAAAGGACATAATTCAATGATATTTATATGTTTGGATCACTTGACGAAGTTTGTGTTTCTTAAACCACTAAAAACTGCCACATCAGCAAACGTAATATCTTACTTTCAGAGTTATATTTTTCCGACGTTTGGTGTACCAAGATTTATCCATTCAGATAATGGGAAGCAATTCGTGTCTAGAGAAATGAGTGAGTTTCTAGAACTGTACGATATAAAACATATAAAAACAGGGTTTTACGCACCGCAAGCCAATGCATCGGAGCGGGCAAATAGAGAAGTGGTCACAAAAATAAGATTTTTTCTAGAAGATCATAAGGATCACAGGGAATGGGATAAGTTTATTCCACAAATTTTGTCCATCCTTAGAAGCGACTACCACTCATCTATAAAATGTTCTCCATATTATGCGACGTTTGGACAACATATGGTCCAACACGGTTCAAGCTACAGAATTCTAAGCAAACTAGGGTGTCTTAGTGGTGAAGATTGCACGGTTTTAGATAATTCCGACAGGATGCAAAAAATCCGAAGCAATATTAGAGAAAATTTAAATACAGCTCATGAGAAAGCGAAAAAAACATATAACTTAAGAACAAAGAAAATTAACTATGAAAAAGGTGAGGTAGTTTTTCTAAGAAACCATATTTTAAGTAGCGCTAGTAAAGCCATACAAAGAAAGTTCTTTCCAAAATATAAAAAGTGCCGAATTAAAGATCGTATTGGTAATAATTTGTACGATGTTGAGGACACTAAAGGTACTTTTATAGGTCGATACCACGCATCTGACCTTAGGACCTAATGCTTGCCCGGCTAATCGTGGGTCGTGCCACACTAAATTACAAAAGAAAAAAATCTCCTGTTCGCCATTTGGTATTAAACCTCTGGACGAAGCAGGTTTGTTACGATTTTTTTTTGCAAAAGGGGTAAACACTTATAACTGGTATTGAAACCCCTGAACTCATGCATAAACTCCTTCCAGAATTGAACAAAAAAGAAAAAAAAAACGAATCGATTTCTACAACAAACAAAAATTGAGAGATCCTAACATTACTTTTAAAGTAAATTCGCTTCAATAAAACATTTAAGCAACAATTTGTGAGAAAGATCATTTTATAAAAAGAAACCAAGATTGGAATTTATTGCCGTTAGTTGCGTGATGGAAAAAAAAAAAATTATAACTGATCTAGATTACTTCATTTGGCTCTTATGCGAAGATCCTCAATTTTTAAAGTAGACAGTTGCAATCAAGCCTGTAAGGAGTGCGGTGGCAAATTATTGAAACAAAAAGCCCCGAATTAAAAACTTTAAATTACATGTGGCTTTAACTTGATGTATTAGAGCTCAAGTAAAAAAAAAAAAGGAAAAAAAAAAAAAATAAATTAAAAGAAAGTTTAAATAAATGTATAATAGTTATGGTTATTAAATACATAACGTTTGAATAAAGCTGTGCTGTCGCAGACAAAGTTCAACATTTATTTGGCTCCTAGAAGACCACGAAATTTCCCGTAAAACAATTCCTGCCAAAATGAATCAACCATAAATGCCATGAGGAGTAAAGCAAGGCCAACCTTTTAATTTCATATGTCTTTGGGTGTTACACAATTGATTAAAAAAAAAAAAAAAAAAAATGCGAGAAAGGAGCTTACATCAACTAATTTGAAAACACGCAGGCTAAGTAGTGTATATACTCCCCATCTTAATTAATTTATAACATATAAGTATGCATATATATTTAACTATTATTATTTTACGAAATTAGATTAAAATAAAAAAACAAAAAAAACTGAATTCATAAACTAAAATATGTATAATTATTTAATATGCAAAGAAAGAACTAATTTCGTTTCATATAAATAACTTTAACTACGTTCGCATACTAGTATTCAGTACCATACATAAATGTTAGCACTTGTTAATTCAAAATATAATAATATCTATAATTTAAAAGAGCAACTAATAAACTGCATTTAGACTTATAACCTAGACTTAAAATTTTATTGAAATACTTTTATTTGAAATACTTAAAATTTATGAAAGAATTGTATTTTTTTTATTAACATTCCTAAAATTTAGCTTAAGTCTAAAACATTTTATTCACTGGGAACCCTATTTTCGTATCTTTAATATATTTTTTTTTGCATCTTAAATTGAGAGCAGTTATTAATTCACTTTGAAGATTGTTGCAGAGAAACAAAACAACAACAAGAGATCCCAAAATATTGTTCATGTAAGTCATCTCCACCACTTTCCTTGCTGGGCCCAACATTGGAAACAAATGGAATCGAAATTTTCAACAGCATAAGCAAATGTATGTAAGTGATAATGTAAGAATTAATAATTGACTCTCTTTATAATTTGCATATTGCTCAAATTTATTTCATCATAAACCCTAATTCTGTCTGTTCCGCTTAATTTTATTATATTTTATTGTTTAAACTTTTTGCGTTACATGAGCATTAGAGTAATGTTAACTACATTAATTGATTTTTAATAAGAGCGAACAGAATTCTTTTACATAATTTCTTTATTACTATAAGTTACCTCATAAGTTTTTTTTTCTTCTCAATAAATGTTAATATCTTTTTTAACATGAATCACTAAGTTTTATATCATTGGGGAATGACAAAGCTTTTAATATGGTAATCTGACAGTCTGTGGAAAGAAGATACTTACCGAAAGGAAGTAGTAAAATAATTATAGGTTGCTGATAAATAGTGAATTAGCAGGGTAAGAAAAGTTGGCCCAAATAAAGAAACGCATGACTAAACGGCAAACTTATAATTATTACACCTAATGTAAGTTTATGTACTTCTAGCATTTAAAATACATGTAAATAGATATCGTATGTAACGCGCGAGAGTATAGGGTTAAGAATACCAAGCCATATCCCTGAATGGCTAACCGGGAATCAAAAAATAACAAATCAAATATTCTACACGGTTTTCTTTTGTAGTCATAGACAGCGCGTAACAATTGTTAAAATCCCGGTTAATCGGGGTTTTCTTTTAATTATTAACCGGAAACCGGATTTTTTAAATTGCTGCTGTTCCAATTAATTGAAAACCGGTTTTAGAAAAAAATCTTATATTCTGATACAACAAGCATGTTATACTCGTATATGACAAATTTAAGTATTAGTTACAACTTTAAATACAAAATTATTTATTTTTTACTTTTTGAGATTTTGATTTCGTATTCGTATGTATTATCCAGGAAAATGTCGAAAAATTAATCGACTTTCTTCCATTATAGTCCAAACAGAAAGATAGAAAAAAAAAAAAAAAAAAAAAAAATATATATATATATATATATATATATATATATATATATATATATATATATATATATATATATATATATATATATATATATATATATATATCTATATATATATATATATATATATATATATATATATATATATATATATATATATATATATATATATATATATATATATATATATATATATATATGTTTGCCACCCGAATCTTGCCATATAATCGTATACGAAAAAACATATATATACTTTTCCAAAACACACATGGCGATTGACGTATTCACGACACTCAGAAGTATGCACTGATTGATGAGTTTATTTTTTGTTTATCTCGGACCAGTACTCAGGGAATGACCAAGTGGTCAAGTGATACGAGTATATATATATTTTTTTTAATTAAATGTTTTACACATATTATGAAATAATTTAAAGCTAAAACTAAACTGATCATAATATTCAATAAAGTCCAATAATAATTAATACGGCCGCTTAACCAACTCAGCCGCTGAGCTCTTTTTTATTTTTTCGTGAATTTTTTCTATTTATGTGTCACATATTGATCACATATCGCTCCTTTGTTGCAACATAGTCATATCTCAAAAAATGAGCTTTTCGAGTTAACAATGCAGAATTGTTAACAGTACTACCATTTATATTGTGCCAAAAATTTATTCAAATTGCTCTTAAACTGTTTTCTTTAGGAGATATTTCCTCAAAATACTAAAAATTTTAAATGCGTTTTTCTCGAAACGAGCTTTTTTGCGATATGACTATGTTGCAATAAAGGAGCGATATGCAATTTGTTATAATTCAAGTTGTTTGTACTGCATTCTGCTGTCACTGAACAACCAGTTATTTTTTATTTATTTATCAACTTACATACATATGTATGTTGATAATACTCTGTACCGTAAGGTACATATGTATGTGTAAGTATTATTCTGCTTCTCTGTACAAAAGAAAGTGCTGGTTTTTTGTGTTTTGAAGGGTATTATTAAAACATTTTTCTTTTGACTTCTCAATAATTTATTTAAAATATTTGGATTTATAGTTAAACTTTTCAAAATATCTTTCAATATCTTTAGGTTAGCTTACATGAAATACCGACCTGTAGAAAGCTAAGAAACATAAAATCAAGATATTTGTATTTATTGATTGGTATCAATATTAGAAGCTAATGAAGTATATAAACTCAAGTGTATACGTATATATATATTAGTTTTTACATATATATTTTAGTTTTTATTAATATTATATCAGACTAAAATCTGTAAAAAAAAGCCAACACCCTTTAATTTATTTCGAAACTCCTAACTTAATCACTTTAATCTAGTCATAACTTCTTTTAATTTTAGCTTTTTTATTCATCTAGGGAAAATCTTAAAGCAGAACTTCCAATAACTTTGTATTTTTCTGTTTGTAGCACAGGCATATGTCTTAAATCAAAGGATTTATTTTTAATATAATTTTATCTCGTTTTTATAATAAATGACTTTTCTTGTATAAACTAATTTAATATAAAAGAAACTTCATATAACATCCAAACACTTGTATTAATCTAAATCTTTTAATCTTCCCTATAAATAACAAAAAATGCTCTTATTTTAATACCTAAATCAAATTGTAAGTAACACCCACCAATACATAAGACATTTTTCAATACTTTTAAAGCAACATAAAAAACGAAAACAAAAAAAAATAATTTTTCTTCATCAACACCCATTCTGGTTTTTTAAAAATGTTTTTATTCTAAAGCATACATACATACATACATTTATAGTCACCATATCTACGCCTAAAAAACACTTAACATGAACTATTTCATTAATCATAGATTGGCATCGAAAAGAATGAAAGAAGACAAAAAAGAAATTTAAAAATAATATTGTGAAATTAATGAAAAGCGCCAAATACGCAGCAAAACGCCTTTTTTACTTGTTTTTGTAACAAAAAAAAAAAAAAAAGCTAACGAAAAATTGTCCCAAACTTGTTCGGCGTTATTAAATCTTATTCTGACTTTAGTTAAGACGAAGAAAATGATGCATGCATTTGTTATAATTTAGTTTTAAGAGCTGCTAAATAGAAATGAAGTTGAATATATTTGAACGAAACCCTTCATTATACATAAGTCAGTCTAGCATTTGTCTTAAGAAATTAGATATTTCAGGCAGATATTAGCGGGGGAAGGTAATCCAATCAAAATGTTTTATTGAAGTTAAAGAAAGCAGTAAAATCTCAGCGATTGATTATAAAGCTGATCTTATGCTTTGTTTAACAGAAAAATCAATCATCGCAATTGATACTTTTATTATTATTCAACAGTTTTTTTTTCGATTTTGCTAAAACAGGATTTTTTTTTTAAATGTGTGTTTTTCGCATATCAAACTAAAATAAAAATTTTATAATATATAATAATATGCTCATAAGTGAATTTAGTTCAGTTATGTAAATATGATACTGTGAAAGATTCTGAAAATGAACCAAGTAATTCTACTAATTGTATGAAAAAAACAAAAACCTCCATTTAAATTAATGGTACAGAAAACATTTTGCAACATGAAGATTTGAAAAACTATTTCAAAAGATACGATGAATAATACACTATTTTTATAATAATTTGCTATTAAATAACTACTAAGTATAAATATGCACTATATTTTTTACTTATATGAGCAATCAAAAACTGTAGAATCCAGTGCTGCATACATAAAACTCAAGTTGTTTGCATCTTCTCATATCGCTCCTTTATTGCAATATAGTCATATTTAAAAAAATTAGGTTTTCGAAGTAACAATGCAGAATTGTTAACAGCACTAGCTTTTATACTGTGCCGGATATATTCAAATTAATTTTAAACTGTTTCCAAAAAAAAGATATTTTCTAAAAAAATGTTTCTAAGACTTGTATGGAAACTACAAATTTTAAATGCATTTTTCTGGAAAAAACCCTTTTTCAGTTATGACTATGTTGCAATAAAGGAGCGAAATGTTTAATGTACTCACCACTCAGTTTCACATATACGTGACGTTGGAATTTTCATAGAAATTGATACTACATATATTAATCGTATAATCATAATGCATAAGGCTTTTATGTAACAAACTCTTGCAGGATATACTTTTTTTATGGGTTTCTAGGCAGACACATATAAGTGTGGCAGAAACATATGAGTACTGCATTTCGTCGGTAAACTAAGCAAAACGATAATAAAAGTAATAAAATGTTTGAAATTTCTGTTTTTAGAGAGTAATCTCCACAAAAATCGTGTCACAAATATAGGACATATTTCTTTGTATTTGTGGGCATAGTTAAATAGCCAATCTTACTCATCTTGAACACAGAAAAGAAAACTCAAGGACGGTTGCCATAGATTTTGATTTCCCCACTCCCATTTAGATATCTGACATAACTTTGTTAAAACTATTTGATGGGATCTGCTTTATGTGGCAATCATGGCTTAACAGCTTAGACGATTTTTATTTTTGTAGCTCAAGTATACTTATCTTTGCATCTCTTACTATTCTAAGGTATTTGTTTCATTAAGAAATCTTAACATTTCAATAAATTTTTATACTGATAATCTATATAGTCTACAGGTACTGTCACATTGAGAAAATATTTTGCAAAGCACGTCCTAGCACTATTTTTGTCGTTTAAATGGTCCTAAAACGGTGACTTTATAAAAAGAGACAGAATATGATTAACAAAGAGATCAAACATAAAATATTCCGAATAAACAAGAGTTTTATATTCTTCTTTACATTATTATAGGCAAAAAGAAAAAAGTTGTGGTTACTCATATTTTATAAAGTGAAAAAACTCACAAAAAAAAAAAAAAACATAAAAGTGATGTACAAAAAAGTAATAGTAAGACTATTCGAGTTCTTTTTATCCGAAATAAAAAAAGTTATTCGCCTTCCAAAATTCAATGTTCAATTTAGCTTTATTAATACATTTTTTAACTTTATGCATACAAATTTTTCAATAAGAGATAAAACCACTCAAATCTTTATCATAGAAAATGTTTTTTTAATTATTGTTTGTTTGTTGAGCTATATGTCACTTTTCTAAATCATCGTTGTTTATTTGAGTCAATACTTCGACAATCCGTTGTGTGTTTTCTTCAGGAATTGTTTTATTTTTTATTATTTTACAACTAAAACGTATTCGAAAATTCGGTTACCGATTAATATAATACAAAAATTTTGTATCATAAGATCATAAGCCACAATTTTGTGGAAATTAAGGGGCATACTGTTATCAGTTCAGGGGTATACTGTTATCAGTTCAAAATTGGTTAATGTGGTGTCACGATTGAGTGATATGTCTAGAATATTTGTATGATATATACTCAATATTTTGTAAATAAATAATTGTCAGTTAATATGTTTTTTCTAAATACAAATTTTTAATAACGGGTTGTAAAGCTTTACTCATTTGGTAACAAATATGAAATTAAAATCAAAAGAATTTTTTTCTTGAATAAGGCTGTTAGTTTTTTCAATATATGTCATCACAAAGGTTTAAAGCAGCAGAATCATAAGCTACATGACGATAAATACAATATAGCTTTTTCCTTTTTCTTTAAAGTAGCAGTTACATTACTCGTAGTTAGGACGTTTCTACGTGAGACAAATGATGTAAGATTTCTTTATTTATAATTTTACAAATGTTTAAAGGTGAACTAAAAATTTAAGAATGGTATTCGAAAAACTGTATCACTAAAAGTTTTACATAGAAATATTTATATTATCCAACTTTAGCAATTCCAGATCTTAGAGCATTTTTAACTAGTTTAATACTTTCGCAAGTCTTTAAAAAAGCTATCGAACAGGTAGGTAGCTAAGCGCGTTTAAAGAGATTAAATGCTTTTAAATAATTTAACTATTTATGAGTAGAAACAATTGAGTTTAATTGCTTTAACAACTTGTAATATTGGTACCAATAAAAAATTGTAAACAGATTGTTTCCTATGTTTCCCAGCTGTAGCTATGTTCCTAGCTGTCAACATTTGATAGGAGCTAATCACCAGTAGACTGGGAAACTTTTGAAACGTATTCTCAAACATTAAACTTTATATCCCAATATTCGAAGTAAATTCTTGCGAATTTAAATAGACAAATGTTCTAATAATACCGTTCAAAACATAACAAATAAGCTTTTTTATGCACACATTTCTACTTTTCTTTACACCGTTCAAACAACTGTACAAGCGTTGATTGTCAATATTGTGTTTTTTTTTTTTTGAAAGGCGTAAAGAAAAGTAGAGATGTGTGCAAAAGAAAAAGCTTAATTTTTGTGTTTTTACAGGTATTATAAACCATTTTTCTTTTTAAATTCTCAATAGATTGTTTATAATATTGGGATATAAGGTTGAATGTTCGAGAATACCTTTCAAAGGATTTCAGGTCTACTGATGGTTAGGGTAGCTCCTATTAAATGTTGACGTATAGAAGGCTGAGGAACATAGAAAACAAGCTGGTTTTTTTTATTGGTATTTACAAGTAGTGTAGCTGAAAATCGTTTCCAAAAAGAAAAAGAATTTCTAATTGTTCTTTCAGTTTATTAAACAAAACATTCTTAGACACATTCCTTCTCCCATAGAAAAGACAAAAAATAAATAAAAACCCTCCAGAAGTTAAATGAAAATGCATTACAATTTTAATTTTATAACTAGTTGTTGGTCCCTTCGTCTACAACTCTTATGTGATAAACAGATATTGAGCTCTACAAGAAGCTAAAAACGTGACGCCATTTAGAGAAGACGGTATGCAGCACGTTGGCACAAACACATAACACTGAGTTTTTTAATATTATAGGGGAAAAAAATTCACAAACATGTAAATAAATATGGATGCATAGCGGTGGAAAAAAAACATACAGACATAAATTACAACATGCTGCTGATGATGCGTGTATTAAATTTATTAAAGTCTTGACTAAGTATAAAAAGTAAAATAAGAAAAACCTATTATTACAACATTTACCTTACAACATATCAAACTATACGACAACAACTATTAACCACATTATAACACAAAAGAACTAAATGTACGGCATATTGTTGTTAAAATTATATATATATATTTTTTTTTGGCTTAAGCCCCGATTACAATAAAAGCGTTGTGACGACAGGGCTTAAATGGTAGCTTGGTTACAAATTGCAGAACTTAAGAATGATGGCTTTAGAAACAAAAATTTAACAAATCTTTTTCAATAATTTTCGTAAACTTTTCCTTTTTACGCTGTAGTTTTAATTGCAACTTGGGTGTTACTTGAATTTTTAACATTTATTTTACAACACGTTTTGTATTCGTACATGTACAAGCGCTTCTGCCTAAAAAACAACTTTGTGTGAGTGTTTAAAGGAGTGCTATTTTCGTTGCGCTGGCAATAAGGTTAGTTAATGCTGTTGCCCAAGTGCTTTAGTGTCTACTGAAGATTTTTGTTTTTCCTGACTTATTGTTTCTTCTTCAGTTTCTCATCCCTTCATTTTCCTTTGTTCTGCTGTAATACCTGCGGTGTTTTGCTTTGGCTCAATTTTTGCTTTTTAAAAATTACTCAACATAGAAAATTATTATTTAGCTAAGTTTTGATTGTTTGAGTTATACACAGCAAAATAAATAAAATAAGCACGTAAAGTCGTATCATAATTTGTTTACTAGCAGTTGTAGTTGCATGCAACATCAGTTATCACAGTAAACAAATTTTCTTTATGTTAATTTTAAAATAAAAAAAAGATAATTCTTAAAGGCTTTAGAAATCGGTTTTAAAAAACAATTGTTCACAATTTCTAAAGGAAATTGAAGAAAAATCGTATTAAAATTTAGCCAGAAGAATTATTAAACAAACGCATGTCTTAACAAATTTTAAATACAAGGAAAGTGGCTTTCAACTGGAGAGTGGCTTTCAACTGTTTAAAATTTTTTTGTATTGAAAAATAGTCTTATGCTATTTGTATAACAAAAACGAGGATATATTTGTATATTTTTAATTTTGGACTTTATTGAATATTATGATCAGTTTAGTTTTAGCTTTAAATTATTTTATAATATGTGTAAAACATTTAATTAAAAAAAATATATATATACTCGTATCACTTGACCACTTGGTCATTCCCTGAGTACTGGTCCAAGATAAACAAAAAATAAACTCATCAATCAGTGCATACTTCTGAGTGTCGTGAACACGTCAATCGCCATGTGTGTTTTGGAAAAGAATATATAATTTTCTTTCATATACGATTATATGGCAAGATTCGGGTGGCAAACATAAACTGTATGTAAGTGGGAAAGACAAGATTTAAGATATTTATATAATCTTTTAAAATAAGAAATAAAAGAGATGGAAATGAAAACCTCTTTCATTTATATCCATGAAGAAACGTATAGTGAGTGCAACCCAGTTTCAGTTCATTGTGTGTTGTCACTATCTGTCTCACTCACTAATGGCAAACATGTGCACTTATTTATCTCATTCATCATTTTGTCTGAAAAGTATGTGCGAATAAAAAACATTTGGATTGAGTAAAATAGGTTACCAAAATCGGGTTACTAGAGGACTTTAGATTTTTTCTTTTTTTTATGCTACCAACAAATATTGTACCATTTTATAATCCTGATTAAAATCCGAATTTTTAGTGGTACTTTCCAATGCACTTTAGTACATTTTTTTTTTAAGATAAGCCTTTCAAAGTCTACAAATCTTGGACATTTTAAATTCATAGTTTAACAAATAGCATCAATTGAAGAAAACTTGTCACAATTGTGTCATAATTTTTGACTGTGGTTCTAGAAATGAAAGTTTATCTGAACAAAAATAACAAAAATTTACCACGACAACAGAAAAAATGTCAAAACATGACAAAAAATTCTTAATTGTCCGTAAATGTCCATAATTTTCAAACAGTATAGGATACATTTTTTTCTTGATTTTTTTCATTATGGTTACAAACAGTCCTGTTACACCGTTTCGGATTAACTCAAGAGTATTATTTAAAACTGTATTGCAAATAAATACTGTTGAACTTTTTTTATAAAAGTAATAACGACTTTATCTGCAAAAATAAGAATTGATTACATAAACAAGATCAAATAATATAAATATTGAATAATGTGTGTAAAAGTTGGTATTATGCAAGCTGTGCAAAAGTCATCATGTAATACGAAATTGGTATAGCTTTTGCAAACAGCGGTAAATATCAGTCGAAAAAATTAGTTCACCGCTTTGTAGAGTACAGCGATTTCGTATATGGACGCATTCAAACATTCTTAAGCATTCACTGCCGCCAACGAGCTTACCGTTTTTAGTTAATACTTATTTTTATATTGATTACAATAGTTATTAATCGTTAGTCTGTTGATATCTTTAGTTTTTACTGTAAAAAAGAAAGCTCCTACCATTTTTCTAGCAACCCTCGTTTCACTTTGCAAATCAAGAACAAACAGCAGGTAAAAACCAAATAAATTTATTTTTAAAGTTTTAAAGGCGAAACAGTTAGAATTTCATTTTGATCCACACATGTGTGTTTGACTGTGAATATTAGACTTTTTTTATTAAAGCGTTTGTTTAAATCTATTTTCAGCCTGTGGCATAAATTTTAACTTTTGTGCAATTGTTAAATGCATTTTTCATTTGCTAAAATTTTCTTCCTATGCATTGCCAATAAAGTCAATAGGAAAGCTTTTTCTTCCTCTCTATTATTATTACTTTTACTTCTGAGCATACCAGACATGTGCCTCTTGTCTTTATAAAACCCTCCGTTTGTGTGAGTTTAATTCGTATGTTCCTGTTTCTGCCTTTTAAAACTATGATTAGTTTATATATCTGTTTTTGCTTTTTTTAGTTAAAAAAAAGAAGTAGTTGTGTATATAATTCAAAAAATAACATGTTCTTACGCTCTAGGCTGCAAGATTGGCATGTGTTGTTTTAAAACAACATGAGATGGCTTTAAACAATACAGTCGCTTAAAACCATATAAATGTCGAAAGGAAATTGTAAAAGGTTGCCTTTTGAAATGGTGTTCGGTTTTCTTAAATTTACAAACTGAAAGAAATTTCTTTATGTTAAATTCAGAACTTTAACGAAAAAAATTTATCTCATTTTTCTTATATCGTTATCATATAATATTTTATCTTATATTATTATACACTTTTTTATAAATTAGTTTTCTTAATTGCTAATCAAAACGACATTTAGTTTTATGGTTTGACTAAGTTTGTAATTTTTATATACGATAGGAAGTGAGAAATTTCTTTTAAGACATATTTACATGATTTTAGATAAGATCTGGTTTTCTGTTTTTTATTCTTTGGCCACCATTTGCTTTAATTAAAAATGTAATTAATTTTTTCAAGAATACAGAGCAGTCTCTAGGAAAGTGCTAAAATTTAGTTGCAGCTTTCAAAACAAACTAGATAAAAAAAAAAAATAAAAATATAAAATGGGTGTAATGAAGTTAATAGATAAACGAAAAGAAAAATTATTATACATGACATAACAACAGCTACACAAATACGCGCAAACAAATAAATAGATACACCCAGTTGGCCAAACGAAAGTTATGAAGTTTCAATCAGCATGATTATTAAATAGAAATTGTTTACCATATTATGAATTTGATTAAAGAAGACGAAAAATAGAAGGTTTTGGAAACAACTACCTGTGTAGCAGCTACACGACACACACTGGGTCTCGAACTCAGGAATATGATAAAACATGACAGCAGCCGCATCAGACGGCTGCTTAAACCACTCCACCATCAAGCCTTTTAATTTACATTTCTGCCTAATATCTTTACAGTTTATACTCCATGCTGCTGTCTCTCTTTAAATATATCTTTATTAATTATTTTTTATAATTAAAATTGTAATAAATCTTAGGAACTAAAGCTCAATTTTATGTGTTAACATGTTGTACTTTGTTAAAGTTGTATAAGTTAGCTTAAATTTATTATATTTCAATTTTAAATTTATTATTTTGTTAGGGATTTTTTTGTAAATCTTTAATACTATTTGAATAACTGAGACATAAAAGAAGGTAGTTCAGTGATTCGCAATCTGATAATAAATGTACTATTGTTAAAGAAGAGTTGCATACTAGTTGTGGATCTCTAGAAAACAGATATTGATGAGGCTAATGTGTGTTAGAAATTGGAAGTTTTACGGCGTTTTTTCCATCAGGATTTGTAATTCTGTAGTGATGGTTGTATTTATATTTATTTTAGATTTATAATTACGCTTCTGGAGAATGTTTTTGTATTAGGCGTTGTTATACGAGTATGTAGTGGAAACTTGCAGCTTCAGTTCCCATTATAGCAATGTTACTTGGATTCCACAAAAGTTTATCTTATTAAAGCTATTGTATTAAAATAACTGTATCATGCCTATTATGGTACTCTCATAGAATACCCGTCATAGCTGTGATGTATTTTAACATCAATGCAATGCCAAATGTGCTCGTTTTTAACCCCATGACACTTATCATCGCTGTGATGTCAACAGTTATGTGATGTCATCAGTTATTCTAATTATCATTTGCGACAGTTATGACAATTATTTCATTAACGAAATGTGTTACAAAGCATCTTGGGGATGCTTTATTGGAATACATTTGATTTATGCTTGTGATCAGTGCAATGACACTGTAATATCGAAGAAATTACTAACTGAACTGAATGTAATAACAAGATATCATCAACAGAATGTCACACTAACATTAGACCAATTATGAGGTTAACGGAGTATTAAATACCACAAAATGGCATATATCACAAACTGTTATTAAATAATGTAATTTCCAAGATACAAACAATATATCACATTCTATAAATTTTTATTATAAAAAACGGAAGGCTTCCATTTAACAATGTTTGTTTTTATCTGTACTTCATGTTGTGTTTCTGGAACAAATAAAATATATTTTATAACCTTTCTTGTTCTGTTACTTTAGGTGTTAACAATTTACTACGTTAAAATATTCTATTAGAATTTTCATTTTAGTTACGCGAAATTTGTAAATCTTTATGTACATATTTAATCAAAAAGCGTTATTCATTTTTTTTCTTTTACTTACAGTCGCCTTTGCTTTCTTCAATATCCAGTATTATATTTGTTTGCCCCGTTTCCACTTCACACATTTGTGATTTGCCCAAAATACCAGCAACTTTTTGACATTTTAACAACAACACAAAAACTAAGTATAAAGCGGATAAATATGTTATGCGGCGATAGCAGGTGTGTGACGTTGCAGTTGTGACAGACATGATGTGATAATAACTAAAAATAAATAAAAAAGTACAGAAAATAGTTTAAATCATAAAAAATAAAAATGAAATATATATAAAAATGGAATAAAAGTGCTATTGCTGTCTTCAGTGCAAGTTAAAACAAACAAAAAAGGAAAAATCAACTGAGAAAAAAATATGATACAAAGTTCGACAAAGTTATACAATATATAATATTAAAGTTTAATTGAATTTTAATTTCATTTAATCAAACAATTCTAATGTTTAGGTGAGAACTGGTTGCCATGTGTGATCGACATTAAGCTGTGGTGTCAAATTTATTGTTTATCGGATTGGCATCTAAGAGGCCCTCGTTCAACTTTATGCATAATATACATACATATATTGATTGATGGAAGATGTCCAGGTATTGAGGTGTGTATATGAGAAAAAAGAGTTTGAGTGAAAAAGCTGATTTGCAATCTTTAAAATTTCCAACAACCGAATTACACTTTCACCTAAAGTGAAGATATTTCAGATAAATAGTATTGAGAAAGTGCTGAATGTTCATTTTAATTAAAATTTTTTCAATTTACACCGAATATAGTGTGTGAGCAATGGAAATGAAAATATTGTCGTTCCACAAAATCCTTAAAAAAACTTTATTTTCCATCCTTTTTTTTAATTACGCTTAAAATGTTGGTAATTAAATAAACTATTTGGTAAAGAAATAAAACATTCCAGGTCTCTTTATTACAACGTAAAAAAAAACGAAATAAAAATGAAAAATAATAAAACAAACGTAAAAAATAGGCAAATTTTCAAATTTCAACTTTGGGGTGTCATAACTCAGCCATTTCTTGTCACATAGAAATTCGCATTACATCGACGGAAAAGACGTTCAATTAACTTTACAACGATGTACCACCGATACATCTCAATCGTACATTTTGGTTGAGCTCCACAAAGGTTTGAGTGGGACCATACACCGAGAAACACAAAAGTACCGTTATCGAAAAAACGGTACTTGGAAAAAAGATTACTGCGTTTTTCATGTTCAGGAGGTCCGAATTAACTTATCTAGGCATGTGGCACTCTTGGTATATTTTGGCTGTAAACCAGTGTTATTAACGTAAGAAAAACTGCACAAACAATGCAGCTAAAAATAACTCAAAATTTCTAAAGTTGTTATAAGCTTTGTTATAATTTACAAGTCAAATCTATAACAATCACGAAAATTTCATTTACACCGCTGAAAAGGTTTTTCTAAAACGGGCTTATTTATTGTGCAAAACAATTTGGTTATAAAATTGCAACCGACAGTTTTCGCTCAGCAGAGGAGATTGTCATTGTTTGTGATTTACAGTGCGATATGCATGCCCTTATGCATTGTCGTCTAATTATTTTTTTATACACGTTTGAATTTCTAGGAAAAAATATTTTTTTTTGCTGTGTAGAGCGAGCGAAAAAGATTTACATAAGCACGTGCCCTTACAGCCTTATCTGGTGATGGATCAATTCAATGGAGTGAATTATTCACGATTTACCGGTGTGTCGCTTACTAGGCTCACCACGTAGCAATTTTTGCCATATGTTTGTAGCCATATGAGCAACTTCTTGTTGAGAAGTTCGGGCCTTCTAATCCCTTCTGTATGCAATTTCCCAGCAATCAATAGAAGACATGGCTCAATGAGCTGGTAGGCCGAAGCCCATTAAAAGCATCAGCCCTTAAACTAACTCACCCGTCCAACCATCATGTTGCAATAAAGGAGTGATATGCACTCGTATGTATATATAGCCCATTTCAATAACATTTCTAACCCAATAGATTGTAATATTCGTAAGGCAACAATTGGCTTAATTAAAAAATTAAAAATTTTTATTTAAGTGGTTTTTAATAAAAGTTTCAGGAAATGCACTCGCCTTTGTAATTTTGAAACGATTTGGTGGTATTTAAAATCTGGAAATCTGTAAAGAAAAACTGCCAAATAAGATTAAATGAAAGCTGATATTCTTTTTCATTTGCAGATATATAAGTAAATAAAACAAAATGTACACTAATGTTTAAGCTTATTTTGTTTTTCTAAAAATATGCGGCAAATTTTAAGCTTTTTATAAGAAAATATTTGTATTTGTATTTATTAACTACACAGTTGCAAATAAATTTGCAAAGTATAGAATGCACAGCATGGGCGGAGTAATGAAGACCTTATGCCCACTATGGTATTAACGGTATTTTGTATTAACAGTATTTTGTAGGCGCTGTGACTAACCATGACGACTTATGCCTTCACATAAGAAGTTGCCGCGTGGTTAACAAAGAAATACCTCTAAAAAACTGTAAACTAAGACAGTTAGTTGAGGTAAACAGTTAACCAGTGAGATTGAGAAGCAAAACTCTCGAAGGCTAAACAACAACAACAACAAGCCTGACTGCACTTGAGAAATAATTACGATGACGCGAGTGCTGTTCCAAAGCCCAGAGCTGCTTTACGACTGCATAAAAAAAAAGTTGTTATCGTATATAGTAAAAAAATGCAACGGACCTGATTTGTACGAGTTGCGGTTATCGAGCTCGCACAGTATATTATAAATTATATGTATATGTGTTAATTAACTAAAAAAAAGCACAACATAATTAATAGAATTAATAATTATCAGATGCATATTAATCAATAGTTAATAAATTCAATAAAATAAATCGAGTTCCATAAGAGCCATATCAATCATTAGTAGACTTGAAAAACTTTGACTAGTGTACGTCCTATGAAATATTGACATGTATACGGCTAGGAAACACAAAAAACAAGCTGTATATATTTTTGGATTGGTATAAATAATAAATAAAGTAAATAATAAACTTAATTGGTTAATTTTCCTGTCAAATTATGACAAACTAGTTTTTTTATTTTAATTTATTAATATACGTATGTATATTATATGACGTAGGTAGTTTCAAATAGATAAAATATTGCCCTGCATCCAAAAATGCCAACAAGTACATATTTATGAGGAAATAAACTATAATTAAACCGCTAATTGTAATTAAACTACAAATTCACTAAGTCAATTAACAAATTGTTTAATGTAGACCTGTAAAGAAATGCGTCGATTCAAACAAAAGTTTAATTGAACAATTTTATTGGTTTTATTTTTACTACAATTTTTTCTGTGTGGACTATTACCAATACCAATATTATTGTTATATTTTTTATGTTATGTTATATTTTATCTTTGCATTTATAGAAAAATATAATTTTTTTTCCATTCATTAATTTATTGGATCTTGACAAAGCGAACCAAAAATAAGTATTCAAATCTTAATACTAAATACATAAAATTGATTAAGTCCAGCCAATGCTAGACAAAAATGTTTTATTTTGCACGGTCAATATTGGTAAAATCACCTATTTAACGTTCTGATGGTGGCAAGGGTGTCCCTCCTTCTCAACCAAGAATGGCCTTCAAAATTAAGTATATCGCGTGCAAGAGGATTTGGGAGAAGCTCCAATTTACTCATATACCTTGTCGCGTACTTTGAAAGTTCGTCTTTTACAAGTGGAACAAAGAGATCCTTATGAATTCGTGAGTTTATTACGTACCATGGAGCTGCAGTATTCATCCGAAGAATTTTTTTTTGTCGCCTTTGAATTTTTTCAATGTTAGAAGTGGAGGCGGTGCCCCATAATTGAATTGCATAGCACCATATAGGCTTTAGAATTGCGTTGTATAATAAAAGTTTGCAATCCAGCTAAAAAATATAAATTAATTGTGATAATAATAAGAATATGTTCTCCTGATACTTTTTTTTGTATTTTTAAAAACCAAAGAGACTTCAAGCTTAGACAACAAACACTCTAACTGACTAAATTGATTAAGAAAACTGCTTCTTTAAAAAAATCTGAAATTTATATCCGCAAGTTCTAGAGAAAAATTTAAAAATATATGTATTTCGTCAAGGGACAACTAGCAGACAAGAAAAATATTTATATGAACAGATTTATAACTTCCATTTATGGGTAGGTCCACTAACTTTTCTTACAGTTATCTATAATTTTAAATTAAATAACTCTTTTCTATAAGTTAAGGTGTGTTTAAAATCCATTTGTAAACTATATATTTAATTTAATATTAAAAGCTCAATAAATTTGTATAATAAGTATAAAAATAATTTCATACCATAAAATTAAACTCAATTGCCATAATAAACCCAATATAATCACAAGAACAAAAACAAAATTGGTTCAATTGTTATTTGAAAGCAAAAACACACATTTAACGAAAACATTAAAAATATATAAAAATTAATATTCTTTTGTTCTAAAAGAAACAGCTACAAAATAGAAAAATTTAAATAAAATTTTCTTAACAAACAATACCAGTTGAAGCAAGAAGAAAAAACAAGAAGATAAAATTAAAGAAATGTTGTAAAATATGTCCATAATATTAGCACATTTATGAAAATTGCATATGGCCATATATGACAACACTTCAAGAGACAAAAAGAAAAACAAAATGAAAAACTACAAACAGTTACTTGCCGCATTAAGCTCTGCTTATTGCATGTTAGAGAAACAGCTCAGCATTTTTAGGATATCCATTGTTTTAGACAAACAAATGAACCAGGCCAAAAAACAAAACAGCAGGCAGAATTGTGGAAAGAAAAACATACACATTCACACACGCAAAACATTTTGAAAGCAATGAAACTGTATGACATTTCCATAAAAGGTTAAAGCTTATGTTGAAAAAGCAGAAAAAAACTTGAATATAGAAAATTACAATTTGGCAATGAACTTTTTTTTTCTGCTACAAAGATGCATGTTGTATAACAGAATATAACAGATACTCATGCCACATAAAACTTTTGCATAACGTTAAAAGTTTTATCAGTACGAGTATGTTATTTATTTTTTGCTTGTCTTCACCGAATCTTTTTATTAAAATAGAAGTAAAATATTTTCTCAATTAGGAAATTCTAAATGAAATTGTTTAAATTTCAAGATTTGATTGGAGTTTAAATATTTGTCAAAATTACTGTTTTTCTTCTTAACCAAAGTCGGTACTTTCTTTGGCTAAAATAATTAAAGTATCTAAAGAGGAATTTGTAGTGGTCAAAGAACTTTTAGATGTAAAAAGTATGTATTTATTTATTATTTAAAGATAGTCACTTGTGAAAAATAAGAAAAGACTTTAAAAATTCTTTTAAAGTATACAAGTGCTGTAGCCTGGATCTTGATAAAACAATAGTTCAGATTTTTGTATGAATATATATAGCTTTAACAGGCTGCCAGCTATTGTAAAGCCAGCCCACTTGGGTCCAGTTTGGTTGAATAAACATGTGTTGTTAAATTTTGTTGACTACGACCAAATAAAAGACTTATCGCCAGCATGACAACACAAGAAAAATGACAACTGTTTAGTGATTATTAACAGCAGCTAATTTACTTGCCATTTAGTTTTGACCGTGAGGAATACTCAAAACGATTTATCTATTTGTATGAAATTCAAAATGTAGATATAACTGCAGCTAAAATTCACACACAGACTTTATATTTCTTCACAGCTGGTTCAACCTATTTTGTTTGTTGTGTCAAATCTATTTAGTTTGTTGTATTAGATTGGATGTAGAAGAAAATTTCTCTTCAAAACTATTGAACCGATTTTGATGAAATTCGTACTATGAAAGTTTCCTTTCTGAAGCTTTTGCTATTTCTCTTTTAAACTTTTTAAATCTTTAGCTGGGGGACAACTAGCTGTTTCGTAGTCGCTACACTACTCATCAGCACCCACTGGGATTTGAACGCGGGTCATGAAGTATCATGATCTGCTGCCATTTAATTATTTTTTATTATTTTCTATCTATATTCATCCTATATTGAATCACATATGCATTTTGTTAATTGCCCACATTGTTTTTACAGCATTTGCTGTCTCTGAACAAGCGGTATTTCTTTGTTAGTTATTAACATACACATTTTTGTATTTTTAATAATTCTCCATACCCAGAAATGTAAATATTAATATATTGATAATTTTGCCTTTTTCCTTAGTTTTATTATTTAAATAGTTGAATTTATTTGTAAAAAATTTAAAATTATGTATGTACTAAAAAATTATTTTTTAATAATTAAATAATACAATATTTCATTAAAAACTATTTTAGTTTATCATCACAATTTCTAAAAACCAATAATTTCATGAATTAAAATACAAAATATATTATAAAACGTATATATTTTTTATTAAATTGTTTTAGATGTTATAAATAACTTATGTATGCCAGAATCGATACGAGTATTAGATGGGCATACACAAAGTATCGAAAGTTTTTCATCGTGCCAAACTGACATACACAAACTTTTTGCTATTGGACATGCCAAGTATAACCATCTAATAGCCACTTTATTTGAAAATTATTTTAATGAAATTTAAGTTTTTTATGTATTTGCTTTAACACTTTTTTTTTTAAAAGAAAATGTCAAAAGAAACGATAGCGACGCAACAGATTTTTCAAGTACGAGAAAGTTTTATAAGTTCCGACTTGCAGAAAGAAATCTATCATAGTGTGAACCGGGATAAACTTAAGGATTAAACTGATCTAAGCCTTAAATAGAGTGTATATATTCAAAGGTTTCCAAATCTACAGATGATCAGGTTAGCACCTGTGAAATGTAAACACCAAAATCAAGCTGGCATAAGTATAGAATGAGGCACGGATCTTATGTCCAGGCTGGAGATGGAATGTTGCAATTATGGATAAATTAGCAAATATGGATGAAGTTGTTTTCCGTTTTCTGATGACTTTAATTAGTTGGTCGCCGTAGTAGCAAAAGGAACAAAAGCATACATAATTAAAGCTTGCTCTAAATCTTCGACTTTATAGAGTTTTGTTCGAAGACAGGACTTCACAACAGATATGCAACCCCATTTTGACAGAGATGTGTACAATGACTTCCAATAATAGCTACTTAGATTTGGCGAGGGAGTTTTTCCATAAATAAAAAACAAATCTAAACTCTAACCCTAGTGAAACTGTTTTAAATGAAATAGCAAGTCATATCGCTCCTTTATTGCAACATAGTCATAACTAGCAAAAGCTTGTTTCGAGAAAAATGCATTTCAAATTTTTAGTTTCCATACAAGTCTTAAACATTTTTTTGAAGAAATATCTCCTAAAGGAAACAGTTTAAAAGCAATCTGAATAATTTTTGGCAGAAAATAAAAGGTAGAACTGTTAACAATTCTGCATTGTTAACTCGAATACCTCATTTTTGACATATGATATAGTTTACAGTTTTCAATAAATTTTATATGAAATATGTGTATCCTTACCAACAAAATATTCCTGGTAGAAATTTTCATTGGCTATGACAAAAAATTCTTGACTAATTCCAGATGTGAAAGATGCCTTTATTGAATTCAGTAAGACCTTTTCGTTTACCTCACACGAGTTTTTACTTAAAGTCGGTTAAGGTAGTTGGCTTTAAATAAATATAAGCCGCATAACATGTTCAATGAGACAAAATTCAAGGTCTAAAAGTTAATTTAATTGTAGCCTGCTGGCTTTCAGCATGCAAATATTTATAGAATTCTAATTAATCCGAAGTTTATCAATACATTTTAAACGACTAAAACTCACAAGCAATGCGGTATATCTGCATATAACTAAGAAGATGGAATCGTTCCCGCAGATCTAAAACACAATCTAGATCTAATCACACCATGGCTCGTCGAAAGCTACAGAGCTGCCCTGCTGGATGCTATGGGACTTGGAAGCCGGGCAAATAGCACTAAAAACTGCGATCAGGCTGAACGTGATAGGGCGACACAGCAATGTGCTTGAAATTGAAAAGGATCTAGTCCCCGTTCTACTTGATTACTGTATCTCAAAACTATTCTTCGTAAAAGTCTTTGGCCGGATCTAAAAAGGGAGAAAGAGTTGGGGGAGGCGTTTATGTAGAGGAATTCAACACTAAGATATCTTTCAGACTACCGGACGAATGTAGTGTTATTCAAGCTGAATTATCGGCAAAGCGGCTATATGGATGACGTTTAACAAGATAATAAAGGATAGCAAGGCCACCATCAATACCCTGATTAGAATATACACCAATTCCAGTCTAGTCCAGGAATGCCAAATGTCTTTAAATAAAAGGGCGATATATACAAACTTAACCCTAAAATAAGTACATGTACACGAGTCCAATAGTGGCAACATCGTTGACGAATTAGCCAAATAAATTTTTGGTACATTATAAAATTTAGTACTGTTAACAATTCTGCATTGATAACTCGAAAAGCCCGTTTTTTGAGATATGAATGAGATATGAATATTTTGCAATTAAGGAGCGATATGCAAGTACAATAATTTGGAAATAAGTTTTAGTTTTATAAAAGTATTCCATTTGAGAAGGTTGATAAATTTTTCGAAGTTTTCTTTTATTAAAATGCATATAGAGATTGTAAGCTATAATATATTGACTGCAGAATATTTTAAAAACAAAAGTCAAGAAAGTAATCTAAGCTATATTCGAAGAATATTGAACTTACTCGTAAATGAATTTGTAAATAGAAAAACGTTATAAGACAGTTGACTGCAGTAAAAGTCAATTTTACAAGCGCTTTGTGAACTGAAACCAGAAACCACAAATGAAGGCAGTGGTGGAAGACCACAAAAATCGGTGGATAACTGTAGCGATAGGTATAAGAGGCGTAAACTGAAGAATATAAATCAAGAGCTGGATGTGAAAATATTGAAGATAGTTTTCTTCACAAATTGTGATCATTAAGCTGATTAGCGAAAGTGGAGATCATTCCAAAAGTCCTTGAAAGCATTCCACCACCAAACGAAGAAAAACGGTTATTTATGAATTTAATGTTAACAAACCAGCAATATACTCAACTCAGATTGCGTGCGTTCGAAAAAGCCTCAAGTTTATATCCATCATATGATGGAGGCGATCATTGGAGAGGAAGCTCAGGAAAAAAAGAACCAAGGATTACAGATTTTACAGGGACATAAAAGCACAAAATAGCACAAATTTCTACACATGATTATTTATTTAATAAAATATAGGCAACGTCAGATCCCTTCATCTTTAGCAATCGAGTTCAATGGAAATTATAACATTCTGACCTGCATGACGAAGGCTAAGATACTGCTACAGGACAGAAGTAACACAGAGCAGAATGTAAAATATTTACAGGAAACATTCCAGCCAAATGCACAACAATTATAATTTGCCTTTAATATTATTTGACTTAAATAAAGTATAAAAATATTAATATTTATATGACAAACAAGTGACTTGTCAAGAAATTTTATATGAAAAGAAAACATTTTTTTGTGATTTCTATAAAAATATGTATGTCAGACATGTAGTTTGCTTGCATTGTGGAAACATCACATTATTTTCTTTAATTTATACAAGTCGAAGAAAAAATATAGTTGATATGACAATATTTTATAGTTATATAGTTGATATGACAATATTTTATTGTTGAATTATATAGTTGAACACAACCACATAATATGGTTTCAACCTGAAATTTTTACAAAATTAAGTACAACCTAGAACCAAAATAATATACCTTTTTACTATATATTTGGTAAAACAAGCAATAATTGTTTCATGACGATACTGTTAGGGTAAAAATTTATATTTAACTGTCATATCCAAACATATAATATTATCATCCCCACTCATATTATTGACAAATTTTAAATTCTATTGTCGCAATCAATCGTACTAGTATTGAACGTGGCAATATTATATGATTACATAATAAATATCTTTATTTTTGTAACAATTTTTAGGAATTAATTAATATTTATATAGTCTTTATTATTTTTTATATTATTAATATTAAAAAAAACATACAAATAATCTCATTGCTTCAAAATAAAAATTAAATAAAAAAAATATGTATACACATGTTTAACAACAATAGTTAGTTTAATACACACATGTTGCAGATACATAAATTAACCATACGTACTTTAAAAAAACGTTCTATTATTGTACATTACAAAAGCTATTGTTGTGCTCGAATTCTTTTTAAACATTATTATTGAATTCCACCATATATATAAAAATGATAGAAATGTAATAATAGAAATGTTGAAACTTCAAAATTTATGTATTCCTAGGGGATTAAACTATATTAAAAACGATAATGTACTGCTAGTGGCAACAATACAAGTTGTGGCAGAGTAAATATTAATGTTGCAACATCAATGTTCCGAACTGCTTTTCGTGTCGTGTATAGAATCTCTTTATGAATATAAAAAGCTATTCTTATGTATTCGATTTTCAAAAGCCTACTTTGTTCTTTTAATAAAGTTAATGTAATTTTCAAAAAAAGTATTGTTATACAGAATGAAAAGCAGATCAAAAGTAGAATTTTGGCCTTGAGTGGGGCCATACACCGAAAAACGCAAAAGTACCGTCATTTAAAAAACGGTACTTAGAAAACTAAAATTATAGCGTTTTTCGTGTTCAGGAGGTCTGAATGAATTATCTGGGCATGTGGCGTTCTTGGTATTTTTCCAAATTTTAAATTTGTAAAGCAGTGTTCTAAAAACAAATATATGTACAGGTGTTTACTTTTACCTTTAAAGTAAAACAAAAATTAACTCCGAGCGTGCAATGCCGCAAGTACTCGTACAGCTAGTAGTTTATAAAAAATATATATTTAAAGATATAGCACATTTTTTTTTTTTTTTGATTTCAAATGATTTTTCTTAATGTATAAACTCTTTCTTGACAGACTGTAAGTAAAAAAAATGCTCATCATTAATATAACGATGGCGGTGCAAGTATGAACTTTAATTCTTACAAAGGTAATTACTTGTGTGATATGATCATATACAAAGAGAGCAAGTAGTTTTACCTCAAAGGCACAAAACGAACAAACATGAGAAAGAACTTTCAAATACAACAAAGCAAATAAAACGTTACTTTACTAGAATGAAATTAACAATTGGGTTAAAAAGACTTACCTGGAAGCAAAAAGAAAAAAAAAGACGAATAGCACTTAACTCAAACAAACACATATAAAAAACGGATGTTCTTGTGGAACATGGATTTAATACCGGTACAACAACAATAAGAAAAAGCTAAAACAACCGTTTATTTCTTTGGCTGTTAGTTCTTCATCTTTGAAATGCATGAAGGGCAATCAT
The DNA here is from genome assembly GCA_914767995.1 of Thecocarcelia acutangulata. Taxonomy (NCBI): domain Eukaryota; kingdom Metazoa; phylum Arthropoda; class Insecta; order Diptera; family Tachinidae; genus Thecocarcelia; species Thecocarcelia acutangulata. The sequence goes on along the minus strand of OU612094.1, from coordinate 103,475,256 downwards.
GCTTTAACATGTCTTTAAACACAGCAAACATCCTGATGCCAACAAAAATTACCAGCCAAATAGAAATTTAACAAAACGAAATACATAAATGCTGGTTGCTCGGAACAGAAATGAACGGAAAAAAATATTCAAGTAGCCAAACACTCTTTTACTTTTGTAATTTCATGTTGTATGTCTGTCTGTCCGTCGCTGCTTAATGTAAGTTAACAAAAACTGTGAATAACTGTTTTTGTTAAGTTAAACAAGTGCTTTAGTTTAGCACTACCACTATTTGTTAGCTTTAAAGTGTCTTAGACAGTCTAGCAGACAAAAGCCAGTTTATGCTTTTTTTTTCTCGGTACACCTGATCTGTTTGTCGTGTCATAGATGTTGTTAATTCTTTTATTTCTTTCGTAAGCGGTTGTTTGATGGCGGTTTCAGGTAAAAGCCATTTTAAGTCCACAGGGAATTTAGAAAATGACAACCACTTTAACTATTTTCTCTTTTCGTTGGTTTTTATTGCACAAGAATTTACTTTTTTTTATAAATTATGATTTTATTGCAGCACTGTTAACAGTTTAAAGATTGAAAAATTATTTAAAAGCTTGTAATAAAGATTTTACGTTAAGTGGGTGTATTCAACATGAAGCATTTAAAAATTATAATTATTTGCCTTGTCTTTGATATTTGTTTCTGCACATTTAACCCAGATGTTTAAGTGCAATTGGATTTTAGTTGCAATACAATTAAATGTAAATTGCTTACATTTTTGAAGTAGTATTATTTGAACTTGTCATAAGTTAAAAGTCAAAATCTTTTACAATATTATATTACTCATTTTAAGCAAAAAAGAAAATTTGCTTAATTTTTTACCGGATAAGAAATTGTGGAATTAGGTCATTGTGTTTTCTTAAGTAAAATGTACCACTCTTCGAACTGAACTGAAGAAACACAGAACTAAACTTACCTTGTTTGGGGTTTAAAAGGATCAAAACCAAATTTAATTAATTTCGATTTTATATGTTTTGTACATACGAGTAAGGTGGCACATAAGCCAAAATAAATTTTTTGCTTGTTTTTTTCCGAATAAACTTTGAAAAGCTTGAAAATATTATAATGAAAGACCAAATACAAAATGAGGAATCGAAACAATAACTTTTTTTTTCAAAAGTAACCATTCCCCTATTCTTATAGCCCCAATTTTTTTTTTTTTTTTTTTTTTTGTTACCTAAAGATCAATATATTTTCTCTAATTTTTCAAATTCTTTTTCGGTTCTACTGGTTGCCTGATTTCTGTTTGAATATTTATAATATTCAATGAATTTATAACAAAAAGTAAACCGGGTTTTTATACAGGTGTAAAATATTAAGTTGGCAATACTTGTTTAACTGGCAACCATTTAGTCACTGTTTATGTTTAGTTTGGTTAGACATTTCAAAACAGATTGCCATTGAAGACAATTTTATAGATAATACTAACTTTTGTTTGAACGAATACGTCAATAACCAAAATGTCACATTCACATCCAGAAAAACTGACTGTTTAGTGTGATTTATGGGTGAAATTAGTAGTCCGTACTCCTTTAAAAACGATGCAGGCCAAAACGTTAAAATTAATGGTGACCGCTACAGGGCCATTACACAGCTCGTACTACGATTGATTTATTTAGGGAAACGTTTGGTAACCTAATAATTTCATATTTTAGACTCCAAGATCGTGCAATTTAACGCCGTGAAGTCGCTAGTATAAGCCGATAAGCCTGAAACGATTGACTGATATGCAGACACAAATGTTAAAAAAAGTCATCGAAATTTGGGCTTTAAGATTGGACTGCGCCGTTTTTGTTTGAAAATTTAATAAAACAACTAATATTTTTAATTAAATTTTTGGTTTGTATTTTAATAATTCTCCGTACCCAGAGATATAAGAAAAAACTTGAACTAATAAAACCCGATGTACATATGTAGAAATCAAAAATTTTATTTAAAAATTATAAAGTTCAATAAATTAACTAATATTTTGTGTATATATTTTTAGTTCAAAAAGACATTTATAATATATGTATAGTGTTTTGTATTAATGTCACAATGAAGTATTTTCGGTTGAAAAATAATTTTTCCAAAAATATCATAAAAACACAATAACAGTGCAGTGATCACGAAAACTATATGCTGAAAAAAGTTTAAAGCTACTCAAAAAAGTTTTTGCAAATCACACGAAGTTTTATTTCAAAATACAAGTTGTAGCAACCAATGGTTGCTAGCTTTTGCAAATGGTGTTAAGGTTAGCAAGTAAAAGGAGGAAAATATATTTGGGCTCGAAAAGCATAATTGAAATATTTTTCACAATTCTCCTCATTTTCTTGGAGATAACTGAATATGTAGTTTAACGATTCGACAAATTTTTAAACGATTTTGAAGTTTACCGATAATAAGTTTTGCACCTATGAAATTTCGATATACACACAGCTAGGAAAAGCATAAAAAGCAGCCATATATTTTAATTTTTTTAAATAAAGTTTTAAAAGGTAAACTCTAGTAAAATACGATTTTGAAAAATTATTGACATTAAATGAGCTTTGAGGTAACAAACAAATTTAGTTTTTTCTCTCTTATTTAGCTCTTATTAGATCTCTTATTTAGACTATACAGTTTCTTTGCAGGCAAATGCTTTGAAACCACAAACAATATAAATAATAATACAATTACTAATGTAATAACTAGTTTCGTTGGCAAGACTTTTAGTTTTTTGCTTTTTTAAATATTTTTTTTATTCTTGCGTCTATTTAATCTCGATTTGATTGATACTCAAAACAAGTATTTAGAATCTTGCATGTACCAGAATATGTATTTCACAACCAAACAACTAGTTATTGAATTAAAAAAAAATTAACTATTCTCATCACTTCACATCTGGGTAAAATTGTTTCTTAGAAATCATATCAAATTACACAGAACCATATTAAGATTTAATATTTATATTTTACATTTTCTCAAATAGTTGCATGTTTAATATATTTTGCCATATAGAGGTGTCAAAAGATAACATTATTTAATTACAGGTAATAGACACCGTCAGAGACTGAAGAAATGAGCACAATATCAACAATTTACTAGACTATTGTTATAAATATGTGTAATTTTTGTTTGCTCGCAAATCTTCTATCTAACACTATAACAGTAATCAACAATTGCAGCAAAACCTATTTGAACATACATTGTATGCTGAAGTATGCAAGCTGCCAGTTTCCATAAATATACGGCAGTTTTTATTTGAATTACGTCATATTTTTAAGGACTGAGACAAGCTGAAAAGATATTAAATTATTTTAATATTGGCGATAATACGTAAGCTCAATCGCGGAGAGAATTTCGTTACGTGTAGACTTAAAATCAGTGTTATCGCAGTCTTATAATAATTTTTATTAAAGCGTTCTTATGAGAAATCTAATGGCAACAATCTTATAATAAGAGCTGCCAAAAAATCGACTGTGTATATATTTGTTTACAAAAGGATGCCAATGCAATTTACCGATTATTAATTTTGCAAAATATCTTTTAAAAACACTTTTAAGAGAAAATTAATTTGTTTTTATGCATTAAATGCATATGTATAATAAGTGATTACTTTTGTACAAGATGTGCACATTGACAAAATTCATATAAGATTCTATTGATCGCAAAGAATGGCTTTTTCTTGGCTTTCAATGATTTATGAACAATTACAAAATCGACAAAAATACGTATACTCCTTGTTAACATTAAGATGGACATAGATATTTTCAGATATAATGAAAGAGTTAATCGTTGTAGACACTAGGTAAAGTGCATATGCCGACAAAAAAAAACATAATTTTGAATTAACGGTCGTGGTCTAAATAAAAAACAGAGTTTCATTTTCGTTCAAAGTGGATTAAAGACTGGAGTTGTCGTTTCTGAGAAACCCCTAAATAGCCTTATCGCATGGAATCGCTATTTGAAATACATCTGAGTCGAAATTAGCGTTGTTTTTGTTTTAATTTTAATTTTCTAGATTTAGGCTAGTTGTGAAAAATGTGATATTTCAAAAAGCTCTGAAGGCAAAAATCTGGTGAAGTGATGAAGTGGAGATTGTTTGAGCAATTTTTAAATGGGTTTTTCGAAACCTTCCTCATTGCTTAATATGTGTGAGTATTATGTTCCGTCCTGTTAGAGCCAAATATCTACTCAACACTTGAGGCAATTTGCGGACAAAAAATCGTACTTTAATAACACTTCTTATGCTAATCAGATCCTTTTACTATGTCCTCAAAAAATTTGTGTAATAAGTTTTCAAATCACGAAGCAGTCACTATGAGAAGATGCGGCCTTTTATGCATTGCAAAGGGTGCTTTAATTTTTTTTTTAACTTATTTTCTAAAAAAAACTTATTTCCTCAAAAGAATTTATTTACTAAAAAAAAAAATATATATATATATATATATATATATATATATATATATATATATATATATATATATATATATATATATATATATATATATATATATATATATATATATATATATATATATATATATATATATATATATATATATATATATATATATATATATATATATATATATATATATATATATATATATCTTAAAAACAACACATACATATGTTTTTATTCTTTTTTTAGCTGTCTATAAGTCGACATTTCATTTTTCTTTTTATATATAATACTAAAATAATTTATTTAGAATATTGGGATATAAGTTTCAATGTTTGAGAATATCTTTCAAAGTCTACTGATGATTAGGGTGGCTCCTATGAAATGTCGACATATAGGGAGCAACATTGAAAACAAATTGTTTTTATTGGTATCAATATTAGAAGCTGATAAGCCCAACTGTTTGAAAATATAAAAATGCAAGCTAAACAAATTTCCAAAAAACGTATTCATAGAAAAAATTTTTTAACATCTCAAAAAACCAGCAAAAACAGATAAATCTTACGATTCGGCAACATTGATTGTATGTGTATTCTCTCAACTGCTTACTAGAAAGGTTTATTTGTTAACATGATATACGACGAGAAAATTGTCACCACGTTGCATGTAAATTTCGTCGATGAACCTCTCAAGGAATCAAACAATTTTTGCTTCATAAAATAACTCTAATTTAAGTACAGCAAAAAAAAAATATAATCACTGTCATTGTCTTCTAACCGAACTTTCACTGCGTCTATAATTGAAAATCGTTATATAATATATTATTTAGCATCTATAAACAAATTAAGCTCGATTATATGTAATATATCTCTTAGCTTCAAACTAAGACTCGAATTTATATCTTTTCTGCCTTTCTGTTCTATGTTTAAGTTACTGACAATCAAGATATAATACCATTTTACGAGTAGCTGAGCTCTTTCTTTAATAAAAAAAATTGCATTATCATTCAATTTGATTTGAAATCAGGTTAATAATTTGAAATAAACGCAATCACTTAACAAAAGATGGGAAAAGTAAGAAAGAAAATTGCATCAGAATGTAAAAAAATCATTAAACATAAACTCAACACAGGCAATGAAAAATCATAATGATGATCTTAAAATGAATGGGATGAAGAAAGTATTACATATTTTTTTTTGCCTTGCTGTAAATAAATCTTGATATTTAATCAAAAGCTACTTAAATACATAACTTTAACTCTGCCTCTACTTAAGGTGTCTAGTTTGTTAAATAGAGATGAAAACTGTAAAAGAAAGTCGAAAGTAGAGATATTAAAGTAAAAAAGAAAGAAGCCAAACAAACATAACAATCAGCATACAAGTTATTGGCTGCACATAAAGACTTCAGTGCAAAACTTAAATGTAACAAAATTATAGAACATAAAACAACTTTGCTTTTAGCATTAAGACAGATACAGCCTCAGCCTCTTACTCGTAGTTGCTAAAGTTTAAGTCTCAGTCTCTTTGGTGTAACAGTATGTTGGCATAACATCCAGTTTTGTTAAAAAGCAAATATCTGTTGCAAAGCAAAAAACATGAATAACATAATAAACATAACGGATCATAAATCTATAGTAGTTGTAGTAAAGTTAAATTTACTACCAAGTCAAAAGTGTGCAACAAACAACCCAACCCAATTCAATTCAAGCCATTCAATGCCAAGATTTTTTCAGCTCTTTATAGTTCTGTGATATTTTACAAGAAGCGTTAAGGGGGTTAGGAGGGGAATATATTGGCTGTTGCTTTCCTTTGTTGCAGAAATCGAACCAACCAAGTCAACCAAGTGCTTTATTAAGGAACATAACGGCAATAGCACCTGGCTTATTGATGTAATAATGCAACAACACTCAAATGTAACCAGAGTTGATGAAAAAAATTTTTACATCTTTTTCGTATTCGCACATTTATTCTACATTAAAACGCATTTGGGCTGGATGCATTTTGTTGCCATTAGAAGATTGCGCACGAAAAAGCTGATTTTATTTTTAAATTAAAGAAATGCAAATGAGACAATTTTAAAAAGCAAAAAACGAAAGAAAGGTGGACAAAAATGTGTAAAAAAACTATTGAACTTAATGTATTGAAAGTTTTCTTCTTGCAAAATAATTGTTATGTAAGTAAGTACAGTGACACATAGTGAAATTGGTCTACCTGCAAAACAGATTTAAAATACAAAATCCTCAGATAATATTTATAGCATAAGCAGGAGTATTTTTTCACACATTGCTGTCATTACGAGTATACTCGTATTTTCTTATGAGGCAACGTGGTTCGTCCGACGACCAGATTATTTATGAGACAGGCTTCGGTAAACTGATACTGCTTCGCTTATGTCTAAGTACAGTGACACAGTGAAATTGGAAACAAATTTAAAGAACAAAAACCTCAGCTGAGATATATTTGAAACTCCTAAAATCCCCATTTTTTTTGGCAATTATGTATGAAAAGTTTTGAAAAATAATTGTTTCTTTTGCATACTTAATAATATTATTTGGCGTGGGGACTACAAGCCAAAAAAAAAAAATTCCCCGATATTCTATATATATCCGAGATATAGTCTAAACCGATTTTTTAATGAAAATGACGCCTAAACAAACTAAAATATTTTTTTTTCAGTTCTGGTAATAAAAGGAGGTTACTTAAATACAGAAGATGAAACTTTCCTTTGCCTTAGCAAAGTCTGTATATAATATAACACTATGATCTACGCTCCATTGCAGTTATAATATCTTCGTAAGTGGACTCTGTTTAACTATAGGCCTATAATAAGTTAATACGAGTAGGATACATAATATTTTCATGTAAATACATTAACTTTTACATAATCTAGTTTATGTTCTTTATGTTTTATCATAATCACAATATATATTTATATAATTGTTTTTCAAATCTTGATCTCTAATTTATTTTAAGTATTTCAATAATTCATTGATTTAAATAGTTTTAGAAATTAATAAAGGTACGTATGAAGATTGATAGCCAATACAATTGTAATACTTAGATCTTTAAACTTAAAAAATATAATACGATTAACATACCAACTTTTCTTTACGCTCGACAACATAATTACAACTATTGGACTTTTGTCAATCGTGGAGAAATTACTTCAACTAAATGGTTCGTTTAAGTGAAAGAATGAAATATTTCTGTATTCTTTTAGTAGTTTTCTAATTTTACTTCATTCGTTGATTCAGGTAAACAATCAAAATCAATTGTTTTTAAAATATATATTTTTTATTTTCAGGTTTCGTATTTTCAAAGATTCTTAGTAAAATATTTCATTTTACTTTGATTTGCTATTAAAGCCCTTTTGTAACAATATAAACTCGTTTTAAAGCAACTAAAATCATAAGAAGTACTCATATTATGTTACATATCTTTTTAATTTCATTTAATATTAAGCAAATAGCACCATTTTACAAATAACGTTATTAGCACTAAATAATTAAATAAAATCACAATTCCCATTTTAATAACTATTGCTTTTCAAACCCAGTTTAAAGCATTTTCCATTGGATCAATGTAGGCCGGCACTGGAACTGTATGGGCACCAACAAAATCACGTGAATTTAAGTAACTGTAAAAAGAAGGATGAGGCACAGGAACTAAGCTAGGTTGGCAACTGAATAAATAGTTTCTGGGAGCGGGTATGCCGTGTGATCCCCTTCCTAATACTGGATTAGAGCCGCAAGATTTTCGATAGCGTTTTAAATCACCGTCTAATTGAGGCGCTTGCAAATATTCCTTATCGTAGTAGTCCTGCTTAAATTTGGTATTACCATAGGCATCAGTTGCACTTTCTTCAGTAGAATCTCCAAGGCTAAAATCAACAATGATGACAATTAAGCTTATGTACAGGAATACTCTCATGTTGTTTAATTTTTTATTTAATAAAATTTTAATAAGAACACTTATTACGCTAAGTTGGCCACTGAAACGTGTGTGGTTCAAACTGCCTAAGCTTAAGCTTTATATAGTAAAAATATTGGTTAAGTTTTGTTTATTAAAAACATTATTTTGTTACTTTGGCGTAATAAAATTTTGTCAATTCCACTAAATTTACGTTGAAAATGGGCCAAAATAGTAATTTTGCTTTCTTTGCTCTTTTAATCAAAACCAGGCCATTAACGTATTCAGCTTTTGGTCTATTCACTTGAAAAAAGTGTTTAATGATTTCAGCTTGTGGTAAGTTTGTAAACATTTTCAAATAAAAATGAGGTTACAGTTGGAGTAAAAAATTGATGAGTTAAAAAATTAAAAAAACAACAACTGATATGTCTGCTGCTATTGAAAGCAAAAATAAATATCTACGAGTATGTACATATTCTTAGTTGCTTAAATTTTTGGTGTCAAGAACTTTTTTGCTTTAAATGTTTTTCTTTTCAAAATTAGTTTATAAAACTGATTCATCGCATATTTGTACAATATGGTCGTAAAAGATTTCTTATACTATTTTATGATTTTTTTTCAGAAAATTCTACCGTATTTTCAAATAAGTATACATGTATATACAGGGTGTATGATGGCAAATCTATATTTTTAAATATGATTATATCAAAAAGTAAACAGTGGGGCGGAAGGTGGTGCCGTTGGAATTATCGATTGTGTGGATTTTTCAGGCACGATGTCGCAGTCGTCTAGTGAGCATCGCGTCTTCGCCATGGAGACATTTTGCAACAGTAATGATTCTTGCGTAATCGCTGATCCCCAATTTGGTTCAATGTTCGGTATTCGGCGAATGTGACGTAATGGTGCGAACTTTAATTTAATTATTGGGTGCAGAAACTCCGTGCAACTGCTTCGGCCATTCGATCTTCAAGGATTCACGAAAACATTGAATTGCTTCAAATCAGTTTACGTGAAAATCCGCGAATTTCAATACCGAAAAGAGCAGTCACACTGGGACTTCCAGAGCGGTTATTCATGAAATTTTAAAAGAAGGTTCTGAAGTTACATCTTTGTAGAATTCAAATCGCTCAAGAACTGAAAGAAAGTGGCCTTTATTTATGCAAAAATTGATGCAAAACGATTTTGCAGCCTTTTCGCACTGTAAATACCATTTATTGGATCGACGAGGCTTACTTTCACTTAAACGGCCACGTCAACAAGCAAACCTGCCGTTACTAGTCTCCAAGAACCCACAACCTTGGGTTGAATAATCAAAAACCATTGGTTTGGCCACCGAGGTTGCTGGATCTAACTCCCATGGATTTTTTTATGCGGCTACCTCAAAGAAATTGTTTATAGTCACAATTCCTAATCTCGTGGCTTTGAAGGAAAATATTCGTCGAGAAATCCGCTCAATTGAACCAACATAACTGTAGCATGTGGCGCAGAATAAAACTATCTGTTTCGAGCAATATGTTCAACTCGACGGAAGACATCTGGATGGCTACGCTTTAAAATATAAAACACGCATTTCCATTCTATCGTTCAATGCTCTTAATAAACTTTTTGTCAATTATTACGTTTTTATTTAGGTTCGTACATATAAATCTGTATAAGTAATTGACATACTAATGTGAAATTCTTATTTTGTAGGGAAAACTTTTTAGCAAAGTATTTTAACAATAACCTGAATTGTTCGACGTTTTTGAGGTGATTCTCAAGGGAAATAACATCCGAAGTCATCGCATTTATAGTGCTGACGCAAACTCAGCCTATTGCCGTAAAATGAATACCAATGGCTAATTAAATTATTGTTTGTATTATTTTTGGTCTGCAAAAAAAGTCCAAAAGAAGTTGAAGAGAAAGTTTTGTGTTGGTTTACCTTTTAGATTAAAGGTTTACATAAAAGAAATAAACATATAAGAGTAATGTCCTAGCTGTGTAAACTTTGGCGAGCAGGTCAATATTTTCATGTAGCTATATATTATAAAAAAGCAGAAAACATTTAAGCTTATATTTATAAATATCAGCAATTTGTTGTTTTGAATAAATAAAACTAAAAACTGAAATACGAAACTTTTAGAAAATCAAACTTTTTATAGATTTAAATTTTTTGTGGTAAAGTACGATTATTTGTGGCCTCTTTTGTTCATTGCTACAGTATGTTTTATTTTCAGAAGAAAAAATTAGATTAGCACGTATGTATATATATGTACTTAACAAAGTATATTTTGATCAAATTATCTAAACGTTATTAAAAATAAATTTCTCAGAAAGAGCATTATTTTTACCAATCAAAAGATATACAGCTTGGTTTTTGTATTTTCTAGCTGTCTTTATGTCGACATTTCACAGGAGCTACTCTAATCGTCAGTAGACATGAAAAATATTTTCAAACTTTTAACTAAATATTCCATTATTCTAAATAAAACAATGAGAATTTAAAAAGAGAAATTTTCTAATAATACGAGTATTTCTCAAACACAAAAAACGGAATTGTCTCAAAGAACTTCTAATCTTTATCGCTCTTTGCTTTGGTTTTAAGAATTCTGCACTTGATTCAAGATAAGTTTCTTAACTCTTTTGCAATAGTGCTAAGAATGCAGATTATGGGAAGGATAAAGGACAAAATAGTGAATAGCGCACTGAAAGACATAGAAAAGATACTTGTATCTGTATAGTAAATGTATCTGAATCCGAAAATAACAGCTAAATAATTAATCACAGACGCCCTTTTAAAAGTCATGTGGTATACGAAAGGATAACGAAATCCCCGTAAGTTTTTAGTAGTCGAAAAACTGTTCAATAATTACAAATTAAATGACTCATCGCATTATTCTGTTAAATATAAAAAGTTTAATTTATGCACTAAAAACAAACGATTTTTTGAAGAAATAGCATATTTCTAGGTTTGATCTAGTTATATATACAATATTTTAAACTATTCTATTATGTTAATAACCAAAGGAAGAACATTCTTTTATATTATCCTTACTTCCGCCGTTTTTAGACGGCTGTAGAGGCAAGTGTTTGTAGAAATAAATAGATCGTATATGTCATATAATAAGCTTAGGTATTTGTAAACATAATGCTATAAAAATATTAGTCGATTTATGTCTGCATCATAAAGTTATTCTCCATTAAACATGTCAGCTTACCAGCGAAAATCAGCATGGCGGTGGAAGAGATTCGGTTTTCGAAGATGCAGAATTGGAGGCATTTTTTTTTTATCAAAACTCGTGTAAAACGCATCAAAAATTGGCAGGATGGGAATGACGCAGAAACCATTTCAAAATACTTGAAAGTCACAGAAATGATTCAGAGACAAGGAAATTTGGTAATGTACGAGTTGAAGCAGAGAAATTTTCAATGGCGTTTGTTTGTAAACAGCTGCTTACAAGGCAAATAGGCAAAGACGGAAAAGATTTCTGCATTGCATTGTAGCTGGGGAACAAACGCGTTCATTACGATAATCCCAAGTGCACAAATTCATAGTAATATTCCGGCCATGCTTCCACGTCGACGGCCAAATCGAATATACAAGGTTCCCAGGTTTGATGCGACCATCTTGGCGTGGTGTAAAAACAGACTTGAAAATGTTGAAATGGGAAGTATTACCTCACCTGACGTACTCTTCAGATGTTGCTCTCTTGGGCAATCCCTTGTTTCGTTCAATGGCACACGGTCTGGTTGACCAGCTTTATAAGATGGCCAGTTTATTTCAACGCGAAACTCGTACGTTGCAGATAACTTTAATAACAAATTGTATTCTATTTTTATTTATTTATATTAAAATTTTTAATTTTTCATAACACTTCTATTTGTATTTGTTCCAAATATTTATTTATTAAAAGCAGTTTCAAACATCTTCGAAAATCTCTTTCAACATAAAATTCAACTTAATTCAATATAAATTTACAACTTTTTTTGTACTTAACCCAATGGTTGGTGCTGCCTTACTAATTACTGCCATTCTTACAAATGATGTAGCCGCAAGTTTAGTTCAAGAGAAGGTAAAACTGAAAGAGCACTTTTAAAATGTGCTGAGTTGTATTCAAGTCAGTTAAATCTTATGAAGTTCAAAATCCAGTGAAGATCACGATGATTAAAAAATAAATAACGATGTGCAAGATTGAATACTTCCTTTTCAGATTTTCAAATTGTTTTGTTACATAATACCCTACATTTCAGTCGGTAGTTTGATTAGTAAGAGATTAGACAAAATTATTATTTGCTGCTGCATTAAAAAAAAAAAAAAAAAAAATTGTGCGTATTTATTTACTTATTTTATTTATTTATTTAATTATTGGTACATCCATACAACAAGACTTAGAGTCTTATAATTATAGTATGGGTTTTGCAAATCATTACAATTTAAATTGAGTTATAGTTAAAAAGGGTTTAAATAACAATTTAATATATAAAATCTGAACAAAAAGACAGTTTATAAAAAAAAGAAAGATATAAAAATTCAAAATAATTTTACAATTTAACAACAAGTTTTTAAATTCTATTATAGAAATTGAACAGACATTTCCTAAACTGCGTTGCATTGCTAATGTTTTGTAAAGATGTTGGTATTGAGTTCCATAGTCGTATCTGGACCAGGTTTTTGTTCCTCCATGGTTGCGTAAAATCAAGACGTTTAAACAAGTATGACAGTATATAATTTTATGTAACAGTAGAATACAACGAATACTTAATAGATCACAAAATCGCACACCATTAAGTCCAGTCTCATAAGATGTAATATGAGAAAAACGCCCCAAATTAAAAACATATCTAAGAACAGCATTATATGCAGAAGTTAATTTTCTGGTGCTCTTCTGATCGCTGCTCGCAAAAATTTCGCTACCGTACATTAATGTCGGTATTAGATAGGTCTTAACCAAAGTCATCCGTGTTTTGATAGAAAACATAAAATGTTATTTACTGGATGGTAGCAAATATGAACAAAAAAAAAATATATATATATATATATATATATATATATATATATATATATATATATATATATATATATATATATATATATATATATATATATATATATATATATATATATATATATATATATATATATATATATATATATATATATATATATATATATATATATATACATTTTTAAACATTTTTTACATAATTTGTGTCGTCTTAAGCCTAGGCAATAGAATGGATTTAATGAAATTTCGATGAATATATGACATCTCACAAATTCAAAAATAACATGTTTTTTGGGTTAAATTTGACGCACTTTTAACGTAGCCTGAGCGATTTTTAAAAATTTTGAAAAAAACTTTAAACATTTTTTACATAATTTGTGTCGTCTTAAGCCTAGGCAATGGAATGGATTTAATGAAATTTCGATGAAAATATGACATCTCACAAATTCAAAAATAACATGTTTTTTGGGTTAAATTTGACGCACTTTTAACGTAGCCTAAGCGATTTTTAAAAATTTTGAAAAAAATTTTAAACATTTTTTACATTATATGTGTCGTTTTAAGCCTAGGCAATGGAATGGATTTAATGAAATTTCGATGAAAATATGACATCTCACAAATTCAAAAATAACATGTTTTTTGGGTTATATATATATATATATATATATATATATATATATATATATATATATATATATATATATATATATATATATATATATATATATATATATATATATATATATATATATATATATATATATATATATATATATATATATATATATATATATATATATACATGTAGTGTCGGCCCATATTAGTGTTGAAGAATATATTTTCTATATACATACATGCATTTGCAAAAATTGCATAAATTTCTTAACAATAATAATGCAAAGAGTAATAGACAGCTTTTATTGTAAGATGAACGCTAACTGCTGTGTTTATCTTGAAACAAAACTCAGGACTGCTACATATGCAGTTCTTGTACCGCAGCTAGAAAAATAGGCTATTTGAAGGATGAGAGAGGAGGTAGTTTTTGTGCAGGTTTAGCTTGAACCTTCCAATGTTATATGTGACAGGAAACAAATTCTTAAAAAACTTATTCCACCATTAAAAATGCGTAGTTATTTTGAAAAAAAAAGTATATATAGTAAATAACTAAATTTAAGTATTTTCTTACTTATAATGAATAGAACTTTTTTTTTAGTATGAGTTATGTACGAATAACACACAATCCCGGCACAGGTCGAGAGCGGGATTGTTCAAGAAAACCAATCCTGCGTTGTCTTAAAATCAGTATAAAGCTCTTGAGTCGTGAACAAATCTGGAATCAGTTCTTAAACTGAACAAAACTCCAAAGCAAATACTTATGAATGAATTGCTGAGAAATGGTCTGATGGGCCCAAAGTTGCTAGACTTTATTAGTAAGTTAAAAAAGGTGGTTGAGTGGTTACGGTGGCCGTTAATGATGCGTCATGACCCGAGTTCAAATCCGAAAATGGGTGCTGATGTATTAGTGCAGTGGCTACGAAACGGCTAGTTGAACCCCAGCTAAAAAGGTTTTATTATTTTTCTGGTCTTCTTCAATCAAAAATTATTGATCATAGCAAATTCGTATCGTAAAGAATCCTTTTTAAGAAACTTCAGAAAGGAAAAACTTGCACTAATACCCGTGTACAAATGTTCAAAAATCCAAAAATCTAATTGAAAATTTGGTAGTTTGGTTGACACGATAAAATTTTCTTAAGGTTTAGGTAGAAACTACGAGTAGCTATTCTTAAGTTTAATATTAAGCTTTAAAATTTGTTAGTTAAAATAGCTATCATAATTTTATAAAAAGAGTTGGAGGCCCTGTGTTTTGTTCCACTTATGCAAAAAAGTGTCGATGACGCTGAGGCAAAATTGAGTTTTTATGCCGTTAATGTGCCGAATTATCTCATCCGTTAGCTCTTGGATTACTGCTGGCTTATTGACCTACACCTTTTCTTTCAAATAACGTTGTCAAATCACATGATATTGGTGGCCAATTGACATCGCTACCACGTAAGATAACACGGCCATTGAATTTGGAGCGCAAAAGAGCCATTGTTTTATTAGCTGTTTGGCAAATGACACCGTCCTGTTGAAATCCATCGATGTGGATATCTTCTAATGCGCGCACGAAAAAGGTCGTTATCTTCTCACGATAGTGAACACCATTCAAAGTAACTGCCTGACCGGCCTAATCTTGGAAAAAACACTATAAACATATACAAGTTTAATTGCTTGTGTAGTTGTAAAAGCTAAAACACAAAACATTTTTTTAATTAATTTAAATATTTTTATTGTTTTTTTCATTTAAATTCGGACATGGTGTTGTGAATTATAAAATTGTGCTTTCAATTGAAATTGATTTTAAGTGTTTTAATCTTACTTCTAAAAATTAATTCTGAAATGGCAATCTTAAAAAGTGGGCCAGATCCTTCAACGCGTTCCAGCCTTTACATATTTTGTTCCTACCCGCAACTTCATCTATTTGCATTATTTTATTTTAACGTCATAACTTGCTACCCATTTAGCCAAACGCATTCTTTTATATTATAATTTATTTATAGAGGAATTCATACAGTCGAGTAGAGTGAATTTTTTGCTTTTTTAATGTAATGTCTTTGTCACTCTGTTACAACTACAACCTGCAACTTGACAATACAATAATGAAGATAAACTTAAAAGCAAAGAAGAGAAAATTGTCAGCATTATTTTTTCAAAAAGTATATTTCTATTTAAAGTCTTAAATGGAGGAAAAAGTGTGACATTACAAGCAGGTTAAAAAACCGTTTTTAGCATTAACAGCTTAAGTTGGTTTTAGCCGCGTGGAAGGTTCTTTCCTGTTAACTCTTACTAAACGATTGAGACGTGAAAGCATTTCAAAAACATCTAAGTATATACATATATCTATGTGTGTGTATGTATAAATGGTGATCAGTGATTTTTAACGTAATTGTTACGGTATTTTCTTAGGACTGTAGGAAGTCAACAGTACAGAATAAAATTATGAGGTGTAATTTAGCAAAAAAAAAAGTTATTATAAATAATAAAAATCCCTGTTATAAAATAGTTAAAAAATATTTTCTTGCCTTATCTAAATTGAACTGGTTTTTTTGAGATTTTTCTAACGTCAGTATCTGGTTTTATGGTCGCTAGAGAACGTGCAGAAATATTTATTTTATGTTGAAAATTAATCAATAGTTTTACCATCTGTATCGATTACTTGCCACAGTCAGGCTTGCTGTTCTTTAGAAAATAATATAAAGCCCAATAATTTATCTTTAAGGAACGCAAAGAATATATTTTTCGGATCTCAAGTGTTTGTTGTACTTCAACTCAAGAATTAAGTGTAATAAGAGTAGCAAATACTAGAGTTTTGCTAAATTACAAATAATTTATTTTACAACACCTTGTTTTTATTTTTCTTTAATTTTTTCCATAAAACTTTACGTTTCTTTTATAAATCACAGCGCCTTACAAATTGAGTGGCAGAGTGGTGGGTAAGTGCGAAAACAGTTTAGATATACATTTGAATTTTTCATGCTGATGCCAGTGAATGGTTCTAGACAGCTTACTAATCACAGAAAATCGTTCATTTATTAAAAAAATAAACTTTACTTTGTATACAGCCAACTGTATTTTGATAACTTAATATCTTGCAGAGTTCTAATATTTTTTTTTTTTTGAGATCTAAATCTTTCGTTTACACAAATGGTGTGCAGGAAAAACAATTTAATATACATGAAAGCAATTTAATAACAAGACAGGTAAATTAGAATGAGTTAAAATAAATAAAGTTGATCAGACACTTAACATTGATAAATAACTTTGGAAACTTAAAATACTTTTGCAATTTGATGCTGCGGTTTCTTTGCAGAAAATGAGAAAATAAATAAAATAGTTAACTATGACAAGGATGTACCCATTTAAATGCAATAGTTACTAGTTGTGTTGGAAGTTATCTGAAGGTAATCTTAAAAATCAAGAAAACGTTTTTACACATCAAAGTGTTAGGAACAAGATATATATTTTTAACTTCAAAATACTAATCAGTACCTGAATAAAAATATATGGTTGGCATGACAATGTTCTAAGGGATATATATTATTGTTCAATTATATGATTGGCGCTGATAATGTTATGTTATTATGTTTAAAACTCCATTGATGTGCTTCAACATAGACTTGTAGGAAAAATGTTATATATTGTGAGCAATGCTAATAAAAGTTACTACATTACACTACAGTGTTAATAAAAACTACCACCTTAATTTCACATAGTCATGTCATTATCCTAACTAACCATACTTATGTCATAGACAACTTTATAAATATCATTAAATGACTATTCACAATCTACCATATTAATTAAGAAGACGATATTTCTGGACAAAGAATACTATTTCATTTATTTACAACTACCACATAAGTAATGTTTATATTTACAGTAATAATACTGCTTTACAAATGCAAGAATGCCACATGCCTAGATAAGCTAATTCGGACCTCCTGAGCACGAAAAACGCTGTAACTTTTTTTCTAAGTACCGTTTTGAAGATAACGGTACTTTTGTGTCTTTCGGTGTAAGTTACCACTCAAACCCTTGTGGAGCCCAACCAAAACCTCCGATCGATATATATCGTTGGAAAGATAACTGAACGCCTTTTCCGTCGATTTAATGTAAATTTCTATCTGACAAGAAATGGCTGAGTTATGACACCTCAAAGTTTGAAATAATCAAATTTTAACTGTAAATGGTTTTGATCTCAGTGAGTGCTAACTTTTAGCTGAATTAAAAAAAAGTATCTAGTATTTAGTCCATAGTTGCATATTTAAAAATCATATTTAAACATATTAATATGGTTGAACAACCAAACACTATGGCTGTTGGACAACCATACACATTGTTGTATGTGGTGGGCTGTTAATATTCTTAAGTTTGTGACCAAAGTGTTTTTGGACTCAATCATGTTATTGATTATGACATATATACATATAAATGCCAATATCTTGATATATAAATATGCAATACCTTTTGATTTCTGCAACTACTCTATATGTAGTTTTAATACTATTTTAATTTTAAATCTTTTCATTTTTTGTTTTTTGTTAAAAAATTTTAAACTAATAGGAAATTATTGTACATATATACCAAATTAAATATTCGTTTTATTTGATCTTGTTTATATTTTTTTCTTCTAAATTTTCCAGCTAAAGATTTTGATTGATTTGTGTTTTTTATAAAAAGGTTTAACGGTGTTTTATCTTCGATATTTCGATAACAATTTGCTATCATCCTCAGGAAAAATTAAAATGTTAACATTCAATAACAAAATCAATCAAGATATTTGGCTCGAAAATTTAGAAGAAAAAAAGTACATATATACCAACAACTAGAATCAAGATATCGTTGATTTTTCTTTATTAGCCACTGATGTTAATAAAAAAATACCAGTGTACTGATGATTAGGGTAGCTCCTATGAAATGTTCACATATATACAGCTAGGAAACTTAGGAAATAGGTTGATCATATTTATTCTTTAAACTTATATATGTTTCATGCGAATACGCATACTATATACCTATGATCAAAACAAATATTATAGCATGGGATGTGATATTGTTATATTTAAAAAGATTTCATAAGCTTACAAACGATAAAATATTTAGTTGGAAATAAACTACAACTAAATCGGCAAAAAGTTTGGTCAGCTACAATTCACAATAATGTTATGGCGTATATACTACTCGTAAAGTTGTTGTAACCATATTCCAAAAAGCGTTTTTTGTGTGTAGTGCTAAAACAACGTATAAAAATTTTATTTTCTTGGCTTAATAGATGATGACACAAAATACAATAAACACAAAAATTTGTAGTTGTATGAACATGTAATTTCAGAAGATTGCAGGCACTATTTTTGCTTTCAATGAGATTGAACCAATTTGTTACTTTAATAATGAAAAAAATACGTTTGAATGTTAAAGAAATATTTATATTATATTGGTATCCTACCACTGTCTGCGCATAAAAATACTTTTAAGAAAGCAAGGTGTGATTGCAGATCAAGCACAATATTAAGGCCACATTTAAACTGCACAGTGGTTTAGAATCGTGTGTCATAAGCCAAAACTATGTAACTTTTAAAGTAATGAATATTATTCAGTATTTTTTTGTTGAACATAACAACTAAAACGTTTATGGTGTTTAGGTTTTATTAAGATATAGAGGTTGTTGAGAAACTTAAGGATAAAACTGAACAAAACTTGAGTATAAAGTTGATTTTGCAAAGAAATGTTTTATTAAGACCTGATATTAAAAATTATATCATATTCGTAAAAAAACGCAAAGTTGAATTTTGAAAACATAATACATAGAATAGTTTTTTATATTCATAAGTAAGATCTAGATATATAAATAAAATAACATTAAAAATTTATATTTTTATACATTATTTCACGAAATTAATAATAAATGCAAATTATCACTGTTATTCACTGGTATTGTTTGGCTGCAATATTTCCTGTAAATATTCTATGTTCTACTCTGTATTACTTTTGTCCAGATGTCAGATAAATCTGGTTGAAATCGTCAAATTCGGGGAGAAAAAATCGTCAATATGGTTATAGAAAATTGTCAAAAAATCGTGGGCTAATAAAATTAATCGTTTTTAAATAAAATTCATGTATCAATAGTAATATATAACAATACAATTCATGTTTGCCTTCAATAAAAAACTACAAAATTTAAATCAATAATAAATAATAATTAATATGAAGTTAATTTCAAAATATTTTTAGTACATAACACATTTTAAAAAATGAAATTTTATTTAATAAAAGGTATTTTGAAAGTTTTTATTATATATTACATTTGAGAGCTAAGTATGCATTATTGTGCTATGATCTTTTATTAAATCGGTTTTAAGTAGTCTTTAGTACATGAAATTTCTTTTGAAAATGGTTTCTTCAACTAATTTCTCACTTCGCTACTCTGCTTATTTTGTGCATCTTATACTCGTACTCTGCAAATTTATTTGCAACTGTATAGTTAAATAAATAAATAATACTTTTGTCCTATAGCATCCCAGGCTTGTAAGTGCGAATGATCCAATTTTCATTGATTTTAAATACTAGAAGTAGAAGGATCTAACTTTCCCAATAATAAATAAATCATCTTTTGTAGAAATTCGTGACATTTTTTTGCTATTATGTTATCTGTAAAATTATTAATTCTTGTTTGATTTTTTCTGGGCTTCCTCTGATAAATCTAAAATTGGTAGTAAATGGTGCTTAATGACATCTTCGCCATGATAAAGAACTTTGTGCACTGTTGCAGACTTATTTCTCGATGGCGTTTCTTAGCATAATCGCCAAATTTTCTAGCATTATTTTCATCATTGCACACAAGTGCGTCAGTAATTTTTTTTAAACCTGAAATAAGATATAAGTATAGCAACATCAGGACTTTAGATGTAGTTTCGGGATCTAAAAAGGATATTCTCGTGATATTACCACCATATGTGTTGCCTGATCCTTATTTAAGAAATTCACCTTTTTAATTCGTTTAGGTCTTTGTTGATGTCATTAGTTCTTATTGCTCCTAAAGATCCAAAGCCCATATCATAGTTGATTTTTAGTATGTACTCGATAAACCATATGTATGTGGAGGTGATAATCCAAATTCAATTGCATTCGTCGTTTATTGGTCTAACTGATATAATACAACTGGGTGAGCATTTGTATCATTCAAAACCTGTGCAGTTTTTCCGTCTATCATTGAAAGTATGTATGAATTACAAATTTAATGGCTGTTCATATATCTCTAATTTTAATGGCTATACTACTGACATTTGAGCTTTAATGTGACTTACTTCATTCTTAATGGTATCATGAGTTTCCTTTTTAATTTAAAATTTGATTGATCTGTTTGTATTTAATGGTGTTTAATTTTTTCAAATACACTTTATTTGCATAGCACTGGTGGAGGGCTCTGAATCTTCTAAATTCTTTATTATGGCGAGCCAATAGTACTAAAAATACTTTTCAAAACAAAATAGTCTTCCTTTCTTTCCGCTTTTAGTAAGCACAATTACATATTTAAATTTAACTGAATATATAAGTAAAGTATGTTTTTATAGATGTATAAGACTTTAATTTGGTGAAATTTTTTTACTGGCATCCATTTTGTCAGCCACTAAAGGCACGTTTCCATGATAATAAAAGATATTTAGATTTTGTGGTAGCAAAATATTACGAAATTCTTCCCGTATTTAAAAAAGTGAAGAAAAATGTGCTGTAAGTATATTTTTTTTGTTTACACTTGTGGTATAAGTATAATCAAAGTATTATTATCAAAGTCTAATAATATTGCTAATGATTACAATTCTACAAAATTTACAAAAACTACATGCAATATTCTTGAACTGTTTGGGCTTCTAAATGTTATATCACCTTCAATAAAAACTCGAAGTGCTGCCAATGTAAATTTAAAAATACACCACTGATGTAATGAGAATACAGAGTTTTCTGAAATTGTTTAGAAAATGAAGATTTACCGACCGCTTGTCGCTTTTTTTACATTTGGATTTCTTTTCTACTGAAAACATATTGTTTTTACACGGTAAGATTTCCTTTATTATACACACATTTTTGACAGATCTAAATGTTTTTATTACAATATAAAAGTGCCGTAAGTAATTTATGTTTAGTTTAGCAATGAAGCTCACCTTTGTTTGAATGAATACGTCAATAAACAAAGCTGCCGCATTTGGAGTGATGATAGTTCTCCAATGTATGTTAAAACACCGTACTTCTTTAAAATCCCTGCTGTTCAGAACGTTACAGTCAATATACCGATATAGAGCCATGATTACAGACTTGTCCGTTGATCAATTGAACAACAATGATGGGCAGGAACTATCATTCCAATAACATCTAACATAATTGATTTATTGAAGAAAACGTTAGTTTCACGTTTCGGATGCGTAAATTGGTGTCCAATATCGTGCAGTTTAACACAGCTACTTGTTGGGATACTACTTTGAGAACAATATTTCCCGCGTTAGTACCCAACAAGTCATCGAAAATTTAACTTTCAGATTAGCCTACGTCCGAGCCAGCCCTAGCAGTTATACTCCAGAACTAATGTTTAAATTGTAATGCCAAAAAGGTATCTTTCTAATAAAGTACATTTTATGTCAATTTAAAAATGTTTTTGTTTTATTCCATTTCAAAGTCCCTTAGCTTTATAAAAAACACTCTTTATGTTATAGGTCCGCATGGAATAAGTTTTTGTTGTATACGTGAAGTTCTCTATTTTCAACTACAGTGCATAGTTTAAATCTCTCTCAAATCACAAACAAGATATTTATTTTAACCAAATTATTAAACCAAATATCTCTTCAAGCACATCAAAGATAGGCGACATTTTCTACATACTGATAATGTACATATACTCCTGAATGCACTAGTACAATATGAGAAAAAAATGGGCAGGAGCAAGTTTCCTCAGCAGCTTTCCAATAGTTTTTAATTACATACGCGTAAACCAAAATAAGTTAGAAAACATTTTAGATAATATATGCTTTTGTAAAAATCAGAATGTTCAAAGACTATGCGCCCAAAATAAAAATATATTATTTTTAAATATTGAACCACCGAAACTTATCCTATTTGAAAACCCAAAAACAAAGCTTTCCAAAAATGTCAAAAAAAAAAAAGTAAAGCAAGTATGTATGTGTTTGTTTTCAATTGTTGTTAGAGATGGAAGAATAATACTTTTTCAAGCTTATTTAAATAATGGCAACATAGTTATTGAAATCACTTATCAATCGCATGACTTCAAAAATAAAGACAACTAATCTTACAAATTGCTTTCATATGCAAAAGTTCAAAACCTTTGAATATTACAAAAAACAAATTAATGGACAATTTAAAGATGCACTTTATTATAATTCGACACTCGTTAAGGCAGCAGCAAATGATTTTTTTCCAAAATAAAATACCCATTCCCATGAAAATTTTTACATTTTTGTGGCAGAAATTTACAAATTCTATACAAATAAAAATTTATTAATGATACAAAATCCCACAAACTTCAAAGAAAAAAGAAGAGTTTGCCAACCCAAAATCAGCTTTTTGCCTTAAAATACAGCTAACATTTGCTCATCATTTAAAATGTTATTTCATTCATTTATTAAAGAAAACATTTAATATTCACGTTGCTTGTGCAGTAAAACACATAAAACCTCTTTGACTACCAGAAAGACTCCACTTGAAATATTTCTGCCGCAACACTGTTGCTATTTATTTCATTTGTCTTTAAAGGTTAAAGTTCACAGCTAAAAGATTGCCAGCACTTGGCATACAGTTTTAGTTAAAAAAAAACTGAAAAAGGCAACAAGCTTTAACAAAACGCTTCAATACACATAACTATTGTAATGTCAAGATGTTTAAATGCCACCAGGCATTATTTGCAGAAAACTTTATACCAAAGGAAATAACAAAAACGAAAAAATGAAAATCTAGGTAAAAAATAACACTATTTTATTATTATTATTTTTAGAAGCTTTAGATAGTTGCCGTTTTCTTATTATTATTTTTTTTTTGTGGTTTGACTTATTCAAAATCGCATTATACAGGTGCAGTTTGTATTGTCAATAGCTATTTTAGTTTTAAAAACAGAAAGAATATAAAAATAAAAATTAAGATTAATATTGACATGTAATATTGAAAAATTATTAAGTTTATTGTGTTGTTTTTTTTCTTGGTGCAAAATGATATTAAAGGATCATTTTGTTAAAATGTTGTGACAACATAAAAAGTTGCATTTATAGCTGCCAAAAACTAATCAATTGAGGCATTAAACATGTTTAAATAATGACAATATGGGGGAACCACATATTAGTGATTTATTCAACATGCTTTCAGAAAAAGTACAGCGTGTTTGGTAAGTGTTAAACCCATTATATTTTACATTGTACAGTGTGTACGCCGGTAAGTTATACTATTAAGTTTGTTTCCATTGTAATCCTGGTTGTATGCGATGTGGCACCGTCTTGTTGATACCACCTGTTAATCAAGCCCAAAGCATGTAGTTATGACGTTATAATATTGCTCCCTATTCATAGTTACCGGTACGCCGTTTTCATTTTCAAAGAAGTAAGGCCCAATAATTCCTCCTGACCAAATTGCAAGCCAGACTGTCACTTTTAATGCATGCAAAGATAGCAATAGGATAAGTTGAGGGGTTTCCCTTGCCCATAACCGAGAGTTTTGTCCGCTTATCCATTCAAACGAAAATGTGCCTTTTCACTCATTATAATTTTTTCATGCAAATCGGAGTTGTCACGGGCGAGCTGTAACATCCTATTGGCGGCGTTAATGGTCTTGTGGAAGAAGCTCTTCTATCAAGTGAATTTTAGATGGAAACAACTGTAAATCCTTGTGCAAAATTGTGGCTAAAGTTGTTTTTTGAAGCTCCTAAGCACGGCGTCGAATTCAAGTTGATGGATTGTTTTGAACACTTTCTTTAGCAACAGTAATGTTTTCAGCCACTCTTGCAGTACGTTGGGGTGTATGCTTGGGCATGTCTATCACCGACAGACCCTCTTTCTTTGAAATCATTGACTAAACGGTTAATAGTGCGTTTAGTTGGCATGTTATTTCTCCCAAAAATTTCATGTAACTTTTTCCTCGTCACAGTAATCGATGATTGATTTTGTTTTAACGATTAAAATACGTTGGTTTATCGAATAGTTTTCTATAATAAATTTGCCATGTGTCTACTTCACGACTGAACTGGCAATATGAGACAACTATAGATGAAAAAATAAATAAGAGCTCGGTGGCTGAGTTTGTTAAGCGGCCGTATTGAATATACATCATGTTAACATGGTACCGAGTTCGAATCTTAGTGGGTGCTGATGAGCAGTGCAGCGACTGCGAAACAGTTAGTTGTCCCCCAGCTTTAATGTATTCAATTATTTTTTCCTGTCTTCTTTGATCAAGAGTTATTGATCGCGGCAATTATTGTTATAATTAAAAATAAAAATATTTCTTGGCTAAAGCCAGGATTGAACTTGAGCCAGCCGAATGATACCATCATATATAGTATTAAAAATTATATTATTTATAAATTCAGAAGTGTTTGAACATATTTTTCAAAGTTTTCCAAACCTAGTGGTTACTAGGTCAGCACATTTGTATAAAAGGAAATTATATTATTTATAATCAGAAGTATTTGAACATATTTTTCAAGGGTTTCTAAGTCTAGTGATGACTAGATTACCACATAGACAGCTAGGAAAAGCAAAAAGCAACTGTAGGTATTTTTTGATGTCTCTAAATACTAGTAACTGGTAAAGAGAATAATGTACAACTCAGGTATTACTCTGGTTCTAAAGACTAGCGACACTAATACCTGCATTGTAGAATTAAGTTTACACCCTCAGTGACTAATATGACGGTAGCAAGCGCTTACACTGCCAGTCAAAAGTAGAATATGAGTATGGAAAAACCATTAGATCCTATATTTTTTTATACCAGATGGACATAGTGTCTGTCTCAAAAATTAATTACTGCACAACTTTGACATTCCCAAAAACACAAGAAAAGTTATAGTAAAAAAATCAATTAAAATATTTATTGAAAAAGAGATTTTTCAATATACATGTATGCTGAATTCAACACAAGTTTTCTCAATATAAGTTTAGTTAAATTTTGCTGGACTTTGTTAATTTTTCCATAATATTTCTTTTTATAGTGTATTTTCTAGTTACAGCTGCATACACATATGTAGGAGTATACACTAAATAATAATCATGGATGATCTAAGTATATCGTACCCTAAATACAAAAGGGTCACAACTCAAAATACTAAATTTTTCAGAAGACAGAAAACTGCTTACGTAAAAGTTATTGCAATATTTAAAGAAAATATTGTTCCATTGTGAAAAAATTCAATACAGAAGAAAGTTCGGCTCTGTTTTTGTTCAATTTTATATTATGTTCGCGAAAACATAAAAAATTTACTCTTATGGAAACAATTCAGTTTTGGAAATTTTTTTGAGTTTTGACCGTTTCTATTTACGGCGCGATATGTACTTTTTTGATATTGAAAAATAGCTGCTTTTGTCCAAAAAATCGTTTACTAACATTTTGCTTTTATCTTTAAATTTCCTTGTAGGTTCGTATTCAAACAATTTATTTACTGATTCCCGTTTTTCGTTATTGAAAATGAAAATAATTTTTTTTCGAAACCAGGTATGCACTTCATAATTAGTGAAAAATAAACCTTTTTTCTTATTCGAGTGCGTATGGATTGCATAAATGTATTTTGAGAAGCTCCTTTCTTGCAGCTGATTTTTTGATCCAGTGTTTATCCCATATATTTTATAGCATTACTTCTGCATTTCGAGAAAGATTTATAAAAGACTTTGCACAAAAATTACTTTTTGGCCGTAACAGCAAATTTTATGACATACAATTCTGCTTTGTAGAAAGTGAATATAATTAGCTCGGGTTGAGTTAATCATACTGATTTTAGAGAGGAGAAAATTAAATAAACCAGGCTTATTTTTTCAATTCAATGGGTTGTGCTTACTTACAATTCTTTTACCTTCTAATTTAGGAGAACACCACACTAAATGTAATAGGGAGACCCCTATTTGTTCGCACTGAAAGCCGATTTATAATGAGGGGTTGCACGAGCTGTAAGAACTAACCTACAAAAGCTAAAAACGACAATATAATTGAAAACCCAGACCAGAAGTTACGCTGGATATTGACAACTTAATTATTGACAATTGAAAGATTTCCAATTGGTCCAACTTGTCAGTGCAAACGACAGGGTGGTTCAATTCTATTTTTAAATACTGTATCAATTAATTCTACCTAAACTAGATATATATGTAAGCGAATTAATACTTGAAAGTACAAACGTTACGTACATTTATTTACATTATAGGTATAAAAAAAAACATTAGTATAAATTGCAACATCGCTATTTAAAAACAAATTGAAACAATAAAATTACATAACAATGAAAATTTTCTTCTGAAGTTCTTAATAAAAAAATTAGATCCTTTTGATATTATTACCTATATCAATATTTTTTTGTGATTTTTTTCAGAGCTAATTATGGAAACAACTTCCAATCGGGCGCAGGGGTTGCAATATACTTAAAAGTTGTTTACAGCAAATATATTAGATTAACACATTTTTAATAGCAATTAAAAATTCGTTCTATTAATTAATTTAGATTTGCTTTAGTTGGAGTATGTCTCAACACAGGAGAATGCAGCTGATGTTTTAACCAAATGTCTTTACTTAATTTAAGATAGGCTATAACTTTTTTTTTTTTTTGCAATAAGGTTTGAGTTAACTTATATGTATGTATACTTAACTTAATTTACATGTATACTTGGAATTTACATTGAGGGGGTGTTTGTTGGAAATACTTATATGATGTTGTTAGTTTCAATGTAACAAAAAACTTTAATCTCTAAAACAATTTAATGTCTTCATAATAATAATTTAATTATTAGCCTTCTTTTTTTTTAGCTATTTTTATTTTTACATACCTCAAAAGTATCCATATTCTATCGTTTATTATTTATTGTTATGCTGTTATATTGATGCAAACAGTGTACGAGTAGCTTAGCGAAACAAATTATAAAACATTAAATATTTTACTCTAAAGCTTTCGATATTATGTAAAAAATTGTATGACAAAGACTTAATAAAACAAATTTTTTATCTCTAGGTTGCAAATTATTAATTTGAGGTTTAAAAAAAAATTGTGCAGTTAATTTTAGTGTCATTATTATTTTATTTCTCGTCTGTAAGACATGAGGTTGTACTTAAATGGTATTTATTAATGACAAAGAGACTCAAGTTGTGAACAAATTTTCATATGCTTATATATAAATATACATATGTAAATAAAAATTTCTTTTTGAATTAGTAATTTTTATAATTAGTTAGTGAGGTATGTTATTTTATTTATTTTTTAATACTGCGTATAAGAGAAAATAAATTAAGTATTATTATTAACTAAAATTATTTTCCCAATATTAATAATAAAAACCTAACTCAAAGTTTGAAAGTTGTTATTAATACCTCATGTTGAAAAATGACTGAGGTAGAATCATATAGACCAAAAAGTCTTTTTCCAGCAATCTCAAAACTATTCGAAAAATTGTTAATGGCGAAGTTGACTTCAATATTGAACAATGTGGGCTGCATCCCTGATTATGAATTTCGCTTTCAGGCACGACGGCTTGATGCACAAAATGAAGTAAAATTTGCCTGCAAATACTCAAAAGCTTCTGGAAAGTTACTTATATGGGCGGAAATTTCATATCAGAAAAGGCGATTTTATAAGCTCAATTCAGCCAATCGAGGCAGGAGTTTTCCAAGGTAGCATACTGGGGCCTACTTTATATATATTGATTTACGACTGATTTACGACTCTGACATGCCACCGGTATCTGGAGGCCACACTTCAACTTTTGCAGACGACACAGCGTTCTTGAGCGTTCATGAAAACCATCAATATTTCAATATTAGAGAAATGGCTAAAACTTTGGAAATTTTAAATTAATGAGCAAAAATGTACTCGTGTCGCATTTACACTGCGTAAAAAAAACATGTTCGCTTATTCACATTAACAACTCACTTCTTCCGTAGCAAAATGAAGTCAAGTACCTAGGTATTCACCTTGACCGTAGGCTAACGTGGAAGCCTCACATTGAAGCAAAAGTCACTCAGCTGAAACTAAAAGCAGAGCAACTACATTGGCTTAAGGGAAGAAACTCGACAATGAAGTTGGATTGCAAACTTCTGCTATACAATTCAATTCTAAAGCCTATTTGGTGACACGGAAGTCAATTATGGGGCACCGCTTCAGCGTCAAGCTTTGACAAAATTCAAAGGCGACAAAACCAAATTCTTCGAACAATTCATAAGGATCTGAAAGTGCCGCTGCTAAGAGGGGAATTTTCTAAGTACGACAGAGTATATCAGTAAACTGGAACTTCACCCAAACCCTCTTGCACACAATGTACTTAATTTTGGTGGCCATACTCGGCTTAGGAGAAGGGATACCGTTGCCACCATCATAACGTTTAATAGGTGGTTTTACCGATATAGCTCCCGTATTATAAAACTTTTTGTCTAACATTGGCTGGACTTAAGCAAAAATCACATTTTTTATTATTATATTAAGTATTAAGATTTGGATACTTATTGTTAGTTCATTTTGTACATTCAATACAAAAATAACGTAATTTTTTTTTTTTTTTTGAAAAATTTTATGACATGAATTACGTTTCATTAAAAGTTCTAACGATTTTGACGCTATTATTAATTTTTTTAACAGTTTTTTCGCCATTAGAAGATAAATATGTGTATATGAAAACTCCAAAAATCACATTTCTGATGTAATGACTTGAATTATTGAGATATACAT
The DNA here is from genome assembly GCA_914767995.1 of Thecocarcelia acutangulata. Lineage (NCBI taxonomy): Eukaryota > Metazoa > Arthropoda > Insecta > Diptera > Tachinidae > Thecocarcelia > Thecocarcelia acutangulata. Next base: position 103,445,463 of record OU612094.1, on the reverse strand, counting down.
ATATTATATTTTTAGTATTTGTGGCACTAGAATTTTCACTTTGTGCCTTAAAGTATTTATTTTTTTAATGTTTCACGTTTATTAAGTTCTTGTTAGGCACATTTTGTATGGAAATTTGTGTAATAAGAGCTTAATGAATCAAAAAAAAATTTTTTTGTTGTAAATAAGACGTTTTAAGTTTACAAAAAGTGTTAAAGCAAATATAAAATTTCCTACTTTGTGTAAAAACTATGTACATATGTATGTTAGTTAAATGAATTCAATATGTTAATTCCTTTCAATTACCTGACATTTTATTTTTGACCTAGAATTTGTGTATTTTTCATTTTGCTGTTTCATGTTTACTTTATTATTTCTTTAGTGCTGAATGACATTCCATTTAGATTTTGTTTAAGACGCATGTTTAAGCGTGATTTTCATTGCCACTTTGTTTAATTTACTTATTTAAATAACAAGTAAAAAACTTTTAATATAAAAAAATAAAGTGATTTATTTTAAGACTAAAGGCGTGATTCGAAAGCAGGCCAAACTGAGTTGTGTGAATACTATTTTAAATTCATTAACATTGGCAGATAAAATAAGTAGTAGAGAAAAAATTGCTCAAAGTTTTAGTTTATATCAAGTAACTCAATAAGAAAAGAAAAAGTTATTTCTAATATATTAAGCAAATATATGATAAATTTAAGAACAGTTTTTTTAAATCGAATACTCGATGAATCAGTGAATAAATTGCTTGAATACAGATATATCATATTCTGGATGTCCACCGGGTTAAGTATACCATTTTGTTCATATATGGCAGACGTAATATTCCATAAACTAATATGTTTTAATCGTTAAAACATTTTGTCGAAGTTAACCATCATTTACTGTGACGATGACAAATTTTTCGGGAGAAAAACGTGCCAACAAAACGCACTATTTATCGTGTAAAGTATGATTTCGAAGAAAGAGGGTCTGTAGGTGATAGTCCCAAGCATCGAGCTCAACGTAATGCAAGATCGGCTGAAAACATTACTGCTGCTCATGGAAGTGTTCAAAACAATCCATGAACCTCAATTCGACGCCGTGCTTGGTCACGGCGTTTCCATTTCAAATTCACTTGACAAAGGACCTCTTTTCCACAAGACAGCTCGATGTTATAGGTCGCCCAGGACAACCTTGATTTTGATGAAAAACCGATAATGAGGAGCGAGACACATTTTCTTTTGAATGGATATGTGAATAAGCAGAATAGTCGGTTCAGGGTAATGGAAAGCACTCACCTTATTCATTTTCATGAAAAACACGTAATGAGGAACGAGGCACATTTTCTTTTGAATGGATATGGAACAAACAAAATAGCCGGTTCAGGGCAATGGAAAACCGTCAACTTATTCATCAGTCCCAGTTACATCAACAGTCTGGTGTGCAATTTGGTCATGAGGAATCATTAGGTCTTACTTTTTTGAAAATGAAAACAGCTCTGAATGGGGAAAGATACCGTGATATGATTGACAACTTTTTAACGCCACAACATGCTTTTGGCTTGATTAATATGTGGTATCAACAAGACGGTGCCACATCGCACGCAGCCAGGATTACAGTACAAATAAACAAATACACAAAAAAAAAAAATTTTTTTGTTTATACAAAGTGTAAAGAAAGGTAGAGATGTGTATAAACGAAAAAAAGCTTGTTATTTTGACAGGTATTATTGAAACATTTTTTTTTTAATTCTCATCAATTTATTTGGAATGTTGCGATATAAAAGTTGAATAATTGAGAAAAGTTGAATAGTTGAATAAACTATGAAAAGTCGACATAAAGACAGCTGGGAAAGATAGGAAAAAAGCTGTTTATAATTTTTTGAGTGGCCTACATAAAATGTTTCAAAAGTGAACTTTAATAAAAACTAATTTTTTTCTTATGTGATAGTGTAAATTTGAGAGTATAAACCCCCAACTGGAGCACAGTTTACAACGTTAGTGGATATACTAGAGCAAAAGCTTTTCACATTTTTGTGAAATTTTAATCAAAACATATAAGTTTATTATATTACATATTTTACTTTTTAACATACTTTTAGTTAAGAAGTGCAAATATATTCATATGTTAATTAGCTGCTTTCTTAAATCATTTATTTATGGCATACTGATTGTTTCTATATTTTCAAGATATTAAAAGAGATTTCACATAAATTATATAAACAATCTTCTTCAATCAAATCTAGATCATCGTTGAAGATGTTCAACAGCTCTTGAGCGATATATATTTAGTAAAAAATAGAAGAGCACACCAAAACACAACTAACATTTTTAACTGTCAAAAACAAACTGACAATCCACAATGGCTGACATTGTCAACATATATAACAGACATGTGTACCGACATAAAAGAAAAAATGCGACATTCGAACATACCTAACTCACAAAATTTGAAAATAACGGTTATTTGTTAATCATACCATGAACCTCTGCAATACCGACTTCACATATATCCATAGAAAATTGTCTTCAAGGTTAATTTACGGGTCCGAGACATGCAACTATGCGGCTTCTAAACTCTTCCTTCAATAAATCAATTGTGACATGTTATGATGTATTGTTGATGAAGGGGTCAGTAATCACAGCTCTATAGCGGTCACCATTGACTCTAACGTTCTGGTCATCATCGTTTTTAAAGAAGTGCGGTCCAATGATTCAACCAGCCTATAAAGTACACCAAACAGACAGTTGTTCTGAATGCAATGGTGTCTCTATATACACTTGAGAATTATCATCTCTCCAAATACGGTAGGCTTAGTAATTGATGCATTTACACAAAACTGAGCTTTATCTCTAAACAAAATTCGCTTTTGAATTAAATGAACAATGACATGAATAATTTTTATTATATAAGAAATTATAAATAGCTTATTTTCTATGTTTCCCAGCTATCTATATGTCGACATTTCATAGAAGCTACCCTAATCATCAGTAGACTTTGGAAATTTTTGCTCTCATTAAAACTATGGTTAAGAGCGTTTTTTCTGATTTTTTATGCATTCACTTCGGATATTTTTAAACCTCTATGCTGCTCATGAATGCTGCTGGCATTTTCAGCTTATATAGTATTTTGTATGTTTGTAAACCATATGATTTTAGTAAAACATATGATATTAGCTTTCATGTACAACTTCGAGATATGCCAACTCTCAAGCAAAACACGTGAATCATAAGAGTTTCTAAAAATAAATTTGCCGACCGATTTTAAAAACTTGCGAATGTGATAACCTGCTCAATAAATTTTTCTGTATTTACAATAAAATATACATATTTAAGTTTTGTGTACATGTATGTATAATAATTTATTATTTGGAAAAAGTAATTCATTTTGAGCATTTATAAATTTTTAAAAAATACTATTTGGTCTTGAATTACCAAGATGTGGCATAATTATGACTTTACAGTGAGTAGCTATTTAAAAATATTTTTCAGTTATTAGATAAAAAACAATTTTATTAAACTTCAAACACTAAGCGATAATTTTCTTATTATGCATACACTGAAACACGCTCTACATTATTTTAGCTCAAACAAACGCAAAAAAATTATTTTAAAATAATTTAAAATTTATCTTTAACACACCAAACCGCAATTCATAACATGTAGAAACACTTATATTTCCCTCTCAATTTAAGTTGGAAATATAAATTATAACTGTTATTTATTTGAAATTATATATTCAAGTGAGACAGTATGTATTCTAACTTTTCATTAAAGCTCAACACCTGTTTTCCACGTCTTTGCAAAACGTTTATGTGTGTCTGAAAACACACCCAAAATTTAATTTTTGATTTCATGAAAATTGCTCTCTGAAAAAAATTGTGTTTGTTTACGATTAAGTAAAAAAATTCTGCCTTCAGTTCTTTTGGCACAAATGTTTATTAAAGTTTTCTAGTTCTATTCATGTACATTAATTTTATTTTTCTATCATTAAATATGCAAATTAGTTTCAAATAAAAAAATAATAAAGTTATAAATGTTGTGGCACTTGCCGTCTTGGCCAAGAGTCTGAGGTAAACTAACTGTTAATACCGGTTTTTTTAATAATTGTGTTTTCATGTTCTTGCTTGTTGGAAAATAAAAATATAAGTATGTTGCAAATTAATTGCATTGAGATATCATATTGCTAATAGTTTAATATCAACTTAAAACAAATTATAAAATGTTTGTGTATTAGTTTTACAAGTGTTTTGAGTATGAGGTTGTTAGTCAATGGAATTGAAAAATTTATGTCATTTTTGGCTTAATTAATGAAATATTTAATTATTTGCAAACAAAACTCCTTTTTAGAACTTGTATAGCAATCTATTGCAATCCAAAATAGATTTTTTTCAAAATGAAGACTAAGAAATCTGTGAAATACATTTTTGCATTTAGCTGCATTAAAGTAAGCGTGGTTAAATTAAGTTATGCCACAAAATATCTTTTAGTCGATTGTATCAAAATGATACGTTTTTACAATTTAATTTGTCTAAAACCACTTTTGTTTAAAGAAAATTATTTTTCCAAAACCTGTTAAAAAAATTAATTTTAAAGGTACTTCTTCAATAATGTAGTTTTATTAAATAAGGTTTAAAGGTTAATAGAAAGTACTTTTAATGTGGTGTTCGAAAATAAAACATTGTTGAGATTACCGCAATTAACGCCTTAATTGAGCTCAATATTCCATACAAAAATTCAGTTAAGTTATATTGGTAGTAAATTGTTATAACATTGAGTAAAGTTAGACAATCACTGATGTTGCAGGTGTGTTTATTGAGCAAAACTAATCACAATAGTAACTCAAATGTCAACAGAATATAAATTAATTTAACAAAATTAAGTAATGACTTGTTTAATATTTTTTGTATATGTACGTATGTAAGTAGTTGTTCTTGTATGTACAATATTTGCAATAAAAATTGAATAAAAGAGTTTGAGTAATACATGGATTTGGTAAAATTTAATATAAGGTTATAGAAACGGGTTCAAACATGTTTTCAAAATGAAATATATAATAAATCAATATTTGCTTTCTTAAATCGCAATTTTCACTAAGCAAGTCTTATTGCTGAGCTGATCAAACTTGTAGAGAACGGGGTGAGGTATTTTACCTTATGATTATAATACCTCACCACTTTCTCTAAAACTTTAATAAGTTCAGCAATAATACTTGCGAGTAAGCAATTAACTTTTTAATTCTTTTTTTGTAATGACATTTCCAAATAGTTATTTGTAAGTACTAAAAAACCAAAGTAAAAGTAGTGAAGAGTATGCAACATTTTAACATATTACTTTGCAATAGAAGTTTTCGCTGGGTAGTAACAATCTCTAATTGTACCCATTTTTGTAAATTTGTAAAGTCAATTTTTCATGGCCAAAACAAATATTTTTGTTTCCAGCTGCTAAATGCTAATTGAGTTGGCTAAATTTTGTACATATATGAACAGCTGAATAGTAATGATCAATAATCGAATATTGCCTCGCATGTTTGCGCTTAATATAATTTTCACTTCATTTCCTTCTAATGATTGTCTTTTACAATGGAAATACTTAAAAAGTCCTTTTTGGTTCCTTTGGAGGATATTTTTTAATCTACTGTTTTTAAACATTCTATTTTGAAACCTAAATTTTTTAATACAAAGCTTTTTTAAAAATAGTAAAATAATATGATTGATAACAAGATAGGTTTCTTAAGAGTAGGTTTTTCAATATGTATTTTTTTAAAGATAAGTTTTTGAACAAAGTCTTTTCTCAAGGGACACTTTTGTTAAAAGCTGTTTTCCGCGAAAAGTACATTTTAAAAAGTACGAGTAGATTTTGCAATAATGATTTTTTCTAATATATTTTTTATGATAAACAAACTCTATTTTCAATATAAGCTTTTGCAATAAGTATTATCATTCAAAGGAATTTTTCTTAAAAGAAAAAAAAAATATATTTTTGACAAAAACTATTTCCAAGAGGTAATTTTTTCTTGAGCACCCTTTTTAAAAAATTATTATTGTACTTCAAAAAGGATTTTTTCAAAATTACTATTTTGAGGTGATTTTTCAAATGAAATGGTGTTTTATTTAATATTCGTTTATTTGATCCTTTTTAAGTAATGAATTCTTATTTTTGCAGCTAAAGATCGTTTTGGTTGTATGTAAAAAATATTTTTAAAAATATGTATTTCCGGTATAACAATTTGTTATCATCGATATCCGATAACACTATGTTATCATTGTTTAATTCTCCTGACGATGATAACAATTACTGTTGAGTTTTTCATATAAAACCAAAAGGATTTTTAGCTGCAAAAATAATAATTAATTGGAATGGTGTTTTTTAACATGATACTTGTTTGGTAATTTTTTACAAGTCTTCTTTCTCAATGATGTTTTTTTCAGAAAATGCTTGTTTATACATTAAAATATACTTATGACAAGAACCTTTATCTGCCATATCACAGCATTAAAAGAAGGAGTTCAGTCAATTTACTGATTCTTCAGGAAACGACAAACAAAAAACTTACCTGCAATGAAATTGATATGTTAAAAATTTTCGTGTTCTGAAACACTATTCAATTGTTTTCTTTTGAAGAGCCAAAACGCGAACAGAATTCCGTTTCTGAACGAAATTTAGTTTCGTGACATGGCAGCATAAAACGTACTGTTTTAGATAAACTCTATAAGTACAACTACTCAGAAAATTCTTTCCCGTAATACAAAAATATTTTTTAAACTATTACCTCTTAAGAACTAATTTTTGAAAAGATAATTTTTTAAAAGATACCTTCATAAGTTTAAGATATTTAAGATATGAGCATTCTTTAAAATGGCACAACTTACAGCTGCGTCTACGAAACTATTTCTGACTAAAACTTTTTCAAATCAATTTCAAAAGATATTATTAATATTGTGTTTTTAAGTATTTTTCCAAGATATTTTATATAAGGAATTTGCTTATTATAAGCCTTTCTTTTAAGATATATTCCATAACAAAAAGTTTGTACTAACAAACAGTTTCCCAAAAAACTATTTTCCACTTGCTTCTTTAATTTTAACTTTTTGTCACCTTTAAAGTTCAACAGAGTTAGCAGAAAATAGAATCTTGAGCGGAGTATGGTCTGTGGTGACAGGTAATTTTCGTAATAATGCCATCTTCTGCCAGCTTCCACAGAACTTGTTGCAAAATGAATTGTTAAAAAAGAATCGTGTTGTTTAAGAAACAAACAACAAGGTTTCACATGAAAATAAAAAATAATTTTGTCAAAATGTTTGGTAACGAATTTTATGTCTGTAACAGCATGACACCCCAAAATAACACAAAAGGCCAAAGAAGACAAACCTTTAGTTATAAAATTGAACAAACAAAGAATTATGTACATATGTAACTTAAATCATAAGAACATGGTGTTGATGTCATACTTAGTAGCGAACTTTTTGTTTGTTAGGAGCTTTTATGTGCTTTGAGAGAGAATTAAAAAGAGATGCTACCAACCTAATGACCTGCATTTTAAAACCTCTTTCTATCGAACCCTATAAACCATTTATAAAGAAAGTAGAAAAATATTTGGTTGATTTTTTGTTTTTATTTTCAAATAATGTTTTCTCTGGTGGAGGATAAAAAATTTACAAATATATTTATGCATATTAAAGTTAAACATGTCATGCTTTGCATAAATTTAACACCAAAATTGTGTTTATTTCTTTTTGCTATTTTGGCAATAGAATAAATCTGGCCAAAACAAAAACAAACATGAAGACGTTGTTCAACAATTTTGGTTATGCTTAAACAAAAAAAAAAAGTTAGAATAAAAAACAACAACATAAAAACTGCTGACCTACTCTTAAATTTAAAAAAAAATAATAAGATAAAAATAAATACGAGAGCAGTTCGGGATTTTTATTTATTTTTCCATTTTTTTTTTTTGCTATAAATAACCTTTTGAATTAAAAAGAAGATATCAGCTTTGTTCGAGGCAATTTCTAACAAAGTCCGGTAAAATAAGGGCAAGCAAAAAACTCTCAGAAGATAATGGCTAGAAGAGAAAAATCACATTTCAAGCCCGAAATTAAACGATAAAGTAAAAGCAGTTATTGCTTAAAATACAAAGTTAAAATTTAATGCTTTCCATTTTAAATTTTTAAAACACAAGCGCGGTTATAATGGGTGATTTTATAAGAACTATCGGAAATTTAAAAAAAAAAACACATAAAATTCAGAAAAATGCATGAAATATTTATTTGGATCGATAGTTGGGTCGATATAATTTAATGTTTGAAGATTATTTCATGCAAATGTTGGCCGCGGCTGCGCCTCAAATGGTCCATCCGCTTAGTCCAATTTTGGCATACTCTTTCCAACATTTCGGCCGGTATCTCACGAATAATGTTGACAATGTTGGCTTCCAGTGTGTCAATCGAAGCGGGCTTGTCGCTATAGACATTAGCCTTAACATAGCCCCACAAAAAATAGTCTAGAGGCGTTAAATCGTACGATCTGGGCGGCCAATTGACTGGTCGCAAGCGTGAAATAAACTGTTCACCGAACTCGCCTCTCAATTGGTCCATTGTTTCGCGTGCTGTGTGGCATGTGGCACCGTCTTGTTGAAACCACATGTCATGTAAGTCAAGCTCTTCCATTTTGGTCAAAAAAAGTTTGTTATCATCGCACGGTAGCGCTCACCATTCACAGTAACGTTGTGATTCGCATCATCTTTGAAGAAATACGGCCTAATGATGCCGCCAGCCCATAATCCGCACCAAAAGGTTGTTTTTTGTGGATGCATTGGTAGCTCTTGCAATGCTTCTGGCTGCTCTTCACTCCAAATACGGCAGTTTTGCTTGTTCACGTATCCATTCAACCAGAAATGAGCCTCGTCGCTGAACACAATTCTTCGATAAAAAAGTGGATCTTCATCTAACTTTTCAAGAGCCCATTCACCAAAAATTTGGCGTTGTGGTAGGTCGTTTGGCTTCAATTCTTGCACCAGCTGTATCTTATAAGGCTTCATACCCAAATCCTTCCGCAAAATTTTCCACGTAGTGGAGTAACAGAGGCCCAATTGCTGCGAACGGCGCCGAATCGATAATTCACGGTCATCACCAACACTGGCCGATACGGCTGCGATATTTTCTTCAGTTTGCACTCTACGTAAGCGTGTTGGTGGTTTAATGTCCAACAATGTAAATTTGGTGCGAAATTTTTTTACAATAGCCCGAATAAAAGCCTCAGTAGGTCGATTAAACTGACCATAAAATGGAAGAAGCGCGTGATGAACTTTCTTAACAGAGCACACATTTTGGTAATAAAATTCAATAATTTGCAAGCGTTGTTCGTTTGTAAGACGATTCATGATTAAATTATAAACCAAACTGAAGATGTTTGACAGTGACACTAGATACAAAACGTGCGTAAGCTGTCAAAACTAGTGTTGCCAAAAAGATAATAGCAAAAAAATCACTCGTTAGAAAAAAGCAACGAGTTAAAAAGTTAATATAGTTCTTGCTATACTATAAGGTGTTGCCCGCCTTGTGTGAGAAGGATGAATATCGTATGTTTTTTCAATGCTAAATCGATTATATTATTCAGCCTTGTCACACAGTTCAATTTCTATCATAAGTAAAACTCCTATCAAAAGTAAAATGCATTCTGTAGTAGTTGTAGTAGTATGTAATACATATATACCAATATGTGTATATGTGTATATATAATAAGTTCAAATTTTATGTATGGATTTACATTTCATATGTCATTTTCGAAAAAACGATGATATTGATATTGAACTAGAAAGACATGTCCTGTTTTATTTAATTCGCCTACAATTCCGTTGTTGGATCGGAATGTTATTATTTTTAAATTAAAGGATGAAGTGTATATATTCTGTTGAAAACGATTTCATTACGAATAACTGAAATAAATAAAATGTATATATTCTGTTAAAAATGATTTCATTGCGAAAAACTCTTTAGAAAAGCCAATTAGTTTCTAAAGAACCATAAATGGATTGAAATTCGTTTCAGCACGGAACTGAACTCTGTGAAATTATTAAACAAATTAATTTTATAATATTTATTTTTAGTGAAAAAATATAGCAGCTTTACATTAATAAGAAAAATAACTATGAGATAAGTGCGAATTTTGTTCGACGTAAAGGTTTATTAGTTTCCAAAATCCATTTAACTCTTCAAATATTTTGGGGATATTATTATAAACAAACGGATCTCGAAATGGCTAAATGGCTAAGCAAAGCTTTTTTATTAAGTAAATTGTTGCAGATTTACTTCTTGAATTTTTATAAAAAAATTTACAAATTTTATATAAATTCAAATATTTTTTTTCCTAAAGATGGCAACAAATTATTAGCAAAATATTGAAGTTAAACAAAACTTTTAAAATTTTGATGTAAAAAAATCGAAATCTAAGCCTGCAACAGTTTATTTAATAGTTCTTACGGTTTGTTCCACGATTTCGAACGTTAACGTTCGCATTAATTTGAAACATCCAACTAACATATTTACGGCTCAAAAATAATTTTTTTTTTATATTGGACCAGTACTCAGGGGATAACCCCCACATACGCAGTGAATTGTCCTAGAACTAGGAAAATAGGTCGTGAGGAGGGGGAAAGAGGGAGTAGTGTGTTTGTGAACATTTGACTTGAACTTTCCAACGTTATAACAGACAGGAAACACGTCTGCAGGCAACTTGTTCCACAGACGAAGCGTACGGCTGAAAAACGAATTCTCTCTGTAGTGCGCGTTTCGGGAACAAGACCCCTAATCTTGTCAGAGCAAAATCCATTGTAGTAACGATAGAACGTCCTCTTCTGCATACGGTCGAGTAACCTTAAACTAGGCTTTGAGGCACTGGCTCAAACATGAGAGTTGTATTCCATTTTCTGTCGGATGTATAGTCGGTATAAATAGTAAGGAGGTCGGATGGAGTGAAGTACATCTTACACCGTTTCAAAAAACCAGGGCACTTGAATGCTTCTTTAGAGACATGAAAAATGTGTTCAGTCCAGCGAACATCACACTGTATCCTCATTCCAAGAACATCAAGAGCATCAGATTCCTCAATATTTATACCATCAATGAGTACAGATGAATCAGCATTTGCGGTCGTTTGTTTGTGTGTTAATAAGCAACATTGGATCTTACGAGCGTTAAAGGCGACCCTGTTTTTACGACTCCATTCGGAGATACAATGTTTGCTACTTTTTCTTACACGACTCGTTGCTACTATGTTGCCTTTCAACTCAAAAGTGGATCAGAAATAGAAGTTTTTGTGACTCAAAATGCTTGCGAACGTTAAAGTTCGAAATCGTGGCACAGGCCCTAAACCAAAATAAATATATTTAATCACAGTTTTTCAAATATTAACAAAACGAATATTTTATTAGTATTAGCACAGTTCATTTGGAACCTACTTAAAAATAAATAATAAAAAAGTGCGCTGAAAATTAGTAAGCCCCGATTTACGAATATTTTTTACGAATTTTTAAAAAACGCTGAGAACGAGCGCGGTAAGTTGACAGCGCAGTTGTAATTCATACAAAAATTTTATTTAAACATTTTGAGCTAGATAAAAAATAGAATACAAGGTATTATAAATAACAAAATTCTTTGTTATATTTTCAGATATCTTTTCCATAAATTGTAGTTTTTATTTTATTTTCATAAATTATAAACAGCTGATTGAAAACTTTCCCATGGCAAACTAAACTAAATTTGGGTTATCTGAATGGATTGCGACATTTATTTGAAGCAAAATATTTACATGTGTGTTTTAAAAAAGTTGATATTTAATGGATAACGTTTTAAAATTTGTTGGATTAAACTTTTTAGATTTTAATTCTTCCTTAAAATTATAACCCCAATCCATTGTTTCTAACGATAAGTACGATTTACTCATCATATCTAATTCATATCTTAGCGTAAAATCTGATAAACCAAACTTGGATCAGGAGCCCAAGCCTCCAAAATCCGATCCAAATTTTAGCAATCTTGAGGCAACTCTGCAGACTCTTGTTCAGTCCATAAACACTTTTACCGTTTCTATGACAAACATGATGCAGGAAATGCTAAAAATGCAATCCACTATTTTGCAGGCAATTTTAAACAAATGAATTGGTTAAAAATATGTTTCTGGAACGCAAACGGCATCCGCCATCACAAAAATGAACTTGAGCACTTCCTTATGGAAAAGCAAATCGATATAATGTTGATTGCTGAAACTCATTTGACAACCAACAGTTTTTTCAAAATTAATGGCTACATACTATACGACAGAAAAGATCCCCGTGGAAGATCTTGCGGAGGATCGGCAGTTCTAATAAAATCCAGAATTAAGCACTATTTAATGAACGAGACACGTGAGGAGTATATCCAAGCAACAAACATATGTATTGAACATTTTCATGAAAAAATCGTTATATCCTCGATTTACTCACCGCCCCGATTTTCAATAACAGAAAGCCAATATTCAAATTTTTTCAAATCACTTGGGCCTCGATTTTTAGCGGCTGGCGACTATAACGCTAAACACACTTTTTGGGGATCACGCTTAATTACCTCGAAAGGCCGTGTGCTTTTTGACACCGTTTCCAAAATGGGCTTAGATGTGGTTTCAAGCGGACACCCCACTTATTGGCCGACATACCGACGAAAGATCCCAGACGTTATAGATTTTGGAGTTGCGAAAAATTTTCCTTTAGAGTGGATGCAAGTGGAGCCTTCATTAGATTTGTCATCAGATCACTCTCCCACTATAATCTCTGTTTCGTTCCCCCAAGAGATTGGCTCACCGTTGACTGTCAATAGAGTTAATTGGTTAAAGTACAAAAAATTTTTGAGCACACATTGTACTGAAAATATCGCCTTGAGAACGCCTGAGGATATTGATGTGTCAATTAACGATTTTTCTGAAAACCTCAAACTGGCCGTACAGCATGCTACCACTAGTCATTTAAGACCTAGAAATGAGAGCAATAGAACTTATTCATCTGAAATTGAGCAACTTCTGTCAGAAAAAAGAAGAGTCAGAAGAGAGTGGCAACTTCGCAGGTCGCCCCAGCTTAAAACTAGGCTACGGGAATGCATAATTCAGCTAAGAAAACTGCTTGAAGTCCATAGAATGGCTTCCCTTAAAACATATTTGGAAAGCCTTGATGGTACCCCTCAATCTGATTATTCCTTGTGGAAAGCGACAAAAGGTTTAAAAAGACCCGTAATAGGTAAGCCACCTTTGCGAAATTCAACTGGCGACTGGGCAAGAAGCGATTCTGAAAAGGGAATGTTGTATGTCGATCATTTGCGAAACGTTTTTATCACAAATGATTCAGAGAATAATACAGCGGAATTACCACCATGTGTTGTTAGACCTCCTGTGTCTTTGAGATTTAATTTTCAAGATGTCGAAAACGTTATCGGTAATACAAACCCCAGGAAAGCTCCAGGCATTGATCAAATTACTGGTAAAATGCTTGAACAGCTACCTCGTGTAGCTAGAAGGGTTCTACTTTTTATTTTTAACGCCATTTTACGCCTTGAGTATTACCCTGCAGAGTAGAAGGTCTCAATGATTTTTATGATACCCAAGCCAGGGAAGGATCTAACTAAGGTAGAGTCATATAGACCAATAAGTCTTTTACCAACAATTTCAAAACTATTCGAAAAATTGTTAATGGCGAAGTTGAGTCCAATATTGAACAATGTGGGATGCATCCCTGATCATCAATTTGGCTTTCGGGCTAAGCATAGCACCATAGAACAAACGCACAGACTAGTCAATGTCATAAGACAAACCTTTGAGGAGAAGAAGTATTGCTCAGCTCTTTTCATTGATATTTCTCAAGCTTTTGATAAAGTGTGGCACGACGGCTTGATGCACAAAATAAAGCTAAACTTGCCTGCAAATACTCACAAGCTTCTGGAAAGCTACTTATACGGGCGGAAGTTTGTTATCAGAGAAGGCGACTTTATAAGCCCAACTCAGCCAATCAAGGCAGGAGTTCCCCAAGGCAGCATACTGGGGCCTACTTTATATTTGATTTACGCGTCTGACATGCCAACGAGATCCGGAATCCACACTTCTACCTTTGCAGATGACACAGCGTTTTTGAGTGTTCATGAAAACCACCATTTAGCATCACGAAATTTACAGGAATATACTTCAATATTAGAGAAATGGCTAAAACTTTGGAAAATCAAAGTTAATGAATAGAAATGTACTCATGTTACATTCACACTGTGTAGGCAAACATGTCCGCCTATCCAAATTAACAACTCACCTATTCCGCAGCACAACGAAGTCAAGTACCTTGGTATTCACCTGGACCGTAGGCTAACATGGAAGTCTCACATTGAAGCAAAGGTCACTCAGTTAAAACTAAAAGCAGCGCAGCTAAATTGGCTTATGGGCAGAAATTCGACACTGAAATTAGATTGCAAACTTTTGTTATACAACTCAATACTAAAGCCTATATGGTGCTACGGAATTCAGTTATGGGGCACCGCCTCAGCGTCAAACATTGAAAAAATCCAAAGGCGACAAAACAAAATTCTACGAACGATTACTGCAGCTCCATGGTACGTCAAAAATTCACGAATTCATAACGATCTGAGTGTTCCGCTGGTAAAAGAGGAATTTTCTAAGTACGCGACAAGGTATATCAGTAAACTGGAACTTCATCCAAACCCTCTTGCTCGCAATATACTTAATTTTGGCGGCCACACTCGGCTTAAAAGAAGGGATACCGCTGCCACCATCAGATTGCTCAATAGGTGATTTTACCGAAATAGCTCCCGCATAATAAAACTTTTTGTCTAGCATTGGCCGGACTTTAGAATCACATCTTTTAATTTTAAATTTAGTATTAAGATTTGAATACTTATTGTTAGTTCATTTTGAAGATTCAATAAATAAAAAAATGTTTAAAAAAAAAAAAAAAATCTTAGCGTATAATATACAAAGAAAATTCCAAAAATTCCTAATTCATAAATTTCTCAATCTCCAAACGAAATTTTATATTCCCACCCAAAAAAAAAACCCCGATTTGGGGAGAATTCCTTTAATCTGTTAATACTGAACTTGTACGCAAATTTAGAATTCGTTCTTTTAAAGAACTTTACCGTTTTGCTTTAAGATTTGCTCTGATTTCAATATGTAGACAATATTGCAAGAACAATTTTAAAAAACAATTTTTATAAAATATATTATACTAATAACCTAGAATAATCACCTATCTTTGAATATTTTTATAAAATATTTTATACTAATTACCTGTACTAATCATCTATCTTTGAAGCATTTATTTTCTCATTGGAGTTATTTGTACGAATGATAAAAGTAGTAAAAAAAAAAATGGAGAAATATAATATATAATTTGTGAATTGTATGAAAGAAGAAATGACGTGCGATATCGATCATAAGTAAAAATTTGTAGAATAAACAAACAAAATCTCTTATTACACAAAGTACCTTCACATTTACCAGCACTGCAGTCCCTTTCTGCATTTACAACACTAAAACTGGTTTTCCGAGCAGGCGCTTTTTGAATCTTTTAATGAAAGAAATATAAATTTTTTTTTAATATCAACCACAAAAACTGCGAAGCTTTTTTGTTGGTCTGCAGTAACACCCAGGGTCTGAGGCAGGAATCGAACCTGCGACATAGAGACTGTTGGTCGAGTACTCTACCAAATCAGCCATCGAGGCACTTCAATAAAATATAATTTAATAAACAGTTCGTTTTATAAACAGCATTCTTAGAAAGCGTTAATTTTTTAAAAGTATGTTCAAAAATTACACTTTTTGTGTAATGGTACCTTTAGTTATACTTGGACAGAACAAGACAGAATACAATAAAAGTAATAATCAAATCTTTAGCTGTTACATAGTCGCTATACTTCTCATCAGTACCCATTGGGATGTGAACTAGGGTCATGACGTATCATGAACTGCTGCATTAACCACTCAGACGTGGTCTTTAAGATATTTTTAGAAAAGCTTATTTTTAGCAATATTCCGTAACTGAAGTCACTGTTTCACTTACAAAGGCCATAAAAGCGTACTGTTTTCTTTTCCTTTAAATTTTTAATACCACCCTCGTAACTTAACTGTTTCTTTAAACGGTTTGTTTGCATTTAATTATGTGTGTAAATGTACACTTATTTATGCGAGTGTTTAAAATGTTTGGTTTTAAGATTCTTTAAATTTGGTGTGCGGAATACGTTAAAATAATTCAACTGAAATTATTCAAGTGTCTGTAAAAATACGTACGCAACTACAATAACTTTCGAGACACCAGCAACAGTAAAAGCAAAACCATCTTCTTCATCATCATCATCATTTGCAACATTTGATTATCTTTACAACAAACACTGGCAACAAAGCACCTCAATCACTTACTTGATGTAAAGTAAGCTTTTTTTGTTAAATTTCTTATCGCAAGTTTGAATATATTATACAAACATACACAAATACTGAAAAAAACATCACAGAGTATTTTACTGAAAATTACGATAGTTAAGGTTAAAAGCATAAAATGCAACGTTATTTCTGTTAAGTATGGATAAAAAGGTGTTTAAAAAATATGAATCTTCATAAATTCAGCACAACATTTTCACACCTTTTTTTAAAAGACATCATCATGACTGTCTGGGCAGTAAACACGTCAGCTTTTGTATATTAACCCTTAAACTGGAAAGTAATAGATATTGGCTTTAGAAATCTTTATCCATAATTAAAATTTATTCATTAATCGGGTGTTTTCTTAACAAAGTGCATATTTCGTAGGAAAATTTAAATATCTTTCCTTTCCGCGTTGTTATTGGTAGGTTCTAGTCAGAAGTAAAAATAAAAAATCTCTTTTCCTCTTCAACGTAATTTAGTTTCCTAGTTCCAGAACAATGCGCTCATCTTCTGAATCCTGGTCCAAGAAAAAAAACTTAGCTCGTTTAAGCATATGAAAGATATTTTGGAGTACGATATCCCATCCTCAGGTTTCTTCCAATAAAACTGGTAAGTGATATTTAGATTTGATAAGCCACATAACATTCTCAGGAAGCTCGACGGGACCAATCAACCAAGTGGGCTTACAGTGCAACCTAAATTAGCGCAACAAGTGTAATTTATCTATCCTCATGCAAATACAAAATGTAGGAGAACAACACAAGAGTGAAAGCTCTACTGTATCTCAGTAAAGTTTACTTTAAATGAAATGTTCCTCATGCGGCTACTAGTAATTACACTTTCAAACTAATTTAGCGACTTCATCAATTTTTATTATTTCTATTGAGTGATTTTTATTAAACAAGTCTACTGAGCAATACTATTGATGGCACAATGTGAACACTCTTTTTAAGTTACTTACTACAGCGTAAAATCAAAGCCTTAAATTGCGTTGCGCTTTACGCTCTAATTTAGATTACACTGTTAGTTAAACGTAAAGAAAATAAATAAGAGTGTAGTACATTCGACTGGAACGAATTTAAGATACCCTTCACAATAGTCAAGTAAATATGTAGTATATATTACAAATTTGAGATAAATATGCTCTTTAAATTTATAATATGGATAATTCATGAAATTCTTAAATATAAACAAATACTTTCTGAAAATCTCAGAAAATCCTGCAAATATTCTGGTAATTGTGGAATTTGTGATTACTTATGTAAACCGAATTTACTGAATTTCAACAGCAAACCTATGAAAAGTTTCCAAGTTTAATGGTTTTCTCAGAAACGGCGAACAGACGGACCTTGCTTAATTACCTTTTTTATTAATACCGATTCAGAATATATACTTTATAGTGTTGGAAATTAAAATTGTGGAAATTACAAACGGAATCACAAACTTATATATACAGTTTGAACCAAATGGCTTGTTTTGCTTGGTCTACACTCGTAGAAAACTGCATCTTTATTGTGACATCAATATTATGTAAATAGTCATCAGTAATGTGGAAATTGACATCAAACTTATTGAAAGAAGTCATCAGAGTCATATATTGAGTATCATCAATGTTAGAACTGTGGTTATATTAATTCAATTAATAAATTTGTCTAAATTGCTTTTTAAAAAGGAAATTTTAAAAAGGAAATTATGTTATAATATTTTCTATTTATTGATGAAAAATATGTTATTGTTGCATCATAATGATGTAAATTTGTAATCGCAGCAAGTATTGCTAAAGCAAAGGTAAACATTTATAACTACAAAGAGAATATATAAATGAACAATAATATTACATATCACATTGATGTCTCTCAGTCATAATGAGAACGTAGAAAGTAAAATAAAAAGGGAACTATAAGGCAAAGAAAGGGAATACTTTCTCGTGCACAGCATTCACACAATTAAGATATGGTAATAACACATTATGTTAATGACACAAGTTATCAAAAGTATTATTGAAACATTTATAATTCTCATTGATTTCTTGAAGGTGGAAGAATATACAATTATACTCGTACGTTTTAACATATTTTTGAAATTATTAAATTGTTTCAGAGTTTAAGTTTAGGTAATAATAGTGTTTAGCTAATAATAGTGTTCTATGGTATTGAAGATATTTGGTCATAAAATATACTCCACTCATTTTTCTGCTGGATCCATCATCCAGCAGTTTATTGACGAAATAATTATAATAATTGAACTAATGATAATTAGAATAACTGATGTAATGGTTGACATCACAGCAATGAAAATTGCCATGGGATCAAAAATTAATGCAAAAATTGTACATTAATATTTGAATTAAATTACACGGGTCACGAGGATAATCAAGAATAAAATCTTGGAGTAGCAAAAATCGGAAGTTACCCTGACTTTTACAAACTTACTTATTGACAATCGGAATATATGCAAGGGCAAGCAATTTTACAGAGTGTTTCCATTTCCATTTTTAAGTGATGTCGGTAACTAAGTTACAAATATGAACATTAATAAAAATAAGAATATATACAAATTATTGATCGGCGTAATTGTAAACATGTAGTATGTGTGTATAAACTTAAAACCCAGTTCAGCTGCGCTTACCATTCCACTTGATATATAATTATATTACAATAACATTGGCTAAAAATAAACAAAAATTAATATTGTTCAGTCTAGTCTTCACACCCTTTATATTTTTGAAGGGAATAAAATAAGTTAGGTTCGTACATTATTATATACAAAACTTGAAATAATTTTAAATTAATGTTTAATACTAGCTTTCTCTTTTATTTTGTATGGCATTCATATATAGTTTTCTGGGTACGTAGATATTTCTATTGGGATTAAGAGGGATAACAGCTTGCCAATAAAATACATACACATGTACAAAATTTAAGAGCATGTAGCTCTAATTCACTAAAAACTTCCAGTTATTTCTATACTAGCCTTGCCTGTAATTTCCAATAAATTTTATTTCGTTTTCTTACATTTTCTGTAGTTTTTCTCTTAACAGGTTAAAAATAACATGCAGCAATAACGTAAACTAACTGTGCAATATTGAATGAAAAAAATCAACAACTACTTATAGTTTCCTCTTTGAATTAAAGTTTGTATTTTCTATCAGCTAAGAAATATTTTCTTGTTGCTTTTTGGAATTTCGTCCAACTCTTGTTAAAGTATTTTATTCGACTGCAAAAAAAAAAAAATGGCAGCTTTTAAACGAAACTTTCCCATTGATATTTTTGTGCTGATTATATTTAATAGTGTGGAAGTAATTTCATGGTTTTTTCCATTACTTTCATACCAAAGCCATTCAACATTTCAGTGTGACCACAAGAAGATCTTAACGAGATTTATTTTTATACTATTGGTTGTTGTGGCTTTTTGTTAGATTTCTTTTCATTTGGTAAAAGAGGCATGGCAGGTTTTCGTATAGCGATAAATGTAAAAAATTTCTTTAAAGTCATTTGTTTTTATTTATTTATGTTTTTGTCATTTAATTACGTACATACATATGTATATGTGAAATGAAGAATGAATTAAAATTTTCGCATGCATATATAGTTAACAAAGTTTATAATTGTTCACTTTGGTAGATAGATAGGTAATCAGGATTTTTCAAAAAATAAACTCAAACTTTTTCATAAAAATATGCTAAGACAATTTTTTTATCCCTATTATGAAAGTTTGATTGTCGACGTTCAATGCTGAAACTTCAGCATTGAAGTTTTAAACAAGATATTTTTAAACGCTATATATGACTCATCATACTTTTAGAAAACAAATACAACAAACAAGTTCTAGATTAACTCAGAAGTACCAAAAGGCTCGGTTCTAACTCCTACTCTATTTCTTATTTTTCTTAATGGCCCACTATATTGAGCATCCATTCCTATTCATTCTTTTTCATCGGTGCCAATATGAAATATATGTATGACTTAATAAGTAATTATCTTCAGCGCGACGTCCGCTGGACTGAACGCATTTTTCATCTTTCTATAAAAGCACTCAAGTGCCTGGCTTTTTTAAAACGGTATAGGAAGTACTTGACTCCATCCGATCTCCTTACTATTTATGTTATTCAAAAATACAACTCTCATGTTTGGACCGGTGCCTCAAACTCTATTTCGGGATTATTTGATTGTATGTCAAAGAGAACGAAGAAGCTTAATGGTGATAGTAGTGTATAAAATTATATTTGCCTCACTAGAGCATTGCAGTATGTTTCTTTGTTCTATCGATACGTGACCTTGCTCCTGAAATACACACATTTTTACGCAACATGCGTGCATCGTCCAGGGCTCATTAATTTGTGGTAGATTGTCTAGCGAATTGCACAATACATGACATACAGAATTCGTTTTTCAATCGAACAGTTCGTCTGTTGAACAAGTTCCATGCAGGCAAGTTTCTTGTTATATATAATGTTGGAAGGTTCATGTAAAACGACCACAAATATTCCCTCTCTTTCATCTGCCTCATCCACTGAATATTTAGGGGTCATCCATCCCCTGGACCGTCCTATTGTATGTTTGGGTAAACCAATACTAAATTTGCAGTATAACTGAATTTTTCATAAAATATTAAGAAATAAACCATAAAAAACTTTAATTCTGTAAGAGCCATTTGTATTCTTGCTATTATCAAATCTACAAAATTCAAAATAAACGATATCTTTAGGAGGAGAGTCTTTCCTCGTTGATAATATGGTTGATGGTTGTCACCATCAACCATATAAGCTTAGATGTTTTAGAAATGAAAAAATTTTTTCTCTGCTTCTAAATTGGCACTTCCATTCCAAAGGCATCCAACTGCTTAACTATAAATCTTGACATATTAATCTTCCACAAACAGTTACTAGCCCACGGTGCTACCAGCATTACAATAATTACAATACTACTGTCACTATCAGTCATGCGAAGTTATGAATACCCATATTTTATGTGAGAATATAATGGTTGTTTGGCTACAAATTTGTACATGCGGGGGCTGATCAAAAAATAACCGTTATATTAAATTTTTTCAAAAAGTATTTATTTATTCATCAATAACAATCTTGTTCTCTTCAAAGTAATCCTCCTCAGATATAACAAACTTATGCCAGCGTTTTTTCCAATCCTCAAAACACTTCTGAAACGGCTTTTTGATATCGCCAACAGCTTCTGGTTCTATGTTTCTTTTATCTCCTCAATCGTAGCAAAATGCTTTCCTATCATCGGCGTCTACAATTTTGGGAAGAGGACAAATTCAGCGGGGGCTAAGTCCGGTGAATACGGAGGTTAAGGCATGATAATGGTTTTGTTTTTGGCCAAAAATCGTAGTGCAAAAACCATGCTTGTTTCTTCCATAATTCTATGCGTGTCTGGCGAATTTCTTCACGCAAATGGCTCATAACTGCAAGGTAGTATTCCTTATTGCCCTCACGACATTGTCGCAAGAATTCAAAATGCACCACGGCATTGCAATCGAATAAAACAGTTAGCAAAACCTTTACTTGACGTGCTTTTCTCGGGCTTGGCTCTTGTAGACGCTTCCATTGGGATGATTGGGCTTTTGTTGCAAAGTCGGAGGCATGCGTCCATGATTCGTCACCAGTTATGACCTTTTTGAGGAAATCTGGATCGTGTTTAAGATGTTCAACAGCTCCTGAGCGTTGTCCATTTAGTAAAAAATAGAAGAGCACACCAAAACACGGCTAACATTTTTATCTGTCAAAAACAAACTGACAAACTACATGTAGTACATGATTACAATTGCACCGACCAATAGTTTGTATATGTTATTATTTTTATTAATATTTATATTTGTATAATCTAAAAATAGATATTGAAACACCCTGTAAATTCGACGGCATTTGTAAATACTCCAATTTTCACTAAGTAAGTATGTAAAAGTCACGATAACTTTCGGTTTTTGATATTCAGAGATTTTGTTGTTGATTATCTTTACGAACCGCAATTCGTGAAATATTAAAGTATCCTTTTGGCATTTTACATTGTTAAAATCTGGTGATCGCCAGTGCGAACGACTGCATACAACTACAGCAACTACAATTTATGTCTAAGCTGTGTCTAAAATCACTGTTCTAGGCTAAGGAAAGCAAACATTTTTGTTCACGTGGAATAAAAAGGCAAATCTTTGGAATGGAATGCAATTGAAATGATTAACCATGTTAATGTTTTTGGCTCCCCGTTGACCGTCAATAGAGTTAATTGGCTAAAATACAAAAAATTTCTGAGTACACATTGTACTGAAAATATCGCCTTGAGAACGCCTGAGGATATTGATGTGTCAATTAAAGATTTTTCTGAAAACCTCAAACTGGCCGTACAGCATGCTACCACTAGTCATATAAGATCCAGAAATGAGAACAATAGAATTTATTCTTCTGAAATTGCGCAACTTCTGTCAGAAAAAAGAAGAGTCAGAAGAGAGTGGCAGCCTCGCAGGTCTCCTCAGATTAAAAGCAGGCTACGAGAGTGCATAACTCAGGTAAGAAATCTGCTTGAAATCCACAGAATGGCTTCCCTTAAAACCTATTTGGAAAGCCCAGATGGTACTCTGCAATCTGACTATTCTCTGTAGAAAGCGACAAAAGGTCTGAAAAGACCCGTAATAGGTAAGCCACCTTTGCGAACTTCAACTGGCGACTGGGCAAGAAGCGATTCAGAAAAGGGGATGGTGTATGTTAACCATTTGAGAAATGTTTTTATTACAAATGATATAACAAATGATGCATCTGAATTACCACCATACGCAGTTAGACCGCCTGTGTCTTTGCGATTCATATTTCAAGATGTAGAACAAGGTATCAGTAACATAAACCCCAGGAAAGCTCCAGGTATTGATCAAATTACTGGCAAAATGCTTGAACAGTTACCTCGTGTAGCTAGAAGAATTCCACTTTTTATTTTTAGCGCTATTTTACGCCTTGAGTATTATCCTGCAGAGTGGAAAGTCTCTATGATTACTATGATACCCAAGACAGGGAAGGATCCGACTTAGGTAGAATCATATAGACCAATAAGTCTACTACCAACAATTTCAAAACTATTCGAAAAATTGTTAATGGTTAAGTTGGGTCCAATACTGAACAATGTGGGATGCATCCCTGATCATCAATTTGGCTTTCGGGCTAAACATAGCACCATAGAACAAACGCACAGACTAGTCAATGCCATAAGACAGACCTTTGAGGAGAAGAAGTATTGCTCAGCTCTATTCATTGACATTTCTCAAGCTTTTGATAAAGTGTGGCACGACGGCTTGATGCACCAAATAAAGTTGAACTTGCCTGCTAATACTCACAAGCTTCTGGAAAGCTACTTATATGGGCGGAAATTTGTTATCAGGGAAGGTGATTTTATAAGCCCAACTCAACCTATCGAGGCAGGAGTTCCCCAAGGTAGCATACTTGGGCCTACTTTATATTTGACATGCCAACGACATCTGGAATCCACACTTCAACTTTTGCAGACGACACAGCGTTTTTGAGCGTTCATGAAAACCACCAATTGGCTTCACGAAATTTACAGGAATTTATTTCAATATTGGAAAAATGGCTGAAGCTTTGGAAAATCAGATTTAATGAACAAAAATGTACTCATGTTACATTCACAC
Organism: Thecocarcelia acutangulata; assembly: GCA_914767995.1. NCBI lineage: Eukaryota > Metazoa > Arthropoda > Insecta > Diptera > Tachinidae > Thecocarcelia > Thecocarcelia acutangulata. Next base: position 103,421,407 of record OU612094.1, on the reverse strand, counting down.
TGCCTAAGCAAACATGTGCGCATATCCAAATTAACAACTCACCTATTCCGCAGCACAACGAAGTAAAGTACCTTGGCATTCACCTGGACCGTAGGCTAACGTGGAAGTTTCACATTGAAGCAAAGGTCAGTCAGTTAAAACTCAAAGCAGCGCAGCTAAATTGGCTTATGGGCAGAAATTCTACATTGAAATTAGATTGCAAACTTTTGTTATACAACGCAATACTAAAGCCTATATGGTGCTACGGAATTCAGTTATGGGGCACCGCCTCAGCGTCAAACATTGAAAAAATCCAAAGGCGACAAAACAAAATTCTTCGAACGATTACTGCAGCTCCATGGTACGTAAAAAATTCACGAATTCATAAAGATCTAAGTGTGCCGCTGGTAAAAGAGGAGTTTTCTAAGTATACGACAAGGTATGTCAGTAAACTGGAACTTCATCCAAACCCTCTTGCGCGTAATATACTTAATTTTGGCGGCCTCGGTCGGTTGAGAAGAAGGGATACCGTTGCCACCATCTGAACGTTCAATAGGTGATTCTACCGATATTGCTCACGCATAATAGAACTTTTTGTCTAGCATTGGCTGGACGTAAGTAAAAAGCACATTTTATTTTTATTTCTTTTATTTTATTAATTCTTTTACTTTTATATTTAGTATTAAGATTTGAATACTTATTGTTAGTTCATTTTGAAGATTCAATAAATAAAAACGCTTAACAAAAAAAAATTTTAATGTTTTAAAATAGTTAAGAGAGTGCTCCGCTTTAAAGATAAACAGCAAAAGAAAACCACAGTATTTTGCGCATAATTTTTTTTTCAATATATACATATTCTTGTTTTTTTTAAACCTAAAACAATGATCATTAGCTTAAGCAACAAACAATAACTAAATTAAAGAAGGGTGGAAAAATTAGCAGCAAGAAATTTAAAAAGGGCATCATCATAGCCATTCGCAAATATTAACAATCTTGCAAAAATTAACTGGCCTAGCTTTAATTAGTTCATATTATTATTATGTCATATTTTCAAGATTGGTATCGTTGGTAAGAGTACTATTATCACTTACCATGATGTTACCATGTTTGGTTTTACCATTTGGTTATTGTATAGTTGGTAGTGCCTTAAGCTAAGATCTCACAATATTGCCAGTAAAATTGTCTGAAAATGTATCACAATCGTGTGAACTGCAAATTATTGCTTACAACGTTGTCAGAAAAACCATTATCAAGCAATTGTAAGACGACAATGTTGTCAGGCATCTGACATTCATGAGAACACTCTTCGTCAGCGTTGCCAGATAATTGGCTGGTATTGTAAGCTCAGGTTTAATTGTCAGATGTAGAAAGTTAATGCACCTGTCAATGACATCATTGTCAGAAAAAAGTTTGATGGGCAACGCTGCCAAACAGATCGTTGTTGATATACATAAGTGGCAATGCCTTACAACATGTCTGGCAATTTTTTTCATCTAACAATTTGAAAACCGTATGAACTGACAATTTTTGTTGTCAGATGAATTATTTGTCAGACCATAGTCTGAGAATGAAATTGCAAGATTTTCTTACGATCGTCAGAACACACAATTTTCTTCTGCGGGACAATTTTTCATTGTCACTACATTGTCAGCATGTTGCCAGATCTGACAATATTCTAACATCTGACAACCGTGTGTACATAGCTTTACTACATATAAATATCAATTACACACACATTTTGATTAAGATTCAACAATAGTGCTTGTGAGCCAATAGTACAAATAGAAGCCTAAGAAGATATCAATGATAATTATCAGTCCGTACATCGCAATACGGCAACTATAGAAACAAAACATTAAAATTGCTTCCTAAATATTATTATTAAGCTTTCTGAAATTAGAGAAAGAAATCTTATCATTTAAAAGCAAAATGCGGACGGAAATCTGAAAAATTTGATAAGTTCTCGGTAAATCTTTCACTTTAGAAGATGTTGTATTCTCATCACTCCAGAACTAAATTTTTAAACTTACATTAGCAGTATTTTCAGTATACACTGAATATTGTATAACATTTACATACCTAACCAATCACAAGTCAAGAATATTGCATGCTGCTTTTGTAAATGTAGTACAAATGTAGCCGTCAGTTATTTTATTGTACTTTTATCGTAATTTTTGATTTTATGTAGGACACAAGTGTAAATATGAGAGATACAACATATTTTTGTTTTATTTTTAAAAGTGTGCAGAGAACTTTTATTTTATTTTTAGTATATATAATATTGTTTATTTTAGTAAAAAATTATAAATAGCTTGTTTTCTATGTTTCCCAGCTATCTATATGTGGACATTTCATAGGAACTACCCTAATCATCAGTAGACTTTGGAAATTTTTGAAAGATATTCTCAAATATTCAACTTTATATCCCAACAATCCAAATAAATCGCTGAGAATTTAAAAAGAAAAATGCTCTAATAAAATCCGTCAAAACACAAAAAACAAGCTTTTCTATTTATAAACGTCTCTAACATTATTTAAAAAGAAAAATGCTCTAATAATATCCATTAAAATACAAAAAACAAGCTTTTCTATTTATGTTAGAGACGTTTGAACTTGTCTGCACCGCCTCAGCATCAAACATGGAAAAAATTCAAAGGCGACTAAACAAAATGTGTCGAGTGATTACTGCAGCCCAATGGTATGTAAAAAGTTCCCGAATTCAGAAGGATCTATGTATTCCTCTGGTAAAAGGCGAATTTCTAAAGTATGCAACAAGATATATCAGTAAACTAGAACTTCACCCAAATCCTCTTGCACGAAACATACTTAATTTTAGAGGTCACACTCGGCTGAGAAGAAGGGATACCGTTGCCACCAACAGAGCGTTAAATAGGTGATTTTACCGATAAAGTTTCCGCAAAATAAAACTTTTTGCCTAGCATTAGCTGGACTGAAGATAACTTTTTGTATTTAGTATTAAGATTTGAATACTTATTGTTGGCTCACTGGTGTTTTAAGATCGAGTTAGTCTCAATATTTTTACAGGTTTTACTAATTTCCGGCGTTATATTAAGTGTTTTGGAAATTCATTTTGAAAACAAAAATATATTTTCTTCAGTCCCGTTCCTGTGAAATTCTTTTTTGTCCCGGGTTCCACATATCTGGTGAAATTAGTATTTTTAATGAAAACATAGAGGTTGATTTCTTTCAGTTTTCTATCATATACAGTACTGAATTACAATTATATTGGAAAGATCTATGTCAGACCTTCCCGGAGTTCTATTTTAACAACCAGCAGAAACGTTAATGAATAATAACATTATGCTTTGTGTAAGTCCGATATGTAGTTTACATCAAATATGACGTAGCCAGTAAAAAGTAAAGTAAGACAGCAAAAGAGAATGAAGAAACAACAATTCGCAAGCAGTTGCTTGCTGTAAACAAATAACTAGAAAATTAACTTTTCGGCGTCATCTTAGTTATTTGCTTCACGACAAACATTGCTTAAAAAAGTTAGCGAACCACTACGCACTTTGAGAATATTTGTTGCTTTTTAAATTCATTTGGCAAACTCTAATTACTTTAAAAAATATTTTTTTCTAAGCTAAAAATACAAGTACTTATTCGTACATAGACATGTATGTAGAGATTTGTTTATTTTATTTATGGCTTTTAGATAAAAATTGAAAGTATATAACAAATGCACATTATTTTTCTTCTTATGATTTGATAACGATTTGCTAAAGTGTTATTTCTTTTTTCTATATATTTCTAGTTTTGCTTTTATATCAGCCTGTTTTCGAAACAAATGTGTGGTATGAAAAAGAAATATCTGCAACATTGCTTTTGGCTACTTTAATGCAATTTTAAGTTATAAAAATAAATTTCATATAATTTACAAAAATTATTTGTATCATGTGAAGAGAAGAAATATTTCAAAATTTTAGATAAGAACTGGTTTTTGATACAAGTCTTATTACATAAGTAAGAAAAAAGCAACCAAACAAGCAACTGCCTGTTTTATATGAAGACAATAAGTGCTTATTTGATCGATGGGTTCTTTTTATTAAATTTGTTAATAGTTTGTGTTACTTTTTTCAGGTTTTCTCTTTGATACCACATAATTTATAACTTTTAATGCTAAATTATGCAAAAAATACCGTTTTAAGATTCTGGCAAAGGAGACGAGTTCGGAGAGAATATAAAATTTTGGGACACAAATATTTTTTTGTTTTATATTGAAAATAAAATTTAATCACTTGAGCAAAATATGCATAATTTGCGAATAACTTTTTAATAAATTTGACCGTTATTTGGCAAGTAAAGCTCCGAAAATTTGTATTTATGACTGTTAGTTATTTGAACAAAATAAGTGGTCTTATTTACAGTGATAAAGAAAACCCTTTTATAAAACACAATTTTTGATAAAAGAAACATACGATATGTAATTACCATTTTATAATATAAATTTTTAAATATAAATTTTTTAAGACTTCTAAAACTTAGTTTTCAAAGATTCGGACTTGCTAAGCACAGTGGAAATAAAAATTTTGGTTTTAGATTTTATTAAATTAATGACCGCAAGAAATTTTATGAGGCAAGCACTTTTGGAGTGCAAAGAACCCAAAAAAGATTTTAATGGTCTTAGCTATACTTCGTTCCACGAATCAGTTACTATCATTTTACTTATACTAAACACTGATGATGTAGATTTGATGTTTATTCAGGGGTGTGTTTGCAAAATGTAACTATTTTATTTTAAAGCTGCGAACAAGAAGAACAATCATAAATATTTTGACACTTTATTTACTATTATTATTACATGTTTCCCTCTTTCCTACTAATCATAACCTATTTTCCTAGTTCCAGTACAATGCGCTGCATATGTAAGGGTCATCCCCTGAGTACTGGTCCAAGATAAAAAAATGTCAATTGATTATATCCTTACGGAAGTGATGTTCAAATATTAAAATTAACGCCGAAAACATAATGTCAAACACATAAAGTAAGAAGTTTAATTATATTATCTCAATATTATTTGATCTTCTCAATATTATTTGATCTTATTCAACAAAATAAATTTAATTTGTGCAGCTTCAGATCGTTGTTTTTTGTTTTATAAAAAACTAACTATTAAAAATCTTTTATTTCTCAAAATAAAATAAAAGATTTTTAATAGTTAATTTTTTATAAAACAAAAAAAGATCTGAAGCTGCAAAAATTAGATTTATTTAACTTAAAATATAATATTTTTTATGGTATAACCAATTATTAAATAAATGTAATTTACATTTTAAAGAAAAGAAAAAATTTACATTATAAGGTTCTATTTTTTTCTGCAACGACAACAATACAATGTTTGTTTTGCAAACGAGTGACTTAACTATGCTTTTTCCAAAAACTATATTTGACACATTTCTGAAAAAATGTCAGCTCGCTACATGTGTTTTTATCACTTGCTCAACGATGAACGAACAAAAGTGTTTAAAAGAGAAGAACAAATATGTGTAAGTTTTTACAAACAATTGTTCTATGGGCGGAACATCACTGCCTTACAGGCATTTTATAATTAAGCACAATAATCAATAATGATTCCTTAAAAAAAAAAACAATAACAAAGTATGTATATTAAACTATTATTGCAAACTGTGACTACTAAAATATATTCTTATATAACATTAATTTTCGATACAAAACTTATTAAAAGCACTGCACATTCCTCCAAGCGATTCCACATCGAAATAATGTTATGATCGCTAGGGTGTATTAAAAGAAATTTAAATTCTTAAGAATTCTGTGCATACGTGTTATAGACATTTAAAATAAATGACCTGTTCAACATATGTAGCAGATTTTGACAATTGATACTCATAAATAAGTGTACTGGAGTAGTTACCCTAAAATTTCATTATTGGGTATACCCATTACTTATACGCAAAAAATATTCATTCGTACATGACTACTTTGCAGCAAGTATGTGTGTTACTTATTGTAATACATATACAATATTGAAATACACATAATATTTAGTTCGAAAATTGAAGTTGCCGTGTTGCTTCTGAGGGTATTCCCTGAAGCCGACTTTGGGATTTCCCCAAAAACTCAGAACCACTTCGCTAATTGAATCGGAACCGGCTTTTCATATTCGGTGCGTGTTTTGGCCGTAGAACGGTGTATCTGAACTACAGACGGGTGAAATTAATTAAGAATTATTGTAATTTCTTTTTATTCTGCTGATATTAGTATGGTTCAATTATGTATCGAACAACATATCGGCTAAAATGCCGCCGCGAATTCGACTGCACACCTTCATCCATTTGTCCAAAGTTCCGATGACGCTGAGGCATAATTGAGGTTCTATGCCGTTAATGTACCGAATTATCTCATTCTTTAGCTCTTGAATTGTTACTGGCTTATCGATGTACACCCTTTTTTCAAATAACCCCAAAGAAAGAAGTCCAACGGTGTCAAATCACCTGATTATGGCGGCCAATTGACATCGCCACCAGGTGAGAGGTCATTGCATTAGTGGCGCAAAAGAGCCATTGTTTCGTTAGCTGTGTAGCAAGTGGCACCGTTTTGTTGAAACCACATATCGACCACATTCATATCTTCCAATTCGAAAGGAAGGTTTGTTATCATTATCTCACAATGGCGAATACATTTCACAGTAATTGCCTGACCACCCTCATTTTGGACAAATTACGATGCTGCCGCCAAACCATAAACCATAATTTAAATATTCGACAATCCGTCTTGGACTATTATTCGCCCAAATGTGGCAATTCTGCCATTATTGACGAATCCACTGAGGGGAAAATCTGCCTCATCATTGAAGATGATTTTGAACGCCCATTTTCATAATAAGCTTGAATAGCTTTAACGCGTTGCTAATCGAGCAACGCTTTTCATAATTCAAATTGAATTAGTTTGAAATTGAAAAATGTCAAATAAAATACAGAAAGAAACTTGACGTTTAGGTGTGGTTCACATCCGACCTCGGCTCTTAAAATTTAACCACCTGATATCTCCAAAAGTGAACATATCCTTGTTAATTGTTCTGGTAATATGTGAAATATAGGCCAAATTTGGAATAAATAGGAAGCTGATTATGTATTAAGAATTTCTTTACATCATTTGCACACATTACGATATTAGAAAACTTTAGAACTTGCAGCCTACTATTACGTTGCACTGAATATATCCAAAAACTGCATCGTTTTTGAATGAGAATATTTCTTTTTTAATTTCTTTGAGTGTACTTTTCTTATTTAATTTTTTTTTTTAATGAGGCACATATATATATATATATATATATATATATATATATATATATATATATATATATATATATATATATATATATATATATATATATATATATATATATATATATATATATATATATATATATATATATATATATATATATATATATATATATATATATATATATTTTTTTTTTTTTTATCTTGGACCAGTACTCAGGGGATAACTCCTATATATGCAGGTTATTGTACTAGAAAATAGGTAAAGATGAGGAGGAAAGAGGGAGTACTGTTTGTGGAGGTTTAACTTTAACTCTAACAATAACAACACTAAAGACTAAAAGGATCTCTATTACAGTAAAATGTTGGAATTTATTTAGTTAAAACTGATCAGCGATCAGCAAAATTTAGTCCAACATCTTCCGTACTACAAGGTAAAGAGATGCATTGGAAAGAAATTAATAATGAACATATATTAGTATATAGAAAAAACACGGACAAGGGTGAAAAAAAAAAAACATGTACACATCTTGCCACCTATTCCGATGCACGTTGGTTTCATATGAAATTAATAATGAACATATATAAAAAATACGGACAACGGTGAAAGAAAATAAGAAAAAAAAAAAAAAAGAAACAAACGGAATAGGTAACAAGGTGTGTGCACGGCTTGCTACCTATTCCGGTGCAATTTTTTATTTATTTTTTCTCTTGGAGCAGTACTCACGGGATGACCACGACATATACAGTGCATTGTACAGGAACTAGGAAAATAGGTTATGATGAGGCAGGAAAGAGGGAGTAGTGTTCGTGGAAGTTTAAATTTAACAATAACAACACGAAAGACAAAAATAAACTTTATTGCAGTATTTAAAATGTTGGACTCAAATGAGTTAAAACTGATCAGTGCCCAGTGTATACACCTTCGACACTGCTCAGATGAGCAAAATTTAGTCCAACACCTTCCACACTAAAGATAATGAAGTACATTCAGAAGAAATTAATATTGAACATATATAGAGAACACGGACAACAGTGAAAAAAAGAAACACGTGTACACATACTGCTATTTATTCCGGTGCACTTTAATTTGGTTTCATATGAATTTAATTAATGAACATGCATACATATATATAGAAAATACGGACAGCAGTAATAAAAGACGTGTGCACAGGATGAGAGATAAAACTATACTCCAAAAAATGCGTTTAAGAATTTTTTTGTAATTGTAGGGGAAAATAAAATGTAAAAACGGAGTTTTTAAAAACTTACCGTAAAAACAAATAATGAAAAACTAATTTTGATAGCCGAATTAATGCCCACGTTACTTATTACTAAATTTTTTATTAAAGGTATGAACTGGCACATTAAATGGGCGCAGTTAGATCTGTTCAATATTGTTGCAACTCTACTTCAATTTAAATGACTATGCTATATTGTTTAATTAATATTTTTAAATTGTCAAACAGGCATGTTTTGAAAAACGCAAATCACTTAAATTTAGCGTTTTCCATTTGAAAACGCCAAATAGGTGTAGTGACAAACGTATAACGCGAAAAGTTTGGTTTTGCGATTTGAAATCGCCAAATAGATGTTCTGGTAAACGCTTATCGCTTAAAATTGGCGACTTCAACTCGCATGTGTATATTGAAGTGAGCTGATGTCATTGGCCAAAACTGAATTGCAAAAGGAAATAAAAATATTTACAGCTAAAATTTAATATATTTTCTTTTTATTTCAATCAAAAGTTGAAAGAATTTTACGCATTTTCAATTAAAACCTCCAAAATTAATGATTTCTTGGTTTGTGTCATATTTTTTTTTCGTTTCGTTTTATGTCACTACCACACATATGAACGTATGTAAAAAACATGTATTTTTTCGGAAAAAACTCAGAAACGCCAGGAAAATGCGCGTTCCATAGAACACCAAAAATTCAATTAAGCGTTTTTCAGAATGCTTTGCGGTTTCAGATCGTGCGTTTCTTGGAACATGGCTAAAATATAAGCTATTATCTCTACGGTTTTATGATTCATTCCTTTCTGTATGTTTTCTGAACAAGATCCGTCGCTTCAATTATATATCGCGCTTTATATAAATTGAATTAAACTTAACCACAAAGTTTTATAATTACTAGAGGAAATAATTCTGGAGATCTACATGTGTTTACACAGGTTACAGAAACAAATTTGCTAAGAAAACCAAAGCCTAAAATAGTGACGATTTTTTTGTTTGCTTTTTTATTTTACAAACTGGAAAATAAAATTTAGTAATTTAACACATAAAGACAACTTAAGAATAAATTTACTTCTAAACGATAGCGAAGCAAAGCTAAAATTAATATTCTAGAAATATTTTTGGCACATATAGTCATTATTTTGATTTCAACATACTTTCACGTCATTTGTACAATTAATTTCTTATTTGTGCTAGAAATAAACGATGTATTAACTTTATTTTTTTCTTTTTTCTGTTTTTGATTTGTTAGAACTTAGTGAAACAAATCTTTCACATTTTTGTTAAAAATTTGAAATTAGTAATGTATGAAATAAACATGCTATTTGTTCTTATACCAGCATGGAAAGAATTATTTAAATATTATTACAAAACCAACATCTTAAGTCACACCTTTCCAATTATCTATGTATAAAATTTATAATAACGATTGAATAGTTGGTACACAAAGCATGAACTCAATTGTAATAATTTTTTGGTTATTTCACGTAATATCATTTGACATTACTGTCTGACAATGGGATTGTTACTATAAATATGTTTTCCAAAAATCGATAAAATTAAAGCAAAGTGGAGGTGTAAACATCATGCTGGCGATTCAAACTGTCAATAATACTGCAGCAGCCGGTGCTGCAAAAATAATCAACGATTTTGTTAAATTTTAATTAAAAAAAACAAAACAGATTTTTTAAGAAGCAATTATTTGTAATAGAAATAAGTTCAAACATTTAAATTGAACCAATTGATTTTGAAAAAATAATATAACCATAAAAAGGCACCAAAATTATCTCAGCTTTAACAGAAGCTTGTGATTGAAGGTTACAAAATCCAAAAATTTATTCAAATTGTTATTGAGCAAATTTCAAATTCAATTTGAGTTTCTCAGCTTACTGCACATGTGGGCGCCATTACATTCTGACTTAATTTCATTGTATTTTGTTTAAATTTGTTAGATCCATTGTAAATCAAACGTTATGGATTAAGGTCAACTCAGCCCCAGTTATTTTCAATTTGTAACTTCAAAAACAAAAAAACTAAATATACAAATAAAAAAAAAATAAAAATATTTAACTGTTAATTTTTTCCATTGACATGTAATGAAATGATTTATGTTTTTTTTTTTAATTAAAGATAATTGATTTTGATTTTCATTGATAAGAAGTCGTCAAGTAAATATTATTAGTGCTTTTTTAATTTGAATTTAATATTAGACAAATTTCAACAAAGAAGCGCTTTAAATATAATGCTCAGTTTTAAATAACGATTTCTAAACTTTTTCATATTTGTGTGTTTAACTTAGTCAAATTAACTAAGCACGATATATAATGTTTGTTTAGACTTAAAGAAATGAAATAAGTTTTAATAGTTTTTGATGCTAATTTTAGTTTTTCAGCCAATGATTTTTTGTCAAAATTTGAAAGTTACTAATTCTTGTGCTAATTAGTAGAAAGGTGGATAACCCACATAAATTTTGAAGATGTCTTAAAGATTTATTTTGAAAACTCAACAACAAAACATATATATTTCAACGCAGTACAGAAAATATTTATATCGCTGTTTCAGTTGAATTAATATATATGTATGTATATACTCTGTTGTTTAATTTTTATACGAATTCCCATAATTTTGGATTTATGTTGGTGCGCATGAGCAATTAGGATTTGGATTTTAATTTACTACATTTTTTATGATAATTTAAGTCATACTGTTGCTGTGTTACTTTTTAAAGCTATTGTATTCACTAAAAAAAAATCGAAGTCAAACCTGACATAAATTTGTTTTTATTTCCCTTCATATCAAGAGAAATCCAGTATTTCTAAAATTACTAACTGGCACACTTATGATGTTGTTTGCTTTAAAATCATACAAACCATGTTGTTTTACACACATAAAAAAATGTACAAGAGCACTTTGATTTTAAAATGCAGTATTTTTTTAGTGCATTCTAATTATTAAATTTTAAATAGATTTTATATTTATTCAATTACAGAAAAGTTAGTTTAGCATTTTTGTAACAACTTTTTTTCACATCAAAATCAATTACGTACGTAATAAACATCTAAAAGAGCGACCATATTAGGAAAACATTTCGTCAATTGCGTTTACACATGTTTGGCAAAAAGTATTTCAAGTTCAAAAAGATTTTGTGTTTTAGACACATACTTTAGCCGTATTTACTTGCCCTCTTGTTAGTTGAAATTGCAATGAAATGACGGCAAACTATTGTTTGAGCAAACATGTTTTCCCTATTGAATGTTTTCGATGTCTACAAAGTGTCAAAAATAAAAACTTTCTAAAGTAATAGAAGGTATTACAGATTTTTTAATGAACGATACAGCTGGATTGAAAATAGAATACGAATCTTTTATTAAGGTATTTAATTCAAGTTCTAGTAATAATAAATATTTAGTGTAGTATTTTCTGTCCTTTTGGAAAGATTTCTCTAATGCTAACGTTAAAGCCGTAATGACACTTTTATAAACTTGTCTTAATTTAAAATTTATAATAGAAAAATACGGTTATATAAGTTACAACAAAATAACATATGTGCATTCTAATTATTAAATTTTAACTAGATTTTATACTTATTCAATTACAAAAAAGTTCATTTGGCATTTTTAAAAAATATTTTTTTCACATCAAAATCAATTACGTACGTAATAAACATTTAAAAGTGCGGCATTTCGTCAATTACGTTTACACATGTTTGGCAAAAAGTATTTCAAGTTCAAAAAGATTTTGTCAGTCGTTGTTTAGCTTCGATAGTGAACGGACGTGTTTGTTTTTTGATCGCAAGTAAAAAAAAAAATAAATAAAACAGGATTAAGTAAAAACCGTAATAGGTGAACAGAGTGTTTTTGTTTAAAAAAAAACTTTGTGACATTTTTTTTAAATACCATTTAAAATTGTAAATAAAAAATAGAAACAATTAATTGCATGAGTGTACCTATCAGATGTAATTCTGAAAAAGAGCTTAGCTCCGGTAGAAAAAACCTTTGGATTTCTGAAGAGGAATCGGTTAAAAAATCATTGGAAAATTTCCTGTCTCTAAGAGATAGGAAACGCCCGCGATCGTGTTCGCCAAATATTGTTGTTACAACTGAAGACAAAACATCTTCCAGTTTAATTGTTGATGATAAGGTAAAAATCCAAGTAGGCATGGACAGGTACATAACCGTGGTTAAAAGGCAGCGAAGCCCCAAATCAGCTCAAATATCATCTCAACCGAAATTTTCTAAAGATGATAATAGGACTTCGGCAACCGATAGCAATAGGTTTGCTATGCTGCAAACAGATGAGCCAACAATTTCTAAAAAAACCTTTAAGCCACCACCAATATATTTGCGAGAACCTACCTCCAGTGATCTGGTAAAACAACTTATTGCGGCAATCGGCAAAGATACTTTTAACGTAACAACGGTTAAGCACGGCGGCATCAATGAAACGAAAATCCAGGTAAACAGTGAAAATGAATACCGAAAGCTGTCTGACGTTCTAGAGAAGGAGAAGCGATCATTTTACACATATCAGCTTAAAAGTGCCAAAGGTATTCAGGTCGTTATAAAAGGGATTGACCCTTTTGTTGACACGAATGAGGTCAAAACCGGACTAGAAGACAATGGCTTCAAAATTAAAAATGTGGTTAATATTAGAAACCGTGAAAAAATTCCTCAACCTATGTTTAGGGTTGAATTGGAACCTAGAGATGTTGCCTTAAAAAAGAATGAAGTGCATCCCATTTATAACCTCAAGTATCTTTTGCATCGCAAGGTTACCGTTGAGGAGCCTCATAAGCGTTTAGGGCCCGTTCAATGCCTAAACTGTCAAGAATTTGGCCATACTAAGGCCTATTGTAAGCTGCCCGCAGTTTGCGTTGTGTGTGGTGAACTTCACGGTACATCACTGTGCAAAAAACCTAAGACTGACGCGAACGTTAAGAAATGCAGTAACTGTGGAGGTAACCATACTGCAAACTACAGGGGTTGCCCTGTCTACACTCACTTCAAGAGGTCAATGGCAAATAGGTCACCAATTTCAAATATGCCACCCCAGCAGTCAAACACCACTTCTACAAACAATTTTCCCCAGGTACGCCAGTCAACCAGCCATGTAAACTTGCAAAACCCCAAACAAATTTCTTATGCAAATGTGGTAAAATCCGATAAACCAAACTTGGATCAGGAGCCCAAGCCTCCAAAATCCGATCCAAATTTTAGCAATCTTGATGCAACTCTGCAGACTCTTGTTCAGTCCATAAACACTTTTACCGTTTCTATGACAAACATGATGCAGGAAATGCTAAAAATGCAATCCACTATTTTGCAGGCAATTTTAAACAAATGAATTGGTTAAAAATATGTTTCTGGAACGCAAACGGCATCCGCCATCACAAAAATGAACTTGAGCACTTCCTTATGGAAAAGCAAATCGATATAATGTTGAAACTCATTTGACAACCAACAGTTTTTTCAAAATTAATGGCTACATACTGTACGACACAAAAGATCCCCGTGGAAGATCTTGCGGAGGATCGGCAGTTCTAATAAAATCCAGAATTAAGCACTATTTAATGAACGAGACACGTGAGGAGTATATCCAAGCAACAAACATATGTATTGAACATTTTCATGAAAAAATCGTTATATCCTCGATTTACTCACCGCCCCGATTTTCAATAACAGAAAGCCAATATTCAAATTTTTTCAAATCACTTGGGACTCGATTTTTAGCGGCTGGCAACTATAACGCTAAACACACTTTTTGGGGATCACGCTTAATTACCTCGAAAGGCCGTGTGCTTTTTGACACCGTTTCCAAAATGGGCTTAGATGTGGTTTCAAGCGGACACCCCACTTATTGGCCGACAGACCGACGAAAGATCCCAGACGTTATAGATTTTGGAGTTGCGAAAAATTTTCCTTTAGAGTGGATGCAAGTGGAGCCTTCATTAGATTTGTCATCAGATCACTCTCCCACTATAATCTCTGTTTCGTTCCCCCAAGAGATTGGCTCACCGTTGACTGTCAATAGAGTTAATTGGTTAAAGTACAAAAAATTTTTGAGCACACATTGTACTGAAAATATCGCCTTGAGAACGCCTGAGGATATTGATGTGTCAATTAACAATTTTTCTGAAAACCTCAAATTGGCCATACAGCATGCTACCACTAGTCATTTAAGACCTAGAAATGAGAGCAATAGAACTTATTCATCTGAAATTGAGCAACTTCTGTCAGAAAAAAGAAGAGTCAGAAGAGAGTGGCAACTTCGCAGGTCGCCCCAGCTTAAAACTAGGCTACAGGAATGCATAACTCAGCTAAGAAAACTGCTTGAAGTCCATAGAATGGCTTCCCTTAAAACATATTTGGAAAGCCTTGATGGTACCCCTCAATCTGATTATTCCTTGTGGAAAGCGACAGAAGGTTTAAAAAGACCCGTAATAGGTAAGCCACCTTTGCGAAATTCAACTGGCGACTGGGCAAGAAGCGATTCTGAAAAGGAAATGTTGTATGTCGATCATTTGCGAAACGTTTTTATCACAAATGATTCAGAGAATAATACAGCGGAATTACCAACATATGTTGTTAGACCTCCTGTGTCTGAGATTTAATTTTCAAGATGTCGAAAACGTTATCGGTAATACAAACCCCAGGAAAGCTCCAGGCATTGATCAAATTACTGGTAAAATGCTTGAACAGTTACCTCGTGTAGCTAGAAGGGTTCTACTTTTTATTTTTAACGCCATTTTACGCCTTGAGTATTACCCTGCAGAGTGGAAGGTCTCAATTATTACTATGATACCCAAGCCAGGGAAGGATCTAACTAAGGTAGAATCATATAGACCAATAAGTCTTTTACCAACAATTTCAAAACTATTCGAAAAATTGTTAATGGCGAAGTTGAGTCCAATATTGAACAATGTGGGATGCATCCGTGATCATCAATTTGGCTTTCGGGCTAAACATAGCACCATAGAACAAACGCACAGACTAGTCAATGTCATAAGACCTTTGAGGCGAAGAAGTACTGCTCAGCTCTTTTCATTGATATTTCTCAAGCGTTTGATAAAGTGTGGCACGACGGCTTGATGCACAAAATAAAGCTAAATTTGCCTGCAAATACACACAAGCTTCTGGAAAGCTACTTATATGGGCGGAAGTTTGTTATCAGAGAAGGCGACTTTATTAGCCCAACTCAGCCAATCAAGGCAGGAGTTCCCCAAGGCAGCATACTGGGGCCTACTTTATGTTTGATTTACGCCTCTGACATGCCAACGACATCTGGAATCTACACTTCTACCTTTGCAGATGACACAGCGTTTTTGAGTGTTCATGAAAACCACCATTTAGCATCACGAAATTTACAGGAATATACTTCAATATTAGAGAAATGGCTAAAACTTTGGAAAATCAAAGTTAATGAACAGAAATGTACTCATGTTGCTTTCACACTGTGTAGGCAAACATGTCCGCCTATCCAAATTAACAACTCACCTATTCCGCAGCACAACGAAGTCAAGTACCTTGGTATTCACCTGGACCGTAGGCTAACATGGAAGTCTCACATTGAAGCAAAGGTCACTCAGTTAAAACTAAAAGCAGCGCAGCTAAATTGGCTTATGGGCAGAAATTCGACACTGAAATTAGATTGCAAACTTTTGTTATACAACTCAATACTAAAGCCTATATGGTGCTACGGAATTCAGTTATGGGGCACCGCCTCAGCGTCAAACATTGAAAAAATCCAAAGGCTCGCAATATACTTAATTTTGGTGGCCACACTCGGCTTAAAAAAAGGGATACCGCTGCCACCATCAGATTGCTCAATAGGTGATTTTACCGAAATAGCTCCCGCATAATAAAACTTTTTGTCTAGCATTGGCCGGACATAAGAATCATATTTTTTAATTTTAAATTTAGTATTAAGATTTGAATACTTATTGTTAGTTCATTTTGAAGATTCAATAAATAAAAAAATGCTTAAAAAAAAAAAAAAAAGATTTTGTGTTTTAGACACATACTTTAGCCGTATTTACTTGCCCCCTTGTTAGTTGAAATTGCAATGAAATGACGGCAAACTATTTTTGAGCAAACATGTTTTCCCTATTTTCCGTTTTTGATGTCTTAAAAGTGTCAAAAATAAAAACTTTTTAAAGTGATAGAAGGTATTACAGATTTTTGAATTAACGCTACAGCTGGATTGAAAATTGAATACGAATCTTTTATTAAGGGATTTAATTCAATATAAATATTTAGTGTAGTATTTTCTGGCCTTTTGGAATGATTTCTCTAATGCTAACATTAAAGCCGTAATGACACTTTTATAAACTTGTCTTAATTTAAAATTTATAATAGAAAGATACGGTTATATAAGTTACAATAAAATAACATATGTACACATAAATTTGACATTTGTAAACAAAACGATAATAACATCCCTGCAAGAAATAGATGACCGAAACTAATAAACTTAAATGTTATTTTCGAACACATTCATGTATAATATATAGAAAGAATAGGGTAGAAGAAACATCATACATACACGAAACTTTCGGCAATTTTCTTCATATTGCCCTTAATAACTTGATAGAAAGTAGTGACCTATGTTTCGGTCAACACCGTCGCTTAAATGACTGGTCACTCTTCTTGTAGGGATGCAATTTCGATCAAAAATATATTTCTGCGTGTATTTTGTTGAAATAAATTAGTGAAAAATTATTGTAAAAAAGCCAAAAGTGTAAGGGTAAAAGCTACTTTTAATTATTGAAGTGTCGTTTGTAATTTTTAATTCATAGTTTGGCAAACACATTAATATTGTAAAATATTTTTTTTTTTGTTTTTGTTTTTGCATTTGTCTTATTTTTTTAACATTCAGTGTGTTCATTGTTATATGCAAGAAAAGATCGTTTAGTTGAGAAAATAATCTCTACATTCAGGCTTAAACTAATAAGTTAATAGCACAGCAGCATTTTAAACGTTACACTTAAGCAACATATTTTGGACTTTTTTTTGACACTTCCCACTTTTTATCGATAGCATGATGAAAAATTTTGGAACTAGTGAAGAAGAAAGAACGGATCTTTGCGGTACCCTTGAAGTAATCATGAACTTGCTTGATGCGACTTCTTCTATAACAACACGTATAGCGCAGTCCCTGAGAAAGCTCAATATGAAGCGAGAAAATTTCTCACCGACACGAAAAGCAATAAGTTTTGACAGTAATGGGTCATGCTCTTGGATTTGGAAATATTAGAACTACCACTTTACTTTCACCGAAATGATAGATGGAGTAGCACCATTTCGCTGAAATATATGACAGAAAAGCGACCCCTGCGAAATCCATATTGAGGGTCACAAAGTGAATTGTATGCCTCTAGATACCTCGTACGATGGTATTTAAGCATACTTTCCACTACTTTCGCAAACGCAGATCAAATTGAAATTGGGCGGTAATTTTCGGGGTTATTTGCTTTACCTTTTTTAAGGATTGGTGTTACATTAGCCATCGATACTCTATCAAGTAAAAGAAGCGGTTGACTGGTTTCCGGTAAAAAAGTATCACTTGAAAAAATTTGGACTAGCAGGTTAGCCTTGTCAACCGGGTCGGTGAATGCTTGGGCATTCTTTAGAAGAGTTGGAATTGCTAGGTTAGCTTCGTTCTTTACTCACTAAGCCCACGACCAAAAGTTCTTACTGTCCCGAGGAGCAGAACGAACTTTGGCATGAAAAAGCTGCTCATGTGAAAACTTCTCACGTCTAAGTACCTTGGCACACAAATATCTTGCGTTTTTGCGTAGCAGGTCAGAAAATGGTTTTTTGTTTAAACGAGAATTGCTGAATGCTTCCTCTCTGGATCTGGTTGCTATTTTAAAATTGCGCACCTTTTGAACTTTTGCAGTTTTTATATTTCTAAATTTCATCTGATACTACGGATGTCATTACTCTCATATAGAAAAGCCGAGCTAACATCGGTGACACTTTACAGGAGAAACGTAAAAAAAAGTAATCGAAATCTGTATTTATCAACTGGTTTTGAATAAATGCAAAAAATATCAGATTTATTACATAATACTAAGTACTCGTATATGTAGGTTAAATGAGACATGACTTAATAAAAAAAACTGTATTAAGTCGCAACTGAAATTGTTTAAAAACTATTTTTATACATCGCAATTTTCAGTATTTAGTTACACAAGTTAAAGACAAGCCGTCTTTATTTACAAATGAGAATATATTTTGTGGTTTTTGCCTTTTTCATTTGGCTTTTCGGTAATTAATTAAAATAATGCAAATTTAATTTTTTGTTACTTTTTTGAAAGTTTACTACCATTTAAGGTGCAAACTTATGATATTTTTCGAATATAAAGACGAAATAAAATATTCTCTCATCTGACTTAATGGCAACATGTTAAAAACAGCAATTTGTTTTGTGTTTTTTAATAGAATTTCATATAAAAAAAATTTTACTTTTTATGCCTAATACCTTTTTAGGTTATTCTTTTTATATAAGCAGTCTTGAATTTGTAAGTTTGCAAAACTTTTGCTTTTGTATAGCATTTGAAATAGCTTTACGATTTTTTCTGTGAAAGAAATGTATTACTTTCAGTAAAGTTTTAAGGTAATTGTGGATAATCAAAAAATCTGAAATTAATTATTATAATTATTCAAGATTTCAAATAGTAAAGAATAATTTAACTTACTAAAATCTGAGCATTTGTATTGAAGATTTAATCTTCGGTTTCATTAATGACACAAAATCTAGGCTATAAAGCTACTGCCCACTTAATGCTAATGTCTTACACACCGACAATGAAAAATCATCTAATTTTTGTGTATAAAAAATAGTTGTAACAATTTTTATCTCTAGGTCTGTTCACCCACATCTCTGGAAAATAAAAACGGAAAAAGTCATCCTCATTTTTATTTTGTGTTGGCTGGTTGTTCCATCCTTAAACTTTAAGTACAATCAAACTAAAAACGTGATGTTAAAATTTTTATCTCAACGTTTTATTTATTTAAAATTTATTTGATGGTAGTAGTGGTTGTATCCCATAAAGTCTTATCAAAGTTGAAAAATCAAATGCTATTTCCAAACATCTTCTCTTTAAGCTAAATTTCTTTCTTGAATTTTATGTTTTATTTCGGCAGCAAGAGGTAAGATCAAATGTTTATTTTTGTTTTATTATTTATTTCCTTTTTAAGGAAAAGAAAATTCCTCTCATTACGGATTCACTGTTAAACTTTCTAAAATGTAAAAAAAGAAACAAAATAAATGCCCACAAATTAAAAAAAAAAAACTGCACTAGAGTTTCAAGTAAATAAATTCATGTTGCAAAGACACTGGTGGCTGGCTGGCGTAGTTATTATGGAATTCACTACTACTTTGGTATGAAATAGCAATAACTACTTGTTCTGTGTTTCATGTTCAATTGTAGTACTCGTTTATAAGCTCTTCTAGTGCGAGTGCTGTGTGGCTAAGAGATACATTCACATTGAAAGTAGGTCAGTTGAACCGACAAAATTCTTTTTTCTTATGTTAAAAGCAATTTTATATGTACGCTAAAATATAGCAATAGAAACAACATTGAAAGCAAATCAAGAAATAAAAGCAAAAGAAAAAAAAAACGAAAACAAATTTTTTTGAATCATAAAAATTAAACAAAATCCTGTTTTATTTCTAACAAGATTTCTGCGATTACAGAGAAGTAGTTTGCATCATGGTTGGTAGTAGTTATTCGAGATCACTTTTATTATTTGTTCTTTTGATTCATATTCACAAGAAAAATGTATTAACCAACTGCGAATGTTGTAAATAAATAACAATTACTTCTTTTTTTCGCTTTGCAATTTAGAAATTAGTAAAATTAGAAGAAAAATTATTTAAGACAATAATTATTATTCAAAAAGAAAAACAGCATCTACAAAATTACATGGAACTAACGTGAAAAATTCCATTTGATATTTAATTATTTGAGCTTGTTTAGGTAAATATTTCTTACTATTGCAGCAAAAGATCGTTATATAACAAATTTAACAGCATTTATTTTCAATATTTCGATAACAAGTTGTTATCATCGTCAGGAAAATTAATATGTTATTAAAAATTTTTCAATTTGAAAAATTATTGTCAAAAAATTCCTATATAAAAAAATCTATACACCAAGAAAAATTATTAATTCTACACAAAGAAAAATTTTTAACAATGTTATCAAATTGAAAACTTAAAAAATATCTATTTAATTTACACAGAGAAAATTTTTGGGTTATTAAAAAATTCAAAAAAGAAAATAATATTAATAACAAAAATAACAAACATAAAAAATAACATAAAAACCAAAATAACCTAATTCTGCAACCAACACATGTTCGGCAACTTGTTGTTTCTCAACTAGCAAAACAAATGTTGTTTACAGAATCACATGGAAAAAATTTATTAACATGATTAAATTTTTTTTTTTAATCTTAACATTTATTCTTAAACAATTCAAATCTAGAATTTCTTATTAACTAAATATTTATAATTCTGTGCTAATTTTTCTGTGTCTGCCTTAAAGTTAATTCTCTGTATTGTTGGTGTGATTATAATCTCTAACATTTCTAACATGTAACGCTTCTTATAATTATTTTCTGTTCTTAAAATTGAAACATTTTCAAAGTTTGGAGAGTGATTAAATTTTGAACAATGAGAAGATAAAGCAGTTTTTTGTGAATTAATATCCCTATATCTTTGATCTGACTTATGTCCTGCAATTCTAGTTCTCAATTTGTTTTTTGTAGTTCCGACGTAAACTTTACTACAATTTTCTTGGTCATTACCCTGACAAGGAATTTTATAAACCAAATTTGAAATGGCCCATTTATTAAGTCTATCTTTAGTCTTGCTAAATAATTTACCTAACGTATTATAACTTCTATGAGCTATTTTATATCCTTCTTTATTATATATATTACATCTTGCTAATCTTTCTGATAAACCTGGTGTATATGTTAAAGACTTATACATTTTGGGTCCTGATGAGTTCTGCACATTTCTATTTTTGAACTGACTTACAAATCTATAAGCAAATTCAGGAAATTTGTTATCTTTTAACATGTTTTTAATCTTTATAATGTTCTTTCTATGGAATTCCTCATCACTTATTTTAAGAACCCTTTCGACAAAATTTTTAGCTGTGTTTATTACTATATTTCTGCTATGCTTTGAAAAATAGTTAATAATTCTCCCTGATGCAATTGGTTTTTGGTACCAATCTATAACAAGTTTGTTGTCTCTTCTAATTATCAAAGTATCTACATATGGTAATCTTGAACTATATTCCTTTTCAATAGTAAACTTGATGCTTGAGTTAAAGCTATTCAAAGTTGAACACATATTATCAATTGCTAAGTCCGGAATAATACAGAATAAATCATCTACATATTTTGTCATTAGTCTTGGTTTTATATCTAATCTCTCTATTGTACTATCCAATAGTCTTTCCATTACTATATCAGCAATAATTGGAGAAGCTGGAGATCCCATAGGAAGTCAATTTGTCTGTGAATATATCTTACCTTCATACTGAAAATACCTGTTATCTTCTATACAAAATTTTAAAATGCGCAAAAATAGACTTTTCTCTATTCTTGTATGTTGGGTTATTTCATACCACTTATCCTTTACTGTGTTCATTGCTAAATCAACTGGTATACTAGGAAGCAAAGAAACTACATCAAAAGAAAGTAATCTTTTATCACTATCTATATTTTGACCTTTTATTCTATCCTTAAATTCCAAAGAATTTTTAATATTATATAGAGAACTATCAGTAATTTTTCATAAAATATTTACGACATATTTACAAAGTTCGTATGATGGTGAATTAATAAACGAACAAATAGGTCTTAAAGGAAAATCTATTTTATGAATTTTTGGCAGTCCATATAACCTAGGAGCAATAGTTATATTCATTTTAATTTTGTTCTTCTCAATATTAGTCAAAATTTATTTTTTGAATAACTTATCAACTAAACTATTATTATTCTTCTGTAATTTACTCGTAGGATCTTTATTTACTAACTGATATCTAGAAATATCACCAACAATATTATCAATTCTTAATTTTTAATCTTGCTTATACATAGCTACTGTAGTATTACCTTTATCAGCTTTTAAAATAACAATATCTTTATTTATTTTTCAAAACTTCTCTGCTTCATTTACTCTATCAATCACAAATCTACCTCTGCTTGTTGAAGTCATTTTATTCAAATGATTATCAGTAACTATTGTAAACCTATTTCTAGCTATTTCCTGGTCTTCTTTGTTATCCAATGTTTGAACAAAATCTTCACCCTCACTTATAATTTTCAAAATCGGAAAATCTTTCTTTCTAACTGGCAAAGCAAATTTCTGTCCAAGTGAAAGAACCCATTCTATATCATTTGGAAAATCTAGATTTGTCTTATTAACAAACCACTTATCATTAAATCTAATATCTAAAATTAAAATTCCTTATTCTTATGTCTGAAAAGCTTTATAGGGGTTTTGAATCTAACAAGTGTTTAAGTTTACGCATAAATTTATATCATGCTCATATATTTTTAATTGGGACGAAAACAAAAGATTTAAACAACAAACGTGAAATTAAGATAATATATTGATCAATCAATCAAACGAGCTGCTTAGGTCATAAATTACTTTAGGTGTCTTTTATAAAGCATTGCCCATAAACACACTCATACAACGTTGCCAGATAGCTTTTACGACATTATTTTTTTCAATATTAGAGGCTATAATATATGTTTCAAATGTCTAAGCACATAGTAGAGATGTTTATCACTTGGATAAACCTACTATAATCATTCTTTTATTAATAAATTATTTTTATGTTTTTGTACAAAATAAACGAAATAACAATACTCCTTATACACCAATTAATTTTGGTGCTTTTCTTCTCATACGTCTACAGTGTTGCGAGCACAGAATACACAGATATGGAGAAAGTGACTTTTAAAAAACGATGAAAAAATGTAGAATCTTAATTGATTTTGTTTTGAGTCCATTAAGAGCAATTACAGCACAGTTTCAGTCAGAGAGATTTTAGCTCTTGCATAAGTTTTAGAGTCAAGCAATTATTGCCTGGACGCTTCCGCATAGAAGAAAATAAGTTCGCAGTTCTTGCACTTCTAGTGCGAAATCTAGTGCGATAAATGGAATAAGAGCCCATATAAATTAGACATACTTACTTTTCATCCCATGGCATAATGATTATCGTTATCTAGTGTTTCTATAAACATTTTTTACCCTTTACGTAACAGGTTTCATTTATTATATACTTAAATAACTAACCAGCTAGCTGACTGAAAATCAGTGATTATTATTGTTGAGATGATTTAGTTGCAGATAGTTTTTAATATTTGTTTTAATAGTTGCTTAACTGATTAGAAACAACAATTTATGTGACTTGCATAAAAGTATTAAATAGCCGATTGTTTCAACAAACCCTCCTTAATAATCAGCTTTTGTCATTAGTAAGATCTTTATCAATTATGCAAATATGCTTAAAAGCAAATACAATATTTATGATATTTAGGGGTTGGCTGCTGTTACAGGTACGTTCCGCGAAATACTTTGTAATTAAAAAATGCCGTCAAATCACTACTGCAAACTAATTGTTTTAATTGTTTAATTTCAACTAGATTAAAGCATATTACGTTTTATCTTGATGATTGAAAATTAACAAGATTAACTAAATCCAACAAGCACAGCTGTCTGCTATAAAAATAATTTGTTTCTGTTTTGTTTGGAATTTTACGACAATCAATTGAGCAAAAAACAAAAAACTTTGCAAAAATTTTTCCTCTAGCTTTAAGCAAATTAACAATTTAAATATTAAAGTTCTAAGAATAATTTGACTAAGCAAAAGTCTTTTGTGAATTTTGAAAATTTCAATAAAATCAAAATAAGATTTTTATATATGTTATGCTCAAGTGCCGTGAACATCTACATACTAATTAACCAAGCAATTTACTTAGATCATTGGTATTTTTATTTCAAGATTTGTGCTGTTATTCTCGTTCTTCTTCTTTTTTATATAATTAGAAGAAAACAGCTAACAAACAGGTATAAATGTCAACGCTTTTAAATTTTCTCATAAATAATTTTTTTGCTGGTTTTCTTCTTCTAATGATCAACTATTTTATGTATCTACCGGAGCAGTAAAAATTTGGCTTTAATCTGCTTTTAGTGTTTTAAGAAGCTTAAAAATGTTTATGACTGTTTCATGTTGCTGGTAAGATATATGTATATGTATGTTTGGATATGTAAGTATATTGTGAACTTTTACAAGAAATGTTTCGTTTCCTAAATTACTTTAAAATTATTTTAACAAGGGGAAACAATTTAAACAAGACGCGTTCAAAGCAAATAAATCTTTTCTTTAATGGCCTCGTAATTTTTTAGAAAAAGAGCTTCGAGGCACAATTCGTTTTCTAATAACTAAAATCTCAAAAGTGATTTGCTTACTGCTAATTATCTCTAAATAGAAAAAAGTTAATAGCTGCGAACAGGTTGGACAAGGACAAGGAAATGTCAAAAACTTTTGATGAAAGCAACAGATTGAAATATCAGAAATATAGTGTCCAACATTAATGTAAATTTCAATTAAATATACTAAGAGTATTGTGCTTAAAACCAAAGATGTGCGTTCCACTATGGATGCTTAGTCCCATGAATGGAGTTGTGTTCGGAAGTAGTAATCTATCTCTATTTTAATATAGTTATAAGTTCTAAAATATTGCTACTCTAACTTCCTATAATAAGCATAACAATTTAACTAAGAGCAGATCCAGGTTCCTAATAAACTAAGCTTGAAATCTAATTTGTATGGCTTAAGCCACTGAAGCGTTTTATATGAAATGGAGAAGGACAGAGAAGGACATATCGCTCCTTTATTACAAGGCCATCACAACTGAAAAAAGCTTGTTTCGACAAAAACACATTTCAAATTTTTTTGCTTCCATACAAGTCTTAGAAAAAATGTTTAGAAAATATCGCTTAAAGAAAACAATTAAAAAAAAATTTGAATAAATTTTTGGCACAATATAAAAGGAAATACAGTTCTGCATTGTTAACTCGAAAAGCTCATTTTTTGAGATATGACTATGTTGCAATAAAGGAGCGATATGTTAGTCTCCATTATAGAAATCAGCCGAAAGGTGGCAAAAGAAGGGGTTTGGTTAAGTTTTGTAAGGACTTATGATATATTTCAAGTTAGCAGCATGAAAATTTAAGTGTCATTGAAAATAATTTTTTGAATCTTAAAACTCTCATTTTTTAAAATCCGAGAGAAAATTGTTTGTCATATCTTGGGCCTTTTTTTCTTATAAAAATCAATTTTTACGTATATAACCTTTCATTTATATAAAATTTCTAGAGAAAATAATAAATTAAATCGTCTAATAAAAATTTGGTTTATCTAATGTCCCTCAGAATGCATAAATGTCCTTGGAATGTTTGCAAGTATTTAACCAAACACAGATGGCAATAATATTAATACATGAAAAAAAACTGTTTAGCTTTAAATCTTTTTATTACAATATTATAAACTGGTAATTAAAAAGTTATTAGCACTTTGATCATTATCGGCAAAGAATAAATAATCAGGCATCATAAATAATTTAAATCAATTAAAAACTTAATAGCAAAAGTAGTTATGCTTAAAATGAGCAAAATACAAAGGATTAATGTGGAACCTATATTAAGCAAGTAATTAAATTAAGAATTTCTGTTAAGTATTCTTTTTCATACCCAACATAGTGGATTATAAATATATTATGTACGTCAACAGTATGAAGACGTTTGAAATTTAACTTGAAACATGTTATTAAGCCCATTAATCCGGATCAAAAACAAAAAGAAACAAGTTGCTGAAGCACCTTTTACTTCTATTCGACAATATTTCCGATTCTACGTTAAAAATACTATTTATTTATAATTAAAATTACTAATTTTAATAATTAATTGCAATATACCACCAACAAAATTCAAACAAATTACTATAGAGGTAATCGCGTCAGTCCTTACTTATGATACAGCGATCAATTCTAAATAATGCCAAAATTTAATAAGACTATACAATTGTTTGACGATTTGAAAAAGGAAGGAGTTTGTGTATTCGTAGGAACTTTTTTTGTAGTGTTTATTTATTGAACCATTTTCCAAACGAGTTTTTAAGAGCGGATTTTCAATATTTTATCATAAATTTTTAACCGGGCGGGAAATTTGTTTTTATTCGTCAAGTCAGATTTAAAAATTTTATGTGCTATACCGTACTGTTAGGCCTAATGAAATAATATACCGAATTTGCGTTCACTTAGCAATAATTACTTAAAATCACTGTGACGTTAGTCTTTTATTTTCATCTTCTTTTGTAAAACACAAGAATGTTGTTTTTAATTAGGATATACCTGTGCAGTTAGTTGGACCAGAACTAGAAGGAGAAGGAAACAGATACTAGCGTTTGTGAATGTTTATGGGTAGCTCATTCCACAGATGGACTGTACAACTGAAGAACAAATTCACTCTGTAATGTGTTGTGCGATTTACTGGCCAACTTCATTGAACATTAAAACGGAAGGATAACGTACATAAATTTTTCAAAAATGTATCAAAAGACGGCAATACGATTGTTGGCCTGACTGGCAATGGGCCTAATTACAATTTCTTTCATGTTGCTGTTGGCAGTATACTTTATATTGTGCTTTATTTCACTAATCTCAGATAAGTTAAGCTTTAAATGAGTAGGAATGACAAATGCCATACCATATTTGCCATATTTAAATTTGTTTTTTTTTTTAAGTTAAGAAGGATGAAAGAAGACAAGACAGCGTAGTTATACCACCAGATATCTCGAAGGCGCCACACTACTCTTCAATATGCACTAGGACTCGAACATAAACATTTGAAATATATTTGATCATTTAATTTTCTGGTTGTTTGTGCAGCATTCGTATGCCATTAAACAATTAGTTACTTTTATTTAATAATTTTCTGTACCATATATTAATTATAATTAGTCGAACTTGTTTATTATAAAAAAGCCAATTTTGTTATTTGACAGGTTTAAAGTTGTTTTTCTTTTTTATATTAACAAGGATTTATGTTGGAATCTAAAGTATATACTGTAACAATAATTTTTTTGTCGTCCTTGATAAAAAACTTTGTGACATTTTTTAAATTGCACTACATGAGTGCACTTTGCACATGTAATTCTGAGAAAGAGCTGAGCTCCACCAGTAAAAACTTTTGGATTTCTGGTGAAGCTTAAATATCATCTCAATCGAAAATATTTAAAGATGATAGAACGACTACGGCAACGGATAGTAATAGATTTGCTATCCCTCAGATTTATTAGCCAACAACATAAAAAAAAACTTTTAAACCGACACTAATATATTTGAGAGAGCCTATTTCTAGTGACCTAGCAAAACATCTTATTACGGTAATCGGCAAAGATACTTTGAATATAACAACATTTAAGCACTAGTCCAACAAAAATCCATGTAAACTATGACGTTCACAAGAAAGAGAAAAAGTCATTATAAAATATACTGACCTTTGTGCAGACACTGATGATATTAAAACTGGATTGGAAGACTGACTAGAATGTTAAAAAGTGCAGCAACTGTGGAGGTAGCCATACTAAAAATTACAAGGGTTGTGCTGTCTATACTCACTTTAAGAGTCCAATGACAAATAAGTCCTCAAGCTCTGTTGAGCAATTCCAGCAGTTAAATATCTTTCTATCTACAAAAAATGTTCCCAGATAGGCCTGTTAAACATGCAAAGCTCCAAGCAAATTTCTTATGCCAATGTGATTAAATATGACATAAAAACGTGAATCAGAAGCCTAAGTCTCAAACTACGGTCAAAATTTCTGCAAGCTGGAGGCAACTCTGCAGAATCTTGTTCAATCCATAAATACATTTACGGCTTCTATGACAATACTGATGCAGGAAGTGTTGAAATTGCAATCCACTATTTTGCAGTCTATAATAAACAAATGATCTGTTTTAAAATATGCTTCTGGAATGCAACCAACACAAATATGAATTTGAAAACTTCCTTATTTAAAACAAAAGTGATATAATGCTGATTGCTGAAACGTACTTGAAGCACAAAACTTATTCAAAAGTTAATGACTACATATTATATGGCACATAATATTCCCGTGCAAGATCTTGTGGAGGCTTGGCAATTATAATAAAAATTAAGCACTATTTATTGAACAAGATACGTGAGAAGTATCCCCAAGCAACAAATATATGTATTAACGATTTTCATGAAAAATTTTTTATTTCCTGAATTTATTCAGCGCCCCGATTTTCAGCAACAGACAACCAGTACTCACATATTTTCAAAACACTTGGACCTCGATTTTATGCGGCTGGCGACTATACCGCTAACCACACTTTTTGGAGATCACATTTAATTTTCCCGAAATGCTACGTACTTTCAACGCAGTTTCCTAAATGGGATTTCAAGCGAACACCTCACTTATTGGCCGTTAGACCGACAAAAGATTCCAGATGTTATAGATTTTGGAGTTGTGAAAAATTTTTCTTTAGAATGGATGCAAATGGAGCCTTCGTTGGATTTGCCATCAGATCACTCACCCACTATTATCTCTGACCCCC
Organism: Thecocarcelia acutangulata; assembly: GCA_914767995.1. Taxonomy (NCBI): domain Eukaryota; kingdom Metazoa; phylum Arthropoda; class Insecta; order Diptera; family Tachinidae; genus Thecocarcelia; species Thecocarcelia acutangulata. The sequence goes on along the minus strand of OU612094.1, from coordinate 103,392,247 downwards.
TGTTCGGTGAATCTTGAAAATATGAACTAACAATTAGTATTCAAATCTTAATGCTAAACATAAAAAATTAAATAAGTCCAGCCAATGCTAGAACACAAGTTTTATGTTGCGGGAAAAATCTCGGTAAAATTACCTATTTAACGCTCAGATAGTGGCAAGGTATTCCTTCTTCTCAACCGAGTGCGGCCACCAAACTTAAGTATATTGCATACAAGAGGGTTTCGGTGAAGTTCCAGCTTACTGATATACGAGTACTTGGTCGCGTACTTAGAGAATTCGTCTTTTACCAGAACAGATCCTTGTGAATTTGCTACAGTAATTAAAGAATTTGGTTTTGTCTCCTTGGAGTTTTTTCAATGTTCCAAGAGTTAATGATAACGATAGTAATAAGAATATGAATATGAAGCGATTTACGGTAAAAAAGTTCGTCTAGTTATAATTAATACTTACTAAATAAAGTAACGATAAGTTTGATTCAAAAAAAATTCCACACATTTTGAACAATCGCCTACTTTTATAACCAAATGGGCGCTCCCACACTTACATCGCACCAAATAAAAATCTTTTGAATAGGGTAATTTCAGTAATTTAGATTATATCATTTGATATTCAAAGAGGAACTGCTTTTTCGCACACAAAACATCATCTTTCAAACAAAATTTGTAATTACTGAGTAAAAGCTTACAAATATGTGTCTTGTTTTCTAAGTTTATAAAAATAAACAACTTCCTCTTTAAATCATCATCATAAACACGATTATGTGGGAGCTGCTGCATCTTCATAATAAAACACTGTTATTTGTTTATTCGTCTATAAATTGTAGTATAAAACACCAGCAAGATCTTGTTCATGGTACCAATGTTGTTATAAAATGTAAACAAACGTATGTTGACGCCCACAAAATTTCTCATGGTTTTAAAATTTGTGATATTACAGGGTGTTATATTTATTATTAATTTTTAGAGGTTAATAGAGATTATAAATGAATTAATTGATTAAATAATATACATGTTACCAACACTAATGACTCTCTTTAGTTAAAAATTTTGGTATGAAACCATTATGATTAATTGATTGGCATGGATTTCTAATATGAAGCAGTACTCGTATATAATAAGATAAGATTTAATTATGCGAGCAAACACTGGATTAAATTTCGTAAATATTTTGTATAAGGAGAAAAAAAGCAGAAACGCTTTGGTGAACTAATTGATTGGATAAGTAGTGCCAACAGTGAACGTAAATAGAAGATATTAAACATATACATAACATTTAAATGTTAAATATTACAAACAGAGCGTATATTCTTGATTGCTCTTATTGAATATTATAGCAGTCGTGTCCCGAAAATCCTTATTATTGTTGATATGCTAAGTTAATATTTTCTTACAGGCTAAGGGAAATGAGAAATATCAGTTTAATATCCATAAATAGTGGAAGACTTGCCATTTCGCCACCATTTGTTCAAATTTATTTTTTTTTAACCATTGTTATTCAAATAAAATTTCTTTCAGACATAATACTCGTAACTTATTGGTGTATTTCTTAACTATTTTATAACACGTTCTAGCTACAGCACTGATTGGTTGTTTAATACTTAAAACTTAACATGTGTGGTAAAATGGTTTAACTTAGAAGCTTCATCGAATAGGTTATCGTTTAAAAAAGACGATTTTTATTTATGCGCTTGTGAACAGATGCGTTCATTGTATCGTTATTTTATCATATTTGGAAATGTCTATAGTGCAACCAGGTGTTTCAACGTTGAAATTTTTTTTTTTAATTTTTACGAAGGTTTTCGAATTTTCAGACATTTTTGAGATTATATTATATTCATTTTTGAATTTTCATAAAATAAAAAAAAAATTCAAACAATTAAGTTTTTTATTCGCTATTTTTAGCTTCTACCATTTATACCAATAAAAATTATAAAAGAAAGTTGTAAAGAAATGTTAGAGAGGTGAATAAATGAAAAGGCTTGTTTTTTGTGTTTTGACAGATATTATTAGAGCATTTTTCTTTTAAATTCTCAGCAATTTATTTATATTGCTGGGATATAAAGTTGAATGTTTGAGAATATCTTTCAAAAATTTCCAAAGTCTACTGATGATTAGGGTAGTTCCTATGAAATGTCGACATATAGATAGCTGGGAAACATAAAAAAACAAGCTATTTATAATTTTTATTGGTATAAAAAAAATTTAATATATAGATATATAAGTATATAAGTATCTAAATAAATGGATTCTATATGGACGAAATTATTAGTTGTTTTGCTTTAATTTACCCGTAAGTATCTCAGGGTCTTCCTTTTTGATACCCATATTTTAAGATTATTTCGATCCAATGGAATTTGTTAAGTCAAAACAAATTCATTCTTATCATCAAAATACGCATCTGTTTGAATGCTGTCAGAAACAAAAACACAATTTGGTATAATTAAATATTAGACCATGCATACAGCGTACGGTGATGTGTCTAATAGATAAAATTCAATATAAGTAGGAAAAAAAGTCTTATATTGTGGATTAAAATATAGCAATATAATGCAAATGAATTTTAAAGAGTTTTTTTAGATTTAGCCCCATTTGGTGGCATTAGAGGGTAGAATTGCAAAATAACATGCTCCAGGAAAATAGTGTAAAAACATCATCTTTTGGGCTGCTACAAGACTGAATTTTTTTTTTTGTAGTGGTCAATCCCATCGAGAGAACACGTTTTGCTTTGGCGTGTACCAAACCAGGGCACTCAGTTTTCTGAAGCATAGAGGGGAAGGAGTCCATAGTTTGTTGTAGCAAACAAAACTCTAGGAAGCAGAATGATGTTGTGTTGGACTTCCGAAGCCTGTACCAAGAGTTAAAACTGGCAGAACGGGCATCAGCAAAGCCCCCGAGTATTGCAGATCTCTCGGTGATGATCATGGTTGCGGAGCCTACCTCTGGCTGTTGTTGTAACCTAAAATCGCATGAAGGAGAATTAATTTCCGCGATTATTATGATGCACGCCAGTTTTCGGAAGCTAATCGAAAGCCGAAGTGCTGTTATCTTGCAACAGATACCTGTACTGTACTATAAGGAACCAGGAGTGAAGTCTAGGTGAGTGAGCTGGTTAAGGGCTGATGCACTCAATGGGCTTCGGCTTACCAACTCATTGAGCTATGTCTTTCATTGACTGTTGGGAAACTGTATACAGGAAATATTAGAAGGCCCGAACTATTATGCAAGGGGTTTGTCCAGAGGGCTACAAACTTACAGCGAACGTGCCATATGAGAGTGCTGGTGAATCGTTACCACCCCGTGTAGGTGGTCTGTTATCAGAGTAGGCCATCAAGGTAGGTGCTGATGTAAATTAGTTTTACTACTGTAGTGATCAATCATATTTAGAACTAACCGTTCCTTTTTTTTGTAAGTATTTTTTTTAGTTATTATTCAGTTAAAGTGTAAAAATGTTTAACTTTGAGGTAATATTAAAAAAGAATGAAAACTAATGTGCAACCCTATTTCCAGTCAAGCGAAAACAACCTTAAAATTAATTCTATGTTTTTCCGGTCAAATGTTGGCGCTTAACTCTCTTCATGTATGTAGAAAAATTCTGACTGAGCTTGAACAATAGATATATATATATATACGAGCACTCGTATACGAGCGCATGCTCTTAAATAAAATTATATATGAATTTAGTTACACGTCGGTTATTAATCTCATTATTTTATTTAGTAAGACTTTCTGGTTCTTTAGTATCTGCATTAAATATTAACGGCCTTCTGAATAATCAAAACCCTTATGCTAACTAACTAGCTGCAAAGTTTTTTGAGTGTAATTTCGCATAAGGGAAAGATAGCAGCAAGTTAGTTAGCACAACGTTTTTTATTATACGAGTATAACGCCGTAAAGATCCTCAAAAAGTATGGTTTATGTTGTTTTCCCATTTCCGAAGAAGAAGAAAAACATGTTATATTTTACAAGTTAAAAACAAATTATTTTTAAAATGGCAATTTTTATGATTTTTCATAAATTTACATAGATTTCAGGAGTTTAAAAGCAAATAAACTACAAGTACTGTGAATATAAATTAGTACTGTTTAATTAAAAATATAAAAAAACAACAAAAGTTTTCGTTGCGTTTGTCTATATTTTGTACTAAAAGTAGCGCTTAAATTACAAATGTTCTTGGTGTTTTATTACTTTGTAATTGTAAAAATAACTAACTATATTTAAAACAAATTTCGAGCTAATTATATTTCAACACATATTTGTTATTAGTTTCAAAAATGCTTTAGCTCCAAAAAATTTTGAATTTACATGAAATAGGAAAAAACATATTGCCAACAAGTTTTTCTCTGTCTTCGAATACTTATACTGATTTTTAATAACTGCAAGAAAAAGTACTTAAAAAACTTTACCGCAAATCCAAACAAAATTTATTCTTTCGTAATTTTTACTAAAATTAATAAATAGATATAAATATGTGGATAGTTTTGAATTAAAGATAAACAGCCTTATTCAAAAAAACTTACTAAACGTTTACTTATCGTTATTAAGCAAAATTCCCTAAAGTATTATTCAAAAACCAACATTTGTTTAATATACTGATATTAACTCTTTGTCAAATGCTGAAATTTTAATAAACCTTCTGCCCATCTTTAAACCTACTTTTGTTTTATTGGTTTTTGCCCTCAATATAATTATTCAGGACAAAATCCTATTTTTTCATATAAAAGTGAGAACATGCATGTCTGTATAGATATGTATTTCATATGTATTTATGTATAAATATGAAAAAAACATTTTGAAATACAAATTTTATTTGATATTGAAAAAATGTGTCCAAATACATATGAATTTGTATGTATGTAGTGCTTCCATTCATATTTCACAAGGCAGCTTTATACAGATAGTGGCAGAATTACAATAAATACAACACAAACAAACATCAACATGTATTTTGTTGGTGTTGTATTTATTGTAATTCTGCCACTACCTGTATAAAGCTGCGTTGATATATCAATTTTAATAAATTTATATTTTTGAATGAGAAAAATTAACACACACAAAAGTGATGTACAAAAATGTAATAGTAAAATTATTCGAGCTCCTTTTATTCGTAATGAAAAAAGTACATCTCATTCGCCCTCGAAAATCTGCTCAATTTGGTTTTATTAATACATTTTAACTTTATTCATTAAAATTTTTCACTAAAAGATAAAAGCAAAGAAATGTTTATTGCATGTAAATGTTTTATTATTATTTTACAACTAAAAAGTATTCGCAAATTCGGTTACCGATTAATATAATACATATTTTTTGCATCATTAGAACATAAGCCACAATTTTTTGGAACTTAAGAGGTATATTGTTACCAGTTCAAAAATTCAAAATTGCTTAAATCACATATCAGTTAATATGTGTTTTCTGAATACAAATTTCTAATAACAGTTTGTTAAGCTTTACTCATTTGGTAACAAATATGTACATGAAACCAAAAGTAAAATTTTTTTTTGAATAAGGCTGAAATAGAAAACATTTTGTTTGTTAAAATTTTTTCAAAATTTGTTTTTAGACAGTGTTTTTCTATTTTATCAACATATATAAATTTAATTTGGCATAAACATACTAAACAAAAATATCGTACCAAATTTAACCTTTTTGCATTCCATGGGTCAAATTGAACCAATTTAGTTTTTAAACCTATATTTTTTCCTCTAATGAAACAGGTTCGTCACGAAAATTTTATTTATCCTAAAAGGGAATATGAATAACCACTTGGCAATGATATAATAAAAAAAATATGTCGTTTTCCGTTTATATAGAAAAATTTTATTTTTACATTTTTATATTTATATTTTACATTTTTATGTAAATTAGAAATTTGAGTACCCTCTTCCAAAACAATAGAAGCTTGAATATAGAAATTCGTTCATGTTTGGTTTCAGCTTATATTTTGTTCTAAAAATGAAAACAGTAACTTACATTATCGGAACCACTGCCAAAATATATAACAGTAACATGTGGTAATTTACAACGTATCTTGCTCTAAAACTTCTTTCCAATAATATTACTTTAGTACTATACTATAACTACTTTATCACACGTGCCGAAGAAAAATAATTCGTTGCAATAATGAGTTATCTTCACTATACTGCTGATGTAAGAGCTGACGCAAATAAAACCCGGGAACTAAGATAACACATCACTAAAACCAAAGTAAAACTGGCGTTAATGCTTTTTACCAGTTGGTTGCAAATTATGCAACCAGTTGGTTGCATGTTGGCCCGTTGTCTTTTTGCATATAATTCGTACGGACTGAACTGAATTTCTAACAAAAACAGTACCTGGTAGAATTGGCAGAGTAGATGATAAACTAAAATTTATTATGAATGACAACAAGACCTCAAGGATTGCCTGTAAGAAAATTGGTTGAATATCAATTCATGTTTTTTTGAAAATTGGTTGAAAATCAATTCATGTTGAGCAGATTCCAGGGACATTTTCCGGCATGAAAAAGCAGAAGCTGAACAAAAATCCTAATACATATAATTATTTTAATATATATGTTTGCCAAATCCAAAAATTCAAAAATTTTCTAAATTTTGCTAATCTGAGTAGTGTATATACACAGGGCACCGACCAACTTTAGCTAATTCAATTCCAACATTTTAAATTCTGTAATAGAGTTTGTTTTAGTCTTTCGTGTTGTTATTGTTACAGTTAAACCTCCACAAGCACTACGCCCTTCTTCATCCTCATGAAAAACTATTTTCCTAGTTCTTGTACAATGCACCGCATATGCATGGGTCATCCCCTGAGTATTTTATTTTATTTATTTATATATAAATGTAGCATGGCAGAACAAGATATATATCTTATAAAGGAAGTGCTAGTGAATAAATCAAACTAATAGCATATAATAAACAAGAAATTAATAAAAGTATACATTATACATATCACAATATTTTTGTGATTTTGTATATACAAGAAGTAACTTTTTACAGAAAAAAAATATATATATAATAAACAGGCTGAAAAAAAGAGAAAAAAAAAATTAAGTAAATATAAAAGTACATAAATTATTTGACAAGGTTTGTCTCGAAGAAAACGTTCATCTACTCGTAATATTAAATTACAAAAAAAATTATACAACTCCTTTTTAAATGCATATGCATTGCCTATGTTTTGAATATGGTTTAGCAAAAAGTTCCAAAGACTTGTGGTATATACAAAAAATTGACGTTGTGACAAAAGGGTATTATACCTTAGTTGAATGATTTTCCTACCTCGGTTAGATGTAGCAAATCTGATTCTGCTAAACAGATATATTGGTTGTTTTGACATAATTATTTTGTGCAGGAATATTAAGCATTTAATATTTAGGAGATTTTCAAACTCCACTTGAAATACCCTATACGAAAATAGTGAAATGTGATCACGACGTCCTTTTAGGAATATATATTTTGCTATATTTTTGTAACCAACCTTAAGTTTTTGTAGATCTTGACTGTCACAGTTCGCAAAAATTTCACACCCATATAATAGTGCGGGAATTAAATAAGTTTTTGCAAGTTGCATTCGTATGGTGAATGGGGTTGAATCTATGACAGCCCAAAAGTTACGGAGCATACTGTAGACTCTACCTACAATGACATTAATATGATTTGACCACGTTAAACGATTATTAAAGACGACACCCAAGCTGGGTGCTGAATTGACATAGCAAATTTTGTTTCCTTCTATTTTAAGTTCAGGTATGTAAAATTCCCTATTAGTCCTCGAAAGCAAAATACATTTTGACTTTTAAGGATTAATAGATAGACCATTTGTCTTAGCCCAATTGTTTATCGTGTTCAAATCATTGTTGATATTGTCTATGTAAATCATGTTGATATTGCCTATGTAAATCATTGTTGATATTGTATATGTAAATTTTCTATAGGTGAACTCAAGTAAAGCTGCACATCGTCAGCATTCATGTGATTCTTGCTTTTAATTATAAGATCCGCTAAATCATTAATATACATACAGAATAAAAAAGGCCCTAGTATGGGACCTTGGGGAAACCCTCTCCTAATGTTAAGTGCATTTGATATCTTGTTATTTAGATGAAAAAAAAAAATACATTTTTTTACGAACAACTCTATTACTCTTATTTTAATAGCTGGGCCAAATTGACCCAAGAGGGTCAGATTTGGGTGCAGGTCTGAAGCAATGCAGTAGGGTTAATGAGAATTTTATGAAAAAAGATATATGCCAGGACCAGGAGTCATTGCGCCGATCACAATAATGCTGGTATAAGCTACCTCACAATAAAAACTACCTTAAGCCATAATGACACTTACTTTTTTCAACTTTCATATGTCTCGTTTATTTGTGAACAAAACTATTTGCAAATAGCTAACTCACATTTTATACAGCCGAAGAAGGTTCAAATGGTAAAACACGTTTATATGGTAACACCAGTAATATAATTATTAAAATAGAAGTTAAATTTTTAAAATTTGGGAAATTTACTAATTCTGAAACAAAAACAATTATTCCAATAATTTTTTCACACAATTTTTCAATTCAATTCAACTTTTATTTACATTATTATGTTACATTTCGTTTTAAGTATAATTTACAATAAGTAACGAGTTCAAGATAATACTTTTTCTGCTTAATAATTATTGTTTGTTATATTATTTGCAAAAATGTACATATGTATAAACATGGTTAATCAAATTTTTGAAGGCAAAAACTTACAAAAACCTATTTGATTTTATTTTATTTTTTAATAAAAACAACTTAACCTACCTGACTAACTATTAAGATGATGCAAGTTCATTAATATGACTGAACTCAGATCGTAAGCATCTGGAATTGAAATTTTCCGTTAGTCTTTCGATCCTGACTCTTACTAGTTCTATATCCGCAAGTGCATGAAGGCGCTCTGTAGAATAATACCATGGCAAATTGTATATTATTTTTAATAACTTATTTTGCGATACTTGTAATTTTTGTATGTGACATTTGGCACTTGTGGACCAAACAGGGGCTGCATAAAATATGACAGCATGAAAGATGGCTTTCAATATTAATTTCTTATTTTCAATGCTTAGCCTTGAGTTACGATTTATAAACGGATATAATATTGCAATTAGTTTCTTAACTTTATTTGTTATATAAGAAATGTGGTTTGGGAATTTCATTTTAGGATCCAGGATCACTCCTAAATATTTAACTTCCCTTTTCCATTCAATTGGATTGTTATTAAAGCTAATGTTCTGTAGTGGTAGAAAGCATGGTTTGCGTTTTCTAGAAAAATATATGGCTTGAGTTTTATCATAATTTAACATAATTCGCCATTTATTAAAATAATTTTGTAGCTCAGATAATGCTCTATGAAGATTGGATACGACGTTAGCAGCCAACATATCCGAGCTAAGAATTGCAGTGTCATCAGCAAAGATAGACATTGTGCAATAATCCAATTGCGGGAAATCAGCTGTGTACAGATTATATAAAATAGGCGACAAGCACGAGCCTTGGGGGCACCCTGCTGTAATAGAAAACAGTTCGGAGCAAGTATTACCAATATAAACTTTGAACGTTCTGGAGGAAAGAAAGCTGTATATCATTTTTATGAGATATAGAGGGAAGTTGAAGCTCAGCATTTTGAAAATAATCCCTTTGTGCCACACTGTGTCAAAGGCAGCTTTGACGTCAAGCATGACCATTCCTGTTGATTTTTGCTCTTTAAAGTTTTTATTAACTAAGTTCCTTATGCGAATCAGTGGATGAGCAGTGTTATGATCTCTACGGAAGCCAAACTGTTGTGGAGGAATTATCCTGTTGTTTTCAATAAAATCTATTAATTTACATTTTATGACCTTTTCAAGAATTTTGCTTAGTGACGACAATAAACTGATAGGACGATATGATAACGGACTTACTGGATCTTTACCAGGCTTTTTTATTGCAATAGTTTTCGATTCTTTGAATTCTAACGGAAAATACGAGAGTTTGAGACAAAAATTTATAAGTATTGTAAGGAACTTTATTCCTTTACGTGGAAGCGCTTTCAGACATCTGTTATTAATCCCATCAATTCCAGGTGCCTTTTTATTTTTCAATGATTTAATAATATCAGAAATTTGGGAAGTGCTAGTACTAATTACACTTGAGTAGTTAACATTTAATGAGCTGAACGATTCAATAGTATTATTGACTAATGAGTCAGTGACCGAGTCCCCAAGATTAGCTGAAATCGAATTATTTAAAGCAAACGTTTGAGCCAAGATTCCGCACTTCTCTTGGTTGGTTGTATAACGAGAATCGTTCATTTTTAATATTGGAATATTGTTAGACTTCTTCCTCAAGATTTTTGTCAAGTTCCACACAATTTTATTCTTACTTTTTATTGACATTTACAATAGTGCCTGATTTTTAAATTAAAACTTTTCAAGAAGGTGGCAACATGTCAAATTTTACTTTCAAATAAGAGCGTTATTCAAAACAAGTTTTCGTGAGTTAGTAACTCACAATAAAAAATTATATGGCAATTCGTTCTTATTCGCAAATAAGTCGTAGGTATAAACGAGACATTAATCTAAAAAAAAAAACTGAAAGAGTGAAATAGTTAACGTTAAATTAAAAAGAGACAATTATATAAATTACAAAAAAGAAAAAGATTTTTGTTCGCAAAATAGTAGTACATGCAATTTTATTGAAAAAAAGAATTTTTCGTGTATTTTCTTTAAATAAATTAATGGAACAAATATGCCAAAAGTGTAGTGTAAAAGGTAGTTTTTAATTACCATTGGTTTTTTCTATAGATTTTAACTTATGGTTTATAGTTTGGCGAACACATTTAAATTGCAAAATAGTTTTAGTTGTTTTTGTGTGTGTATTTTTTATGCAAGAAAAAATCGTATAGTTGAGAAAAAATCTCTACATTCAGGTATAAAACTAAACAGTTAACAGAACAGTAGCATTTTAAGCTGCAAACGGCACTTTTTGAGTTTTTTTCTGCTACTTCCTTTATAAGTTACCAGCACTGAGACAAATATCGTCTGTATTATTCACTAAAAAACTTAGTAAGCCCTTCACGAAAAATCATATTCAAATGAAAAGATTATTTTTCAAATCAGAACAAAATTTATTCAAATAACCAAATTCTATTCGATTCAGCTCCAATCGGGTTGTCAAAAATATAAATTTGTACATTTCAAAAAATATTTGTTAAAAATATATCAACAAATTTGTTGAATCAGTAAAAATTTTGTTTAAAGAATAGCAACTAATCATAAGACAAACGCACACACTTATGAGTATAATTAAATTAACATCCTGAAATAATGTTAGTTTGAATAAAACATTCGTCTATTTGATTAAATTTTGTAAATAAAATTTTTTCTGTATCCAACTAATTTATCTTATTAAACCTCAATAAAATTTTTGCATTTTACGAAAGGTATGTATTATTGAATAAATGCCTGTAGAAATGAAGACATTTCTTTATTTTATTTTAATTAAATAAATTGCAATAGTTCAAAATTCCAATTAATTTGAGAAAAATATTTCCTACATTACCTACATTTTTCCAAGTTTACATCGCATTTTGCAGCATTTAGGTAAATATTTGGTTCAGTGTAATGTAAAAAATTTCAAAACTCTGAGACCACTCCTTCCATTCTTGTACTATCGCTATATGGGATCAAAGCAGTATGCGGCGATAATAAGAGCTTTTAAAATCCATAATATCGATGTAAATGTGTTCTAGTTGATAACGAGTAGTTTGATATTGGCTGAGTAATAAGAGAGCTTCATAAATAAAACTAGAGATTTTATTTATCCTTCGAATATATGAAAAATAGTTATGCCCAAAAATTGAAATCATTTAGATGTCGATGTTTATAGATTGTTGTTGCATTGTTTTAAATATATTTCTATTGTTTTTATTTGATACATTCAATGCACTTTACAAAGTGAAATCATACCGCTAACACACAAAGCTATTTGCTTTCACTCAATTTTATAACCGTTAGGCTGGTTGCAAAAAAGTTTGCGCCTTCTACCTTCAAACCATAATCAAGTGTAAAAAAGATAATGCTTTTTTATTTGTAAATAAATATTGCATTGTTGCATGTTTGTCTAACATTAATTCTTAAAAAAATAATTTTTTTTTAACCAAAACAAATTTTAAGCAAATCAGTCATATATAGAAATTTGTGTAATAAACTTTAAGAAAACAACTTTTTTTTTGTTGCTCTCTCCTGACACCCAGAAGGGGTCATAATCCACATATAAACCATTGACAATTGTTTATAATGACTATGATTTCCTTTTTAAAACGTAAAACCAAGCACAACAATTTTTATTCGCCCCCTGGCAATTTATTTATGTGCGAATTTGTTTAACTTATTAATGCAGTTTATGAGGCGGTTTGGTCGAAAAAATGTTGTGTTTTGCCAAAAGAGTTAAAGATTTAGCTTTCCTGACAAATAAAGTCATTAAATTGTAAAGTTTATGTTTGTTAATATTTTTTGATTGGGGACTTGCTATGAGTAAGTTATTAGTTAGTTTGTTTATACAGGCCAACAGGGTCTTTTTAATGCTTTTAATTTTATTTTATACAAATTGTCAAATTCGTTAAAGAAAATGTATAATTTTATGGTGCTTAAAATTATATATTTTGTTTATACGATTCATGTAGTGCAGTTAGTATAGTTTTTAAAACTTTTGTAGAAAATGATTGCTAGTAAAAAAACTGCTGCTAGATTATTGATAAACTTAATACAAAATATAAATAAGGAAAACAAAATGGTGGAAACATTTTTACACTGAGATGGAATTTAATAAACATATGTATGTACCTACACGCATAGAAAAGGCAATATGGAATATTGTTGTAACAACATTAGTATATACTCTGTCACAATTTGTTTTGTTGCCGCTGGCGCCGAACTACCGTCTTTAATATAGTTTAATTTTATTAGTGTTGAACTTTTTGCTTTTCTATTGTTACATTCGTATCATTTTAAAACACATATGAATACAAACAAATGGGTTTGTAATGTACAATAATACGCTACTAATTTAAAGCATACATATATTTAATGCATTTATCTGCAGCACATAGTACCGAATAAACTAACTATTGTTGGTTTTATGCGAGGCGCTGACATTTGCTTTATGTACGAACATAGTGTTCTTTTAATTTCTTGGTGTATGTGTCTTTAAATTTTAATAATATTAAAAATTAAGTAGTATTTCGTTGAGTTTAAGGTCCTTTTTGCTTATTTATTTTAATATTTCTGCCAATATTTCGCTTTCCTTCGGATAGCTTCTTCAGGGCAATAATATTTGTACGAAGAAGCTATCCGAAAGAAAGCGAAATATTGGCAGAAATATTAAAATAAATAAGCAAAAAGGACCTTAAACTCAACGAAATACTACTTAATTAAGCAATAGAGGTCGAATAAAAACCAAAATACTAAATATTAAAAATTTATAAGCTTTTATTATTTGGCGAGATTAGAAACATCATAAAAATAACAATTTAAAAACAAAAAGGTTTGTTTAAGAATATGTATGTGAGTGTTTTATTATATTTAATTTATATATGTTTTTTACAGATTAAAGGTGCATCAGTTCCAAGATTTTATAAACATTTTCTAAAATTGTGTATTATATTTTTTTAATATTGGTTAAAAAATATATTTATATAGAATAAATCAAAAGCATATGGGTTTAATCAGAGAAGTTTTTTATATGTGTATGCAATCATATAATAATGTGACATTCAACACTATTACGATTTGTCGTGGTAAAAAAATTTACGATTTTTAAATGATGATATTAAAAATTTACAATTATCTGGTCAACTCTATATGTATTTTTTTTTTTTTTTTATATTGGACCAGTACTCAGGGGATGACCCCTACATATGCAGTGCATTGTACCAGAATTAGGAAAATAGGTTGTGAGGAGGGGGGAAAGCGGGAGTAGTGTTTGTGAACATTTGACTTGAATTTTCCAACGTTATAACAGACAGGAAACACTTCTGCAGGCAACTTGTTCCACAGACGAAGCGTGCGGCTGAAAAACGAATTCTCTCTGTAATGCGTAGTACGATTCCCCGGGCAATCAACCACAAATGGGTGAGCTCTAGACGATGAACGCGTGCTACGTAAAAATGTGCGAGTTTCGGGAACAAGATCCCTAATCTCGTCAGAGCAAAATCCATTGTAGTAACGATAGAACAGAGTAACGCACCCCACACTGCGTCGATGCTCAAGTGAATCAATAGAGTTGGATACCCTACTGTCACTGATGAGCTTCTTCGCCCTCTCCTGCACACGGTCGAGTAACCCCAAAGTAGACTTTGAGGCACCGGCCCAAACATGAGAGTTGTATTCCATTTTCGGTCGGATGTAGGTGGTATAAATAGTAAGGAGATCGGATGGAGTGAAGTACATCTTACACCGTTTCAAAAACCCGAGACACTTGAATGCTTCTTTAGAGACATGAAAAATGTGTTCAGTCCAGCGGACATCACACTGTATCTTCATTCCAGAGCTCAATATTTGTACCATCCATGAGTACAGATGAAGCAGCATTTGCGGTCGTTTGTTTGTGCGTTAATAATGTCTTCTATCCATATAAATATGAGGCTGTTGCAAAGGTCTATATGGAATATGACGCAGCAATAATATCTGAGTATGTCAGATTAAACAAACATATTTGAAACGCTGAAAAAACAAACTATTAAGATTTCGGCCATATGCGAACAATAACTGTAACTCTAGTATTTTTGTTGATGGAAGGGAAGTTTCTGAAAGCTTTTCAACACAGTATCTTGGAGTTTGCTTGCAAAGTAATCTATGTTGGAACCTTCATATACAAAATCTTAAATCTACAATAATGTCTGTACTTTTGTTGCTCTAAGTTTAAAAATAAATTTGATAGAAAGACAAAATTAGTAATTTATCAATCTTTGATACACAGCCATTTAAATTATTAGCCAATAACTTACGCATAAGTATAAGAAGTAATGAATTAAAATCTTTACAAAGAGCTCAAAATAAAGCGTTGAAAGCTGTTTTCAATGTGCCGTCCACTTTTTCTACGATTTCATTATGCAAAGATGTATCGACAACAATTTTACCTATATATGGATTGCACAAAATGCAGTTACTTCTTTACATTTCTAAATCACTGCACAAAGAAATCAAACATTGTTAAATACAGGAAATAATATTAATCTTAGAAGAGTGAGACGCCGTTTAGAAACTACCAAGCAACGAGTAGAATATATGGGTGGTTTTGAGTTAAACAGGCTTCCTACAGACATTAAAACCATTGAACAAATTTCAGTTTTTAAACATAAAATAAAAGAATTATTACTTCAAAATTTTAAAATGCGTCTGTAATAAATTTTAGCTTTTGTTATAAATTTTTCGGAACCATAAATTTTTTTATTAATTTGTTTTTTTATTTTTATTTTGTGCCCTATATAATACACAGTATAAAAATATTATATTAGCAAATTCAGCTATTTATTATAATACTATTTTTTTACTTACTTTTTGTATCATATGAATTGTATGAATTAATGTATATAATACTTTGCCAACTTGCCTCAAAAATGTCCGAGTAACGCTGAGGCCTCAATTATTTTTTTGATGTGTGTAAAAACGTATTGAAACAACTCACTTATTATTTTATTTTTATTTTCTAATAATAAACATTTTCAAATTCTACTTTGAATTTAACGGAATTTTTGTATATACAACTCTACACAATGTTGTCATATTTCATATGTTTTGTTAAACTTTTCTCATACTACTTTTGTGTACAACTATGTTTTAAATTAGTATATAAGCAGCAGGAATTGTTTGAATAAAGACATTTATGGTGTTTTCTTTTCTGATAAAAAATGCTGCCCTTTAAATGTTAATTAAACTTAAAAACCTGTAAACCTTAAAAAACTGTACATGTGTTATTAGTACAAAAGAACAAAAAATGCTAACAAAGTGCCATTTAATAATAATGTACACTTAGCGTTTCAAATATATCATGACTGCTTTTAACATACCAACGTTTTAATCACTATTTTTATCTTATAAAAACTATCATCAGCAGCACCGTTTACTCATCTACAATAACAAAAAAATTTCATATTGGCATAAGCACGTATGAAACAAAGATGTAAAAAAAGGGCAGTAACTCCACCTTACTCGAAGTACAGTGTAGGACATGCAACATGTTTTGCCAGTTTTAAGTGCAACATGTTTTGAAAAGAACATGATACCCATTAATAGTGTATCAAATTTTTTAGAAAAGAACGTGTTGAACCGCTACATGTAGCATAGGTGTAACATTTTTATCAGAAAAGAAAACACCATTAGCTTTCTGACTTCAAGTTCCCGGACGTGGTGAAAATTGTTGTAGTTAGTAAAGAAAAGTACTGTAATAGAATTCTTCATTTCAATTTTTCATTCAATGAACAAGATTTATAATCTTAGGAACGAGATTATTTTAGTATGTATATACAAATAAATAAAAAATAAAATAGTATGGGTGGGAGTGAATATTATATGGTTTGACATGATTTGTAATTTTTACAATAATGGTAAGACTGTCAAGACGCAATTGTTATAACTTTGATCAAATATATATTTATAGATCATAAGTTTGGTTCATAGCTGTACTTAGTTTTGCAAATAAATTTCAGAATAAAACCATATTGTATGGTTGTGTTCAACCATATACTTCAGCAATAGTACCGAAGTTAAAGAAAGGTATAATACGGACCATTTGCATTAGGTATAAACACATATATCTAGCTAACAGATCTTGAATGACTAAGAAATTTATTTTTGTATTCAACCAAAGACTATTAATGACAATTGGAAAGCTGTGCTGATGTCCATCTGCCTAAGTGCTCATATTTGGGAACTGTTAGAGGTATAGAGCTCTCTCAGCACATACTTGTTTTTCGATAAGGTAACAAATACTAAAAGCTTAAATAATTTTTGAGAAACAACTACAAATTTTTAAACATTTCGGATGGAAATCTGAATATTTTGCTGTATATGTAGTCCAGTAATTGGCAGTAATGCGGATGTCAAAAGCGAAGAAAGATTAAGAGAATAAAAAATAACACGGGTACAAAAATGGCACTTAGAATAATGAATGATCTTAAGTAGAAGAAGGATTGATCTATGTTTTACTTTTAAGTATATCAGTGAGAGAGTGTGGTATACAAGCCGTTAAATCCAAAAAGTGTGACAAAATTTGAAACATCCATTGTTCTAAAACTGATGAAAAGGTTACTTTACTTATATTATGCAAGATAGCAAAAAAATTAGCACCCTGTGAGAAGATGTTAAAGTTTTTATAAATAACTTTAAATGTCAGTCCAAATAAATATTTCCCGTTCTATACGTTTTAGTTGGTAAGTTGTTTTGTATGTTTACTTCACAAATGTCAAAGCAGAACTGACACTACAGCATCTTTCAAAATTTCCCGCTACTTTGTATCCCTAAAAGTCCCAACCGGGCAAAAAAAAACAAATTATATGCTGTCCGAGCTAACTTACTAATGTTAATAAAAAAAACATCTATTGACATATTTTTTTAAAAATATGAACTAGTAAATTTTTGCTGCTCTGAAACCGGTCAAACTAATTTATTTATTTCCTGGAGAAGGTTGGTAATACAATAAACTACTATTATAATAAATGAAATGTAGATTACGCACTAACGGTAAATTTTTCAAAACCAGCGTACTTGCAGCAAATGTATTCACAAAGTCTTAGAGCAACATAAATAAAGGCGTAAAGCGCAACGTAATTTAACGTTTTGATTTGACGCTGTAATAAGTAACTTAAATAATAGCGTTGTTGTGTCATGAACAGTATTATACACTAATCTTGTATAATAGAATATACTATATACAAATAAAAAATAGTGAAGAAGTCGCTAAATTAATCTGAAAGCAACCAGTAACACTTCCCAGCGGCGAACACTGCCTTCCACATTACTTCTCTTCGATGGTGTGTGCAACACTTTGTAATCAATGAATGATAACTTACAAAGTGTATGAAAGTAGTATATGGTGTTCCAAAAATGAATTACGTTCATCTTTTGTATCACATTTATATGTACGTATTTTATTTTTTAGTTGCAAATCAAACTTTCGTCGTCTTTGTCAGACTACGTTGCAAAAATTTTAATTAACAATATTAGTGCTAAAGATAAGTGTGCCTAAAAAACATAAAAAAAGTACAAAAAGATAAAACATTTAGTGAAAACGGAAAAGAATGCAGTAAATAAAAAAACAGAACAAATTTATTTAACTAAATATTCCCAAAAAAAAAACTGAAGTGCGCAGTACCTACTACTACTACTTACTTTGTAAGCGAGATTGTATTCGATCTGCCTACTGCCAGCTTCTAGATTGTATCCGAGCTGGCCACTGCCAACTTACAAAGTATTGTATTCGATCTGCCTACTGATAACTTACAATGTATGTTAGGAAGCTTACTATATACTTAAGTATGTAATATTTTGTATGAAATTGACGAGCTTGAAATCCAGTTAGACAAAATCAAACTAGTGAAAAATATGTATTTTTAAAATATAAATGAACTGGTCTACAACGCCGAAAATTTTCCTATAAATAAAGTGGCAGACATGCAAACCTTTAGCCATACTGTAAAAAATGTTGCATTATGATACCATATTTAACTAAAACTGATAATGATGCTGAAGACAAAAATGTAACTATTGAAATATGTTAATATGTTATTTAATCATTTTGAAGCATTAAAAAGAAAGCTGCGTATATAATCCTGATAGCTAACAAGAGCATAAAAACGATTTCCAAAAATAACAAACAAATGGCTTTATTTCTACTAAGTTGATGGCTACAACTTAAAAGGGTGGAGAATGACTACCAGAAATAGAACCAGTTCAGAAAACTACATATTAAAAAAAAAATGGCTCTAAGCCAGTAACTAAAACTTTCGATTATTAAGTATGCTTTCTAGTTTGGTGTTAAATTAGTCGTCGTTGTTTGTAACATACTACAGCAGAGATAACTCATAAGCATAAAAACTCTGTGCATTATATTCGTTTGCGCTTTGTGCTTTTATTCGCAAATAATAAATCAAATAGTTTTCTGCCTTCAAAAAAAGGGATATCCTAAAAACAAATTTACCATTTCGCTAGACAACAATTTTTTATGTACGAGTAGAACAAAATAAAAACTGCTGTAAAAACAATGCGCGCAATTAGTAATATGCATAATGTGATTCAATATGGGATGAATATAGACAGAAGATAATTCAATGGCTCGGTGGCTTAGTGGTTAAGGCAACAGTTGATGACATGTCATGAACCGATTTCAAATCCGAATGGGTGCTGATGAGTAGTGTTGCGACTACGAAACAGCTGGTTGTTCCCCAGCTAAAGATTTGATTACTGTTTTTCTTGTCTTCTTCAATCAAAAATTTTTGATCACAGCAAATTTGGATTGTAAAAATTCTTTTTAAGGAAAAAAAACTTAAGAAAAGTAAAAACTTGAACTAAAACTTGATATACAAAAAACCAAAAATATAATTTAAAAAATCATAAAAAAGTTCAACAAAAAATCAGTAAATAAAATAAAACTATTTTGTACAAAGGTTCTTGTGCAAATTTCATATGTTATTTTTATGTGTGTATGAAAACAAAAAAATTGTATACTAATTACAGGAAAATTGTATACTAATATAATATATATGTCTCTTTAAAGCAATTCTCTATCATCTGATACTGGCGTTTGACAAAAGTCACTTTATCCCTAAAGATTTTCAGAGACGCAAATTATAAATAAAAGTTTACTGTTTATGTTTTTGTTTTTTTTTTTTTTTTTTTTTTTTTTTTAATTACGAAAATTCTTATGTAAGTGAATACTCGTGATATATATCGCTCCTTTATTGCAACATAGTCATATCTCAAAAATGAGCTTTTCAAGTTAACAATGTAGAATTGTTGCCAGTACTACCTTTTTTAATATGCCAAAAATTTATTTATTAAACAGTTTAAAGTTTCCTTTAGGAGATATTTTCTAAAACAAAATTTGTAAGACTTGTATGGAAATTTAAAAATTTGAAATGTGTTTTTCTCGAAATAAGCTTTTTTTAGTTATGACTATGTTGCAATAAAGAAGCTATATGTTTCCGAAGTCTTTTGCACTAAAGCAACTTTCAACTTAATTTCATACCACAAAAAAACTTTTTTGTTTATAATCAAACTAAAATATAAATTAAATTGATTTATTGAATAAAATTACATGGTTTTATGAAAAAATGCAACTTAAGTAATACTTGTAAATTGCTTTACCACTTACGTGTTATGTTTTTGTTGTTATTGTTTAAGCTCGCTTTGCCAAGTTGAACTGATTTTAAGTTTCTTTTCACATGAAATAATGTTTTCAGCTGGACATACAAACAGCAAAATGGCTGGACAACGTTACGAAATGTACTTAAAGTTGGCGTTGTGATGGGCTAATTTTCAATTATAATGCCATGTAATCAAGGACTTTGTGTTTTACTTTATTTTTAGTTGATTTTTTTTACTCCATTTTATGCAGAAAAAACGTAATAAACGTGTAAAGATAAAGGTTGATAAAATTAACAAAAAGTGGTTGAAACGTAGACAGGTTACGATAAACGACGAATTGGTTAAGAATGTATGTCTGCAGATGCTTTAAGAATTTAAAGTTTTTCTCTTTTTTTAAATTTCTTTAAGGATTTTATAAAACCAAATAAGGGCGTAAATGTAGTGCGTGTTAACAATAACAATAATAAGAAATACTTGTAATTTTATCAAATCAAAAAAAAAAAAAAGAAGACAAAGGAGAAACACGATAACAATAATGATAATGTAAACAAACTATGGAAATATGTAATCACAAAACCACTGGCACGAAAACTTAAAAAAAACAGCGCCTGGTTGGCGTCTTGTAGATCAACGTCAGTTGCTCAAACACTTTTTTTATTTTTAAAATTCGAAATTAAACTCGCGCTTGCACATTAACAAGGTTTTATCATATTGATTATTAATATTAATTTTCTATTTACATTTATTGATTTTTATAATAAGAAAATTTTATTACGTACAAAATGAAGCAAAGTAATTAACATTTTAACGGCTTTTTTCACACTATTTTTGTAATCATTTTAGAATTGATATTATTTTACACTCATAGCATTTATTTGTGACATTTGTTACGATTTGCTATTTCTTATGTTAGTTCCATTCAAATCCAAATTTTGATTAAGTTGTTGGTAGTCATATAATTTTATGTCTGTAATAAAAAAGAGATAAGTACAAGATTAATAAATTTATCTAAGCATTATGTTTTGTTCATATTATCAATTTAGAGTTCGTATAACTAACAAGCAGCTGCAGAATTATAATTTATATCAAAAGAAATTTACCACTGAATAACAAGGTGAAAAGGGCTCCGAATGCATAATCATGTTTTTGCAAAATAGTACGACAAAAGTGATTTCTTATTTTTAAATTTAACAAAGTGTCTTGTCTAGCCAACAATTGCATATACATATATACAGTTCAACAGAGAAATGCTGAAAAGTTTATGCGCATGTTTTTATGTGGCGGAAGCGTGTAAATATTCATGTTCTGTCTTTGTGACTATAAGAAAGAGACGACATAAATATCTGTTGTTGGGCAAATTTTTTGATTTGAGTCAAAGTTATCGAGCTACGTCTTTCGAATGAAAATTTTTTTGAAAACTGTAAATTTTGTGCCTTATTTAAGATTTGATTTATTTTTTATATGTACTCGTCTGCTATTTGGATATTAAAAACAAGTTAAAAATTATATACAGATTGTTCCTAATTATAATTTGAAGGGAAGGTAATTTGAAATTACTTCAATTTGAAGTATAGGTGTCTTATATTTGCTTAGCTACTTTGCATTTGGTTTTATTTTCAATCACTTTTACTAAAAGTGCAGTAGTTTAGAAACACTTTTAAATTTCATTGTGAAGCTGAAAACTTTTGCAACAGAAAGAGAGAGAGAGTAATTACAATAACTGAAATAAAAGGTTAGATAAAAAAATGAGAAAACGCAAGAATCAAATTTGAATCAAAAATTAATATTACTTGTTTTGTTAGCTTAAGTTGATTGCTGATATCATCTGTAATGATGCGGGTACAAAATGAGTAACTAACTTATCCCAATCATTATCATATTAAGTTTACAATGAGAATACCAAAATTTTGCATAAAATGACGCTAAAATTGTAACGCTAATAGTCTTTTATAGATAAAATGATAAATTTTAGCATATGTCTTTTTGAGACTTAAAATTTGACACGTTGTTTTTATAAGCCTAGATTGTTTTTGCACAACATTTTCCAATCAATTCCTTATTCAAAAGCGAATTATTTCTACTATAGATAATATTTACGAAAGAAATACATATGTTAAATATTGTGCATTAAATATTTTATATTGTTTAGTTTGAAATTTTCAAGCAGTATAAGTTAAGAATAATATTCAACGAATAACTTATTAGTAATAGGCGGCTATTTTTATACGTTTCTCAGCAAAATTCTTTTATATTCAAAAGAAATTTTTGATTTTAAATGACGGAACAATAATATAATATACCTTTTCATCTGGCTTTTAAATCGACTTTAACATATGAGAAAAACGAAGGAAAATAGATAACTGGAAAACTTAATAACCTTGTACAATTTATTTATGCTTAGTCTCTGCACTTTGCGCATTTTATATTTGAAGAAATAATATTTTAAGTAATAGACAAGGTATAACACGCTTTTACTGGCTTGAAATTTTGCTGAGCAATTAATATAAAACATTTGCTTTAATACTTATAATTTATGGCAAAATATGGCCGCAAAAATAAGTAATATTTATTTGGAAGCAAACTTTACTGGGAAACAGTAAAGCTTTCTCTCTTAAGTTCAGTCAAAATTAGATTTACAAATTGCAAAGCGTTGTCAACCTGCTACTTAGTTTGGTTTCATACATTTTGTATGTGCATGAGGATTTTTGAGAGATAATTTAGGTTGCGCTGTATGGGAATTTAATATGGAACACTACGCAACAGAACAGTGATCAAAACCTATTGAGTTTTATTTTGAACTGTCAATTTTTGTT
Organism: Thecocarcelia acutangulata; assembly: GCA_914767995.1. Lineage (NCBI taxonomy): Eukaryota > Metazoa > Arthropoda > Insecta > Diptera > Tachinidae > Thecocarcelia > Thecocarcelia acutangulata. The sequence goes on along the minus strand of OU612094.1, from coordinate 103,369,069 downwards.
CTCTGCTTTTCGATACTTTCAAAAAAACAACTGTTGTTCAATAGTTTCAAAGGCGTAAAGAAATGTTAGAGACGTGTATAAATGAAAAAGCTTGTTTTTTGTGTTTTGACAGGTATTATTAGAGCATTTTTCTTTTTAAATTCTCAACAATTTATTTAGATTGTTGGGATATAAAGTTGAATGTTTGAGAATATCTTTCAAAAATTTCCAAAGTCTACTGATGATTAGGGTAGTTCCTATGAAATGCCGATATATAGATAGCTGGGAAACATAGAAAACAAGCTATTTATAATTTTTTATTGGTATAAATGTTAGAAGCAATGTTAGAAGAATAAAAACTTAATTGTTTGAGTTTTTTATAATAATATATTTCATAAATTTACACCTCGTCATAAAGATTTAACGGAAATGTTTCATAATTAGTCTACAAGCAATTGTACAAAAAAAGATACATCTTATTAAATGCTTCTCTTGTAAAGTATAATTTATGCTAGTTAGGACCTTTCTATGACCCCAAAGAAATAGAAATTTGAACAAACTTAACATTAATTGAATGGTTATTGCAAAAAAAGGGAAACAACGAAAGAAAAGAATTGCTATACATTTATTTGTGGCAAAAAAATCTAATGGTGGGAAAAAATTTGAAGTAGCAGTACTCGGTACACATTTATTTTTGCCTATTTATTCCAGTTATTTTTCATTTTTATTTTCTTAAAGTTAAAGAATTTTTTGTCTTGGCTGAGTCTTTACTATACATTATCTTCTATTATGGATTAAAAACAGTTAGAAGATGTTAGAACGTCGGTTTCAAGTCAAGTTTTTAACAGATGTGAGTCTGGATTCCAAAACATATTTTTTTAAACGGGCTAAAATTGTGTAAATTAAATTTTCCTCCAATTTTGCCGTACGATTTCTAAATAAAATTTCGAAGCTATGCTGCACTCAATATTCTAACGGTTCTCCAGTTGTATTTAAGATCAGATCACATATATAAATGTTATGCTGGATCATATAATAAAATCAAGTACAAATCAATTGATTAACTTCCTTGTCTTAGAAGTCAGATAAAAAAGGGAAAAACGAATTATATACTTACATATATGCCTGACGTTCTGTCTGAAAATCAAGAGTTCAAGAAAAAAATACTATGCTGCATTTTTTAAGCTTTAAAGCTCTTATTTCCTTTATGTTTTTATTACTGAAAAAATTATTGTTATGAATGACTGTTTGTGTACATAAATTTTTTTTCTTCTAATAAATAAAATAAACTCAAACCACTTGTGGTATTCTGTTAAATGTATTTTCTAAGTTTGTTCAGTTTTGTGGTTATAAAAGTATTTTTAGTTGTCTTTGTAAAGGAATTTTGGTAGTGATTTGTGTGGTCGTTATAGTTTATGGTATCAAATCGCTTAATTTGTAAAAAAAAAGTATTTTTTTTTAAATATTGCGAAAAGAGACACAGAAATATTTTTTGCTAAAACGATTTTTTACTTCACAAAAATACGAGTAATCAAATGGGGTTTCATAAATATGGTTATATGAATAAAATTAGGAAGAAATAAAATGAAAGACTCAAAACATCTTAAAAGTAGATATTATTATTTATTTATTTCCTTAGATAATATTGTGATTCAAATTATAATAAGTCTTTAACAATGAAGCACTTGTGACAAAAGCTATCGATTATTATTTTACGAAGATTTGTTTCGTTTGTTTCGTCTGTGAAAAATATCGATTTATTGTAGTTGGGAAACATTTGAAATAAATGCTGACATATGATAGGATTATTTTATATTGAGTTTAGGGCTTCAACATTACTTAATATTTTTAAGTATTTTTGTCATGGTATAAAATATGTAAAATGTTTATAATAACAAAACAATTTAAGATACCAATTTGTATGCTAAGAAGTATATACATTCACAAAAAATATGTATTTGTAATGAATTTTGAAAATATGTATTATTAAGTTTTTGAATTAAAATTCATTTGAATTTCATGTTAATTTAATTGAATATACCCATAAATGCTGAAAACGTCATGTAAAGTACTATAAAAACATTTAGTTTACGAAAAGCTATTCAGCACGTACTGTGGCGAGCAAAACTTGAAGAAAGTTTTAACAAAGCAATTAGTTGATACAATAGTGCTTAAATCAAATAAATATTTGATATTTGTAACATACTAACATATTATATCTTTTAATGAAAAAAACTAAAGCTATTCTATTTTCATAAGAAATAGTTTATCATAAATTCACACATCTTTTACGATCAATTATTTTTTAATAAAAATTAATGTACTGTTTATAGAACACAGACGAGCGATTTATCAAGAAAATATATATGAAAACAACTCAATATTATGAGTGCTTTCCATATTAATTTTTTAGATAAGTCACTCGTTTGTGTTCCATGAATAGCTTTTGAGATGCTAAGAGTACTTGAACACCTGAGTAGAGAATAAATAACAAGCTTTTCATATGTAGATTTCTGCGGTGCTATTTACTTTTATTTTTAACCAAAACACTATATTGGCAAAACTTTGTTTTATCTTAATGTTGTGATAAATAATCTAAACTAAGCTGGAGAAGAAAAGTGATTTAAATTTTAGATGCTTCCCAGTGACAGAACTACCCAGCCAACGAGATTTTGATTTTATTTTCTGTCTATTTGTTAATTTTAATGTGTATTATGTCAGGTGCTTTCAATAATTTTTTTTGTCAAATTCAAAGTATTTGTAGTTTTTGTTTTGGTTTTTCTCAAGCACAAAACGAATAAAAAAAAAACCAAAAGTGTTTGTCATATGCAAAAGTATTTGTACTTTTTATTTTTATTCACTGAATCACTGAAAATTTAATCTAAAAGAATTTATATTCCTCTAAAATATAAAATACGAACCCTGAGAGCCAAAGTAGTTTTAGAAATTTTATAGTTTTCTACTAAAACATTATTTTAATTAAATAAACATTACAACAGACTCTTTTCTACAAAAACTCTTCCAAGTTATAAATAGTAACCACAAGTCAAGTGATGATTGATAACCTTAACAACATTTATATTACAAAAAATAAAGAAAAAAAAAAATAACACATCACATCAAACAAATAAATGAACAACAAAGTTTAATAATTTGTTTACAGTTGTTTCCTGAAACATGCTTGGCAACGCATATATATACAATGTTGGCTAGAAATAAGTCTTAAATTTCGAACATATTAAAAAATTTTAAACACTCCATCTTAGATGGACAAAATAAGTGATAAAATTTCTAAAGCTAAAGCATTAATAAACCGGATTCTATATTAACGAATCAAATAATGCCTAATTTTAATTTGTGGAAAATAAAATTTTTATCAATTCGTATAATTTATTATACATTTATTGTAACTCTTCACATACATATATTCAATTATGCATTGTAATAAAGAGTATTTTTTAATAGCTGGATTGAGATGACAGTTGATTGATGATAACACAATGCATATAATTTACTTCTATTTCTATATAACTATACAGTTGCAAAGTAAATTTGCTAAGTATACGATGCACAGCATGGGCGGGGTGACGGAGACCATATGCCCAAGATAGTATTAACCGTAGCGTCCCTGTGACTAACAGCGTGGGTAACAATGAAATACCTCTAAAAAAACTGTAAACCAATACAGTTAGTTGAGGCAAACCGTTAACCAGTGCGAGTGAGATGCAGAACTCTCGAAGACCGAACGACAAAAAGAACAAGCCTGACCGCACTTAAGACGCGACGCGAAAGTTATACTTCAGCCCAGAGTTGATTTACGACTGCATATAATTTATATTGAAATAATGCATATTTTCAGCATATGTCATTTTTTAACACTTCTCATAGCATTTTTTAAAATTTATTTTAATAAACCTTGGCCTAAATAGAGAAAAATGCCTATTCATTTTGATTTAAATTAAAATTGGCAGTTAAGTTTCTTTGGAATTTTCATGTAGAATCAACATGAATCGCATACTAAAACAACATGATTTCTGCATTACACATAGATTAAAACAGAAAAAAAATTTCATGATATATAAAAAATTTATTTAAAGTTATTTAGGCTAAAAAATAAAGATAATCAGTTCCAAATTTTTTTATATTTTCAATAACCCAATATTTCAACATATGTATGTATTATATAACACATAAAATATTCTATGGAATTTTTTTTATTATTTATATAAAAATAAAAAACACTTTAAAAAGTATTACCCGATTGCAGTATGCACAACTAATATTCCTGCTGAAATAAATTATCTCTGTCGTTCATCTTATAACTGTTTTACACTTGCTCAAAAAAAGCAACAACGAACTTCAGGTAGCATGTTTAAATTAAATGTATCGCACTGTAATTTCAACCATGTTTCGATTTAACACGATTTACATATAAATAAACAAGAACCAACGGATTGCAATTTTGTCAGGCTTGCAAGTTATTATTGCTCTGCAAGTATTATAATAAAATATGACAAATAATATTTCATAATTTACAAATAATGTTTTGTAAAGAAATCGGCTTGAAAGAATATCAAAAAGATATAGAAGTCAGGGGGATAAATTTTAAGAAATTTTCTTCATTCTATAGCAGGACGTTTTAAAATTTAAAAGCTTTTTCATAATCTAGAATGTTTGAAGTTTTGTGACTCCAAGTTATAACTGGCAACCACAAGTCAAGTGATGATTGATAACCTTAACAACATTTATATTAAAAAAATAATAATAATAATAACACATCACATCCGATATTTTATAGAAAATTACTAATTGCTAAGGAACGATATAATAACATTTAATTGCCTAAAATTTCCTAATAGGATAAATTTTGGGCTTTTCATTTTAAAAGGAATAAAAATTTAATGCCTGAGACTGCTGTTGTATGTGGAGTTTAATACTTATAGAAAAATGTAATCATTCAAATTCTGTTTTCTAAAATCACAACAATTTGAATTCATATATTAAAAATAAAAGTTAACTCAATTATTTTATTTATTTTCTTTTTTTTTTAATTTTAATTTTAATAATTTAAAAAAAAAAATGAGAACTCAACACAATATTTGCCTATTAAACATTAATTAATTACAATCAATACTAGCTGTGTTGCATAAAATCATTTAAAACGCATGAGAATGAATCAAACTGCAAGCTTTTATTTAATGCTAGCTTATATCCGCTACTTTGTCTAAAGAGAATAAGTGCATTCTATTTTGACGAGACCTTGAAAAAGTTTTGATATTTTGTCCGAGCGATATCTGAAACTTTGTTTTATTTTCCGCCCGTTGACGAAATGCTTCAAAAAGAGAGAATATTGAAAATTGGAGCTATTATAAATTTGTGTGGGAATTGGGTAACTATAGAACTACGTTGTAATAATATGACTTGTATATGCGGTCTACTTAAATTTATTTCTTATTTGGTTGTGCGGTTTACTTAAATTTTTTTTTTTTTTTTTTTTTTTTTTTTTTTTTTTTTTTTTTAATAGCTAAAAGCCAATGTAAGCGGCTTGCGGCAACGAGCGGGCAACCACCTGTTCTATTTGCCGCTTGAGTTTATTTGTTGCAGGCAAATGGACGCGGCTAATTAGAGAAAAATTTGTGCTTCGCAAATTAAACAAAAAAAATTTTTGATTTTTTTTAAAGCCAAAATAAATAAACAAATTCAATTGTTAAAATTTCAAAACTGATAATTAATTTCTGTCTTCTATTTTTTACATATTTTTTCCTTTAATTTTTGATTTGACATTTGGCATTACCAAATTAAATTAAACTCAATATGTTGAAATCTATGTACATACGAATATTTTTATAAAAATAAAATTTTTTGTAAATGGGTCACATTTTGTCGCCCGCTGCCACATGCCGCTTACATTGTTTAATATATTGCTTGAAGAAAAACAGGCTTTGTTGTTTTCGTTTAGGAAGGAGGAAAATATAATTAAATATTGACAAGAGTTACATTTATATTTTGGACGCATTGTCCGCTTCCTGAGTACATTTCAGAGCGAAAATTATCCCATAGTGATGCCCGGAGTTCATCTGCACACCGAATTTAATATAAATCGGTTTAGCGGTTTAAACGTGAAAAGGTAAAAGACAGACATCGAATTATTCATATTCGGTTGACAATTCCATTAACGTTAGCTCCTGAATTGAATTAGTAAAATAATGGCAAAGAATTAAACCTTCATACATCTATTGATGAAAAGAAACTTTGAAAAGAGCTAAGCAATCTAGACGGTCAGATATGGCCGTAAAACAAAATGCTTATCATAGTAATAGCTTGGTTAAGCAGTTGGTGCTGTGTGGTGTGTTACGGCTAAAGGAGTGGAAGTTGAAATATTGGGGCTTGGAACATGCAGCAAAATAGCACTGAATAAGGAAATCGCAATCCAGTGGGAACTGCATACAATAGTGTAAGTAGTGAATGCAAGGGTGAAATTATGAAAATACTCTCAGATAGTCCTGGAGGTCGTTATATTTTTAGGCCAAACTGGTACTGCAATTTTACAACAAGCTTGTGTATTAAGCTTGTCAGAATCAAATTCCCCTGGTGTCGGTGCCCGAATATGGAGGCCATCATGATAACGTGATGACAGACATATACGCCAAAAATATGGCGCTTTCATTGAAAAGTACTACCCCTTTGGCTTCAACAAGAGTCTTATAAAGAAAATAAATCTGTGGGAAAATGTTGAAATAGCCGGTCTTGATCATTTCAAAGAGTTTTTAAGCCTACAGATCATTATATCGGTTATATATGTATTCAATTGAATGCTTGACCAAATACTGTTGAGCGTTAGCGCACAGAAGATACAAGACAAAACTTTGCATGAACAGGACTTGCTGGCACTTTCTCATAAGTGCTTGGTCCACATTTTCGTTTCCGTGAGGGTATTTCCTTTATACCCTCACGGAATCGAAAATGTGCACAATAGATCAACGAAGGTTGCACTTCAAAGGGCAGTTGTGCACCAGAACTTAAATTTATTGTCTTGCCAAATACGACATTTAAAGTACCGAAAATACTGTTTATCATATTGGTATAATGCTCTCTAATGGCGATCTTATTCAGTTCTTTTACATTTTCATAGATATGGATCGGTAATTCGACTTGTGCATAATACACACCAAGCAGGGAATTTTATAGATATAACGGGAGTTCGATGGCTCAAATGTAAAAGGAAGGGATTTTTATTTTAGACCCCGTTTAAAGAACTTATAGCGTAAATACATGCGATTTATGTTTTTGAACAAATTGAAACTCATAAGCTTCTAAATAAAGCTGCATGCTATCGAATTGATTCAGCAAATGACATTTATATCACTTGATTTGTGTATCGAAAAACAACAAAAAAGAAATGAAACAAATATCTAAGTGGATTAACTTCAAAAAAAGCCTTATAAAAAAAACAAATTCAAAATAGTACAAATAATAATGGAATATTTTATCAATCGTTATTTTCTAATTCAAAGAGCTGCACTTTTATTCGAATACTAAAAACTTACCCTTTAAAATTACTATTGTTTAAAACAAAACTCTTTGGTTCGAAAAAAGCGTCAAGCCAACAAAAATATTTATCTTTTTTAACCATATAAAGAAAGGTGTTGTAGTTGTTGCTGCAGCAATTCACCTTTATGCAACAAAACAAATAAACCGTCTTTTGAATAAATAAAAAAAATATATACAAAACAAGCAGACATCACTTTAAAAAAAATAAAATTGAAGTATTCGCTTCATTGTTTCTGCAATTCCTTAAAAAAAAATCTCAGCATATGATAGAAGGAAATCTGTACTGAGCGTAACGCATAAAAATGCGTTTCTTCTTTGCAAAGATGCTGTTGCCGGCCTGCCTGTTTGTCTTTCGGTGCCGCTGCTGATGTCTTTCATTGAATACAATTGATTTTTTTTTATTTTCTTATAAACAAATACTTACTTAAAGGCCAATATGGTCAAACTTGAGAGTAGAAAATTTACAAAAACACTTAAGGCTTATTTGTTTTTGTGTTTCTTGCTAAAGAAAAGAACACCAAAACACGTTACATTCTAAAATTAAAAGAAAGTTTAATGAAATAGTAGAAAAGTTGTGCATGCATATGTGTGTATAAAATGTGTGTGGTTGATTGGTGTGAAGAAGGAGGTCAAGACGATATAAGAAATAAAAACAATCTAAGTTTCATCATTTTTAATATGATAAATATTCCATGTGCTTGCTTATGCTATAACGTCTTCTTAAATATTAAAAATCTAGCATATAATTAATTTTAATCAAAAATCGATTTTTTGAAACAAAAGAGATTTTTGTAAAAGAAGAAAAATATAAAAAAAGAAAGAAATTTATTCAACCGTTAAGATGCTCACAACCCTATAAATTTGATTAATATTAGGGAGATCAGTTATTTTGCAACCGGTTTTTACTGGGCTACTGCTTAAAGCCGATTTGTTCAATCTTTTCATTTGTCGAATAAAACGGGGTTTTAATGAAATTAGCCGGTTATTTAATATTTAAATACATATATTTTTACATATTTACACCTTGTAACTGGAGTACTTTTATGAGTGTAATAAAGAGCATATTATACATATCGCAAAAAATGTCAAAACAAACTTAAAATTAAAAAATCATAAAGAACAGATTATGTGAATAAAATAATAGAAGCGGGTTAAAGATTACACTGGAATAGATATGGCTGGAACAGAATAAACTGGAACAGATATGGCTTCAAATAGAACTGAAAGTGCGCAAAATTGTGAACATCAACATATATATATACACTATTAAAAGTGTGCAAACGCCAAAATAATATGCATCGTACGAAAAACATTTTGGAAAATTTTTTTATACAGAATTATATACATATATCCTTGTTAATACCAATCAAAAAATTAAAAGCAGCTTGTTTTCTACGTTTCCCAGCTGTCTATATGCCGACATTTTATAGGAGCTACCTTAATCATCAGTGGACTGAGGAAATTTTTAAAATATTGAATTTTTAAGAATTTTAATTTTCAATAATTTATTCAGATTGTTGGGATATAAAATTGAATGTTTCAGAATGTCTTTCAAAAATTTCGAAAGTCTACTGATGATTAGGGTGGCTCCTATGAAATGTCGACATTAGACAGCTGGAAAATATTAAAAACAATCTGTTTATAATTTTTTGGTTGGTATCAAAGTCAGAAGCTAACATAATCAATAAAACTCAAAAAACTTACTAATGTTATGAATGTGAAAGTAACTCTATCTGTGTGTTACCTCTTCACGCCTAATCCGCTGAACCAATTTAAATAATATTCTGTATGCAGATATTTTGGGGTTTGAGAATCAACGTAGAGTTTTTATTCTAAAATTTTAGCCCCAAAAGGTGAAAAAGGAGTGCAACATTATCGTTTAAAAAATAATTTCTAAAAACTCCCGCCATTTACGAACTGATGTTTTCTTTTTAAAAACTTTGCCAATGGGCAGAACATTTTTTAAAATTTGAACACCGTTCTGTAAACGGATTTAAAAAAAGCTGTTGAATATCGGACAGAAAAAATGTCTATTTGAAGAAAACATTTTAAGTAACTCTGAAATACATGACTCGATTCTTCTGAAAGTATATATCAAAGGCCTGAATATAAAAAAAATGCAGGCAATACTAACGCAATTAGTGCTCCTTTAAATAATGTTTTAATGCTTTTAAAATCTTATAACATGGGATCTTTTAACATGCATTCATCCCACAATATGATTTTCAAATTTGCACTTAACGTATTGAGGAATATGTTTTCAATATTGCATGCGTAACTAAGAATTGTGGCTTTAGAGGTAATTTATGTACCGCATGCGCTGTTCTGCCATCATACGAAAGTGTTCCATGCCGGAAGATTCAACGGCTAGTGCAATATTATTTTGCGATCAAACTTTAGCCAATATTAAATTTTGATATTATATTTTAATTTAAATTTTTCAAAATTGAAGTGGAAAGCTTCTTTGGCGGAATTTGCTGTTTTATAAAACAATATTAATAATTCAACTGTTTCATTACTATTTTGTCAATAGAAACGTTAGCTCAGAAACTATGGTGTTGAAACCATCATAGTTAGTCATGAAATGTGGGTGTTGTTTTATACTCCTCTTACAAGACAGCTTTACCAGGTAGTGTTAGAATTACAATAAATACAACACCAAAAAAAAAATCACATGTATTTTTTTGAAGCAAATTAGGAAATGACGAAATTTTGTCTCTCTTTTGCTTGAAAATGCAAAAGCATGTGCTTTTGCAGAATTATGTAGCTTATAATCAAAATCTTGACAATCTTGGTATATCAATTTTTGCTTTTAATATTAAAGTTGTGCATAGTCGTTTCTGAAATCAAACCCTAAATACATTTTATGTTTCAAAATAAGTTTATATAGTCAAACAAAAGTCTATTATTGAACATAAGGTTTTTATATTGAACATAAGGTTTCATCTGCTCCTAAACTTTTGTTCCATTTTTGTAAACGAATTATGAAAATTATCATTGAAGAAATTGGAAGTAAAACTTACAGCAACTGACATTTCCTATTATTTACAAAAATACGTTTTACACCCATTGTTTTTTTTTTTTTCTTTTTTTCTTTCTTGTTGCAGCAATTACTTTTGCAAAATGAATAAATACTGTGCCAATTCTTCATAAATCGTAGACAAATCAAATTTATTAAAAACTATTTTGCAATCAATTTCTAAGAACTATTTGCAAATTCAACAAAAACTCAATTCTTGTATGGCAAATTTCAGCTTTATTTTAAAAATAAAGAAATAAAGCAAATTTGTTTACATGTCACTTTTGTGATATTTTTTTATGCTTTTGAAATTTGCATGAAATATGATATTTAAAAGAGATATGTATGCAAATTGCACCTGCAGCAATAGTTTCGTTATTGCAAAATTTTGAAATAAAACGAGAAGAAAAAAATTAAATAAAAAAGCAAAAAATTACATATAAATATTCCTTATGGGTGGGTTAAAAGAAAAAAAACCATTGTACGAATATAAAATATTGAAAAGTTATGAAATTTTATTTATTGCGGAAAAGGTCTAAAATAGTCTTATTATAAAATTAATTAAATTGTTTACTTTAGCATTAATTTGTTATAAAGAATTTCTTTGAACACTATGAAAAACTTTATTATCGCATACATAAGATATGGGCGATCAGAAATTGTACAGAAAAAAGTACTTAATAGTGCAATCTAAATTAAGGCGTAATGCACAACGTAATATACCGCCTTCATTTTGCGCTGTGGCAAGCACCTTAAATACGAGCGTTAACGTTGTACCAAGAACAGCATTGCTCACTAACCTTGTTTAATAAAAATCACTAAGTAGAAAAAAAAGTCGTTAAATTAGCCCAAAACACCTAATGTGTGATTTTTAATGACCGAAAAATATGAGTAACATATGTTTTGAAGTGAACTTTAGTGAGAGGCAGTAAAGCTTTCTCTCTTACCCTCTGTTAAAATTGGTTTTCCAATTGCATAGCATTAACGCCGCTCTATTTGTGTTGGTTTCATACATTTTGTATGTGAATGAGGATTTTTGAGCGCTTGATGCGCTAATATAGGTTGCACTCTTAACTGTCAGTATATTTGTCCCTGACAAATTTAACTTAATCTCATGTCATATTTTTCGTAAGTATTCCTTTTAGATATTAAAGAAGAACTCAACCTACCTTTGGTAGTACAGTATTGAATAGAACAAACAGAAGCTGGGAAACAAATCTGTAATTTCAAAACACATAGCTTCTCTGTTGTGAAACACAGCCATAATAAGTTTAAACACTGTGAGATAAAACAAATCACAATCGAATTTCATCTAATGGAGATCTCCTTCTTTGCAGCATTAGACTCAATTTTTTGATGAATTCAATAGTGTAAACTTCTCGACCTCTTTTCTACGACAGTGCGAAATTTCGCTGCCATCACGCTATTCCTTTAAAAATTACTTAAAAATTTTCTGTATGCCGGATTTCCTCTCGAGGCTTTGTCTTGATGTGTAGCACACTGTGGCTTTGTTTTCTAAAGTAAAAAGTATAATACGCCAGGTAAGGAAATTTCTGAAATTTTCGCCAAAGGTGAATTGGTAGAACGGTGCTATTTGAAATAAAAGATCCTGATGCAGATTGATGAGTCTATCTTGACTAAAACGTTGTGCTTGTGGCTAATGCCTGCCGTACACTACACAGACAAACGAAGAGAACAACGTGTGTAAATACTGCACTCTAAAAGCTAAGAAAAGAAAAAAATTAAGAAAAGGGCGCTTGTGGTGTAAAAATGGTATATTAGTTCGGAAACTTTCATTTTTATATAAAAATTAGTTTTTCGTAGGCTTTTTCATAACTATATTGCCATATCCACTATACGGCATAGTGTAGGCTACTCTTTATTTGTATATATAATTCAAGGAACTCTGTCCAGAGTATTTTTCTACACTCATGTCTTATTGATTCAACTTAAAAACACGCCAAACAACTGAACATTTCAACACACACTACACAAGCTCACTGCACAATTTTTCAAACTTGAGTTAATATCAAACCCGTTCTCAGCGTAAACAGCAAAAACATCCCTAAACACTACACAAATGCACTGTACAGTGCTGAACTCGAATTCTGCAGTTGTGTGGTATATGGAAAGCATTGGACCTAAAATTGTAGGGAAAGATGTTGCATGGCTATTTTTCGGTGCCACAATTGGTTCTAGATACACTGTTATCTTGCAATGATAATTTCAGTAAAGTCTTTTGTAACGGCAAGTGTAATTAAGGCCAGTTGTTCTTAACAAGTTCTTGGCAACAAGCCCCTGGTGTCCTGGCTGCCTCCAAAAGTATAGGGTGTTGTATACAGGAAGAAGTAGAAAGTATGAATTTTTAGGTTTGTCTATTTGGTTGGCCAGCATAATTTCAAAAAACTGTCACCTTTTATGTAATAAGAAAGCAAAATTTGTATATAATTTTAGTCCTTTCTGGAAATTGCGATTTTATTTAAAATGAGGAATGCAATTTTTGGAACTCGTTTAGCAAACCTGTGGTTAATTTTTATTTATGAAGTAATTCTGTAAACAAAAATAAAAACAGATACATGGTAAAAATAAAAAACCATAATTGTACATTTATATACGCAATCATACACGTATATCATTTATAAATAATTAACGATAAAACTCTGGCTTCTGTGTATTATTCTTTTAAACAAAATATTTTTATTTTTTAATTAATGATTCCAAACCGATAAATTTATTTGGCTGTGTATGTGTGATTTTAACATATTTTTTGTTTCCAACAAACAGTTGAGAAAATTCTTTAAATATTCACCCAGCTGTAAACTAGTCAACCAAACTGCTGCTGGCCTACAATCACATTTATCTTATGCTTTCGCAAAATATATTGCAGCACTTGTGAAAATAACTTTGTGTATAATTATTTAAGCAAAAAACTAAAGAACGCGTTTTTGTAGTTTTTAAATTGCCGTACGCGTAGAAAAATTCATTTGTTTGAGATTACAATTATCTAAGTGGAATACACTGCTATTAAATAATATAGTTGCAGACTACAAAATATGGTTGCAAATTCAAGTGTTGTATTTAATATAAAGTACTTTAGGACACAAAGTTATGCCGAAACTGTGTGTAGTTGTTAAAAACTAAAATAATATTATTATAGACAATCATGGCAGTGCTTAAATTATAATAATTTTGTCACGCCCAACCTCATAATATTGTCGATAAAGCTGAAGTGTGAAAAGTGTATTCTGATTTTGAATTTAACCCAAAGACAGGTAAATTCAGCTTCATTCATGCCTAATGGTTACTGGCATTGGAACACAACTTTCTTGTGAATGCACATTACAAGGCCGCGATGGAAATAAAAAACGGGTAGAAGTTGATACCCAGGTATATAAAAATTCTGTGGATTAGCATTCTCGGAAACCTGGGTTTCATAAAAGGTCAAAACATCCAGCAGATTGAGACAATTATATTTTTGGTTTGTGTACATGGGGTTTTAGTTCAAGCTTTTCCTTTCTTAAGTTTTTTCTTAAGAAGGATTTTTTACAATACAAATTTGCTGTGATCAATAATTTTTGATTGCAGAAGACAAGCAAAATAATAATCAAATCTTTAGCTGGGGGACAACTAGCTACGTCGTAGTCGCTACACTACTCATCAGCACCCATTGAGATTTGAACTCGGGTCATGACGCATAATGATCTGCTGCCTTAACCACTCAGCCACCGAGCCATTTAATTATTCTCTATCTATATTCATCTCACATTGAATCACATATGCATTTTGTTAATTGCCCATATTGATTGTACAGCCTTTGCTGTCTCAGAACTAGCGGTATTTATTTTTTAGTTATTAACATACATATTTTAGTATATTAATAATTCTTTAATTAATTTAATCTAATTTACATCTCTGGGTACGGAGAATTATTAAAATACAAAAATATGTATGTTAATAACTAAAAATGAATTCCAAACTTGTTTCTTCTCTAAAATAATATAAAACTTCCTTTATTTTTCAGTCATAAAGATTGTCTTAAAGCTGCGTTATAATCGGTACCAAAAGCCAAGGAACTGAAGTGAAGTAATAACATAGATTTTTTTTGGAAGGTCAATATAATTCAGCATTCAATAGATACTATTATAGTGCAAACACGCATTTTCACTATAACAATGTCGAATTTTGAGCCTAAAAATTATGCTTTGCGGCAAAGTATGATACTCTTCTTTTATATGAAGAAAACGGCTATTGAAAGTTATAGGTTGTTAGTAGAAGTTTACTGTCAACATACAACATCTCAAACAACTTGTGAACCATGGATTGCACGATTCAAAAATTGTGATTTCAATACAGAAGACAAGAACAGGCCTGGAAAGCCAAAAAAAAACTTTGAAAATGAGGAATTGGAGGCATTACTTGACGAAAATTGCAATCAAACGCAAGAAGAAATTGCATTATCATTGGCAATCATAACAAGCTATTTGTCTACGCCAAAAAATATTAGAATGCATTCAAAAGCAATGAAATTGGGTCTCATATGAATTAAAGCCGAAAGACTTTGGATGTAGGAAATGATACTTGAATGCTACAGAAAGAAGTAATTTTTGTATCGTATTACTTGTGATGAAAGCTAGATACAGTGTCAAAAAATCGTATGTAGTATTTGGTGGGATCAGACGGTGCTTTGTGTTATGAACTATATGAAATCAAGTCAAGGAACATAAAGGGGACCTGCAACGAAGACAAGCGATTCTTTTGAAGAGAGCAATCAACAAAAAACGATCAGAATATTCGACCAGACACGAGGCCATAATCTTCCATCATGACATTGATCGGCCAAATGCTGCAAAGCCGGTCAAAAATTATTTTGAGCGGTTTTGCTTACCCGCCTTTTCCAATCCTGACTAACATTTATGTCGATCTATGCAGAACGCCGTTACCACAGAATATTAGAAATTGACTTGATTTATTCTATACCTCATAACCGGAAGTTCTTTGGCAACCAGAAAGATAAGCAGAAGTAGTGGATAACAAACGACTTTGAATAATGTATCAGCTCATTTTAATATTATAATAAATAATTTTTGCCACAAAAAAAATTAAAAAATTGGCACTATTAACTTGTATATTAGGTTCACTTTGGATTTCAAAATCTAAATATAAATTTATTTATGCGTAATGAGCACTTGATTGGTTAACTTTGTTAATAAAATTTTTCAGGTAACTATTGCCTTAAATAATACATGGGCTGAAAAGTACCGGGCCTAACACATCGATGACGCTAGCTTTATTGCAGTCACCTTTTTTCAGTTAATACTAACCTTCAAAAGATAGCTGTTAAAATTTTGTGATATTCTATTGATTAGTTTGTAAATTATTGTGCTCAGAGTGACGCGACTTTTGTTATTTTCAAAACAATAGATCAAAAACAATTTCGTGTTTTAATTTTATACTGCTTCTTGATGAGAAAAAATACCGTTCAAGCGAAGCAAGCAATGGCTTCAAAAGTGTTTTGTGAACTCCGCTACATTAGAAACAACAATAAAACGTTGGTTTGCTTACTTTAAACGTGGTAGTAGGTACACCGATGATGCAGAACGCAGTGGATATCCAAATTAGACGGTAACACTAAAAAACATAAAAAAAATCCACGAAATCGTTTTAAATGATCGAAAAGCGAAGTTTCGCGAGTTAGTTGACATCGTAAAGATATCAATTTGACAATAAAAAAAAGTTCTGTTCAAATTGGGTGCCGCATTTGCTCACTATTGACCAAAAACGAGAACGCGTTGATGATTCTAAGCAGTGTTTGGCCACGTTTAAACGTAACAAAAAGGAATTTTTGCTTCGATATGTGACAATGGATGAAACATGGATCCATCACTTCACCAAAACGATCGTCAGCTGAATGTACAGCAGCTGGTGAACCACGTCCAAAGCGCCCAAAAGCACAAAAATCGGCTCGAAAGGTTATGGACTATGCGTGGTGTAATGTTTATCGAATATATTGAGAAAGGAAATACCATTAACAGTGAATATTAGATAGCGTTGTTGGCGGGTTTAAAGACCGAAATTGCAAAGAAACGGCCGCATATTTTATTTCATCAAGACAACGCACCGTGTCACAAGTCAATCAAAACAATGACAAAACTATGTGAATTGAACTTCGAACTGCACCCACATCCACTATACTCACCAGATTTGGCTTCCAGCGACTACTAGCTGTTCGCAGACCTGAAAAATGCTCGCCGGTAAAAAATTTCGCGCGAGTGAAGAGGTTATCGGTGAAACTGAGGGCTACTTGGAGGCAAAAGATAAATCGTTCTACAAAAGTGGTATTCAAATGTTAGAGCGGCGCTGAATTAATTGCGTTGCTCTTGATGGAGATCACGTTGATGAATAAAGCTACTTTTGAACCAAAAGAAACTCTGATTTCTTTGTTAGGCCCGAAACTTTTCATGTTATATATGTACATGTTTTGTTCTTTAAATTATCTATCGTGTTTAATTTTTCAATATATTAAACTTATTTAACAATTTTTATTTGCCTACAGCATAATAATATTAAATGTTAAAATTGTCACTGACTAGATGATGTAGGTGTTTATTAATGATACCATTTTATAATTTTATCCAAATGTTTAATCATATAGAAACTGGTTTTTCTTTTTTGCGTTACGCTTAGCACATGCTGATAAATGATTGAATGATAAATTAACATTTACTAATATTGGCAAACTGTAACAATTTTATTTATACTTATAAAATAATTTTAGAGGTAAACAATTTTTTTATAAACAAAAAAAAAAACTTATCGTTTTGAAATAGGATTTATGTTGATAATGTATGTTAGATAAAGAACAGAATGCTTTTTTTTGTAACTAAACACATATGCATATTTTATATGAGTTTTTAATTAATAAAATGAGGAAAAAAAAGAAAATTTTAAAAATAATAAAAGAATTTCTTGAGTAACAACCACTGGAGCAATTCGGGTCTCTTTTATGTTAATTATTAATATATGTAATACTTTAAAAACATTAACTCATCTATCAAAAAATTAACAGATATATTTATTACTTAGAGCTGAAATTACTATAATTTTTATATTTGGTTTTCGAATAGAAGAACAAATGTATGTATATAGATTGGTTATTTTTATTTTATTTTTATCTTACCACTGCTCAGAGGATAACCCCCATATATCCAGTACATTGTACCAGAACTAGGAAAAGAAGATTTGAGGAGGGAGGGAAAGAGGACCTAGTGTTTGAGAACATTTGACTTGAACATTCCAACGTTATAACAGCCAGGAAGCACATCTGCAGGCAACTTAGTCCACAGATGAAGCATGCGAATGAAAAACGAGTTCTCTCTGTAATGCGTTCTACGATTCCCCGGGCAATTGACCACAGATAGATGAGCCTTGGACGCTCCACACGTTTTACGTAGAAATGTGTGAGTTTCGGAAACTAGATCCTTAATCTCGTCAGAGCAAAATCCATTGTAGTAATGATAGAACAGAGTAACGCGCTCTACACTGCAACGATTCTTCAGTGAGCCCAAGCGTGAGAGTTATATTCCATTCGCGATCGGATATAGGTGACATAAATAGTAAGGAGATCGGATGGAATGAAGTACATTTTACACCGTTTAAAAAAACTGAGGCACTTGAATGCGTCTTTAGACACATGAAAAATATGTTAATTTCAGCGAACATCACACTATATTTTCATTCTAAGGACATCAAGAGTATCCGATTCCTCAATATTTGTACCAACCATGAGTACAGATGAAGCAGCATCAGCCGTCGTGTGTTTGTGTGTTACTAAACATCATTCGGTCTTACGAGCGTTAACGGCAATCCTGTTTCTGCGACCTCATTCAAAGGTTAATATAAGATCACTCTTCAATGAGTCATGCATGTAATGCGTCTTGGCAACGATTTTGGATAGGCTGGACCTATAACTGAATGAATATGAATGGTAAATGCTGCTATCATCTTCAAAAGAGTGGATATGGTTTGAAGTTAGATATAGAAGGTCGTTGAGGAAAATAAGAAATAGGGTAGGAAAAACAACGGAATCTTGCGACACCTCTGAATTAATCTTCAACATAACAACTCATATAGTGCAGTCTCTGAGGAAGCTCGATATAAAAATTGATGACCGACACCAAAAGCAGTAAGTTTTGCCAGTAGTGCATCATGCCGCTCTGCCATATCAGAAACAAAGGTTACGTATAAAATTTACAAACAATGAGTTTATTCACTTTATTAGAATCGAATATTGATACGAATCAAAAAATTATAATCTGGTCTTTTATGTTTCCTAGCTATCTATACGGGGACATTTTGTAGGCCCTATCCTGCGATTGTTCATTTGTTTGAAAGGTGTAAGCAAATTAGAGACTTGTGCAAAAGAAAAAGCTCGTTTTTTGTGTGTTCATAGGTATTATGAAAACATTTGTTTTTTAAGATATCTTTCATTTATTTAGAATATAGAGATATAAAAAGTTGAATGTTTGAGAATATCTTTCAAGGGTTTCCAGGTATTCTGATGATTAGAGTAGCTCCTTTGAAATATTGACATATAAACGCCTTGGAAATATAGAAAACACGCTGGTGCTAATTTTTTGACTCGTGTAAAATTTACTTTATGTGTGCATAGAAAAAATTGTAGTAAAAATAAAATCTATAAACTTATTGTTTGTAAAAATAATTTGTGAGTACATACATGTATACGAGTACATATATATAAAAAATTGGACATCTTATTTTGTTACAACAAAAATAATTATTGATCAATAATTATTTTCACAAAACTTTTTTTTCGAATCCACGAATTCCTTTAGAGGTTCACATTCAAACAATTTATTATTTTATTTGTTATTGATCATAAAAAAATATTTTCTGTGTACTGGTCAAAAGCTAGCAAAACCCTAAGTCAAAAATTTTGTGCTCTGTCATGTGTATGGATCTGAAAATAAAAGTGTACTTATCTTTATCAGAAATATTTATCTATGAGCTCATTTAAATGACAATTTAAAGCCATATCTATTTTGTGCTGAAAAATTGTGACAACGGGAACATCATGTTTCTAATTTTCCTTTACATTTAGCTATTAATTTATTTTATTTCCATTCAATTAGCAAGGAAATGCACCAATGTTAAATTTTTCAACAAAAAATTTATATTGTTATTAATACTGATTTGAGTCAGATTTCTTATTAACATATACTTTTATATAAATAATTTTTATTTAATCCGCAAAAATATTTCATATTTCCCTATATATGATTTAAATGTAAAGAACCTGGCAACCGTGTGTTAAAAAGATGTTAAAGAGTTTCCTAACTCTTACATAATACTATGGCAGGCAAACTATAAATTTTTAAAAAGCAAATTAAGACCAGTTAATAAAAATAAAACTAAGTTTTTCATATCTTATGCTAGAGAAGCAAGCATTTTATATAAATAAAATATTATAATAATATTTAATATTAAACAAAGTTTCTACTTAAATATTTTAATGAAAATAAATTCACTTTAAAGTAACCATTCTGCAACTTTTTATTACCAACAATAAATGTTTGAACACATGTTTACTTAAATGCAAGCTATCAAGATAAAATCAAAACATTTTGCACAAAAATAAAGCCAAATTGAAAAAATAATGGAATACAAATGGACGATGACCGATTGTATTGAAATCAGCAACTTTAGTTAAAGAAACAACAATAAAATTTATAGATTTTACGCTGTCAATAGTCAATTTTCATGTAACACCACGATGATCATTAATAAAGAACATAAATTGCATTTAAAAGTCACTACGAGTACACAGATCCGAATAACAAAAACCCAAACTATGACAATGAAACAAAACAAAAAAACTTCCACTATACTATACATACATTAATATATGTACGAAGTATGTTTAAAAGTAAAAATCTAGTGAAAACTTGATGAACAACCAGGCGTTTAATATAATCAATTCGTATATTTATCTTCTCTACACAACTAAATGTATAGAAATTCGATGAAAAAAAAGAAGCGTTTTATGATTTTCCAATAATAAAACTCGTTTTACTGAGCTTCACCAAAACTGGAAACAAATTTGCCTGAATAAAACGTATTTTTTTATGAATAGTTCTGTTTTTATAACAGTTGAACTTCAACTAGGTAAAAAACAACTTGAAAAAAATAGCATACAAAGGTTAAAGGAATTATGATTTTTCCAGTAATTTGTCTTCTACTCAAAGTAGTTTAGCTTAAATTCTTTTAAGTTTCTTGCAGTAAACGTACATTTATTGTTTTCGTTATAATTATAGACGTTTTCGTTTCTTACTTAATGTATGTGCAAAAATGCATCAATGTGTTTCATATGTGTAAAAAAGCAATCCATCGAACCAACCAGCCCAACTACATGTACGCGTTGGTACGTGTAGGATGACGATCTTGATTGCTCTTATTGACTGGCTGTTTGCGGTTGTTAAAATGTTGTCTATAATGCTAAGATGACTTCAATAAAAAATTATAAAAAAACGGGTAAAACACAAACAAACCCGCAAAAGCAACACTGACTAAAAGATACATTTAAAAAAAAATCTCTAACATGTTGCTGCCACATCAGCTGCCTGCCCACTTGAGAATTGTAGTTTGTTAACTCTTACTTTGTGCTACAAGCAACAAAAGTAAAACAGAATGATGTACAAGTACTTGTATTGCATGATTACATGCATGCATGAAAATGCATTTGCAACAACAAAGATACCAATGAACAAAAAATAATATGAAAGCAAAACTTTAGATTTGAACATTAAACTACTCATACGCCCCGAAGGTATTTCAGTATGAATGAAGGGCCGAATGAACTTTTTTCAATATTTGTACAAGTTTTTCGAGAGTTATATTAAAATACGTTCAGATTTGAAACTTAAGAAAATACTATTGGAAAAATTCTCATGTAAAAAAGGATATACAAGAAGCAAAATGTTTTACTTACAGAATATAGAAAAAAATAACCAAAAAGATAGCTAAATTTTTCGTATTACGAGATGGTTTCGGTGTTAGTTCGCTGCACGTAAATAATCAAGTAAAGTCTAAAAGACCTCGTTTTGAAAACACACACCACTGAATGGATGTACAATATCATATCTCACACATAGTGCCATTATCAAAGTATTAGATATGTGATTCAATATGAGATGAATATAGACAGAGAATAATTAAATGGCTTGGGGGCTGAGTGGTTAATGCAGCAGTTGATGATACGTCATGATCCGAGTTCAAATCCAAAAATGGGTGCTAATGAGTATTGTTGATTATTATTTTTTATAATTCTACAAAAATCTAATTTAAAAATTATAAAGTTCAATAAAAATTCAATAAGGTTAATCGAACATTTTGCTGCTAAATCACAAAAAAGTGCTAAATCTAGCACCGAAAGTGCTAAAATGGGCACGATGATTATGACCAACTCGCGAAGAATATATCCGAAATAGGTTCCATTTTTCTCAACTTGTATGCCTGTTCATTAGAAACAAAGTTGCTATACACAATAGTGATGTTACATAGACAGCCCCGCCTTGACAGCTCATGTTTATACTATCTAACAAGCAGAACTGTTGTCGTGTTAGAATTTAGTGAGAGCAGCGCTACATGGCTAGCGACAAAAATTCAAATGTTATCAAATTTGTGTTGGATAGATATCACCTCAAAAATATCTGCTTGAAAGACACTACATTTATTATGCAGGCAATAAAAACCATGTGCCCAAAGGTTATTACAGAACACTCGAGAACAAATAATTCTATTGTTCTTGCTGGAACCACTCGGGTAACTCCAAAACACTTCCTCCTGGAGTGAATTATGACATTGAACATTCATTATTGCACAATCGCAACTAGGAGTAGTGTAGTCTGATGGCTAGTTTTAAACTGGTTTAAAGTTGTTGCACGCCCATATGATCTTGATATCCAACAATCAGACGACTGAAGCTGAAAGTAGTGTTTTTTTCATTTATTTATTTATTGAATATTCAAAATATGAAATAAGAATAAGTATTCAAATCTTAATACTAAATATAAAAAGTTACTTAAGTCCAGCCAATGCTAGACAAAAAAATTTTATTTTGCGAAAATAATATCGCGTAGAATTACCTATTTATCGGGAGAATCACCTTTTTAACGTTCTTCTCAACCGAGAGTGGCCACCAAAGTTCATGCAGGTAATAAAATAACCAGCAAGCCGAGAACCACCTACATCGATTGAACTTTTGTGAAACTTTAAAATAATATGTATATTTGTAAATAATTTTGCTTTTCTTGTGAATTTGTATACCTTAGCGCTTTCTAGCGCCTTTTGAGTAAGTTCACAGCGCGTTATAGCTATAAATACTTGACAACGCTGGTAGATTGACGTTTGTCTTTTTTAGAGACAGATACAGAGAGAGAAAGAGAGAGAGCGTGCGCGAAGCAGAGTAAAATTTGTTTGGAGCAATTTCAGCTTGAATTGGTTTAATTATAATTTCTGTCCGGAATCAATTAAACAGTGCTGCCAGCTACTTTAGTTTTTCAAGCAAAATGGAACTGAGGTGCCACATCATTTTATATATACATACATATGTATACGTATGTATGTGTATAATAAAATACACTGTATACATATATCTTTTATATCGTTTATTATAAAAAATAGAAGTAAAAAAATTTTAAACATTTTTGTGATGTTTCCACAATACAAACAAGCGTCTTGTCCGAAATATTTGTATAGAAACTACTCAAAAAGCTCGCATGCTTTTGATGTGGAAACATCACATTTGTCACAAATTGTATCGCATACTCTCAAAAAGTTAAAATTGGTTCAGAGCAAAAAATTTGTTCTGAAACAATGGGTGCATCCAATTTAACCGAGCAATTGACTTTTATCTGACTGAGATTTTTTGAAATTTTGAAATGGAGAAAATTAATAATGACAATAAAGGATCACTTGCAGGAGTCCTATTATATCCTTTAGAGCAGTGATAGGTAGCTTAAGAAAAATTAATGTGAATCTTAAAATTTGGTATAAATATTTCAACTCCTGTTTAATATACAGAGTGGCGCAGAACTACCTTTCTGGTTTGAATGTTCAATAACTTTTTTAGTTTATCTATATTTTTGATTTATATTTCAGAACTTTGAGAAGAAGGCACCACACAATACAACAGTACACTACGCAATAGAATAGCGAGCAAAAATGTTAGGGACACAATAGCTCTGCATTATTTTATAAGTTTTTTCAATTGATCCCCATGTTCACTGGATTTAATACCGCCAGACTTTTTTCTTTGGGATTATTTGAAAGACAGCCAGTAAAAACATATAAACAAATTTTACGAAAAGTAAAGGAAAGAGCCAAAAATGGCCACCACCTACCTAAAAATATTCCCCAGTAATGTACTGTACAACACTGTATATACATTAAAAATTTATTTCTTGTCCTACGATGTCGAGAACTGATGTTCGCTGGAATTTTTAAGGTCTGAGTTAGATACAATTTATAAAAATTCTCTCGGAAATTCCATCTAAAAGTTTTTGTTTATCAAATGCTTGCAACGTTAATATTCGACTTCGTGAATCAAATGCTGGATTATTTTAAAATTGGTATCAGAAATTTCAGCATAAAGCCAAATGAAATATTGTGGAGTTCAAAATATTCATATATTCCCGTTTGTGAGTAATTAGAGAAAAACGAATATTGTTTGGTAGCTAAACTTGTTTGTTATTACAAGAAATTCAAGAGTGAAAGATTTTGATATTATAGCATTTTTTTCGAATAGCTTGTCTGCATGTTGTTTGAATTCATTTTAATGCCTTCAATTTATATCAGACAAAAATCCATTTACAAATAAACATTATATTACAATTTATTTCAAGTTTAATTTTTTTTAATATATTTTCCGTTCGCATTCACCACATCATTAGAAATAATTTTAAGTTTGTTAATGTAGTTTTTTAGTACTTTTTTTTATTTTCAAACAAGATTTCTAGTCATGTTGCTTACAAGTCTGCCATTAAGACACAAAATGCGGGTTTTTAAACACGAGCCATATGGCGAATTTTCCCCTCTTTTTGCAATATGTAATTTAAGTATAAAAGATTGAATTTATTTGACAATGTTAATAAACGTTTTATTTCCATTTAGTTGTTAAGGCTTTATTTTTTTATTTATTTTTTTTTTTTGTAGTACTATATGAATCAGACAAACAGCCAACCAGCAAACCTGCCTACGCATTAGTTCATTTCCAAGATTTGTTTTTCGTCTCTTAACGCCGAACATACCGCTTCCTCAGATCTTTATATGTAATTCAAAATATTGTCCACTATTTTTATATTTTAATATTTCAACACCAGAAAGTCTTGACCAGTCTGATAATTTTCACAGACTTTCGGTTTAAGAAAAAAAACAGAGAATTTGAAAGAGGAGGAAATTCAAAGTTTAGTCATGCTGAAACCTAAAATCTCTTTATTATCCTGTTAATTATGTTTGTATTAATTTTTTATGGCTGTTTATTTGTTATTTTTCTCTCTGGCTCTGTGAGTGTCTTTATCTGCATTTTCTTGGTAAATGTTAACAATCAGACAAGGCGGAAGTGTTGCGTTGATGATGACGTTGTGTGTTTTTTCATTTAGTTTTGTAGTGACTTTTTAATCCTGTTTGACATATTTGATGTTGATTTTATTTCTATTAACAGCATTAAAAGTGACAAATCATTGGTATACAAGCATTTTTTTTTTCTGCTTTCATTTTGGTCGGAAGAGAAATATGCAGAATAATTTTTCAATCAAATAGTATTACAAAACTTGATTTATTGAAGTACTATTCATATATATAGAAAAATAAATTAATTAAACTTAATGGGATTTAAAGAAATTTGATGAAAAAAATAGATACATATATACTTAATGAAGAAGATTTGTATTGAAAAGAAACAACAAATATGGAAATAATAAATTGAAATTTTTAAAGGCTAGATAATATGCTTATCATCTCGACCCAAGTTTTTTAATCTTTAGATTAAACAATTGTTGGGAAAAAATTCCCAGCTTGAGGTTGTTATTCTATTAATTTTTCGCTCTTCTTTAGAAAACTTCTTCAACAATATTAAAAAAATAAAGTTACATTCATAACACCCAAGGCAGATTTACCAGGTAGTGTCAGAATTACAATAAATACAACACCAAAATACATCACATGTATTTTGTTGGTAAAAATTACGACGTTTTGTTTCTCTTTTGTTTTAAAAAGCAACATAGTCTACTCGTATGTTTGTTTTTAGACTTATATAGGTTGTAAATAAAATTTTGACAAATTTACCTGGTAAAGCTGCCTTGATAACGTCTAAGACCTGCGTAGCGCATGTAAATATGTCAGCAGTATAATATATTATTGCGTTAAGTATAATAAAGTGCTATTTATTTAATAGTTTAAAAATTGTCAGATTGACATAACATAAATATCTGGCATCTGAAGTCATTTAACATAAAAACTCGTTAATTTAATTAAAGAAATATGGATCATTTAACAACGGAAGAATACATTAGAATAGTTAAAACTTAATACAAATGTGGTAGCTCAAACACGGCTATAATCGCCATAATCGACCTATTCTATAAAGAATTTGGAAGAGATTGGCTGCTAAAGCAACAGCTTCTCATTGCAGTTTTTTAAAAAAAAAAAAAAATTCTTTCAAGCTCACACTTCACTGGGTGTCAACCAGCAATATTGTCGCTTGTGGGTCTTGGGAATGCTCGGAGTGCATTATGGCCTGGAAGAGTTATTAAGTCGTATGAAGGAACCAAGTTTTTAGCAATCACTTAAAGATTATGAATTTTGTTTCCACCCAACACAGCTTGACTGGCATGTGAAGTTTCCAGAACGCGTAATTTCATATATTGGTAAAGTCAATGGACCACCAAGATCATATGATTTTGCGCAGTTGGAAGGTGCAGTTTGATGTCCATTTACATCACGTTGCTTTTGAAACTGAAGAACCGCTATAACAACGCAAAAGTGGGATAAATAGCCACATGACTTATGTTGTGTTGGCTTCCGAAACCTTTACCAAGAGTATAAATTGGCAGAACGGGGATCAGCATGGCCCCCGGGAAGTTCTGCTTGCGGTTCGACCCGGGCTGATCATGGTTTAGGTGCCTACCTTGACTGTAACGTTCTGGCTGTGGTTTAAACCTAAATCGTGTTAGTATCCTTGATAATTGTTTGGTGATGACTTTTTTCGAGGACTAACAATCTCCCGAGGAGCTGTTGCCTATACAACAGATACGTGTACTGTAAGGAACCAGTGGTGACGGTTTGACGGGTGAGTTGGTTTAAGGGCTGATGCTCTTAGTGGGCTTCGGCCTACCAACTCATTAAGCCTTGTCTTCCGTTGATTGCTGGGAAATGGCATACATGTGGGATTAGAAAGCCCGAACTCCTCAACAAGAAGTTGTTCATATGACCGCAATCATATGACAAGAATTGCTACCTGTGTGACACGGAGGCGGTGGTGAATCGTGAAAAATTCACTCCGTGGTAGTAGTCCACCATCAGGTTAGGCCGTCAAGGCAGGTACTGATGTAAATCATTTTCACACTTGACACATAATCTTGACCAAAAATTAACAAAAGTACAATAAAATAATTTTGTTACCCTTTATCAACAGTTAAATGAGATTTTGCGCCAAAGTTTTGTTTTTTTTTTTTTCAAAAATGAATGTGAACAATAAACAACAAGCAAAATGTTTAAAAAAGTTCCCCCTTATAATTTATTAAAATAACTATTCAGTATATATATCCAGAGAAACAGCCAACTAAATACATTAAGCAAATTATTTTCCAATAACTGAACATTAATAATGAAGTAACCACGGTCAAACCCGCGCATAAAAGCTTTAAATATATGTAAAAGAGAAACTAAAAACGTTTGAAACGATGAGAAACCCTTCTCAAATAACACGTACATTCTTAAATAGACATAAAAATTTAAATAACAAACATATATAACAGACAAACAAATATGTGATTTAAGAGTCAAAAGTAGACAGTGTCGTAAATCAAGAAACATTCGCTCAAAATACATTTAACAAGACTTATTGCTCTTATATACATATCTATATTAAAAAGCAAAAAATAAATAAGGAACTTTAATTCTTGAATGCCCCACATCTCAAAAGGAAATTAGTAGATGTGTTCCACAAGAGCGCAAAATGCAAATTACTCCATAAAAAGCGTAAAAAGCAAATTACTCCTTAAATTTACTAATTTTATCCAAAACTGCTGGAACGCAAAAAAACACAATTGGACATCTTGATGTATTATTGTTGATTACTTTTTAAATTAATATATATATTTAGTGATTTAATTTGCTTAAAACGCAAAGCATAATATAAACAAAACATTTACATTATTAGCAACACCTGCAACATGAAAAGCAATTTAAAATTTTAAACAGATATTTATAATGCATATTTCTAAAATGGAAAGCCAAATAACCTTTGGATGTTCTCCTTACAACCTTTTATTTTGACTTAATTTCGTGCTGATCATAGAATACAGACGAGCAACACGTCTAAAAAATTTGTATGAAAGTCAAGCACATTAATTTTTAAACTAATACCTTATTTCGATTTGCAAATTTTCTGATTACTTTTTCAGTTTTATATGTTTGTAACTAAAAAAAAGCTGATAATTCAATTCTAGTCTGAACTTACCCGAAGAAAAAGTTCGGGCAAATTTGTACAGGAAATTAAAAAATTTACTCTCTCATTTTCTCTCAAAATTGTAGAAAATTTGTTACATAGCTTTTGGACATCTTCTGACTGTTTTTCACGTGGAAAACAACTAGTATACACAATATATTAACTTATTATAAGGCGCATTCCTTTTTAACATGAAGTCATAAGCAAACCCCATAAATTTTTAGATGTATTTTCTATATCAAGTAGTTTAGTGCAAAAATTGTATGTTCATAGAATATTGATAATAATTGCAGAGAAATTTTTTTGAATGTCATATTTTACTATTATGTACATTTTAAATTATTTAATAATTTAAAAAAATTTGGTTCCCGAATTTTGAACAAATATTCTAGAGCCAAATCTAATTTCAAACAAATATTATAATGATTTATATACGTACTGTTACACTGAAATCTACAGCTGAGCGTAGTAATCCAATGATAACTCCATGCTTAATTAATCCACACCTATATCGGGTAATTGCTTGATATAGGTAATTAGCATATTCCTGTAATTTCTTCATTGTGATAGTTATAAGAATTCGCTTCATTAGATCATCGAGTTTATCTAAAAAAATTCGCTTATATACTTTCAAGATTTTTTTAGCACATCTAAATTAGAGATTTTTTGACGATGTAATTATTTGCGGATATTGTACTTTATGCAGCAATGTCCAAAATCTTGCAAGTATAGGATATAAAATTCACTAGAAAAATCTTGGTGATAACCATATAGGCGTGTTGCATTATTCATATTTTAACAAGGATCATCTTTAGGCTTTACTGAAGTAAGTTCTCAATGCGTAGCTTTTCAAAAATGCACTTTCGATTTTTGCTACTAGTAATTCAAGCGTATAAGTTTGAATGTATGTGTATAGCCACCACTGTATAACGGATTTATGCAGTAAGCGATGCCACTTAAATTTTAATTTCCTCTTCAGCTATTGCAGCTTATCAAAATAATATATTACCGACTTGAAAAGATTTCGGTACTTTGGAATTATATAGTATAAATTTCTTACTTATAAACAAGCCCACTGTACTTTTAAATTGACTGCATCATGTAGTTGTAAAACCTCTCTCAAAGGGTAAATAGTTACACGAGTGAATATGAACATGGAAAATTTTTACTGTAAAATTAAAACATTTAGTTTTGTATAAAATAACAAAATAACAAAGTTACGTTCTGTCGCTTTATCTCTTGGAGATACATATGTATATGTGTGTATAAACAAACGAACACCTCGTACAAACAGCATAACAATGACAAGTTCAATGGCCACCTTTTTTCAATACAACAATAAATAATTCAATATAAATTCATGCACAGACATACTTATAATAGCAGATACAAAAATTATGCCTGGAATACAAAAGATCTTATGAATGTTCGCCGCACAAGCTACACCAACATAAACCTTTAAAAATAATGTATGTGAGGGAATTTATGTATTCGAAGAGACATGGTTTTATTTCTGATCGTTTTATTATTGAAATTGATCGCACACAAAGAGTGCGATCACATCTTTTTTTTTTGCTTGCACTCAATATCTAAAATGGCACAAAAACGTGCCAATTGCAAAATAATATTGTGTTGCTTGCATTTTATTTGTATTATGTAGTTATTATGCAAAATGTCAAACAATTCGGATTGTGAACAAACAAAATAAAAAGTACTGCTTTGTTTGTTCATTTGAAAATTATCCACAAAAATATTAAATTTCAACGAAATTTGCTATGTAATAAAATATATTAGTGAAATAAAAAAAGAAACAAATGAAATCCGGGTACATAATTCAATTAACAGTGGGTCTGTTTCGCTTATTTTAAATTGTTTCTAAAACATTTATACTTGACCACGACTATTTTAGTACATCATAAGTATGAATTCCTTATGAGTACAGAAACGAATTTCTTTAAATGGAACTATTTTTCCTTTTCCTTAAGAAAATTGTTCTATAATAAAAAATATTTCTGACATTATAAAATATGAAAATGAACTGAAATGTAGTTAGGTTAAATTAATTTAAATTTTTTTCGAGTGTAAAAATTTTTTTGAATTCAAAAACTTTTCGAAATTAATAATATACTCAAGTTTGTTAAATTTTATTTGAAAAATAATTTGCGAGAAGCTAAGAAGAAGTTTTAATTTCCTGTTCAACTTGAAAAGATTTCGGTTCGTTGAAATTAAAGAGTACAAATTTCTTACTTATAAACAAGCTCACTGTACATTTAAATTGACTGCATCATGTAGTTGTAAAACCTCTTTTAAAGGGTAAATAGTTACACGAGTGTATATTTATATTTGTACATGAATATGAACAACTTCTATTGCAAAGTGACGAGTTTAAATGCTAATGCATTTTAAGTACTAACCATCGCTTTTCCAAATTGCCTTTACTAGAAAAGCAAATTAGCTATAAGCATTTAAGCAAATACGTGAAGGTACTGTCACTGTCGATAAAAATTAAGGAAATAACTAAAGTTGGTTTACATTAAATATATGATAAATAAAGTTATTTCTTTTTTTTATCTTGTACCAGCACTCAGAGGGTCACCCTTATATATGCAGTACATTGTACTAGAACTAGGGAAATTGGTCATGAGGAGGACAAAAGAGGAGTGTGAATATTCGACCTTTCCAACGTTATAACAGACAGTAAACACGTCTGTAAGCAACTTTTTCCAGAAACGAAGTGTAGGCCTGAACAACGAATTCTCTCACTAATACGTTGCATGATTCTTCGGGTTATCGACCACAAATGGATGAGCCCTGGGGGGTTACTCTCTATTGCGATGCGAAAGAAAAATCGAAGAATTGGTACCCTGTATTGCGTTTTCGTATTTTCTTTTCGCATTTAATTTTTCTTTTCGCACATTTTATTTTATCATTCTTCGCTATTATTTATTTTGTGACACCAGTGTTACTTCTTTTTTAAACTATTTCGCGAAAACGTTTGCGCAAACAGCACAGAATACCAAATTATACTCTTATCGCATCTACCTTTCGCATCGAAGTTGCTTTCGCATCGCAATAGAGAGTAACCCCCCTGGACGATGTACACGTGTTACGTATAAATGTGTGAGATTCGGGAACAAGGTCCCTAATCTCGTCAAAGCAAAATGCGTTGTAGTAACGACAGTAACGCACTCTACACTACGTCAATGTTCAAATTAGTTAATTACTAAATTGTATTGTTTTATTGTAAAATTTTATTAAATTGTATGCAATACAAATGCCACTCCAAAAGTTATTTTAACACGTAAGTTAGCACTGTCTTAAGCTTAGGCCGCTTTTGATTTGCTATGATATAAAAATAAAACTATTTGCTTGCTACAAGCAATAATTTTAAGCTATTCTATTACAAATATTTAGATACAAAAGATTTTAAATTAATGAAAACAATGGTAATAAGCAAAACAAACACACATTAGCCGTACCCACGTTCTTATACAATTGATATGAATGTGTATATGTTTAACGTTACACTAGCAAAAGATTTTGACACGCACTTGCTACAATTTTGCATATGTTTAGATTATATTATGCACATACTACTCTCACTTGCAGCGAAGTAGGTGGCAATGAGAGAACAAAGTTTATCCACCCAAACAGCCATTAAGAATGCGAAACATATGTTTACAATTGCAAAAAGTTGCAACTTCAAAGTAAAATTGTGCAACTTTTACGTCCTATATATTTCAGATTGCATACAAATATATACAGTATATTTGAGTGTATTTTTTTCAGCGTAAAGTAAAAATATGCTCTACTGTTTTGCAAATGCAATGATGCAAGTCCATTTACACAAGATTGTGAATATGGCTTATGTATTTCACACTGTGCTCAAATATCGATCTGCAAAATGCATACGCGGTGTGTTTGCTTCTAAAAATGTCAGACTGAATTTACAGAACTAAAATTTTGAATTAAAGCAAGTTCTATTTTGAACTGTAAAAGCACCTGACATTAGCTGTTTTGCATGCCAATTTTTATTATTAAAATTGTGCTACAAATTGCAATTATTTTAGTTATTGAGTCCTTTTTTGAGGAATATAAAAAATACAAAGCTTTATAGAAAAATAAAACACTTTAGACAAATAAGCAAAAATAATAATCAGCATGAAAACACCTGCTATAAAATTTTTGATTATGTAAAATGGAATTTTTACAAATATGCGCAACTACAGCTGAATTGAAGACTGCGAAAGTCACTGTAAAACACATACAGCCTTACGTATAAAAGTGCCTTCATAATTTATGTACTGTTTTGTTGAATTTCATATAAAAATATATTGTACAAGTCAAATGTTTTACTTGCTTATTTTATACTTTGTATTTTAAATCACGTTAGGCTATACAAATTGTGTATGCGAATAATTACGAGTATGTTATACATTTTATTTTTCACTTTTTCATAATTATATCTTGTGTACAATAAACAATTAACTATTCAACAATTAATAAATTGATGCTTTAACATGTTTACAGTACACAGCAGATTGTACTAGAAAATTTGTATGGAAGGCACTGTAGAGTTTTCTAGACAAGTCGAAAAGAAATTCTACCATCGACCTTTAATCATCAAATCATTATTTCCACAAATATTGTATCAAAAGCAACATTTTTTTTTTCATTTCCTAATAGTAAAATAATTGAATTTTCATACAGAAAAATTCAAGAATTTCAATCCATTTACTTTTCTATATATTTATAATTTAGAAATACAATAAATCTTAACAGAAATTTCTTATTTTACATTTTAAATTGTCTACAACAAATACATAAAACATATTACATTTATTTGTTTCTAACATCATCTGCTAAATATTTTTGTGTTCCTACAACAAACCATCTCAAATACATACATTTTTCAACAAGAAATATTTTTTTCTCTATCGCTTTATATCTCATGATGTGTACTTGCATTCAAAACGAGCTCCTTTAGTAGTCTGATCTTACACAGCAGAAAAAATTCACTAACTACTTACCGAAGAGCAAAAACCATTCAACAACTACCAGCCAAGGCAACCAGGTGAATGATCATCATCTCAACATCTATAAAAGACGATTTATGCAAATGTAAAACGTGATTGATGGCTGGTAGTTGTAGATCAAAAACCTTTTTCCTTAGTCGAAAAAGAACAGAGAGTGAGGGGGAAAACATAAATAAAATCCCAAGCTAACGCTTGTAAATGAAGTAGAAAATATATTGCAGAAGATGGAAATCATTTCCATTTTATGGTTTCAATAGAAAATAAATAATGGAAACTGTTTAGAAGGAACGCAAAAAATTGGCTGCTTATATTTAAGTAGACAACAAGTGCTGGATGTATTTTTAACATTTTCTGGTTTAAAATTTCATGATGAATTGCGGCTTCAAAATGTTGGTATGAAAAATTTTAGAAACATTTTTTCAAAGACGAGGGCCGTTTGAGTGCCTGACATAAACATATACATATGCATATGAAAATAAAAAAATATTATTAGAATATTAGGTTTTAAGTAAAGTGAAAACTTAAGTGTACGTCAAAGGTTCAACAAAACTAGGTACAGACTCATTGAGTTAATATTTAACAAAATAAGCGTAGCCACTACTACTATTTATTTCTGTTGTTCTAAATCGATATTTACAAAATAACGCATACCTAACAAAAACAGGTATAAAAATGACCTAATTATAAAGCCAAACGTAATAACAATGGTTACGCTTATTTTGACCAATATTTGTCTAACGTGACTACTTGCTTAAGCAAGTAGTTTAATTTTTGTCAACATATGCTCAATAATGCTTAAAAGGCGCTGAGGTCAAATTTATAGATTTATTTGAATTTTTGTACAAAATTGCCTGGCATACTCGCAGTGTATCTGAAACGACATCTAAACAGATAACTGTTAGATTCAATAAAACCATTCGAATTCTCTTACCAATTGATTTATGCTAGGAATACAACTAGGACGAACGTGAAGTTTTTGGACACAAATATTTATAACCACGAATGTATAAATTATAGGGCCGTCAAAAGACGAAACTCGCGTCGAACTTTACAATAGAATTATTTATATTAACTATTTCACAAAACTACCATGTGACCATATTTGAGATTTCTTTTCAAGTGTTCCAGCAAATTTATTTTTACTTGTTGTATTAGTATTATTTCAAACACCTAACTAAAAAACTGTCAATCGTTGTGTTATTGATAATGTTTGATCTTTCAGTATTATATTTTAAATATTACCATTCTATTAATAAACAACCTTGTCACTTAGGATAGCTGTTTGTTATTCATTCTTCGCTTCATTCGTCATGTTGGCCGAAATTCGTTGTTCGCTCCAGTTGTGTTCTATGTGTTGCGTTCAACATTTTTTTTCTCAAAGAGAGAAAGATATACAAAAGGTATCTGGCCTTGTATTTAATATATTCATAACACATTAAAAACAAAATTTGGTTAATATCGTTTTTTTATATTTATTTTTTTAGCTTAAAAGCTAACGAGCAACTCGAGTTTGCTCAGTCAGACTCCAGATTATAATTGTTCTTAAACTCAAATAATACCTGTGATAAGTTCTAGGCAACTGAAATACAACATTTAATAATAATACAATATACTTATTTAATAATTTACCAGACAATCATGCATTTTAAGCAGTTCCCGAAATACATAATTGATTGGTTTGTTAAGTAATGTAAGTATGTGTGTATGCATGTACATACATATTTTGATCTAATACTAGTTACAATTACTTAAAATTCGAACAACAAGCTTTACCAAATCTGTTTCCTACAGGTGAAAATTGGAGCGAGCTTCACATACATAAAAATGCATTCATACATTAACCTTTAATCTTTTAGAATGTGACAGCAACAGTCAACTGCGTCACCAAGAAGGTGTCATATGCAGTCTGTGGCCGATGTGAATTTTAGTGACATACATATTGCTCCTTTATTACAATATAGTCATATCTAAAAAAATGAGCTTTCGAGTTAACAATGCGGAATTGTTAACAGTCCTATCTATATTGTACCAAAAATTTATTCAAATTACTTTTAAACTGTTTCCTTTGGGTGATATTTTCTAAAATTCTCGGAACAAGTTTCTTTAGTTTTGACTATGTTGCAATAAAGGAGCAATACGATAAATGAGATGCAGTTAGCTGCTTTACTGCATGCAGTTAAAATAATGCAATCATGAAAGAGTATGATCATACTACAACCTAAACTAATCGTTTATGACTTTTTACATTACACATTTCCTGCTAAGTTTACACATATTCTGCTAATTTTAAGGCAGATATTACCAAGTTATTACATAAATTCCTAGCCGAGATCATAAAACTGATGGACGGTCTGGCAACTTCAAATATTTCCGAATACCATTTATACCAAAATTAACTGAAAACAACAAACTTAAAGAAATTATAAAAGAGGACAATGTTGTTTTTGCACACTAACCTAACAAAACAATTAAACACATATTCACAAAAACAAAAGCTAAAATTGGAAAAAAGAGATCAAATCAATGTTGTTTATTAAATAAGATGTACCGGCAATGACACTGAGAAGTGCAGTAAAGTTTATGTCAGACTATTAAGAGAAATTAAGGAGTAATAATTGACGAACATAAAAATAATATAAAAAGGTAAAACAACAGCAATAGCGCAGCATTGCATTGAACACATATATACACCTAATGTTGAAGCATTGAGAATATTAGACAAGGAAAAAAAAGAAAGGAATTGATACTTATACATTGGAAAGCTTGAAAATAAATCTAGTTTTAATCTGATTGACGACGCGAAGGAGGTATCCTATGACTTTCATTTTTATTGCATTTTAAAAATTAAAAAAACCTACAACAATCATAATGTCCGTGGTATAGAAATTACATATTTGATAATGTAAAATTGCTTATTATTTCTTTATTTCGACCGTTTTTTCCTTTCCTAATATGTGTAATTCTTCGAGCTTAAGGTCTTTCTTGGAATTTTTAGTTTTTTTTGGTTTTTAATTATCTGGCCAGATAATTAAAAACTAAAAAAACTAAAAATTCCAAGAAAGACCTTAAGCTCGAAGAATTACACATATTAGATAATATAAAATTATTATTTTTTAAAAGTGCAATTAACTATTATTAAAAATTATTGTTTTTACGTTATTAATTTCTATTGTTATTTTACTTAATATTGTGTTTAATATTAACACCATGTTGCCAGATTATATAAATAAACAAATCTGAAGAAGGTGGTAATATCCCAATGAAACGTTGGAAAATATTTTATTTAAAACAAATGTTTGTCTTTTTATTAATAAAGATAAAACTATGCCCTCAAAAGCATTATTAAATTGATTTTTCCAAAGGTCTAAATGCAGAATAAAACGTAATATATGAATGAAAATAAAATATGAAGGTAGAAAAAAATTATATTGCTCATTATACGGTCGAACTTCTCTTCAGTTTTTTTTTTTTTAGCAATAAACAGAAATTGAATTTGTTTAATTCTAGTCGAAATGCATGTATTTACTAACAACAATACTTAACAAATTTTTGAAAAAAAAAGAAAAATAACGACAGCCCACAGCAGTTGTTTTCATCGCTTTCTCGCGATGAATGAATAAAAGTGTTTAAAAGAAAATAATAAAAGCTTGTAAATTTTTTCAAACACTTGTTCTTGGGCTGAATATCACTATTTTAAAGCGATGAGGCCTTTCACGTCTCGTAAAAAGACGATGTTTTATATTGCACACCCTTTTTACTTTAAGACATCGAATTTTTCATACCTATTTTATATATCTTTATATTATAGGAAATACATCGTAATACATATGCTTCGCGATATTGACTTTTAATTGACACCAAAGAATTCTATTATGCGTGAAATTTTTAGTAAGCCAAACGGATTTCCGAAACCATTAATAAAATAAAATAGTTATTGAGCACAGCCAAAATCTTTGGTAATCCAAGATATAGTCCGATTTAAGGTTTTCTTTTTTAGTCTAAGAATATGAAGAAATTCCTGAAAATGTTATATTACTTCCTAATTTATTTACAATGATGTGTTTTCTGAACCGTTTACAGAATCAAATAATTTATTTTCTAGAAACTCTTCTGAGTCATCTGTATATTATTTTTATTTGACGAAATTACTTAACCTCTGCACAGACGGTTTTTAGGTCTTACAATATTCTAGTTTCTACTAAAATATTAAAAACAAAATAAAGGAATTAAAAGCAATAAAAATTTGCAATACGCTCGGTATAAATATGCCAATATATATAATGAAAATTATAATTGTATATTTTTTATTATCATTGCTATAAATATCTCAACTATATACATAAGTATATGAGAATTGAATTATATTTGTTTTAAATGCACGTCTCTTACATAATTTTTTTCTTATCTAGGACCTGTACTCAGCGAACGAGCCCCAAATATATGCTGTGCATTGTACCAGAGCAAGAAAAATATGCTTCACTTCCAATGTTTTTATATCTCTTCAACTGTGCAAAGATCCAATGCCAATGGCTTAGATTATATGGGAACTTTACAGGAAAAAAAAATACTCGTTATCTTGAAAAACTAGGATCACACTATGATATCAGTATTCAAGGTTCACGAAAAGATACTATTTGTTGGAAGAAATAAAATATTAGAGTCAAATCAATGAATGATATTGTTGGAACGTACACCTGCAAAGTAGTATTTTTAAAACTTTAGGCGAAGTTCCTCTAAATTCGCGCATTATATACAAATTTGACTTAATAAATCTATAATAATGTAAGTTTGGCATCGATTTGCAAGGAACAGAGTTATATTGTCGTGCAACAAATAAAAACATTATAACTTAAACAATCCTAAAAATGCACGACGAAGTTATTAAATGCAACTGCAGCTTAAAGTCGTGGATAAAACACATAGTAAAACAAGCTTGCAATTTATATAATATCCCATATTTGCAATAACAAATACATAGCAATATAGCTGTACGATGCAGCGATATGAGTTGGAATAATTTTAAGAAAGCATGTCACGGAAGATTTTAAGAAACAGCGAAGGCTTTCCAATTGATGAAACCTGCATAAGGGATTACAATTTTCAGGCAATAGACACAAAATTGTTGTACAGCAGCCAATGGGTCTTAAAGCATGAAAAAACCAAGACAAAACCCTATATCAGAAACCGTTGGAATCCGTATAGTTTATTGATAATGTCGTGAGAGCCATTGCGGAAGTTGAGGCGTTGTGAAGTTTTTGCAATACTGATTGGCAGAATATAAACCTCCCGAATTTCATAAAGACAGTTTTAAAGCGCTAGGGACTATACAGGTTTTTCAATATATGTATGTATTTACTTCTTTGAATTTAATTTAGTTTTTTTAATTTAATTTCTATCAAATACATTGAAAGTTCTAACAAAATCTAACAACTGTTCTGACAATGCTTGCTACACAATAGTCCGAAAATCCTGCGATCGCAGATGAATTTATCTGGCAATAATTTTTTAAGTTTTTCTTACAATCTTCTAAACTGACAATTTACCTATTATGTACTATCAATTTTTCAGCTTCAGTAAATTGGCAGACCTTTTAATATTGCCACATCTAACAATCTCTGTACGTAGCTTCAATAAAAAAAGCTAAATTATTTTTAAAAACAAAAAAAAAAAAATTAATACAGAAACGAGTAAAGTTTTTTTTTTATGAGTATGAACAATAGCTTTTTTTTAAAAATTATTTTTTATAAGTTATTTGTTTGAAAGTTAATTCACATTGTTTTTGTTTGTGTTACTTTTCTTTAAAAATTCTTGTTATGATAACCCTCGTACTCTATTAACGAATTTTCTATGCCCATTTTTTCTTTCGAGCGTTCTTCTCTTAGTGACTTTTTAACCTTAAATAAACCGTGGCGTCACTCATCACCAGTCGCCGCCACACGTAATAAATTTCCATAATGAGGTTCAACTAAACGCGTGTAATCACACAATTTTTCCTTTAACACACAAACACCAACTGTGATGTTGAAATTATGAACAGACGAAGAATATCTAAGCCACTAACTAGTGATGAATGAACGAAGAGACCGCAACAGCCAATAATGTTATTGTCATAA
This sequence comes from Thecocarcelia acutangulata, assembly GCA_914767995.1. Lineage (NCBI taxonomy): Eukaryota > Metazoa > Arthropoda > Insecta > Diptera > Tachinidae > Thecocarcelia > Thecocarcelia acutangulata. Next base: position 103,329,628 of record OU612094.1, on the reverse strand, counting down.
ACATGTGAATAAGTTTGTGAGATACAATAAGAAAAAAGAATGGAATATTAATGAAAAATTTCTGTTTTAGTCGAAATATGAAAAAAACCTAACGCTTGGCAACTAACTACTCGTATTGCTTTTAACTTTGAAAAAAATTTTAATTTGTTTTCTCTTTTTAGCTTTAATTTAAAATTTCATGAGAATAATTTTTTATTATTTAATAAATAAATTTACTTGTGGCAGAAGTTTGCGAGAACTTTTTAAATGCATGTGGAAGAAGAAATGTGAAATTTTATATTTGAAACATATTTTAATATAAACAGCAAAGCTGAAGAATGTATTAAAAAACAAATTTTTAAATTCTTAGTTAAATGGCTTCATTGCAGTACTTTAAAAATTGTAGTACCGAAACGCAATCTTATACAACATTGGAGAACAAGACAAATGTATGCTTTGGGTTTAATTACTTAACATTAGGTCTACAAAAATACTGAAAAAATTTTATTTCTACAATATTAGTAAAAAAATATACCTGTTCATTAAGGGTCAATATAGAAATGCGAAGATACTTCAGTTTCAACTAAAGGGTGAGAAAAGTATCAATGAGTACAATGAGGAACTATATGGAACATCAAGGCGAAATTGCCTTGATGCTAAGCCTATAGCCTATCATCTCGTCTTCATCTAACTGTATAGAGAATTGCATTTAGAAGAAATTAGAAGGTCCAGTATCTTCAACATATATATGTTAAAAAAGATGTAAAATATTTCGTGTCACCATTATTTAATCTCTTTGTTCACTCTACGCACGTTCAAAATCAAGTTGTATTTTATCTTGGAATACATCAGAACTAGGAAAATTTTGTTTTTCTTATTCAATTATTTATTGAATCTTCACAAAGTGAACTAACAATAAGTATTCAAATCTTAATACTAAATACATAAAATTAATTAAGTCCAGCCAATGCTAGACAAAAATGTTTTTTTTTGCGCGGTCAATATCGGTAAAATCACGTTTGTCTTGATCTTTATAACGTTATACATATGTGACAGGAAGCACGTCTGCAAAAATATGTGGGTTTCCGGAACAAGATCCCTAATCTAGTCAGAGCAAATAAACAGAGCAATAAAATATATAAACACACCCCATACTACGGCGATGCTCCTGTGAGTGAATAAAGTTGGATATCCCACTGTCACCGATAAGCTTCTTCTCTTTCTTGTACACGCGTAACAACAAAATATATAAAATGCATTACATTTTCGTTCAGATATAGGCAGTATAAATAGTAAGGAGATCGGATGAAGTAAAGTACATTTTACATACATTTAAAAAAACTGACACACTTGAATGCTTCTTTAGAGACATGAGAAACGTATTCAGTCCAACTAACATCACACTGAATTTTCATTCCAAGAACATCAGGAACTACTGGATTTCTCAGAATTTATACCATCCATTAGCACAGATGAAACAATCTTTACGGTCATGGAGTTTGTATATTAATAAAGCCCAGTTCATACTTTTATACTTTGTATTAATACTTGTCAAAAATTCATATAATACTTGCAAGTCTGATAGTCTGAATGTAATTCGTCATACATACGAAAAATAATACGATAAAAATTTGACATCCCTGTCAAATTTTCAAAACGATAAAACTTTGCATTGGATCAGGGTTGTGTTTTTTAGCAAACCAGCTAATTAAAAATTGAGTAGTCGGCTATTTCGTAGCCGATGGGGTGCCGTCACTGATAGTATTTTTTGTCGTTATAAAAAAGCTCGAAATTTAGAATTTAGCTGTCATTTATAATTATATTTTGCTCATGCTATATTTAGAACATAAAATATGTTTGTGCTATTGAATTTGGATGTGTTATACATAATTATTATTTTAACTGTTGAAGAATTTCACGCGCCGGCACGTCTATCGCCTACGACGAATAGCGCACCTGCCGCCGTGAGAAGTTTTATGATAGCACATCTATGTTGATTTATATCAAGTGTAATGGTGTGAATGCAAAATCTAATTTACGTTAGACTTTTTGACAGTCGCAAGAAATGTGTTTAGACTTTTATATCACAAAATCGAATGAAAGTATTTATACTTGTATAATAGTCTGATTGGGCCTTAAACAATATTGTGGCCTTCTTAGCGTTTAAGTGCACCCTGTTTTTACGAGCCCAAAAACTACTTGGCTTTACCGCCAATTTGGTAAACATTAGTCTTGATGCTGTGCTTAAAAAATATTTCTGTAATTAAAGGGTTTAAAAATAATTAGTTCTACACTTGCAAAGTAAATTTTTATTTTTCTTTGTCAAAATTTGGTTTCATAATGTGTAGAGACTTTTAACCACTTTTATGAAACATCCTGTAGTTTTTATAATAATAAAGTGTCATAAATATAAATAGCTTAAAAGAACTGTATGAGTAACTAAATCAGAATATGTTAAAATTTACTTACATATGTTTGCTTTTGAATTGTTCAGCAATGCTGATAATTTTCAAATCATAAAGTCTCGTTAAGGTTTTTGTTCAATATTTTATTGCAACTTGTTCACGAATTCCATAAATTTTGTGTGTCACCCTACCTTGTTTTTTCCATTAATATGTAAATTTATCAATAACTTTATGAACTTAAACTTTAGCTTAACAAACGTTTGTGTCATTAATTTCAGCCAAAAGTCTTTCGAAACTACTAGTCTTAAGCTTAATAAACTTAAAAAAATATTTCAGAGATAAAATAATATAAAGAGTCATACAATATTCAACAAGACAGAGGAACGATTACTGCATCATGCATCCAATTAGAGACCATGAACTCATTGGTAATTAAACAGAAAAATAATCAAAGACGTTAGGAAGCTTTTCAGTTAAAAAAGTTAATGGAAAAACAGAAATAATAAAAATAAACTAAAAACAAAATAACGGTTTGAAATAAGAAAACAAATTATTAAAGCAATTCAATATGAATCATTTGTTAACTTCAAAAGATATACGAGTAGACAGGTAAGATTTTTTCTAGCGTTAGATTCTTTTACGGCAACTTGTTAATTATTTAAACTGCAAGTTGAGCTAAGCTAAAAATGAAGAAAATTTAGTGCTGGTACAAATAAGTCTTGTGACCAAAGTTCTTACATATACACACATGTATACCACGAATGTCTTGAACACAGAGGGTAATTTTTTAATAGATATTGCAAACAAGAAGGCTGGGCTGAAATATTAGCAAAAAATTTAGCACTACAATCAAATTTGGCTTAAATCAAATATCACTGTTTGCAAATGGCTTTTGAATTGCAGAAAATTTAAATTAGAACATGAAATATAATTTGTTAATATTATTAACAAATAGGAAGTGAATGTTATGCAGAAAGGCTTACCTCATGAAACAAGGCATGTAAAAATCTGTTAAGTACGTACCTGAAATTAAAAAAGAAATAAAATAAAATTTAATATTGTTATATTAATACACATAGAGGAAATACATAAATATACTAAAAAAGAATTGAAAACAACTGTTGGTCTTCTAGACCAGATCTAGCTCATGGCCAGTTTTTGACATTGTATTTACATATATATAAATGCAAAACAAAATTACTTAAGTATTAATGTGAAACAGTCGAACTTTATTTTTGATATTTCTAATATTATATGATGATGGGTTGGTATCATTCGTCTAGCTCGAGTTCAATCCTGGCTAAAGCCAAGAAATATTTTTATTTATAATTATAACAGTAATTGCCGCGATCAATAACTCTTGATCAAAGAAGACGGGAAAAAATAATTGAATACACTAAAGCTGGGGGACAACTAGCTGTTTCACAGTCGCTACACTGTTCATCAGTACCCACTAGGATTCGAACTCAGTACCATGTAAACATGATGTATTTTTAATACGGCTGCTTAACCAACGCAGCCACTGAGCCCTTATTTATTTCTTCGTCTATATTTGTCTGATATTGATCACATATGCAATTTGTTATAATCCCAGTTGTTTGTACTGCAGTTTGCTGTCACTGAACAACCAGTTATTTATTTTTATTATTTATCAACGTACGTATGTATGTTGACAGTCTCTGTGCTATGAGATATATATGTATGTAATAATTATATATATATATATATATATATATATATATATATATATATATATATATATATATATATATATATATATATATATATATATATATATATATATATATATATATATATATATATATATATATATATATATATATATATATATATATATATATATATATATATATATATATATATATATATATATATATATATATATATATATATATATATATATATATATATATATATATATATATATATATATATATATATATAAGTTTGGAAATTATATTTCGTACTTCAATTTGGTATGGAGACTCCAAAAATGTAAGTACGTCATTTTCGTGTACAGTATTTGTTGCCGGAAAAGGTAGTAAAATTTTATTTAAATATTCAGCTTTGCTCTTGCTGCTTCTGCACCAAGTGTCATCTATTTTCAGAATTGGGTGTTTTAAGTATTTTATTAACGCTATATAATTTGAATTTACTTCATAATTTTTCAATTCCACTATTCTCTTTTTGAGATGATTTGACACTCTATTGAAACTAGTATTATCCCTAGGATTTCTACTTTGCTGCCAAATTCTGCGAGGCCTACGAAGTTTGCGTATAAGTTGCCTTATTTCCATAGATATAAATGGTTTTTGGCTTCTTTGCGGTTGTATTACAGGAGTAGATAAATAAGCACAGGAGTAGATAAATAAGTTGTTTATAATGTTGCAATGTTATCTACAGCTTTATCAAATTCAGTCTTTAAAGATAAATTTAGCTCTAGACTTTGATCCATCCAAAGCTGAAAAGTGTTAATATCAGTCTTATGAGTGATTATTTAAAACTTGTTTTTTTGATAGTAGCTGCAAGAGTGCTGTAGCTTAAAATTACAGGAGAATGATCAAAATTAAGGTCATTCGAATCTATGACTTCAAGAAATAACATCCGGTATACCTGAGTAAACAAAAAAAACTAGTAAATCTGGTATCTTATTTGAATCATTAGGCCAATATTTTGGACTGCCTGAGGACAAGGTGTTGTACCCTAGTTTGGAGATGCACTTAAAAATTTATTTTCCTTTAGGATTAGATATTCTTGAACCCCACCATGGATGCTTAGCATTACAGTATCCGCCGACAATAGCCTTGCTGGCAAGAGTTTGAAAAAATGTTTCATAGTTTTGTACACTTAAACTGTGTCGAGGTGGATAATATATAGCATAAATTGAAACTAAAGAATAGTCGCACAGAATTTTTATACCAGAAGCTTGTATATATGGTGTTGTTGAGGGGATTGGCGATTCACATTTCAGATTCGATTAAATTAAAATGCTAAAATATGTTTTAGTTGTAATATGTGTTTAAGGATGCTATGGGAATGTGATGGGATGCTACATTAGCATTCCGTATTGCAATTCTTAGATTTATTCGCATAATTTTTCCATTGCTTTTGACATCATATCAAACATTCTCTCCATCATACGTTCTAATCTTTCTAGAAACTTGATTTCAATATATAATAATTAAAAACACAAAATAGTTTACAATATCAAGAGCCAGCTAAAAAATCTGTTTTTTAATTAAGAAATTTATCGCTCACGAACACAAAAAATGTCAAATATGTGTATGTGACATGAATTTTGTGAAGATGGCTCTCTAAATGGTTTGATTTCTCTCAGTAAAACAGACATTTAGAAATTGTTATTACTTGTTACATATATCACTGTGTTGAAAAGTTTACATCTGACCAGTAATAGACGAGCTGGATTACACTGTTTTTGATTGCACATGCGAGTACGTACACATTTATTTATATATATAGTCTCAAAACGAGCTCAGGTGCAGAATATAATACATTAAAAGTTTTGTATTATTGATTGCCTCTTTCAAAATAATGTTTTAAAAGCATCATTTAGTTCAAATGTTTAGAACTGTATATATTTTTTCTTTCTCATTTCTCATACCGAAATTGACCTTTTCCTTAGCATGATTATTAGACCTATAGAATACAAAGTATTAAGTGATCTTTGTATTATACTTTTTCAAATCTTAAATTTACAAAATATTATTTAAATAGAACTTTTTGTCGTTTGCATATATTTAATAGAACTGCATAATTCATTTTGTAAAGTTTTGCTCACAATCATCGCTGTTAGTCTCTTCAACCACATTTTTCACTGAGTCATATTTATTAATACACAAAAGATCAGTTACGAACATATTCGTAATTGAAGTAGAAACAAAAATATGAAATATAATATTAAAATCCCGGCTAACAGTTTAAAAAAACTCGGTTAATTCGATGTACGAAATACAGCAATTTAAAAAACCGATTGAATAATAACCTTCAATCATCATAGTACCTATCTTTTTACACCTATTAGGGCATTTTCATTTCGATAGGTTCTTGGTACTCGAAAATACTCATCACAACAGAAAAACAGTTTGAAGTAATTATGTTAAAAAATGATGTATACAAAATCTTTGTCTTCAGAAAGTGCTCCATGTCGCACAACAAGGAATTATTTTTTCCTTAATAATTATATGAAATAAATAAAAATTATTTGTTTTGGTAATGAATGTTGCTTCAAAATATATAAGGAGACCTAAACCTCCTTTTTATTAGGTTTTTAGTGGTGACTATATTAGATCCGAAAATATAATATTACACATTTTTACTCTCTTAAAATTTTAATTTCCGGAAATCCACTTTTTATGTTGTTTATTTCTATTTTTTTTAAATTAAATTATTTGAAAAATAGCTTGTATCAGCAACTTTGTCTGCGAAGAATAAGTGTATAGTAAAACGAATCCTTAAAAGCTTTATAGACATAAGTAAAATTCTGTTGAGAGAAAAACTGTAAAAATGTACAACCTAAAATTTAAATTTTGAAATTTTAAAAGTGTAAATTAATTAAGAGCTATTCTAATTAACTTTACATTGTAAATCAATTGACAGTATTAATCCCTGCAATTTTTTAATAAGTTCAATAATTTCATACTTCCATACAAACTTTCAGACGCCCGATGCTTCAGGCATAAAAAATGTTCTATTTCTTTATGCGGGCGCGGTCCATGCTTTTTGGAATTTCCTTTCTCTTCACAAGCAACTATCTGTTGACTCCTGTCTAAGCTTGGACAAGCTGCAGCATTTAGTTTGTGTTTGGCACGTTTTTAGAAGAAAATGGAAAAAAATAAATTTAAGGATCTCATGCTGTTTTAATTTTTGAAGAAACTTGGTATATATTATCAGGACGCTGCAGCAACCACTACCGTGGTAAAGAAGTGATTAACCGCATTTCGACGTGGTCGTCCAACCATGGAAGGCCAAACATTCTGGATGCCCAGTTGAGGTCTCTTCATCGGAAACAATTGGAAAAACTCACGATATAGTTTTAGCCGAACACAGATTAAAATTTGGAGATTTTGTGGAAGCCATAGGCATTGAAGCATTGTTCAATCGCAATATGGACGAGTCTTTGCGCCTTCTTGTTACTGTAGATTCACCATAACACACCGGAGATCAAACAGTAGTCAAAATAATGGGGATTTGGGGTTAAATCGGCGCCAAAGAAGTCACATGTGGTATTGTCTGCCAATATAGTCACGGCGACCGGTTTTGTGGGATGCACTCGGTATAAAATTATAGCAACTTTTTGGGTAGATTCAATGAGGGATTGAAAAAAAACGACCCCAAACACGTGCAGTTTTATGGTCTAAGTCCATGAATCCAGCTACAAAATACTTCTCCATCCTCTTATTCACAATATTTAGCCCAGAGTGCCTATTTGATGTTTTCAAACTGAAAGCAATGGCTCAGGGGAAACAAATTTTACGCCAACGATGAAATCATCTCATAAACCAATGACAACTTTAATGAACTAGACAAATCATATATTTCAGAAGTGATAAGAAAATTGGAAAAACGTTAGACTATAGTATAGAACTCAAGGGAGGATATGTTATTTTTTCTATATAAAACGTGTGGTTCATTCAAAAAGTCGTGGACTTGTTGACCCCACCTTTTTTCCATTAATACTGTGAACAAGAATTCAATATGGTGAAATAAAGCAGCAATATTTATTTGGCGGCTACATAATTAAAAGGACTAAAATATAGAATAACAGAATTTTAATTGCATACTTATTTATAATTAACGCATTTATTTGCCATAACATTAAGTATATTTGCAAACTAATGTTGCTATTTTTTTATTTTACTATTGATATTAGCAATATTTGTTTAAAGTGATTGCATAGGAACAAATATAAATATAATATTGTGTATCCAAAAATATAATTCAACTACAGAATGTTGCCATGAGAATCTTTCTATCCATATATCTTTTTAAAAGTCAACTTTTATTTGTGTTTAAATGTTTGTATTTTTATTTAAGAATAAAGTATATTTTTTCTTAAATTATTTTCTTTACTAAGATTTGTCATACTAATAGGTGCAATGACATCTGCAGAAGAGAACCCCCGTTTACATTTGCCTGATCTATAATAATTATAAAATTTAGATTATTTTATGTGTCTTGCGGTTGTTCTGCTCGTAATTTTTATTACTTTTGTTTGTAACATTGTGTTTGTTGTTTTTTTGGTCATAAAACTTTGCTGTAATTGTCTTTCCGAGTGTATAAATAATTTTTTATTGTTTCTTCTTTATTTATTTCTTTAACATTTAAGATTAGTACTTTACATTAACCACGTTTGGTGGGTTTTACTTTGATTATACTACGTGATATTCTGAAATATATAAGACAGCTATTTGCTTTTAAAATTTTTAAAGGCTTTTTTACGATGTAACAAATGTATTTAATTAGCAATGTGGGGTCTTATGTTAATATGTTTACACTTGACGTTCTAGCATTTTGTTTCATTTTTTCCCCTGTTTTAGTTTTTTCGTTATCTAAGATTTCAGTTGAGTTGTTAAGAACGATTGTGTTAGTTTTAGCTAAAATATGAAAAGACAAAGTAGAGTTTCCATTAACAATTACGAGTTGTGTATGCCCTACGCTCATTAATATGTAAATGGAGAGTAAATAGAGCGCATTTACTATTTACCATGAGAGCATGATCTGATCATTTCTCTTCAAAAATATATATTACAGAAATAAGTTCAAAAAATTATAAAATAAAGCCAGTATTATTATACTTATAATAATAATACAAGTTTCTAGTATTAAAATAAATAATAAGAACAATTAAGTTTTTCATTCGCTATTTTAGCTTCTAACATTTATACCAATAAAAAATTATAAATAGCTTGTTTTCTATGTTTCCCAGCTATCTATATGTCGACATTTCATAGGAACTACCCTAGTCATCAGTAGACTTTGGAAATTTTTGAAAGATATTCTTAAACATTCAACTTTATGTCCCAACAATCTAAACAAATTGCTAAGAATTTGAAAAGAAAAATGCTCTAATAATACCTGTCAAAACACAAAAACAAGCTTTTTCATTTATACACTTCTCTAACATTTCTTTACAACTTTCAACCAACGGTTGTTCATTTGCTTGAAAGGTATAAAGAAATGTTAGAGACGTGTATAAATGAAAAAGCTTGTAGCTTTTTCAAGTTTTTGAATTTTTAAAATTTGACGTAAGTTGTTATGATAAAACGCAAAGAAAATATATGTAACAGAAAGCGGTATGAAAATATATTACTGATACCAGATTATAAGGAAAACATTTTTTTTTCTCAGGCAATTTTTTTTATGCGTAAATAATTTATTAAGCAACTGTTCCATAATTAACAGCTCCATAGACTAGGATTAACTTTAGATTGTCATCTTCCTTTCCTCAGTTATACGCGGAGCAATTTTCAAAACGTTTGCTTTTTATTTGAAAGGAGCTGCTTGTACTTTTTTTGTTTTGAGTGAAATTTAGTTAATAAAATTCATATCATAATATTGGATTGTTACAATATTGTAAAGTAGTGTTTTGTGTTTCATCATGTGTGCACTTAATTGCTTGTCTGCTGTCGTCCGTTTTCTTTATATTTTAATTTATAATTTCCATAGGTTGCTGCTTCAAATCCGGCGCGAAGGACCATGAACAAATTTAGAGTAAGTTTGTTCTAAAATGTTTTTTTTTTCATGAAAAAGGTGGTGTGGCTAAAACCAGATTTATTTAAGGCAAAATGTGCTGTTGGATTCTATAGACCGAGTATAGTTATAATATCATAAAAGTGATTTATGACGTTCAAAATGACGTACGGCCTTTTCAAAGCCGAGTTAAATAATTCACATTACAGGAGAACAAAGTAGGGAAAAATATAAATGTAAATAATGTACTTAAATTAAAACGGTTTGCACAATAGTTCTTTTCTCCGCTTTTTAAGTAATTCATAGTGTAAGTAATTTTAAGTAATTCATTAACCCTTATAAAAACAAAAAAAGATAAAAATAAAAATAGTAAAAGTAAAAAATAAAACAAGTAAGAGTGTGGTATATTCGGCTGGGCCGAATCTAAAATACCCTTCACGAGAGTCACGTATTTGTATGGTATATTTAAAAATGTGAACTAAATATGCTCGGTTATATATGAACCGATATCGGAAGCTTCCATTTTCTGTATTTTAGTAACATTCTTTTATAACGAAAATTGTTTTCAGCCAAAAAAAAAAAAAAAAAATTTTAATGGAAAAATCGGATCCAGCTATTATATCTCGGGTAAATATGTACCAATATCGGAAATTTTCATTTCCCATATTTGTATAACCTTATGTCATTACCAAACTGCTTTGAGCAAAAAAAAAGTTGTTTTAGTTTGCTTACGCGATATTTTCATGAAAAACCCGGTTTAGGCTATATCTCGGGTATATCTGGACCGAAATCGGAAATTTTCATTTTCATATTTATATAACCTTTTTTTATTACCAGGATTGCTCTTCAGCACAAAAAAGTTGTTTAACTTTGCTTACGCGATATTTTCATGAAAAACGCGGTTTAGGCTATATCTCGGATATATATTGACCGATATCGAAAATTTTAATTTTTCATATTTATATAACCTTATTTTATTACCAGAACTGATTTTGAGCACAATAAAGTTGTTTAAGCATTTTCATGAAAAACCCGGTCTAGGCTATATCTCGAGTATATATGGACCGATATCGAAAATTTTCATTTTCCATATTTATATAAACTTATTTCATTACCACGACTGCTCCTCAGCACAAAAAAGTTGTTTAGGTTTGCTTAAGCGATATTTTCATAAAAAGCCCGGTTTATGCTATATCTCGGTTATATATGGACCGAAATCGGAAATTTTCATTTTCCATATTTATATAACCTTTTTTCATTACCATAACTGCTTTTGAGCAAAAACAAGTTGTTTAAGTTCGGTAATGCGATATTTTCATGAATAATCCGGTTTAGGCTATGTCTCGGGAATGTATGGACCGATATCAGAAACTGTCATTTTCCATATTTATATAAACTTATTTCTTTACCAGAACTGCTTTTGAGCACAAAAAAGTTGTCTAAGTTCGCTTTCGCGATATTTTCATGAAAACCCCGGTTTAGGCTATATCTCGATTATATATGGACCGATATCGGAAATTTTAATTTTCCATATTTAGGTAACCTTATTTCATTACCAGAACTGCATTTCAGCACAAAAAAGTTGTTTAAGTTTGCTTACGCGATATTTTCATGAAAACCCCGGTTTAGGCTATACCTCGAGTATGTATGGACCGATACCGGAAATTTTAATTTTCCATATTAAGATAACCTTATTTCATTACCAAAACTGAATTTGAGCACAAAAAAGTTGTTTAAGTTCGCTTTCGCGATATTTTCATGAAGACCCCGGTTTAGGCTATATTCGAAAATTTTCATTTTCCATATTTATATAACCTTATTTCATTACCAGAACTGCTTTTGAGCACAAAAAATTTGTTTAAGTTCGCTTACGCAGCATTTTCATGAAAACCCCGATTTGGGCTATATCTCGGGTATATATGAACCGATATCTTAAAAAAAAATCTTTGTTGAAGCAAAACAAACAATTTTTTTTTTCAAAAATTTCCATACCAAATTGCAAAAAAAATGATTTTTTCGGAATTTTGGATATATCTCAGCTATATGTGAACCAATATTACTGAATTTCAATAGCAAACCCGTGAATCGATGGGGCAAAAGAATGGTGAAAGAAAAAAGTTGCTAAGTCTAAAGGTTTTCTCAGAAACGGTATTTCAACGACGGACAGACGGAAGGACGGACAGACGTACATTGCTTAATCGACTTTTCCATTAATTCTGATTCAGAATATATATACTTTATAGGGTCGCAAAAAAAACCTGTAGAAATTACAAACGGAATCACAACCTTATATATACCCTTTATATTTTTGTGAAGGGTATAAAAAAATATTGTTGTCCAAATTGGTTTGGACACAATGCAATTCATTACCTTGCATTGCGAAAAATGTTGGACAAATTTTTGTTAATCTAAGCAGTATCGAAGCTATATGCCCTGGGCACTAATCTGTTGTAACTAATTTCATTCTAACACTTTCAGCACAGTGATGACATTTGTTTTTGTCTTTCCGTGATGTTATTGATAGGTAAAAGTCAAAGTACACAAACACTACTTCCTCTTTCCTCCTTCTCATAATCTAATTTCCTAGTTCCAGAACAATCCAATGAGTACTGGTCCAAAATATAAAAAAAACAAGTAAGAGTGCAGTATATTCGGCTGGGCCGAATCTAAAATACCCTTCACGATAGTCACGAATGTGTATAGTATATTAAAAATGTGACCTAAATATGCTCGGTTATATATGAATCGATATCGGAATTTTCTATTTTCTGTATTTTAGTAACCTTCTTTTATAACGAGAATTGCTTTTCAGCAAAAAAAAAAAAAAATTTTTTAATGGAAAAATCGGTTCAGGCTATATCTCGGGTATATATGGACCGATATCGAAAATTTTAATTTTCCATATTTATATAACCTTATATCATTACCAGAACTGCTTTTGAGCACAACAAATTGTTTAAGTTCGCTTACGAGATATTTTCATGAAAAACCCGATTTAGGCTATATCTCGGGTATATATGGACCGATATCAGAAATTTTAATTTTCTCTATTTTCGTAACCTTCTTTTATAACAAGAACTGCTTTTCAGCAAAAAAAAATGTTATTGGAAAAATCGGTTCAGGCTATATCTCGAGTATATATGGACCGATATCGGATATTTTCTTTTTCCATATTTATATAAACTTATTTCATTACCAGAACTGCTTTTGAGCACAAAAAAGTTGTTTACTCGGCATTTTCATCAAAAAACCTGTCAGGCTATATAATGGGTGATTTTATAAGAACTATCGGAAATTTAAAAAAAAACACATAAAATTCAGAAAAATGCATGAAATATTTATTTGGATCGATAGTTGGGTCGATATAATTTAATGTTTGAAGATTATTTCATGCAAATGTTGGCCGCGGCTGCGCCTCAAATGGTCCATCCGCTTAGTCCAATTTTGGCATACTCTTTCCAACATTTCGGCCGGTATCTCACGAATAATGTTGGCAATGTTGGCTTCCAGTGCGTCAATCGAAGCGGGCTTGTCGCTATAGACATTAGCCTTAACATAGCCCCACAAAAAATAGTCTAGAGGCGTTAAATCGCACGATCTGGGCGGCCAATTGACTGGTCCCAAGCGTGAAATAAACTGTTCACCGAACTCGCCTCTCAATTGGTCCATTGTTTCGCGTGCTGTGTGGCATGTGGCACCGTCTTGTTGAAACCACATGTCATGCAAGTCAAGCTCTTCCATTTTGGGCAAAAAAAAGTTTGTTATCATTCACAGTAACGTTGTGATTCGCATCATCTTTGAATAAATACGGCCCAATGATGCCGCCAGCCCATAATCCGCACTAAACGGTTGTTTTTTGTGGATGCATTGGTAGCTCTTGCAATGCTTCTGGCTGCTCTTCACTCCAAATACGGCAATTTTGCTTGTTCACGTATCCATTCAACCAGAAATGAGCCTCGTCGCTGAACACAATTCTTCGATAAAAAAGTGGATCTTCATCTAACTTTTCAAGAGCCCATTCACCAAAAATTTGGCGTTGTGGTAGGTCGTTTGGCTTCAATTCTTGCACCAGCTGTATCTTATAAGGCTTCACACCCAAATCCTTCCGCAAAATTTTCCACGTAGTGGAGTAACAGAGGCCCAATTGCTGCGAACGGCGCCGAATCGATAATTCACGGTCATCACCAACACTGGCCGATACGGCTGCGATATTTTCTTCAGTTCGCACTCTACGTAAGCGTGTTGGTGGTTTAATGTCCAACAATGTAAATTTGGTGCGAAATTTTTTTACAATAGCCCGAATAGAAGCCTCAGTAGGTCGATTAAACTGACCATAAAATGGACGAAGCGCGCGATGAACTTTCTTAACAGAGCACGCATTTTGGTAATAAAATTCAATAATTTGCAAGCGTTGTTCGTTTGTAAGACGATTCATGATTAAATTATAGACCAAACTGAAGATGTTTGACAGTGACACAAGGTACAAAACGTGCGCCAGCTGTCAAAACTAGTGTTGCCAAAAAGATAATAGCAAAAAAATCACTCGTTATATATCGGGTATATATGAACCGATATCGGAAATTTTCATTTTCCATATTTATATAACCTCATCTTATTACCAGAACTGTTTTTAAGCAAAAAAAGTTGTTTAAGTTCGCTTACGCGACATTTTCATGAAAAACCCGGTTTGGGCTATATCTCGGGTATATATGGACCGATATCGGAAATTTTCATTTTCCATATTTATGTAACCTAATTTCATTACCAGAACTGCTTTTGAGCACAAAAAAATTGTTTCAGTTCGCTTACGCGGAATTTTCATGAAAACCCCGGTCTAGGCTATATCTCGGGTATATATCGACCGATATCGAACATTTTCATTTTTCATATTTATATGACCCTATTTTATTACCAGAACTGCTTTTGAGCAAAAAAAAGTTATTTAGCTTCGCTAATGCGACATTTTCTTTAAAAATCCGATTTGGGCTATATCTCGGGTATATATGGACCGATATCTGAAAAAAAAATTTTTTTGTCTTTTAGTCACCATGCTCAATAAGTGTGTGAAGTTTGAAGCAAAACGAACAACTTTTGTTTTCAAAAATTTTCATACAAAACTACAAAAAAAAATGGCTTTTTTCGGAATTTTGAATATATCTCAGCTATACGTCGACCGATATTACTGAGTTTCAATAGCAAACCCATGAATCGATGGAATAAAAGAATGGTGAAAGAAAAAAGTTTCTAAGTCCAATGGTTTTCTCAGAAACGGTATTTCAACAGCGGACAGACGGACATCGCTTAATCGTCTTTTCCATTAATTCTGATTCAGAATATATATACTTTATAGGGTCGCAAAAAAAAAACTGTAGAAATTACAAACGGAATCACAAACTTATAAATACCCTTTACATTTTTGTGAAGGGTATAATGATCAAGCATTTAATGCTTGACATATATGAAGACATTTTTTAACAGTGTGATCTGATAAATTATTTAAAACAACAGTCAGATAACTGTACGTTCACAAATCTTATTTACGGGAAGCTGCTTTGAAAACTTTCGCCATACATATGCTCTTCTCAAAATGTTTTTTGCTAGCGCATCTCTTAAGCGAATGAGGTATGATCAATTTGTATTTGCAACGCTGTCTCTCCATGAACATGAACACTCGTTTATTTCGGTTGATGTGTTTGAGTGACGGTTTAATCAAAATTTTTATGATCTTATGCTCAGGCTGCCAGTAAAATATTTAAAATTTTAATAAATTTGCGTGGGACATCGGGCTGTGATCGTGATATATTACCGTGCTCATTTCTTTAAAAAAAATACTAAGTACCGGTTTCCTTAACAGCCTTGATCCTTAATACATTTAGCATCATTATATTACTATAATCTAGTCTGGGAGTATTGTTTACTCAAACAAGAATAAAGATTCCTGTTTATTCTTTCGCTTAATTCTTGAAAATCACAGCAAAATGCATTTTCGAATTGATGACGGTGTTTCACCAGAATTGCGACAACAATATTGTATAAATAGTAACAAAATATCAGTAATGTGAAAACTGATCACATATAGAGTATATGAGTATTGTAACTATTATGAAAAATAAATAATAATAAATAAAATTTTTCAAAAAAAAAAAACATACTGAATATTGTTATGATATTTGCTGCATATATCCGAAGAGGAATTTTGTTGTTAAATTCATTATTTTTTTGTATTTAAATTCATTTTGATGTCTATTTGTTATCACAGAAACCACTCTTTAAGCAGAGCCAAATAAGCGCAAGTACATCGAGTATACTCGTATATACTTGACTGATAATTTATAATTATAATTCACAACGATATCATATTCATAACACTTAGTCATCAAATGCAGATATTTTGTCATTACTTTAATTTCGTTTACTCATGTCTTCGATATTAGAATATGACTGGATTTATCACCGCTAACGAAAATTAGAGCAATTAATGCAATGGTTGACATCACATAAATGAAAAATGATATAGGGCCGAAAATGAGGACACTTGTCATTGTATTGATGCTAAAATACTTCACAGCTAAAGGCGGGATTTCTATGAGTGTTTAATTTCCAGCTTAATATCCAGATATATAATCCATCTAAAAATTTTTTGATGAGAAGATTTATTTGCATTAATAAGAATTTCTTTTTAAAGAAGAAAATAGAGCAAACTTAAAAAACAGTAGTCAATTTTTTTTTTAATTTAAATCATATTTTTTTTTTACTTTTATAACTCATGCTTGCTTTAATGTCATCGGCACGTGTGGAATCATGACTAAAAAGCTTACACGCTATTTAAACATTTAAGTGAATAAACGTAACAAAACATTTTATCAGAGTATATTTGTATCTAACTTAAGTAATTTACTCATTAACTTAATTTGTTGATTTGTGCCTGTGAATGTTTATCATAAAACGATTATTTCTTTTGTCAGTTTAATTTAATTCCACTTCTGTCAAAGCCTAAATAAACTAATGTGTTTATTAGAAATATGCTTTTTCCAAAAACAAAAAATGTATTCATTTTATTATTAATTTTATAATTTATTCAAACATTTTTTATTTGCAGCTAATAAACATTTTTAGATATGGATATTTTATTTCTCGTGATTCATAAAAATTTACTATAACTACTATAGCAGAAAAGCAGCCTAACGAATAAACTTAACTTATATTTTTTTGAACGAACAACAGATTTTAATTCAGCACTGATTGCATACTTGTTTGTTGTTATTAATTATCAATAGTTCTTATTTAACCATGATTGTCATTAGACTTTAATTAAAAATTTATTCAAATACATTTTTTTGCAAAACTGAAGTTTTCAAAACGAGTTTACATTCATTTTAGTTTACTATTTACAAAGTGAAAGTTGTGTCCAACCCGCAAAGCCAACAAACCAAAGAGAAAAAAATAATAAAAATATTGTGTCGTTGTCCCCTCATTTGTTTGCGAATTTTACTGGCCGTAAACGCCATGATGTTTAAATATTGGATGTGCAAATTTTTAAAGTTTATAATGAAAATAAATTTATTATCTAGTTATATCTGCGATTCAGCTGTATAAATGCTTCAAAAATGTAGCTTTAAGCGCAAATAATGCACGAGTGTTAAGATAATAACCGAAAGTAAGCTCAAAAACTTATACGAGCTTCGAACAACTCCCATCAAAAAGAAGGATATAAAATAAAAAAATAATTTAACTATTAAAACAGGATATTTCTCTCTGTGTATATGTTAGTTTATGCAGCGTTCCCATTAAATGTGTTTTTATGTAAAAATCATTTAGCATTCATCACTAAAATTAACTTTATCGTACTCGTAAATGTTTTCGAAAACAGCTGGAAAAAACAATAATTTGCCTTCAGCCACGTTTTTCCATTTCTTAAAATAAAAACAACAATTTTTAATTAAAATAACGATAGCGTAATTGTGGGAAAACTTAAAACTAGTTTAAATTACTACAAATTACAAGTATCTTTTGTTGTACCGGCTTGTGAAGCAAGCTTCGCTTCGTTACGCTCTTCTTATTCAGTTTTCAGCGTTAATTACTTTTGGAGTAATTCTTATTTTAAACAGTTGATGAAGGTTGCTGATGAGATTTTTATGAAACATAAAATATAAATAGTTTGACTGTGTTTTTCTCAAACGATTTAAAATCAGTGGGTAGCTTTTCTCTTCGCAGTGTCGGTTTTTAAATACATATCTACTCATATGTGTTTCTGTTAATGTAATAGGCTTAAATTTTTTACTATGGAAAATTTTAAATGCAAAACAACCGATTATGTTAAAAAAATTTATGTGGCATTTAGAGACGAGTATCCAAGTGTTATACTAGGAATTACAAATCCGTTATATACCTGTAGAAGGAACGCATCAATCCGCTTGTATTTCTTTATGTTTGGCGCTTGAGAACCAATTTAAAAAACTTTTACTAAATAATTTCATTTTTAATTGTGCTTGAGGTTGGGTTGCAATTTTACCACAAAAAGTCTTTGAATATCGGCTGGCTAAAACTACGCTCGAAAGTTTAACTGCCTCGATAATTCAGTCATTTGTAAAACGGTTGTTGAAATTTTATTGCTTTCGAAAAAAATGTCGCCCAAAAATTTTAAGGGTTCGGCTTATGCATAAAGCTATAAAGCTCTTTTTTCAAATCAGTAGATTACATGAAATCAAATGCATACAACCTATGTACAAACCTAAAGTTCTTTCTGTTTTAAACTAATTGAAGTCAAAAAAAGTTAGGTGCCGATTTTTGCGCGACTTTATTTTTATACTAAATGTAGTTGTTGTTGGATTTATCAAAGGCTTTTGATAAAGTTGTGCATTCTACCTTAGCTTAGCTGTGTAACATACTCAAATTTTCTAAGTTTCCCTGCTAGTTGGTTCAGTCTTTTCTATCGGATAGATCGCAGTATGTTGCATTAGGTGATAGGAAGTTGAACAAGTTAAATGTGACTAGTGGAGTGCCTCAGAAGTCGGTAATTGGGCTATTACTTTTTATGGTACATGTGAATAATTTCATTAACCAATTTAGTGACCGTTGAGCCCCATGTGTATGCTGTGGCTGTGTTCTGTAACTTTGGCGAGAAGTTCTCGCGTCGAAATCTTGTGAAACTAATTATTCCATCGTTTCTCGAAAAGTGCGAAAAAAGTGCGTCTGTAACTCATGTCGACAACTATCCAAAAAGATTACGTCGTTACGTTAGAAATGTCTGAAAATATAAAACGATGCCGACATGCAATTTTAAAAATGAAAGCGCCAGTCACAATTAGTACCGCCGACGACCAAAAATTACTACAGTAAAGAAATTTTGTTCGACGGCGTATGGTATGGCTCTAACGTTTACATTTTATTTACAAACACATACTTGTGTACAAAATTTTGTAAAATGAAAAAACAATTGCAATTTGTGAATTCTGAAAAAAACAATATAAAAGTATTACAATAAACTTTGTTGGGTCGGAAATTAAAATTGTAGAAATTACAAACTTATATAAGTATTCCCTTAAAATTTATTGTGTGAAGGTTATAAAAATTAATCAAAAAGTTAAAATAAAAAAAAGCAAAATACTTAATTTTTCAGTATTATTATTCATTTAATGATGATTATTGTTAATTGAAATACTATCTCACAGCCTTTTTATTTGCGAGAAATAATGCTAGTTGAAAGCGAGAAATTTTTTCGCAAAAGTTTTACAGACACAGTTTTTCTGTAAAATGGCGAGTAATTCCCTTAGGGAATAGCTTTTACTCACCAAAAAGTTATAGCTACAGTTTAGTGAGAAAAGCATTCATTTCACACGTTTCAGTCGAAAAGTTTCTCGTGGCGACAGTTACAGGACACAGCCACTGATCTGAATATTTAGAGGTATTAGAGGCTAATGTCATTAATGGTAATGGCCCTAGTATTATTTCTGAAAAAACAAAAGGTATGTGTTTTGGATGTGATGCTGCGGATATCAGAGTCTCCTTGGATGGCTTGAGCTTTAATTTTGTTGACGAGTTTAATTGCCTTGCTGTGGTCTTAGATGACAGCTAAACATATTGATATCGTATGTGCGCGTGTCAATACTTGTTTAAGACGACTATATACGTTTTATTTATACTTGTCTCTCCAAGTTAAAAAAAATGTCGCGTATGCTTTGCTAGTTTCGCAATTGTTTTATGCCTCAGAAGTATACTCCGGTACTTATAACACTTTTTTAAGAAAAATCAATCTGATTTTTATTCGGGTTATTAGATAATATGCTGGAGTTTTTTTTGGTTTTCGTGGATTTTTTTTTTACATCTTTTAAGGAACTTATAAAACTCATGATTTTTCTTTTGTTTCGCAAGGCCATAATTTCGCACTGTCCAAAATTTTTGGTTGAAAATTTCAGTTTTTCTCGTTCAAGTAGAAACCCACACATGCCATCGCATCGCTTCATCTATTTAAGAAAAATTCCTTCATATAAGAATTACAAAATTTTCTTTCAGACCGATAATGCTTTTAAGAAAGATTTCTACCAGCGTTTCTGTGACTTAAACATATAAACTTCACATTTCCTTTTTAACTGCTGTCAGATATTTTTTTTTTTGCTTTTTTAAACCATCATAACTTTTGTTAATTAAGAAATTTTTCTTTCTATATAAGTTTATAATTTATCTTTAATCTTTTGTTTCTATACATACATATTATATTTTTTTTTGTAACGGAGTAGAATATGGATCATATTTGGCCTTATAGGCTTGATTCTGAATTTATATTAATAAAAAAAATAATAATAATACAAGATTAAAGTAATAATCTAAAAAATAAGATTTGTTCAATAAATCAAAACATTAAAGAAAAATTAAATAATATCCAGAAGTTACATATATTTTCATAACTAGCATATGTCGTTAAGTTTTCAATGATCTAAAACGTACTTGATAAAAAAATTACGATTAGTCTCCAACACGTTTTATTAAGTTTAGAGCAGTGGTCCCCATAAAAAGAACACTCAGTATGTAAATACATAAAAGCAATTGTGGTATAAATGGTTACGAGCAATATAGCCTCAGTATAATGACATAACATGTCTTAGAAAATGTCTTCTTAAGGTCAGAATAAGCTATAGAAATTAATTTACAATCTGCCCTGATATCTTTCTACCTTATTTCTACGCTCTATGAGTTGTATTTTCAAATGAATTTTGCACAACTATGATCTCAAATGTTAATCACTTTAATATGCACATGTCATCGAACTGACAATTGCAACTTAGTTCAAAGTTTTATCTTTATATATTTTTTTCTATATACATACATATATATTTTTGCTTTTGTTTCAATATTCACAGTAAAAGGTTATCCTTTTACGATTTCAAAAGCATGTAAAGGTAAATAAAATACGCCTACGTGTTTTCGGTCGTTAATACTTTTATTCTACAATTATTTCAATTAAATGACCACTTCTAGAATTAATTGCTTCGCCGACCTTCTAAACTATTTTGGATTGCTTTTCGCAAATTTCGTAAGATTCCTTAACGATAACTGGACGAATCTTCAGTTTCAGTATCAACTCGTATAAACTCACTTTTGCACGTTTCAAGATAATTAATAATTAATTATTAAAATTTGAACAGTTGGTCCATGGTCCAGAAATAACTTGATTTATGAGTATTGGCGTACTTTTTACTAAATGTTCGATAACGTCATTTGAAATTCGATTACAATCTGCATTTACCTGATCCCAAAGCTTGCCCATGTTTGTTGGGGCAGCTTCATACTTCCGGAAGAATCTTCTCCCGATTGAACAAAAAATTTCAGTAGGATTGAGGTCTGGACTCTGTGCTGGCCATTCTATCAATTGAAAGTTTTGTTTCCCAATCCATTCGATTACAATTTTTGCTGTGGGTTTCAGATCACCATCCTGTTAAAAAACAATGATGGGTTTGTAAACTCTGTAGATAGTCATCTTTTCGTATGATACCATCTACTAAATGCAGAGGGCCAACATGATACCATGTAAAGTATCCCCAACCCATTATGTTTCAGCCGCCATGTTTAACAGCTTGCTTCACATGGCGTCATTGAAAAGCAGTATTCCTTTCTATCTAACTAAAAAGTGTTAAATTTAGACTTATCAGACCATATAACATATTTTCAATCATCAACAATCAACATTCTTATCGGACAAAGCAATTTTCTTTTTTTACGGTAGAGGTCCATTCGCTTACATTTTCTTAATTGCCAGAGAAGCATCCTTATATATTTTGCGACTTGACTGACTTGTAATTTGGGAGTCACATTTCGTTTCTTTTGAAGTGTAATCACAGCCGATTGACTAATATCAAGTCGGTAGGAAATGGTTCGTAATTAACAGCTCTTCTCGGTAAGGCACGCAATACTATTTTTAATTTCTGCATATACTTTTCTAACTTTTTTTATATTTGATTTGCTTGCACGGTTTCATTTTTATTAATGCCGAAAGTCAGTGTCAAGAACACGTACTCCCTTTTGCTCGCCACTGTACAAATATGTAATTTTTTATATTTTTATGTATTTTACTTTTTATTTGCTTATGAGAATTTATAACTTTAATAAAATTTTCAAACAGAATTTCAAACAAAACTGAAAACCAAGGAATATATAAACCATGATATAACAAGTAAAAGTGTAGTATATTCGGCTGGGCCGAATCTAAAATACCCTTCACGATAGTCACGAATATGTATAGTATATTAAAAATGTGACCTGAATATATAACCTTCTTTTATAACGAGAATTGCTTTTCAGCAAAAAAAAAAATTTTTTAATGGAAAAATCGGTTTAGGCTATATCTCGGGTATATATGGACCGATATCGAAAATTTTAATTTTCCATATTTATATAACCTTATATAATTACCAGAACTGCTTTTGAGCACAACAAATTGTTTTCATGAAAAACCCGATTTAGGCTATATCTCGGGTATATATGGACCGATATCAGAAATTTTAATATTCTCTATTTTCGTAACCTTCTTTTAAAACAAGAACTGCTTTTCAGAAAAAAAATGTTTTTGGAAAAATCGTTTCAGGCTATACCCCGATTTGGGCTATATCTCGGGTATATATGGACCGATATCGGAAATTTTCATTTTCCATATTTATGTAACCTAATTTCATTACCAGAACTGCTTTTGAGCACAAAATAATTGTTTAAGTTCGCTTACGCGGCATTTTCATGAAAACCCCGGTCTAGGCTATATCTCGGGTATATATGGACCGATATCGAAAATTTTCATTTTTCATATTTATATGACCCTATTTTATTACCAGAACTGCTTTTGAGCACAAAAAAGTTGTTTAAGTTCGCTTACGCGACATTTTCATGAAAAACCCGGATTGGGCTATATCTCGGGTATATATGGACCGATATCGGAAATTTTCATTTTCCATATTTATGTAACCTAATTTTATTACCAGAACTGCTTTTGAGCAAAAAAAGTTATTTAGCTTCGCCTATGCGACATTTTCATTAAAAATCCGATTTGGGCTATATCTCGGGTATATATGGACCGATATCTGAAAAAAAAATTTTTTGCCTTTTAGTCACCATGTTTAATAAGTGTGTGAAGTTTGAAGCAAAACGAACAACTTTTGTTTTCAAAAATTTTCATACAAAACTGCAAAAAAAAATGGCTTTTTTCGGAATTTTGAATATATCTCAGCTATACGTGGACCGATATTACTGAATTTCAATAGCAAACCCATGAATCGATGGGGTAAAAGAATGGTGAAAGAAAAAAGTTTCTAAATCTAATGGTTTTCTCAGAAACGGTATTTCAACAGCGGACAGACGGACAGACGGACATCGCTTAATCGACTTTTCCATTAATTCTGATTCAGAATATATATACTTTATAGGGTCGCAAAAATAAACTGTAGAAATTACAAACGGAATCACAAACTTATATATACCCTTTACATTTTTGTGAAGGGTATAAAAAATACAAGTTGTTGCATGTTCCAAATTTTCCTCAGTTTTCTTAATTTCTTGTTTTTTTTATTTTTTTATATTCTTTTTGAAATTGTGTTTGAAAATAATATTGAATTGTGACTTCGAGCACAAAAATATCATACGTAGATCTCAAATATATAACAATCAACAAATGTTTCACTTTTTGAGAAGGTAGGAAATGAAGTAATTCAAAGAATTTAAATATTTATTTACTTTTATTTGTTGCATTTCAGATCAAATAATGAGCTGCATATTTCAAAATTGCAAAAGCTCAAAACATGTGTGCAAAAATACAGATATTAATTATGGTTTACAACTCAATTCAATTGAGTTGAAATATAAACATTTTAAATATATGACAACTTAATTAATTTTTGGCATAACTCAATGCAGGTGTTCTTCATAAAACATACACCATAAATTCAGTCCTAATATTTGCATTAATATTTTTTTATTACACAATATCAGAAAAATTAACTATACATATTTTTATCTTAGTTCGCATAATTTCAAAATTAAAAAAAAAATTGCATTGACATTGTAATGAAGCTTTCTTGACTATTTATTTTTCATTTTCATTGACAAAAACTTTTTTTTTGCTAATTTAATATAGCTAATATCGGTTTCAAAACGGTCATAGATGTCTACTTATATCAGCTTATTGTTACTAGTTTATGCTAATATGAACAATGCAATTACACATTTCAGAAAAATTAAATTCTAGGAGTTTATTCTCTTATTTTACTGTATGGCAACGAATATTTATATTAGAGAATCCTTCAAAAGCCCTTATTAAAAATAATAAAAAGAGGATACAACTACCTTGTAAATTTTATGTCACGAAAGGCAACTTTTCTAGGAAGAGTTATAAGCACAGCTGTCTTTTGTTCCCGTTTCGCTTATAAGGTACATAATTTTGAAAAAGCACATAGACTTTCTTGCTTTTTTAATTAAAACAGTGACAAAATTTAGTAATTTCTACCAGCAAAATACATGTGATTTTTTTATGTTGTATTTATTGTGCCTTGCAGAATTGGCAGAATTTAATGGTAAATGTCACATTCCTTGTGCTTGTCACACGGTGAATGTCAAGGTATTATATTTTTTATATCATGCATAGAACAGTGCTATCGCATAATTTTGCCATTATTCAAATATATACTAATTCCGCAATGATAAATTTTAAAAGCGATATTTTTTAATAAAATTTTTTTGAAATATTTTATTTCTACTACCCGTGATTCGCATCTAATTTCATAATATAATTATTTGATATTATTGTCTTATCAAAGATTATTATCAATTTGCATTTGAAATAAACATTAATAAATGAGTACAGCAAAAGTGAAAAAAAAAACGGAGAAGAGAAGATAATAATATAAAACAATAAATTGCAATTAGCCTTAATGTGAAATATGGCTTTGATTTTAGCACACTCTAACATTTCATTAAGCGATCATCATTTTGTCATCTAAAAACAAGTTTTCCTTTTTGCGACATTTCTAAAGCTAAATTATATTTTAAAAAGCAAAAAACTTAAGAAATTTGAATAAAAATTTTAAATTTAAATGAATGTGATAGCTATAAACAAAATTAGAAGAAAAAGCGATATTAACATACAGCATAAATACAATATTTAGCATTTTTAAACTGGTCAAATTAACAACATACATAATATTTGTTTTTTTCCATTTGAAATAATTGTGTATTTTACTTTTTAACTTTATCTCTTTTATTGTTTCTTGTTCTGGTCGTTAAAAACAAGAAACACTTATCAAACAACATTTATATTTGTTTGTTCAATTCCGGCAAGTTATTATAAACATATTGCGAAATATGTCTTTTAGTAAGAATTGTGGCATATACAAATTATTATTTCAAAAACGATTGAAGGTTTGAAACACTTAAAATTTCAAATTACTTGAACAAAAAATCAGTAATTTTTTATTTATTTATTTTTTATTATTTTTTTGGAACAAAGAAATAAAGTCAGACCATGATCTTGCGAGAATCAAATAAAAACCTTTTTTCTATCACTTAAAAGCACATTTGCTTCAAGTGTATAAACGTTTTAATGGTTCATATTAGATAGGATTAAAAAAAACATTGCTTCGAAAAGTTTTAAAATTTTAAATCGCAATTTTCAAAATTTAGAGTTCAAATGTTCAAATTATTTGAACATAAATCAGTAAGTTTTTTTTTTTTTTTTTTTTTTTTTTTTTTTTTTTTTTTTTTTTTTTTTAACAAAGCAATGAAGTCAGACCATGATATTGCGATAATCAAATAAAAGCCATTTTTTACCACTTAAAAGCACATTTGTTCCAAGGGTATAAATCGTTTTAGTGATTCATATTAGATAGGATTAAAAAAAATCGTTGTTTCAAAAAGTTTAAAAATTTCAGATCGCAATTTTAAAAGGTTAGAGAATAATATAACAAAATAACTCTTATAGACAGCCAGGATTAAAATATATTCTATGTTAAAAAAAGTTTCAGATACCAATTTTATTTCTTCTAAGTTTTTCAGCTAAAGATCTTGATTTATTTTTGTTTTTTATAAAAAAAGGTTTAACGGTATTTTATTTTCGATATTTCGATAACAATTTGTTATCATCCTTAGAAAAATTCAAATGTTATAAAAAATAATTTAAAAAATGTTATACAAAATTATTCAAATAATTTTTTATAACATTTTAGTTTCCCTGAGGATAATAACAAATTGTTACCGAAATATCGAAAATAAAATACCGTTAAACCTTTTTTATAAAAAACAAAAATAAATCAGCATCTTTAGAGGAAAAAATATAAACAAGATCAAATAATACGAATATATAATTCAGATATCAATTTTAAAAAGTCAGAATATAACAAAGCAGCACCTCTTCTTTTTTTTTCGTGTTGTGCAAAAATTTGCTAATCCTACAGCTATTATTGCTCCGTTGGGTCGTTAGGTTGTTATACCATATACATAGATTGTTATATTTTTATATCATATTATTTAAGTATTATATTTTTTACATTGCTTTATTAGAATACTTTTATATCAGGTGATTAAATCTTAAAGGTCGATGTTGAATGTAAGACACACCTAAACGTCAAGTTGTTTTATGCATTTCATTCAAGATTTAGCAAATTTTGAACTAGCTCAATTTCAAGCCTGGAAAGAAACACAACAAAACATGGTCAGAATGGTGGTAAGAAATGGTAACGGTGATGAGGCACATTTTGACCACAGTGGAAATTGCTGCATTTGGGCGAATGATAATCCAAGAGTGGTTGCCGAAAAACCAATGCACCCACTAAGTGCAACTATTGGGTGCGGTTTATGGGCTGGCGGCATCATCATCATTTGCAATATGAGTCTAGTCAGACAGATACTGTGAATGATGATCGCTATCGTAAGTTTATGACGAAATTTTTATGGCCCGAATTGGAAGATATATATATGAACGATATATGGTTTCAACAGCACGGTGCCACTTACCACACAGCTAACAAAATAATGGCTCTTTTGTGCGACAAATTCAATGGCCGCGTTATCTCACGTGGTGGCTTTGTCAATTGGCCGTCAAGATCATGTGATTTGGCATCGTTGGACATTTTTTGAGGTTATTTCAAAGAACAAGTGTACGTCGATAAGCCAGTAACAATTTAAGAGCTAAATGATGAGATAATTCGGCATATTAATCACATATAACCTCAATTATGCCTTATCGAAAATTGGACTACTGGATGGAGGTGTGCCACCCGCGACGTTGCGGCGGCCATTCTGTCGATATTTTATTCCATTTACAATTGAACCATATCTACTCGTATATTATCATAATAAAAAGAAATGAAAATATTTTCCAAATAATTTGTGTTTTATTCAAAATCAACATCGGCCCTTAAAGTTTTAACACTCTATATTTTATGTAAAGTGCTGGCTTACTGTTTTATCGCTATCTGTAAGCCTTAGCTTTATTTTTTCAGAAATGTTTATGTAACGTTTAAAACAGGTGTCTTCCATATCTCCATACATGTCTCATATCAAATAACTTCCATTAAATTGAAGAATTATCTATGTACACGACAATCGTGTTTTAAGGATTTATCGTCCGTGCTCTGTTATATTTTTGAAAATTTTTGTAGATCGCAATTTCAAGTAACATTGATTTTACAGCTATATACTAGTAGTTTTTTTCAAGTAGAGAATAAGAGTAATAGTAATGGTATATTTTTGACTTGATAAAGTTACAATAGTTTTTTATGGTATCTAATTCCTTCCTTGTTAACATCGGAAAATTTTCCTTTTTAGCATCGAAAAATCTTTAATGATGGGAATGTGGATCGTTCTTTCCATTATGTATCATGCAATTTTTTGAATATTTAGAGAAAACCGTTATTTCTTGGTTACTTTAATTTAAAAATGTACATACAATTTGAATTTTGTTTTAACTAAAAATATAATGACTTCAAAGCGTTTTTTTTTACATTACTACATACATATAATTATAAAATGCATTGTATATTTAAGGCTTAATATATTTGGCCAAGATACTTCAACGAGTTTTTACATAAAAGTAAGAAAAGAAATACAAATAAAACGAATTATTTGCTAAAAACTCGAAAATTTCTGCTGAAAAGTAAATTTTTTAAGAAAAATCATGACAGGTTTAAAAAAGGCTGCTAGCTTCTTTCTGGTCAAGCAATAAATTCCGTTGCTGGTGTTTTGTTTCACATAATTTTTACAAAATTTTACAAAAAGTTTTTTTGAAAAAAATTTTGTGATAATTTTTTCTTCGAATAACAGATTGTAAAGCCTCTTTAAAATCTTATTTTACTGTTAACAGGTTAATTTTGATATCTCAACAATAAGATAGACCTTGAAAAATTTAAAGACTGCAAATGTATGAGAAAGAATTTGGAAAGTTTGCAAACTAAAAAAACATTATTATACTTTTAAAAAGAACCCAATTTGTTGGCGGGTGTTCAGTTTAGCAGTCCCACAACATCAATAACGCATTTTAATTAGCGGGTTGTTAAAGCAACTACAGAAGATTTAAGCAATTATAAAATGTCTGCATTTTTTCCAGATAAAAATCATTAATTAGTTTGAATTATATAATTAAAACACTTTTAATTAAGGAACTTACTTCAATAATGCTTTAATGTGATTATCTTGAACAGGAAACAATATATTTTATATTTTTATGTATTCTGAAGTCTGAACACATTTACATTTGCACCAACTTTTTTCAGAAAATTTATTTAAAGTACAAACTGAATGCTTGTACTTTGCATACTTTGAAAAAAATATACAGAAAAACTGCAGCCTGGAAAAAATGGAAACTAAAGTCTGATAATGATTATACTCAAATTACCTTAATGCTGCTATAAACATATAATATTTTTTTATTGCAATCACTGCAAAGCATAAAATCACATACAACAATAAAATCTGTTTGATTGCATAAAAAAAGACCCTAAAACTTTTTTTAAACATTTTAGATTTATTAAATTACCGAAAAGTTACTTTCCTGTTTATTTTTTTGTTTACTAAAAAGACCCCACTGCACAAAATGTCCTGCCAAAGAAACTTGTAACAAAAAGTGGAAACCTTAAAAAAATAACGACAAAAAAGACTCTTCATTGCAAATAACGAACCGTAATAAACTTTATAGTTTTTAAATGCGGATGCAACAATTTTTTTACGTTGTTTTTTCTTTTAGATTTAAGCTTTAGGAGGTTGAATTCATTTGACCCCTGCAGGCATTTAAACGAACGAACCATTAAGAAAAAGAAGACGACCCTTTTCGGTTTTTTAGCTTAATACTCATACTCGTAAAATAAGCTATTTTTCTCTTGGCCACAATTTAAGTAACCAACTCTCACTCTTGTTGGTGGCAGAAAATGACAACGCTGGCTTGAGTTAGAAAAACAAAATGTTTTTTAGTTAGTCCAGCACTTAGAGACAAATGCGACTACTTATGAACGTTCGCTGACAAAGTTAAATTTTGCGAAACTTCATTTTTTTTGCTTTTAAGTTTACATTGCAAAATGTTTCAGATACGAAGCGAAGAGCTCATTTTGTTCTCTGAAGTTTTAGTGGTACGTGCTTTTTTGATTTCAGATGGTAAAAAAGAAAAATTACAAATGTTAAAGGTTACATTTTAAGTTGATTAGTAGAGAAATAAAATATGAAGACGTTTTAGAATGTATTATACATATGTATATGTTACTAACCGCTAACAGCAATATGAAATTAAAATATATATTAACGCCGTGCACTTATTAACTAAGTATATTTATTCCTAGCTGCTCAAAAAATCTTCAGAAATGGAAAAATTAAGTATTTATTATAAATAGTCTAAATATGATTGTATCATTCGTCTGGCTAAGTTCAATCCTGGCTAAAGCCAAGAAATATTTTTATTTTTTTTTATAACAATAATTGCCGCGATCAATAACCCTTGATCAAAGAAGACAGGAAAAAGTAATTCAATACACTAAAGCTGGGGGACACCAACTAGCTGTTTTGGAGTCGCTACACAGCTCATCAGCACCCACTAGGAATCGAACTCAGTACCATGTAAACTCAGCCACCGAGCTCTAATTTATTTTTTCGTCTATATTTGTCTCATATTGATCACATATGCAATTTGTTATAATTCCATTTGTTTGTACTACAGTTTGCTGTCACTGAACAACCAGTTATTTTTTATTATACATCGTGTTTACATGGTACTGAGTTCGAATCCTAGTGGGTGCTGCTGAGCAGTGTTCAGATTTGACGATTCATATTCAAGTTTTGCGTTTAGCAGCACGTTCGACAAGTCCTTTTTGTTCACATAAAAAAAATGTGAACAAAAACATAACTGCAATATGTTTTCTTATATATATCGTATTAAATAAATAGAAAAAATATACATACACATATGTAATTGAAAACCTTTAATGTTAAAGTTATCCGAAATTAACTCTAATTTGGTATACATTTTTCGGAGCGCTAATACTTTTAAAAACTTTAAGTTTATCAATGATAATTATTTATTATTATCAACACTAATTTGAAATGATGAAGGTTGTTTTCAAATGTGTTACGGCAGACAGAAACTTATATTAAAAAAAAATTAAAATATTACAAATACTCGTATTAATTGGTGCAAGAATTGTATTTTAGTAGAATTAAAAAACATACGTTTATTTCAAAACTAGACCACCTTATTCCAAAAGTCATCGTTGTCGTATCAGCTCGTATATGTGTTATATAATTTTTTTTTCTACAAAAAACTTACCTCACTTAAGAAACTGTTAAAGTTGATTTTATAATTCTATAGAAAATTCGCAGTTTATGCTCAGTTATAAAGACTTGCAGAAGTGAGACAGAACATATTGCAAAAAAAAAGCTCAACCATGATGATAAGCAATACTTTTTGCAAAAATAAGAATAATATATTGTATGCTGCTGTTTTGTTTTAACTTGACTAACACACTTAACTTATCAAAACAAAACATATTTGTGCTTTTTTGCGTACAAGAAAACTTCTCTTCGAAATTCTTTTTTTTAAGGCAAAAAATAATTTTTGAATATTTAAAATGCAAAAGTTCTCATGTTTGTGATATAGTTTGGATTTTTATTTTTTTGCCTAGGTTGTTACTAGTAGTAAGAGTGTTGTATTGTCTTCTTATATTTTTCGAATAAAAAGTAAAACAAATACATTCTCATTATGTATTTTAACATATGACTTTCACTGTATGCAAACAAGTAGTAAAAGCAATTCATATGAAAAGCATTTAAAAACTCACAAACAGCCACAAGCAGATGAAATTTCAAATATGTGTGTGCTTTGGGTGTAATCGTGCATGTGTTTATTCTGAGAATCTCCAAACGGTTTAATCCCAAAATAATGCGCACAAGCTGTGCAACATAATTGTTTTCTGATTTTGACTGTGTTTCTTAAAACATTGCTTTTACCTCGATCAAAAAAAATTTGACATCTGTCTTTTCAAAAAACCAAAATTTACGCTGAAGACCACAAACTGGTTTTTATTTTTTTTTTTCAATATTTTTAAGCAATAACGAAATAAAAAGTTAAAAACATAATTGACAAAAACCACTTATTTTTATTGTTCCACATGTAAAAAAAGTTTTTAAAACAACAAAAAAATTTGCAAAAAGCCAATATACACACTGTATAATTACTGGTGTTGACCGGAAAGGTACTTTGTCTGTTTATAATTTTTGATTATATGAAAAAGAATAGATTTTATACAATTATTGGCCAAAAACTCACGCACAAGTATCGATGTGTGAGCTGGTGCGTTATCAAAAATCCAAATCTGTGCGTTTCTGACGAATTGCTTCTCGCAAACGGAGCATAACTTCAAGTACTCTTTATTCACCGAAGAATTCATGACGCACCACGCCATTGCAGTAGAAGAAAACAAAAGCTCCACATTTAACCGAACTTGACTTGCGTTTTTCGGTCCTGGTTCTTCTGGACGCTTCCATTGGGATGATTGGGCTTTGGTTTCAATGTCATAGCCATACACCGATAATTCATCACCACCTATGACCTGTTTGAGGAAATCTGAATCGTCGTTGACGATGTTCGACAGCTCCTGAGCGATATGTGACGTTGTTTTTGCTCAAAATTTAGCAATTTTGGAACAATCTTCGTTGCCTGAAATATCCGTAAAAATTGCTTGGCATGAGCCGAACGATATGCCAACATCATTAGCAACGTCTCTGATAGTGATTCGATGATTATTCAAAATCATTTTCTTCACTGCTTCGATATTATCATCTGTTGTTGACGTGCTTAGGCAACCAGGACGAGCATCGTCATTGACATATTCTCGACCTTCCGTAAACCGGTTATACCACAATTAAATTTGTGTTCTGCTCATGGTTGACTCGGCAAACGCCGCAGTCAACATTTCAAATGTCCTGATGTATTTAATTTCATTTGTGATCCATTTTTTTGAATAGTAAAAAATTGCAGAGCACACCAAAACACGACTAGCATTTTTATCTGTCAAAAACAAGCTGATAATAAATAGTAAAAATTTGCAGAGCACACCAAAACACGACTAACATTTTTATCTGTCAAAAACAAGCTGATAATCCAAAATAGCTGATAATGCCAACATATATAATAGACAAGAGTACCAACATAACAGAAAACAAATGCGAAAATCGAACATATGTAACTCACGAAATTTTAAAATAGCGGTTATTTTTTTACCAGGTCTCGTATGTACGTATGTTAATAGTTGTTCTTGGCAAATATAAGTACATGTACAAGATTTACAATGAAAATTTAATAAAAGAATTTGAGTATTAATTAGTTGGATTTGCTAAAACTTAATGTTTACAAAATGTGTACAAAATGGAAAATGTAAATCGAAATTTGCTATTATAAAATGTTGCAATTTTACTATTCGTGTCGTTTGTTTTGATGTCATTATGGTGTCATCACATTACATATGCGCTGCCAGGTTCGTTCAAATGTATCAACTATAAATTTTTAAAATGCTAAAAATTAGTTCCATATTTAATTCAATGACGTTAAAAATAATTTTTTTTTTTGGAAATGGTTTTAGGAAAAATGTTGACTGAGTGGTTTCTCGTCTATCCTACGTACACGTGCGGTTTCACACTGTCGTCAGTGCTTTCTTTATATTTCCATTATTAATTTATTTTGAATGGTATTCATTCTCTGGCAGTGTGAGAGGTGTTAGATTTTATATGCTAGGATAACATTTGTTTTGGCCTTTCCATGTTGTTCTAGTTAATACCATCCAGTCAAACGTCCACCAACACTACTCCTTCTTTCCTCCTCCACATGATCTATTTCCTAGTTCCAGTACATACTGCTAAAAGATAAAAAAATTTTAAAAGTAACTGTTACTTTATCAAAAAGTGCTTTCTGAAAATGCACACAGAAAAGTACTTTTCAGGAGATATTGTTTGTAAAAATAAAGGTAGCATTTACACCATGATATAAAAATTTTTTGCATTTTATGAATTTATCCCTCTAACAGATGATTTGTTTTGTATAATTCCTTTGAATGATTTTAATCATAATACTAAGTTTACCATGGAAAAGGAGAATAGTTCAAGACTTCCATATTTGGAAACAATGGTAATTAGGAGGGATAATAGGTTTGTTATGGATTGGTATCAAAAGTCAACTGCATCAGGAAGGATAATAAATTATTTTTCAAAACTTAGTAAGAGTATAATCATAAACACGGCTAAAAATTTTTTAATTTAACAGATCCAAAAATTTGTAGGCCACTAATGTATATACCGGGTTTGACAGAAATATTAGCACGATCTAATATATTTAATAGGGAAAAATATAGAGTGGCTCATAAGAGCTATAATGCGTTAGATACAATATTCAGTAAAAGTAAGGATAGACTTAGTAAAGTGGATAATGCTAATATAGTGCATAAAATTCCGTGTAAGGGAAATAATCTGGAGAATAGTAATAAAGTGTGCATAGGAACAACAAAAAACAAATTAAGGATACGGTTTGCAGGACATAAATCAGACCAAAAATATAGGCATATTAATTCACAAAAAAACAGCGTTATCTTCTCATTGCTCTAGATTAAATCATTATCCTAATTTTGAAAGTGTTTCAATAATAAAACCTGAGAGTAATTATAAGAAACGTTATATGTTAGAAATGTTAGAGATTATTAACACACCTGTAGAAAAAATAATTAATTTTAAAATGGACACAGATAATTTGGCGCGTAGTTATAGGCATTTAGTTAGCAAAAAATTAGCACGTTGAATGTATATATAAGTTTTATTTGTTAGGCTAATTTTTACATAACTATTAACCAGAAAAAAAAATGTTAATGTTCATATTAATGGTATTATGTGAGCAATGTTGATTTGCCAGTCGTTAACAGGGCATGTGTTGGTTTAATTTAAATTATGTTATATTTTAATTTTTCAATTTGTTAATATTGTTAAACATTTTTCTTTGTGTATGAATATTTTGTATACACGAATTTTTTGACAATAATTTTTGCAATTTAAATTTATAATAACATTTTAATTTCTCCTGACGATGATAACAAATTGCTATCGAAATATCGAGAAATAAAAGATTTTTAATAATTAATTTTTTATAAAACAAAAAACAAAGATCTAAAGTTGCAAAAATTTAATTTATTTAACAAACGAACATCAAATAATATTGAGATAAAATATATTATACTATATGTATTATAAAATCAAACTAAAGCAAGAAAAAAATTAATTGATCCGGCGAAGTATTCTAGCTATAACACTAAAAGCATGTACGAGGCATTAGTATATGCATGTGGTTACTGGGTTATGTTGTCTTGTAAATAACATTTTTTTAAATAAAATTTCTTCATGAACCTTTAACTCCTGCATGTTTCTTTAATTTCACTTTTTGTTAAGTGCTAAGCCAACGTTTTGTGCATCGCGCTGATCCCCCATAAAGTTTAAATTTTCCAAAAAAAAAAAAAAAACAACTACAAATAACATGGTAGAAATACAAATAAATCATTAAAAGCATCAACAAACAAAACTCAACTAATAAACAACAAGGCATTATCAAAACAAATAAAAACAATAGTTTTTCAATTTTTGAAATTCAAACAATAATTTTTTATGGTGGACTTTAAATGTCACGTAAATCTAATCTTCTTTCAGTGAATTACATTGCCAGCAAAGAGAACAAATAAAGCTTCAACCAAAAAGCAAAATATGTAATAAGGATTCCAAATGAAGTTGTTATGCTACAAACCAAGATATCTTAACTGCACTTTTTGCTGATAAAAATATAAGTATTAGACAGCACAGTCATAGAATAGTATTTCATAAAAAGAAATTTGAAATTAAATCACACAGAGCGGGTCATATTACTGATGCTGAGGTATATAAAGCACGTACAGTACAACCATTGGACTAACAATAAATTTTGAAACTAGGTAAGAAAAATGGAAAAAAACAAATGCAAACAAAACAAAATATAAATATAATATTTATTAGGAATTTAAAAGTAAACATTCACATACAAACATGTGTATGAGTGCATACATAAAAGAGCAATTCACTAAAAAATGGTTTGTTGAGTCAATTCGGTGCCAGGTTTCTGTATCTGGTGAGAAACTCATGTATTAAAAGTTTCAATTATATTCGTAGGTATTTGCCCATAATGTGGAAAAAACTACAAGAACTCTAACGGGGACAAACCCAATAAAATAAACATTTTTGGCCGAAATGTTAAACGGGATGATCCCGACTCGAAACTTTTTTTGCTTACATTATGGAAACATCACTTTAGTATGGATGGCAACTATGTAACGATTAATTAAGTATGGCGGGCAAGTTAACCAGAAAAGAAAAAAGTATTTTTTTGGATCAAGAACGTAATAAAAGAGTTTTGAAAACACACCAAAATGTATTTTCTCTAGAATGAGTACAATATTCAAAGTATTACCCATTTAATAGCAGAGATAGTTGCTGTATGTTGTAAGTTCTTTTTATTTTGGACCAGTACTCAGGGGATGTGCTTTGTATCCGCACTAGAAAAATAGGTTATGAGGAAGATGAAAAAGGGTGTAGTGCTTGTGGACATTTGAATTGAAATTTCTAATAGTATAATTGACGGAAAACTCGTTTGCAGACAACTTATTTGACAGTGGAACCGTACGGCAGAAAAACTAATTCTCTCTGTAATGTATTGTGTGATTTATGGACAATCGGCAACAAAAGTATGTGCTGGACAATGAACTCATGTTAAGTAAAAAAAAAATAAACCAACCTCGTGATCAAAATCCGTTGTAGTAACAATAAAATACAGAACCACACCCAACACTGCGGCAATGTTCCGACAAGTTGGGTTCCCTACTGGCATCGAAAAGATTCTTCGCTCTCTCCTGCACACAGTCGAGTAACCCCAAAATAGACTTTGAGACACCGGCCAAAACATAGGAGTAGTATTCTATTTCCGTTCGCATATGTGGAGGTGGTACAAATAGTAAAGAGATCGGATGGACTGAAGTACTTCTTACACCGTTTTAGAAAACCAAGCATTTGAGTGCTTCTTTAGAGACATGAAGAATGTGTTCAGTCCAGCGAACATCGCACTGAATTTTCCTTCTTCAGTATCTGTACCATCTATAGCGATAAAGCCTACGTTTGGTTACATGAATTCGTCTACAAGCAGCATTTTCATATTTGGAGTAAGGATAATACTCAAGCTTTTGTTGAAATACTACTGGTTGGCTTTGAAGCGCCGAAGACATTGGTTCATATATCGTCAAAAACAATAGCAGTGAGGATATTGCTTTCAATGAGTAATGGTTATAGGTGCAATTATAATTTGTTCATACCTGAATTAGCTAGCATTAATCTTGTTGCCATATGGCTTTTGCAGGACGCAGTCATAATCGTTTCAGCGCACACTAGAATTGATTTACTCAAAGAAACTTTTAATATATCGAACTTTAATATCTGAGCGGCAGTTCTTCATAATTAAAATACGGCTGTGGAACTCGTTACCAAATCCACTGCAAAACAATGGCAACGCTTTACAATTTAAAAAAAAATCTATTTTCAAATTTCTAATGTTGAATATGTTATATACATATATATCTATTTCTATTTTTTGATATTGTTTCTTTTGATACTGTTTCTTCTTTTTTACTTTTTATTGTACAATTTTTTTTCTACTGTTCACAAATTTTTTTGTAATCATTATACAATAGCGTACTAAAATTTAAAAGATTAATTCTTTGTTGTATGCGATAAAATATATAAATAAATAAATTGTTAAATAAATAAATAAATATATTTTTTTCATTTCGATTCTTTAATATATGTTCTAAACGGACTTATAATAAGTACAGAAATGTAAAAACTATGAAATTAATTAATAAAAAGATTTTGATAAAACATTAATTTCATGTAATGGTTCAATTAATTGGTCACCAACATTGCGTGACTTAACCCCATAGATAAGTTTCTATGCAGTATGTAAAACCGCTCGATAAAACAGCAAGTGACACCTGGAAATCAACATTCGAAGAGTTGTTCGCAAAATACGGCCACAAATGCTGCCAGCCGTTGTGAAATCGATTTATATTAGCACCTGCCTTTATGGTCTAATCTGATAGTGGACCAAATCCACGGAGTGAATTATTCACAATACACCAGCGACCCGGTGTGGCTTGCTAGGAGCACACTGGTCGCAACTTTTCGCTATAAGTTTGTAGATGAACCCTGTATGCAATTTCCCAACAGTCAATGGAAGACAAGGCTTAATGAGTTAGGTCGAAGCCCATTAAGAGTATCAGCCCTTAAACCAACTCACCCGTCCAACCCTCACTCCTGGTTCCTTACTGTACAGGTATCTGTTGTAAGTCAACAGCACCTCGCGGGGTTGTTTGCCCCCGTTAACCGGCATGCATCATGGCCATCAGGAAAACTATCTCCCCCTTCTTACGATTTTAAACCACAGCCAGAACGTTTCAGCCAAGGTAGGCACCTCAACCTTGATGATTTGCAAAGCAGAATCTCCCCGGGGCTTTGCTGATCCCCGGTCTGCCAGTTTTAATCTTTGGTACGGGTGTCGGAAGTCCAACACAACATAAGTCATGTGTCATTCTAGAGTTTTGTTTGCTACAACAAACGAGGGACTCCTTCCCTATTTGGGATTATAACAAATTGCATATGTGATCAATATGAGACAAATATAGACGAAAAAATAAATAAGAGTTCAGTGGCTGAGTTGGTTAAGCAGCCGTATTAAAAATACATCATGTTTACATGGTACTGAGTTCGAATCCTAGTGGGTGTATTAATATAATATTTTTCACCAAAACCCGTTGGTTTTTATGGGGTGTTTTTACAGGATCAGTAATTGCGATACACTGTACTGCATGTACGAGGAGAAAAAATTCCAGATAGCATGGAGCATCTGCTTATAGTTGGATGATATAGTTGAAATAAACCTTGCGAGTCAATTCCAATGGATAGCAGGAATTTAGTACTAAGAGATTTTGCAAATTATTCATAATAATCCAATAAATTCAATTGCATTTACTCTGTACTCAGAGAATAAAACTATACTATATTTTATCAAATCCGGTAGATTGTTATCTCTTTTATTAAATTTATCTTTTAAGTTTTCTAAGCACATATACAAATTAAGTTGGAATTAAATAATTCTAATTATTAACCAAACTCTGAGAAACGCACGTTCTGAAACCGTTAAGAGTTCTATAAAACGCTAAATTTATTTTTAGGAGTTGTTACGAATAAATATAACATATGGTTTACATATATACATATGTATGTGTTAGCTATACAAAATGAAAAAAAAATTATTTTGGTAGTGTTAATTAAAACTGTTTATAATTCTTTTTCATTTTATTTGTGAATTATTTTATTTTATTTTCTCCAACTCCTACATATATAATACTCAATCTGAATAACTTTATTTAGAGCCCCATTCTAAATAAAGCTATTTTAGCGCAAATTTTAGCAGCCTGCTAACTGATTTATTATTTTATGTAATTTTATTTTATTTTGTATTGTTTTAATTTATTTTAGTTTAGTTTAAGCAAATTCAATCAGTTCACTTCAATATGTGCATCGAGAGTCTTTTCGATTTTATTTGTAAAACGTGCTCAATTGGGAGTTTATTTCACAAAGAAATAATATATACATATATATATATATATATCTACAACTTTAACCGACTTTAACTGTTGGTTGAAAACGTTTGTTTCAGATTCGGTAAACGATATTGATTAAATATTTCTATTTAGAGGCTTAATGTTATAAACAAATTTAAATTATAATGAATACAATAAAAAAAACTTACTTTTTATGTCTGATATGGAAACAAGTTGCTGCAAATGATGTTGTCACCTTCCAAAAACGACAGTCAAGCAGACAAATAACGTTTCGTTTATAATCCACACAAAATAATACAATGTAAAAATGATTTTTATAAAATTAATCAACAACTAATTTTTTGTGGGGATCAAGCGATGAATTTTTTGATAAAATAATCTCATGTGACACAACATAATGCATTCACTTTTTTTCATAAAGATCACATTTTTATTTAAACAAATCATAAATAGTGATCTGTTAAGTATTAAATGGTAAAAAAAAAACTCTTTTATATATTTTGTTAATAAAAATTTAAAACACGTAAGCAGCCTTAACGAGAGATTTGTTAAATTATACTGGTTTTATTTAAATTTTTTCGTTTCAAGATTTTTATTATCGTGTTTTAATTTATTTCTTTTTTATAATATTATTGCCGCCGTTTTTAGAATTTCAAATTATGAACACGTTTCATATAAATATTTAAATATCTTCTTTTTTGTACTTTTAAAAGATTCACTTAATCACACTTCATGGGTTTGAAATACTGGCACCAACTTGAATTTAATCTGTTGGCTTGAATTTTATTTATTGTCCAAAATGATTATCTCTACTTTT
The DNA here is from genome assembly GCA_914767995.1 of Thecocarcelia acutangulata. NCBI lineage: Eukaryota > Metazoa > Arthropoda > Insecta > Diptera > Tachinidae > Thecocarcelia > Thecocarcelia acutangulata. The sequence continues at coordinate 103,289,015 of OU612094.1, read as the reverse complement.
TTGGTTTAATATACACACAACCTCTGATTTTATTTTGTTGGTTCAATTCAAACTTATAAATAAAAATTAAGGAGTGTTATTCAACCACTTTAAATTTGTTTTTGTTTTTAATGCACGTTCCTTCATTTACTTTGAAGAGTTCTGGAAGGAAAAGAAATAAAATAAAAATTATTTTAGATTAAAATTTTAGATAAATACTTTATATATGAGGTTTAGAAAACTGTACGAAGATGTTTTTAAAATATAAATGTTATATAAAATATAAAATAAAACGAGATTTGTTTATGTTTTATTTTCATGCCTGTAAAAAATATATCAATTCTCATACTACAAGCGGTTGACTAAACAGACTTGAACATTTATAGCCTGCTTCCCAATCTTGACAGAAAACTTAAGCGAAGATAACCCTTAATCACGATTTTAACTTGTACGAGTATATGTTACGTAATCACAAATATCAGTATTACAAGATGAAAAATGTCAGTATGGAACAATTACAACAATTTGTAAAATTGATCATAACCGGAAACCTTAATACAAACTTTAACAAATTATCTGAAAATATTTTAAAGTGGTTTAGGGTGATTAGGGATGAAACGATACCAGTAGGATATCGATCCTTATACTCGATGCGGTACCGGTCGCAAAGTATCGATACCTACTTGGTATCGAAGAAAAAGTATCGATACATACTTGTATTGGTCGATTTCTTCATAGGAAAATAACAGGAATTAATCTTTTGATCTACTGGCTGAAATTCATGTGTTTATGATCCCGGAAGCGAAGACTTTAAAAGTCTTCTATCTTAACAATTCTTGTGCTACATTCACTCAATAGTTAGTTTGGTAAGGCCCGTTATTTCAATTTGGTGCTAGTTAAGGGTAGGATTTTATCTGCCGGATAAATCGCATTTCATTATTACAACTTCCTTTTAACGATAAGTTACCGGGAAGACAATCCTACCTGTAAATTTTTATATTTGAAGTTGCCATATTTTAACATGCTACCATATTTGTTACTCAAAGAAAAGTTAAGTTTAGTTGCCACAACAATTTTTACCTGATAAAAGTAGTATTTAATTTGTGGTCATTGCCATATTTTAAAAAAGATAAATTTAATTTTACAGGCAAGTTGTAATAATGAAAAATTAACTATCGCCAACCTTACCGGTAAGTTGTTATAATGGCCCTAACTGTCTGACACATTCAATGGAGGAAGAAAAACTTTGTAGCTTGGATGTAAGACAATTTATCATTGGTATAATCTTCGGCAAAGTCACATAATTCTGGCCTGTAAATTTTTTACTGACAAATTCGAATGGTTTTAGCAACTGGACTATTTATTTTAGTATCGCGAAGTCGTAACCATAATCTTATCGTCTTCCTTTATGAAATGCAACACCTGATTTTGGTCGCCCCATCTGCATGCAAGGATTCCATGGAATTATTTTATAAAAACTTTGAAAACAAATAAGATAATGGAAAACATCGTGACCAACTCAGTTTTTCTGACTATCAATAAGATGACCGATACGAGTGTTTTTTACCGATACCTACTTGTTAGTAAAACATCGGTACCAAAAGTACCTGGTATCGAAATAAAAGTATCGAGTATTTACTTGTATTTACTCGTATTGTTTCATCCTCAAGGGTGATCGAACGGTGGTTTTACTAAAACTGGAATTTTTATATTTCTGTTTTTTGAATATCGAAAAACAGTTTTGTAATTGGTGTATGCTAGCATATTTTAAACTTAAACAAAAAAAATTAATAACTGACACAAAGATTTGATAAAAATATTAAACGATAGAAGGGAAATGGGGATTTGAATTTTTAAAGATTATGTTATCCAGATGTCTTCCGTCGAGTTGAACACACTGTTCAAAACGGAGCCGTACTACCTCGGTAGCCATGGGATATCCCCAAAGCGACTGATAAATTTTTTAGGGGGAATATTCCCGAAGCAAACTCATCCAAGTTCTGGCCGTATGTAGAGTCGCCCCATCCTGTTGAAACCACGTGTGTGAAGAGTACGATGAATGAGCTCGCAGGTTTGGCAAAAAGATTTCGTAATCATGCATCGGTAATTTTCACCGTTGCAATGGTTTTTGCTGTTTCAATCGAGGGTTGTGGCTTCTTGGAGACCAGTAATAGAAGTTTTGCTTGCTAACTTGGTCGTTTAAGTGAAAATCAGTCTTTGCAATGTTATAACGTTGGTAAGTTCAAGCCTTGTCGCTCTAAACAATAGAATTTACAATGCATAAACATCGATTCACAAAAATTGTGGCGTAAACCAAAGTAATGGGTGGAACTTCAGATCCTTTCTTAAAATTTCATGAATAATCGCTCTTGGAAGTCCACGTGAGGCTACTATTATACGTATTTAAAGTCGCGGATTTTCCCGTAAACTGCTTTCAAGCAGTTCAATGTTTATGGGAGTCCTTGAAGATCGACTGGGCTCTTGCCGTGGAATATTCATAGCTGAAGCAGTTGCGTAGAATCTCTGCACTCACGAACGAATTAAATTTACACTCGATCCATCATGTAATCGCCGAATAAAATAATTCCAACCCCGCCACCGTCCGCCCAACCCGTTTATTACTTTCTGAAGTAAGCGCATTTAAAAATATGATTTTGCCATCAGACATGCTGTAATTACAAATATGCTCATAACTGAAATATTTTTATGAGAAAGGAAAGAACTTAGTTCACAGTTAAATAATAGCTTACCTATTGATAAATATGATACTTCGACAGATTTGGTTGAAGGAGTTAACAATGATTGTGCGCAAAATTCAGAAATTTAACTAAGCAATTCTATTAATTGTATGCAAAAAACAGAAACCTCTATTTAAATTAATTATTTAAATTAAGCAAAAATACGTTCGAAAGTTAAGATTTCGAAAACAATATCATAAAAATATCAATGCTTTGTGTTCTAAGGTCCAATAAGCATGTCAAGGTCTATTTCAATATGAAGTTTTATAAAAATAAGAGAAAAAAATAAATTTTGTAAACATTTTTTAAACGAGCCGCTGGTTTGATCTCTGTGGACGGCACATAAATATTTGTATAAAATTAATTTTTATAAAAACTATAATATTTCTATATTAAAAACATATTTTTATAATAAAAATTAATTATGTGCCTATTGTGTTGCTATTATTTTTTAGATAATACGAGTATAAATAGCCTATAATAGTTACACTTTATGCAACGATTTGGTGTGTTTTATATATCACTACTCCGTGTACTTATTGCGCTCTGTAAAATTGTATTGAATTTACTACACATACAAAAGCACGAGAATTTGAAATGGAAACCTTGTTTTCTTAAAATCTTGATTGGGATGAAAACATTCATCCCCTCCAATCAAACTTCGATTAAACGAAGAATTGAGTACAGCAGCGCCAAATGGGTTTATACTTTCAATCATCGTTGTAGAACTTTTCTAAATGTGTTACGAGTAGCTTCTAACATTGATACCCATAAAAAAATTATAAACAGCTTGTTTTCTATGTTTCACAGCTATCTATATGTCGACATTTCATAGGAGTTATCCTAATCAGCAGTAGACTTTGGAAATTATTGAGAGATATTCAATCAATTATATATAATATTCTCAAACGTTCAACTTTATACTTCAACAATCTAAATAAATTATTGAGAATTTAAAAAGAAAAATGCTTTAATAATACCTGTAAATACACAAAAACTAGATTTTTCATTTATACATGTCCGCCATAATTTTTACCGTAAAAATAAATACTGATTTCGAGACCGTTTATGAGTTTCGCTTTATCAAAACCTTCTATCATTTGCCTTGTCTTCCTCCGATATGGATGTAAGTTGTGTTATTTTTTATTTAAAAATATAGCGATCACTAAAGTTCGATATGATTAGCAAGACAGTTAATCTTTAATTAATTATAAATTTTGCTTAGCAAAATATTGTTACATTGCAATATTTGAGAATTGATAAACTAAGAATTATTTTATTATTTATTTTTAAACAATTAAGTTTTTTATTCGCTATTTAAGCTTCTAACATTTATACCAGTAAAAAATTATAAATAGCCTGTTTTCTATGTTTCCCAGCTATCTATATGTCGACATTTCATAGGAAATACCTTAATCATCAGTAGACTTTGGAAATTTTTGAAAGATATTCTCAAACATTCAACTTTATATTCCAACAACATAAATAAATTGTTGAGATATAATAATATCCGTCAAAACACAAAAAACAAGCTTTTCTATTTATAAACGTCTCTAACATTTCTTTACACCTTTCAAACAAATGAACAACCGTTGGTTGCTACGATTTGCTTTTTGAAAGTATCGAAAAGCAGAGAACAAAAATTCAAACAATTAAGTTTTTTATTCGCTATTTAAGCTTCTAACATTTATACCAGTAAAAAATTATAAATAGCCTGTTTTCTATGTTTCCCAGCTATCTATATGTCGACATTTCATAGGAACTACCCTAATCATCAGTAGACTTTGGAAATTTTTGAAAGATATTCTCAAACATTCAACTTTATATTCCAACAACATAAATAAATTGTTGAGAATTTAAAAGAAAAATGCTCTAATAATATCCGTCAAAACACAAAAAACAAGCTTTTCTATTTATAAACGTCTCTAACATTTCTTTACACCTTTCAAACAAATGAACAACCGTTGGTTGCTACGATTTGCTTTTTGAAAATGTTAGAGACGTTTATAAATAGAAAAGCTTGTTTTTTGTGTTTTGACGGATATTATTAGAGCATTTTTCTTTTAAATTCTCAACAATTTATTTATGTTGTTGAAATATAAAGTTGAATGTTTGAGAATATCTTTCAAAAATTTCCAAAGTCTACTGATGATTAGGGTAGTTCCTATGAAATGTCGACATATAGATAGCTGGGAAACATAGAAAACAGGCTATTTATAATTTTTTACTGGTATAAATGTTAGAAGCTTAAATAGCGAATAAAAAACTTAATTGTTTGAATTTTTGTTCTCTGCTTTTCGATACTTTCAAAAAGCAAATCGTAGCAACCAACGGTTGTTCATTTGTTTGAAAGGTGTAAAAAAATGTTAGAGACGTTTATAAATAGAAAAGCTTGTTTTTTGTGTTTTGACGGATATTATTAGAGCATTTTTCTTTTAAATTCTCAACAATTTATTTATGTTGTTGGAATATAAAGTTGAATGTTTGAGAATATCTTTCAAAAATTTCCAAAGTCTACTGATGATTAGGGTAGTTCCTATGAAATGTCGACATATAGATAGCTGGGAAACATAGAAAACAGGCTATTTATAATTTTTTACTGGTATTATTTATTTTTATAAAATTGCAGCCATGACATAATAAATAAGGTACATATATCTATTCTCACAACCAAACAACACTTAAAAAGCAAGAGGTATTTTGTTTGTGTAAAAAGTGTATTCAACACCTAATTTGTCAAAAGTAGCTAATTAAAAACACATTAATATTTTAGAGAGTATGTGTTAATGGATATACATATATTTGTGTTCATGCATATACATAATATATTTTTGTTTTAGGCAGAAATTAATTTTCATTCACCAGAAATATATACAAATTTAAATGGCACGAAAAAGTAAAACTATAGTTTGACAGATAAGGCGTTGGCGAGTTGATAAAAAATTTTGCCAAATGTGGTGATACATCGACATGATAATATATTAGCCACTATTAATTTTTTATTAAATAAACTTCAGACCAGTTGTATAAAACGTCTTGAATCGTTTTCAGATTTTACTAGTTTTACTTTATTATTACACATTTTGGTCCTTGGAACCACATGATGATTTCATTAATATTCGTACGCGTGAATTTGCCAATGAGCTAACAGCATTTAATTCACCAAAAACCAAAGGCGAATTTAATCGCAAATCTTACACGATATTATTTATTTACTTCGCTACTTTGGAGTAAGGTTGAATATGAAATTATTTTATATATACACTGAAAAATATGCATTCCATTGGTACGCAAATTAATCCCAATCGGTGTCAAAAGTACGGTAAGTTCGGATTTGCCTAATTCAAGTACGGATTATTGAAGCTCTAATAATATTTATAATTATAATAGTTAAGTTAGGTTAGGTTTTCCAGGTCACTTGGGTCCTGAAGTCGATCCTTTCGTGATTGCCTGAATAGTGGGATAATGCGGTGAAGAAGAGAAGAATAGAAGTTAGGAGAATATAGTGTGAATGTAGAAGATGTATAGGCGGGGCTGAAAAGGAAAGGCGGGAACCTCTTTGTGTAGCGTTACACGCTGCTGTACTAGCCATCCGCTGCTACTCATGAAAGAGGCTAGCGCGGTCGGTTTGACCGAGGCGAGACATGATCCGCTGACCTAGGTATCTTAGAAGATGATGCTCCAATGCTGGACATTTACCGATGAGATGAACGATCTTCTCCTCCTCTTCCTCGTCTTGGCAACTTCTGCAGAAGTCGTTTAGGTTAGGCCTAGTCTCCTGGCATGGTTCCCAACGTCCATTGATGACTGCTAAAAGTCACTTTTAGGTGAGATCTGGGTAATTTTATCAGCTCCCACGGTCTCTTAGAGTTAATATGCGGATATAGGTTCCTGATATAAGGCATGTGGGCTCTGTGAGCCATTTTTCTTGGACACGTTCCTGCTCCAACTACTTACTTTTAGACATATTTAATCCTGAATCCGTAGTTGATATAAGCAGAAAATGAGATTGACGCTTTTGTGCATAAGCATACAAAAATTCACATTAAAAGCAACCAATTTCATCGCGATTTCAAATATTTCTATTGTCTGAAAAGACCAAAAACATTTGAACAATGCGCATGTTTATGTGGAAAATAATATTAATAATAAAAATAAAACAAGCCAAAAGTAGATCACATTCAAATCCATAAACGTAGAAATGCTCCGTATTATTCCTTACAATCATTAAAATAACTGTTTCTTTTAACAATTTTTTCCATACTTTTTGCAAGTTCGAACATGATGTTTATATTTCTGTTGACCTGAATTCGCAAGCAACAGTAAAAGAAATTGCGTTATTTCCCCCTCTAAAAAATTGGGGAAAAAGTAAATAAATTAAAAAAAAAACGCTGTTAAGCACTTGGCGGTAAAAGTGCAGTTAAAATATAAAAAACACAACGTCTCATTTATTTTGCGTTTTGTTGGCGGTTCATTTTCTTAAGAATTGTTTTCTTTTTAAATTTTATTTTCTTTTCAATTTTATTTAAACTTTTATTTCTTTTAGCACTTATTTCGGGTGGAAAAAAAGAAATAACAAAAAGAACAATAAAAATTTTCAGCTTAAACGACGGCCCAACTGATACTCAGTTAGTTACCAATTGTTGTTTTGTTAGTTGCTGTGTTGTTGTGTTTTTATTAAATGAGGTCAATTGCATGCGCCGGCAACAACGCCGTTTATAAACATCACCAAAAACGTCATCGTGTACCGTCTACAAAGCCAACAATGATGTGAGTGTAGTGAGTATGGTGTTGGTGCTCAACGTTATCTGGCCACATTGGTGTTGTATGTGCCACACAAAGACACCTTAAGGCTTAAAGCACTCTTTTTCTTTGGGTTTTTAATAAACAGTCAAGCAACATGTTGAAAGATATTGATAATAATGACGGCCAAGATGATTACGAGATTGATAATGATGGTGTGGTTTTGTTTGGCGGAGAATCGGATCTTTTGTTTCAATTATATTTTAGTTGACTACTTGCAGCAGTAGTTGAAATAAGTAAAAGTTGCTTGATTATTTTTAGCCATAAAGCTAACAAACAGTAAATTAACCAACGTCCTCCCTTCACTTGAAAATTTTACTATTGATGATCTTGTGCGCACATCACATGAACATGAATGGCTTGAATGTTTGTAAATAATAAAAATAACAACAACAAAATATAATTTCACTGACGTTTTTCACTTAAAATGTTTATCAAGATTTTGACTTTAACAACTCAAAGGATTAACCTGGTTACTATTTTTCTTACTGTGTTTTAACTTGGTTTTATGAATATTCACTCATTTCCAAAACACTGAACACAAACAGTTGTATGAATATTGAATCGACAAAAATGCCTTTCACTTTAATGTTTTAAGCCTGTTTTTTTTTTCTTTTTGTTGTTGCATTCAAGCAACATGTGATATGTATGTTGCATGTGTACGATGTGTACGTTGAGGGAGTTTTGTAATAGTTGTAAAAATGATTATTTCTTTGTGCTTGAATTGAAATGCTTGAACTGGTTTATTTAAATAAATGTTTTCTTTTTGTCAATGTGTTTTGTTTGTTTGTTTTTAATTAGTTAATTATTCAAACGACAAAATTTATTTAACAACTTTGGGAAAGTTTATTTTATTAAGCTATTTGCTCAATTAAAACAGCAAAAATTAGAAACATTTAATTAGGAAGTAGTTTGAGGATTATAGTACTTGTTATGTAAAAGTTTTGGGATATATGAACACTTGCATGACCATTGTCTGAAGTTGATGTTTTTGCGTTTATATATGTACATACATGCTACATTTGCATACTCGTATTTAACTATGTACGTATATTATGGAGAAAGTAAAAGACTGGTGTTTATATCCAGGCCACATCCTGAAAATTTGTGTGTGATTAAAAAAAAAACATTTTAAGCCAACCGTGTTAATGCCAGCTAGAAAGAAGTTCACACAAAGTAAATCGTGGCGAATTGAAACAAGTGATAAGTTATACTGACAACATATTAACCATGCAGTACTAAAGATTTTTCTTGTGTAACAATGCTAATTGTCAATCAAATTGGCTAACATGTGTATTAGGTATTAGGGTTCACCAATATGTAAGGGTATTTTTTTTAATTCTACTGCAAATCCCGCTAAAAATGTTCTAGCAACTAAATTTGGTTCAGTGTAGTAGAAATATAAAGTTGAGGGTTAAAATGTAAATTATAAATATTCTGACAATTTTGAGGACTATTATAGCGAATTTACGGATTCTAAGTATAAACAATAATTCGAGGCCTTATACCAACTACTCAAGCTTTGAAAACAAGATGTAAGCTGTTTAGTTATAAATGCCAGTTTTGTTTGTAACTACATACAATGTAGCTGCTATTTTATTTAAACAAAGTTCACATTACAAATTTAAATTTAGCCTCAGCGCCAAAAAGGCATTTTCGAAGGAAGTTGGAAATAAGGAAATGTAAAAATAAAATATACATAAGATAATTTTTTTTATAATATTTCAAAATTATTATTTTTTATAAATTCACATTAGTTTCAATTGTATTAAAAAAGTATTCTTTGCAACAGGATTTAAATATTGTTTAATTCTTTGTTGGGTTATTCCCAATCTAAATTTTGGTTCTGTTTGGAGTATTTAAATTTACGGTAGCAAATTTTAATAATATTTAGAAACTTCAATCTTTCGGTCCCGAACAAAGTTTCGGTTTGATGTAGCCCAAAAAAAATCAGTTAAAGATTTAAAAACAAAATTTTCGTTAAGATACCAAAATGTTATAATCATTGATCGTTTTCCTGTATTTAAAAGTAGTAGTGGGCATATCTAAAAACCTTTTACAGCTGAATCGGTTTTGAAATAATGCTAAAAAATGTTAAAAGAGATCCTTAATTGCCAAACAATAATGCTAAAATTTTAATTGAATTATATTATTGTTAATTCAGTTAGTATACCTTTATAAATTCTTTATTTTTCATATTTCTCCTCTATGAACACTTATTGGCCATCATTTTAATTAAACAAACTGGTTAAGAAATAACAATCAAATATATACTAAGCATAAAGTCTTGATTTTTATATACATATGTATTAATTCATAATTTACAAAAATTTTTCCAACAAAAGGGTAGCATTAAATTCAATACCGCATACTATTTATGTTTATAAAATTAATAAAAAACAAAGCATCTTGACACACAAATGGCTTTTAATTAGAGTTTCATACAATACAATTTGCATATACTCATATCGCTCCTTTATTGCAACATAGTCATATCTCATAAAATGAGCTTTTCGGGTTAACAATGCAGAATTGTTAACAGTACTACCTTTTATATTGTGCCAAAATTTTATTTAAATTTCCTTTAAACTTTAAAGAAGATATTTTCTAAAAACTTTTTCTAAGACTTGTATGAAAACTAAAAAAATGTGTTTTTCTCGAAACAAGCTTTTTTGCGTTATGACTGTGTTGCAATAAAGGACCGATATGTATAACATATTTAATAAAAAAAATTCAAATTATTAACAAAGTACGTCATTGAATGAATTTTTCTCTTGAGCCTCTCAAGATTCGTTCGAGATATTATATTAGCGAGATATTATATCATATACATATATTATGTTCTAACTGTATTTTTTAATGATATAATTCCTTATTTTAGAATTTGGCCAACATCAGCCTTTTCAAACTAGGTTAGATTAGGTTAGGTTTAACAGGCTGCCAGCTATTATAAAGCCAGCCCACTTGGGTCCAGTCAGGTCCCGTTGTGTTGCCTGGATCTGATATGTATCTCAGTAGATCTACATATCACTGGCTTAGAACCAACCCGAGGATCGGATAAAGGAGTCCAATCCACTTACATCGCATTCCGATACCTCCGTCAAATCATGCAGCATCGGTCTGCCTTCCATTTAATGACAGAAGTCATTAAATGGAAGATTTAACCTCCTTGCCTGCGTCCCTATGTGGCAATGTCCCGTCAGAACCGCCACAGCAGAACGCAACCTCCGTCGGGGCAAGCCCCTTAGGATAGTCCTCCTGTTATCATATCTGGGCCATGTCAGCCTTGATATTCGACAGGTACCCTCATTAGACCATCTGTCTTGAGCGGTCTGAAAAAGTTGGCGCTGTACTAGTTTCTTACAGCTCGCAAGCGGGATTCCAACGATCCCATCAATATCTCTTTGTAGTAGCTGGACACCGGCCTTTGCCAGTTCATCCGCTACTAGATTTCCGGACACTTCACTGTGCCCTCGTACCCAGATAAGCTCCAGGTTCGAATGTCTCGCTATCTCGTTTAGAGATATCCGGCATTCACGAACCAACCTGGATGTCGTATAGACTCCAGCTAGTGCATACAACGCAGCCTTACTATCAGTACAAATTCGGATATCATTCTCATATATCCTGTAGTACTTTAACCAGTTAGCTGCAGCCTTTTCAAACTATAGCTAATATAAAGTGGCGAATTCATAGTCTTTAACACCATATTTGTTCTAATTTTTAACACAGATTCATGCCTCTAAAAACGTTTTCAACTTCCCCGTAACTAAATGCCAAAACCATGAACTTCACTGCAAAATTAGCAAATATCTGAATGAGCTCCCATTTAATGCCTTTTATAATCATACATACTGAAAACAATATCTAATACATTTGTACTTAAATCAATCCCAATTGGTGGATTTTTTTTAAATCAAGTACAGATTACTTGACGCAAGTACGGTTATTTAAGTACTAGGTACTTACTTTTAGACACTATATATTGATAACATATATGCAATTGACATAATCCTATTGGTTTGTACAGGATTTCTGTCAATGGACAACTAGTTTTTTGATTTGTTATTTACTAATAGTTCTCCTAACTGTGAGACGGAAAAATACGCAGATAGCGTGCTCATGTTGATCGAATTTTATTTCCCTTTAATAGATTTCTTCAAAAACTGTAACAAAAATTTCCTCAGTTTAGGCAGTTTACCGTATGCTTGACCCTACACTAAGCACTTTAGTGCTCCGTCATATATGCACTCTACATTTTGTAGAAATGTTTTTTTAAAATCGGATCGGTACTTCCAGAGATTACCATTTGTAAACACATAAAATGTTTCTCTTTATATATTAGTATAGATTACTGCATGAAATAAAAAATACAAGATAGTTTCACTCTCTCAATTTTCCTTAACAATCACCATCTGACAAGTACTCGTATAAAGATTGTGACATTTTTCATAAATCTGTGCTACCGTATTAGTTTATATATTTTCTGGTTTTCAGTTTTGTTTGAAAATCTGTTTGAAAATAATATTAAAATTGTGACTTCTAACAAAAAAACTAAAAAATAATGTACAAAAAGAAAGCTTAAAAGAATTGACATATTTTAGCATTTACGGGAAAAATTACAAGAAATGGATTATTACATCACAATTTTAATTAATTTTGTTTGTTGCTTTCCAAATTCAAATAATGAGCTGCATATTTCAAAATTGCAAAAGTAGAAAAATACAGATATCACCTTTTTGAAGCCCCTATCTTACCTGGTATTCAGCAGCATTTGTTAAGGCTTGCAATCAGACTTTTCACAGAACTCATTATCGTTCTGCAACGGATTTCAATCCATTTTTTAGATTATTAGAAACGAAACAATAAAAAGTTTTTTGAAATGAAGTCATTTTTAACACAAAATATTTTATTCATTCTTAAAACCAAAATAATCAAATTTTGTTCTGAGATATTTTTTGATTTTTCGTTTTCTGAAACAAAAGAAACAAAAGCGGATTCGGATTCTCTGACGCTAATATCGAAAATTGAGCTACCAAAAGCGACGGAAATATAAATTAATAACAAAAGAACAAGGCCACATAGAAATGTAATACCAGTAAGCACAAGGTATAGTATGACTACAATAGTAGTCGATATATGGTAGCGTTAGTGCAGTACCTATATCTATTTTTATTCATTTCTATTGATGAACAATTTGTTTTATGACACAATTCAAACATAACCATGATGTTAACGATCTTTAGTAAGTATGTAATTTCGGTATGATAAAAGAAAATTGTACAAATGAAAAATCCACTAATGAATATGTTGAAGAACGTAAAACATACTTGAAAGGGTGGTTATAAGTTTCTGCAAATGAAATGTAAAAAATAACGTCTATTTCCTTTTATTTATATATAAACATGTTTTTTTTTAATACTTTAATAAATAGTATATATGCTTAATATTTTAATATAGCTAACAACACGACCACAGATATCTACTTATATCAGTTTATTGTTTTTTCTAGTATGCACAATCAATTCCACGAGTACATTTTCTCATTTCATAGTGTGGCAACGCTTTTTTTTTATCTCTAACAATAAACTTCAAAAATCCTTGTTGAAATAAATGAGAGAATGCAACTACCTTGTATTTTTTATATCATGGATTACTGTAAATAAATTAATGAGAATTCCAAAAGAAAAATGCTCAAATAATATTTTAAAAGTAAAACAAAAGCTGTTTTTTTTCTTAGAGAACCTTTTGTCTCACATTCATTCACAGGTATGGATTTGAGTCTTTGTTTTGGTTTTTACCCAACTCAAAAATTCTGCATTTGATTCAACAATTTCTCACTTATTTTAAGACATTGTAGGATAGGTTTTTTTGAACATTCCCATTTTCGGCTTATTTTAAGTATAATTGTGTATATTTCGTACTTTTTTGAATAGTACTAAAAGCAAGTAAAAAATACTTAAATTTAGTAATTTTCTTTCTGCGTACATACATTTATCCATAAAACAGATGATGAATTCTTATTTAACCATATTTATGTCACTGATGTTCAAAAGTTGTTATTTCTTCTATAGTGATATCAACCCATTCTACTTTAAAATGTTCGTCTAGTTTGCATTTATAAGTTTTTAAAGTGTTGTCTATACAAACGAAATTAGTATTTCTTATATTAAGAAAAGATTTTGACAATCATTGTCTAAGTTGATGCTTTCACTTAACTATATTTTGAATATTCTTAAATTAAATATTGCTGAAAAATGCTAAACTTAAAGTTGAAAAATGCTTAAAAAATGCTAACTACTAAATGCTATCGTAATGCCATCGTAAATGTAAAAAATAACAAAATGAGCACGCTGATTATATCTTTTGATGGAATGGAGCAGTTACTCGGGATTCCAGCGATAAATTCAGGTACGGGCAAGCAGTAAGTCTCAACAAAAAAAAAAGTTAATCTTTGTGCTGCAACATTAGCGCATCAAGCTTAGGATGAATACAAGACTCATGTGTGCTTTTAGAACAAATACTGAACAAAGATCTTCTCTATTGTCCCTCTCGTCATCACATATTTGAAATACTTTTGCATATTTTGTATTTGATGAAAAAACTTGAATATTTTTTTGGTCCTAGTGTCAAAATATTTCACATATTAAGATAAAACTGCCAAGAGTAAAGACAAAAGTAGTTTTAAGTCTGGAGTTGAAGACTTACACGTCAAAATGTTACTGGAGTTACAACGGAGATGCAGCAGTTGCCGTTAACTAGTTTGAAAGAATTGCAACCGCAATAACTTTTCTAGGAAGATCGCCTTAAAATTTTTCATTCCTGGAGCATTTCACAACATATGTAATACGTTGGTTGTCCAAAGGCACACATATTTTAGAAATATATGTATTTATTTCGGAATCAGCTCATTTTAACAGATTGAGGAATGAGGTATAAGTATATGTATTTTTATCTCAAAATATATTTAAAAGTTTGGATCAAAGCACCAACTGCCGTAGAAACTCCCAACCAAGATTTAACAATGTTGAAAAGCTTTACAATTTAATAGATGAAAATTTAAGTTGGGATTTAATTCGAAAATTTTGCAATCATTTCATCGCCGGAATTAGTACGTTTTCTTTTTTTGACACTTATACATATGTAGGTATATGTATAAGTATATATATGTAGGTATATGTCTAAAATAAAGTGCATGTTAAAAAATAAAGAACAAATTTAATTACATCGCGAAAAAGTGAAGAAAGATTTTGAAGAATGGGCAATCGATAATTATATAAAATTAGTTTGGCTATAGTTTCTAAATTGCCAGTCGTTAATAATATTGCAGCAAGTGGTGTAAAACATATAGAAGAATACAATCAAGTTTTGTCACCAGATGAAGAAAAGAAACAGTTTATTACGCAAATTGTAGCTGATAATCGGCAACAATATCCTAATGCAAACAAATCATTTTTCTTTTTTTTTTTAATTTACGAAACATTGTGCAACTGCAATTCCTATTGTATTGACGAGAAGGGAGAGAGGAACTGAGAGGGGTAAACATATGAATGTACACCTTCAATTCTTTTTTTGCATGTTAAGTTAGCGGTAGGTATCTTTTGGAATTTACTTTTTTCAATGTACATACATAAATAAAAACTTGCTGCAATAAAAAATCGCACTATATAGTCAAAAGTGCAACTTTAAAAAAGAAATGATAAAAATTGTGGCAACAAAAGTTTTACAAGGTAAACTGGGACACCCGCATACATAGACATCTGTAATAAAATTTCAAAAAAGAATATAAAATAAGTAGCTTTGTTACATGTTTAGAATATACATATGTATAATAAAAATAAAATTAATATGAAATAATTATAAATTAATTGCACTAAGTTTTATGCTTATTTTAGTTCAATTTTCTATATTTAAATTGCAAAGAATTACTTTCATATAATTCATAAAGATCGTTTTCTTTCGTGATAAAATTGCTAATATAAGAATCAAGTATCTTTATTTGGCTGTCTTGATTCCTATTCAATATATATAAAATTATTTAAATCTATCTCAAAATATTTCTATTGGTTTGTATGGAAGATACAAACCAATAGAAAAGAAAATAGATTAGACTAATTTATGTGAATTTAATATTTGCGGATTAAAAGTTTGTGGGCGAATGCGGGACGCCTTTCGTTGATGCAATATAACTAAAATTTTCGCTACTTATTTTTTGGTTACGGAGAACATTTCTGGGGGAAGTTAAGTGAAATTTTTTATTTTTACAAATGTAATGTATTACATTGAAAAAACATTTGCGTCAAATATGTTTAATCATGTTTGCCAAAAAAATATATCCAAATCAAACAGATTGTGATTTCTAGTTCATTAGCCGCATTTATTTACCTTCTTCAAATAATTCAAAATCGGTAAAGATTGTTTGATCAAACATGTTTTTGCATTAAGGAAATTTTTAAAATAATTGCTAACTAGAAGGAAAAATTATAGTCGAAAATACAAATAGTTGTAGCAGAGTCAAACATATGTTTATAGAAATTGGTGACAAGCAAAAATGTTTAAGTCCCGATTGAAATAACGTCTGAACGCACATTCTCCATGATCGAACGTCCACCCCCTTGCGATAATATATCAAATTGCAGAAAAATCCATAAAGCACTGTTCATGAAAAAATTTCCTCGACGACAGATAAAAATATAATTTTCGTGGTCATTACTAAAGCTTTATTTAAGATATGTATGCGTATATAAAAACTTAAATAAAAACTCAGATTAAAAATAGTAATTTGTAAGATCCATTTCAGTATACTATATATATGAGGTACTTTAAACATAGCATGAGATGAAGCAACGGTAGCTAAACTCTCAATTTCCTATGCTCGTGAATATACGTCATAAGCCTGAGTTACTGTTCAGTAAATGCTTTGTTTACATAATAATTTACTTTTTCCTGCTATATATACAAGTGTGTATATATTAATGTATGTATTAGGCCACCGCTGATATAGAGCCAGATGCTAATTGTTAACGTAAACAAAAAGACTCAGAAAAAGAACCACTGTCTATTACATTATTTCGACCGTGTAAAACAGTGATGGGCAAATAGAGCGTGTTATATAAGCGAATAACTAATACATAATATTAGTATAGAATTATAATGCGCAATTAGTAAAACTAACATACTACGCAACACTCTTACTTTGTTGAAATGTAGTAAGTTAAACATTAAAACACAAATGTTTTTCTTAAAATAACAGATATATACCGCGAGGCTTTTTGATTGTTTCCAGAAACGCCCAGAGTGTTCGGCACGTATCGAATCTGCGACCTCGAGGCTGTTAAACGAAAATATAAATACAAAAATTACAAGATGGTCCGTTTATGGATTAATGGATAAAAAGACCATCACATGATCTCGTATATCTATGTAGTAAATTGCACGAAACAGAGAATCCGAGATGTTCCGTTTTTTGGTGAATAGTAAATGAGTGAAAGCACCATCACACAAACACGGTTATGACACACTGTTAAAATATCAGTCTTAATGTAGAACTTTAATGTTACGTCTAGTATATATTTATTTTAAATTCACTTGTTGTTGATCAGTTCATACACCGTGTAGCAAAAGCTGTTTAAAATGTGTTATAAGGGATTGTAATTAACATCTTGATAGGAACATTGTTGACTTTGTAACAAATCTGGTGAATATAATCTCGATGAGTAATTATAAATACCCGAACAACATCGTGGTTGTGATAAACTAGTGCCTTTTACTGCCTTAAAGCAAAAGTGCGGATTAATAAAACAAACTTAAAGTTACGGAGTACAATAGAAAAAATAAAAACAATGTTAGTCAAAATGACTAATGTTTACCAGATTTGACAAAACCTAAAATAGAGTTGGAGTGAAACCAACTGAAATTTTAGTTTCAAATTTTCTTTTAGTTTATATTATAATATTTAATGTTCCTTAAAATTATTAGTCAGAAAGAAAAGACCCCAAGTGAACTTCAAGATTCTTTTTTACATCAAAAATCATCATTTATGTCTATAAATTTAAACAGATACTTTCAATTGGATTCAAAAATATACTTTGGGGTGTATTTTTTAAATTTTATTCCATTTTAAATTTAATTGAGAACGGATATTTGATAAACTAGTTCATTTATTTTCATTTAGACTATGATGAAAATTTTGATGAAATACAATCCCCTGTAAATGCTAGTTGAACAAATTTGTAAGACAGTACACAAAAAAAAAAAAAAAAAAAAAAAAAAAAAAAAAAAAAAAAAAAAAAAAAAAAAAACGGAGTTCACTGAATCAGAACAACAAGCAACTATGTATTCCCTAAAAATGTATTTAATTATTTAAGCCTTAAAGCGGATAGAATCATAACATTTCTAAGATAAAATGCCAGTAAAAACTGATGCAACATCATTTTGATAAAAAAAAATTATGCCGTATCAGCAAAAATATTAATTAAAAAAAAAATAATATATATTTTTCTCACAAAAATTTTGTTGATTTATTATTACTACAATAAAAGTCAGTTTCGTTATTTAGAAGTTTTGGTTTTTAATGCAAAGTATCGCTGCCATATTGCATTTATGAGTAGTAAGCAATTATTTTATTTTTATAAAGTGTAATAATAGTTTTGAAATCCTCTTAACTATTTTTAATATCAATTTTGCAATGGTAATGCAAAATGTCAAAAATATATCGGGTATATTCGAAATTACTCGTATATAATACAAAAATGAAATGAAAAGTTTTATTTATTAATAACCAAAAATAATCAGATAATTGTTTTTGTTCTAATTTGAATTGATTCGCAATTAACTTCTTCAAAAAATCACTATTGAGCTGTGCAGTATGATTAAAAAAATCTTTTTGTTTAAAATTTCCTTATCGACTTTATCTGTTTATTTTAAAATTCCGTTGGGAAAACGTCTTGTTGAAACCGCATGCTGTTTATGTCTTCGTCATACAATTCAACAATACAGATATAAATGGATGATGAAGCTAGCCCTAACTTTACACTAAAAAGTGACATTTTCGGAATAAATTGAATGTTTCATTCCTGAAAACGGTTTTCGGACCCACTCTCCAAACATATGTTGGCTGTTTATGGCCGTTCACTTTCAACTCTTTTTTTATTTGTAGACCAAAGTCCCGATGCAAACTTTGTGATTAACGAAAGCTCGAGTTTTTGTGAGTGGTGTGAAATCGATATTGCATACTCTCATGGGTAACAGTGATGTTTTCAGCCAATCTTCCATTTCATCGATGTGTGAGAGTTTGCTCATTGTTATCTGAACTAGTGTACTCAGTTTTCTGAACGATTATGCAATTATAGTAATCGTATAAAAACCGATAGAACATCAATTATGATAGGATTACTTTTATCAATTATCCCTGTTATTTATAATTAGGAAGACCGTAAAATGAGCGTAGTGTGTACAATTAGTTGTTTAAGTTTTAATCTGACTTTGATGCCAAAATATTGTCTTTTGATTTTACTTACTTACATGATTACCTAAAATATCAAATAAGAAAAAGCATCAAGTCCATGTGCATGTTATGGACTTTCGTTTTTATTTAATATTTAATTCTATTACTTGTCATCAGAAAAAATTACGTAATGTTATCAAAATTTTGTCTCTGTCAAAGTCTACGTGTTTTCTCAGAATTATGTAGCTTGTATAAAAAATTTTGAAAATTGTACGGTGCGAAAACCAAAGACAGCTTTGCTTATACCACTACCTGGTAAACTTTAAAAGTTAAAAAAATTGTTTTGTAGAAAAGGGGATTCGGAAGACTGCAATGAAAATTTTCCAGCATTTTTTTGTGTATGTTAAAGTTAAATTAACACACGTACTTAAGAAAGTCTTTTGTCTTATTTTTATGGTCACAAACAATAACAGCCTAAGTCAAAAATCATGAGCATGAAAATAAGTATATTTCTGAATAAATTATAAAAATATTTGTGAACATATGTGAGTCTAAAGCAGTGTCGGCCGAAATTTAAATTTCGTATGCGAGTATAGGGCAGCTGTGTTCAGCTGCTGCGACGCTCTCACATGAACACTTGAAAAACTTCCTATACAGTATAAAAATTTCCGTAGTAATCACGAAGGCATATATTTAGTTGACATTGTTTTACATTTCAATAACAGTCATCAAATCAGTTACTCTTTAGACTTTAATGTAGTAGCCTAGCTTTTCATAAATACACTTCGTTTCCTGCTGCTAGTATTATAGGTGTATAACTATGAATGTAAGTATGTGGCCATTCTAAAGATGTATCCGTTCTAATTGTGTATGTACATAGTATTCTCTGACTAAAGTTGGTAATTAAGTATCTCACAGTAAACACAAACTGGACTCTAACACAAACAAAAACATGTCTTAAAATTTGAGTACTCATTTTTACCCGTTGACAGCGTTGAATGATATGGTAATAAAACTGTGGTTTCTATAAATTGTCGACGATACGGTGATTGTAACTGGTCTGGCATAATTTCGTAGCCAATGGTTTGAAAATTTTGTTGATGAACATGTCGTCAATATATTTTCCACGAATTTTTATTTTCTTATAAAAGTTGCATAAAATGTCTTGAACAGATGGCCATCTGGGATAATAATTATGTTACATGTGTGCTGCTTTGTAAATCAGTCTTCATTTTGAACATAAATTTGTTTATTCGCCTTTCTCATAGCAAAGTATCTTAAAAAATATTATGTTATAAACAAGATGATTTGGTGAATAACTAAAGGACATATGACAGCTTTGGAATATGCTAATGTACAAAACTCATTGCTTTCTTAACACGATTTAGGTGGCTTATATTTGGAACCACAGACTTGTTTTGTATTTGTTAAATACTCAAGATCTTATTTTTGTATTAAAAATTTACTTAAAAATTTTAATAACCAATAATATTTTTATGAATTCAGCCACTATATCACAAACTTATTTTATTACTTATCGGCATAACCGGTTTTTTATGTTAAAAGCATTACGTTATTCCAAACAAAAGTTTTGCTTCTCACAACTATTTAAACAAGTTTTTTAGACAAATTTAATACTTCACACTGTATAATTATGTTTTTACGTTTTTCTAGTTACTTAGACATGATATAGTTTTATTTTAAAATTATTTTCGTTTGAATTAAATATTTATGTTAAATATGTATGTTATTTAGCATTATAAGTAATACTATTTAATGTAAAAATATTTAACTGTGCATAATTTTCGGGAAAAGATGTAGTATATTATGTTAACCGGGCAACTTATACCAATTTATCATCCTGCGCATGCGGATATTATATATACATATTTATATGTATGTAAATATAGAATTTAATTTTGTGTTTTTATTTCCCGAATATGTCTCATTTAGATAGATGTGAAAACTCGCGAAGGCCTTTAGTATTTTTTGACACTTTCTGATGTGAAAATAAGTTTAAATTATTGAATCATATAACAAATTATTTTATTTTCACTCAAACTTTTAAAAACTGTTTTACAGATTTGCGGCACTGTATATAAATATTTTTTATATATCAAGATTTTAAAAAGTTACAGTGATATATGTACATACTCGTACATACGAGTACTTCATACATGTACAAATTTACAAAACTGCATATGTAGTAAGTGTATGGAGGCAATTTTCAATTAAGCAATATTTTGATATTCAACCTCCATGTTTGCACCTTTACGTTGTTTTTTTTTTAGTAGTATAAATTTTCCATTCTTCATTAATTGTAAAATATATTATTAGCATATTTTCTAAAAAGACTCTGCACGCAATCTACTACGTATTTTTGCTGCTTTTGTGAAATACAAAAGCAGCAGACAATGAATGGTAAACATTAATATAACACTTTTTTTAATTGCTGGAGATTACCAAAATCGCAATTGTTTAAAATTTTAATGTTGTTAAAATTTTGGGTTTACATTACTGAATTATATATTGTATTGATATCACCGTTCTCTTTTATGTATGTATATGTTTTTGATGTTAATATAATTCAAACAAATTATTTAATTTTCAATAACTTAATTCGACGAATCAATTAATAAATTCTTTGTATGCGGACCTTTAAAAGAATACGTGAATTCAAACAAAAGTTTATTTAATTAAACTAATTATTAATCGAAAGCAATTATTTTTTTAAACATCAAAATACGATATGCAAATTTTTTTTTCTTTTGATATACATATATGTACAAACGAATTCTTTTTTCAAACAAATATGTTGTAGATTTTATTTTCACTATAATATTTTCTGGACACGTAAAAGGTTTATTAATTTCTTTTTTGATGTTTTATTAGTAAAAAAAAATAAACAAAAATTCATGCCTAAAATTAACATTAGGCTATTAAGCTGGTTTTGTAGCACTTATATGATATTTTACTACTCATGCTTGACTTTTTATGTTTTTAACCAATAAACCGTTATTTCTCTTTCACAGTATTCACTGATTAAATCGGAGTAATGTATGTTTTTGTTGATACGAATAAAATTTATGATATTTTTTTTTAATTTACTTAATTGACTTATATATGCTATATTTTTACATGTATACATACATATTTTTTACATATGTTTTGTTTCTTTCTGATATTTTCGGATTTTAATATTAATAATATTAAATTTTTCTACATGTATAAAAATTATATATAGTTGGATTCATATTTAGGTGTTTATTTTGAAAATTCGTTACATATTGCACTCGTATATTTTTAGAATAATGAAACTCCTTTAGTATGTTAAACTCACTTTTTATTTTATTTGTTTTCTTTACTAGAAACCCGTCAACCTTACACGCTAAAAGCCCAGTTATTATCCACTGCAAAGCCAACACACAAAAGTATGTAGTTATATGTACTCATTTTAATTCATCAACAAAATAACTGAATTATAACAGATAAAATTCTGTTGGTTTTAAGGGAAACGCACAAATACGTACAACTTGTTTTGCAAAAAAAAATAGGTTTTGCTAAGACTTTAGCTTTTGAAATCTTGGTTAATTAGTTTTTAAATCACTTTAACTTTTGATAAATATTTTAAGATGTCTACAAATATTAACAATCAAGCCGTCGGTCGGCAATCGTTAAAACCCAACTTGATAAATACTGCGGCAACACGTTAAAACGCCTCTATTACTCGCTCTAAACTGAATTTAAGCCATAACAGAGAAACAAGTGGGAGCTCTATATTCAACAAAACATACACACATATGTATAAGACTCTTGCAAAAAGTAATTGGAGAAATGAAAACAGCAAAATACTATAATATGAAACAAACCCAAGCATGTTTAGAAGACAACAAAACCGCAATAAAAGAAAAACCGGTTTTAATTCAACATTAATATTTGTTTATAATCACATTTTGCAGGTGTAATAATGAGTAAATAGAAAGAGGTGAGTAGTAATAGAGAACAAAAGTTAGTAATTGAGAAATAAGATTTATAACAGTAAACGGTTGAACATTTTGTGAAACGGTTAACAGTGTAACTCTCATTAACACATTTACAAAAATGTATTTAGAAAAAAAGGCCAGCCGCAAAAATTAAAATTTTTGTCAAACAGACCGGTTTGATCAACATTTCTTTCATTTAGCAATTTTTGGCATTAGAGAGCAAAATAAAAATAACTAGCAGTAGAGAGAGGCAGAGCGAGATTTGTG
Source organism: Thecocarcelia acutangulata (assembly GCA_914767995.1). Classification (NCBI taxonomy): domain Eukaryota; kingdom Metazoa; phylum Arthropoda; class Insecta; order Diptera; family Tachinidae; genus Thecocarcelia; species Thecocarcelia acutangulata. Next base: position 103,265,799 of record OU612094.1, on the reverse strand, counting down.
AAAGCCTTTATTATAACCACTACTTTTGTTTGGTGTAAACATTCTTGTATTTCAAACATTTTATCGGAGAATTTAAAAATGCAACAGTTCAATTGCAGCTTTCATATGGATGAAGTCGTTGGTCATATGCTGGTGGCATAAAAATAAAATCGTGTTTCAGATGGGCACACTGGAAAGTGTTTATTGAAACAATTTTTGAAAATTTATTTATCGTACGATAATTTTGTGAAGGAAGCATAAGTATTGACGGTTTTTAAGTCCATGCCACAAACATTTTGTTAATTGACGGATTATTAAATAATTCATAGTAAGCCGATATCCATTAACGCTAGTGCTTTTAGCTGTAGGATTTATTGTAATTTTAGTTATAATAAATACGTAAATAAATAAAAAAAAATGCTATGAATTAGCTTTTTTTAAATAGTACCTTTAGGATATAATTATTCGAAACTTAGTTTAAGGACTAATTAAATGATCGGAACAACATACATAGATGTACAACTTTGCTTCCACCTTTTTTTCGAAAAGATTTATTATAATTTTATTTATAATATATATGTAAATAAATAAAATAAATAATTAATATAATTATCGTAGCATTATTTTAAAGAACAGCGCCTTTAGGAAATAATTATTCAAACATACATAAGAACATACAGTTGTACACCTAACTTTGCTTCCAACTTTTTTCGAAATTCAAGACTTTATTGTAAAAAACTGATTATACATTTATACTATTCTCCATCACCGGCTACTACTTTCTCCTATTTTTCGGGCATCATACGGATCCCGCGTTGAAAAAACTGGTAAACTTTTGGAGCGATCCACGAATCGAACCGATATTTTATCTTTTCATAAGACTGGAAACAAATGGTAGTCCAAGGGTGCAACATCTGGAGAACCCGGGTAGGACTTCCCATTTTAAAGTATTTCCTGACCACTTTCACAAAATGGAGTAGAGCACTGTCATGCTGTAAAATCACTTTGTCATGTCCCTCCTTGTATTTCGGCCATTTGTCTTTCAATGCTCGGCTCAAATGCAGTACTTAAGTTCAGTTAGTTTTAAAAACTCATAATACACTACGCCAAGCTGATCTCAATATATACTGAGCATGTCCTTGGCCTAGTGAATATTTGGTTTAAGCCTCGACGAGGAAGCATAGCCGGAATGTCCCCATTTTTTTTTTTTTGCCATTCATTCATTTATTTATTGAATCTTCACAAAGTGAACTAACAATAAGTATTCAAATCTTGAAACTAAATACATAAAATTAATTAAGTCCAGCCAATACTAGACAAAAATGTTTTATTTTGCACGGTCAGCATCGGTAAAATCACCTATTGAACGTTCTGATGGTGGCAAGGGTATCCCTCCTTCTCAACCAAGAATGGCCTTCAAAATTAAGTATATTGCGTGAAAGAGGATTTGGGTGAAGCTCCAATTTACTGATATACCTTGTTGCGTACTTTGAAAATTGTCTATTGCAACTGTGAAAATTATTTACATCAGTACCTGCCTTGACGGCCTAACCTGATGGTGGACCACTTCCATGGAGTGAATTTTTCACGATTCACCACCGCCCCCGTGTGGCTGACTAGGCTCACACAGGTACCAATTCTTGTCATATGACATTTCAAATTAAGAATGTTTTTAACATCAGAAACCGAGAAAAGATACCTCAGCCCATGTTTAGGGTGGAATTAGAACCTGGAGATGTAACCTTAAAGAAGAATGAGGTTCATCCAATATATAATGTTAAATATCTTCTACACCGGAAAGTTACTGTATAGGAGCCTCATAAGCGTTCAGGACCCGTTCAGTGCATGAACTGCTAGGATTATGGCCACACTAAGACATATTGTAAATTGCCCGCTGTCTGTGTTGTGTGTGGTGATCTCCATGGCACATCAAAGTGCACCAAATGAAAAACTGACACATACGTAAAAAAATTTAGTAATTGTGGAAGCAATCATACTGCTAATTACAGGGGTTACCCACTTCAAACGCTCAATGCCAAATAAATCATTAACTCCTCCCAAGCCGTCCCAGCAATCGCAATTCATTTCAAGCAACAATTTTCCTCAAGCAGGTCAGTCAACAACCCAAATAAATGTTCCAAGCTCTAACCAAGTTTCTTATGCCAATGTGGTTAAGACTAATATACCAAACGCGAATCAGAAGTCCAAGTCTCAACAGCCCGACCCATATTTTAGCAACCTTGAAGCCACATTGCAGACTTTGGTTCAATCAATAATCTATGACCACCATGATGCAGGAAATGCTAAAAATGCAATCAACTATTTTACAGGCTGCTTTAAAAAAATGATTTATTTAAAAATATGTTTCTGGAACGGAAACGGCATACGCCAAAATAAAAATGAACTTGAACACTTCCTTAGGGAAAGGCAAATCGATGTTATGTTGATTGCTGAAACTCACCTGACGTCAAGAAGTTATTTCAGGATAAATGGCTATATACTATATGACACTAAAGATCCACGTGGAAGATCTTGTGGAAGTTCGGCTATTCTAATTAAAAATAGAATTAAACATTACTTGTTAAATGAGACATGTGAAGAATATTTTCAAGCAACAAATATTTGTATTGAACACATTCACAGTAAATTGGTAATTTTATCAATTTATTCCCCGCCTCGGCTTTCAGTTACAGAAAACCATTACTCAAATTTTTTTACTTCTCTTGGATCCCGATTTATAGCTGCTGGTGACTATAATGCTAAACACACATTTTGGGGCTCAAGATTAATCTCCCCGAAAGGTCCTGTACTTTTTGATACTATATCAAAATTGGGCTTAGATGTAATCTCCAGCGGGAGTCCCACCTATTGGCCATCTGACCAGCGAAAGATCCCAGATGTTATTGACTTTGGAATCGTAAAAAATGTCCCCTTAGAATGGATGCATGTGGAGCCTTTATTGCATTTGTCCTCCGATCACTCACCTACTATGGTCTCTATATGTTTCCCCCAGAACATAGGATTCCCATTTAACGACATAGGTGTATTCCAGTCTAGAGTGAATTGGCTAAAATATAAAAAATATTTAAGTACTCATTGTACGGAAAATATATCTTTGAGAACTCCAGAGAATATTGATGAGTCAATTAATGATTTTTCCCAAAATATTATAAAAGCCGTGCAACATGCTACCACTACAAATTTTAGAAATATGAAAAGCAGAACTTGTTCTTCTGAAATCGAACACCTTGTCTCAGAAAAAATAAGAATCAGAAGAGAATGGCAACTTCGCAGGTCTCCCCAGCTTAAAGCTAGGCTTCGAGAATGCGTAAGTCAACTAAGAAATTTACTTGAAGTCCAAAGAGTGCCTTCCCTCAGAACCTATTTGGAAAGCCTCGATGGTAGTCCTCAATCCGATTATTCTTTGTGAAAAGCAGCAAGAGGGTTAAAGAGACCCGTTAGATCTAAGCCACCCTTGCGTACTCCGACTGGGGTCTGGGCCAGAAGTGACTCCGAAAAGGGAATGCTGTACGCTAACCACTTGAGAAACGTGTTTGCCATTGACGGCTGATATGCCGCCATATGCAGTTAGACCTCCCGTACCTTTTAGACTTCGTTTTCAAGATGTCGATATTGCTATTAGTAACTTAAACCCGAGAAAAGCTCCAGGTATTGATACAATTACCAACAAAATGCTTGTGCAGTTACCCCGAGTAGCTAGAACACTCGTCCTTTTTATTTTTAATGCTATTTTACGTCTCGAGTATTTTCCTACTGAGTGGAAGGTGCCTGTCATTACTATGATACCCAAACCAGGAAAGGATCCTACAAAAGTTGAGTCATATATGCCGATAAGTCTATTGCCAACAATTTCAAAACTGTTCGAGAAATTGCTAATGACAAGGTTGACCCCAATCTTGAATGAAGTAGGATGTATTCCTAACCATCAATTCGGTTTTAGGGCTAAGCATAGCACCATAGAACAGATACACAGGCTGGTGAATGTTATCAGAAATGCGTTCGAAGATAAAAATATTGCTCAGCTCTATTCATTGACGTTTTCAAAGCTTTTGACAAAGTGTGGCACAAAGGCTTAACCCATAAAATAAAATTAAACTTGCCTGCAAACACGCACAAGCTGTTAGAGAGCTACTTATATGACCAGAAATTCATGGTTAAGGAAGGTGATTTCAAAAGCTCGGCTCAGCCAATCGAAGCTGGAGTTCCCCAGGGTAGCATATTGGGTCCAACTTTATATTTGATTTATGCTTCAGACATGCCAACGAGCTGCAAAATTCACACTTCAGTTTTTGCAGATGATACAGCATTCATCAGTGTCCATGAAGACTATAAATTAGCATCACAAAATTTGCAAGAACATATTCTTATATTGGAGAAATGGCTGAAACTTTGGAAAATCAAATAAATGAACAAAAATGTACCCATGTTACATTCACACTACGTAGAAAAACTTGTTCGGCTATTAAAATCAACAACTACATTGTGCCGCAGCACAGTGAAGTCAAATACCTTGGTATTCATCTCGACCGTAGGCTCACGTGGAAGTCTCACATTGACGCTAAAGTCACCCAGATGAAATTGAAAGCGGTGCAACTAAATTGTCTCATCGACAGAAATTCTATCTTGAAGTTAGATTGCAAGCTTTTGTTTTATAACGCAATCCTAAAGCCAATATGGAGCTATGGAATTCAATTGAGGGGTACCACCTCTGCATATAACATTGAGAAAATTCAAAAGCGCCAGAATAAAATTATCCGTATAATTACTGCAGCTCCATGGTATGTTAAAAACTCTCGAATTCACAAAGATCTAGGTGTACCCTTAGTGAAAGATGAATTTTCAAAACACGCGATAAGGTACATTAACAGACTGGAGCCTCACCCGAATCCTCTCGCACGTAGCATCCTTAACTTTGGCGGCCACACTCGACTGAGAAGGATGGACACCCTTGCAACCATCAGAGAGTTGGAAAGGTGATTTACCAACAAAATACACGCAAGAAACAACTTTTCGTCTAGCATTGGTTGGACCTAAGTAAATAAAATTTTTCAATATTAATTAATCTTTTTTTCTATATTAATTAATGAATTTTTAGTTTTAAGATTTGCATACTTATTGTTAGTTCTTTTAGAAGATGCAATAAATAATTGAATTATAAACCAAACAAAAAACAAAAAATATGATTGCGGTCATATGAATAACTTCTTGTTGAGGAGTTCGGGCTTTCTAATCCCACATGTATGCAATTTCCCAACGGAAGACAAGGCTTAATGAGTTGATAGGCCGAAGCCCACTAAGAGCATCAGCCCTTAAACCAACTCACCCGTCAAACCGTCACCACTGGTTCCTTACAGTACACGTATCTGTTGTATAGGCAACAGCTCCTCGGGAGATTGTTAGTCCACGAAAAAAGCCATCATGAAACAATTATCATGAAACAATTATCAAGGATAATAACACTCCCTTCCTGCGTTTTAGGTTTCAACCACAGCCAGAACGTTACAGACAAGGTAGGCACCTCAACCATGATCAGCCCGGGTCGAACGGCAAGCAGAACTTCCCGGGGGCCGTGCTGATCCCCGTTCTGCCAATTTATACCCTTAGTAAGGGTTTCGGAAGCCAACACAACATAAGTCATGTGGCTTCCTAGAGTTTTGTTTGCCGCACCAAACGAGGGACCCCTTCCCCTCTTTTCCCCGAAAAACAGAGCGCCTAAGTTAGGAACACGCCAAGGCAAAACCTGTCCCCGGGGGGATTCGGCTTTTACAAGAGGAACACAGATATCCTTATGAATTCGGGAGTTTTTTACGTGCCATGGAGCTGCAGTAATCATCCGAAGAATTTGATTTTGTCGCCTTTGAATTTTTCCAATGTTAGAAGTTGAGGCGGTGCTCCATAATTGAATTCCATAGCACCATATAGGCTTTACAATTGCGTTGTATAATAAAAGTTTGCAATCCAGCTTCAATGTAGAATTTCTGCACATAAGCCAATTTAGTTGCGCTGCTTTTAACTTTAACTGAGTAACTTTCGCATCAATGTAAGATTTCCACGTTAACCTACGGAATAGGTGAATTGTTAATTTGGATAGCTGAACATGTTTGTTTACGCAACGTGAATGTAACGTGAGTACATTTTTGTTCATTAACATTAATTTTCCAAAGTTTTATTCTCTAATATTGAAATATACTCCTGCAAATTTCGCGGAGCTACTTGATGGTTTTCAGGTACGCTGCAGAATGCAGTGTCATCTGCAAAAGTTGAAGTGTGGATTCCGGCTCTCGTTGGCATGTCTGAGGCGTAAATCAAATATAAAGTAGGCCCCAGTATGTTGGGGAACTCCTTCCTCGACTGGCTGTAGGGGCTTATAAAATCGCCTTCTCTGAAAACAAACTTCCGGCCGCATAAGAAGCTTTCCATAAGCTTGTGAGTGTTTGCAGGCAAGTTCAACTTTATTTTGTAAATTAATCCCTCATACACTTTATCAAAAGCTTGGGAAATGTCAATGAATAAAGCTGAACAATACTTCTTGTCTTCAAAAGTCTGTTTAGTGCTATGTTTAGCCCGAAAGCAAAATTGATGATCAGGGATGCATCCCACATTGTTTAATATTGGAGTCAACTTCGCCATTAACAATTTTTCGAACAGTTTTGAAATTTTTGGCAATAGACTTATTGGTCTGTATGATTCTACTTTAGTGGGATTCTTCGCTGCTTTGGGTATCATAGTAATCATGGACACCTTCCACTCTGCAGGATAATACTCGAGACGTAAAATAGCGTTAAAAATAAAAAGCAGAATTCTCCTAGCTACACGAGGTAGCTGCTCAAGCATTTTACCAGTAATTTTATCAATACCTGGAGCTTTCCTGGGGTTTGTGTTACAAATAACATTTTCAACATCTTGAAAACTAAGTCTCAAAGACATAGGCGGTCTAACAGCGTATGACAGTAGTTCAGCTGAATTATTCGCTGTATCATTTGTGGTAAAAACATTTCTCAAATGATTAACATACAACATCCCCTTTTCAGAATCGCTTCTTGCCCAATCTCCAGTTGAAGTTCGCAAAGGTGGCTTACCTATTACGGGTCTTTTCAGACCTTTTGTCGCTTTCCATAGCGAATAATCGGATTGAGGGTTACCATCAAGACCTTCCAGATAATTTTTAAGGGAAGCCATTCTTTGGACTTCAAGCAGATTTCTTAACTGAGTTATGCACTCTCGTAGCCTGCATTTAAGCTGGGGAGACCTGCGAAGTTATCACTCTCTTCTAACTCTTCTTTTTATACCCTTCACAAAAATGTAAAGGGTATTTATAAGTTTGTGATTCCGTTTGTAATTTCTACAGTTTTTTTTTGCGACCCTATAAAGTATATATATATATTCTGAATCAGAATTAATGGAAAAGTCGATTAAGCGATGTCCGTCTGTCCGCTGTTGAAATACCGTTTCTGAGAAAACCATTAGACTTGGAAACTTTTTTCTTTCACCATTCTTTTACCCCATCGATTCATGAGTTTGCTATTGAAATTCAGTAATATCGGTCCACGCATAGCTGAGATATATTCAAAATTCCGAAAAAATCCATTTTTTTTTTGCAGTTTTGTATGAAAATTTTTAAAAACAAAAGTTGTTCGTTTTGCTTCAAACTTCACACACTTATTAAGCATGGTGACTAAAAGGCAAAAATTTTTTTTTTCAGATATCGGTCCATATATACCCGAGATATAGCCCAAACCGGGTTTTTCATGAAAATGTCGCGTAAGCGAACTTAAACAACTTTTTTGTACTCAAAAGCAGTTCTGGTAATGAAATAGGGTCATATAAATACGAAAAATGAAAATTTACGATATCGGTCCATATATACCCGAGATATAGCCTAGACCGGGGTTTGCCGCGTAGGCAAACTTAAACAACTTTTTTGTGCTCAAAAGCAGTTCTGGTAATGAAATAGGGTCATATAAATATGAAAAATGAAAATTTTCGATATCGGTCCATATATACCCGAGATATAGCCTAGACCGGGGTTTTCATGAAAATGCCGCGTAGGCGAGCTTAAACAATTTGTTGTGCTCAAAAGCAGTTCTGGTAATGAAATTAGGTTACATAAATATGGAAAATGAAAATTTCCGATATCGGTCCATATATACGCGAGATATAGCCTAGACCGGGGTTTTCATGAAAATGCCGCGTAGGCGAACTTAAACAACTTTTTTGTGCTCAAAAGCAGTTCTGGTAATAAAATTAGGTTACATAAATATGAAAAATGAAAATTTCCGATATCGGTCCATATATACCCGGGATATAGCCCAAATCGGGTTTTTCATGAAAATGTCGCGTAAGCGAACTTAAACAACTTTTTTGTACTCAAAAGCAGTTCTTGTAATGAAATAGGGTCATATAAATATGAAAAATAAAAATTTTCGATGGCAGTCCATATATACACGAGATATAGCCCAAATCGGGTTTTTCATGAAAATGTCGCGTAAGCGAACTTAAACAACTTTTTTGTGCTCAAAAGCAGTTCTGGTAGTGAAATAGGGTCATATAAATACGAAAAATTTAAATTTTCGGTATCGGTCCATATATACCCAAGATATAGCCTGAACCGATTTTTCCATTAAAAAATTTTTTTTTTTTTTTTGCTGAAAAACAATTCTCGTTATAAAAGAAGGTTACTAAAATACAGAAAATAGAAAATTCCGATATCGGTTCATATAAAACCGAGCATATTCAGGCCACATTTTTAATATAATATACATATTCGTGACTATCGTGAAGGGTATTTTAGATTCGGCCCAGCCGAATATATAGGTTTGTACTTTCAAATTAACGATTTTTGTACTCAAATTCAATTTTTTACAAGTTAAACACAATGTTTTGCAACACAAATTCAATTTCTTACACTTCAAATTAAATTCTTTTCATTTCATATTAAATTTTTTCTATTTCAAATTAAACTATTTTCATTTCATATTAAATTTTTTGTGTTTCAATTTAAATTTGTTAAACTTCGAATCTAAGTTTTTATTTATTTAGATAAAAATTTACAAAACGAAATAAAAATAAACTTGTTGTTTAAGTCATTACTCGTAATTTTTCCTTAATATAATTTTCTAACCAAATTTGGACGGTTCCTATTGCAATTGTTCTCCAGATGCAGCTAATAACAAACTCATGGTCATATCAAGATAATAATTGTTACAATCTGAAGGTGCTACCGTTTCGACTCACTGTTTAATTATTGTTATCAAGTCCAAATTATTCGCATCAGCTAATAAATTTAGGAAAAAACTTTTTTATTGGATTAAGCTCACCTATGTAGCTATGTAAGGAGGAAGAAAATTTATAATGTGCCCGGATTCTGCAACCTTATCTTTTGTATCTTAGCATTATCAAGGACCAGCCAAGCACATTCGGTGCTGGTTTCAGCTAATTTACTGAATAGCTAACTCTTCCAGGAAAATTATGAACATGTTGGAATTTACAGATGAATTAGCAATGATCGTCTTGTCTTTCAAAACAGAAATTTATTACAATTGAAATATCGGGAGAACATATTTTTTCAATTTATTTTCAAATTTAAAATAAAGTTTATTTCATAAACTTTTCTCAAAATTTTTTACTTATACAGCCCATTTATGAATACTCTTACGGAGTTTATTCCTCACGGAATTTATTTCCCACATAAAGTACTTTTTTCAATTAAAGTTAAAGAAAAAACACATTTTTTGCCCGTAAGAATTGAAGAGTTGATCTTCCTTTAATGTTTTTAACGAATAGAGCGAAGAAAAAATAAAAAAACCTCATACTTAATTTTTGTTCATAATTGCAGGAAAGGGAAAAGTGATAAAATTCCTATGGAATTTTTATTTATAATTGGGCTGATAGTGTAACTTCTATTGAGTTTTTTTTTTAATAAAGCTGTAAGTTTTTAGCCAAATACACAAAAAATTTGATTCGAAGTTAAATAAATTTAATTTGAAACACAAAAAATTTAATTTGAAATAAACATATTTTAATTTGAAATAGAAAAAATTTAATATGAAATGCAAAGAATTTAATTTGAAGTGCAAGAAATTGAATTTGTGTTGCAAAACATTGTGTTTGACTTGTAAAAAATTGAATTTGAGTACAAAAATCGTTAATTTGAAAGTAAAAACCTATACTACACTCTTACTTGTTTCTGTTAGAAGTTGTTCAATTTCAAACGAGTATGTTCTATTGCTCGCATTTCTGGGCCTTATATGGCTAGTGGTGGCATGTTGTACGGCTAGATTAGAGTGTTCAAAAAATTAATTAATGGACACATCAATACCCTCAAGCGTTCTCAAGGCAATATTTTCCGTACAATGTGTACTCAAATTTTTCTTATATTTTAACCAATTAACTCGAGTGACGGTCAACGCCAAGTCACAAAACGTGGAACCAACACCCTGGGGGAACGAAATAGAAACTATAGTTGGTGGGTGATCTGATGACAAATCTAATGAAGACTCCACTTGCATCCAATCTGAGGAAAATTTTTTGTTACTTCAAAATCTATAACGTCTGGGATCTTGTGCTGGTCTGACGGCCAATAAGTGGGGTGTCCACTTGAAATCACACCTAAGCCCATTTTGGAAACGGTGTCAAAAAGCACGCGGCCTTTCGGGGTAATTAAACGTGGTCCCCAAAAAGTGTGTTTAGCGTTATAATCGCCAGCCGCTAAAAATCGAGGACCAAATGATTTGAACAAATCTGAATATTGGTTTTCTGTTATTGAAAATCGTGGTAATGAGTAAATCGAGAAAATAACGATTTTTTCATGAAAATATTCAATGCATATATTAGATGCTTGGATTTTATTAGAATTGCCGATCGTCCGCAAGATCTTCCGCGGGGATCTTCTGTGTCGTACAGTATATAGCCATTAATTTTGAAAAAACTGTTGGTAGTCAAATGAGTTTCAACATTATATCGATTTGCTTTACCATAAGGAAGTGCTCAAGTTCATTTTTGTGTTAGCGGATGCCGTTTGCGTTCCAGAAACATATTTTTAACCAACTCATTTATTTAAAATTGCCTGTAAAATAGTGGGTTGCATTTTCAGCATTTCCTGCATCATGTTCGTCATGGAAACCGTAAATGTATTTATAGATTGAACAAGAGTCTGCAGAGTTGACTAAAGATTGCTAAAATTTTGGTACGAGTTTTGAGGCTTGGGCTCCTGATTCAAGTTCGGTTTATCGGATTTTATCACATTCGCATAAGAAATTTGTTTGGGGCTTTGCAAGTTTACATGGCTGGTTGACTGGCGTACCTGGGGAAAATTGTTTGTAGTAGAAGTGGTGTTTGACTGCTGGGGTGGCATATTTAAAATTGACGGCCTATTTGCATTGTCCTCTTTAAGTGACTATAGATAGGGCAACCCCTGTAGTTTGCAGTATGGTTACCTCCACAATTACTGCATTTTTTAACGCTCGCGTCGGTCTTAGGTTTTTTGCACTGTGATGTACCGTGAAGTTCTCCACACACAACGCAACCTGCGGGCAGCTTACAATAGGCCTTAGTGTGGCCACATCCTTGGCAGTTTAGGCATTGAACAGGCCCTAAACGCTTATGAGGCTTCTCAACGGCAACCTTACGATGCAAAAGATATTTGAGGTTATAAATTGGATGCACTTCGTTCTTTTTCAAGGCAACATCTCTAGGTTCCAATTCAACCCTAAACATGGGTTGAAGAATTTTTTCACGGTTTCTGATGTTTACTACATTTTTAATTTTGAAGCCATTGTCCTCTAGGCCGGTTTTGACATCATTCGTATCTACAAAAGGGTCAATCCCTTTTATAACGACCTGAATACCTTTGGCACTTTTAAGCTGATATGTGTAAAACGATCTTTTCTCCTTCTCCAGGACATCAGACAACTTTCGGTATTCATTTTCACTGTTTACCTGGATTTTGGTTTCATTGATGCTGCCGTGCTTAACCGATGTTACATTAAGTGTCTTTGCCGCAACAAGTTGTTTTACCAGCTCACTAGAGGTAGGCTCTCGCAAATATATTGGTGGCGGCTTAAAGGTTTTTTTAGGTATTGCTGGCTCATCGGTCTGAAGGATAGCAAACCTATTACTATCCATTGTCGTGGGGGTCTTATCATCTTTGGGTATTTTGGACTGAGATGACATTTGAGCGGATTTGGGGCTTCGCTGACGTTTAACCACGTTTACATACCTGTCCATGCCTACTTGTGTTTTCGGCTTATCTGCAATAACTGAACTGGTAGATGGTTTGTTGTCTGTTGTAACAACTACTTATATGTGGCGAACACGAGCGCGTGCGGTTTCTTTCTCTTAGCGACAACAGATTTTCCAATGATTTTTTCAAAGACTCCTCCTCAGAAATCCAAGGACTTTTTCTATCGGAGCTATGCTCTTTTTCAGAATTACATCTGAGAGGTACACTCATGCAATGAATTGCTTCTATTTTTTATTTACAATTTAAAACGGTATTAAAAAAAATGTCACAATGTTTTTATTTTAAATAAAATCATTTTGTTCACCTATTACGGTTTTGACTTAATCCCGTTTTATTTTTTTACTTTGCGATCAAAAAACAAACACGTCCGTTCACTATCGAAGCTAAACAACGATTTCGGAATGTCCCCATGATTTCCTACACTCGGGATTATCGTAGTGAACTAATTTTTGTCCCCAGTCATAATGCGATGCAGAAATCCCTTCCGTCTTTGCCTTGCAAACAGCTGTTCAGAAGCAAACAAACTCGGTTCAATATCTTTCGGCTTCGACTCGTACCGCACTCAATTTGCTGATATCTGTATCTTTCGTATAGCTTTCAGCCATTCTGAAATGGCCTGTTGCATTACTCCCAGTGATTCTGCCAATTCTTGTTACATTTGGCACGAGTTTTGATCAAGTAACGCCTCCAATTCTGCATCTTCGAAACCCGTCTCTCTTTCACCGTCATGCTGGTCTTCGACGTGAAAATCACCGTTCTTGAAGCGTTGAAACCACTCTCATCACATTATTTCCCTAAAAGCGACCTCGCCTTAGGTATTTAAGAGCATTTGATGAGGATGAGCCGCATATTTCTTTATATTAAAATAGAAAATAAAAATAATTTTATGATGCAGACACAAATCGAATGATATTTTGAAGGCATTATACTTATGTACAAATACCTAAGCTAATTGTATGATAATTACGATCTATTAATTTTGACTACCGCATACCGTTGCAGCCATCTATTGTAAAGTGGCGGAAGCAAAGCTGTACACCTAATAATTAAACAAAATTAATTTTTCGGTCTTGGCTCTTCTGGACACTTCCATTGAGATTATTAGGCTTTGGTTTCCCATGTCACCAGTTATGTATGACCTTTTTGAGGAAATCTGGATCGTTGTTGACAATTTTCAGTAGCTCCTGAGTGATGTCTATGCGACGTTGTTTTCGCTCAAAATGAAGTAAATTTAATAAAAAGTCGAAAAAAACACGACTAACCTTTTTATCTGGCAAAAACAAACCGATAATCCGAAAGAGCTGATATTGCCAACATATCAACAGACATGTGTACCAACATAACAGAAAAAAATGTGAAAATCACACATACGTAACTCACGAAATTTAAAAATAATGGTTATTTTTTTTATCAGACCATGTACGTAAAGGGTGTTTTTATAGAGTTATAAAATTTTTAAATGGGAAAAAACAAAGATGTATTTTTTAAATTGACATGAAGTTTACCTTATTCTAAAGATTATATTCTGGCATTATAATTTACATATGACTTCTAGCTTTTGACCACTATGGATGGTTCGTACGTAGCCTAATTTGGAGTTCTTATTTTTGATGAATTTTTCCAATGAATTTATGAGCGTATATCGGCGATAACGCCGCAAATATTGTATTCAAGTGATCAATCGTTTCGTGCTTATCGGCGTAGATTAGCGACTCTCCATATTCCCACAGAATATATTTTAGCGGCGTTAAATCGCACGATCTTGGAGTACAACTCACGGGTCCGAAATGTAAAACTACGCTGTTAACAAACGTTTCCTTCAATCAATTAATTAAGACATAAGCTGGGTGACATGCTACGCCGTCTTGTTGAAACTACAACTCCAGAACATCACGTTTGTTTAACTGATACCGTTCTAACCTGCGTAAGATCTCGAAAAATGTATTTATTGTAAATATTTTAATATTTTATTTGTATTGATAGTTAATAAAAACAAAAACATATTTTTTTCAACACGTGAACACATTTGCCACTATCCGGGTAATGTGATATTATATAATAATAATGATAAATGATGAATATTTAATGCCCTAACTATTCAAATTAATTCTTTTCAACCATTTACTCGTAATAATATTTTAAGCCTTTCGTTTTTCAAATACGTGAAAGCTTTTAACTTAGAACTACTTTGAATGTAGACAAAATAAAAGCAGTTAATTAATCAATGTAAATGTAAATGATTGTAAAACCCTTATACATACATGTATGAATAAATATTATAGTTCAGCTGATCTAAGATATCTTTTAAAAGTAGAAATCATTTCCATTTTAAATAACATTTAATATGCCTGAAAAGTAGTTATCAAATTCATCAAAAGGAAGTGTCAAGCTGTTATTTTAAATATATTCAGTCAGTCAACTTGACATTTTAACTTAGAAGATAATCTTGAAAATTATCTGTTAAACAGAAACGTGCACATATTTGTTAACTTTTGTGTTTTTTTATTTTTAATTAAATACTAGAGTCAATAAAATGTTTAATGCATTATGTTTTTTTAAATAAATAAATAATGACGCTCACATACTAAACATCTTTTAAAGATGACAGTGATTTATAAAACAATCTGTGACTAAACATCTCTAAGACAGAACTTACATGAACAAATTTTTTATCTCTTAGCTTTCAAAATAATTTGGTTTAAGTTTTCAAATTTAGTTTTTTTCCTTATTTAGTTTCTAAAACAATTTATTTAACCATAAATATATTTTGTGTTGAGGGTCCAAAAACGCAAGTGGCCTTCCTGCTGTTTTTTCTCTTGCCATTTATATGGCTTTTTAATGACACTTTTTAAAGCCACAAAAAAGCGTTTTAATGACATTCAAATTCTATAGTTTTCCTCTTAAATGAATGACTGTTCCCATTATATTTTTAGTACAGGTATAAAAGCAATAAAAACATTTTATATTCCACTTTATAAAAAATAATGTATGAATGTTCAACTTATTTTATACCAGCCAGACGGACGACATTAACGACAACAAGTAGACCTTTAAGTGTTTGAAAATTGCACAGCTCAAAAACAAGTCACGAATGTGTCGCACACCTTTGAATATTCAAATTGAATTAACGAGCTGAAAAGGAACTTTTTGATGCACTATGGCTTGCAGAAAATAACAAGCAAATTCAAAGAGTGTTTGTGCTTTTTTGTTTATATGCATGTGTATACGTATGTTCTTTTAAAGTTTTATTGAAATTACAAGTAGAGAAAACATGCTAACAAACAGTTAAAGCATTGGCATCATTTATTGTTACAAGGTGCCGCCAACTGCCATTTGAACAGTCCATGAAATTCTCGTAAAGGCTGGTGGTAGTTTACCTTTAAGTAACAAATCAAACAAAAAACACTCTTTGTAGACTTCATGAAATGCATTCAAACACACAATTAATACAATATTTGATAAGCTTTCTCGTTGCCCTCAAAAAGTAACAAATCAAATCAATCAAAAAGACGCAGTAATCCTTGAAATCATACTAAAGATGAGCCTACTTTATCCACAATTAAGGTTGATATTTTTAAAACTAAAATTGAAAGAATAGAATTAGACTTATCCTTTATTAGCTCCATTTGAATTGAATTTCCCAGAATTTTGGAAATTTCCTTTCTTGTCAATTTTATAATATTAGATTTAACCCTAAACCCAAGATAAGCAGGTATTTCATCCTGAACGGATGACCTCTACATATACAGTGCATTGTACTGGAAGTAGGAAAATAGGTTATGAGGAAAGGAAAAAATGAAGTGTGTTGTGGACATTTCACTTGAACCTTCCAACATTATACGTGACGAGAAATCGTACGACTAAAAAACAAATTCTCTCTGTAATGTGTTGTGCAATATTATTCACAGTCAACCTCAAATGGATGCGCCCTGGACGATAAACACGCATTGCATAGAAGGATGTGGGTTTCGGGAACAAGATCTTTAATCTGATCGAAGCAAAATCCATTGCAGTAACAGAGAAACGCGCCTACACTGTGGCGATACTCCAGTATTTAATTTTCGGTAAGATGTAGGTGGTATAAATAGTAAAGAGATCGGATGGAGTAAAGTACATCTCACACAGTTGTAATGTTGGACAAGTATTATTCCTTACTCTCTATTAACAAATGACTAAAAACTCTTACTGACATGGTGATCAGTAAGAATTTTGGCATGAAGACACTGCTCTTGTGGAAAAGTTTTACGTTTAACTACCCTGTTACAGGAAGATCTTGCCTTTTTGTGTAGAAAATCAGTATCTGGGTTTTTACTTGAACGCCAAATAATAAATGCTTTCTCTCTGGACCTGACTGCCCTTTACACGTTCAAGAGCCAAGATTTTGCTCTTTAATTAATCGAAGCTTCCTTGGAGGGAACAAATGTTTTCATCTCTAGTAAGATGATATTTTCGAAGCATTTTATCGTTGTCAAAAAAGCAATGTTTCGAATTAAACGTATCGTAAAATTTGTTGAGCGCACCCGAACGAGTGAGCCTTTCCATTATAAAGTTCTAAGAACAAACAAAAGGAGGCGGAAATGATGCAAGAATCCGAATTGCCGAGAGACTAACCTCAATTGTGTTTAAATTGCACCCTTTTACGTACGGAATATACGTTGGTTCATTCACTAATTGCGCAAGGTGGTTGTGTGCTGCGAATAACTCAACATAGTGGCCTTCTGGAGTTACACGCTTCGAATGATTACAACATTCGCCTGATGAAGACAAATATGAGCATAAACAGAGAACGAAATCAATTTTGATATTACCTGTCATAAATGTCAGCTTTGTAATGATGGCGAAGCTGAAATTAATTGTTATTGATGTGACTGATAAGTCACAAACATTCACAGATAAATTCATAAATCGCAACAATATTGAAGAATATTCAAGTGAGGTTAGCCAACTATATCAGCAGTTTGCTAAAACTCTAATGTTACAGATTAATGCCAGCTTTTACAACAATATTATCCCGAATGAATACACAAGACAAAATGTACTTGAGTCATTTCTTCAAATAAAATCCAGTTGGTTATGATAGCTTATATCCAAAATTTGTAATACTGGTACATCTATTCAATATAATTCTACGTTAACAAATCTTTGAATATCACAATCATATACTCCGAAGCATATTTGTCTGCTGATTGCTAAAAGTTATTTGTTTATAAATTTGTTGACTAAATATGGAATAAAATAGTATACAAGAGCGGATTTATATTGAAACTACCTAGCGCTAGATGGCAGCCCAAATCTAATTTTTTTTTTTAAATTGCGATCTGTCAAAAGTCAACTGCTAAAATTTCACCCAATTTCATCGATTAGTTTATTTGATGTAGTCGCTTGAAGTAACCAAGTTTTGTATTTCTTGAAAAATGGAAAAAAGTAAATTTAGTGTAGTGATTAAACACTATTATTTGAAAGGGAAAACTGCGAAAAAGACAAAAGAAAAACTCGATAAACTCGAGTCTGCTACATCAGATTACTATTACGAACAAATACTGCAACAAAACCATCAACAGGAAGACCAAAAGAAGTGGTTACTGAAGAAACTCTTCGATATCGTTATGAATGATCGCCCAGTCAAGTTGTGTGTGATTTTTGAAATAGTAAACATATCATATGAACATGTGTTCCACATTTTGCATATGAAAAAGCTATCGGCAAGATGGGGGCCGCATTCGCTCAGTGTCGAACAAAAACGAGTTCGATAGACCACTTCACAGCGGTATTTGCAAATGATAAAGCGTAATCCTGTTAATATTTGGCATTTGTAAAGAACTGTTGATGAAACGTGGATCCACCACTACACACCTGAAACCAAAAATGAATCGAAACCATGAGTGGAAGCTGGTGGAAGTGCTCCGAAGACGGTGTAGGCAGTGAAATCGGCTGGCAAGGTTATTGTCATCGATTATCTTAGAAAAGGATCCACAATCACAGGAAAGGATTATCGTGCATTATTGGATTAATTGATTGATGCATTCAAAAAACAGCGACCACATTTAAAGAAGAAAAAATTGGTATTTCTTCAAGACAACTCACCGGTTCACGCAATATTAGATACGATGCTAAAATTACGTGAAATACTCTTCGAATAGGTTGATCATCTCCCTTATAATCCCGATTTAGTCTAGAAAAGTCCTAGTGACTTTTTTCTGTTTCCAAACTTGAATAATTGGTTTGCAGGAAAAACATGCATCTCAAACGAAGAAGTAATTACCGGAACTAACACGTATTTTGAGAGGTTTCGAAAATCGTA
Source organism: Thecocarcelia acutangulata (assembly GCA_914767995.1). Classification (NCBI taxonomy): domain Eukaryota; kingdom Metazoa; phylum Arthropoda; class Insecta; order Diptera; family Tachinidae; genus Thecocarcelia; species Thecocarcelia acutangulata. The sequence goes on along the minus strand of OU612094.1, from coordinate 103,247,257 downwards.
TTAATCAGATGAAATAAAAAAGTTGGAATATCTTCTTGCAAAGTGTTTTGAGCTAAACGGAGACTATGTGGAGTAATAAAAGTGTTTTGGAAAAAAAATGTCCCTCGTAAAATCCGCCCTCGTAACAATGTATTCGGAGTAAGGCGATGTAGTAGCGGATAGTTAAGCACATTTATAATGTCACATTTGAAAATTTATTAAACTGTAGTGTATTTCTGATTCTACACCGAATTATTTATGAGAGTCAACCTCTTTAACTTTTTCAAAACAGGCCGAATAGAAGCTTTAATATATATTTTTTTATAATATATCATATACATATAAAGATAAAGATAAGTAAATAAAATAAATATTTCGATTGGAGAAGACATCATCTGATGCACACATGTAAGACTGCAATGCTCACCTCTTATACGAACATAGTATACATTATCAAATACTTCGGCGCATTTGGAACGTGAACGTCATCCACTTGTACACAAAGTAAGCGATATATTGAAGCGTTCATCGAACGAACACAAAATCTCATTACTTCCTAACTAACATACGAGTATATTGTTAGTTAGCAGTAAGCAGCTAGAATACAGTGCCGAGAATACTATTTCGTACACGTTGTAAATTAGCAGTCATTAAACACAAAATACAGCAAATATCATTAAAGGAATGTAATGGCGGAATAATTGAATCACATGAGTTAAACATTTTGTAGTGCTATTTTAAATGCGTTACAGGTTGATAAAACTCATTTTAAAATACATATTTAACAATATTAAAATTTATTTTAACCCTGCACTTTGGTATTATTGGTAAATCTGTTGTCTCTCTGGTCAAAACAACACAAAGCAATGTTATAGGGCTTTCTTTCGGTCCGAATAAAGTTTCTCATGTATAATAAAAAATGAGCATGTTTTCATCCGGATTGGTCATGTGGTTCGTTGTTTTATTCCTTAACCAATTATCAATTTTAAGGATAGGAGGCTAAAGCCTGACAAAAATTTTAATACCAGATAATATGATATTTGTGAAAACTAAAAAACGTTTGCAAAAATTTTTTAAGCACAGAAAGCGTAAATAGAACTTTTAAGCTAAATTTTTTTGTGTGTTTGGAAACTAAAAATATTCTTTAAATAATTTGTTCTAAACCTTACAATTAAAGATCTTGATAATGCTTTATAAAAAAGATTTAACAATATTTATTTTCAATATTTCGCTAACAATTTGTTAAACGGCCCATACACGTTTCAACTCAGTTGGCAACGGAGTCAGTTGTTGTCCAAATCAAAGCGTGTATGGCTTTGTCACTTGATTAGTTTGGCAGTTGTCGAGTTGGTTGAACAAAAATTAAAATGTTTTGATTTTTTCAAGTTGACTAGCAAGTCTTCCAATTCGATTGTGTTGTGTGTGTTCAAGTCTCTTGATCAGGTCTTAAAATTTATATTTGCCGTGTTTTTGCAAAGAGAACATTATATATTTTTAAAACTGTCTATAGTTTCATTGAATTTAATTGTTGAATGAAAATCTTTCAATTCAGTTTATGAAGTATGTGGGCAATAATCAATCCAGTTGAAAGACTCAATTTAAAATTGAATTGAACCGTGTATGGGCCGCTTTAGCATCGTCATTGTCATCCTGTCGATGCTAACAAATTCAGGAACAAATTAACATAAACAAGATTAAGTAATATGAATACTATTTTTCCATTTTTTGATATGTTATACACATATATGAACTTACCGATTTTTAGACATATTTTTCTCCAGTATATTTTAGCTGGTAGTTGACACGTGAGAATTCGAGCAGAGTAAAATTTTCTACATTACAGTTGTGAGATTAAATACATTTTACTGAAAATGTTTAAATTTTTTGTTTTTGTTTAAAAATAATAAATATTTTTTTAGATGTGGAACTTAAAAACTATTAGAATTACGTCATTCTTCTACGTACCTTGTTGTCATTAACAATTGTTTATTTCTAAACAAATATTAAGTTACAAAAATACGTTCTCAGATAAAATACTTCTGTTATCATAACAAAAAGTAGTTCGAACATTGTTAGCTTTTTTATTTTTATTTTTTTTTTTTAGTTTACATTCAATATAAATCAAGAAAAAAATTATCTGAATCAGGAATTACATACGAATACAAAGTAAAGCTCTTGGCGTGCACAATAATCCCTTTTCTAATACCGAAACATATCAATATACTAAATATAATTTTTCATTAATCAGTGCATGGTCCGGATATTTGCATCATTTCAATTCTTACTGCATCTTGCCATATTTCATCCACTTTATGTAAATTTATTGTTTTTATTTGCTCTTTTCGCCGGTGTAGTGAATGAATGTTCACGTGCAAAATAACAATTTTCAAATGTAACCTGTTTTAGATACGAGTATTTATAATTCATTATTATTTCAAAGCACAATCTGGAAGCACACAGAACGCTCAAGTTGTAAGCGCGAATTTGTCTGAGAGAACAAAGTTTATCAAGAACAGGAAAATGTTCGTAGGTGTTTAAACCGTTTTCTTCATTTCACAGGCTGGCAAAGGAAATAATTTATGCAGCAGATTTTTTAACACGTATTTGCAATATAAAAAATATTTAAAAGATGGGCAGGTGACTTTTTCTTCACTTTTTTATAGTTTTATAATTTAATATGTCATATGAAGATTTTTTTAGTTCATTTTGTCCACAAAGGACAGGTGCAAAAAAAAAATTCAGAAATTATCCAATATTTTAAAACATTTTTTCTTCCAAGTTAAGCTGGTATTTTTGTTTTTGTGTGTTTGTAAAAAAAAAAATACTATGACTAATAACATAGTAACTTATCATCAGTTCTGTCTATTGCAAACCAAACATATTTTCAAAGCCGTGTTATGAAAGTTACTGGCGTTTTAGTTTTTGATTTGTTTATCATACGCAAGAAGCAACATTTCGTCTAGAATTGGCTGGACCTACGAGTAAGTAAAAAAATGTTGTCAATTTTAATTAATTAATTTTTAGTTTTAAGATTTGCATACTTATATTTAGTTAGATACAATAAATAATTAAATTGTTAAAAAAAATCAAGTATACATGTTTTTTATGACAGGTACTTCGATAATTTGTATCACTGAAAATAAATGATAATGGTTTTTACTCTTTGTATTAAATTTTAAATATACTACTATTATAAACTTCTAGTGTGAAAAACATTGTTTTTATTATCCAATAGCGCCCAAAAATCATCATAGGATTGTTGCCATTGAAGCTACCTAAGAGCTAAATCTGGACTATATGGTGGATAATCAATTCTCAGAGTATTTCACGTAATTTTAGCATCGTATCTAATGCTGTGTAAACCAATGCGTTATCTTGAAGAAGGATGTGCTAGTTTTTTTGCATAAATCAATTAAGATAAGACTTTCCTGTGATTGTGGATCCTTTTTCAAGATAATCGATAAACAATATTCCGTGTGCATCCCAAAATACAGTAGCCATAACCTTGTCAGCCGATTTCGCTTTCTTCGCCTTCTTGGAAGCACTTCCACTAGGTTCCAGCCATTGTTTCGATTGATTTTTGGTTTCAGGTATGTAGCGGTGGACCCACGTTTCATCAAAAGTTATTAATCGATGCTCAAACTCAACAGGGTTACGCTTTATCATGTTCAAACACCGCTGTGAAGTGGTGGCAAAATGTTGAAAACACGTTCATATTATATGTTTACTATTTCACTAATCTCATGTTACTTGACTCGGCGATCATTCATAACGATATCGAGGATTTTCTTGATATTTTCTTCAGTAACTTATTCTTCAATAACCAAAAAGCCTCTCATAGACCGAAACGATTACATGGATAACGTGAGAGTAAGATCTTATCTAATGTATATTATAACATATAAACTATTATATAAATGTATAATGCTTAAATTAAAAAAAAAGTAAAAAAAAAATAGTAATAGAATCAAATCTTAATTTCTAATTTCAACCTTTTCCCCTACCTACTACACACCCGAAAACCAACCAATCCAACAACAAACATAATCCAAAAGCTCAAACATTCTATAATACCATCTTTTTAAATTTCGATAAATGCGCTGCAAAATTTCTTCCGCTATATGGAATTAAAGCGTTCCACAATCTACATATTTTTACCACATATGATCTATGCATAACCATTGTATCTATTCTTGGAGATATTAACGCTGCTGTTCTAGATGCGCATGAAAAAGTAAATAATCTCACCAGGTATTCCGGCAAACCAAATTTTATTATCTTGGAAAAGAATAAAAGCGAGCGCAATTTCACAAAATTCTCAAAACTTGCTCCTAAGAATTCAATGACATAAGGAGTAACATGAGTTCTCAAATGTAAACAAATCTTATAACGCGATTAATTTATCAAAGTTCGAACAACTTCCACATGAATAAATTTCCAGTCCATACAAAATAATTGGCATCAATAGAGATTTTGCTAAAAGTTTTTTTTTATTTTTAAACGAAAAGAAGCCCCTACACAATACAAATGCCTTAAAGAAAAGCAGATTTTTGAAATTACGTTTTTTATATGAAAATTGAATGTAAGCTTCTCATCCAAGTAAATACCTAAGATCTTATGATGCGATACATATTGAAAAGAATATTTGGTTTTTGCTTGAACTAAACCTTAGTTTTTTTTATGAAATAATTCTTTTTGTTCTATCTAACTATTGATTATTTAAACTCTCGATTATACCAATTTATCTCGATCCCTTGAATTTCATATTAACGAGTGCTGACTGTACTAACAGTATACTAAGGTTTATGTAAGTGCACATAATTTATGATAAGACTCAAAGAATAGTAATCTTAAAATTAATCTTTGAAAGTCGTAATCAATCCTTTCATCAATTATATGGAAGCAAATCGCAAGCAAACTTTTTTTATGGCAAAAGAACGTAAAATATTGGTTATCTATTAGTAAACTGACCGCCTTAAATAAAAAGGTAAAAGTTACATAATACTAGAACAAACATTAAAAATTACACGCAGACTTATAGCCTTCTACTCGGTTTAACTCATATAAGAAAGTGATTGACTTCCGGTGTAGTGTCTGCATACTAATATTATTTGTGCTGAGTCAAACATCAAACAAATGTTTTGAATGAAAAAAATCATTGCATTTCTAGAATATTTAGGAAAACGAATGTAATGAATGGCTGTTAATTACAAAAACAGCACTTAAAAAAATGAATAAAGGTGGCCTAACATACATATGGATACACATACATGTGGATACACATGTAATCATCATTGTTTACATTATGTGAATTAAAAAAAAATGTGATAAAATAGCGTTGGTTGCCATTAAGGGTTTAAGATATTTTAGAGGAAAGGAAAAATTTATCAATTTGGAAAGAAAATTGAATATAAATTTCATGTTGTAAAATTCTGCATCTGACAAATTTGTTAAACCAATCCACTATCACTTTGATCTAAAAAACTAAACATGTAAAGTGTCCATTTTATGTTATTTTAAACTCAATCTGTTCTGTTAATAATTTAGTATATTCGTAGTAAAGATTAAAAATAATTTTTTTAAATTATGATTATAGGCTAATTCTGTATTTCTGTGTGGTTATAAGAGGCCGAAGTTTTTTCGTCGTGGTGGATAAAGTTCTTGAAATTTTTATATGGATAGTAGAGAATATCTAGATAACAAAATAAGTATGTTTTTTTCTAGATAACAAAATATACTTTCAAAGCCGTTCTGGTTCGGCATTCGGGCATTTGATAAACTTTGAAATATGCTTGTACTCGTAGATATACAAATAGTTTTGTGTTTTCTAGAAAAAGCAAAAAATTTAAGAATTCGTTTTGTCACATTCCCTTGGAAACTCATTTTCTCTCATTTTCACGAGCTTCAGTTTGAAAACAGTCACGATAGTCACTATATGAATTCCACACTCGGTTGAGGAGAGGAACTACTCTTGCCACCATCAGAACGTTAAATAGGTGATTTTACCGATATTGTTCGCTCAAAATAAAACTTTTTTGTCTAGCATTGGCTGAACTTAAATAAATGTTTATATTTAGTATTAAGATTTAAATATTGTTAGTTCATATTTTGAAGATTCAATAAATAAATGAATAATAAAATAGTATGTGAATTGGCTAAAGACGATAGGTAAAGAATGAAAATGGTATTGGCAAACCGTCGGATGATTGATGTCTTACACCATATGTTGTTCGCTATGTAGGGGATGTTAAGGGCGTTTTGCGATGCAAGTTTTTCAATATCCTGTTAAATAATAACAGCTTTAAACAGAAGAAAAAAAGTTATTTATCAATAATTTTTAAATTATTTCTCATATGAAACTGTATTTTGGCTTGTTCAATTGTTTGTAATGAAAATTTCTGAGATATATTAGTATAATTAGTAACAAGCATATCCATTAAATAAATCATAAAGGCCCGAGTACATAGAATCTTTCGTACATTAAAGGAATGACTTATGCGATTAGCACAATCAGTACTTTGTTAACAGATAGAAAAAAATTTGTTTTTTATTCAATTTTATTAATAATTTTTGTTTCTTTTTTTTTTTGTTAGTTTTTCGCAACACAGCAAAAAAAATTAATACAATAATTAATTTTTTAATGAAAAAGTAAAAAAAAAAAATAAAAATCGCAACTTTGCATCGTCGTTGAAGTATGGAATGTTCATAAGATCACATGTACTTATATCAACCAAGTCGGCAGTTGAAAAAGGCGACGGATGCATAATAAAATTATTTCACGAAAATTTTAAGTCGTAGAAACAAGAAGATGATTCAAAAATAAGGCATTTTTTGGTAGTATAGCCTAAAAACCGAGCCCCATAGAATTCGCCACCTTTTCAGCTGACAACTGAGTTAAAATACATGTCACCTTACTTTGAAATCTATTAGTTGACTTCTTGGCAACTTTTAATTCAGCTTTATGAGTATTTTGGTTGATAAATTAGTCATCAGTAAAGTACTCACTCCTCCGCCGTTCCGTTAATGTCAGGTAAAAACGGCCAACTATGACTTGCGACGGATTCTATGTGACTCGGCCCTATTGCAGAAATCAATTTCGATCGAAAGATATTTCAATCCCAAACAAGCCTCTACAGATGATGAAAATCAGGCAATTACTTTGGAACAAAATCACTTTTGCTTTTATGATCGAATTAGTAATTTTTTACCTTTTGGGAACAGAACAAAAACAAATTTAGGATACTTTTATTTCATGGTTTTCATTTTTTCCGCTAGCTAAAATTGATCTATTTTTTAAAATTTTACAATTGTTATTTTCAATATTTCAATAAAGAAAACTATTACTAACTACACTTAACGAACAATATTCCCCCATTTAAAGATTACAATTTGTCGAAAGGAAGTAAATCGATTAAGAAAAATACCACAAAATCGACAGAAATGAAATGCCGAATCAAACCGAATATTAATAATTTCTGTGAGAGGCCTTTATAGACATAGGTATGTATGTATTTTGTATGCTGTCTGTTATGATTTTAAAAATTTCATGACTCGTTACACAACTAATGAGCTTCCAGAATATCCAGAGTGAGAAGTTTTCTGTTTTATTTCACATGAACTCAATTAACCCAAGGCATAATAATCTTTTTATATAAAAAACACCCCTTGTACTTAACACAAACGGACAAGAAACCTTAAACGACAAATGAGAAGTGGAAAAAACAATAAGAATGAATCAATAGGGCACAAAAAACAGGTTAAAAAAGTCAAACAAACATGTCTGTGAAAATTACTTTAATAAACATGTTTTACCTAAAAATATTTGTAATAAATTCTGGCACTTGACTGCTAAAAGAAACTATTTATATTTCTTAAAATGTTAGTATGTATGTCTATGGAAGTGTGTGAGTATTTCAGACAAAAATCAAGTAAAATAAGAATTGTTCAAATATTTAAAAGCGAAAAATAAAAATGTTACCAGATTGTATATCAGCTATTTCTTATAAGAGCCATCATAACCGATAATTTCACGGCTAATTTGTATTAATATTTACACAAACAAATGTCAAACTTGTTTCAAACAGGTTATGAAAATTTTGTTAAAACTCTGTTCGTACGTGAATTTTAACTTGAATTATTTTTAAGCAACATATAAAACAGACAAATTTTTTTATCCCGAATTTATGTTTCATTTTATTTGTCATATATCGACGACTACATTAAAAAATCATATAACCTAAAATTTGTGGAGATATCAAACGAGTTTAATAATAAATAAAGTATACTTTTTTAACAATAAATTGCAATACCTAAATTAACTTAGTTTAGTCATAATTTTATGTTTACCTAGAAAAAAGTATCTACCCTGGCCTGTCCTTTTACTATTCTATGCCAAAATCTTTGAAATTTAACACGTTACTAATTCATTAAACATCTAATCGTTATTAATTACATAAAGTAGTATAACTAACAATGATAGTCATTTAAATAATCTTTTAAATTACTTTTACTATCTATTAAAAATATTACACAGTTTTTCTCTCTCGTATTTTAAATCTCCTCCATTTTTCAGTCGGTTAAAAATGCCGCTAAAATGCGTTCACGTTGCAAATTTGAATAACAGAGCATTTGTTTCGAAGTGAATTTAATAATAAAAATCGCGTGAGCCACTAGCGTACTCTCATTGGGCCGACAATTCGACTATACCACTCAGGTTGCTGGCACGTGTCAGTCATAGATATATCTCCATTGGTGAATTGTATTCGCTTGTAATTTGTGGTTTAAGTTTGTTTGTAATATATATTTATTTTAATTTCAGTATAATTTACTATTCGTTTTTTCATCAGTTGCAGTACATATTTTTCTCATTGTGCTAGTTTTTTAATAAAAACACCTCGCCCATGTCGCATTTCCCCTGCTTCATCAGATGCCAGGGAAGATACGTCCAGGGCAGATAAGGAAGTGAGGTTTTTTTACATAAGTTACATAAAAGATGACTATGGAAATTTTTGTTTTTTTTTTAACTACCACCAAATATTGAATACCTAAAGTTGATTCTTATAAAAATAATGTTTGTTTTAAATTCATCTGACCTAGTCTTCATGTCTATACCCTGTGTAGAGTATTTCCCCTGGCTAATTCAAATACTGGCTAAAGTAGATTACTTGACTAGCCATTAATAAATATGTATTTAAACAACCTGATTAAATACGAGTATATTGGAAAAAGTTATTATTTTATATAATTTTGCTACGAATAGACACCCGGGTGTCCCGGTACTCAACATCAAGCCGAAACTAAAACTAAAACAGGACTAATTGCAGCCATCATGAGAAAAATCAGAAAAAGTCTAAAAAAGCATTATACTCAGTTCAAATGTTTTTTATTTGCACAAGCCTTTGTTTTTCCCCGATTTTTCTCATGGTAGTAACAATCAATCTTGCATTCTATTTCAGCTGGACGTTGAGTTTTGGGACATGCTGTATATTGAGGTCACAATCGTTTATACAAAAAGATTATTTTTCGATAATAATACGACATAAATTTGGCTGATCTGGGTATTGAGATACTAGATTTACAAGTTCACTACAGAACTTGATTCACCAAATTTTCCCATGTGTTGGGATACGCACTGAAGTTAGAAATATTGTGGACTATGAATAATTATTATATTTTTGTAATAGATAACACAAGTTAAGTAAACTTATATAATATTTCCAATAAACCGTGATGTTATTTATCTGCTTAAAGTTCAAATCCGTCTTTAGGCAAGAATTATTATTTTTTTAATTATAACAATAATTGCCGCGATGAATAACTCTTAATCCAAGAAGACAGGAAAAAAGTAATTGAATACAATAAGCTAGAGAGAACTAGCTATTTCGTAGCTATACTACTCATCGGCATCCGCTAGGATTCGAACTCAGTATCATACAAACATGATGTATTATTACTGACACCAATCTCAAAAACTAAGAATTTCGGATATAATTAACGCTATAATTTTTGGAGTTTTTTAAATACTGCTGATAAAGAACTACGCCTTAAAACAATTCAAAGAATCTGGCAGCATTTCAATCAAACTCGAAATAGTTTAACATTTTTTATCAGGGTTCAGATTCTGTACACATATTTCGTTTCTTGTTGTCTTTTATTCACACATGTAAATACAAAATGCCAACACCAGTTTTATATTGCAGACACCAGAATCAGATTTTTATCTGTAAACAATGATTGAAAAAACAGGAAAGGAATTTGCTTTCTGGTGCGAATTTTTTTTGTAAATTTGTTCATATATGAAAACTTTACAAAAGTGTAACGTACATTTTTGTATGAAATAAAAAAAAGACAATTGCTTTTGTAGCAATATTTGCGTCGATATTATTGTATTTGCAAAACTTAAAAAAAAAAGTAGTAAAACCATTTAAGACTGAAGACTACCGGCTACAACTGTCACTAGCTAAAATTGTTCCATTGTAGTCAGCTACTTAATTATATTAGACACGGCGACAGCATGCGTTCACATCGTGCACCATAGCACCATATAGGCTTTAGAATTGCGTTGTATAACAAAAGATAGAATTTCTGGCCATAAGCCAACTTAGTTGTCCTGCTTTTAGTTTCAACTGAGTGACTTTTGCTTCACGTTAGCCTATGGTCGAGATGTATACCACGGTACTTGACTTAATTATGCTTCGAAATAGGTGAGCTGTTAATTTGAATAGGCGCACATGTTTGTTTACACAGTGTGAATGTAACATTAGTACATTTTTGCCCAATAACTTTTATTTTCCAAAGTTTTAGCCATTTCTCTAATATTGAAATATATTCTTGTAAATTTCGTGAAGATAATTGATGGTTTTCATGAACGCTGTGTCGTCTGCAGAAGTTGAAGTGCAGATTCCGGATGTCGTTGGCATGTCAGAAGCGTAAAATAAAGTAGTAGGTGAGTATTAAAGTTGTTTTATGGTGTCCACCCGTTAGGTGTGTTGTACAAAAATATTGGGTTCACAAAAATATTGCCAGTTGATCATATATTCGGCTCCTTCATGAGCACTTTGGGTCTAGTTAGGGTTGTGGGCCTTAAAATGGTATAAACTAATATTTTGTTTAGGGACGATCTTAAGGAGGGCAGTAAGGGGTAAGAATGTTTACAAGAAATGTTGACAGGTTAGGTGTTACATTCTACCCCCTGAGAGCGACCCAGAGGCAGTTATGAAGATTGTTGTGGATTTTGTTCCGTTTTGCCTCACTGTGACTCCGATGAGAAGCCATTTGCCTCAATTTTACCGTCCTAGTCGCTAAGCGGGGAGCCAACCCCCTGGGGGAGCGAAACGGATATTATAGTGGGTGGGTGGTCCGATGACAAATCTAATCTAAATCTAAAGAATCTACTTGCATCCATTCTAAAGGAAAATTTTTTGCAACTCCAAAATCTATAACATCTGGAATCTTTCGTCGGTCTGAGGGCCGATAAGTGGGATGTCCGCTTGAAATCACATCTCAGCCCAGTTTGGAAACTGTGTCGAAAAGCACACGGCCTTTCGGAGAAATTAAACGTGATCCCCAAAAATTGTGCTTGGCGTTATAGTCACCAGCCGCTAAAAATCGAGGCCCAAGTGTGTTGAAAAAATGTGAATAGTAATTTTCTGTTATTGAAAATCGGGGCGGTGAGTAAATTGATAATATAACTATTTTTCCATGAAAATGTTCAATGCATATATTTGTTGCTTGGAGATACTACTCACGTGTCTCATGTAGAAAATAGCGTTTAATTCTATTTTTATTAGAATTGCTGAGCCTCCACAAGATCTTCCACGGGGATCTTTAGTGTCGTACAGTGTGTAGCCATTAATTTTGAAATAAATGTTGCTTGTCAAGTGAGTTTCAGCAATCAGCATTATGTCGATTTGTTTTTCCATAAGGAAGTGCTCAAGTTCATTTTTGTGTTGGCGGATGCCGTTTGCATTCCAGAAACATATTTTTAATCAACTCATTTGTTTAAAATTGCCTGTAAAATAGTGGATTGCATTTTCAGCATTTCCTGCATCATGTTCGTCATAGAAACCGTAAATGTGTTTATGGATTGAACAAGAGTCTGCAGACTTACCCCAAGATTGTTAAAATTTTGATCGGAATTTTGGGGCTTGGGCTTTTGATTCAAGTTTTGTATATCGGTTTTGACCACATTAGCATATGAAACTTCTTTGGGGTTTCGCATGATTATGTGGCTGGTTGACTGGTGTACCTGGCGAAAATTGTTTGTAGGAATTATGTTTGGCTGCTGGGGTCGCTTAATTATGACTTATTTGTCATTGACTGCTTAAAGTGAGTATAGACAGGGCAGCCCCTGTAATTTGCAGTATGGTTGCCTCCACAGTTACTGCATTTTTTAACACTTGAGTCAGTTTTTGGCTTCTTGCACTGTGATGTGCCGTGCAGTTCGCCACACACAACACAAACTGCGGGCAGTTTACAATATGCTTTAGTATGACCGAATTCCTGGCAGTTTAGGCATTGAACGGGCCCTAAACGCTTGTGCGGCTCCTCAACGGTAACCTTACGATGAAGAACAAATTTGAGGTTATAAATTGGGTGAGTTTCATTCTTTTTAAGAATAACATCCCCTGGTTCCAGTTCAACCCTAAGCATGGGTTGAGGAATCTTTTCACGGTTCCGCATATTTACCACATTTTTTATTTTAAAGCCTTTATCTAGCAGTACAGTCTTAACCTCATCCGTCAATACCTTTTATAACAACCTGAAGGCCTTTAGCACTTTTAAGTTGATAAGTATAAAAAGATCTTTTCTCTTTTTCCAGAGTGGCAGAGAGTTTTCGGTAATCATTTTCGCAGTTGACGTGGATTTTTGTTTCACTTATTTTTCCGTGCTTCACTGTTGTTACGTTGAAGGTGTCTTTATCAATTGCAATAATAAGTGCTTTTACCACCTCACTAGAAGTAGGTTCTCTCAAGTATATTGGTGGCGGTTTAAATGTTTTTTTTTATGTAGTTGGCTCGTCAGTCTGAAGGATAGCAACCTTTTACTATCCGTTGCCGTAATCCTATTATTATCTTTGGAAATTTTATATTTGAGCGGATTTGGGGCTTCGCTGACGTTTAACCACGGTTACATACCTGTCCATGCCTACTTGTGTTTTCAGCTTATCTACAATAACTGAACTGGTAGATGGTAGGTCTTCTGTTGTAACAACAATGTTTTGCGAACACGAACGCGTGCGTTTTTTATCTCTTAGAGACAGGAGATTATCCAATGACTTTTTCAAAGATTCTTCCTCAGAAATCCAGAGGTTTTCTCTAGTTTTTTTTTTTTTTTTATATTGGACCAGTACTCAGGGGATGACCCCTACATATGCAGTGCATTGTACCAGAACTAGGAAAATAGGTTGTAAGGAGGGGGAAAGCGGGAGTAGTGTTTGTGAACATTTGACTTGAATTTTCCAACGTTATAACAGACAGGAAACACTTCTGCAGGCAACTTGTTCCACAGACGAAGCGTGCGGCTGAAAAACGAATTCTCTCTGTAATACGTAGTACGATTCCCCGGGCAATCAACCACAAATGGATGGTGGAGCTAAGCTCCCTTTCAGAATTGCATCTACTAGGTACACGCATGCAATTTTTGTTTTTTTTGTATTTATATTTTTTACTTTAAAAGTATATAAAAATAATTGTAAGAAAGTTTTTCTTTTTTATAAATTCACTCTTCCACTAATGGCGGTTTTCTACTTATACCTTTGCTTTTTTTTATAGCACTCCGGTTAAAACCAAATACGGTCGTTCACTATCAAAGCTAGACTCTGACTAACTGCGAAAAAATAAGAAGTTCTTGCGAATCCAAATCCAAAAGCCGGGCACTAGTTCACCCTAATGTGCAGACAAAAACATTTATGAACTCTGGTTTTCGTGTTTCTATTAAGCGTGGGAGACTTTTTAGTTCTTTTAGCTAGTGCAGTAAAAATGTGGAAAAAAATTGTTAAAATATGAATTCAATATAGAAATAAATATTTAACAACGACAAGTACTTTACCTATTTTTTAAATGCAAGACACTTAGTCTGTTTAACTTAAACATAGTGTGTCTGAAAGTCAATGATATTCTTGATATTTTAGCTAGAAAACAAGAGTGTGCTGGGAATTTCAATGCATGTGTTTGGCTTGTCTATTAAGGTCTGGGGGCATAAAATTGAGATTTTTGTAATTTGATAATTTTATGTTAAAACAATCAAAATGAGGATACAAGCTGGGACTTATGGTTTTGTTTGCAATCGTACTTTCAATATCAAATATACATATATATGAAAGTTGTTTTCGTTTGTGATATGAGTCATGAGTTTAGAATTCTTATTTATTGATTTGATAAAAACATAAATTTGAATTTGAATTGAATTTGGATTTGAATAAATTTTATGGAATATGTACGCATAGAATAATTAAAGGAGAAAGTAAGGATTAGTAGAAAAATTAGAAGAAATTAAAATGGTTTAGGCCAGTGAAGAGGAAAATAAATGATTTGGTAAGTGAAATTAAAAAAACTAGTCCATATCCGGTTGTTTATCGTTAATAAGTTTAACCCCTAAATTTAGTCCATCCTGAGGTTAGTAGGAAAATCAGATGTTCTTCAAATAAATTTCACATATACACAGAAAAACTTATGGCTCATTTTCCTGAACTCAGAAAAATAATTATAAACATCTTTTATCAAATACTGAATAAAAAACAATTTTCTGAGTTTTGTTTCTTTTTATTAATAATATTTAAAACAAGACTAAATAAAATTTCATTGTTAAATATGCGGTGAAAGCTCTAAGTCAAAAGCCAAAAACTATTTTTTAAAACTACAAAAGCAAAATCAAACAATTTACTAAATCGGCACCGCCCAATTATGAATAGTTGTGAAATACGTCATAATAAGACATGGGTGGTTTTGTCAACCAATGACGTTATGGTCAATCAACCACCCCTTTATCCATATTTAGTCCCGAGTGAATATTTCTTGTTCTCAAACTTGAAGAAATAGCTCGGCGGAAAGGACTTAACTCTAACAACGAAACCATCTCATTAACAAGAGCCTATTTTGTATGACCTACACAAATCATATTTTTCAGAAGAAATAAAAAAATTGTAGAAGTTTTGGAATAAGTGTATTGCCTTTAGGGGAGATTATGCTGATATATAAAATAACTTTTTATTTGAAAACCTGTGATTCATTTAAAATATCCCGATCTTACTCACCCGCTTTTGTAGATCATAAATATATAAAGTAGATCTGAAAAATATAAATTATATTCATAAATATTTCGCGGTGTATGTGATGCATTGACTGGTTGAATTTCAGATAGCAAATAACATATTAACGACAGCAAACGCATTGAAATTAATGAAACAAAGAAAATTTTAATGCCTATAGGCATATAGAAAAGTAAAATCAAGAGTTCAACATATTTACGATGATCCCAAGTTCGAAATCTAAAGGGTTGTGATGAGTAGTTTAGCCGCTACGAAACAATTATGATGTTGTCTTTTCTGACAAAAATATAACATCTATACTTCTAATGACTGTTGAAAGTCAGCATGTTCCCTTCAAAGTATGTTGTACATAAAACTGGCTAAAAATATAACATGCTCTACTCCTTATTACGAGTTATGTGGAAGTATTGCCTTTTGTACATCTTTAAAAAACACGCGAACAAGAAGATTTGTCATTATTTCTTTTATTTAAAAAGTATATAGTGCTACTGATACTAGCTTTTATTTATTCAATATTTGAGACGATAAATGTATATTATTAAGCGACATGTTTTTTACAATTTTGCTGTTCTTTTATGTTAATAGCAAATGCAGCACTACTTAAGGATCAAAGTAATCGGAAAAATTTACAAACATATAAAAGTCATAATTTTTCATTAAGCACAAGAAAAATGTCTTACAAGACATCGTAATATTTTCAACTACTATCCATTGTCTTCTTTCACATTTCAAAACGAATACTGTCATACAATCAGAACCAAACACAATCAGAACCAAACACAAGTAGAACCAGCTGAAGTAGAACTGAAGTTATGTTTTACTTCAGTTTTGTTTATAAAATTTTTTGTTGGTGTTTATAGTTTTTGTCTTTGGATTAGTGCATGAGTGCTATATACAAAGTATGCGCATGTGCCAGTCTGTTAGTGCTAATGTTTTAGTGCACTCTCTATGTTTTGCTTCGAGTCGGCGTTTATTTGCTTCGTTCTGATGTTTTCTTTTGGGTTTTGCTATGAAATAGAATTCAAATACTATCAAGTTTCACAACTATGAAGTGTTTGTTATGTTTCTAAATGTTCTAGACTTTGTTTGTTTTGTTTTAAATATTGTTCTCAAATACAATGCTTGGAACTACTGCATAGTAGGGAGAACATTCTGTGCATCCTTTTAATATGTACTTAAATCAAGCCCAAGCGGTGTCAAAAGCATGTTAAGTACGGAGCGCTCACGTACAGATTATTCAAGCGCTAAACACGTAATTTAAAATATATTTTCTCCAGAACCCGTATTTGCAATAATCCGCAAATGAGTTTGAATAAAAAAAACTGAGATCGAACTAACTTTAAAATGCGATTGATTCAAGAACTTTAGAATTGATTTAATCTTGAACCCCTACTTGAAATAAGCTAAATAAAGATTTAATAACACTAACATATTATTTTCAAAAAAGTAATGAGTCTAAGGTTATTTACTCTATCAGGTACTATATATAAAAAATAATATGTATATATGCTGACTTTTTATAGGAAACATTAAACTACACAGAAAAAGTTTTAGTAAAAATAAAATCAACAAAATTTTTTCCTAAAAAAATAATTTGTATGTATATAGATATATAGCAAGAAAATAACCTTAGGTTCGTATTTTGTGGCTGTTTAAAAAAATTTTTGTTTTCGGTCAACAATTATTTTTACTAAGCTTTTGTTTAAATCCACGAATTTCTTTACAATTTATAAATTGATTCAGTGAATTTCGTTATTGAGCATTAAAAATAATTTTTTCTGCGTATATATTCCATAATATCAAATATATTATTATAAATTCAAGAAAAATGTTCTAATAATATATCGGAAATAATTAATTTTCATGTGTATGTATATTAGTATTTACATTGGTTTCACTTGATTCAAGAGCTTTTAATTTAAATTAAGGCATCACAAGATTCGTTTTCTTGAACTATCCCATTTTCGGCTTATTTTAAGTACACTTATGTATTATTCGTAATTAATAGCATGTTTCACAATCTCGAAGAAGCATATTCATTCGCATTCTAAGCGAAAGAAAACTGATTTCCGATTCTCTACCAAACGTCTTTGCGGCAAATCATATAAATTTTTGTTTCACAATATTGAAGGTGCTGTCACCCATGCGAACATTAATTTCGAAATCACGCACTTGCTGTTTTGCTTTTGCATAAAAAATATTTAAAAAAAAAAGTTTTTTTTTCATGTTTTATTGAAAAAAAAAATTAAAAAAGCTTTTCTATTAATATCTTTTCCATCTGGTTCGCATACTGGGGCCTACTTTATAATTGATTTACGCCTCTGACATGCCAACGACATCCGGAATCCAAACTTCAACCTTTGCAGATGACACAGCGTTTTTGAGTGTTCATGAAAACCACCAATTAGCTTCACGGAATTTACAGGAATATATTTCAATATTAGAGAAATGGCTAAAACTTTGGAAAATCAAAGCTAATGAACAAAAATGTACTCATGTCACATTCACACTGTGTAAGCAAACATGTGCGCCTATCCAAATAAATAACTCACCTATTCCACAGCACAATTAAGTCAAGTACCTTGGTAAATACCTCGGACGTCTCACATTGAAGCAAAAGTCACTCAGTTGAAACTAAATTGGCTTATGGGCAGAAACTCAACATTGAAGTTGGATTGCAATTCCATATGGTGCTACGGAATTCAATTATGAGGCACCGCCTCAGCGTCAAATATTGAAAAAATTCGAAGGCGACAAAACCAAATTCTTCGAACGATTACTGCAGCTCCATGGTACGTAATAATAAAGATCTGGTAAAAGAGGAATTAATAAAGATCTGGTAAAAGAGGAATTAATAAAGATCTGGTAAAAGCGGAATTTTCTAAGTACGCGACAATGTATGTCAATAAACTGGAACATCATCCAAACCCTCTTGCGCGAAATATATTTAATTTTGGCGGCCACACTCGGCTAAGAAGAAGGAATACCGTTGCCACCATCAGGTTGCTCAATTGGTGATTTTACCGAAATAACTCCCGCTTTTTAATTTTTTTCTGCATTGGCTGGACTTAAGTAAAAAGCACATTTTTTACTTTTAAATTTAGTATTAAAATTATTGTTAGTTCATTTTGAAGATTCAATAAATAAAAAAAAATGCTAAAAAAACTGTTTTGTAGTTATTCAGAATTTAAAAATGAATTAAAAATTATGCAAAATTTTTCTTAAAGCTTTCTGAACATCCATTGACAAATGTTGATTTTTTCAGTGCAAGTACCTCATATTGAAAATTTTTGAAAGTTCGCTAATTATACGAGTACACATATATTTATGCAAATGGGTTAACTTACGAGGTCGATTCGATATTAAAGTTACTTAAGTAGAAAAAATTTTTTTTTTCTAAAACCATTTATTTCCTGACATAGTCTCCTTTTAGTTCAATACACTTAGACGATTTTCCAACTTTTTTACACCATATGAATAATACGATTTTAGGAACCCCTAAAAATGCGTTAATTAGCGTTACTTTCGGGAATCACTTCTTCATTTGAGATGAATCATTTTCATGCGAGGGATTTTTCAAGTTTGGAAACAGAAAAAAGTCACTAGAAGCTAAATCTGGACTATAAGGTGGATGATCAACCAATACGAAGTGTATTTCACGTAATTTTAGCATTGTATCTAATGCTGTGTGAACCAGTGCGTTGTCTTGAAGAAAGAACACTTAGTTCTTTTTTAAATGTGGTAGTTTTTTCTTGATTACATCAATCAATTGATCCAATAATGCACGGTATTACTTTCCTGTAATTAAGGATTCTTTTTACAGATACAGGGGCACAACCTTACCAGTCAACTTCACTGTCTTCGAAACACTCCCACCAGCTTCCACCAATTGTTTCGATTGATTTTTGGTTTCAGATGTATAGTGGTAGAACCACGTTTCACCAACAGTTATTAATCGATGCCAAAAATAAACAGGATTACGCTTTATCATGTCCAATCACTGCTGTGAAGTGGTCTGTCAAACCCGTTTTTGTTCGACACTGAGCAAACGCCGCACCCATCTTGCCGATACCTGTTTCATATGCAAATTCATGTAAAATGTTGAACACGTTCATATAATATGTTTATGATTTCAAGAATCTCACGATTATTGAAGTGATAAATGAATATCGCGGATGTTTTTGATATTTTCTTCAGTAACCACGTCTTTCGGCCTTCTTGTTGATGGTATTGTTGCAGAGCTTGTTTGGCTGAATTTAATTTCAACAATCCAATATTTTACCATGTAATCTGCCGAAGCAGTCCCACCGTAATGTTTATCGAGCTTTTTTGTCTCTTTCGCCGTTTCCCTTTTCAAATAATAGTGTTTAATCACTGCACGAAATTCAGTTTTTCCAATTTTTCAAGAAACACAAAAGTTGCTTAATTCAAACGAGTACAAAAAATAACCTTAAACATGAATTTGGGTAATATTTTAACAGCTGACGGTGTACAGATCTCAATTTCAAAAAAGGCTCCGATTCAAATTTTAACAATCTTGAGGCAGCTCTGCAGATTCTCGTTCAATCCATAAACACATTTAGGATCTCTGTGACAACTATGATGCAAGAAATGCTGAAAATGCAATGCACTATTTTGTAGTAAATTTTTAACAAATAATTTGTTTTAAAATATGTTTTTGGAATGAAAACGGCATCCGCCAACAAAATATGAATTTGAGCACTTGTGGAAAATCAAATCGATATAATGATGATTGCTAAAACTCATTTGACAAGCAATAGTTATTTCAAAATTAATGGCTACACACTATGACAGTAAAGATCCACGCCGAAAATCTCGTGGAAGCTCGGAAATTCTTATAAAAAACAGAATTAAGCTCTATTTTCTGAACAAGACACGTGAGGAGTATATTCAAGCAACTAATATATGCATTGAAGTTTCTCAAGAAAAAATTGCTATTTCCTCGATTTACTCACCGCTCCGATTTTTAGTTACAGAAAATCAATATTCTCATTTTCCAAATCACTTGGCCCTTGATTTTTAGCTGCTGGGGACTATAACGCTAAACACATCTTTTGGAGCTCACGTTTAATTTCCACATTTTGACACTATTTCTGTAATGGGCTTAGATGTAGTTTCAAGTGGAAGGTCCCAGATGTTATAGATTTTAGAAATACAAAAAATCTTTCTTCAGAACGGATGTAAGTGAACCCTTCATTAGATTTGCAATTAGATCACTCACCCACTATAATCTCCATATCGTTGTGACTTGGCGTTGACCGTTATTACAGTTAAATGGCTAAAATATAAAAAATATTTGAGCACTCATTGTACAAATAATATTGCGTTGAGAACCCCTGAGGATATTATAAGTATGTATTAATTAATGACTTTTCTGAAAACCTTAAACTGGACGCACTAACCATGTAAGATCCAAAAATGAGAGAAATAGACCATATTCATCTGAAATTGACCAACTTCTATCAAGAAAAAAAAAGAGTTAGGAGAGAGTGGCAACTTCGCAGGTCTTCTCAACTTAAAATTAGGCTAGGGGAATGCTTACCTCAAAAAAAAAAAAATGTTCTTGAAAGTGGCTTCCCTTAAAACATATTTGGAAAACTTGGATGGTATTCATCAATCTGACTATTCCTTGGGGAAAGCGACAAAAGGTCTGAAAATACCCATAGGAGATATACCACCTTTGCGAACTTCAACTGGGGGCTAGGCAAGAACCAATTCTGGAAAAGGGTGCTGTATTTTAATTATTTGAGAAACGTTTTTATTGCAAATGTTGCAGCTGAATTACCGCCATATAATACTTTTCAAGACGTCGAAAACGTTATCAGTAGCACAAACCCCAGGAAAGATTCAGGTATTGACAGAATTATTGGTAAAATGTTTGAGCCGTTACCTTGTGTGGCAAGAAAAATTCTCCTTTTCATTTTTAACGCTATTTTATGCCTAAGAGTACTATTTTGCTGAGTGAGAGGTATCTATGATTACTTTGCTACCCAAGCCAGAGGGATTCGACTAAAGTAGAGTCTTATTGACCAATAAGTCTTTTGCCAACAATTTCAAACTGTTCGAAAAATTATTGGCGAAGTTGAATCCAATATTGAACGATATCCGTAATCATCAATTCGGCTTTCGGGCTAAACACACAAGCTAGCAAATGTCATTAGAAAGACTTTTGGCTACGAGAAGTATTTTTCATTGATGTTCTCAAGCTTTTGATAAAGTGTGGCAACTTGCCTACAAACATTCACAAGCCTCTGGAAACCTACTTATGTGGCGGAAAAATTGTTATCAAAATCGGCGATTTTATAAGCCCCGCACAGCCAATCAAAGCAGGAGTTCCTATAGGTAGCATTTTGGGACCTACTTTATATTTGATTTACGCCTCTAACATGTCAACGCCTCTGGCATAGCACATTTGTACTTTGTAAACAAACATGTTAGCTTCTCCAAACTAACTCAACTACCTATTCCGCAGAGAAATAAAGTCAATGACCTTCATCTCGACCGCAGGCTAACGTGGAAGTCTCACATTGATGCAAAAGTCACTCAGTTAAAACTAAAAGCAGCGCAGCTAAATTGACTTATGGGCAGAAATTCTACCTTGAAGTTGGATTGCAAACTATCTTGAAAAGCCTATATAGTGCTATGGAGTTCAATATTGGGGCACTGCCCTAGCATCGAACATTGAAAAAATTCAAAGACAACAAAACCAAAATCTTCGAACGATTACTTCAGCTCCATGGTACGTAAAAAATTCACGAATTCATAAAGATCTGGATGTTCCGCTGGTAAAAGAGGAGTTTTCTAAGTACGCGACAAGGTATGTCAGTAAACCGGAACTTCATCCAAACCCTCTTGCGCAGAATATACTTAATTTTGGCGGCCACACTCGGTTGAGAAAAACAGATGCCACCGTCAGAGCGTTCAGTAGGTGATTTTACCGATATGGGTAGTTACCGTATAATAAAACTTTTTGTCTAGCATTGGCCGGACTTAACTCAAAAGCACATTTTTTAATTTTTATATTTAGTATTAAGATTCAAACACTTATTGTAAATTCATTTTAACGATTCAATAGATAAAAAAACGCTTAACATAAAATTTTTTTTGTTGATTATTCATCTTATACAATTAACCACGTTAAAAAATGGGTGCATTTATTTTAAAGTAATTTAGTAGTTATTTTGGAAGTTTTTGAAAAAATCACTTAAGTACACTGATCTGGCAGTATCGATATTTTTACTCGTCAACTTCAAGGGAACAACAACTTGCGAGATTGTGAAACTGAAATTTACTTGATATCAAGTTACTAGCTAACGTTCGTTTAGATTTTCTGTCGAAGTTGTGAAACAGTCTATAAGATTCTGAATATTAAAGAAAAGTAGAAAGTACTTAAATTTAGTACGATCTTTTCAATATAAAAGCAGTTCGAAAAATCTTCTTACGATTTTGTATTCTCTACCTGTAAATATATGTATGTGGAGTCCTTACAGTTGAAAAATATTTTACAAACTACGCCGGAAAACACTAAATAATGTACACTTGCCAAAAACATTGCATTGTTGCATTTATCAACACTTATCTCAAATGTATGTGGATTGTTTAATCAGCCACTCTTGTTCTTGTAAAACAACTCACGTACCGTATCATGAATAGAAACGTACTTATCGTTTTCGAAAATCCAAAAGCACATATCATTAAAAATTCTAAATTAAGATCTTGATTGCTTATATGCGACCAAATAGATACAACGATTTAATTGCATGTTTCTAAATCCAAAGTATTTTACATTTGATAACATGTTTTGCTTCCCCTTATATATTAGGGGATTGATATTAGGTACTTTTGATAGGTACTTTAGACAGCAATATGTATGTCTGCTATTGTATAGGGTGTTTTTTTAAGCCCGATAGAACTTGAAATTGTAAAAAATAACACAAAAAATTAAATTGTAATCAAAATTTTTTTTTATTCGAAAGATCAATACGTGACATTAACATTTGAAAATGATTTCGGGCATATGGGCACCGCGGCTGTTCTTGACGAAGCGCATTCTGGACGTCCAATTTTGGGCCACTTTTTCGAGCACTGCTGGCCGTATGTCACGAACAACACGAACAATGCTGGCCTCCAAGGCGTCAATTGTTGCTGGTTTATCAGCATAAACCAGTGACTTCACGTAGCCCCACAGGAAATAATCGAGAGATGTCAAATCGCACGACCTTGGAGGCCAATTGACAGGTCCATTTCTCGAAATCAACTTATCGCCAAATTTTGATTTCAGTAAGTCGATGGTTGCGTTCGCCGTATGGCACGTAGCGCCATCCTGTTGAAACCACATCTCTTCCGGATCAATGTCATCCATATTTTCAAACAAAAAATCATTGATCATGGTGCGGTAACGATCTCCATTGACCGTAACGCGAGCTCCGGCCTCATTTTTGAAGAAATAAGGTCCGATGATGCCACCAGCATGAAATGGAGTCTGTAGGGTCTCTTGTGGATTGGTCTCACTCCATATGCGGCAATTTTGCTTATTAACAAACCCGTTAAGCCAAAAATGCGCTCATCGCTGAACACAATTTTGCGATAAAACAACGCGCGAATCGACGACTGATTTTCAAAGTAAATTTGGATAATTTCGTAGCGTTGTTCAAGCGTGAGTCTATTCATGATGATTTGTCAGAGTATACTGAAACAAATAAAAAAAATGTTTCATCAAAATTTAATTTTTTGTGTTACTTTTTACAATTTAAAGTTCTATCTAGCTTAAAAAAACACCCTATATTATTGATATTATTCATAGCCTGTCATCAGTTTTGTTAACAAAAGAATACAAAATTATGTTATTTCCTCGAAATTGGTATCAGCTTTCAACAGGTAAGAAAATAGAAGCAAACAGAAACCAAATTAAAATTAAAAAAAATACAAGCAATAAAAAATTAAGTGTGTAAAGGCCAAATGAACATTTGATAGTACAAATCCAGTTGACACCTAGAAGAATTTTTAAAAACGAACAAAGTGAAATGAAAATAGCTATTAAACATGTCACATGTTCTTGTTTATTTTATCTGTAAAGAACAAATATTTTGTTGTAGAATGTAGTAAATGGCACACGAGAGTTAAAGGTGATTTGAACACGTGGGGAAGTCGTTAATTTACTGTCAAACAATGTAAAACATAACATTAAAAGAAATAAACATTTGTTATATGTGTATACACATATAGTTCATGCATACTTATGTAAATGAAAAAACGTATATATAAGTGTGCACACTCTTACTTATGCAAATATGGACGTAGTTATACTAAAAAGTTTTTTTATCATTCTTTGATGAAAGATACACAGTTTAGTTTTCATTTTTAAAGGAAGCGCAAGGTGAAAAGCTAGAAGTCTAATTACAACAAAATTTATCCATCTGTATACATAGGCTGTTTTTCGCAGAAGTATTAATCTTTTCTTTTAAATTGACATGAAATTTACTCTATTCGAAAGATAATCTTCTGGTATTATAATTTAAATATGACTTCTGGTATATGACTAGTACGGCTGGCTCAGATATTTTTTATTTTTATTTATTTATTCCACAAAAATACAAATTTACGACTAGTTTGATGGGCCAGCGTCTCATAGGACATTAAAGGGGGCAATTGGCATTGTGTTGTATGTATAAATATAATAAATACAATTAATTCAATTACCAATTTACTAATTTCAGTAGCAATAAAACTGTAAAAGAAAAAAATAAAAGAAAATAAATAAATAAAAATATTTGCAAGAGAAAAAAAAATATTATACATTAAGTATAGTTTGTTGTTTGGGCTAAAGCCGAGATCAGTAATCGAGTAATAACACAGTACAACAGCCAATCTGGGGGGTAAGAAATTCCAAGTCAGTGTGATGGTACTAGGTCAGTATAGTAAAACCCTCAAAGGGTTTGGCGTTCGTATATGTCAGTTTTTTTTATGACATTTAAAATTTTTTCCTTATCTTGATGTTTTTTCGCTTAGTTGTAACATTTTGACAAAAACGTAGTTTAACATAACTCGAGAACCACTTTGTCCGATGATGAAACAAATTTAGAAAAATTAAGAATTACAATTTCTTTAATCCGTCCATATAACGTTTTTCTTTAAATTCAACAGTTTTGCCGGTAAAAATAAATTTTTGGAGAAAAAAGTTTTATCTGACACGTCCTGAAGTGATTTTTCTCCAGTTTTTTTTGAAGTGAACAAAAGAGAACAGAATATGGATGGCACTGTGCAAGCCAGATATAAATAGCTTTTGCTACGCAGGTCAATATGTCTCAACCCATAAAAAAATGGGAAATTTCAGTGCTGATTTTGTTCAAACATACTTCAACCAAAATGTTATAGTGAACGAAAATTGGGTACCAAATATAGTGTGTAAAAGCTGCTACAACCGTCTAATGGATTGGAAAAATAGAAGACGTGAAAGTATGCCATTCGGTATCCCAATGACTTGGACTAGTCCTGGCGAAGGTCACAATCCATTGAATTGCTATGCATGTGCGAATAAAGAAGCCGCAAAAAGGATAAGAAAATCGTATAATTACGTTGGTGTTGCAAGTACCGGAACATAATTGCCTCATTCGGACCACATTCCTGTGCCAAAAGCTTCTAGCCCAGATATTTTCTCTTCTACGACTGCTCCGACATATCATGCACGGGATGATCCTCCATATGAGCCATCAGTGTCCAATGAGCCAATTTTAACAAATCAAAATAAGCTTGATTCAATTGTTGCCAAGTTGGAATTAACACAGCATAAATTGGAAGAGCTGGCTTCCATTTTGAAATCAAACAATTTGTTGGAACCCGGTGTGAAAGTCACAGTTTATCGAAGTCGTCAGGCAACACTCCAAAGTTTATTCCTTGTGAATGATGAAAAAACTTCTGCATATTGCCCGGATGTAGGAAAATTGATTGACGCAATGGAAATAAAATATGAAGCAGATGACTGGAGATTATTTATTGACAGTTCAAAACTCAGCTTGAAGGCGGTTTTACTGCATAAGACCAATAAAAACCTTCAGTTCCAATCGCCTATAGTACAGAAACGAAAGAAACATATGATGCACTGGAAAATATTTTAAAAATGGTTAACTACGCCAAATATATGTGGCGCATATGCTGCGATTTAAAAGTTGTAGCAATGCTTTGCGGTCTTCAAAGCGGCTATATAAAATATATGTGCTTTTTGTGCGATTGGGACACAAGATTTTCCGGTGACCAATATGCATGCCACGGATAGAAACTCAGAGAGCACAGCAGGTTACAAACGGCCAATATTATTCGTGAGCCTCTAGTGTCGAAGGAGAAGATATTGCTGCCTCCACTGCATATTAAACTTGGAATTGTTAAGAATTTTATCAAAACTGTTGCCAAAAGAGATGAAGTTTTCTTGTGTTTGAAACTAATTTACCCGAGATTCAGTGAAAGTAAAATTAAAGAAGGTAAGTTATAATATCACATTCATTTCCCATGATTTTCCATCTTAACAAATTAATTTTTTCCAATCAGGTTCAGATATACGAAAGCTGATTAAATGTGACGCATTCAACAATATTTTGATTGACGCTGAATTGAATGCATGGCAGGCAATCAAAGAAGTAATAGAAGGCTTGTTGGGAAAGCATCGTTCTAACAACTACGATGTTTCTGTCGCAAGGATGTTAAGAGCATTCTCGGAAATTGGTGTCCACATGTCCTTGAAAATCCATTATTTATATCATCATCTGGACTACTTCAGCAAACAATTGGCTACTGAATCTGATGAACAAGGTGAACGCTATCATCAAGTTGCTATTCCATTTGAAATGAGGTAATACTGATTTTTTATTTTTTCAAACTCATTTTAATAAAACAAAAACTTACAGATATAGAGGCAAAAAGTCACCGAGTGCAATAATTGCGGAAACTTGCTAATGGAGTAAGCTCGTGTGGCAAGACAAGGATGATCTTGATGATAAAGAATTTTCAGGAGATGCAGAAGGGCCAACAGTGGAGTCACACATTGACATTATATGTGGTTCAGAAACTGATGATAGCGATGAATGCGATGCCACTAGTCCCGAACAACCACCATCGAGAAAGTCTAGGCAATATTTATTGAAATAAATGAAAATAAATAAATAAAATAAAAAATTATAAAAAAAACATCAAAATAAGGAAAAAATTTTAAATTTCATAAAAAAAACTGACACATACGAACGCCAAACCTTTTGAGGGTTTTACTATACTGACCTAGTACCATCACCCTGGCTTGGAATTTCTCACCCCCCAGACAATAATCCCAAAAATGTTCCATAGTGTTATTATTTTTCTTGTCTTCTTCAATCAATAATTATTGGTCACAGAAAATTTGTATTGTAAAAATCCTTCTTAAGAAAGGAAAAACTTGAACTAAAACCCGATGTATGTACATATGTAGAAACCAAAAAATTTTTTATTTAAAAATTATAAAGTTCAACAAATATTTAACAAATTAATACTATAGTTTAAAAAATCACAAAATAAAATAAATCATCAAAATGTTTGTCACATTTCCCTTCCTTTACAAACAAAAATTAATTAGTGTTTTTTCTAATTTAATTATCCAGCTTAAGATTATATTCGAAGAAGTATTAAAATATTGAAAATTTATTAATATTTTGCTCAAAACTAAAGATAAATTATTAAAAAAAATTTATTTAAATTCTTTGCAATAATTACTATATTACTTAAAAAGTGACAAGATGCTTGCAAGTTCGTTAAAGTGCAATGTTTTACACTATACAAAAGTAATTTTGTATTACAAACATATCTAATCATAACAAGTGGTTTCATTCATAAAATGAAATACCGAGTCGAAAAACAAATGAACATGTTTGCCATACAAAGGTAAAAATTTGCCAACATTTCAACTCGCACGTACAAAAACAAAACGTAAACATGAATTTGAAATCGAACAACTAAAAAAATATTAACAGAAAATAAATCCACAACAAACCATCACGAAAAGGTAAACAACCAAATAAATAATATTGATCGATAGTTTTTTAAAAGAAACACACGCTATTACCATAAAAATTACAACCCAAAAGCAAAGCATTCAGGTAATGAGGTTTTCAAATGCAGTAGTTGGTGAACAGAAGTTGAATGCAAGAAAAGCAGTTTGAAGAGTTCATATTAAGGGGTTTCACAATGGGTAGTGAAAACGACGCAAACAGGAGCCAAAATACCATATATTTTTCACTCAGCAATAAAATGTATGTATTTATAGCCCAACTTATCTCACTTACACTAAAAAGAACATTGAACAAAAAAAGTATGCAACAATACTCAGTTGCAACAAATATAAACAATAACACTTAGCACCATTATAAAGACTTTTAAGAAAATTTTTAGAATGATGTTAAAGTCCACCAACATCAAAATAATTAAACCGGAATTTAAAAATTATTAATTCAATTCGTCTACATCAATGATGCAGTGTTATAAAGCCATAGGCAATAAAGCCATATGGCCTTATTTCTCAATGGAATGAGAAATGAAACCATATGACCTTATTTCCATGTAAGGAATGAAATAAAGCCATTATGGTCTTATTTCTCAGTTAAATTTTTGTTTATATAATTCAAATTTATTTGATTTCTATTATTTCAAAAAATTAACAAAAAAAAAAAAATAAAGTTAGTTCACAAATGGAATGTTAATAAATTTTTAATAATTAACAATATATAAATGTGCCATTCTTGATAATGGCACGACAAATTGGGCACAATGTTTGTGTTCCTTTTTTCTCAGCACTTTCTTTTAGTTGTTGGTAACATGGTTGACAAAGTTTGAAATGTTTGCATGGATCAAACAGTATTTGCCTTTCCCTTCCACAACAAATAATACACGAAAGGTAATGTTGTTCTTCTACTTTTGTGTCAGTGCTGTCTTCTCCACTGCTATTTGCATCTGATTCGTCGTCATTGCTGTCAATTGTATTAATGAAACTTTCCTCAATCATACAGTTCTTCATTTTAGAGAACTGTCCGAGTAAAGTATTCAGTGTTATTTTATTCTCCCTCAGTAGCTGATACCGCTTCTGTATAAATTTGTTTCGCTTTTCAAGGTAGCTGTTTTTCTTTGTATATAAGGATGTGCATCCGGAAATGGATTTTAAAAAATCACTTGACTTAGCCGCATCTAAGTCGCATAAACAATCAAGAAATCTATAAAAATTGCCATGTTTTGGAAGCTTCATATTAAGCTGGCTATGAAAGCCTTCTGCGGCGTTGCTTGTTCGGATCGGTTCTTTGTATACAGAGAAGTTCGTGTATACAGAGAAGTGTCGCGGGGGGCCCGCGAAATACGCGACGCGACCGCCCGGCCGCCGGACGCGCCCCCCCCCCCCCTTCTCGTTCCATCTCCTCTACCATATTTTTTCAACACTTGACAATGCAACTCATTCTTTTGGCAATTTGTAACCACAACAATTACACTGTTATGGCGTTATTTCCACTTGGCTACTAAACGATTATGGTGATATTGCACTTGGGTGCAATATCACCATAATCGTTTCTCATTCTATTGAGAAATAAGGCCATATGGCTTTATTGCCTATGGCTTTATAACACTGCATCACATCAATATGTTTTGCAGCCTATTGAGCATGTTCGGGCAGCCAATCGTGTCTTTTGTAGTGTTGTGCAACTGGAAGAAAACGACGGGAAAATTTCCTTACTTTGCGTGGACAGTTAAAATTACACCTAAAATTACCCAAGGAATTAAAATAAAAATGGGTGTCAAGTGGGCTTGGTCAAAATCACCAAACATAAAAAAACTAATGTAGACAAGGCGGTTCGACCATTCTCTGTTTTAGATAAACTAAAATAAAATGGATGTGGTGGTTTCTTATTCCCATGTAACCTATTACCAATGAACAACATTTGACTTTCATTTATCTATACTAAAACTACAAAGAGTAAAAGTTAGTATGTTTGTAAAAGGTGATCTCTTGAACCTCTGGTTTGATTTTAAAATTTTTGTCGGGATACATACTTTTTCTAAGCCAGGATTGAGAGAATGATAGAAAAATAATTTTTCAAACTATCAAAGAAACTTTTAAATATGTCTAGTGTTCCATGCTGTGTACACATATTTTTTACTTTCGTCCATGTTTTCTATACGAGTACATATATGCTCATTATAAATTTTTTTGTGAAACTAGATTACTGCCGAAATAAGTAGCAATCAGGAATAAGTAGTGTTTTGTATTTCATCCTGTATATAAGTGGTTTTTACACTGTCGTCCATGGTTTCCATGTATGTTCATAATACTTATTCATTAATATAATATATTGATATATATTCATTTTCAATATAATTTGTACTGTGCGAGTGGTTTGTCAGTCTGACTAGTATCGAAGATACATATACACTGGGCTCTAATGAGTTTTCACTAGTTTAATTCCAATATTTTAATTTCTGTGATAATTTTTGTTTTGGGTTTTCCGTCTTGTTAGTCAAACGTTCTTTCCTTCTCCTCATAAGATATTTTCCTTTGAGAGTTGGTCCAAAAAAAGCGCATACATAGTTTTTCTGATTTTTGTCCGTTTCGATGACCTTTTTCACTATTGAAATTTGGGTTGTTGTTGTACCGTGCGTGAGGCTTACTAAAGGCCCAATCAGACGATTATACAAGTATAAATACTTTCATTAGATTTTGTGAGATAAACGTCTAAACACATTTCTTGTGACTGTCAAAAAGTCTAACGTAAATTAGATTTTGCATTCACGTCATCACACTTGATATAAACAAACATAGCTGTGCCATCATAAAACTTTTCACGGCGGCAGGTGCACTATTTGTCGTAGGAGATAGACGTGCCGGCGCGTGAAATTCTTCAACAGTTAAAATAGTAATTATGTATAACACATCCAAATTCAATAGCACAAACATATTTTATGTTCTAAGTATAGCAAAATACATTTATAAATGACAGCTAAATTCCAAATTTCGAGCTTTTTTATAACGACAAAAAATACTATCAGTGACGGCACCCCGTCGACTACGAAATAGCCGACTACTCAATTTTTAATTAGCTGGGTTGCTAAAAAACACAACCAGTATTATCGTTCTGAAAAGTTTCAAAAAACAACAAAGTCGTATGGGATGTCAAATTTTTATCGTATTATTTTTCGTATGTATGACGGTTTACATTCAGACTATCAGACGTGTAATATTATTTGAATTTTTGACAAGTATTAATACTTGTAAAAAATTGGTAAAATTTAAACTCTGAAATACATAGTTATATTTTACTCGGCGAGGTTATATTTCACTCATTAAACTTTAACACAAGTGAGATTGTTTTAATTAAAACATAAGATCGAAATACTGCAGAGTTTCCAACTTATTTAATATGCAGTACATACTTGCCTAGAAAACCTGATAGAGATTTCCAAATACGTTTTTCTCAAAACAAGCTGTTTTTAGTTAGGACTATGTTGCAATAAAGGCGCGCTATGTACTCGCATATAGATACAGATGGCTTTTTGAATAAGAGCTCGGTGGCTGACTGGTTAAGGCAGCAGGTCATGATACGTCATGACCCAAATTCAAATCTCAATGGGTGCTGATGATAGTGTAGTGACTATAAAACAGCTAGTTGTCCCCCAGCTGCAGCTATGATTCTTATTTTTCTTGTCTTCCCCAGTCAAAAATGATTTATCAAATTTGTATGGTAAAAATCCTTCTTAAAAAAAAACTTAAGAAGCGGAAAGCTTGAACTAATAGCCCGATGTACAAATGTACAAAAACCAAAAACCTAATTCAAAAAATTATAAAAAGTTCAACAAAAATTCAATAAATTAATATTTTTTTAACTAAGTGCAATTTATGTTTAAGTGAAAAACGGTATTTGTTACAAAGATTATTTCAATATGCTTGTTAAATAAAACTCGTCATGTTCTTAAGAATGTCAAGATTTTGTGTTCTACAAATGATTTCACAGAATTTCCTTTATGTGAAATTCTTATAAATAATCTAGAACTAATTATCATTTCCTTATTTGTTATTCATTGCCCTAAATAAACAAATGGTTTGTGTTCTGTATTCATTATTTGTCTACACACTCAGGTTCACCCGATAATTATTATTCAGACTAAACAAACAAATACTTTCAAGAATGTAAACAGACAACAGCATTTGCTGTGTGGCATATTGTCTGCAAACAAATTAATACAGATGTACATTAGAAATGCGACGAGACATATAGTAATATATACAACTATATAATGGTCACTATATAATTTGTTAACTGGTGCCAGTGCTTACAATATTTGTCAGTGTTGCCAGCATAATATTTTAGAAAAATTATACATTTGGTTAATTTTCTCAATGAATGTCATGAACGCCCTTATTATTTAATTTTTATTTCGCTTTCAAAAGCAAAGCACTTGAAGTTTCAATCGCAACATGGAGCAATTATCATTTGCGAAGAAGGAAGGGTTGATGTGTTTGTTTCCAAAAAAAGAGCTCAAACTTTATTACAACTTTGTCAATCAAAACAGGTCGTTGCCTAATTTTTTTCAAACAATAGTAGACAGTGAGACGTAAAGCAGAATGAGTAAACTTGTTGTAAATAATGAAACTGAACATGCAATATGTAGGAATAGTTGCATTGCATTGGCGTGTTAACGGCCTTTTGTTTCATATGGCTAAAATCACATAAAATTTGATCATTTAATCTCTAGTTTTAAATAAAACGTTATGCCGGAATTCGGTTTATGTGCTTTATAGTTGTTTTCCT
Organism: Thecocarcelia acutangulata; assembly: GCA_914767995.1. Lineage (NCBI taxonomy): Eukaryota > Metazoa > Arthropoda > Insecta > Diptera > Tachinidae > Thecocarcelia > Thecocarcelia acutangulata. The sequence goes on along the minus strand of OU612094.1, from coordinate 103,214,185 downwards.
CCTGGTGAGCCATTTTGTGTGTTGTTTTGCACTGTCTTTATTACATTGTCGTTGCCCTAGTACGATCAAGAGTATATTTAAGATGTTTTATTTTCCTATATGCTAATTTCATTAGGTATTTTTCAAAGGGAACACAATTTTAACAGTCTTTAGAGATTCAGCCACATAAAAACGACCGCTTAATTTCAATGCTGTTATTTTGTTCAGTTTGCACTTGAAGAAAAATTTTCTTGCTTGAAAATAAGTGCAATACAAAAATAACATAATCAATCTTTTGGAATATCAGCTTAAACATTATCTTTCAAAAACTTTATCTTTGAAACAAATACTGAAACCTGTTTTTGCAAGAAAGACTTTAAAAAAGTACTTTAGGCACTTAGGTTAACGTTAATAAGACAAAACAACATAAGGAGAACAGATAATAATATATCTGAACCAGCCTACAGCTCGTTACGTTATGGCAGAAAGATTAGAGGGCTATAATATATAAACCAGTGACCACATCTACAGCTAGCCAGCCACTGATAGCAGATATAAGAAATCGATATAATGAAAAGTATAGAATTGCGCAAAAAGATTTACTAAAAAGTCTGGTTTAATGTATAAAATACCATGCGCTGGTAATGACAATGATCATTGTGATAAAATGAGAAAAACTCTCACCCGTAACATTAAGAATTTTCTACACTGTTTTTGTGTGATATAAATTACAATATTGTTCATTTATCTGGGGCCCCATGTACATTCGATTAGAATTGACCTTGTATTAATTCCATTTGGTCTAAATAACCTATGATTTGATAATAGTACTGACCACACATACAGTGGTGGCCGCGAATTTAAGACACGACATTTTACTTATATATTTGTGATAGTTTTTGCAACTAACCGAAAAACTTTTGGGTCCATGATAATTTTTTTAAGATTTTAGTAATATTATGAAGAAAAATTAATACTATTTTGCTACCTATGTTTGGTTCAGAATTTTTATTTACATATTATATAGATTAACAGAATTTTTTTCCTGGTCATGAATTTAAGACATAGGCAATATAAAACTTAATTCACTAAAGTAAGGCTCAGCTTCATAAAAAATTTAGTGGGAAATGCTTTATTTTGGATCACAGCAGCACATCTTATGGGTAAACTTGCAACTAATGCCATACAGCGTTGCTTTGGAATAGCATACCAAGTTTTCTGGATTTCTTGCCACAAATCGTTTAAATTTTTTGGTTTTACTGCTCGTTCATATTCCTCAACATCATTCCACAAATTCTCAATTAGATTGAGCTGGCCACTTTAGAACAGTGACATTGTTTTCTTCTAAGCAAGTCATTATCATGCATAAATTTCCATATTAGCAAATGGTATCATAGTGTCTGTTAGAATGTTTTTGTAAACGTGCTGGTCCATTTTTGCATTAATTTTGTAAATATGCTGTCCGCACCATCACATTTCCTCTACTTTGTTTGACCGATTTAAGGGTGTACTTTGGGTGATGCTCCTTGCCCTTGGAGGGCGCCATACGTACTGTTGTCCATCACAGCCGAAGCGAGAAAACTTCGACTCGTCGCCCCAAAGTATATGTTTACAAAATATCTTCGGTTTATTGAGATGTTTTCTCGAAAATGCTAGACGAAACTTGATACTTTTTTTGACACAAGTGGTTTTCGTTGTGCAATACCCCCACGTACGTCTTTTTTCATTTAGACGTCTTCTTATTGTCCTAGCTGAAATATCGGTACCAAAATCCGATGCTTTTTAAGTTTTTCTTTTATTTGAGCTCATGAAAGCATTATTAGAAGTTACTTTATAAATTAAACTATCCTCCTTGGATATAGTTTTACGAGCTCTAGGCTGCTGTTTAACATTTTTATGTTGCTTGATGTGTTCCAGCGCATTGTAAATCTTACACCTAGAACATTTAAGGAGTTTGGATATCTCCATTACTGTTATTCCCTCGGATTTTAGACGTTGGATCAGTTTTCGCTCGGCATTGGAACTCCAAGTACCTTTGACCATTTCTAATTAAATATTTCGATGTATTCGAACATAAAATAAAATTAAACAGTCGTTACTCACAGTTTAGTTTCAAAAAACACAAAAAAATCACTTTAAAACAGATATTTCTGAACTGTCTTAAATTCGTGACCAGTTTCAAATACACTTTTTACAATAATATATTCAAAGAGCAACAAATTTTTAGAAAGAAACAAAATAAAATAACGGTAATTTTTCCTAACGTGACAGGTTACACAGAAGAATAAAGAATTTCTATTTTGATATAAAAGGATTGTAAAAATTTCTATTTTGATATAAAAGGGTTGTAAAAATTAACACAACCAAGTCAGTCATATGTCGTGTCTTAAATTCGTGGCCACCACTGTAGATCCAATTATGCAATGAGTGGGCATGTGTTACCGGCGTTGAATACTTTACTTGACATTCAGGCATGTTCCCACACCCGCAAGTTTTCAAAGTCGCCAGAAGACTTGAAAACGCCAAATTTATTTTTAGGTATTTTTTGACTCGTGCGTTTTACTTTCGAGTTGACAAAATTTGAATGCCAAAAATACATGTTTTAAAAAAGCACATAACCAAAAAATATATTGAAATGGCCAGCAGCATTCATATTACATATATATTTTGAGTTAAAAATGTGTGTTTGCAGAAATACATAATGCGTTTGGCTAGCGTAATTTTTTAAATTGCAAGTATTTAGCAAAAACTGTATGAAAAATCGTCTAATTTTTATTCTAGTACAAAGAAAACAAATTTTATTTTATATGCTCGTATACCTCATGTTATCATTTGTCTAAGATTTAATTTAGTGTTAATTTAATTAAAAGTTGAAGTGAACTGATGCCACTTTGGTATACTCTTGTCAAGAGTCTGGCGTTTGCGATTTACAGAACACCTTTCTTGCGACTTTAAGTTACAGTCGCATATGTCATGCAAGTGTTAGCACATGCCCAATGATATTATTGGAATATACTTTTCCCTACCTGCTGATGTTTTTAAATTTCTCTTAGATAATAAGAATTGGCTTAATGTATTTTTTAATTAATATTTTTTTAGTCATTGCATTCCATTAGCGTAAATAAATAAATAGATAAAAGTATATTTAGGAACAACAAATAATAAGTTTAGATTAGCAGGATATAATCTCAGCAGAACTATGGGAACTATAATTCTTCACTCTATTACCGACCCGTTGTCGCGAGCTTAAAAATTAGCTAGATTTTGGAATAACATCTTTTTTATATAAGGAAAATTATTAAAAACTTAAATACATGTTACGAATACCACAGATAACCAATATCCCTATAGAAAAGGATAAATTTCAAAAAGGATACAGACGGATCAGCCTAAAATTAGATATAGCAGAGAGCAAACAACTACAGACGCGTTGCGACGGTCTTGTGCTTGAGAGGGCCTGGCAGAGCTTTTAATTATTTAACATTTAGTGATTAGTACTTTAGGGGCATTATTCAGAATTGTCTCGTAACACTATGGAAACTAAACAACTTAACACGCAAGACGGGGAATCCCGTCGTTTTGTATTTTTTCTGTGAGTATAACATAAATAATCATTTCTTTTATGAATGCATCACTTGCAGACTAGACTCGCACGGACAAATTTTCTTTTTAGAACAGAGAGTATGTTTTAATATGCGTCGGAATTATCTTATTTTCACCAAGGTCCTCGTTTCAAGCACCTAATCACTACATACGGCAATCCTTTTTTTGGAAATTGATCTAGATTATTTTGTATTAAAATAACACCGCACTAAAATCTAGTGTTCTTTCAGTACAAAATAGTCCAGGTCTAAGTAAAATAATTTAATTCAATTTTCCACAAAAAGCATTGGTGTATATATAGAGTTATTTATCAAGACTACAAAAAAATCGAACTATAACAAAGCAGCAGATCTCGTATCGCATAATTATCAACGCCGGCTATTTTCTTGACTGAGCTTATTTTCTTGACTGGGACAACAGGAGGCATCGCAAATCGTCATTTCGCCGACGTCCACGAGTGTTTAGCGCCGCCACTGACAAACAAAAACAATTATTACAAATGACCACTCATTCAAGCGACAAAAAATAACTAAAATATCTTTTTGCAGTATATCCTTTAAAAAACTATGTTTTTAGAAATTATATTTTAAAAAATATTTTTGAAAAATTAATTTAAAAAAGTCTGTTTCACAAAGTACTCTTTAACATATGCCCATAAAGTAAAACATTTAAACATAATTTTCTGCAAAAGTACCCTTAAAAAATACCTTCAAAAAAATAACCTTTAAAAACTCATTTCGAAAACCTATCCTTTTAAATAGTGTGTGTTAGAAATTAACTTAAAAATATATTCTTTAAAAAGTTCTTGTAAAAAAATTACTTTTTTGTAAAAAAACTTTTTTGTAAAAAACTTTAATGCTTTAACAAAGCATACTCGTATTCTAAAAAGCTATATTCTTTTTCAAAAAAAACCCTCCATAAAATACTTTAATTTCTTTCAAAAGTAAATAATTGTTTCAGTGTATTTACTCCTCTCAAACCTGCGAGTATGTATGTAAATAATTGTGCTAAGAAAAACGGTTTTGAAAGTGAAAATCATTGTTAATGTTGAGCATTTCTAATTTCGGTATTATTCGCATAGAAATTGAATTTTATTTCGAAGCTTTTGTTAGTAGTATTGAAATTGTTAAAGATGAGTCTAGTTTGAATGTTGTGTCTTTGATGTTGAATTGCCAAAATAAAATATAATCTGAGAGATTAACAAAGAAAAACTTAGAAAAGAGAGCCATTTGTTGAACACTGTAGAAGATTTCCGCCATGTCTTTTTATACCTACTTTTTTAATATTAGCGTTTTTAACAATTTGATAGCATTTTTATGCAACACATTTTTTGTGTGCACATTATTTGAATGGAATAAACATGACCAAATAGTTATGATATAAGCTCCATTTTGTTTGTTAAAAAAGATTTAAGTTTAGATAGAGGAAAGGAGTCAATATTGAAAATAATTACAAAAACAGAACACGTAAAATGTGTTCACAGAAAGAATATCCAATTGTTATAAAATAATTAATATTTGAACTTACGTTACTAACATTAAAATGACTCATCATATCGAAACATTTAGCATTAAAATATATTCAACTCCAAAAGCATCTCCACATTGGTATCTTTTTAATGAACCCTATTTGGAGAGTCCGGAATGGGCATATGAACATACTTATATAGAACAAAAAAAAAAAAAATTGTGTTTATAATATTTTTATCAGCCGCTCGAATTAAAAGGAAACACCACCGTTTATTTTCTTTATTGCCAAAGCTCTATTCAGTGAGTGACTTATAATATGTAAGTTACAAAAATAATAATAAGAAATGAAATATGTCTAAAAATTTCACTACAGCTATATATCTTTGTTCGTTGTAATTGTAAGCAATGATCAATATTTATTGTAAGTATATAAATATGGTCGTATGCAAAAAAAAAAAAAAGAAAAAAGCTCAACAAAGCTTGGTACGCAATTGTTATGAAGATTGTTCTAACATTACATGCAAAATCGATTGTTAGATTTTTATTCCTTTGAAAGGCTAACCTTAACTTTAAATATTTTGAAATGTTGAAATGGTCGCACTTTAGCTGTACGTTAAAATGACGTTTGATTTATTGATTTCAAGTTCTGTTCAAAAACACAATTTTTTGAAAATTTTTAACAGAAGCAGTTTTATGTTTATTAAATAAAGAGATTAACACATTCTATTGCATACGAATTGAAAATATTAATTTTGAAATAAAAATAAAAATATGAAATATATTAGTAATGCAATTTCAAACGAATACAACGAAAAACGGTGCTCGAATAATAAAAATGTTTCTACTATAAGTAATCTTATTAATTTTTCTCAATTTAATTAATACTAGTGGGAATCACCAGTTGACGCAATCGACCGAATTCTGTTTTTTAACCGCTCTTAAATAATGCACTCTTATATAAAATCTATTGTTGAAATCAACACGCTTTACAATAAAACGCAAAATTTTTCCAAAACAAAGTATTTTTAAGCTGGGAAGACCTGCAAAGTAGCAACTCTCTTCTAACTATTATTTTTTTCTGACAGAAGTTACTGAATTTCAGACCAATAAGTTCCATTGTTCTTATTTCTGAATCTTATAAGATTAGTGGTAGCATGCTGTACGGCTAGTTTGAGGTTTTGAGAAAAATCGTTAATTACTGCAACAATATCTTCAAGGGCTCTCAAAGCGATATTTTCCGTACAATGTGTACTAAATATTTTCTGTATTTTAACCAATTAACTCAATTGACGGGCAATGCTAAGTCACTAAACGGGGAGGCAGTCTCTTGGGGAAACAAAACAGAGATTATGGTGGGTGAGTGATCTGATGACAAATCTAATAAAGACTTCACTTGCATCCATTCTAAAAGAAGTCTATAACACGGTCTGACGGCCAATAAGTGGGGTGTCCGCTAGAAACCACATCTAGGCCCATTTTGGAAATAGTGTCAAACAGCACACGGAATTTTGCGGATATTAAATGTCGCCAGCCGCTAAAAATTGAGGACCAAGTGTTTTGAAAAATATGAATATTGATTTTATGTTACTGAAAATGGGGCGGTGAGTAAATCTAGGAAATAAAAATTTTTCCATGGAAATGTTCAGCATAAATTAGTTGCTTGCATATACTCCTCACGTGTCTCGTTCAGTAAATATAACTTAATTCTGTTTTTTAGTAGAATTGCCGAGCCTCCACAAGATCTTCCACGGGGATCTTTAGTCTCATATAATATGTAGCTATTAATTTTAAAATAACTATTGGTTGTCAAGTGAGTTTCAGCAATCATCATTAAATCGATTTTCTTTTCCATAAGGAAGTGCTGAAGTTCATTTTTGAGTTTGCGGATGCCGTTTGCATCCCAGAAACACATTTTAAACCAACTCATTTGCTAAAAATTGCCTGCAAAATAGTTTGCATTTTCAGCATTTCCTGCATCATATTTGTCATAGAAACCGTACTACTGCAATAGAGTTTCTTTAAGTCCTTCTTGTCGTTATTGTTAAAGTTAAACCTCCACAAACACTACTCCCTCTTTCCTCCTCATCATAACTTATTTTCCTAGTTCCAGTACAACGCACTGCATATGTAGGGGTCATCCCCTGAGTACTGGTCCAAGAATAAAAAAAAATGTATATATGGATTAAACAAGAGTCTGCAGAGTTGCTTCTACATTACTAAAATTTTAAGGTTGGGGCTCCTGATTCAAGTTTTGGTCGGATTTAACCACATTGGCACATATGAAAATTGTTTGGAGTTCTGCGGGTTAGTGTGCTTGGTTGAATGGCCTACTTTGTGAAAACTCTTTTTAGCAATTACATTTTACTGCTGGTATGCTAGAGAAATTGATGACTAATTTGGCATTGATCGCTTAAAATAGACAGGGCAACCTCTGGAATTTGCAATGTGGTTACACCAACAGTTCCTGCATTTTTTAAACACTCGAGTCAGTCTTTGATTCTGGCACTGTGATGTACCGTGAAGTTCGCCACAAACAACACAAACCGGGGGCAATTTTCAATAAGCCTTAGTGAGGCCAAACTCTTGGCAGTTTTCTTCATTATTTTTTTAGCACAACATCTCCTGGTTCTAGTTTAACCCTAAACATGGGTTGAGGGATCTTTTCACGCTTCCTCATATTTACTACGTTTTGAATTTTAAAACCTTTATTTTCAATCCAGTTTTGACATCATCAGTATCCACACAAGGGTCAATACATTTAATAACGACCTGAAAACCTTTAACACTTTTGAGCTTGTAAGTGTAAAAGGATCGTTTCTCTTTTTCTAAAACATCACACAATTTTCTATAATCGTTTTCATGTTTTACCTGAATTTTAGTTTCACTGATGCTGCCGTGTTTAACTGCTGTGACGTTGAAAGTATCTTTGCCGATTGCCGTAAAAAGTTTTCTTACCAGTTCACTAGAAGTCGGTTCTCTCAAATATATTGGTGGTGGTTCATCTGTCTGCAGGATAGCAAACCTTTTGTTATCTGTTGTCGCAGTGGTATTATCGTCTTTAGCCATTTTTGATTGTGATGATATGTGGGCTTCGCTGACGTTTCACTACGGTTATGTACCTATCCGTACCTACTTTCGTTTTCGGCTTATCAGCAATAACTAAACTGGAAGATGCTTTGTCTTCTGTTGTAACGATAATATTTGGTGAACACCAGCGCGGGCGTTTCTTATCTCTTAGAGACAGGAGATTATCCAATGATTTTTTCAAATACTCTTCCTCAGAAATCCAGAAGTTTTTCTACTGGATCTAAGCTCTTTCGCAGAATTGCATCTGCTAGGTACACCCATGCAATTTTTTTTATTTATTTATTTACTTTAAAAAGTATATAAAAATAAATATCAAAAAGTTTTTCTTTTGTACAAAATCACTGAATTCAAGTACATTGGTATTCACCTCGGCGTTAGACTAACGTGCAAGTCTCATATTGATACAAAATTCACTTAGTTGAAATTAAAAGCAGCGCAACTAAATTGGGCTATGGGTAGTCTACCTTGAAGTTAGATTCCAAACTTTTGTTATACAAAGCAATTCTAAAGCCTATATGGGGCTATGGAATTCAATTATGACGCACCGCCTCAACGGCAGCTCAATGGTAGGAAAAAGTTCACGAATTCATAAGGATCTGAGTCTTCCGCAAGTAAAAGACGAAGTTTCTAAGTGCGCAACCCAACACCAAAGCCTCTTGCATGCAACTTACATAATTTTGGCGATCCTACCCGATTGAGAAGAAGAGATATCTTTGCCACCATCAGAGCGTTAAATAGATGATTTTACCAATATAGTTCCCGAAAAATAAAACTTTTTGACTGACATTGTCCGGGCTCAAGTAAAACGCATATATATTTTTTTAATTTTAAAGTTGTAATATTTGAATACTGATTGTTAATTCATTTTGAAGATTCAATATATAAAACAAATGTATCAAAAAAAAAAATTTGTTTTAATTGCAAAATAAAATATATATAGTCCAATTTGCTATCGTATTTATATCTCCATTTAATTCTTTCTCCAAAAACAAAACTGTTCATAAAAAGCCCGCTTATTTCCTAACCGTTTTAGAATTTTAAAGCTGATTGTAAAAAAATAAGATGATAGTTTCCTATTTATATATTAACCCTTGTTTAACTAAAAAAAAACGTCTTAAAACTTACTGATGAACGGTTAGTTTCCGGGTAGTTATGCACGACTTAATTATACACTTACTTTATGAAAACTAGCTTCAACTTGGTTGCAAATTAATGCAGAGGCGAAAAACCTGCTATTTACTTCAACATCGCGGTATTAAAATATCTCTATTGAAAATAATCTAAGTGTCAACCACTATCAATCATAAGAAAAGTTTCTTGTAAATTTATAGCAAGATAACTGAATTGTTGGCAGAGGTTTTACTGAACATATGAATAATTAAGTTTTTTATTCGCTATTTTTAGCTTCTACCATTTATACTAATAAAAATTATAAATAGCTTGTTTTCTATGCTTCCCAGCTATCTATATGTCGACATTTCATAGGAACTACCCTAATCATCAGTAGACTTTGGAAATTTTTGAAAGATATTCTCAAACATTCAACTTTATATGCCAGCAATATAAATAAATTGCTGAGAATTTAAAAGAAAAATGCTCTAATAATACCTGTCAACACACAAAAAACAAGCCTTTTCATTTATTCACCTCTCTAACATTTCTTTACACCTTTCAAACAAATGAACAACCTTTGGTTGCTACGATTTGCTTTTTGAAAGTATCGAAAAGCAGAGAACAAAAATTCAAACAATTAAGTTTTTTATTCGCTATTTTTAGCTTCTACCATTTATACTAATAAAAATTATAAATAGCTTGTTTTCTATGCTTCCCAGCTATCTATATGTCGACATTTCATAGGAACTACCCTAATCATCAGTAGACTTTGGAAATTTTTGAAAGATATTCTCAAACATTCAACTTTATATGCCAGCAATATAAATAAATTGCTGAGAATTTAAAAGAAAAATGCTCTAATAATACCTGTCAAAACACAAAAAACAAGCCTTTTCATTTATTCACCTCTCTAACATTTCTTTACACCTTTCAAACAAATGAACAACCTTTGGTTGCTACGATTTGCTTTTTGAAAGTATCGAAAAGCAGAGAACAAAAATTCAAACAATTAAGTCTTTTATTCGCTATTTTTAGCTTCTACCATTTATACTAATAAAAATTATAAATAGCTTGTTTTCTATGCTTCCCAGCTATCTATATGTCGACATTTCATAGGAACTACCCTAATCATCAGAAGACTTTGGAAATTTTTGAAAGATATTCTCAAACATTCAAACTTGCTGGCATATAAAGTTGAATGTTTGAGAATATCTTTCAAAAATTTCCAAAGTCTACTGATGATTAGGGTAGTTCCTATGAAATGTCGACATATAGATAGCTGGGAAGCATAGAAAACAAGCTATTTATAATTTTTATTAGTATAAATGGTAGAAGCTAAAAATAGCGAATAAAAAACTTAATTGTTTGAATTTTTGTTCTCTGCTTTTCGATACTTTCAAAAAGCAAATCGTAGCAACCAAAGGTTGTTCATTTGTTTGAAAGGTGTAAAGAAATGTTAGAGAGGTGAATAAATGAAAAGGCTTGTTTTTTGTGTTTTGACAGGTATTATTAGAGCATTTTTCTTTTAAATTCTCAGCAATTTATTTATATTGCTGGCATATAAAGTTGAATGTTTGAGAATATCTTTCAAAAATTTCCAAAGTCTACTGATGATTAGGGTAGTTCCTATGAAATGTCGACATATAGATAGCTGGGAAGCATAGAAAACAAGCTATTTATAATTTTTATTAGTATAAATGGTAGAAGCTAAAAATAGCGAATAAAAGACTTAATTGTTTGAATTTTTGTTCTCTGCTTTTCGATACTTTCAAAAAGCAAATCGTAGCAACCAAAGGTTGTTCATTTGTTTGAAAGGTGTAAAGAAATGTTAGAGAGGTGAATAAATGAAAAGGCTTGTTTTTTGTGTTTTGACAGGTATTATTAGAGCATTTTTCTTTTAAATTCTCAGCAATTTATTTATATTGCTGGCATATAAAGTTGAATGTTTGAGAATATCTTTCAAAAATTTCCAAAGTCTACTGATGATTAGGGTAGTTCCTATGAAATGTCGACATATAGATAGCTGGGAAGCATAGAAAACAAGCTATTTATAATTTTTATTAGAACATATGAATATATTTTTGCATATATTTGGAACAAGTCCAGTTTACGCAGAGAGCTCCGAATTGAAAAAAGTGAAAGTGGGGTAGAAAATTTAAAAATAAAAAAAAAAATGTTAAGTTGAAAAGTTGGCGGAAAAGCATAGTTTCCGAGTTATGGACCTCTGAAATTTTGATATACGTGTAAATGATATACGATGCGTATCAGATCAAAAATGAAATAGATTTACGACCGTATCTTTATTAAAAGTATGAACCCAAACAAAAAAATTGTTTAGCGCTTTCATATTATTACGATACAATGCATTCGATATTGTATGTCTTGCTCGATATCGAAAGCGGTAGTTGACCTCTGGAAATAAGCCATATTTTTTTAAGCTAATATTTTAGTAATCTCAATGGTATTTCAGACACGAGTGCAAATTTTTTTTTCTACTTGTCATGCAGGAGCAACTTTTTATCTGGCATAACCAGTGTTGTCATGCCGTAAGATTTTCCGGTTTTGCTAGTTTTCGGATATGTGATAATTAAAAAAAATTGCTTGTAAACAATAATACCAAATAAAACATAAAAGTAACATGACGACACTGACGATCTACACAGTTTTTTGTGTTTTTGTGTTATTAAAACGGGGCTGAAGCCAGTTAAAAAATTATAGCAAAAAAATACCATTCCTTTTACCGATTTTGCCCAGAAGCTTTTATTTTATACCAGAACCTGTGTTTTCGTACGTGAAGCCAATTAAGAACAATTGTTTAAGATATTTTGTTAAACATATATGTACCTATGAAAAAGTTTTTATATACAAAATTTTATTCGACTAATAATAAAGCAGATTTAGGGTTTTAGTGTAGTAGATTCAAAACACAAACACAAACCAAGGCGAGTTAATCGCAGGTAAAATTACCAGTAGGAATTATGTTGTTTTGAATTATTGAATATTGTCAAATTCAAAAATGTTGGTATTGATATGTCAACATCCAATTATGTTCAAAACATAAAAAAGTTATCATCTTCACTGGTAGTTTGACTTGCTGTTAATTATGCTTGCACCGAACTAAAATGCATATTGTTTTGAAAATCTTTAAACCTTTCACGTTTTTTTTTTTATCTTCCAGGGTCTTATTTTTATTATTTTTTTTTTAGTTTTTTTTATTATTAGAAAAAGAAAACTGAAATATTTAAACGCATATACCAGAAATTCACAACAAATATGATGTGAGCATATGTACATTTAGTCGTAAATTTTATAAAAATTATACAAAATTTGCCAAGCTTTATGACTTAAATGGTAAACACTATATCTTGATTAGCATTAAAATTTATGGGTCATATATGTAAATTATTAATAAATTGTTTAATAGAAAAGCTTTAAAAGACAATTAATTTCCAGCAACTTTAATAACACACAGCGCAACAAGGACAGCCTTAGCTAAGTCAAGACATGTTAAACGCACTTAATACAACGAACTCGTTTAAATTCGAATGACAGGTGGTTGGTTGTAAGAAGCTGTTGGTGAGTAATTAATTCCCACGCAAGTTAATACAATACTTACTTAGCAAATAGATGTTGAAATTAATTAATTACTTCTAATATTATATGATGACGGGTTGGTATCATTCGTCTAGCTCAAGTGCAATCCTGGCTTAATTAATTACTAAATTAATAATCTATATTTTCTTTCAAACAAAATATTCAACAAAATCTAATGACACATAAATACTTAAACTCATACTTAACTAAGGAGAAGTCAAAATGCTATAGAAATACATGTAATAGGTGAACTAAAACTAAATAGGACATAATATAAATTATTAGAGATTAGAATAATCTAAATGATAGTTGCTTGTAACGTACACACACATTAAGCAAACAAAATATAGACTTTCAATTATTATAAGTAGGTATTAAGAACACTTTGTGACCAGTCTTAAGAATTTAATTAATTGAAGTACCACATTACGGTACAGAGAAAGTTAATATTTAATTTTGTTTGATTCAATTCTTGATTCAACTTAATTTTACTGGCTATGTTCGACGTACGTTACCGCGGGAACCCGTGGGCTCCCAATTTGCACGAACAGTTTATTGTATTGAAAATTGAGCAAATTGAGTAAAGAAAGCTTATGAGAAAACGAATAGTGTTTCTCATTTTACCAGACTTTTGCCAAAAATCGTCATTTGTCAAAAAATAAACCTTACTTCAAGGAAAAAATTTTAAAATGTTTTGCGTGTGATTTTTTTTTATACTAAATAGTTAAACGTTACAAACAGATGGTTATTCCAACAATATAAGATAAAAAATATTTTTTTTTCCATTAAATTTCTTTCCAAAATTAGTAATATGTGTATAGGTAACTTTGTACATACATACATTTATATATGTATGTATTGTGCTTAGGAGTTAAATTTATTCTAACAGCATGGAAATAGCTTTTACAAAATTTTTAAAATACTGAATGTCAAGAATGTTAATTTTGAGAAAAAAATCTTCAAAACTTATTTTGCTTGTAAAATTTTCAAAATTAAGGTAAAACCTTGGGTAGTTGTTTTAGTATAATATTTCCAAGTATTAACTTAATTCAAAATATCATATACAAGAAAATGGGATTTTACTTCTTGTTTTAAAAACAAGAAGTTGAATTGAATTTTTAAATTAGATTTTTGGTTTGTACATGTACATCGGGTTTTAGTTCAAGTTTTTCCTTTCTTAAGTTTTTTCTTAAGAAGGAGTTTTTACAATACAAATTTGCTGTGATCAATAATTTTTGATTGCAGAAGACAAGAAAAATAATAATCAAATCTTTAGCGGGACACAACTAGCTGTTTCGCAGTCGCTACACTACTCATCAGCACCCATTGGAATTTGAACTCGGGTCATGACGTATCAACAACAGAAAACATGATCTGCTGCCTTAACCTGAATTGGAGTTACTTTTGTGCCACCGAAATTTAAAAAACGCACCGAATAATAAAAATAGCGCACCCCGCACCGACTAAAGAATTTTTCGTATAAAAAGTTGACAACGCTGTAAGCATGTCTGATTATGTGAATTATTTAAGTACTGTGTAATGTGCAAATGTTAGCTGTCATTATTTCATTTACAATTAAAAAATGCGCGAATAATTTTTAAAATATTTAACGTTTACCACAATATTTCGCTCTTTCTTTTTAGTAATGTCAAATGCAGCGTCTAAGTCATAGACTCAGAAATTTATGAATGAAGTAATTAGAAAATATTCTGATACAAAACTGTTAGTTTTTCCTTTCATGACAGCATATCATTCTTCTGACATATTTAACCTCCAAAAGCTTTAGTAATTTTTTTACGACAGATAATTTTTACCAAAAAACTTCATTCATTGATCTGATATGAAAATGCAAACTGAGAACATTAAATTTAATATACATAAGCTCATATGACTTTGATTTATGGTAATAAATTTTAATATTAAACGTAAAACAAACATGTTTTAAATGCGTTTAAAGAAGCTCAATTCAAAAATAAGATGAAGAAGGTGCGCATAAACTTTCAATAACAACCAAGTAAGTTATAATTATTCATATAAACACTTTTGACTAAAACGCTGTTAGTTCGCACCAGTTTTTCATAAAGCTTTATTTACGCAGTATGCAACTTTTATATGTTTCTCACACTGACGTATAGTACTAACAGTGTATACAAAGTACGAGTTAAATGATACACTAATATTTAGAACTGAAAACCAGACTTCTGATAAGTGAAGTGAAGAGTAGCCAGAAGCATTGCAAGAGCTACCAATGCATCCACAAAAAAACAACCGTTTGGTGCGGATTATGGGCTGGCGGCATCATTGGGCCGTATGTCTTCAAAGATGATGCGAATCACAACGTTACTGTGAATGGTGACGCTACCGTGCGATGATAACAAACTTTTTTTTGCCCAAAATGGAAGAGCTTGACTTGCATGACATGTGGTTTCAACAGGACGGTGCCACATGCCACACAGCACGCGAAACAATGGACCAATTGAGAGGCGAGTTCGGTGAACAGTTTATTTCACGCTTGGGACCAGTCAATTGGCCGCCCAGTTCGTGCGATTTAACACCTCTAGACTATTTTTTGTGGGGCTATGTTAAGGCTAATGTCTATAGCGACAAGCCCGCTTCGATTGACGCACTGGAAGCCAACATTGCCAACATTATTCGTGTGATACCGGCCGAAATGTTGGAAAGAGTATGCCAAAATTAGACTAAGCGGATGGACCATTTGAGGCGCAGCCGCGGCCAACATTTGCATAAAACAATCTTCAAACATTAAATTATATCGACCCAACTATCGATCCAAATAAATATTTCATGCATTTTTCTGAATTTTATGTGTGTGTTCTTTTTTAATTTCCGATAGTTCTTATAAAATCACCCATTACATAGAACATGTAATGACAATAAGTATTCAAATCTTAATACTAAAGAAAAATTGTGATTAAAGTCCTGCCAGTGCTGGACAAAAATTTATTTTTATGCGAATATTATTTCAGAATTCAGTCATCTGTTTAGAGCTCTAATGGTAGCCAAAGTATCCCTCCTTCTCAGACGGGTATGGCCACCAAAGTTGAGAATATTAACTGCAAGAGGATTTGGATGGAATTCAAGTTTGTTAATAATTATATCTTGTCGCGTACTTCACAAATTCAGATTTCACAAAAGGTACGTTCAGATCTGCGTGGATTCGTGAGTTTTTAACGTACCATGGAGCGTCTGTAATTCTACGGAGTATTCTATTTTGACTTCTTTGAATTTTATCAATGTTGGATGCTTAGGCTGTGCCCCATTGAATCCCCTAGCACCATATTGGCTTTGGAATCGAGCTGTAAAGCAAAAGTTTACAATCAAGCTTCAAGGTCGAATTTCTGTCTATTAGCCAGTTAATTTGCACTGCTTTCAATTTCATTTGCGTTACTTTTCCCTCGATGTGCGTCTTGCATGTTAGTCTACGGTCAAGATGAACACCGAGGTAATTTACTTCACTGTGTTGAGGTATTACTTTATTGTTAATAGTAATGGGTGAGCATGTTCCTAGACGCAGTGCGAATGTAACATGGGCACACTTTTGTTCATTAACCTTAATTTTCCAAAGCTTGAGCCATTTCTCTAGTTTGTTGATATGTTCCTGTAAATTTATTGATGCTTGCTGGTGGTTACTATGTATGCTAAGTAATGCTGTATCATCTGCAAATGTTGAAGTGTGAATGTCGGTGCTTGTCGGCATGTCAGATGCGTAGATCAAATATAAGATAGGCCCTAATATGCTGCCTTGGGGAACTCCAGCTTCAATAGGCTTATGAAATCGCCTTCTTTTATTATAAATTGGCGACAATATAAATAGCTTTCCAGACGGTTATGTACGTTTGCAGGTAAGTTAAACTTTATTTTATGCATTAAGCCATCGTGCCACAATTTATCAAAAGCTTGTGAAACGTCGATGAATAAGGCAGAGCAATATTTTTTATCTTCAAATGCCTTTCTTATGACGTTAACTAACCTGTGTGTTTGCTCAATGGTGACATGTTTCGCTCTAAAACAAAATTGGTGATTAGGAATACATTCCACCTTATTAAGCATTGGATCCAACTTCGCCTTTAGCAATTTTTCGAAAAGTTTTGAAGCTGTTGTCAGTAGACTTATTGAACGATATGATTCTACTTTCGTGTGATCCATCCCTGGCTTAGGAACCATTGTTATCATGGACACCTTCCACTCTGCAGGGTAATACTCAAGTCATAAAATAGCATTAAAAATAAAAAGAACAATTCTTTTAGCTACACGAGCATTTTGTTGCTGATTTTATCCATACCTGGAGCTTTTTTAAGGTTTAGATTTTTAATAGCATTTTCAACTTCTTCAAAATTGAATCTTAAAGGCACAGGAGGTCTACTAACAATAGGCGGCAACTCATTTGCATTATCAGCCCTATTTCAAATGGTTAACAAATAAATTACCCTTTTCCGAGTCATCTCTATCCCAGTCACCAGACTGTTCTCGCAAGGGCGGCTTACCTCTAACTGGCCTTTTTAAACCTTTAGCCGCCCGCAATAAATATTAATGTTTAATGCATATTAGGTTGATTTTAAAAAATATTTAAATTCAAAGTCAAGTTATAAAAATCCGCTGTCAAGTAACAAATTAAGTCAAAAATATTTTGATGTATTGCGCGCTTCTTTAAAGTAAGTTTTTAACTGATTTAGTGTTACTTGATAATGCCCAGGGTTTTCAGCTGTATACCAAAAATTCGCATTATGTTAGAAAGATTTTTCATCAGATTATACGTTGAGCAATATAGATAATTAAACACAAACGTAATTTACTCAGCAAATGTGACAAATGATGAGGTTACACCAGCTCAGTAGTGCAGAAAATATTGTGGTTGCAGTTGATAATATTGCCAAACACTGTGCCTAACCACAGTGGAATAATTAAAACAATTTACGCCTATACGGTGGGTCTACATCATCATTAATTTTCTCACAGATTTTTGTTTTTGTAACAATTCTGTGAAATAAATACTTGCATAAACAAAGTTGTCACAAAAATGAGCTGATTAATAGAATAATGAAAACCTCGATTCAGCACATAAATTATCGTTCCGCATATTGTAAAATTATACTGGATATAACAAAAGTCTTATGCAAGCAACTTAATCTACCTTAATATTACCAAAAATAATATTTTTACTTTCCACACACATTTTGCCAATTTCGCACTGATAAAATTGTTTTTACTTTCTCTACACAATTGTTTACTTAATTTTTATTTTCTTGTCGTCAATAGTAGTTCTCTTTCAGTTATTGATATTTTGCATTTTCACTTTTTTCTTTGACTTGTGTTTGTGTGTGGTAGCAAATAACCAGTTTTGTTTATGCCAGCGTTGACAGGCAGATGACTAGAAAATTGAAATTTATGCAAAATCTGTATGAAAAGTCAAAGTTAAAAAAATGAACAAGGCAGAAAATAACAACATGAAGAAGAAAATTACAGATAAAGCTTGCCACCAGTAAAACCATATTAATTTCGCCAAAATCTTACAGCCAAGCAAACAAGCTTGAGTTACAACAACACGTACTGTTTTTTTTTTTTTTTTGATGTTTACGTACACAAAATTTTTAGTAGCACTATGGGTAGAAACTAGGTAAGTACAGACTAAAATTACAAAAATTGTGTCATTGGTTTCTATACCCATGCAAAAAAGTTCAGATTAATATTTGATAAAAGGAATAAATTTACATAGTTAGTGAAACCTTTGATTATATTGCTTTACCAAGATAACATAAATCGAAAGTCAAAGTTTGCCAAATACATAAACAAGCCAAATTGTATTAAGTTTTCTTGTACCGTTCATTAGAAACTGAATTATTCCCCAAAACCAAAACCACGTAAATACACTATGGAAAAACAATTTTTCAACATATTATTTTAATCAAGTTGAAAATGTGCGAGTCAACATAACTGCTCCTGCTTCAAGGGAGGGAGCCTTTACACACTTTAACATTGAACTACCAATGCTACTGCAGTGCTACAGCGGTAATAATACAAGGTGTTTTTTGTTATAAATTTTATTGAAAGTAATTAATTTAGAACAACATTTTTAGTCGACTATAATATTCTCCGTTATGTATAGTACTCGTACATGAATGTATTAGAAAAATATTTGATTAATACACAGATACATATTAATTGCATTAATTGCTTTAACTATTTTTACTACATTACAGTATTTTTTCTATTTTGATATGTCGCGCTTCTTTAGTATTTTCACATATGTTACAAAAGTATCCAAATCTACTGATGAATAATTTAGCTCCTATGAAATGTCTTACATCAGTACCTGGCTTTTAAAACTTGTTTGATAATGGACCCACTCCACGGGGTGAATTATTCACGATTCATCAGCGCCCCGCGTGTTTTGCAAGGCTCGAAAAAGTGGCCACAATTTTGTACTTTTGCCACAAGTTTGTACTTGACAAACCACCTGCTGAAGAGTTCAGGCCTTCTAGTCCCTCCTGTATGCAATTTCGTAGAAGCCAATGGAAGAACCAACTCACCCGTCTACACAGTGAGTTAAAAAGATTTACATCAGCACCTGCCATTACGGGCTTATCTGACGATGAACCAATTCCACAGAGTGAATTATTCACGATTCACCAGCGCCCCCGTGGCTTATCAAGTACACAGGTAGCAATTCTTGCCATAAGTTTGTAGCCTTATTGGCAATATCTTATTCAATTCCCCAGCAATTAATGGAGGTTTAATTACTTGGTAAGTTGAAGCGCACTAGCAGCATCAGCCCTTAAATCAACTCACCGGTCCAGACCCGTCTGTACAGCTAGAAAACATAAAAACTCCTGTTTTGTAACACGAGCTAACATTTTTCTAATAATGTGTTTCAAAACTTTAATACTATTGTTATAGCCATCATTACATCAAAGTTTTGATGTTATTCACTTTGGCGTATATTTTTTAAACTCATGTATAGTTTCAGCTTGAAAATACGTAAATTAAAAAGCTCGTTTTGAAAAAAATTTAATAGCATGTGTAGCCAATGTGCTCTTATAAAAACAAACACTATAATAAAAAAAATGCGGCAATCTGAAAACATCACAAATCATGCAAACAAAAAAACCAAATAAACAAAAATTAAATAAACTTCAAAAGCCACTTCCACAGCAACCTAACCAGCCATAAAAAGCCAAGCAAAATCGCACATAAAGAGAATTTATTATGTGTTATACAGGCTCAACGCAATTTTTTCTCAGCGCAGACGTTTATTGTATTAACACCAACATTGCAACTGGCAGTTGCTCTTAACATTTGTGTTGCAGCTGATTCAAAGAAAGATGAAAGAATAAGATCACCAGCGCCTAGATGGACATATGATATGACCCAGCCATATCAGAAAAAGACAAAAGGACTTTTTGAGGTGCTGGTGACACAAACAGACAAACAACCAAGAGTTTAACCACATTGAAAATGAAAAAAATAAACAAATTTTTGTAGTCAGAACTGATATG
Source organism: Thecocarcelia acutangulata (assembly GCA_914767995.1). Classification (NCBI taxonomy): domain Eukaryota; kingdom Metazoa; phylum Arthropoda; class Insecta; order Diptera; family Tachinidae; genus Thecocarcelia; species Thecocarcelia acutangulata. The sequence continues at coordinate 103,193,826 of OU612094.1, read as the reverse complement.
TGGTTGAAAATATACTGACAATGCAAAATAAAAATAATTTTTTTACATCATGACTTTACTTTGTTATGTTTGTAACAATAATGATCATAAAAAACACTCGCTCATTTATTTTAACATGGTGCATACTGCGGTTGTATCTGTAAATGAGAAAACAAATTTTTGTCGACGACGATTTTACAGCTTAAAATATTAATTTAAAACCATTAATCATCAAAGTAGTTTAACATATGATGATTTCAATAACGATTAAGAAATCTGCAAAATTTTCTGCATGCCGGTAAAAGTTTCAAAACAAACAAAAATTTGTACTTTATGTACCAACTACTATCGTAACCATTAAAAATATTATTAATATGTTTTAGCATTGCCAGTAATTTTGTCAGCTAACAGTATACATTTTTTGTAAACACCGATCCAAAAAATGTGCTGCACAGATCAGTAACAACAGAAATTTATAATAAGTATATTTGCATATTTAAGTAAGTTCTTATTTTTAAATTGTTCTGAAAGAGTGTGCTGACTTGATAACCAGAGAAGCTCTTGAAGCTTTCTTAAAGTGTTTGTACACAGTTTTTGTAGAAAACAAGATTTTATTTGACATAATTGAAGGAATATTTAAAAAGCTCTAAAACCTCTCTTGAACCTTTTGGATGATAATGTAAAAGGGACAGTCTTTATTTTTTTATTTGTAATGAAATCGGACTTCAAGTAGATGTGTAAAAAATTAAATTATTAAGATTTTTTAGAATTTATAAAAGGTGTCCCAAAATTAATGCAACCTATGAATTTGTCATTGGGTGTGCAGTACAGTGTTGGTAAAATCCTTATAAAAAATAATTCGTTTGGTTTAGGAGTATTAGTAATTTAGCATTACACTATAGAACGTGTCTTCACTATTTATCAATATTTTAAAAAACCAATGAAAGCTGATTTCTCGAGCAAAATAGTGATGAAGCATATTTTCACTTTGATAACTTTGTTATTTTCAAAATTGTCTCTTTTAGGATTCTCAGAACCGACATGTGATTGTCGAAAAACAAATGTATTCACAACGTTTTCTGTTTGATCTGGATTTTGGACTAAATGCCTAATTGGACCATACTTTTCTGAAAATGACACCAGCCATGCAGTGTCATGTTACTGATGCTGGGTATGGCAACATGATAATACAGTTCTTTCTACCGAAATTGGACGATATGGATATGTTCAAAATATGTTATTTCAACAAGACAGTGCCACATGTCATTCAGCCCGTGAAATAATTCAATTACTGCATGAGACATTGACAGGTCATGTGTATTCTCGTTTCGGCAATTAGAATTAGTGATTAGCACCCTTAGATTTCTTTTTAACATGTTTTTTGAAATCGCATCAATTTTAAACAAATTATGTGTAAGATAAAGTCCTAATGTTAACTATTCGTCCGTTGTAATACTGGCCTTTAATGATTCAATAAAAAATAACTGTGAGTATACTAAAAACTATTTCAATCACATCTTGTGTTCATTTTGGAACCCTCTTCATATATGTGTAGTAATTAACTATAAAGAAAATTTCTAAATCTTAAAAAAAACAAATCCGCATAAATTGACAAAATATACTATTTTGGTTTTTATAAAGTATTTTTCAATCCGGATGCAACGGATTCGGGATGAACCATAACACTTAACTAACTCGCATTGGATAAGCCTTGCAAGTAAGTATACATTTAATAGTATTACTCAGTTATTCATCTCGTGAACTTCGCCACAACATTCTAAAAGGGTATTTTGCAATATTTTTATCTCTAATTATACTTAATCCAAATTCATTTTGCAGGAGTGCACAGTACTGCAAGTAATAATATATAATAATGTATTTATATCTGATACACCAAACTTTACATTAGAGCACTTCCATTTTCAAATATGCATGTGTATAAATCATTTATTTCTTTTCAGCAGAAACAAGCAGTAGGATAGTAAATAGGAACAATTTTTAGTATGTTGGAGAAATAATAATTTCGACAAATGGAAGACTCAACGCTTTTTTTTTCCTGGACCCTACACATGCAGTGCATTGTACCAGAACTAGGAAAAGAAGTTTTGAGGAGGGAGGGAAAGAGGACGTAGAGTTTTTGGACATTTGACTTAAATATTCCAATGTTATAACAGCCGGGAAACACATCTGCAGGCAACTTATTCCACAGACGAAGCATAGAAATGAAAAACGAGTTCTCTCTGTACGATTCCCCGGGCAATCGGCTACAAATGGATGAGCTCTGGACGATGAATGCGTACTACGTAAAAATGTGCGCATTTCGGGAACAAATTCCCTAATCTCGTCAGAAAAAAATCCATTATGAGCGCAGAGCCCTATATTTTTCCTAAACATATGATAATATGCCATCAAATTTTCGAGGCGTTCGGCAACGCTTTGTCTGTGACTTATGCACAAATGAAGAAAATTGCAAAGTGCTTTATTAAATCTACATAATGTTTGTATAGATATACTGTCATCTTGTTTACATATTTATATTTTCTTTTTTTAATTTGCAAGATCTTGAATCGTGTCTCAACTACTTCATTAATTTAATTTTTTTTTATATATTTTCTCGAATTTCTCCCTCTATATTGTTACTCCTCACCAGGATCACATCGGTCTTTATATCTAGAATGGTTACTTTTCATTTTGACATAAAACCCGCGTTCGTGTTCGCCAAATATTGTTGGCTTTTCTATGAATCGAAGTAAAATTATACGGAGAAATACTGCTTTTTCTATCAGATTATTTAAAACTTATTTGGTATTGGAAAGTGTGGATCCTCTGCTTTAGCAAAAGTTTTTCACATTTAGCATGTTCAAGTCAGGATTTTCCTTACAAAATGAAATTGTCAGCATAGAGATTTCATAATTTTTATCTGTTTGCTAGATACAAACTTAGGCTTATATGTAAATGCACTTAGTTAGTTTAAGATTGTGACAGGAAGCGTATTGAATTTGCTCAAACCTTTAATATAAGATGATAAAATTTTATTATGATAAGTGAAAAGAACTTAAAAATTATAAGAAACCCAAATGGTTTAAAGCTTATAAAACAAGTTTTGTAATACAAAGATTTGTTAAGTTTTTAGTTACAGCAACCAAAACTCAAGCGTCGAAATCTGAAATTTGTTCTCATTTTGTGCAGATTTAATCACGCAGACAGCCTGCCCATATAATAAATCATTTTTTTTTTTAATGATTATAATTCTTTTTATTGATTTTTATTTGCTATTATCAATGTAAAAAGTTTAAAATAAAAGGAAAGTAGAGCAAGCATGAACATTACTTGCTTTTAAATAATGATTATATAGCAGAATTTCTGGCTTAATGAACCAGTAATTTTATGTACATTTTTTTTTATTATTTTATTAAATCTACGTCTACTGCATATAAAATTTTATAATAAAAAATTGATAAAAAATATATTTTATTTACTTTATTAGTTATTAATATTTATACTAATCAACAAATATACGCAGCAGTGTTCTTTGCTCATATTTGGTCACATTGTTTTTGTTTTACTTGTATTTAATGGCGTTTTCTTTTCTAGAAAAGTGTAATATTTCCAAACTTTTTGCCAAAAAATACAGAAGTTACAGTTTTCTCAACTTTTTTAGATATTTATAGTTATTGCGACATCTTCTTTTCATCTCAATAAAGCTTAAATTTTAAAACTTGAATTTTAAGAAATAAAGTGCAGCATAAATGCAAAACTTTTTCAGAAAAGAAAACGGCTTACGTCAAACACTTAAACAAATTTTGTTTGTTAGTGTTAGTAACAAATTAATAGCCGTATTACTTCTAAAATACTGAACCGATCACTTCTGTGTAGAAAGAACTTTAAAATAATATATATTTTTTCTAAATCAAAAAAAAAGCTACAAAAAGGTTTTTAAAAAAACGTGTTTGCCTATTAATTATATAGATATGGCCTTTTTTGTTAAAATACAAATCTGTTAAAAACTAGTAGACAATATCCATCTACTTCTACATTGAGAATGAAACAGCGAATCATTGCGTACGGCTACAGCTCCAACTTTTTAAAATTAGAAGTAACGATGGACGTATTATTATTTCAAAGAATTTAAACTTTTTTAGCTACAGCTACTTTTCATAAAAATAAAGCGGCAAGCAAGAATGATAGAATACAAGATTACGCCAACCCGAGGACAAAAATTAAAAGTTCTGCGCAGGTGGGTGTAATGATGTCATGAAATAGTCTGACATTTTAAAGCTGTAGAAACATAACGGTGGGGCATTTCTTATTTTTTCCTTTGAATATTTTAATTTCTTTTTTTATTTACTACTTGTTGCCATTATATATTGCAAATTTCTTTTAAATTATGCTGTTTAAATGGGAGAATTATTTAACAAGCTTTGCTGTTCACTTTAAAAGGACACAGCTGAAGAAAAATTTGTTGAAAACATGCTCCAAATTACCCTTCAGCACAATTTCCCACTTGATTTTTTCCATCGTTTTGCTTGCATTTGCCCACTGTGCACGCCATGTTTACAATTTACTTCGAGTTTTTAAACACATCTTTTTACACTTTAAGCTTTTGGATACACTTCACGCATAGTTTTTATAATAATTTTTCTATACTATTTTTTATAAATTCCAGCACGAAATTATTGATCTATAGCGGAATATAATAAATTAAATTTTGAGGAACTGTCAAAATGTTTTTTACTGCAGGTTTGCCAAATCTCACATAGCATATAAACGATTTCAGGTAAAAAATTAGGAATTATTATAGGATATGTTGACTTCTCAGACTTTTTGAATTGTTTTTAACTGATGACTAATTTGAGTTCACAAAAGAGAGAAATTTTTCATCAGAATCTTTAACTCAGAAACCAGTAAAAAGTATTGCTAGCTGAAAACAGTTTTTTAAGGTATAAAACTAAAGGAATCACAAGAAGTTGAGTTACAGTAAAACTTATTTTTGCTCTCGATGAGCTATTTACTTTTTGTTGGCAAATACTGGTTAATTTAAGCATTACTGAAAGTTGTAATATATGCTTTGTAATATCATTTCTGAAAAATAAATGTTTATTAATATTATTTATATATTTATTAATTAAATTTTATTTGAACTGCCTTTATATATTAAAGTTATATTAATTAGTTTAATTAGTTTAGTGTATGTATACTTTAGTATTTAAACAGTCATCAAAAAGAATAAAGGAATTTTTTCAATTCCAAATGTATATGCATTGTCTGCCCTTTTGGCTTTTTCTATCGTGAAATATTCGCCGTACATATATCAGAGCAACATTCGAGTCGATTACTGGAATTGGTATTGCTCCCAACAGATCTTAATGGTTCTAAATTTAAATTTATCTTTTAATAATACAAATTTTAGAGCAGGCGACAGTTCTCCATTTTTGTATGCTATAGGTATACAAATATAGTTTTAAACCAGTAAAAAATTATAAATATCTTGTTTTCTATGTTTCCCAGCTATCTATATGTCGACATTTCATAGGAACTACCCTAATCATCAGTAGACTTTGGAAATTTTTGAAAGATATTCTCAAGCATTCAACTTTATATCCCAACAATCCAAATAAATTGCTGAGAATTTAATTGTTTGAATATAGTTTTAATATAGTTGTCTACACAAGTAATTACAAAACGGCAAATTATTTATCTTACTACATTTCATAATACTTTTATAAGAGAAAATTTTCACAGTTACATTATTTTATTAAAAAGCGATAATCAAATTTTGACTTATTGTTTATTCTAGATGATCATATAAAAAGTATTTGATTGCCTATTCATATGTTACGCATTTTATTTAGGCTTATTACTCGTACATACAAATTAAGATATTTACATTTTTACCTGGGAGCTTTGAAGCGTCTAAACTGAGGAAGTCCAACAAAAATTTCTGCGTTTCATAAATAAATTATCAATTTTATATCTGGTTAAAAACATAAATCTGAGGGTTCAACAAAAACTGAGGAAGTCCAACAAAAATTTCTGCGTTTCATAAATAAATTATCAATTTTATATCTGGTTAAAAACATAAATCTGAGGGTTCAATATATTGACGATTGGTTGAAAAAATTGTTTCCATTATATCTATATATTTATATAGTTTATTCAAATTTAACAAAATACAGATTATGACATTCATATTCATCTTCCAAATGTAAATTATACTAAAAAAAAAACACAGCCCTAGATGATTTGGAAATACATAGAATAGGCAACCATTGCATGGGGTAAACTTTGTCATCTAACGGGAAATCGTGCGCATGGCCTAATCTGTATTTATATCATTCTTGAGCGGCAAGTAGGTGTAGCCTCTTTGCTACTTCAACTAAGGTATTGGTAGGGATAAAAAACAGCAAAAATGTTTTACTTAATTTTTGCTTTAATTTGAAGAGTTGCCAAAAACGAAAACATTATTTTTGGCTACTTTTTATGAATACTTAACCAGTTCCTATAATAATCCAGCAGTATTTAGGTATGATTTTAAAAATGCCAACTGGATAAACTACGCTAGATATTTCAATAGACATCTTACCCTACCCGATATTAATAATATCACATGTACCTCGCAGATCGATAATCTAGTAACAAATTTAAAAAATGTTACAAAACGTGCTATAGACAGCAGTGTCCCCAAGAAATATGTTTCCTATACAAGCAGAACATTGGCACAATTCTTAAAAGATATGATCCAACAGAGAAATAGATATAGACGAAATTGGCAACGGAACAGGAACGTGAATGATTTGTACCAAATGAAAATATTCAATATAAAAATTCGCGAAGAAATTGAGAAATTTAGAAATAAATCGTGGAATTATTTGTTATCCAGGCTGGATAAAGGCTCTCCTCCTTTTTGGAACTTGACAAAAATCTTGAGGAAGAAGTCTAACAATATTCCAATATTAAAAATGAACGATTCTCGTTATACAACCAACCAAGAGAAGTGCGGAATCTTGGCTCAAACGTTTGCTTTAAATCATTCGATTTCAGCTAATCTTGGGGACTCGGTCACTGACTCATTAGTCAATAATACTATTGAATCGTTCAGCTCATTAAATGTTAACTACTCAAGTGTAATTAGTACTAGTACTTCCCAAATTTCTGATATTATTAAATCATTGAAAAATAAAAAGGCACCTGGAATTGATGGGATTAATAACAGATGTCTGAAAGCGCTTCCACGTAAAGGAATAAAGTTCCTTACAATACTTATAAATGTTTGTCTCAAACTCTCGTATTTTCCGTTAGAATTCAAAGAATCGAAAACTATTGCAATAAAAAAGCCTGGTAAAGATCCAGTAAGTCCGTTATCATATCGTCCTATCAGTTTATTGTCGTCACTAAGCAAAATTCTTGAAAAGATCATAAAATGTAAATTAATAGATTTTATTGAAAACAACAGGATAATTCCTCCACAACAGTTTGGCTTCCGTAGAGATCATAACACTGCTCATCCACTGATTCGCATAAGAAACTTAGTTAATAAAAACTTTAAAGAGCAAAAATCAACAGGAATGGTCATGCTTGACGTCAAAGCTGCCTTTGACACAGTGTGGCACAAAGGGCTTATTTTCAAAATGCTGAGCTTCAACTTCCCTCTATATCTCATAAAAATGATATACAGCTTTCTTTCCTCCAGAACGTTCAAAGTTTATATTGGTAATACTTGCTCCGAACTGTTTTCTATTACAGCAGGGTGCCCCCAAGGCTCGTGCTTGTCGCCTATTTTATATAATCTGTACACAGCTGATTTCCCGCAATTGGATTATTGCACAATGTCTATCTTTGCTGATGACACTGCAATTCTTAGCTCGGATATGTTGGCTGCTAACGTCGTATCCAATCTTCATAGAGCATTATCTGAGCTACAAAATTATTTTAATAAATGGCGAATTATGTTAAATTATGATAAAACTCAAGCCATATATTTTTCTAGAAAACGCAAACCATGCTTTCTACCACTACAGAACATTAGCTTTAATAACAATCCAATTGAATGGAAAAGGGAAGTTAAATATTTAGGAGTGATCCTGGATCCTAAAATGAAATTCCCAAACCACATTTCTTATATAACAAATAAAGTTAAGAAACTAATTGCAATATTATATCCGTTTATAAATCGTAACTCAAGGCTAAGCATTGAAAATAAGAAATTAATATTGAAAGCCATCTTTCATGCTGTCATATTTTATGCAGCCCCTGTTTGGTCCACAAGTGCCAAATGTCACATACAAAAATTACAAGTATCGCAAAATAAGTTATTAAAAATAATATACAATTTGCCATGGTATTATTCTACAGAGCGCCTTCATGCACTTGCGGATATAGAACTAGTAAGAGTTAGGATCGAAAGACTAACGGAAAATTTCAATTCCAGATGCTTACGATCTGAGTTCAGTCATATTAATGAACTTGCATCATCTTAATAGTTAGTCAGGTAGGTTAAGTTGTTTTTATTAAAAAATAAAATAAAATCAAATAGGTTTTTGTAAGTTTTTGCCTTCAAAAATTTGATTAACCATGTTTATACATATGTACATTTTTGCAAATAATATAACAAACAATAATTATTAAGCAGAAAAAGTATTATCTTGAACTCGTTACTTATTGTAAATTATACTTAAAACGAAATCTAACATAATAATGTAAATAAAAGTTGAATTGAATTGAATTTATGAATACTTTATGCTTTGAGCCACACAATACAAAAATTTACTTCTGGTTGTTTACCGACAAAATGAATAACGAAGGAAGAACGTGTGTGATTTTGTTTAAGTTTTCGTGTCTAATTTGTTTCACCTCCTCAACAATGCGACAGAATAAATTTGATTTGAAATTAACCTGAATATATAAAAATCTTAAATACTCAACCGATTTTAGAAATATATGTGCAGTGTACTAAAGTTTAGGCATATCTAATAATCAGTAAAAGAATTAACAAAGTCGTTGTAGTTATAAATAGAAGAGTAAAAGGATTGTAAAGTTTTGTATTTGCGTATTTACATTGGTAATTATACATCATATTATAATAATTATAAAGTGTTCACTAAAAATAAAACTAGCTCATTAATACAAGTGAAACATATATATTTCAATTAGAAGTCGGATTCCCTTGTCGTTGGGCATATCATCCTAACGAATACAAATAGTGTCAATAAAGTAAAATTGTAGACCGTCCAATAACTTATGTATGTTATTTTGAGTATACATAAAAAGTAGTAAATTAGGCAAATGGGAAAAATATCTAAAGCTTAATTACGAAGTTTGTAAAATCGACATGCATTTTGAAAAATAAAGTTCGATATTTAAAATAAAACTAGAGTTCCGTAGCTCGTATGATCGTGAATTATCGTAATTCAGTTCTTCTCCAATTCACATAGGAGAAACCTTTAAATACAAATTCTATCATGGACGAATTGTATTAAAGCACACCGTTACGAATAAACGTTTAATTGCGGATTCCTTCAAACAAATTTAGGGTTGAATTATATTTCTTACTTCTGAGATAACTACCACAGAATAAAATAAAAATCTTTGAGTTCAAAAACTTTTTTCACACGTGCAAAATTAAAAGGCAATTAACTTTCAAACTTTGCAAAATTAGTGCCTTGCAGAATACAAGAAAAATAAAAGCAAGAAAATCGTTTGTTTGTTTTTTTTTTGCTGAACATCCGCATAAATGTTGCACCTCATCCTTAACATGCAGTTGACGTTTTACAAGCATTAAAATAATCCATACTATAAAAACGCAACTACGAGTAGAAACAAAAATGCATGAAATAACGAAGCACATAAAAGCCATAATCCCCAAACAGCTCAGAAAGAGCTTGCATGTGTGCAGATTTTGCAACTGATTAAAAATAAAGCATGTAAACAGATGAGTAAAGAATGAGAACGGGAATGTTTGTAAAACAAAGCCATGACAAGCAAGAGGTTTGTTTTGATTAGAAGCAGGAGGTGGTGCAAAGATTTAACAAGCTTAAAATCTTAATGGTGGGGCTAAAAGAACATATCTCAACAAAATTCTTCAGTGAATAAGGTGGAGTTTCTTTGAAACTGAAAAAACTAACGAAACAGCATTTCGTCTAATGAAGCCTACACATATGAAGCAACATGAAAAGCAAATAATAAACCACTGCATTATATCACACTTAAATAGTTGCACAAATATCTAACTTAGTAACGCAATGTTACTTTTTTTAATTTCATGGGGAGTTTCTGTTTTTTTGCATTATTGTACATTTTTTCCAAGTGCCCAAAGACCGGCTGCTCTTAAATCGATGTGTTTTTGTTTACGCTTTTGATCCTTTATTGCAAATGTTATCTCTGCAGCACACTATAATGTTTGTGCAGTTACAATATTTATGTTCATACAGCTTGTTTGGCTATAGTAAACTTTAAGTATTTTTTATACATTTTTTGGAAAGAGAGAAAGTTTTTTGTTTCTGTAAAAATAATTATTGAATAAGTCGTACCGCAGCTCTGGAAGGGGAACAGCTCTCGGGTCATCGTAATTATTTCTTAAGTGTGGTTAGGATTGTCGTTGTGTGGCTTTCGAGAGTTTTACGTCTCACTCTCATTGCTTAACTGTCTGCCTCAACTAACTGTATTAGTTTACAGTTTTTTTTCAGGTATTTCGTTGTTAGCCACGCGGCAACTTCATATGCGAAGGCATAGGTCGGTACAGTTAGTCACAGCGCAGCAAAAAAAAACTGTTAATACCATCGTGGGCATAAGGTCTACGTTACTCCGCCCATGCTGTGCATCCTGTACTTTGCAAATTTATTTGCAACTGTATAGTTACAATACAACACAACACAAATATTGAATATTGCACTTGTAGGTACATATGCACTTAAGGGTCTCACTGCACTGATATAATTTTCCCCACGATCGCCTGACCAAAACCCAATGGGATTACTTATATCGCAGGTCCGGGAGCCGCAATTACCTCAAATAACATGCTAAAGCAGACACTAAGGAGTAACGAGAAAAAATTATATTACTAAGGAATTAATAATTACTAAGTGTAGAGTTAAGCCTCCTGACTGACATACGCTACATAAAGATACATTAGAAAAGTTAGAGCAGGATCTAGAGGCGGTAAACCACCTAAACTCAGGATATTTTTCTTACTATTTTTGCAGAGATTTATTAAAACAATGGTTTTAGGAACCAAAAAAGGAAAATAAAACTTAATCAACGTGAAGACGCTATATGCCTTCCAAATCGCGTGTTTTTCCGCATGTCCATCGCTTGGCCTAATGCGAAAGTTAATCCTATTGTTACGCTTTATAAGATAAATGACTGAATTCATGTCGATGAAATCTGAAACATAGATGGATCAGAGTACAACGTAATACAGCAAGTTTATATTGTTGCAAAGTTATGAAAGTTATGAGTTATGGAATCAGGAGAATTTTTTGTCTGCAAAATTATGTAAACTCACTTTTATAGAATTCAAAACATAGGTATAACTGCATTTAAAAACACACAAGCTAATATATATACATAGGAATATACTTTTTTTTAAATTAGGGTTGAGTGGATTGTTGAATTAATATCCAAAACTATTTTGATGAAACTTAAAATTATCTTAATTTACGTCTAAAACGCCACACATATATTTTAAGGCATCCTCATGCAATTTTTATTGAATTTTCGTCAATTGGATAGTCTTTTTCAAACCGGCAATTTTTTGCCATAAACACTACCGAATTTTAGTAACTTAGACAAATGTAAGGAACCCAACTTGCGCTAACTTGACTTGCGAATTTACTAAACTACGTAACTAATATTTTTCTATTGTAAAGATAGCAAATAAAAGTAAAACTTAAAAAAGTTTTAATATAAAAAGGTCCTTTAACTGTGAAATAATAACATATATCTGTATGTTACCTACGGAAGAATATCCTGTGGTCAACGGCGAATGCAAAATGAATTTCAAATCTCATGTCTAAGCTGTCCGCTGAATGTTGAAGAACATTAGAAACACTAGCTCAATTATGGGTGGAGTAATTTTTGTGGTCGCTGAGGGTTATAAAAAGACCAAAAGGAGAAAAGATGAAAGTTTGTCTCAAATCCCACTTTATACAGTTTTGTTCAGAGACTTAACTTACGATCAAACATGAGAGGTTTTTTTAAGATATGTGAAAAAATACAACAACAGCTGCTCAAATTCGGCGACGGTAGTTATCCCATTGACATTTTTTTGAAATATTTCACAATGTAGTCAAAGATACAAATCATTTAATTTTGAAAAACATTTATTCGCCAATTCAAGATGTACATATAAGTCAATTCATATCGAGGATGTAGTCTGGCATCTATATAAGGTTTGAATTTGCTTAGTCCTTTTGGCTTGCCATCACTCAAACTTTTACTTAAAGTACTTTTAAGAAATTTAGGCCCAGGACCTAAAAGATAATTTTTTAATCTACTAGGAAAATAGGTTGTGAGGAGGAGGAAAGAGGGAGTATTGTTTGTGAACATTTGACTTAACTTTCCAACGTTATAACAAGCAGGAAACGCGTCTGTAGGCAACTTATTCCACAGGCGAAGCGTACGACTAAAAAACAAATTCTCTCTGTAATGCATAGTACGGTTCCCCGGGCAATCGGGCACTAGATCCTTAATCTCGTCAGAACAAAATCCATTGTAGTAATGATAGAACAGAGTATCGCACCATATACTGCGTGGATGCTCGAGTGAGTCAATAGTGTTGGATACCCTACTGCCACCGGTAAGTTTCTTCGCTCTCTCCTGCACACGGTCAAGAAATCCCAAAATAGGCTTTGAAGCGGTCGGATATAATTGATATAAATAGTAATGTGATCGGATGGAGTGAAGTACACCGTTTCGAAAGAACGAGGCACTTGAATGCTTCTTTACGAGTATAGACATGAAAAATGTGCTCATCCCAGCGAACATCGCACTGTATTTTCATTTCAAAGACATCAAAAGTATCCGATTCATCAATATTGTTTGTTTGTGTGTTAATAAACAACATTGTCGTCCCTCCACTGATTCCAATAAAAATTTGGTTTTTAATTACTGTTAACAAGATCCAGCAACAAACTTTCTGTTTCTCAGTTTGAGAAAAACATATTTTTTTAATGCACAAGTACATGCAGCTTGATTTATGACGCGTTTCCAACCGAAGCAATTTATATACACATTTTTTACATTATGTATATACTAATGATAAATAGCAGAACTTATTAAATATTTTCAATATTTTATGATGGCATGGTTCTGGCTCAAGTTCAAGATCAATATAAGACAAATATAGACGGAAAAATAAACCAGTGGCTTTGGTTAAGCGGGTGTATTAAAATACATCATATTTACATGATACCGAGTTCGAATCCTAGTGAGTGCCAATGAGTAGTGTAGCGACTATCAGACAGCAAGTTATCCCCCAGCTTAGTGCATACAATTATTGTATTTTTCTTTCTTGTTTGATCAAGAGTTATTGATCGCGGCAATTATTGTTATACTTATTAATTAAAAATCCTTTTTGGCGAAGGGCGGATTGGAACACTAACCAGAACGAATAAGAATGTGGCATATTCGGTTGGGCCGAATCTAAAATACACTTCACGATAGTCACGTATATGTATAGTATCTGTATATTAAAAATTTGAGCTAAATTAAACGGATATATATGGACCGATATCGGGGAAAAATATTTTTGCCTTGTAATCACCATTCTAAAAAAATCTTTCATGGACATTTTCATGGAAAAGTTTGTTTAAGACATATCTCGGCTATATATGAACCGATATCGGATATATTCATATTGTGTATTTTAGTAACCTAGCAACGGAAATTTTAATTTTCTCCAATTGGTAACCTCCTTATATTACCAGAACTGCTTTTAAGCAAAAAAAAAGTTGTTTAAGTTCGCTTGCGCTACATTTTCATGAAATAATCTGTTTAGACTATATCTCGGGTATATATGGACAGATATCGAAAATTTTCAGCTTCTGTATTTAAGTAACCTCCTTTATTAACCAAAATTGCTTTTAAGCAAAAAAAAAATTGTTTAAGTTCGTTTACGCGAAATATTCGTTAAAAAATCGGTTTAGGCTATAATTCGGGAACGAATTGAGTTCGAGCATTATTCCTACCCTGGAATATGTATATTTTTGAGACCCTTTCATGCATCATATTATACTTGTGTTATTCATGAATGAATTGCTTTAACTGCATGATTGTTTTAAGTGAAAGAATTAAATATTTCTTTATTCTTTTTCTATTTCTCTTATCAATCTCTTTCTTTTCATATTTCTTCACACTGAAAATCAATTGAAGTTATTCAATTTATTTGATACCTTTTCATTTAAATTTATTTTAAAAATTTAATATTAAGAAATTTGTTCTATGTATTGGGTTTAAACAAACTGAAATACATACAAAAATATATTATGCATGTGGTTGATATTTTTATTGTTAAATTCATTATGCTTCCACCTGATATACATAATTGAAACATTTTCATTGATTCCGAAATATGGCTGTCATATAGAAAGATGAAAGAAAAAATGAATTAGTTCACTTAACCTTTCTAAAAAAAAAATAAAGATTCACACAAATGACATCTTCAAACAAAAAGTGGTCAGAAAATGATCAGTCGTATTCGTCATATATTGATTGGCCTAACGAATTTATTGCTAATTGAATTAATATACAATCAATCTTTTCTTTTCAAGTTTAATGCACACAATTAAAATACGTATTAGGTAGTAGATATATAATATGAGTGGATTCTAGATATAATAAACGTTATTTGGCAAGCCTTATAAATGCATGCAATTAAAAACCAAAAAGAACAAAACATATTTAAACAAATCGCATGGATATGGATATAATATATTTTACAAACTTCCTTTCTTTGTCGTTCAGCTCTAGGCGTTGTAGTTTCATGTTAATGTTTAACTGTTATATTTCTTTCATATAAAGCTCACTAAACGAATACATTTTTCAGGCAGACTTATTTTTTCCAAAATCTTTAACTTAAAAAATTATTGCTACTGCCATTATTACGTTTCAACTTAAAACGCCTCTTTAAAAGCGTGCAAAATTTCACATGAACAATAAATTAAACAAACATGTTACAAATGAAAAATAACTCACAACAGGGGTAAGATACAAATGTAAAAAAAATAAACTTTATAAAAAATAAGATAATAAAAATGCAGGTGTACAAAAAATATTCAAAAAACCAACAACCAGCAGCAACTGAATATTAAAGTGTCTGTACTAACCTGTGCTTAAAACGTGAACTTAAGCTCAGAGCCAAATTCAGCTTGTTCGCTCTCAAGTATTATAAAAAAACAAACATTAAAAAAACTTATAGTTAACGAGTGTGCTGTGGCTTTTAATAGAAGACTTCGGTTGGGAAGTCCAAAGCTTTTACTTGTGTAATGCTGCCTCCAAAAATCATCTTAGACAATTTAAAATTTTTTAATATAAAATACTAATTATTTTAATATTATGATAACATGAAATTATGCTTTGGAAGTGCAATAGAATAATTAAAGTTTTTTGTAGTGAGCAGAGTTAAAAGCGTTAGCTTTAATAATATTTGACCGTTGAAAAAAATGCACCTGCAGCTGTCTTCATCATAACGGGTTATCCATTTATCAGTTTGAAAAGTAAAGTTATATAGCTTTAATTTCGATGAAACTTTTATTTTATTATGTAGCTTGGGCTTTACCATTATACGCAAAATATAGTGTAATTTATAGGATAGCCTCTGTGTTGATTGCATCAGTTGAAACTTTTATGGTCATTTTTGACAAAGCAAACTGCCAAAAATGTGCGAACATATTTTTGACAGTGTGTCAGGAACAACTTGAAGTAAGCTGGTTTTTAAAACTCTCACGTTAAGAGAGTATCTGCTTACCCATTGCCTCTTGCGTAGCGTTACAAAAAAAGTGTAGCGTCTTCAAACCAAATCTCAATGTTCAATTTACGTAACTGAATCGTGGAGTTATGCGCTCTAGAAACTTTTCATGCAATGAAATCAAAATTTGTTGTATTGTTAAGCTTCTGGTTACTGCCGTTTTAAATTACATATCGTTAGGTTCATGAAACGCCATTATGGGCTGTTTATCTGTCACACTTTTATATTAATGACATTTATGTATGATACATGATATGTGGTGATGACCACAGTGAGATACTGTACAGGTCTGTAAGGCTCCCAATCTGTTTAAATTTCATCAATTTCCTTGCATATACAAAGGGAACAAATAAGGATCCAAGTGAACTAGAGAAAAATATTCTAAGAAATCCAGGAGCCTGTCTATCTAACCTAAACCTGCATATACATAGTAGGTTGATTATGACATGAACAGTCAGCCGTCGTGCTCAAAAAGTGGCCACGGGTGTTTTCTTCGGCTATTAAATGACAAATGTTTCACTAAATAAATGGCATTTCAGATGACAAGTATATCACAGCTGATATTTAAATGTATAACCCGTTATATACAACCAATTTCAATTTAAAAATACTTTTTATATTGTATTTTCAATATTTTTATTCGTCACCAGGCGACCAAATGTCTGTCCTGTTAATTACACAAAAATAGTAAAATTCTGTGGACATATGCTCGTATGCTGCTAACGGAAATTAAAAAAGTTTGTACAGTTAAGACAGGCTATAATGAAGCTTACTTTAAATGATTATGACTTATTTGTATTACATTTCTGTGTAGCCTGTTCATCAGTTATTCTGTTTGCTTTATCCTAATTTTTCGACCTTTTTCTTAAATTAAGATGTAATGATCGTTCAAGCTTGAGGTCTTTTTTTTTTTTTTTTTTTTTTTTTTATATTGGACCAGTACTCAGGGGATGACCCCTACATATGCAGTGCATTGTACCAGAACTAGGAAAATAGGTTGTGAGGAGGGGGAAAGAGGGAGTAGTGTTTGTGAACATTTGACTTGAACTTTCCAACGTTATAACAGACAGGAAACACGTCTGCAGGCAACTTGTTCCACAGACGAAGCGTACGGCTGAAAAACGAATTCTCTCTGTAATGCGTAGTACGATTCCCCGCGCAATCAACCACAAATGGGTGAGCTCTGGACGATGAACGCGTGCTACGCAAAAATGTGCGAGTTTCGGGAACAAGACCCCTAATCTCGTCAGAGCAAAGTCCATTGTAGTAACGATAGAACAGAGTAACGCACCCCACACTGCGTCGATGCTCCAGTGAGTCAATAGAGTTGGATACCCTACTGTCAGCGATGAGCTTCTTCGCCCTCTCCTGCACACGGTCGAGTAACCCCAAAATAGACTTTGAGGCACCGGCCCAAACATGAGAGTTGTATTCCATTTTCGGTCGAATGTAGGTGGTATAAATAGTAAGGAGATCGGATGGAGTGAAGTATATCTTACACCGTTTCAAAAAACCGAGGCACTTGAATGCTTCTTTAGAGACATGAAAAATGTGTTCATTCCAGCGAACGTCACACTGTATCTTCATTCCAAGAACATCAAGAGCATCCGATTCCTCAATATTTATACCATCCATGAGTACAGAAACCAAAAATAAAATTTTACTCTGATATGCTTTTTAATTTTTCGATTTCTCAAAAAAAAAAGCCTGTTGTTTTAAGATTCCGAATGATTTAAATTCTGTGACAATGCAAAAAGAACAACTTAAGATGTAATGATCGTCAAGCTTGAGGTCTTTTTTATAATTTTTTTTCTTCCTTCGGAAGACTTCTTCCTGAATTAAATACACAAATTTTTAAAAAATTTTTATATATATTTTTCTCAGAGACCGCACTATACGAGTTGTTATAGATGGGGTCTCATCAAACGAGTTCAAGATTAATTCAGGGGTACCGCAAGGCTCCGTTCTTTCTCCTACCCTATTTTTAATTTTCCTTAACGAACTTCTCTATCAAACTTCCAACCCTATCCACTCTTCTGCAGATGACAGCAGCATTTGTCACTCGTACTCTTTTAGTTATAGGCCTAGCCTATCAGAGATCGCTGCCAAGAGGCTAAATATGAGTGATTCACTGAATAGTGATCTTCTATTAATCTCCGAATGGGGTCGTAAAAACAGGGTCGCTTTTAACGCTCGTAAGACCCAGTGTTGCTTATTAACACACAAACAAACGACCGCAGATGTGTTTTTGCTGTCGCAATTAATTTTGAAATATGCAGGTCATTATTTGATTCTCGAAAGCAACAAAGACAAGTGATTAAGATTATAATGTAAAAATTCATTTCCTGCCCTTTTAAATGTTAAAATACGTCGATTCTTATGTTAGATTTATTTATTTTATTTTTCAGTTTTTTTAATATTCTTTTCAAAAAAAATTTAAATATAACTGAAAACAGGAAAATATATGAATTAATACGGTAGCACAATTTTATAGAAAATTTCATATTCCTTATACTAGTCAGATGCTGATTGTTAAAAAAAAAATTGAGAGAATGAAACTACCTTGTATTTTTATATCATGCCTCATTTATATATCATGCCTTATATCTGCATTATGACTCCGAATGGCATTTAATGGTAGGAAGGAGTCCGAACCATTGATAGGACTGCATTTACCGTAAGCAAGAAATTATCTGCATTTTCAAATTATTTGGTTTATAATTTTTGGGGAAAAAACTTGTGTAGTAGGAAATAGTTGATTACGCATACATGCTTCCTACTTCCTTATCAGACAGAAACATTAGGTTTAATAAATTCATTTTGATAGCAACCGGATTTATGAATTGGATAAAATAGGCATGCCAGATATAAAATAGAACATGGAGTGAAAAGTCCCGGACCTAACAAAATAAAACACAGCTTTTTCGTTCAAAATTAACTTTTAGAAATACTGTAAATATTTCTAAGCATTGCACTTTAAAAAAATTTTTTTTATTGATTTCCTCATTTTAAGAAAGGAAATAACAAAAGCATAATCATATCACTGTTTATGGGGTGTTTTCAAAATCGGAAAATCTTTCTTTCTAACTGTCGTAAATATTTTAAGAAAAATTACTGATATATAATATTAAAAATATAATATTAAAAATTCTTTGGAATTTAAGGATAGAATAAAAGGTCAAAATGTAGATAGTGATGAAAGATTAATTTCTTTTGATGTAAAGGGTGTTTTTTTTAAGCTAGATAGAACTTTAAATTGTAAAAAGTAACACAAAAAATTAAATTTTGATGAAACATTTTTTTTATTTGTTTCAGTATACTCTGACAAATCATCATGAATAGACTCACGCTTGAACAACGCTACGAAATTATCCAAATTTACTTTGAAAATCAGTCGTCGATTCGCGCAACTTATAGACGACTTCGTCATTTGTATGGCGTACATAATCGTCCATCTGAACAAGCCATTCGTCGAACTGTGGATAGATTTCGTACCACATACTCTCTAGAGGATGCAATAACACCAGCACGTCGAAGGAATGTGCGTACTGAAGAGAATATCGCCGCTGTAAACGAAAGTGTGGAAGAAGATCCAAATTTATCGATTCGTCGTCGGTCGCATGAATTGGGGCTCTGTCCGTCCACTACGTGGAAAATTTTGCGCAAAGATCTCGGCCTACACCCGTATAAGATCCAGCTGGTGCAGGAATTGAAGCCACGAGACCATTGTATGCGTCGTTCTTTCGCCGATTGGGCTCTAGAGCAGTTGGCAACTGACCCGTTGTTTTATCGCAAAATTGTGTTCAGCGATGAGGCGCATTTTTGGCTTAACGGGTTTGTTAATAAGCAAAATTGCCGCATATGGAGTGAGACCAATCCACAAGAGACCCTACAGACTCCATTACATCCAGAAAAATGCACTGTTTGGTGCGGTTTTCATGCTAGTGGCATCATCGGACCTTATTTCTTCAAAAATGAGGCCGGAGCTCGCGTTACGGTCAATGGAGATCGTTACCGCACCATGATCAATGATTTTTTGTTTGAAAATATGGATGACATTGATCCGGAGGAGATGTGGTTTCAACAGGATGGCGCTACGTGCCATACGGCGAACGCAACCATCGACTTACTGAAATCAAAATTTGGCGATAAGTTGATTTCTAGAAATGGACCTGTCAATTGGCCTCCAAGGTCGTGCGATTTGACACCTCTCGATTATTTCCTGTGGGGCTACGTGAAGTCACTGGTTTATGCTGATAAACCAGCAACAATTGACGCCTTGGAGGCCAGCATTGTTCGTGTTGTTCGTGACATACGGCCAGCAGTGCTCGAAAAAGTGGCCCAAAATTGGACGTCCAGAATGCGCTTCGTCAAGAACAGCCGCGGTGCCCATATGCCCGAAATCATTTTCAAATGTTAATGTCACGTATTGATCTTTCGAATAAAAAAAAATTTTGATTACAATTTAATTTTTTGTGTTATTTTTTACAATTTCAAGTTCTATCGGGCTTAAAAAAACACCCTTTAGTTTCTTTGTTTCCAGTATACCAGTTGATTTAGCAATGAACACAATAGAGGATAAGTGGGATGTAATAACTCAACATACAAGAATAGAGAAAAGTCTATTTTTGCGCATTTTAAAATTTTGTATAGAAGATAACAGGTATTTTCAGTATGATGATAAGATATATTCACAGATAAATGGACTTCCTATGGGATCTCCATCTTCCCCAATTATTACTGATATAGTAATGGAAAGGCTATTGGATAGTACAATAGAGAGATTAGATATAAAACCAAGATTAATGACAAAATATGTAGATGACTTATTTTGTATTATTCCGGACTTAGCAATTGATAATATGTTTTCAACTTTGAATAGTTTTAACTCAAGCATTAAGTTTACTATTGAAAAGGAATATAGTTCAAGATTACCATATGTAGATACTTTGATAATTAGAAGAGACAACAAACTTGTTAGAGATTGGTACCAAAAACCAATTGCATCAGGGAGAATTATTAACTATTTTTCAAAGCATAGCAGAAATATAGTAATAAACACAGCTAAAAATTTTGTAGAAAGGGTTCTTACAATAAGTGATGAGGAGTTCCATAGAAAGAACATTATAAAGATTAAAAACAGATTTGTAAGTCAGTTTAAAAATAGAAATGTACAGAATTTAGGTAACTCATCAGAACCCAAAATGTATAAATCTTTAACATATATACCAGGTTTATCAGAAAGATTAGCAAGGTCTAATATATATAATAAAGAAGGATATAGAATGGCTCATAGAAGCTATAATACGTTAGGTAAATTATTTAGTAAGACTAAAGATAGACTTAATAAATGGGACATTTCAAATTCGGTTTATAGAATTCCTTGTCAGGGTAATGACCAAGAAAATTGTAGTAAAGTTTACGTCGGAACTACAAAAAACAAATTGAGAACTAGAATTGCAGGACATAAGTCAGATAAAAGATATTGGGATATTAATTCACAAAAAACTGCTTTATCTTCTCATTGTTCAAAATTTAATCACTTTCCAAACTTTGAAAATGTTTCAATTTTAAGAACAGAAAATAATTATAAGAAGCGTTACATGTTAGAAATGTTAGAGATTATAAACACACCAACAACACAGAGAATTAACTTCAAGGTAGACACAGAACAATTAGCACAGAATTATAGATATTTAGTTATTTTTCTTCTAGACTTGAATTGTTGTTAGGAGAATGAATGTTAGGATAAAATTTTTTTAAATTATGTTAATAATATTTCTATGTTATTCTGTAAACAACATTTGTTTTGCTAGTTGAGAAACAACATGTTGCAAAACATGTGTTGGTTGCAGAATTAGGTTATTTTGGTTTTTTATGTTATTTTTTATGTTTGTCATTATTGTTATTAATATTATATTTTTCCTTTTTTGGTTTCTTTTTTAATAACCCAAAAATGTTTCTGTCAGTATATTAAATAGATATTTTTTAAGTTTTCAATTTAAAATTTTTCAATTTGATAATATTGTTAAGAATTTTTCTTTGTGCATGAATTAAGAATTTTTCTTGGTGTATAGATTTTTTGTATATAGGAATTTTTTGACAATAATTTTTCAAATTGAAAAATTTTTTAATAACATATTAATTTTCCTGACGATGATAACAAATTGTTATCGAAATATTGAAAATAAATACTGTTAAATTTTTTATATAACATAAAACGATCTTTTGCTGCAAAAATAAGAAATATTTGAAAAACCATATTTTTCAGTAAGGAATTTAAAATGTTCGTCTTCATTTATGCAGATTTGGTATAAGTTGTTGCAATGTTCTTTATTACAGTTTGCCTTTGTACTTAGCGTTATGTTCTGAACAATTGAAAAATAACCGACATTTTAATTCAATATTTTTCAATAGATTTTGGCGAGAAAAAATTACATGTCAAAAATATAATGTTCGAGGCACAAAAATTTAACTTTTCACTTTTTCCCAACTTTTACTTTCAAGGATTTTTTCACACCTTTTTGCTGTCGGCAAGTAATAACAAACTGTCATTCTCCATTAATAAATAATTAAAGTTTTCGTTAATAAATCGTTTCTTTCTTCGAAATTACGATGGCACAATATTCATAAATTTTGGTCTATAAAAAAATATGTATATATTTGCTCTGTTCATCAACGTAATGTTCATCGCAACCATTCCAGCGCCGCTCTAACATGTCAATACTACTTTTGTAGAACGATTTATAATTTGCCTCAAAACAGGTCTCAGTTTCAGCTATAACCTCTTCATTCGTGCAAAATTTCTTACCGGCTAGCATTTTTCTTTCAGGTCTGCGAACAACCAGTAGTCGCTGGGAGCCAAATCTAGTGAACACGTTGGATGTGGGAGCAATTCGAAGTTCAATTCATGTAGTTTGCCATTGTTTTGATTGTCTTTCGACACGGTGCATTGTCTTTCTTTGTCATATGCGGTCGTTTCTTTTCGGCCTTCAAACGCTGCAACAACACTATATAATATTCACTGTTAGTGGTATCTCCTTTCTCAAGATAGTTGATGCATATTAAACCACGCACACCCAACAACAATGAGCAAACGCGGCACCTACTTTGAACGCAGCTTTCTGATTGTCAAATGCTCATGCAATATAATGCCAACACGTTCTTTACATATCTCACGCAACTTCACTTTGCGCTTTTGTAGATTTTATTATGTTTTCTGGTGTTGCCGCCTCTTTTGGACGTCCACTGCGTTCTGCATCATCAGCTATATGTGAACTGATTAGACTGAATTTCATTAGCGAATCCAAGAATCGATGGCGTAATAGAATGGTGAAGGAAAAAAGTTTCAATATCTAATGGTTTTTTTTTTAGAAACCCATTAGATATATTTCAACGGCCGACAGACAGACAGACGGACGGACAACGCTGAATCGAGTTTTCTATCAATGCTGATTTAGAATATAAGTATATAATTTATAGGGTCGGAAATGAAAATTGTGGAAATTTCAAACGGATCACAAAATTATACACTTTACAAACTTATAAACTTTTTAAGATTTGAAAGTAATTTTCGACTAAATAAAGAATACTCCAAATGCGTATTTGAAACAATAAAGCCTTATTAAAAAACTGGGTCAACTGGGATTCCAAGTATCATAAAAAATAATATCCAGGGTTAATAAAGAAGACCAACATCTGTATTACAAACGCAAGAGATATTTTAGCATAACACAATACACAATTGTACATTTCCTTTATATTTTACATTTGCTTTTAAATATTTTACACTTAAGTTGGATTCACCCATTGTTTCCGAACAAAATCTTTGTCCGGACAAAATTTTAATTTAGATAGATTGTTAACAATCTATTATCAATAGAAGTGGACGACCTATAATTTCCTGAAGAAGGATACCACAGGTATCTCCGAAATATTGAAAACAAAATAAATAATAATTCTTAAAAAAAGAGTTGTATTTAATTATTAATCGAGACTAAGACCTAGAGCCTGGAAAGCTAAGAACAAACTATATAACATTTTTAAAAGGTCGAAAAAAGAAAACTAAGAACAATAATTTGTTATTAATAAATAATAATTTTAATATGGAAATAAATGAATTTATTGCCCAAAAACTTATTGAAGAAATGAAAAAGCCAAGAAGAGAGTGTATGTAGGATATAATGTATAAAAAATAACCCATTGCTCTTCTTTACTTTAAAAGCCGTTTCAGTTCAACTCTTTTTAATTTCTCTTATATATATGTCCTTGCCTAATAAAAATGCTTTATGTATTTCAATGACCATAAGCAAAAGCAGTTTTCTTTTTTCCATTATTATCACACAATATTTACTAATAATTGATAATACGTAAAATTCGCCAGGAAAATAAACCAAAATAATAACAAGCAGTACTACCACCTTGTAAAACTAATATATAGATTTTGTTTACATATGGCAGCTCTGATTTTCCGGAACTTTTTTTTGCAATGAATGGTGAATCGTGCTGCAGAAAACTCTCAGTAAAAGAATTTTTGTCCGGACAAAAATTTTGTCCGGAAACAATGGCTGAATCCAGCTTTATACACATAGATTTATTATTACCAAATCTAGTAATGGGTCATTAATTTGGAACATGTGCCATGCTGGTTTATAATCCAAACATGCTAAATCACGATATATTATAGAAAAGATAATTGGTATGTTGAAAACTGATTTTGCTGTCTTTTTGGCACATAATGGAACATAAGTAAATTGATATATTGAAGAAATATAACTTACAACTTCAAGAGAATCAAGGTCTTTTAGGCAACCACACTCCAGGCTTTATTCCTGAAATTCCTCTAATGGGCTCAGTACTAGTTGTTTAAAAACACCGCTTCTATTTGTTTTACACACTGCTTTATTGGCTACCATTTTCCTTCTAATTCTTAAGTGCCTCCAAATCTTCATCAAGGCATACATTCTGTTTATATTTCAACAAAATTCATCAAATTAGTTGTTTAAACTTTAAAGAAGTAAGATCTCGCTGAGTAGCTTTTCAATAATTTACTTCGTTTTTTTGTGCTATTAATATAAACGTATAACTATCAACGAGTATGTGTCTATTACTAGTTTAAATAATTTATCAAAATACATAATAAAATTTTTTTTATGAGTTCTGAAAACTTACTTTAATTTCATATTTCGCACCAAACACCCAGAAAAAATGTTTTATACTTATTAAAGAAACTAGTTGAACCCAAATTAAAAAGAGCATCAAAATTAAACAAATATTTGATTTTTATACCGCAGGGAATATAATAAATCATATTAAATTTATGAATCTACCAAAAATAATATTAACTTTCAAAAAGCCACCTTATAAACGTAATAAATTAATAATAAAAATCAAATTTCATAAAAAACGAAACCAAAAAATATTAAATAAAGTCAAAACAACTAGTTGCCATAAATTTTGTAACATTTTAATACCATTTGAGGAGTTATGATAAAAAATAAAATTAAATTCAGCAATAAAATTGCAATTTAGAAAAATACTTCAAATAAGGTTGTGCCTACCAGTCATTATATTCCAAATAAGCCATCGTGATTACCATCAAACTGTCGATGATGACAATGTTGCTGAAGCTGATGCTGATTGCAAGAACAGCCAAAGCAACGCCCGTCTAAGCATTTGTTACAAGACTGATAATGGTTAATTCTGATCATGATGATCCTGATAACAACGTGACCCATGATAGATCACCATTTAAGAGAAGTAATTTTTCCGTTTATGTTTAATTTAAACATTAATAACTTTAAAAGAAAAAAAATCTTTCAATATTTTAACTTTATCAATAATATTTACTGGTTTGGCTGAAGATTTGCTGCCATAAACGTTAGAGGTGCTTAAATAAATGCATGCAATGTTAATGAACCAAACGTCCAACAACTTATCTTGGAAAAGATGTGATGGGTGCGTGCTGCCTCAATTATACATTTATATATTTGTATATTTATATGTTTCCTTGTTGCACAAATATTTTTTTGTTGAATAACATTATTTATTTTTAATAGGCAATTTAACCTTAACAATTTTTCAAATTTTTTGGCAATATAGACACGCAATTTTTACAGCTTTTGACACATTAAATTATTGAATTTACAGTAACATATTTTACCATATTTATAAATAGAAAAATTAACATTTGCAACATGTTTGTTTACATGATGTAAAAACATGACATTTGAAAACAGTTTTCACGCGTTTTTTTCTTCCCATAATTGATTTATAAATTATTAAATATATTTATAAGGAATTTGTTTTTGTTACGTGTTAAATCTTGCAGAGTCTAAAGCAAATTTATTTATTTTTTCTATTGATATTTACATATGTAAGTTTGCACTTAATAGCCAACTTTGCTGACAACAACTCTTGCTTTACTTTTATACCAAAAATATGTTTTAACTACTTATAAGTAAGTTTGACTAAATAATAAAAAAAAAACAGGAAAATGCACTGTGAAAAATTGCGTACTATAGCTAAATATATGTTAAAATAAGTGTAACCACTATTTTTTGTATTCCAAATTGCGCTAAAACGGTACTTATATTAGGGTAAAGTAGTAAATACTAACAAAGAGTACCGGGTGTTTTTTTTTTCGAGATTAACAACTTTTTACAGGCTCATATTGATATTATTTATAGGCGCACCAAATAGTGAAAAGATGTGAATATTGGCTTTCTGTTACGGTGAGTAAACCAAGGAAATAACAATTTTTTCATGAAAATATTCAATGCATATTTTGGTTGTTTGAAGAAGATACTCCTCACGTGTCTCCTTCAGCAAATAGTGTTCCACGGGGATCTTTAGTGTCATATAGTGTGTAACCCATAATTTTGAAATAACTTTTACATGTCAAATAAGTTTCAGCAATCATCATTATATCGATCTTAATTCCATTCATTTTGCGTTCCAGAAGTATATTTTAAAACAAGTCATTTGTTTAAAATTGCCTGCAAAATAGTGGATTGCAATTTCAGTATTTCCTGCCTCATGGTTGTCATAAAACCCGTAAACGTATTTATGAATTGAACAAGAGTCTGCAGTGTTGCCTTAAGATTGCTTTGATCGGAGTTCTAAGGTTGGGTTCCTGATTTAAGTTTTGTATATTGAATTATTTTTTAGCAAAACATCTCTGGCTTCTAGTTCAACCCTAAACATGAGTTGAGGGATATTTTCACGGTTCCTGATGCTTACTATGTTTTTGGTACTAAAGCCTTTGTCTTCTGAGCTCAAAACTGGATCAGTATCTACGCAAGGGTGAATACGTTTAACAACGACGTGGAGATCTTTAGCACTTTTAAGCTGATAAGTGTATAATAATTTTCTCTTTTTCTAAAACGTCACACAATTTTCGGTAATCATTTTCAAGGCTTAACTGGATTTTTGTTTCACTAATGCTGGCGTTCTTAACTGGTGTAACGTTGAAGTTGCCGCAATAAGTTTGCTTACCAGTTCATTGGAAGTAGGCTCCCTCAAATATATTGCTGGTGGTTTATATGTTTTTTTTGGCTCATCTGTCTGAAGGATATCGGACCTATTACTATCCGTTGTCGCAGTAGTATTATTCTCATAAATCAAATGGTTTTTTCTACTTGAGCTCTTTCCCAATTATCGCTGAAATGGCATACCCCTATCTGGCGGTTAATATTTTCAATGACACTGGGACACAATTGCGGTTCAATGTTGCTAATGTGCCGAATTATCTTATTCCTTAGCTCTTGAGTTATGTTTGGCTTATTAGTTTACAGTTTTAAATATTTCCAAAGATAGAAGTCCAATAGTGTGAAAAAACATAATTGTGGCGTCCAGATTTGAAGGTCGTAGCTCCACCTAAACTTTAGAATTGCGTTGTACAACAAAAGCTTGCACTCCTAATTCAAGGTAGAATTTCTGCCTAAAACCCATTTTAATTGCATTGATAACGAGTGCTGAGTGTCTTTTGCATCAATGTGGGTTTTGCATGTTAGCCTATAGTCCAGGTGAATACCAAGATACTTGACTCACAGTCTTGCAGAAAAAATTGGTTGATGATTTTGATAGGCAGCTCGCCTAACAAAATCTTTATACAATGTGAGTGTAATATGAGTATATTTACTGGCTAACTTTATTTTTCTAAAGTTCCAGCATATGTAATTCTCGTGAAGCTAATTAATGGTATTCATGAATGCTGCATCGTCTGCAAGAGTTGAAGTATGAATTTGTATCAAGTAGAGTAGGGTTCAATATGCTGCTTGGGGGCTCCTGCTTCGATAAGCTGAGCGGGACTTATGCAATCACTTTCTCTGGTAAATACTTTGCGGACATATAAGTAGCTTTTAAAAATCTCGTGTGTTTTTGCAAGTTTAACTTTATTTTATGCATTAAGCCCTCATGCTACGTTTTATCAAAAGCTTGGGAAACGTCAATGAATAGAGCCGAACAATTTTTTTTGTCTCGCTGTGTTTATTTAGTATTTATGCTTAACATCGAATTAATTATTAGGGATACATTCTGCATCATTCAATATTGGAAAAAACTCTTTCATTAGCATTTTTATGAATAATTCTGAAATTTTTTTGGTTGTGGACTTCTGGGCTTATATGATTCTACTTTGGTGGAATCCGTGTCTGGCTTGGATATAATAGTAATCATAGCTCTGCGGTGTAATATCCAAGATGTAAATGGCTTTAAAAATAAAGAGGATACTTCTCCTAGCTACAAAAGGTAACTGTGCAAGCATTTCACCAATAATAATGGAGTTTTCTTGGGTTTTATAGCACTAATAACGTTTTTTACATGTTGAAAACTAAGGTTTAAGGACACATAGGTCTAACAGCATATAGCGGTACAGCTGAATAGCTACATCATCCGATCTCTTTATAGTGTGATAAAATCGTTTTTTAAATGGTCGACATGTAGCATTCGAAATCGCTTCTAGCACAATCTCCAATTGAATTTAACGAGAGTGTTTTGCCTCTGAAGGGCGTTTGGAAACCTCTTATATCCTTATGTAAAGAATAATTGAATGGGTAAATATCACCAACTTCCCAAATAATTTTTAAAAAAATCCCTAATCCTGTGCCTCGTTTCTGTATTACTCGCATCGAGAAATTTCTCACAAGAAACAAAGGAATTGACAGAGAAACTATGCGAATTGAAACAAAAAATGGAGTTTCTCACACAAATGTTTCTGTATCTTTGAGAAGCGAAAAATATCTTTCAAAATAGCTTTTTTGACGTAATTCATTGGAAGCTTGTGAGTAAACCTGTTTCTGTATTAAAATTTTGTGAGAAGTTTCTCGCTAGAGCTGTCAAAACTTTTCACAAATAAAAGAGTTGCGGAAGTTATAAATTGAAAAAATATATAATTGACATAATGAATGCAAAAAGTGTAGAAAAGGTAAAGTTTTTAAACATTTATACACATATTGTCATATTCATAAAAGATAATTTGCAATTAGTAAAACTTTACTTGATATACATATTTTTACACAAAATTTGTCAATTAAAGCTTTGTTATGTGTAAATTATTTATTATGAATACGGCAGATATTAAATGTAGTTCATTTTTCATTTCTTCTTTTTATTTTAGAAAATTGAAAGAATTTCCACGGATATATAATATAATAAATATATAAAAATTATGAATTATTTTTTTTTTTGGGTTTTTCTTTCTTTCTTAATATTTATGTACATACATACAGTATGATAAATTAAAAATTTAATGGCAAAATCTTAATTTTAGCCAGTCTGGAATGCGAGAGGCTTCCCTAATCGGTTCAGGAATTAAAAAAGGGTCGGTTGAAGCCCTCTCTGCCTGTAAATGCGCAACATGTTTCGCCGGTCATATTGGTCAGCAATCATCAGCACAAAACTATACCTTATTGAAAGTTTTTATGAAACTATTTATGATTTGAATGTGTTTTTATTTATGTACATGTGTTATTGATTGACACAATTTTGTTATATTTATAACACTACTGAATTCAATTGCTTTATTCACTGCTGAAAATTTGTTTCTCAAATTTTCTTTTCGTTTGATAAATTTTTCCTATATTCTTTTCTTCTTCTTATTTGTTTACTTTTTGCATTTTAACAGCTGCTTAATGGAAATATTCCAATGAAGACGTAACTAGTGTTGCCTCTTTTCGATTTAATATACAGAAACGCAGTTTTCGATGCGAGAAACTTCTCAATAATCTTACAGAAACGAGGCACTGGTTTTATGCTAGGGAGACGTGCAAAGTTGTCACTCCCTTCTAACTCTGTTGTTCTATTTGTAAAAAATTAGTTATATTATTATATGTTTAGTGGTAGCGTATTGAATGCCTTTTTCAGAAAAAAAAACTTTAATTGACACAATAATATCTTTAGGCATTCTGAAAGCCAAATGTATGAATACTCAAATATTTTTATACTTTAGCTAATTCACTCTTGTGACAATCATCGCTAAGTCACTAAACGGTGAACCAGCCTTCTGGTGAAATAAAAATGGTAAACGGAAAAATTTGGCTTCTATATTGCACCCTGCACGCTCTAACCATGATATCCGTGTAGCCGAAATAACACTTAAATCTTAATGTCATAAAATTGTCTATCGAATAAAATAAAATAATATTTTAATAAACCCTGCTGTCTATATACTAGACTTGGAAATTTTTGGAAAGTTATACTCAAACATTCAACTTTGTATCCCAACAATCTAAATAAATTATTGAAAATTTAAAAATACTTGTTTTATTAATACCTGTCAAAACACAAAAATCAAGCTTTGCCTTTTTCACACGTCTCTACTTCTCTTTACACCACTCAAACAAATGGACAAAATGGTTGCTATGATTTGCTTTTTTAAAATATCGAAAAATAGACAACTAGTCTGCTGATTATTAGGTTAGCTCTTTTGCAATGTCGGCGTATAGACAGCTGGGAAACATAAAAAGCAAGCTGTTTATAATATTTTGATTGGTGGCAATATTACAAGCTAATACTCGTATAAGGAATAAAGCTCAATTGTTCAAAAATTAAAACAATATTTATCCTTGTTTTATTATGACTTAAACCTCTGTAACTTTAAAAACATCACCTTGTACAAAACTTTCACACATATTACACTATACAACAAAGTTTACGCATTAAGACTTAAAAAAAACATTTATTAATCACTAACAATGTCGCTCTCTCTACAACTTTCTTTAACAAACTTTTTTAACGGGAGAGGCTGGCTGAAATTAAGAAATTTTCTATGTTTCATATTCAAGACTTATTTAATGTATGAAATATGGCTAATTATGGACAATTGTTAGACCACCCAAAATTTACTTTTAACCATAAATCACATTAAAACTCTTTAAAACTTTGTGCATTATCTCCTAAGGCCGGTAAATTTTTTGTTTGTTAGAGAAAAAGATTGGTACAAAAATAAACACAAAAAAATTAACACACACTCATGCATCATATCACAGAAAATGTCAGTACAGCTTCCCCACACAGCTTTCGAATTTAAATGGCATATCCTGTTTCTTGCTACAAAGGCATCTATTGCAATACACACTGACAGACAGTTAAAGAGACATAAAGAGATGAAAGTACGAGTATATAGTATAGAGTTATACAAATAATTCACTTTGAAAGCCTGAGACATCTTTTGAGAAATAACAGAAACATTTGGTTTATCTATGTTTACTTTTGACTGGAGCATTTTACTCAAGAAATATATTTTGTTTGTATTAAGTTAAGTTATTTAAATATTTTCATTTTGCAACAGTTTATTTAGAAAACTGAACTGAAAAATTAACACAAAAACATCAAATAGAACACTATCATGAAGAGCTAAAATTTACTTTCAATACGAATGTTACGTATTGCTACAATTTGAAGAAAAGACCCTTCTTAGTTCTTTTGATAAAACGCAAATTACGAAAATAGCAATTGTTGTTATCAAAATTTTTCTTACAAAATAAAAAAAAAAACAAGTAAGAGTGTAGTATATTCGGCTGGGCCGAATCTAAAATACCCTTCACGATAGTCACGAATATGTATAGTATATTAAAAATGTGGCCTGAATATGCTCGGTTATATATGAACCGATATCGGAATTTTCTATTTTCTGTATTTTGGTAACCTTGTTTTATAACAAGAATTGCTTTTCAGCAAAAAAAAAAAAAAAAAAAAAAAAAATTTTTTAATGAAAAAATTGGTTCAGGCTATATCTCGGGTATATATGGACCGATATCGAAAATTTTCATTTTCCATATTTGTATAACTTTATTTTATTACCAGAACTGCTTCTGAGCACAACAAATTGTTTAAGTTCGCTTACGCGACATTTTCATGAAAACCCCGGTTTAGGCTATATCTCGGGAATATATGGACCGATATCAAAAATTTTAATTTTCTCTATTTTGGTAACCTTCTTTTATAACAAGAACTGCTTTTTAGCAAAAAAAAAAAAAAAATGTTATTGGAAAAATCGGTTCAGGCTATATCTCGAGTATATATGGACTGATGTCGGATATTTTCTTTTTCCATATTTATATAACCTTATTTTATTACCAGAACTGCTTTAAGGTGAAAAAAGTTGTTTAAGTTCGCTTACGCGACATTTTCATGAAAACCCCGGTTTGGGCTATATCTCGGGTATATATGGACCGATATCGGAAATTTTTATCTTCCATATTTATATAACCTCATATTACTACCAGAACTGTTTTTAAGCAAAAAAAAGTTGTTTAAGTTCGCTTACGCGACATTTTCATGAAAAACCCGGTTTGGGCTATATCTCGGGTATATATGGACCGATATCGGAAATTTTAATTTTCCATACCTATATAACCTTATTTTACTATTAGAACTGCTTTTAAGCAAAAAAGGTTGTTTTAGTTCGCTTACGCCGCGTATTCATGAAAAACCCGGTTTAGGCTATATCTCGGGTATATATGGACCGATATCGAAAACTTTCATTTTCCATATTTTTATGACCCTATTTCATTACCAGAACTGCTTTTGAGCACAAAAAAGTTGTTTAAATTCGCTTACGCGACATTTTCATGAAAACCCCGATTTGGGCTATATCTCGGGTATATATGGACCGACATCGAAAATTTTCATTTTTCATATTTATATGACCCTATTTCATTACCAGAACTGCTCCTAAGCAA
Organism: Thecocarcelia acutangulata; assembly: GCA_914767995.1. Classification (NCBI taxonomy): domain Eukaryota; kingdom Metazoa; phylum Arthropoda; class Insecta; order Diptera; family Tachinidae; genus Thecocarcelia; species Thecocarcelia acutangulata. The sequence goes on along the minus strand of OU612094.1, from coordinate 103,160,703 downwards.
AAAAAAGTTGTTTAAGTTCACTTACGCGACATTTTCATTAAAACCGCAGTTTAGGCTATATCTCGGGTATATATGGACCGATATCGGAAATTTTCATTTTCCATATTTATGTAACCCAATTTCATTACCAGATTTGCTTTTGAGCACAAAAAATTTGTTTAAGTTCGCTTACGCGGTTTTTCATGAAAACCCCGGTCTAGGCTATATCTCGGGTATATATGGACCGATATCGAAAATTTTCATTTTTCATATTTATATGACCCTATTTCATTACCAGAACTGCTTTCGAGCACAAAAAAGTTGTTTAAATTCGCTTACGCGACATTTTCAGGAAAAACCCGATTTGAGCTATATCTCGGGTATATATGGACCGACATCGAAAATTTTCATTTTTCATATTTATATGACCCTATTTCATTACTAGAACTGCTTTTGAGCACAAAAAAGTTGTTTAAGTTCGCTTACGCGACATTTTCATGAAAAACCCGATTTGGGCTATATCTCGGGTATATATGGACCGATATCGGAAATTTTCATTTTTCATATTTATGTAACCTAATTTCATTACCAGAACTGCTTTTGAGCACAAAAAAGTTGTTTAAGTTCGCTTACGCGGCATTTTCATGAAAAACCCGGTTTGGCTATACCTCGGGTATATATGGACCGATATCGGAAATTTTCATTTTTCATATTTATGTAACCTAATTTCATTACCAGATTTGCTTTTGAGCACAAAAAATTTGTTTAAGATCGCTTACGCGGTTTTTCATGAAAACCCCGGTCTAGGCTATATCTCGGGTATATATGGACCGATATCGAAAATTTTCATTTTTCATATTTATATGACCCTATTTCATTACTAGAACTGCTTTTGAGCACAAAAAAGTTGTTTAAATTCGCTTACGCGACATTTTCAGGAAAAACCCGATTTGGGCTATATCTCGGGTATATATGGACCGACATCGAAAATTTTCATTTTTCATATTTATATGACCCTATTTCATTACTAGAACTGCTTTTGAGCACAAAAAAGTTGTTTAAGTTCGCTTACGCGACATTTTCATGAAAAACCCGATTTGGGCTATATCTCGGGTATATATGGACCGATATCGGAAATTTTCATTTTTCATATTTATGTAACCTAATTTCATTACCAGAACTGCTTTTGAGCACAAAAAAGTTGTTTAAGTTCACTTACGCGGCATTTTCATGAAAAACCCGGTTTGGGCTATACCTCGGGTATATATGGACCGATATCGGAAATTTTGATTTTCCATATTTATGTAACCTAATTTTATTACCAGAACTACTTTTGAGCAAAAAAAGTTATTTAGCTTCGCCTATGCGACATTTTTATTAAATATCCGATATGCGCTATATCTCGGGTATATATGGACCGATATCTGAAAAAAAATTTTTTGCCTTTAAGTCACCATGCTTAATAAGTGTGTATAGTTTGAAGCAAAACGAACAACTTTTGTTTTAAAAAATTTTCATACAAAACTGCAAAAAAAAATGGCTTTTTTCGGAATTTTGAATATATCTCAGCTATACGTGGACCGATATTACTGAATTTCAATAGCAAACCCATGAATCGATGGGGTAATAGAATGGTGAAAGAAAAAAGTTTCTAAGTCTAATGGTTTTCTCAGAAACGGTATTTCAACAGCGGACAGACGGACAGACGGACGGACGGACAGACGGTCAGACGGACAGACGGACATCGTTTAATCGACTTTTCCATTAAATCTGATTCAGAATATATATACTTTATAGGGTCGCAGAAAAAAACTGTAGAAACTACAAACGGAATCACAAACTTATATATACCCTTTACATTTTTGTGAAGGGTATAAAAATAATTAATACCTTGAGGGCAAAACATAAATTTAATTTCAAGTTATTAACAGCCAGTTAACCAATCTCGACAGCATTCGAAATCTACTTGTGAGTGATGGAAATTTGATTTGGGTTCACCTAAATTTTATCTATATGAACTATGTGTAAATCAATACTCAATTAAAATACATAAAAATATGTGAACGAATAATAGTGAAATTGATTTGACTAGCTTTTTATACCCTTCACAAAATTGTAAAGGGTATATATAAGTTTGTGATTCCGTTTGTAATTTCTACAGTTTTAATTTGCGACCCTGTAAAGTATGTATATTCTGAATCAGAATTAATGGAAAAGTCGATTAAGCGAAGTCCGTCTGTCCGTCTGTCCGCTGTTGAAATACCGTTTCTGAGAAAACCATTAGGCCTAGGAACTTTTTTCTTTCAGCATCCTTTTACCCCATCGATTCATGGGTTTGCTATTGAAATTCAGTAATATCGGTCCACGTATACCTGAGATATATTCAAAATTCCGAAAAAAGCCATTTTTTTTGCCATTTTGTATCAAATTTTTTGGAAACAAAAGTTGTTTGTTTTGCTTCAAACTTCACACACTTATTAAGCATGGTGACTAAAGGCAAAATTTTTTTTTTCAGATATCGGTCCATATATAGCCGAAATATAGCCCAAATCGGATTTTTAATGAATATGTCGCATAGGTGAAGCCAAACAACTTAGTTTTGCTTAAAAGTAGTTTTGGTAATAAAATAAGGTTATAAAAATATGGAACATGAAAATTTCCGATATCGGTCCATATATACCCGAGATATAGCCTAAAACGGGTTTTTCATGAAAATGTCGCGTAAGCCAACTTAAACAACTTTTTTTGCTTAAAAGCAGTTCTAGTGTTGAAATCAGGTTATATAAATATGGAAAACGAAAATTTTTGATATCGATTCATATATACCCGAGATATAGCCCAAATCGGGGTTTTCATGAAAATGTCGCGTAAGCGAACTTAAACAACTTTTTTTTTGCTTAGAAGCAGTTCTGGTAATGAAATAAGGTGATATAAATATGGAAAATGGAAATGTCCGATATCGGTCCATATATACCCGAGATATAGGCTAAGCCGCGGTTTTCATGAAAATGTCGCGTAAGCCAACTTAAACAACTTTTTTTGCTTAAAAGCAGTTCTGGTAATGAAATCAGGGTATATAAATATCGAAAATATCCATATATACCCAAGATATAGCCTTAAACGATTTTTCCATTAATATTTTTTTTTTTGTTTGAAAAGCAATTCTCGTTATAAAAGAAGGTTACTAAAATACAGAAAATAGAAATGTCCGATATCGGTTCATATATAACCGAGATATAGCTTAATCAAACTTTTCCATGAAAATGTCCATGAAAAATTTCCTTTCTTGGAATGGTGATTACAAGGCAAAAATATTTTTTCCCGATATCGGTCCATATATATCCAAGTATATTTAGTTCAAATTTGTAATATATACTATACATATACGTCACTATCGTGAAGGGTATTTTAAATTCGGCCCAGCCGAATATACCACACTCTTACTAGTTTCGCATTCATTTTCTTTCGAAGTTGGTAAATAGGCTGTAAGTTTAGTTATCATTTGAAACATTACAAGCTCTAATAATATAAAAATAAAGGATGGTTTTTATAAATGTAGAAATAAAGATTATTTTTAGAAACTGATATGAAATTTACTTTATTCGAAAGATAATCTTCTGGTATTATAATTTAAATACGACTTAAGGTATATGACTAGCACGACTGACCCGAGTAGTCGAATTAGATGTCCAATTTTCAACAAATTTGTCCAACATTTGTAGCCGTATACATATATGCAATAACGCGGCGTATGTTCTCCTCTAAGTGCTCGATTGTTCAGGTCTTATCGGCTTAGACTATCGATTTCACATATCCCCATAGAAAATAGTCTAGTGGTATTTAAGCGATATTACAGGCCAATTCACGGGTACGAAACGTGAAACTGTGCGTTCACCAAACGGTACCTTCATTGTATGACTTCTGGCACGAACCGTATGACATATAGTGGTTTCCCATCCTGCTCACACGTGGTATTTAATTTATTTAATTTATTATTATTAAATATTTAATTTTTTACACCGGAATAAATAGTATGCCAGCATAACTAGTGTTTTGTTTTCCATCCTGTGTGCACGTGTTTTTCTCACGTTACATGTTCATTATTAATTCCTTTTCAATATAATGCATTACCTTGCAGTGTGTGAGGTTTTGGACTGACTTTTGTTAGTCTTAGCAGTGTCGAAGGTAAACTGGACACTGATCAATTTTAATTAACTTAATTCCAACACTTTAAAAGCTGCGATAATGTTTTTTCTTTATCTTTCCGTGTTGTTATTGACAGGGCCAAGTCAAAGATCCACATATATTACACCATTTTTTCTCTTCCTTATAACCTATTTTCCTAGTTCCAGTACAATCGTGGTTGTTCAATTGATGAAGAAAAAGTCAGTAATTGCAACTCTAAAGCGGTCACCATTGACTGTAATGTTCTGACTAGCATCGTTTTTAAAGAAGTACGGACCAATGATTCCACAGGCTCATAAAGCACAACAAACAGTCGGTTTTTCTGGATGAAACAGAGTCTCGGCATACACTTGAGGATTATCACCATCACAAAAACGCATACGAGTATGCATTCAAACAAAAGTCAGTTCCGAGACTAAAAAAGAATCGCTTAAGAAAGTCGGGATCAATCGATCTTGTTAAAAGTTAGTTTGCACAATTTGCTGTACACTTAACAGCCGACAAAATGGCTGCCAGTTAAAAAATATTGTGTACTTAAAGTTTTGCTTGCATGCCAAGTAAGAAAGTCCAATCGCATAAAAGAATACAAAGGCGCTTAATAATAATATAAGAAGAATAGGACTTCACTTTATTTAAAACGATTATTACCTTACGAAAATATTGTTCGTGAACAAGAAATATATGTGTCAAGCAGAGAATTCTCCAAACAAGTAAGAAATTTATGTATGTCTAAAAGATGGCGAAAGCAACGTTTAATCGAACCGTTAACGGTTTCACTTGTCAGAATCTTAACGAAAAAGCTCCGAAAGACAAAGATGTCCACAAACGGCGTACGAGTATAATCAAGAAACTGATGATGTAGTGAAAGTAATTTCAAAATAAGTACAAAAATTAAATACATATCGGTTTGACTTAAACACCTCTATAAAAATACATTTTATATACATTAGTATGTACAAACATTTTCAATTGCAAGATCCCATTTTTAATAATACGATTATGTTAAGTTTATTTGTGTGTATAACCAAAGTTGTGACCTTGAAAGAATTTTAAAACATGTTAAAGAATTTTAAAACAAGTTAAAAAAATATTTTTTAGTTCATCATTAGCGTACCAATTAACATAATCTGCATCATCTTCATAATATATTATCCCTACTCACCATCATCACTGTACTCCTACAAAAAATATTTGACATTTAGTGTCAACCATTTCTTGTGAAATTTATTTGAAATCACACATAAACCTTTTATGAGCTTAAAAATTTATATTTTAAGTTTTTTCAATATTTCGGGCAGCAACAATATTTTCTTCGGCATGAAAAGTTTTTTGTCTCGTCAATGGTTTTGAATTGAGAAGAGTAGAGCTATCTAGCAATAATTTCACGAAGTGCTTGCTCACTAGGCCAATTTTGTTGAATGGAAGAAGTATCCTATTAACTTCGTTAACAGATTTATCTTTTTTTTATGCAAATTTTTACAATTTCAACGCATGGTTCCGTCTTTAAATAATTCATGATGACTAATCAAATCTTATAGAACAGAAGTGTCATCACGGTTTGACATATCGATGTCAATAGTTTTCATGCACCTAAAAAGTGATATAAAGGTTAATTTGAGTTAAAGTCTAAAATTATATGTTCGTGCCCAAAATTATTTTCGAATCATATCTTACGATAAATCTAGCTGTAGTCTATCATTTTTAAGTTTAGAGAGAAACTCTGAAATGCAGAGAGAAACTCTGCATATCTATCATTTTTAAGTTTAGAGAGAAAATCCGAAATGGTTCCATGCAATAAATTGCTAAAACAAAAGAGAAAAGTGGATTTTTAGATCACCAAACATACGAGTATAGTTTGAAATCTAGACTTTTCGTGATAATCAATGACTTATCCAGATACCACGAAAAAATTAGTAAGTGAAGTAAAGACAAGAAAGTCAAATAACATAAAAAGTTGAAGTGGTTGTCACGCTAATTAGTATAATATAATGAAAGAAAAAACTGTCATTTATTTATTTATTTGATACATGCTATTACTTACAAATTTTCGTTTTTAATCAAGATATAAATGACCACTAATTTCAGCTGAATTAAACGATAAATAATATTTACCAGACTGTTACTGATAAAAATTATTTTTTTAAATATATTTCTTCTTTAAGAAAATACTTTTGATTATCAGTTTTAGGGGCTTTTATCCTCTTTAAACATTTGCCGCCAACTTTCAGCCTCAAATTATGGAAAGATACGTTGACAACGCTAAAAAGTTGAGAAACTATACAGGGTACGATGGTTTTGATATTATTAACTGAAATTAATATTACACCAAATAAAACTGTTCGTCTGTTCATGCTTAAAACTGAATACCAAGTGAAAGATATTTATTGAGTATTTACTGTAATGAATTTTTCTGTGTTAACGAAAAAAAAAATAACTGTTTGTGGTCATGTGTTCACCGGTTGTCGAATGTTAGATACATAACATCTTTTTATGTTTGCCATATCATGTCTTATTTGTATAACTTCTTTTTTGTTGTTGTTGCAAAAAGTTGACAGGAAAATATCAATAATAATGTCTGCTCAGGCCATCTTGTAACACGAATTCTAACAGCCTTGAATACATTTATAAAACATTCGAAGTTCTCAGAGTCTTTGATTTGCTATAGCCTTTCTATGTATTATGGTTGTTGGATTATTACGCCTCTTTTCGCTTTCTTTATTTTTATCTACATGTGTTTAAGCTGACATTTAACAAATAGTTGTTTGTTAGGTCTCATGTGGCTTGCATTAAAAGAAATTGAAATAAAAACAAGTTGAAGTTATATCATCTTTTTGCCTGGAGTAGGACTTTTTTGTTTTTTTTTTCTTGCGGAGAATATCCACACGCATGTGACAGGAAACAAAACTTCTCGTATTTGAAAATTGTGTCTGCAAATATTTGCAAGTCCATAAAACCTTAGAGAATAATATTGGAAAGATTCACTTGGCTCTTTCATGAAGACAATTGATTTTTTTGAAAAGAGACTAAATACAAATATAAGAAACATACGGAATTTAAAATTTAGATAGAATTACACGAAAAATTGCTTCTTTAATATGCGTTTATGGGCTCTCATCAGTTTGTCAATCCAAAATCCAAAAATATCTTTTATTTTTAAGCCTTTTAAAAGGACAAAGAGTTTCTAAAAAAAATTATTATTCTGTCCGATGTCCAAAAAAATTTTTGTTGGAAACCCTCTCAAGAGAAAAGATCGGTTAATAAATATAAAAATAAAACTTAACTTAAATATAAAAATAAAAACATATCGAATTTCATCAAAATCGGTTCAGTAGTTTAGGCGTGAAAAGACAAACAGACACACAATTCCATATATATATATATATATATATATATATATATATATATATATATATATATATATATATATATATATATATATATATATATATATACACTGACTCAAACAATTGCCCGTACAATAAGCTGTCGTGAATATATTTGTATCCAGTGCCAAAATTATGTTGTTTAATTTTTATAAGTTTATTAATTTTTAAAAGTTGAAAGGGCTTTTTCCATAAATACAAACATAAAAAGGTTAAAATATTACTACATATTAATAAAGGAGCAAAAATCAAAAAATACTTCATAAAATAAACTCAAAAAATTATCCGTACATATATATTATTAATAACTTAAAAATTATTTTATGTAGTTTTAATAACGGGTGTGATACCCCTTGGCTTTAATAACATCAGTTAACCGGTTCTTCATTGATAATACTAATTTACAAGTAATTTCGCTGCCAATATTCTGCCATTCCTCAGTAATAACGTTTTTCAGCATCTCCTTGCTGGTGATTGTATGTTGACGGATTTTTTTCTCCAATATTCCCCATAGATGCTCTATGGGGTTGAGATCTGGACTCTGAGGAGGATGAGGAAGCACTTCTTTAATTTTTTTACTTAACCATTCACATACAATTTTGGACTTATGTTTTGGGTCATTGTCGTGAACGAATCGAAAATTTTCTACAATGCCTAATTTCGTTGCACTAACTTTCAAATTTTCTTTCAAAATATTCAGATAATGGTGTTTGTCCATTGTAGTTTCAACAAACATAAGATTTCCGACTCCTCCTGCTGACATTGCACCCCAAACCATCAAATTACCACCGCCATGTTTTACGGTTGCTTTTAGATTTTTCAATTCGAGAGCTGTATTTTCTCTCCGACACACGAATCTTCTGCCGTCTGATCCAAAAATATTAAATTTACTTTTATCCATAAATATCACAGTATTCCAGAAGTCTTCGGATTTGTTAACATAATATTTGGCATACTCCAGACGCAGTTTAACGTTCTTTTTTGAAATAAACGGCTTCTTCCGTGGAACACATGCTTTGTATTGCTTCAAATGCAGAAAATTTCTTACTGTTTGTGCGTTAATAGTAACTTTTTCATGTTCGTGTATATTTTTGGCAATTTCCACTGCATTAATTTTTGGATCCACCTTTACCATGCGTTCTATTTTTCGTCCCAAACGGAGATCAATAATTTTTTTGACGACCTCTGCCTGGTTTAATTTCTAATGTTCCTGTATTATTATATTTTTCAATTACATATTGAACCGAGGATCGAGGTCTAGAAACAATTTCGGAGATTTCACGATAACTTTTACCTTCACTTTGCATTTTTATGATAAGTTTTTTTATCTCAATAGGAATTTTTGTACCAGTTTTACTATTTAAACTCATTTTTAATGTTAACGATGTAAAGTTTTTGTAAGAAAACGTTTAAATCAGTGCTGGCAACATAAGAAATAAAAAGTGATGTGATTTTTTAAAAATAACAGTAGTTTGAAGCTGTTTCATTCTCTCATTCATAGTTGTACGGGCAATTTTTTGAGTTTGCTTTTTGCACTTTTTCATTAATCTAAACGATTACAATAACATTGGGGATCGCTTGCGCTTTTTGTGTATAAAAAATTTAAAAGACATAACAGTTTGTAGTATACAAATATATTTCTTTAACTGCGACCAGTATTTTAAAAGATATTAAAATTTATGTCCGAAGTTATGTGGTGTACGGGCAATTGTTTGAGTCAGTGTATATATATATATATATATATATATATATATATATATATATATATATATATATATATATATATATATATATATATATATATATATATATATATATATATATATATATATATATCCCTGTGGAATTAACTGGAAACACCAACAGGTTAAGATCATCAAGAAAGAAATTTTTTATTGGTAAAGGGTAAAAAGAGTTTACAAAAAATTTATTCAAATAAAACGTTAAAGAGAACGGTGTAAAAATAATTATTCCCTAATCTTATAATGATCTTTCCGTTCTGTTTAATATTAAAATGCAAAAAACTTAATCTGCTGTTTTCTGTTTCAAATCGTGTTAATTATATTATAATACATTTGATTTTCTCTTGTTTGTTTATAGGCTTGTTAAAGATTTAGTGTTGTTTTTCTTTTGATGACAAGTGTTAATTAAGCTAATAACAGTTTAAATGATTAACAAAACCCAGACACACACGCGACTTTTCGAGATTTTTAAACATTTTTGCTCTATCGATATTAAAGACAAAAAATGAAAAAAAAAACAAAAAAAATAATGAAAAACATTAACACCTTCTTAGGAAATGTGTATTATGCTTTGCTACCACGCAATGCAGTTGCACTTCCTTAAAAGAAGAAAATAATATTTGATTGGAAATAAAGTTTTGAAGACAAGTTTACTTTCATTTGCCATCCATTGGTTTAAACTAAACCTTGAAAAATGCACAACAAATCTACTATCTGAAAACACTAATATTGTTTGTTTTTGCTTTTTGTTTTATATAATTTTCTTGCCTTTGAATTGTTATAAAAATCTGTTGGACTACTGTTTTGCTATTTGGGTTCTCTATTTTCAACTCCCATGTACCAAAGCTATTGTTTAACATGTTGGGTGTCAGCCTTGATTTTAGGTTCTTTTAGCCTTTTTTCCTCTTCTTTTGCAAAATTTTTAGTTTTTCGCATGTCGATTAAGTAATTTTAATTGCCTTTGCATGTATACTGCGTTTCTTACAAGAGTCTAAAGTTTTTTATACTTCAAATAACATGTGATTGAGATTGTAAGGGGTATTTAAGTTTTTATATGTTTTCATTTTTCTGGTGTTTGATTTTAGAGCAACGATAGGCTACAGTTTACTGAGAATTTTTCCGGTCGCTGTTAGTAAGAAAACTAGAAAACGTTTTTTTTAAGAATATTTTATTTTAAAATGTTTTAATTGCGTGTGGAGAAAAAATTGCTTAGCAATTTCGTTGTATGCTGTTTATTTATTTTTTAAATGATTTTGTTTTTGATAATTTTAACAAGTTGCCTAAAATAAAACGTACGACTTAAGAAACGTACTCTTACATGATTTAATGTAAAAGATGTGTTCAATGAATATGGTGTGCTTGTGTCATAAGCCTTTTCTTTTTAATAATATTTAGTCTACCAATTTTTTAGCGTGTGTTTAAAAAAACAATTACAAAACTAAACGCTTGCCTAGTGATTTTAGCTTTTATGCATGTACTGTTTCGTAACTGCAGTTGTAATAATCTTATTTTCTTGTTAAGAATTTCTTTAAGGTGTCCGTTTAGAGTTTATCAAAACTTAGCTTTTAAATTTTACTGAAAAAATCACCATGTAACAGCTATAACACAAACCAAATCGTCCAAAACAACGTTGGACGTTGCAGTATATATCTTAAAATAAAGATATATTACTGCAAGTAGCAGGTATATTTTTAGAACTGCAAAAGGTCGTAGCGTGCGCAGTTCGGAAAACCAAATTTCACGCGTTTTTCGCAGAATTTGCGGCCGTACAAATAACTTTATATATAGAGATAATCGTGGTGCTCATTACGTGATATTATTCTGTGTCACCATTACCTCATCCAACATTATAACTTTAAACCGACATAGAAAACATTTTATTTTAATATAAATTTTTAGAATTTCCACAACATCGCCTTGATTTATATATATTCCACACTAGTATATGCAATGAGTCAGAGTATATGCAATGAGTCAGAATGTGATTATAGTAAAGAAAATTCAGATTATAAACCAAGAAAAATATTAATTCTTACTCCATAACACTATATATTATTATTTCAAGCATAGGTTTAATTGCCACAAATATGTTCATTGTATATTTTAAAACTCTATAGTTGCCGCCTAACTTATTAGAATTTTATGACAACAATTTTATAACCCACAAAAATATACGAGTACTATTAACTATTAATAATATACGAGTACTATTAGAGATATGGTCAAAGGTTGAAACAAAAATAAATTTTTAATGTTAAAGAGCTCAAGAGTTTCTTTGCGGATCGTAACAAATTTATTTCAAGGAAAACGAGAAATTCATCGTGAGATTTGATATATAATGTAAAATAAAATTAAACAAAAATATTTTATAGTGATTTTAAAATTAGTATTAGAATAATTTATAGCATTTACTCTTTCAAAATTTATAGCATTTACTCTTTCACAACAACGTCTGTGCGTCTGTGGTGTAAGTCTTTCCATGATGATATGCCAAATCATACTGAAAAAAATTAACAAAGCAGTTTGATATGAGTCATGCATGATTTGTTAAAGGAAACCTATTGAAAATCAGACCTCACGATGAATAATTCGGTATTATTTTTGTACATATGTATATGGTTTCACAGCGTTTATTTTTAAACTTGCTATATTTTTACATTAATATTGTTGACTGCAATCATATTGTATAGTTTCTCGCTCGCTAGCATAAAGTATTGTTAGATCGCAGTCATATACCTCAGCAATACTTTATTTCTACATATTTCTAAAAAATTGTGTATCGTATACTACATTGTTACTTTGATCATTATTTTTATCGTTTAATTAGAATAGAGTCCAAGCTTTATGTCTCTTCCATTTTCCTAATACTTGGTTTTTCTTCATAAAACTTCTTCAGGAAAGAGTTTTTTCAATATATTTGTTTATAAACCACAAAATTAAGATGGATTTTATATTAACGCTCAAACATATGACCCATAAAAATGATTGCCACCAGCAAAATTACAAATCTTTAAGATACCATTTCATTTGAGGCCGGTACTTAAAGTGAAACTTTTTGTAAAACTGAATGTGTTGTAATAAAGATCTCCAGTTGGATATCTGGGATAGGTATTTTTGTTGTGTAAGAGACATGTATCTTTCTAATTAAAAAAAAAAAACATTAGACCGCTCATAAATCTTTCAAACAAGAGAAAATGATTTAGTTATTATGATGATATATATTTTTTTCTTTTTGTTTCCTTTTGGAAGCAATAACCTATTGATTAAAAATGTTAACACTTGAACCTGTTTTAAAGATAACTGCCAACTTTTATAGATTAATATCGAAAAAATAAAGAGAAATAAATAATAAAACAACATCAATCCTCATTAAAAATTTAATTGATTTTTAATTTAAACATAAAATTTAAAAGCTAAAGTTGCTTTGTACTCAAAAGCAAAAAGAAAAAAAAGTATCGTACCGTGATAAAACGAGTTTATTGGCTTACAAGATTTTACATTATTTATATAACACTAGTATGTCTTAGGTTTTTTACGACAGCATGTTATGGAAAATATTATACTGAAATCTATTTCTGGGCGAGATACTTCAAATTTTTGTCAAAGATTTATCGTCAAACTTGGACGAGATCGTTTGTATTTCAAAAACTTTTTTCATTTTAATTATATCAATAACAGCAAAAACACTTCGCTAACACAATGCTTTTTCAATCATTTTACTTAAAAATTTTATGAAGTGTTGAAGAAGAATATTGACAAATAATTTGTATAATTACTTACGAACTATTTCACATTATTGGCATTTTTATTACATTCACTATTCACACGATACTTTAAAAATACATCTAGATGATTTTACATACCAACACGGCCAGGGCAACAACATTAATGTGAAGAAGTTCAAACAGACAGCGCTATAACAAACTGGATATTAAAATATGTAAAAATATACTCATAATAATAAAACTAAGCAAATATGCATACTTATGAGATGCGCGCAACAAACGAAGGAATGAGAATCTAGATGAGTTTGTGGTTTTGAATTACGTTTTACTTCACTAATTTATCACAACAATGTATTAATATTTTACACGAGTTAAAAGAACTCGCAGAGGGTCATAATAGGTTAATAAACAATTTTTAGCGAGAGAAACAAAATTTTAAAGGCAGCAAACGATAACAGAAATTTGCAAAACCTTTATATTGTTTTAAAAACGTGTATTGTGTGGTTTTTTTAGAGGTTCAGTGCTTCTAGTTGGCTACAGTAATTTATTTATTTATGTATTTATTTATCATTTCTTTAAACGAGAGCTATGCTTGCAAAATGTTAAAAGATTTTATAAAAGTAATGGTTCTATTCATCAGTTAATATTGAATTTCTATTTATCCGATGACTCCTTTTTTAACTGTGCTTATACCCCATAAGCATACAAAGAAAAGGTATAAACGCCATAGCATTGAGTATTATTATTAAAAATAGCCTATAATCGATTTAATTATAGTTTACTTCCCCATATATATGTTTTTGTTTGCATTTCTCTAAATTTATATAATGAAAGTAACGTGGTTATATATTATAATAGTGGTTGGGTACGACATTAATATGGTAAGTTTTGTTAAGACTGTGGTTGTTTGCAGTTATAACAATGTTGAACCAGAATATAGCATGATTATTTATAACATTTTTTTTACAAAACTTTAGTGAAGCATATAAATGGCGTTTAAAATATAACAATATAATAGTATCAACACTATATTCAACAATAGTATGTTGCACTTAAAATATTGCCAGGTCAACCATATAATATTTGCTACATGAACTTGAAAAAAAAATATATTAAAATATATAAAAATATAATATTATATTTTTATATATTTGAATAAAATATATAAAAATATTTTATTCAAATTCATTCGAATTTTCAGCCATTGTAATTATTTAACTAAGATAACATAAAGAAGTTTATTTCTTCAGGCATTTATTCAATAGTACAAACGTTTAGTTAAATGGAAAAATATAATTCAGGGTTAAAAAAATTATATTAGTTGAATACAGGGAAAAAAATTTCAAATCTACAAGTTGATTTTTTTATAGTTTACTTACACCACGAAATCTGCTCATTCGAAATTTCAAGCTAAATATAGTAGATTTTGAGAAGATTTCCCATACAAAATAAAAACTACTTTTTAGTAGATTTCGGCGAAATCTCCTGAAGTCTATTCAGTAACAAGCGACGCAACTGTGATTTTGTTCAAAAAGTACTTAAAAATACTACTCTGCAAAAAAAACACTTTAATGTGGAGTATTCACTCTTTGATATAATTATGTTGTCAAATTATTAATAAATAAATTATTTTTGTGAAAATGAAATCTTTTGCTAGATGTCAATAAACGGTGGTGTAAACGATATAGATTTCGTTGTAGATTTTAATTCAAATCTACTAGATTTTGACTTGGTGTAAATGCAGTATTAACAAAATTACGGCAAAAAAGAGAATGTTTACACAAACTAACATTCTTTCAGGAATATTTGTATATGTTTTTGTCCTACGATGCGTTACTAGTGTTTCCACTAAATTTTTACTGATTCAAAAAAATTTTGCATACAACCTTATGTCATATCTTTCGGAGAAATGGTGCCACTCAATCCATCATTTCGGTGAAAGTGGTGGCTCTAGATAGTTCCAAAGCGTTTGACAGAGTGTGGCATGCTGCACTACTGGCAAAACTTACTGCTTTTGGTGTCGGTGATGACTTCTCTCAGTTTATATCGAGTTTTCTCAGAGGCCGCACTAACGAGTTGTTATAGATGGGGTCTCATCAAACGAGTTCAAGATTAATTCAGGGGTACCGCAAGGCTCCGTTCTTTCTCCTACCTTGTTTCTTATTTTCCTCAACGACCTTCTCTATCAAACTTCCAACCCTATCCACTCTTTCGCAGATGACAGCAGCATTTGTCACTCGTACTCTTTTAGCTATAGGCCCAGCCTATCAGAGATCGCTGTCAAGAGGCTAAATATGAATGATTCAATGATTCTGTTAGTCTCCGAATGGGGTCGTAAAAGCAGAGTCGCCTTCAACGCTCGTAAGACCCAATGTTGCTTATTAACACACATGCAAATGACCGCAAATGCTGCTTCATCTGTACTCATGGATGGTATAAATATTGAGGAATCGGATGCTCTTGATGTTCTTGGAATGAAGATACAGTGTGATGTTCGCTGGACTGAACACATCTTTCATGTCTCCAAAGAAGCGTTCAAGTGCCTTGGTTTTTTGAAACGGTGCAAGATGTACTTTACTTTTTCTGACCTCCTTACTATTTATACCACCTACATCCGACCGAAAATGGAATACAACTCTCATGTTTGGGCCGGTGCCTCAAAATCTATTTTAGGGTTCCTCGACCGTGTGCAGGAGAGGGCGAAGAAGCTTATCGGTGACAGTAGGGTATCCAACCCTACTGCCTCACTGGAGCATCGACGCAGTATGGGGTGCGTTACTCTGTTCTATCGTTACTACAATGGATTTTGCTCTGACGAGATTAGGGATCTTGTTCCCGAAACTCGCACATTTTTACGTAGCACGCGTTCATCGTCCAGAGCTCATCCATTTGTGGTTGATTGCCCAGGGAATCGCACTACGCATTACAGAGAGAATTCGTTTTTCAGCCGTACGCTTCGTCTGTGGAATAAGTTGCCTACAGACGTGTTTCCTGTCTGTTATAACGTTGGAAAGTTCAAGTCAAATGTTCGCAAACAGTACTCCCTTTTTCCCCCTCCTCATAACCTGTTTTCCTAGTTCTGGTACAATGCACTGCATATGTAGGGGTCATCCTCTGAGTACTGGTCCAAGCTAAAAAAAAACGAGGAATTTTTGTCCGATTATAAGAAGTACACATTTATAATTTCAGATATTATACTCGTATTACACATTGCTACATTTTATTAAAACAATACTAGGCTAGTCTTAGATGGTTCAACAAATGAATGCAGAATCATGTGTTTTTACATTTATCTCGTCTTATAAGTTTCTAGTAAGTCTTATGTATATCCATAACGTCCGTCGAATTTAATATTTTAATATAGTCATCTTCAATGTAGAGGCTACAACGGCTTTTAAAAGTTCGTTAAAGCCATTCCATTAACCGAGCAGTTTTATTAATTTAAAGCCTACTCTTTCTTGTTGGTGTGTTCCATTAAATAAAGTTCTATTTAGTGAGTCTCAAGTGAGTTAATTTTTTAAATTAATTTTTTTAATTAATTCGCTTTGTTTTTAACGCTTCTGTCCGCTTATTAAAGAAAACGTTCCAAAATAGTGTTGCCACAAAATTGGAGGTGTAATTTTGCAAAAGTTTCTCTGTATAAACGCTAACAACAAATTTGCATACTACAAGATTATAATTTAAAAGTATTCCTATGTAAGACCACACAAAATATTGGGCCTTCATTTAACTTGGTCTAGCAACCAGAAAATCGTCTGATTACGTAGTGCAGTTTAATTGTATATCAACATATTTTGAAATAAGCAATATTAAATTATGTGAAATGAAGAAATTTATGGAATATTGCAGTTAAAAGTATACCTTTTATTTCTTTTTGAAATATTTTCTTAGCATAGCAAATGATTTATTAAAGGAATTGTACCATCGAATGGGTTACCCAGATGATTAAAACTAACTTGAAACCAATGCTGAATTAATTTTTGTTTTCTTGTTTTATAATTATATAATTAATATTATATAACTATAAGGAAGTAAAGTAAGGGGATAAAATTTATATGTGTTTCGGGTAAAAGAAATTCATTAATGTTGGTAATATTTTGCATATTTGGTAACTATTTGAAAAGTTTTGGTTGTAATAATTTTTTGGTCGTGGCAGCAATGGTTAGCATTGTCCGTCCATATACTCTGCCGCATCACCATTATATGGATTAGTGCTTAAAATTTATCCTGGGAAATCCTAGAAAACTTTTGCATAGTGGTTTAGCACAAAAAAATATTTTAAAATATTTTGAAAAAATCAGGAACAATAGTAATTATTCGAATCCCACTACCAAAGGTGTCTTAAAAGTCATGGAAAAATTCAAAGTTTAATACAAAAAGATGTTAAGAAAATCAAAGAGTACAATTTTAGATTTTGTAATGCATTAAAGAAACGAATCAATAACTTTATTGACTCAAATAATTCACTTCTAACACAAATTTTTTCAGAAAAAAACTTAGCACATCACAAACTTTAATAAAGTTTAGAGATCACATACCTTATGTTATAAATAAAGTAAACATTTTAACGCGTATTCTGTACCCTTTTATAAATCGTAAATCAAAACTTAACAATAATAATGATAAAAATCTTATTTTAAAGTCAATTTTTCACGCTGTGATGTTCTATGCGATCCCCGTCTTGTCCACTAGTGCAAATTGCCATATAAAGAAATTACAGGTAGCTCAAAACAAGCTTTTAAAACTTATATATAATCTACCCTGGCATTTTTCCACTAGATGTCTACATGAAATTACAGGCCTAGAGTAGAGCTGCAAAACTATCGATAGTCATCCCTATCGATATTTTCGATAGTTTCAAGAAAAACTATCGATACTATCGTTAAGCGCTACTTTTGGCTATGAATTGTAACTCAAGTGGAAGTTAGTAAACATAGATACATACATATTTATATAGGTGTATAATTTTTTTACGTATTTTTGTTCTATGATAAAAAAAAATATAACTTTTAAATACTTTTCTTTTTATTTTCGCTAAACATTTTGAACTGCAGCGTCATCTGTATGCAAAGAGAACAAAGTTTTTTAAGTTGCAGTCGACATTTAGCCGCAGCCGCCAGATATAAGTTGCCCTGTTTAACTAACATTTTTTATATAAAAAAACTATTTTTTTATTTGAGATAAAAGTAATAAATGATATAATACACTTAACTTTGATATATAACATATTTTAATTTGTAAATTACGCTATAATTATAAAAATTTAAAGGCGGCTAGAACCTGCCAGAATAAATGGCCAGAAACGTTACATGTAACCTTCCACCGAATTCGGTATTTTTCTTTTCCTTTTTAAAAATCCATTTTGTGTTATAAAAATTAGAACGCTCTTATACTAAAAACGCGATAATGAAACAGCCTTTTAAGCGATTATTATACAATCAATCTGTGTAGGGTAGCACCACCTAATTACATGTCATCAAATTCGTTCAATAACTAGAATTCGTGTTTGCCAAACTTGGCCTGTAGTACGATTCGGTGACTTTCTTTGTATCTTTACAATAATTATGACAATATTTTATCAAAAGTATTATTCAGCGGAATAATGTAATTATGTTCGCTTTTGATCGAAATCGGCTGTTATATTTACTGCCTATTATCAGTCATACAAAACTAAAGCTGCTTACCTTCATTAATAATATATAGCAGGAGCACACAATCGTTACAGCAAGAAATGACATATGTCGAAGAAATATACGATTATCGGCTCATTAAATGTTACAGAATCGCGCTACAAGCCATCAAACTCTATTAATAGCAATTCTATCAAACACAATGTAAATTTTATTTGTGTTCTCGGAAGCAAACAGTGAAAATCAGTTGGCTAGAGTGGGTGCCGTTAAAAGAATTTATTGAAATATACGAAAATTTGACCGAATTATAACAAATACAAGATGAAATTCGCTATAATCAACATTTAATGCAAAGGTTTTGTAAAAGTTTAATAATTTAATGAATAATATAGTAATTTATCAATTCACGCGCCATCATAAGTATGAATTTCACTCTGAATTTCATCTCTGTCTGTATTTATTGTAATATTTGACAAAGTTTGCATGATCATTTAATAGCAGAACACGCCCTAAAAACAGCAAATATTATAAAAAAGGATTTTCTTACTTAGTGCATATAATATGGTGCGTTTTCCACACTACAACTCAGTGTTCTGATTGTGATCTGCAAAATGAAACGTAAAAATATGGACACATGAATACTTTTTTCTTACATTAAAACAAAAAGTTGAGCGGAATTTGATTTGGTGCCACCGAAATTTAAAAAGCGCACCGAAAATTAAAAAAAAAAAAAACAGACCGACTAAATAATTTTTCGCACAAATAATTTTAAAAAGCATCAAAAACGTTGCGAAACGTTCCGAGTTGACAACGCTGCTCTTGAGAATTGCAGATTTTGCAAATTATGAATCTTCACGAAGTGAACTATTAATAAGTATTCAAATCTTAATACTAAATACACAAAATTAATTAAGTCCAGCCAATGCTAGACAAAAATGTTTTATTTTGCACGTCGTTAAAATCACGTATTTAATTGAACGCTCTGATGGTGGCAAGGGTATCCCTCTTTCTCAACTGAGAGTGGCCTTCAAAATTAAGAATATTGCGTGCAAAAGGATTTCGGTGAAGTTCCAGTTTACTGATATACCTTATCGCATACTTAGAGAATTCGTCTTTTGCAAGAGGCACACAGAGATCTTGATGAATTCGTGAGTTTTTTACGTACCATGGAACTGACCCAATCGTACGAAGAATTTGATTTTGTCGCCTTTGAATTTTCTCAATGTTGAATTCCACAGCACCATATTGGCTTTAAAATTGCGTTGTATAATAAAAGTTTGCAATACAGCTTCAATGTAGAATTTCTGCCCATAAGCCAATTTAGTTGCGCTGCTTTTAACTTTAACTGAGTAACTTTCACATCAATGTACGGCTTCCACGTCAGCCTACGGTCCAGGTGAATACCAAGGTATTTTGCTGCGGGATAGGTGAATTGTTAATTTGGATAGCCGAGCATGTTTGTTTATGCAGTGTGAATGTAACGTGAGTTCATTGACTTTTATTTTCCAAAGTTTTCACCATTTCTCTAATATTGAAATATACTCCTGCAATTTCCGCGAAGCTTTTTGATGGTTTTCATGTACGCTGAAGAGTACTGTGTCATCTGCAAAAGTTGATGTTTTCCGGATCTCGTTGGCATGTCTGAGGCATAAATCAAATATAAAGTAGGTCCCAGTATGCTACCTTGGAGAACTCCTGCTTCGATTGGCTGTAAGGGGCTTATAAAATCGCCTTCTCTGATAACAAACTTCCGGCCGCATAAGTAGAAGCTTATGAGTGTTTGCAGGCAAGTTTAGCTTTATTTTGTGCATCAATCCGTCGTGCCACACTTTATCAAAAGCTTGGGAAATGTCAATGAATAGAGCCGAACAATACTTTTTGTCTTCGAAAGTCTGTCTTATGACGTTGGAGCCAACTTCACCATTAACAATTTTTTGAATAGTTTTAAAATTGTTGGCAGTAGAGTTATTGGTCTGTATGATTCTACTTTAGTGGGATCCTTCCCTGGCTTGGGTATCATAGTAATCATTGAGACCTTCTACTCTGCAGGATAATATTCAAGACGTAAAATAGCGTTAAAAATAAAAATTAGAACTTTTCTTGCTGCACGAGGTAACTTTTCAAGCACTTTACCAGTAATTTGATCAATTCCTGGAGCTTTCCTGGGGTTTGTATTACCGAAAATCTTTTCGACATCTTTAAAATTAACTCTCAAAGGCACAGGCGGTCTAGCAGCATATGACGGTAATTCGGCTGTATTATTCGCTGAAGCGCTTCTCGCTTCTTGCCCAGACCCCAGTTGAAGTTCGCAAAGGTGGCTTACTTATTACGGGGCTTTTTAAACTTTTTGTCGCTTTCCACAAGGAATAATCATGTGTATGTAAGTAGTTACCCAGTTAACAAAATATACGATAAATATTAGACATAAATCATTTAATACTTGAGTGAAATATGTTTTAAAAATCAAGCAATTTACGTTAAAAAGGTAATTTATTCATACCTTTTTTTAAATTAGAGTTTTTAAAAAGTATTTTTTAGAGTGTACTTAAAAAAAATTTGTTTTTAATTTAAAAAAGCTAGGTTCAGTAATTACATCGGCTTTAGCCAGCTTTCAGCCGCCGTCGATGTTTTTTCCCTTAGCCGCCGCCGCCGATAAAGTAGTGCCGAACTGAACCTCTGATCCGATATCAATTGCAATTATAAGAAGCTAGACGATTTGAAGAATGAAATTAATATATATTATTTTTTATATGATATTATGCCGAAAAACTTTGCGGGTTTTTTGTTTTTGAAGAACCAAAAACGGGACTGAATTCTCTTTTCGGACAGAATAAAATACTGTGACATAACTGGTTTAATCATATGTTTATTCAATAATGTTTCATAGCGTCACAGTAAACAGAAAAATTTTTATTTTAGTGTAGTTTTAAATTTTACATATGTAAATTGTATTAGATGTTAAAATCAAATACTAAAATACAGTTTTTGCTATTTTCATACAAAATGGTATGTCCCAGTAAATAAAATACTATCGCTGTTCTACATTAAAAACTCAAGAATTTCTTAATGTACAATAGTAAAGCTACAACGCGGTTTAAAAATGTTTACAGTTTTTGTTTTTGAAAAAGTTGGAACAAAAGGGGAATCACCAAAATCCTTCAATTATTTAGCAGTATTAGATGTTGGCATTTAACTAACCAAAAGAAT
This sequence comes from Thecocarcelia acutangulata, assembly GCA_914767995.1. NCBI lineage: Eukaryota > Metazoa > Arthropoda > Insecta > Diptera > Tachinidae > Thecocarcelia > Thecocarcelia acutangulata. The sequence continues at coordinate 103,138,852 of OU612094.1, read as the reverse complement.
TTATTTTATTATAGACTTTTGACTCCATTAACAAGTAAGTGGCGGTTTCGTTGCCAGACATAAATCATTTAATACTTGAGTAAGCATCAGGTTAAAGTTTCACTCAAGTAGTTAAAGACAAAATAACTCAAGGTAAAATAAATATTTAAGGCAATTTTCCTGTCACTTAAGAATAAAATCAAATCAATTAATCAAATTTGACAAACTACATTTTTATGAAAAATTAAGATACATACATGTATATGTATCCATTGCAATGCATAAGCAAATCTTTAAACCACCAACAAAGAATCTTATTTATGTGCTCAGCAAACTTGTTGAAAATTGCTTTAAAAAATAATTTTTATTAAGATAAATTATAAGATTTTTTCTTCTTGAGTGGCTGACTGACTGACAAACAAGTGTTTTGCAATCATATGCACGGGATGTCTGTTATGATATAATTTAACCCAAATATTTTGCTTTGACATGTCATTTTTGGAACTTTTTATACAAAGTAATTCATTTTTTAGATTTTTTTTCTAGTCGAATTGTATTATTGCTGTGAGCTGTAAAGTTGACACCCACTGCACGATTTTTATTTATTCAACCATGAATTCTAGTTCGATCAGCACAAATGTTGATTTCATTGTGCTGAACAAATATTTATTTAATATTTTGGTGTTAGAAGGTTTATAACCTTAGAGAATGAATGTTAACACCTTGAATTGAACTTTGAAATATTTCGCTGCTAAGATTTGGGTTTTCAGATTTTTTTAAAGAACAAAAACAAAAAATAAAACAACAAGAGAAATAATAAATAGAAATATGAAATTACAATAAAAGAAATTTTATGTCATGATTTTTAGCATGGAGAGTTGTACTGTCAGTAATGTAGCACTTCGTTACAGAATTTAATAAAGCTTTAATGTTAAGTAAGTCAGTGATACAAATAGTTAACTGGTGTAGTGTGATAACATTTGTAATAACATCAATAACTTAATTTCGTATTAAAAGTAGTAATACGAAATTTTACCGCAATGGCAAATCTTTTTTAGAAAACAAGTAAAATTTCAAAACATCTTTAACATATAAGTTGCTTACGAATTGCAAGTGAAAGCTGAACGTTTTTCTTTAATTAAAAAATAAGATTAACAGGGCTGTTCTGCAAATCACTTTTTGTGAAAGTGATTTGAAATCACAAAAAAGGTGTTCTGCACACAAAATATTTTGATTTTTGTGATTTTAAATCGGTTAGCTAACTTGCCATCAATTTGAAATCGCATCCCAATTTTTGCACGCGCTTTATGATGAATTTCATAATTTATTACATTAATAAATAACTTAATGTGGTTTTTATTGATTATTTAAGTAAAATCATTTATTTTATACGAAATAATTCATTAAATTATGAAAAAACTAGATACGCTCATTTTGTTGCAAAATTTGTTGTATTATTTTGTGATTTGCTTTATTGGCTTATTTTATTTTACCTTTTATATATATTAGAAGGAATTAACCTTATTTTGCAAATAATACCGCGAATAAAAAAATTCAACCTGAAAATAAAAATATCAGTAAATTGGACCAAAAAACAGCAGTTTTTTGTGCTTTAGAAGAGTGTAAATCACATTGAAAATCACAAAAAATTGTGATTTGCAGAACAGGCACAAATCACATTTGTGCTTTTGAAACGGCATGTGCTTTGAAATCACGTGATTTTTAAAAGTAAAAGTAAAAGTTTGGCTTCAAAATTATGCGATCACTTAAACATAACTAGACGTTTTCCGTATTAAACATAAAAATTATTGTGTCCCGCACATAAACAACCATGTTGACAACACTTAAAAAATTTAGGTAAATTATATCTTTTACATGTTCATACATTCCGATTACGACGTTATATTACATTTCAATAACCGTTTTAAAACACATACAATGTTTTATTCCGTTACATTCACATTCATTCATGTTCAGAGAACCTTTTTTTCTAACAAAATAAATAAATACAATTGTAGTTAAGAGCTTGATTAGCAAAGTATAATAATTTTAATAAAATAACTCATTAATTAGAATGCAATATGCAATATAAAAATGTGGAATACTATTTGAATTCATTTATTATGGCTTTCTTTACTTAATATATTTGTACATATATTTATAAATCGTCATTCTTCGTATTATTATTAAAAATTTCGCTTTTTTCCATTCGTATCTTTCTGCATTTAACATGTTTATTCATTTGAGCTATAAAACATATATTTTTAAGGTGGTGTCCTTTTGTCTGGCAAAAAAAAGTTTTATACATCAACAGCACAATAAAAAACAACAAAATTACATAATTTATTTTGTGATCTTCTCTGTCCCAGCTGCAGTAAGCGATAAGTTTTCTTTTACCAGCGCTGGCTTGCAACGTTTCTTTTTTTTTTTCTCTCATTTTATGTTGTTTGCCAAAATAAAAAAAAAAAACAACAATTATTCAGCCATTTTTAGTCTTTGTCGGCAATAAAATTGTTTACTTCTTTTAAATCTTCAGTTAAATGTTTGTGCATAATTCTTTAGTGTGAATAATGTTTCGTTATTACTGTTGCAGAGGCAATTCCATGCGCGTACGCACTTGATGCCATATACAAAATACTTTCTTACAAAATGCAACTTTGTGTTGCAAAAACAAGTTTATATATAAAATACTTAATGTGTTTGTATTTGAAAGTTCGTAATTTCTATTTAGCTGCAGCTAGGCACTCCAAACATTTCATCTTCACACTAAAATGTATTTTATTTGCAAATTGTTGTTAAAAAAGCCTTAGCCGGTACAAAAATCAGTGAGAAATTTTTCACAGTGTATAAAAATAAAATGTTATTTCCTGGTCTTGCTGGTATTTCGTAGCAGTAATAAAAACAACGGTTCTTCTGGTCAATTTAATGGCAGCATCATTAGCATTCGCACAAGCTAGTACTCATGTTTAATTGTTGGAAGAAATTAGAAAAAGTATAAACAATTTGTTAAAGTACTTATGCTTAAAGGTCATTTGTGTTAGAAAATACCAACATATACAATAAATGTTGGGAAAGGAGAAAAACAAATTGACGCAAACGAAGGAAATTGCAAGTTAGAAAGAATTTTTTTATACGTTAAAGAAACATTTTATTTCGAATATACGAGTACGCACAATGAAATATTTTTATACACACTGTGTACACAGCATTCATAACGATACTAGCCTCTACCAGCGAATTTGTCGGTGAAGGGCAGGTGACTTCAGTAGCCTGCTTAAACCCAAAACTATAAAGAAAAGGTGTTAAATCATAGGGTGATCGATTATTCGAATTTTTTCTAAAACCGGGCTACAAATAATTTGAATAGTGGCAAGTTAAAAAAATTCTGGTTACAATGCGGTAATAAAAAACAAACTTGTTAGTAAAATATTACTATATTTGCAAATAATTCGTTCAGCTCAAGGTCCTTTTTGTTTTTGTTAAAATATATTTAATGTATTTTTTTAATATTTCGTCTTCCTTGAGAAGACTTCTTCAGGAAAATTTGTTTTTTTGTGTATTAATTCAATACAAAATTTTAATTGAAAATGAGCTGAACGAATTATTTGCAAATATTTTTATTTTATTTTTATTTTTAATAATTCAGATACTTATTGTATCTTCTAAAAGAACTAACAATAAGTATGCAAATCTTAAAAATAAAAATTCATTAATATAGAAAAAAAATTAATTAATATTGAAAAATTTTATTTACTTAGGTCCAGCCAATGCTAGACGAAAAGTTGTTTCTTGCGTGTATTTTGTTGGTAAATCACCTTTCTCAGTGAAGTGTGGCCACCAAAGTTAAGGATGCTACGTGCAAGAGGATTTGGGTGAGACTCCAGTCTGCTAATGTACCTTATCGCGTGTTTTGAAAATTCATCTTTCACTAAGGGTACACCTAGATCTTTGTGAGTTCGAGAGTTTTTAACATACCATGGAGCTGCAGTAATTATACTGAGAATTTTATTCTGGCGCTTTTAAATTTTCTCAATGTTAGATGCAGAGGCGGTACCCCACAATTGAATTCCATAGCTCCATATTGGCTTTAGGATTGCGTTATAATTACAACAAAAGTTTGCAATCTAACTTCAAGATAGAATTTCTGCCGATGAGTTGTTGCACCGCTTTTAATTTCATCTGGGTGACTTTAGCGTCAATGTAAGACTTCCACGTGAGCCTATGGTCGAGATGAATACCAAGGTATTTGCCTTCACTGTGCTGTGGAACAATGTAGTTGTTGATTTTAATAGCCGAACAAGTTTTTCTACGTAGTGTGAATGTAACATGGGTACATTTTTGTTCATTTACTTTGATTTTCCAAAGTTTCAGCCATTTCTCCAATATAAGAATATGTTCTTGCAAATTTTGTGATGCTAATTTATAGTCTTCATGGACACTGATGATTGCTGTATCATCTGCAAAGTTGAAGTGTGAATTTTGCAGATAGTTGGCATGTCTGAAGCATAAATCAAATATAAAGTTGGACCCAATATGCTACCCTGGGAATTCCAGCTTCGATTGGGTGAGCCGAGCTTTTGAATTCACCTTCCTTAACGACGAATTTCCGGTCATATAAGTAGCTCTCTAACAGCTTGTGCGTGTTTGCAGGCAAGTTTAATTTTATTTTATTGGTTAAGCCTTTGTGCCACACTTTGTCAAAAGCTTTGGGAATGTCAATAAATAGAGCTGAGCAATATTTTTTATCTTCGAACGCGTTTCTGATAACATTCACCAGCCTGTGTGTCTGTTCTATGGTGCTATGCTTAGCCCTAAAACCGAATTGATGGTTAGGAATACATCCTACTTCATTCAAGATTGGGGTCAGCTTCGTAAATAGCAATTTCTCGAACAGTTTTAAAATTGTTGGCAATAGACTTATCGGCCTATATGACTCAACTTTTGTAGGATCCTTTCCTGGTTTGGGTATCATAGTAATGACAGACACCTTCCACTCAGTAGGAGAATACCCGAGACGTAAAATAGCATTAAAAATAAAAAGGACGAGTCTTCTAGCTACTCGGGGTAACTGCACAAGCATTTGGTGGTAATTTTATTAATACCTGGAGCTTTTCTGGGGTTGAAGTTACTAATAGCACTCTCCACATCTCGAAAACGAAGTCTAAAAGGTACGGGAGGTCTAACGGCATATGGCGGCATATCAGCTTCATCATTCAGTCCGCCAATGGCAAACACGTTTCTCAAGTGGTTAGCGTACAGCATTCCCTTTCCGGAGTCACTTCCGGCCCAGTACCCAGTTGGAGTAGCCAAAGGTGGCTTAGATCTAACGGATCTCTTTAACCCTCTTGCTGCTTTCTAGAAAGAATATTCGGATTGAGGACTACCATGGAGGCTTTCCAGATAGGTTGTGAGGGAAGCCACTCTTTGGACTTCAATCAAATTTCTTAGTTGACTTATGCATTCTCCAACCCTAGCTTTAAGCTGGGGAGACCTGCGAAGTTGCGATTCTCTTCTGATTCTTCCTTTTTCTGAGACAAGGTGTTTGATTGCAGAAGAACAAGTTCTGCTATTCATATTTCTAAAATTTGTAGTGGTAGTATGTTGCACGGCTTTTATAATATTTTTGGAAAAATCATTAATTGACTCATCAATATCCTCTGGAGTTATCAAAGATACATTTTCCGTACAATGTAATTAAATTTTTTTATATTTTAGCCAGTTCACTCTAGACAGACAATAGTAGGTGAGTGATCGGAGGACAAATCCAATGAAGGCTCCACATGCATCCAATCTAAGGGGATGTTTTTTACAATTCCAAAATCAATAACATCTGAGATCTTTCGCTGGTCAGATGGGTAATAGGTCGGACACCCGCTGGAGATTACATCTAAGCCCAATTGTGATATAGTATCAAAAAGCACACGACCTTTCGGGGAGATTAATCTTGAGCCCCAAAATGTGTGTTTAGCATTATAGTCACCAGCAGCTATAAATCGGGATCCAAGAGAAGTAAACAAATTTGAGTAATTGTTTTCTGTAACTGAAAGCCGAGGCGGGGAATTAATTGATGAAATTACTAATTTACTGTGAATGTGTTCAATACAAATATTTGTTGCTTGAAAATATTCTTCACATGTCTCATTTAGCAAGTAATGTTTAATTCTATTTTTAATTAGAATAGCCGAACCTCCACAAGATCTTCCAGGTGGGTTTTTGCAAATATTGAATTAAAGAAAGGTTAAAGCAAATAGGATCAAGAATTCAAGTAAAATATTATTTGAAAAAAGAAACCAACAAGAACAAATCGCTCCTTTATTGCAACATAGTCATAACTCAAAAAAGCTTGTTTCGAGAAAAACGCATTTCAAACTTTTTGTTTCCATAGAAGTCTTCGAAATTTTTGTAGAAAATATTTCGTAAAGAAAACAGTTTCAAAGTAACTTTAATAAATTTGTGGCACAATATAAAAGGTAGTACTGTTAACAATTCTGCATTATTAACTCGAAAAGCTAATTTTTTGAGATATGACTATGTTGTAATAAAGGAGCGAGATCATTCTCAAATTCAATATATGTCATATATTTGTGACATAAGTTTTGTGAAGGTTTAATTTCTAAAAACAAAAATTTCCAACAAAATAACAAAGAAAGACGTTTCTGTATTTTTAAAGTAATTTTAAGTTTAACGTGTGCAAATTAAAGGAAAATAAATGTGTAAAGGAAAGAAACCTTTTTACCTCAAGAGTTGGGACCGTATTGCGTCGTGATAATGCTTAAGTCTAGCGCAAAAGTTTCTTTTTTCATGGTTATTGAAGAAATATAAGTTTTATAAATTTTATTTTGATGTTATTTTTTAATGCAAAATTTTTATTATTATTTTTTTTTTTATTTATATTCCTTCTTTAACTAAACTTTTCTACAGAAACCGTTTTTTTTCATTGGTTCTTTTGAATTACAAATACCTCTGAGGTGGTAGCTGCATCTCTTGCCGAGTTGCAACTTAACATTGGTAATAGCTATAAATCTTTAAGAATTTGGCAATTTAAAAAAAAATATACTTATGCTTGTATATATTTGTCATTGAAAACCAAGAGCACAACGATCAATCACCACATATTCTTTTAATTTTTTGTCACTTTAAGATAAAACTCACTTCAACATAAATTTTTCTGCAGTTATGTGTTTTCGTTTGAATTTTATTACTGAATCCCAGACAATCAATGAGAAAATAGAGGCTGAGCACTATTTGATTTTAAAAATGCCAAAATGAACCAAGTCGCTGTGTTGTGATGTGTTGCTTAACAACATGACAGTTGAACATCAAACCATATTATGAATGTCCATGAAATAGACTGCTTGAAATATTTTTGAACCAAGAAAAAACATATTTTTGTTGTTATTTATTGATTGCACAGAAATTATTTTAAAAGGTGATGAAGATATTAATGAGTTATGAAGAGTTTAGAATAGTTGTTACAAACAGTTTAGTAGTATATAAAAATATATAACGATCATTTAAAAATTCTAATTATTGTAAATGAAGCCAGCACAAAACTAGTTTTATTATTCCATCTCTCTTGATTTCTATGACTTAAGTACATAAATGTAACATTTTTACATGGGAGAAGAATTTATTTTAAACAGCACAAGAACCCATTATAAACAGTCTATACCTTGACAACTCGATGGTAGTAAAAAATTTATCTAGTTATGTTATATGATTATTGGTTATATGATATACATCGTAAATTGGTATATATGATATACATCGATTATTGGTTATATGATATACATCGTAAATTCATGTACATAGCTTTTCTATATAGGTAGGCTTATTATCAAAAGGGGCTTACACCAACAAAAATTGGTACTATGACATAGGAATGCTTGAAGCTTAAATCACCTTTGTAAAATTTGCAAAAATGAGGAAGTGAAGACTAATTTTTTTCCAGATCTTTCTTATATAAAAGCGATATATCTCTGCACTCTGCTGCTGCACAAATTGGCAGATGTATAATTAGCTCTTCAAGCCCCTTAGGGATATAATAAAACACAACGTGACGAAAGTGGACCCAAGTCGGCTGGTTTTTTAAACCTGATATTATTACATGCTATTAAGTGCATATACTTAAAACAATCCAACAGGAAATTTGCGCACAATAAGTTTAGGATATCAGAAAACGTGTCGTAACTTCAATTTTGATTAGACCGCAAACCTGCTTCATCTGTACTCATGGATGGTATAAATATTTGTTGTATTCACAACAAATATAAATATTTGACAAACTAATGTATTTTTTATGAATCCGGCGTTAACTATGACATGTTTTCTAGTTTTTTAAAATGTACATACATATTGAACAAAAATGCAAATTTTCTAGGTTTCGATAAACCAGAATTAGGGTTATAATTAACTCGGGATTAGTTAATTATAACGAGTTGGGGGGAAAGAAATAAAAAATGAGGTTATTATTTATTTTCAATTAATCAAAAAATATTTATTAACTTCTTCACCTTACTAGTAATTACAGGGTTGGTTGAGGTTTTTATTTTATAAATTCGAAATAAAATTGAATAATTAATTGGCAGTCTTCCTCCAGTGGTGATTGTAAGAATTCTTATCATAACTTGCCAATGCTTTACAAGTTTTTCAACGTTACAGAATGATGAGTATAAATATAAGTAATTCAAATGAATAAGTGGTAAGTATTATGTAAGTAACTGTTAAGTAAATCATTATAAGTGGTTAGTATTAACATAAAAATTCCTGCAAATTATTTGATATATATTAATATAATTTGACAATAATTTTAATTTAAATTGAAAATTCAAGTTATATATGTATGCAAATTCAAGTGAATGGAAATTGTCCAAATTGCTGTGGACACATATACATATGTTATAAATTATTTTATTTGATATTTTCGTTCTAGTCAGGGACATACGAGTACATAGTCAACAGAAAAATTCTTCTGTCCGAACCAAAAATGGGCAGGACCTGTCCTACAACTTATATTTTTATTCGATTTTAAAAGTAAACAAAAAACCTAAAACAATCATAATGTTCATGGCTTAGAAATTACATATGTATTTGATAATGTGAAATTATTATTAAAAAAAAAGTAACTGCAATTTATTATTGTTAAAAATTATTCTTTTTACGTAAATAAAGCTAGAGGCATTCTTCGCTTTGTGAAGCGTTGAGCTAAGGAGTTTAGATATCTCTATATAACGAAAAACTTGTATAAATCGCTAATTCGGCCTGTGTTGAAATACGGGTTCGTTATGTGGGATCCTTTATAGAATATACATTCTGATACAAATGAATCTGTGCAAAAACAGTTTCTGATATTTGGTATTTGTGTTTTAAACTTTAACGCGACTAATCTACCATTATATTCTGCTAGGCTCTCTCTCATTAAGCTGCAGACTTTAAATAGTGGTAGAACTATGTTAAATATTTCATTCATTTTTGACATAATCAACGGTGATGTTTACTCCGGGTTTTTAATTAACACCATAACATTCGATGTTTCTCAAAGATCTTCACGTCATCAGTTCAATTTTTCAGAGATAATTAAGCTAAGTCTGACCCGCTGGTAAGAATGTGTAAGGAGTTTAACAAATTTGATATATACGAGGTCTGATAAAAAAAATAACCAATTTTCTCAAAAAGTGTTTATTCATCAATAACTATATTGTCCCTTTTAAAGTAATCCCCTCAGATATAATACACTTCTGCCAGCGTTTTTTCCAATCGTCGAAACATTTCTGAAACGCTTTGCTTTCATCGGTGTCTTCACTTTTGGGAAGAGGAAAAACTTAGAGGGGAACAAGTCCGGTGAATACGGTGGTAGAGGCATTATAACGGTTCGGGTTTTGACCAAAAACTCACGCACAAGCATCGATGTGTAAGCTGGTGCGTCATCATGGTGCAAAATCCATGATTGGTTTTTCCACAGTTCTGTGCGTTTCTGACGAATTGGTCCGCGCAAATGGTGCCTAACCCCAAGGTAGTATTCCTTATCGACCGTACGACCTTGAGGCACAAATTCATAATGCACCACGCCATTGTAATCGAAGAAAACAGTAAGCAAAACCTTCACATTTGGCCGAACTTGACGTGATTTTTTCAGTCTTTGCTCTTCTGGACGCCTCCATTGGGATGATTGGGCTTTGGTTTCAATGTCATAGCCAGACTCTCATAATTCGTCACTGGTTATAACATTTTTCAACAAATCTGGATCGTCGTCGACGTTGCTGTTGAACAGCTCCTGAGCGAAGTCCATGCGACGTTGTTTTTGCTCAATCTTTTGCAATATTAAAGTATTTATTTCAACGGGTATATGAGTATATGTATATTTTCAACGTGCATCTACTTAAACACACTTTAAAGAATTAATACAAGTATATCTCATCAAAGAAAGCATAAAATGAGTAACTTTTAGCTGAAAAAGTTTGTACTAAAATTTACTGTTTTGAAGTTTATAAGAATGTTTAAAATATTGCCTAACAATTTTAAACTTTTTTTTACTTTTTGTGTCTTTTCAATGTTCAAATTTGACCTTTCTGAGCACAAACCATAATTGACAGTCAAAAGAGTGCTATCTGTGAAAAAAAAGAGAAAGGTGCTTAACGGCTTTTGTTGTAGTCAGATAAAAATTCTTTAACCTTAGTTCACAAGTGGACACTATCAAAGACGATTAAGTTGCAAAAATAAAAAGTAAAGCAAAACAAAAATCTGGTTAGAAGTCTTGTTATAATTGCTACTACGTTACTTTTTATTAAAAAAAAATAAAGAACAGAAAGTTAAAGAGCAAAATGCATGACAGTAAACATTATATATGTACATATTATACAATCTGTAAAAGAACATGAACTTTTTTTAATATGGTTTAGATAAGCAGATCCTAAAAAAAAACATATGTACCACTCAAAGCAACAAAAAATAACGACATCAACGACAACGTTGCCGTTTTTGGTTACTTCCAACTAAAATTGGTACTTTTTTTCTTCAAAATGGAGATGCAAATATTTTTTTCACTTTGGTTACTTATTTTTCCTAAAATAAATATATAGATATGAATATTTTTTATACTTATTTGTTATAACATATTGTTGCACTGTCAAATCACGTGTTTATCGATCTTGATTATCCGTTCATATTTTGTTTGTTGCGCAGCAGTGTCAACACTTCTCCTTACTACGAATTTTCAGAATTTAAAAATTATTGTGGACTATATATTCGATAGGTATTTATTTAATCCGGTTGCTGTCCCTAGAAATTGTAATCAATCGTCTGACTGCTTTGCGGTTATATATTAAATTAACATATATTTCGGAAAAGTAGTAAATTTTGCGAATTTAGAGGTTGATAGGTGATCTAGTCATATGAATATATCTTTTATATCTCTTGTGCATTTAAAGCCTTGTACATAAAATTATTTTATATTTATTAAGTTCTTATTTGACCAATTTTTTTTGGACGTTTGACAAATATGATTTACTAAACATAAAATATTGTTTTATGAATAATACGGTTAACATAATATATAATAAATCCACGTTTTCCATGTGATATATCGATTCAGTTAGCAGAAATTATTTTTTCCGAATAAACTAATGTAGGTCATATACCTATTTCTATAATTTTTATTTATGCAAAATAAATGCATAGAAAAGCAGTTACTAAAGAAACAACTAGGTAAAATGACATTTTAACATTTTTAGAATACCAGTATTATGAAAAATATGAATTTACAAATGCTGTAGTTGAAATCGTTAAATATGTGGTCTCCGTTTTGAGTCGTAAAGCAGCTCTGGGCTGAAGAACAGCTCTCGCGTCATCGTAATTATTTCTTAAGTGCGGTCAGGCTTGTGTTTGTTGTTCGGTCTTGGAGAGTTTTGCGTCTCGCTCGCACTGGTTAACGGTTTGCCTCAACTAACTGTATTGGTTTACAGTTTTTTTTTAGAGGTTATTCATTGTTAACCACGTGGAAACTTTTTATGTGAAGGCATAGGTCGTTATAGTTAGTCACAGCGACGCTACAAAAGTACTGTTAATACCATCTTGGGCATTATGGTCTTTGTCACCCCGCCCATGCTGTGCATCCTATACATTGCAAATTTACTTTGCAACTGTATAGTTACTAAATAAATAAATAAATAAATGTGGTCTCCGTTGAATTTGTTGCTCTTATGTTAAGTGAATAATGAAATTTGTACTTTATTATTTCATATCATTTAAATTAGTAGTATACGATGTTAACTGTAAATAAAAAAAGGTTCCTCTCTTTTTTTTAGTACGGATAGAATTTTATATTTTTCTTCTTCAAAATCTAAACTTTTTGTATTGTAGAAAACGTATATCTGAATCAATAATCCCAGAATTGATCTCCATATTTTTAATTCCCATAAGTTATTCCCATGCACGTGAAAAATACATATGTATATCGTTTAAAGAGTATAATATATTATAAAATGCACATAATTTGCCATATCTTTGTTTCAATGTGTGACAAATTCAACGATGAGGAGTGGCACAATTCAACAGCGCGTTAAGATAGTTAAAGCACTTTACGAAAATTGACGTTGAAATCAATATGAATTTCGAGATTTTTTTGGTCAGTATAATCGTTCAAATGTGACCAAATTTCAGCAAGCCAGTTACCATAAATGTTGTTCGCTGCCGCGAGATAAAACACACTTCTTGCGGCCAGAAATTGAGGATATAGACCTGGACGACATGGCTGTTTTATGCGAAAAATTCAATAGCTGTGTTATCTCAAGTCGTGGTGATGTTATCCGTAATTGGCCGTGACGATTATGTGAAATTTCTGTCTATGTTGCATGAGTGCCACCTGTATGTATATACATAAATATTATTTTTTCAGACAATAGTTTTGTTGATATTTTTACTATAATTTATTCTGTCTAAAGTGCGTTAAAAAGTGGTTGAAAGATCGACTCCCGTAAATACTCAAGAGTACGCAACTAAATAATATTAAATGTCTTACACAATTTCGAGATGAGGCATAAAAATAAAATAAAAGTTTTACCGCTTAACACATGGAACATTTATTTTGAAAAGTCTTGAGTTTAGCGGTGGCAAGGGAAAACAAAGAAAACAGAAAGAACCACTCTATTTTCTTTGGGCTGTGTTTTCTTAATAATTATCTTTTGTTGGCAGCCGTGACGACTGTGTTTCTCTGCCGGACGTTATTATTCCCATACAAATAACGATTTTTTTAGAATGTATTATATATTGAGTTAGTGTTAACAATAATAAATCTTTAAAAAAAATATTAGTATAAAATGGCTTTTTGAAGAAGGATCGCATTGAAGTGACTTAATTTTCAAAACCCCTATTTCACAAATTTTCTTTATAAATAAACAGTTTTATAAGCACGTGCCTATTTTTCTTTTATTGGTTATTTCAAAAGCTAAGAGATTTATAATCTAACCTATTGTCCTTCACAAAAATGCAAATACAATTTTAGTTTTCTATCATATATATATAGTATATATGTTATGAATCAGAATGAATGAAAAAGTCGATTAAGCGATGTCTGCCGTTGAAATACTGTTTCCGAGAAAACCATTAGACTTAGTAACTTTCACCATTCTTTAACCCCATCGATTCATCGGTTTGCTATTGAAATTCAGTAAAATCGGTTCATATATAGCTGAGACATATCTAAAATTCCGAAAATATCATTTTTTTGCAGTTTTGTATAAAAATTTTTGAAAAAAAAGTTGTTTGTTTTGCTTCAAACTACACACAATTATTAAACATGGCGACTAGAAAACAAAAAAAATGTTCCCAGATATCAGCCCATTTATACCCAAGATATAACCTTAACTGGCTTTTTAATGAAAATGCCGCTTAAGCGAACTTTTTGTGCTTTAAAGCAGTTCTGGTAACAAATAAGTTTATGTAAATACAGAAAATTAATATATCCGTTATCGGTCTGTACAAACCGATTTTTTAATGAAAATGTTACGTAAGCGAACTTAAATTTTTTTTTGCTTAAAAGCAGCTCTGGTTATAAAAGAAGGGTACTAAAATACAGTAAATGAAAAATTCGGATATCGGTCCATATATGTAGATCCAAACATATTTAGTTCAAATTTGTAAATTATAATATGTATATATATATATATATATATATATATATATATATATATATATATATATATATATATATATATATATATATATATATATATATATATATATATATATATATATATATATATATATATATATATATATATATATATATATATATATATATGTATATATATATATATATACGTGACTATCGTGAAGGGTATTTTAGATTCGGCCCGGTGGAATATACTACACCCTAACAGATAAAATAATCTGAAATAGGACATTAGGCGGCGGAGCTTCCGTTTTTGTTATCTTCAAACTTTGTATTAGTAATCAAAGAGATCGTGTGCGGCAAAATGAACATAGGGGATATGTAATAGGTAAATCTTTTATTATTATTATTGTAAATACATGCAATTAGTTTTATATATATATCTATGCATCTCGTCTCCTTTTTTAATATACGAGTATGTATCAATTTGCTTGCAGACATTATGCCGCACAACAATTAATGTTGTCTGCTTACATTTTTGTATCTATTTGTGTGTTTGTTTAGTCTGAACAATACTCGTAATTTTTGGAAGACATGAATTAAGATTTAATGTATAGACAAATAATAAATTCAGAACAATGAATAACGCAGGACAACGAATGACAGATAAGAAAATGATAATTAGTTCTAAATTAGTTGTAGGAATTTCACAGGCAGTATTAGAACCACATTAAAATAATTTGTAGAATGGAATATCCCGACTTTCTTAAGAACGAACGAGTTCTATTTAACTATGTACACATAAGAGTAGCAAGAGAATCTTTGTGCAAACGCAATAAACAATACCATTTGCACAAGGGCTATTAATGATTTTGCATCTTGAAAGAAAAACTTTAAGTTACCGTAATATCAAATGCAATAATTTTCAAGCTTGGGGTATCTTTTATAAAAAATTTCTTATATTGTTTATTTATTTCAATATTTCGTCATACTTCTTCAGTAAAATTTTTTAGTTTTTGTTTATAAATTAAAAAAAAAGTATTTGATTATTTCTTAATGTTTTTTTTTTGTATGAGATTCAGAAAAATTTAATATTGTGCAAGGTCCATTGAAAGAGAAAGACATCATTATTCAAGTAATATTTTGAAATACGCATGCTATTTTTTAATTACGGTGATTTTTAGTTTGTTAATGTTTTTGATTACTTTTTCATATTGCCAATTGATTTTATGATTGAAGCAATTTTTTTCTATTTTGCCATTTAAGTGTTCAAAAAGTGCGTGTACCCGTTTATTTTTCTATGCAACTTGTGGTCAATTGACGACGTTGTGATCAAGAGACACGTAATGAATGCAATTATTTGCAATACTTTTTGTATGACAATTTATAAAATATGTCCATTTAAATGAAGCATTTTAATATCGTGTATGTTGTAAATATTTTGCTGTAAGTTTGTGTTAATTTTTAGTTTACGTCACTACCATTTTTGGCGTCGATTTGTCTCTGGTTGATTTTTATAAATTATGGTCGAAAGTAATGACGATGATTTCTATTATTTTTTTATACGTTGTCTTTAAAAAAACAGCTTTTTTGCAGTAAAACGTAATATAAAATATTTTCACAAATATTTTTAAAATTGCACAAAAATAATACTGAATTAAAAACTTGAGTAACAAGCACAATTAATTTTTATTTCAAAAACGTTTAAATCAAAATTAATGTTAGTAACAAGCAAATACTATATACGAGTATTTGAAATATTAAGGGTTTTCATGACGGGTACAAACTGTGATAAAAATGTGAGCTAAATTACTTTATGTGTATTTGCCAGTTTCCTAACTTTGCATCATTTGCGTAAAAAAATTATAAAAAAAAAGTTTGATGTTATTTGTCTGGTTAAGAGTTCCTTTCCACCTTTAGTCAAGAACGATTTTTTATTATAAAATGCAGGCAAAATTAATTGAACACTAAGTTGGAGGACAATCAACTCTTTCGTAGTCCCTACCTTAACTCAACAGCAACCACTAGGATTGAAACTCGGGTTCATATAAAACATAATGTATTTTTTAATACTCAGCCACACAGCTCTATTTTATTGTCTATATTTGTTGCATACTGATCACTTATGAAATTTTGCTAAGTCCTAGTTGTTTGTACAGCATTCTGATGTCACTGTTTATGTGATCTATGTAGATTATTCCGAGTTTCATTATTGGCGGGCACTGATGAGTAGTAGTATAGCGGCTACAAACCAGTTTGTGGAAATTCTCGTGTCAAAACACATGTAAATAATAACATTCGGGACATTTAGTGCCATGTTATTGTTTGTTAGATAAATTTAACATTGTGCTTGTTATTCAAGTTTTTAATTCAATATTAGTGGTATTTAAAATAAAATAAGAGAAAAAAACAAAATTAAGTGCAATGTATTTCAAGGTACCCACATATTTCTGACTTGTGACTATGATTTGTTTTATTCATCAGGATTTGTAGCAATATTTATGGGATTCTGTGTAAACATTTACAGTTTTTTCATTTTAACTTACAAAAAACGTGAATGTGGAAGTACAACGAAGATGACATGCAAACAATTCTTACTACGAGTAGAACTTACTGAAACTTAAAAAAATTAAAACGCTATTTGAAAAAACAAAAACGGTGTGTTTTAAGACCGAATCGAAACACAAAAAGGACGGGGGAAGCTAGTAGCACAATACTGAATGTTATTTTTGTAGGTTCTCAAATTTGCATTTACAACACTCCGTTTAACAGCTGTTTATGTTCAGTTTATTTTGACATTCCATTACAGATAGACTTAAATCAGAGTCGTCGATACGGCGAATGGACTGATCCACTATTTACTATATTTATATCCACTCAAAATTTGGCTGGCAGGCAAATAATTAGAATTGTTTTATTTGGAGTATAATCACAAAGATTTTGTCGAAGCACCATCACATCGACAGGAAATTACTACATGGCCTGAAAAGTCATGGGCGTAACAAATAGATGGCCCTAGTTTTATTGCAGCCACCATTTTTTCAGTTAATACTAACCTTCAAAAGACAGCTGTTAAAATTTCATGATATTCTATTCATAAGTTTGTGAGTTATTGCGCTAAGTGTGACGCTACTTTTGTTATTTTCAAAACGATGGATCAAAAAAATTTTCGTGTTCTAATTTTACACTGCTTCTTGATGGGGAAAAATACCATTCAAGTGAAGCAATGAATGAAAGCTCCATCAGAAACAACACTAAAACGTTGGTTTGCTCACTTCAAACGTGTTTGTGGCAACACCGATGACGCAGAAAACAGTCAACGTCCAAATGAGGCGGTAACATCAAAAAACATAAAAAAATTCACAAAATCGTTTTGAATGATCGAAAAATGAAGTTGCGTCAGTTTGTCCACATCATACAGACATCAAAAGACATGTACTGCATGAGCATTTAACTATGAGGAAGCTCTGTTCAAAGTGGGTGCCGCGTTTGCTCACTGTTGACTAAAAACTTGAACGTATTGATAATTCTGAGCAGTGTTTAGCCATGTTTAAACGTAACAAACCGGAATCTTTGCGTCGATATGAAACATGGATCCATCAATTCACTCCGGAATTAAAACGATCGTCATCTGAGTGGGCAGCAACTGGAGAGCCCCGTCCAAAGCGCCCGAAATCACAACAATCGGCTGGAAAGGTTATGGCCTTGGTATTGTTGGATGTGCTTGATGTAATATTCATCGACTATTTTGAAAAAGGAAATACCATTAATAGTGGATATTATATAGCGTTATTGGAGAGTTTGAAGGCCGAAATTGCGAAGAAACGACCGTATATGGCAAAGGAAAACATTTTGTTTCATCAAGACAACGCATCGTGTCACAAGTCAATCAAAACAGTGGCAAAACTTACATGAACTGAACTTCTCCGTATTCGGCAGATTTGGCTCCCAGCGACTACTGAAAAAAATATTCGCCGGTAAGAAATTTCGTACGAATGAAGAGGTTGTCGGTGAAACTGAGGTCTATTTTGAGGCAAAAGATAAATCGTTCTGCAAAAGTGGTATTGAAATGTTAGAGCAGTGCTGGAATGATTGCGATGGAGATTACGTTGATGAATAAAGCTAATTGTGAACAAAACAAAAAACTGTGTTTTCTATGTTAGGCCCGAGACTTTTCAACCCATATGTTAATTTGATAGGTTTGACGGGCTGATGTATTCAATGCTTCATATCTTGTGAAAAACGATGATCGACAGAATATTACGAAGAAAATTGGTATTTCAGATAGCGCCATATAAACGTCAATTGTGATGGCGACAATGTCAAAATTCGCATTTAAACATTAATACCTTAAAATTTTCTATGCAATAAGTCCGCTTCATTGACTTCAACTTGTGTTACTTAAAAAATACCCTAATTCCTAAAAGGCAATTGGCAATGCTAAAGAGAGAGCTTGTTATAAACGGCAAAAAAATAGAAGTAAAAATTCAGGAGCAGATTCTGATAATTAGTCTCCTGTAGAAAAGCCCTAACTAATATAACATAATTGTAACTTTACTTTAATTGCCAAAATGTTACTTATGAAGTTATTCTTTTTGATGTATTTGTGTGAAATATATTAAAATAAATTTCAAATTCGTTAAAAATTGCAAGTTATGGCCTTAGTACATGAGACTAACGGTATGTATGGATTATTTTTAGAGTTTCACCAGTTTATGTCATACTACTACACAAGTTTAATATAAGAAGAAAGCGTACAAAACTGTAACTTTCTGCAGATGATATGGTATTTCGATAAAAGACTGCTGTCCAAATACGATTATTCTGTCTATTTACGTACACATTCCACTGAAAATTGCATTTATAGACGAATAAAGAAAATTCAATGTCAATATACGCCTCCATTTGCCGAACAACAGTGCTTACCTGCATGTCCATAATGAAATGTTAAACTGTCGAAAGTTTATCATGCACATCAGATGTCTCACTTCTTCATATAGTTAAAAAGTTCTGCAGGTAAAGAAACGTCAACGCTATTACTGAGGCATTTTCTGGACACAAATTGATAGTTGACCATGATTAGACAAAATTTCAAATGAATCACCCACAATGCAACGTGTTCTTGAAAGCCTGTTATGCAAATTGTTGGGGTATAGCGTTCCCTTAAATTTTCCAAAACTAGAAAGCGTAATTTACAGAAATTTGTTTGTAGTTAACGTACGTTGCAACCATGATTGTCTATCTATACGTATTTTTAATCATTATAAGATACTAATGCAATGAATACTTTGTAATTTCCAATAAAAGATGATTTAATAAAAGAATTTGTATTCGCTTTCAGTATTTTAAAATGATAAAGCCTATTGCGTTCTTTAAGTAAATAGGGATTGGATTTAAATAGTTTAAATTCCACCGTCTTTTGCATTAATAATGATAACTATGTAAATTACTGGTGCTTCTTTACTCTACAAAGTTTTGAATTTAAAATTACAAATTGTTTTTTTGAAAATGTTTTTAATTTCCCTTTTGGCCAATTTTTAATTTTTTGATTTTGAACAATTTTATTTTGAGCAATTTTTCGTAGAGCCTAAAGAACAATAAAACTTAAATGACAGCAAATTCTCAGGTAAGTATTAAATAACGATGAAGTAAAATAAACATTAATTTAGAGAAAAATAAAATCTCCACTTGATAATAGCATTTAAGTGTGGTGAATGCAGCTGAGCTTAAAAATCTGCTATAAAAGAACTACAACAATTAAAAGGAAAAACAATTGAAAAAATTAAAGAAAACAGACGTGTTTTTGTTAAAAGTAAACTACATTCTAATAACAAGAAATAAAAAAGTAGTAGGAAATTGTGTTATTGGGTTAGAAGAACACAAAGAAGTGAAGTGAATTGCAATAAAACATTATTAAGCAGACTGACGAGCTCAAATGTAAAAAATATTTATTGTATGTTATCATTAAAAAGTGTCGCTTAAAGAAGTTACTTGGAGTGAAGCAGATATTAAGATTGTTAAACGACATTCTCAAATAATCGCAGTCGAGTTATTTTATGCCTTCGAAATTTCAACATACTGTACAAAAAGCAATTCCTACAATTAACGGATTCAATTCCAAATTACTTGTTCTTATATATATTTAAATTTGGCTCAGAAACATTTTTATTTCATGTATTTGTTCATTTACTTTTTTTATATGACCATTATTTTGGAGATGAATGCGTTGTACGATTCCCTGGGCCATCAACCGCAAATGGAGGAGCTCTGGCCGATGAATAAGTATTTCGTGAAAATATGCGGGTTTTGGGATCAAGATCCCTAATCTCGTCAGAGCAAACTCCCAACGATAGAACAGAGTAATCCCAAAATAGACTTTGAGGCACCGGCACAAACATGACTGTTGAAATCCATTCTCAGTCGAATATAGGTGATATAAATAGTAAGGAGATCGGATGGAGAGAAATACATCCTACACCACTTCAAAAAACTGAGACTAAGGCCCTGATTATCTATCCTGCAGTCTTCCCGACTTCACAAAATTGCTTCAAATTGGCGTTGTAGTGCCACGCTGTTATACAAGAATAATTGTAATAATTTATATATGTAATAAAATAATTAAAAACTATTATTACCATATTTTTGGTTACTTATAATTTTTTTTAATATAAAATAAATTATTCAATAATATGTAAAAAGATTTTTATAATTTAATAATTATGGTAATTTTAAAATTTTTTTGTTGTTTGTATATTTAAATATATTTTACATTAATATTTTCGTAATTAACTTCATGTTATTTCAAATATTATGGATTATAGCCGTATTATTTCTTTAGGTAATAACAATAAGCCCAATGAGCTTATTGTTTTGATTTATTTATTCAATAAATCAATAATAATAATAATTTTACATTATTTGAATTTATTTTTCGAGGCGCAAACAATATTTTCATATTTTTCACAATATCGCGTAGAACCATCATTTTATGAAAATTTTCATAACGCACGATTTTTCAAAAAATCTGTCACACAGTTGCATTAGTAATACTTTTTCAGTACACATGTTATATTTGGTAGATCGATTGTGTAGGATAGTGAATCATGGCCTTTAATGACATGAAAAATGTATTGAGTCCAATGAAGATAACAATGTATTTTCAATCCAAGAACGTCAAAAGCATCCGATACCTCAATATTTAAATATTCATGAGTACAGATGAAGCAGCATTTACGGTTGTGTGCTTATAAAATAAAAAACACTGGGTCTTACGATAATTATGCTACAATTTTACCATTATTCAGGTATATAACTAATAAAAGTGTAATTCAGTATTTGTGGCAATACAGTAAAATTCGCTTATAGTCACTGCTTCAAATGCACGCTTTGTGTGGACTATAAGGCGAATTGGACTACAGTTAGATTTTTATATAAGCCACTTTTTGGCTTACAAATGAATTAGCATATAATAATTGATTTTGACTACATAAAATCTGAAAGCAGATATTTTAATGCTCTCATTGACAAAAAAAGAACACATTTAACAGTGCAAACATGTGTCAAAAATGAAATTAGTACATATAAAAAAGTGTTGCATTTTTGTGCTCCGTTTTTGTCTAGGAAAATTTTTATTAAATTTGCATTTTGGATTATGGGCCGTATCCAAAAAAAAAATTCTTACTTGAGTTTTAACGCATACGTTAGTTACCAAACACATTAACACTACCATACATTTGTTAAAAAAAATTTATGCAAAAACAGTACGTTAACTTTTATATATAGTAAGGAATTTAATTGTTTTATTCTGGCAAGGCCGTTATGTTCAGTTGTAGTTTCTTGATTAGTGATGTATGAAAACTAATTTTCGAAAACCGAAAAAAAAAAAAATTAAAAAAAAATAAAAACTTATTATTATGACATAAATTGACACTTTTTTGACAATTATTTTCTGGATTTACCTTTTTAATAAATAATGAATATATAATATTTAGTGTATTAATAAAATTGAGAAAAATTAATAGGATTTCTTATACCACAATTTATATATTTTTATTATTCGAATAACGTATTTCTTATTTATGTTTCGCTTTCAAAATTAATATTTTCAATAAATACGAAATGTAACGTTTTAATTTATTTATCTAGGAATCATAATATATTGTTTTTGTTAGCATTTTTCGCGAAATTAGCAATTTAAAGAAAAATCAATAACAACAAATTAAATGTCATTTTAACGCACAGTTAAAGCGGCCTATTTCAACTTTAAACGTATGGTAAGCAAATAATTGTTTTTGGATACAACGTTAGGAAAATTTTCCTAACAATCGCTTACCAAGCTTTGTTAAGTTTTTTTGCATATGGCCGTATATCTTTAATAACTTGTATGAAATTAAGTTTTTTCACACCGAAGCTAAATGGAATATAAGCGAAAATGGACCGTAGCTAATGGACTATGTAATAAATATTTTGCAAGTATTTTATTTTTTGATGCCAAAATATCGCACATTTTGGACTAAATCGCTAATTCTACTATAAGCTGTGTGGCTTATAAACGAATTTTACTGTAATAGGTTTTGAAAGTTTACTCGTATATCGAAAAAATAAAAATATTATATAATAAATTAAAATTGAAGTGATGAATAAAGGGCAACGAAAGGGCAGCTTGAATTATGCTTACAGCAACACTAGTATATCCACCGAAACATTATGTATTATTGTTCAAATAGCCTATTATCGGTTTTATTATACTTCTATATATATATATATATATATATATATATATATATATATATATATATATATATATATATATATATATATATATATATATATATATATATATATATATATATATATATATATATATATATATATATATATATATATATATATATATATATATATATGTATATATATATATATATATATATATATATATATATATATATATATATATATATATATATATATATATATATATATATATATATATATACATATATATACATTCCTGTTAATTGGTTGTTACCATCGATCCAATTCAAAATATGATTTTATACAATTTTAGAATTGTATGTAATTAAAACATTACTTTTTATCACATCCAATACTAATATGTAATAAATAAAAAATTCTACAGTGTCACGTACTTACCTAATCTTATTAATAACACAAATCTAAGGAAAAGAATTAAACAAGCAAACATATACTTTGCATACAGACCAAACCAAACAATAAATAATTACAATATTCTCAAAATCAACAATACAGAGAGAACATAAAAGTAATGTTGTTTATGTAATTAAATGCAGTGGCAAAAGCCACGAAAACTGTGATCGCACCACAAAAAGAAGCTTAAAAACTATAATGGGAGAAAACAAAATGGACATAGAAAGAAATATATAAACAACAGCACTTGCACAACACATTCTACAAACTGGACACTCAGCTGATATTGATAAAGTTAAAATTTTGCACGTAGAAAATAATGCGAAAAAGAGATTTACAATTGAGAGCTATCAGATACAACAAAACCTACACAAAACGATGAACTTAAAAGAAGATACGGATAACATTAATTACAGGGTTGTGTTAAATTATCCTTATAGAATCCTTACAAAAATATGTTTGTTATGAATTCAGATGTGACAACATTAATTAAGGTAATTTTCACACATATATGTATTTACATTATAAAAATTGTTTTTATATTTATACCGATAGACGTTCCCTTGAAAATGTAGACAAAAAATCTACGAAACGTCGGGAAAAGTAAAACAATATGTTTTTTTTTATTTACACACATGTTTTTTTATTTAAACAGCAAAACCCTTTTAAGCAGCAGTTACCTAAAAATTTACCATATAAAAATACAAAAAAAAAATGTTTTTATATTTTGGATTTTTTATTATACGTATGTACGTTATGTCGGAGAGGTAGCTTTATATAAATATAATAATAGTATTGCTTATCCACAATGTTCTTTTTAATTAATATGGTGAGTTATGACCAAAATATGATTTAAGCCAATTAAGCTGTTTCTGACATTAGTATGGTTGTTTGATGAAGTTAATATGACTCTTTAACATAAGTATGATTTTTTGGAATAATACCATGGTTGGATATGTCGTTAATATGGGAACTTTTATTAGTACTGTGGTTTCTTACAATTATAACAATGTTGAACCAGAATATAGTATTTATAATATTATACAAAACTAGTGTGATATATCATTGGCATTTGAAACACAGCTATTATCAGCACCAACGGTATATTGTTATATCAGTTTTCAGCAATTACATTTCGAATCAAAGATAAGGTTTCAATGATTTATTAACCGTAAGAAATTTTCGTGTCTGTAGAAAGGCTTACACTCTACACAACTAAAATAAGTGAAATTGCAGCTAATTTAAGTGCAGCTAATTAGGGTGGGTTGCTGGCTTCAATTTTCGAACCAGTTTCATTTTTTCAGACTGCTTGGGCAGGATATTCCATAATGTTATTGTGATTTTCTCTAATAGTGAAAAAACCCAAGGAATCAATGATTGTAGATTAATTTTAAGCTATTTTTAGCTGATTCGTGCAGTTGAACAGCTGATATTAGCAGGTGACTCTAATTAATCAATAAAATGTTTAACAGCAAGCAGTCTTAGCGTAAAAATTTTAAATATTTAACGAACTGTAGCTTTTAAAGCTCCATAATTATTATTAGAATATAATGTTTAAACAAAATACAATTCAATGTACATATTATTTACGCTTCTGCTACTGATATATGCTAATATACGCCAATTGGGAAACGAAGTTTTTGCTGAAAATCACTTTATTTCATCTTTCATCTTTAACATTTACATGCATTTAGTACGGTATAAAAGAAACCACCTGAACGAATCAAACTATTAAACTTGTTAAATTTTAATTAATGGACGCCTTTTCTTGTAACAGGAAACTATAAAATATCTTTATTAAACCATAAGCTTAACAATTAAAATGCTGAGAGAAAAATGAAAATAAAATTTTTAAGCGAAGACTGAATAAGACGTTATTGTTATTTTCGTTATTTAAAAATGCGTTAAATGCACAGCGTTCAAAGAATGAAAACGTTTACATACAAAGTATATACATACGAGTATATGGTGACCCTAAAGTCACCATGTAGATTAAAATAACTTTTTGATTTTTTTACACTGTAATTAAATATTTTTACTCTCTTTTAAGACTTCGTTAAATAACCAGCGGTAAAAGCATAAAGACTTCTTTTTGAGGTACATAGACTATTTCAAGGTACGCTTACATGTTAATATAAGTGTTTGGATTTACAATCTCAATCAATTGCAAGTCAAAAATGTTGCATGTTGTAGATTGTAACCACCAATAATTCGTCAGAATTCGTCAGCCCGTATGGCTGACGAATTCTGCTGCAAAACAAAATTTATAAAAATGACATTACGGGTTTATTTAAAGATGTTAAGAGATTTTTTTTTTACCCAGAACTGTGCCGAAGACGCATCCGTTTTAATAGTATTTGGGTCCAGTAAAATGGATCAACTGCCAGATTGGTTACTGATAAAAGGAAAAGCATAATTTCCACAGGCACTCAAGGTCAGCAGACCTTACTGCACATGTCTTTTTATACGGTTATTACATATCAGAAAATGGGAACACATTTTATGAGAAAAATTATTCATGATCGCACTTTTGGGAAATGGGGAAACATTTTAGGGGAAAAATTATTCATTATATGGGTGATTATTATTTTTTTATACCCTTCACAAAAATGTAAAAGGTATATATAAGTTGGTGATTCCGTTTGTAATTTCTACAATTTTCATTTGTGACCCTATAAAGTATATATATTCTAATTCAGAACTAATGGAAAAGTCGATTGAGCAATCTCCGTCTGTACGCCGTTAAAATACCGTTTCTGAGGAAACCATTAGACTTAGACACTTTTTCTTTCACCATTTTACCCCATCTATTCGTAAGTTTGCTGTTGAAACTCAGTAATATCGGTTTACGTATAGCTGAGATAAATTCAAAATTCCGAAAAAAAGTAATTTTCCCCCCATTTTGTATGGAATTAAAAAAAAAACCTGCTTATTTTACTTTAAACTTCGCACACTTATTAAGCATGGTGACTAAGCGCCAAAAAAATATTTTTTTCAGATATCGGTCCACATATTCTTGAGATATAGCCCAAATCGGATTTTTAATGAAAATGTTGCATAAGCGAAGTTAAACAACTTTTTTTTGCTTTAAAGCAGTTGTGGTAATATAATAAGTTTATATAAACATGGAAAACTTAAATTTCCGATATCGGTCTAAATATACCAGGGATATAGCCCAAAACCGGGTTTTTCACGAAAATTAAGCGTAAGCCAATTTAAACAACTTTTCTTGCTTAAAAGCAGTTCTGGTAATAAAATAAGGTTGGATAAATATGGAAAATGAAAATTTCCAATATCGGTCCGAGGTATAGCCTGGACCGATTTTTCCATTAACATTTTTTTTTTTTGTTTTGCTGGAAAGCAATTTTTGTTATAAAAGAAGGTTGCTTAAATGCAGAAAATAGAAAATTCCCATATCGGTTCATATATAATAGGGATATAGCGTAAACAACCTTTTCCATGAAAATTACCATGAAAAATTTCTTTTTTGGAATGGTGATTACAAGGCAAAAAAATATTTCCCCGATATCGGTCCATATATATCCGAGTATATTCAGTTAAAATTTGAAATATATACTGTACATATACATTATTCCAGTGCACATTGGTTTCATACGAAATTAATAATGAACATATATATATATAAATATGTATATATTTATATTTATATATATATATATATATATATATATATATATATATATATATATATATATATATATATATATATATATATATATATATATATATATATATATATATATATATATATATATATATATATATATATATATATATATATATATAGGGTGTTTTTTTAAGCCCGATAGAACTTGAAATTGTAAAAAATAACACAAAAAATTAAATTGTAATCAAAATTTTTTTTTATTCGAAAGATCAATACGTGACATTAACATTTGAAAATGATTTCGGGCATATGGGCACCGCGGCTGTTCTTGACGAAGCGCATTCTGGACGTCCAATTTTGGGCCACTTTTTCGTGCACTGCTGGCCGTATGTCACGAACAACACGAACAATGCTGGCCTCCAAGGCGTCAATTGTTGCTGGTTTATCAGCATAAACCAGTGACTTCACGTAGCCCCACAGGAAATAATCGAGAGGTGTCAAATCGCACGACCTTGGAGGCCAATTGACAGGTCCATTTCTCGAAATCAACTTATCACCAAATTTTGATTTCAGTAAGTCGATGGTTGCGTTCGCCGTATGGCACGTAGCGCCATCCTGTTGAAACCACATCTCCTCCGGATCAATGTCATCCATATTTTCAAACAAAAAATCATTGATCATGGTGCGGTAACGATCTCCATTGACCGTAACGCGAGCTCCGGCCTCATTTTTGAAGAAATAAGGTCCGATGATGCCACCAGCATGAAAACCGCACCAAACAGTGCATTTTTCTGGATGTAATGGAGTCTGTAGGGTCTCTTGTGGATTGGTCTCACTCCATATGCGGCAATTTTGCTTATTAACAAACCCGTTAAGCCAAAAATGCGCCTCATCGCTGAACACAATTTTGCGATAAAACAACGGGTCTGATTTTCAAAGTAAATTTGGATAATTTCGTAGCGTTGTTCAAGCGTGAGTCTATTCATGATGATTTGTCAGAGTATACTGAAACAAATAAAAAAAATGTTTCATCAAAATTTAATTTTTTGTGTTACTTTTTACAATTTAAAGTTCTATCTAGCTTAAAAAAACACCCTATATATATATATATATATATATATATATATATATATATATATATATATATATATATATATATATATATATATATATATATATATATATATATATATATATATATATATATATATATATATATATATATATATATATATATATATATACGTTTACACAGGATGAGAGACGAAACACTACTCAACGACAAAAGAGCCAAAACTGACTTCACGTATGTATATTTAATCGATCTAAACCTTTTTTTATACAATGGAACTAATTGAAATTTTCTATTTTTTCCGTAGTGGACATTATCGAAAAGAAGTGCCTGGTCAACTGGGGTATGCCAGTAAGTGCATGCATGTAACTATAACCTCACACTTATGTATGTATGTATGTAAAAATAAACAATCTAAAACATAACCCCTCATGTGTTTAAATTATATTGACTGACATATTGTTTAATTTTGGAAAATTTGTATCGCATGTTTATTGTTTGTTTCTGGGTAATTAAATAAAACGATTGTGCGTTAATGTAATTGTCTGCGAAAAATTTTACAAAAGATCGAAATAGCAAAAATACTCGTATTTGCGAATTTACCAAAAACATCTTAAGTAGAACAATAGCAAGTTGTTAAAAATTATTTTTAAGATTTCTTTTATTTTTAGTTTTATTAATTTTTGTTTCCAAATTAAATTTCATGCGAAGATATTTTTTTTGTTGGTTTTATTAATTTTTGTTTCCAAATCAAATATCATGCGGAGATACTTCCACAAAAAAGTAAGCCCAAAAAGAAGTAAAAACTTAGATATATTACTATGCCCAACTTGTGTCTTTTACTTTGATTTACTTTTATTATTATTACTTTTTAGGAACACAAAAAAGGAACTTTAGTCTATATAACGGGGTTTTCGTTCTACACTACAATTAAAACTGAATTTTTTGAGGGATTTAACATCACAAACTTATGTACAATGTATTAGAAAAATATTTTGAATCATAAGCTTTCCAGAATCATGAAAAAATAAAATTAAAAGGGTATCCCAAAATGACCGCAAGATATTAATTAAATAGAAAACACAGTATTAGTCTTTTGATTGTTTTTTTTTTTTTATTTCATCATGAAGTATGTAAATAGCGTTATTTATGGAATAACACATCGGGCAAATGGCCTCCATGGTTTTGCATGCACATACGAACTCGTTTGTCGAAACTTTCCATGACTGTTTCGCATAAATGTGGCTGAATTTCGTTGCTGCAGCTTTTAATCTCCTCCCTTTATGCATGGGTGCTTGTGGTTTCGTTGATACACGATCTAGAGGGCCAATTTTGCTTACTGAAACGAGAGAGTACAGGACCTGTAAATGTCTTCACAGGCTGCATGCCCACATCAATATTGCCCAATTGCATGGTCACATCAATATTGCCCAATTTCGCCAAAAAGAACTGCGATATCGAGCAACAGTAACAGTCACTGTTTGACCAGCCTTATAAAATCCGGTTATGTCTTCAGGCCAAAATTCACACCAAACAAGCAGCGATTCTGGCGATTAACACATTAACACTCTCCATACTTTTGCAGATTTTTTCTAATACTAAGCTGACAGCTACCGAATTATAGTGTAGAGTTGCCATATGCGGATTACATTAAATTACCCTATGCCAATGCAAATCTTTAAGTTTGCATTGGCATAGACTGTCGCGTACACTCCGCAGTCATATATATAAGCTAATAGAATAATATATGATATAAGAATACGAGTATATTGGTAAAGCTTGTCTGATTTTCGCATACATCTATTCAAGTAATCTGGGTATAAAATAATTTGTAGCCGTGAAAAATGTTTTTCCTTGCACCATTGAAGTTCTGACGGTACGATATTTTAAAAGGGCTTTTAAGGTTTTGCTATTTTTTAAATTCCAAAGTATAAAGCTTGTATTAAAATGGTATATATTATATATTTAACTATTTTTAAATAGTTAGCAAATTTTTTTATTTCTTTTAGCCGACCAATCATAGTGCGTATGTTTGGCCGTCGTTAAATACTTTTACACATCATTGATTTATGATGTACTCGTATGATGCTTGTGAATAACAAAATAGAACTCATTCTAAATTAATTAAATCTTTAAATTCCATGGTATCTTTTGAACTACTCTGTAATTTGTTTTTTTCTTAAGGACATTATTCAAAGAAAATAATTTGTGTTTCAAATGTACACATACATAAAAGTATACATATATGCTTTGATATACAGTTTTGTATAAATAATGATTTATTTGTTCAACTGCTGTTAAATGAAAAACTTTGATAAAAAAAAAAATACATATTTTTTAGTAAGTTACGTCCGAGCCTTTTCCAAAAAGCCTAAATACTTAGTTTTTCAGAAGCGACAAACAAATAACATCATACCTGATATCTTAACAGTATTTGCTTGCTGAAGGTGGATTCAGCAAAGAATCTTGGTGTCGTTTTGGATAAAAATTATGCTTGTGTTCATACATGTTACATGCTCACAACTCTCTGGCCGATGCAATGTTGCACAACAGTCAAAATAACAGCGCTTCTCGCTAAATCCTATTTAATGCCAATTTTGTTGTATGGTTGTGAATAATTTGGTAGATGTGACGCCGCTAACACAGAAAAACTTAAAAAAAACATTTAGAAACATTATACGATATGTATATGGTTTGAAAAGATTTGAGCCCATAACACCGTTCCCAATAAAATTATATTATATTCGATTTGAAGATTTTCTGAAAACAAGAGTGTTCATATTTTTGTGTAAAACTGTATATATAAAGCAACCACTTCATCTTCATAGTCGATTATGTTTTTCACGATCTGATCAGGGTAGAAGACTTATTTTATTTAAATACCAAAGTCTAGTTTCACTCCCTTACAACTTGCAATTATAAACTAACGCACAGCGATTTAGGAAGGAGTTATTTAGATATTTCTCAAGATAATTATTATTACTATTTTGTTGTTGTTAGCTTTTTTGCGAGGTTTTTATTTTTACCTGTTTTTAGTTTAGTTTATTTTAATTTTTTTTAACTTAAATATTTGCTTTTAAATATATATACATACCTTTATACATTCATTTAATATTATTATTTATGTAATCTTTTTTTGTTGTAAACAATCTTACGTATTAATCCATTTGCTAATAAGCATTCTACACACAAGACTGTTTAGTCTTATGTGTATAAATGTAATAATGAAATAAAATAATTTTTTTTTTTTTTTTTTGAAAACAAACATAAAAACTGCGAAGCTTTTTTGCTTGTCTGCA
Organism: Thecocarcelia acutangulata; assembly: GCA_914767995.1. Classification (NCBI taxonomy): domain Eukaryota; kingdom Metazoa; phylum Arthropoda; class Insecta; order Diptera; family Tachinidae; genus Thecocarcelia; species Thecocarcelia acutangulata. Next base: position 103,107,599 of record OU612094.1, on the reverse strand, counting down.
GTAACACCCAGGGTCTGTCGCAGGAATCGAACCTGCTACATCGAGACTGTTGGTTGAGTACTCTACTCAGCTATCGAGGTACACAACAAAATAAAATAAAATTAAATAAAATTAAATTAAATAAAATAAAATAAAATGAAATAAAATAAAATAAAATAAAATAAAATAAAATAAAATAAAATAAAATAAAATAAAATAAAATAAAATAAAATAAAATAAAATAAAATAAAATAAAATAAAATAAAATAAAATAAAATAAAATAAAATAAAATAAAATAAAATAAAATAAAATAAAATAAAATAAAATAAAATAAAATAAAATAAAATAAAATAAAATAAAATAAAATAAAATAAAATAAAATAAAATAAAATAAAATAAAATAAAATAAAATAAAATAAAATAAAATAAAATAAAACAAAATAAAATAAAAACAATTAAGTTTTTTATTCGCTATTTAAGCTTCTAACATTTATACCAATAAAAAGAATTTGTTTGAAAGGTGTAAAGAAATATTAGAGACGTTTATAAATAGAAAAGCTTGTTTTTTGTGTTTTGACGGATATTATTAGAGCATTTTTCTTTTCAAATTCTCAGCAATTTATTTGGATTGTTGGGATATAAAGTTGAATGTTTGAGAATATCTTTCAAAAATTTCCAAAGTCTACTGATGATTAGGGTAGTTCCTATGAAATGTCGACATATAGATAGCTGGGAAACATAGAAAACAAGCTATTTATAATTTTTTACTGGTGTAAATGTTAGAAGCTTAAATAGCGAATAAAATTCTTAATTGTTTGAATTTTTGTTCTCTGCTTTTCGATACTTTCAAAAAGCCAATCGTAGCAACCAACGGTTGTTCATTTGTTTGAAAGGTGTAATGAAATGTTAGAGACGTTTATAAATAGAAAAGCTTGTTTTTTGTGTTTTGACGGATATTATTAGAGCATTTTTCTTTTTAAATTCTCAGCAATTTATTTGGATTGTTGGGATATAAAGTTGAATGTTTGAGAATATCTTTCAAAAATTTCCAAAGTCTACTGATGATTAGGGTAGTTCCTATGAAATGTCGACATATAGATAGCTGGGAAACATAGAAAACAAGCTATTTATAATTTTTATTGGTATAAAATAAAATAAATTAAAATTGAATAAAATAGAGGGAGTTTGACTGTTGGTACCAATCTATTGTATCCAAATATGGAGATGAAAAGTTTGACTCTCTCTAAATAGTGAATGTAATCAAATTAATTATATGTTGATAGCAATAAATCTATCACCTTTTCATTTATTAATTTATTGTACAAAATAAATCAGCATCATATTTTGCGAAAATCTTTGGCTTTATAGCCAATTTTTCCAAACATGCATCTAATAACTTCTCCATAACAATATCCGCTACAATTGAAGAGGCAGGAAAACCGGTAGGAAGTCATTTGTTCTGTGAATATATTTTAGTATCATATTGAAAATATCTATTATCAATAATACAAAACTTCATAACAAGCCAAAATAAGTATTCCCTCCTGTTTGTCCTAAACGAGTTTGCAAATTCTAGCTGAATACCAGGAACTAATGCAACAACATATACCGAAAATAGTTTTTCCCGTACTATTAACCCCAACTCTTCCTTTAAATTGCGCTGAATTATAAATACCAGTTTTTAATTTACAAATTTTATTATATTTATATATTATATTTTTTATTAGAATAATGGTTATAAATCTACTAAAACCCTATGACGGTGAATTTAGTGATTAACAAATAGTTCTTAATGAAAAATTCTCCTTATGAATTTTAGACAATCTATATAATCTTCTAGCTACAGATACATTAGTCTTTAAATTATTTTTATCGATGGGCGTTATTATCTCTAACCTGGAAAGTTCATCAACAAAACTATTATTCAGCATTTGGAATCTACTTGTTGGATCTTTGTTCAATAATTTATAGGCTGTGGTATTACCAAGAATATTCTCAATTCTAGACAAATAATCTATCCCATTAATTGCTATAATGGTGTTTCCTTTGTCTACCTTAGATATCATAATTTCCTTATTATTTCTCAAAAAATCTTTGCTATGTTTTACTTTATTTAACGTGAATCTATCTCTGCCATCCAATTTAATTTTTTAGATGACTATCTACAATCCTTACAACATGAGATCTAATAATCTCCTGCTCTGTAATGTTTCTATAAAAACTTCACCTTCCGCTATTACTTCCATTATTGGAAATTTCTTCTTATCAATTGTTATTGCATGTTTTTCTGCTAAAGACAAAATTCATTGCATATCTATGCTAGTCTTATTCGCAAACCATTTTTTTACTAAATCTATTTCCTAATTCCCTCCTCTGTAATTTAACAACACAATCAAACTTATTCTTATGTACCTGTTTCTCCTTCATTCTTTAAAAAAATTGCATCTCTCGATTTGATAAAATTATGCTTAATCTATAAAATTCTGCTTAATAAATAAAACATATAAAATTCTGTTTAATATATCATATATTCTAATTTATTTTAAACATTTCTTTAAAAAATGGAACTTCTGCTAGATTGTTGAACTCAGGATTCTACCATGCTGGTCTTGACCACATCTCCTAACTGATTTCATTGTTGACGGTATCAAACTCTCACAAAAAAAATATGAAACGACCTTCTCTATCAAACTTCCAACCCTATCCACTCTTTCGCAGATGACAGCAGCATTTGTCACTCTTACTCATTTGGTCATAGGCCCAGCCTATCAGAGATCACTGCCAAGAGGCTAAATATGAACGATTCACTGAATAGTGATCTTCTATTAAAATCCGAATGGGGTCGTAAAAACAGGGTCACCTTTAACGCTCGCAAGACCCAATGTTGCTTATTAACACACATGGAAACGACCGCAAATGCTGCTTCATCTGTACTCATGGTTGGTATAAATATTGAGGAATCGGATGCCTTTGATGTTCTTGGAATGAAAATACAGTGTGATGTTCGCTGGACTGAACACATTTTTCATGTCTCTAAAGAAGCATTCATATGTCTCGGTTTTTTGAAACGGTGTAAGATGTACTTCACTCTATCCCATCTCCTTACTATTTATACCACCTACATCCGACCGAAAATGGAATACAACTCTCATGTTTGGGCCGGTGCCTCAAAGTCTATTTTGGGGTTACTCGACCGTGTGCAGGAGAGGGCGAAGAACCTCATCAGTGACAGTAGGGTATCCAACTCTATTGACTCACTGGAGCATCGACGCAGTGTGGGGTGCGTTACTCTGTTCTATCGTTACTACAATGGATTTTGCTCTGACGAGATTAGGGAGCTTGTTCCCGAAACTCGCACATTTTTGCGTAGCACGCGTTCATCGTCTAGAGCTCATCCATTTGTGGTTGATTGCCCGGGGAACCGTACTACGCATTACAGAGAGAATTCGTTTTTCAGCCGCACGCTTCGTCTGTGGAACAAGTCGCCTACAGAAGTGTTTCCTGTCTGTTATAACGTTGGAAAATTTAAGTCAAATGTTCACAAACGCTACTCCCGCTTTCCCCCTCCTCACAACCTATTTTCCTAGTTCTGGTACAATGCACTGCATATCCAATATAAAAAAAAATGAAAAATAGTTTTAGTGGAGTTCCTCATAAATTTCGGTGCATTTCTGCAACAAATAAGAAACGTAATCGTTGTTTTGTACCTAATTATTTTCTTACAGTTTTGAACCTATTAATTAACCTTTCTAGTTCCCTCATTCCTCTTAAAACATTAGTAGTTCATCGTTGTGCTCAGCTATTTCGTAAATATAAAGAGTAAAAAAATAAAATACATTTTTAGAAAAATTTTTACGCAATTTTGTTTTTTGCGGTAGCATAAATTGCCATTTTACTGTGATATACATTAAATGGTGTTTAGTACACAAGTACAATAGTTTTTATACATAATTCTTTTAATCGGGCTAATATTAAGTATGTAGAAGAAACAAATATTTGATCTAGTTCGTAGTAAAGAAAAAAACATTTAAAAACTTTAATTCTTAACCTCGCCCATCATGTTTGCACTGGTCAGAATTGTATAAAACAAAAACGTAAAAAGAGTAGAAGAGTCATTACAAGGTATTAAACTTTGCGCACTTAAAATGCAGTAGCTTTAGAGGAATTTAGTTTATTAGGGTGCTGAAGAATTTCTAATTTTTTACTGTTTTAAAAGATATGACACAGCTTAACAATATATGCAATTTTAAGGCTTTTACACTCGACAAAATAACGTTAATTAAAGAACTGTAGTTTTTTTTACTACTGAGAATATTTTTTTATTCTACTCGCCATAAAAATTTTAATTACATTAACTTGAAATGATTTTGACGTTTTACAAAATCATATTTTTATGAAATAAAAGCAACAGCTACAGCACCAACTACAACAATTTGACAGAAAACAATGTTGCACATGATACATAAAAAGTATGTGATTAAATTTGATTTAGCAATATGCCTCGATATCATATCTTCACTTTGAAAGAAACACAACGGTTTAGATAAAAATAAAAAAAAAACACAAAACTATCCAAAATAAGCATAAACTGCAATGTTTCATGTGTTGCAATTGTTGTCTGTGTAATTAAAGCGAACATAAAATTCGTTTATAAATTTTCAAAGTACCTGCAATAAAAAATTTTGTTTATTCGTTACAGCATTGAAACGTGTTGCGCTTTTTATTTTGCCGCATATTTGAATTATTAAGTCGAATTTGGAATTCATGCAGTATTGCGCATTAAGAAAATCTTCTTAAGCTGGGGCATCGATGTTGTTCTTTTATTATGACAGGTGTTCACTTAATGACATTTTAAAAAGTTGTTTCAGTTAAATTGCAGTATCAAATAAATCCAGAAAATTTAAGACTGACATTAAACTAAAAATTAAATAAAAAACACTAAAAATTAAAAAAATATTCGGCTGGTCCGAATTTAAAATATCGTTCACAATAGTTACGTAAATATATACGGCTGTATTCATAAAAAATGTTGTATGTTTATTAAAGTTTACTATAGAAATTTGTCAAATAACAGTTTAATAAATATACAATATTTATTATGAATAACGCCAATAGTATATATATTACAAATTTGAACTAAATATGCGCGGACCGATATCGGGGAAAATTTTTTTTTCTTGTAATCGCCTTGCCAAAAATGTAATCTTTCATGGAAAAATCGGTTTAGATTATATCTCGGGTACATATGAACCGATATTGGAAGTTTTCATTTCCTGTATTTTAGTAACCTCTCTATTTTTTAAGAAAAAAAAAAAAAATTGTTTCATGAAAAGTCGAATTTGGCTATATCTCGGGACCTATATCGGAAACGTTCATTTTCGGTATATAAGTAACCTCCTATCATAACCATAACTGCTTATAAGCAAAAAAAAAAATGTTTCATGGAAAATTTGGTTTAAGCTATATCTCAGCAAGATATTGGAAATTTTCTTTTTCTGTATTTTAGTAACCTGCTTTTATTACTTTTAATCAATAAAAATTTTTTAAGTTCGGTTAAAGTTCGCACCCCACACTGGAGCTATGCTGCAAGGTGTCAATAGAGTGTGATAGACCGCTGTCACCGATAAGCTTCTTCGCTCTCACCGCTCACGGTCGATTAACGCTAAAACAGATTTTGACTCGCTGGCCCAAATCTAGGAGTTTTATTTCATTTTAGGTCACATCGTGCAGTCTCTGAAAAAGCTCGAGGTAAACATAGATAAATCGTCAACGAAGTAAGTTTTGATAGTAGTACACCACACTCTATTAAATGTATTGAAGCTACCTAGAGCTGTCACATTACTTTCGTCGAAATGATGGCTCGAGTGGCATCATTTGTCTGAGAGATATAGTGCCAAGAGATCGTCAATATGGTAGTTAACCATACTTTCTAATACTTTGGAGCAAATGATAATTGCGCAGTAATATTCAGGGTTATTAAAAACACACTTTTATTATGGAATTCCGTTACATTAACAACTTTCCAACACAATGGCAGTGGACCAACATGCTACATTGTGCTAAAACGACGTAATAGAAGAACACTACTTCAAAACCGGAGTTGAAATGTCATCCGGTCCAGGAGACTTACTTATGTCAATATTAGCCAAAAGCTTAACTATTCGAAAAATATCTAACAACTTATATTTTATTGGACAAGTTTCGTAATTTTTAAGGGTTTTTATGTAATAGTGTTTTTTTAAAAACGTTCTCAAGACAATAATTCAAAAAAATGATTGTTGAGGGGACAGTGAAGTACTTAATATTTCATTAAATAAATATTTCTTATTTTTGCAGCAAAAGATCGTTTTATGTTATATAAAAAATTTAACAGTATTTATTTTCAATATTTCGATAACAATTTGTTATCATCGTCAGGAAAATTAATGTGTTATTCTTTTTTTTCAAAATTTTAAAATGCGCAAAAATAGACTTTTCTCTATATAATAACATATAACCGATTTATTGAAGTACATGTGGGTGCGGCGTACTAAGAAAATTACTGGCACTTTTGATTCTAGAACACTTTGACTATGCGCCTACATATGTAAATTCACATGCATTTGAGTAAAATCCTTTTGTATTGATAGGCATGTGCACTTCCGAAAAGACAAACATGGGCATGCATGCAGACTCATTAGTAGCCAGTTTGTTTTTTATCTACATTTTATAAAAAATTGCAGGAAATGCAGTTTTTTCTAAAAATGATACTTTGAAAAATTTTTAAGCCAAAAACTAAACAAATTTATTAAAATAATAGCTTTTACATTTGTTTTTTATTCAGATGTATTAATTTATATATCTCATAACCACCAATACCGTGACAGACTATATGATGGTAGCGCTCAACCATACTTATTGTTTACAATAATAAAATGCGCGTGAGCATTGATACGTTGCGTATTTCATGCGACACTCAAAACATGCGCACTACAGACGTGCATTTGTGTACCAAAAAGCGCTGCGACCAGTTAAACACATTACTTTGTTCACACAAATTTTAAGAATATTATATTGTACTTTTTAGTGATATATGATTAACGAAACAAATATATATGAGAATTAGAATTCTCATCAACACAATATCATAAAAATGATATGAATCAGATCGATCAGGTCTACGAATGAACTAAAAATTCTACCCAAATTTTAAACTAATGCCAACTGCTCCAATACCAGTAGCGTTTTTAGGCAATTTTCGCTTTTTTTATACATATGTAAATACATACATACGTACAAATATAACTTTAAATCATGTTTATTTATCAATAAGAATTTAACTTTGAACATTTGTATTTGACAAGTTTGTGTTTCGCTATGCTTTTGTCGTTAAGTTTTTGCCTTTGGGAATTTTTACGTTTGCCCATTAAAGGTCATGTTGGTTATTAAAAGTTAGCTTACAATAATAATAAATTTAAAAATGTCGATGAAAATAGTTTTAATTGAAAAATAGATTAAACACCATTTGACAAACAGAACACACGCCATCTGCAAAATGTGAGAAAATTTTCGTAACCAACCTCTGAAAAGCATTTATTTTTTTCCTTTTTTCTGCGAAATTATCAAAAATCTGTTTCAAAGATTTTTGTGTGGTTATATTGGAATAATGGTAAATGTTTTATAAGCAATTTAAAATCATAGCACTTTTAGCTTTAAATCATTTACAAAATTATTATTATACAGTTTTCTTATTACAAAACGCAAGAAATATATGAGTATTTAAGTGCGTGTTTGCACAAAAAAATAAAACAATATTTTTGTTTTGCTTTTTGCGGTTAAACGTTTAATGTTAACATAATATGCATTACAAAAATTTTAACATAAAAACATAAATTTTTGTAATATAAAATAAATGTAACAGAAAACAAGCAAAAATTTATATATTTTTTTTGTGATATTTATTATTAAGTTATAAATTTTTGCAGCAAATAAATATGTTTTAATAAAGAAAAACAAGAAGGAGGTTTCAACACTACACACCGGCGTGAGTGTGATTAATAAAATCTTTCAGTTAGCAGTCGTTGAGTCATTTAAATGGTTGATTTTTCATCAGCCATTTAGTCAGGTACAACCCGTTTTCTCGCGTTTAATTGGCCACTAAATGTGTTATGGATGTTGTTTGCTATGGTGACTTTAGAATTTACAACCGTTAGTATATGTATGTATATGCCAACACAGTGCTCTAAAATTCGTTTTATTTTATTGGATTAGTATAAGCAGTGCATAACTTCCTGGAGAGATGTGAAGCAATATGTATGCATTTTAATAGAGATCTTAGTTTGTATTCAAACTATTCGCAAAAAAAATTTGGAATACGAGAGAAGACTATTTTACTACATGGTTGATAAGGTGGTGTTCTTAAGATAATCACCGTCAAAGTTCCATTCCCATGTATTTTAAATACAGGAAGTGCTAAAAATCACCAATAGTATATATACATATATATATATATATATATATATATATATATATATATATATATATATATATATATATATATATATATATATATATATATATATATATATATATATATATATATATATATATATATATATATATATATATATATATATATATATATATATATATATATATATATATATATATATATATATATATATATATATATATATATATATATATATATATATATATATATATATATATATATATATATGTATATATATATGTATATAGATTGAATAATTTTCAGATATTAAGAAATTAATTGGCTAGCACGTTCATCAGGTTTGTCAGTACTTGAATAAATTTTTTGGTGTTATTTAACGGAGCAAGTATTTTTAATTGTTATACTTTTAAATACATATGTTCTTGCTTGTATTTTTTATCATCATTCATCAACAAAACTAATCAAAAATGTAACAGAGGTTCAATTTGAGTGACGGGCAGAATTTTTAAATATGCCGATTAAAAGCAAAAAAAAAATCCCGATATCGGTCCATATATACCCGAGACATAGCCTAAGCTGGGTTTTTAATAAAAATGTCGCATAAGCGAACTTAATCAACTTTTTTTGCTTAAAAGTAAGTCTGGTGATAAAATAAGATTGTCTAAGTATGGGAAATGAGAATTTCCGATATCGGTCCATATGTGCCCGAGATATAACCTAAGCCCATTTTTCAATGAAAATGAAATTAGGAAACTTAAACAACTTGTTTTGCATAAAAACAAATCTATTTATAAAAGGAGGTTACTTAAATACAGAAAATGAAAATTTCCGATATCGGTCCATATATGTATATCTGAGATATTGTCTAAACCGATTTTTCCATGAAAATGTCGCGTAAGCGAACTTAAACAACTTTTTTTGCTTAAGAGCGGTTCTGGTAATATAAGGAGGTTACCAAATACAGAAAATTAAAATTTCCGATATCGGTCCATATATGCCCGAGATAAAGCCTGAACCGATTTTTTCATGAAACAATTTTTTTTTCTTTTTTGCTTAGAAGCATTTGTGGCAATAAAAGGAGGTTTTATAAGTACAGAAATTTAAAATTTCCGATATCGGTCCATATATACCATAGATACATATAGCCTAAACCGATTTTTTCTGAAAATGTCGCGTAAGCGAACTGAAAGAACTTTTTCAGCTTAAAAGCAGTCGTGGTAATAAAAATAGGCTACTAAAATACAGAAATTGAAAAAATCCGCTATCGAACCATATATATCAGAGCATATTTAGTTCAAATTTGTAATATATACTATATATTGACGTGGCTATCGTGAAGGGTATTTAAGTTTCGGCCCAGCCGAATATACTACACTCTTACTTGTTTTATCTAAGTTCTATTTCAAACAAAGTTAGTAGTAAAACTTCACTTTTCAAGAGAAATTCCAATTCCTTATTCTGACTTAAAGAAATTTCATCGTAGGAGAACTTTTATACGAATTAAAGTAACGAAGCTAATTGAACTTGGACAATCTCTTTTACGCTATAAATATGAAAATGTTAGATTTTTGAAATTAAGTATCCTTCTATGACTAAGTTTATAGCAAAAATATTACTCTTCTCCAAATGTGTGAGTTTGCATCCAGCTACATGGAACTTAACAGATCCATGAAAATGAGAAATTAGTTGATGAAACCATTTCCGAAAAAAATTTTGCATACTAAAAACTATCTAAAACTGTGCAACAGAAGTGTTTAGTATAATAAATAATAGTACCTTTTATTGAATGAAATCTTATTTTACAAAATATAATTCACAAAAATTAATGAAAGGTACTTATGAAATTAATTTCATGTTTGTAGGAATATCTATTTGTTATAGCTTTCAATGCGGTAGTTTTTTATTAGAGGCAACCATGACTCCTTTTTCTATGCAATAATCATACTGACGATTTTGACGAGTTTTTCCGTCGAATTTGACGATTTTAAACCAGATTTATATGCCATCTATGGCTAGGGGTAAGATTGGACACGAGATTATCGTATCCAGCTCAGATAGAGTAGTTAGGCAGTTGCGATAATGCCAAAGCTGGCCCATTTAAAGGCAAATGTTTGCAGGCTGTTATCGAGCAAACGAAGCCTCTATTTGTTAATAAAGACAACTAGCTCCATTCTTTTCCACGGGTGCGAGATTTAGGACGATACAGAGAGAGAGAGCAAACACTTTACTACAAGTTAAGAAGACAGCTGCACTGCGATTAAACTCAGAATACAGTACTGGTCGTTACAGGAATGATCTCAGTTGATCTGAGGACAAAAATATGGATGTTGAAATAGTCGATTGGTACTGACCGTGTAGAAATGGAAAGCCGAAAATTGACACAAGTGGAAGATAAAAGAAAATGCTCATCCAAAACATGCAGATATAAACAGGATATTTTCTAAAATTCCTATAAAAATTGGGGAAGCTTAAATTCTTCCTTATATTTTAGCATATGCCGTAGATACCATTATTTCGCATGAACCCACAACTAAATACTGGGAAAAAGTTCTAGGACCTAAGGAGCGTGATTTGGACTTAGCTGAGTCTATAAATTAGGATATTAGCGGGCCGGGATCCGAAAACTTTGAAATGAAGCTATTTTAAAGGAATTCAGTAAAATATATGTTGCTTTAGCGTTTTCGTTATTAAGAAATTCGTTTTATTAAAGTTTAACTATATCATGAAAATTAATAAAATGTTAGTTAAATTTTATCCCAGACTTAATAAAAAAATACTTTTTTGTATTTTTGACACACACTCAGAATAAATTGATTCTTAACAGTATCATTTGCAGTGATCTAAAACTAGTTGCCAACTAATGTGCCAAATATACTGAAAAGAATTTTAATTAATAATAAAAAATTTAATTGACTTTTTGTCATCTATAGTAAAGTGTCTCAAGGTACAACTGGATACAAAAAAAAAACGATTTTTCACAAATTTTACAGAAGTTAGCCCAAAACAGCTGCTAAATAGCAGCATGTAGGCGTAGCAAACATAAATATTTTGAAAATTTTTGTAATTGAGGCAATGAGTTTGCTGCAATTTATTTTAAAAATTAAACACCAACCAATTGATACATATTTTAAACTCATTAGAAAACAGTTTTCGATGTTGATTTGTACATGTTTTGTTTTTGTTTCGTTTCTGAATTGAGGTAGTATACACTGAAAGAAAACTTGCTTAGAGCTGGCAAATTTAAAGAGGTTTCGAAATAAATGGTGTATCATTGTTGAACGAAGTGTTGTAATTTAAGATTTAATAAAATACATATCAAGAACTTAATTTGAAAAATGTGTACTTGTTTCTTGAAAAATTCAGTTTTACTTATTTTTGTTAGTGCACCTGACAAACTTGAAAAAAAATTTAAGCCAAATGCATCAGGAACGAATTTATTGCTCGATTTGATATAAAACTGCTTAATATGCTGCATTTTGTATTTAAGATTTTTTTTTTGAATTTATTTATTTTTTTCCTTTCCTAAGTAACAATTAATCAAATAAATTTTTTTTATATTTTATTACTTATTAAAGTTCTTTATATGTATGTACATATAGGGTGTCCACAATTGAGGTATTGTGAGTCAATGCAAATCGCATCTCCCTGTAGCGATCAAAGCCTTTAGTGGCGGAAATTTTAAGATACGAACGTGGAGAAAATGTGGTTTCAACAGGATGGTGTCACTTCCCAGCGGCCAAAGTTTCGCTTACAGAAGCGATGATCCGAAACTTCTGTAAGCGAAACTTTGGCCGCTGGGCAACGTTCGCCGCTGGGTTGTCTCACAGCAAGAGAAACAATGGATCTTTTGAGAGAAAAGTTCGAAAATCGCAATATTTAATATTTTTTATGAGGTTTTTTGAAATAAGTGTACAGGAATAATCCCACAACAGTTCTAGAGCTTAAAACGTATATTGTCGAGTATATGTCAACTATTGACAACAGTTTATTGAAAAAGGTGGTTTATAACTTTAGTAAAAGATTAGGAGTCGGCTGAGCATGTAGACAAGGTCGGTCAAGAGAATACAGACAAGGAAACACGTGTTTCCTTCAATATTTCCTTTTTCAATACACACGATGAAGCCAAAAGAGAAACATCAGTTGAGTATAAATAAAATTTGATGATACAACACTTTGCAACAACTATTCCATTGATCTTTGCTACGCTATTTTAAAAGCTGCACGACTATTCTCAACGAACGAAAGAAGCAAAAACAGTCAATTTTGATATTTTGGAAACCAAAGAGAAGACATGATTTTGAACAAGAAACATCGCTACAGACAAGGGAACATTAAAAGAAGCATCCCATCGTCTATATGCTACATAATAGTTGAAAAATATTTTGATTTATTTTCATAAAATAAAAGTATAAAATAAATGTGCAGACCTGACAGTACTTGGTCTGTCCATTTTTCTGAATACATTTCTTTCTTTTTAGTTTCTTATGAAGCTAGCACACTCACACGTTCAGAACACTAGTCATTTTTCTTTTAACAAGGCTGCAGCCAGCAATTGAACGGGTTACTTTTTTTTATCACATTGAATTAGGATTAGAGACAACCAAATTTTTCTACTAGCATTTTGCGAAATTAGACTTGGGCAGTTATTCACCCATATTTCAGTGTACGTACTAGGCCATCCATTTATATTATATGGCATACCTAATATCATTCCAATAATTACATATAAGAAAATATCAGAATTTTGTTGAAACCCGTTGAGTCGTTTAGGGGAAGCTTCGTTTTCTGTAGATTATAAAAATAAAAAACAATTTTATTTGCAATGTACGCAGCCACAACAAACATCCTACTATTTAGGTTATCCCACTGTGTTTGTGACAAATGTGTTCATTAGTTACAGACAAGTGCAGCATTTGGTTTTCTTATAAACATTTTTTAGTCTCTACGATAAATAAATATATTAGATATTTTTAAAACAGCGAAAAAATATTGAATTTATATATTCACTGTCTTTTAACAAAATGTCATAAATTGTCATGATTTATGTAAAATTAGTCTGGACACACGTTACCACTTTTGCAACACGAAATCATTTTTTATGTCGATATTGTAACAAAAGTGTCAGTTTATTTTTTACATATTCTTTTAAGTTGCCTGTTTCCAGCTGTAACAGCAAATATAAAAAAAAACTTTGCATGTTTAAAATTGTTCAGTTCATTTCTAACAACAACTGGTGGTCCAATATAAACGAGTATTTGATAATATATAAACTAAATGATTACATATAAGAAGTTACATAAATATTATTATACAGTTTTAAGTCACTGATTAACAACAATTAGTTATATAATAGTTTTAATTCAAGGACTAGGGAAACCGATTAAAGACTCAGCTTATTGCTTGTACAGTAAAATTTGTCGAATCGACGAATCCGCAACGAACGAAATTAACACCTTGTGTTCAGGATACGGTTTGCTGTTCTTTGCGTTAAAACATTAAGGTTTATCATATTTTCAACCGCGAATATCATGCTTTATTGTCAATGGCGTAATGACTATAGGATCTTTTTTTACTTGTTTCGCGATTTCGTGACGGATGTTATACCTGAAAAAATGGAATAATCAATCGCCAGAGAATAAATATTACTCTTTATTTATGAAATATCAAGTATCAAGTTTTGCGTCTCCCTCGCACTGGTTAATGGTTTGCCTCAACTAATTGTATTGGTTTACAGTTTTTTTTTTTTCATTGTTAACCACGCTGCAACTTCCTATGTGAAGGTATATGTAGGTCGTTAAAAATAATACCATCTAGGGCATATGGTCTCCGTCACTCCGCCCATGCTGTGCATCCTATACTTTGCAAATTTTGTTTGCAACTGTATAGTTACATAGAAATAGAAAGATAGTACCATAAAATCTTATTATAATAAATATTTTGTTCATTTAAACAAAAAATACAAGTAGCTTGTTTTTGTATTTCCCAGCTATCTAAATGTCTGAATTTTATAAGAACCTATTCATCAGTAGACTTGGTCAAATATTTTCAAACGTTTTACTACATATTCAATTAATTTAAATAAAACAATGAGAACATAGAAAGCTAAATGTTCTAATAACACCTTTCAGACAAAAACAAACAACAACCATTTTCCTTTACATTTTTGAAGTTAAGTTTGCAGGTTTTCTTATGTTAAAATAAGTCCCAATTTTCACGAGGCAATTTTAGTTGCGCAATTCTTATCAAATTTTCTTTTAAACTTGCTTTTATGTTCAGACACAGCAATTTTACTTGAGCAATTTTCGATTTCTATTGATTAGACTTTCTTAATCTTGCATGTACTGCATTCTCAATTTTTTCTATTTAATTTTCACTTCTTCTAAATTAATACTGCTGTTTATTTAAAATTTTTTTTTTTCAAATGAATTAAAATATCGCAATTTCGCGCCAATATTACTTTCATCACGGACAACATATCAATACATAAAAGAAACACAAATGAAAGAAAATGTAAAATTTCTGATATTACGAATGATAGCACAAAACGACGTTCCCAGTACAAGCAAGTCTGTACTCATTTTTACACTCCCCACTCTTTCCTCTCTTATTTGTTCACAAACTCAAGAATTGCACAAGTAAAGTGGGACTAAAGGATAGAGTTTGAAAAAATAAAGTAAAAATTTAGCTGGCATTTTAAGACTTTTTAAGAAGCTGAAATTGCAGCTTTTTCTTCATATCATGTGTTTATATTGAAGTCAACTTTAAAAACAACTAAACGTTTTATTTTTTACATTATGAACTGCATAGCAGAAATTGAATGAATATCACAACATTTGCTATTTCTTAAAGAACAAACATCAAAATTAATTCTTTAAAAAGCAATGTGCCAAAATCGATTTTATGCTAAAAACAACTCCTTTATTGTTGTTCTTTAGGGCTTCAGCAACAACTTTTGTTCTTGAACTTTTTCATAAAATTGTTATTTACAAAATTACCGAAGAAAATCAAAATATTAACCTTTAAATTTCCAGAATTCGACCAAATAATATTCGACAAATTTGTACAAAATCCTTTGGGGAATATTTTGCTGAATATATGAACTAATAGTATACGCAAATACAGGGTGTTCTAAAACATTTTTCAATAAAAATGAATTTTGCGCCATCTGGCGGCAATAATTTGCGCTAACTATATTCAGCAATTTGAATACCTTCTCTTTATAAAAAAAATGTTGAAAATAATATTGATTGAAAAATAACAGAATGAGAAGAGAAGAGCTATAATATAATTAAATAGTTTAAAATTTATATTAAAATATGTATGTAACTTAAATCCGTCATTAAAGTTTTGTAAGCCGTCATTAAAGTTTTGTACATATTTAGTTTTGCGAATAAAATTTCAGTTATAACTATTAATACAATTGTATTTAACAGATTCTTTATTATTTTTATATTCACAAAAAATTAATATTTCTAAAAGTATCAAATTATACATCGATATAAGGTAACAAATTAAATAATTCCATAGGTTCATATCAATCAATTTTAGAAATAGGACTTTACTTTCCGTATGTTTTTTTTTTGCTTGTTGATTGCTCTCCATCTCTTCCAATTTCTGTATTCCTTTCTCAGCATTCAACTTCTTATTTTGCTGAAAAATCTTTTTCGTTATTTTTACACCATTTTTTATATCTTGGTTCGTTGGAAGCAACTGCAGTATGTTGAAAACGAAGTGAATGTATTTGTTTGGCCGGGCCTTTACGAGTACTTGCTGACATCTAAAGTATCAAATTATACATCGATATAAGGTAACAAATTAAATAATTCCATAGGTTCATATCAATCAATTTTAGAAATAGGACTTTACTTTCCGTATGTTTTTTTTTTGCTTGTTGATTGCTCTCCATCTCTTCCAATTTCTGTATTCCTTTCTCAGCATTCAACTTCTTATTTTGCTGAAAAATCTTTTTCGTTATTTTTACACCATTTTTTATATCTTGGTTCGTTGGAAGCAACTGCAGTATGTTGAAAACGAAGTGAATGTATTTGTTTGGCCGGGCCTTTACGAGTACTTGCTGACATCTGGTGTATATTTCTTTATGAAGTGTCATATTCTCGTTTCTCTTCGCCACTGAAATCACTATGGAATGAGTATACATCATCTACAAGTCTATCGATATACCTTTTTAGCATTGAATTATTCGCAGCCGCTAAAATTGTTTGGATAATATTACCATCTTTTTTCAAATTTGCAGTAAGCAAATGAAGCTTGTCTTGAAAGCCAATTGAAATTTGTGGAAAACTAAACCCAAGAACGATATTTTATTTATATCTTCGAACTCTAAATATTTGATATAGCACATCCTTGAAAGTAAGATGATCTCGAGCAACAATTGATTTACAAGTGCCAATATTTTTCAGGGGTTCAATGCAAGGTGCGTGGATAAGTACACAATCGCATCAGTTTAGGCTGCTGGATATTTTTGTACAAACTGATAT
This sequence comes from Thecocarcelia acutangulata, assembly GCA_914767995.1. NCBI lineage: Eukaryota > Metazoa > Arthropoda > Insecta > Diptera > Tachinidae > Thecocarcelia > Thecocarcelia acutangulata. The sequence goes on along the minus strand of OU612094.1, from coordinate 103,090,669 downwards.
AACAAAAAACAAAATCTTTCAACTGCAATATTTACCAAGCTAAATCAGATAAAACATGAACCTAACAAATCTCCAATGCTTTTTGGGTGGGAAATTTCCTTTTCGGTCTGAAAGTTTCTGAAATCAGCAGATATTGGGGGATAAGCAGCATTTTTTAAAGTCATAACGTTTTAAAGTTTTTGATTTTGGAAACAAACCCATTGCAAGTATTACTAAGTGCTTAAATAGTGTCCTTGGAAATATTGTTGAAAGCATGTACAAAGCAATTTTTTAATTGCAATTCTTTAAGAACTGCCAATTCGCATTCGTTTACGAATTTCAGTCTCTCTGCACTAAGCCATTTATTAAAGGCAGCTCCAGTTGTAGCACTGTCATCAAGGCATGCCTCTATTTTCATTGTGTTTTTTTAAATTACCTGCTGAATGCAAGAGTTTGCCCATATAATTTATACTGTAAATATCTTTAGACAAACAATTTAAAGAACTTTTATGAGGTTCATAATAACCTCATTTTATTACCAGAACTGATTTTAGGCAAAAAAAAAAAATAGTTTCATGGAGAAGTCGGTTTAGGCTATATCTCGGGTATACATATATGGTCCGATATCTGAAATTTTTATTCCCTTTATTATAGTAACCTCCTTTTATTGCCAAAACTGTTTTTAAGCAAAAAATATATTTTTTAAGTTCCCTTACGCGACATGTTCATGGAAAAATCAGTTTAGGCTATATCTCGGCTATAAATTGACCGATATTGGAAATTTTCTGTGTTTTAGTAGTATTTTATTACCAAAACTGTTTTTAAGCCAAACAAGTTCGCCTACACGACATTTGCGTGGTAAAATTGGTTTACACTATATCTCGGATATATATATGGACCGATAATAGGAAAATAGTTTTTGCCTTTAATGGCAATGCCAACTAACCAAACAAATTTTTTTCCAAAAATTTAATCTCAGCTACATATGAAGCTCGTTTACTGAATTTCAATAGTAAACCGATGAATTAGTTCAATAATAGAATGGTGAAAGAAAAAAGTTTCTAACTCTAATGGTTTTCTTAGAAACGATATTTCAACGGCGGATAACCGGACATTGCTTAATCGAATTTTCAATCAATGCTGATTCTGAATAATTTATAGAGTCGGAAATGAAAATTGTAGACATTACAAACGGAGTCACAAACTTATATTTATCCTTAGCATTGTTTTGAAGGTATAATAGCGAATTTATCGTTGCACCTATGCAAAAAGTACAAGCAGTTTTACAAAGGTATAATGCATTTTCAAAGGTATACTGCATTTTACAAAGGTATAATGCATTTTCTAGCATAAATTCCTGTTTTTTAAATATTCACTCTATTTTTGTAATGAATGAATAAAATTTGCCGAAAATAGGCTTTAATGTTTTTTTGTACGACACGAATTGGGCTGACTATTATGCCTTGAAATTAAACATAATTGCTGATAACTATAATATCTAAGATTCTTAAAGATTACATTCCTACTTTAAAAGTTATATGTGAATGAAGGTGAAAAAAAACGATTTTTTTAATATTTTTGCTTTTTTTCCAAATTTTTTTGTAAATGAAAAAAGCCATCGTCATGCATCACCGCAGAATTTTATTTTGTTGTTGCCATTATTTTTTCTCAGTGTATTGATGCAACAATATACGCAAATGGAAGATTACTACCCAAACTAGCTTTGCAAAAAATAAAAACATTGAGTTTTTAGCTGTGAAAATAAATATTGTGTTAAATTCATAAAAAGTTAAAAAATCCTAGTTTGATGGGCATCATACGTTTCAGTTTGAGGACAAGTAAGGGACAATCTAATTACAACTAAGGTAGCTGACTCTACCTCCAAAGCGTTAAAAATCATACGGCATTCATAGCTTTAAAATTAAAAAGTACATTTTTGCATGTTGCTAATTTTAATAGAAGAGATTATAAGTTTTTATTATTAATTATATTTTTAAACTGATTGCAACTATCACAGTTTTATGTATACATAAAGAAATATTAAACTTCAAAGTCAAGACGACATGCAGCATCTTGTTTAGAAAACAAAAATTGTTACGAAATAAAGATTTTACGGTGTAGTTCACTTTGCTAATAGAAATTCCGTTCATTAAAACTAGTTCACTTGTAGCTTTTTTATACGACTATTTGAAGCCTCAAGTGTGGTGAGACACCACTATGAGCTGGTAGAATTATTGGTCCATACTTCTTAAAAACCATACTGGTCAAAAGGGTTACAGTCAATGGTAGCCGCTATAAAGCCATAATTATCGTTCATTTTCATAATTCGTTCATCAATTGAACAAGAATAATGTGCAGGAATGCAACAATTTTCTTTTCGCCCCCGAATTTCTCTTCAAAATGGTGGGACTTAACGCCGCTAAAACAAACTGTGGTTTTTTTTTGTTAAGTGCGGTACTTTTCAGCCCATGATTTATATACTTTTTGAAAAATATAGCCAGAAATAAGAGTAAAAGCATTTAAAATTAATGAAACCCTGCTTATAGCCTGAAACGATTGACCATTCGCCTTGTTATTGCCGATATATGACAATTTGTAGTCAAAAAACCATTGGTGGTTAAAAAATAAAATCGAAAATTCGACTTCCAGATGATAATATATTCCAGCCGGCCATGGCGGTTATTTATCATTACTGTTAAATGTTACGTAAATGTGAAATGTGAAATACGAGTATTTCTGGCTATATTTTTCAAATAAAAATAACACATGGGCTGAAAAGTACCGCACCTAACAAAAAAACAAAAACACAGTTTTTTTTTTGGTTTAAAACTAGCTTTATTTATCAACGTAAACGTAATCTCCATCAAGAGCAACACAATCGTTCCAGCGCCGCTCTAACATTTCAATACCAATTCAAAATAAGCCTCAGTTTCAGCGACAACCTATTCATTAGTGCGAAATTTTTTACCGGCAAGCATTTTTCAGATCTGCGAACAGCCAGTAGTCGCTGGGAATCAAATCTGGCGAATACGGTGGTCGTGCGAGCAATTTGAAGTACAATTTGTGTGGTTTTGCTACTGTTTTAATTGGTGAGTTGTCTTGATGAAACAACATTTTTTCCTTGCCATATGCGGTCGTTTCTTTGCAATTTCGGCCTTCAAACGCTCCAATAACGCTATATAAAAGTTTTCACTGTTAACTATCTTTCACAAGATAGTCGATGAATATTACACCACGCACATCCCAAAATACCGAGGCCATAACCTTTCGAGCCGATTGTTGTGCTTTCAGGAGCTTTGGACGAAGTTCACCAGATAACGATTGTTTTAATTCCAGAGTGAAGTGATGGATCCATGTTACATCCATTGTCACATATCGACGCAAAAATTCCGGTTTGCTACATTTAAATATGGCCCAACACTGCTCAGAATCATCAATACGATCTCGGTTTTGGTCAACAGTGAGCAAACGCGGCACCCAGAACAGAGCTTCCTCATAGTCAAATGCTCACGCAATATAAAGCCAAAACGTTCTTTTGATATCCTTATTGTGAGCAAACTCACGCAACTTCACTTTTCGATCATTCAAAACGATTTTGTGGATTTTTTTATGTTTTCTGGTGTTACCGCTTCATTTGGACGTCCACTGCGGTCTGCATCATCTGTGTCTCTACGATCACGTTTAAAGTCAGCAAACCAACGTTTTTTTGTTGTTTCATGACACTTTTCAAGCCATTGCTTCGCTTGAACGGTATTTTTTCCCATCAAGAAGCAGTGTAAAATTAAGACACGAAATTGTTTTGATCCATTGTTTTGCAAATAATAAATGTAGCTTCACTCTTAGCACAATAACTCACAAACTAATGAATAAAATATCATGAAATTTCAACAGCTATCTTTTGAAGATTAGGATTAAATGGAAAAAAGTGACTGCAATAAAACTAGCGCCATCTATGTGTTAGGCGAGGGACTTTTCAGCCCACGTAGTATATATTATCTGAAAAAAGTGTTAATGTTTATTTAAAAATTTCCACACGACGAATATTTAAAGTTCACTCACCCACTTTCAATCAATTCAGCTTGTTGTGTCAGAGTTTTCAAATTTAAGCATTTGGACGAACAAATAAAAACACAATAAACAATATAATTGTACATAACAAAATTTAAAACAAAAATAAAAATTGCAGTGAAGCGGCGTGTCGTGCTTTTTATGTCACGTCTATAAAAACATTTTCTTAAACATGTATATAATTCTCTAATTTACACAAAATACCATGCTGGGATTTTTAATGATTCGTATGCATGAAGTGCTCACATATGCCCTGCTGCAATGAAAACATTAAAGTTAAATCTTTATAATTATATATATTATGAATTTTTTAAGGCAAATTTACGTTTGCTGAAGATTTGGATTAATAGAGATATGAGAAAAACACTATTTTAATTTGAATTATGATTTACGTAGTCCCACAGAAAGAAGTCTTTAAAATATAATAAAAACGAAACTTTAAAAATATCCTAAAAAAAGCAGTTTTAGAAAATAGTAGCTTTAAAATCTCAAAGACAAAGAACTCAGTGTCTTTAAAACATTCAACAAATGTTTTATTCAATATTTTCTTTCCCGTTTTTCCCAGTTTCCACTATGCAAGTCTTATTGCTGAACTGATTAACTTTTAGAGAACGGGGTGAGGCATTTTACCTCATCCAGTAAATGAGTACATACTTGCAATTCGTTTTGTTTTCATATTCGTATGTATACTATTCAAGCTAAAATCAGTTCAGTTTCAGCAATAAGACTTGTACAGTGGAAACGGCCAAGTTCAAAGACGAAAATGAAAAATTGCAATCTTATTTTCTTGTATAGTGGAAATAGGCACTTTGTAAACTTCTTCAGGAATTTATTCTTAAAATAAAAATAGACAATATAATCAATACAAAAAAAAACTTTTAAGAAAATATATGATTATAAAAATTATGATGATAATATGATTTATTAATCAGAAAAGTAAAAATATGTATTACAACAAGCTTTGTTTAGTTTTGCTTAAAAATATTTACAAGCACTAAGTTTTAAAATCTGAGAAATACATTTAAATTCATTCTTCAAACAGTGCTTAACATAAAAGAAACTATCTTTCAAAATATTTACCTTTTTGTACAGATTAAAAAAGTTCCAATAATACCTTGGAAAGCCATAAAAACTTCTTGTACGTTTAAAAAAGCTTTTGAAAAATGCATTCTAAAAAGTAAGTTGTGAAAATTAAGGAGTGCATTGAAAAACATAGCTTTTTAAAAAACATACGTTTTCAAAAAAAATTCTTTTAAGAAACCCTTACCTTTTAAAAAATAACTTTATAAAAACTACTTTTAATTTTATCCTAATATTATTTGACCTTCGTTTATGTTAAATTATTAAAATTTTTGCAGCTTAAGATCTTTTGTTGTTTTTTATAAAAAAGTAAAATTAAAATGTTAACATTTCTAATGATAACATTATTATTTTCCTGACGATGCTAACAAACTGTTAGCGAAATATCGAAACAAATAAAAAAATACGTTACTTTTTTATAAAAAACAACAAAAGATCTTAAGCTGCAAAAATTTTAATAATTTAAAAACTACTCTTTCAAAAATTCCCTTTTTTTAATAAGAAAGCACCTATTTAACAACGTTTATTTTAAAATGGTACATTTATAGCTGCGGGGTAAATGTAATACCTTTTAAGTCAAAACCATTAAAAAAAATATAGCTTGTACACACTTTTTTTGAAAAAGTAGCTTGTCACAGAAGAAACTGTCATTTGCAGTCAGATTATAACTACCTCACTTTATTGTGGAATATTATTATCATTTGCTTATTAACTAGAGTTTAAGAAGTCTAGATTATTAAGAGTATAGAAAATAAAGACTTGTAACATGGTTTTGTCGCCGGCTAAGGTAGCAAAGCGACGTCTATTGCCTAGTTACGAATCCACAAACCTTATTTAAGTAACAAGACACCGTCTTTGAGACTCCAAAACTCTATTTATTTAAAATAATAATGATAGGTTTAAGCTCACGATGCTTGCAGTTTGGTTTTTTGTTTCGTCTGTTATTTTAATCTGCACAGTGATGATTTCTTACGGCAGTGTCGTACACATATCGTCGTATTGACATACCTCGGCTTCGGTACAACTACGTTTGCTGGTGGGTGGGTTGTATTTTCGTACGGGAAGTCTTCGGGTCGGTATGATAGTCGTACTCCACATACACTGATATTGGATATGACTGGTTAGGTATAACAACGACTGCTAGTGAGAATTCCTCTTAGAACGGGTAGTATGTATCTTCGTACTACTCTTGGCACAATCCGTGTACCTGCGAAATAGAGAACAGAGAAACTGCTATGCAAACAGTCTAGTTTGAAGACCGCTGGAGGAATAGTCAGCTGAAGCTGCTGGGTATACAGTCAGCCAAAACCGCCGTGCGAACAGTCTAGCCCGAAAGCCGTTGGGGGAACAGTCAGCCGAAGCTGCTGGCTATACATTCAGGCGAAGACGCTGTGCTAGTCCGAAAGCGAGCTGAAGCTGCGACCAGTCTAGTCCGAAGATCGCCGGGTATAAAAACAGCCGCAGCTGCTGTGTGCACAGTCTAGTACGAAGACCGCTAGGTATGCCCTTAGGGGGAAAAACTTCGAATAAGAATTTACTTTTCGTCCTTTGTCATTCATTGAAAAAATAATTATAGAATTCCCCAAGCAGTCAGTAGTGTTTTTTGTATCGTTCTGTGCACACGTATTGTTCATTGTCGTCATATATGTTCATTATTAATTTGTAAACAACCAAATTACTCCTATATCGGAATAGGTAACAATCAGGAATAGGTAGAGGTTTTTACTGCCGTTCGTTTTTTCTTTATATGTTAACTATTAATTTCTTTTTTATGTTCCAGCTATGTAATTTGTTACTTTGCAGAGTGCGGGGTGTTGGACTAATTTTTGCTAGTCTGAGCATTGTCGAAGGTATACTTGGCACTTGTCAGCTTTAACTAATTTAATTCCAATTCTATAAATGCTGAGATAACGTTTGTTTTGGCCTTTCCGTGTCAAACATTACTTGACCATTCCTCCTTCTCATAATCAATTTTCCTAGTTCCAGTACAATGCATTGCATATTTCGGGCCTATCCCTTGAGTACTGGTCCAGGATAAAGAAGAATATATATAATACATAAAATAAGCTTACTACCAAAACCATACACATTTTTGATTTGCTTTGTTTCTCAACGCAAGAACTGTATGAGAATTATTATTGACTACGGGTAACATCAATCAAAAAAAATGTAATTTCAATCAATTTCACAACAACCATGATCTTCTGTGGGTGGTAATGTATATTTCCAGTTTGTGCTTGTGTATGCGTTATGCACATTAATCATGGTGATTAGTTGATGCTTATTGTATGTAAGGAATATTGTGTACGAAGCCACAGACTATAAAATATAAATTAATAACGGGTGTTGCATTTGCACTACAGACTGTTGTGTTGGCATCTTTGTTATCTACCATGCCTATGCACTGATGGTAAACATTTTAATATTTATTGTAATAAATAATTTTATTCCCCTATCTGACTTTTATTCGAATAAACCTAAACTAAACTACGTAAAGTCTTTTAATTATATTATTAATTTTATGGCAACCATGTTCACTCTCCATCTCATCATTTCGCCGTAAAATTAAGGACCTACTAAGTGCTTGTGCAAATAAAAAAACATTTGAACTGTGTACAATGGTTTAGCATAAATCGGGTTACTTGGGGTTCTTATTTTTACTCGTTATTTAGTATAAAACTATGTGAACCGATATTACTGAAATTCAATAGCAAACCCTGGAATCGATGGGGTAAGAGAATGCTGAAAGAAAAAGGTTTCTAGGTCTAATGGTTTTCTCAGAAACGGTATTTCAACAACGGACAGACGGACATCGCTTAATCGACTTTTCTATTAATTCTGATTCAGAATATACATATATAATTTGTAGGGTTGCAAATGAAAATTGTAGAAATTACAAACGGAATCACAAACTTATATGGGTATACCCTTAACATTTTTGTGAAGGGTATAATATTATTTTATAATCTGTGTCCATGTCTAGTAAAGTTGGCATAATGTATGTATTGTATAATAGTTTTATGTTATATGTAAATGACAATTTATTTATTATTTATGTCATGGCAGAATATTTAAATTTTATGTAAATACAATTCATAAGTAGTCTAACTTTCTCATTAAATATTGCATTAATTATTTTCTCCTATCGTCTTTGATCAAGAGTTATAACGTCAACTATTTTTATAATAAAAAAGGTTGTCTTGGCTGAAGGTGGAAATGAACCAGACAATTAACATCATATAATTAAATTTTATTTCACTTTATTTTTACTACATGCTATCAAAACAGGACGTTAAAAATAGTTGAAAATATGCAGCATAAAATAAGCACAATTTCTACTGTAGTCGTATGACAGCAAAACTGGAATTTCAATCAAAGTTGGTGAACTATACAGATTTTGATGCACTTAAATCAAATCTGTTTTTTCTTCCACGTCTGGTTAATTTTCCTCTACAAATTAGTGGACTCTTTTTATATATTTCGGCAACACACGACAACAGCACCACTTAATTCAATAACGCAAAAAGATGCGTTACATTTTGTAAAAGTTAATTACCATTTCTTACCATTTCGTACTTAGACAAAAATTAATGGCAACAAACTGAAAATATTACTTTTTTTCAAAACAGAATTCTCCAAAATGTTTCTTAAGGCTACAAACAAGGATCTTGAATAAAAGAAAACTATAAACCATGGAAAGCTATTGACAAATGTTGATTTATTGAAAAAGATTTACATCAGCACCTGCCTTTACGGCCTTATCTGATGACGAACCAATTCTACGAAGTGAATTATTTAAGATTCACGAGCGCCGCCGTGTGGCTCACTAATCTCACACAGGTAGCAGTTTTTGCCATATGTTTGGAGCCATATGAGCAACTTCTTGTTGAAGAGTTCGGGCCTTCTATTCCCTCCTTTATGCAATTTCCCAGCAATCAATGGAAGACAAGGCTTAATGAGTTAATAGGCCGAATCATACTAAGAGCATCAGCCCTTAAACAAACTCACCCGTCAACCATCACTACTGATTCCTTACAGTACATGTAACTGTTGTAAAGGCAACAGACCCTCGAGAGATTGTTAGTCCCCGAAAAAAGCCACGTGCCAAACAGTTATCAGGAATACTAACTTTCCGCGTTTTAGGTTTAAACCACAACCAAAACGTTCCAGCCATGATCAGCCCGGGTTGAACTGCAAGCAAAACCACCCAGGGACATGCTGATTCCTGTTCTGCCAACCTTGGTAAGGGATTCCGAAGTCAATACAACATAATTCATGCGGCTTCCTAGTGTTTTATTTGCTATAACAAAGGAGAGATTTCTTCCCTTCTTTACCCGAAAAACAGAATACCCTGGTTTGGCATACGCTAAGGCAAAACCTGTTTTCCGGGGGGGATTTTAATCACAATTGAAAACAGATACCCCATATTTTTTTTTAAAGGCAGCCAAAAATGTTTTTCATTAAGCAGTGTTAATAGCAGAGCAAGTATTATTTTAGTCGTTGATGCTTAACGAGTTAAGCGCATAGAAAAATTTCTAGGAATCGATCATCGATCTAGCATCGATTTGTTTGTGTACATTTGTGATTATTTTGCAATATATGCATACGAGTATAATTTGCAACAAATGCATGTTTTTGAAAATTTTGTGAGAAATGTATGGTTAAAATCCTTTCATTAAAAAAATAATGATAAAATCCCCCAAGCAGTCAGCATTTTGTGTATCGTTCTGTGCACATGTGTCTTTCATTGTTGTCCGTGTTTTCTATACATATATGTTCATTATTAATTTGTAAAAAAAACAAATTACTCGTATATCGGAATAGGTAACAATCAGGTATAGGTAGAGGTTTATACTGCCGTTCGTTTTTTCTATATATGTTAACTATTAATTTTTTTATGTTCCTGCTATGTAATTTGTTAGTTTGCAGAGTGCGGGGTGTTAGCCTAATTTTTTTTAGTCTGAGCAGTGTCGAATATATGTGCTGGGCACTTGTCAGCTTTAACTAATTTAATACCTACTCTTTAAATGCTGAAATAACGTTTGTTTTGGCCTTTCCGTGTCAAACATTACTTGTTTGTGCTTTGTAGTTCCACTACAATGCATTGCATATTTCGGGCCTAGCCCTCGAGTACTGGTACAGGATAATGCATATAATATATAAAATAGGCTTACTATCATAATCATACGCATTTTTGATTTGCTTTATTTCATTAATATACAATTTAAGTTTTCTTAAAAGTCAATCACCATTTATATTTCCCTCTGTGAACCGATTATTAAGATACAAGAATTTATTAAAATTATTAAACCAAGCTGAATACAAACTTTGCAATACAGAAGTAGAAATTTCCAGTCAGATTAGTGCAGGTTTCTACGCATATTTTCAGCTTTTTAATGCATAAAAATCTTTACCCTGATTATTAGTGATCTTTGTTGCTGTGTATTTTTTGTCACATTTATTGGAAAGCTTTTGATAAAAGTTTAACACTTTTGAAGTCATCAAAGATCTATCGTAAAATTTGTTATTACTCGCTTTAAAACGGATGATTCAATAAACCAAAAATTTAGTCAACAAAGAAATAAAAAAACAATTATCATTTCTTTTTTTTTATTTCTACAAACGTTTGCCATAAGTTGTATCTATCTGTGATGTGATTATGCTGTTATGCAACAGATTTACTTGGTTGCAAATTAAAATAAATTTTTGCAATGAAATTTACGTTTAAAATGGGACTTTTAACTTAATCATGACGTGAATGTTGTGATGCAAGTTTTCATTTGGATAGAAAACAGATTTAAATTTGAATATCTTTGCACTTAAGTGTACGAATAAGTAAATCTCTGTTAATGTAATTTCTCTATGGCACAAGTATATTTTTTTAATGTATGGAAAAATACTATATTATATTACAATGACATTTCCGTATTCATAAACCTTTGTGTGCTGCTAGTAACTAAATTTTAGGAAACTGTTTTATGTTATATATGTTCATTAATTATTTTAACAAAGTAGATTAGTCTAAATACCTCAAACAGTTTTCAAAAATAAATTAGTTATAACCCTAAAAGTCAATACGAAAAATTGTGGGCAAAATTTAACAAATATGCTTAAAATATGATGATATTTTACGTGGTGTTAAAAAGAATACTCAAAACATACAGACCCTACAAAAAGAAAATAAAAACTTAAAAGAAGAAGTAAAAAAACTAAAATCATCTGTTGCATTTTTAAATGATGTATGTGTTGAGAATAACTGCATAATAAATGGTATCAAAACAAATGAAAAATCAAAAGCACTTGACGTTGTTTTGGAAGTAGCAAAAAAATCAGGTGCTGAAATAAATGAAAATAATATTGAACATGCTTATTTTATTGGAAGCAAAAATAACAAATCATCTGTTGTTGTCAAGTTTGCAAACAAAAAAGTTAAAACAACCTTTATGAAAAAAAAAAAAAACTTAAAAGAATTAGAAGAAATAAAAAAAGTTTTTGTCAGTGACTTTTTGTCGAAAAATAGCTTAGAAGTTCTTAAATATGCCAAATCGTTGAAGGAAGTTGGGTTTAAATATATTTATACATATTCAGGAAATTTTTTCGCAAAAACAGATGTTTCAAGACAAATTAGAGTAAAATCTATGGAAGACGTTGGTAAAATTTTAATGAGTTATGCTGGTGGTGTAAAAAACGGCTCAATGTACGTACAAGTTTTCCAGATAATGTTGATGAAGAAGACAATGATGAAACTGACAATGACGACCCGGAATCGTGTTTTATGTCTCCAAACTAATGAAGTCCAACTTTTTGTTTGTTTTTTTTTTTTTAATTTCTTTACTGAACTAATTATTTAATCACATGATCTCTCAATATTTTAAAAGCTTTGATACTTATAATTATTTTTTGAACAAAAATTCTAAGAATTTATTAAATATAATTTCTGTTAATATAAGAAGTGTTTCTTCAATAAATAAATTTAATAAAGTTAAAAATCAAATAAGTCAGCTTCTTAAATTGCCAGAAATAATTGCTATCCAGGAAACTTGGTTCAGCAAACAAAACGTAAATCTTTATGCGATAGGTCGATTTCACTCAATTCATTGTGCCCGTCCGGATGGATTTGGCGGCACTTCTTTGTACGTTAACTCTAAGCTTAATTATCGGGTAATTATAAATAAAAGTGAAGATTTTTTAGATGTTATTGCTTTAGAAGTACCAGAAATTAAAGTGAATAACTCTAATATTGTCATCATTTCCGTATATCGGTCTCAACGTTGCAAATTAGATAATTTTGTAAAAATAATGGAAAGAGTTCTTGAACAGATTGGATCCCGCCCGATTTTAGCTGTTGGAGACTTTAACGTTGATTTGTTGGTAAACAATAAGGCACAGCAACTATTAGTAGATTTATTTAAAAATTTTGATATTCATTCTTGTCATGAGCATATTACAAGACCTCTTAGTGGAACATGCATAGATTGGGTACTTAGCAGTTTTTCATATAAAATTAATGTGCACAGCATTGAAAAACATTATCTGATCACAATTTTCTTAGTTGCAGTATTGATATGAACTGAAAGTACTGAAAATGTAAATGAGTGCAGAACTAAAGTTAACTATGAAAAGTTTAGACATATTTTGGATAATGCATTGAATTCTAATTTTGGAAGCTCTACAGTTCCAGATCTGTGTGAAAACTTCATACAAATTTTAACATCTGCTGCATCACAAAGTACAGAAGTATTATCAAAAAACTGTAATATTCGATTTAAAATAGCGCCATGGATGTCTGAAAGTCTATATAATATAATATGCTATAAACATAAGCTTTTGAAAGTCAGAAGAAAACAAAAAAATAAACCCCATATTAGTGAACAAGTGAAAGCAAAGTTATCAAAATATGCAATAAAAATCTAGGAGACAATTTTTATATACACAAGTTAAGATCATTTGGAACTGATATCAAGAAAACATGGCATTTTTTAAACAAAGAACTTGGTCGGTGTAATAACAATACACTCAAAGAATTGATTGGAGATGATGGCGAACATATTTTTGATGATTTAACTAAAGCCAATACCCTGAATAATTTTTTTGTCTGAATATGCTAATAACTTAAAATTAGGTATAATAAGTTATCCTAATGATGACATAAATATGTTTGGAACCTTAATACCTGAAAGAAGTTTATGGGAATTATCTCCAGTTTGTCAGAATGATGTTGTTGACGTAATTGAAAATTTAAATCTTGAAAATAGTACTGGCTATGACAATGTAACAACAAAAATGTTGGTTGCTGGAAAAACTCTAATTTCGAATGCACTTGCAAAAATTTTTAATAATATGATCGAAACTGGAAAATATCCAGATGTTTTAAAGGTGCACAAAATTGTTGCAATACCAAAAAAGATTGCTGCACAATATATGATTGACTACCGACCTGTGTCAGTGCTTTCAAATGTTGATAAAGTTTTAGAAAAAATTATTTATTATAAGTACATACCTTGAATCAAAAGGTATTATATATGATTCACAGTATGGTTTTAGAAAAGATGCAGGAGCTGAGGAAGCTTTGGTGTATGTAATGGAATACATATGTTCTGGAATTGATGCTGGTTTTAAAGGTGTTGCTGTTGTATTTTTCGATTTTTCAAAAGCGTTTGATTTAGTTCAGCATGAAATTTTACTAAAAAAACTGGAAAACATAGGCTTAACTAACAAAACACTACTATAATTTAAGGACTATTTGAAAAACAGATTTCAGTTTGTTCAAGTTGGAAGTTCAAAGAGCAGTTTACTGCCTGTTCTATATGGTATTCCTCAAGGTAGTGTGTTGGGTCCACTGCTTTTTAAAATTTATATCAATGATTTAAAAAATTTGAAATTTTTTGGGAAATTGGTGATGTTTGCAGATGACATGTGCCTTTTCTATAAATACAACCACGAAAAGGTGTTACAAGTACAAATAGAGCATGATACTGCTATCCTGGCAGAGTTTGTTAGATTTAATAAACTAGTTCTGAATTCGGAGAAAACAAACTTCATAAGATTTAGACCTTATATAAAACGGAATAAGGAAGATATGGTTGTAGATGGATCACGAATCGCAGAAACGAAAGTTGTTAAATATCTGGGCGTACATTTAAGTAATAATCTCATGTGGGATGAACATATTCTAAAACTGAAGTCTAAAGTATCTTTAGCTACTGGAATTTTGTATAAATTTAAAAATAAACTCAATACTAATGTAAAATTAATGATGTATCAATCGATTGTTCATTCACATTTGACCTATTTGCCGTTAATGTACGGTTTTCGAAATTCAAGTTCTCTCAAGAGTTTGCAATCAGCGCAAAATAAAGCACTTAAAACTATATATAACCTGCTAACACGCTATCCGTCTCTACAATTGTATAAAAATAAGGCGCAAAATATTCTACCGATTCGTGGCTTACATAAAAATCAAATGCTGCTGTATGTTTTTGAGTCACTACATGGAATAAGTCGAAAGTCCATCAAGTTTCATCAAAACTTAACAAGAACGGGAAGAGTTACAAGGCAAGCTAGCGACCTTCAAATAGCAAGATGTCGGACAGAGCTAACAAAACAAAGGATTATGTTTGCTGGGCCAAGTGAATATAATAATTTACCACCTATAATTAAAAATATAAACATTTTATGATGCTTCAAACGGAAGCTTAAACTACATTTGAGAAATAATTTAGAAACACTTCTTTTATAAGTATTTTTTTTTTTCACTTTTTTTAATGTTATTTGAAATTTTTATTAGCATATGTATATACATGTATTGCACTGAAATTTATGCCACGTAATTGCCTTTACAAAACCTTTAAGGTGCTGAGGCATTAAATATGAAATTGTATTAACATTTATTCATATGTATATAAATAAAATCTAAAAAAAAAAAAAAAAAAAAAAAAAATATTTACTAAAACCTTTTAATGATGTTTAAACACAAAAAGGTATACTAGGGCTGATCAAAAAATTATTAAATAGTTAATAATAATTAATTTAAATTTTTTCAAAAAGTATTTATTTATTCATCAATAACTTTATCTTGTTCCCCTCAAAATAATCTCCCTCAAATATAATACACTTATACCAGCGCTTTTTCCAATCCTCGAAACGCTTCTGAAACGCACTTTTTGGTATCGCCAACAGCTCCAGTTTCAATTTGTCTTTCATCTCCTCAATCGTTGCAAAACTCTTTCCTTTCATCGGTGGCCTCAGTTTTGGAAAGAGGAAAAAGTCAGCGGGGGCCAAGTCCAGTGAATACAGTGGTTGTGGCATGATAATGGTTTTGTTTTTGGCCAAAAACTCACGCACAAGCATCAATGTGAGAGCTGGTGCATTATCATGGTGCAAAATCCACAATAGTTTTTTCCACAATTCGCTCAAACGGCGCATAACTTCAAGATAATATTCCTTATTGATCGTACGACCTTGTGGCTTAATACGATTTCTCGATTCCTCTAAGCAAACTACGAGAACACTTTTTTTCTTGGCTTTTTTACTTTATAACAATTCTAATTTGCAAAGTTACGTTAAACGAGACGAATGGGTTCGTGGTAACACAACATTTTCGGTGGAAGTCATTTACATTTTTTTGCAAGAAGAGTTCTTTTTGTAAGTGCATATAAGAATTTTTATAGTTTGTATAAAAACTTTGTGCTTATATGAGAATAGATCTACGAAAATCAGTAGTTTCATATACGTGTTCATCGCAGTCGGAAGATAATCGTGCTTTATTTAGTCCATTTTCATGAATAATTATTATTGGCATAAAATTTAAAGTGGACCTTTGAAATTTTTCTTACTGATCCTGCCCAGATTGTGATTGGTATATGTAAGAACTAGCACAAACGTGAAGAGAATTGGCAATAAAATTAGAGACCATACACAGAAAGAAAAATCTCTAACGACTCGTACGCAAAAGTTTAAGTACGAATAACAAACAAGTGTGCTTAAAATTACCCAAAACCACTTTGTTCAAGAAAACAAAGCTTTTGGTATCTTAAAACGACTATAAAATTCTTAAAACAAGAAAATAATATTGAATCAAGTACAGAATTCTTAAACTGAGTAAAAAAGAACAAATATGAGACTCATATACACCCAGTGAAATTTTTGTCACATACATTGATCTAAGACCATTAACAATGTAAGCGTGACCCATCCGAAGTCTGTATACAATTTCTACTTACATTTACACAGCGATGACATAGGTCGTAAGATGCATCCAACACTGTGTACTTTGTAAGCGAAGATTGGGTATGTCCAAAACTATATTAGCATTTGTTTTCTTCTTTTCTTCTTATGTACATTTAATTTAACAATATGAGTAAAAAAAGACTAATCTGAATCGGATGCTAGTTGTTTGTTGTTGCTTGTTTATTTTGGTTTTTTCTGTTGACAAAATCGGTTACAATCGGATGCTTTGCAAATTGTAATAACTTGTGGACTGCTGGGCATATTTATATAGTTCTCTGAGAAATATTATCAATGGCTTCCAGGTCTACATATCATTTAATGTATACAGCTAGGAAATAAAAAAATACAAACTGTATGTAATTTTTCAGTTGTATAAATATAAGATGATACTACAAGTAAATAAACATAGACTCAAAAAAAATATACATACGTATATATAAATAAGCATAATAAATTAATAATATAATGCTCTAAAAGCAGTAATAAGCCGTTTAAAATTATCCCTTTTAAGTCTGTGACTTTGAAACTCCCAGTTCCGTTGTTTTGGTCTTATACTCAATCTTTTTTGATGTTCATACAATAATTTCAGCTTGGTTCTATTATTTTATTTTTAGTGACCGTTCTTTATTACATATCGGGTTATAGTTCGAGTTCCATAGACATAAATATATGCAAATCAAAAACAAATTTTGTTTTTGTTTCAAACATGTTCATGCAAGCGAGTGATGACGAATGACATCGTGGACAAGACAGATAACAAAACTTAAATTTTTTAAGATTTTTGTACGCCATCACTATGAAAACATAATTTCTTTTGTATCGAACAATATTTGTAAACAAAACAATTGATCGAACATTGCAAACCATCGTCAAAAAGTTTAATTATTTATGCATGATAATCGAATTTTGAAAACAAAAGTTTTCGATCGAAATTGTTTTTTACCATAATTTTGATACTAACAGCCAGTTCGCCGATGTCAAAAGGATAAGTTCATTCGCACTCTAGGCGAAAGAAATTTAATTTGGGTTTTTTCTAATTTTATTCTATGCGAACGATGTGTCAAAATTCAATTAAAATACATAAGTTCATGCGAACGAACAATAGTGACATAGACAACTAAAATTTATTCGAAAGTGCGTGACTAGCTTTCTTTCGCATACATTTTCACTCAATATCGCCGAACAGGCTGTAAAACAATACGCTTAACATTAAAAATGGCATTGGCTTTTGGGGCAACGCTTATATTAAAGTTTTGTGCATGGTGCGGTGAAATAAGAGTACAAAGATACGACGATAAATTCGTCCAAAATTGCTCATATCACATTGATCTTTAATTTCGGAATAGGCCTGATTTTAAATGCCACAACAAAAACGGCTACTTTTTGGTATACGGTGTTGAATTTCAGTGTTCTCAAATTTTGCATTTTATAACGTACTGAAAACCAATAACGAACCCATAATTTTACCAAAATGCTGGGAGTTTAAAATATCCATTATAATATAAATATTTTTTATTATATAATATTCTTGTTGATAAAAAAAATTATGTTTAAAAGAAAAACAGCATTGGGACAAATACTAATTTTGGTTGATTTAAAATGAAAACGAGCTTTCAAAATTCATTTTACATTTTTTTTGCAATTGTTTTGCATTACTGAGAACTCAGTTTGGATACACAAAAAAAATTGGATAGTTCGTAAAATGCACCTCAAATATATTGATGATGTCATTATCGAAAACTTGAAATGTTCTAAAAAAAAATTTTATCCAATAAATTGTTGCAGATTTAGTTCTAGGGCTTTTATTTAAAAAATTTCATATATAAATATTTTTCTAACAACTTTTTTCTTAAGATGGTAACAAGTTTTTAGCGAAATATTAAAATGATATAAAATTCGTAAAGTTTTGATATAAAAAATTTAAGATATTGTCCTAGATTTATTGGATAAGACAAATAGAAATCAAGAAAAATATAGTAATACTAGTGGAAATCACCGGTCGACGCAATCGACCGTATTCTTTTTTGACATAATACACTCTCATATAAAATGCAATAGAACAGTGAAAAACCAAAAAATATATTCTTTATTCATATATGGCCATACTGTTTTTGTTCTACTTGTTATTAAGTCTTGCGTACTATGTACTTATAAAATACTGAACAGATCAAATTAAAGTAAAGCTCTTTCACTTCTGAACTTTAATATAAATTTTTCTAAATCGGTGCAGTAGTACGTCTACAAAAGGGATTTAAAAAAATATTTTTACCTATTAATTATAGTTATATAATAGTACTTGACTTTCATTTGCCCAGTAAGTAATATGCGACGTGATTTTTAATATGACAAAATTTTCTCAAATGACTTAATTAGTTTCAAATTAAATCGAAATTTGGTTGCGCGGCTGTTGTCCTTACAAATACAACATTGGGATATCAGAGTGGCATGATGTGGTTGAGTGATTACGAATTAGAATTGCAGGTCTTAGAGACTTTTGCCATTAAATCGATTTCAATTCAATAAAAACTCGATGTTATTTATTTATTTTTATTGATTTACTGCGAACTAAATAATTACAAGCCTTTGTGGCCAAATTAGTTCAGAATTATAAAAATTAGATTAAAAAAACTGCTTAAAGCACGATATCATTAATGCAATTTGTTTAAAAAAATCAAAAAATTGTTCAAATAACTGTTATTATTGTACCAATGAACAGTCATAAATACTGCTTCAACAATATTTTGGACTGGAGAATAGATTTGTAAAAGTTCCATTCCTCGTATGGAATTACTGTATTCCAAATCCGTGCTACTCTTGCAACAAAAGATCTGCTTATCACTAAAATGGGGTAATGAGAACATGTCAGCATATTTCCAGCGGCCAAAGTTTAGCTTACAGATCTATGAGCCAATACACACTTCTAAGTCAGTAATGCACACCACCTCATATGAACCTAGTATACATTTTCATACACATTGCCGCATTTGTAGCGTGGACGCATACCACCTGCACACAAAGTAAGCGCGGTATTTATTTAACAAAATCTCATTACTTCCTAACATATGTACATTGCATGGAGTTTTATTTTATGCATATATATATATATATATATATATATATATATATATATATATATATATATATATATATATATATATATATATATATATATATATATATATATATATATATATATATATATATATATATATATATATATATATATATATATATATATATATATATATATATATATATATATATATATATATATATATAGGGTGTTTTTTTAAGCCCGATAGAACTTGAAATTGTAAAAAATAACACAAAAAATTAAATTGTAATCAAAATTTTTTTTTATTCGAAAGATCAATACGTGACATTAACATTTGAAAATGATTTCGGGCATATGGGCACCGCGGCTGTTCTTGACGAAGCGCATTCTGGACGTCCAATTTTGGGCCACTTTTTCGAGCACTGCTGGCCGTATGTCACGAACAACACGAACAATGCTGGCCTCCAAGACGTCAATTGTTGCTGGTTTATCAGCATAAACCAGTGACTTCACGTAGCCCCACAGGAAATAATCGAGAGGTGTCAAATCGCACGACCTTGGAGGCCAATTGACAGGTCCATTTCTCGAAATCAACTTATCGCCAAATTTTGATTTCAGTAAGTCGATGGTTGCGTTCGCCGTATGGCACGTAGCGCCATCCTGTTGAAACCACATCTCCTCCGGATCAATGTCATCCATATTTTCAAACAAAAAATCATTGATCATGGTGCGGTAACGATCTCCATTGACCGTAACGCGAGCTCCGGCCTCATTTTTGAAGAAATAAGGTCCGATGATGCCACCAGCATGAAAACCGCACCAAACAGTGCATTTTTCTGGATGTAATGGAGTCTGTAGGGTCTCATGTGGATTGGTCTCACTCCATATGCGGCAATTTTGCTTATTAACAAACCCGTTAAGCCAAAAATGCGCCTCATCGCTGAACACAATTTTGCGATAAAACAACGGGACTGATTTTCAAAGTAAATTTGGATAATTTCGTAGCGTTGTTCAAGCGTGAGTCTATTCATGATGATTTGTCAGAGTATACTGAAACAAATAAAAAAAATGTTTCATCAAAATTTAATTTTTTGTGTTACTTTTTACAATTTAAAGTTCTATCTAGCTTAAAAAAACACCCTATATATATATATACATATATATATATATATATATATATATATATATATATATATATATATATATATATATATATATATATATATATATATATATATATATATATATATATATATATATATATATATATATATATATATATATATATATATATATATATATATATATATATATATATATATATATATATATATATATATATATATATATATATATATATATATATATATATATATATATATATATATATATATATGTATATGTATATGTATATACATGAATTTGTCTCACCCTAAAACTCGTTAAAACACTACGTTAAATGTTTATTGGACAACATTTTGCTTATTCTAGGATAAAATATAATCTAACAATACAAACTGATTTTGAAAATTCTATGCGAAAATTACGTATATTGTAACTTTATATGCCAACAATTTAAATGAATAATTTTTTGAGTGGTATCAATGTTAGAAGCTAATATAGAGAATAAAACTCGATTGTTTGAATTTCTGTTCTCTGTTTTTCGATACTTTCAAAAAAACAGATCGTAGCAACCAACGGTTGTTCATTTGTTTGAAAGGTGTAAAGAAAAGAAAGAGTTGACCGACTAAAGAGTTGACAACGCTGTTTGTTTCATTTATCATATAGTTTGTGCTAGTGCAAAAAAGGTAAACAAAACCCACATCTGATCTATTGCCTGTAGAAGATCACAAAATGATATTTAATTAAAAATAACATCACATGAAATACCATTATTAAGCTTTTCTGTGCCGTTGACAAATTTAATATTTTTCTTTAAGAATTTTTCTATTCTTTCATAACAAACAGCTGCTCTAGAGCATACTTTCCATAATACTTGGAATTTAAGTAAAGCTGTTACATTTTCATCGCGTTTATTTATGAGGAATTGCTTAAGACTGAAAAAATTTAAGTTGCCCTTAAATAAAACTTAACTTTAAATGAAAATTAAATTATTTTGTATTTAAATACGATGTCAAAATCTGGACCTTAGTAATGTTAATATCATTTGAACTGATGTTATTAATTATATTTGAATAATTTTTCGAAATGTAATCATTACATTATATTTTCATCCAAGTACATTTAGTTTTGAAGAATTTGTTTAGCTCTTATTGTTTTTTAAAAACGTGACTCTTTTGTTGTAAATACCCTTTTTGTGACACCTTTTTTTCAAAATGCCCTTTTTGTGACACTTCTTGAAAATTTACAAAGGCAACGCTGGTTAGAATTACAATAAATAGAACTTAAATTAGAAATTAAGTAATATTGTAAAACTTTTATCTCTCAAAGTCTTTGTGTTTTTTCAGAATTATGTGTCTTGTAAACAAAATTTTGAAAATCTTACGAAATGAAAACAAAAGTCAGCTGTGCTTATTCCTGGTAAAACTGCCTTGATTTCGAGCTAGATAAAAAACGAAAAATTATTTATTTTAAGTTATTTATGTAAAAAAACTTTATTATAATCTCAGATATATTTTTTATGAATTGCATTTAATTATTTTGTTTTCATAGATAGCAAACAGCAAATTGAATGACCTGACATACATATAACTGCACAAAAACAGGTAAGTCTAGTAAATTACAGTAAGTCTAGTAAATTGTGCAACACAAATTATTCTCTAATAAGCTTTCTCGTATACCGAATGTGGCCAATTTTCAACCTAAGAAATACTTTTCATGCAAATTGGGAGCCTGCGGGTTCTCGCATTTTGACACTTAAGCAATAAAATAAAACAATAAACCACAAGGTTAAAGATATTAATGTTCTTACGATCTTGTTGTTAGCTTGGCAACTTTTCATAAACCAGTTTAAGCATGCAAACGAGATGCTATAAAATATTATTAATATCTCAATAAAAAAAACGTTTGATAGATGTATGCTTCTTTCTAAACAACGAAATTTTAATAATACAAAACAGCAATTAAATTTTAATTTCAGTCAAATCGAGTGGTCATGAAGTTAAGTGTATAAAAATGAAACATTTTTAAGATGATTGTGTACAAAGGAAGTTAAGAACAACAATAATATAAATTTTTTATACATGTGTAAGTATATTAGAGCAAACTGCCACGCGATACATAAACAAATTGAGTTAAAACAAGACCTATTTACAACGTTGAATTGATGCTGATCTGGAAGATATGATAACAACAGTGGTCAGCTGATCTAGTTGTGAGTTGGCAGCATGGACTTGATTTAAGCTTTTGCTCATTGCTTTGCTATTATTAACGTCAAATAGAAGTAGTACAGCTTACTGGACTTACAAATACATATATGGGTATTGTTGGCAATACCACAATGATTTCAAACTACAACAAACACCCATGCTACACTACTGCTAAGTTATTTGTAATAAAATAAATGCATATAACAGGAAAGTGCGAGCCAATTATTGAAAAGAAATAAAACTTGCCCTTGCCAGCTCTTACAGACACAGAGAATGTGTAACGTTTCACTCCTGGAGCATACAGAAAGATAATTTATAGCCAGTGTGAGCTGGCAACACTAGCCTTCACACAAGGTCGTATGTAGGCGGCAGAAAATACAACTGTGTGAAATGAAGGTGCCTGTAGTTGCTAAGGTACGTAAAATGAATAAATGAGAGATTTCCTGTCCTTTTTACGACAGAGCCGGAAGCGTGTGGACGTGTTGCTAGAGGAAAGCAGATCAAGCAGGGCAGGTAAGATGTAAATGTGATTTTAATGAGATATTCAGGGAGATATCGATACTGGGCCGGCTGAATTAAGAAAATGCAATTGGGGGCTAAACCCAGATCACTTATAGGAAAGGCCATCATTGGTGCAGCAGCAGTCGCAACGTCTTCCGGTCATATAAAACTTAGTGACTTCTACGTCGTTGGTCTTGTGATAACCGCTGGAGGCAAACGTATAAGCGTGTCAACACGTGTCTTTCTTGGCACCAGCAACGCTACAAGGAACTCCTAGTTTCCTAACTCCGAGACTGTGGTGACACGGGCTTCGTCCTTGGCAACATATTTACTCATCAGAAGCCAGAGACAACCTGCAAGACCACGCGACAACACCCGGTTCAACTCACCTACTTAATATAACAACAACAAACAACTTTATACAACAACAATAAAATTCTATGGAAAAAGGGTAACAACAATAACACGTTTTTATCCAACAAATGTGAAAAAAACAGCATTCAAATTGATCCAACAAATAAAACAACAACCAATTTGATCCAACAAATATACCAACAACCAATCGGTTTCAACAAAATTTTACTCAACAAATATAAAGTGAAAAGGCAGCAATCAAATTGATTCGGTAGATATATACTAACAACAAATTGGACTCGACAAAAATATAAACCATCAACGCTATCACATCAAGATCAACATCATCAAAGGTAACACACCCAACCACCCAGCAAACAACTGACGTAACAGCGGTGAGGCCATCCAACTAATCGACTAGTTTATCGCCCATCAACCTACCCATAGAGACAACCAGCAAGTGTTCAGCAGTGTAACATTTAAGCCAGATAAGCATCAGTAGTCGTTGAATAAATTTTTATTTTATTTTTGGTAGTAGATTTGTCATATAATTCCGCCAGAGTAAATTAATTTTCGGGATTTGAACATTCGCGCATTTTTCAATAGACTTTTCTTTATATTTAATTTAATCGTGTGATTAACATTGAATTACATTTCAGATTTAATTACTTCATCTTGTTTAAACGTGCTAATAACATTTAAGATAAGGCAAACCTTTCTTGGGAATGAAGAATCCTAGAAACTTCACTACAAAATTTTAATTTTTAATTAACCTGTAGTGACCAACGTGTTCTTATAGTTGTAATTACAAAAGAAATAGTTATATATCTGATTCATTTTGAGCCCATAAGGTTCGGTTAGCAATAAGATTAATTTTTGTGAAGTATAACCATTTCCAACTGGAATTAAAGAACATAGCTTGTAAGTTTAAATGCCAATGCATATACCAAGTTGTGTGAATAAAAATTGAAATTTTCGTGAAGTAATCTAATGATGGCCGATTAAATTTGTTGATCCGATACTAGGCCGACGTTAGTTATTACTAATGTAATAATAGGGAGGGTCGCCGGATGGAAATTTATACCTTATTCATCCGAAATCTAGCCAAATTGTGGGTACATTAAAATCATTGCCAAATTTTCGTGTATAGGTTCAGCCCCTTTTTTTATTGTTTTTTTGAATTTTTAGTGATGTTCAGTGGTTGCACTGGTACAACTTTTATCGTTACCTCACGCACCCATACAGCTACTTGCGACGGACACCGCCCAAGCCCACTGTGTCCCTGTAGGGGTGGCCATTCCGCTAAAGGAGTTAGAAGGTGGACAGAAAATGTGTTGCGTTTTTTTATAACAGACGTGTTTTCTATCCGTGTTTGGAAATGAATGAAAAATCTATTCAGGAATTTTTTTGAACAAATTTTGAACAAATGCTTGTAAGCCGCATGCTCTGTTAGATTAACTGAAACTTCAATAGCGGTTTTGTCTGTATTTTCAAGGAGAATAATTTCACGTTTCAACGTGCTAATGTGTCTGCCTAATTTGCTACACTTTTTTAGGTATTCTTGTAGCTAAAGCTATTAGATCAGTTAAAAGCTTCGTTTTTACATAAAAACATAACAAGAAACTATTTTCATAGAAAATCTTAAGTTTTCGGTCAGAATTACGACTCTAAATAAATTTCTTTTGCATACGAAAGATAATATAATTAATAATTTTTACTTTTAATTTACTACGAGTATGAAAACCAAACAAAACAAGATGTTATCAAAAAATTTGCTATGACTTAAAATTAAGTAAAATTTGCAACAACTGCTTGTTACTGAGCGATTTTTCAAATGATAAAAAACTTAAAATAAATAATAAAATAAAGCACACACATATTTAATTAATTATCTATTTTATAGACTTGAAAACTTGTCGTAAAAGTTCCAAAAACACAGTTGCTTAAGTGGTAAAAACTTCATTTCAAACAGCTTTAGTTTATGGCTAATGAATGTTAATTGTTCATAAATTGTTTTATAAACATGTTTTAAGAGACGGTAACTAGAAACAATAAAAATTATTGCGACTAAAATAGCAACATATTTTTTTTCTTACTCAACAACTTTACAGCAATTGTTTAATCGCATTGAAAACAACAGTATACCGAGCAGTTGTTGATGGGTGTTGGTGTGTATCAAAGAGCTGCAACGAGTATGATCGATCCTTTTTATTCGCAAGTGCTTCAATTTTAATACAAGTCAACCAAAAATTCGGCATTTTTATTTATGTTCGAATTGCATACAGGAAGAATATGGGCATATTCTTTCTAATGTTCCCTTGTATATATATAGCGATAAATCTTATTCAGAATATAATTTCATCTACATTGCTTTTAATGATGTTTTTTTCGTTATTTGGTTGAAAGCAGACGTGGTATTGTGTGTTTTTTAACGGAGTAATGGGAATGAAGAGAATAATTGTTATTTAATATTTGTATCATCAACAATCATTAAATACGAGGGCGGATTGAAGTAAGAAAAATTTTTTTTTGCAAAACCCATGTTTTTCTCAACATTGTCTATTTTTAGCTCAATACAGTTAGTTAGGCGATATTCCAACTGTTTAATACCATCTAAGTAATATGCTCTTGGGAACTCCTCAAAATACGTATTAGTTTCGGTAATCACTTCTTCGTTTGAAATGAATTTTTTTCCTGAAAGCCATTTATTCAAGTTTGGAAACAGGAAAAAATCACAAGGGGGTAAATCTGGACTATTAGGTGAATGATCAACAAATTCGAGGTGTATTTACCGTAATTTTAGCCTCGTTTATAATGTTATGTGAACCGGTGCAAGAAAGAGCACTTTTTTCTTTTTTAAATTAGGTCATTTTTTCTTGATTGCATCAATTGATCCAATAATGCGTGATAATACTTTCCTGTGATTATGGATCATTTTTCAAGATAATCGATGAGCATCCGCCCTCGTACAAAACTGATGTTTTTTTTTGGTTCCACCGTGCGTATGGATAAAGGGAATATGGAGTGTTACAGCCTCTGACTTTACCTACTAAAATTTGCTTCTCTATAACGTAATAGAATTTTCTAGTTTTGTATCTTACATATATTCGTAGTATTCATAACTGTATTCTCCATTTTATAAAAAGTTAAAAAATTGAACCATACGTGCTTTGTTAATAATTTTAAGAACCGCTAAATTTAATAGTAGTTGCGCATTTAACGTGCTAACATTGGATTTAAAAGATGGTGGATTAAAACCAAAAGTATGTATAATTGTAACGTGATAGTTACCTATTTAATTGAACTAACATTTAATTTAAGGAATTAAAAACATAAGGTTGTGTCAACTCGACAATAAAGGAAATATTTGAATTTCGTAAAACCTAACCTGTGTTGTTCAACTACGTATTTAGAGCACCACGAACTGCTATTGCCAACAATGGAGGAAATATATATTTATCTTAATGCTCCTACATATGTATGATGCATGAATTATTTACAAATATGCATCCGTAGGAATTATTATATCTGATCCGATTTGTTTACAAACTTGCGTCTTGTTTACCAACAGTGACTTATTTGACCATTTGCCGATTTTTGCATGCCTTTGTTGCGAGCAAAGCGGAAAAATTCAGGCATTGACTGGATAATTTCCTAATTTTTTATTTAAATCAGTTTCTCTGGCCAAAATCTGCATTTCTCATACCCGGCAAAAAAAAAAATATACATATATATATTCTACAACGACGCGCTTACATGACACTACAAAAATCTTCGTGTAGTCCAAGGTCCTCCTGAACATGACTGCGTATGATGTCATGCAGGACTACAATTATTTTTAACAATAAATTAATGCTTGCGATTTGTTG
This sequence comes from Thecocarcelia acutangulata, assembly GCA_914767995.1. NCBI lineage: Eukaryota > Metazoa > Arthropoda > Insecta > Diptera > Tachinidae > Thecocarcelia > Thecocarcelia acutangulata. The sequence goes on along the minus strand of OU612094.1, from coordinate 103,063,205 downwards.
TTGCTTCACTCTCTTTTCTTCACTGTCTACGTTACATATGATGTAAACAATATAACGGACCTTCGGAAAACACACTCCGGTAGGAGTTCCTCGTTTGTTGTAGCAAGCAGCATGACTTATGTTGTGTTGGAGTTCCAAAACCATTAAACAAGGGTGAATTAGCAGAACAAGAATCGGCAAAGCCCCATGGAGGTTCTTGCTTGCAGACCATCCCAGAGCTGATCATCGTTGAGGTGCCAATGTCTTGGTTTAGATATTCTGGCTGCGGTTTAAACCTAAACAACCTGGAAAATTGCATACATTAGGGTTAAGAAAGCCTGAGCAAGAGGTTTGTCCATATGGGTAAAATCTTATGGCTGAAGTTGCCACCTGTGTGAGCCTTGAAAGTAATACGGGGGCGTGGTGAATCGTGAATAATTTACCTCTTGAAGTTGAACCACCATCAATTAAGGGAGTGAAGACAGATGCTGATGTAAATATGTGGCACATTCTGTAGTGCAAGGTGTACTACAGTGCTAGGCCATGTGAGAATGTTATGCTACTTTTAATGATATGAGCGCTTAACGTCCGAAGTGTTGTTTAAATTATTTGAAAGTGATTTTAAATGTTTATTCTATTGCATATTTGATAAAAATAGTTTTATGATAATATGTAAAAATACAAATGTACTCGCATATACAAATCATAAGAATATTTTATATTTGTGAAAAAGTAGTTTAATAATTTAGTATTTTAAAAAAAGCTTCAAATGTTTTTAACAAGAAGTGTTATCAACCAGCCTATTTTTTTATACCCTTCACAAAAATGTAAAGGGTATACTAAAATTTTCCTTTCCGACCCTAAAAAGTCAATTAAGCCATTTCCGTCTGTCCGATGTTGAAATATCGTTCCTGAGAAAACTATTAGGCTTAGAAACTTTTTTCTTTCATTATTGTATTACTCAATCGATTCATAGGTTTGCTATTAAAATTCAGTAAAATAGGTATCTGAGATATATCCAAAATTCCAAAATAGCATTTTTTTTTCAAGTTTGTATGAAATTTGTTTGAAAAAAATTTGTTTTGTATTTTAATAATTCTCCGTACCCAGAGATGTATATATGAATTTATTGAATATTTGTTGAACTTTATGATTTTTAAATTAGATTTTTGGTTTGTACATTTGTACATCTGGTTTTAGTTCAAGTTTTTTCCTTTCCTAAGTTTTTTCTTAAGAAGGATTTTTTAATACAAATTACACATATACACATATTTCGAACTGCTATACTAGTCAACTATATTAAAATTTGAGTTAAATTAATTAGCGGCGACATATTATTAGGACTCTGACTGAAAACATGCCATAATAAGTTAATTGCTGTCATTATCTTTATGTTATTTATGAATTATTATTTATTGACATTTATGTTTAACCTTGCCTTCGTACTATTATACGAGTAGCAAGTAAAGTTCATTTGAGATCACTGAAACGTTTGAAAACCCATTTAATTTGTGCTTTTAAATGATAATTTAAATATGGATGCTATATCTTCTTTCTTATTTTAATAATTCATTAAGTGTATTTTTTTCTATAGAGCTGTATCATAAATTATATAATAGTGTATGAAATACGTTAAATCTTAAATATACTTGTTGATCGACAACAAAATGAAAAACAAGTTTAAAAGTTGAACGAAATTTAAATATTCATGTTGGCAAAAAATAAAAACAGAGAACACAGAACAACATAATCTTGCAAGGTGGTTGCTATGATTGAGAAAACAAAAATTTAATTGAGGCACTTTTCTTTGGCTGCTTCCAAAGTTTGCATGAGTTATCATGACAGCGGAATCTACAATGACATGAAAAACCTGCAACATTTACCTGTTGAACATGTACAACACTAACAATAACACAAACATACATAGTACTGCAGCAATTTCAACTAAAGTAAGATTTATCATATGACATTAAAAGCAATTAAGAAATGTTTGTTTATTTTATATATTCTTTTTTTGAAGCATCAGTGATCCACATGTAACATGTTGTTAAATAAAAGTCTTAAATGAAGTTAAATTGTCATTTTCATCTTACTTTTTTTCTTATTAGATTTCAAGAGAAATGTTTGAGAGATTCAACAATATGGTCAAAGCGACATTTGAAGTATTTAATAAAATGATGTATGCAAGATTTTTGTATTCAAGTTTAAAGGAAACCAAGTACGTGCAAGAACATTCATATACTTAACAAAAGTGCTTGCTATTCGCTAATAGCTAAACAAAAGTAGTAAAACAACCACAAACGTAAGTATGTAAATAAACATAAGTAAATTTATTTTTTAATATGTGTAATTGTTTGAGCTTAAGGTCTCTTTTGGAATTTTTAGTTTTTTGGTTTTTAGTTATCTGGCAATATTTCGCTTTCCTTTGGATAGCTTCTTCAGGCCAAATACTATTTATTTAATTTCAATTTGTAATATATATATATATATATATATATATATATATATATATATATATATATATATATATATATATATATATATATATATATATATATATATATATATATATATATATATATATATATATATATATATATATATATATATATATATATATATATATATATATATATATATATATATATATATATATATATATTCTCAAACATTCAACTCTATATCCCAACAAAAATTTCCAAAGTCTACTGATGATTAGGGTAGTTCCTATGAAATGTCGACATATAGATAGCTGGGAAACATAGAAAACAAGCTATTTATAATTTTTTACTGGTATAAATGTTAGAAGCTTAAATAGCGAATAAAAAACTTAATTGTTTGAATTTTTGTTCTCTGCTTTTCAATACTTTCAAAAAGCAAATCGTAGCAACCAACAGTTGTTCATTTGTTTGAAAGGTGTAAAGAAATGTTAGAGACGTTTATAAATAGAAAAGCTTGTTTCTTGTGTTTTGACGGATATTATTAGAGCATTTTTCTCTTTAAATTCTCAGCAATTTGTTTGTTTTGTTGGGATATAAAGTTGAATGTTTGAGAATATCTTTCAAAAATTTCCAAAGTCTACTGATGATTAGGGTAGTTCATATGAAATGTCGACATATAGATAGCTGGGAAACATAGAAAACAAGCTATTTATAATTTTATACTGGTATAAATGTTAGAAGCTCAAATAGCAAATAAAAAACTTAATTGTTTTAAAATAATTTCATGAAAATAAAAGTTTTAATGTTAAGTGAATGACATTTATGAGAACGATCTGAATGTAAATTTTATTTGCGAGAAGGTTAATTTGCCATGATTACGTTGTTTTCTGTGTATCTATATTCAAATCATTTTTGAAATATTGTTATTATAACATTAGTATATACTCTGATACAATTTGTATTGTTACCGCATTACCGTTTTAATATAGTTATTCTGCTATAACTGTATTAGTGTTGAACTTTTCGCATTTTTGTTGTTTCAGTTCTACCATTTCAAAACATGTTTAAATACAATAATAATGTTTTAAAAAAAGTTTAAGTACAATACGTGACATTAACATTTGAAAATGATTTCGGGCATATGGGCACCGCGGCTGTTCTTGACGAAGCACATTCTGGACGTCCAATTTTGGGCCACTTTTTCGAGCACTGCTGGCCGTATGTCACGAACAACACGAACAATGCTGGCCTCCAAGGCGTCAATTGTTGCTGGTTTATCAGCATAAACCAGTGACTTCACGTAGCCCCACAGGAAATAATCGAGAGGTGTCAAATCGCACGACCTTGGAGGCCAATTGACAGGTCCATTTCTCGAAATCAACTTATCGCCAAATTTTGATTTCAGTAAGTCGATGGTTGCGTTCGCCGTATGGCACGTAGCGCCATCCTGTTGAAACCACATCTCCTCCGGATCAATGTCATCCATATTTTCAAACAAAAAATCATTGATCATGGTGCGGTAACGATCTCCATTGACCGTAACGCGAGCTCCGGCCTCATTTTTGAAGAAATAAGGTCCGATGATGCCACCAGCATGAAAACCGCACCAAACAGTGCATTTTTCTGGATGTAATGGAGTCTGTAGGGTCTCTTGTGGATTGGTCTCACTCCATATGCGGCAATTTTGCTTATTAACAAACCCGTTAAGCCAAAAATGCGCCTCATCGCTGAACACAATTTTGCGATAAAACAACGGGAAATCGACGACTGATTTTCAAAGTAAATTTGGATAATTTCGTAGCGTTGTTCAAGCGTGAGTCTATTCATGATGATTTGTCAGAGTATACTGAAACAAATAAAAAAAATATTTCATCAAAATTTAATTTTTTGTGTTACTTTTTACAATTTAAAGTTCTATCTAGCTTAAAAAAACACCCTTTACAACAATAGCTTTTGTAACGTGAAATGACAGACTGTTAATTTTAAACATACGCATAGTTAGAGCAGTTATCTACAATACATATTGGTTTATAGAATAACATTTTCTTATATTTTTTCATTTACTGTTTTATGTGTATATATTTGTTCAATTTTAATAATATTAAAAATAAGAAAAGAAATATACACTTTGTTTTACTTGTTTTTTTTTTCGAACTTCTAAAACTGTTATATAGTTTGTTTTTATTTAGCCAGGATCTAGATCGTGGTCTCGAATAATAATTATAAGAGTTTGGTATTTATCCAGAACAAACTATATAACAGAAATATAAACTTATATTATTTAGTCAAAATACATAGTTCTATCATGTAAACAAAACTTCGACAAATTTATGGAACGGAAGAAAACGCTGTGTTTATACCTCTACCAGGTAAATCTAATGATATCTAAAATGATGTTGTAAAAATTTATGTCGTGTAGATTTATTATTGTATTATTTTATGTAGTATTCTGGGGATGACTCCTATATATTGCATTGCATTGTACCGAAACTAGGAAAATATGTTGTGGGGAGAGGGGAAGAGGGAATAGTGTTTATGAACATTTGACTTAAACTTTCCAATGTTATAATTGACAACAAACATTTCTGCAATCAACATATTCCACAGCCGAAGCATACAACTGAAAAATGAATTCTTTCTGTAATGTGTTGTGCGATTCATTGGAAAATTGACCCCAAATGAATTAGCCTTGGACGATGAGCGCGTGTTACGTAAAAATACGTGAGTTTTGGAAACAAAATCTCTAATCTCGTCAGAGCAAAATCTATAGTAATGATAGAACAGAATAAAGCACCCTATACTGCGTCGGTGCTCCAGTGACCCAATAGAGTTGGATACCCTACCGTCACTGATAAGCTTCGAGTCACCCCAAAATAGACTTTGGGCACCGGCCTAAACATGAGAGTTTAATTCCCTTTTCGGTCGCATATAGGTGGTGTTATCACCACTTTGAACGAAATATTTTCTGTATGTGACCTGTACATGAATTACTTAACAATTTTTCTACAGACAAAAAGTAAAAAGAGAGTTGGTAAAAGCGGGAACGCATCTGCTAGAGGAAAACTTCATTTTGTATCGCGTGTACTTAGATCTCCATTTTAAAGTGTACACATTTTTACAAATATATAAAAATAAAATTTACTCTTTATGTAGCGCTTCGTTTTATACCAAAAAGTATGGAAATAATGAAATCAATATTTTATGTATCACATATCTAACTATGAACTTGTTTAAAATTTCGGAATTTCAACATTCAAATATAAAACTGGAATTCTTGAATTGTGGTTTTTGATTTGGGGTTTACAATCCCGTAAACCTAGGCGTTTTGGCTAATTGCCGTAATAGATGGTAAGGAGAATGGATGGTGTGAAGTACTTCTTACACCGTTAGGAAACCAAGATACTTGAGTGCTTCTTTACGAGACATGAAAAATGTACCCAGTCCAACGAACATCACATTTAATTTTCGTTTCAAGAACACCATGAGCAACCGATTCCTCAATATCCATAACATCCATGCGTACAGACGAAGCAGCATTTGCGGTTGATTGTTTGTGTGTTAATAATGCAAATGCTACAAGAGAGTGGATAGGGTTTAATAGTAGGTTTGAATAGTAGGTCATTAAGAAAAATAAGAAATAGGTTAAGAAAAAGAACGGAGCCCTGAGGTACCCCTGAATTAAACTTTAACTCGTTTGATGAGACCCCATCTTTCGCATATTTCGATCCCTCAGAAAGCTCGGTGCGAACCGATAAATATCAGCAACACTAAAAGTGATGTTTCTATAATAATGAAGCACACTACACTCTATCAAATGCCACCTTGCTTTCAGCGAAATGCTGGATCGATTTCTCCGGAAGATAAGCCAAAAGCTCGCGAGCAGTGCAACCCCTACGGAATCCATATTGACAGTCACATAGCAAACTGTGTGCCTCTAGATACCTCACAATAAATGGTTAAGCATACTTTCAATTACTTGGAAAAGCGTTAAGCATACTTTCAATTACTTGGAAAAGCGCAAAGCAAATTCCAATAGGGCGGTAATTATCAAGGTTAAATGCCTTGCATTTTTGGGGATTGGTGTTACATTAGCAACTTTCCAGCGCAAAAGAAAAGCGCCAAGATGGTACTCGTATAATGGGCTAACAAGGGATGCTAATGGTCGCACAAGCATAGATGAAAACTACTTAAAGACCAGTACGGGTATGCCGTACGGTCCATGAGACTTGTTTATGTTTGGGTCGGCAAAAACCCTTTTAAGTGCTAGGACTTGGAAAAATATCTTTGGCATAGCCACATATACTCACTCTATCAAATACGGGAAGTGATTGACTGGTTTCTAGTAGGTAAGAATAACTTGAAAAAATTTCAGATATTAAGTTAGCCTTGTGAACAGGGTCGGTGATTGATTGACCGTCGGGTTAGTGATGTTCTTTGCTCTTTTAAATAATGGACGAAATCTCTTACAGTCACGAGGAGCAGAAAGAACTTTGGTACGAAGACGCTGCTCGTTCACAAACTTAGGCCTAAGTACCCTGGCACACGTAGGTCTTGCATTTTTGCGTAGCAAACGCTAACTGCTGAATGCTTCCTCTCTGGATCTGCCTGCTGTTTGCACGTCTGATTAAATCAAGATTTCCTTCTTGTAAAATTTGCTGAACTCGGCCCAACGAGCCATTCATCATATGTAATCATAAAGTATCGTGACCTTCAAAATTTTTCAACAATAAAGGTGTTCGGTAGAAGAGCAGGATACTCTACGTTAAATACTAAATCCGATGTCTTGTTTTTATAATTTTTACTTTACTTTCGATGTTGATAGTTAACTAAAAAACTGATTACTTTGGTGACAACTGACCTTATTATGACATGTCGAATAATGCTCGTATGATATATTTTACTTTCAGTTCATTGTTTTTATTTTTTTAATTTGTTCACAATATAATAAATCGACTACCGCTTGTCGCAGTTTAACTTTAACTTAAAACGTTCCTTATTCGATGGATTTTGTGGTTTTTTATAAAAACATTTTTGCGTTTGTTGAAACACTCAATATTCATACATTGGCATACATAATTATTAAAAATAAACAAAAAGAAATAAAAGTAAAACCGTCATATTAACGCAAAATTAAAAAAATATATATAAAACATGTTTTTCTGACTCTTGTAACCATTTGTTGATTTAATTGAATAATTAATAATATATAGAAATCATAACACACATGTTTAGTAAAAGCAACGACCAACCGCAACTTAAGAGTTGACATGTAAAGTTTTTTCTCTATTTCGAACCAAGCAGATAACTTGTTTCTTTAATGAATCAAGTTTCTTAATAAATATAATTTTTGTTAAGCGTAAGTATTAAAAAATTAAATGAAAGTAGATCAATCGCGGCCATATCTTTTGTATAGTGATAAACTTGAAATAATCGCAGCACAGATTGTTAATTTGTGAAATAATCTCTTTAAGGAGTTTCTGTCACTTTAAACATGCAGCTTAATTACTATTCGATACTCTGATATAAAAGGTGGTACAAGCATACGATGATAATTGTGAGGCATACCTTAACGTAAATTTTTTTGACCAACTTAATTTGAAACTATGGAGAGGTACACAATTGAGCAACGTGTTGAGATTGTTGAGGACTTTTATGCAAATAGCGGATGAAATCGAAATACATTTTGTGCACTTCGTGATTTATTTGGTCAGTATAATAGACCAAATTTTTCAATTATCTGTATGTTGGCAATCCAATCTCGCTTACTTTGTAAATAGGTCGAGGACGTATTGCGCACCTCAGACACAGTTTTTCGGGAAAGTTCCCTTAAATTAATTTTTTTTTGTTTACTGCATTCTTTTCTTTTTGCACTAATTTTTTTATATTTTTCCTTTTTATGATTTTTTCTATATATTTTTACCTCCAGAACTAATTTTCTTAATTAAAATTTTTGCAACGTAAATTAACAAAAGCCGGAGAATATTTGATTTCCAACTAAAATATAAAAAAAATACGTAAAAAAATGAACAAAATTCATTTTTGGAAATTCCATATAGTGCTTTGTAAGTTGGAATTTATTGAACACAAGTTGCACAATTAATTGAAGAGGTGTAATGTGGTAGACAGAATACACCGCTGGGTATTTAGCACAGGTTGCGAAATTTTAAACGTTTTCATGAGAACCTTATATTACTTTTAAGAGTTAAATCCGTGAAGTGAACAAAAAATTTTTTTTGATTTAATTTTTTGTTGTGTATAAATTTTTGTTAAATTTTGAAAATAAACCATGAAACCGTGAATAATTTGTACCTAACAATTTAGTAAATATTTATGGCAATAAAAAACTTGTTTCAAAAAATTTTTCGCATATGGCATAAAAAATAAGTAAATATTTAAGAAACATTTTAAACAAATTGTCATTTTCCCTCTCAATTCGTAACCAATTAACTAAATAGTTTTAATCAAAATTGTGTTTTCCCATGTTAAAATCTACAAAAGTTGTAATTTAAATTGGTCTTAAGGGAGTTAACTTTATTGCTAACAGTATTACTCATGGACACAAAAATTACATCAAATGAGTTTTTATTACTTTAAAATTCAGACATAAATAACTCAAAGTTTTAACCAAATTAATTAATTTTTTAACAACTCAAACAAAATACATCAAATTAATTAAAAAGTTTTGGTTCATTCCCACACTTTAGCGTTGGCTTGGAATGTATTTCATCAATATTAATTAGTTAAAACTAAAGTTTTTTTAATACAAACAACCTCATGCTTTAATTGCTTTAATAAGGCTTTGGTCAGTTATTGCAAACGAAATGTACAAATATTGTATGATATTTTGCTGTTTCATTTTGTCAGTTTAAATTTGGTAAAAATTAATTTTTGTAACACATTAAAAATGGCTGGTGGTTTTCAATTTTTCGTTTTTCAAAGTTAACAAAAATTTTTCGGTGCTTTTAATACTGTTTTTAGCAGCAGAAAAGTAGTTAAATTGTCGGATGCTACTTCTGAACTGGAGCACTTCCGTTTTTCCCCTTTTATCCCTTTTTCAAGTTTCTACATATGTATATCTCAAGTAAAATAAAGCAATTTGTTAAATCCTCTGTTGCTGGAAAGATTTAAAATGTATCAATTACATCAAAATCCATGACGTTAAAAATTAATTTGTATGGGAAAATTTTTACAAAAAAATATTGAATATAAGTGGTACTTTTATACAAAAAAGCTTATTTTTAATTAACACACAATTCTGTAAAACGTTTCTCAAGAGATATTGTTTGTAAGAATGCGTTTATAAAAGTGGAATTTATGGCAATCATGGTATAGATGTAAAGTTATGTAATTTTTATATCATATAATGTTATCCATTACATTTTGTGCATTTATACAAGACTCCTTCAGCTATTCTGACAGTTTTTATCGCTACCAACTCGTAAATCTAGGACTTATAAACAATTAGTTCTATTAGTGACATTTTTGTTACAATATTTTGAAGTAGTTAATCGTAAGCGAGAAGGGTAAGTACTTGCCTCCAATGACATTGCCATGTTAAAATAATGAAATAATGGAAGTAGTGAAGAGTATGTTTATTGACATTTTAACACATTACTTTGCGATAAACGTTCTCCTTGGGTATGTGACGAAATTTGCTGAAATTTTTATATCTACTCTGTTTTTTGATTATTTTTTGATATTAAAAAATTGCTGAAAGTTTTATTCTTATTTTGTAGATATTTGTGTATTGTTGGACTTGATTGTTGAAATTTGTTTTTTGAAACTGTGCGTTGTTTCGCATTTTGTAGTCCTAACATTAAGTTGTTCCTTTTTCGGGAATATATCATTCTAACCTCCTAAATATGTGTTGTACCACCTAAATAGCTGTAAAGTATTTCTTTCCTGTCAGTATAGTATTTCTTTCCTGTCAATGATATATATGAGTTTTTCATAAGTATTTAACATAAAAACATCGTTAAGCATGTAAGTAGCCAAATAACAATGGATCCAGAACTTTGTGCATTTGTTACTAGTTTACGGCACGCTTATAAAATGGATATCTTACAATTTTTGTGCTCATTTGTAATTTTAACCCTAGCATACTAACCTACGTAAATTTTACGTGTAGTTTTTGTAAATCTTGTTTGTACATAAGCATTCAGCAGCGTAATGGTACCAAATTCAATAATTGCGTTCTTCAAATTTTTAAACAAATGCAAAAACATAAGCAAATCTTATTAAGTTATTAAACTGCTTTAATAAACGTAATATCTACGTGGTGTTAGTGGTAAGAGTATACCTTGGCTCGTAAATTTTACGTGGCTTTAGTAAGAAGAGTATTAATTTTTAGAAGTATTTTATGAGCAACAAAAAATGCCAAGTAAAGAAACGACTAATTTCAGGAGCAGTCTCAATTGCGAAAATTTTATGACATTAATAACCATAGAATAGTAACGTGAGCAGCTACACAAACGTTTTTTGTGATTGAAAGTGTTATCAGAACATTTTTCTTTTTAAACTTTTGGTTTATTGAAAATAGTAAAATAAATGTTTCCAAGATTACTGATGATTAGCTTATCCCCTATGAAAGTCAACACAAACAGCTTGGAAACAGTATCGAAAAAAATATTTTAGAACCATAAATAGTACAGATACGATACCTCTGCTTCTAGCTTGCTTTAAAAACAGTTAATAATTAGTGAAGCCAATAGATCTACCAATTGAGAGAACAAACATAAAAATCATGTAGGCAAAAATGCAGCATTTTCCGTTTAAGCACCTGCTTCCGGTCTAGTCAGACAGAAATTTTCACTGGGTTGGTAATATATCCCCGTACTTTTCAATAATTTTTACTTTCCCTAATGTTGGTTTTCAAGTTATTTTTATCTTAACGGAAGGCATAATCAGTTTTTAAATCTAATTTCTTTCCTTAAAGGTAGCGCAAAATTGCATATAAATCATAAATATAAGAAGCTGATTTTATTAAAAGATGTCTGAACCAACCGTCCATTTCAGTCAACAAACTTTTAATTCAACAGCGTTAGCTCTTAATATAATTTCCTCAGAAAAGTCGTGTACGTCCACGTTTTGTTATTCAAAATAAGCATCAATTAATTTATTCTCCTAAAATATTAAAAGACCATAGCTTAAAACTAATACTGATCACTAGACTGGTCTGGTCTTTGAGTGTAATAAAATAATTGTTAATAATAGTCTACGGCAAGTGTGCTCAGCCAAATGCGCTTGATACTCAATTGTTTTTGTAAATGCGCTTAGCTATAGGTCTGTGCTCTTTAATAACGCTCAGCATTAGCAATGACAAATACACAAACAACTACGTCTTTTTGCATAGCGATTATCAGTGTGAACTTTGTTTTTGTAAATGTTTTGCTTTTTACAACAAAACATATTAAATAAAACAAGTAAGAGTGTAGTATATTCGGCTGGGCCGAATCTAAAATACCCTTCACGATAGTCACGTATACGTATAATATATTGAAAAATGTGACCTAAATATGCTCGGTTATATATGAACCGATATAGGAATTTTCTATTTTCTGTATTTTAGTAACCTTCTTTTATAACGAGAATAGCTTTTCAAAAAAAAAAAAAAAAAACTGTTAATGAAAAAATCGGTTCAGGCTATATTTCGGGTATATATGGACCGATATCGGAAATTTTCATTTTCCATAATTATATCAAATTAGTTCATTACCAAAACTGCTTTTGACCACAAAAAAGTTGTTTAAGAATTTTCATGAAAAACCCGGTCTAGGCTATATCTCGGGTATATATGGACCGATATCGGAAATTTCCATTTTCCATATTTATATAACCTTATTTCATTACCAGAGCTTTTGAGCCTAAAGAAGTTGTTTAAGTTCGCTTACGCAATATTTTCATGAAGAACCCGATTTAGGCTATATCTCGGGTGTATATGAACCGATATCGGAAATTTTAATTTTGCATATTTATGTAACCGTATTTCATTACCAGAACTGCTTTTAAGCACAAAAATGGCGTGTAAGTTCGTTTACGCGACATTTTCATGAAAAACTTGGCGTAGACTATATCTTGGTTATAAATAGACCGATATCGGAAATTTTCATTTTGCATATTTATATAACCTTATTTCATTACCAGAACTGCTTTTGAGCACAAAAAAGTTGTTTAAGTTCGCTTACGCGACATTTTCATTAAAAACCCGGTTTCGGCTATATCTCAGGTATATATGGACCGATATCGGAGATTTCCATTTTACATATTTATATAACCTTATTTCATTACCAAAACTGCTTTTGAGCATAAAAAAGGTGTTTAAGTTCGCATACGCGACATCTTAATGAAAAACCCGGCGTAGGCTATATCTCGGGTATATATAAACCGATATCGGAAATTTTAATTTTCCATAATTATATAAAATTACTTCATTACCAAAACTGCTTTTGACTACAAAAAAGTTGTTTAAGTATTTTCATGCAAAACCTGGTCTGGGCTATATCTCGGGTATATATGGACCGATATCGGAGATTTTCATTTTGCATATTTATATATTTATATAACCTTATTTCATTACCAGAGCTTTTGAGCCTAAAGAAGTTGTTTAAGTTCGCTTACGCGACATTTTCATGAAGAACCCGATTTAGGCTATATCTCGGGTGTATATGAACCGATATCGAAAATTTTCATTTTCCGTATTTATATAACCTTATTCTTGATGCTTTTGAGCATAAAAAATTGTTTCAGTTCGCTTACGAGACATGTTAATGAAAAACCAGATTTGGGCTATATCTCAGGTATATATGGGCCGATATCTGAAAAAAAAATTTTTTGCCACCATGCTTAATAAGTGTGTGAAGTTTCAAGCAAAACAAACAAGTTTTCAAAAATTTCCATACAAAATTGCACAAAAAAAATTTGTTTTTTCGGAATTTTGGATATATCTCAGCTATATGTGAACCGATATTACTGAATTTCAATAGCAAACCCATGAATCGATGGGTTAAAAGAATGGTGGAAGTCTAATGGATTTCTCAGAACAGTATTTCCACGGCGGACAGACGGACATCGCTTAATCGACTTTTCTATTAATTTTGATTGAGAATATTTATATTTTATAGGGTCGCAAATTAAAATTGTAGAAATTACAAACGGAATCACAAACTTATATATACCCTTTACATTTTTGTGAAGGGTTTAAAAATAGTGTTTCCTTAAATGTATTGGTGTTTACTTTTCCATATAGAACTTGTGGGCACCACTGGTCTACGGCCTTAAATTTGCATACAAAATATTTTATGAGCGTTAACCCACTATTAATATTAAAATTCTGATTTCCTGGCTATCAAAATAAAAATTAAATTAATGGTAAAATAGAAAAGTTTAGTCTGGCTGAAAACTAACACAATTTTTTTCGGCATATAGTATTTTTTGGTGAATATTCGCTCTGCATGCCTTAAATAGCAATATTTTGACATTAGTTATTTAAGTTCTAGTCATTATTTAACATTTTTAGCTTATGTTTTTACAAATTTGTTTATTTAATTCAACAACTGGAATTAATAGAATTACTCGTACATTTTTCCTAAGATGTATTTAAATGCTAAAGAAATGTTAAGCCTAATTAATTTCATAACAAAAGCTATATAATTTTATTAGAAATGTCATTTTAATGTTTAACTTATCAAACTAACAAAAGCAAAAATGAAGGAAAAAAGCAGCTAGTATAAGAAGGAAATGTATTCTCAAACACAGTGGGAGCAAATAGAGAAAAAAGAGTAAATAAGCTTGACTCAATAAAGTTTCTATGCAACTATTGCAAATTGATTGGTTATTACTCGTATTTGCTAAATAGGAAACAATGAACAATAGACGTTACTAATATTATTTTTTACCCTATCTAATATCTGAATGCCCGTCTGCAGATGAAGTAAACATTTTCTTAAGTTTTGATTAATACTCAGATTACAATCTACTTCAAAAAAACGTGAATTCTTCCGCGCTAAGCAGGTTGGAAGGGCAAATAAGTTTAAGATTCATTTAAAGAACTGCAGGTAAAAGCCTTGAAGTTTGCATGGAAGTATCACTGTTTTTGTAATAAAATGCACTATTTTCAATGTAAAATTAAACATTCAGAAGAATCAAATATTCGAAGCGGCTTTTATTGCCAATTTGGTTGTTCTTTTTTCATATGCTTCAAAAGCATAGAGGTATACAACATTGAAATGGAATAAGACAAATATGAATTTTTAAATTATACATGAAATTTACTCTTTTCGAAAGACAATATTTTGCCATTTAATTTAAATATGGCTTCTGAAGTATAGCCGCGATGGCTGGCCAGCACCTAGTCTAATCTGGAGCTCTTATTTTTTATGAGTTTTTACAACATTAGTGGCCGTATATCGGCAATAGGGCGGTAAATGTTGTCCTCCAAGTGGGCAACCGTTTCGGGTTTATTGGTGTAGACTAAGGACTTCACATAAATTTCGCAGAAAATAGTTTAGCGGCGTTAAATTGCACTATATAGCGGTGTATCAACTTAAGCTTGAGGATTATTAGCAAAGAAAATACGGTAGCGTTTTCAATCAACGGCAATCTCGATTTGGGGTCATTCACTGCCTTGCTAACTGATTCATGTTGAAATGTCAAACCAAACTAAAAAATCATTTAACATATGACAAAATTGCCGCCAGTTAAAGTTTTATACGTCTATAAAATAACCCCTAATAAAACCAAACTAGTTTATTTTTAGTTCAAGTTTTTCCTTTCTTTAGGTTTTTCTTAAGAAACATTGCATAAAATAAGAATGCCAGATTATACAAAGTATGTAAAAAAATAACATTTATTTATCAGCAACGGTGGTTCAGATTAGTGCTTTATGAGAATTGGCTCGATGTCCTGTAATAGTATATTTTTCTCTGTAAGTTCTAAACCCATGTATTACTTTTTTTACTTCTTCAAACTATATTTTGTTACGGCACATGAAAACTTGGGTATAAGTTTGTATGTCCGATCCGCGATAGAAGTGTTGGAAATAGACCACTTTCGAATTCTTCTGCCAATGATCCATTGACTGTAAGTCCAGTGCTTAAGAAGGTGCTTTTGACACTTTTGAACATTTGTAGAGTTTCCACATACGTGAATTATTGGCAGTGCGCTCGGGGTTATTGTTAGTATAGTTACGGGTAGAAATAGTAATAATAGGATATATATATGAAAATTTTCGAGAATAAATTTTGTTAATTTTATATGTTATAATGTACCTACTGAACCAAACATCCAAAAAGATTTTTTTTCTTTTGATTAATTTGCTTAAATTTATTTTTCTTTACATATTAAAACAAAGAAAACATTATAAATTAATAATAATATAAAACCTTATTCCTTTTTGTTTTTCATTTTAGATATACAAAGTGACGAAAATTAATCATCAAATTTCGTTTTTGAATAACATTTTTAATAAATAAACAATAATGATTTTGAGTGTTGAAAATCTTTACTTGCTCCTGTATAATTTTTTCGAATTTCGAACTTAAACAACTGTTTTTGCTTAAAAACAGTTCTGGTAATATAAGGAGGTTACCAAATATAGAAAATGAAAATTTCCGATATTGGTCTATTCATGTACGAGTATACCCGAGATATAGTCTGAACCGATTTTTCTATGAAAAAACTTTTTTTTAGCTTTAAAGCAGTTCTGTTTATAAAAGAAGGTTACTAAGATACAGAAAATAAAAAATTTGGATATCAATCCATATATACCCGAGATATAGCCTAAAACGATGTTTTCATTAAGATATTGCGTTAGACAACTTTTTTTGCTTAAAGCCAGAAAATGTAAATTTCCGATATCGGTCCATATATACCCGAGATATAGTCTAAACCGATTTTTTAATGAAAATGACACGTAAGCGAACTTAAACAACTTTTTTTTTTTTGCTTAAAAGTAGTTAATGAAAAGTGGCCACTAAAATACAGAAATTGAAAATTTCCAATATCGATCCATATATATCCGAGCATATTTAGTTCAAATTTGTAATATATACTATATAGAGGGTGTTTTTTTAAGCCCGATAGAACTTGAAATTGTAAAAAATAACACAAAAAATTAAATTGTAATCAAAATTTTTTTTTATTCGAAAGATCAATACGTGACATTAACATTTGAAAATTATTTCGGGCATATGGGCACCGCGGCTGTTCTTGACGAAGCGCATTCTGGACGTCCAATTTTGGGCCACTTTTTCGAGCACTGCTGGCCGTATGTCACGAACAACACGAACAATGCTGGCCTCCAAGGCGTCAATTGTTGCTGGTTTATCAGCATAAACCAGTGACTTCACGTAGCCCCACAGGAAATAATCGAGAGGTGTCAAATCGCACGACCTTGGAGGCCAATTGACAGGTCCATTTCTCGAAATCAACTTATCGCCAAATTTTGATTTCAGTAAGTCGATGGTTGCGTTCGCCGTATGGCATGTAGCGCCATCCTGTTGAAACCACATCTCCTCCGGATCAATGTCATCCATATTTTCAAACAAAAAATCATTGATCATGGTGCGGTAACGATCTCCATTGACCGTAACGCGAGCTCCGGCCTCATTTTTGAAGAAATAAGGTCCGATGATGCCACCAGCATGAAAACCGCACCAAACAGTGCATTTTTCTGGATGTAATGGAGTCTGTAGGGTCTCTTGTGGATTGGTCTCACTCCATATGCGGCAATTTTGCTTATTAACAAACCCGTTAAGCCAAAAATGCGCCTCATCGCTGAACACAATTTTGCGATAAAACAACGGGTCTGATTTTCAAAGTAAATTTGGATAATTTCGTAGCGTTGTTCAAGCGTGAGTCTATTCATGATGATTTGTCAGAGTATACTGAAACAAATAAAAAAAATGTTTCATCAAAATTTAATTTTTTGTGTTACTTTTTACAATTTAAAGTTCTATCTAGCTTAAAAAACACCCTATATTTACGTGACTATCGTGCATTGTATTTTAAAGTCGACTCAGCCGAATATACTACACTCTTACTTGTTTGCTTTTCATTTTGTTTATACATACATATTTTATGTAACCAAATGTTGCAATTCTGTTACAATTTTAATAAAATCGTTTATGCCTAAAATGAAAACACTAATCGATCCCATCATGAAGCAACTCGGTAGATACTGAATTTTTTTTCTTTTCATTCTCATCGATATCGTCAGCGCTAATTAGGTTCTGTAGATAAAGATATGCATAAATAAAGAAATAAGTAGAGGTACTTAATTCTACATTTTTCCCTCTCATGATCTTACAAGGTTTCGTAAATTTGAGCAGTTACTTACTAAATACTTCCCGTTTTTTTCCATTTCTTGGATATAATCAATTTTGCGCTGTTCTACTGTATCTGTTATCCTCTAAACTCGGTTTAGTCTTCTAAATATTACATTCCAACAGACGGGCTGTTGGAAAATAAATGAAAGAAAACTATCCGCAATTTTTTTTGTAAGCATTTGAATATATCAACCGTAAGATATACATAGATCCTTTAATATTTTTTCATAATTTCTATAATTCTATACTTGTGTTACCACATTTTACCTAAAGGAAAATGGCAAACGTTTGTTGTACTTGTTGCCCCAACTGTGTGACTGTTTATGGGCACAAAAACATACATGCTTGCCTACGGCAAATACATAACATACTTTTTTGTGTTTGCGGTATCATGTCTAATTTGTGAGGTTCATCTTCACGAAATACAAGGAAAAAGAACTTTCCTGTTTGAAAAATATCAATAATAATGCCTGTTATACCCATCATGTAACACATATTATAGCAGCCATGAATATTCATTTTAGATATTAGAAGATCACAGTTTCTTGTGTAATTTATTTTAGCATTTTTTGTGAGTGCATTTTGTACGATTCCTAAGACTTTTACGACCAGCTGTGTGCTTTACCTTTTTTTTAAAGTATTTTATCTGCATGTGTTAAAGATGACATGTAACAAATAGTTGTTTGTAAGGCGTCATGTAGTTTCAGGTGAAAGAAATTTGATGAAAACAAGTTGGAGGCTTCTTATCTTTCTTAGCATTAGATAAAGCATACTTTTTGGGAACATAATTTTTCTAACATTTCTATTTACTTTTTTTCTAAAAGCCAGAAATATTTAGTAATACATATGTAGTAAATAGCCAGTATGTAATTTGCAAGCGATTTTATATACTTTTTTTTAATATAAATAATTTTCAACCTGCATTAAAAGCTCATTTATGCGTAAAAATATATTAAGTAATTGCTTCTCAACATATAACTTTTTTGTACAATATATTGTATGCTTATTACACTCATAGAAAAAAGCATCTTTATATTGATAACGGCGGGTCATCTGAACTGTGATCAATATTATGCAAATAGTCAGCAGTAAGGTGAAAGCAAGTTACATGAAAAAAAATTTTTTTTCTAAATTATAAATGTCAACAAAAATTCAATAAATAATATTTACATCTCTGGGTACGGAGAATTATTATTATTATTTTTTTTTTGTTCATTCATTTATTTATTGAATCTTCAAAATATGAACTAACTAACTAAAAATTAAAGAGTTGAGCAAAAATTCAATAAATTAATATTTATAAATATATATAATTAAATAACATAAAAATTGATCATCTTCAGTCCATAGCACTGTATAAAATTTTGACTTTTTATACATTTGTGAAGAACTAATATATATACATTCAATGAAATATAATAACTATAGCATCATAAATTTGCTGACTTTAATCCATATTTGATATCTAATAGTGAGTTTCCTCTATTTACAGACAAGCATTCTATTTCTTATAGTACTTTTAAAAGAGTTCATTACACTAAAAACACTCTCAACTTCAGCATTTGAGTATGGAAGGATCTATATACCAATTACGAAGCCTGTAGTTTTTTTTTTTTTTGCATTGTGCTGGAACTAGAAAAATAGGTTATAATGAGGAGGAAAGAAGGAGTAGTGTGTGTGGAGGTTTAACTTAAACAATAGCAACACGAAAGTCTAAAACTAACTCTATTACAGCATTTAAATGACACTGATCAGATCAGCAACATTTAGTCCAACACCTTCTACATTACAAGGTAATGATATGCATTCAAAAGAAATTAATAATGAATATATGAAGAAAATACGGACAACGCACAGTGGGCGAAAGGGCTCAGCTAGCGGCGTTTAATTAATAGCGTTTAGAGAATTTTTTTTTTATTTCTCTTATATTTTTTTTTTAGTTAAAAATAGATTAAGCTACAATGTTAAACAAAAAAATATTTATTTTAAATAAATTTATCTTTTTTTTTTGTAAAAGTTGCAACTTTTTTTCATATATTAAACATTGTCTGTTTCATTCAGGAGAGCATGATAAAGTTAATACATTTAATGTTTCACATTCGTTTGGTCTAAAAATATATTAAACTTCAATATTAAAAACATTTTTTCAAAAAATTTGTATTCATTGTTTTGAATTTTTTTCTGTTGAAATAATTGTTTTGACATTATTACGTCTTCATATGCTTCAGTTGCTTTCGCAACAAAAATTTAATTATAATGCCAAAAAATAGCAATATTATTAACAGTTTTCTTGTTTATTATTCCGATTGAGAACTACTAGATAAATCTAAGGTGGAAGGTGGTACACTATGTTGTGACATTATCGACATCCTTCTTTTTTGCTTTACGTAAACTGCACGTTATAGCTACTACGAGCTCACTGTAAGGTATTTCCTTTGGGAGACTTTACTTAATTTCGTTTTATTGGAACATTCATCGAACATCTTATCGGGCCTTCCACGACTAGTCAATAGATTATCAAATAAAAGTTGTCCATCTAACCACTTCTTGTTGTTTTCTTCAAATTTGTGGCTACTTCTATAGTTCAATTTCCATTTCTCAACCAATTTTGCTACAAAATTTCTATTGTTTTGCTTATTAAATTAATTTTATTACTTTTATACGTGTTAACATTAATTATATTATTAAATATATTCAATGGCAGAAAATTTTTTAGTATGCACGGGCTCGTTGCGCCATAGTAAATAAACTTCTCGTCTGAGCACCGACATTGTCCCTAAAAAACGCAATATCATATAAAGTTGCAGATGGCTGCAGATAAATTTGCACATTTTACAATCACAGGACATAGTAGTTTTAAAAAAATATTCTAGCGCAAATACCCCAGAATATCAGAAATTCCGGTCCACAGAAGTTTTTTTTTTTTTGGCTTTTTTTCTTTTATTTTCTACAACACTTCAGCACAGGTCACAAACAAATTGTTTTTAGTTAATAAAGGGTGTTTTTTTAAGCTAGATAGAACTTTAAATTGTAAAAAGTAACACAAAAAATTAAATTTTGATGAAACATTTTTTTTATTTGTTTCAGTATACTCTGACAAATCATCATGAATAGACACACGCTTGAACAACGCTACGAAATTCTTTCGTCGATTGGGCTCTAGAGCAGTTGGCAACTGACCCGTTGTTTTATCGCAAAATTGTGTTCAGCGATGAGGCGCATTTTTGGCTTAACGGGTTTGTTAATAAGCTAAATTGCCGCATATGGAGTGAGACCAATCCACAAGAGACCCTACAGACTCCATTACATCCAGAAAAATGCACTGTTTGGTGCGGTTTTCATGCTGGTGGCATCATCGGACCTTATTTCTTCAAAAATGAGGCCGGAGCTCGCGTTACGGTCAATGGAGATCGTTACCGCACCATGATCAATGATTTTTTGTTTGAAAATATGGATGACATTGATCCGGAGGAGATGTGGTTTCAACAGGATGGCGCTACGTGCCATACGGCGAACGCAACCATCGACTTACTGAAATCAAAATTTGGCGATAAGTTGATTTCGAGAAATGGACCTGTCAATTGGCCTCCAAGGTCGTGCGATTTGACACCTCTCGATTATTTCCTGTGGGGCTACGTGAAGTCACTGGTTTATGCTGATAAACCAGCAACAATTGACGCCTTGGAGGCCAGCATTGTTCGTGTTGTTCGTGACATACGGCCAGCAGTGCTCGAAAAAGTGGCCCAAAATTGGACGTCCAGAATGCGCTTCGTCAAGAACAGCCGCGGTGCCCATATGCCCGAAATCATTTTCAAATGTTAATGTCACGTATTGATCTTTCGAATAAAAAAAAATTTTGATTACAATTTAATTTTTTGTGTTATTTTTTACAATTTCAAGTTCTATCGGGCTTAAAAAAACACCCTATACATACCTCTAACTATAAATAAAACCAATTTTCTTCCACTAAATTGAGACAAACGCAACTTTAGAGAATATTTGGCAATGCAAAGAAAACACGTGTTAAAGCTTAGTGATATACCGGCTGAAACATATGTTATGTTTCACAGCTCACAGCTGTTCAACTAGATCATTACAATCAAAATGTAATCGATATGTTAGTTTAGTGGTATATTAGTAATCGATAAATATACAGTTTTGGAGCAGTTAAACACTATGAAAATTGAATTAAACAACGCAAAATCGACCCTTTCGTCAGCAGTGCAACGATGAAAAAAACCAAATACTTGCTGCCTATTCCGGTGCAATTTGGATTCATACGAATTTAATAATAAACATACATATGTAGAAAATACGGATTGCAGTAAACAAAGAGGTGTGTTTATCGCATTAATTTTTTTAAAAATAGATTTGTGTTTACTGCAGTTTAATAACTGTGTACTTCAATTCAAAATTCAGTTTTCATACTGTTCGATTTAAAAACTATTTTTTCTAAACTCTTTTATAAAGCCAGTAAGATCGGCAGATTTTGTTGAAAAAATGTTGCCCACACTGAATAATTACATCTTTTTTAACAGTTAAATGACAGTTTAGCTTTCAAAATTTTTGTAATTTCAAACAAGTTTTTTTGATTATTTGTTTGTCTGACCCTTCTATATTATTTCCTTAGTGCCAATTTCACGATAACGAAGCTCTTCGTTCGTTCGCACAATTACATCTAAAACAAAACAACATTCAAAATTTTGTTATTATTATAACAAACTTCATTTGGTATTGTAGTAATCTCATCTTCCATATAATCACTCTTATCCGTGGGTACAATTATTTTATTCGCTAAGCTTTTTAATAAACAATTACATTTTATAGTGAAATGTATTGAATTTAAATAGTAGTACACAAAACGTATATGCTAATATTTAGTGATGATTTAATAATATAATATGATCTAATAAAAGTAATATATAAAAAATGTTCCTAATTATGTTTGAGGTTTTAAAAATTAAGAAGTATATACTTGTGCGGACAAACTCTTTGGGAATATCGGAGGCTTGAAGTGTAAACTTTTTGCTTCATTTCGTTATGTTCTCTTCAAGAATATCTACTAGTATACAATTTTAACAACACAACAGGACCAAAGGGACCCAAGTGGCCTGATTTCATGAAACTGGCGGGTCTTTTAATGTTATTTGACATATTTTAAAAGAGGTAATAAGAATGTATATCGTATTAAACCCAGTTTAAGAAATTGTGCGAATAAATATAATCAAATGTGTACAACTATAATTAACTTAATCAAACTTTTCGTTAAGTTTAATCTTATTTACGTTGTTTAAGCAAATACGAAACTGAATGCATTTTCTGTACGGAATCATTTGTTTTCAGAATTATTAATAATATAATTATTAAAATAAAGAAAAATTGAAACAAACACATT
The DNA here is from genome assembly GCA_914767995.1 of Thecocarcelia acutangulata. Taxonomy (NCBI): domain Eukaryota; kingdom Metazoa; phylum Arthropoda; class Insecta; order Diptera; family Tachinidae; genus Thecocarcelia; species Thecocarcelia acutangulata. Next base: position 103,040,067 of record OU612094.1, on the reverse strand, counting down.
TGTATTTAATTTAATAGAATTGTATTTTATCTTTTTTACAATTTTTATTTAAACAAATTAGCACAAAATTGTTTTTACTTTATGTTTGGAAATTATTTCATACAAATAGTTTGCTATTAGTTTTAGTGCTTTTTTATATAATCTACTCAGAAAAGGCACAAGTATTACGCCATTGTGCAACAATGGGTTTAAAATCATTAAGTTCATATAAGTACATTATGGCCAACTAAAAGTCGTTGTTGATTCACTTATGTATTTGACAGGCTATTCGTTTAATTTTTACATAATCTTAACCTAATCTATGCACATTATGCCTTTAGACTTGTCTTAGCTAATTCATTCATGCAAAATCATTTCGTTTTAAATTTGTACAAATATTTATAAAAAAAAATGATTTTTTTAATTGCCTTTGTAGCCTTTTTTTCGATTTATTTCTTTCTTGATGCCAAGTGTCAATTAAGATAATAACAGCTAAAATAAATAACAAACACTTAAAACACGCTACTTATTTAGGAGTTTTTTTAACCCAGGTATCTATCTATCGGTATGCACAGTTAGAAGAAAACAGAACTAAGAACACCAATAACCTTCTAACGAAAGCTTTCATTTTAACATGAATTCTACTGGCAATAAATAAATCATTATATAATCAGAAATATGCTTTAAACATCAAATTCTCTTTCATTTATCATCCACTGACTCAGACTAAAGCTTAAAATAGTGCACATTAGCACTACATTTGTTATCTTAAAGGTTTTCTTGTCTTGGAAAATGCAAAAACAGTAGTCCAGTTTTGCAATTTGATTTCGTTTTACATTTCCTGTTAACTAAACAATTGTTTGGTGTCAGTCGGGAGTTTTCGTATTTTGTCAAGTTCTTCGCATGACGATTAAATAATTTTAATAGCTATTGCGTGTTTTTAATGCTTTTCTCAAGAGACAAATTTTAATTTATGTAGTTGGGTGTGCGATTTTACAGTAAAGATAGAAAGCAATTTTCTGCAAATATTTTCCGGCCTTGGTTTCGTAAAACTAAAGCATCACATATTAAGACAGTTTCATTTATCAATGCTTTAATTGCGTGTAAAAAACTCTTTTTCTTCAATTTTTTATTGCAGATGTGTGTACATTGCACAATTTCATTTAAATGTTCTTTTAAAACAGGAAACGAAAAATATTGTTAGAATGTTTCAGAACATTGTTACAGTTTATAATTTAAACTTTTTAAAACACACATTTTTTCATATATTTCTTATTCTCAACCAGAAATAAACTTAAGTATTTAATTTTATTACGCGGAGAAATAATGGTAGTATTTTATGAACAAGTTTTTGTTTAACATATTTTTATTGCTTTCTTCAATTTTGTACTTTTGAAGATGAAGATTTCTGCAAACGCAATAACAAGAAATTACAATAGTATCAAGTGTATTTAAAGTAAAATAAAAATTTTTATAGTGCGGCCTCATACAAGGACGTCACTACAGGAGTCAAATTGGCAGTTCTCGCAAGAGACTACCCTAACACTGCTCTTTCAACAGAGCAGATGGACTCCATCCAGAAACTAATACTGGAAAAAATAATAGATGGCAAAGATAAGACCACAAAACCTGCCTTTCTAGGCTGTACCTATAAGGCAGGATACACTGTCCTACATTGTAAGGACAACAAATCGGTGGACTGGGTGAAGAAGAACATCACCAACTCAACACCCTGGAAAGGGGCCTCAATATGGACCATAGAGGAGTTCAAAATTCCTCAATCCAGTATCGCAGTGGGATACTTCCCCAGTTCCACCAAATTGGAAACAAATAAGATCCTGGATCTTATACAGGGGCAGAACGAAGGCCCCGTCGTCGAGTCATGGCGACTACTAAGAAGAGCAGAGAAGCGCTCACTAGTAACACTGGTTCTATCCGTGGACCAAAACTCAGCGGCCAGCTTAAAGGAATCAGGCGGAAAGATTTTCTACCGCTTGGGTTAAACCGCCGTGAAGCTGAAAACTGGGAATATAACTAGGGATGAGCTAGTGCAATAAATGCAAGAAGTGGGGCTAGAGGAAGAGGGCGTAAGTCTTCCTTCTAGTCAAAGCACTAAAGGGCCAAAATGAAGTGCATCCAAGCAAATCTTCACCACGCTAGGGCTGCAACGGCCGAAATAAGTAGAAGATTTGCTTGGGGCACCACCAACATCGGGCTCCTACAAGAGCCCTGGTAAAAAGAGGCCGTATTCAAGGTCTCAATAATAAAAATACACAGGTAGTTTATGACACGGGCGCAGCCAAACCAAGGGCTGCACTTATCATAAACAATAATATTAATTTTTTGCCTCTTACAGAGTACACAGATGGCGACACAGCAGTGGTGCTAGTTGAAGCGGAGTCAAACGGTAGTAGGATAGAGGTTGTTATTGCCTCGGCCTACTTCCCGGGAGACGCAAACGAATCACCACCATCTAAAATCAAGGGTCTAGTGGAGCACTGCAGGCAACACGGCAAGACCCTAATAATTGGATGTGATGCAATACAGTATGGGGAAGCACGGACACCAACACTAGAGGTGAGTCTTTGAATACTTATTATACTTAAACTGATATGGAAAAAGCTAATAGGGAGAATAGTCCAACATTTAGCATCGCCATTAGGGAAGAGGTTCTAGATGTGACCCTCATAACCAACAAATCTATTGACATGATCAGTGACTGGAAAGTCTCGGAAGAGAACTCCATGTCGGATCATAAACACATCTTATTTGAAATAAAGCGACTGATGAAGAGCACGTCGCTCTATGGAAATCCCAGGGCAACAAACTGGTTGAAGTTCGCGGAGAACCTACAGTCTAAAATGACAGGTAGAACATTTCCCGCTTTATCAACAGGACAGCTAGACAACTAAGTGGAAGAATTGACAAATATTAGCATATCTTCCTTTCACGATAACTGTCCCACCAAAATAAAATCCTCCATGAAGAGGGTTCCTTGGTGGAACAAAAATCTTGAAAAACTGCGTAAAATGGCCAGCACAGAGATCAATAAGGCCAAGAAATCCAAAGAATGGGAAGAGTATAAGAAAGCCCTGACAATATACAACAAAGAGCTTAGGAAATCTAAGAGAAACTCTGTGATGATCTCAAAGATGTCCCAGCAACTGCTAGGCTGCATAAAGCACTTTCAAAGGGGCCGATCAACCCGATAGGCACGCTCAGGAAACCAGATTGGACCTGTACAAATACATTCCATGGGACACTAGAGCTTCTTCTGAGCACTCACTTCCCAGAGTGTACACTAAATACAAATGCGGACATGCAAAACGTGACGCAAACTCAAATCATGGGATGATGGCTCCAGTCACCAAGAGGATAATAACAGTTGAAAGGGTAGAATGGGCAGTAAATACCTTCAAACCCTACAAATCACCAGGACCGGATGGAATTTTTCCGGCACTATTATCAAAAAGCAACACCACGGTCATACGAACCATGGTGAAAATCTTCAGAATAAGTTTACAATTGGAATATATTCCAAAAATATGAAGGGAGGTGAAGGCTATATTCATACCAAAAGGGAGAAATAAGCCTCCAGACTCTCCCAAGTCATACAGACCAATTAGTCTATCCTCCTTCATGCTAAAAACATGGAGAACTTATTAGATATATACCTCAGAGAAGAGGTAATCACCTTACGTCCGATTCATGGACTAAGATTTGCATACCAAAAGGGCAAGTCTACGGTCACGGCCCTACACAAACTGGTAACGGATATCAAAAAGGCTCTGAACTCCAAGGAGATTGCACTATGTGCATTCATGGACATAGAGGGTGCCTTCGATAACGCAAACTTCCTTGCTATGGAAATAGCACTCTCTAATAGAGGAGCTGACCCAGCAATGGTAAAATGGATTAGAAACATGCTGAACAAAAAGGACAGTAAGAGCCTCCGCTGAACGTTGTGTCACTGCGGTCAAAGGATGCCTTCAGTGTGGAGTACTATCTCCCCTACTATGGCCAGTACTTGTTGACGACCTTATCAGGCTCCTTAACCGAAAGGGATACAAAACCATTGGATACGCAGATGAAATCTGCGTGACAATCAGGGGTGATCATTCTGACACGATGGGAGTGCTGATGCAAAATGCATTAGACACAACATGGGAATGGTGCAGAAGGGAAGGGCTTTCAATAAACCCATTCACCAAAAAATGATGTACTGGTTATATACCCAAATGGTACGACCCACTATACTATATGGGGCTGTAGTATGGTGGGGAAAAACCAAACAGGTAACAGTCACATCAAGACTTCTCAAGGTTCAGAGACTTGCATGCCTATGTGTCACAGGGGCGATGAAAACCACCCCAACGATAGGCATGGAAGCTCTTTTGAACCTAACACTGCTTAACGTAGCTGTACAAAATAAAGGCAGCCGTTCAGGCCATCTCAATTTACAAAAAAGAACAACTTAAGGCAGGAAACCTTATTGGACATCTTGCAATCCTAAAGGATCTCAGAGACGTAATCGATATGTCTCAAACAAGTGACCTTATAGATCCGTCTAACTCCTTTGCCAGGAAGTTTAAGATCATCTTCCCAACAAGGCAGGAATGGAGCATGAACCCAAGATGGTTGCGGGATGGTTCACAAATGTGGTACACGGATGGATCCAAAACGCTCCAAGGTGTTGGAGCGGGAATAGGGAAGCCTAGAGCACGCAAATATATAACTCTTAGCAAAGACACCACAATCTTCCAAGCGGAACTATACGCAATAAGGAAAGCGGTTGAAATACTCTCCGAGAGGACACAAGGGAGTGCTGATAAAAATACTCTCTGATAGCCAATCAGTGCTGAAGACCCTGAGCAGTTGTGTCTTTAGGTCCAAGTTAGTACTGGAATGTCACAACAGGCTAAACGAACTGGCAGAACCAGGTTACCATGATCTGGGTTCCAGGACATGAAGGGCATCACGGCAATAAAATGGCTGACATTTATGTCAAGAAAGGAGCAGAGGGGACTTTTATTGGACCCACTCCAACTTTTGGCTTCAATAAGGGTCTCCTGAATGAGGAGATAAAAAAATGGACAGTGTCCATCGTCGAACAACATTGGAACGAGACAGCAGGTCTTGAACACTCCAAGAAATTTCTAAACTTTGATAAAAAGAGGGCCGAACGTGCTCTAAAACTGGACAGGAAAAGTCTCAGAACATTGACAGGTGCACTTACAGGTCATTATAACTGCTACAAGCACCTGCACAGGATGGGAATTTCCAACACAGATATTTGCAGATTCTACGGAGTCAATGGAGCACTTAATCACCCACCGTGGAGCACTGGGACACAGAAGATATAGGCTACTACAAGCTTATATGTTAAGTGAATGTGACTTAATATCACTCACTTAATATCACTCCTTGTCTGTTTTCTTGACATACTCAACCCATAATGGGGCAAGGGGATGCACAATAGATCAATATTGGTCGCAGTGCAAATGGCCGATGAGGCCATATCCCATCCACTAATATATAATAATAATAATCCCCCGAGTAGTGGCCCAAAAACAAAAATATTATGTATGATACAAAAGCTTGCTAAATTAGAAATTACACATTTTTTACAGCACTTCAACAGCAATACATTTTCTGAAAAACTAAATTATTTTTTAATTTAAACTTATACGTTGCATATAAATCATGCCACTAGGCAAAAATTTTGGCTTAAGTGAAAACAAAAAAAATGTAATATAAAAAATTATCTATTATTCCCTCTTTTTTTCCAAACAAATACAGTCAAGTAGAAACGCCTTTTCATAACACAACATAAAACAGATAATAATTACACGAAAAATCTATACTCGTAAATGCACATAAATGTTGTAATAATCATAACAATAGAATCTTAAGAAAGAGGAAAGATGGTGTAAATGAGCTCTGATTTACTGGCGTTTGAGAGGCGTTTATAATGCCACAGACAAGAAAAAAGCGTATTTTCTTCTACGAACTAAAAATCCCTATTATTAGACTAGCTTTAAATATCAGATAATCTTGTAAATACATATTATTAAAAATTTGCTTTCAGGGTAGCAAAATGAATTTAATCTGATGTTTAATTTACAACAAAGACACAAAAACGATGAAGAAGCAAAAAGAACTTAAATATGATTTATATACGTATGTAATATTTTAACTTATATGTATATAAATGAGTAAATACATTTTCTATTCAGTACAATAAAATTTTTTCCAAAGGACAATATTTTTCACCTTGAGTCACAATAATAGCAAATAGTAGTAAAGACATAGTTGTGATTCACTGGAAATTCTGAAGTATCTCTTTATACCTTTCATTAAAATGTAAAGGGTATATATAAGTTTGTGATTCCGTTTGTAATTTCTACACTTTTTTTCTGCGACCCTATAAAGTATATATATTCTGAATCAGAATTAATGGAAAAGTCGATTAAACGACGTCCGTCTGTCCGTCTGTCCGCTGTTGAAATACCGTTTCTATTGAAATTCAGTAATATCGGTCCACGTATAGCTGAGATATATTCAAAATTCCGAAAAAAGCCATTTTTTTTTGCAGTTTTGTATGAAAATTTTTGAAAACAAAAGTTGTTCGTTTTGCTTCAAACTTCACACACTTATCAAGCATGGTGACTAAAAGACAAAAAATTTTTTTCTGATATCGGTCCATATATACCCGAGATATAGCCCAAATCGGATTTTTAATGAAAATCTCGCATAGGCGAAGCTAAATAACTTTTTTTGCTCAAAAGCAGTTCTGGTAATGAAATTAGGCTACATAAATATGGAAAATGAAAATTTCCGATATCGGTCAATATATACCCGAGATATAGCCCAAACCTGGTTTTTCATGAAAATGCTGCGTAAGCGAACCTAAACAACTTTTTTGTGCTCAAAAGCAGTTCTGGTAAGGAAATAGGCTCATATAAATATGGAAAATGAAAATTTCCGATATCGGTCCATATATACCCGAGATATAGCCTAGACCGGGGTTTTCATGAATATGCCGCGTAAGCGAACGTAAACAACTTTTTTGTGCTCAAAAGCAGTTCTGGCAATGAAATTAGGTTACATAAATATGAAAAATGAAAATTTCCGATATCGGTCCATATATACGCGAGATATAGCCAAAATCGGTGTTTTCATGAAAATGTCGCGTAAGCGAACTTAAACAACTTTTTTGTGCTCAAAAGCAGTTCTGGTAATGAAATAGGGTTATATAAATATGAAAAATGAAAATGTTCGATGTCGGTCCATATATACCCGAGATATAGCCCAAATCGGGGTTTTCATGAAAATGTCGCGTAACCGAACTTAAACAACTTTTTTTTTGCTCAAAAGTAGTTCTGGTAATGAAACAAGATTACATAAATATGGAAAATGAAAATTTCCGATATCGGTCCATATATACCCGAGATATAGCCTAAACTGCGGTTTTAATGAAAATGTCGCGTAAGTGAACTTAAACGTCTGTTTTTGCTTAAAAACAGTTCTGGTAATGAAATAGGGTCATATAAATATGAAAAATGAAAATTTTCGGTATCGGTCCATATATACCCGAGATATAGTCTAGACCGGGGTTTTCATGAAAATGCCGCGTAAGCGAACTTAAACAACTTTTTTGTGCTCACAAGCAGTTCTGGTAATGAAATTAGGTTACATAAATATGGAAAATGAAAATTTCCGATATCGGTCCATATATACCCGAGATATAGCCTAAACCTGGTTTTACATGAAAATGTCGCATAAGCGAACTTAAAGAACTTTTTTGTGCTCAAAAGCAGTTCTGGTAATGAAATTAGGTTACATAAATATGAAAAATGAAAATTTCCGATATCGGTCCATATATACCCGAGATATAGCCCAAACCTGGTTTTTCATGAAAATGCTGCGTAAGCGAACCTAAACAACTTTTTTGTGCTCAAAAGCAGTTCTGGTAAGGAAATAGGGTCATATAAATATGAAAAATGAAAATTTTCGGTATCGGTCCATATATACCCGAGATATAGTCTAGACCGGGGTTTTCATGAAAATGCCGCGTAAGCGAACTTAAACAACTTTTTTGTGCACAAAAGCAGTTCTGCTAATGAAATTAGGTTACATCAATGTGGAAAATGAAAATTTCCGATATCGGTCCATATGTACCCGGTCCATATGTAGCCCAAATCGGGTTTTTCATGAAAATGTCGCGTAAGCGAACTTGAACAGCTTTTTTTTGCTCAAAAGCAGTTCTGGTAATGAAATAAGATTACATAAATATGGAAAATGAAAATTTCCGATATCGGTCCATATATACCCGAGATATAGCCTAAACTGCGGTTTTAATGAAAATGTCGCGTAAGTGAACTTAAACATCTATTTTTGCTTAAAAACAGTTCTGGTAATGAAATAGGGTCATATAAATATGAAAAATGAACATTTTCGATATCGGTCCATATATACCCGAGATATAGCCTAGACCGGGATTTACATAAAAGTGTCGCGTAAGCAAACTAAAACAACATTTTTGTGCTCAAAAGCAGTTCTAGTAATGAAATAAAGTTACATAAGTATGGAAAATGAAAATTGTCGATATCGGTCTATATATACCCGAGATATAGCCCAAACCGGGGTTTTCATGAAAATGTCGTGTAAGCGAACTTTAACAACGTTTTTTTGATTAAAAACAGTTCTGGTAATAAGATGAGTTTATATAAATATGGAAGATAAAAATTTCCGATATCGGTCCATATATACCCGAGATATAGCCTAAGCCGGGGTTTTCATGAAAATGCCGCGTAGGCGAACTTAAACAATTTTTTCGCCTTGAAGCAGTTCTGGTAATAAAATAAGGTGATATAAATATTGAAAATGAAAGTTTTCGATATCGGTCCACATATACCCGAGATATAGCCTAAACCGGGGTTTTCATGAACACGCGGCGTAAGCGAACTCAAACAATATTTTTTGCTTAAAAGCAGTTCTAATAATAAAATAAGGTTATATAGGTATGAAAAATGAAAATTTCCGATATCGGTCCATATATACCCGAGATATAGCCCAAACCGGGTTTTTCATGAAAATGTCGCGTAAGCGAACTTAAACAACTTTTTTTGCTTAAAAACAGTTCTGGTAATAAGATGAGGTTATATAAATATGGAAAATGAAAATTTCCGATATCGGTTTATATATACCAGAGATATAGCCTAAACCGTGGTTTTTATGAAAATGCCGCGTAAGCGAACTTAAACAACTTTTTTCACCTTAAAGCAGTCCTGGTAATAAAATAAGGTTATATAAATATGGAAAATTAAAATTTCCGATATCGGTTCATATATACCCGGTGTATAGCCTAACAGGTTTTTTGATGAAAATGCCGAGTAAAAAACTTTTTGGTGCTCAAAAGCAGTTCTGGTAATGAAATAAGGTTATATAAATATGGAAAAAGAAAATATCCGATATCGGTCCATATATACTCGAGATATAGCCTGAACCGATTTTTGCAATAAAAAATTTTTTTTTTTGCTGAAAAGCAATTCTCGTTATAAAAGAAGGTTACTAAAATACAGAAAATAGAAAATTCCGCTATCGGTTCATATATAACCGAGCATATTTAGGTCACATTTTTAATATACTATACATATTCCTGACTATCGTGAAGGTATTTTAGATTCGGCCAAGCCGAATATACTACACTCTTACTTGTTAAAAATATCTTCTATATTTTGACAAAAAAAATATTCTAAATAAACAAAGTTTGTTTAATATTGCTACAGCAACATTATTAAATTTATAAAAATTGCTTTGAAACAACAAAATATTATAAACATTTGAGTGCTAAACTTATTTTCCTGCATTTACACGCAGGAAAAAAGAGTTCTCTGATATTATATAGGCAACATTACTATATTTATTATAATAGCCCGAATTATCGTTGCAAACAGTGTATTATAATTTTAAACGAATTTTTATTATCATACACATGTTATTGACAAAAATCTTATTGTATTTGTTAAGTACCTTATGATCTTTACGGTAGCTGGTTAACTGACCATTCAACGTATTGATGATGCTTGAAGTGGTCACTAGGCTTCAGGTCTTGGTCAATTGAACCTTGTAAACCCGTTTAATCAAATCTTAATTGAAAATTCGCATGAGCGATATTTGCGAGATGATCAATTCTTGGACACGGCGACGAGACAAGGTTGATGGCTCTTCTTCCTCACTATCAGAATGATAAAATCTGCCATCCTGTGTATACGTATTTTTTTCGCAGTCGGTTTTCTTTTTAGTTTCCCAAATTTTGCCTTAGCGTAGACCAAACCAGCACACTCTGCTTTCTGGAGCAGGCGTCCCTCGTTTATTGTAGAATACAAGTATAAAACTTTAGGAAGCCGCATGACTTTTGTTGGAATCCCGAAACTCTTACCAAGAATTAAAATTTGTAGGACGGTTAACAACAAAGCCCCCAAGATATTCTGCCTTGCATATCGGTGCTGATCATGGTTGAGGTGCCTGCCTTGGCTGAAACGTTCTGGCTATTGTTTAAACAGAAAATCGCGGGAGGGGGAATTTTTCCTTGATAGCTTTGGTGCGTACCTGTTTTCGGAGGCTAACGACTGTAAGAAACAGGAGTGATGGTTGGACGGATTATTGGGTTGATGATGCTCTTAATGTACTTCGGCTTACTAATTTCTTAAGCCTTGTCTTCCGTTGACTATTGGGAAATTGCATGCAGGAGGGATTAGAATACCCCAACTCTTAAAAAAGGGGGTCGTCTATATAAAGTATAGCAAAAAGTTTGTGTAAGCCTAGAAAGCAATACGGCATGAATAACTCACCAGCGCTGTTTCAAAAAAACGCACTAAGTTAGGTTTTTTTCCCATATTTAAAAACATTTATATAAAACCTTTGTATTATAAAACAATTTTTGTATTAAAAATATTATAATAAAACAGCCTTTTAAGTAGCTATTATTATTAGAATTCGTAGCCAGTAAAGCGATTATGGAACTTTTATTAAGACAATGGTATGAGTACTATAATTATAACGATATTTTATCAAATTTGTTATTCAACAACATTCTTTAATTATATTCGCTGTCGACCCAAATCAGCTGTTACTTTTACTACCTGTTTTCAGGTACACAAAAATACAGCTGCTTATCATAATAAAATTATATTGCGGGAGCATACAATAGTTACTGCAAGGGATAAAATATGTGGAAAAAATTAAATTTAGTGGATCATTAATAGCTACAGAATGGCACTACAAACCATAGAAACTACAAGCCTTCAAACTCGATTAATAGCAATTCTATCAAATGCAGTGTAAATTTCATTTGTGTTTTCAAAAGCGAACAGTGAAAATCAGTTGAAAAAAGTGGGTATTTAAAAGAATTTATTGACATTTTGCCAGCATTGTATTTTGTTTCTGTAAAACAAAAAAAAAAAAAAGTTTTTCGGAATGAGAGCTTTTCTAAAAAATAATAATAATTTCTCTCATGCAATTGCAAATGATTTTATTCCAATAAAACTGTGAGAGTCTAGATTTTTTAGGCAGCAAATTACTGATTCAATTCCGTTTCCGAATGGATTTGAACTCCGTGACATGGCTGATAATATCATGATCTGTCTTGACACTTACATTATACATGTTAAATGAAAGATTTTCGCTACAATATTGTTATCGTTAGCCATACGAGGGCTGATCACAATATAACCTTTTTTTAAATTTTTTCAAAGAGTATTTATTTATTCATCAATAACTATCTTTTCTCCTTTAATGTAATCCCCCTCAGATATAATACACTTATGCCAGCGTTTTTTCCAATCCTCAAAACACTTCTGAAACGTGCTGTTTCAGCTGTTGAACTCCAGTTTCGAATTTTCTTTTATCTCCTCAATCGTAGCAAAACGCTTTGCTTTCATCGGTGTCATAAGTTTTGGGAAGAAGAAAATCAGCGGGAGTCAAGTCCGGTGAATACGGTGGTTGAGACATGATAACGGTTTTGTTTTTGGCCAAAAACTCACGCACAAACATCGATGTGTGAGCTGGTGCGTTATCATGGTGCTAGATCCATGATTATTTTTTCTACAATTCTATGCGTTTCTGATGAATTGCTTCGTGCAAACGATGCATAACTGCAAGGTAGTATTCCTTATTTACCGTACGACCGTGCGATAAGAATTCATGACGCACCACACCATTGCAGTCGAAGAAAACAGTGAGCAAGCCTTCACGTTTGACCGAACTTGACGTGCTTTTTTCGGTCTTTGCTCTTCTGGACGCTTCCACTGGGATGATTGGGCTTTGGTTTCAATGGCATAGCCATATACCCATGATTCGTCACCAGTTATTACCTTTTTAGGAAATCTGGATCGTCGTTGACGATGTTCAACAGCTCCTGAGCGATGTTCATGCGACGTTGGTTTTGCTAAAAATTTTGTATATTTAGAAAAAAATCAAAGAGCACACTAAAACACGACTAACCTTTTTATCTGTGAAAAACAAACTAACAATCCGAAATGGATGATATTGCCAGCATATATAACAGACATGTGTACCAACATAACAAAAGGAAAATGCGAAAATCGAACATATGTAGCTCACGAAATTTTAAAATAACGGCTATTTTTTGGTCAGAACATGTATAATTCAACAATAGTAGGTTGGTCTTAGAGCATTGTCACCTCAACCATAATTTTTTTTTCATGTATAGCCATTGGCATACAGTATTCTGGAAACAAACGTGTAAGCTGGCATACTATTATCTCTTCTAATCGTATTTTATTACAGCTTTATTTCTACGGCATTATTCTAGCTTCATGATAAATAAGTAAATGAAATTTATTGCCATACCTAAAATATTATAAAACTGACTAACATAGTGTTACGTTTTTGCCTCTAAAAACTCTTTTGCGGATTCTTCAATAGAAAATGAAATAATGAGACTCACAATTTCTTTTTTTTTTCTCTTTATTTAGGTAAAATCTTAATTTCGTTATAAGTTAATTAGAATGTTTTCTGTAGTATTAATATTACATCACTGATTTTTTTTATGCAGCTTTCTGTAAAATTTTGATTTAATAAGGAGAGGGAAAATGTAAGCATATGAAAAACCTTCATTAAAGTTTACACACAGAGTTTTGCATAAAATTGCAAAAGAAAAACAAAATTAATGCTTTATCAACTACGAAATATAGAAAATATTAACAATATAAAAATAGAAGAATTGATGTTAAACAATTACGTATATAAATTAGCTCTGTAAATATTATTACTAAAGGAGCATCTTTTTCCAAAGTTATCAGAAATGCGATCAATTCTGTCGGAAATAAATTTAATTCCACTTAGGTCGTGGAGTCTTGCGGTTTTAAAGCTTCTAGAGAGCATCATTTTGAGTATTTTATTCTGTCGCTTGTTCAGATATACTCCAAGATATCAACCGAATCAGACCAGGTAATTTCATATCTAAGCATGGTTAAATTTGAGTTTGGTAAGAGGTAAACTTTACGAGTTTCGTGAAGAAAATACTTTACAATTTGCTTGCGTTTACCTTAATTTTCCATTTGTAACAGTACTCTTCTATATTTGAAATTGAGAGTTGTAGTTTGTTTATTATATCTTGAGCTACAAGCCCAGGACATAAAATTGCAGCGCCTGCAAGAAAGCATGTTTACATTTTTTTTAGTGAAATCGTACACGTAAATGATGTATAGTAAAGGCCCTAAGACCGATTATTAGGGGACTCCAAGGGGTATAGGAAATCCTCCGACACTTTCTGATTTATTTGTACAAACAATTCCTTTTAAAAAAGATTGAACTATTTTTATTAAATAATCAGGAAAATTAAGCTTAATTCATTCGTAAATTAACGCATCGTGCCAAACAGTATCAAAGGCTTTTTCTACGTCTATTAGTACCGCAGCAGTTGAAAATTTTCTTTTACATTGTTTCTTATACGCATAATTTGATGTGTTGGTCTATGTCCAGGTCTGAATCCAAATTGCTCATATGGAGTCATACTTTTATCTTGAACAACGTCCCATAATATCTCTTTAATGATTTTTTCGTAATGTTTACTTAAGTTACTAAGCAAGCTTATTGGTTTATAACTGTTAAGCATATGGTTAGGTTTGACCGGTTTTGTAACTGGAATAACCTTGGCTACTTTCTAGAACTTTGGAAAATATTGAAGCTATAAATAGGACAGTCAATTTTACTCATACAGTAACACGGTTAGCAAGAATGCAAAAATTACAAAATAAAGCAATGAGAACAATTTTACAATGTACTCGTTGTGCGCATATAAACATAATGCCAAATAATCTAAAATGGCTGAATGTAAAGCAAAGGGCAGAGTTCAACACATTAAAATTTATTAGGAAAATGAAGATGGGAGATGCGCTTAAAAGTCTTTGTGATCACGTACAACACGTGGGGGGTAGCCAACCACTTGAACTAAGAAATTCAGAGGATTTCCGTATACAGTGAGTTACTTCTACATAAATGCAGAAAACACTTTTCTGCAAAGGACATCAATTATGGTTGCCACACAATATGAAAAACAAAGTCAAAAATAACATATTCAATACAAAATTTGTAAATTTTGTTCAGATAATTTGAATATGTTGTAATATTTTGATTAATATAATATTTTTATACAATATTATTTTTTTGATATATATGATATATTTGTTAAATAATAGTTTATAGCGCAATGTCTAAAATAAAATATTTTTAATAATAATATAAACAAAAAAATATATATGAAATTAAACTAAGTCGACTTATGGACCTCTTCCAAAGATTTTGTAGCAACATAATTTTTAAACTATCAGTTCCACATGACTCCTTAGATTTTAGCCGTTTTCTCAGAAGTTTGACATGTTCATCCCGTACGTGTTCATTTAGATTCAGCGCTGTTAATTTTGGCTGATTAAAATCATTTATAGCTTCGCTCAAGCTGGGTCTGTCCACTGCGTTGTTTGACAGTCTTCAAATGTATCGATCTGAATATTTCGAACATCAATGTTCAGTGTCTACAAAAGTGCTGCACTCTAAGTTGCATGGTCTCCTCGAGACGTCATCTGTATCATTGTAATCCTTTTCCCTTCTACAATCGATTCTGAAATCATAACTTAATATGTCCGACGTTATCACAGCTTTAAATTTGGCTTGCTCCTCCCTCAGGATCCTCAGCCCCTGGACCATTCGCCGTATGTCGTCCATCAATTTGCCTACAACACCATCCTTCTTATCGCCAGTTGCCTCCAGATATTGAACTTTAAATGTTTGATGCTTATAAATTACTCGTGCCATTTCTTGAGCCAGGTCAAATGAAACTGTTTCTGCACATGTTACCTTTGGGGATGCACATACCGCCAATTTGATGATTGGATCCCAGATACCACTGACAAATGCTTCTGCCTAAAAATTATTCTTAAATTTATGATTTTCGCCAGGATAGGTTAGTTTCACCAATCACGTATATTTTCAGTGCATATGTCTGCAATGTCTCATTGGCTTTCTGACCTCTACCTCTTAACCCTACCCTATATATCTTCATACTTGCATTGCAAGGCTGTCATAATGTCTTCGTGGTTATCTCTGTACGAAACTGGTGCAGAGCCTTTTAATGGCGGAATTAGGTCGATTGCTTTCTCGTCATTGCCCCAGTCTTTCTCGTTCACCATTGTGTCGAACTGGAACTTGGAATATGAGCACTTTTATCCTGTTTCCAGTTCCTGGAATGATGCGCAACGGTACCTCTTGTAGTAGTGGACCGTTCATTTTACCTTTGAATCTATGGAGTTTTTAATCAACGTCATAAACTTATCGCGGATATGTCTCTCTAACTCGAAAAATTTTTCCGTTTACTTTAAAATTCACGTCCTCAGAGATCTGCATCAACTTTTAATCTGTTGTTCTAAAGTTATGCTCTGTTTTTTGCTTTATACTTCTGGAGCTTCTTAACGCCTTCTTAGAGTTTTCTTTCATGTCCATCTGCATGCTTCTAGAGTTTTCATCAATATTCTGTACCTTTTGCATCATGGCAACAAACATAGAGTTTAAGTCCGTGTTGCTTGTAGCTTCAACTTCATATGCGTGAATGTTCACACCAATTTTCTTAAGCCCTTCTATAAGCCTTTTATGAAATTTCGCATTGTTTCTAGCTGTAGTGAAATATACTTTCCCAACTCCTTTTTGAGTTGCTCTCGTCAAACCTCATCTTACAACTTCACTTCTAACAGCAATTGTTACGTTTTTGCCTTTAAAAACACTTTTGTGGAACCTTCAAATTCAAATGAAATAATGACACTTTCACTTGTTTGTTACACAGTACTTAAATAATTCACAGCTTTATTTACACTTAGTACCACTGTATATTAAATTACTAGAATTGCTTACATTTATAACTTATGACTGTTTTACACAACGTTTAAAAATAAACTGACTCTTTGCCGTCAACCTGCCTGCTTATTATTATATACTTATTTCTGAACTTTTACAATCGTAATGAGCTTTCTAGTGATTCATAATTCTAGACTCAAATAAACACATGTAATTTTTACGCATATACATTTTCACACATATGCTTGCGAACATTAAGCAAGTGAAAACAACAAACAATATGAAACGAAATTCCAAGAACGCAAGAATAACAACAACATTATTTGCAGTTCATTTACTTGGTATTTTGCGTGCTTCAAATCATGTATGTTTGTTTGTTTGTTTGTGTGCTATGTTTTCAGTTTTATATTGTTTGTGTGAACGCGCTGTACATTTATAACATTTATAAACAGATCAATGGCTGCACATTGTATCGCTCCAACGTAAAATTCGGACTTTGATACAAAGACAAATCACTCTCTGATTGGATGAATTCCAATATGAAAACTATGTCATGTAAACTAATACCTAAGAATTTTACTATACTTGCAAGAGTATTAATGTGACAAAATCTAGTTCTTAAATGTGATTTTGCCACGGGGGATGAGTTTGCGCTTATGCCTTTCTAAATATATTAAAAATTGATTTAATAAAGCTTGCATGGAATTCTGATTTATATAGTATAGGGTGTTTTTTTAAGCTAGATAGAACTTTAAATTGTAAAAAGTAACACAAAAATTAAATTTTGATGAAACATTTTTTTTTTATTTGTTTCAGTATACTCTGACAAATCATCATGAATAGACTCACGCTTGAACAACGCTACGAAATTATCCAAATTTACTTTGAAAATCAGTCGTCGATTCGCGCGTTGTTTTATCGCAAAATTGTGTTCAGCGATGAGGCGCATTTTTGGCTTAACGGGTTTGTTAATAAGCAAAATTGCCGCATATGGAATGAGACCAATCCACAAGAGACCCTACAGACTCCATTACATCCAGAAAAATGCACTGTTTGGTGCGGTTTTCATGCTGGTGGCATCATCGGACCTTATTTCTTCAAAAATGAGGCCGGAGCTCGCGTTACGGTCAATGGAGATCGTTACCGCACCATGATCAATGATTTTTTGTTTGAAAATATGGATGACATTGATCCGGAGGAGATGTGGTTTCAACAGGATGGCGCTACGTGCCATACGGCGAACGCAACCATCGACTTACTGAAATCAAAATTTGGCGATAAGTTGATTTCGAGAAATGGACCTGTCAATTGGCCTCCAAGGTCGTGCGATTTGACACCTCTCGATTATTTCCTGTGGGGCTACGTGAAGTCACTGGTTTATGCTGATAAACCAGCAACAATTGACGCCTTGGAGGCCAGCATTGTTCGTGTTGTTCGTGACATACGGCCAGCAGTGCTCGAAAAAGTGGCCCAAAATTGGACGTCCAGAATGCGCTTCGTCAAGAACAGCCGCGGTGCCCATATGCCCGAAATCATTTTCAAATGTTAATGTCACGTATTGATCTTTCGAATAAAAAAAAATTTTGGTTACAATTTAATTTTTTGTGTTATTTTTTACAATTTCAAGTTCTATCGGGCTTAAAAAAACACCCTATATAATGCTTATTTAAATTTGTAATTTCTATTAAAGATTTAAATAAAAGTTCTAAAATCAAACAAACTTCTTCCAACTATTACTCGTATAACCATAAAACCTGCTTTTGAAGAAAACCCAAAAACGATGTAATTAATTAACAGTTTTGAAATGATAAAAGACAATATCCAAGTAATTGAGAAAATAAAAAATTAATTTTAAAACTGTTCAACCAGACCCCCTAGTGAAAAAATATACTTACTCGAATGTGACAACATTTAAAAAATCTTGCTCGTTTTTGTTTAAAAATATCAACCAAAATCAACCTGCCACTTGTTATTTAATAGAAGTATTTTAACATATGGTCAGAAACTCATTCATTCACCTTATTTAAAAGTGCAAAAGTTGCCAAAAAAAATTTCACCAAAAACTAAATATTTAAAGTCGATGCCTTTGAGAGGCTGTGTAATGGCTTATGCTTGTGAATGTGACATCTGAAACCGTGGGATCTCTTTAAAAAGTGTGAGCTTAATTTTGCACTGCTTTTATTGTCTAAGTCGTTTAAATAAAATTTTATTCACGAGTAGTGCAACATCACGTCATTTTGACACTCTGATTTTTTGTTTTTTTTTTTGTTTTAGTAATCGCATATATTTATTAATGACAGCAAATAGTGGTTTCCATTGGTTTTGTGTAGTATATACATATATAACTGTTTTCCTGTATGTACAATTTTTAAAATATGTAACAAGATTTATTTATAATTCTTTGTTGTTTGAAGCCAACATTTTTGTTGAGTCTCTGCGCAACAATTGGTTATTTTTAAGCCGAAAACATATTTATTATTTAATGTTTTATGTATGCTTAGTGAAGGTTAGTTAGTAATAGAGGGTGTTTTTATAGAGGTATATACTCCTCTGGAATTTTAATTTAAATATGACCTCTGGGGTGTGGCCGTAACGGCTGGCTCGGAATTAATCTAAACTCAAAGTGCAATTTTCAATGAATTTTCCAACATTTGTGGTCTTATATCAGCAATAACGCAATGAATGTTGTATTGTGTGTGGTTAATAGCTTCAGGCTTATCGGGGTAGACTAGCGTTTTCGAATATACCTGCAGAAAATAATTTCACGGCTTTATACCGCACTATCTTGGCAGGCTTATTCATGGGTATGAAACGTAAGACTATGCGCTTACCAAACTTTTTTTTAATAATTCAGTTGTGGCACGCGCTGTGGCATATGCTTTGCCGCCTAGTTGAAACAACATCTCCTGCAAATCTTGCTAACTCAATTGCTAAAGGAAACAGTTAGCAATTATGGCTCTATAGCAGCCATTGGGGTGATCAAACGGTTATTATTTGACCGGATTTTTGGATTTACTGTAGCCGGGTTTTTTTAATGCCTACAAACAAAACTTTCCGGTATTCTAATATTGGAACTACATAGTGCTTTTAAAATATTATCTGAAAAATACAATCAATAATACTTGACTTTCTGAGTAATTTGCTTTTAAATATTAAGATTACAAATGTATTGTGTTATGTTCTTCATCTGAGCCCTACTAAGTACGATTTTTTCTTGGGCCAGTACTCATGGAATGACCCCTACATAAACAGTGCATTGTACTGGAACAACGAAAATAGATTATTATGACAAATAAAGAGGGTATAATGTTTTTGAACATTGGAATCGAATAAACCGAATTTTTTAACACGGTCAAACAGGTTGTTATTATTTATATGTTACACTTCTACATTTTTATTTCAATTACAGATGTGTTCGTAATTGAAGTATTTTTATGAGTGACAATCTAAAAAAATAATTGACTTCATAATTCTATTAATTTTATAAAAATATACAGAAACCATTGACAGCCGGGAAGTAAACGCTTCTTTGCGATGATCATTGGAAGCTCTTATGGACTACATACGTTGTACAAAAGAAATTACTAATTTTATGTTGTTAATGCTTAAAAGCAAACCATTTTCTCTTTATATATGCTTCCCAGCGGCGAACACTGCCTACCACATTACTTCTCTTCGATGATGTGTGCAACATTTTGCAATCAATGAATGCTAACTTACAAAGCGTATGAGAGTAGTATATGGAGTTCCCAAAAATGAATTACGTTCATCTTTTGTATCATATTTATATGCAGTTATTTTTTTAGTTGTACATCTAATGTTCGCCGTCTTTGTCAGATTACGTTGCAAAAATTTCAATTAACAAAATCAGTGCTAAAGACAGGAGAGCTGCCTACATCAGACGTACAAACTATGCGAGTATGTATCCAAGCTGCCTACTGCCGACTTACAACGTATGCGAGATTACATCCGCGCTGTCTACTGATAACTTACAATGAATGTTAGGAAGTAATGAGCTTTTGTTGAATGATCACCAAACTATCTCGCTTATTTTGTGTGCAGGTAGTATTAGTATGAAAATGTATACTAGGTTCGTATATGAGATGGTGTGAATTACTGACTTACAAGAGTGCATCGGATCATCGCTTCTGTAAGCGAAATTTTGGCTGCTGGGTATAATACATAACTAATATTCGGTAGATTTGCAAAGGTCTCCTTCTATATAACAAATTCATATGTACACAATTTTTGACTATTCTTGTTTTATTGTATTGATGAGATTTTTCATAACGCCGCTCTCAGATGCATTATTATAGTACTGTAGTTTGAAGTCTACACGTAACCAAATTCTCTATATTAGCGCATAAAGTGCGATTTATCTGTTGTTAATTCCCACATTATAAAATGTATCAGCGAATAGGGCGACGTAAACACTTTGAAACTGGAAAATCTAGTTTTGACAGCGCTTGAGAGAGTAAACGTTACTCTCTAGTCAGTAAAGTCTACTCCAAAACAACTCTTGCTTTTTTTAGTAATCATACTTTCACGTCGGTCTAGCGACTTCAGTTCTACTTTTTATTCTGCATAAATTATGTTTGTGAAAATGTAATCTTGCTAGATGTGAAAAAATGATGGTTTAAAGGATATAGATTTCGTTGTAGGTTTTAATTTACATCTACTAGTTTTTGAGTTGGTGTAAACGTAGTTTTAAATAGAATGCATTTTATGAGAAATTAATTTTAGTTAATCATTCTTTTGAATAAAAAAACATGCACCAAAAGTCAGTATTAGGCTTAGAAATTTAATAACTTGTTTGTTTGTACATGTCTTTGTTTTAGACTATATATAGAGAGATTTTTTTGCTATTATCTTTTTGGCAACACTAGTTTTGACAGCTCACGCACGTTTTGTATCTTGTGTCACTGTCAAACATCTTCAGTTTGGTCTATAATTTAATCATGAATCGTCTTACAAACGAACAATGCTTGCAAATTATTGAATTTTATTACCAAAATGCGTGCTCTGTTGAGAAAGTTCATCGCGCGCTTCTTCCATTTTATGGTCAGTTTAATCGACCTACTGAGGCTTCTATTCGGGCTATTGTAAAAAAATTTCGCACCAAATTTACATTGTTGGACATTAAACCACCAACACGCTTACTTAGAGTGCGAACTGAAGAAAATATCGCTGCCGTATCGGCCAGTGTTGGTGATGACCGTGAATTACCGATTCGGCGCCGTTCGCAGCAATTGGGCCTCTGTTACTTCACTACGAGGTAAATTTTGCGGAAGGATTTGGGTGTGAAGCCTTATAAAATACAGCTGGTGCAAGAATTGAAGCCAAACGACCTACCACAACGCCAAATTTTTGGTGAATGGGCTCTTGAAAAGTTAGATGAAGATCCACTTTTTTTTATCGAAGAATTTTGTTCAGTGACGAGGCTCATTTCTGGTTGAATGGATACGTGAACAAGCAAAACTGCCGTATCTGGAATAAAGAGCAGCCAGAAGCATTGCAAGAGCTACCAATGCATCCACACAAAACAACCGTTTGGTGCGGATTATGGGCTGGCGGCATCATTGGGCCGTATTTCTTCAAAGATGATGCGAATCACAACGTTACTATGAATGGTGAGCGCTACCGTGCGATGATAACAAACTTTTTTTTGCTCAAAATGGAAGAGCTTGACTTGCATGACATGTGGTTTTAACAAGACGGTGCCACATGCCACACAGCACGCGAAACAATGGACCAATTGAGAGGCAAGTTCGGTGAACAGTTTATTTCACGCTTGGGACCAGTCAATTGGCCGCCCAGATCGTGCGATTTAACGCCTCTAGACTATTTTTTGTGGGGCTATGTTAAGGCTAATGTCTATAGCGACAAGCCCGCTTCGATTGACGCACTGGAAGCCAACATTGCCAACATTATTCGTGAGATACCGGCCGAAATGTTGGAAAGAGTATGCCAAAATTGGACTAAGCGGATGGACCATTTGAGGCGCAGCCGCGGCCAACATTTGCATGAAATAATCTTCAAACATTAAATTATATCGACCCAACTATCGATCCAAATAAATATTTCATGCATTTTTCTGAATTTTATGTGTTTTTTTTTAATTTCCGATAGTTCTTATAAAATCACCCATTAAATAGCACTTGGAGATATTTTCAACGGAGTAAAAAACCAGAATAATAGAATTTTATTATTTAAATCATTGGACTATTTGAACGTCAATTAATTGGCCAGTGTCCTCACCAGATTTTTCAGCACTCTACTATTTTCTTGGAGGTTGTTTGAAAGAACGGTTATATATGTACAATACGCACAAGCCGGCAACATTGTTGCAGAAATTGGTGGGCCTCAGATACAAATGTTTCAAAAGTTGTTATGGAAAATATGAAACACAGTTGCTGTAATACGAGTATATTTATTGAAAAAATACGCAGTTAAAGAGTACAAAAAATAAAAAATAACTTATGCAAAATAAATTTTTTGTGACAATTTACTTGTCACTTCATGAACTCATATTAAAATAATTAATAAATTTTGACAAATTGTTATGTAGATTCTCAAGTACGTATATTTTTGCTTGTGGCGCAATGATTTGCTTATGGTATGAAAAAAAGTGTATACATGAAGAGATTCTTGGAATGTTCTTCGAAAATTATTGTTGATACGAAGAAATACATAACATTGTACTCGTATGACTGGCTGACGATTGAATGGCAGCAATCATGTTCTTGAAATGTTTGTAATTTATAAATAGTATAAATTTATCACAAATAATTAGTTTTAACAATTTATTTTGAAACAATCGTGTGTTAAAAGTTTTTTTTTACCATTTTTGGCTTTGAGCATTAAATATGACACCCATTTCGGTCACATTTCATTTGTTCGGTTGTATGTATGGACATTTGCTTTTAATTATATTTTTTTTGTTTTGTTTTATTTCTCTTTTTCACATTTTTTTTTTTTTTTTTTTTTGTCCAGTCAATGTTTGTTCCATTTGCTAAAGGTTTCGTGCCCAATTATTTGTTTGTATTTTAATTTGAATTTGGTTATAAGTTATAAGATAATATATGTTTAAAGACACAACGGAAATATATTCCTTTTTGGCAGGAAACATACGGATTAGTAAAAATTTGCGGAAGTAAAAAACATATTTAGTTGAATCCAGTCCCATGTTTAAAACTAAAAAAATACAAACAAATTTATCGTATATTAAGGCAAGATAAGTTAAAAAATAAAAATCGTTATTTAAACTCGTTTGTAGCTGAAATTTTGTTAATGCTATATTTCTTTCAGGGTACTTGATTTCAAAACATCAGAATTCTTATTATTAAATCTCTTAAAGATATTTTTCCCTAAATTCTGACTCAACTTATGAACACACAAGTATGTATACATCTAATCCTTACTCAGGGCTGGACAAAATACATACTTTCAAATACAACATACAAAATAATTTAAGTACAAAATACTTTAAAGTTGTGCATTTCATATACAAAATACTTTCAAGCTACGTATTTCAAATAAAACATACAAAAACTTTTTGAAAGCAAATCACCGGTGGGGAATGGGAGAATCAATTTTGTGTTCGGTACTCGGCAACATGCTTTGTTGACATTTACTTTATTGACATATAATTAACGTTGTGACATTTTAATTTAAATTTTCTGGAGTTTTGTGTGGTTTTAAATATTTTGTTAATTCTGTTAAAGAAAAAGCAATTTTAATAAATATGGAATATAAATGGAAAAGAAAAATTATGGAAATATTAATCCTATTTGTGCAGGAAACAGATTATCTGTACAGTATGCGATCCAAAGAATATATGAACCGAATAAAAAAGCACAGGCCTTTAATGAAATAGAAAACATTTTGGAGAAGGAAATGTTTGGTGTGACTGTAGCAGACATTAAAAATAAATGGAAATGCGTTTGGTGCTTTCAACAATTATCATTTCTGGAACCACATGCCTGCATTAGGGAGAGTGAAGATAATATTGACGTAATTTTTACACATCGGAATAATTGCTGAAACAGACAACATAACGAAAAATGCAACAACAGATAATAATGGAATGTTGCCGGTAACATGTTCGACTGTGTGAATACGAAAGAAAAATCAAAGGAGAATTCCAAATGTTTTTCTTCTAAATGTTCGCTCGTCTAAATTCACACTTACTGGTTTCAGTTACATATTTTATTTTGCATATGCACTTAAATTTGTTAAAACTACGGTGTATATTGTCACCTACAACTCAAAAGGACGCAACTGGCAAAACACTGAAGGCCTATTAACATTTGTGGATAGTTGTTTTATTGATAGTAACATCTCATTTAATAAAAAGTACGGATTAGAAAACGTTTGTCAATTACGTATGTGTGTTCACACTTAGAACTGCATGTATACTTACTTATCTATTTATTCAAATACTAGAACTGAAGTTGTGCAATATTATATAAAAAAATGTTCAAATTTTTTATTATGCATTAAATACTATATACATTTACATATATACACGCATGACTTACGTATGTATGTATATTTATATTGCTCTAAACTCGCAAGCTGAAATATTAAAAGAACAAATCCAATATTTAGGATTTGAAAGATGGATGGTAAATAAAAGATTCATCCGATACAACAAGTAATCAAAACTAGATATTTCAACGTGTAGTGTATTTTAATATTCGCAAATCAGATTTCACTCAATTAGAGATTATGAAATGAAATGCAACAACAATTAATGCTTATTTTTAAGAGTACCGTTATTTTAGTTTATAAGGATGAAATTTAAAAATAAGGAAATCTCTTTTTTCTAAGCCTTAAATCAGCACATCTTCTTTTTCATCTGCCAAAAATAAAGCTTTTAGTAGCGAGTGGCTGAAAACAACCGGCTAAACTACTTAAATAGGACAGATTTGCTTATTTCAATAACGACGCAAAATTATTATAAATGAGCCATCCGACAAACAACCGCTAGTTGGGTAGCGAAAACAGCACAAGCAAAAATAACGGAATTTTTTCTTCATTCGTTAACTTATTGAATCTTCAAAATATGAACTAACAATAAGTATTCAAATCTTAATACTAAACATAAAAAGTTATTTAAAATCAGCCAATGCTAGACAAAAATGTTTTATTTTGCACGGTCAATATCGGTAAAATCACCTACATAACGTTCTGATGCTGACAAGGGTATCTCTTCTCCTCAACCGAGTGTGGCCGCCAAAATAAGTATGTTTGCGTGCAAGAGGATTTGGGTGAAGTTCCGGTTTACTGATATACTCTGTCGCGTACTTTGAAATTTCGTCTTTTACTACCAAAACACACAGATCCTTATGAATTCGTGAGTGTTTTTCGTTGCATGGAGCTGCATTAATCGTTGGAAGAATTATATTTTGTCGCCTTTGATTTTTTTCAATGTTAGATGTTGAGGCGGTCCCCCATAATTGAATTCCATAGCACCGTATAGGCTTTAGAATTGCGTTATATAACAAAAGTTTGCTATCCAGCTTCAATACCGAATTTCTGCCCTCAAGCCAATTTAGTTGCGCTGTTTTGAATTTAAACTGAGTAACTCTCGATTCAATATGAGGCTTCTACATTAACCTTCGGTTGAGATGAATACCAAGTTATTTGACTTCATTATGCTGCGAAATAGGTGAACTGTTAATTTGGATAGCCGAACATGTTTGTTTACGCATTGTGGATGTATTGTGAGTACACTTTTGTTCATTAACTTCACAAAGTCTTAACCATATCTCTAATATTGAAGTATACTCCTGCAAGTTTCGCGAAGCTAGTTGATGGATTTCATGGACGCTGCAGAATGCAGTGTTATCTCCAAAAGTTGCGTGGATTTCACATCTCGTTGGCATGTCCGAGACATAAATCAAAAATAAAGTAGGTCTTAGAATGTTACCTTATATATATGCTTATAAAGTCGCCTTCTCTGATAACAAATTTTCCGGCCGCATAAGTAACTTTCCCGAAGCATGTCAATAAATAGAACTAAACAATACTTTTTGTCTTCAAAAGTCTGGTTAATGACATGGACTAGTCTGTGTGTTGATCTATGGTGCTTTGTTTAGCCCGAAAGTCAAATTGATGATTAGGAATACATCCTACATTGTTCATTATTAGATTCAACTACGACATTAACAATTTTTCGAATAGTTTTGAAATTGTTGGCAGTAGGCTTATTGGTCTGTATGATTCTATTTTAGTGAGATCCTTCCCTGGCTTGGGTATCATAGTAATCATGAGCACCTTTCACTCTGCAGAGTAATTCTCTAGATGTAAAATAGCGTTAAAAATAAAAAGAAGAATTTTTCTAGCTACACGCGGTAACCTTCCACCTTCCACTCTGCAGGTTAATATTCGCAGCTCGAGGGATGAAACGATACGAGTAATTACTCGATACTTTTCTTTCGATACCAAGTACTTTTAGTATCGATACTTTACTACCGAGCACCAAGTAAGTATCGGTCAAAAATACTCGTATCACCGATACGAGATGCTATTTTTTCTTATAGATAAGCAAAAAACTGAGTTGGAGACCATTTTTACCATAATTTTATTTATTTTCAAAGTTTTTATAGAATAAATCTGTGCAATCCGTGTATGCAAATGTGACCATCAAAATCGGGTGTATGGTTGTATTCCATAAAAAGAGGCAAAAAGATTGCGGTCACAATCTTGTGGTATTAAAACAAAAAGTCCAATTACTAAAGTCATTCGAATCTTCAGGCCAGAATTATGTGACTTCAACGAAGATTATGCATGGAAGCTACAAAGTTTTTCTTCTTCCAGTGAATGAGTCACACAGCTACAAGGTAAACTATTGGGTAAATGCAGCAGAAGAATTGCTATATAGAATTCAAGCGGTTTAAAAGTTTTCATTCCCGGGATATCAATTAAGACACTTCAATTTCAGCCAGTGGATCAAAAGATGAAATCCATAAAGAAGATTTTGATTTTTGGCTCCATGTGTTCTTTGCTGCCGGTATCGTTTGAAGAAATTTACCCATAAAAGTATGTATCGATGCTTTTTCTTCGATACTGAGTAAGTATCGATACTTTGCAGTCGGTAGCGTATCGAGTATAAGTATCGAAACTCTAGAGGTATAGTTTCATCCCTACTACATTTTACCAATAATTTTATCAACAACATCTGAAGCTTTCCTGGAGTTTGTCAGTTTTCGATGGTTTGAAAACTAAGTCTGAAAGACCTATATAATTCAACAATAGCAATTTTCTCTCAAAATACATGTACTATATATTTTTTTACATACCGGAGATTCTTCAGTGATACAGGCACACAAATTTCTAGACAATGCCAAAAGTAAAGTTAGATTGTGTTTTCAAAAAAATAATTCATCAGCGGCGCTCATAGGTTTTTTTTACATGATATCCTTGAAACAATTTATTTATTATTTATTCTACTTAACAACAATATCACTTAGATGGTTTGCTATGAAGATCGAGGTAACTAAAACTTTAAAATCAGGATTATGTTGTATATTTATATTAAAAAAGTAAAATATTCATATCGTCATAACGCTTTAGTTTTCGTAAGTTGAGTCAGTATTAAATTTATCTCCACACAATTATAGATGTTTTATCTCCTAAATTTTCAGCATCATTAAAAATTTAATTCAAAATAAAGCAACTCAAAAAACGCTTTTTACTTTTTATATAATTTTTTTTTCTTTTCGTTAATATTGCCTTTGTTAAAATATTTTCGAACAATTGTGTTTGTAGTTGTCTGAACTTTTGTTATTGGATTTTTTTTTCATTTTGTAAGTGCCCTGCGGGCATTTAAGCCATGTCAATTTAGCGCATATTTTTCTCACTTTTGCTCAAAAACACACAAAAAAAAGAAAAGAACTGCAGTGAATTTTATTTGTTTGTTGCTTCTGAGGTGTAAACAATGCAATTTCCATTGATAACATTACAACTTCTGAAGGACATATCAATGTGCAACAACATTGTAACAATAAAGAGGCAGTCGAATTATGTGCGATTTAAATATTTTACTTGAACACAAAAGCATTTTAAGCTTCTCAACAAAATCTGTTTTAAGAAACAAAAATAAAAATACAATAGAAGAGTTAAAATAAACCTCATTAATTTTTAGCACTTTTTGAGAAGATCGTATGCTTTCATGTTCTTTCTGTTAGCATACAATTTATAGTTATAGATTACGCGTTAAAGCGGAAAATATTTTCACCTTTGAGTCTGAATTTTGTTAAACAGTATTTATAGTATATTACAGAGAAATTGAATTAAAATACTCTATACATTTAAAAAATTTTTTTTAATCAGTAGATGAAGCTTATCTGAATATTCAGTTAAAAATTGATTTGGGGACTTTAAATAACAATGACTAGTATTTTACAACTTAAGTGAAACAAATAAGTATAAATTGGCACGTCTGTGTTTTGCAAAGAGCATATTCATTTATAAAATATTATTGACCGGTTTTAAAATACATTCGTTTTGAGAAAATTTTTTATCAAATATGCCTAACCACTGCTTTGGTGTTTGCGTGTAAAATAAGGTAAAGAAGATAGTATAAACCGTACTTATTAAATAATATTTTATACTTGACTGTTTGTTAGTCGAGTACGAGTACACTAATTTCTGCTTAGATACCGTCTCAAAAACACAAAGTAGTGCTTATGATTATTTTTTTATCTTGGACCAGTACTTGGGGGATGACCCCTACATATGCAGTGCATTCTACTGGAACTACGAAAATAGATTATTATGAGAAGGAAAGAGGGAGTATTGCTTGTGGAGGTTGGATATCAATTACAACACAGAAAGACCAAAACAAAGATTATTATAGCATTTAAAGTGTTAGAAATAAATTAGTTAAAACTGAACTAACAATGTTCAGACTAACAAAAATTAGTCCAACGTCTCCTACACTGCGAGGTAATGAATCGAATAGCAATAACATTCCAATGGAATTAAAAAATTGGACAGTGTATTAAAACAAAACAGGGTGGCGCTGAACTACCTTTATATCTATATGTCGACGTTTCATAGGAGCTACCCTAATCATCAGTAGACTTTGGAGATTTTTTAAAGATATTCTCAAACACTTAACTTTATGTCCCAACAATCTAAATAAATTGTTGAGCGTATAAAAATAACAAGTAAGAGTGTAGTATATTCGGCTAGGCCGAATCTAAAATACCCTTCCGAGAGTCACGTATATGTATAGTATATTTAAAAATGTAAACTAAATATGCTCGGTTATATATGAACCGATAACGGAATTTTCTATGTTCTCTATTTTAGTAACCTTCTTCTATAACGAGAATTCCTTTCAGCAAAAAAAAAGGTTAATGAAAAAACGGTTCAGGCTATATCTCGTGTACCGATATCAAAAATTTCATTTTCTATATTTATATAACCTGATTTTATTACCAGAATTGCTTTTAAGCAAAAAAAAAAAAGTTGTTTAAGTTCGATTACGCAATATCTTCATGAAAAACCGGGTATAGGCTATATCTCGGGTACATATGGACTGATATCGGAAATTTTCATTTTCCATATTTATATAACCCTATTTCATTACCAGAACTGCTTTCGAGCACAAAAAAGTTGTTTAAGTTCGCTTACGCCACATTTTCATGAAAAACCCGGTTTAGGGTATATCTGGGGTATATATGGACCGATATCGGAAACTTTCATTTTCCATATTTATATAACCTTACTTTATTACCGGAACTGCTTTTGAGGGAAACAAAGGTTTTTAAGTTTTCATGAAAAACACGTTCTAGGCTATTTCTCGTGTATATATGGACCGATATCGGAAATTTTCATTTTCGATATATATATATAACCTGATTTCATTACCAGAACTGCTTTTAAGCAAAAAAAAGTAGTTAAAGTTTGCTTACGCGACGTTTTCATGAAAAACCCGGTCTAGGCTATATCTCGGGTATATATGGTCTGATATCGGAAATTTTCATTTTCCATACTTACATAACCTTATTTTATTACCAGAACTGCTTCTAAGCAAAAAAAGTTGTTTAGGTTCGCTTACGCGGCATTTTTATGAAAACCCCGGTTTATGCTATATCTGGGGTATATATGGACCGATATCGAAAATTTTAATTTTTCATATTTATATAACCTTATTTCATTACCAGAACTGCTTTTAAACAAAAAAAAGTTGTTTAAGTTCGCTTACGCAGCATTTTCATGAAAACCCCGTTGCATGCTATATCTGCGGTATATATGGGCCGATATCGGAAATTTTCATTTTTCATATTTATATAACTTTATTTCATTACCAGAATTGCTTTTGAGCACAAAAAAGTTGTTTGAGTTTGCTTACGCAACACTTTTATGTAAAACCCGGTTTAGGCTATATCTCGGGTATATATGGACCGATATCGGAAATTTTCATTTTCCATATTTATATAACCTAATGTTATTACCAGAACTACTTTTAAGCAAAAAAAGTTGTTTAAGTTTGCTTACGCCGCATGTTCATGAAAAACCCCAGCACCCACTAGGATTCGAACTCAGTACCATGTAAACATGATGTATTTTTAATACGGCTGCTTAACCAACTCAGCCACTGAGCCCTTATTTATTTTTTCGTCTATATTTGTCTCGTATTGATCACATATGCAATTTGTTATAATCCCAGTTGTTTGTACTGCAGTTTGCTGTCACTGAACAAAAAAAATAACTGGTTGTTCAGTGACAGCAAACTGCAGTACAAACAACTGGGATTATAACAAATTGCATATGTGATCAATACGAGACGAATATAGACGAAAAAATAAATAAGGGCTCAGTGGCTAAGTTGGTTAAGCAGCCGTATTAAAAATACATCATGTTTACATGGTACTGAGTTCGAATCCTAGTGGGTGCTGATGAGCAGTGTAGCGACTGTGAAACAGCTAGTTGTCCCCCAGCTTTAGTGTATTCAATTATTTTTTCCTGTCTTCTTTGATCAAGAGTTAATGATCGCGGCAATTATTGTTATAATTATAAATAAAAAATATTTCTTGGCTTTAACCAGGATTGAACTCGAGCTAGACGAATGATACCAACCCATCATCATATAATATTAGAAATATATTTATACAGTACACCCCGTGTAATTACCCAACGCTTAAATACCTTTTTCGTTTATTCACCCTTTATATTTAATCCCGGGTTTTTTCTCACTTATTTTCATACAAAAATACTCGGTTAATTAACTTTCTTATAATTACCCATTTTGGGTATTTACCCAAAATATTGTGTCCCAAATCCAAACATTTTCTAAAAATTCGTTCATTTATTTACCCAACACTGCCCACCAATTCACTCAACTCTGTGGACAAATTTGCCACTTATTAAACATATAGCCCAAATTTTTGTGATTTCAGCCAATATGTTTTTTAACGCTTATCAATATGTTGATACGCTTTTATTATATACATGTACATACATGTACTCCTGTTATGTTTTTTTTATATATGTACATATAAATATGTATAATTTTTGTGATATGAAATTGTTTTTGTTTGTTTTTATTGAATAAAATATTTTATTTTGAAAACTTCTTTTGGGTTTAGATTTTATTTTGACTTATGTGACTTTGATTTAATTTAAGTCCGTTTGGATAAATGCCTTTGTAAAGGCACTTAAGTGTCTTCGCATAATTACCTCTATGAGGTAATCAAACGTTTCCGTTTTAATACCTTAATCGCTCAATTACCCAAAAATTACAGCAACATGAGTGAGGTAATTAAGCGGGGTTTACTGTATAACTTTATCTAATTACCAGAGCTGCTTTTAAGCAAAACAAAGTTGTTTGAGTTCCCTTACGCGACATTTTCATGAAAAACCCAGTTTAGGCTATGTCTCGGTTATATATGGTCCGATAAAGGAAATTTTCATTTTCCATATTTATATAACTCTTTTACCTTACCAGAACTGCTTTTAATGAAAAAAAGTTGTTTAAGTTTGCTTACGCGACATTTTCTTGAAAACCCCGGTGTATGCTATATCTCGGGTATATATGGACCGATATCGGAAATTTTCATTTTCCATACTTATATAAACTTGTTTTATTACCAGAACTACTTTTAAGCAAAAAAAGTTGTTTAAGTTTGCTTACGCGACATTTTCATGAAAAACCCGTTTTATGCTATATCTCGGGTATATATGGACCGATATCGGAAATTTTTATTTTCCATATTTTTATAACCTTACTTTATTACCGGAACTGCCTTTGAGCAAAAAAAAAGTTTTTTAAGTTCGCTTATGTGGCATTTTCATGAAAAACCCGTTCTTGGCTATATCTCGGGTATATATGGACCGATATCGGAAATTTTTATTTTCCATATTTATATAACCTAGTGTTATTACCAGAAATACTTTTAAGCAAAAAAAGTTGTTTAAGTTTGCTTACGCCGCATGTTCATGAAAAACCCTGTTTAGGCTATATCTCGGGTATATATGGACCGATATGGGAAATTATCATTTTCCGTATTTATATGACCTTATTTTGTTACCAGAACTACTTTTAAGCAAAAAAAAGTTGTTTAGCTTCGCCTATGCGACATTTTCATTAAAAATCCGATTTGGGCTAGATCTCAGGTATATGTATATGGACTGAAAAAAAAATTTTTTTGTCTTTTAGGCACCATGCTTAATAAGTGTGTGAAGTTTGAAGCAAAACAAACAACTTTTTTTTTCAAAAATTTTCATACAAAACTGCAAAAAAATGGCTTTTTTCGGAATTTTGAATATATCTCAGCTCTACGTGGACCGATATTACTGAATTTCAATAGCAAACCCATGAATCGATGGGGTAAAAGAATGGTGAAAGAAAAAAGTTTCTAGGTCTAATGGTTTTCTCAGAAACGGTATTTCAACAGCGGACAGACGGACAGACGGACATCGCTTAATCGACTTTTCCATTAATTCTGATTCAGAATATATATACTTTATAGGGTCGCAAAAAAAAAACTGTAGAAATTACAAACGGAATCACAAACTTATATATACCCTTTACATTTTTGTGAAGGGTATAATAATTGTTTTGTGGACTTCTTTAATTAAGGTCGGGCACATAAGACCCGTCGTACGTTATTCGGCTCCTTTTTCAACTAGCATTAACGTATACGCAGTATGAAGTTGGCACAATTACTACTTTGTTAACGGATATAAAATCAGCTGTTTTTTATTTTAATTTAATTAAAATTTTCTGATTAATATTTCAGACGCATCACAGAAAACCTAACACAATTTGTTTTCTTTTCTTTTATTTTTGAACGAAAAACTAAATCAAACTATACAAAAAAAATATTAACTGTTAGTTGTCAAACTTCTCAACGTACGTTAAAAGTTTCTCAACTTTACCACTTTACGTTGACGGAGAAAAGTACGGAATGAGACAAAGCTCATGAGACTACATGTATTTCAACTAAGTTGTCAATTGAAAGAGTCAAGGCATAAAGTACGACCGCCAAAAACATTACGCTTTTTAACGCCACTTTTTCGTATTACTTAAAACAAGTAAGAGTGTAGTATATTCGGCTGGGCCGAATCTAAAATACCCTTCACGAAAGTCACGAATATGTATAGTATATTAAAAATGTGGCCTGAATATGCTCGGTTATATATGAACCGATATCGGAATTTTTTATTTTCTGTATTTTAGTAACCTTCTTTTATAAAAAGAATTGCTTTTCAGCAAAAAAAAAAAAAAATTAATGAAAAAATCGGTTCAGGCTATATCTCGGGTATATATGGACCGAAATCGAAAATTTTAATTTTCCATATTTAGGTAACCTAATTTCATTACCAGAACTGCTTTTGAGCACAAAAAAGCTGTTTAAGTTCGCTTACGCGGCATTTTCATGAAAACCCTGGTCTAGGCTATATCTCGGGTATATATGGACCGATATCGGAAATTTTTATCTTCCACATTTATATAACCTCATCTTATTACCAGAACTGTTTTTAAGCAAAAAAAAATTGTTGTTTAAGTTCGCTTACGCGACATTTTCATGAAAAACCCGGTTTGGGCTATATCTCGGGTATAAATGGACCGATATCGGAAATTTTCATTTTCCATACCTATATAAGCTTATTTTGCTATTAGAACTGCTTTTAAGCAAACAAAGTTGTTTTAGTTCGCTTACGCCTCGTATTCATGAAAAACCCGGTTTAGGCTATATCTCGGGTATATATGGACCGATATCGAAAACTTTCATTTTCCATATTTATATCACCTTATTTTATTACCAGAACTGCTTTAAGGCGAAAAGAAGCTGTTAATTATTACTGTAATTTTTGTCTTTTTAATCATGACTCTCAAAACTTCTTTACAATTCACATAAAATCGATATTCTGCAAAATCGGGAAAAATGCGGTCAGAATAGTTTTTTAAATCGCCAAATCTGACAGCCCTAGTTTTTACGTAAAATTTTACCAAGCAAAGCAGACCTTAAAATATTGAGAAAAATGTCACTTATTGAAAAAATTATTGATTGCACTACACTGAAAAATATTTGCTTCATATTTCTAATGAACCCAATTCATTAGATAATTTTCATTAACGGAATGAAAAATTATGTTCCATCAATGAAGATTCATAGTATTAATGAAAATATTCATTAAAATTGATTCATTAGGTTTCATAATTTCATTAGAAAATGTCATTGGATTTGTAATAAAAAATTTTTGAAGGCTGGGTGCAAAGTTTTAGAGATTTAGTAAAAGTGAGATGATAAATATATTACAACTACTAACTAAATGATAAAGTAAATTATTTTATGAATTAATTACTGTGTAAAAAATTGTTTAATAAAATAAAATTTTAATAGTGTATTAAGACAATAAAGAATTATTTTATGCTTAATATAAAAAGAAAATTGTTTAGTTTCTCTTCAGTAGTACAATTCTAATGAAAAAAGATCATTAGAATAATGCAACTCTTCATTAAACTAATGATTTTATTTCGTTAGAATGAAGAAAATTATTCATCAAATTAGTGAACATTTTCATTGGTTTAACAAATGTATTCATTACACTAGTGAAAATATTTCATAAAAATAATGTAACACATTCATTGGCCTAATGAAAAAATTACGTTTGAATGATGAAGAAGATTCATTAAAGGAATTAAAGCTTTACTTAATGTTAAAGTACCAAATTCATAAAACTAATGAAATTGAGTCGTTAACTTAATGAATATTTTCATAGTTTTAATGTAAAATATTCATAAATATTATGATTCATGCTTCATTAACTTAATGAAGTTATCATTAATCTAACGAATATATTCATTACATAATTTTTAATGAAACAAGATTCATTAGTCCAATGAAGGCCATCATTGGCCGAAAAATAATGAAAATTTTCATTAGATTAATGTTAATATTCATTATATTAATGAAGGAATTCTTTTCAGTGTATAAAGCTGAATATCAATTAGTATGACGTAAAACTTACCTTACAATCACAATCGTAACTTCAGCCAAATGGGCTAGATTCGGGTCTTGCTTTCAAAGCTACAGAATGGCTGTCAAATCGCGATACAAAAATATCTAATAACTTTATGTCGTTGTTTAAGGCCATGTTACACTATCATACACGATCGTGCGATCTACAAAATAAAGCATGTGTGCTGAAAAAGTACTAAAAATGCAAACGTGCAACAGACTTTTTGACAAATCGTGCGATTTGAAAAATTTTATGAAACTTTTCAAAACATTATGGTTTCTGTGCGATCAGTGTGATATATATTGTAAAAAATATAAGAATATTCTTGGTGCCTCAAGAAAAAAATGGCCTATTACACATTGCACAAGCTCTCAAAGTCAGCTGATCTGACTGCACCAAACTTTTTTTTATCGAATTATGTCAAGTACGAAACGAAGCGTGTTGACTGAGTTGAAGCAACCCAATAAAATAATAATTGAGGCAATTACGATTTTAGATCGCAATCAATAATTATCTGATCAAGTGTCTCATTTGCGTGGATGAGCATTGAATCTTTTAGTGTTTATCATTTTTAAAACTAATTGGTTATATAAATTTATATTGAATTTATACTACACACAAAAATTAATAAATAAAAAAAATTAATTGAATGTTTTATTGTAGGGTTTTTATATTATATTAAAAGCTTTTAGCCGACCTTTGCAGCATTCATACATTTCTGCATGCAAGAAATTTCGTTTAGAAGTCGACAATTTTGAATTTAAATTTTGTCGGCTTTCCTGCGATTTTTCAGGTTTGTATGTATGTATGTACAATTTCAAAACCGTATTTGTGCGCAAAATATCTCGACATATCTGTTTCGTATGATTTAAATATATATTTGAAATCTTCAAAAACAAAACTTATATTTTTTTCTGCTTCTATAAGTCATAACCATTTTTTTTTGCTGTTTAATTTTAAGTAGAAATTTGTTTATTTTTTGCTTCTTAATCAAAATTAAATTGCATACCTCAACAAAAAATAAAAGAAGTTGCGAAAGCAAAACAGAGACTAATTAAAGATATTTTGCGATATCTGCCAAAGCAACTTTCAGTTTCTTTTTTATTTAAATAATTGACTTTCGTTGACACTTTCATTAGTTTGTTTTTCTTTTGCATACTTTGCTTTACATTTAACAAACATAATTTAATATGGCCTGGCTTCGAGACCGTAGAGTGTCAATTGTAACA
Organism: Thecocarcelia acutangulata; assembly: GCA_914767995.1. Lineage (NCBI taxonomy): Eukaryota > Metazoa > Arthropoda > Insecta > Diptera > Tachinidae > Thecocarcelia > Thecocarcelia acutangulata. The sequence goes on along the minus strand of OU612094.1, from coordinate 103,003,003 downwards.
TGCAAAATTATACACGAACTGGTTAATGTTGCATGTTTCACTTTGGCTACTGTTAGTGCCGGATTTCATGTGTTTGTAAACCGTATAAAGCATAAATGCAACACTTCTGCTCCAATTTCACTTGTTTGCCACGGTGGCGACAAAAAACAGACATTGAGACATTTGTCACTTGTTGTACGAAAACAAAAAGAAGGTAAATAAGCTGTCTTTGGCTTCAGGTAAAGGGGCAAGAGTAAGAAGGAAAAGAAACGAATGAGGAAAAAGAATTAAAATAAAACTTATAGCAACAAATACATGCAAGTTGCTCATTAAAACTTAAATAATCTGGACATTTGCATACGAAACCAGTCACTTACGCACTGCACTGTCTTTCAAAAGAATTGACAATTTGGCTAGAGATTTGGATTTGCGTCTAGCTTTTAGTTACACCAGAAAAAATAAATTGAATTACATTTCTGTGATACGATACTATCCTCATATGTTAAAATAGTTCGTGTAGAAAAATTAGATTAAATTTTTATTTTCCTTCATTATGCCGTTTACATTACTTTTTATTATTTTCATTTATTTCTTAATCGCACATTAAGAGGCTAGAGATCTGTGTCGGTCTGCTGCAGGCTTCATTCAGGTCTTTTTCTTTAAACATTTTCTTATCTCTTTTTTTAAATTTATTCATTTCGGTCATATTACCAGTTTATTTGCAGAATTTAAACAAACTAATGCTGAGTTTTACGACTTGTTTAAACGCGAATGTTTCTGTCACTGGCCGTCTATTTGTTTGTTTGTTCAACTGTTAGTTTCTTTCTTCATTTCTTTAAATGTTGCCTTATCTAATCACCATCATCTGTATGGGCGCCCAAAAATAAAAATTAAGTCGGTTTTATGTGATGGGGGCAACATTAAAATTCCTGCAGCCAGTAGAATAAACAAATAGCGCAAATATTTTATCTAACAAATGCGATTTAAATGCTTAAACCTGCTAGGCTGTAACAAGTCTCCTCGTTCGCAAAGTGTGACATTTTCTATTGAAAGGTATTTTGTTCGGTTAACTGAGAAATGTTTTCAAGTGAAATTACGATATCTTTCAATTGATAAAACTCAAATTTAATAAAGACAGCAGTTGACAGTTGAGGAGAAGACAGATAAAAATTATTTTGAAAGTGAAATCATTTTCCTCAAAAGAGAGATACTGTACTATGTAATAAGTGGAAAAATTTTAATCCCGGTTAACGCTTCAACTTTTGTTGATTAACTTTTAAGATTGTAAGAGAAGTGGGAAAGTACAGTGGTAATTGGTTCGGAGTTAGTCGGGCTGGGAAACTTGTTCGAATTATATTCAATGAAGTTATTACCTTAATATTTAATATTTTAAATGAAAAATTAGATTTGAAGATTAGAGCTTAAAATTAAGCTTTTTGAGATTTGGTTTCTAATAAATGTGTGAACAATTTTCAAACATCCAAGAAAGTTTAACTTCTCTCATTAAATGGGACTTAAAATATTTTTTACTTCTTGATTTCAAATCTTCTGTTCACTACATACATACATATATCCATAGCAGCATTGCCACTGTTGGTTTTTTTTTTACCAAATTTGGCCGGATATTATTCGTTTGGTCGGCTGGTCGGCTAAACCTTATTTTGGTATTTTTGAAAAAAACTCCGAACATTGATCACTTCGAAAATTTGAAGCTCTCGTCAATCCTATATACTTGTAAGCATGAAAAGCAAATATCAAACATTTCTTTGTAAAAAAGCTGAAATCGATATCAATAATAAAAGTAACATATGTATATTTCAAATATTTATATTGGTGCTAAAGCTGAAATGTACATTGGAGAAAGTATGAATTCGAAATAAATCTTAGAAGTTAAACAACAAATATTGAAATTTTATATTGAGCTCGTAAAACAAATGAAATCTAGATTTGACTTTAATCGTGAAGACGTTAATATATTACAAATAATTAATCCCTCTAAAGTGTTGTATAGAGAAGACTTGCACATATTGCACCTAATTTCAAAATTGTCCAACCTTGTTGATTGTGACCCTGATATCATTATTACACATTTGTTAGTTTTGTTATGCATTCTATAACTTTATCGAATAAAAATTATACTTTGTAGGAAAAATACATATATGTTTTTCAATATTAAGAAATTTGACTTTTCGGAAGGATTTTGGTAGGTTTTAGATCCAAGTTTGGTCGGATTGAACATTATTGAGTGACAACTCTGCTACATAGTTACACTTATTACTAATTTGGCAAGAAATTAGACTAAACAAAGCTTTTCCTAAAAATTTATGTTTTTTTATTGCTATTAACCTTTTGTAATAATTAAAAAAAATAATTTTTATGTTTGGCATAAAAATTCAATAGAAAATGCTTCGACTGAGATTTCTGGCACCACTATACATATCTTTTCATTCTTTGTTCCGCAGCAACACAAACAGACGCACCTAAATTACAGCATAAAGCACAACATAATTTAGCGTTTAGATTTTACGCTATAGTTAGTAATTTGAATAAACACGGCAATCTTGTGGCATGAACAGTAGTGTTCACTACCTTTGTTTACTAATATTAGGTTAGGTTTAACAGGCTGCCAGCTCACTTACGTCCAGTATGGCCCCGTTGTGTTAAAATAATATTAATTAAATAAAAAAATAAATAGTGTTAAAATTGCCAAATTGGTCTGAAAATATCCAAAATTGAGATTACTAACTACCACAAAAAAGCAGCAGTTATTTTTGAGCATATTTCCTGAGTCAAAAGTAGAAGTGTTGACGGATTGCTATATGAGTTGTTTTTATCAGAAAAAAGCTCATACTAAATTTAAGTATTTTCTACTTGCTTTTAGTATGAGTTGTATTAAAAAATTTAAGTATGAATAACACAAAAATGTACTTAAAGAAAAGCAATCCTGCGATTTTCTTAAAAAAACTATAAAACTTTTAAATCAAGTGCAAACTTCTTAAGTCAACTATATATGATTCAATTATTGAAAGATTGGAATAAAAGGTCTTGTGAGAAAACAAAATATGGTTGCGAAATATTATTAGAACATTTTTCTTTTTCAGTTCTCATTAATTTATTTAAAATAGTGGAATATGTAGTTAAATGTTTGAAAATATTATTCAAAGTTTTCCAAGTATGCTGCTGATTAGGGTGGCTTGGTTCTATAAAATAAATATAAAATATATAAAATAAATATAAAAATAAAAAACAAAAATAAGATGTACATATTTTGCATCGGTATAAATATTAGTATCAAATAGAGTCAATTGTTCTTTGAGTAAATGATGAAAAAATTCTATTGTTCTCATTTCTGCATCTTATCTGGTTGGCGATAGCATGCTGTACAGCCAGTTTAAGGTTTTCAGAAAAGGCAATATTCTCTGTATAATGTGCACATAAATATTTTTTATATTTTAGTCAATAACTCTAGTGACTGTTAAACGGGCAGCCAACCTCCTGGGGGAACGAAATAGAGATTATAGTGGGTAAGTGATCTGATGACCAATCTAATGAAGGTTCCGCTTGCATTCATTCTAAAAGGGGAATTTTTGGAACTTCAAAATCTATAATATCTGGGATCTCTTGTCGGTTTGACGGCCAATAAGTGGTGTGTCCGGGATAGGTTCTACTTTTGCTGGAAACTTGCAAAAGTCAGACCTATCCCGAAATCTTTCTCAGATTATCGTCCAAGTTCTGCCATATTTATCACAGGCTTTTGAAAAACTTTTACACAAATAAATAACTGGATATCTAGGTGATAATAAACTTCTTACATGCAAACAATTTGCTTTTCGCGCCGGACACAGATGTGTGACAGCTCTAGTTGACGTAGCAGAGTGCTGGATGATAGATTCATGGTCTTGTTAGTCTTACTAGACCATTCCAAAACCTTGACCTTGACCATTCCAAAGCCGTTGACCCTACTATCTTGATCCAAATGTTGGAAAAAGCTATGAATTTTTCGTCTACATCTATCAAATTAATAAGAACTTATCTCAGTGGCCGCGAGCAGTACGTAAAGATCAACTCTTCAGCTAACTCAACTTCCCTTCCTGTCATTAGAAGCGTCATTTACTTTTCTCAATATATACCAACGATTTGCCGAATCAGCTGATGAATTGCTATATTCGATTGTACGCCGATGATGTTCAAATGTATATAAGCAGCAGAATAGAAAATGTAGGCCTAAAAAGAATTTTTCTTGGGCAGCCATTAATGGTCTGAACCTTGACATGAAAACATCAAGATGTATGTTGACCCCTAAATGGTGAAGAAGGCTAAAAATTTAGGTTACATTCAACAGCACGTCTGAACTCGGTAGCCTATACAATATTGCACGCTTTTTAAAATTAGACTACTTCTTGCAAAAACTTACCTGATTCCAATTTAATGTTATATTTAATAACATAACAAGATATGTGCTTTGGGTTAAATCCTCTGGGAATCTCAATAGTATAAATTTTTGGTGTTCTGCTTGAAGACTTCATGAGAGTAAGTGCAAAACAGTGTAAATATGGCTAAGAGTTTAGGTTACATTCAACATCACGTTCAGTTAGTCGGATCATGTGTTAGCCGCTTGTGGCAAAAATTTTTTGATGCTCTGAACTCTGTAGCCTACACAATATTGTGCGCCTTTTAGAATTAGGCTACTTCTCTTAAAAACTTACCTGATTCCAATTTTAATCTATGGCTGCGAAGTGTTCACAAACTGTGATGTAAAAAGCAAGTTAAGTTCTATGGAAATCTCTATGGTATAAATTTTTGGTGTTCAGCTTGAGGACTTCATGAGAGTAATTGCTCTGATATTCTTACACAAAGCAGTGACTTCCCGTCAACCTGGTTAACTATATAATCGGCTCAGTTTCAGCCGGTTCTCTAGAAGCAAAGTAATAATACTTCTGAGAAGAAAATATTAGTGTCAAATTGGCCATTTTTCATATGCCATATGGTATACTATTCCGCCGGATATTAGGAGAATTAACAACAATTTACTTTTTTTTTTAATTTTTTCAATGGTATTCTTAGTGACAAGTTAATGACAGTATTACTATTGCAATGATTTAAAATAAAATTGTTTGATGGCTGCACATGTAGATATAATACATAAATAATTTTAATTATCTTCTTATTTCTCTCTCTAAATTTTGTACAACTTACTATTGTTTAAAAATTTAACAAATTAATTACTATTGTTTTATTTACTAATTTATCAGCCATGTCACAGAGCTTAATTCCGTTCGGAAATGGAATTGAATTCTTCTTTTACTTCTTCAATAAACGAAAAGCTAAAAAACTTTTCGGAATGAAATTATTTCTAATTGCAAGAATGAAACTAGTATTGTCTTATAGAATTGATTTCATTCCGAAAAAGTTTAAAATTTTCATTTTTTGAAGAATTAAAAAACCGATTCATTTCCATTTCCGAACAGAAGTGAATTCTGTGACATGGCCGTATATATATTTATTATTTTATTTCCTTTGTTTTTGGTAAATCTTTTCTCCTTTCCAAAATTTTTAAATGTGTATGTTAAAAAATAACTCTTAGTACACTACTGTTACTCTAATACATAAGTTTTGTAGCCGAAGATTTTAAAATAAATAAACTACAAACATGTGAAATTGTTGTATATTTGATTAAAAAATTTATATTTTTTGAAAACTTTTTCTTTCTATATTATATATATTGTGCGTGCAATAGTCTTTCATTAAATATTATTAAAAAACTTGTTTTTATTGTTGTCTCAGCAACATATATATGTTAATTATATATTCTATTTATGCATTTATTTACTCGTTTTTAAATTATTTTCTAATGGAGCTATGTTTTTTTTTACGTTACTGCATATGTATCTACATTATGTAGAGTATACTCGTAAGAAAAACTTCATTTGAATGAAAAACAACAAAGTGATGTAATTTATTTAACAATTCCCCAGCACAAGCTGGTTCCTAAGAGCATCATCTAGTCCTCATATCTCTACGAGTAACTATTTCGTATTTGCTTTTTCTTGGACAGCAAATGTACTGTTGATTTTGCTGACTGTCAAAATAAAAACCTTAAGATAACTGATATTTTTAAAACTTTTGTCGGCTTTTGCTTTTTTATCTCTTGTAAATCTTTGTACTTAAAGCTTGTGTAAAGTGAATAATGTTTTGATGTTGGTTATGCAAAGACAATTGCTTGCACATACATACGTAAGTACGGACTTGAAGCCATGCCAAAAAGAAAATGCATTACCAAATGCATTTTGTGTTGATTAAACATGTTCGAACATACCTACATACATAAATATTATAAGGTGTTTGTATACACAGGTAAAATATGTTATTTGCCTAAAACAATTAGTAACTTTAAAATTATGTTTGCTGGCTCAACAACAATTTTGCATTTAGCAAAATCATAGTTAACAACTAAAAAAATAAAATAAAATCACCAAAAAAAATTTTAACACTTCATAACATTAATTACTAAATTCAAAAATGTTCTGCTAACTTCAATGTCAGCCGGTTACAGGAAACTGAACTAATCCAAATCCTTACCAAAGGGTAAGGACTTTTTCCTTTATTAATAATGCTTTTGAGATAGATTTAAATTTTGAGATATATACATTTATTCAAATAGACGGTAAAATAACATAATATTGAATCCGTTCTCCTGGATTCCAATATGTTACTATGTGTTGTACTTCTATATACACCTGCAAGCAAATGTTGCGGTTCGCGATATTTTTCAAAAACAATGTACAAAAATAATTTTAAAATAATATATTAAAAAAGCTGGAATTTCCGTGAATGTATTGTAGATAACAATTAAAGTTTAAAACCAAGACTATTTATACAAAAACTGAAATAAAAAATTGGATATCATATAAAAAATATATACAGTTGGTTTTTATATTTTCTAGCTATCTATGTATATTCGACAATTCATAGCTGGTAACCTAATCATCTGTAAATTTAAAAACCTTTGAAAAACATTGTTAGTAACATTTTCATTTATATTCTCTTATTTTCAAGCATATAATGATAGTTAAAATTATAAAGCAGACTCCTGTCTTCTTTTTATGTTTTACCCTTCTTAACAACTATTATACAAATAAGCTACCATTGTTCTGTAAGTATGTCAAGATAAATAAATATATCCATGATATTCCGTTAGATGATGTATATAGTTTCACCCATGCAATGGTTGCCTATTCTATGCATTTCTAAATTATCTAGCAGTTTGTATTGAAAAGTTTAATTTGTATGTTTTATATTACAAAAAATCTTCAATTAGTAATATATGTAAAATATGAAATATAGTACGCAAACTGCTTGGCAAACACGCCATAATTTTATGTATGTTATAAACATTTTCCTGCCATTAACGGCAGTGTTTGTCTGTTTGCACATAAATTTAAGTTATTTTTTACGAAAATCAAACATGTTTATGTTTTCCAAATTGCTTGTACTGTTTAGCGCTAAATTTTATCATTTCTGTGAAAATTTTACAGAATTAAGTTGTAGAAAAAGAAGCACACAAAATAGATCAAGAAAAAGTTGTATAGTTGTGTTTTTAGAGCTTATAGAATGGTAAAAAAATTAAAAGGGAGCCAACAAATACAGGCTGTAACATTTTTGCGAAGAAGTTAGAAGAGCAATATCTTAAGGCCAACAAAGCTATGACAATAAATCAGTTTATATTTTGCGGGCTTCATATGGGAAGCAAAACCTTCGTTTTTCACCAGATATACGAAACGCAGAAATTTTTGTTGGGCTTGCTTATTTTACGCGCATTAAAGCCTAAGGTAAAAACACAAGTATATTTTTATATGATCAAATATATATAATAAAAAATAGAACAAAACTTAGCATTTTGGTTAAGGGTTTTTATTAAAACAATGTAGTCCTGAAAATAAAAAATGGTTAGTAGTGAAAAAGATTTACATCAGCACATGACTTAACGGCTGATGATGGATCACTTCGACGGAGTGAACTATTCACGCTTCACTAGCGCCCCCGTTTGACTAAGTAGGCTCACACAGATACACTTAGAAAAAACAAAATATGGTTGATATGACAACATTTTAAGGGCAAAATACTATTGTTGAATTGTATGGTTGAACGCAACCACATAATATGGTTTCAATCTGAAATTTATTTACAACACATAGTACAGCCACGAACCAAAATTATACCATATAACTATATATTTGGCAAAAGTTCCAAAATTGTATCATGACTAATGCTGTTATTGTAAAAATTGAAGTTTTACTGGCATACCCAATAATATGCGAGTAATATTATCAATTCTAACCATGCCATTGAAAAATTGTGAATTCTATTGGCGCGGTCATTCGTAGTAATGTTGAAGTTCACAAAACGACATGATAACATAAATACACGTTTTTTGTAATTTTTAAGCAATATTTTGAAATTTAATATATTTTTTAAACAAAATGTATATAAATAGAATAGAAAAAAACTAAGAAAATTTGCAAAGTCTTGATGTTTCGGAAACATTGCTGCAATTTTGCTCTGGCCCATAAATCTGCAAAAACTTAGATACACTCAAAAACATTAAAACACATATATACATGAATTTTTTATATCAATTATTATACAAACCTTTTCGACTTCAAATGTTTATTTGTTATGTTTATATTCAGTTATATATATTTGCACCAAGTACTACATAATAATATTCCTTTTAATATTGTTAAAATCATGTTTGTATGTTTACACATGAAAAACTGATTCGTTCAAAATCGAAACTGACTCGAAAACATTAGTATATTTATATTTTCTAGACGTACATAGATCATAGATACAATCAATAACCATAACCAATCTATACAAAAGCTGTTGTTGTACACAAACTGGTTTTTAAAACATTATTATTGCATTCAACCATGGAAATATAACAGTAGAAATGTAGAATTTTCAACATTACTATGTTTAGAGTGGACTAAACTTATTAAAAACGATAATACACTGTTACCGGCAATAATTCAAATTTGACAAAGTATATACCAGCGTTGCCACAACAGTAATCGAATTGCTTTTTCTCTGCATGTAGCAATCTTTGCCATATCGCTCCTTTATTGCAACATAGTCATATCTCAAAAAAGGAGCTCTTCGAGCTAACAATGCAGAATTGTTGACAGTGCCACCCTTTATATTGTGCCAAAAATTTATTCAAATTACTTTTAAACTGTTTCTTTTAGGAGATCTTTTCTAAAAATTTTTTCTAAGACTTGTCTGGAAGCTAAATCTTTGAAATGTGTTTTTCTTGAAAGAAGCTTTTTTGAGTTATGACTATGTTGCGATAAAGTAGCGATATGTGTGTAGCCATATGAGCAACTTCTTGTTGAGGAGTTCGGGCCTTCTAATTCCTCCTGTATGCAGTTTTTCAGCAATCAGTGGAAAAGAAGAATGAATGAGTCGTTAGGCCGAAGCGCACTAAGAACTTCAGCCCTTAAAGCCGTCAACCATCACCACGGGTGAAAAATGGTTAGATAGATTTCTCTCATTTTTTGATTACTTTTGCATAAAAGTATATTGAAACCCATGTGTACCTAGGTATACAAAGATGAGGAACTGCCGCCTGCTTTAAAATTAAAATAATTCAAAAATAAATCACAATTTAGAACCATCAAAATCTTTTGAGAGCAATACATTGCCTCTTCAAGATCATTTGCATCCAGTAATATATGACATACCGCTCTAATACAAGTATATGTTTATATATGACAAATATTCAACAATAGAAAAAGCCGAAATGACCGATAAAATATATGTATGTAAATTTAGAATTAAAAAATTTCCGTATTCTTTTTCATGTGTGTTTTACTTAGTTTAAACTGACGATTTAAATATGGCAATTAACAATTTTTAAACTTATTAATATAAATTTATCACAAATTTAACTAATAAAAATGCATTTTTTAAAGAGCATATTACTCGTATAAAGCATATTTTATAACTGTTAGTAATGCTTAAAACACACAGCATATATAAAAAAAAGTAATGATAAAAAATTATAAATAGCTTGTTTTCTATGTTTCCCAGCTATCTATACGTCGACATTTCATAGGAACTACCCTAATCATCAGTAGACTTTGGAAATTTTTGAAAGATATTCTCAAACATTCAACTTTATATCCCAACAATCTAAATAAATTGTTGAGAATTTAAAAAGAAAAATGCTCTAATAATACCAGTCAAAAAACACAAAAAACTAGCTTTTTTATTTATACACGTCTCTAATATTTCTTTACACCTTTCAAACAAATGAACATTGTTTGAAAAAGTAATGATTTTAAAAGCTACATCGAGAATAAAAATAAGTATTAGTGTGACGCAACTGATAGATATAATTTTTATACGTTACCAAAATGCTTCCTACTACCTTTCACTGGGTTCTGTGTTAAGGACTCCGACAAAAAATTTTTCTGTTTCGTGAACTCAAATTTGTCATTAAAAAGCCTGAAAAGTCAATATACTCTATATTAATTCCTAGTTTTTATTGAAAATAAAGTAAATAATAATTCTTAAAAAAAAAAGTTTTATTTAATTATTTATCGAGACCAAAACCTAAGCAAACTATATACCGAGGAAGTTTATAAGTTAAGTGACATTTAACAACCCTGTGCTAAAAACCACTTTGAGAGTTCTTCAAAAAATAATTCATTATATTTCGTTATAGATAAACAATTTTGTGCTAAAATGTATAAAATATGGGGGAAAAATATTCTTATAAAACCCCTATGTAAAATGTATTTAAAAGCTTAAAGTGCAAAAAATTTGTTTGAAAATTCGTATTCGTAGATGAACTTCGAGGTAGGCAAATGCAGGTAAAATGATGAAAAACATCAAGTGAGAAATTGTGGTAATGGCTAGTTTTGTGTGTGTGTATAACAAATCTTACTTCAGCGGTGTCTTTTTACAGTTTTTTAAAAACAGTTTTTCAAAAACAACAAAGAAAGCGTTAGATAAAATTTTGTAATCAGGTGGTCACCATTAAAATAAATTGGGAGAGAATTAGCTCATTACATTTTAAATAGGACGATTTAAAAGAAAATGAAATATGTAAGCTAGAAAAAAGTATTTATGCAGTTCTTCGCGCATATGATTTAGTAATAGAACATCTCTAAAATTAAATTTTTTTTTAAGCATTTTTTATTTATTGAATCTTCAAAATGAACTAACAATAAGTATTCAAATCTTAATACTTAATAATAATAATAATTTAGGAAAATAATAAACTAATCGCGTGATCTAAATAATAAAAATGTTAATTTTAAATAATATTTATACACTCCTCATATCGTTAAAAATAAGTAGTAAATAAAAACGAAACTGAAATATTATTATACAAGAGCTTTAAATTTTTTGTTCGGTTTGCCGTAATCTTGTATCCTATCATACTTTTGTCTACGTATTTCTATCAATATAAAGTAAGCTCAGTTGCTTGGATGTCATATAATATCATCTTTTTTTGTATTGTTTTTTATAAAAGTTATATTTTGTTTATTTTTTTATTCTTTTGCTCAAGAACTGCTAAAACACAGTTGTTATTTGAAACCGCGAATATTTTTGTAGTAATTTATTAACTGATTTAACAAACGTGAAGTATTTTTCTAAGTGTACAATTACTTTTTTTTTAATGTTGTTTCCTTGCTTTTTGTGCTTGTATTTTCCTATACATTGAAACTATTTGAATTTAAATAAAATTTCTTCGATTAGAAAGCAATTGGTAAAAATTCTTTCTCTAATGGTTAACACTAATGGAAAAAGCTTGAAAAAGTTTACAATACACAACATGTATGTATTATGTACGATACGAGTATGTTAGCATATAAGCATGTATGTAAATGTCAATAATGAAAAAATTTCCTTTAATTTCTTTCTTCGCTTAATTTGTGGTATTCTGTTATTTCGTTGTAGCAACAAAACAACATTTCTCGTGGTCAGCTTAATGGTTGGATATTTAGTATTTTTCTACAAGTAAGCGTGTATGTTTAATTGCAGTAAAAGCTTAGAAATAGAGGAATTAACCATTTGTTAAAGTACTAGTACTATTAGGTCATTTGTACTACAAAATACCAAGAAATACAAATAACACTATACTTTTCAGCAAATGAAAGATGCAGATAAACATATGAGAATTTTAGAAAGTATTTATTGAAAATGCTCATATTTTTGTTAAGATGTAATCTATTACTGAAATCCATCGGAGATTTAGCTTTTCTACTGAAACAAAAACCGAACATGAGGGCTAGCTGCAAGTGAAAAATGTAATTTAAAGCTATCATTTCATTGTCACAATTAATTTAAATATGGTTTTTATTGCGATTTTTTTACGAATCGGCAAAGATCAGAGCTTTGTCTTTCTGCATTGATGTCATCACTTTGAACAGACTTTTCAACAAAACTTTGTTTTAAGCATAGTGGATATGTAAACAATATTTTAAATAAGGCATAGAACTTTGAAGTGGAATAAGACATAGAATAAATTTTTAAATTGAGATGAAATTTGCTTTATTTTACAGATAGTCTTCTGGCGTTATAATATAAATACATTCTGACATATGATTGACACGGCTGGCACGGAAGTAGCCTAATCTCGAGGTCCAATCTTCGATTAATTTTTCTCACATTTGTGGCGGTATATATTGAGAAAAGCAGACAATGTTGTCCTCCAAGTGGTCAATCATATCAGACCCATAGACTAGCGACTTCACGTCTTCCCATAGAAAATAGTCTAGCGGCGCCCTGGTGCGTTTCCTTTACTAAATCAATTTTATTACGAGCTCTGTGACATGCCGGGCCGTTTTATAGAAACCACAAATCGTGAAGATCATGGTTTTTCAATTGATGAACGAACGACATATCTATGGATGAGTATTAATATTTATAGTACCACCCTTTATCTGATTTGTATCTACACATATTAAATTTAATATATTCCTATGTTTAAAATTTTAGTTAGTTTAGCCGTCTCAGTTTCTGTCGTTCTGCAAGAACAAAAACCATTTTACAAATAAGACATAATTCATTAATTTCAAATTGGAAATTCCCCCCCAATATTAGGGAAACCAGCAACCCCCTACTTTTCAAAAAGAAACTATTCCAATATTTTCCGTAAATCTCAATAGTCAATTTAATTATATAATGTTGACAAAATAGTAATATTGTAGCCTAAGTTCAACTTTATTTATACATTTTTATTTATTTTTTTATTATCATTTTTTTTATTTTATAAATACTTTTACTCAATATTTTTTTATATTTTTTATCACATATTTATTTTCTGTTATAAATTGTTAATATGCCATTGCCTGTACTTCTATTATTTTAAAACTTAAGTTTTGTTATAGAAGTTACCACAAATAAATGCAAATACAAATACAAAAAATACAAATTTTAGTTCAAACATATTTGATTTTTATTTATCGGTGTCAAATCTTTTCTGCGGTTAATACTAACCTATGAAAGACAGATGTTGAAATTTCATGATATTCTATTCATTAGTTTGTGAGTTATTGTGTTAAGAGTGACGTTACTTTTGTTAATTTCAAAACAATGGATCAAAAACAATTTCGTGTTTTAATTTTATACTGCTTCTTGATGGGAAAAAATACCGTTCAAGCGAAGCAATGGCTTGAAAGGAGTTAGGAGTCCCCCTAACTCTTTTGAATATGAATATGAACCAAAAATGTTTGGAACTTGCTGACCTTTCAAAAGCCAGTGAATGGAGTGGATCGGAAGGAATGTTCGAAAAGTTGCGTGAAATAGCTGACATCGTAAAGATATCAAAAGAACGTGTTGGCTTTATATGGCCTGAGCATTTGACTCTGTTCAAAGTGGGTGCCGAGTTTGCTCACTGTTGACCAAAGGCGAGAACAAACCGGAATTTTTGCGTCGACATGCGACAAGGAATGAAATATAGATCCATCACTTCAATCCGGAATCGAAACGATCGTCATCTGAGTAGACAGCAGCTGGTGAACCTCGTCTAAAGAGCCCGAAAGCACAACAATTGTCTGAAAAGGTTATGGCCTCGGTATTTTGGGATGCCCGTGGTGTATCATCGACTATCTTGTGATAGGAAATACCATTAACAGTGAATATTATATAAGCTCTATTCACAATCTTGTGCATTTGTGATATCAAATTTAAGTCAAAAATAAATATGCCGAAAAAAGGCTTTAAGGAGAAGCTAATGGACTTTTTAATAGAAAAAGCTGCTGTAGAGAAATTAATCAGTGAAGGTTTGATATATTGGGTGCATGCTTTTATAATTTGAACACAAACTGTGTGTGTGTGTGTGTGTGGGTGGGTGTGTGTGTATGTGTGTGTGGAAACTATTATAGATGGCCTAGCAGAAATCTTCTCTCTTGTTTTTGGATGACGCATTTTGCATTAGTACTATAACAAATATTACAAAGTAAACATACCTTTTTAAATTTTTCAAAAAATTTAATTTTTTTTATTTTGATAGTTGTTTTTATTACGATTTCTAAGCCAGCAATCATGGTGCAATTAAAGGGTGGTTAAATTTCAAGGGCCGATGTTGATTTTGAATAAAACACAAACTATTAAGGAAATTATTGTAATTTTATTTTTTTATGATATATTGGTATTACTCAATTATGTATGGAACAAAATATCGACCACGGCGGCACACCTCCATCCGATGGTCCAAATTTTCGATGACCCTGAGGCATAATGGAGGTTCTATGCCGTTAATGTGCCGAATTATCTCATCCTTTAGCTGTTGAATTGTTGCTGGCTTATCGACGTACACCTTTTCTTTCAAATAACCCCAAAGAAAAAAGTCCAACGGTGTCAAATCACACGATCTTGGCTGCCAATTGACATCGCCATTACGTGAGTTAACACGGCTTTTGAATTTGTTGCGCAAAAGAGCAATTGTTTCGTTAGCTGTGTGGCAAGTGGCACCGTGCTGCTGAAACCACATATCGTCTACATCCATATCTTCCAATTCGGGCCATAAAAAGTTCGTTATCATCTCACGATAGCGAACACCATTCACAGTAACTGCTTGACCGGCCTCATTTTGGTCACTCTTTGTGGGTGCATTGGTTTTTCGACAGTCACTCTTGGATTCTCATTCGCCCAAATGCAGCAATTTTGTTTATTGACGAATCCACTGAGGTGAAAATGTGCCTCATCACTGAAGATGATTTTCTTCGAAAATTG
Organism: Thecocarcelia acutangulata; assembly: GCA_914767995.1. Classification (NCBI taxonomy): domain Eukaryota; kingdom Metazoa; phylum Arthropoda; class Insecta; order Diptera; family Tachinidae; genus Thecocarcelia; species Thecocarcelia acutangulata. The sequence goes on along the minus strand of OU612094.1, from coordinate 102,987,775 downwards.
ATCATCATTTTCATAATAAGTCTGGATAACTTTAACACGTTGTTGGATTGTGTATCTCTCCATGGTTCAAATTGAATAAGTCTGAAATAGAGAAATGTCAAATAAAATTCGGAAAAAACTTGGCGTTTAGGTGTGGTTCACATTCAACATCGGCCCTTGAAATTCAACCATTAGAGTTGCTGTACTAGATACATATTTTGTTTGTTTAAAAATTCCACCATAATATCAAAAACATGTTTACAAAACGGAGGAAAATGAAGAAAAAAAATGTATATAAAGAAATTTAATTGTGTATTATTATTTTCATAAATTGTTTTTAACGCATTTTAAGTAATTAATTATTTTCGAAGCGAGGAAAGTCGATAAGCAGTAGAATTTTTCTTTTTACATAGACAGCAACGCACATTAAGGAATTAAAATATTTTTGAAATCTTTTTTATTGTTTCTTTTGCACATTTTCAAATTGTTTAAAATATTATTTATTCACTTCACTTTGTATAAACATAAACAGCTTCTGCGCAATTATTTTATATTTGAAAACTTCTTTATTATTTTTTTGCACTTTTTCACTTTTTCTTTCTTTTTTTTTGCACCATTAAAATATCATTATTTTTTCACTTCAATTTGTGTAAACATAAACAAATTTTGGCACTACCAGTCGTTTTAAATAAAAAAATGTCACCTGCGCTAGTGATGCCACCTGGTTAATGCACCTTGCCAGCAATCAGAACACTTTTAAGTGCAGTTAATTTTGTGACATCTTCTAATAAAAGTTTTCCTAACAAAAATTCATAGTTTTGGAAAATTTAAACATGGAAAATATTGCCGAAGGTAAGTACTTTTTCATTCTATAGCAAAATATTGGTAAACTCAACTATAAAATCTATTAAATTGGAAAAATTTAATGAACTAATGGAATTAATGAATAAGTATATACATATGTAGACTTAAAAAATTATAACACATGTTAGACATAATATCATAATAGTTCTCTAGAAGAATCAATTAATTTCCAAATTTAATATAATTCATCTGCAAATTTTTTGCGAGTTTTAAAAAAATTAATTTTTTCTTCATGCAAAATTTAGAATTATTTATATAAACTCTAACAGTTTTTGAAAGGGCATTCGCAATTATTCTGTTCAAATATGAATATAAAATTGCGAAATAGTTCTAGAACTTTTAAAGTTTTGTATTATAAATGTATTTCAACATCATACTGTAAAGGCAGTATTTCGAATAGAAAACGGGAAATGCAGTGTTACAAAATAAATAAACACGCTCTAGTACTGCATTACTGAGATCAGAGGAGCAAAATTTGTAGAAAGTTCTAAGACGAAGAAAGTTCTGAAAACGAAGATGAAGAAATAGAGAGTAGTGGTATTTTGAACTCATGTAAAAAAGGTGGTTAAATGTTAAGGGCCGATCTAGATTTATTATCTAGATGTATTATCTAGGAATTATTGTCATTTCTTTTTATTATGATAATATTTGTGAAACCAAATATCGGCTAAATGAACGCCATGGTCGCGGCGGCACACTCCCTTCCTATGGTACATATTTTCGGTGACGCTGAGGCATAATTGAGGTTCTACGCTGTTAATGCGCCGAATTATCTCATCCTTTAGCACTTGAATTGTTGCTGACTTATTTGCGTACACCTTTTTTTTCAAATAACCCCACAGAATTGAGTCCAATGGTGTCAAATTGCATGATCTTTGCAGCCAATTGATATCGCCACCACGTGAGATAATACGGCCATTACATTTGTGGTGCAAAAGAGCCATTATTTCGTTAGCTGTGTAGCAAGTGAGGTTCTATGCCGTTAACGTGCCGAGTTATATCATGCTTTAGCTCTTGACTTGTCGTTGGCTTATCGATATACAGCTTTTCTTTCAAATAAGTCCAAAGAAAGAAGTCTAACGGTGTTAAATCACATGATCTAGGCGGCCAGTTGGAATCGCCACCACCTGAGATAACACTGCCATTTAATTTGTCATGCAAAATAGCCATTATATGTGCCTCATCATTTTCTTCGAAGATTTATTATCCAATGTTGCCATTTCTTGCCACCATTCTGACCAATAAGGACGCTTAGAATGATCAAGAGGCTATAGTTCTTTGGTCAATTGCACCTTGTAAGCGTGTAAATGCAAGTATTTATACATAATGTTCATCAACGACGGGCGTAAGATGTGCAATTATTGGGCATGACGCCGAATTGAGGTGAACGGCTCTCCGTCACTGGTATTTTCGCATCTCTTACAGACCCGGTTTGTTACCATTTTTCATGATTTTTCCCATTGTATGCACATTTGGACGTTTACATTGACCGAAAAAGTCACGAATAATAAGCCTGGATAACTTTAACGCGTTCCATGTGTACCATCTATCCATGGTTCAAATTAAAATAGTCTGAAATTGGGAAATGTCAATTAACGTTTAAGTGTGGTTCATATTCAATATCGGCCCTTAAAATATAACCACCCGATATATTACATTTAGTTGACGGTTTGGAATTTCGAAAATAAAATGGCTGAATAACATGACTTTGTTTGTTACTTCATTAAATTGGTAAAATTACTGGCGCTGTTATATTCAAAAGACAAGTGTACACTTGGAAAATTTTTTTTGAAAGTCAAATGCAAAAAATCTTTCAAATCGGTTCACCCGTTTAGCTCTACTAATTATGGTCAAAAAAAGGAGGGAAGTTTCCTACAGTGCTTTGGTAGGAATAGTCGGATTTACTTTTAGTAAACTTTCAACAAAAATTTTATCCACTGTAAACATGATTATTCTTTATTTTTTGACAATTTAGCATTTCTTTGTAAAAAGTAGTTTATTATAAAACAATTACTGGAAATAAGAAATGGCTATGTTGACTAACAATCAGCTAACTTTTAACTTCTTTTTAGATTTTCGCTTCGGTAAACATCTGTCGTGTTAGTCATTTATAGCTGATGTTTTTATGATTTAGTTTTTGCCAAATTTGACTTATTTATCCTTTCACAAACTCCTAAAGCTCTAAATTGTATCCCATTATAAGCTGTTGTCGCTTAATCGTAAATAAATTTGTTTGATAGTTTGCTTATGCCAATGTCAAACAAAGATCACAAGTGTCATAATCACTAGATCTTCCTCAAACAAAACAGAAATGTTTAACTTTAAGTTTAAATTACAAAAGTTAAAACAGTTTTCCCAGCATTGTTTAGATCAACTAAAACAATTTAAGAACTAACAAAAATAAATTCTTTTAAGTTTATAATTCATTTATTCCTTTATTTCTACGAGTTTTTTTTTTGTACAAACCAATAAATAACAATAATTTTTTTTATTTTTATTTATTGAAACAAATTTCAAATCTCGAAGCGAATTTCAAATAAATGTTCATGCACATATACATATAAACATACACATACAGATATGTATGTTGTATGTTTGGATGATTAACTGTCATGTTTTCTAAAGAAACACATCACACTGTTACAACTTTGTCATTTGTTGCAATTTTCACATCAAACTCGTTGATAGAATATGGCTGGTTCCTTTCAGCTGCTTGCGGTTTAATACCTGGGCTTCCACAATATAAAATTCGTATAAAATTAACTTAAGAAAATTTTAAGTTGAATTAACTTTAAACTTAAAATTTAAGTGACTAAAAAAACTGCAGTCAACCACGTGTGATTGATTATCGTGCTCACAATTTTGAATGACAAAAATATAAAAAAGTATTTTTTAAATCGCTGAATTCTTTTGGATTTGTGCATTATTTTAGCAAAAAAAAAAACATCAATATCGAAAGACAACAATGTGATGTGACATGACAAGTAAAGCTACCATTTCAGAGACAATTGAAATTGAAAGAAACTTAAGAATAATAGCAATTCCAACATATTTGCAAGGTCTTTGCAAACGTTTTCAGGTTAAATATTCACCTTGTACAAAGTAAACATGTTTAAAGAACAATATATTAAAATTTTAAAATTATGGATTATCTTTAATATATTTTAGTTTACTAATATTTATTGTCTCAAAAAAGTTAAGCCTTAGTTTTTTAATCACCATTTTATAATATAATTTAGATAGAAGTTATGAAGCTCTTTTAAACGGAACTTTATGGGGTACTTTACGTGCAAAGTGAGGGGTTTTACGATAATCGTTGTAGGGGCTTGTATTTTATAAATTTTGTAGGGCATATTGCTAATAGTCTTTCTTATAGTGTACCCGTTTTTTGGGCAAATGTGCTGTTTATCTATAAAATTATTTGGGTAACTTACAGTATTTTCTGACAGTGCTAAAGATATTTCACTTAAGTTTACTGCACTTTATTTTATTGTTTTTTCTTTCTGAACAGTTTACCCAATTTCTATTTTATTTTAAACTCAAACTACAGTTACGCAATAAACTGAGTATTTTGTCATTCTTCTATATATATGCGAAAAAATTAAAAGCCGCAACCTTTTGCATTTGAAATTGGAACTTCGTGCAATTGCAAGCAATAGTTATCGTTTATTGTGGTTAATACTATTTGCTATTTGATTGCTAGCTGATCATTAACACTATAAGCTTACAATATGAGCTTATATGTATGTTAGTGTAGAGTAAAAATAGGTTCGACCGTTTGGCAAACATTATTATACAAGACCATTTACACAAGATTTTGCATGGCATAAAAGTATTTTTGCTAAAATTTGCATTGTTTATATCATACATACCTCTGATTTGACATGAACCTCTATAAAGCCTCTTGATATGTGTATGATTTCATAAAGAATGTATTTCTCTTTTCACTAAGAACGATTTTAGCATACTTAACGGAATTACATAAACTACTTTCATTCACGCACTTAAGAAATATTTTGTCAGCACTGCGAGAATAACGTCGAAATATTTATTAAGTGTAAGATCAGACAACGCGATTTTAATTGCCGAACTTTTAGCAATTTTCTTCTGGAATTGCTTTCTTGTCCACACTCAAAAACTTTTTACGGCAATTCTTGAGCATTCTTTACCTTTATTTAATACAATTTACATTGTATATGCACATAGACATACACACATGAGAGAAAAGTAAGGAAATGCCGCGTACCGGTAACTATGTCTCCCTTCTTATTCCCAACTAAAGTTGCTTTGTCTGACCTGGCACTAAGCACGTTTGAACCAATCATTACATCTAATTCAGCGATAGTCTCAGCAATACGGTGTAGTTAAAGACGACAATAAGTACAAAATGAAAATACTAACAGATATTATTTTACGCAGAAAAAACTGAAATGGCGAACTAAAACTTTTTTTTATCACTAATTACAACACAAAAAGGAATGACACCTGACCGTTATTAAACTTTGATGAGTATATGTGTAAAAAATGATCATACTGGGTCCAAATCTCTTCTTTATTATTCAATTTAATTTACTAGCCAACGGATATAATTCTTACTGGTTATAATTACAAAGAGCTCACACTTATTTAAATCTCGTGGTATGACATTTAAATACACAATAATTTTTTGCTTAATTAACACATGGGTTGAAAAGTCTCAGGCCTCAAAGAATATTTAATAAAGTAGCGGCTGCCCTACAATAAGAACAACTTCAAGCAACATGCATATGTTTTGTTTTTGTAATGAGACCCAAATGTCAAAAACATGTGACAGAAATGTAGAAGAAAAAGTGGAAAAAAAGAAAACAAAACTGGATCTTAAAAGTTAATTGAATTTTATGTGAAAAAAATGAAAAGGCCTTATAAACATAGAAAACTAGTAAAATTCGAATTACAAATAGAAATAATTTTAGTGAAATAATTATTATGAAAAATTTTTTAAATTTAAAAATTTTTTAAAATTAATTTAAACACAAAAAAACTTTTCTTTCACAATAAATAATTTTGGCGCGTGCTAAATTGTAAAGAAACCAATAATGTAAACAAACAAGAATATAAACAACTTTTGACAATTTGTCCGCACCAGATGAGTAACGGTTCGACTGACGAGTTTACCTTTTTAAGTGTACCCTGTTTTTAAAACAATGAATCAAAAACAATTTTGTGTTTTAATTTAACACTGCTTCTTGATGGGAAAATATTATTTGGCTTGAAAAGTATTACGAGGACTCCGCTCCATCAGAAACAACAACAACACGTTGGTTTGCTGACTTCAAACGTGGTCGTAGAGATACCCATGATGCAGAACACTGTGGACTTCCAAAGGAGGTGGTAACACCAGAAATCATAAAAAAAATTCACAAAGTCGTTTTGAATGATCGAAAGATGAAGTTGTGTGAGTTACCTGACATCGTAAAGATATCAAAAGAACCTGTTGGCTTTATATTCCATGAGCATTTAACTATGAGAACGCTCTGTTTAAATTGGGTGCCGCGTTCGCTTACTGTTGACCAAAAACGAGAACGTGTTAATGATTCTGAACAGTGTTTGGTCATGTTTAAACGCAACAAACTGGAATTTTTGCGTCGATATGTGACAATGGATGGAACATGGATCCATCACTTCACTCTGGAATCAAAACGATCGTCATCTGAGTGGACAACAACTGGTGAACACCGTTCAAAGCGCCCGAAAGCACAACAATCGGATGGAAAGGTGTAATATTCATATTTTATCTTGAGAAAGGAAATACCGTTAAAAGTGAATATTATGTACCATTTTTCGAGCATGTGAAGGCCGAAATTACAAAGACACGACCTCATGTTGCAAAGAATAAAATTTTGTTTCATCAATGGCAAAATTACATGAATTGATCTTCGAATCGCTCCCACATCCACTGTATTCGCCAGATTTGGCTCCTAGCGGCTACTGGCTGTTCGGAGACCTGAAAGAATGTTCGCCGGTAAGAAATTTCGCACAAATGAAGAAACTGAGGTCTAAGACAAAAAGATGTATTAAAAGATGTATCATTCTACAAAAGTGGTATTAAAATTTTCGAGCGACGCTGGAACGATTGCGTAGCTCTTGATGGAGATTAGGTTGATTATGGGGTATTAAAGTCAAAAATGTGATCTAAAGTGCCCCGGATCCAGGAAAACCCATTTTGTCCGATGAACTTGAGCCAGATGAATGATAACATAATATAATATTAGAAATATTAAAACAAAGTTCGACTATATATCATTAATACACACATATGTGTGTCACGGCACAGCGCCTATCAACATACATACGTACGGACGTTCATAAATAATAAAAAATAACTGGTTGTTCAGTGACAGCAAACTGCAGTATAAAAAACAGATTATAACAAATTGGATATGTGTCAATATGACACAAATATAGACGAAAAAATAAATAAGAGCTCGGTGGCTGAGTTTGTTAAGCGGTCGTATTGTAAAATACATCATGTTTACTGAGTCCGAATCCTAGTGGGTGCTGATGAGCAGTGTAGCGACTGCAAAACAGCTAGTTGTCCCCCAGCTTTAGTGTATTCAACTATTTTTTCCTGTCTTCTTTGATCAAGAGTTATTGATCGCGGCAATTATTGTTAAAAATTAAAATGTTTCTTGGCTTTAGCCAGGATTGAACTTGAGCCAGACGAATGATACCATCATTGTTTTGTGAACGAAATTTTAAATCTAAAAGAAATAAAATAACTTTCATTTTAAATATTTTTTTTTTAGTTTTCTACCGCTAGATTTCTATCTGAGAGCACCTGAGTACTTTTTTTATATTAGATGGTTTGCTCACATGTAGAGTTTGATAATACCTAAATGTTGTTTTCATTCATTTTATTATTTTTTTTTAATTGTTCTCTGAAGTAGAATTTTTAATGATTTTTATGGAAAACCTTACGATTGTAGATGTAAGTGCAACTCAAAAACATATATATGACATTATTGAGCAAGTAAATAAAAACGATATTTTCCAATATATAACTTTTTACATTGAGTCAAAGTTTACGACGTATAGTAAGATGAGTTAAAAGTTTTCCGAGTTTTAGATCATTAAGTGGGGTTATAATACAAATAAACAATAAATCAAATATTTACTAATTAATCAGTTAAAAGTAACTGATATATACGTATTTATTTGAATCAAAAGGGGCTAGGTCCATACAGGTAGATTCGTTAGCTTCTTCGACACCACCTCTCAGAGTACGAAGAGCGCGAGAAAGTTACATTTTCTGAATTTAAAAGAGCTATACTTTTGAGCTCGCGGCATGAATAAGTAAAGCTATCAAAAATTTTGCTCGTCTCGCGAGCCGAGCTGAAAAGAACCGCTCGCGAGCTTTATTTTTATGTACAACGTATTTAAAACAAAAAATATTTTAGTGCGTTGAATTGCGTATACTATTAAACCCACATGTATATATGCGCTTACATATATGTGCACATACACTCATTTCTTCTTATAAAAGAATGCAAACATCTAATGTACTTTGAATTTATACAAATTCTTGGAAGATTTTGGTTGCAAATACTTTTGTTAGTTTAGTAGAAAATTAGAAAATCTCTACATTGTGATAAACTAAAAATGCAAATATTTGTTTTTACATACATACATATATTTATTTGCAACAGCACTTTAATGAGACAGGCTTGAAAACATACAAAAATCAGCTATAATTTTTGATTTTAAACTTCCGAAAATTTAAAAATGTAAATGTTCAATGGAAAAATATACACGTAGAAAAAAATATATGGTTGACACGACAATATTCTAAGGGTAACATACTATTATTGGATTATATGGTTGTACTTCATAATACTATATTGTTACATCTAAAAGACCATTGACAGGACACAACATAGTATTGTAAAAAATATATTATAAGTAACCATACTATATTTTGGTTTATCATTATTAAAACAATAAGTAGCCATAGTAGTGATTAGAGTTATCAAATAATAGTCATACTCAACAATATTTTTGTACTAACCACTCATACTTTTCTTATATGTTACTATGCGTCGCAAACTTTGACTCATTACTTTCATGAAATAACCATACTAATGTTGCAAATAGCTTTATTGTAATGTAACCATATATTTGTTATAAGTAGCACAAATACATACATATGCTAATTAATTACAAGAAAAAGGCAGTTTTTAATATATTTTAATACTTTGCTTAATATAAATTTCAAAAATAATCCGGTTGCATCTCCTCTTTGATGTTGAATTATCCATCTGCTGCAATAAAACAAAAATAGTTATTAAGAATTTCGTCTGCGATTGCAAAGTAAAATAATATTTAACCCAATATTTGCAAATAATTCGTTCAGCTCAATATTTAACCATATTAATACGATTGCACGTAGTCGTATTGTTGCATATGTTTATATCTTAATATTACAGGCTTACCTCTATATTTTCGCGAATGCTCAAATTATTTTTCGCCAATTTCGTGCTCTTTATTCTCCTTTTTATATCAATCTGAACAAATATATATATTTTTCAAATTAAAAATACACAAAACATATCTTTATTTCCAAAAAAAATATTACGTGTCAGCGACTGGAGGAAAATATTATTAATGACTACAATATCAAATTTATTTTTTAAACTCTTTTGTTGGATATGAATTAGCATATCATACATATTATAAACACAAACATTTTTATATTGGATGTGATAAAAGCTATTGCTGTTTTTAAAAAAATTTTCACAATGGATATTATTGTATGCAACCATATCTTGAAATTTATAGATGGTAACAATAGAATTACAGAAATGCAAACAGTAACATATTTATACAGGAATATACTGTGTCGCAACCATATGTCAAACTGCATTAAGCTATGGTCGCATACATTTCACGCTCATCTGTTATCGTACATACATACATACAAATACATACTGTGCATATTTACATATATTTACAACTCTTTGCTGTACGTCATTCCCTTGTTTTAAGTATACATACATAAACATAAGTACACATATTTTTTTTCACACAAATGCAAATGAAAAGTATAGCTCTTTTTCAGCTCGCTTGCGCTCGTTCACATTTTAAAGTTTGTGCTTACGAGCCATTTAGCTCGCAAGTCGAAACTTTAAAACGAGCCGAACTGAAAAAATTTGTAAGCCGTTATAAGTTTGAGAACGCGGGTTAAAGAAATACGGTCCGTCAGCCCAAACCTTAATAGCAAAAGAGGCATTGAAATTCAGCTCACGAGCCAAATTTTTCCGCACCTTGCCACCTCTACACAGAAAGAAAAAGCTCGTTCTAAATTTAAGTATTTCCACCTTGCTTTTGAGCCCTACTCATCTTAGACTATTTTTTTTTTTAATTTTGCAAATAAAACAATTACGCACATTACATATTTAACTATTTTACACGTGACGTATGGTTTACACACGCAAACGTTAAGCTTTTTTCTGCATTTCATTTGACATTTGTCAATTTCAGACTAATTCAATTTGAACCATAAAAAGTTACGCAATCGAGCAATGCGTTAAAGTTATCCAGCCTTATTATAAAAATGGCCGTTCAAATCAAAATCCATATCGTGCTTTTCGCGATTTTTTCGGTCAGTTTAAACGTCCTAATGTTCGTACAATCGGAAAAGTCGTGCGAAAATTTGAGCAAACCGGGCCAGATTGAAGTGTGAAAACACCAGTACATGCTCGTTTAGCCTGTTTTGCAGAAAATATAGCTGCTGTTCGCGATAGTGTGGCTGAAGTGTCATCCACCTCAACTCGTAGTCATGTGCAACAATTGCAAAAAAAAAATCATTTTCAAGGATGAGGCGCAATTTCGACTCAGTGGAAACCTTTAATAAGCAGAATTGCTACATTTGGGCAAATGATAATTCAAGAGTGATTGTCAAACAACCAACGCACCTACAAGGAGTGACTGTTTGGTACGGTTTATGAAGCCGATCAGGCGGTTAGTGTAGGTGGTGTTCGCTATCGTAAGAACCTAATGATTTTTTATGGCCCCAATTGGAGATATGGATATGCACAATATATGGTTTCAACAGGACGGTGCCATTTGCCACACCTAACGAAACAATGGCCGTGCTATCTCCCGTGGTGGCGACGGCAATTGGCCGCCAAGGTCATGTGGTTTGACACTGTTGCACTTCTTTCTCTGGGATTATTTAAAAGAAAAAGTGCACGGCGACAAGCTAGCATCAGTTCAAGAGCTAAAAGAAATTTCGGCTGATAATTCCGCATATTAACGGCATACAACCACAATTTGGGAGTCTCCTAGGCCGCCGTTTAACTTTTTCCGAAATAATGTTGTTAGAAACAATTAAACAATTACGTATTAAATATAGTAAAATGCAACTTTAAATCCAAAGCCCATCGTACTGAGTTCGCCTGTTATTCAGTCTCCTTTAGATGAATGTCGTCTACAAACTTCGCAAACAGTACTAAATATAACACCTAATTCCTTAGCTCAATCCAAAACTGCTTTAAATAGTCTTCTATAGTTGATAGCGAGCCTGTATTGCTGAAAGTTATCTCGCCAAAAAAAGACAATTTTTGCCTAGTTGTCTATCTCACCAAATGTCTTCACTGTTATCAACGTATCAACATGGCTTTTGTAAATCACGTTCCACCACTACAAATATTTTGGAGTTTACTACTATCGTAAATGATGGATTTTTAAATAGCAAGTAAACGGATGTAATTTACACGGATTTTAGTAAAGTATTTGACAAAAAAAACCACGACCTATTGTTACACAAGCTTTTGTTAATGGGATTTAGCATTACAACCCTTAAATAAATAAATAAATAAATGGATTCGTTCACATCTGTCCAACAGAATCCAACAAGTAAAGTTTAGAAATGTTTTATCTATAAATTTGGATATTCCTTTTGGGGTTCCCCAAGGAAGCCATCTTGGCCCGTTGTTATTTACCCTTTTTTATTAATGATCTGCCCTCTGCTGTCTTGTAATCAAGAATTTTAATGTATGCTGATGATGTTAAACTATTTAAACACCTTAATGACCCCAAATATCAACTTCTACCTCAAGCCGATATCAATAAACTTCAGGAATGGTGCAAAGTTAATCTTATGTACCTTAACACAAAAAAATGTAAACAAATGTCGTTTTATCGAAACAACTATTCAAATTATTGTTATCACATTAATGGAATAATGCTTGAAAAAGCATTCATCCTTGATCATAAACTTGATTTTCGAGATCACATTGCGCTAACTGTTAATAAGGCTTGTGGAGTTCTTGGATTTATGAAACGATGGTCTAAAGAATTTTCAGACCCTTACATTACAAAGCAACTTTATATTTCCTTGGTTCGCCCTATTCTTGAATATGGATCAATTATATGGGATCCTTACTTCATCATTCAGATAAATAGTATTGAATCTACCCAAAAAAAATTTCTTAGTAGGCTTGGACTCATTAAATTATCAACTTTGAAAAGTCGTCGAACCATGCTTAGTATCTCTTTCCTCCTTGGATTGATTCGCGGTGAAGTCGATTCAAAGTTTCTGCTGAGCAAAATAAATTTCTGTGTACCAACAAGAGCAACCCGTAATTATCAATTACTAAGCCTAGATTGATGCCTTTCATCGCATATGTGAAATATTTAACAAATTTTACCATTTTATAGATATCTCTGAATCTAATGATGTTCTAAAATGAAAAATAATTTTGTACTTAAATACGTAATTGTGCTCCTTTATATTTTTTCTTTAGTCTGTAAGGACTTATAGTCTGTAGACTTAAATAAATAAATAAAAAACATGGTTTTCCCTTCGAATGCAGTAATGTCTACCATGATTTTTCACTTCTCGGACCAGACAATCTATTTTTTTATTTCTTTAGATCTAAACACTCTGATCTACTTGTTAATTTAAAATAAATAGCACTTAAAATAAATATTTTAATAATTCTTATTAAGATCCTTAGTCTCAATTTAAAGCTGTAATAAATTTACTTATTCGCAAGGGATTAATTACTCGTACTAATCAAGAATTTATTTGATTTCCCACAATTAAAAAAAAAGAAACAAAAGAAAAAAAAACTAGGAAATAAAACGGGCTGGAAAGCAAGACAACAAATTGCAAATTTAAAGTCAAATTTTCTCGCCAAGCAGATGTCAATATATAACAAATAGTTTTACTTGACGCCATACTAAAAAACAAAACAGATAGTGTATCTTTTTACAATTCACATGACCTGCAATTAAACCCCTCATTTTTCTTTTTGTACAACATGCTGAGTAATTTGTTTTAAGTTTGCTTCAAAAAAATTTGTATTATTTGAAATCTTTGCTTTATTTTACTGTGTATTGTTATAAATATCTGTAATATAAATTTTTTTGGAAACCAGTGTATTCTCAGTTTTATGGCAAACAGTGTTTACCTATATTTTAAAAGAAAAATAAAATAAAAAAAATCTTTTAAGATAAAATCGTTACAATGCAGATATTCGTATATATATAGTACTTCTCTAAAAATTTTTGATTTATCCAGGAACACAATTCCAAATATTTCCAACATAGTATTCTAATTCTACATCACTTGCCAAAAAAACTACAGTTTTGAAAGCGATATATTACCTCAAAAGAATTTAATATATTCTTTTTAATTGAAACGCTCGGCATTTACCAAATTTTCACACTTTCAACAAAAAAATCAATAACAATATGTCACATATGGATAAGTGATTTGAGTTTCCTAAAAGCTCAGTGCCAAATATTTATTCTCTAAATTGCATGATTTCTTTTTTTTATCAATAAAACCAAAATTTAAAAAATTTTAGTATGCATCATACATGTAATGTTCCCTTTTTCAATACATACGATGGAACCAAAAGAGAAAGATCAATTTGCAAATATTGATTGACGGAGACCATATGCCCAAGAAGGTTTTAACAGTACGTTTGTAGCGTCGCTGTGACTAACTATAAAGACCTATGCGTTCACACTGCAAGTTGCAGCATGGTTAACAATGAAATATGTTGTTGACGTTGTAGTATTGTAAGCAAGAGTGTTAATATTGTGTCAAGAACAGTATGTGTGATTACAAATTTGCGTACAAAATGAGTGGCACCTACTTTGAACCTAACTTTACTGAGAAAGAGTGAGTATTTTTCAATTACAAAGCATTTACGCCCCGCTATTTAGATTGATCTCATACATTTTGTATGGGTATGAAGATTTTTGACAGTTAAATTAGGCTTGACGCGCTAATTTATGTTACGCTGTTAAGTATTTTTTTATATATCTTAAACATTTCTACATGATTATTTTCCACTCTTTTATATTAGTTAAATTCTTGTTAGAATTTTCACTTCTCTTTATACAAACCTAAAATTTTTTTGACGTATTTACCGAAAAACGTTAAAAAAAATTGTCATCTGCGCTAGCGATGCCACCAAGTTAGATAGATGCATATTGTATTAGTTGAAAATAAACTCGTTTTCTGTTTTGTATTTACTAAAAACGTATATTTCTAAAAGTAAATGGAATTTTACTAAACAGTTTTTAAACAATTATTATTTTTGTAGGCCCAGCACATATCGGTCTGATTTTAGTGTAATTTTATACTTATCATCTCTGGATTTCTGGTTTAATTTTAAAAGATTCCAAAATACGTTGTTATGATATGCACAAAAAAATGTTTGTAAAAACAAAAATCTAAATTATTATATCACTGTGTTGTTGTTTACAATAAATGCAAAGAAACTAACTGACATGAATCCATTTACAGGAAAAACAAGATCAAGTGACTTTTTGCAGCTTTAAAGTCAACAATATAAAAGCTTGATATGCTCATTTGTGAGAAAATATATTTAAATGCAAACATTAGTTTTAAAATGCTAGCGAATGGTATGTGTCTTATTTAACTGATATTCAGATATATAAAAGTTGTTATCTCCATCGTATATGTTCATTTAATGTCTGCATTTATTTAAAAATAACTTAAAATTTTGAACTATTGGCTTGATCTAGTTTAGCATTTGTAACGTGCTTGTCTTTGGTTGACAGTTAAACAAACTCTTTTGCTTAAAGTGTTTTGGGTCAAATGACAATTGTTAAATAAACATTTGCTAATTTTATTTTTATCTAATTTAAACGAACACTAATTAAATTAACAGCAATTAAAAAAAATTAAAGAGATCAAACACCGTAATGATACGTTCGTATTGGGCAAATATATCGCTCCTTTATTGCAACATAGTCATATCTCAAAAAATGAGCTTTTAGAATTAACAATGTAGAACTGTTAAGAGTACTACTTTCTATATTGTTCCAAAAATTTATTCAAATTACTTTTAAACTGTTTCCTTTATATATATTACATAAAAAAAATTCTAAGACTTGTATGGAAACTAAAAATTGGAAATGCGTTTTTCTCGAACAAGCTTTGTTTAGTTATGACAATGTTGCAAGAAAGGAGCGATATGACAAAATAAGCAAAATCACAGCCCAAATAAATGCTACCTTAATATTTTTAAATTAGAAATCAATTAGTTTATTAAAGCACTATATTTGAAGTGCATATTCACAATTTTCATTACCTCTTTATATATCTGTAAAAAATGCAATTTGTTTATTTGAAAGCTATGAACTCGATCCCAAAAAATCAACCCATTTGTATTTGAAAAGTATTAAAGATTTTTTTTCCATTGAATTCAAACAAAGCCGTTGATTTGCTGATTGTACATTTTAACTTTCATTTTCCTTCAGATTGTTGATAGCCAATTGTTTCATAACAGTTCGTAATTATTTTAAAATTACTTCATTTATTATTTTCAAATTGACCGCTTTTTGTATAGAGAAGAAATAAAAGGAGTATTTAAATTCACTTTTACTGCTTTTTCACAAGTATCTGGGTAAATTTTTTGAAGTTAGTTAATAGCTTTTCTTTGGTATTTAAACAAAAGACTGTAGTAATGATGATGGTCTATTGCATTTCGCCTGATTTCTTTTGAAAGATGTATAGATGTACTACATACGTGTGTCATTTTTTTACCATTACCATTTTTTACCGTTTGTTCACAAAAATAACTTATCCTCAAAATCTATATATTAATAATCTTTTAAATTTGCAATGAGTGTAAAGTGTGAGTGTCATTATTTCATTTGCAACTGAAGAATTCGTATTGATTGCAACGTACAATGCTTGCCTACGGGAAGGAGTTTTTCCAAGGATATGGAAAAGGCAGCAACTTGTACCCATCAGCAAGCCCATAGGGGATCCAAGCTCAACATCTGCATATAGACTATTGTTGGACACAGCAGGAAAACTACTTGAGTGGTTAATAAAGCCGCGTCTCAATGAAGCCTTGATTGCTGGAGGAGGGCTTTCTGCGAGACAGCACAGCTTTAGACCTAAGAGATCAACGATTAGGGCCGTCAGTGACATCATGAAGGCAGTTGAGGCCACGCACACGGGGAATCACTTCAGTAGACCACTGACTTTTGGCTGCGTTAGACGTGAAAAACGCATTTAATAGTCTCAGATGGGTGGATGTACCTCAGGCCCTAGAGAGAAGATTCCGGATACCGGCATACTTGTTAAGAATCACAAAGAACTATCTTAAGGAAAAGAGGGAAATTAACATCAGCCGCTGCGCAGAGTTCCATCTTGGGTCCAGACCTATGGAACCTTAGCTATGATGAAATATTTTAAGTGGAAATGCCGCAGGATAGCTTCCTGGTGGGATATGCGGACGACATTGCAGCAGTCACTAGCACCAGGATGTTGAGGAGGCAAAGAGAAAGCTGAAGCAAGTGATGATAAGAACAATAGGATGGCTAGATACACATGGCCTGCAACTGGCTGAGCAGAAGGCTGAGGTCTTAATCCTTAGCAGACGTTATATTCCAATGCAAATTGATGTACAGTTTGACAACTTGATCCTGACAACGAGGAAATTCTTGAATTATCTCGATATAAGGCTTGACTCAAAGCTAACGTTCTCAGAAGAGGTTCAGTATGCTGTTAACAAGTCTACGGGTATAGCAGGAGGATTGAGCCGGCTGATGGCAAACATAGAAGGCCCACTACCAGAAAAACGCAAACTTTTAATGAAGGCATGCAATAGTATCCTTCTCTATGGGAGCGAAATCTGTGGGAAAAAGTTAATATACAAAGTAGAGCAAAACCATTGTTAGCAGTGCAAAGAGTAGCTGCTTTAAGGATCACATCTGCATACCGTACGGTATCGGCGGGAGCCGTTACAGTAATAGCAGATATGATCCCAATAGATGTATAGATCCTAGCACAAAGAAAGGCATGGATATCATGGCAGACTAGCCATGCAGACATAGTTGGCAGTCTAGATGGAGTACTGACACTAGAGGTAGATGGACGGAGCGTTTCATTCCCAATATTGGGAAATGTCTGAACAGACGGCATGGAAATGTGAACTATTACCTAACTCAAATGTTGTCAGGTCACGGCTATTACCGGAGCTACTTATACAAAATGGGCAACTGCAACACACCCTTTTGTTTATACGAAGATGAAGCCCTGGACGACGTCGAACACACTTTTTTTTATGTGTAACCGATGGGCGGAAACTCGTAGAGAACTGGAGATGTTAGCTGGCTCAAGAACGGTAGAGAATTTTGTGGGCATCATGATAGTGAGCGAGGCCAACTTTTTAGCGGTATCGCGATTCTGTGGATCTGGACGCCGCAAAACAAGGATCCCAGACGAAGGATAGTGTAAAGAGAAGGGCTGATTAAGCCATTAGGAATCCACCGCGAAGCAATGCCAAGACGGTCCCGGGATGGACATTTTTATCCCAGGAAGAAGAGGGGGCTTTTAGTCGGTAAGTTCAATGTGGTGATCAGTCCGACACAAAACGGAGGGTACGGACCCTCTGGCATTTTTCCCCTTGCCGAAAAAAAAAATTTAAGAATCCGCAAAGCGTTTTTAAAGACTAGAATGTAACATTATTATTCTCACACAGTCATATTGATACTTTTATATTTACCATTTGTATAATTATTTATCTAAATCGATCATATAAGATATACGATTGTATAAGATCCCGCTCACAAATTATTGGAAAGCTTTCAATGAGCAAGTTTAGTTTGGTTTCCACAAGCCGCTAATATCCGTTTTGCTATCTCTTTAAACCATTGTATTATTCTTGCATCTCTTACAACCTATTATTAGTGAAAACCACTAGGACCTTTACTATGACAAATATTTTCAGAAGAGAAAATTTCGATGACCTACACGTGGATGACAGTAATACGAAACTAGAATACAAAATACATCTCTGCAGTTCAACTTACATCTCTGCAGTTCAACTTATACAAAGTAAACGAAATACTGGAATGCTTAGCTCAAGAATACAAAGAATCATTATTACGTAACAGCATCCGAATTTAATCTCGTTTCCATTCACATCAAACTAAATGTTTCAGAAATAGGGCTTGTTATGATTTTTCGATAGAATGTTTAAAGTCCGACTTGTTGTTAGGAATTTTTTAAGACATTTCGGAAGTAAATCTGAAGCCAACTTCACGTTGTATTTGTGTTTATAATAATAATTGTTTTCTGTATTACCAAAAAGAATCTGCAAACTGAACGCAAAAGAAAAAAATCTTAAAGTATATTTTAAAAGCAGAAATTAAGAGTGAGTGGCGAACCAAAAACAAAAGAAAGAAAGAAAAATTATGGAAACAAGGAAAGTACCAAAAATAATGAAAGTGTAGAAAATTTTTCAATTCATATGAATGATATTGAAATAGCTGAAACTCTGCAGTTAGCGGGAACAATAATAAAAAATATGTGTATAAATAATCAAAACAAAAAGGAAAAACAGGAAATTAAGAACTTTTAAAAAATATCATTGTATCTTCTATTGTCGGACTTGGAATTGCAAATATTGTAACCACCAAACTATTACGAAAATTAAAGGCAAAAAAGTATAGTAAAAACTAACAAGTACCCGCGACTTTGTCTGCAGAAAACAGCCTGTTTCGAAGCGAAACCAAAATTAAAGAAACAAATTTTATTATTAAGTCAAAACTTATTTATGATTTTTTGTGCTATTAAGGGGTATGTTCTTTCAAAACCAGTAACTTGGAAAGGAATAGTTAAATTACACCTATCCGGTGGCAGAGGAGCCACTGTTTGGGTACAAACCTTTTGGTTGTATATAGTGCAGGGTTTGCAATGCCTAATTATTTTTTTGACATGGTTTTTGAGTCTGAATATAAAGTATTCAGTTTGTATTATTCGGCACATTTGACTACATTCTGCGTGACAAAGGAATTTGTGTAAATGAGTCCAGTACAAGTGCCAGAAACGAGAATTACCGGGTAGTATTATAAGAATGCGTTCATTGTACGGTAACGACGATTGAGTCAGTCTGCCGTTTACCCTGATTATATAGTTCTTATCGAGAAATGGATTTATCGTTTTGCGAGAACTTTTTTTTGAAACCGGCTTTGAGCACGATAACATTTGATACTCTTCGAGGAAAGCGGTGTTCTGAGACAGTACAATATGTTTTTTTACGCAATTCATTTCTGAAAATGTTATGTCTTCTGGAAAAGTGTAGATATTATTTTTTATTTTTAGTAAACATTTACTGGAAAATCGAATGGCATAGCATATTACTTGTAAAGCCTTGCCATATGAAGAAAACCTATCAAGAACATCAGTTCCGCTATCTCCTTTTAGACCTGCACGATTTGCTTGCACTTTTTTGGTTTCCGTTTGGGCCATTCAGACTCTACTTTGGTCAGCCATGATGGTAAATACTACCACAGTGAGTGAGTTTTTGTGATCCACAGCTGCGGATACCGAGGTCGGCACGATTCTCGTGTGTTGTGGATCTGATGAATCTGAATTGCCACATAGGTTTTCCCATGCGGAAAGAGATTTCGAAAGCCAACATAACACTATGGAAGAATCGGCCCACAGATTGATTTCACTAATTTTGAGTCCGAGCGATTTACAACGCAGCAAAACTAAGCCAATGAGTTCGTTACCAGCGAATTTCTTAACGTCTCATGAGATTTTGTTAGACATCGAACGTAGAGCGCCGCACCGTAGGCTACCTTTGATGCGTCAGAAAACCCATAAATGACCACTAAATCTGAAGGAGTGTAGTGTTACCAACGGGAAATTGATATCTTCTTTATGTGCTGGAAATCTCGCACTTATGAAGAGATTCGGCTGAAAAATATTCATCCAGTCTTACCCTTCCAACCATAGTAGCTGCATAAGAATTTTCGCTCTGATGATAATAGGAATTAGCCATCCAGCTGGATGAAACAGTTTTGGCAACAGACGAGAGAATCTGTCGCTTTGTGACCTTTTTCGATTGCTCAATTGAAGTGAAATTGTATGAAAATGTATAGGGTGTTTTTTTAAGCCCGATAGAACTTGAAATTGTAAAAAATAACACAAAAAATTAAATTGTAATCAAAATTTTTTTTATTCGAAAGATCAATACGTGACATTAACATTTGAAAATGATTTCGGGCATATGGGCACCGCGGCTGTTCTTGACGAAGCGCATTCTGGACGTCCAATTTTGGGCCACTTTTTCGAGCACTGCTGGCCGTATGTCACGAACAACACGAACAATGCTGGCCTCCAAGGCGTCAATTGTTGCTGGTTTATCAGCATAAACCAGTGACTTCACGTAGCCCCACAGGAAATAATCGAGAGGTGTCAAATCGCACGACCTTGGAGGCCAATTGACAGGTCCATTTCTCGAAATCAACTTATCGCCAAATTTTGATTTCAGTAAGTCGATGGTTGCGTTCGCCGTATGGCACAGAGCGCCATCCTGTTGAAACCACATCTCCTCCGGATCAATGTCATCCATATTTTCAAACAAAAAATCATTGATCATGGTGCGGTAACGATCTCCATTGACCGTAACGCGAGCTCCGGCCTCATTTTTGAAGAAATAAGGTCCGATGATGCCACCAGCATGAAAACCGCACCAAACAGTGCATTTTTCTGGATGTAATGGAGTCTGTAGGGTCTCTTGTGGATTGGTCTCACTCCATATGCGGCAATTTTGCTTATTAACAAACCCGTTAAGCCAAAAATGCGCCTCATCGCTGAACACAATTTTGCGATAAAACAACGGGTCAGTTGCCAACTGCTCTAGAGCCCAATCGGCGAAAGAACGACGCATACAATGGTCTCGTGGCTTCAATTCAATGATTTGTCAGAGTATACTGAAACAAATAAAAAAAATGTTTCATCAAAATTAAATTTTTTATATTACTTTTTACAATTTAAAGTTCTATCTAGCTTAAAAAAACACCCTATATCTGTGATATCGTTCCACTTCATACCAAGGGTTTTGGTGGAGCTTGTATCGTGCAATCGTAGAAAATCTGTATTATAAAAATTCTCCCGTGCGACATGGGCAATTAACCGCTGATCGTTAGCAGTTATTTTTCTTAATGGGAAACCGGCTGATTCTACACGCAAAGAAAAAGCATTTTGGAATATTGTTGTAGCAACATTACTATTTACTCTCTCATAATGTATGTTCTTGCCTCTAGCGTCATATTATGGTTCTCAATATAGTTTAATTCTCTATAAATATACGAATGTTGAGATTTCCACATTTCTATTGTTATATTTCTATAATTTTAAAATATGGTTATATGCAATAATAATGTTTAAAAAAATAATTTGAACGCAACAATAGCCTTTGTTATGTACAATAATACACTATTTTTGTATGCAATGTATGTATCTATAACACATATCCGTTAAACTAACTATTGTTGTTAAACATATCCATACATATTTTTGTTTTATTTAATTTTTTCAATTTTAAAACAATCAGTATATTTGTGTGTATGCGTTTTTTTTATATTAACAATATTAAAAATAATGAAGACTAAATAAATAAATATTTATTTATTGAATAAAATGATCATAAAATTAGAGAAGGTTTGTATACGAATTTATGTACATAGGCAAATGCATGTATGTATGTGTATTTTTACAGATTTATTTTGCCAGAGGGAAAATACATATGTACATCAAGCTTCCTGGAGCACCAAATTTGAACAAATTCACAAATTTGTAATCAAAATTTTTCAAAATATGAATTGGACTAAATATACCAAATAAATTATAAAAGTGTTGTTTTAATTCAATATGTTATGTGTGTTTTTATATTTATAGCTATTTGTTATATATAGTCAAGTTCAACACTAGTACATGACAATAGAATAAACAATTTTTCAAATATGTTGGCAGGAGTGATAATATTATATGGTAAGACATGACAGCTAAATTTTTATTTCAACAATAAAAGTATTAGGCATAATACAAAAACTATAACTTTTACCAAATATATGGTTATATGGTGTAATTTTGGTTTTTGGCTGTACTAAATTTTGTATATAAATTTCGGTTTGAAACCATATTATGTTGTTGCTTCAACCATATAATTCAACAATAGTATTTTTCCCTTAAAATATTGTCATATCAACCATATTTTTTCTTCTACGTGTAGTGTTTCTTTTAACTGATTTTGAGCAGACAGAGTCTCCTCAATTGAGTAACCTCATCGACATACGTTTCTGTGCTCAGGACTGACGCTGATTTAGGGCATTTGAATGCAGATTCGGAAGCCAGTTGTAAAAAGGTCCGAATCGAAAAATATAGTTTACAATTAACGCCAAAAGTTACCGTTTTTAACTGGTAATATTTTTTTTTTGACCTTCTGCTTTGGGTTGGAATAAAATCCTCTGAAACGATCTATCAGCAGGGTGCACCAGTATTTGGCGATACAGTTTTTGAATATTGCCACTCAAAACATAATGATGTTTGCTCCAATTGATTATAATTGAGATCAGGTCATTTTGTAATGTGGGGCCAGAGTGTAAGATATCTTTATCGAGAGAATATTGGGATTTTGATTTTCTAGAGGCATTGAAAACGACTCCTACTTTGGTCGTTTTATGTTCAGGACAAACAACTGCGTAATGGTGTAAATAAATTGACCTATTTTTACATTCAGAATTATTTCGTTGAGTAGAAATTCTTCCATGTAGTTAGGGTGATATATTCTTCCAAAACTTTTTGTATTGAGTTTGAAGTTCTGAATTTTTTTCTCTTCGTGCTCGAGTATTGAGCAGTGGATCACGACGAGCCTAGGCATATATTTTCTTTAAATGAAAGCCTAACAATATATTAGGCTTAGCAATTTGGACTTCTTCTTGTTCCTAAAACCGCTTTAAAATTTTATTAAGCTCAGCTGTTTCAGATACGACCACTGATGTTGTGAACGTTTGAACTTGTTGAACAACCGAAAACTGTCTCGTAGGCTAAGGTTTGGCCACAAACATTTCTCTTTATATCTTCAATGCTGAGTAAGTGTTCGCAATCATTACTCAAATTTGAAATAATTTTATTTTCCTGAAAAACGAATTGTTAGCGAAATATTGAAAATTAATACATAATGTTTAACTTTTTATGCAAAACTAATAAAGATATTTAGCTGCAAAACTAAGAATCAATAAGAAAATATTATATTTTTACAGTAAACGAGATAGACTATAGCAAATATAAAAGAAAATTTTATTTTCTTATGACCGTGAGAAAGTTCTGCGAGTATTAACTTTCTGTAAATTACTGTGAGAGAAAATTGAATATAATTCAATCAAATTCTCTTAAACTTTATCAAAATTAACTACACCTAATTTTTCCATGTTACAACAAAATGTGCATTATAGTCAAACCGATTTGTTGAAATTACGTTATGGTCACACTGATGAGTCTTAACTGCACCAGATATGGAAAGCTTAATTATTGCTTTACCTCAACTGTAAGGTAAAAATATTTAGTCAAATTTGTATTTAACTTAGTGATTTTCTAAATTAAACCGCAGCTTAGTTATTGTATTTGAGAAAATTTATTGATTTTTTTTTTAATATCTGCCAATAAAATCGATTCATGGGTTTGCTACTGAAATTCAGTAAAATTGGTTTACATATAGCTGAGATATATCCAAACTTTTTAATTTCGTATGAACCTTTCTGAAAAAATGTTTGTTTTGCTGCAAACTTGGCACAACTACTTGACATGGTAATTAAGAGGAAAAAGAATTTTCCCAAATATTGGTCCAAATACATATACTCGAGATATAGCCTAAACCGAGTTTTCAACGAAAATGTCGCGTAAGCGAAATTAAACAACTTTTTTTGCTTAAAAGCAATTCTGGTAGTAAAAGAAGGTTACTTAAATATAGCAAATGAAAATTTCCGATATCGGGCCATATATGCTCTAGATATAGCCTAAACAATTTTTTCATGAACAAAATTTTTTTTTTTTTTTGCTTAAAAGTAGTTCTGGTTATAAAAGTAACCTACTAAAATACAGAAAATGAAAATTTTCGATATCGATCCATATATACCTGAGATAAAGTCTAAACCGAGTTTTCAATGAAAATGTCTCGTAAACGAACTTAAACAAATTTTTTATTTATAAAAAAATGCACTAATATATATAAATATACTTTTCCTCTTTTTATGTTTTCGGTGTCCAAAAACTTTTTTATATTCGGGCCAGAATATCGAAAATTGGACTATAAACTATAAAGTATACCAAACAAAGTATACAAAGTTTTGTCGTTCCGATGTCCAAAAATATTTTTTCAGACCGTTGACAAACTCTTGTAAAGGAAGAAAAAATATTGAAAATTTACCTATAAATGGCTGAGTTAACCAGAAATTTATTTTTCGGACGGATGTTATATTTATCCCATGTCCAGAAATTTTTTTTATTTTCGAAAATCGATTCATATATTGCTCAGTTGCTTAAACTTTTTTTGTTTGTCCGATGTCGAAAAACTTTTTTCCAGTCCGTTTACAAACACTTTTAAAAGAAGAAATAATATTGAAATTGGTTTATGTCGGAGTACCTAAGAAATAGATTTTTCGGGCGGAAATTTCATACTTCCGTTATCTTTTTTTTTAATTTTCAGCCCGCAACCTCGGTTCGTGGCTTAAGGTTCAGAATAAAAACTGTCCTATTTTGGTTATCAGACTTCAAAACATCTGCAAACCACATTTTATCTAAATTGGCTTAGCGGTTTCGGCGTGAAAAGCTAAAAAAAAGTTCCTACTTCGTACTCAAAAATTAATTTTTCGGAGGGACATTTCGTCAGTCCGAAGTACAAAAAAAAATATTAGTACGGATAAAATCAGCAAAACTGTTGGCAAATTTCCATAACTCTTTCTGATTATAGATCCACTCAAATGTATACCGAACAAATTAATCTTGAATATCAATTAAGCTATTTTTTTTATAAGACTTAAAGTAAACATAACGAAGCGGAGTTTAAGCCGTTTTCGGGTTCTTCAGTAAACAAAAAAATTATATATTATTCAGAATGAGATCATTTTTAATATCAAGAAAGAAATTAATAGGTTCTATCAAAAACAATTTCATTCGGAAAAATTTTTTGGTTTTATTTTCTCAAGAATCAGGATATCTATTAAATTCTGTTTTTAATAGAATTGAGCTCTGTGACATAACTGATTTTTAGCGATTGGTTACATTTTAATCAAAAATTATTATATATAGAATGTTAATTGGGCAGAATTAACAGTTTAACTGGTATTCAATATCATATAGTTTTTTTTCATCCAAATAACGTGTTTTATTCCATTTTTTTTTTTTTTTTTTTTGTTGTAAGTACACCACTAGCATATTGCTCATCTTTCTTGCACTATCTCAATCAATTTGTTTAATTTTTGCTATAAAATTAAAACGTAGAAAAAAATATATGGTTGATACGCCGATATTCTAAGGGCAACAAACTATTGTTGAATTACATGGTTGTTCCTGATAATACTATATTGCAATATTTAAAACGCCACTGATATCACACACCAT
This sequence comes from Thecocarcelia acutangulata, assembly GCA_914767995.1. Classification (NCBI taxonomy): domain Eukaryota; kingdom Metazoa; phylum Arthropoda; class Insecta; order Diptera; family Tachinidae; genus Thecocarcelia; species Thecocarcelia acutangulata. The sequence continues at coordinate 102,961,986 of OU612094.1, read as the reverse complement.
AGTATTGAAAAAATGTGTTACTATATTATTTTTATTTTACCATACTATACCATCCTATATTATGGATTAATATTGTTGTATTGTAATAGCAAGTAACTTATATAAAGTTATCAAATAATTGTGTATTACTCAACCATATTATAATATAATAGCCCTTCATGTTTTTCCCATATTACTTTAAGTAAGTAATCATACCAATGCTATAAATTGCTTTATTATAATAGAAACATATGATTATTAGTTAAAACAAATAGATACTCATAGTATAGAAAATAAAATAATTCTGCAGAATTAATACACAAATTTTCCCTTTGATATTCAAATATTCATTAGCTGCAATAAAACAAAAATATTTGTTAGGTATCTCGTGTGTGATTGCAATTTTTTTATAACCGTAATAAAATGGTTGCATGTATTGTCGGACACAATATATATGGACGAGTATATATGGTTAATATTAGACAGAGGTACTTACACTTTTGTTTTCGTGAATATTCAACATACTATTTACAACTTCACATTTTTCTTTTTTTTAATACGACTCAACAAATATTCTTTTTTTATATTACGCATACACAAAAGATATTTTTGTTGCCAACGAAAAAATCAAACTGATTTTCTTTCAGTGACTAGAAGGAAAATATTGTTAATGACGACAATATTAATTATATTCTCTAAACTTAGTTTTGTTGCGTATGAATTCAGAATATTATGAATATTTTACTCGTATGGAAAAACAAATATTTTGACATTGGGTGTGATAAAATCTATTATTGTTTTTAGATAAACTCTCACAGTTGCTATTATTGTATGAAAACATATCTTGAAATTTACAGAAATTCACAATAGAATTACAGAAATGCAAGCAGGGATATATTTATAGAGGAACAAACTATAATTAAATTGATAATACACAGTTTTTAACAATAATGCACAATGTTATATGTATTGTAGCAACCATATTTCAAACTGACTTTTCGTTGCGTGTAAACATAACAGTGCAGTTTTAATTAACAAAATTGTGATTTCCAAAAGTTTCCAATAAAAAAGAGAAGAAAATGTGCCCATTTCAGACTTTGAAATATTTGAAGATAACATTAGTTTCGCAAATCAATGTTAAGTTCTTGCGTATAACTTGAGAAAATTCTATATAACAATTGCTTGCCAAGCTTTGGCTATTTAACTTAAAATATTAGAGATTATTAATTTTTTAAATTTAAAAGTAAAGTTAATTAAAACATACATAAAGCTATGATGTCGATGAAACTTTTATTTCATTATACAAAATACAACATCATTTAAATGACCACTTCTAATTCGAATTGATCCTTGTGTAGTAGTTTACGGCCACTATTTTACGCATCGTCTTTGACGTAGATACACACAAAGAAGTCTAACTGCGTCAAACCTCATGGCCAATTGACATCGTCAAAACATGTAATTATGTGTTCTAGAAATTTCTCATACAATTAACACCAAATCGGTTGTTTTGCGCTGCACTTGTTGAAACCACATATCGTCCAGGGGATAAGCAGCCGTAATATAGGCCCATTTGCTAAGCATCGTGAAAAATCGACAAGTTTGAATTATTCTTCACACTTTTACTAATAAAAGCTATTTTTTTGGCCAGAACGTATTGCGATGACAAAAAGTTCTGCATATCTGATATTTGCCACACTAATCACTGTCCTTCTCCTAAAAAACAGAAGAAGAATTGTTGAGGCCAGGAGGTACGTGCTATTGACTCTGACTCACTTACCAACTCCAACAGTAAGCTCTATCTAGCTTATATTATGCCAGGATTGGCAAACCTCCTACTTAAAGTACACAATGATGGTTTGTATAAAGAAAAAAACTCACTCTCCTACGTCAAAGCTGAAACTTATATATTGACAAGTCATTGCAAAAATACACCTTTTGTCATTTTCGAATTCTCTTTAACTTATTTAAAATAATGGAATACATATTTGAATGTTGGAAAATATTTTTCAAAGTCTTTCAAGTCTGCTGTTGATTAGGATAAATTCTATGAAGCGTCGACATACATACAGCTAGGGAAAACAAGCTGTATTTATTTTTTGATTAGTATAAATATTAATAGCTAATAGAGTAAATAATAATAGACTCATTGTTCCCATTTCAAGTACGAAGTCGCGATTGAATCAACTCTAAAATTATTGAATCAATCGAATATTAAGATTGATTCGGTTTCGGGTTTTCTCAAATCAATCCTCATTTTCGTCTTATTTCAAGTATGGATTCGGGATTAAATATGTCTAAAAGTAAGTATTTAGTGCTTGAATAATCCGTACTTGAACCAAGTAATCTGTAAACGATGTAAGCAAATCCGTAGTTACTTTAGACTCCGCTTGGGATTGGTTTAAGTACGAATGGATTACATTTTCCTTTCACTCGTCTTGATAATGTCTATCGTCTAATGTTAGTTCTTTAGATTTGATCCGATAAATAAAATTTTTGAAATGAAATTTTCGAAAATTTTTCAAACATTTTAGTCGATTATAGTGACTTTTTCAAAATTTAAATGCCCTCAATTAAAGAATTCAACCTAAATTGCGAAATCCAGCTACCAAAAAATTTTTATTATTTATTTAACTCCTACTTTGTTTTTCTTAAACAATGTTTGGACTACTAACACCGCAGTTACTATAAAACGGTATTTTTATTACAATTTTTTTCTTGCCATGTTTATCGAGTTTTATAAGATTAAAAATATTACCTGTTTTTTAGCATTTAAACTAAGCAAAATCAAACAACAGCACAAGTGAGCAATATCGTAGAACGTTTACCTCATGTAAGCGTTGCATATTGTTTGTGTTTTTGTCTTTCAACTACTCAATTGAAAATTTACGAATAAATAAATTTTTCAGCAAAGCTAATCTTAACAGAACACCTGCAATTGTGTTTAGCTCAATAAAAAATTAATAGTTTTTTCTTATAGGAATTTTGTTAACTATTGGTGCGTGGTGGCCAAAATTTACTGTAAACTCTGAATTTTTAATATTCCGTTTGATTGACATGAAATTTAGTGGGTTTTTGAAGGAAGGCTCAATGTACGAGTACAAAAGGGATATATCCTGATGTATATTTCAAGGTCAATTATATATTTCAGATTATAAGCTTTCAAAGGTAAATTCTGTTTTTAATTAAATATTTATTGTACAGAGGACTAGGCAAACATACTTTAATTATTCAATAATTTTAAAAACATTTGAGTTCACATCATTTAAAAAAATTTTCCTGTCAATATAACTGATGAAATAAATAAAAGTGTTGTCAGAATTGAAAGAATTCACTTCATCGGTAATGTTCAAGGTTAAAATTCAGGTTCGGCCAGGTAATATTTTTACTAGTGTCATAATAAGGAATCATTTAGGCCCTTCGTTACACTCTCTAGCCATTAAATAACTATTTCAGAGCACAGACGATGAGTGACTCGTCTAAAAATGTGCTTGAAAATCACTTTAAAAATGGAGTGTAATTTTTAAAAATTTTCATCTGAGTTATGTAAACGGGACATAGAAATTTAAAGACGGTAAATTTTAAAAATTAAAGAATATATTTTGATTTTTTGAAGATTCTTGAATAAATGAAGTCGCTGCTCTAAATACGGACCAGCTTTGCGCAATAAATTAAGAATTTCTCCATTACTGGCAAATCAAAAAGTACGAGTTAAGAAAATTTAATTCGGTTTAAATGAAAAGAACCTTTATAATAAACAAGAAAAGTCGTACTTTAATTGCGAAAATCTATTTTCAATTTAAAAACTGCAAGAAGATGGTTTTATTCTATTTAAAAACTTTGGCCCAGCCACAGTCTTAAGGGAGGAAGATATAATAAAAATTATAGATATGTTTCATTATATCGCTAATTAGTTGTTCACCTCTTTCCTAAAAATCTTCAGCTGAACTGCACCTGGTTTTAACCAAAAGCTTTCACTTTTAAAATTAATATTACTGTTAACATAAAACTGTTGTAATTAAAAAAAAAAAAATGAATAACAATGTTTTAAGCAATAATTACCAAAATTATTCAGGGGATCTCATATACCATAGAATTCGAAAATACCTTTAGTTTTTTTTAGTTATATTCTTAAAGTGATATTGTAGAGATAAATGTGCCAAAAAACCGAATTTTTAGGGTTTTAAATTGAAAGAGTCATATCTTCTTTTCTTCTCTATGGATTCTTATGAAGTTTTCTGTTTGCATGTATAATAGTATAAATAATTGATTTTAAAACAATCGCGCTATTATCGCTAACAGGTGATTTTAGATTTTTTCTTTTCTTATAAGCTGCTTTAAAAGTCGACAGTATTAGTTAAGAAATCATTAGCATTGAGAAAAATTCTGTTGGAGCTATTTTTGAGGTAACACATAAAACCGTTAATAAAGAATTGGAAAAATTCACTATAGGACCAATAACAAATATGATCAATTACTAATTGTTTAAAATATGTTTATGTTTGGAACACCCTACATATTTATTTTAATGCAGATCAAAGTAACTCATTGTTATTGAAAACAACTGTGGGCTTTAACTTGATTTTTTTTTATAACACATATACAAACGTACATATACATATATGTCTTTTAATACAATATATAGTTCATATCTGTCAATATAAAACATTTTATGTAATATTGGTTTACTTTTTGTGTATGCAGCTATCCGATGACTGTAAGCACTAAGTGTATTAAGTTTGTGATTCCGTTTGTAATTTCTTAATTTCTACAATTTTCATTTGCGACCATATAAAGTGTATATATCCTGAATCAGTGTCCAAATTCATTGGACATTAATTATTATAAATTTTGTATTTAAAAAATCATTTAAAATATCATTAACATGTGAATTATTTGCTAACGTAAAAATATGTTATCAACATTGAAATACTTGCGCTACAAGTAAAGCATATTGTAGCTTTTAGTTGATTATATTTTCAAAACTAATTTTTGTATTACCAATTCTTACTTACTTGCTTTTAACTTGCTGTTAAGTTTACATTAATAAATCACATTGAATTCAATCAGCAGGCATATCCAACCAGTTAAACCTGAAGAAACTAATAATATATTTCTTTTGGTTTCCGGTAACCCCTAATAAATATAATCACTACCGAGTGATTATAATTAGCCACCCACATTAGCTTGGCATTAACCCATCTCTCATTCCTCACTGCCACTGTGGATATTTAGAAATAAAACCTCAATATATTTCAATCAGAATAAATGGAAAAATCGATTATGCGATGTCCTTCTGTCGCTGTTGAAATACCGTTTCTGAGAAAACCACTAGACTTAGAAACTTTTTTCTTTCACCATTCTATTACGCCATCGTGCCATATGTTTGCTACTGAAATTCAGTAATATCGGTTCATGTATACGAGTAGTTGAGATATATTCAAAATTCCGAAAAAAAAAACATATTTTTGCAATTTTGTATGAAATCTTTTGTTTGTTTGCTTCAAACTTCAGACAATAATTAAGCATGGTAACTAGAAGGCAAAACAAATTTGTCTAGATATCTGTATACGACCTAAGATATAGCCTAAGCTGGGGTTTTCATGAAAATGACGCGTAAGCGAACTTTAACAACTTTTTGAATTAAAAGAAGTTCTGGTAATAAAAGAAAGTCATATAAATATGGAAAATGAAAATTTTCGCTATCGGTCCATATATACCCGAGATAGCTATATCTAAACCGGCGTTTTCATGAAAATGTAAAACTTTAAAATTTTGTTTTTGCTTAAAAGCAGTTCTGGTAATAAAATGAGGTTATATAAATACGGAAAACAAAAATTTCCGATATCGTTCCATAAGTGGACAGAGATATAGCCTGAACCGATTTTTCCATTAACATTCTTTTTTGCTGAAAAGCAATTTTCGTTATAAAAGAAAGTTACCAACGCTGCCATTACATAGGAAAGTACTTTCATAAAATTTCTGTATGCGTATTATAAATAAAAAATTCAGTGAAATAGACGACTTTCATGAAAATTTCTTGTGCGTCTACACAGGAAAGTGAAAGTTGATTTGTAAAAAGAGCCGAAGCAAAGAGTCACAAAATTTGCCTCTACTTCTCTCCATTCTTATTTATTATTATTATTATTTGCTTACTAATTAGAGTTGCCAAACTTTTTACATATACAGATTTATGGGTATATAGTTGAAAAAAACTTATCGTTATAAAGTTTTTTTTATGAGATTATCTTTATAAAAAGGCTTTAACTGTTTTCTTTATATGCATTAAAAGGAAAACATACTATAATTTTGTGCATAGCATACAAAAGAAGTTCATTTTATAACTTCAGAAAACTTCAAAAAATTTGTTTAATGAACTTTTTGATGAAAGCTGAGTGGAAAGTAAACAAAATGTGAGTGTGTTAGGGAAAAAGTGTGAGAGTATTGCAACTCTCATGAAATTACTTTCCTGTCTAAACGCTACGTAAAATACCGAAAATGGAAAAATCCGATATCGGTTCATATATAACAAACTTTTCCAAGGCAAAAATTTTTTCCCCGATATCGGTCCATATATATGCGAGCATATTTAGTTCAATTTTGTAGTATATATTACATGACTATCGTGAAGAGTATTTCAGAGTCGGCCAACCCGAATATATACCACACTCTTACTTGTTTCTGACTTCTGTCTGTGTCTACAACTTTTGGCGTCTTTACGTCTCTCGTTATTTTTGAATTTGAAAAAGTAGGAAAATATTAATTCATATTTTTATATTTTTGCTTAAAAATGTAATAAAAAATATTTATGCATATACATATTTACATATAATTGAACAAAATAGGGTACGGAAATATTTAAGAGCAATATGATTTATTATTAACAATGTTTTTAAAACTCTGCCGAGAAAAGGCGTTCCAGTTTCTGAAAATTGTTATAAGCAGTTGTTTAAAGCCGGGTTATTTCCCGGGTGAATTTAAAGAGGCCAGAGTTATTGCTATAAAAAAACCAAATAAGCCCCCTGACTCACCATCGTCGTACCGGCCTATTAGCTTGTTGTCTTCCCTTAGTAGGGTTTTAGAAAAAGCTTCAAAAAGCAAAATAACAGACTTTCTAGATGCGCATAATATCATACCTCCTCATCAAATCGGACTTCACCCATTAGTTCGAATAAGAAATTTTGTAAAATCAAACTTCGCTTAACAAAACTTTAACCGGAATGATATTACTGAACATAAAGGCTGCATTTGACACTGTTTGACATGATGGATTACTGTACAAACTAATACAATTTAACTTCCCCCCAAATATTATTAAAATCATCCAAAGTTTTTTATGCTCTAGATCCTTTAAAGTTTATATTGGTTCTCCAACACATTTCAATTAAAAGCGGGATGCCCTCAAGGATCCTGTCTATCACCAATTCTTTATAACATATATACAGCTGATACACCAATTATAGATAGTTGTATTATTTCAATGTTCGCTATGCTCCGGTAAACTATCCTCGGATATTATATCAAAGCTGCGGATGGCCCTAGAATCATTATCTGAATATTTTGTAAAATGGAAAATAGCATTAAATTGCGATAAAAGCCAAGCACTATATTTCACTAGTTATATGGGAGAAAAACGTATTTAGGTGTAGTTTTGGGTCCAAAGTTAACGCATGCATCACATATCGTCAACAAATGTAATGTTCTAATTAGAACTATTTACACCTTAATAAATAGAACTTCAGCTTTAAATATCGACAACAAGATGTTAATTTTGAAGCTAATATTTCATTTGGTAATGTTCTATGCAGTACCGGTTTGGAAAAATAGTGCATGCTGCCATATAAAAAGAATACAGATTCTCCAAAACAAACTTCTCAAGTTAATCTACAACAAAATAGATATATATTGCAACAATTTTAATTTTAGATGTTCAAATTCCGAACACGAGCATATAGTTGAGCTAGCTCCTGTCATTTAGATAAGTTAGTAGATTAGGTTGTTTTAAGTTTTATTATATATTTTACAAAGATTTTTTGCGAATTTTTACCTCCAATTTAAATAATAGTATTGAAATTCCTTATAAATAGAAATAAAAATAATTATATTTAAGGAAAAAATCCTTAAACTCTTTGTATGTGTTATTATAAGCAAATTTGTAAATACCAAGAATTGAAAGAAATAAATTGAATTGAGAAGTCAGTTTTGGAAAATTTTGAGTAGTGACCCTTTTGTACTTAGGGTGCGATATATGTATATATAAATAAATAAAACAAAACATTTTGTGGAAAACTTTATTTTATAGTTGTCTGATTAAAATATATGAATAAACAAGCAAAAATACCTGCCAAAACAGAGAAAGCAAGCTTTTCCATTTATATACGTCTCTACATTTCTTTACACCTTTCAAACAAATGAACTACCGTTGGTTGCTACGATTTTGGACCGTCCGATGGAGGTTTGGCCGATATTATAATTGAACCATACCAATATTAGTATAATAAAAAGAAATGACAATAATTCCTAAATAATTTGTTTTATTCAAAATCAACATCGGCCTTTAAAATTGAACTACCCTTTACATACAAATATGTACCTGCCATTGTTTTACTTCAGTAAAATACATATAAAATAATTTGATAGTCGTATTGCTCCTAAACTGTTGGACCGCACTGATAGAATTTCAGATTGTGCTTTTTTATCCACAAAAAAGTTTTTTAACCACATATATCATTTCAAAATCGATGTGTAGTACAGCCAAAATTGGGATAATAAAAAACGGGTTGATCTATTAATTATATATAGGTAAATTTTACTTTAAACAACATCTTATGTCAGAAAAATAATTAATTTTTCCACTTAGACGCTGAAAAATAAAAGCCATTCTGGGATTCTGAAAATTAATTAAAACTTTGCAATTACTAAAGTTTTATTAATAATAAAATTAGAGATAATATATTTTCTATTCTTCTAATTACTTGTTAAAAAAGACTGTGTCTGCTAAAGCTTTAATATTGCGCAAAGAATAAAAGTCTAATGAAGCCAAGTGGCGCCATTAAAAAAGAATTTCTTCGAACTTATTCAAGTAAGTGCTTAATTAAAAAAAAAAAATAATAAAACTGCAACTTAAGTGGAGACACTTTTTATGTTCTTAGTGCAATTCAATATTGAAAATTGTAATGAAAGAATCACAACAATTAAACAAAATTAAATAAAAAAAATAATTGGACAACTAAACAAAAAAGTGTTTCTGTTGAATAAAAAAGAAAACCAAGAACTAGAAGAAATAAAAAGCAGTGGAAAAGGTGTTAATGGGTCAGAAGAACACAAACTAGTAGAAAGTATTGCAAAAAGATAAGAAAAAAAAATGTGAAACAGAATGACGAGATCAAAGTGTTTCAAATACATTCACTATTTGTAGCCATGTTGAAAATGTTTCTTAATAAGATCATTAGAAGAAGCTTAGGAGAAAAAATTCTTCGGTAACATTCTTGGGTCAATGAAGTCAAGTTAAATTTTCATTAAGTAGAAAAAACGAGATGAGAAAATAATAAAGAAATAGTATGATATGAAAAAATATTTATGTTGCTACTTAATTTTACACGGAAAAATTATTGCCCAATTTACAAGCTGTCACAAGTTCTAAAACTATTACAAATTCATTTCTCTAAAAAATATTTTCAACAGAAAACTCGTATGCTTTCACAAAATATTTAAGTAAATAATATTGTTACCAATAGCAGATAGAAAGCTTAAAACTATGTGTTATACGAGTATTGTTGGACAAACTTTCTTGAGTAAAATTTTCTTTAATAAACACAGAAACTAGTGTCGATTTTTTTGCTTGAAAAATGCATGTATTATAATAACAAAATGCATTATCCTATTATTCAAAGTATTGCCCATCATTAACCATTCTTCCATCTTTTTGGAACATATGGATTCCGCGCCAAGGGAACTGCTCCGGTTTTGAGGTGAAGAATGAATCAAGCCAATTTTTGATACCCTTTTCTGAAGTGAAACGTATTCCAGCAAGGGCATTCTGCATCATTTGAAACAATGGTACAAGGTATGATCTATAAGGCGGGTGAACTAAACCTTCTCATCCAATATTTTCCAAATAGTTTTTAACCGGTTTTGCAAAACATTTGGCCGAGCGTTGTCTTGATGGCAGATTATGGTGTTGTATCTACACTGAAAGAATTATGCGTCATATATTTAATGAAACTGTTTCATAATCCAATGAAAACTTTTCACAATATGCATGAAACTTCATATATATTATGAAATAGTTCCATCAGAATGGTTTCATTAAGTTTCATAGTTTCATTAAAAAAAATCTTTGGATTTATGACTACAGCAAAATTAAATTTTTTTTTTAAATTCTTTAAATTTTGGTAAGATATATTAATGGGCATTTATTAATCTTAAGCTACAGTTTAAAAAATGTCAACTTTTTTTTATTACAATGTAAGTTTTATGAGTTTCATAATTCCAATGAAATAGAATTCATTAGATCAATGACAAATAAATTTCTGGCTACCGAACTTGGGTATGTATGTACATATGTGCACGTACTCAAATCAGCACAGTAATAGTTTAAAAAATTTAAATACCTGTGTATTGAAGTCATTTGAATTAATAAAATCTGTTTTATTTGGTGAATACTTGTTCACCATTTTCTTTTATCATAATTAAATACAATTTCACAAAAGCAAGGAATAGTATTGTTTGTGTAATGAAATAAAGTATCAATAAATGAATGAAATAATTCCATTGATCTTATTACGCACATTTGTGAACATATTTTATTAATGTGTGTTATGATATTATTTCATTAAACAAATGTAACTATTTCATTGATTTAATGTAAATTTTTCAGGTGCTCAATGAATAATAAAATTAGATAAATGAAATAACTTCATTGATCTTATGAAGGAGTTTCATATTTTTTTATGAATATATTACATTAGTACAAAGAAGTTATTTCACTAATCATATGATTTGTCTTTCATACTTTTTATGAAAACAAGTCATGTTTCTTATTAATATGTTTCATTACTTTTATGAAGGTTTTCATTAAAATAATCTAATGACATTTGTTTCATTATTTCTATGAAAAGTTACAATGGTTTAAAAATAATGAAAAAAATTCATAAAAGTAATGTCAAAATTCAAAGAATTTCTGAACAAAATGTTTTCAGTATAGTGGAATAGTCTGGTATTTTCCGTTGATTGCTTTCTTCAAACGAATCAATTGTCTTTGATACAGGTGCCCTATGATCGCCTGATCCGATTTCAACAGCTCATAATACCGAACACCCTACTGATCCCACCAAATACCTTTGAGTTAAAGATATATCTATGTTGCATATTGTGTACTAATTTTTTATTGTAAGCAAATACAAAAATAACACGACTTAAGTTAAATTTGCACAAAGACTTTTAAACAAAATTGTTTTTATTTTATAGTTAACCAAAATTTGTTATCTTAATTGCCAAGCTAAATGATATATTTGTATTCACTGAGATTCAACGGATTTATTGAACAAGAAAAGAAATTTTATTTATTGTTTGCAAATAAAATCATAAAACATAGAGGGTGCAAATTCTTTATTCTTATTATATATTTACTTATTTATATATTTGGCCTTCGTGTTGATTTGGCTGGTTGGCATGGCTTTACATATAAATTTTTGCTCTTGGTGTTATCGTAATGTATCGAGTTTTCATCATCTTTAACAATACGATGCAAAAATTACTCCCTTTTGTAGCCTTCAAGCATGATTTCCGACATGGAAAATCGCCTTTCAATGTTTCCCGGCTTCAGTTCGTATAGAAAACAATTTCCTTGCTTTTAAATAAATCCCAATTCTTTTAAACGCGGAAAAATGGATTGTTGTTATGTGATGTTTCCACTTTCTTTCTTTCCACTTTTTCGGTTGACTTTTTCTTTGTCTTTTGTCACCATTTTCAAACGGGCAAACCAACCTTCAAGTTTTTGAATTGGTGCATGTTAAACGTGTTAAGTTATGCGAAAAACCAAAATTTAATACGAAAAGTGTCAATAAAATGGAAGAGTACAAATAGTGCAAAAAATTTATTTAAAATATTAAATCCGGAATATCGTATCAGAGCCCACTGTGCACAATTTTTTAATTAGATAGTAGATAAAAAAAAAACAAACAATGCAAAAAAAGTTATTCTGTTATGAGCACTTGTTCGGACACAGTTTTCGTATATTCGGTATTTAAAAACCGATATCTCTGAAACCATAAGAAAAAAATGAAAATTTGGTAAACTCAATACAGTGCAAAATAAACCAAATTAAAAAATTGTGTTTTCCGAACTGCACTATTTGACTTGTATTGCCTCATATACACGTAGAGGGTGGCCGATAACTATTGTTATAAATAATTAAATGAATACTTCATTCGTTTTGAACTTATTTAAAATTTAGGTTACTGTTTGGAAGCATGTTCATATTATGTTTTGACGATATATTTTAAAAGTTGTGGCGCTGTTGAATGCTTTGTGATATTTGCTTTAAGGTGTTGGATGGTTTTTTTGTTTACGAAGCAAAAAAATCTCCAGCCGTTAAATTGAATGGCCAGTTGAAATTTGAAACTCGGGATATTATTCGATAGACAAAAATTTCGCTCAAGACAGCCATAGTTGGATAAGCCGCAGTTTAATTCTGAAATTGTTCTCTATCTTGGGCCTTACAAAATACAAAACCAGACTCAAGGTCTTGTTTTGGAAACCATTCACATAAACCGAACTTGATTCTTGCTTTCGAAAAGAGTATGAGTTCAATAAGAACCAATATATATGCAGTGAATTGTACCAGAGCTAGGAAAATGGTTGTTAGGAGGAAGGGAGGGAGTAGTGTTTGTGAACATTTGACTTGAACTTTCTAACGTTATAACAAACAGGAAAAACGTCTGCAAGCAACTTATTCCACAGGCGAAGCGCACGGCTGAAAAACGAATTGTCTCTGTAATGCGTAGTACGATTCACCCAGCAATCGACCGCAAATGGATGAGGTCTGAACGATGAACGCGTGCTACGTAAAAATGTGCAAGTCTCGGGAATAAGATCCTAATATCGTCAGAGGAAAATCCATTGTAGTAGCAATAGAACCGAGTAGCGCGCCGTATAATGCATTGATGCTCCAGTGAGTCAATAGATTTGAATACCCTTCTTTCACCGATAAGCTGCTTCGGCCTCTCCTACATACGGTGGAGTAACCCCAAAATAGACTTTGAGGCATAGGCTTATTTTCGGTCGGATATAGGAGGTATAAATAGTGAGGGGATTGTACGAATATGGGGCGAAGTACATCTTACACCGTTTCAAAAACCCAAGGCAGTTGAATGCTGCTTTAGAGACATGAAAAATGTGGCCGTTGCGGCGAACATCACACAGTATTTTCATTTCAAGAACATCAAGAGCATCCGAATCCTCAATATTTATACCACCTATGAGTATGAACTCTGGGGCTATAACTGATACAGTTACGAATTCTGCTGTCATCCGCGAAAAAGTGGATAGAGTTGGAAGTTTGATATAGAAAGCCGTTGAGGAAAATGAGAAATAGGGAAGGAGAAAGAACGGAGCATTGCAGTACTCCTGAATTAGGATTGAACTCCTTTGATAAGATCACATCTATAAAAACTTGTATATTGCGGTCTGTGCTCAGTTCAATTTCAGGCGAATCTTGTATGGCTAGTGGTAACATGTTGTACGGCCAGTTTAAGGCTTTCAGAAAAGTCGTTAATTGACACATCAAGATCCTCAGGGGGTTTCAAGGCAATGTTTTCCAAACAATGGGTACTTAAATACTTTTATATTTTAACCATTTAACTCTGGTGACGATCAACACCAAGTCATTAAACGGGCACCCAACCTAGTGGGCGAAATAAATAGATATTATAGTGGGTGAGTGATCTGATGACAAATCTGCATCCGATCTAAAGGAACATTTTTCGCAACTCCAAAATCTATAACATCTGGAATCTTTCGTCGGTCTGACGGCCGATAACTAGAGTGCTTATAATCACAAATAAGTAGGTTTAGCGTTATAGTCGCTAGCCGTTAAAAATCGAGGCCCAAATGAATTGAAAAATATGACTATTGACCGATGCAATAATTATTTTTGTGTCTCGTTTAGTAAATAGTGCTCAATACTGCTTTTTATCAGAAATACCGAACCTCCGCAAGATCTTCCACGTGGATCTTTAGTGTCATATAGTGTATAGCTAGTAATTCTGAAATAACTCTTGAGCGCCAAGTGAGTTTCAGAAATGAACATTATATCAATTTGTTTTCCATAAAAAAGTAATCAAGTTCATTTTTGTGTTGGCGGATGCTGTTTGCATTCCAGAAACATATTTTAAACCAACTCATTTGTTCAAAATTGCATGTGAAATAGTGGATTGCATTTTCAGCACTTCCTGCGGAAACCGTAATTGTACTTATGGATTTAACAAGACTCTGCAGACTTGCCTCAAGGTTGCTAAAATTTGGATCGGAATTTTGAGGCTTGAGCTTTTGGTCGGATTTAACCACATTAGCATACGAAACTTGTTTGTAGCTGGCTGACTGGTCTATCTGAGGAAAATTATTTGCTGAAATGCTATTTGACTGCTGGGGTTTCTTAAGAGAACTGGCATTGTCCGCTTAAAGTGAGTGTAGACGGGACAGCACCTGTAATTTGCAGTATGGTAGGTCTGTAACCTGTTTTTTTAACACTCGAGTCAGTCTTTGACGGATTCGACTGTTAAAAAATACTGTGATGTACCGTGAATTTCGCCACACACAACACAAACTGCGGGCAATTCGCAATAAGCCTTAGTGTGGCCAAACTCTTGGCAGTTTAGGCATTGAACGGGACCTAAACGTTTATGCGGCTCGTCTACGGTCACCCTATGACCATATCCCTACAAATTAATGATAACTTACTTTTGATTAAAGTAAATATGTGGACTCTTCATAAGGTGGTTAAATTATATCTTTTAAAAAATAAATATCGATTCCCGAACAACAAACTTTCTTAAGTTTAAATTAATCCCATATCACTAAAATTTAAATTGCACTTTCATGTAAATGTAAATATGTATATATTTTATGTAAATGAAAGTATATGTATAAATTTTATGGAATCCAGCAAAACGAAATTATTGTATTTTTTATGTAGCATATAGCCAAATAGTGATATTAAAGTATAAATAAAAATAATAAAAACACTCTCAAACAAGACAGCCTTACCAAGTAGTGTTATAAGCACAGCTGTATTGTGTTTTCTTTCCATAACTGTCAAAATTTTGTTTACAAGCTACATAATTCTGCAAAAACTCATTAACTTTGTTGCTTTGCAATACAAAAGAAAGGCAAGATTTTGACAATATTACGCAATTTGTACCAACAAAATACATGTGATGTTTATGGTGTTATATTCATTGTAATTCTAACACTGCGTGGTAAAGCTGCCTCAAATATGAAAACTGAATACAGTTTTAAAATGAAAACTTTAAATAATATTTCTTTGAGAACAAATGATTTTAAAGCTATTTAAAATCTGGTAGTATTAAACATTGCCAACTAAGCAAGAGAATACCCTTTATAACGCTACTTCTAGTGCAGATTAATTGGTGAAGACGGGAATAAACAGTTTAAAATTGTGTTGTGTTGCTTCCTTAAAAATGTTTTATTTTTATTTTGGCCAGTTAAAATAAGAAAAAGTAGAAAATTTGAGCAAAAAGAATGCCCACCCGTGGCAATACTTAATTATAAAATTCAGCACCAGCATAGTTACAACAATAAAAGTAGAACTTTCTGAAACTTTAATCAACTGTTTCAAGTTTCAGCATTCTTTAGTGTCTACAAAAAATGTGCAAAGAAAACATTCTCTAAATATACAATCAGGATGTCGATAAAAAACCAGCACAGCCTGCAATAATAAACTGTTAAACGTTTGAATGATTTAGAATGCAATAATAATTATAGAGATGATGATATAAGAAAACAATCTGCGGCTTATGATAACGTTAGAATATGTTGTGTCAGCATATGTATGTTTATGTAGTTACAAACTCAGCTGGATAATTTATTTAGTTTAATGAGAGAAAATTGCAATGTTCTTAGATTTTTTTGTATATTTAAAAAATGAAATTTGTACAGCAAGCATTAGAAAATTACAGAATTAAATTTATTGAGGCCATTCCGTTATTTAAATCAAACAATAATATGTTTTTCAAAAAATTAAATAAAATTTCATAAAAAATGGAAGTAAGTAAAATATCATTATTACACCCATTTGTATGGAAAAAATGTGGATATTTTTGTGAATCCTATTGCAGCTTTTAATGTCTTAATGTTAAAAGATTATAAAATGATTATAAAAAAGTATATATATCATAAACCACTAATGCCCACTTTTTGACTTCGTATTTATATACAAATTTAGCTAATTTTCATTAAAAATTTAAGTTGTTTTTAAATACAAGTTCAGTGTTTCAATCTTAACTATTTTTTAAATGCGATGAAAGTATGGCAGCTTAACTTAAATTCTAAATATTATGGAAAGTATGCCATAGAACAGCTATTTGTTATTGGAAGAATAGAAAATTTCTTAAAGAAAAATGTTAAGTTTACCAACGGCATAGAAAAACTTAATAAGTGTATTTCGTACGATAATATTTTTAATTAAGTATCATATTGTGCAAAATTAGCAACTTAAGTTGAAGATCCATACCACGCATTATATGCTTCTGCCAAAAAAGTAACATTGTGCATTTGTATAAAACAAGTTACACATCACAAAGCATAGGACGCATAGACGGGTAGGACTCAAAAAGTAGGTTTACAATCCACTTTATTTTTTCAATGTTATCGGCACGAAAATTTTTGTGTCGTTTTTTTTTTATTTTTCTGTTAAAAACATGTTTTTATTTAAAAATATACATCAAACACAACAAAAAATGTATCACATCAAAGACTTGCATGTAAACTGAGCTTAAACAAGTTTAAAACGCGTAGAAAGTCAAAAAGCGACAACGTATATAACGCGTGGTGTGGACCGTCAGCTTAATTTGAAAATATTGTTACGTTTTTTGCCTCTAAAAACGCTTTACGGCTTTTTCGATTGCAAATAAAATAATGGCATTCACACTTGTTCGTTACACAGTACTTAAATAATTCAAAATTTTTTTACACTTTCCATCACTATGTATTTAAAAACCGTGATACAATTTCTAGGACCTCCGCAGCAGGGCCTTCAAAAGCCAAAACTAGCTCGATCACTTAAACGGGACACTATCATCAAAAGTGGGTGCTTTTATCCTGCTTCCAGCTTTTAGCACGATTCGCAACGATTAATCTTGTAGTTTTAGACTATTCATTCTAGCTTACAAGCTATGCAGCTTCTGGTCTACATCATTTTCTAAAGCTTCAACTTTTTCGCAGACATCCGACAATTTTTAATTCACTCTAACGTTCACAGCCTCAGAGATCTCCATCAACTTTACTTTTTCCTCTAATTCATAAGAATGTCCACACCAATATGTTTGAACCCTTTGATAAACCTCTTCTGCAACTCTGCTTTATTACCAGCTGTAGGCAAATCTGGCTTTCCCAGCTCCTTTTTGAGTTGCTCCACCTGAAGTTCTTCAAATCTCATTTTACAATTTCACTTCTGACAGCAGTTGTAACGTTTTTGGCTCCAAAAATGCTTTGCGGATACTTCAATTGCAAATGAAGTAATGACACTCACACTTTTAGGACTGTTCTGTACAACGTTTAAATAATGAACTAACTCATTGCCGCCGACCCGCTAGCTTTTGAAGAGTTAAAAAACCGATTCAATTCCATTTCCGAATAAAAGTGAATTCTGTGACATGGCCGTATTTTAGATATATGTAATCTTACTTTTTATTGTTGCCCGCCAGGTGAAAACTGTGGCCAGGAGAGCAGATTTATTAAAAAAATAAATTTTTTAGGATGATTTTATTTACGTGAATTTAAAGAATAACTTTGTTTAAATTTAGACAAGCCAGTTCATGGTTAAGGCAGTTCAAACGATGGGAACGTAGATATGAACGAAACAGCAAGAAAAATTAAGGCCAAAAACGAAAATTTCAAAATTAAAAGCCAAATATCTTTCAAACTATTATCGATATCTAAATAAAATAAAATCTTCTTATTAGCTTTCCATAAAGTGTAAATAAAAATTAATCAAATAATATTTACAAAAGTTATGAGGCGAACAAAATTTTTCATACCCGAGGTAGTCATCCTGTAGGCAATATAACAAGGTGGTTCAAAATTCATTATTCTTAAAGCCTATTTCCCCTTCCTCAATGAAAAAGATTTATTACCCTTTTTTGATTTGGCCCCACTGTACGTTGCCTTCACGGCCTGTTTTAGTGACATCATCTGGCGACCGGGTAGAACAAGATGTTGAATTATCAGAATCTTTAACGTTTTCATATCTATACAATCTGCATTTGGTAAAACGGAGTCGTGACATTCTGCAGCCTGATCGACTTCCAGTTTAATAATGGTAATGTTATTAATTACAGGAAATATTTTAACAAATTCACAATAATTATGTAGTACAGGAAACTTTATGATATAAAAAATCAGAGAGTTCTTTTGGAATACAGCTACATTGCTTACTCTAAATATAGCATTAATATTTACTAATTGGTACTGTTTCCGATCCGAATCTATTTCCTAAATCGATGTTGTCAAGAATGGAACTATATTCTCTTTCGCCAGTACTATTGATAGTGCTTGGTTATTTAGAAAGGATATTATTTTTCCATTTCCCATCAAAATAGTCTGAAAAAGCACATAATCATCTTGCCTTATTGCATTAGTTAATTTGTCCATAACTCTGAATGGTACTATTTTTTTACTTAATATGTTTATTCTGTTTTGAACCACCAGACTTATTACAAATTGCTTGTCGTTGTTCAGGAAAGAGTAAGTCAATACGAGTTTCTAATGATTCTCGGTCGTTAGTAATCAAAAGTATATTGCTGCTTTAGTATCATTAATAGTAATAAGATGTGAGTTCGTCTAATCGATAGTTTTTGGTGATACCCTAGGTACCAGAATTATCGGTACTCTAAAAAGGAGAAAAAAAAAAAAACGAATGTGACAAATAGGCTTTAACAACCAAATATACGAGTTTTTATACGTACACCAATCATCGCAAATTATCCTTATGAACTTTCTTCCATTTAGCAGTACGGGACCTATGACAACCTGTACAAAAAACTTATTAAACTTTTTACCCAACCGCCTATATTTTTGAGCAAAAACAATATCACCGGGTTGATATCTTTTGATGACTGTATCCATATTGCTCTGCTCCGAAATGATCCTGAAGACTAATTGGAACGCTTTCTAAAAAAAGTCCGATATCGATCTACTTCCCTTTCTGAGAATTCGTGGTTCGTTTTCTAATGACTCAAGGGATCTTTTGTCAGCGTAGCACTGATCCAGTTGGGCCATTATAACTCGAAAATTTAAAACCGTATTAAATGCGGATAATTTAGCATTAACCGCCCCAGTAACTTTATTGCAAAACTATTGCAACATCATAATTTTCGGTTCCCTCTTTATAGTAATTCATGGCGAAATAGGCCGCTTCCCGCTATGCAGGGTATGCTTGGCCCACACCTTTAAATTTAGGTAAGGATTTTATCAAATCAAAAGAGTCGCACTGTTGCCGGATCAAAATGCTTTATTTTTGGAGTCAGGTCTACAAACAGGTCAGGTCTCCGACAGTTCATTAATCTTTCTCTGTAAATTTAGTGAGGTCATCTTAATTGTCTTAAGTCAGTTATTGACAGAAAAGGTCTATGTCGAAAAACAGATAGCTCGAATAATAATACAAAATTTAAAACAAACAAACTTGGGAGAAAAAAACTGTTAACGCTAACCGATATCAACGAAACACAATTTGATCAACACCACGAAAGAGAATTAAATTAATTAGAATCGAGAAAAGAACTTACAATTTGTTGTATTTAATCATTTTTTATTTTAATTAATCTGTTAATAATTTTTAAACATATTTCTAAGCTTACGAATGTGTGAAGGGCACCCCTTTCCGTGTTTCCGTCTGTTATTAAAATTCATATGGTATTAGTTTGTACTGGGTGGCCCAGAAAGACCGAAGTGGTGTGAATTCCTTATAACTTTTTTATTATAATTTTTTTTTTCTTTTCTTTTCAGTATTTTGTAAAGAAGACTTGGATAATTTATAATGGAGCAATACACAATTGAACAACGTGCCCAAATTGTTGAAATTTACTTTTCAAATCAACGGTCCATTGTGTTGACTCAGCGTGCATACCGTCGTCAATTTAATGTGCGGGTTGCACCCTCTCAGTCAACAATAAACCGTCTGGTTGCAAATTTTCGAGAACAAGGAGCAGTAAGGAACCTTCCTGGTCCCGGCAGACACCGAACTGTCCACACGGCTGACAATATTCAAGTGGTACAGGAGAGTATTCGGGAGGATCCAGAAACATCAACCAGGAGACGTTCGTCACAACTGGGCCTCTCAAGGACGTCGCTGCAGCGAATTTTGCACACCATAGGATTGTTTCCATACAAAATTCAACTTGTCCAAGAATTGAAACCAACAGATTACCAGCAACGACTTGACTATGCAATTTATTTCCAGCAAAAAGCACAAGAGAATCCAAATTTTATTCATAACTTAATAATGAGTGACGAAGCCCATTTTCAATTAAATGGGTTCGTTAACAAGCAAAACTGTAGGATATGGGCTACGGAAAACCCGAGAGTACTTCATCAACGACAATTGCACCCAGTTAAGTGTACCATTTGGTGCGGTGTTTCTTCAGAAAGGATCATTGGCCCATTTTTTTTGAAAATGAACAAGGTGTCGCCATTTCCGTCAATGGTGATCGATATCGGGCCATGTTGCAAAATTTTGTAAGGCCAGCCGTGGAAAACCATCCGCAAATATGGTTCCAACAGGATGGAGCCACAGCGCACACTGCGAGGGCCACAATGACTCTTTTACGCGACATCTTTGGTGAAAGAATAATTTCTCGTAACAGCAATTTTAATTGGCCTCCGCGTTCCCCGGATTTAACCGCTCCAGACTGTTTTCTTTGGGGCTATTTAAAAGGAAAAGTTTATGTTAATAAGCCTAGGACTATTGAGGAGTTAAAAACCAATATTCGAGAAGAAATTAACAACATACCACCGGAAGTTTTGCGAAAGGTCATGGAAAATGTGTTGGAAAGAGCACATTTGTGCGAAGCAGAATATGGCCACCACTTGCGGGATATCATTTTTAATAACTAATCCAAAAATATTCCCCATAAATTTAATGTATTTAAAAAAAAAAAAATTAAAAAAATATCTCTTAAATAAAAAGTTATAAGCAATTCACACCACTTCGGTCTTTCTGGGCCACCCTGTATATGCATCATAGCGCAGTTGAAATCATATTTGTAGTAAGAACAATTTTTTCCATGCATTTACACCAAAAATGCTTCCAGGGAAACATCTATTTCCGCTGCTCGAGTATCTCTAGCGATAGGTAGAGTAGTCTGCCTGAAACCATCACCCAAAGGTACCACCGTCTGTTATCTTATGTAATGCAATCTATAGTTTCAACGACTCTTTTGTAGGCAATTCACCCCAAACTTACACCGCTGTAGCATTCGCCCATTTATTATTCTGGTTAATAATAAAGGCCAGTGTTTCACAGAAAAAATTATAGTAAAAATAAAATCAACAAAATGTTATATGCATACACATAAATATCAAAAAAATAACCTTGGATATCGTATTTTGTTGTTGTTTAAAAAAAAAAATTGTTGTTCAATAACTGTTTTTACTAAACTTTTGTTTGAATCCACGAATTCCTTAATAGGTCCGCATTCAAACAATTTATTAATTGATTCAACGAATTTTATTATTGAACATGAAAAACATTTTTTTCTGTGTTGGTTACACACGAAAAATGAAATTATATCATCGCATAAATAAATAACTGCATAGTTTGAACGAATACAATGTTTGTCCGATTTCCAATAGAAAAAATAATTTTCAAGTTATTGCGTCATATGTCCAATTATTTTTGTATTTTCAGCCAGTTGAGTCAGAGTCTAGCTTTGATAGTGAACGGACGTATTTGTTTTTAATCGGAGTGCTATAAAAAAAAAAAGCAACGGTACAAGTAGAAAACCGCAATAAGTGGAAGAGTGAATTTATAAAAAAGAAAAACTTTGTGACAATTATTTTTATATACTTTTAAAGTTAAAAAATATAAATAAAAAAAAAACGAAATTGCATGAGTGTACCTAGTAGATGCAATTCTGAGAGGGAGCTTAGCTCCACTAGAAAAAACCTCTGGATTTCTGAGGAAGAATCTTTAAAAAAGTCATTGGATAATCTCCTGTCTCTAAGAGATAAAAAACGCACGCGTTCGTGTTCGCCAAACATTGCTGTTACAACAGAAGACCAACCATCCACCAGTTCAGTAATTGCAGATAAGCCGAAAACACAAGTAGGCATGGACAGGTATGTAACCGTGGTTAAACGTAAGCGAAGCCCCAAATCCGCTCAAATATCATCAAATCCGAAAATTTCCAAAGATGATAATAGGACTACAGCTACGGATAGTAATAGGTTTGCTATCCTTCAGACTGACGAGCCAACTTCATCAAAAAAAACATTTAAACCGCCACCAATATACTTGAGAGAACCTACATCTAATGAGCTGGTAAAAGCACTTATTACGGCAATTGGTAAAGACACCTTTAACGTAACATCAGTGAAGCACGGACAAATAAGTGAAACAAAAATTCAAGTCAACTGCGAAAATGATTACCGAAAACTCTCTGCCGCTCTGGAAAAAGAGAAAAGATTTTTTTATACTTATCAACTTAAAAGTGCTAAAGGCCTTCAGGTTGTTATAAAAGGTATTGACCCTTATGTAGACACGGATGAGGTTAAGACTGCACTGCTAGATAAAGGCTTTAAAATAAAAAATGTGGTAAATATGCGGAACCGTGAAAAGATGCCTCAACCTATGTTTAGGGTTGAACTGGAACCAGGGGATGTTATTCTCAAAAAGAATGAAACTCACCCAATTTATAACCTCAAATTTCTTCTTCATCGCAGGGTTACCGTTGAGGAGCCGCACAAGCGTTTACGGCCCATTCAATGCCTAAACTGCCAGGAATTCGGTCATACTAAGGCCTATTGTAAGTTGCCCGCAGTTTGCGTTGTGTGTGGTGAACTGCACGGCACATCACAGTGCAAGAAGCCAAAAACTGATTCAAGTGCAAAAAAATGCAGTAACTGTGGAGGCAACCATACTGCAAATTACAGGGGCTGCCCTGTCTATATCCACTTTGAGCAGTCAATGACAAATAAGCCATCAATTACCTTTAAGCAACCCCAGCAGTCAAACATCATTTCTGCAAACAATTTTCCCCAGGTAGGCCAGTCAACAAGCAACATAATCATGCAAACCCCCAAACAAGTTTCATATGCCAATGTGGTCAAAACCGATACACAAAACTTGAGCCAGGAGATCAAGCCCCAAAATTCCGATCAAAATTTTAACAATCTTGAGGCAACTCTGCAGACTCTTGTTCAATCCATAAACACATTTACGGTTTCTATGACGAACATGATGCAGGAAATGCTGAAAATGCAATCCACTATTTTGCAGGCAATTTTAACAAAATGAATTGGTTAAAAATATGTTTCTGGAACGCAAACGGCATTCGCCAACACAAAAATGAGCTTGAGCACTTCCTTATGGAAAACTAACTAATTTGACAACTAACAGTTTTTTCAAAATTAATGGCTACATACTGTACGACACAAAAGATCCCCGTGGAAGATCTTGCGGAGGATCGGCAATTCTAATCAAAAATAGAGTTAAGCACTATTTTCTACATGAGACACGTGAGGAGTATCTCCAAGCAACAAATATATGCATTGAACATCTTAATGGAAAAATAGTTATATCATCAATTTACTCACCGCCCCGATTTTCAATAACAGAAAATCAGTATTCACATTTTTTCAACACACTTGGGCCTCGATTTTTAGCGGCTGGTGACTATAATGCCAAGCACACTTTTTGGGGATCACGTTTAATTTCTCCGAAAGGCCGTGTGCTTTTCGAAACAGTTTCCAAACTGGGCTTAGATGTGATTTCAAGCGGACATCCCACTTATTGGCCCTCAGACCGACGAAAGATCCCAGATGTTATAGATTTTGGAGTTGCAAAAAATTTTCCTTTAGAAGGGATGCAAGTAGAGTCTTCATTAGATTTGTCATCGGACCACTCACCCACAATAATATCTGTTTCGTTCCCCCAGGAGGTTGTCTCCCCGTTTAGTGACTTGACGTTCGCCATCACTAGAGTTAATTGGCTAAAATATAAGAAATTTTTGAGTACTCATTGTACAGAAAATATTGCCTTGAGAACCCCTGAGGATGTTGATATATCAATTAAAGATTTTTATGAAGACCTTAAACTGGCCGTACAACATGCTACCACTAGCTATACAAGATCCAGAAATGTGAGCAATAGAACGTATTCGTCTGAAATAGAGCAACTTCTGTCAGAAAAAAGAAGAGTTAGAAGAGAGTGGCAACTTCGAAGGTCTCCCCAGCTTAAAAGCAGGCTACGGGAGTGCATAACTAAATTAAGAAATCTGCTTGAAATCCAAAGAATGGCTTCACTCAAAAATTATCTAGAAGGTCTTGATGGTAGCCCGCAAACCGGCTATTCTTTATGGAAAGCGACAAAAGGTCTGAAAAGACCCGTAATAGGTAAGCCACCTTTGCGAACTTCAGCTGGCGATTGGGCTAGAAGCGATTCTGAAAAAGGGATGGTGTATGTTAATCATTTGAAAAACGTTTTTATTGCAAATGATACAGTGGATGATGTTCCTGAATTTCCGTCATATGCTGTTAGACCGCCTGTGCCTTTGAGACTTAATTTTCAAGATGTCGAAAACGTTATAAATAAAGTAAACTCAAAAAAAGCTCCAGGTTTTGATAAAATTACTGGCAAAATGCTTTTACAATTACCTCGTGTTGCTAGAAGAATTCTTCTTTTTATTTTTAACGCTATTTTGCGCCTAGAATACTATCCTGCAGAGTGGAAGGTGTCTATGGTTACTATGATACCCAAGCCAGGGAAGGATCCCACTAAAGTAGAGTCATATAGACCAATAAGTCTACTGCCAACAATTTCAAAACTTTTCGAAAAATTGTTAATGGCGAAGTTGACTCCAATATTGAATGATGTAGGATGCATCCCTGATCATCAATTTGGTTTTCGGGCTAAACACAGCACCATTGAACAAACGCATAGACTAGTTAATGTTATAAGAAAGACTTTTGAGGATAAAAAGTATTGCTCAGCTCTATTTATTGATGTTTCCCAAGCTTTTGATAAAGTGTGGCACGAGGGATTAATGCACAAAATAAAGTTGAACTTGCCTGCAAACACTCATAAGCTTCTGGAAAGCTATTTATACGGCCGGAAGTTTGTTATCAGAGAAGGCGACTTTATAAGCCCAACTCAGCCAATCGAGGCAGGAGTTCCCCAAGGTAGCATTCTGGGACCCACTTTATATTTAATTTACACTTCTGACATGCCAACCAGATCTGGTATTCACACTTCAACTTTTGCAGATGACACAGCATTCTGCAGCGTACATGAAAACCATCAAGTAGCTTCGCGAAATTTGCAGGAGTATATTTCAATATTAGAGAAATGGCTAAAACTTTGGAAAATTAAAGTTAATGAACAAAAGTGTACTCAAGTTACATTCACACTGCGTAGACAAACATATTCAGCTATCCAAATTAACAATTTACCTATTCCGCAGCAAAGTGAAGTCAAGTACCTTGGTATTCATCTCGACCGTAGGTTAACGTGGAAGTCTCACATTGACACGAAAGTCACTCAGTTGAAATTAAAAGCAGCGCAATTAAATTGGCTTATGGGCAGAAATTCTACATTGAAATTAGATTGCAAACTTTTGTTATACAACGCAATACTAAAGCCTATATGGCGCTACGGAATTCAATTATGGGGCACCGCCTCAGCGTCAAACATTGAAAAAATTCAAAGGCGACAAAACAAAATTCTTCGCACAATTACTGCAGCTCCATGGTACGTAAAAAACTCCCGAATTCACAAGGATCTGTGTGTTCCACTGGTAAAAGATGAGTTTTCAGAGCATGCGACAAGGTATGTCAGCAAATTGGAACTTCACCCAAACCCTCTCGCACGAAACATACTTAATTTTAGTGGTCACACTCGGTTGAGGAGAAGGGATACCGTTGCCACCATCAGAGCGTTAAGTAGGTGATTCTACCGATATAATTGGCGCAAAATAAAACTTTTTGTCTAGCATTGGCTGGACTTAGTTAATTTATTGTATTTAGTATTAAGATTTGAATACTTATTGTTAGTTCACATTGTGAAGATTCAATAAATAAATAAAAGCTAAAAAAAAAAAAAAAAAAAAAAATTTCAGCCAGTTCATAAACTATTTCAAAATTAAAACAATGTATTGGTTTTTCGCACGGATATTTTCTTAAAAAATATAATCGGAAGTTTTGAACAGACATTTGTCTGTGCGCTGTCCAATTTTTTTTTATTTCTTTGATATAAGGAATAAAAATTATTAAAAATCTGTTCATTATAGCGGAGTGTTTTATTTAACTTAATTAACTAATTTATTTTATTTTTGAACGGACATTTTATATACCCAAAAACTTTTTCATTTTCCGGTCGTTGACAATCTCTTAAAATAAGAAAGAATTTGAAAATTGATTTATGAATAGCAAAGTATATCAACCATTTATTTTTCGGTTTCGTCAGTCCGATGTCCAAAAACAATTTTTTGGCCGGAAATTATACTAATCCGCCTTTGGCTTATCCTTTGAAAAAAATTTAAAAAGTGTTTTGAAAATCGATTCATATGTTGCGGAGTTACTTAAAATCTTTTTCAGATGGACATATTGTCTGCCCGATGTCTAAAAACTTTTTTCCAGTGCGTTTACAAACTCTTTTAAAGGAAGAATAATATTGAAAATCGGTTAATAAATACCGGAGTAAAGAAAAAATTTACTTTTCGGACGGACATTTCATCTGTCCGGTGTCCAAATTTTTATATATTTTCAGCCCATTACCAAACATCTTTCCAAACAAAACAGCGAGTTTTTTTTTTAATTACCTTTTGAACTCCTTCTCTCGTTTCTGTGGCTGAAATTTCACAATAAAAACTATCCTATGTGTATTTTCGGTCTTAAAAATATCTGCTAACCGAGTTTCATTTTAATTAGCTTCACGATTTAGTCATGAGAGACTAAAAATATATTCATACTCCGTACTCAAAAATTTATTTTTCGGACAGTTTTTCTGTCCGATGTCCAAAAAATTTTTTGTTATCAGATTCTTTAGAAACCCTCTTAAAAGAAAAGATCGGCTCATGAATTGCGGAAATATTAAGGAAAAAAACTTTTTGGACGGTAATTTTGCACCCTTTTGATCGCTTTGTGGCTCAGATTTCAAAATAAAAACTATCCTATAACGACTCTCGGACCTCAAGGTATCTGCATACGGAATTTCATCAATGTATTGGTTTTTTCGCACGGACATTTTCTTAAAACATATGTAATCGGATCAAAATGTACGCAGCACAAATTTCAAACAATAAGAAAAGTTTTGAAAACCAGAGCTATTCAAAAATATTATTTATTCTTTTTTTTTTACAAAAATTAATGTTCTTACATGTATTGCAAATTATTACAGATGTTTGTTAGTGTTTTATATTTTTCTTTCTGTTATTATAATATTATTGAAGCAACAATTATTTTTGGATACACACACTCGTCTTCTTTTATGTATGAAAGTGTATATTTCTAAAATGCTTAATAATAATTCTTGCCAAAAAATGATTTCCGTGTACTGATTTATAAATTATGGAGTTATATTTAAATTACTTTAGTCTTTAAATGGTTCATTGCATTTTCTTGTTTTTTTCTTAATCTTCACAACCTGGATGATAGCTTTAGAAACAACTAAAAAAAATTATAAGTGGCACCATTGAAATGCAAAAAAGCAGCTGTTTGTATTTCAGAAGTTTTAATTGTAATTGTGGATTTTGATTGTGATATGCAAATATATAATTTTTTAATATTTATATATATATTATTACGTCGAATATTAGGTAGCTCGCACTATTTCAGCAATAGCTACAACTGTGAAAATGATTTACATCAGTACCTGCCTTGACGGCCTAACCTGATGGTGGATCAATTACACGAAGTGAATTTTTCACGATTCACCACCGCCCCCGTGTGGCTTGCTAGGCTCACACAGGTAGCAATTCTTGTCATATGATTGCGGTCATATGAACAACTTCTTGTTGAGGAGTTCGGGCTTTCTAATCCCTCATGTATGCAATTTCCCAGCAATCAATGGATGACAAGGCTTAACGAGTTGGTAGGCTGAAGCCCATTAAGAGCATCAGTCCTTAAACCAACTCACCCGTCAATCATCACCACTGGTTCCTTACAGTACACCTATCTGTTGTATAGGCAACAGATCCTCGGGAGATTGTTAGCCCTCGAAAAAAGCCATCACCAAGGATACTAACACTCCCTTCCTGCGTTTTAGGTTTCAACCATAGCCAGAACGTTTCAGCTAAGATAGGCACATCAACCATGATTAGCCCGGGTCGAACCGCAAGCAGAACTTCCCGGGGGCCATGCTGATCCCCGTTCTGCCAATTTATACCCTTGGTAAGGGTTTCGGAAGCCAACACAACATAAGTCATGTGGCTTCCTAGAGTTTTGTTTGCCGCACCAAACGGGGGACCCCTTCTCCTCTTTTCCCCGAAAAACAGAGCGCCTAAGTTAGGAATACGCCAAGGCAAAACCTGTTCCCCGGGGGGAGCAATAGCTACAATAGAATTTTCTAAATTTTCCTCAGCCATTTTATATGCACAAAAAGATTTTTAATATTTGTAAGGATATAAAGAAAACAATATCAGCTGTTTATCGTCTACATTTGTAGACAGCGGCAATTGTACTCGTGTGTTCGTCTAGCCTTCTGTCTCGAATTTGTTTAATGCTTTAGGCGTGAAAAGGTAACAGACAAACATAGATACTTTGACATTTAGGATATTAGAAAGGATTTATATATATTTTTTTATTCGTAAACAAATAAATTTGTAACCACAAAATCGTACGTAAGTAGAAGAAAGCAATAACTCGCTCCTGTTGTCTCTGTTCTGACATCTCACCGAAAATTCAAAAGCCAGATTTTATATTATCAAAGCGTAATTTTTTCACTTCCGTGTACTTTGTGCCTTGACTTATGTTACATGAATTAATGGCTCAAAACAGATATGAATCGCGAAGATTTGCAGATCTTAGAGAAAAAGTTGAATAAAATAACAACTAAAGAAAACTAAAACAAAATTTACACCTACTTCCGATACTATAACCATAATAAATAATTTTTATACCCTTCACAAAAATGTAAAGGGTATATATAAGTTTGTGATTCCGTTTGTAATTTCTACAGTTTTTTTTTGCGACCCTATAAAGTATATATATTCTGAATCAGAATTAATGGAAAAGTCGATTAAGCGATGTCCGTCTGTCCGTCTGTCCGCTGTTGAAATACCGTTTCTGAGAAAACCATTAGACTTAGAAACTTTTTTCTTTCACCATTCTTTTACCCCATCGATTCATGGGTTTGCTATTGAAATTCAGTAATATCGGTCCACGTATAGCTGAGATATATTCAAAATTCCGAAAAAAAGCCATTTTTTTTTGCAGTTTTGTATGAAAATTTTTGAAAACAAAAGTTGTTCGTTTTGCTTCAAACTTCACACACTTATTAAGCATGGTGACTAAAAGGCAAAAAAATTTTTTTTCAGATATCGGTCCATATATACCCGAGATATAGCCCAAATCGGATTTTTAATGAAAATGTCGCATAGGCGAAGCTAAATAACTTTTTTTTGCTCAAAAGCAGTTCTGGTAATAAAATTAGGTTACATATATATGGAAAATGAAAATTTCCGATATCGGTCCATATATACCT
This sequence comes from Thecocarcelia acutangulata, assembly GCA_914767995.1. Taxonomy (NCBI): domain Eukaryota; kingdom Metazoa; phylum Arthropoda; class Insecta; order Diptera; family Tachinidae; genus Thecocarcelia; species Thecocarcelia acutangulata. The sequence goes on along the minus strand of OU612094.1, from coordinate 102,931,853 downwards.
GAGATATAGCCCAAATTCGGGTTTTTAATGAAAATGTCGCGTAAGCGAACTTAAACAACTTTTTTGTGCTAAAAAGCAGTTCTGGTAATGAAATTATGTTACATAAATATGGAAAATGAAAATTTCCGATATCGGTCCATATATACCCGAGATATAGCCCAAATCGGGGTTTTCATGAAAATGTCGCGTAAGCGAACTTAAACAACTTTTTTGTGCTCAAAAGCAGTTCTGGTAATGAAATAGGGACATATAAATATGAAAAATGAAAATTTTCGATATCGGTCCATATATACCCGAGATATAGCCCAAATCGGGGTTTTCATGAAAATGTCGCGTAAGCGAACTTAAACAAATTTGTTGTGCTCAAAAGCAGTTCTGGTAATAAAATAGGGTCATATAAATATGAAAAATTAAAATTTTCGATATCGGTCCATATATACCCGAGATATAGCCCAAACCAGGTATTTCATGAAAATGCCGCGTAAGCGAACTTAAACAACTTTTTTGTGCTCAAAAGCAGTTCTGGTAATGAAATTAGGTTACATATATATGAAAAATGAAAATTTTCGATATCGGACCATATATACCCGAGATATAGCCTAGAACGGGTTTTTCATGAAAATGCCGCGTAAGCGAACTTAAACAACTTTTTTTGCTTAAAAGTAGTTCTGGTAATAAAATAAGGTTATATAAGTATGGAAAATGAAAATTTTCGATATTGGTCTATATATACCCGAAATATAGCCCAAACCGGGTTTTTCATGAAAATGTCGCCTAAGCGAACTTTAACAACTTTTTTTTGATTAAAAACAGTTCTGGTAATTAGATCAGTTTATATAAATATGGAAGATAAAAATTTCCGATATCGGTCCATACATACCCGAGATATAGCCCAAACCGGGTTTTTCATGAAAATGTCGCGTAAGCGAACTTAAACAACTTTTTTCACCTTAAAGCAGTTCTGGTAATAAAATAAGGTTATATAAATATGGAAAATTAAAATTTCCGATATCGGTTCATATATACCCGATATATAGCTTAACAGGTTTTTTGATGAAAATGCCGAGTAAACAACTTTTTTGTGCTCAAAAGCAGTTCTGGTAATGAAATAAGATTATATAAATATGGAAAAAGAAAAAATCCGATATCGGTCCATGTATACTCGAGATATAGCCTGAACCGATTTTTCCAATAACATTTTTTTTTACTGAAAAGCAGTTCTTGTTATAAAAGAAGGTTACGAAAGTAGAGAAAATTAAAATTTCTGATATCGGTCCATATATACCCGAGATATAGCCTAAATCGGGTTTTTCATGAAAATATCGCGTAAGCGAACTTAAACAATTTGTTGTGCTCAAAAGCAGTTCTGGTAATGATATAAGGTTATATAAATATGGAAAATTAAAATTTTCGATATCGGTCCATATATACCCGAGATATAGCCTGAACTGATTTTTCCATTAAAAATTTTTTTTTTTTTTTTTGCTGAAAAGCAATTCTCGTTATAAAAGAAGGTTACTAAAATACAGAAAATAGAAAATTCCGATATCGGTTCATATATAACCGAGCATATTCAGGTCACATTTTTAATATACTATACATATTCGTGACTATCGTGAAGGGTATTTTAGATTCGGCCCAGCCGAATATACTACACTCTTACTTGTTTTTAGTCATTCTTAACAAATTTTTGTATATAATTTTATATTAATGTGAATTTAATATGTTAATTAATTGAATTTAAATCTAATAAAATGTGTGCTTTTTCTATAATAAATCAAGTATATCTGAAAAAAGTAAATGATTGAGGCAGTTGTAATTTAATGTTTTGTCAATAATTTATCTTAAGTGTATGTTTTTTTAATATGTATTTAAAAACAAGTATTCAGCAACCGCACCGACCACAAATTGCGAAGAAACGGCCAAGTTGTAGAACTTTCAAATAAAAAAATTGTATTAAATCAATAATAACAAGTGGCAAGAAGTTTTTAACAACGAATACCGACAGCCAATTCTAGGTTTATACATACATATATATTTAAATTACTTTATATGTGATTATGGGCATTTCCGTAACGTCTACGAGTCTTGAAACAGATTTTTCCCAAATTAATTCCATATTAAGTAAGCCGGCTTCAACTGAAATCGGTAGTATTGTTTTGTAATAAAGAAAAACTACTTAGTACAAAATGTTTATAAAAAAAAAACTTAAAACCAATCAAATTTAGTAACTTGTTCTAAATTAGAATTAATATCCTACGGGAAGTTAGTTGTGTTGTACTTGTTCTAAACGCAACAGCTGAAACTAAAATTGGTACGCAAAGAACTGAAAACAGAAATGGAAAGAAAGCGGAATGAACTCACTGAACATGCAGTTTTTTGAAAACAAGACATATTATAACCTTATAGGCTTTTCCCACTGAACAACATCTAACATCTACCATCAGTTTTTGAAGGTGATAACATCTTCCCATAAGAAATACATTGTACTAAATTAAAATTTTTCAACATCTTTATAAAATGTTCCTATTTCATTTTATTCCATTCAACATCTTTCGATTATTTCAGTGTCATCACTAGAAAAGTGGCAATAATGTCGATTATTCTTGTGGCATCACTGAATAAACGTTAGTTATTTTGAAAAAATTAAAAAAAAAAATCCTAATTTATTTATCATGTGGCAATTGTTTGCATGTGTGTTTTCTTTCTTAATTTTTTTTTTTTGTAATAATTTTTTATGTGTTGTTGTTAAATTTTGTTTATTAGGCCTACATTTTAATTATAGACATACATAAATTTTATAATCCTCATTTTATACCCTTCACAAAAATGTAACTGTTTTTAAAATTAATTTGTTTCCAAAAAATTTTAAGTGCTTTTGTTAACTGCTACGTGAATGTGTGAGGAATTGAAGCACGATTATGTTGATCATACGAATTAAGGAAATCAGTAGTGTAATTCACTAACTTTTAACGAATTCAAAAGAGCATAATTTAACGCGAGCTATTGTGGTTTGCACTAACGCTTATGTGATTCACTAACTTATTTTTAACACCTCTGTAGAGCAATTCACTAACTTAGAAGTGTTGTTTGCACTAAGCCCTACGCTATTCACTAAATATTTTTAACCACCGTAAACGGTTTTATTTTTCTTCACGCTCTGGTTGTTATAACGTGGCAACTCTTCAGTTCATTGTTATTAGCTATTGTACTTAATCTCTTTTTATTTATATGTTTTCTTGATCTTTTTTAACTTGACCTTTTTTTCTACATATGTACATGTGTATAAAAATCTTAAAAATAGCATATGAGCGAGAGATGCTTTCTATATAAAACAATAAATTAAAGTTTTTTCTTGAATATTTCGTTTTCGTTTAGAAAACTTCTTAAAATCGAAAAAATTTTTGTGGTAGAAAATAAAACATCAAAACTTTAACATCCATACATACACAAATAATTACATTTCACATAAAAATAATGTTATTTTATTTATTTAGTAACTATACAGTTGCAAAGTAAATTTGCAAAGTATAGGATGCACAGCATGGGCGGGGTGACAAAGACCATATGCCCAAGATGGTATCAACAGTACACTTCTATTTTCGCTGTGACTAACTTCAACGACCTATGCCTTCATATAGGAAGTTGCTGCGTGGTTAACAACGAAATACTTCTAAAAAAACTGTAATCCAATGGCAAACCGTTAACCAGTGCGAGTGAGACGCAAAACTCTCGAAGACCGAACAACAAAAACAACAAGCCTGACCGCACTTAAGAAATAATTACGATGACGCGAGAGCTGTTCTTCAGCCCAGAGCTGCTTTACGACTGAATGTTATTTTATTTCCTATCAAAACATGTTTGATTTTATAATCATTCAACAAATACTTTCCTTAAAAAGTTTTCTAAAGAAAAACGAAATACATATTGAATAAAAAACTTTTAATTATTGTTTTATATAAAAATATTATTTTCAAGATTTATTTTTGTTGTTTACTAACTTTTAGTGTTTTTTTTTATTAAATAAATAGTTTATTAAAAAAATTTAATGAAATAAATATGTAAACAACATAATCCAACACTTTTTTGCAATTAAACGTACAAAAATGGGGGTGTTAATTAATACCTATTTATGTGGTTAAATGTAACAGCTGTCTAAAACAGCTGATTTTAAACACCAGCATACGGTGTTTAAAGTACTTGTGAATAGGAAAAAGGTTTATTTTGTGGTTAATAATTTTTATCGAAAAATTTGGGACTTAAAAAGCATACCGAATCGCACTACAGGTTTTATTTTAAAAATCGAAGTTTATTTCTCTCACTGAATTTACAGACTCAATTTAAAAGTTTTCTTTATCCCGTATTAAGCTTTTGAGATCTTTCTCATTTTCTTTATTCATTCATATTTGTGCATAATTAGCACAAAAAGGATTATTCGGTCGTATAATTTTACTTCATTAATATTGGTCGTATTTGCATATATGTGTATTATTAAGTAATCTAAATTAATGTACACAAAAAATATATATGTAAGGTATAAAGATATATTCATATGCATATTTAGTAAAAGAAAGTAAACAAATTGTCTACATACTTATATCGCTTATACGGAATTATAAACGCTTCAGTAACAATACTATTCCAAAAATATTTTGTATACTTTTTTATAGCCTTCCCAAATATGTAAAAGGTAGATATAGGTTTGTGATTCCGTTTGTAATTTCTACAATTTTAATTTCCGGCCATATAAAGTATACATATTCATAATCCGCATTGTTAGAAAATTCGATTAATCGATGTCTGTGTGTCCGCGTTGAAATGCCGTTTCTGACAAAACTATTAGACTTAGAAACTTTTTTCACCATTCTTTTATCCGATTGAGTCATGTGTTTGCTACTGAAATTCAATAAAATCGATGAGATGTAGCTGAGATATATCATAAATTCCGAAAAAAAAACATATTTTTTTTTGCAATTTTGTATGGCAACTTTTTTAAAGTTGTTTGTTTTGCTTCAAAATTCACACAATTATTAAGCATGGTGACTAAAAGGAAAAAAAATTTCCCCGATATTGGTCCATATATACCCGAGATATAGCCTAAACCGTTTTATTCATAAAAATGTCACGAAAGCGAACTTAAACAACTTTTTTTTGCTTCAAAGCAGTTCTGGTAATAAAATGTGGTAAAATAAATGTGGAAAATGAAGATATCCGATATCGGTCCATATAGACCCGAGATATAGCCTAAACCGTGGTTTTCATGAAAATGTCGCGTAAGCGAACTTAAACAACTTTTTTTTTCAAAGCAGTTTTTTTTAAAAGCAGTTCTAGTAATAAAATAAGGTTATATAAATATGGAAAATGAAAATTTTCGATTCAGTTTATGTATACCCGAGATATAGCCTAAACCGACTTTTCCATTAATATTTTTTTTACTGAAGAGCAATTCTTGTTACTAAAATACAGAAAATAGAAAAGTCCGATAACGGTTCATATTAGACAAACTTTTCCATGATCGGTTCATATATGTATATCCGAGCATATTTAGTTCAAATTTGTAATATATACTACACATATACGGGACTATCATGAATGGTATTTTAGATTCGGATGTGTGTATGTAGTGTGCAAATGTACATACACACATACATTTTTATATTCATAAAAAAGTAAATTTTTTTTTAGCAAACAATTGTATAAAGTATTTGAATTAACATCCAGTACGCCGATATCGATAGAAAATGTATGCGAAAGAAAGCTAGTCACTCACATTCGAATCAATTACGGGTTTTCTACGTCATTATTATTCGTTCGCATGCACTTATGTATTTGAAATGAAGTTTGAGGCACCGCTCGCATGGTATAAAGATAGACAAAATCAAATCAATTTTCTTTCACCTAGAATTCGAATGAACTTATTCTTTCGTTATCGGCGAACTGGCTGTAAAATTTATTTCAAATTCATTATTATTTTTGTGAACATTACCATAAATCTTTTATTATTATTTTCCAAAAACATACGTCACATTTTTACGTTGTATAATCGCACTTACTTAAGTTTATGTTACTACTACATTACCTTTACATTACATTCCAGTCGGCTAACTGAGCCTACATTCAAGTCCAAAGCTACTTACATTAAAAGCGAAGATCAGATGGCTCAACTGTTATGGTGATGTTGAGTGTACTAACGCATGTTAAGTTAAAAAAATAAACGGTAGGTACATCTCCTGAAAACAAAATTCGCAATAAAAACTAAGTAACGATATGAACAATTGCCAAGCCATGCAATTCAGATGCTGGTGCGATGGAAAAATATTATTCGCGTTTGTTTTGCTCTTTGCGTCTAATGTATAATTAATTTGAAAATAAGAACTGAAAAAGATTAATCTGAATCGGGTGCTAGTTCAGTCCGTTTAACATGTTTATTTAAATTTTTCTATTGACATTAGTTTACAATCGTATGCTTTTTTAATTTTAATAGCTGCTGGGATAGCACAATCGTACTATCTTTGTCCCCTTTGATTTCGTTTTCGTTGAAACAGCGTCGAATCTACATGAGGAAGATGCTTACGTATTTTCTTATATTTATTATTTTGTCACCTTATACGAAAAATATTTCACAATAAAGAATGCGTCAGCACTTAAAGGAAAAAACCGATTATTTTATTAAAAACCATTAAGATATTTTTGATAGCGTCAGCACTTAAAGAAAAAACCGATTATTTTATTAAAACCCATTAAGATGTTTTTGATAGCGATATGATTAAATAATTTTGATAAGTCCAAGCAGTGTCGAAATTATATACACTGAACACTATTCAGTTTTAACTAATTTAATTTCAACACTTTAAATGCTGCGATAACGTTTGGTTTAATATTTCCGTGTTGTTATTGATAGGTTCAAGCCATACTTCCACAAACACTACTCCCTCTTTCCTCCTCCTCATAACCTATTTTTCTAGTTCTAGCACAGTGCACTGCATACGTAATGAGTACTGATCCAAGATAAGAAATAAGTTCTTGTGTATATATAATATTTGTATTGCCGCAAGACTAAAAATCAAGCAGCTTCACTATTGCAGCATCAAGGTTGCATTGTACAGTAATCGATTGGGACTTAAAAATTGGCAAAAATTGTTGCATTCCACAATCAGGCGATTCTACCTTACCTACTGATCCCACAGGTGCGCATCAGATACAGCATAACAAATCATTTACAAGCAGGCGAATTGTTTCATTACATGTAATATTTGTCGAAAATAGCACAAGAACTTGAGTAGTAAATTTTTACGCAAAAGTATTTGTTCTAAATTTTGGCAAATTAATAAACAAAAACCTTCCCATGAAAAAATTTTTTATACATAAATCATATTTTTTATTTTCGTGTAGCCCACATAACTTACTGACATATTTTTTACACCGTTGTTTTGTTGGTAGATGTTTGCATGTTCAAAAACAACATCATACAATATTTTTAAAATAAACAATCATGTGGCAATTTAAACACTTGCTAAAAGTGCTGTTATTAATGCAACACCAAACAGCAAACAAGCTTAAAAGTAATCCAAAACCATATCAATAAATTAATTGTGGCGTTTTTTCTTCTGTCTTTTATATAAAAGCGATTTTTTTGAAACTGTTGCTGTTTGCATAAAAAACCAGGCAGTAGACACCGAATAGCAACCCACACGTATAAAGAATTTACACAGAAACACTTTAAAGCAAAAGTTAGATTATGTTAATGTTGTTAGAGTAAACTGAAATATATTACACGTAACATAAATTAAAATCATTGGAAAAATTATAAATTGTGTATGTTATTAAAAATCGGTATTCCAAACAAAAAAGGCTTTAGACGCATATGTAGATTTATAGAATTAGTTGACGGAACTTACACTGAACGACAAAAAAAGTAATAACAACAACAGTAAGAAAGCTCCTTTTTTTTTATTTTTTTATTTTTTTTTTAAGAACGTTTATTTAATGAAAACTTCATATGCTTACACTATAAATAAACAAATAGTACAATAGAATTATAGGGTTTTCTTAATTATACACAGTCCCATAGTCGAGCACTCGGTTATATTACTTATATACGATAATACATTTTCTTTTAAGAAATATTTACATTTTTACAAGATAATATATATACATATATATATATATATATATATATATATATATATATATATATATATATATATATATATATATATATATATATATATATATATATATATATATATATATATATATATATATATATATATATATATATATATATATATATATATATGTATATATATATATTATCTTGTAAAAATGTAAATATTAATTTCTTAAAAGAAAATGTATTATCGTATATAAGTAATATAACCGAGTGCTCGACTAATATATCGCAAAAGTTAAAAGTCAAGTCAAGTCTAAAAAAAAAAGGGGGGGGGGGGGGAGTTTATTTGGTAAGCCACCAAAATTTTTTAACGTCTATGTTTGGAAACTTAAAAAAATAATTAAATGCTCGGTGGCTTCGTGGTTAAAGCAGTAGATCATGATACGTCATGAGCCGACTTCAAATCCCAGTGGGTGCTGATGAGAGTAGTTTAGCGACTACGAAACAGTTAGTTGTCCCCAGCTAAAGATTTGATTATTATTTTTCTTGTCTTCTTCAATCAATAATTATTGATCACAGCAAATTTGTATTGTAAAAAATCCTTCTTAAGAAAAAACTTAAGAAAGGAAAAAACTTGAACCAGAACCCGATGTACATATGTACAAAACAAAAAAATTTTTAATTTGTTAAATTTTTGTTGAACTTTTATAATTTTTTAAATTAAAAATTGTTTGGTTTGTACATATGTACAACAGGTTTTTAGTTCAAGTTTTTCCTTTCTTAATTTTTTTCTTAAGAAGGATTTTTTTACAATACCAATTTGCTGTGATCAATAATATTGATTGAAGAAGACAAGAAAAATAATAATCAAATCTTTAGCTGGGGGACAACTAGCTGTTTCGTAGTCGCTACACTACTCATCAGCACCCTCTGGGATTTGAACTCGGGACATGACGTATCATGATCTACTGCTTTAACTACTAAGCCACCGAGCATTTAATTATTTTGTGTCTATATTCATCTCATATTGAATCACATATGCATTTTGTTAATTGCCGACATTGTTTGTACAGCGTTTGCTGTCTCAGAACTAGCGGTATTTATTTTATTTATTAACATACATATTTTTTGTATTTTAATATTCTCCGGACCCAGAGATGTAAATATTAATTTGTTAAATTTTTGTTGAACTTTTATAATTTTTTAAATTAAAAATTGTTTGGTTTGTACATATGTACAACAGGTTTTTAGTTCAAGTTTTTCCTTTCTTAATTTTTTTCTTAAGAAGGATTTTTTTACAATACAAATTTGCTGTGATCAATAATATTGATTGAAGAAGACAAAAAAATAATAATCAAATCTTTAGCTTGGGGACAACTAGCTGTTTCGTAGTCGCTACACTACTCATCAGCACCCACTGGGATTTGAACTCGGGACATGACGTATCATGATCTACTGCTTTAACTACTAAGCCACCGAGCATTTAATTATTTTTTTAAGTTTCCAAACATAGACGTTAAAAAATTTTGGTGGCTCACCAAATAAACTCCCCCCCCCCCCCCCCCCCCTTTTTTAAAGACTTGACTTTTAGGAAAAACTTGAACTAAAAACCTGTTGTACATATGTACAAACCAAACAAAAAAATTTTTAATTTAAAAAATTATAAATAATTCAACAAAAATTTAACAACTTTATAATTACTTTCATTTTTGATCAGTATGGAATCTGTTTAAAAGCTCGAATTAATATTTGCTAGTAATAGTTCTACCTTTTTCTAGGTGATCTACATGGAATATACTACGTGCAATCCAAAAAATTGTGGTCTTGTCCACTATTCTTTGATCTCTAAGTTATTATGATGAGCCGATATTTCGTCTACAGTTATATAGCTGCGAAAGACTGGTTATATTGCGGATAACCATCGCAAACCGTTTCTTTGAATGGTCTCAAGAGTGTGCTTACGGTCGAGTGTGAGCTTTTTTCATGTCCAAATATTCATGTAAAATATGAAGTACTCACTAAGCTGAGATGCCTACAGCCTCAGCCACCTTTCATACTTTTATTTCCCGATCGTCAAATATTTTTCCATGAATTTTATGATTTTGGGCCACCTAACCTTTTGCGTCGCTTGTGTTGATGCCACCATAATGGAATCCATTAACCCACTTCTTAACCATTGAAATTGATAGTACAGAGATTTCATTGTATTTATTAAGTCAATCCTTGGCTTAAATATTTTTTTTTTGTTTTTTTTTTTTTTTTTTTTTTTTTTTTTTTTTTTTTGTAAGAAATTATTCTTAGTCAACACACGATATATGTACATTTGTTTTCATATATGTTAAAATTCACGAGGTTTTATAAACAAATGAATGTAGTAAAAATGTGGAAATTATATAATAGCCCTCGTATCTGCCGACTTGCTTAAGACAATATTATTCCATTAATCGCTCAATTATTAGTAAATTTTGTTTTTATTCGACTTAATTTCCAATTGTTGTATCTTAGTAAAGCGACAGGAAAATAAATCTTAAGCAAATTATTTTATTTTGTGTGACAAATTATGGGTGATTAATTAAAAATCACAACTGGTATTTTCTAGGAAGTTGTTAAATCCTAAATAGCAAAAAATATATCTGTCTACTGCAGCCATTCGATTCACTTAGCATCAGTTAAAATTTTAATTTAAAATAAAAAACGAGCTGAGTAGAAAAGTATGAAGAGGCTTTACGAAAGTTGTTTTCATTTTATTTTAAAACCATGTGAAGTATCGAGAATGCTTTAGGCTAAAAATAAAAATGTTGTTAAACATTGTAAAGAAAACCTTATAATTAATTCGTATCGAGCGAAGTCTTTTAAGTGTAGAGTTAAGAAATGAAGTTGCAAAAGCTGTCTGAGCCTGGCTAGTTTCCAGAAGTGTTAGAGCTGTAATTATTGTACCATTTAACTGCTTGAGTGAATGGTTTAGGACAAATTTATTTAAAAATAATGTTGCGTTTATAAAACCATAGACACTTAAACAAAATTGATGTTAAACAAGAAACTATGATAAATTTTTAAATAACCTGAAGATAATCATGTTTTCATCACTTATTACTAACAACTAATAAAGCAGACGACATCGAACAAAAATAAACTACGGGAAAAGAACATGATAAAAAAGTAAGAAGCGAATGTTCTTCATAAAATCCATGACACAACTTAATAACTAATGATTACTTAGAGTAGTGTTAACCCCTTATATACCAACAACTTAAAATAATTTAAAGTGCTTAAGAACAAAATGACTAAATATTAAAAAAAAATAATTCTACAAGTGATCTCTAATTGTGTACGAAAACATATGTAAGTACATTAAGTACATTCAAGTACAAAATTCTTCGAACAATTACTGCAGCTCCATGGTACGTAAAAAACTCCCGAATTCACAAGGATCTGTGTGTTCCACTGATAAAAGATGAGTTTTCAAAGCATGCGACAAGGTATATCAGCAAATTGGAACTGCACCCTCTTGCACGAAACATACTTAATTTTAGTGGTCACACTCGGTTGAGAAGAAGGGATACCGTTGCCACCATCAGAGCGTTAAGTAGGTGATTTTACCGATATAATATGCGCATAATAAAACTTTTTCTCTAGCATTGGCTGGACTTAGTTAATATATTGTATTTAGTAATAAGATTAGAATACTTATTGTTAGTTCACATTGTGAAGATTCAATAAATAAAAAAAAGCTTAAAAAAAAAAAAAAAAAAAAAAAAAAAAGGATGAATTAGTATACGGTTTTTGGATTTGGATTCGCTAAAACCTGTTATTTTGTGGGATTTGTCAAAGAAATGCTTGACCCAAAAAACTAAAACGGTTAGATGGGGGTAAATGACTGTGGTCAAGGGCAAGGCAAAACGGCAGAAAATCCACAAAAAATAGCTGCCTCTCATTCGCTTTTAGAGGAATATAAGAATATAACACTGATCCTCCTTAGCATTAAAGGGTCATAACTAGCCTTAGATGACACCTAGAGGTGCCGAAACACTGACAATGTTTTTGAGAACCCAGTATTGTTTGTAGAACATACCAGCTTCTATCTTCGACCCTATAAAAAAAAACCCAGTTTTCAAAAAAAATTGTTTTAATTTTTTTTTTCATACAATTACTCGTATATATTGAATCTTTAAAATATGAACTAATAAAAAGTATTCATATCTTAATACTAAATATAAAAATTTATTTAAGTCTAGCCAATTCTAGACAAATTAATTTTGCGCGAATAATATCGGTAGAACCACCTATTTAACGTTCTGATGATATCAAGGGTATCTCTTCTTCTCAACTGAGAGTGGCCGCCAAAACTAAGTATGTTCCGTGCAAGAGGATTTGGGTGATGTTCTAGTTTACTGATATACATTGTCGCGTACTTAGAGAATTCGTCTTTTGCCAGCGAAACACATAGATCGTTGTGAATTCGTGAGTTTCTTACGTACCATGGAGCTGCAGTAATCGTTCGAGGAATTTGGTTTTGTCGTCTTTGAATTTTTTAATGTTATTTTGTTATTATTATTTTTTAATTGAATAGTACAATATTTTATGTAATTACATTCATACGTTTTCATTGTACGAGCGACATTGCTTTCTTTTCTCAGCGACAATCTGAAGCGAAAATAAATTTTCTTCCTCATTACGGCACAATATTCTATTAATTTTACTTTTCTTTCAGCAATATCATCAACAGCGGGTAATTTATGTTCAAACATGTTAGGGGCTAGTTAGGGCGGTTTATCCTAAAATGTTAAAAGCTACTATTTGTACGGGAGCTTCTTTAAGGAAGGCTTTTAGGGGGTATATATGTTCACAAGAAATGTAGAGTAGGAAATATTAGTGTAGGTCAGTCTTAAATTTTAGAGATATTCTGTTGCTTTGCCCTACTTTTTACTCCGATGGGAAGCCATTTACCGACATCCAACGCTTCAAGCCTAAAACTCCTACTATAAACTACAAAAATTTCTAAAACAGTGATGCCCACTATACTATAGAATGTTCTTTTAAGCCCGATAGAACTTGAAATTGTAAAAAATAACACAAAAAATTAAATTGTAATCAACATTTTTTTTATTCGAAAGATCAATACGTGACATTAACATTTGAAAATGATTTCGGGCATATGGGCACCGCGGCTGTTCTTGACGAAGCGCATTCTGGACGTCCAATTTTGGGCCACTTTTTCGAGCACTGCTGGCCGTATGTCACGAACAACACGAACAATGCTGGCCTCCAAGGCGTCAATTGTTGCTGGTTTATCAGCATAAACCAGTGACTTCACGTAGCCCCACAGGAAATAATCGAGAGGTGTCAAATCGCACGACCTTGGAGGCCAATTGACAGGTCCATTTCTCGAAATCAACTTATCGCCAAATTTTGATTTCAGTAAGTCGATGGTTGCGTTCGCCGTATGGCAAGTAGCGCCATCCTGTTGAAACCACATCTCCTCCGGATCAATGTCATCCATATTTTCAAACAAAAAATCATTGATCATGGTGCGGTAACGATCTCCATTGACCGTAACGCGAGCTCCGGCCTCATTTTTGAAGAAATAAGGTCCGATGATGCCACCAGCATGAAAACCGCACCAAACAGTGCATTTTTCTGGATGTAATGGAGTCTGTAGGGTCTCTTGTGGATTGGTCTCACTCCATATGCGGCAATTTTGCTTATTAACAAACCCGTTAAGCCAAAAATGCGCTTCATCGCTGAACACAATTTTGCGATAAAACAACGCGCGAATCGACGACTGATTTTCAAAGTAAATTTGGATAATTTCGTAGCGTTGTTCAAGCGTGAGTCTATTCATGATGATTTGTCAGAGTATACTGAAACAAATAAAAAAAATGTTTCATCAAAATTTAATTTTTTGTGTTACTTTTTACAATTTAAAGTTCTATCTAGCTTAAAAAAACACCCTATATATGGAAGAGTAAACACCAATACATTTAAGGAAACACTATTTTTATTTAATATTTTTTGGTGTAAAAAGCAAAACATTCACAAAAACTAAATTCACACTGATAATCGCTGTCGTTAATGTTCACCAGCAAAACATGCGAAAATGTTGTTGCTTTGCTTTTGTGTGTGTGCAGTGAAAAACGACAAAAAAATTTATAAGGCGAAGGTGTTTGTGTATTTTTCATTACTAGTGCTGAGCGCAGTATGTGTGTTTTAAAGAGCACAGCCCTATAGCTAAGCGCATTTACAAAAACAATTGAGTATCAAGCGCATAGTGCTGAGCACACTTGGTCTAAAAGATGGTTTCCGGTTTTTCTATAAGTTTTGTAATAATTACTATTGTTCAACCAGTCACTTTGCAAGGTTAAGATCATTCCTGTATTAATAAACTTTATTTTTTATTACTAACTCATTAGTACTTTCTATTCTCTCATTTCTTGGTTAGGGTTTGTTTCGTTCCGAGCTATTAAAGCGGTCCTCAAATACTTTAATTGTCCAATTTGGCTCCTGTGCATTCAATCACATTTATCCTGCCAGTTTCTGGAAGATATTTATCACTCCAATCCATTACATATGGTCCTTTGAACCGGATTTGAGTATCAACGTTTGAGTTCTCTCCTTTTTATTGTTTTTCTGATTCGTTAGTGTATTTTACATTAATATATTTCCCCTTAATATATTAGTTGTACACCTTACATTCTGTTTAGTTAATTCCCCTTAAATCACATTTCCATTAGCATCTCACATTTATATTAATTACTCTGTCATTATGTACAGAAACTATTTAGTATATGAGTTAATGTTAATGACTGTTTATCCTTTTACTATATTCAGTTTTAATTTTTATTCCATTTTTTAATTGGAAATAAGTAAAAGAGGAGTGTTGCCACTTTTCAAATTAGATTTTTTCATATAGAAAATTATTTGATATTGCATATTCATTCTGTTTTCTAATTCCGCAGTAAATTTTACAAAACACTGTAAAGACAATAATATAATCTTGAAATGATAAATTTTTATTTGCTGTAGAGGAAAATACTTTTTCATAAAAAAAATCATTTACGAAATTACGTGTATTTATTTGTATAATTTTTGGTCGTAGTAGGCAATATTAGCCAGAAATTATATAATATTGGGTTCGTTTTTGACAAAAATTTGTCGATTGCTCAAAAGACATAATTATTTTGAAAGAAATAGGTTCAAATCTTTCGAAAATTACTGTGCTGAGTACTTTACGTTGATTTATCTTCTGCTTCCTCGTTGAATCTATTTTAAAAGTAAATTTCAGATCTTTTCAAATATTTGAAAATTGTTACTTTACTATTCTACGATTCTAATGTGCTAGAATACTTCCAGCGGAGAAAACTAAATTTCCAATTTTTTGATATTTTACAAATATCAACAGCTGATTAATTTTTCGTAAAGCTTAAAAGTATTCAAATAATTTTTTGATAATTTATGGGTTATATGTTCTTTTGTGAATTTTTATGGTTCAAGTAATTTTTTTACTACTGATCTGCAGCAATTTTTTCTATAACTTGATATAAAATAATTGTATACCTGTTGATAACGCATGCAGAGAAAATTGCTCGGAGTTTTTAACAACTATTTTTTATTGATTTTTTTTTTTGAGTTCAAAACCTCTTTCTTCTTTTCATCATGTCATTGAGTCAATTCATTCATTCAATGCAGTATTGAATTCAAGGCTAACCTTAATGATAGCCAATATGCAGTATCCTCGCGTCATGCTATTGATGTTCACAGACTCGAGCTCAAGTCAACCTGGTCCCAAATTAAATCGGCCTATGAAAATGTTATATTCGAGGCTCAAAAGGAGGTGAGCAAAAAGTCTGATAAAGAGTCTGACAATGATGACGCACCAGAAATCGAATCGTTCAAGATAAAATACAAAAGCACTTATATGGCATATTGTAATTGCATGACTAAGTTAGCTGAAATGTATGACACATTGAGTAGTAAAGGCGAACAAACTGTTAAGAAAGGATTTAGAAACACCTTACCTGTATTTACCTTCGATTGAGATCGAAATTCTTTCGTGATACGTTCAGTTGTGTCTAATTCTATGGCCAGCAAAGTTGAAAAGTTATTTTATTTAAAACAAAAAACAAAAGGTGAGGCTTGAGAAATTGTACAGAAGAGTCCACTAACATACGAAGGTTTTGATTTGGCCTGGAGCAGTTTATCTTAACGCTTTGAAAATAAACGAGTCTTAGTCAATGACCAGTTAAAAGCCATATTCAATCTGCAAGCCATTAGTGTAGAAACTGGAAAGGCTCTAAAGCAGCTTCAACGTGATTTGAATTCATACATATCAATGCTTAGAGTGCATGGCAACGGTGTTCCAGCCTGGGATCGATTCTTTGTATACATATGCACCAATAAGTTCCCGAAAAGCACACTTACTCGTATGTTGTGGGAGCAAGAGTTAAAGGATAAAACAGCTTTTCCTAAATGGTTGCAACTTGACGAATTCCTACTACGAATTCCTACAGCACTACAAAAGTTCGAGTAGTGTTCAATGTGTTAGAAAAGTCATGAAATGGCCAAAGTTTAAATGCGTTGCTTCATACTTCATACTTAAAAATATGCCATTACTATTATTAAATAGGCCATACGTCCTTTCAACAGATTTTGTTCAGAAGTGATCCGAAAGACCAAATTTCTGAGTTCGAACCAATTATATCCAAGCTTCTTACCCTATTCCAAGTGATATTCTCCGAAATTCTATGTATGTAGACAATGCGCTGCCTGGATCTCGTACTGAACAAGGTTGCATTAAAGCCAATTAGAAGCTAATCCAAGATTTGGATGCAGCGGGGTTTTCTCTAAGAAAGTGAACATCTATTTCCCAGGACATTCAGACCATTTACTTCATTTTTTTTTACATATGAAAATTTTTTTATTTATTGAATCTTCAAAATGAACTAACAATAAGTATTCAAATCTTAATACTAAATTAAAAATTAAAAAATGTGATTCTTAAGTCCGGCCAATGCTAGACAAAAAGTTTTATGTTATTTCGGTAAAATCACCTATTGAGCAATCTGATGGTGGCAGCGGTATCCCTTCTTTTAAGCCGAGTGTGGCCGCCAAAATTAAGTATATTGCGTGCAAGAGGGTTTGGATGAAGTTCCAGTTTACTGACATACCTTGTCGCGTACTTAGAAAATTCCACTTTTACCAGTGGAACACTCAGATCGTTATGAATTCGTGAATTTTTTACGTACCATGGAGCTGCAGTAATCGTTCGAAGAACTTTGTTTTGTCGCCTTTGGATTTTTTCAATGTTTGCCGCCGAGGTGGTGCCCCATAACTGAATTCCGTAGCACCATATAGGCTTTAGTATTGCGTTGTATAAGAAAAGTTTGCAATCTAATTTCAGTGTCGAATTTCTGCCCATAAGCAAATTTAGCTGCGCTGCTTTTAGTTTTAACTGAATGACCTTTGCTTCAATGTGAGACTTCCACGTTAGCCTACGGTCCAGGTGAATACCAAGGTACTTGACTTCGTTGTGCTGCGGAATAGTTGTTAATTTGGATTGGCGGACATGTTAGCTTACACAGTGTGAATGTAACATGAGTACATTTCTGTTCATTTACTTTGATTTTCCAAAGTTTTAGCCATTTCTCTAATATTGAAGTATATTCCTGTAAATTTCGCGAAGCTACTTGATGGTTTTCATGAACACTCAAAAACGCTGTGTCATCTGCAAAGGTAGAAGTGTGGATTCCGGATGTCGTTGGCATGTCAGAGGCGTAAATCAAATAAAAAGTAGGCCCCAGTATGCTGCCTTGGGGAACTCCTGCCTTGATTGGCTGAGTTGGGCTTATAAAGTCGCCTTCTCTGATAACAAACTTCCGCCCATATAAGTAGCTTTCCAGAAGCTTGTGTATTTGCAGGCAAGTTTAGCTTTATTTTGTGCATCAAGCCGTCGTGCCACACTTTATCAAAAGCTTGAGAAATATCAATGAAAAGAGCTGAGCAATACTTCTTCTCCTCAAAGGTTTGTCTTATGACATTGACTAGTCTGTGTTTTTGTTCTATGGTGCTATGTTTAGCCCGAAAGCCAAATTGATGAATAGGGATGCATCCCACATTGTTCAATATTGGACTCAACTTCGCCATTAACAATTTTTCGAATAGTTTTGAAATTGTTGGTAAAAGACTTATTGGTCTATATGATTCTACCTTAGTCAGATCCTTCCATGGCTTGGGTATCATAGTAATCATTGAGACCATCCACTCTGCAGGATAATACTCAAGGCGTAAAATGCCGTTAAAAATAAAAAGTAGAACTCTTCTAGCTACACGAGGTAACTATTCACGCATTTTACCAGTAATTTGATCAATGCCTGGAGCTTTCCTGGGGTTTGTATTACCGATAACGTTTTCGACATCTTGAAAATTAAATCTCAAAGACACAGGAGGTCTAACAACATATGGTGGTAATTCCGCTGTATTATTCTCTGAATCATTTGTAATAAAAACGTTTCTCAAATGATCGACATACAACATTCCCTTTTCAGAATCGCTTCTTGCCCAGTCGCCAGTTGAATTTCGCAAAGGTGGCTTACCTATTACGGGTCTTTTTAAACCTTTTGTCGCTTTCCACAAGGAATAATCAGATTGAGGGGTACCATCAAGGCTTTCCAAATATGTATTAAAGGAAGCCATTCTATGGACTTCAAGCAGATTTCTTAGCTGAGTTATGCATTCCCGTAGCCTAGTTTTAAGCTGGGGCGACCTGCGAAGTTGCCACTCTCTTCTGACTCTTCTTTTTTTCTGACAGAAGTTGCTCAATTTCAGATGAATAAGTTCTATTGGTCTCATTTCTAGATCTTAAATGACTAGTGGTAGCATGCTGTACGGCCAGTTTGAGGTTTTCAGAAAAATTTTACTTCATGAAGAGCTTTTGAAATTCGAGGATAGAAGTTCTGCAAAAACCTTAGGTATCCGATGGAATGCTAGTTTGGATTACTTCTATTTCATGATAAATCCATTTTCCGAACATCCCAATTTTACAAAAAAAAAAGTTCTATCTCAAATTGCTAAACTATTCAATCCGATCTTTGGGAAAGTTCTTATGCAACAAATATGGAAAGACGGTACGAGATGAGATGAAGTTATTAAACCTGATATTCGTCACGAACGGAAATCATTCCAATCCAATTATTTAAAAATCAATACCTTCGAGTTACTTGATTGATTGATTATTGTCCAGATTCCGATATTAAGTTCCATGGGTTCTGCGATGCTTCAGAATAAGCCTGCGCGGCAACCTTTTATATTCGAGTACCGAAACATAATTCAGTTCCGATGCATCTTATCGCTTCCAAAACTAAGGTAGCTTCCATAAAAACTCAGTCCATTCCGAGACTGGAGCTCTGCGGTGCTGTTCTCTTAGCTGAAATGATAGAAAGCTTGCTTCCAGGACTTGATATAGAAAGATATTCGATTCACTGTTGGACAGACTCCACCAAGACTTTGCCCTCTGGAACTTTCAGCGAATGAGTTATGGTAATCAGGATCACCCTGGCTGAAGAGAGACACTTTCCAATGGCCGAACAACATTCTGTCAACTGAGTTAGAAATAAAGCCTGTAAAAGTTCACTGTTCTTATTTTTCTCATTTCGAGGACATTCTCGAACGATTTTCGTGGCTTCGGAGGCGTATATTAGATAGCTTATATTATCCTCTTTTACTTCCGAACTCATACTAAACTCCAACAAAATTTCTACAATTCCATAATTCTTTCAAATTGAGAAATTGTTGGCGCCCGAGAGCATCTTATTTCCGTCTTATCCGAAGGAGGCTCTTACATACCAAACAATCAATTCCTAAGTGCATTATTGAGTTTCAAGAAGGGATTATGCGCTATAGTTTTAGGCTGGAATCAGCACCTGGTTTAACGTGTAATGAAAAACGTCCGATCATTATCCCATACAATTCTCAGCACGCGAGACTGTTGACTAAATTTTTGCATGATATATCTCTTCACGCGGCAATCAATTAGTTTTATGGCTTTTGCAAACACAGTATTGTATCCCTAAGGCAAAAAATGTGATCAAGGCCATCACAAATAAATGCAAAGTGTGTGTGCTCTATAAAAAACGATGTCAAAAACAAATTATGGAAGCTCTGCCACCCGAAAACTCGGAAATCAGTCGTCCGATTACATATAGGGGTTTGGACTTTGCTGGTCCATTTGTCATAAAAAGCTATTGGGAACGCGGATGTGGTATACCCAAATGCTATGTTTGCGTATTCGTCTGTTTTTTTTACTAAGGTAATTCTTTTGAAAGCAACATCAGAGCTTGCGACTCAAAAATTTTTAGCTGCTTTCAGCTGATTTGCATCATGCCTAGGGGGGCCGCTCTAATTGCTCTCTGACAATGGTACAACTTTGGTTGGAGCTTCAAGAGTTCTAGCAAGGGAATTCATCCAGACTTGCTAACAACGCATAGCATCTAACTATGCTCTGCAAAACATCTCCTGGCACGTTATTACAGCCGAAGCTTAAAAGTAGGTAAAAAGTTTTCAAAGTCTCATATCAAAAAGTCAGTGAAATGTTTTAGATATACATTCGAAGAATTTTCTACTATACAAAATTGAATCCTGCTTAAATTCGAAGCCAATTTCCACTGATACATCTGACTTCTGCGCCTTGACCCCTGGTCATTTTCTGATTAGAACACCTTTACTTGCGCCAGTCGAACATGCCACTCTAGATTCGCCACTCTCTATTGTCAATCGGTGGCAACGGATGACAATTATTCCTCAAAATAAAAGCGTTAAGTGGACAAATACAGAAATTTACGTCTCAGAAGATGCGCTAGTGGTAATTAAAGATGATAATTTACCGCCCAATTCTTGGCGCTTAGGCCGTGTCACAAAAGTGTATTTTGGGTCCGGTAATCGTGTACGAGTCGCCGACTTCTTCACTCAATGGGGTTTAATAACTAGACCCATAGTTAAATTTATTCTTCTACCAACTGAATCCTAATTTCATTTCATTCTCTTCCTTGCAGTTTAAATAAAATGTATAAGAATTCTGGGAAAACTGAATAACTAAGAAGTAGTTAATGACTTGCTTAATATCTGTTGTATATGTACGTATATAAGTAGTTATTCTTGGCAAATATATGTATATGTGCATGTATTTACAATGAAAATTTAATAATTGAATTTGAATAATACTTAGATTTGCTAAAACTTAAGATAAAGTGATAGGATCGGGCTTAAAAATGTTTACCAAGTTAGAAATGTAGTAAATTAATATCTTCTTTTATAAAATTTTACTGTTCTAGCAACTTCAATATCCGTATCGTTTGTTTCGTTGTTATTATGACTAACAGGTTAGAAATACCCGGTGTGATGTTGACATTACATATGCGCTGTCAGGCACGTTCAAACGTATTAGATATAGTTTTTTTTAATTAAAAACCACAGTGCTAAAATCCAGTTCCATACTTAATTCCATGACGTTAAAAATAAAATTTTATGGATAAAGTATTGGATGTAAGTGATACTTTTATCAAAAAAAAGTTTGTTAAAACGGTACAAGCTGTTTCAAGATATATTATTTGTAAGAATACATTTATAAAGGTGGCATTTATACCATGATTTAAAGTCATGTTATTTTTCTTTGTATTATATGAAGCTAGTTTTTAAAGTTTTTATCGGCACTAACTTGTAAATCAATTAGCTATTTTAATGTATTATAAGTAATTAGACTTTTTAACGACTTCTTGCAATGACACTTTTTTTTATCGTGGACCAGTACTCAGGGGATAACCCCTACACATGCAGTGCATTGTACTGGAACTAGGAAAATAGATTTGAGAAGGAGGAAAGGGGGAGTAATGTTTGTGAACTTAACACACGGAACGACCAAAACAAACGTTATCACAGCATTTAAAGTGTTGAAATTAAATTAGTTAGGACTGATCAGTGCCCAGTGTACATACCTTCGACACTGCTCAGACTATCAAAATTAGACCAGCACCGCGCACGCCGTTAAATAATAAAATACATGGGAGGAACATAAAAAAGAAATTAATAGTAACAAATAGAAAAAACAAACGATAATAAAAAAAATAATAATAAAAAAAAACAAAGGACAGTAAAAAAATAATAAAAAAAACACGTATCATGCAACGAACAACACGTGTGTACAGAACGAAAGACAAAACACTACTTTCAAATAGTTTTTCGTAAGCGAGAAAATAATGACTTAAAACCCCATGAAGTAGAAGTAGTGAAGAGTATATTTATTAACATTTTAATACTTTACAATAGAAGTTTTCGCTGGGTAATAATAAAGCGAATGACCATTTATAGTTTAACTGCATTTTCCACGGCAAAAACGCGCACCGGGTACCTAACCCGGTTCCAAACTGGTCAGCGAAGTCGTTGCGATTTTTTTGGGAGTTCGCAAATTCGACTTCGTGAATCATCAAAATCCCTTCACATCCCCGGAAGCAATACGGCAACTCCAATTTTTGCACTAAAGCAGCATTATTGTTAAATCTTTTTTAGTAGATATTTTTGGTTTCAAATTCATATATATTGAATATATTTACATTTCTTTAACTTTAATGTACTTTAATAGCTATATGATATGATGTAGGATCCCCGTGTCACATCCAAATGAATTAAAATATAATGTCTATATAAGTCTAAAACATAGAAAACAAACGCAAATTATATTCGTGTTGTTTTCAGGAGGTATTGGACTTTTATTATAGCTAAACATATAATACATAAATTGATATGCGATATAAGAAATGTATGTATGTTAAAATAATTGCAGTAAATTTTTCACTCTTAATTTGCAATATCACTTGAAACAAACAAACAGTAACAAGTTTCTACAATTATAGCTTATACTTTAACTATGTAAACATTAGAACACTATATTTGCTTTGATATATTATAAATCATTTATTTTACGACTCAAATATTTGTTGTTTCTAATAAATAAAGAATTAATGAGCATTTTGCAATAAAACTGCTGTATTAAACACGTACTATGACATGACGATCGATTTTTGCAACTGATCACACCTTCTTTTTTAATATTTTAAATATTGTTTATAAACATTTGATTACTATTTTATTATTATATTATTTACAAACAAAATAATTATAATTTTTATTAAATTATCTTTACATTTTTTTTTCTTAATTGGATTAGTAACGCAGCAGTTTTTTATATAAATATTTTAATTTATGCGAATTAAAATGTGCAACAATTACCGTTTAAACGACAGTGACAAATTATTGTACAATCAGTAAAACTATGTAAACAGCATTTTAAAACACAACAAGATACTATTATTTGAACATTAATTAAAATATTAAAATTATTCTATATATGTACAATACATTGAAGGTAAATGTACTGGCATATTGCATGTCTTAATTCAGTTACAACGGCTCAATTTTAATAAAATAACGACAATTTCTGGCAACAATAATTTAATAAGGTGTTAAGGGTTTCTTAAAACATGATTATCCTTGATCACAACACCCATTAGTACAAGAAGAAATAAATATTTCGAAATATAGTTCCAGCAGCAACAGTATAGGTTCCTTTTAACATCGTATATTATTGGTAAAAACAGTCTGTTATCGATTTAACCTTATTCCACACCAAGTTTGTTATTGATTACATATCTATTGCACTCAGTCGTAAAGCAGCTCTGGGCTGGGGAACAGCTCTCGCGTCATCGTAATTATTTCTTAAGTGCGGTCAGGCTTGTTGTTGTTTGGCCTGCGAGAGTTTTGCATCTCAATCTCAATGGTTAACTGTTTACCTCAACTAACTGTATTAGTTTACAGCTTATTTTCGAGGTATTTCTTTATTAACCATACGGCAACTTGTTATGTGAAGGCATAACTCATCATAGTTAGTCACAGTGCCGCTACTAAATACTGTTAATACCATCGTGGTCTTCGTTGCTCCGACCATGCTGTGCATCCTATACTTTGCAAATTAATTTGCAACTATATAGTAAATATATACTAATACAATAATTCTATTATTGCTACCCTTTACTTTAAATTATGGATGTATACAACCATAAAGAACATTTTTAAAAACAGCAATAGCACAATCAACGGCAACATGTTTATTTTCAACATACGAATATGTATGATATGCTAGTTCACATGCGAGCAGGATAAACTTACTATTGTCATCATTAACGATATTATCTTTTCAGTCACTGGCATACTCGTATAGCACAATTTCCTTTCAATCTGAATTTTCCTTGGAAATAAAGAGACACCAAAACATCTCGTCATAATTTTAAAATCAATTTAAAGAAAATTTTTATTAAAATAAAAAAATATATAAATTGTGAACAAAATATATGTTGAGTGTTCGTGAAAATCAAAAGGTAGGTATATTTAATATTAAGAAAAAGTACATATAGTTTGTATCTAACAATACTGTTATGCATCATTAGAATACTATTTGGGAAACATGACCAACTTACGTTGTGTTTACCCATAATACTATCACATAAGGTAAACTATACTATTGTTGAGATTAACCATGTTCTATTACATTCAACCATATTAATATAGTTGTAAATGACTTAAAATTGAAATGACAGATGACATATTAAAAAATATTTCTCTTCTAAGGCATCTTAAAATGACTACAAATTATTCGTTTTTTATTCGTATAATTTGTTATAATTTTGTTCTCTGCTATTCGATACTTTCAAAAAACAAATCGTAGCTACCAACGGTTTTTCATTTGTTTGAAATGTATAGACGTGTATAAATGAAAAAACTGTGGTAGCGTTGGCAAAAGGAAACTTAATATTAATTTTAATAATATAATACGTTAAGTATATAATTTGAGAAGAAATGATTATGTTTCTTTGTTTTTCAACTCTTAATAGGGGAGAACGGTTGCTTGCTTTTAGACATAGCTGTCAGATATCTAAATACCAATTTCTTATTTTTGCAATAAGTCTCTGGAACGATATTCACTATAGCTCTCAAGTTATTATTAACGCACAACAATTTAGAAAAAATATTATTTGTCAATTTTTAGATTGATTTTGCATTCATATATAATACCTATTAATGGACACGTCAATATCTTTAGGCGTTCTCAAAGCAATATTCTCCGTACAATGAGTACTCAAATATTTTTTATATTTTAGCCAATTAACTCCAGTGGTCGTCAACTCTAAGTCAGTAGACGGGGAGTAAAACTCTTGGGGGAACAAAACAGATATTATTGTGGGTGAGTGATCTGATGACAAATCTAACGAAGGCTCCACTTGAAACCACTCTAAAGGAAAACTTTTCGAAACTCCAAAATCTATAACATCTGGAATCTTTCGTCTGTCTGACGGCCAATGCGTGGGGTGACCACTTGAAATCACATCTAAGCCCATTTTAGAAATGGTATCAAAAAGTACACGGCCTTTCGGAGAAATTAAACGTGAACACCAAAAAGTGTATTTAGCGTTATAGTCACCAGCCGCTATAAATCGAGGCCCAAGTGATTTGAAAAAATCCGAATATTGGTTTTCTGTTACTGAAAACCGAGGCGGTGAGTAAATCGAGGAAATAACAATTTTCTCATTACAAAATTCAATGCATACATTAGATGCTTGCAGATATTCCTCACGTGTTTCGTTGAACCAATAGTGCTTAATTCTGGCTTTTATCAAAATTGCCGATCCCCCACGAGATCTTCCACGGGGATCTTTGGTGTCATATAGTATGTAGCCATTAATCCTGAAATAACTTGTTGACGTCAGGTGAGTTTCAGCGATTAACATTATATCGATTTGCTTTTCCATAAGGAAGTGCTCAAGTTCATTTTTATGCTGGCGGATGCCGTTTGCGTTCCAGAAACATATTTTCAAACAAATCATTTTTTTATTTGTTTAAAATAGGCTGCAAAATTATGGTTTGCATTTTCAGCATTTCTTGCATCATGCTCGTCATAGAAGCCGTAAAAGTGTTTATTGATTGAACAAGAATCTGCAGCGTTGCCTCAAGATTGCTAACATTTGGATCGCAGTTTTGGGACTTGGGTTGCTGATTTAAATTTGGAGTAGCAGCTTTAACCACATTAGCATATGAAATTTGTTGGGCGTTTTGCAAGTTAATATGGCTAGTTGCCTGGCCTGCCTGGGGAATACTATTTGCAACAATGATATTTGACTGCGGTGGCTGCTTAGGAGGTATAGAAGTCTTATTTGTCATTGACTGTTTAAAGTGAGCATATACTGGGCACCCTCTGTAATTTGCAGTGTGGTTACCTCCACAATTACTGCATTTTTTAACGCTCGAATCAGTTTTTGATTTTTTGCATTGTGATGTGCCGTGAAGCTCTCCACACACAACACAAACTGCGGGCAATTTACAGTATGCCTTCGTGTGGCCAAATTCTTGGCAGTTTAGGCATTGAACGGGACCTAAACGTTTATGCGGCTCCTCTATGGTGACCCTACGATGCAAAAGAAATTTAAGGTTGTAAATTGGATGAACCTCATTTTTCTTCAGAACGACATCCCCTGGTTCCATTTCAACCCTAAACATGGGTTGAGGAATCTTTTCACGGTTCCTTATGTTGGTTACATATTTTATTTTAAAGCCTTCCTCTTGCAATCCAGTCTTAATATCATCCGTGTCTACACAAGGGTCAATTCCTTTTATAACGACTTGAAGACCTTTAGCACTTTTAAGCTGATAAGTGTAAAAAGATCTCCTTCTCCAGAACGTCAGACAGTTTTCGGTATTCACTTTCATTATTTACCTGGATTTTTGTTTCACTGATACTGCCATGCTTAACTGATGTAACGTTAAAGGTGTTTTTGCCGATCGCCGTGATAAGTTGTTTTACCAGTTCACTAGTAGTAGGCTCTCTCAAATATATTGGCGGTGGTTTAAAGGTTTTCTTAGATGTTGCTGCCTCCACAGTCTGAAGGATAGCAAATCTATTATTTTCAGTTGTTGTTTTGGTGCTATAATTTTTAGGTAGTTTCGATTGAGACGACACTTGAGCGGATTTGGGGCTTCGCTGACGTTTAGCTACAATTACGTACCTGTCCATGCCTACTTGTGTTTTCGGCTTATCTGCAACAATTATAGTGGATGATTGTTTGTCTTCTGTTGTAAGAACAATATTTAGCGAGCTCGTAGGCTGGCGTTTCTTATCATTTATGGAAAGTAGATTATTCAATGATTTTTTAATAGATTCCTCTTCGGAAATCCATAAATTTTTGCTAGTAGAGCTAAGCTCTTTCTCAGAACTACATCTGCTAGGTAAGCTCATGCAGTGTTTTATTAAAGAAAAAAGTTGTTTATTATAGAAAACAAAAAATTTAATTTATAGCTTTTTTCTCAGCAATAAAATTTATGCACTGTCTCTGCACTTGTTTTGTAATTGATATTATTTCTTTATTATTAAAAGTTTAAGGAATTTATTTTCCCGTTGTTTTTTTTTTAATAGTTTGTTGTTGTTCGCACAATTTATTACAACGTATTTTGTTTTTTTATGTTCGTAATTTAACACTATGTATTATTGTTTTTGTATGTGGGTTTACCAGCATGTATAAAAAATTATTTTTCTCCGCTTTCAATTAACACGACCGTATGGTTGAAGAGTTGCGAGAACGAGAACAATAGATCTTATTCGTCGGAAATTGAGCAACTTTTGTCAGAAAAAAGAACAGTTAGAAGGGAGTGGCAACTCCGCAGGTCTCCCCAGCTTAAAATTAAGCTACGAGAATGTGTAACCAAATTGAGAAATCTGCTTGAAATAGAAAGAATGGCTTCCCTTAAATCATATTTGGAAAGCCTTGATGGCACTCCTCAATCAGACTATTCTTTGTGGAAAGCGGCAAAAGGTTTAAAAAGACCCGTTAGAGGTAAGCCACCTTTGCGGACTCCAACTGGCGACTGGGCAAGAACCGATTCCGAAAAGGGGATGTTGTATGTAAATCACTTGAGAAATGTTTTTACAGATGATGCAGCAAACGACATAGCAGTATTTCCGCCATTTGCCGTAAGACCGCCTGTGTCCTTGAGATTTAGTTTTCCAGATGTGGAAAACGTTATCAATAAAATAAACTCTAAGAAAGCTCCAGGTATGGATAAAATTACTGGTACAATGCTTGTACAACTACCTCGCGTGGCTAGAAGAATTCTTCTTTTTATTTTCAACGCTATCTTACGCCTTGAGTATTATCCGGTCGAGTGGAAAGTGTCTATGATAACGATGATAACTAAGCCGGGGAAGGATCATACTAAAGTAGAATCGTACAGACCAATAAGTCTACTGCCAACAATTTCAAAACTATTTGAGAAATTGCTAATGATGAAGTTGAGTCCAGTACTGGAAAAAATTGAATGTATTCCTGATCATCAGTTCGGTTTTAGGGCCAAACATAGTACCATCGAACAGACACACAGACTAGTTAATGTCATAAGAAAATCGTTTGATGACAAGAAGTATTGCTGTGCACTTTTCATTGACGTTTCCCAAGCTTTTGACAAAGTGTGGCATGACGGTTTAATGCACAAAATAAAACTAAACTTTCCTGCGAACACCCACAAACTTTTTGAAAGTTATTTGTATGGACGTAAATTTATCGTTAAGGAAGGTGACTTTTATAGCCCCATTCAACCAATCGACGCGGGCGTCCCACAAGGCAGCATACTGGGCCCTACCTTATACTTGATTTATGCTTCTGACATGCCAACAAGCGATAAAATTCATACATCCACGTTTGCAGACGATACGGCTTTTTTCAGTATACATGAAAACCACCAAACAGCATCACAAAATTTGTAAGAACATATTTACAATTTAGAGAAATAGTTAAAACTCTGGAAAATCAAAGTCAATGAACAAAAATGTGTCCATATCACGTTCACACTGCGTAAAAATACATGCCCGTCAATAAAAATTAATAATCAAATAATTTCTCGGTATTCACCTCGACCGTCGACTAACTTGGAAGAATCACATTGACGCAAAAACAACCCAGATAAAATTAATTTTTTTTTTTGAATTGGCTCATCGGCAGAAATTCCACCCTGAGTTTAGACTGCAAACTTTTGCTGTATAACGCGATCCTAAAGCCAATATGGTAATATGGAATTCAACTATGGGGCACCGCCTCCGCATCGAATAATAGTAGCAACTCATATACCAACGATTTATGGTGAATGGGCAAAATCAGCCAATGTTAAATAATTAGGTTATAAGGTCCAATGTTTAATTGAGTTATAACCTAACAAAAACCTTATATCCAAAATTTTTTGCATGAGGGATTTGTTGAAATACATAATTGTTTGTGCCAGTCACCATTAATCTGGGTAATATTTTTGTGATCAGGACACACATTTCTCTACATAAAACCAACACATTTAAAGATTTTGATAATAAATAACAAAATATTTTTTTAAGTAAAGTTTAGCACTATTTAAATGTTTTCACTGCGAGTAGATATGATGAAGTGGAGCGTCATAATAATCAAAAGGACATAGAAAATTTATTCTTAAGCATGTTGACTCAGAGAGTATATAGTCATTCGATAACTTTAAATATTGTCATCGGAACTAAACGTTGTCTACTATTTGGACTGGAACACTTTTTTTCGTTATAGCATTTATGTGGGATGGAACTGTCTTTAAATATGTACATATTTTATCTTACTCAAGTAGCTTTTTATCTAGTTAATTTTTTTTAATGTTAATAGCTCTTCTGTTATCATCAGTGTTGTTATTATTAATTTAAAAGGTATAACCACACATTTCTATCAAAGAAGTGTTCGCAGCAGCTTGATTGTAGAAATAAAATATATAATAAGTAACGCAAAGAAAGCAGGGAGTAGGGGTTATACTAGAGGAGCTGGAAGAGCACACCATTAAATTTGGACAGCTAAACAAGGCAAAAGAAACAGAAACTACATCAAACCTGGTACTAGCGGCAAGAGATATCCAAGCAAATATATCAACATCGCCTGAGCGAACAAGTTCTGCACAAATAGTCAGCAACCAACAAATCAAAATGTCTGCACTATCAGAAATAACAATAACACAATCCCATCTTTATTTGGAATGAGGCGTGGCTTTAAGACAGTGGAGCGAGAATTATTGACTCAGGCTGACACTAATTTGGCACAAAACATTAGTCAGTGCTTGAAATAGTGATGCCCAAAAAGAAATTCATAGTTACGCTCCGAGTGTAAATAAATTTGCACTGGGAGAAAAAGTACGCAAATCAAAAATATCGTTTTACTTACAATTTACTTAAAATTGAAGTGACACTAAAGAATAAATATATGAATTTATGTTTTTAGTATTTTTAATAAATTTTATATGAAAAAAAAGTAAAAAATACGCAAAATAGAGAGAAAAAGCAAGGAATAAAAGTTGCTTTTGTTTACAACCCCAGCAGTCCACAAGTAGTTACAATTTGCAAAGCATCCGATTGTAAGCGATTGTGTCAACAGAAAAAATCAAAATAAACATGTTAAGCACAACGAACAACTAGCATCCGATTCAGATCAGTCTTTTTCTACTCATATTGTTAAATTAAATGTACATAAGAAGCAAAGAAGAAAACAAATGCTAATAATATAGTTTTGAACTTATCCAATCTTCGCTTGCAATGTATACAGTTTTGGATGCATCTTACGGCCCAGGCTATCGCTGTGTAAATGTAAATAGGAATTGTATACAGACTTCGGATGGGTCACGCTTACATTGTCAACGTTTTAGATCGAAGATGTATGTGACGAAAATTTCACTGGGTATGTTAACACTAGCATTTTACACACTCCATATTTCCATAAAAGGCGTACTTATGCAAATAATATGCGGTGGCCAGTCACACCGCAACTCGATTTAAGACGGGTGTAGTTTTTAAAAAAGGTACCGGTTGCAGATCTCTGGTACTGGTATACTAATTATCTTTTAACTCCGTACTAACGCGGTTCTGAATTACAACAATCTTGTTGATTTGAACTAATTTTTTTAAATTGTTAATATTATTTTTTGTAGAGAAGTCAATTTGTTAGATTATCCGGTTTGGCAGGGATACAAAGGAAGTTATTATAAAATACAAAAGAAGAAATCGTTATTAGTATGACTTGCCTTCTTTTTTATAAGACCAGAAGCAGTAAAAATTTATATTAACATATAATAAGCACATGCTTATATAATTTAATTAATTTTTTATTACCTGCATAATAACAATCTTCATGAAATAATAATAAATAAAATGAAAACAATGTTCAAATCTCAGCTTAATTTTGGGAATGTCGATAATAACGAAAAGTGAATATTTAAAGTAATGAAATATTTATACAGATTTATAATCTGTACATAATCCTGGCAAAAGTTTTTGTTTTCCTGTGAAAAAACTAGAATTTTTATAATAATAAAGATTTATTTTTGTAGAGTACAAAAAACGTGTGCAGTTTTTCAGACGATCCAAACACAAGAGGAAAAAATGGAAATAATATAAAAGATGGCAATGTCAATAAGAATTAGTGTTATCAAATTCATTTAATATTTATTTAAGAAACATTTACATTACACCGTTTTTCTTCGTATTGTAATATTTTCAAGGTCTTGAAAAAAAATGTTAATTTCTTATGGTCAAGAACTTCCCCAGTTCGACGAGCTAAGCCTTTCAAACATTCTAAGCAACGACCATATAAGCTCTTTTAAACCGTCATTCCAAAAAATCTTCACGTAATTGTGCAGTTTAACTCAGATATAAATACAACGCCACATCCTACTACTTATGTTTTCTTTTATTACTTTTTCTAGCAAGTTGTTGATATAATTTATGTGTTAACTGTGTCTTAGTTTCTTCCAACTCTTCTATTCATTTTTAACCCCTTCTTACCAATCCTACTTTCTCCTTTTTTATCAATCTTCGATGCCTAATTATATCTCTGTGACTACTTATAAAAGACTGGTCCGTATTCATGTTTCTTAGCTCTGACCACGCTAGCACCTATATTTATTAATCATATTATATTGTCCGCCTTGGTCTCAGGGTTTTCCATTAAAATATATACAAAAACGCAAACAAAAAGTTCTTCAACTTACCAGCTTCGTCATGGCTTGAAGAAGAATTTCCTCTTGGTTCTTATCCTACACCTTGTTGCGATAGAGTTTTATTTACTTTCTAAAGTTTACTTACACTAGTTTCTCACGTTATTGAAGTAGCAGTATTTTTTATTTTTATGGTTATATTTCTTTCTTGTCGCGTTTGCTCCAGGAAAACCACAAGTCATAGTTTGCCTAGTCCCTTGAAACCACTGATAAGTAGTGTCGCTTTGTTATCACAGTACTGGATAAATTCAAGGATACTGGAATTTAGGTTTTTTTGCTACTTCGCCAAAAATGTTATAGTAATATAGAAATATTTATTATTATTATATTTATTATTGAAGACAATGTTATGATATATCCTGGAAATGGCAGAATATATTTATTGTTATTATGGTTGAAACAGTTTGTGATTCCGTTTGTAATTTCTACAGTTTTTTTTGCGACCCTATAAAGTATATATATTCTGATTCAGAATTAATGGAAAAGTCGATTAAGCGATGTCCGTCTGTCCGTCTGTCAGTGGTTGAAATACCGGTTTTGAGAAAACCATTAGACATAGAAACATTTCTCTTTCACCATTCTATTACTCTATATTGCCATCTGTGTGTTATTGAAATTCAGTAATATCGGTTCACGTATAGCTGAGATATATTTAAAATTCCGAAAAAAGCCATGAATTTTTGCAATTTTGTATGGACATTTTTAAAAAAAAATTGTTAATTTTGCTTTAAACTTCTCACACTCATTAAACATGGTGACTAAAAAACAAACAAAAAAAATTCTCAGATATCGGTCCATATATACCCGATATATAGCACAAATCGGGTTGTTCTTGAAAATTTCGCGTAAGCGATTTGAAACAACTTTTTTTGTTCAAAAGCAGTTCTGGTAATGAAATATGGAAAATAAAAATTTCCGATATCGGTCCATATATACCCAGGATATAGTATAAACCGTGTTTTACATGAAAATGTCGCGTAAGCGAACTTGAACAACTTTTTTGTGCTCAAAAGCAGTTCTGGTAACAAAATCAGGTTATATAAACATGGTAAATAAAAATTTCCGATATCGGTCCATATATACCCGAGATATAGCCTCAACCGGGTTTTTCATGAAAATGTCGCGTAAGCGAACTGAAACACCTTTTTTTTGCTTAAAAGCAGTTCTGGTAATAAAATCAGGTTATATAAATTTGGAAAATCAAAATTTCCTATATCGGTCCATATATACTCAAGATATAGCCTAAACCGGGTTTTTCATGAAAATATTGCGTAAACGAACTTAAAAAATTTTTCTTTTTTTTTGCTTAAAACCCATTCTGGTAATAAAATCAGACTATATAAATATGGAAAATGAAAATTTCTTATCTCGGTCCATATACACCCGAGATATAGCTTCAACCGGGGTTTTCATGAAAATGTCGCGTAAGCGAACTGAAACACCTTTTTTTGCTTAAAAGCAGTTCTGGTAATAAAATCAGGTTGTATAAATTTGGAAAATCAAAATTTCCTATATCGGTCCATATATACCCAAGATATAGCCTTAACCGGGTTTTTCATGAAAATATTGCGTAAACGAACTTAAACAACTTTTTTTTGCTTAAAACCAATTCTCGTAAAAAAAATCAGGTTATATAATAACATCGGAAATAAAAATTTCCGATGTCGGTCTATATACACCCGAGATATAGCCTGAACCGATTTTTTCATTTATATATTTTTTTTGCTGAAATGCTATTCTCGTTATAAAAGAAGGTTACTAAAATGCAGAAAATAGAAAATTTCGATATCGGTTCATATATATCCGAGCATATTTTGTTCACATTTTGAAATATACTATACATATACGTGACTATCGTGAAGGGTATTTTAGATTCGGCCTAGCCGAATATACCACACTCTTACTTGTTTTTAATCTTATTTATTTAATCTAATCTTAAAGTCGTTTTCTTAAATACTAACTGTCAACTGCCCAATCCCAACTGGCCCCGTTGAAGACTTTCTAACATCGTTTATACTTTATTGTCGTAGTTGTTGCCATTCCCATCGTGGTTGCTGCCGCAAGCAAGGAATCTCCAACTGACTGTGGCCCCCACATTATTGCTCACTGAGTCCGCATTCATTCCCCACACTTCTGTGTGCTGCATCTTCAGGAAATTTTTTTTTTTTAATTTTGTTGAAGAAGATACACAAATGAGTATCAAAATACTGGAAAGTAAATTCTCTTTTTCTCTTAAAAAATTAATATCAAAAACTTTAATAAAGAAAAATACGAGGAGTTTTGTATGAATATTATATATATTTTTTTATCTTGGACCAGTACTCAGTGGATAGCCCCTACATATGCAGTGCATTGTACTGGAACTAGGAAAATAGATTATAAGAAGGAGGAAACTATATGATAAAAACGGAAGTTACAGGAATTTTCTATAATACTTACATAAAAAGTTGAAACCTATATAATAACTAAGATTTTATTTTTGAATTTTTGTTTTAAAAATATTATTGATAGAATACAATTTTTAATTATTTCAATTAAAAGATTAGTTGGTAGTGTGTATGCCTACAGATTTAACCCTGATATTGTGCTTAAAAATAAAACGCAAATGAGACTAGTGGGTCCATTTTGCCCAATGTAAGTATTTAAATATTTTTTCGCTCTTATTTTTTTTTCACTCATTAAACACAATATGAGTTTCAAAGTGAGTTCTGCAGAAAAATTTTTGACACGCAAAGCATTTATTAGCATGTTTCGTACTGTTGGAGCGAATTAAATATTTAATGTAAAAAAGCTTTACTTACTGCTTTGCTTTTTAGTTTTATCACTGTAATACTGTTGTAAAACGCAGATAGTAACAAGTGTGTTGTGTTCAACACTTGTTATAGTGTTTTGTTTTGTTGCTACTTGCGATATCGTAAAGGCAAGAACATTCTGTTATTAAAGGCCCAATCAGACTATTATACAAGTATAAATACTTTCATTAGATTTTGTGAGATAAAAGTCTAAACACATTTCTTGCGACTGTCAAAAAGTCTAACGTAAATTAGATTTTGCATTCACACCATCACACTTGATATAAATCAACATAGATGTGCCATCATAAAACTTTTCACGGCGGCAGGTGCGCTATTCGTCGTAGGCGATAGACGTGCCGGCGCTTGAAATTCTTCCACAGTTAAAATAATAATTATGTATAACACATCCAAATTCAATAGCACAAACATATTTTATGTCCTAAATATAGCATGAGCAAAATACATTTATAAATGACAGCTAAATTCCAAATTTCGAGCTTTTTTATAACGACAAAAAATACTATCAGTGACGGCACCCCATCGGCTACGAAATAGCCGACTACTCAATTTTTAATTAGCTGGTTTGCTAAAAAAACACAACCCTGATCCAATGTAAAGTATTATCGTTTTGAAAAGTTTCAAAAAACAACAAAGTCGTATGGGATGTCAAATTTTTATCGTATTATTTTTCGTATGTATGACGGATTACATTCAGACTATCAGACTTGCTCGTATTATTTGAATTTTTGACAAGTATTAATACAAAGTATAATAGTCTGAACTGGGCTTAAGTTCGTATCGTAGGGGCGTTGTCTTTGTATTGAGAAATTATTACCCCACAGTACCAAATGCGTAACTTTTATTTTTATTTTATATTTAAATAGATGCTTCAAAGAAATTCGCTAAGTATTTATAAAATAAATGAGAAATGAAACCCGTTTGGGCAATTTTGAACCGTTAATGCAAGACAGGGGTTAAGCAAATATTAATTACTTTAACCAAATTTGTTGTCTTTGTATTGAGAAATTATTACCCCACAGTACCAAATGCGTAACTTTTATTTTTATTTTATATTTAAATAGATGCGTCCAAGAAATTCGCTAAGTATTTATAAAATAAATGAGAAATAAAACCCGTTTGGGCAATTTTGAACCATTAATGCAAGATAAGGGTTAAGCAAATATTAATTACTTTAATCAATTTTTAATTGATAATTTAATTGTGTTATGTGTAATAAATTAAAAGAATGGCGATAAAAACCGGCTCTAATAAAAATCTTAAAATGCGTTTAACACTTTTTGACACACAAAATGCATGAAAACACAAAGAAAAAACTTGAAAAGAAACTTAATTTGAAACCAAATTCTACAGTAAAATTTCAACATGTGGGAAAATTCCTATAAGTAATCAGAATTTAGTTTATATAATAAAAATATTAAAAACCTGTTCCAAGTTTTTGGTGTCTCAGGTTGGGATATGAGCTACATGACCAGAAACACTTAAAACGCATGTTGTAAAATATGCTCAAAATTTTTTAATGCAATCTAAACAATATCATTTAAAAACTATAAATCATAAAACTTGTTGTTGAAATTTTTTCCATAATATGCATTATGAACGCTTAGCTCACCAGAAAAAATTTTGAACAAAAATCAAATGCGTGTTTGCAGGAAGTTTTAGCTTTTTTTTTGTTTCGTACAGTTTTTGCGGTTAAACATTTAATGTAAACATAATGTTTATTACATTTTTTAAACAAAATAAAAAAAAGACATACATTTTTTTAATATACGACAAATGCTATAACAAATATAGCAAATGTTTTTTTCCTCATATTTTTTTATTAAGTTATAAATTGTTCAGCAGATAAATATGCTTTTAATAAATTAAAGAGGGGAGGAGGGTTTCAGTACTGCATGCCGACATGAAGCTTATTAATAAAAAAAATTGGAATGTGTTATAACTTGACAGACAGACAGTCATTCAGTCATTTAACTAGTTGGTTATTTCATCGGGTCATTTATTTATATATATATTTGCTTTCGTACGTTTATTTGGCCATTAAAAGTGTCTTGCAATGGATGTTATTTGCTATGGTGGCTTAATTGCATTTCATGTCAATTTTATGTTGCTTGTATTTCTGATATGTATGTTTTTCTTAATACATTTGTGCAGGCAATAAAACAGAAAAAAAGGCAAATCTTTGTTGCCTTAAATAAATTGATTTTATTTTAAATACATTGAATATATTAAAGAAAGCACTTATTTTGCAAATTACAAACTTAATATAATGCAAAATTGTAGTAGTTAGCACAAAATAAACAATAGCGAAGAACGATAAAATAAAATATGCGAAAGGGAAAAATTCAATGCGAAAGGAAAATACAAAAACGCAATATAGAGTACCAATTCATAAATTTTTCTTTCGCATCGCAATAGAGAGTAACCCCCCAGACCATAAAGTATACTCATATGTGGGTTTTTAGACTGTGAACATTTTGTTCTACAACCTAATATTTAAAACATCAATTCTTTTTAGTTTGGTTCTGGTATTACTTATTACGTGCAAGAACCATTTTAAATATTGTCCTGCGTGCTATTAGTCGTTTGATATGATTTCTAACACAGTTACCCCAAATAGCGGAACCATATGTACGATGGCTATTGTGCGCTACTGTGCAGAATAAGGAAGATACGGAATATTACAAACCTAATACATACATAGACAAACCAAATAGTACAATGCTATCACAGACTAGAGGCGAACACTGCCTACCACATTATTTCCTTTCAAAGACGTGTGCAACACTTTGTAATCAATGAATGCTAACTTACAAAATTTTTGTGTGTATTACGTTCATCTTTTGTATCACATTTTATTTTTACTTATAAATGAAACATTCGGCGTCTTTGTCAGTCCTTACAAAAATTTGAATTAACAAAATCAGTGCTAAAAGTAAGAATGCTTAAAAAACATTATAAAAAAGGTACAAGAAAGAAAAGAATGCATTAAAAAAAATAAAAAAATAAAAATAAAAAAAATATATAAACAATTTTTAATGAGATATTCCCAAAAATCTGAAATGCGCAGTAAGTTTTCAACCTACTTACAAATTAAGCGAAATGGTATTCGAGCTGCCGACTTGACTTATAAAGTATGCGAGATTGTATCCGAGCTACCTACTGCTGACGTACAAAGTATTCGAGATTGTATTCGAGGTGTCTACTGATAACTTACAAAGTATGTTAGAAAGCAAAGAGCTTTTGTTGAATGAACACATCACTACTTCGCTTACTTTGTGCGCAGGTGGTAGGCGTTCACTCTACAAATGCGGCACTGTATATGAAAATGTGTACTAGGTTCGTATATGAGATGGTGTGCATCGGATCATTGCTTCTGTAAGCGAAACTTTGGCCGGTCAATGTTGCAGAATAAGAGGCACCCAAAAGCCAAAAACACTTTTGTACAACAGTTAAAATAACCTTTAAATGCAAATATGTAGACTACAAGTATATGGACGTTAATTAAAATCTGTTCACAGTTTTTCGCTATCAGTAGGGGGTTTTTTGTCCATCCCAGATTTTTCAAGATATTACTCCCATCACTTTTACCAATTGTAAGCCATTTTTTAATACTATCTAACACTATTATTACCACGTGCCAACTTCCGCTACGATGGAAACAAGCAAAATTATTACCAATACCCAAAGCAAACAACGACTATTGGCCGATAGCTGATTTTTCAAGATATTACTCCCATCACTTTTACCAATTGTAAGCCATTTTTTAATACTATCTAACACTATTATTACCACGTGCCAACTTCCGCTACGATGGAAACAAGCAAAATTATTACCAATACCCAAAGCAAACAACGACTATTGGCCGATAGTAGGGGGTTTTTTGTCCATCCCAGATTTTTCAAGATATTACTCCCATCACTTTTACCAATTGTAAGCCATTTTTTAATACTATCTAACACTATTATTACCACGTGCCAACTTCCGCTACGATGGAAACAAGCAAAATTATTACCAATACCCAAAGCAAACAACGACTATTGGCCGATAGCTGATTTTTCAAGATATTACTCCCATCACTTTTACCAATTGTAAGCCATTTTTTAATACTATCTAACACTATTATTACCACGTGCCAACTTCCGCTACGATGGAAACAAGCAAAATTATTACCAATACCCAAAGCAAACAACGACTATTGGCCGATAGCTACCCTACTTGTAAAAAGTCTTTGAAAGAATACTGCATAGGCAGATAACATTATACCTCAGACAAAACAGCGACAGTCCAGATTCCGTTCCAAACATAGTTGTTTTACGGCTTTGGCTGCCGTATCTCAGCCCTTATGGCTGAACTGGATGTTGATAATTTGTGAGTCATGTTAGATCACTCTAAAGCATTTAACACTGTTGACCATACAATTTAAAAAATAAAACTCAAGAAATTTATGAACTTTTCTCCAACTTCCATTAAACTGATGTCATCCTATTTAGAAAATCGCTCGCAGTTTCTAACTAATAATACATTTCCAACATTTCTACCGACTCGAAGAGGGGTACCGCAAGGATCAATATTAGGTCCTCTATTATTCTCTATATATGCAAATGACCTACCTAAACAGCTGCTATACTCGAAAATACGCTGACGATGCACAATTATACATAAGTGGCAGGAACAATGGCACTACAAAGACTGTACTAACAAATTGAATTGTGATTTAAATAGGGTCGAAGTGCATTGGAAAAAGTAAAATAACCACAAATCTTAGCATTCATATAAATAATCAACCTATTGACATAGTTGAAAGCGCAAAAAAAAATTTGGGCGTTGTCTTCAACAGCACGCTTATCTGGAGCGATCACATAATTTATAACTGTGGTAAGACATACTCAATGCTAAGAACTTTCTGGCTCAGTCAGCATTTTATTCGACTGCTCGTATTGCTAGCAAAAACATACCTAGTAATATATGGATGTGAAATTTACTCTTCTTGCGATGCAAAATCAAGACGAAATCTAAATGTACCATATATCAACAGAGAGTGAAACAAGTGTTTCATAGAATTATACATACATACGAGTACCTTCTACCATAATTTCTAATTGCTTAATAGTTTGTTCTGCTATTTGACTGTTTTATAATAAATGTATGCTTATTTGATATATTATATTATTTATTATTTTTATTTTTTATTTTATTTAGTCTTTTTTATTTATTATTTTATTTAATCTTCATTTAAAAAAACTTTTCTGCCTTAACATTTGTACAAGTGACTCATCCCTTGAGATAACAAAACAAGAAGTTTCAATTGTATAATTTCATTTGAGTTTAAAAGTTTTCTTGACAATTTTGTTAACATGAAAGAAAATTAAAAAAAAAATGCTTACACTGACGCTTACGAGTACATGCACAAAACAAAACGTAGACATGCAATTGCATTGAACAAAAAAGTTTTGACTCACAATAAATAACCACGAAAAATACACAACAAAATTAATAAATAATATTGATTGATAGCATTTGCAAAAGCACATGATATTACCATAAAAAAAACATCCTCAAAAGTAGAGAAACTCAAAGAGAAGGGGATATTGGAAACAGGCATTCGGTTATGAAATGGATATGTGGTGGTTCAATAGATGCTGTGTGCCGGGAAGCAGTTAAGAGCCTTTAAAGTATTTTAGTTTTCTTAAAATAATGAAAATAGAAACAAAAACTTGAAGTTTTAAATGAAACGAGTATGACGATTTATTTTTATTACAAACGTGTAATTCCAAATAGTTTTGGATTTGACTAC
Organism: Thecocarcelia acutangulata; assembly: GCA_914767995.1. Lineage (NCBI taxonomy): Eukaryota > Metazoa > Arthropoda > Insecta > Diptera > Tachinidae > Thecocarcelia > Thecocarcelia acutangulata. The sequence goes on along the minus strand of OU612094.1, from coordinate 102,891,001 downwards.
AACTTTGTCAATCAATAGACCAAGTTGCTTAAGTATTTTTATACTTAAGAGTAGACCATTCGGTGGCAAGATGAAAGGAGGCGCAAGCTCATTGCATACAAAGAAACTCAACTTGCAAAATAAAGTTGGTTAAAGTGGCGTGCTACAAGCTTTTGTGTCACAAGTCTTACAATAAAAAAATATATAGTTTGAGTGTATAATCCTCTGTTTTACACAAAGCGTCATGCTGAGATTTTTAATGATTCTTTAAGTGTATATTTTGACTGTTTGCCTGCTGGTTGGCCATTTTTATGAGGCGTATTGCTTTGCAATCTAAATACCACTGTCTGTTAAAAAATGCATTAAAAACTTTAAATTTCTTTTATATTTTAATTTCGTATGTTGGGTATTCGGTTTTACATGTTCAACACAAATTTTCTTTTTCGAACATTATATGAGGGGATTTCCCTCACCCTTCTCTAAATTAAAATACACTGCCTGCCACCTGAGTAAGGAAACATTTTTTTTTCATTAAGTATATCTCCTAAGCAAAAGTTAAAAAAAAATAATAATAATTTTTTGCGCAGCAAAATTTCAAGGTGTTGAATTTAGTTTCCTGAAGAAATAAAAATGCACATACCTTGTTATACTCAAATTATGCTTTTGTTTACAGACATGTATTTCTGTGGTACTTTTTCGCGTGTCACTCGAATAAGGAATTCTATCAAGATTAATCAATAAGACTATGATATAAAGTTCTGTCAATATAAACGGCTAGAGAATTTTTAATTTGATAGATTTTAAATGGTATTTACTCAAAATGGGACGTGGTAAGGCTCGTAATAACTTTGAAAAAGAAAACAAATTCTGATTTAGAAATCTCAGGGTCATAATCCGGTTCAAATACCCAAAAAAATTAATAAAATTGAGTACAATTATTTAAATAACGTGGAAAGATATGGATAAAACATGAAATAGCGAAAGAAAATGGCAACAACTCCATAAGAAAGACGAAAAATTCTGTGAATTGCGTCAAATTCAGCTATGCCGGTATCAAAAATACCTGAAAAAAGTGGGGTAAGGCCAGTCTGAGAATAGTGCACCATATTTTAAACTCGTGCCCATACATAGCCCACCGAAAACTGAAAAAAAACTATCACTTAATAAAAAACGCAAACCACATTGTCTACAGTTTGCTAAAAATACAAGATTAAACAAATGGGCTAGAGTTGTATTTGCCGATTAAAAGAAGTTTAATATTGATGGTCCCAACGGGTATAAATATCCCTTCCATGATCTAAATAAAGCGGAATTATTCTTGAGAAACAGCTGAGAGGATGGAATAATAATGGTACCCTATTTCGTGTTACGGTACCATAGAATTGCTTTTTATATCCCACAAAATGACTGCAACGAATTGCGAAAACATTTTGGAGGAAGCATTTTAAAAATTTAATGATTTCTCTTCGCTCCGATTTACACCGCCAGAGCAGTAAAACAATGGATTAAACAACAAGGTGTTCAACTTTTGCAGTGGGCCCCATATTCACCACACCTGATCCAAAGTAAAATCCCCGGGGGCGGCTTGCAATAAAATGAAGAAGAAAAACAATTTGAGATGATAGAATCCTTAAAGGATGCAATAACGGAAGCATGGAGTTTAATTTCGCAAAATTACTTAGAGTCATTATACAAGTCGATGCCAAATCGCATATTTGGGTTAATTCTCGAAATAGTGGCAGGACTCATTACTAATTGAATGTTGGAAAATAATAACTTTGATTTTTATAACAAACAATTTTAAAATAAATTACAGTTGGCTTAGTGCCAGTTTACACACATCAAGTTTGACTCGTCAAGTCTTAACTTTGTGGGAGAACGGGGAAAAGAGAATGGAAAAGGGTGCAGACTTGACGGTACCGTCAAGTTTAAAATGAAATGCCAAAAAATATGAAAACTTGAAAGCAAAAGAACTTGACGACATAAAGCTTTTGTGTGTGAACATAAATGCAAGTTCAAAAGCAAATTGAAGCAGAATTTATCAAGAAAACCTGATGTGTGTAAACTGAGACTTAGTTTTAAAATATTCCTTATTCAATTGACACACGAAAAAGTACCACAGAAATACCTGTCTTTAAATAAATGCATAACTTTAGTATAATAGAAGATGTATATTGAAATATGGTTCCGCAAACAATTATTATTTTTCTACACTTTAGTTTACGAGATATACTTAATTAGAATGTAAAAAATGTGATTTCTTATTCTAGTGGCAAAAAAACCTGTCATGATTTTATGTGTGGAAGATTCTTTCACTTTCACCTTAAATGTTCATATCCACGTACGGAATGTCAGATGTAACATTAATTATGTGCTACGTAGTAACGTTTTATAGAAATCACAGACCATAGGTGTTCATGTAATAAAAATCGGGCAAAAGAAGTTGGTAATAATCGAGCTATAGCGTTCTATACTAGGCTGTATCTGTTATAGAACGCATTATATCTCATTTGGAGAGGTTCCAAATTCGATAATTTCGTTTGTTGACGTATGTGCATTTTCGTTCATTTAGGATCACATACATTGTTCTATTCAAATTCATACGTTGTTTTCTATTTTCATTTACTTTCAGCTTTTGGGTCAGTTGAATTTTGTGACGAGCTTCAAGTTTCGATAACAAATTCTTCTGGTTGTAGTGGTTGAAAGGCCGAGCTACTTGTGAAATACACGAAATTGGAATACCTAAGTTTTTTTTTGCGCACTCTTATCAGCAGTTGCGATGCTTTGGACAGACTTTTCATTTCCTCGCTGCACAGGAGTTAGCTTATCATTAACCAGGAAATCTGCAACCCTCTTCTCGCTGATTAGGACTATTGGCAAACGGACAATGCACGCTGGACTTTGACCGAACATAGCACCAATTTGAATGAAACAATTTTATCATTTACATTTGTTAAATGCACAAAGTATTTACAAAATGTTGAAGCTTTCTTAACAAGTATATTAACAAATATAACTTATTAACTGACTTTTATTTTTCAATATTTCTTGAGTGTAGTTTTTCCATTAGTGCCTTACAAAAGCGTCAAAGTAATATATAATTTGCTATCTGCAATTAAATTTACTACACTTTAGAATCCGATTGTCGTAACATTTTTTAGACAAGCCAACACATTTACAAAGAGTGACAGTTTTGCAGGGTTATCGTGAGCGCTACTAAGTTAAGTTTTTTATGGTCTGGGATAACTTTTATTATTTTGAGTATCGGCAGGATGACACATTAATGTACATATTCTCTGATACATTTTAAAATCCAGAGAAGTTCGAAAAGGTAGTGAAAAACTTAATTACATATTTTATTTTAGTTTTATAAAAACAAGAATTTAGTCAACCCGTTATATACTCACAAAAAATATAATCTAAAATATTTTATTCCAACAAAAATAATTTGCAATATATAATATCTTAAAAATTATCGCCAATAATAGGCAATACAAAAACATTTTCTTGCTAGCAATAATTACATATTATTATAAATTATTGAAAAATAAGACCCCTAAAAAACTATTCTTTCATTGCTTCGTAGAAAAAACTCGAAAGATTTATTCAGCAATTGGTTGCGAAAGAAATTTTATTTAAGTGCCTAAGCGGCACTTGTGCTCTCAAATTCTTTCGTGCTTTGATAAAAAGAAATGTGGCACTTGGAAAAACGAAGACAGATTTGTAATTCTTTCTAAATTTCAGCAAAAGATCTGTTTATAAAGTAGCAATTAAATTTTAACGACAATCAAATCAAGTTGTCAAGAAATTATGTCTGTAAAAATGTTCATCAGAGCAAAATGCAACGGCAAGTGCAGTTAAAAGAAGCTATAGCTTCGTTCACAATGGACGGTGATTGTCAGTGAAGAATTGTTTTAGCAAAACAACAAAAAGTAAGTATAACGAAAAAAAATCACAAAACTTGAATAAATTGAACTAAACAATCACTTAAAGTTTAATTGATGCTGATCTTGTGGTCATGATATCAACATTGGACTCATTAATAAAGTGGTTGGTGCCTTTTAAACTCAGTCTACACCAGCAATTGTTAAAAGTTTTAACTTTTTCTGTGAATGCGCCTTCAGTGCTGACAGTACACACTGGTTTGCAAATGTTTCCGAGGATGAAAAAAATTTGTATTTTGCCATAACACGAAAATGGTTTCACCGAATTCAATAACAAAAATGCTAAGAATTTCAATACAAAATTTTGTAAAAATCAATAGAACCTACAATATTTAAACTAAAGTTTTTTAATGTGCAAAACAAATAGAACTAAATGGTGCTTAAATTTTAAGGGCAGATGTTGATTTTGAATAAAACACAAATTATTTAGGAATTATTCTTCTTCCTTTTTATTATGATAATATTGGTACGTTTCAACTATGTATGGAACAAAATTTCGGTTAAATTGCCGCTGCAACCTCGGAACCACACCTCCAAACTATGGTCAAAAATTATCGATGACGCTGAGGCATAATTAAGTTTCTATGCCGTTAAAGTCATGCTTTAGCTCTTGACTTGTTGCTGGCTTATCGACGTACATCTTTTCTTTCAAATAACCCCAAAGAAAGAAGACTAACGGTGTTAAATCACATGATCTCGGCGGCCAGTTGGAATCGCCACCACCTGAGATAACACGGCCATTGCATTTGTCTCGCAAAAGAGCCATTGTTTCGTTAGCTGTGTGGCCAGTAGCATCGTCCTGTTGAAACCACATATCATCCACATCCATATCTTCCAATTCGGGCCATAAAAAGTTCGTCATCTCACGAAAGCGATCACCATGCACAGTATTTCCCTGACAGGCTTCATTTTGGAAAGATACGGTCCGAGATGCCGCCAGCCCACAAGCCGCACCAAATAGTCACTCTTTGTGGGTGCATTGGTTTTTCAACAATCACCCTTAGATTATCGTTTGCCCAAATGTAACAATTCTGCTTATTGACGAATCCACTGAGGTGAAAAAGGGCCTCATCACTGAAGATGATTTTCTACGAAAATTGATCATCCACTGTTGCCATTTCTTGCCACCATTCTGACCATTAACGATGCATGGAATAGTCAAGAGGACTTACTTCTTGAGTCCATTGGCCCATGTAAGCGTGTAAAAAAACAGTTTTTTATGCATAATGCTCATCAACGACAAGCGTGAGAGGTGCAATTATTGGGCACGACGACGGGTTGAGGTGGACGGTTCTACAGCCAGTATGTACTGGAGTTTTCACATCCCCTACATGCGTTTTGATTCGAAAGCCTATTTTCATAATAAGACTGAATAACTTTAACGTTCTGCTCGATTGTTTGTGTACCCATGGTTCAAATTGAGTTAATCTGAAATTGAGAAATGACAAATGAAATGCACAAAGAAACTTAACGTTTAGTTGTAGTTAATATTTAACATCTGCCCTTAAAACTTAACTACCCAATATTGAATTTGTAAAAATATTTGTCTCACCAAACCATAATTGATGTTAGTAAAGAACTACGCGTAATAATAGGCACTGATATAGTTTTTATGCAGTACATCGTACTGGGACTAGGAAAACAGATTATGAGGAAGAGTATTATACAGAAAACACTTGTATGCAGGATGGTAGACGAAATACTACGCCAAGTATGATATCATTCTTGGTTTTGCTTGACCATTCTAAAGCGTTCGAGACCGTTGAACATATGCTTCCCTGCTAATAATTGGTACAAAAGTTTCGCTGTTTGGATACTGCTGCTAAACTTATTTCGTCATATATGCGTGGTGGAAGTCAAGACAAGAGGTGTAATGAAAGGCTCAATTTTGGGTCCTCTCTTCTACACAACTTACTCTAATGACTTGGCGTCTAGGATACACTACTGTGGAATGCAAATATAAGCAGATGATGTACAACTCTTCGTCAGGTTTTTGTCTTTCATTGTAAACAACTATCAAAAAAGTTACATTGCAAGATATATCTGTGGACTAACGAGGTATAGCAAAACTTCTGAGTTTTCTAACCAAATCTGCAACGTACCTTTTGGAAATCATCTGAAATATCGCACCCCTCTCTTCTTACATAAAGATGTTAATACTAATTGACTATCTTCAAAAGAAGAATAATTTTTCAATATCCAACAGAGGTTATATATTAAATTCTATCGCTCATACTCGTATCTGAACGACACTCCAGCTATAAAGCAACGCAAATCACTTCAACTACAAATAACAACTGGTGTGAAAAGCACCAGTCACCGTAAAAGCAGTTTGGAATCAAGATAAATTCCCAAGTATTTAGCTCAATTACTCTCAAGGTTGGCAGATTTACACGAAAAGCTTCATATTTTTAGGCTTCACACTGAGGATACCGTGAGTGCTCCATCCATCTATGATCCTCAGTGCATTTTTCAAACGCTGTGAGGGAGAGTCCAGGTACGTAGCCGACACTGCCATATCAATATCATCAGCAAATACCACAGTCAAAAAACAACATGAAGTTTATCTCCACTAGTAACGAATTTAAGGAAAGATACCATAGAAAAGGCGATAAAACTCCCCCTTGCCGAGTACCCCTGTTTCCCACCCTACACACGGTCACCCATCTTATATTGGAGGTTCCTTTCAATCAGTAAATTTCATATTAGCATTATAATCGATTGATCAATATTCAGTCTTTGCAAGGCCATAATGATGACTCTTGGTGCGACACTTTTAAAAGCTCTCTCTATGTCAAGAAAGACCACCAATGCATACTCGCCATGCTCTAGAGTATTTTCTACATACCCTACGAGCGCATATAATGAAGTCTCAACAGACTTGCCTTTGGTATAGGCATGTTGAGATGCAGATAAACGGCATGGATTTATTGACATGTTAAGGTGTAGATCAACCATCCGCTCCAATTTCTCTAGCAAAAAGGATGTTAGGCTTATGGGCATATAATCGTTCGGAGTTGTGTGTGAGGTCTTAATGCTATAATTTTTTTTTAACACAAAAAACAATAATTTTAGTTTTATTTAACTTTCCTGTTACCTGAATTAAAACGATAAAAGTGTTTTACGTACGAACACAATAATATAGTTTCCAATATGGGAAAAGTACTTTGAGCTTAAATATTCAGCATTGTAAAAGTTCCAAAGTTCCAAATTTTGGATAATATAGTTCAAAAACTTTATTTATAAACTCAAATTGAAATCATCTCCGATCTATACATCATATGTTGTACTAAGATGTCTTGAAAGGCAAGGCATATGACCCACTGTGCCGCAGCTACCACCTATTGTCTTTATACTTAAGCATGCAAGTACTTGGCCATGCATGTTCAAATATGTAGATCAAAGCAAAATAGTATAAAATACCCTTTTGGTTTTATTTCTTAATTTTAAACCACATAAAGAGCAACATGCTACTAAAAACAGTCTGTACAAAATAAAAATTTATACAAATGAACATAAGTAAATACTATTGAAGATGAAGGCGTATATATGATAGCATCGAAAATATTTATTGAAACGACAAAAATAAGTGTTAAATATTATGTTACGCTTAAGGTATGATCACATTTTGCAAATTTATGACAAAAAAATTTAAACCACTAGAGCAAAAACGTAAAAAGAAAAAATATGCTGGTTTTGTGCACGAAAAATACTAGTAAAATATTTTTCTCTTTAAATTCTCATTATTTTATTTAAAATAATGGAAGATGGAGAAGAACCATTGAAAATATATTTCAATTTTTGAAATCTACTTACGATTAGGGTAGATTTCAGGAATCAACAACACATGAAAAGTAAGCGGTATATTTATTTATATTTTTTAATTAGTTTAAGTATTATTAGCTTATAAAGTAAATAAAAATAAACTCAATTTTATGAAGTATAGAAGAATATGGTACTCCTTCTTATTTGGTAATGGCTTATATTTATTATTCTTCTTTAATTTATTTGTACAGTTTAAAGGACACAAAAGTAATGGCTACATTTATTTTGTGAAATGTTCTTCCTTGTAACCATGTTTGAAGTTAAACAAGAGGTTCTATTTCCCCTCCAAACAATAAATGTATCTATAAACATTTTTAATAAAATAATTTGGTGCAAGGACGAAAGCTTTGTTTTGAAATTAAATTTTACTAGTTTGATAAACGGGTTTTTTCAAATATTGTATGTTGAATAATATTTTTTTTTAATTCTCTAAAACATAAAAAGTATTTGCAATACCTTTTCTTTCTTCCCTACCTACATTGAAAGAAAAACTGTGGTAGATACAAAGATTTTTGACATTTATTTTACAATTTCGTCGTTATTTTTGAGCCAACGTAATAAAAATAAATACTGTATTATTAAATGAATAACATTCGTAAATAGTATGAAACTTGTCCGTTTATGAAAAAAGCGTATGTGGGAGGAATCGAACCTGTAACCTCGAGACTGTTGGTCGAACACTTTAGCAAATCACACATTTACAATATACGAGGGCGGATCAAACAAATAATCGTTATTTTAAATTTTTTCAAAAAGTATTTGAGTGGCAACTTCGCAGGTCTCCCCAGCTTAAAAGCAGGCTACGAGAGTGCATAGCCCAGTTAAGAAATCTGCTCGAAATCCAAAGAATGGCTTCCCCTAAAAATTATCTGGAAGGTCTTGATGGTACCCCTCAAACCGACTATTCTCTATGGAAAGCGACAAAAGGTCTGAAAAGACCCGTAGTAGGTAAGCCACCTCTGCGAACTTCAACTGGAGATTGGGCAAGAAGCGATTCTGAAAAGGGAATGTTGTATGTCGATCATTTGAGAAATGTTGAGACTTAGTTTTCAAGATGTTGAAAATGTTATTCGTAACATAAACCCCAGGAAAGCTCCAGGTATTGATCAAATTACTGGTAAAATGCTTGAGCAGCTACCTCGTGTAGCTCGTAGAAATCTTCTTTTTATTTTTAACGCTATTTTACGTCTCGAGTATTATCCTGCAGAGTGGAAGGTGTCCATGATTACTATGATACCCAAACCAGGGAAGGATCCCACTAAGGTAGAATCATACAGACCAATAAGTCTACTGCCAACAATTTCAAAACTGTTCGAAAAATTGTTAATGGCAAAGTTGAGTCCAATGTTGAACACTGTGGGATGCATCCCTGATCATCAATTTGGCTTTCGGGCTAAACACAGCACAATAGAACAAACGCACAGACTAGTCAATGTCATAAGACAGACCTTTGAGGAGAAGAAGTATTGCTCAGCTCTATTCATTGACATTTCTAGCCTACTTTATATTTGATTTACGCCTCTGACATGCCAACGACACCCGGAATCCACACTTCAACTTTTGCAGACGATACAGCATTCTGCAGCGTACATGAAAGCCATCAAGTAGCTTCGCGAAATTTGCAGGAGTATATTTCAATATTAGAGATGTGGTTAAATCTTTGGAAAATTAAAGTTAATGAACAAAAGTATACTCACGTTACATTCACGCTGCGTAAACAAACATGTTCAGCCATCCAAATCAACAATTCACCTATTCCGCAGCAAAATGAAGTCAAGTACCTTGGTATTCACCTGGACCGTAGGTTAACGTGGAAGCCTCACATAGATGCGAAAGTTACTCAGTTAAAGTTAAAAGCAGCTCAACTGAATTGGCTTATGGGCAGAAACTCGACATTGAAGCTGGATTGCAAACTTTTATTATACAACGCTATTCTAAAGCCTATATGGTGCTATAGAATTCAACTATGGGGCACCGCCTCCGCTTCAAACGTTGAAAAAATGCAAAGGCGACAAAACAAAATTCTTCGAACAATTACCGCAGCTCCATGGTACGTAAAAAACTCCCGAATTCATAAGGATCTCTGTGTTCCTCTTGTAAAAGACGAATTTTCAAAGTACGCAACAAGGTATATCAATAAATTGGAACTTCATCCAAATCGTCTTGCACGCAATATACTTAATTTTGAAAGCCACTCTCGGTTGAGAAGGAGGGACACCCTTGCCATCATCAGAACGTTAAATAGGTGATTTCACCGATATTGACCGTGCAAAATAAAACATTTTTGTCTAGCATTGGCTGGACTTAATTAATTTTATGTATTTAGTTTTAAGATTTGAATACTTATTGTTAGTTCACTTTGTGAAGATTCAATAAACAAATGAATGAGAAAAAAAAAAGTATTTATTTATTTATCAATAACTATCATGTTCCCTTTAAATTAATCCCCTTCAGATATAATACACTTATGCCGCCGTTTTTTCCAATCGTCGAAACACTTCTGAATCGCACTTTTTGTTTTTGGTATCGCCAACAGCTCCTGTTTCGAGTTTTCTTTTCTCTCCTCAGTTGTAGCAAAACGCTTTCCTTTCTTCGGTGTCTTCAGTTTTCGGAAGAGGAAAAAGTCAGCGGGGGCTAAGTCCGGTGAATGCGGTGGTTGAGGCATGATAACGGTTGTGTTTTTAGAAAACTCACGTACAAGCACCATGACCGTTTTTTCCACAATTCTGTGCATCGCACAAACGGCGCATAACTTCAAGGTAGTAGTCCTTATTGACCGTACGACCTTGTGCCAAGAATTCATAATGCACCACGCCATTGCAGTCGAAGAAAATAGCGAGTAAGACCTTCACATTTGACCGAACTTGACATGCTGTTCTGGTTTTGGCTCTTCTGGCTTTGGTTTCAATGTCATGCCCATACACCCATTATTCGTCACCAATTATGACTTTTTTGAGGAAATTTGGATCACCGTTGACGATGTTCAACAGATTCTGAGCAATGTTCATGCGACGTTGTTTTTGCTCAAAATTTAGTAAAAAATCGAAGGGCACACCAAAACACGACTAACCTTTTTATCTGTCAAAAACACGCTGACAATCCGAAATTTCTGATATTGCCAACGTAATTCACGAAATTTGAAAATAACGGTAATTTTTGATCAGATATATGCCAATTTTTTTCTTACATTGTTTCGTAGCTGATGCAAAAGTTTTGCTTTATTGCTATGAAATATTTTCATTATATTTACTACACTGTTTAGTAGCTTAAACAAAAATTTTATCCTACGCTTACAAAAGGGTTTTACAACGCGAATGAAACAGTTTCCGAAAGATTAATAAAGTTGTGAAAAATAATCAAGCGCTGGCTCTGCAAAATATGCAAGCTATACGAAATGAAACATTTTATGGTATTAACGAAATGGTCTCATTCCTATAACGAAGGGTTTTTCTTTCAGAAAATGAAAATCCTAACAAGCAATGCTGTTACATCGCCTATTACCCCTAACATCAATGTTTCTGATCATGTAATGTAGATTGCTTAGGTTGCGTATGTTGATTCAAATGCATCCTTTTTTCAACATTAAATTCTTGTTATGGACAAAATATATCTCTGTTCCCTAGTTCTAAACTACACAAGCACAAAAATCTAAAAAAAATCAATCAAGTCAAGTTGGATAACCCTGCTTTTACCTTAAGCGCTGAGATGTTAGAGTATTGATTTTTTATTGCTACCGCCTTGTCTTAAAGTCAAATAAAATTTAAACTAAAAGTAAAACTAAACCGAAGTAATATATTACTGACCACAAAGTACAAAAGTAATGGTATTAGATAATAAAAATTGCACAAATAAATAAGAAAACAAAACTTAGAAACAAAATTGAATAAATTTTAAACTGCATAGACAAAACGCATGTGAACGTAACTGGCAAAGTAGAAACACAAGTGAATGGTTACTTTTTAGAGACATTGAAAAATACACAAAAACATTTATGGAGTCAGAAGAAATATATAATCAAAGGCAATGTCGACATATAACAACTCTAAAAAATTAGATCGTAGCTGGTGTGTAACATATAATATATAAACTGACCCCGAAATTGGTAAAGAAGATTTTGAGCTCAATATATTTATTTTATAATCACACTTTTTATAATATAATCCATCTTCTTTAATAGTTTAAGATGTTTAAGCTGAAAATTTTTAAGTGATATCTCATGGTTTGCTATTATTTGTATATTTTTTCAATTCAGAGTTCTTTTTCCACACTCAAGTACAAATGCTGGTATCTACCAATTGACCTCATATGTTCTATTTTGAATGCATATAAACGTCGTTTTATAAAAAGAGTTCAGTTTGAATGCACGTAAAGCACATAAATTGGCAACAAATTATGTGATAATTACTTTAAAATTGCTGTCATTACTTAACGCCATGTGGTTCGACTACGAACAGCCATAAATAGCAAATCAAATCAAAGCAAAGAGGTGTGATAAGTAAAACTTTGAACAGGCGATAATAGACAATGGTCAAGTAAAACAGGAAAGGAAGGCAAAACATTTGTGAAATATTCACTTCTCACCATGCTTTAAAATACTTACTTACTTAAAAAAAAAACTTGCATACGAGTACATACTCCTATACTCATACATACATATAATTTAAAACAGACTGTATTTCTTATGTGAATTATGCAATAAGCACGCTATTTGCAAACTTATGGTATTAATTAAGATAAAATATAATCAAAATTCTAAAAAGTAAAATAATTGTTCTTGCATTTGGAAGCAGTTCTTTCTCCATGTTTAGCAAACCACATGACAAATATCGGGTGGCGCATATGTAACGCTATGGTTTGACAAGTGAATCAATTTTTTGTTTCCATTTTCCTTTTTTTTTTTAAGAACTTACCTTGAACAACTAGGAAATTTTATAAAACCTATAATGCCCAGAGGCATCCATTTTCAATTCATAGATTACAAGCATAAACAAAATTGCTGAATATGGCGTGCACATAATCAAAGAATGCACAGTGTGTGGAATAATTTCCGGATAGCTCATTATTGTATTAAGTAAACTCAAAGTATAATTATAAAGTCTAATAAAATTAATGGTGGTTACAATTGTACAACATTTATCAAACAACATGCAACTGTTTAGTTTTGTAAATGTTGTACCACCCTCAATAAATACTCAAAAGGCTGATGAGAATACAGAGTTTTTTTGAAATGATTTAGAAAATTAATGTTTATTGACGGTTGTCAAGTTTTACATTTGGACTTTTATATTTCTGAATACATTTTGATTTTACACGGTAAGATTTCCTGTATTATTATTTTTAATAGATTTTGCTTCAGATTATTTTAATTATAGTTTGTTTTCACTAATATATAAATAATAAATAATTTTAAAATTTAAATAAAACAGGAAGAAGAGTCAGCTGTAAATAAAAGCAAAATTTATTGGTTTACCGTCCTCGTTTTTCTGAATCGGTCCATATATACCCGAGATATATATAGCCTGAACCGATTTTTCCATTAAATTTTTTTTTGCTGAAAATCAATTCTCTTTATAAAAGAAGGTTACTCAAACACAGAGAAAAGAAAATTCCGATATCGGTTCATATATAACCGAGATATAGCTTAAACAAACTTTTCCATGAAAATGTTCATGAAAGATTTCTTTTTTGGAATGGTGATTACAAGGCAAACATATTTTTTCCCTGAACATATTTAGTTCAAATTTGTAATATATACTACACATACATGACTATCGTGAAGGGTATTTTAGATTCGACCCAGCCGAATATACCACACTCTTGCTTGTTTTGTAACAATTTTAGATGCTAGAATAGTGAATATTAAATGCAGTTGATTGATTTTTATATATCTTAAGAAGCAAACTCTAGAAGCTAATCGTTGGTCTCACGTAGAAAGGCCCTAATTCCCTGAATTGAGCTGTTTTAGGGATTCTAATACGTTTCACACAGTGTCACAAAGATTTAATTATACAATTTCATACATATCGCTCTTACAAGCAAATGAGCAAAAAAAAGTTTCTTTTAGATGTATCTATTTATACAGTTTCCATTACGACTTTTCCTTCTCCTGAGAATGAGACCAACGTAATTCTTCTAGATTTTGCACGAATGACATGATGGTGGATACAAATTATTAAACAAAAAATGGGTTTTGTTAAAAAAAATGGACGTGGTAGCTCCCATACAAAGAAAATATTGATTTTTTATACAGCTTGCAAACGATTAAAGCTAGTTTTTAAATTTGGAATAAATATGAGGATAAACGGTTGCATGTTCACGTGCTAGTAAACCGTTTAATCTAAATATTTTCATTGAAAACTCAGAAGTAGGTATCGTCAAACTAATAAAATTCTTGGTAATCACAGGTTTAGAAATGACGATTTTATTACCAAATTAGTGTAGAGTAAAGTATGTTACTAACGTAAACAACATGGCTGTGTTTTTTTGCACTGCAGCTACGGATAGAAATGATAAAATTTCGCAATATCAGATTGGAAGATATATTATCAGAAATAAGACTGATAATATATATTGTCCTACTCTAACCCATTTCTCTACCCGGGGAACTGGTGCATTAAGCACGGGTCCCTCGTTTATTGTAGCAAAGAAAACTGTAGGAAGCCGCATGAATCATGTTCTGTTAGACTTCCGTACCCCGAAAACCAAGGGTTATAATTGGCAGAACGAGGATGTGCAGGATCCTCGGGAGATTCTGCAGATTTCTAGATGCTGATCATGGTTGAGGTGCCTGCTTTGGCTGCAACTTTCTGGCTTTGGTTTAAACCTACAGTCGCAGGAAGGGGAATTAGGTGCCTCATAATCCACGAGGTGTAATTGTCATGCAACAAGTACCTGTACTGTAAGGAACCAGCGGTGATGGTTGGAGAAATGAGTTGGTTAAGGGCTGATGTTCTTAACGGACTTCGGCCTACCAACTCATTATGTCTTATCTTCCATTCACTATTGGGTAATTTCATACAGAAGAGATTAGAAGGCCGAACTTTTAAGCAAGAGGTTCGTCTACAGGGCTACAAACTTATAGCGAAAATTGAGGCCTGTGCGAGCCTAGCAAGCCACTCGGGGCCACTTGTGAATCGTGAATTGTTCACTGCGTAGAATTGATCCATCATCAGATTAGGTCATAAGGCAGGTGCTGATGTAAATCACTTTCACAACTGTAATCTATTTCTCGGTACACTTAGATTATGTGATATAAAGCTAAAGAGTTACAAATCTAATTTGTGTAGCAAACAATTCTTTAGCTTTTTCCAACTTTTTGTTATACTCATCTGCGGGCAACACTACTCGTACTTACAAGCAGTATTCAATGAACATTAAAAACACAAAAATTTTCACTTTCCACATAATTTTCGCTATTGTATAACCATCAAATTTGTTTACTTTCTCTTTATAAATGTTTCCTTTTATTTTCTGTTTTGTCCATTATAGGGATTTTTGTTTCTTTTAATTTTTTTCTTGATGGGTATTTTAAGTTTTCACTTTTTCTCTCAAGACGTGCTTGTGTGTGGCAGTGAATAACCAGTTTTGTTTGTCCCAGCGATGACAGGCAGATGACTAGCAAATTGTAATTTATGCATATCTGTACGAAAACCAAAACTTACAACGGGCAGGAGACACTCAAAATACAACTGTAAAAAATTTAAGAAAAATCCGTACAAAACTTGCCATCACAAACAGAGTTACCGTTTCAGGTTTGTAAAAATTAGTTTACATAAATACTTTCAAGGAATGAAAGAAAGTCCTGCAAAAAAGCCTTCGACGGAGAAAAATTCTCCATTGTGTAAGCACGAAACGATTTTTATATGAATATTAGTATATTTATGTATGCAATTATGTGTGGAACAAAATATCGGCCAAATGGCCGCTGCGACCTCAGCGGCACACATCCGATGGTCCAAAATTTTCGATGACACAATTATGCGATTCTATGCTGAATTATATCATCCCTTAACACTTGACTTGTTGCTGGACTATCGACGTACATCATTTCTTTGAAATAACGCCAAAAAAATAAGTCCAACAATGTTAAATCACATGATCTTGGTGGCCAATTGACATCGCCCCCACGTGAGCTGTATGGCAAGCAGCACCGGCCTGTAGAAACCACAAATCGTCTACATCCATATCTTTCAAGTCGGGCCGTAAAAGATATATTAGTATGTCACGATAGTGAAAACCATTCACATTAACTGCCTGACCGGCCTCATTTTAGAAAAGGTACGGACCGATGATGCCGCTAGCCCACAAACCGTACCAAATAGCCACTCTTTCTTGGACTATCATTTGTCCAAATGCGGCAATTCTGTTTACTGACGAATCCGCTGAAGTGAAAATATGCCTCTTCACTAAAGACGATTTCCTTCGAAAATTTTGTATTTCCACTACAAACGAAATTTTTAATGACTATTAATAAGACCCTGGACAAGAATCGATTTAAGGAAATCATGCTTTCTAATGCGTGAATATATATATATATATATATATATATATATATATATATATATATATATATATATATATATATATATATATATATATATATATATATATATATATATATATATATATATATATATATATATATATATATATATATATATATATATATATATATATATATATATATATATATATATATATATATATATACATGTAGGTTAATTTATCACAAAATACAAAGAAATGTATGAATGTACTTTTATTTGTATAGTTATGTTAAAGTTTCATAAAACCGGCCTACTTGCGTCATTTTTTGGTCCCGTTGTGTTTCGGTTTATAGTTAAACAAAAATTAATAACAGTCGGAAAACGCCGCTGATACGACTAGTGCACATATAAATAAAAATTTTTATGGAGAAAAAAGCAAGCATATAGTAAGTATTTTTATCATATTGGCAACGATCATATTTCCCAAACTTAGTCGCGTATATGAACCCATTTCTTTACGTACTCGTCTACAAATTTGCTCATCACGAGGGAACTATAAACATAACATGCGGTTTCTGGTTATTCCATATACAGCCCTATCTCATGTAAAGGGTGTTTTTATAGAGGTATAAAACTTTAAGTTGGTAGCACTTTCTAAATGGTGACCATTTGGTCAGATGTGAAGGGGTTTATATTTATTTTGGCTTAGCATTTAAACTTGAATAAATTAACGCCTGAGGCTTGCAAACTGTCCAAACAAGATTACCGTCTAAAACAAGATTACTCTTTTCATGAGCGAGTTTTGTTTGCAATGAAACTCATTTTTGTTTGAATGGAATTGAAATACACAAAACTTTCTTATTGGGAGTGATGAAAGTCCTCAAGTGTATGTTGAAACCCCTTTACATCCAGAAAAACTAACTGTTTGGTATGCTCTGTGGACTGTTGAAATAATTGACCCATACTTCTTTAAAAACGATACTGGTCAGTATGTGACAGTTAATGGTAAACGCAGTAGAGCTGCAGAGCAAAATATATATATTTTTTTGTGTCTAAAATTTATATAGAAAAGTAGGATAATATCTTAATAAAATTTATCAAGCATGTAAATGATTAGAATATATTTAAACAAAATTATATGGTTATATGTACAAATATAATAAGCGGTTTCTTACAACCATAATATGTTGTATTGTCACCTCACCCTATATTTTATTTTCACGTGCAGAGTTTACTTAATTAGTATTCTTACTGCAAATTTTATATTTACACGTAGATTTAATGCGACTCCTGGCAGGCGCTTTTATTTCGAATGTCTGCTCAAATAGTCTTTATGTTAATGAATTTATTTTATTAAGAAAACTGGTAACCCTGACAATTACAGCAAAAATTAAGTGTCCAAAAATCTTATGGCTTAAACAATTCTGCTGCAATAACACGTACATACTTTTTCCCTTTTTTAAATATATAAAAGATCTTAAATAGCACTATGGGCAAATACTAGTATTAACTTATATTTATTGGAATCACAATACTTTTCTAGGCAATAAATTTGAAAAATTTCATTGACAATACTTCCTGATCTAGAATATAATTATGTATTTCTTTCAGAGATAAAAATGTTAAAACTGGTGAAAAAAGAGGTTTTTGTTAATTCAGCAAAAAAAAAAAATTTGTAGATTGCATTCAAATACTTCTCCTGATTCCAGAAATTATATGGTTAAAACTATTTGAAATGAATAAAAATTGTGTACTGCGCAATTGTTGAATATATGAAAAATGTTGCTGGTAATTTTCTTTTTCGTTTTTTACGATATAAGCATAATAATGTTATGAGGGCACAAGTTTCATTAGAAACCCACCTATTTGTCTCTGTATGAGTATATGCAGTTAAAAATTTGCTTAAACTATTTCTGTGAAAGAACTAATATGAAAACTTGTTTGACAAACATAATTACATATGTTTATTTTTGCTGCAGAAAGCACATAAGAAGTTTACTACATAAGAAAACTACATATGTGTATTAGAATTGTATTCATGGGCTATTTTCAGGGTATGTTCTCAAATCGGACACAATTTTTTATATATAGCCCATTGTGCATTTGCGTAAGTAAACAGAAAAGGCGGCTTCCTTAAACACAGCATAATATAAAAATACAAAATAAACCTCAAAAGCCATTGCCAAACGACTAACCAGCCACACAGATATAAAACAAGATAGACAACTGAACAGGCAGACGTAATCATACATAAAGAAAATTTATGAAGTGCTATAAAGGCTCAGCGTTATTACTTTTGTTGGTACAACCGCTGCTGTGGCAGCACAAATAATATTACATGAAGTTAGCATCAACATTTGTGCTGCAGTTATTTTAATGCAAGTTGAATGAATGAATTGCGTGAATGGAAGCTTCGATAGACGTATGATATGACCCAGTGATGACAAAAACAGAAAAAAAAAACAAAAAACCAAAAAATTGCAAAAGCTTACATCAAGGAGGCGACATTATAATCTGAGGTACAGTGGATCGAACAGTGTTAGTTACTTAGAACAATTATAGAACTTTTATGCACAGATGTATCTCATAACAACTTTTATTCGCAGATGTATCTCATAAGTATCATAAAGAAAATCGTATTGTATAGCGTTGTTTAAAGCCTATATACCTAAATAGCCTTTATAAAATATTTACTTATGTATATATATATATATATATATATATATATATATATATATATATATATATATATATATATATATATATATATATATATATATATATATATATATATATATATATATATATATATATATATATATATATATATATATATATATATATATTTGATTTGATATCAATGGTAGATACTCTATACTTTCTTCTATTTTGTAGCATGATCGCGGCTTACTTAAATTCAGTGTAATGCCGAAGGTCTTTTGCGACCTTCCTGTGTACACAAAAAGCACTGGTGAGTTGGAAATCCACGCTTAATACCTATGAGTAATCCGAACACTTTCACTTTGTTGATCGCAGAGGAATTATACTCTTGGTACTTTATCAGCTGTAATATTAATGCCATGCCTTCGTATATTTCTTTGAGGTTTGTGGCATATGCGATCGCAACAGATGGATGATTGTTACTGATATGTAGCGACACGACTTCAAGGTTGTTGACCGATGCATCAATTAAAAGTCGTCACTCCTCTGAAATATGAGGGTAGCCAGTTATTGCAAACATCGAATCTTCGTGCAATTTAAAAAATTCGTAATATGGAATAGCGCTACATCGATCACGAGCGGCTGTTATTTTAAAATGGATGACGGAAAAAGGGTTAAAAACTTATCCAAAGTCTTTCACACAGACAGACAGGCGAACACTACGAGCTTAAAGTTTTATAAAAAATATTCTGACGAGTACATGAAAATCGCTGACACACGTGTGTTTTTATTTTTTCGCCCTTTTGCGAAAAAGTATATTTGGTCCATGGCACAGAAAAAAAGTTCGTTTTTGTTTTGTAATAATTGTTACATATTATATAAATTATAAATCGCGGACATACTGATTATTGCAATTTAAAATTAAATAAAAATATCATCAATCAAGTTAAAACTAGGTTATAGGTATATATATAAAATAAGTAACAATATCAATATTTTTAATTTTTGTTCATACCTATAATAGAATATTTTTGCACAAAACCATAGGCAATATGAAGCTTACTTTTCTGATATTTGACTTGAATAGTAGTAGGTAGTAGAGCAACTACGCAAACTTTCAGGTTTTCTTTTAAAGCCAACATTTCTTTCTGATATTTACATACATTTATACTTTGCCAGGCTGTCCAAATTAAGGTTAATATTTTAAAAGTTGTTAAATTAAACTATCATGAAAACTTCTAAACATACATAAAAAAATTGTCTACGAGTAATCTAATATTCAGCCAACTAACGCTAGCTCATTGTTATATATCCTAGAAACTGCTGTGGGGATCCCTACAATAGAAGATATATTTTAAACATAAAATTATACCTCGGATTAAGAAAAATTTCCAACTACTAATAACATATGTATAGTAATAAGCTTTGAATAACTTACAAAAAAAGTAAAACCTTATCCTGGGAAAACCCAGAAGTTTTCTATTGAAACCCCTAGTAGGATGTAAAATGTGTCACAATTCAAGATGATAATGTCGTTGAAATCTCAAATGATTTGCAAAAAGCTGAGTTAACAAACAAATATTTTTAATGTCATGTTTAATATCACAACCTCAACAGATTCCATTAACTCTCTTAAAACGCTAATTCGATGTGGAATAACATCTAATTTTTACTATGTAACGCCAGGTATCACCGAAAAAAGCTATGGTCACTACAACTATTCACTACAATTACTGTTGAAGGGCGTACATGAAATAAAGCCTGATCAAGTTTCTCCTATTCCGAAGGATAAAACTCCAGTAACAGCTAGTATGTATAGAACTATTGCCATTCTTTCTATAATTAGAAATGTATTTTTATTTGAATAGAAACAAGTTGCTCAATGCTTTACACAGCCGTTTGCAGAATATTTGACATCACATCATACACTTCATGAGAAATAGTTGTGAAATAAATATGGGAAGTACTGGGGACAACAGTAGCATGGAAACAACTAAACAACGTATAGAATGGTATGGATAGTCATAAGAGTACTAACTTGCCTCAAATATTAAAAACAAATGAGATAAAGTTTTGGTATTTAAAAAACTAATAAAACAACACAACAAACTAATAAAACAACGCATAAATGAACTAGTATTAATGTTCTCCAAATATAAGTTTTTCAATTTTCATATCATGCAATGTTTTATTATAGTTTTTTCTCTCTAATTAATATTATACTGTATAAATTTAAAGAAAATCAAAATTTTGCCAAGTTACCTGAACAAAACTTTTTAGGGACTGAAGCAACATATTGTAAATGAACTATGTATGTATTAATGTTAAATAGTCGAACTTTATTTTTAATATTTCTAATATCATATGATGATGGGTTGGTATCATTCGTCTAGCTCGAGTTCAATCCTGGCTAAAGCCAAGAAATATTTTTATTTATAATTATAACAATAATTGCCGCGATCAATAACTCTTGATCAAAGAAGACAGGAAAAAATAATTGAATACACTAAAAAGCTGGGGGACCAACTAGCTGTTTCACAGTCGCTACACTGTTCATCAGCACCCACTAGGATTCGAACTCAGTACCATGTAAACATGATGTATTTTTTAATACGGCTGCTTAACCAACTCAGCCACCGAGCTCTTATTTATTTTTCCGTCTATATTTGTCTCATATTGATCACATATGCAATTTGCTATAATCCCAGTTGTTTGTACTGCAGTTTGCTGTCACTGAACAACCAGTTAATTTTTTTATTATTTATCAACGTACGTATGTATGTATGTTGACAGTCTCTGTGCTGTGAGATATATATGTATGTATTAATGTTAAATAGTCGAACTTTATTTTTAATATTTCTAATATTATATGATGATGGGTTTAGCCAGGATTGAACTCCAGCTAGACGAATGATACCAACCCATCATCATATAATATTAGAAATAGTAAATGAACTATATTAAAAAAAAAACTATTATGTAATAAAAAAAACGCCATTTGCATCTTCAAATGCTTTAAAACCAAACGCTTACGCAGAATTCTTTGTGGACTAAAAAGCAAAAAGAGATATACCTTTACGGACCAATAATATTATATTTTGCGTTTCTTACAGTTTATCGCGCCACTGGTTTAAGTGTTTTTAAACAACGTTTTGGAAACATAACTATTCCTTAATTTTCTCTAGCGTTTATAAAATGTGTTTTCCAAGTTGGGCTTAAATATGCCCCTAAAATTTGAGCTCATACCTTATAAAAGCACGACACTGTGCAACGCCATCATCAGAAAACACAAAACCAGCAAGTATAAACACAAAACATGTTCAAAAATGTAAACAAAATAAAATAAATCTCATCATGATGCGAATTTTCGCTTTAAAAATATACCAACAATATAATGCAAAGTTAAAAATAATTATTGTTTTAAATCACAGCTTTAACTTCTTTATGATGGTAAAAACAGCAATGTTAATAAAAAAAAATAATAAAAAAAATTACTTACCAATGCATCCAACATGTTGCATTCTGTGATTAAAGCTGTAAAAGAGTAGAAAAAACAACTGTTAGTGACGATTTCACAGCTTAAGGGTATAATTTTAGTAAATCAATCATCTATGTTGTCTCGCATACGATGATGATAATGAAGGCAATAATGATGGTAGATTTTGTAAGTTTCAGTAAAAGGAAAAGTTTGAAAACAATAAATTCCCTTTAAAAAAAAAAAAAAAAAAAAAACAATTAGAGTTGAAATCATAAACATAAAGTTGCATGTGTTTCCATAAACTTAGGCAATTAAAGTCAATTGGTAAGATTACAAAAATTATATTTTGTAGGCTGTCATTACCAAATCGTAAAAATCTGTTACGAAGATATTTAGCAAAAGTTGTTTTATAAACTGTTTTACAGTACTGAAAGAATAACTTGTTAGCCGGAGGCGTTCTCAAAAAGGTTTAAGATTCGGAAGGAAATAAAACTTTATTTATTTATTGTGTCTGTTAACCCTCATGTCAACTTGGTGTGGAAATCCACACAATATAACATATTTTTATTATTATTTTTTTTTGTACCATAAATTATTGGGATATAGTAAAAATAATTCTTCTTCACACGTGTCAGTTAAGCTTAGAAAACATATTTTTTTAATTAAAAGTATGTAGATACTAACTCTGGCCTGCGATCTTACACATATGTTACTTATGAAGTTTTACTGACATTTGCTATAGGAACAAATTTATCGTTCAATGTTAACATTTTAAATTACCTTGCACTACTTGCATACATAAAATCCGTTTTAAGATAAAGTGTACCTACAAAATAAACTAAAGGTCAGTCAATAAGATGGCATACAATTAGATCTGGCATCGCCAGATGTAATTGTATGCCATCTTATCTTTTATTTATTTTTCAACCGTTTTTATACCCTTCACAAAAATGTTAATTATAATAATAAGTTTGTGATTCCGTTTGTAATTTCTACAGTTTTTCTTGCGACCCTATAAAGTATATATATTCTGATTCAGAATTAATGGAAAAGTCTATTAAGCGATGTCCGTCTGTCCGTCTGTCGGTCGTTGAAATACCATTTCTGAGAAAACCATTAGACATAGAAACTTTTTTCTTTCACCATTCTATTACTCCATATTGCCATGTGTTTGCTACTGAAATTCAGTAATATCGGTCCACGTATAGCTGAGATATATTCAAAATTCCGAGAAAAGCCATGAATTTTTGAAATTTTGTATGGAAATTTTTGACAACAAAAGGTGTTTGTTTTGCTTCAGCCTTCACACACTCATCAAGCAAGGTGACTAAAAGGCAAAAAATTTTTTTCAAATATCGGTCCATATATACCCGAGATATAGCCCAAATCGGGGTTTTCATAAAAATGTCGCGTAAGCAAACTGAAACAACTTTTTTTGCTTAAAAGCGGTTCTGGTAATAAAATGAGGTTATATAAATATCAAAAATGATAATTTCCGATATCGGTCCATATATACCCGAGATATAGCCCAAATCGGGTTTTTCATGAAAATGTCGCGTAAGCGAACTTAAACAAATTTTTTGTGCTCAAAAGCAGTTTTGGTAATGAAATTAGGTTACATAAATATGGAAAATGAAAATTTCCGATGTCGGTCTATATATACCCGAGATATAGCCTAGACCGGGGTTTTCATGAAAATGCCGCGTAAGCGAACTTAAACAACTTTTTTCTGCTCAAAAGCAGTTCTGAAAATGAAATTAGGTTACATAAATATGGAAAATGAAAACTTCCGATGTCGGTCCATATATACCCGAGATATAGCCTAGACCGGGTTTTACATAAAAGTGTCGCGTAAGCAAACTTAAACAACATTTTTGTGCTCAAAAGCAGTTCTGGTAATGAAATTAGGTTACATAAATATGGAAAATGAAAATTTCCGATATCGGTCCATATATATCCGAGATATAGTCTAAACCGGGGTTTTCATGAAAATGCCGCGTAAACGAACTTAAACAATTTTTTCGCATAAAGCAGTTCTGGTAATAAAATAAGGTAATATAAATATGGAAAATGAAAGTTTTCGATATCGGGCCATATATACCCGAGATATAGCCTAAGCCAGGGTTTTCCTGAACACGCGGCGTAAGCGAACTTAAACAACTTCTTTTGCTTAAAAGCAGTTGTAATAATTAAATAAGGTTATATAAGTATGGAAAATTAAAATTTCCGATATCGGTCCATATATACCCGAGATATAGCCCAAACCGTGGTTTTCATGAAAATGCCGCGTAAGTGAACTTAAACCACTTCTTTTGCTTAAAAGCAGTTGTAATAATTAAATAAGGTTATATAAGTATGGAAAATTAAAATTTCCGATATCGGTCGATATATACCCGAGATATAGCCCAAACCGGGTCTTTCATGAAAATGTCGCGTAAGCGCACTTAAACAACTTTTTTTGCTTAAAAACAGTTCTGGTAATAAGATGAGGTTATATAAATATGAAAAATGAAAATTTCCGATATCGGTCCATATATATGTACCCGAGATATAGCCCAAACCGGGTATTTCATGAAAATGTCGCGTAAGCGAACTTAAACAACTTTTTTTGCTTAAAAACAGTTCTGGTAATGAAATTAGGTTATATAAATATGGAGAATTAAAATTTCCGATATCGGCCCATATATACACGAGATATATCCTAACCGGTTTTTTATGAAAATGCCGAATAAGCGAATTGAAACAACTTTTTTGTGCTCAAAAGCAGTTCTGGTAATGAAATTAAGTTATATAAATATGGAAGAAGAAAATATCCGATATGAGTCCATATATACTCGAGATATAGCCTGAACCGATTTTTCCAATAACATTTTTTTTTTGCTGAAAAGCAGTTCTTGCTATAAAAGAAGGTTACGAAAATAGAGAAAATTAAAATTTCTAATATCGGTCCATATATACCCGAGATATAGCCTAAACCGAGTTTTTCATGAAAATATCGCGTAAGCGCATTTAAACACCTTTTTTGTGCTCAAAAGCAGTTTTGGTAATGAAATAAAGTTATATAAATATGGAAAATTAAAATTTTTGATATCGGTCGATATATACCCGAGATATAGCCTGAACCGATTTTTCCATTAAATTTTTTTTTTTGCTGAAAAGCAATTCTGCTACTACTAAAATACAGAAAATAGAAAATTCCGATATCGGTTCATATATAACCGAACATATTCAGGTCACATTTTTAATGTACTATACATATTCGTGACTATCGTGAAGGGTATTATAGATTCGGCCCAGCCGAATATACTACACTCTTACTTGCTGTTCATTATTTTAGTTTTAGTGCACAATATGTATATATATATATATATATATATATATATATATATATATATATATATATATATATATATATATATATATATATATATATATATATATATATATATATATATATATATATATATATATATATATATATATATATATATATATATATATATATATATATATATATATATATATATATATATATATATATATATATATATATATATATATATATATATATATATATATATATATAGGGTGTTTTTTTAAGCCCGATAGAACTTGAAATTGTAAAAAATAACACAAAAAATTAAATTGTAATCAAAATTTTTTTTTATTCGAAAGATCAATACGTGACATTAACATTTGAAAATGATTTCGGGCATATGGGCACCGCGGCTGTTCTTGACGAAGCGCATTCTGGACGTCCAATTTTGGGCCACTTTTTCGAGCACTGCTGGCCGTATGTCACGAACAACACGAACAATGCTGGCCTCCAAGGCGTCAATTGTTGCTGGTTTATCAGCATAAACCAGTGACTTCACGTAGCCCCACAGGAAATAATCGAGAGGTGTCAAATCGCACGACCTTGGATGCCAATTGACAGGTCCATTTCTCGAAATCAACTTATCGCCAAATTTTGATTTCAGTAAGTCGATGGTTGCGTTCGCCGTATGGCACGTAGCGCCATCCTGTTGAAACCACATCTCCTACGGATCAATGTCATCCATATTTTCAAACAAAAGATCATTGATCATGGTGCGGTAACGATCTCCATTGACCGTAACGCGAGCTCCGGCCTCATTTTTGAAGAAATAAGGTCCGATGATGCCACCAGCATGAAAACCGCACCAAACAGTGCATTTTTCTGGATGTAATGGAGTCTGTAGGGTCTCTTGTGGATTGGTCTCACTCCATATGCGGCAATTTTGCTTATTAACAAACCCGTTAAGCCAAAAATGCGCCTCATCGCTGAATCGTCTATAAGTTGCGCGAATCGACGACTGATTTTCAAAGTAAATTTGGATAATTTCGTAGCGTTGTTCAAGCGTGAGTCTATTCATGATGATTTGTCAGAGTGTACTGAAACAAATAAAAAAAATGTTTCATCAAAATTTAATTTTTTGTGTTACTTTTTACAATTTAAAGTTCTACCTAGCTTAAAAAAACACCCTATATATATATATATATATATATATATATATATATATATATATATATATATATATATATATATATATATATATATATATATGTATATATATATATATATATATATATATATATATATATATATATATATAAATATATATATATATATATATATATATATATATATATATATATATATATATATATATATATATATATATATATATATATATATATATATATATATATATATATATATATATATTTTTTTTTTTTTTATCTTGGACCAGTACTCAGGGGATGACCCCTACCAATGCAGTGCATTGTACTGGAACTAGGAAAATAGGTTATGATGAGGTAGGAAAAAGGGAGGAGTGTTCGTGGAGGTTTAACTTAAACAATAACAACACGAAAGACTAAAACAAACTCTATTGCAGCATTTAAAATGTTGGAATTAAATTATTTAAAACTGATCAGTGCCCAGTGTATATACCTTCGACACTGCTCAGATTAACAAAATTTAGTCCAACACCTTCCACGCTACAAGGTAATAAAGTACATTCAGAAGAAATTAATATTGTGCATATAAAGAAACACGGACAACGGTGAAAGAAGAAACAAAGAAAAAAACAAAAAGAAACGCATGTACACATACTGCTACC
The DNA here is from genome assembly GCA_914767995.1 of Thecocarcelia acutangulata. Classification (NCBI taxonomy): domain Eukaryota; kingdom Metazoa; phylum Arthropoda; class Insecta; order Diptera; family Tachinidae; genus Thecocarcelia; species Thecocarcelia acutangulata. The sequence goes on along the minus strand of OU612094.1, from coordinate 102,863,484 downwards.
TATTCCGGTGCGCTTTGATGTCATTCGAAATTAATAATGAACATATGTATGCATATAGAAAATACGGACAATGGTAAAAAAATAGAGTAAGAAAAATAAACACGTGTACACAGCTTACTACCTATTACGGTGCAATTTGGTTATATATATATATATATATATATATATATATATATATATATATATATATATATATATATATATATATATATATATATATATATATATATATATATATATATATATATATATATATATATATACATATACATATATATACATATACATATATATATATACACACATAAAATTTGTAATTGGTCTCATGTAGAAAGGCCCTAACAATTTTTTTTTTTTTTTTTTGGAGCATTTTAATATTTATTGAGTCTTCAAAATGAACTAACAATAAAGATTCAAATCTTAATACTAAATTTAAAGTTCAAAAAAAGTGTGATTTAAAATTAAAAAAAAAAAAGATTTTTACTTAAGTCAGGCCAATGCTAGACGTAAAGTTTTATTATGCGGGAGCTATTTCGGTAAAATCACTTTGTGAGCAATCTGACGGTGGCAACGGTATCCCTTCTTCTCAACCGTCTGTGGCCGCCAAAATTAAGTATATTGCGCGCAAGAGGATTTGGATGAAGTTCCAGTTTACTGACATACTGAATTCCGTAGCACCATATAGGCTTTAGTATTGCGTTATATAACAACAGTTTGCAATCTAATTTCAATGTAGAATTTCTGCCCATAAGCCAATTTAGCTGCGTTGCTTTTAGTTTTAACTGAGTGACCTTTGCTTCAATGTGAGACTTCCACGTTAGCCTACGGTCCAGGTGAATACCAAGGTACTTGACTTCGTTGTGCTGCGGAATAGGTGAGTTGTTAATTTGTATAGGCGGTCATGTTTGCTTACACAGTGTGAATGTGACATGAGTATATTTCAGTTCATTATCTTTGATTTTCCAAAGTCCTAGCCATTTCTCTAATATTGAAGAATATTCCTGTAAATTTCGTGAAGCTAATTGGTAATGAAAACCACTTAACACACTTTAAAACGCTCTGCAAAGGTAGAAGAGTGGATTCCGGATGTTGTTGGCATGTCAGAGGCGTAAGTCAAATATAAAATAGGCCCCAGTATGCTGCTTTGGGGAACTCCTGCCTCGAAAGGCTGAGTTGGGCTTATAAAGTCGCCTTCTCTGATAACAAACTTCCGCCCATATAAGTAGCTTTCCGGAAGCTTGTGTGTATTTGCAGGCAAGTTGAACTTTATTTTGTGCATCAAGTCGTTGTGCCACACTTTATCAAAAGCTTGAGAAATTTTTTTTTTTTTTTTTTTTTTGTTAAGCGTTTTTTATTTATTGAATCTTAAAAATGAACTAACAATAAGTATTCAAATCTTAATACTAAATATAAAAGTAAAAGACTTAATAAAAAAAATAAAATGTGCTTTTTACTTACGTCCAGCCAATGCTAGACAAAAAGTTCTATTATGCGGGAGCAATATCGGTAGAATCACCTATTGAACGTGCTGATGATGGCAACGGTATCCCTTCTTCTCAACCGACTGTGGCCGCCAAAATTAAGTATATTACGCGGAAGAGGGTTTGGATGAAGTTCCAATTTACTGACATACCTTGTCGCGTACTTAGAATACTCCTCTTTTATCAGCGGAACACTTAGATCTTTATGAATTCGTGAATTTTTTACATACCATGGAGCTGCAGTAATCGTTCGAAGAATTTTGTTTTGTCGCCTTTGGATTTTTTCAATGTTTGACGCTGAGGCGGTGCCCATAACTGAATTCCGTAGCATCATATAGGCTTTAGTATTGCGTTGCATAACAAAAGTTTGCAATCTAATTTCAATGTAGAATTTCTGCCCATAAGCCAATTTAGCTGCGCTGCTTTGAGTTTTAACTGAGTGACCTTTGCTTCAATGTGAGACTTCCACGTTAGCCTACGGTCCAGGTGAATACCAAGGTACTTGACTTCGTTGTGCTGCGGAATAGGTGAGTTGTTAATTTGGATATGCGCACATGTTTGCTTACGCAGTGTGAATGTAACGTGAGTACATTTTTGTTCATTAACCCTAATTTTCCAAAGCTTCAGCCATTTTTCCAATATTGAAATAAATTCCTGTAAATTTCGTGAAGCTAATTGGTGGTTTTCATGAACGCTCAAAAACGCTGTGTCGTCTGCAAAAGTTGATGTGTGGATTCCAGATGTCGTTGGCATGTCAGAGGCGTAAATCAAATACAAAGTAGGCCGAAGAATGCTACATTGAGGAACTCCTGCCTCGATAGGTTGAGTTGGGCTTATAAAATCACCTTCTCTGATAACAAATTTCCGCCCATATAAGTAGCTTTCCAGAAGCTTGTGAGTATTAGCAGGCAAGTTTAACTTTATTTTGTGCATCAAGCCGTCGTGCCACACTTTATCAATATCAAAAGCTTGAGAAATGTCAATGAATAGAGCTGAAAAATACTTCTTCTCCTCAAAGGTCTGTCTTATGACATTGACTAGTCTGTGCGTTTGTTCTATGGTGCTATGTTTAGCCCGAAAACCAAATTGATGATCAGGGATGCATCCTACATTGTTCAATATTGGGCCCAACTTAACCATTAACAATTTTTCGAATAGTTTTGAAATTGTTGGTAGTAGACTTATTGGTCTATATGATTCTACCTTAGTCGGATCCTTCCCTGTCTTGGGTATCATAGTAATCATAGAGACCTTCCACTCTGCAGGATAATACTCAAGGCGTAAAATAGCGTTAAAAATAAAAAGTAGAATTCTTTTAGCTACACGAGGTAACTGTTCAAGCATTTTGCCAGTAATTTGATCAATACCTGGAGCTTTCCTGGGGTTTATGTTACTGATACCTTGTTCTACATCTTGAAATATGAATCGCAAAGACACAGGCGGTCTAATTGCGTATGGTGGTAATTCAGATGCATCATTTGTTATATCCTTTGTAATAAAAATATTTCTTAAATGGTTAACATACACCATCCGCTTTTCTGAATCGCTTCTTGCCCAGTCGCCAGTTGAAGTTCGCAAAGGTGGCTTACCTATTACGGGTCTTTTCAGACCTTTTGTCGCTTTCCACAAGGAATAAACAGATTGAGGGGTACCAGCAAGGCTTTCCAAATATGTATTAAAGGAAGCCATTCTATGGACTTCAAGCAGATTTCTTAGCGAATGTATAACTCAGCATTCCCCTAGCTTAGTTTTTAGCTGGGGCGACCTGCGAAGTTGCCACTCTCTTCTGACTCTTCCTTTTTCTAGCAGAAGTTCCTCAATTTCAGACGAATAAGTTTTATTGTTCTCATTTCTAAATCTTAAATGACTAGTGGTAGCATGTTGTACGGCTAGATTAAGGTGTTCAGAAAATTCGTTAATCGATATATCAATATCCTCAGGCGTTCTCAAGGCAATATTTTCCGTGCAATGTGTACTCAAATATTTCTTATATATTATCCAATTAACTCGAGTGACGGTCAACGCCAAGTCACAAAACGGGTAACCAACCTCCTGGGGGAACGAAACAGAAACTATAGTTGGTGAGTGATCTGATGACAAATCTAATGAAGCATTCATCATCATCTAATGGTTGCATCCATTCTGGAGGAAAATTTTTTGTTACTCCAAAATCTATAACGTCTGGGATCTTTCGTCGGTCTGTCGGCCAATAAGTGGGGTGTCCGCTTGAAACCACATCTAAGCCCATTTTGGAAACGGTGTTTATATATACGTTATAGACCACTATAAGTTTTTGGGTCTGTTAAATTAGTTAATTTAACAGACCCAAGAATTTTTCTTTGTGTATGAACTAAATATTTTTCTTAGTGTATGAATTTTTTATGTATAGAAATTGTTTCACAATAATTTTTCAATTTAAATTTATAACATTTAATTTCTCCTGACGATGATAACAAATTGTTATTGAAATATTTAGAAATAAAAGATTTTAAATTGTAAATTTTTTATAAAAAACAAAAACAAAGATCTGAAGCTGCAAAAATTACATTTATTTAATATAAATATATGTAAAAAATGTTATTTCAACTGCAGTTTTTCAGTATTATACTTATATTTAATTCCAAATTGTTTATGAATTTTTTGTACTATAGAGAACTTTGGCACAAAAACTGTAGAAGTTCGTTGATCCTAAGTAGAAAGCTTTAGGATATATTAAAACGCAATCTCAATTGTAATAGCTTCAATTCTTAAATAAATTACATTTTATAAATGTTTTGAGCAAAATCCACCAAATACAAACGTGCTTTTAAATTAGGGCGCTGGTAAACTGTGCACAAAAAAATTTTTCATGCCCTTTCCAAACAATATTTTCCGCGGTCATGATCTTATCCATTCTCTCTACTACTATTTAAGGTATAAATTTCTAATGGTAGGGCATTTTATCCAGCCAAGTTGCAGGTGAAACTTTTGAAAATAATTAAAAAGAAAGCAATTTTGTGTACCAATCTCCAAAAATTTTCTGCGACAAACTTTAAAAACCATCGTTTAAATTCGGACTTCCAGTACTTCCCAACTTAGTACCCAAATGCTAAAGTTATATTGAGACATAGAAAAAAGTACAAACCAATTGGCAACCACTTCTCCCTTAGAATAAGATACATTTTCTTCGACATTAAAACCAAAACGTTCATCAAGTCGCAATTCGAGTGCTACAAATTTTAATGATTTTTTTTAATTGAGTTTGTAAGGATATGGAAGAGGAAGGTGTTTGGTTCGAATTTGCATGTACTAAACAAGTTTTTCGAATTACATTTATGAAGTTAGCTGCAGGTTAATAATTTTGAAATTTCTTTTCATACTATGGAAATAAATTTTGTCATTAAGCTGTAAAAATAGTACAAAAAATTATTTTTAACACTGAACTATAGATTAGATATATTTTTTAATCCATTTTTTCGCATTACAATTTTTGCTTTCAACTAACAATGTTTTACTTTTGTATAAAGTACATGTGCACATAAGTAATGAAAATAAAAAATATTGTTGAAATTAGTTTCGTTGTGTTATAACGTAACCTTGAGAGTGAACTAGAAAGAAACTGATGAACAAACATGAGAGTGCCTGAACTGGTACTAGGGAACATAGGGCGCCAACAAACTCCTTCTTGAATATAGAGCATTCTTATTAATTAGTGTCAACTTAACACTACTCCTTTGACACTTTTTTATTTTCTCCCATGCTTCACTTGCTCGGTACGATTTGCTATAGTAATTGCCGTCTTATAATTTATAGTTTTTCATATGTGTTTTTATTTCAATGAGCATAGTGAACGACAAATACCATTATTATTATTTGCAAAGCATGTAAAATGCTTAGAGATTTGAAATTAGTTAACCACCAATTTGCCAGTACTATTTTAACATTCCAAACAATGCTATTAGTAATTCTCATGTAAAAACAAAACATTTAAAGCAGAAATTATTACTAAATATTAGTCTTTTGGGATTTAAATTTTAAGGCAGTAGTTTAACACAAAAACGCCAAAACTAAATGGAATTTATTTCACATCAAGCTCAAACATACATTTTTAACCAAATTTAACAATTAAATAACAACTTGTAAAAAATATTTTAAGTTAGTGAAAAATGTTTGCTCATTCCCACACTTGAATGATTATTTGGTATTTATTTAAGTCATCAATATTAATAAGTTTAGATTTAAGTTGATTACAAATCAACTACACGCTGAAATGTGTAATTAAGGCTTTGGACAGTTGTTGTTTTCGAATACTTGATGTTGCATGTTATAGATGTTGCATGTTCTTTAACTTTTTACATTTGTTAATTACTAATTTCTGTTACACATTTTTGGTATGGTACAAGTTTTTGTTTTCAATTATTCATTATTGTTTCTGAACAATAATTTTTTTTTATGTATTTTTTTTTTTGCTGGCTTTAGCGGAAGAACCACATGGCTAAAAATACCAAACATGTTACTTTGGCCTTGTAATATATTTAAATAAAAAATTGCTAAATATGTTGGTTACTCTTAATTTTGCATATTCAATTGCACTTAAGAATATATACTTTTATTTTAAAAGGTTTCTGAATAGATAATTTTATGCGTGAAAGCAGTCAAAGATTTCATGGTTTGGAAACCGGTGGTGGCAAACACGTACACATCCATCAGTTTATTTATTTATTGTACATCTTATGATGTAGAATTTTTATACCCTTCACAAAAATTTAAAGGGTATATATAAGTTTGTGATTCCGTTTGTAATTTCTACAGTTTTTTTTTTGCGACCCTATAAAGTATATATGTATATTCTGAATCAGAATTAATGGAAAAGTAGATTAAGCGATGTCCGTCTGTCCGCTGTTGAAATACCGTTTCTGAGAAAACCATGAGACATAGAAACTTTTTTCTTTCACCATTCTTTTACTCCATCGATTCATGGGTTTGCTATTGAAATTCAGTAATATCGGTCCACGTATAGCTGAGATATATTCAAAATTCCGAAAAAAGCCTTTTTTTTAGTTTTGTATGAAAATGTTTGAAAACAAAAGTTGTTTGCTTTGTTTCAAACTTCATACTTCATAAGCATGGTGACTTAAAGGCAAAAAAATTTTTTTTTCAGATATCCGATATATATATATATACCCGAGATATAGCCCAAATCGGATTTTTAATGAAAATGTCGCATAGGCGAAGCTAAACAACTTTTTTTTGCTTAAAAGTAGTTCTGGTAATAAAATAAGGTTATATAAATACGGAAAATGAAAATTTCCGATGTCGGTCCATATATACCCGAGACATAGCCCAAACCGAGTTCTTCATGAAAATGTCGCGTAAGCAAACTTAAACAACTTTTTTTGCTTAAAAGTAGTTCTGGTAATAACATTAGGTTATATAAATATGGAAAATGAAAATTTCCGATATCGGTCCATATATACCCGAGATATAGCCTAGAACGGGTTTTTCATGAAAATGCCACATAAGCGAACTTAAAAAACTTTTTTTGCTCAAAGGCAGTTCCGGTAATAAAGTAAGGTTCTATAAATATGAAATATAAATTTTTCGATATAGGTCCATATATACCCGAGATATAGCCTAAGCCGCGGTTGTCATGAAAATGTCGCGTAAGTTAAATTAAACATCTTTTCTTGCTTTAAAGCAGTTCTGATAATGAAATAAGGCTATATAAATATGGAAAATGAAAATTTCCGATATCGGTCTATATATACCCGAGATATAACCTAAACTGGGTTTTTCATAAAAATGCCGCGTAAGCAAACTTAAACAACTTTTTTTTCCTTAAAAACAGTTCTGGTAATGAAATAAGGTTAGATATATATGGAAAATGAAAATGCCCGATATCGGCCTAAACCGGAGTTTTCAAGAAAATGCTGCGTAAGCGAACTTAAACAACGTTTTTTCATTAAAAGCAGTTCTAGTAATAAAATAAGGTTAGATAAATATGGAAAATGAAAATGCCCGGTATCGGTTTATATATGCCCGAGATATAGCCTAAAACGGGTGTTTCATGAAAATGTCCCGTAAGTAAACTTAAACAACTTTTTTTGCTCAAAGGCAGTTCCGGTAATAAAGTAAGGTTATATAAATATCGAAAATGAAAATATCCGGTCCATATATACCCCAGATATACCATGAATCGGGTTTTTCATGAAAATGTCCCGTAAGTAAACTTAAACAACCTTTTTTGCTCGAAGGCAGTTCCGGAAATAAAGTAAGGTTATATAAATATGGAAAATGAAAATTCCCTATATCGGCTTGTAAAATAAAAGGAAAATCCCTCCTTAACCCTAAATTTATTTAAAAAAAACTTAAGTTCCCTAATTGCACCTGACTATAACGAAGAACATAACACCGTGCACCGAATAGAAACTTTTGGTGCACTTCCATTTTCGAAACCTAGACGATTAGATGCTGTGAAGTATAAAATTGCAAAGAAAGAATTCGATTTGTTAGTTTCATTGAGAGCTTGTTGTTAATCCAAGTCACATACATCTTCACTTTTGCATCTTGTTGCAAAAAATCAGATCAGATCAGAATGGTTGGCGACCGTGCGGAGATTACCGTAGATTGAATTGTGTCACGGTATCCGATAGATATACAATACCTCATAGTCATAATTTTGCTATAGACTTGAAAGGCAAGCATGTGTTTTCAAAATTGGATTTGATTCGATATATCGCCATATCACCAAATTCCCGTTGCAGAATGTGATATTCATAAGATTGCGATAACAACACCATTTGGAGTATTTGCGTACACTAGAATGCCTTTTGGTCTTTGGAACGCTGCTCAAATGTTTCAGAGGTTTTTGATGAAATTTTCCAAGGATTTGATTTTGTATTCGCTTATTTAGACGATGTTTTAATAGCGAATGGAGACCAGGAAGAGCATTTGAAAAATCTTGAAGTAGTCTTCATGGACTTAATATTAAATTATGTAAATGTATTTCTGGGGTAGCAAATATAGATTTTTTGTGAACCAACATTTCGCATAGTGGTATCAAGTCTTCAGATAGTAAGGTCAAAGCGATATGTGAGTATGAAAAGTCAAAGTCAGTAAAACAGTTACAGAAGTTCATTGGAATGGTTAATATGACACTATCACTATCTATCTATTTATCGTAATTAATGCAATCGCAGTTAAAAGCAGGTTAAACTATTAGTTCATTTATATTAAAGCATTCAGTAAATAATAAGCAAGAATAATACTAACATTATAATAAGAGAGTGGTGGACAAATTTGTTTTGCATTTGTGTTAGTGAGGTAATTTAAAAGTAATTTAAAGTACTGTGACAAGCAAAACTAGCACGAAGATTTACGTATGAAAAACTAGACGTAGACGATTTGTCTACGTTAATGCTACGATGGCAGTTTCATAATAGCAACTTATGTTTCAAAGACTTAGAACTAATTTTATTACATTGTTTAGTACAAATGACTTTTAAGTATGTTATTATATTTATTCATATTTAGATCTGTCGAAAGTGTGTATTCAGTAGGAGAGAAATCTAAATGCAAAAATTGACAAGCGGTCGGTACATCTTAATTTTTTAAACCACTTTTGAAAATTTTGTATTCTCATCACATCAGAGGTGTATTAAATTAATTTAAACTAAAAACAAACAATTGCCGTTCAAGAATATTGCATGTTGTTTTTGTAAATGTTGTAGAATTGTAACCGTCAGTAAACTTATTAGACTTTCATAATAATACTTTGATTATACTTATCCCACAAATATCTTGTATTACCATGTAAACCCGCCTTTAATAATATTTTCTCTATACATTTTAAATCTTTGATGTCATAAAATACATTGAAGATATACAAACGCATTGTTTATCATAGAATAATTTTGCATTGTTATTAACGTTATCTGCTGTAATTGGAAAACAAAGTTCTAAGCATCTACCTAATGCTAGGAACACAACTGCGACGAAAATCGGATTTCGCGCATCGTGACGTGTTCGCTGGCAAATATTTGTTGGATAAATACGTCGTGTAAAACACAATATCAACGAACTTTTGTGTAGACAACATTGTTTACATTTCGTGAAAAGAAAAAAATTCAAAACTGAATATAAATACTAAGGGGCCATATTAAAAGTAAACAAATTATCTGAGTTACTTTATATTTGGAGTACATCTTCATAAATTTGTTACTACATGAATTAATATGAATATAAAAAATATAGTTTGGTGAAAAATACATTTTTTATATAAGATACCTGGTTACCTGATACTGTTTTGTTCATTGTATATAATTAGATTTTTGAACTTTCGCTGAGTATGGCCAACACCGCGATTGTGTGCACTTTCATATGCACTAATGTGTTTTATTTTTGGCGACGAATATTCACGACCAAAACTTCGTCGCAGTTGTGTTCAGTTACATTTGCATTCGCCCAACATCTGCTAAACGACTACACTAAAGAGCATAAGAAAAAGAAGGCGTGGCTTATAAAAATTGTTTGACCAAATGTTTGGCCACATTTGCTGGCCACTACTTTCACCCATCTTTCGGGCAGCATATGAATCCCGCGTTGAAAAATCTAGTCATCTTTTAAAGCGATCCACGAACCGATCTAATTTTTTACTTCTTCATAAAACCGGAAGTGCTGGTCAGCCAGGCTGTGTGCCATTGGTCGAATCAAGTGATAGTCCGTGACTGCAACGGCTGCAGAATACGGCGGCTGGGGTAGGACTTCCCATTTCAACATTGCCAAGTATGTCTTGACCACTTTCTCAACATGGGGTCGAGCAATGTCATGCTCTAAAATCACTTTATCATGTCTTTCGTTGTATTACGGCAGTTTTTCTTTCATTGCTTGGCGCAACCGTATTAGTTGTCGATAACGATCGCGTTTGTTTGTTTCAGTCGGTTTTAACAACTCATAATGCACTACCCCGAACTGGTCCCACCAAATACACAATATGACCTTGGACGGTTTGGCCGTCGACGTGTAAGCATGGCCGGACTATCGCCATAATTTTCTGTGCTTGGGATTATCGTAATGAACAAGTTTTTTTGCTCTCAGTGCCAACGCGATTCAGAAATCCTTCCCGTTTTTGACTTGTAAGCAGTTGTTCACAAGCAAACAAATACCGTTCAGCATATCTCGGCTTTAACTCGTACGGCACCCAATTTCATTACACTGCAATGTAATGAAATATATTTTTTAAAAACTAATGATGCACAAATAAAAATCCGGATGGCAGTGAAAACAGAAAAAAGTCACGTCCACATAGGATGGAAGAAAAAGCACTTCTTATTGACTAATAGGTACCGCATGTATTAGTATTGATTATTGCAATAATGAGCTGATCAAACATGACTTAATGCATCGGATAAGTAAACATCCAAATATCCGGGAACAGGTTTTCACTGTTTTCTTCGCTCAAATTTTTTGATGAAGGGTTCCATATAAAATAACTTAGCATTTTTACTTAGAGCAGTGTTTTTGCAAAAGTATTACTTGTATATATTCTAAAAAAAACTTGATAGAGTTTTAGATGGTAGTCGTTCTGACGTTTGCATTGCCTTTGATTTCGTGATATGAAGTCGTTGTCCATTCTCTGTGTTCTGTACACAAATGGATTACAGTAGGGCAAAATATATTATTAGCTACATTGCTCGATAATATATCTTCTAATCTGATATTCGGAAATGTCATAACTTCTATCCATAGCAGCAATTCCAAACACTGACATGTCGTGTCCGTTCATAGCAAACTTGCAAACGTGTTTAATATATTAAATGGAGGTGCAGTAATTTACACTAATTTTGTAATAAAATCGTAATTTTTAAAAGTAAATTTAATGAAACACAATCTGTGAAAACAAAAAGTTTCATTAGTTTGATGGGTTTTAATGACAATATGTAGATTAGACGGTTTACTAACATGTCAGTATGCAACCATTTGTCCATGCCAACTATTTGTCTGATAATTTGTATTAACCATCATATCATTTCCACCAAATTTAGAAAATTTTGTTTTAAATGCTTCTCACCTAATTTTGTTTGATAGATATCGGACATAGTTTGTACCGAATTTAGAAACTTTGGCTTGAACCGTTCTCAAAATATATAAAAATCAGTATTTACTTTGTATGGGAAGTATCACGCCAACTTATCCGATTCCGCCGCATTTTTGACCTATGGCTTAATTTTGTCTTTAAGCAAGCTGAATCAAATCAGATAATCTTACTTTTTTAAGATACAAATAAATCAATATTTATTTTGTATGGGCGTGACATTATTATATTTCTTACAAACCATTTTCTCATAATTTTTCTCATAAAGAACTTACAACAAAGAAAAAAATAGTTAAATCTCTTCAGCCATTCTGAAGTGATGCTATTAAAAATATTTGGTAAATCATTTTTATATTATTATATAATAAAAATAAATAATTATATAAAATAAACTGCCAACTTTTTTTTATTTTTATTTAAACAAAACATATTTTTAGTATCTCAAAGTGACAACACTGACAGGATATCAAATCCCAAAATTCCTGCTATCTATAAGATATTCGTAAAAATAAACCATGTCAACGCTACCATCATACGATTATACGAGACTAAGCTTTTGACTACAAGTAAAAAAAAAATTCAGTCAATTTTAATGAAATTTGTAATATGGATTGCCCCATTGCAAAAATATTGATATACTAAATTTCGCAAAGACCTGGAGATGGCTAGAAAAACATTTCGATTACTAAAATCGACCTTGTGTGCATACAGAATTAACCTAAGAACGCACCTAAAATTCACTAAATTGAGGACTAATTTTTCCAAGTGTAATACATAAAACGTCAATTGAACTCAAATTGTTGGTGCGTAAAAATATCAAGTTTGAAATTTTTATAATAATTTGTTTTATAGCATCGTTGAGTTAATCGGAAACCCAAGTGAATTAATTACACAGCTGTCATACAGAAATAAATTCAGAACAGCTTCAATTTTATAACAAAGTATTGAATATAGTGATATAATAATTTATATTATTTTGTTACTGATAAAGTGCAAATGGTTTTTTCAATTTTTCGCATTCATAGATCTTTTAGTGCCACATCAAAACTTGCCACTTTAACGCCCATCTTAAGCCATTCACAATCCATATTAAAGCGTTAGAATATATTTTTTGCTTAAAGTATATTTTATTACTCAGAAAAAAATTAAACACGTTCATAATATTAAGCTATATAACTGTCAGTTAAGACGCCAATTCGTATTTTCAACTATAAATTATGCCATCAAGTTATCAACAAACGCATAAAACAACTTCAAAATTTACAAAAAAAGTTTTAATTTTTCTGTATACGGCAGTGTACTTCATCTTCTTTTATGAAATAAATTTTAGTAAAAATGAAGGTTAGACGTGACGGCTGTTCGGTATGCAACACAATTCACACCCTTAACAGGCATCAAACATTAAACAACAAAAAAAAAAAGTTAAAACAACAAACAAGTTAAAACAAACAAAGCTATTGGCGCACTATGGCACAAAAGTATTAGGAAAATTGTTAAAAATAGAACATGAAAAATTTCAACAATTTTTAATACTTTATATGGAACATCCTCCTCTTCTTAACTATTATACCATAAATTTTACTAGCGCAAAAGAGCTTTGTACTTTCGAAGGTATCTAAAGTCGCACAATTTACTTTGTGACGGTCAACATGTTTGCGAGTGCCAACATGTACAAAATTGCTAGTGTAACACCGATACCCAAAGAAGGTGAAACAAATCGTCCATCATTTCGGTGGAAGTAAGGATGTAGAAAATTATTGATAATTAATTATTTCAAAGGCATTTGATGGAGTGTTGCATGGCACATTAGTTTTAAAACTTATTTCTTTTGATCTTTTGATTTGTCTTAATGTATATCGAGATTTCTCAGGAACCTATACTATAAGCGTTGTTATAGATGGGGTCTCATCAAATAACTTCAAGTTTAATTCAGCTTCTACTCTTATTTTTCATAATAACTTCCTATACCAAACTTCTTACACTATCCAATCTTTTGCAAATGACAGCAGCATTTGCCATTTGTATTCATTCACTTATAGACATTCGTATTCATTCACTTATAGTCTATTGGAGATCGGTGCGAAGTGGTAAAATATTAATGATTCACTGTGTAATGATGTGCTTATAATCTCCAGATGGAGTTGTTAAACATAAGGTCATGCTTAATGCCCATTAAATCAAGCCTTCCAGCCAGAAACTCGTGGCTGCAAAAGCTGATTTATCTGTACTCATAGATGGTATAAATATTGAGAAATTAGATCCTCTTGATATTCTTGGAATGAAAATCTGTGTGATATTCGCTGGACACTCTATCCGATCTTCTTATTACTTACACCTCTTATATTCGTTCAAGAATGGAAGACAACTTTCACATTTATGTCGGTAGCTCAAAGTATATTTTGGGGTTACTCAGCCGTGTGCAAGAGAAGTTTATCGGTGACAGTAGGGTATCCAACTCTATTGACTCTGCTCAAACGGGTGTCAGCAAACAGTCACAGCAGACAATTTTGCACCAAGATTTAAAGTTATTTCCATATTAGATTCAACTAACAAACAAACTGAATCCTAGAGACTTCCCGATTCGCTTGGAATTTTGTGAGAAGATCATTCAAATGGTGTCAGAGGATGAAAACGTCTAGAACTAATTTTATGTCTGACGAGGCATATTCTGGCTTAACAAACAAAACTGTCGATTATGGAGTAATTCTGACCCACAGATACTCCAACAGATGCAATTACATCCACTTCGCATCACAGTGTGGTGACTAGTTTCTCCAAAGTTCATTGTCGGGCCTTACTTTTTCGAAGAAAACCGTTTTACTGTTACGGTCAATGGAGACTGTTACTTATAGATGTTGAAAGAGTTTTTCTTTCCAGAATTACGTCGAAAAAGAATCCCTTTCAACTCTGTTTGATTTGAACAAGATGAAGCAACTTATCATGCCTGTTATGACAGAATTGCAAATTTCCCAATAAATTGATTAAAAGAAACTCTCCATTCCGTTGGGCTCCCAAGTCTCCTGACCTCACTGTATCTGCCTAATTTTTTTTTTTTTTTTTTTGTGGAGTTATTGCAAACAAGAAGTTTACAAAAAAAACCCCTCAACAAATTTGGATGATTTAAAGCATTCCATTCGAACTACACTAAACTATAATAAAATATATTAAAGATATGCAAGTAAAAGATATATGTAACAGTTTCGCAACGAATTTTAAAGAAAATGTGGAAAAAATTTTACATAAATGTGACATTAAAACAATTGAGGAAACAAATACCTCATTTGTTAATTCATTTTACTTAAGAAGTACTTTTTATGATGAATTTTATAACATAATAAGAACTCTTAATATTAAAAAAAGTCCTGGTTATGATGAAATAAGGGCAATTGATTTAAAGAGCAACATTGATATAGTGATACCGGTTATAACCAACTTAATAAATAATGTAATTGAAACTGGTATTGTGCCAAATAATTTAAAAATACATATGTAAGACCTATTTATAAACCAACACAAAATCTAACTTCGATAACTACAGGCCAATATCCATATTACCTGTTATTGAAAAAATTATGGAAGAAATAGTATGCAGAAGAATAACACAAATGAGAACAATATAATAAGTGAAAACCAGCATGGATTCCAAAGAGGAAAGAGCATCAACAAGGAGGAAAGAGCATCAAATTTTGCTGATTATATTAATAATCAACTTTATAAAAGCAATCACTGTCTTACGTTGTTTATTGATTTTACCAAAGCCTTTGATACTCTGTCACATGAAAAATTACTTGATATGCTCGACAAGATTGGTATAAGAGGTAATGCAAATCAACTTATTAAAAATGATTTAACATGTAGGAGGTTTCAAGTAAAAGTATAGAATGAAGTGAGTGACAAAGAAACAGTTAACTATGGTGTACCTCAGGGGTCAAAGATTGGGCCAATATCTAATATACAGCAACGAACTCTTGATATGTCTTAACATAAGTAAGGTATTTGCATATGCAGACGATACGGCAGTTATAGTGGCACAACTAGATGTAGCGAACTGGTGGTGCCATGACCATGGCTTAATCATAAAGACTTCAAAAACAAAATTGATGCATATAAAAACACCTAAATATTGCATATAAAAACACCTGAATATTGTAGCCGTTTTCATGCAACATAGGTAGAGCTATTGATCTAGCAACACTGTTCTGCGACAAGTATATTTCTCTATAGCTGAATCTTATATTCGGCATGGCATAACTGCTTGGGAAAGCTCAGTACATTGCAAAAAACTACAACTATCACAAAACCAAATTCTTAAATTGCTTAAATTGCCAGGACAGCAATCAGAATTAAACAGCAACATCAATATAGCAAAACAACTTCACATATTAAACGTCAACAACATATATAAAACAACACTTGCAATAGAATTTTACAATGACAGGAGATATCTTCACAAAATCAACCACCAATAGCCAACCCGTATGAATAACGAAGGACGATACAAAGTAAAAAACATAAGAACGAAAAAAAAAGAAATAAAAATGAAAATTTTTTAAATAAACGTAAAAAATAGGCAATTTGTGAATTTTGATGTGCCATAACTCAGCCATTTCTTGTCAGATGGAAATTCGCATTATATCGACGCAAAAGGCATTCAATTACCTTTCCAACGATATCGCACTTTTTGGTTGGGCTCCACAAGGGTTTGAGTGGGATCATACACTGAAAAACACAAAAGTACCGTTATCTAAAAAACGGTATTTAGGAAAAAAATTCAGCGTTTTTCGTGTTCAGGAGCTGGAGCTCCTGACATTTTGAATCAATTCCCTATTGAAAGCGTGTTTGAAAATCAATATTATAACATTTGAACTGTTAAACTTACAATTTTTTTTTTCCAAAAATTATTATTATGGAAATATTTTGTTTTTTTAAAAATGACCTGCAGGCTTCGCAAGGTTTAGATTTAATCAATGAAATGTAAAGTTCTAATGAAATAAATAAATATTAAAAAAAAATAACGGTAACTGAGACAGTTCCTGCTGCAACACTCCAGGCAGCAATGAATAACTTTTTGATAAGATGTCGTACATGCGTCAACGAGGGTGGAGGCCATTTGAATTTAATTATTTTCAAAACTTAATCAATTACTATATTAAAAACGTATTATTTTCAAACGAATTTCTAAAAAATAAATTACATAAGCTTTACAAAAAGTTATTTGAGTTTCTTAATGTATCAAAATTGATCAGCCACCCTGTATTTTAAGTTGCTATGAGACAATATAATAATATTATATGAAATATATTTTATATGAAATACATTTTAAAGACGGGCCGAAATTATATTTTTAGCCAAAACTAGACGACCGAATATTCCAATCTAATAAAATTTTAGTTGCATTAAGCCAACAAATTTAAATAACAGCAAACTAATATAACACTCAACTCATAGTGTGTTAAATTATTACAAAGCAGAAATCTATACAACAACTTCTAAGTATTGTTGTTCTTTACAACAAACTGTGAGAAAGAGGACCTGAACTGAATTCCTACATTAAAAAAAGAATAAGGAAACTCCCTTAAAGCTGATTTTACAAGTTTTATGTTTCGTATTTTGTGGATTTTCTTAACAAAGGCGGCAAAAATGTGTAAATTATAGTGCGCTGTTACAAGGATAAGAAAAGATTTGGTATTATTTTTTTGTTTCGACGATTTTATTTAAATGCCAATGCAGACATATTTCACTTTTAATGGCAGCAGCTCACAGCAATAAATAACAAACGCGTAAACCGCATGTAAAATAATATACGTACATTTTAACACACATATATTTTTATATTAACTTTTTAAACGTTGCAGGTTTATACCAAAGCATTATTAAAAATAATTTTTTAATGTATTAATTAATTACTGTTATATACCAATATTTCTATGATCACAACATAGTCAACTTAAGTAAGAAACGTGTTCAGACTTTGTTTTAATTTTAATTTTAAAATTTCCCAAACCTCGTATTCTTCTGAATTTTTTAATATACATATAGAAAAAAGCAGTTTGATTGAAGTGGTGATAAACTGTATTTAAATTTACATAACACACCAACAACTACATTTAATTATGTACTTGTATTTTCGTTATTGCTGTATATCGGAAGTAAATACACAGGGAGGGGGCAGTTATGAATAACTTTTTGATAAGATGCCGCACATGTGTCAACGAGGATGGAGGCCATTTGGATTCAATTATTTTCAAAACTTAGTGAATTATTTTAATAAAAACGTATTATTTTTCAAATAAATTTCTAAAAAATAAATTACATAAATTTTACAAAAAGTTATTTTAATTTCTTAATGTAGCAAAATTGGTTAGCCACTCTGTACATTGTAGTAGTAACAGTAATGAACAATGTAGTAACAACAAAAACATTTTGGAAACTAGATTAGCATGACATAAATCTGATCAAAAGTGTAAGATACAAAAAACCTCTTTATCAACTCATTGTCGTGATTCAAATCACAATCCAGATTTTGAGAATGTTTCTATATTAAGTACAGAGAATAGGTAAAGACAACCTTATATGCTTGAAGTGCTGCAAATTATGAATATACCAATAGAAAATAGTGCACAAATTTGCTGTATGGGTTCACATCAACTTTGGGTTAGGCAACCATTCTTCAGAGGGGGATACTGTATGAATCTAAAGGGGGAATCTGTAAAAATGGTTGCTGGTATAATTTGCTCCGAAAGAACAATTGTAGCAGGGTGAATTTTGGACAAGAAATACACTGAGAATTTTTTCAGAAAATATAAAAGAGGTTTTATTTTTCACCTTTTAATATTAGATCTAACTCGATATATACTTATGTGTTGAGACAGAAGCGCTGACTGTTGGTTGTGTATTTTAAGAAAAAAAACCCCGGAATTATATCGGACTCTACTTCACTACTAGAATGATGTTTTGAAAACTTTCCAATGGTCAGTGTGAACAACCTTGCATAATTAAATAGTATTCATACATAAATTCAAGCGTTTAAATTCAAAATAAGTTTAAAATAATAATGGTTTAGTTTAAGTTAAGTGTTAGTAGGTATATATGGCATAATTTCAGCTAAGTTTATATTAATTCAATTTAGGCTAGTAAATAATAATAAATAAGGTAAGTATAAAATAAAATTCAAATTCATCTTACGACGATCAATTCCATTGAATATTTATGCAGTCCAAACTTGTTTGGACAAATAGAACTAATTTTAGGATACGTAAATTTGTAAATTAGTTTATAATAATTTATAGAAAAAAAATAATATTTTTTATTTGATTTTCTGTCACAATTTTGGTTTTTTAATTTATCATTTAAAAGTAAATTATAAACATTATGTAAAACCATATTATAAACATTATTCCTCAAGAAATTCTCCAAAGGAAAACGCAATATTGTACTAATTTATGAAGAACTTTTATATATGTACTTTTGTTAATTATTACAAAAAAATTGAAGGCCTTATTCATAAAAAATATGGTATGTTTATTAAACTGTTATTTGACAAATTTCCTACAGAAAGTCTATAATATATGTATATGTAGAGGGTGTTTTTTTAAGCCCGATAGAACTTGAAATTGTAAAAAATAACACAAAAAATTAAATTGTAATCAAAATTTTTTTTTATTCGAAAGATCAATACGTGACATTAACATTTGGAAATGATTTCGGGCATATGGGCACCGCGGCTGTTCTTGACGAAGCGCATTCTGGACGTCCAATTTTGGGCCACTTTTTCGAGCACTGCTGGCCGTATGTCACGAACAACACGAACAATGCTGGCCTCCAAGGCGTCAATTGTTGCTGGTTTATCAGCATAAACCAGTGACTTCACGTAGCCCCACAGGAAATAATCGAGAGGTGTCAAATCGCACGACCTTGGAGGCCAATTGACAGGTCCATTTCTCGAAATCAACTTATCGCCAAATTTTGATTTCAGTAAGTCGATGGTTGCGTTCGCCGTATGGCACGTAGCGCCATCCTGTTGAAACCACATCTCCTCCGGATCAATGTCATCCATATTTTCAAACAAAAAATCATTGATCATGGTGCGGTAACGATCTCCATTGACCGTAACGCGAGCTCCGGCCTCATTTTTGAAGAAATAAGGTCCGATGATGCCACCAGCATGAAAACCGCACCAAACAGTGCATTTTTCTGGATGTAATGGAGTCTGTAGGGTCTCTTGTGGATTGGTCTCACTCCATATGAGGCAATTTTGCTTATTAACAAACCCGTTAAGCCAAAAATGCGCCTCATCGCTGAACACAATTTTGCGATAAAACAACGGGACTGATTTTCAAAGTAAATTTGGATAATTTCGTAGCGTTGTTCAAGCGTGAGTCTATTCATGATGATTTGTCAGAGTATACTGAAACAAATAAAAAAAATGTTTCATCAAAATTTAATTTTTTGTGTTACTTTTTACAATTTAAAGTTCTATCTAGCTTAAAAAAACACCCTATACATACATATATATAATTTCTATTCTTACCAAATTTTATTTTTCACATTTTTTCTATATATTTTATGCCACAATAATAACGTTAATTAATAAACTCGTATGTATATTTTATTTGTGCACAAATGAAAGTAATGCATACAAAAACAGTTAACTTGTATTCTTAACTTGTAATTTGAAAATATGACCCTTCTAAACAAAAACACAATAAATAGATTAAGATACTTTAACACACCAATCGATCCGACCTTGCTTTCTTTTTAATATTTTTATTAAAAAAATCAGAAAAAATTTACGTAAATGAGATAATTGAGAAGCGAATAGGAAAAAATGCCGAATAATCCCAACAAAAAATATTGCCTTAGAAAAGTAGGTTGGCAAAAGAGAAACGTTAGTGACTCCTTTACAAAACTCCTCAGAAGAGGCATGAACTGCAAAATGTGCTCTTTTTAATGCCGAATTAAACAATTCCGCTCAAATAATGTTTTTGCACTAAAATTTTACATTCCGTAAAGCACTTACATCGAAGCTAATTAGAGCTGCAAAATAATCGATAGTACTATCGATGGTTTTATTTTTAGCTAACTATCGATAGTTTTTGTTCGATGATTGATTCTATCGACAATTTTAGAAAGTATATACAAAGCCAACTAAATGTAGCCAGCATAATATTTCTGGCAACTTATTCCGGCATTTTTATTATTATTTAGCCGCTTTTACATATTTATAGATGCAGCGTGATTAACACATAAAAATAAATTATATATCAAAGTAAATTGTATTATATAATTTATAGGTTATATAATACAATTTAATTTACAATTCACTAATCATATAAACTAATTTTTTTATGAAAGATTTTAGTAAAATATAGCTATATATATCTGGCGGCGGTAGCTAAATGCCGAACACAAATGAACAAACTTCGTTTTTTTTTTGCATACAAGTGACGCAGTGATGTCAAGCGCAGAGAATTTACCTTTTTATATATATTTATATTTCCACATTTAAGGAAAAAATGGCAGATTTTATATGATTAGGGATATTATGGGAATTTTAAAAATTATCAAGGATGCTTAACACATGAGTCTAGATAGGATATAGAAAAAATTTTATCCATTATAAGTATATATAGCAAAAGAAAGAAATATTAATATCATAAATACAACGTTCCTGTTTCCATGCCCTATTATTATTTTATAATTTTTATATATAAGTTTTAATAACACGAAAATATACGAGTAATAACCCGCAGCGCACCCGACGTAGGGATGTTTTTGCGTATTTTTACGAAATAATATTCGATTTATTTAAGTTCGTTAAAATTCGTGTGACCTACTCTCTAACAAACCTGCTTCGTGTTAAATTAATGTTAAAGCATTTGCGCTTTTTTTTTTTAAATTTATATCAAATGGTCTGATAATTCTTTCCTTTACAATACTGCGACACGGTAAGGAAAACGTAATTCACTTAAAATAAGGCCCTTTCACAAATGATGTAAATGTATATTGACTTCCTTTAACTGCCTCATGGAAAAAAGGTATTTTTAGGAAGCGCATTATTATATGCTTACATGATAAAAATTATCTTTAGTGCTTCGAAATGTGTTCAATATTTTTGCTGGGATCCTATTTCAACATTACCCTAACAGTGATCTTTGAACACGACCATTGCTCCTTAATTTGTGTGTTTATAACTTTTGTTGTTTTACTGGGCTTAATTGTGCTAATCCTAAGTTTTTTACGAGTATACTTAATTTCATTTTTTGTTTCCTTCTTTCGTTTTTAAATTATCAGCAAGAAGCGCACGTGCACATTTTTGCGGTTTAACATTTTTTTAATTCTTTTAAAGAAGCAAAATACTTCTGATTCCAGGTTTAGAATATGCAAACGAGTTTTGATAGAACTAAAGTGAATAAAGTATAAGTAGAATTAAAAACACTGTATGGATTAAAATGAACGTTTTTAATTGTTTGAGAGAACAAGCAGTAATTCTAAAAAATCAATCAAGACACATAGCTGTTAACTACAATAATATTAAAAAAGAAGCTATTCGAATGTGCTCAAAATCAAACTGTATTCCATACAAAGGCTTTAAAAATGCTTTGCGGATTCTTGCAAATGAAATAATGGCACTCAAACTTGTTTGTTACACAGTACTAAAACACTTCACAATCTACTACGGGTATTCAGACTCATCACTGACTTTAACAAAGACAAACTTAAAAATTAAACTGTTCATCTGCTGAAGATCTGTCTACTATTTATATTTCTTTATTACCTTCTACATTTTTCGTGAATTCTTCCAGAATAAAATGTACACTTACTCGCATGAAATAAAAAAAATACAAGATAGTTTCATTCTCTCAATTTTCCTTATCAATCACCATCTGACAAGTACAAGGATTGTGACATTTTTCATAAAATTGTGCTACCGTATTAGTTTATATATTTCCCTGTTTTCAGGTTTGGTTAAAATTCTGTTTGAAAATAATATTAAAAAAAAATAAAAATTTTATAATAAGATAAATCTAAAAAATTGTACATAAGAATCGACATATTTTCGAGTAAAATGACAAGAAATGGATTATTACATTACAATATTAATTACTTTTGTTTGTTGCTTTCCAGACTCAAATAATGAGTATAATTGCAAAAGCACAAAATATTTGTGGAAATAATACAAATATCACCTTGTTTAAGACGCTTATATTTCCTGGTATTCGGCAGCACTGGTTAAGAGCTTGCAATCAGACTTTTCGCCGTTCGAAAACGGATTTCAATCCGTCTTTTAGTTCATTACGAACGAAACAATAAAAAGTTTTTTAAAATGAAATAATTTTTAACAGAAAATATATTCATTATTGAAACCAAAAAAAAAAAAAAATTATTCTAAAATATTTTTTGATTTTTCCTTTTCCGAACAAACAAAAGCCACTTCCGAACGGATTCTAATTATCGAAAACCGATAATATCGAAAATTAAGTTACCAAAAGATTAAAAATGTTTTTTGTGTGTTTTAATTTTTTTTTACACTTTATGTAGAATGTATTTATGTATGTATGTTAAAATTATTTTCATTTCCTTTCAAATAATTTATAAACAAAAATCAAAAAAACTTTCTTGAAGAAGTCATCCTAAAGAAAACGAAATATTAAATTTAATAAACTATTTTTTTAAAAAATTGTATAAAAAATACCTCAAGCTTGGAGATCATTACAACTTAATTTAAGATAAAGGTCGAAAAAATAGAATAAAGAAAAAGCTAAATAATAATTACAAAACTAAAAAAACATACAAATATAATTCTTTTACATACATACTTAAAATTATTATTTACATACTCGTATATTCATTTTATATATTCAAAAATTAAAAAAAAAGTATTTACTCACTATTGCTTCTCTTCATTTCAAAATTCTTTTTATTAAAAGTTTACAAATATTTGTTGAGTAAGGGCTTCACAATTTATACAATTTTAACTTCGATGTATTAAAAAAGCAAAAATTGTGTTATATGTTATGTTATTAATAAAATGTTCATTCATAAATAAAAAAATATAACCAGAAACTTATCGCCTGTACCACAATATCGATCGCTAACGTTCGCCAGCATCAGTAGATCACAAAACTGATTTGAAGACTATATGAACTTTATGTTGAGAAGTTCAGCTGTCAACTGCATTAATGACTTTCGGAATGTAGCAATCAGACTACTTAGTTCGTCAATAATAGATTTTTTGATGTTCAAAATGTTAAATTTTTATTAACTTACATTTTATATCTATTTAAAATCGAAAAAATTTTTACTTCACAGTTATAACACAAACAAAAAAATTGTATGAAAATATAATCATTTTACACATATTTATTTTAAATTAATTTTGAATTCATATCTTAGACAGACATGTATATCTTAGACAGACATGCATAATGGACAACGTTTTGATTTTCGGACAATTTTTCGATTGTATAATAATACGAGTAGTTTTAAAATCGTATAATAATACGAGTAGTTTTAAAATCAAGACGAAATATTATTTATTAAATAAGCTGCAGCTGAACTATGTGGTAGATAATAAATATTGTACGAAATAAAGTTCTTCGAAACTTTTTTTATTCATTCCATTTTTGTATCTCTATATTTAATCCCAAAATTTAATCTCTATATGACCCTTAACAACTAAATTGGAAAATCTTAATATTTTCCTTTGAGTTAAAATCCGCTCTTCATTGCCGCCGGTTAAGTAGGAAATTAGGTGCTATATGACAAGATATTTTAAAAATCAAAGGGCTTATCAACCAGCGCAATTGTCAGGCAAAAATTACTGTGTTTTTTTCATCATGAAATATATTTTTTTGTTTTAGGAAGAAGTTTATAAATCTGACCTGATCACGGAGAGTTAATGCCTGCGGTGTGTAAAAGAAGTGTGTAAATAACAATATTAAAACTAAAAAAACTTTATTTGAGAGTTTAACAAATGGTACATAAATAATATTATATACTAGCTTACCAGGCAAACGCTGTTTGCCTTCAAATTTTATTTACATGATATGCATGACTAAATTGTCTAATTTTAATGCTTAAAATGGAATGTTCTGTCTCTCGCAACCATTAGAACTCACCCGTCCTCACCTTTAAACTTTCCTTTAAGTACTCTTTTTTTAAAACGTTGATCATCAAATTTTTCACCGGAAGCCAAATGACACTACAAGGACATACTAATTCTAGCAAGTTGAAAAACTGGGTTGTAGAGTTGACGACCTTATCTTGGGAAGTAAAGAAAGCTACCAACTTCTACATCATCTATTCACAAGCAGTTTTAACTTTGAATCCGAAAATTCAAATCGGCGACATCACGTTCAGTGAACTAAAAAGGATTTTTGTAAAATATTTGATAGTACATTGATAATCCGCTCAGATTTTGATTCGGTAAAATAACAGAAAGGGGCTGCTAATCGAATATTGCCAGCGTATTGGTCCAATAGATGGCGATATTTCAAGATGTGATTGTCCTTATTTTCACAAACTATCAGTCCGATAAGAATAATAACAACCTGAACTTACTTTTTTGTTGGCTTCAGCATATATAGTAAATGAATGCATATTCATTGTTCGTATTGTATATTATGGTTTGCAAAAAAAAATTTTACGTGATACTTTAATTTTTCTTCCCTAAAAAATTCGCAAGTATCCACCAGACAAACGTGAAACACAAGAACACGATTTATGGCCCATAAAAGTTGCATAAAAATATTCGTCGGCTTATATTTATCTCTCATCTTTGTTATCACACCGAAGGAAGTCATTTGAAACGTCAAATTGTATTGTTGAATATGAACCAAAAATGTTTGGAACTTGGTGACCTTCCAAAAGCCAGTGAATGGAATGGATCGGAAGGAGATTTAAATTGTATTAATTCACTTTACGTTAGCACAACACAGGCCAGTGGTTCCATCTGGAAATGTGGACATCTCAACGTCATTCTACCGATACATCCATAGATTGCAATCAATTTCGCACTCATAATTAAAAGCAGCATATTTCATGTCTTGTACAACACGACGTGGAACTCGTCGTTAATCGCCGCGAGTCTATTCATTAGTTTATGAGTTATTGTGCTAAGTCACGCTACTTTTGGTATTTTCAGAACAATAGATTAAAAACAAATTTCGTGTTTTAATTTCGCACTGCTTCTTGATGGGGAAAAATACCGTTCAAGCGAAGCACTGGCTTAAAAAGTATTAGGGGGTCTCCGCTTCATCAGAAACAACAATAAAACGTTGGCTTGGTGACTGCAAACGTGGTCGTAGAGTCACGGATAATGCAAAACGCAGTGGGCGTTCAAATGAGGTGGTAACAGCTGAAAACATAAAAAATCCACAAAATCGTTTTGAATGATTCAAAAGTGAAGTAGCTGACATCCTAAAAATATCTAAAGAACGTGTTAGTTTTATATTCCATGGGCATTTGACTATGAGAAAGCTCTGTTCAAAGATGCCGCGTTTGCTCACTGTTGACCAAAACGAGAATGTGTTGATGATTCTGAGCAGTATTTGGCTGTCGATATGTGACAATGGATGATCATTTATCCATCACGCCCCCGAAAGCACAACAATCGGCTGGAAAGATTAAGGCCTCGGTATTTTGGCATGTGCATGTTGTAATATTCATCGACTATCTTGAGAAAGGAAGTACCATTAACAGTGAATATTATGTAGCGTTATTGGAGCATTTGAAGGCCGAAATTCCAAAGAAACGACTGCATATGACAAAGAAAAAAATTTTGTTTCATGAAGACAACACACCGTGTAACAAGCCAATCAAAAGAAAGGCAAAACTACATGAATTGAACTTCGAATTACCATATGTATCAGATTTGGCTTCCAGCGACTGTTGGCTGTTCGTAGACCTGAAAAAAATGTTCGTCGGTAAGAAATTTCGCACGAAAGTTATCGACGTTCTGAGGTTTATTTCAAGGCAAAAGATATATCGCTGGAATGATTGCATTGCTCTTGATGGAGATTACGTTGACGTATAAAGCTAATTTTGAACCAAAAAAACGGTGTTTTCTTTGTTAGGCCCGAGACTTTTCAGCCCATGTGTTATACCCCTACTGTAAGGAACCAGGAGTAATGCGTAGACGGGTGAGTTGATTTAAGGGCTGATGCTGCTAGTGCGCTTCGGCCTACCAATCCATTGAGGCTTGTATTCCATTGCCTGTAGGGAAATTGTATACATGAGGGATTAGAAAGCCCGAACTATTAAGCGAGGGGTATGTCTATATCAATACAAACTTAAAACAAAGAGTTGCAACCTGTATGAGTCTAGTAAGTCATACGGGGACGCTGGTGAATGTTGAATAATTCATCACGTCGAATTGGTCCATCATCAGATTAGGCCATAATGGTAGATGCTGATGTAAATCAATTTCAGAACTGCAAGAAAAATTAAAACGTCTGAGGCATGGTAAGACCATAAATTTCTGGAGCAAATAAAATCTACATATGTCAGCAATTAACAGCTTTAGGTTCATTAAAGAACACCGATTTTAATGCTGAGAAACTTGGCATCCCTTTAAATAACAAATATATTGTAATAAAAATCCGCATGTTCAAGGTATTTTTAAGGAACCAAATTTATATTATCATAATATTCATCTATTTTGAAAAAAGTCATCTTCAAACAACTTTAAAAAAATTATCTGTGAATATAAGTTGCCTGATATAGCCAGATAGGCAGCCGATATAAGCTAAGTATTACTAATGTATTATACGTTAACTAAAAGAATAAGAAAATTATATTTTATCTGTAAAATTTTATTGTTATTAAAATATATGTGTACACATTAGCATACAGTGTTTAGTTTATAAATTCATTTGCAGTAGGGCATTTAAAAAAAGCGAAATACAAAACATTACACAAATAAATGTAATCATAGCCAAATGTAATCATAGCCAAACTTGTTGTTTTACAATTCAACGTACTGAACAACATTAGCATGTGTGTGGCAGTTTATACATTGACTATGGTTATCTAATTTCGTCTGAAATGTTTGTATACACGTAAGCAGCCGTGTGCATTTTCATTAGTGTATGGACTTCATTTATAAATTTAAAGTAAACTTCAAAATGAAAGCCGCTCTTCATATGTACGTAAAAAAATGGTATTCAAACAGGAAGGAATTACACAATGGCATTTGTGGTTGCTGTTTAAAGAACCAACACCAAATGACTTTTCATGTATGTTTAAAGGCTTCAATTTGCAGTCTTCAACTTGGGTATTTTGCAGTAAGAAGACTGGCAAAGACATAAAATTAAATCAATGCTGTATTAAATTTAATTATCCTTCTGAATGAGCAATATATTAACTTATTAATGAATATGTTAAATCAATAAAGTTGTATTATATTATATATATATATATATATATATATATATATATATATATATATATATATATATATATATATATATATATATATATATATATATATATATATATATATATATATATATATATATATATATATATATACACTGTGGTGCAAAATTGAGCCAATGTAAGCCAAACCTTTATGAATGATCTTCTATTTTTCTCTTTTTTTCGTCTAATAAAAAAATATTTACATTTTACTAATCCATATTATTTTTTCTCTTAAAAAATGGATAAACACTATATTATCCGGTTCTCTTATCCAGAATAAATCGATCTCTTTGATTCAACTGCATTGGCTCACTTTTGCACCAGCCAAAAAATACTCAATTAACGGTGCTTAACAAGATGAATTTTTGCATTTATCATTATTATTAGTTTAAAAAGCACAAAGTTAGTGTACATACTATAGTGAAAATTAAATAAAAATTAAATGAAGCCATTATCGACCGATTTAAAAAACTCAGTTGTAGAAAAGGCCAGAAATGGTGCTTCTACAAGAAAAATAGCGAATTTTTATAAAATTGGACAGCGTTCAGTGGCTAGAATAATTGCCAGTTACAAGAATTCCCACCCGGATGAAAGTTTTACCATAAAAAGTGGAAGGCCCAAAAAAATTACTGATGCTGAGGCCAGAGCCCTTGGACGTTCACTGGCTTGTGGAAAAATTAATAGCACGAAAGAAGCTGTTTCTGCCTGTTCTGTAGAAGTTAGCAGATGGACCGTTCAAAGGGCTCTTAAAAGTGCAGGATACAAAGCATCCATAAAAAAGAAAAAACCGAAATTGTCACAAAAAAACGTAAAATCGCGTAAATCTTTTTTTGAAAAGTACAAGTCATATACGGTACAAGATTGGCACACGGTGAGCATTTGTTTTAACTTCTTTTTTCATACATATGACCTTTTCTATTTATCTTTTAGGTTATATGGTCAGATGAGACCAAAATCAACAGATACCAATCGGATGGGAAGGTTTGGTATTGGGCCAAACCTTCATCCACTCCAAATCCGGCTCATGTTTCTCAAACCATTAAGCATGGAGATGGTTCGCTTATGGTATGGGGATGTATAACCCCTGATGGTGTGGGCCCAATTGTACGTATTGAGGGCATAATGCGTAAGGAAGATTATCTTCGCATTTTGCAAGATAATTTGCCTTTAGCGGTGGCCAAAATGCCAGACAGGCCAGAAAATATAATTTTCCAACACGACAACGACCCGAAACACTCTGCCAAAATTGTGAGGGAATGGCTCAGTTCTCAGATATTTGATGTCATGGAGTGGCCACCGCAGAGTCCAGACCTGAACCCAATAGAAAACTTGTGGGCTTTTTTGAAGAGACGGTTGGCAGATTATGAAGAAGCACCGAAAAGTATTAATGAGCTGTGGGAGAGGGTTCAGGCTGAATGGAGCAAAATCCCTGTGGATTATGTGGCTAACCTTTACCAATCTATGCCAAATAGGATGGATCAATTGAAAAAATCAAAGGGATACTGGACAAACTATTAAATTTGGAATAGCAAACTCTTGGTGCAAAAGTGTGCCAATGGTTAAAAAACCAAAACGTTATCTTTTTACATAAAGTTAAGTTAGGAATAAATGTTTTTGTTATTGTTTTATATTTAGTATATATTGTTTATTTTTGATATAAAAAAAAAATTTAGAAAAAATTTTGTTAAAACACTAAAATAGTTTGATTTCAAAATTGTTTAAAATATTGGCTCAATTTTGCACCACAGTGTATATATATATATATATAT
The DNA here is from genome assembly GCA_914767995.1 of Thecocarcelia acutangulata. NCBI lineage: Eukaryota > Metazoa > Arthropoda > Insecta > Diptera > Tachinidae > Thecocarcelia > Thecocarcelia acutangulata. The sequence continues at coordinate 102,833,740 of OU612094.1, read as the reverse complement.
ATATATATATATATATATATATATATATATATATATATATATATATATATATATATATATATATATATATATATATATATATATATATATATATATATATATATATATAAGAGAATGGACAACGAGTTCATTTCACTAAAGCAAATGCAGTACAGAGGTTAGAACAGTCACTATCTGAACTCTAACAAGTTATTTTTTAGAATATGTACAAGCGATTCCTTTGCAAAAACACTGCTCTACTAGATATGCCTAGATATTTTATATGGAATGCTTAATCAAAAAATTTGAGCGAAGGAAACAATAAACGCCTGTTCACTCATCCAAAAAACTAGATCGTGACTACTTAGCCCATCCGTGCAATGATTAATACTAATAAATTCTTATAGTCAATGTTTGTGATACGACTTTCTTTCAAAATCTGCGGACCAACAGTGGAGTATTGTGCAAAGTGATCACATTTATGAAAATATGTGAAAACTCTCAAATAAACAGAAAATATGCGTGTCGCTTTTCAAAGTAACTTGTGTTACCAAAGCAATTGTTAGATATTGGCAATGAAAAATACCGCCAGACTTAATTTCTGCTGAATTTTTGTCAATTTAAACCAGAAGAATAATTAATGAAAGTATTCTGAAACTTTTTTCAAATTTACAATAATTATGTTTGGTTGAGCGAAAGAGCCATTTTAGTAGCAAAATATAAGAACATCGATGGCAAAAACTTAAAAGTCCGAAACTAAAGGTTCTTAAAAACAAATATCCTGACTTATTTCATATCTTGCATATATTTACTTTAGACAAGAAAGTTATTATTATACATGTATCTAAATACTAAATTGATGGAGTCTCTGTTTAGTCCCCTTTGTTACTTATATTTACTTTAGACAAGAAAGTTATATTTTCTTTAGACAAGAAAGCTATTAATTTACATTTATACATGTATCTAAATATTAAATTGATGGAGTCTCTGTTTTGTCCCCTTTGTTAATCTGAGATAATTATTATTATCGTACTCGCAAACAATTATTTTGAACTGAACTTGAATTCAAATTTTCAACTGCAACTGAAGAACAGTTATCTTATTCAGCCTAAAATACATTTAATCGCTTTTAATTCATAATTCGACCAAAAGTAATTTCAACTTTCAGAAATCATCGTATAAATGTCATGAATAATCAAAATCAATTTCCATTAAAGAGCACTAAAACAACACTTAAGTAAAGTCAAAACAACAAGCTGCCACAGGTTTTGCAACGTTTTAACACCTTTTCAGGAGTTGAGTTGTGATACATTAAGCTTCACAACGAAGAAAAAAAAAACGCCTTTATAAAAATGCAGTTTTGAAAAATATATCTTAAATGGTTGAGTCTAGCAGTCATTATGTCCCAAAAATACAGTCACGATTAACAACAAACTGTCGATGAAGACCATATTGCTTAAACTGATGCTGATGATCACAACAATCATACCAACATGAGTTTAAGCATCAGTGACAAGGCTGATGTTCGTTTTTGTTTTTATCAAGAAGATGACTTTACTCAATATATATCACCATTTATGTCTTATTGCATGCTACTCGTAATATATTAAGCTTTTTTCACCACAAACATTTTGGGGTGTTTGAAGAAACGCAAAAAGCTATTAGTAATTTATTCAATGTTACGTGTGTCGTGCGTGCTGCAGCTTTTTTTTGGAAAAGCAAGTCCAATTAGAAAGACTGTGAACTCTTCTTTGATCAGTGAGGTAGGTAAGTGTAATTTTCCGTAGCTTATAAACTTCAAACCACCCTGAAAAACATATACTTTATTTAAAGACTTTTTGATTATCTAAGCTCTCATTAGACAAGAACAATTTTTGAAAATGGCTAAACATTGTCTTAGGATGGAATCGGATAGCTCAAAAATAGATGCACCACAAATCTTTAATTCTTGTTGGTATCTCACCCGTATTTGTATCATTTTCTATCTCAAGAGTGGGTTTGTTTTTCTGTTAAAGATTTATAATTCATTTTCGTTACAATATTTGGCACCAAAGGCTTTGACGCTTTTCAAATTTTAAATTTATTAACAGCTTTTATTAAATGATTTTTATAAGGAAATTGAAATTTAGAAACCATAATAAAAAACAAATTTAGGTTTTTGTTCAAGTTCAAGTTTAATTTTGTTTAATGAAGTCTACACAGAAAAAGTTGTATTAAAAATTAAATTTATAAAAATTTTTGTTTGAGAAAATAGTTTGCATTTATATTTACCAGGAAGGAGCATATTTTTTTTTTATTTTGGTTCCACTCGAACCTCTTATATTGTGGGGCTTGGTAACCAAATACATGAGCAAAAAAAATTAGGACGGTAATTAATACTATTCAATACAAATATATTTATTTTGCAAATTAAGGATGAAGTACCTAACGACTAAAAATAAAAGCTAGGTGTGTTTCAGAAAAATGTTGGGCTTACAAAAATATTGGAAGGCGGTCATATATTTGCCACCTTTAGATGTTCCAGTTTGCAAATTTTATTCGCCAGCCATATAGTAAAATTATACCATTATCATTAATTAGAACATATTACTTTTTAAATTTTTTAAAATATTTTTCAATGGTTTTAAAGATTACTAATGATTAGGGAAGCTCTTACTAAATGTCGACATATAAATTATTCCACAAATATATTTTTGTAATAATTGCTATCTAATCGCATTATTAATATACGGTTTGTAAATTATATCAAAGTATGTATATCTACAAGTATATAAAGTACAAAATAGTTCATGTTATTTTCCAGTTACCATCGTCGGCAAAATAATTTTCTAATCGTAGAAAATTCCTCGCACGGGAGCAACTGTTACACGACCTTATTCTTCCATGAGATTCTTATACAACCCAGGAAATTCACTTATGTCAATCACAGAGGGAATCGTCTGAGACTCGTTTAGATATTATCTTACAACTAGTGAAGAAACCCGTCATATAATTCTAGTATGATTTTTTTCTGTTTTTCCGCCGTTGGCCTTAATATTTTCATTCATATTTTTTTGCATGTACTTCATTATCTTGTGGTGTAGAAGGTATTGGACTAAGTTTTGTTAGTCTGAGCAATGTCGAAGGTATATACACTGGGCACTGATCAGTTTTAACTAATTTAATTTCAACATTTTAAATGCTGGTTTGTTGTTTTGCCTTTCATATTGTTGTTGTTCAAGTCAAACTTCCGCTCCCCCCCCCCCCCCCCCCCCCCCCCCCCTGCTTCCACCTCTTCATAACCTAGTTTCCTAGTTCCAATACGACGCTCTGCATATATAGGGGTCATCCACTGAGTGCTGGTCCAAGATAAAAAAAACAGCAACGTGTATATCTAAATTAGAGGCTAATAAAGTAAATAAGAATAACCTAAATTGTTTATTTTATTATGAATTAAATTAATGTTGTGCAACTCTAAATAATAAAACCTGTAGCATCTCTATTTGTACCAGTATATATAACGACACACCCAAAGCTGTACAATAAGCAAACTAAAGCTTACTATAAATCTCCTTTCTGCATAGACGACTGGCTCAAGCTTACGAGCATGTTCAATGCCAGGTCCTTTGGTTGTTGGCCAACCAAAAAATTTTACAACGTATCTTACGCCAGTACATACATACATCTATAAAATTGATGGATTTGGATAAAACTCTTGGTTTTCGAAATATATTAAATAAGTTGTGGTCAAACTTTTACTTTGCTTTTAAATTTTTGGGCACTACAATGTTTTATGCCGGTACATGTCCCAATGCGTTTAACAAAAACTTATGATTTTGAACCTCTCTTTAGTTTTGATGCTATTAGTAGAAGAAAGGTTAATGCTACATACATATAACAGTTACTTTATATATCTAGCATAAAAACAAAAAGTGGAGCTTCACATATTTCATATGATACATACACAATTTTCTAAAGCCTGCTAATATATCGAGCACTACCTATAATTTTTACTCGAAATGAGTAAAATTGTCTGGTTCAAATCGAGAAAACAATATGAAATTAACTTCCAGTTAAATAAAGAGATCTCAAAGCAAATGCCAATTACCTTTCAAGTACAAACAATACGAGTATGAGACGCAAACTATTTCAAAACTGGTATATTGTTAGCGGTTTATTTATCCTTAGTTACGTTCTTAAACATACGGTCTTGTGTCATATTATTTGCACTGGACAAAATATACAGAAATGCATTTGCTTAGTTTTTACATATCTACAAGACTGAGGGTCGTAGAGCCTGTTTACAAAACATGAACCGTCGATAAAAATCACTAACGTTTTTCTGGTTTTGGCTTATACATGGCGACTATTGATAATTTTTGTTAAAAGACGTAACAGTTATCAAATTATTTTATTTATCAATTTATTTATTTATTTTGGTTTGTATAATACAACCTGACTCACAATAAATGTCAAAGTGCGACGAAAAACTACACTCGTTAGGATAAAGAGTGATTTGATAAAAATAATAACAAGATATAAAAACAAGTAAGAGTGCAGTGTATTCGGCTGGGCCGAATCTAAAATACTCTTCACGATAGTCACGTAATAGATAATCGAACTACGTTGCCGTTTTCAAAAAGGTAAGGTTGTTGGCTGTGGATGCTTAGTAGAGCACATTTAAGAACGTATAAGTTCAAAACCTTATCGTCCAATTCTTATTTATAGTGGCTTCATCTAAAATATTTCTGCATGTATTCGTTAGCGGTAACAGCTTTGTCGAAATATTCCATGTAGATTTTCCTATCTGGCATATGAAGTATTATCGGTGCCTTTATACCGGCAGTTTGCCATCTACTACTGCTCTTACATTAGTTTTGATACGTTGTTTGGTGATTTGGTTGTCCAATTCATGGTGGTGATATTTCTTAGTAAATATTCTTCTAAATATAAATGACTGTTTGCTCCTTATTTTAAAATTAGTTTGAAGTTTATTACTAATCAATTTTGTTTCCAGTAAAAAAATGGTTTCCAACAAAGGAACCATTATGGTTACAATTTTCATTGAGAATTTATTTGTAAAGAAATTTTTTTCAACGAATTATGTTGTTATGTTTGTTTACATTTATATTTAACAACTGCATGAAGCATAGGGTTGCCGTTTTTTTTTCCTTGAAAAAATATTTTCGTACGAAAACATTTAACCAAGTATGATGTTTCCGCATTTTGGTAACAGTACGAATTCATATATATAATTCATATATATTATCAATACTCGTATATGACATACAGGCGAAACTAGGATTGTCAAATATGGCGGTTTCTCGCCCAACGTAGGGATTTTTTTTTCTACTATGGCGACCAAATTTTTGTTTTGACGACTGGCGATTTTTTTTTGCGATTTAAAAATCATTCCTATATTATATAATGTTGTGCTGTCATACTGAAGGCTCAAATGATTTATAATGAACTATGTATCAAAAAAAAAAATCATCAGCTTTTGGTATTCATCAGAATTATTCAAATGAATTAATTAAGCCTTAAATTTCAGTCTGATAGCATGTTTCCTACATGCATGATCAAGTGTTTTCTACTACACAAGTTCTTCCCTCAAAAATTTTAAAGCAAATAATTTTGAAAATTCAGATAATTACGGTAAATGCAGTCATTGATAGATCGGACTCTTTTTTAAAGTTTTTAAAGAATTTTCTATAACAAAATGCGGTAGTCCGCTAATCCAAGCAAAGTTTTCCAGGAATCATTATTCGTTAAAACTCTTTATGAACGGTTTAGCAGGTGAGTATGAGATTCAATGGGCAAAGTTATGCTATATTAGTTGGAGAGATTTACGAGTTTTTCAATGAAAAAATAGCAACAAAATTTGATTTTTGGACTTACAGCCTGTTTATAAGACACGACTCGTCGATAAAAAGCGCTAACTTTGTAAGTTTTTTCTGATTTTGGTTTACAAACCGCGACTATTGACGATTAGTATTAAAAAACGTAACATCTGTCAATTTATTTTGGTTTGTAAGACGCGAGTCATCTCACCATAAATGTCAAAATCGGCGAATGAAGAAACATGCTCGTCAATAGAAAATGTGTAGAAATTGTTATAAATAAAAGAAATATAATAAAAATAATTTATAAGTGGTAATAAATAAGAAGAAATCTAGGAATGAAAATTGCAACAGAACGTTTTAAGAGTCTCTCAAATTCCTGGAGACATGAATTGAAATTGTTTTTTCGTTACATATAAATGTTTTGTAGACATATTTACAGACATAATAAAACGTACACATATACAATATAAAACTTGCAGTTAAAATATACAATTTTTGTTTGTTTATTCGTTTTTTTTTTCAATTAGCCTTTCCAAAATATATTTTGTTTTATTTATTTACTTACGCATACATGCGTATGTATGTATGTGTGCCAACTGTGCCTAGAATAGGAATGCCGCTTTTTAGCTTGAAAAAAATTTGCTTGGTATGAAAAATGTAAACAGATACTATTTTTTCGCATGATGGCAACAAACAAATATCATAAATGTTTGACACATACGCGAATTTACGTAAGTTGCACGACACAATCAAGTCGCGTTTTATGAACCCAATTTCTTACGTACTCGTCTATAAATTGGCTCGTCGCGAGTGAGCTAACTCGTGTCCTATAAACAGGCTGTAAGTTTGTTTACAATAACAAAGACACAAAGGGTACGTTTCATCCTAAATAATTATTTTCGGCTGTATTCAATATGTTGATTAATTCAGCTAGCAACGCTTGCGTGGAAAGAGTACTTTCCATAACGAATTATACCAAATCTCGTCCGCAAAATAAACTAATTGACGCATTAATAAGAATAATAAATTCAAATTAGATCTGTTGCAATACGTTTGTAATGTTATGTGTGATGTACAAAACAGTACAGATACGAGGCTGAGATTTATACCTTTGCCCTTTTAGCGACTTGTATAGAAAGCTTTTTAAAACAGCCAGGTATGTAATTTTATTTTATTACTTTATTTGTTTATATTAACGGCAAATAAATTTACACAATTATTATTATAAAAAGAAAAATAACGAACTGCTTGCAGAGGCCTTCGCTCTATTTTATTAATTTATAATATGTAATACTAAGCCCATAGCACCAGCCAATAATCCTATTAAATAAATGTAATACACATGAATTAAAAAAATAAAATTATATATCACTGCAAAACTATGAAAAATCATTTGACGAGGCTTTTACGAATTTATTGTCTTCTACAAATCACACAAAAAAAAATATTTTGGCGAATTTTGACGAATTTTGATGGCCAGTTTGGCACTGGAGGTGGAAAAAATCTGACAGCTCTACGCGTATCCTGTAATTACAAACAAATATTTGAGAATCAAAGAACACAGATGATCACGTTCTCATTTGCAGAAATATGCCGTCTCAAATGCACACGCTTGTGAATAGTATATATATATTTTTAACAAATATTGTTTTTCAAAACTAATTCCTTGTTGATATACATATGTAAATTTTCGGGTTAAGTTTTAGCTGGATTTGTAAACATTGTTCTTTTTATTAATTATTTATTTTATTAATGTATTTTTTCTTATTTATTTCGTAGTTATGTATCTGAAGAGAAGAGAAAAAACTACAACTTTGTTTATAAATACTCGTATAAGTCTTTTGTTGTTTTACTCCAATATGAGTTAACACTCTAATAGCTTCATAAACTCTACGCTTTGCTGACTGATTTCACTTTCAGCTTGAAAACTCATTAGGTTTAGTAAAATACAGCTGTTTAATGATATTTCCAAAGAGTTTTTATTTTTAAAGAAAAATTAACATCATTATGGTCAGTTGTCAGACCACCCAATTTTTACTTTCTATCATAAATGTAGGCTTAAAAAAACCATTCTCACTTTAGGCCGTTAAGCAATTTTTTTCTAAAAGCAATAAAATAAAAGTAAAAAAAAAAAATTGTTCAACTACACACTCATTTATCATATCACAGCAAACGTCAGTTCAGCTTCCACAAACAGCTTTCAAAGTGAAACGGCATTTCCTGTTTGCTAGCAAGCATGCACATACGCGAAAAAGTCTTTTTAGAGTATAAAAGAAAAGAAATAAAAAATTTAATACAAGCTAAGCAAAAACTTAATAATTTACAATACTTTGCAAACATGGGACATCTTTTTAAAAAGTCCAACCAATAACACATGGTATCGGCGGCAGCTATTGGTTACATGCTTAATTAGCTATTTGCACATAGAGGAAACAGGATTTTGTTAAGAGATAATCAGGTGCGTAAGCAAATCTTAATATAATATAACTTAATTTATTTCTTAACAGCTTCAAGGAACTCTATATTTTTTTAAATATTCTTAAGCTTTAAGGCAATATATTATTTTTTTGATACAACCTAATTCAAACGAGGAACTCAGTGAGAAAAAACAACCGCAACCATACTTAAGAAATGGAAAACAGGAAATGGAATTTCAGTTAGCTGTTACATCATGTAACGATAAGAAAAGAAGCTCCTATTTAGGTCATTAAATAAAACGGATGTTCAGCCAACACCATCCATGGAATATTATCTTTATACATTTATTTCAATACCCAGCTGCTAAATAGGAAATTTTATGCAACGCCATCAAATATTGAATGGCAATTAAGTTTTTATATTTCATAAGAAGCATTCGAAACGTTTACTTGTTAAAAAAAAAGATATAAGTGTCAAGCCAGATAATCACAATAATAATGTTTTGAACACAGTGCATTAAGGTAGATATTTGCCAGATCATCAAGAACAATGTCTTTTTTTATTACTATCTGACAGGAATAAAAAACAGCACCGGCATGACACTCAAAATTATTTTAAAATAATTATATTTTCTTCAGAAAGGGTAAGTGTATAAAAAAACAAATATTTTACATCTTATTTCTCGAAGCACACAAAACAAGTGTTGTATATTCATTTTCATATTCTGCTCCAAAATAAACTGAATTACACTTTTTCAACACCAAAAGAGGTTTGATTGGCACATAAAATACTTATACCAAAACTGCGTATATTCGTTTTCATGAAAACAATTTATATATATGCAACTCTTCTTTCTGCGCAGTGGCTTTAAATAAAATAATGTGTGTTTACACTTGTAGAAAAATCTTAAGATTTATTTTCATGGCTTTAGAAAACAATAATTAGCAATGATTTTCTTCTTCAAAAACTGTTCTTATCACGTCACAATTCCATCGTTCGTAATTTTTTCTCTTCTACAAAATATGAACTAGTAATAAGTATTCAAATATTAATACAAACAAAAAGTCTTATTTTGCGGGAACTATTTCGGTAAAATCACCTTTTAAACGTTCTGATGGTAGCAAAGGTATCTCTTCTTCTCAATCGGATGTCGCCGCGAAAATTAAGTATGTTGCGTGCAAGAGGATTTGGGTGAAGTTTCAGTCTACTGACATACCTTGTCGCGTACTTAGAAAATTCCTCTTTTACCAGCGGAACACGTAGATCTTTATGAATTCATGAATTTTTTACGTACCATGGAGCTGCAGTAATCAATCGAAGATTTTGGTTTTGCCACCTTTGAATTTTTTCAATGTTAGACGTTGAGTCGGTGCCCCATAATTGAATTCCGCAGCACCATATAGGCTTTAGGTTTGGGTTGTATAACAAAAGTTTGCAATCTAACTTCAATGTAGAATTTCTGCCCATACAAAAATTTAATTGCGCTGCTTTCAATTTCAACTGAGTGACTTTCGCATCAATGTGAAACTTCCACGTCAGTCTACGGTCGAGGTATCAAGGTGCTTGACTTCATTTTGTTGCGGAATAGGTGAGTTGTTAATTTTATTAGGCGCACATGTTTGTTTACACAGTGTGAAGGTTACATCAGTACATTTTTGTTCATTTACTTTAACCACATCTCTAATATAAAAATATACTGCAAATTTTTTGAGGCTAATTAATGCTGTGTTCCGGATCTCGTTGGCATGTCAGAGGTGTAAATCAAATATAAAGTAGTGCCCAGTATGCTACCTTGGGGAACTCCTGCTTCGATTAGCTGTGAGGGGCTTATAAAATCATCTTCTTTGATGACAAATTTCCGGCCACATAAGTAGCTTTCCAGAAGCTTGTGAGTGTTTGCAGGCAAGTTTAACTTTATTTTGTGCATCAAACCGTCGTGCCACACTTTATCAAAAGCTGGGGAAACATCAATGAATAAAGCTGAACAATACTTTTTGTCTTCGAAATTCTTTCTTATGATCTTTATCAAAAGCTGGGGAAATATCAATGAATAAAGCTGATCAATACTTTTTGTCTTCGAAATTCTTTCTTATGACATTTACTAGTCTGTGTGTTTGTTATATAGTGCTGTGGTTAGCCTGGAAGCCGAATTGATGATCAGAGATACATCCTACATCATTCAATATTGGAGTCAACTTCTCCATCAGCAATTTTTCGAACAGTTTTGAAATTGTTTGTAGTAGACTTCTACTTTAGTGGGATCCTTCCCTGGCTTGGGTATCATAGTAATCATAGACATTTTCCACTCTGCAGGATAATACTTTAGACGTAAAATAGCGTTAAAAATAAAGAGGAGAATTCTTCTATTATTTTACTAGAGATTTTATCAATGCCTTTCCTGGGGTATGTTTTCTATGTCTGGAAATCAAAGAAACAGGCGGTCTAACAACAGAAATTCAGCTGCATCAATCGCTGCATTATTTGTAATAAAAACGTTTCTTAAGTGGTTAACAGACAACATCCCGTTTTCAGAATCGGTTCTTGCCAAGTCCGCAGTTGAAGTCCGTAAAGGTGGCTTACCTGTGATGGGCCTTTTAAACCTTTTGTCGCTTTCCACAAGGAGTAATCAGATTGAGGAGTGCCATCAAGGATTTCCAAATATGTTTTAAGGGGAGCTATTATCTGGATTTAAAGCAAATTTCTTAGCTGATACATGCATTCCCGTAGCCTAATTTTAAGCTGGTGTGACCTGCGGAGTTGCCACTCTCTTCTGACTCTTCTTTTTTATGACAGAATTTGTTCGATTTCAGAGGAGTAAGTAAGAGTAAGGTATTCAGAAAAATCTTTAATTGACATATCAATATCTGCAGGCGTTCTCAAAGCAATATAGCATTAAGTTTTTGTTTATGCGAACAATGAAAAATAAATTTTGTTTGTTTAAATTCGATATTTTCGTCACAGAACGGTTTGAACAATCTGAAAAGTCTAAGACAAATTGTTTTCCCTTTTTGGTATTTCAAATTTCTTCAAATGAGTTGCTTGTTCAGTTCAAGTCCACTTATTTTGTGACAGCATTTTTATGCACTTTATTATTCAGTCAGTTTAATAAATGATAGAATACTATACTTTTTTAAGTTTGCGTATTTACTACTCGTATGTTAAAAAAAATTTTGCATTTCCTCTGACTTTTATATCTCTTCTTGTTATTTCCTTTTTTATCTGTAAAGTAAAAAGCAAATGTTTGTACTTATTTCTTTAACTTATTGGTTTGCTTGTTATCACGTGTGCGCTGGTTTGCCTGTGGTAAAGACATGACATCTTTTTATGTCCGCCATATCATGTCTAATTTGTAAAGCACTTAAAAGAAAAAAAAAACTACACAAAAAAAAGATTTGCAGTTGCTGCTGGCAAGAGTTTATAGAAAAATATCAATAATACCCATCTTGCAACACCAACAGTTGAATCCATAAATATGTGCATGTTTCAGATACTAGAAGTTCTAAGTGTCTTTGGTAATTTATTTTATTTATTTTTTTTTCATTTGTATCTGCGAGTGTTAAAAACGATAAATGATGGTTTGTTGAGCGCTATGTAATTTTCGTTAAAAAAAATTGATTTGGGGTTATTTATTTTTTCGTTACATCACAGAAATTGCTTTTTGAGAAGAAACAATATTCTTTTAAATATTCTGGTTTCTTTTTAATAAAATTTCAACAGAGAATATTAAAGTAATAGAAAACTTTAGAAATGATCGAGGGTTGAATTTATTATAATTGAAAATAAATGTATATAACATAAGTTTTGGCATAAAAGAGGAGTCATTAGACATTACTTATAGCTTTTTTTTTTTTTTTTTTATCTTGGACCAGTACTCAGGGGATGACCCGTACATATGCAGTGCATTGTACTGGAACTAGGAAAATAGATTGATGATGAGAAAAGAGGGAGTAGTGTTTGTGGAGGCTAAACTTTAACAATAACAACATGAAAGACTAAAAGAAACTCTATTACAGCATTTAAAATTTTGGAGTTAAATTAGTTAAAACTGATCAGTGCCCAGTGTATATACCTTCGACACTGCTCAGATTAGCAAAATTTAAGTCCAATACCTTCCACACTACAAGGTAATGAAATGCGTTGAAAAGAAATTAATAATGAACATATGTACATATATAAAAAAAAAAACACAGACAACGGTGAAAAAAGAAAAAAAAACACGTGTACACATCTTGCTACCTATTCCGATGCATTTTGGTTTCATACGAAATTAATAGTGAACATATATATAGAAAAATACGGACAACGGTAAAAAGAAGAGACCTGCTACCTATTCCGGTGCAATTTAGTTGCGTACGAATTTAATTAATGAACAAACATACATATATAGAAAATACGGACAGCAGTAACAAAAGACGTGCGTACAGAATGAGAGACAACTCACTTATAGGGAAAAAAGGGTTAGGAAATTTACACAGGAAAGTCTAAAAATACAAGAAAAAAACTAAAAAAAACAATCAACACCAAAGACGATATAAAACTTCAATACACCGTTGCTATAAGTTAAAAGACAAGTTCTGTGATATTAGTTTTAATATAATCTCTGTGCATTATTTTTAAATTATAAAATAAGTTTTTAGTGATGTCCATTTTCGTTTATTATACAATTAATTAAAAGAGTGTAAAGAAAAACAAAGTAAGATAGACCAAAAACTAATTCACGCCGAGAAAAAGATGACGTAAATATGTTGTATTCGTATCATTTGAAAAATAAAGATGTGACCACTATTAGCCTATTGAAAAACAAGCATATCTGAAAAATAAAAAGCCGGTCATTACACAAAAACCAAATATAGAAAGAAGGGATGGGCTGCCGAATATTGAAATATAAACGCCAATATCTTAAACAAAAATTACAAGATGAAACAGTTATTTTTATTATATTGGGTACAAATACAGAATTGCAACTGCACAATTAATCTAGAAATACTGCAGAATCAAGAATACTGTAGAAAAACAGGAATGATATCAAAACACTTGAACACAGAAAATCAAACTTTTATTTAAATTCAACAAAACGCAAGACGAAATAAACGCAATAACAAAAAACTTTCATAAAAAATAGTTAATGTTCAAATATCAGAGACATATGCATAACATCATCAAAGAAAGAAAATAATAGAATAGAGAAACAGCAGATGAATACACTGAACAAAACGGAATAGATACAATATAAAAATATATATAGGCAAAATATAAAAATAATGACTAAAGGGATACAGTCACCTAAAAAGGAAAAAACTTTGAGCAAAGAAAAATCAGTTACAAATATAATTAAGATTGGTTTCAAAATTTTACAAATGTTGAATTTAATACAGATAGCAAATGGCTTTTATCACTAGATAATAAATTTTCGCTTCCGATATTCAGAAAATAACTTTCTCCAATTCCCATGGGAGCAATGAGACTAAAATAAAAAATAAAATAATAATGAACAAGTAAGAGTGTGGTATATTCGGCTGGGCCGAATCTAAAATACCCTTCACGATAGTCACGTATGTGTATAGTATATATTACAGATTTGAACTTATTATGCTCGGATGTATATGAACCGATATCGGGGAAAACATATTTTTGCCTTGTAATCACCATTCCAAAAAATAAATCTTTCATGAATATTTTCATGGAAAAGTTTGTTTGAGCTCTATCTCGGCTATATATGAACCGATATCAGAATTTCCTATTTTCTGTATTTTAGTAACCTTCTTTTATAACAAGAATTGCTTTTCGGCAAAAATGTTAATGGAAAAATCGGTTCAGGCTATATCTCAGGTATATATGGACCAATATCGGAAATTTTCATTTTCCATATTTATATAACCACATTTTATTCCCAAAATTGCTTTTAAGCAAAAAAATCTGTTTAAGTTCGGTTACGCCACATTTTAATGCAAAACACGGTCTGGGCTATATCTCGGGTATATACAGCGGTCAAAAAAACTATTCGACATTAGAGTCATTTTTTAAAATTTAATTGAAAATACTAGTATTCTTTTAAAATTTTTAGGGTTTTAATTGAGATTACGTTGTATTGTAAGTATTTCAGAATATAACGTTATAAAAGTAAAAAACATTGCATATTTTAACACTCATTCATCTTTTTGGATAAAAGCACAAAAATTCAAAAGCAAAAAAAGTATTCGACAAGCATTGGTTTTTCTTTTATTGTGATTATGTATTTTGTATTGCATTATGTTGTTGGTAAGAATACCGTTATGATTCTTGTTTATTATTTGCAAGAACTTTTTACACATTTCTATGCAAGTGATCACGAAAATGGGACGTAAAGGCAAAGAAACTTCTCTTGACGTTAGAAATTTAATAATACAGCATTACAAATCAGGAAAAACTGAAAACAATATAGCCGAAATCGTTCAGAAATCAAGAACTACTGTCCATTATATTATAAAAAAATTTAAGTCAGAACACACGGTGATAAACAAGGTAAGGACTGGTCGACCTCGTAAGCTAACAGAATTAGATGAACGGCGAATCGTGCGGGAAGTAAGAAAAAATCCAAAAACTAATGCCAGCATTTTAGCAAAAATTACTGAGGAACATATAGGCGTATCTGTTACTTCCCAAACAATCAGAAATGTGCTCAAAAAATACGACTTCCATGCACGATCAGCCAGAAAGAAGCCACACATTTCTAAGAAAAATAGAAAGCTTAGATTAGAGTTTGCGAAAGAACACGTAAATAAGCCTATAGAGTTCTGGATGGACGTAATTTTTGCAGATGAAAGTAAATACAACCTATTTGGATGTGATGGCAAAGTTCTGGTGTATCGTAAGCCTAACAGAGAATTGGAAGAAAGGAACATGGTACCAACTGTGAAACATGGTGGCGGTGGTGTTATGGTATGGGGATGTATGGCGGCATCAGGTGTGGGCAATTTAGCATTTATTGATGGGATCATGGACCACCGACAATACATTGATCTCCTGAAGCAAAATTTACAGTCAAGCGCTGAAAAAATGGGTCTGTCAAATAAATTTAAGTTTTATCAGGACAATGATCCCAAACATTGCGCGATTAATACAAAACTTTGGCTGTTGTATAATTGCCCAAAGATAATAAAAATGCCGCCTCAGTCCCCAGACCTTAACCCCATTGAACATCTTTGGGGTCACTTGGAAAAGAAAATCCGAAATCGGGCATTTTCGAACAAAAATCAGATGAAGGTCATCCTGCAGGAGGAATGGTGAAGAATCGACCCGGAATATACCAAAACCTTGGTAAAATCTATGCCCGACCGTTTAAGAGAGGTCATACGCCGCCAAGGAAAAGCAACTCGCTACTAAAGTGGCAATATTTTATGTATATGTATATTAAAAATATTACCAATGTCGAATACTTTTTGTTTTTTGTTGTTTATTTTTTAAGTCAAGAATTTTTTGTACTTTTTGTTTTGAGATCTCATTTTTTGTACTGAGTATAAGCTTTTTGTTCCTTAATAAAACGTTGTGTAAGTTACTTTTGTTAAATTTAACATTTTACAGTTTTTTATTGATAAAAATATTAGCTTTATGGTTTATGTCGAATAGTTTTTTTGGCCGCTGTATGCACTGTTATCGGAAATTTTAATTTTCCATATTTACATAGCCTTATTTTATTACCAGAACTGCTTTTGAGCAAAAATAAATTCAGTTACGCGGCATTTTCATGAAAAAACGTTTCTGGGGTATATATAGACCGATATCGGAAATTTTCATTTTCCATGTTTATATAACCTTATATTATTAACAGAACTGCTTTTAAGCAAAAAAAGTTGTTTAACTTCGCTTATGCGACATTTTCATGAAAACCCCGATTTCGGCTATATCTCGGGTATATATGGATTTTTTTTTTTGCCTTTTCATACAAAATTTATGAAAAAATTGATTTTTTCGAAATTTTGAATATATCTCAGCTACATGTGGACCAATATTACTGAATTTTAATAGCAAACCCATGAACCGATGGGGTAAAAGAATGGTGAAAGAAAAAAGTTTCTAAGTCTAATGGTTTTCTTAGAAACGGTATTTCAACGGCGGACAGACGAACAGACGGACATCGCTTAATTGACTTTTCCATTAATTCTGATTCAGAATATATATACTTTATAGGGTCGCAATAAAAATTGCAGAAATTACAAGCGGAATCACAAACTTATATATACACTTAACATTTTTGTGAAGGGTATAATAAAAGCAAAATTAGCTTGGTAAATTGAAATAATACCATTTTCCACTACAAAGGAAAACACTTGTTTTGAGAAAACGTGCCGAAGTGTTTCCACTGATATATGAAGTGTTTTTAATTTCGAATTTTCGAAGTCAGTTTGATGTTAGGTTATTTTCAATTTATTTGTAGTTTTGTAAAATTTTATAGGCCGGTTGATTAAAACTGTTTCCATTTCAACATGATGTACCATACAGACGAGGAAACATTAAAGGGAACATGAGAATGTTTTTTAATGTTTCCTTGACTGAAGCGATGTTTCTTATTGAAAATCATGTTTCCTTTTTGGTTATCAAAATATCAAAATTTTTCCAAAATAAAGTTTGTTTCTTTAGTTCAGTTCATTGAGAGCAGCTGTGATGTTCACTATTTTTAAGTAGCCTAGCAAAAAAATGAATAGAATAGTTGTTGTAAAGAAGTTGTATCATGACTGATGTTATATATCGTACGGTTTTTAGTTTTTAATAGATTTCATACGCTTAAGATTTCAGGAAGGAGTTTATTAATCGGCTCTATGAAATTGATGCAGTTTTGTATAAGTAGGACTAAGCAATATTGGATTTATAGATTAAAAGGCATTGTTAATAAAATCGGATTTTGCTCTTATACTTAATTTCTCAGCTCTTTGAAAGAGATTTGCTTGAAGATATATTCGTATATTATTTAATAAAAAAAAAAACAAAATTTCACGTATTTGAGAATTTAGCATCCGCCGAATATTACATATTGTATTGAACTGTAGTATGGAACTGTTATAGGTCGAGACATCATTGCAATATTAATGGTGAGGCAATACATCTGATCCTAAAATGAAAAAATAGTACTGATGTAAAAAGACTATTGCGAGTTATATTATAGGTGAAAACATTTGCTGTTGTTTTCCTCAATTTATTTTTATTTTATAAACTATTTTGTGCTGGAGAGCGCTTATGCCATTAAGCGAAGGTGACAAAGCTCATGGACAGTTGTATACGCGTATTTGCTGCAGAATAATATGAAACTTCTATTATGTATATTTAAGTCCCAACCGCCATAGTGGCTAGTAAACTCCATTTCATACAATATACGATTATGTATGTAAATCTTAAAACTTTTTAATTGCTCTTTCTTTTCTTTACTGTCCTTTCGTATTTATAAACATGTAGTAACAAGACTTGCCTGAAAGAATTTAAAATTCTAATTGTTTTCTTGAATTATAATTGTTTATTTATTTTTTTAAATGACAATTGAATGACAATTGATATGTTTTCGAAATTTTCAATCACCTTGGATGAACAATCCAATGTTGTATTTCATATTATCGAGTAATAAGAGCATATTATCGAGTTTAGAACATTTTCGAAGTGTTTTGCTCCAAAACATTTAAATTGAGGTGTTTTGCTATTTTATTGTTAATGGGAAAACATGTTCATTTCTACATGTTTTAAGCAAAACAGCTATATGGAAACACACTATAAGCTAACAAATTTTAAAATCTAAAGTTTTTTAATTTGACCAAATTAACACATACCAAATACAGTTTCAACTGCTGCTTTTTATTTTTTAACTGAGTAAGTTTGGTTGCTTCATTTTCTTTTTAATTTACTATTCTATTTATTTTATTGCCCTTAAAGCTATGGTTAATAGTACTTGTTCAGTAGATCCTCTGATCTTTAAAGTTACACTAATAATGGGCTTTCCACATCATGAAAAAGATGCGTTTCTTTACTTGTCTCTAGTGTTTTTCACGCCTCTTGAGTGCAAAAAAATCAGTACTCATTAGCACTATTTTCGCCTTTTTTATATTCTTTTGTTATGGATATTAGAAGTTAAATTATAATTATATACATATTTTTTACTTTTTTATAGTATATTGCCAAAGGGTGTTTTGTATGAACGCCTCTATTAGTTTGAGAAAATAAATATTGTGTATACGAGTAGGTATGTATGTGGTTTCTTAATTTTAACTTAGCTTAAAATATTGCTAGAAACATGTACATATAACAAAATTATCATGACCACTTTTTTCGGTTCCTGTTAAATATGTTCAAATTGGACAACATTTTCTGACCAAAAGAAAGACTGGAAAAAATAGCGTACAAATTTTATCAAATATGTGGACAATTTAATCACACGCTTTAAGAAATAGACACATTGAGAAAATATTTGAAACAATCAAAACTGGCACAGCCAAAAAAAATTTATAGCAAAATTTTTCAAAAAGTTACCAAGTGTGCAAAAAACTATCAAAATTAATATGAATTTTTCTGTCCGACTATCATTCAAATTTAATTTAATTTGCATTATAATACAAAAGATTTTTTTATCTTATGGTTAAATAATATTGTAATTATAGAACAAGAAAACAAAAATTAATTCAAAATTAGAGCTAAGGGCCTACGCAGCCCTTTGTTTCATTTAGTCGCAGAATTCATTCTGCTGATTAATTAAACATATAAATAAATAAATAATTTAAAAATTGTATCACCCAAATCACATGATTGAATGTGGTTCATTTCAAAATAAGTTTATATAAAATTTAACTTCAAAGAAGACCATTTCTCAATCAATTGATGCACAAGTATTATATTCTAATATTAAATGTCCAATATTTGGTGTGGTCTAGTCGATTAGTGTGGATTTTTATTGACTGCGTTCATATGTACAGTAAAACTCCAAAAGGATACCTCCCATAACCAGACTAACTTTGTTGAACTGAGATATTCCTATGTATTTCCCTAAAAAGCTTTTATACATTCGGACACTTGAATGAACAAAGTCATTATAAAATTCAATAGCTCAAATTGAACCGGTCTAACTTAAGGCAAACTAATATGCATAAATATTTTGAACCACTGTACACCAATGCTAGGCTAGCTGTAATAAAATGTAGCACTATATATTAAAATATTTAATATGATAAATGTGTACTTTTTACATGTAGAAAAAAATATATGGTTGATATGACAATATTTTAAGGGCAAAATACTATTGTTAAATTATATGGTTGACCACAACCACATAATATGGTTTCAATACGAAATTTATCTACAAAAGATACCAAAAACTAAATTATACCATATAACCATATATTTGGTAAAAGTTATAATTTTTTTATCATGATTAATACTGTTATTGTCATGTCCCACAATATTATATTATCATTCGCGACCATATTTTTGAAAAATTTAACATTCTATTATCACGATCAATCGTACTGGTGTTGAACGTGACAATTTTATATGATTATGTAATATTAGACATACATAGAATCATACACATACCTTCTATTATTAAAACAATACTTTTGTCAATTATTTAACATATTTTTAACAGTTTAACAAAAAGATTAAAACTCATAAAATTTGTCAAAATCTTGACGTTCTATAAAGATTGAGGCACATATTTTCCCTTGGGGGCAAAAATCTGTAAAAATGCATGCAAAATTCACCCATACATACATGTATTTATAAATAAATTCGTATACAAACCTTTTTACTTCCAAAAGTTTATTTTTACGACCATTTTCTCCAATTAATAAATGTATGTACATTCATTATTTTTAATATTATTAATATGGAATCAACACACACATGAAAATAAATTGATTGCTTCAAAATGTAAAAAATAAAATAAATATATAATTACATGAATATGTTCATCAACAATAGTTTAATGGAAATAAGTTGTAGATACATATATTAGATTAAAAAACATTATATTATCGTAGATAACAAAAACTATTATTGTATTCAAATTATCTTTTTAAACATTATTATTGCATCTAACCATGTTTCAAAATGATAGAATTGTAACTATAGAAATATTGAACATTCAACACTGATATATTTATAGAAGATTATACTATATAAAAATTATAATATACTGCTATTGGCAACAATACGGAATATCAAAGAGTAAATACTAATGTTGCTACAAAAATATTCCAAAATGCTTTTTCTTTGCGTGTATAAGCAGATACGTCTCATAAACTATGCCTTGGTTCGATTATGAGAGGTTCTACTATATTTATGGAAAAAAAAAATTTACCACAGAAAAAAACCTTAAGCGCATTTTTGTATGTCTTTGTTTATTTTTCGATGTACAGTTGTCAAATTGATTTATATCAGCAGTTGCCATTATGACCTAATCTGATGATGGACCAATTCCACGGGGTGAACTATTCACGATTCTCCAACGCACCCGCCTGGCTTGCTAGGCTCACACAGATTGCAACTCTTTACTTTAAGCTTGTAGCCATATAGACAAACCCCTTGTTTAACAGTTCGGGATTTCTAATCCCTCCTGTATACAATTTTCCTACAGTCAATGGAATACAAGGCTAAATGATTTGGTAGGCCGAGGCCCACTAAGAACATCAGCCCTTAACCAACCGTCTAAGCATTACTCCCGGTTCCTTGCGGTATAGGTATATGTTACATACAACAGCACCTCGGGGGGTTGTTAGCCCGAAAACCGGAATGCACCAAAGTTATCAGCGACTTTAATTCCCCTTCCTTCGATTTTAGAATTAAGCCACAGCCAGAATGTTTCAGCCAATGCAGGCCCTTCAACCATGATTAGAACCGAAAGGTCTGCAAGACAGAATCTTTCGGGGGCGTTGTTGATTCTCGTTCTGCCAATTTTAACCCTTGGCACGGGTATCCAACACAGCATAAGTCGTGCGACCTCCTAATTGAACTAACAACAAAGATTCAAATCTTAATACTAAACATAAAAATAAAAGAGATGTGCTTTTTACTTAAATCCGACCAATGCTAGACGAAAATGTTTGTTATGCGGGAACTATATTGGTAAAATCACCTATTTAATGGTCTGATAATAGCAAGTGTATCCCTTCCCCTCAACCGAGTGTGGCCGCGAAAATTAAGTATATTGCTTGCAAAAGGATTCAGGTGAAGTTCCAACTTACCTTGTCCCATACTTTGAAATTCGTCTTTTACCAGAGTAACACCCAGATCCTTATAAATTTGTGAGTTTCAATGTAGAATTTCTACCCATAAGCCAATTTAGTTACTCTGCTTTTAGATTCAACTAAGTGACTTTCGAATCAATGTGATACTTCCACGGTAGCCTTCATTGTGCTGCGGAATAGGTAAGTTGTTAATTTTGATGGGCAAACATCTTTGTTTACACAATGCAACATGATTAAATTTTTGTTTATTAACCTTGATTTTCCAAAGTTTTAGCCATTTCTCATGATGGTTTTAAAGAACGCTGTAGAAAGATGTGTCATCTGCAAAAGTTGAAATTTGGATTCCGGATCTCGTTGGAATGTCGGGATCAAAGAAGGCGATTTTGTTAGCCCCTTACAACCAATCAAAGCAGGAGAACCCTAAGGTAGCATTCTAGGACCTCCTGTATATTTTATTTACGCCGCAGACATGCCGACGAAATCCGGAACCACACTTCAACTTTTGCAGATGACACAGCTTTCTGCAGCGTACATGAAAATTATCAAGAAGCTTCGCGAAAATTGCAGGAGTATATTTCAATATTATTGGTTAAAACTTTGAACAAAAATGTACTCACGTTACATTTACACTGCGTAAACAAACATTTTCGGCAATTCACCTATTTCGCAGCAAAATTAAGTCAAGTACCTTGGTATTCACCTCGACCGTAGGTTAACGTAGAAGTCTCACATTGATGCGAAAGTCACTCAGTTAAAGTTAAAAGCAGCGCAACTAAACTGGCTTATGCGCAGAAATTCGACATTGAATTTGGATTGCAAACTTTTGTTATACAATGAAATTCTAAAGCCTATATGGTGCTATGGAATATAATTATGTAGCACTGCCTCAACTTCTAACATTGAAAAAATTCAAAGGCGACAAAATAAAATTCTTCAAACGATTACTGCAGCTCCATGGTACGTAAGAAACTTACAAATTCATAAAGATCTCTTTGTGCCTCTTGTGAAAGAAGAATTTTCAAAGTACGCGACATGGTATATCAGTAAACTGGAACTTCACCCAAATCTTCTTGCACACAATATACTTAATTTTGAAGGCCACTATCGGATGAGAAGGAGCGATACCCTTGCCACCATCAGAACGTTAAATAGGTGATTTTACCGATATTGACCGTGCAAAATGTAACATTTTTGTCTAGCATTGGCTGGACTTAATTAATTTTGTGTATTTATATAGTATTAAGATTTGAATACTTATTGTTAGTTCACATTGTGAAGATTCAATAAATAAATGAACGAAAAAAAAAAATAAATAAAATTCGGGGGCATACATCTAAAATTGCAAAATTTTGCGCAAAAACAACATGGCATGGACAACGCTCAGCAGCTATTGAACATCTTTGCAGCTGAATCGTGAACAACGATGCAGCTTTCCTCAAAAAGGTCATAACAGGTGATGAATCATGGGTGTATACGAATAACATTGAAACCAAGTCCCAATCATCCCAATAGAAGCGTCCAGCAGAGCCAAAACCGAAAAAAGCACTTTGGGTTCGGTCAAATATGAAGGTTTTGACTGTTTCTTCGACATCAATACAGTCAATAAAGAATACTACCTTGAAGTAATGGGCTGTTTGCGCGAAGCAATTCGTCAGAAACGCACAGAATTGTGGATAAAGCAATCATGTGCCTCGTTGGGTCATTTGGTAGAGTACTCGATCAGCAGTCTCAAGGTCGCAGGTTCGATTCCTGCCTCAGGCCCTGTGTGTTACTGCAGACAAGTAAAAAGCTTCGCAGTTTTTGTGTTTATTGAAAAAAAAATATTTTGCACCATGATAACACACCAGCTCACCCATGGATAATTGTACGTGAGTTTTTGGCCAAAACAAAACCGTTATCATGCCTCAACCACCGTGTTCACCGGACTTGGCCTCCGCTGACTTTTTTTCTCTTCCCAAAGCTGACGACACCGATAAAAAGAAAGTGTTTTGCTACGATTGAGGAGATAAAAGGAAAGTCGAGGCAGGAGCTGTTGGCGATACCAAAAAGCGCATTTCAGAAATGTTTCGAGGATTGGAAAAAACGCTGGCATAAGTGTATTATATACGAGGAGGATTACTTTGAAGAAGACATGATAGTTATTGGTGATTAATAAATACTTTTTGAAAAAAATGAAAATAACGGCTATTAATTGATCAGATCTCGTAGTGGTGGCGATTTAAAAATTTTCTTGAATGTTGTTGGCTCCTCACTCTGAAAGATAGAACACCTATTACTAACTGTTGCCCTAGTTATTTTCTTATCTTTATATATTTTCGATTGAGCTGATATTTGAGCAGATTTAGGGCTTCGCAGTCATTTACGTACGTATCCATGCCTACATGTGTTTTATGCTTATCGGCGGAACTTAAACTGGAAGGTAGCTTGCCTTTTGCTATAGCAACAATATGTGGCGAACACGAACGTGGGCGGTTACTATCTCTTAGAGACAAAAGGTTGTCCAATCGTTTTTTCAAAATTGCTCCTCAGAAATCCAAAGATTTTTAGAAGTGGAGCTAAGCTCTTTTTCAGAATTACACCCGTTAGGAGTATAAATGCAGTTTTTTTATTTTTTTACAATTTAGAAAGGTATTAAAATATGTCGCAAAGTTGTTTTTTTAAAGACCACACTTTTCACTTATTCCGGTTTGCTACTTATTCCGGTTTTATTACCATCCGATCAAAAACAAACACATCCGTTCTGTATCAAAGCTAGACTTCGAATTAAGACTGTTAAAAGAAAAATTATCTACTAATACCCCTCAAAATTCTGTGTCATCCGTATTTCTTTATAATCAAGCTTTTTATTGTAATATTTTAATGAAAGATTTATTGGGAGAGTTATATATTGATTTTTGCTCCAGAAAGGCTTTTATATATCAATCAATTTAAATTTTTTTACAGAAATAACTGAGTTTAACTTTAATAAAAGCCATCACAACAACACAAACATGTTTCAACGTATTAATACTTTTTTATTTGACTTAGTTAGGTACGAGTGGTTATATACTTCCGACCATTGTGTTTAAAACTAAACGCTTTTTACAGAAACTTATAAAAAGGCCTTTCATATTAAATAATAAATATCGCATGGTTTTTGTTGATATGCACATCTTCTAAAATGCGCATTTTATGTTACTTAACAAAAGAAAATCTGAGAAAAATTTACCATCTTTTTTTTAAACACACAAAGTCTTAAGCAAAAATTAATCAAATAAAACAACATTGTTTCCAACAAAGAGAACTTTTTGCAGAAACCCTGCTTGTCTGAAGTCTCAACTGAATAAACTTATGATGACAAAGTTACAATAATTGCCTCCGGTTTATTGTTTATTTTTACCAAATGTTAAAGTATGTTTAACTTTAGCTATTGACTGAGTGATATTTTGATACCAAAACACTTCTTGATAGTGATGATAGACATGTGTTCAAGGGTATTAAATACTTAAAATTTTTTTTTTTACTTCTTAAATCCTTAAGGGCTTAAAATGTCTATAAATTATTGCTCGTAACACAGCATATACGACCGTGCAAAAAATCATGAAATATTAGTTCACAACATTTATAAAATGGGTGGTATACAGTGAATTTAATGAAAAGAGTTGTTGAATACAAGAAGCGTGATTTAAACGAAAAAACTTTTTCACATGCTTGAGCGTTAATTACAAATTACAAAAATTATAACATGCATATGAAAAGGGCTACATAGAAAAGCTAAATCTGCATAAATTAAGATTTTGTAAATATGTGGATAATCAAAATGTTTATCTTGGACCAGAACTTTGGAGACGAGCCCTATATATAAAGTTCGTTGTGCCGGAACTAGGAAAATAGGTTATGAAGAAGAGGAAAAAGGAAGTTGTGTTTGTGAACATGTAATTCGAATTATCTTACATTGTAAGCGACAAAAAATCTCACAAACGTATTTTTTATCACTTCTACAGACGTCCTAATATTGAAAATGAGAGGAAACATGTCTGCAAGCAACAAAAATAAATAAGTACAATGACCTACTGTTTCTTGCTCTCTCTCACTCTCTCTATCCCTCTCTCTCTCTCTCTGTCTCTATGGCACTTAGTCAAGCAAACCCAATATAGACTTTTAGGCACTTACACGAACATGGGAGTTGTATATCGTTTTCAGCCGGGTATTGGTGGTAAGGAGACCGGATGAAGTGAATAAATTTACACACGAGCACTGAGTCTTACGTGTATTGAGATCGACTCCATTCAAAGATTGTAAGTTGCGTGTTATTCATATTTTCCTCTTGGCAGCGATCTCGAATTGGTTAGGCCTACAGGTGAATGAGCTAGACATAGAAGGTCTTTAAGAAAAATGAGAAATGGAGTAGAAGCAATAACCGAGCCCTGATTTAATCTGAAACTCGTTTGATGAGATTTTCTTCCATGTTAGTTAATTATTTTGAGTCCATACAAAGAACTTTTTTGAATAATCTTAAAATGGCTATTTTAAGATTAGTTTGTTGTCAGTGTATTTCTAAAATATTTTTTTTTAATTCATTATTTGTTTGAACCCAATTCTGCTGTATCATCAAACCTTCTTTGCTTGTCAATAAGTATCTGCTGCTTAAAATTACAAAAAACAAGTAAGAGTGTGGTATATTCGGCTGGGGCGAATCTAAAATACCCTTCACGATAGTATATATTACAAATTTTAACTAAATATGATTGGATATATGGACCGATATCGGTGAAAATATATTTTTGCCTTGTAATCACTATTCCAAAAAAGAAATCTTTCACGAACATTTTCATGGAAAAGTTTGTTTTAGCTATATCTCGATTATATATGAACCGATATCGGAATTTTCTATTTTCTGTATTTTAGTAACCTTCTTTTACAACGAGAATTGCTTTTCAGCAAAAGAATTTTAATGGAAAAATCGGTTCAGGCCTCAGGAATATATGGACCGATATCCGAAATTTTCACTCTCCATATTAACATAACCTTATTTTATTAACAGAACTGCTTTTAAGCAAAAAAAAGTCGTTTGACTTCGCTCATGCGGCATTTTCATGAAAAAAACCGGTTTAGGCTATATATTGGGTATATATGGACCGATATCGGAAATTTTCATTTTCCATATTTACATGGCCTTATTTCATCACCAGAACTGCTTTGGAGCACAAAAAAGTTGTTTAAATTCGCTTACGCGTACATTTTCATGAAAAACCCGTTCTAGGCTATATTTGGGGTATATATGGATCGATATCGGAAATTTTAATTTTTGATATTTATATAACCTTATATTATTACCAGAACTGCTTTTAAGCAAAAAAAAGTTGTTTAAGTTCGCTGACGCGGCATTTTCTTGAAAAGACCGGTTTAGGCTATATCTTGGGTATATATGGACCGATAACGGAAATTTTCATTTTTTATTTATATAACCTTATTTTTTACCAGAACTGCTTTTAAGCAAAAAAAGTGGTTTAAGCTCGCTGACGCGGCATTTTCATGAAAAAAACGATTTAGGCTATATCTTGGGTATATATGGACCGATATCGGAAATTTTAATTTTTATATTTATATAACCTTATTTTTACCAGAACTGCTTTTAAGCAAAAAAAGTGGTTTAAGCTCGCTGACGCGGCATTTTCATGAAAAAAACGGTTTAGGCTATATCTTGGGTATATATGGACCGATATCGGAAATTTTAATTTTTATATTTATATAACCTTTTTTTTACCAGAACTGCTTTTAAGCAAAAAAAGTTGTTTAAATTCGCTTACGCGACATATTCACTAAAAACCCGGTTTAGGCTATATCTTGGGTATATATGGACCGATATCGGAAATTTTCATTTTCCATATTTATATAACCTTAATTTAATACCAGAACTGCTTTTAAACAAAACATGTTGTTTAAGTTCGCTTACGCGACGTTTTCATGAACAACCCGATTTGGGCTATATATCCGGTATATATAGACCGATATATGAAAAATTTTTTTTTGGTTTTTAGTCACCATGCTTAATGAATGTGTGAAGTTTGAAGCAAAACAAACATAATTTTTTTCAAATATGTTTATACAAAATTGCAAAAAAATGGCTTTTTTTGAATTTTGAATATATGTCAGCTATATGTGAACCAATATTACTGAATTTCAATAGCAAGCCTATGACTATAGAATATATAAGTAAGCCTAATATTATTCCTTTATGATGCTATATGTGGTTTTCAGTGCAAATGTGCGGTTTCATAATAAACTTTTAGTTATAGTATTGTTAAAACTAACGATATTATAAGAAATAAATATTAATGAACATACAGTTCACTACTTCTATTATAGCGTTTAACCTAATAATTCTAACGTGAAGTCATTGTCAGTAACAATTATGGAAGTGACTGAATTTGTTTTACATAACATTTACGTTTTTATACTCTTCACAAAAATGTTAAGGGTATGTATAAGTTTGTGATTCCATTTGTAATTTCTATAATTTTAATTTCCAACCATATAAAGTAAACATATTCCGAATCAGCATTGATAGAAAACACGATTAAGCGATGTCCGTCTGTCCGCCGTTGATGTGACGTTTCTGAAAAAAACCATTGGACTTAAAAACTTTTTTCTTTCACCATTATATTACTACATCGAATCATGGTTTTGCTATTGAAATTCAGTAAAATCGGTTAACATATAGCTAAAATATATAAAAAATTCCGAAAAAGGCCATTTTTTCCAACTTTATATGAAGATACAGCCTAAAACGATTTTTTAATGAAAATGTCGGTAAGCGAACTTAAACAACTTTAATAATAAATAATAAAAGGAGGTTACTAAAACAAAGAAAATAAAAATTTTCTATACATGTCTATATACTCCATTTACTCGGGATATATCAAGCGTAAACCGATTATTTCCTTAAAAAAATGTTTTCTTAAAAGCAGTTCAGGTTATAAAACGAAGTAACTAAAATATAGAAAATGAAAATTTCCAATTTCGGTCCATGTATAATATTTTTTCATGAAACAATGTTTTTTTGCTTAAAAGCAGTCCTGGTTGTAAAACGAGATTACCTAAATACAGAAAATGAAAATTTCCGGTCCATATATACCCGATATATATCTTAAACCGGTTTATCCATTAAAATTTCTATGGAAGATTAACCTTTTGCCATGGCGATTAGAAGCCAAAAAATTTTTTTAACCGATATCGGTCTATATACATATATCCGAACATATTTAGTCAAAATATGTAATATATTTTCGTAACTATCTTGAAGGGACCAAATATATTAAACTCTCTCTCTCTCTCTCTCTCTCTATCTCGTTTTTTACACGTTTTAATACACGCTCGTCTTTCAATCCTGAAATGTTTAATGTACAATGTTAAAAATATTTACTGTTTTATGGATAGTTAATTTGCTCTTATAGATAAAAAAATAATTATTTTTTCAATATCCTTTTCAATTTCGTATCTAAAACCCAAAAGTAATGAGTCTCCGCGAATTATATAGGAAATGAAAAGCTTAGGAACCATTATATGATTTGACAGTGTCATTGAACGAGTCGTTTGCGGCTTCATATAAGGATTACATGAATGATATTTTCATGAGTTGTAAGATAATCTCTATAAGAATTTCAAACCATTTCCTCGCTGTAATATTAATATAAGCGTCTTTTGTAGTCATGTATCACACAAAAGAACCAGCTCAGGTAGTAGTGTCTCGCGGATGAGGGCTCTTCTATAACTAAAATATGCGCTTGTCGAGCGTTTCTAGAAGTATGCAACAGACGAATTTCTTTAAAAATACCATTTACAATCAGTATATTTTTTACGAAAATGTTTTTTTTATAAACGTAATTTTTTCAAACAGAACTGAATTTTTTCAAACAGAACTGAATTTTTTCAAACAGAACTGAAACCAGTAAAAGTTAATATTTAACGTTGAAAAAGTTCATTTTTTAATATTTGAGCAAGTTTTGCTCTTTTGGTAATGTATACATGCAATAATAATATCACTTTTGCATCGGATATTTATTAGTTTTAATGGCAACAATATAAACAGTACTATTGTGATGTTTGCAGACAATAGACGAGTAAATCGTTTAGTAATTTTGTATAGAGTGCACTGAAAATATTAAGCGATTTTCATACAAGTTTTCTACTGGATTCTTTCGTCCGTGTTCTGTAAACTGTACATGATAGTAAATTCTGAATACAACAAAATGTGTAAAAGCAAACATTGATTTCCTACATTTACCATTTTATGAACATTTTAAAGCCCTCTCCTATTTCTTTTTGTTTTGTTTTTAACAAATCTATCTACATATCACTCACATTCTTCTTTATTAAATTTTTATTGTAAATATTATAAATCTATTGTTGCCAAGAACAATCACTTATATGTCAGATAACATTCAACTAAGTACTTGAGTACTTCTAAGTAATGTAGACTATGAATACTATGATATTGAAATACTATCATATTATATGGTATGTTGTTAAGAGCAACACATAACCTAACGTTCGCTGGGTTACTACAACACATTCAATTATTCAAATGCCAAAACGATTAAGAGAAAGGATTTGTAAACATTTTGCTCGCCATAAATGATTATCTAATGAATGATACATACAATGTATGTAAATATATTTATATACTAGTAAGGTATTAAAAAACGATAATGTAGCTATTAATTAAAAAATCAATTTCTTTATTCATCAAAAAGCATTAAAAAATAAAAAAAATTCCTTAAGTTATTTGTGCCTAAAATAGTATTTGATGTTGAATGCGTGCGAACTACCAACAACTTGTTTAGTTTTTTGGAGGGCGTAACAACTAAAGGCCTCAAAGTTTATTTCATGTCAATTTGAATTTTGAAACATTCAGGTACGTATCCATAACCAAGGTTTTATAGAAACTATTACAGAGAAGTTACGACAACAACAAAAAACTTTTAGGCACATACATATGTACGTCGAAGGTATTACACAAATTTTTTTAAATATAAGTTTTTTTTACAAATAACTAGCTAAAGACCGGATTGATTTGATTCATCGCTTGAGGTAACAAAAAGTTGTTTATTTTGCTTTTTTGGTGCTAAGTTGTCATTGTTAACAAATATAGTATTTCAATTTCAACAAAAGTTTCTTTAATTGCTTGTTTCTTTTATTTCGTTGGTGCTTATGACAACTTGTAATTAACTTTTAATCAATCGTGTTACGAAAATTTTCAAAACTATTCATGCTTTTTTATAAACTAGCATGATAAGTTGATATACATGAAATATTAATAGAAAAAATTTAATTTGAAGAACTGTTATCACTCAATAGACTTCTTAAAAAAAAGTATTTCATATCTATGAAAAATGTGTTCCCTTTATTTTAAATGTACTCAGTTTTTCACAATATCATATATTAAATTTATGCTAGTATTTGTTGAATTCACAAACCCAGTCGTATCGTATATCGATGTATTTGGAAAGAAAATTTCAAACACAAAACTTCAAAAATTGAAATTGTCTCTCCAAATACATCGATACACGATACGACTGAGCTTGTGAATTCAACAATAATATATTATTTTTATTGTACAATTAAAAAAACTAACAACTTTTATTTCTACCTGAAACAAAAACTTGACTTTTGTTGCAAGAAAACTGTGCGTTGATTCAGCAGAATTTCTCTTTATCGCCTTATCCTTACTAAGTAGCCGTATCCTATTAGGAGGGGGATTAAATTTCTCAAAAGCGTAACAGATTTAAGTTATGGGAAATCTGCATGTTATGGGGGAACAGAAAGGTTATGCAAATGAAAAAATTCCGGCGGATAATGTGAATATATTCATTATTGAAAATAGTATGAATTACCTTATTCAAGAAGTTTTTGCGATATTAAATTATTAATTTTAATGCCTCTTGAACATCCCCCCGGGGAACAGGTTTTGCCTCGGCGTATTCCTAACTTAGGCGCTCTGTTTTTCGGGGAAAAGAGGGGAAGGGGTCCCTCGTTTGGTGCGGCAAACAAAACTCTAGGAAGTCACATGACTTATGTTGTGTTGGCTTCCGAAACCCTTACCAAGGGTATAAATTGGCAGAACGGGGATCAGCATGGCCCCCGGGAAGTTCTGCTTGCGGTTCGACCCGGGCTGATCATGGTTGAGGTGCCTACCTTGGCTGAAACGTTCTGGCTGTGGTTGAAACCTAAAACGCAGGAAGGGATTGTTAGTATCCTTGATAATTGTTTGGTGATGGCTTTTTTCGAGGGCTAACAATCTCCCGAGGATCTGTTGCCTAGACAACAGATACGTGTACTGTAAGGAACCAGTGGTGATGGTTTGATGGGTGAATTGGTTTAAGGGCTGATGCTCTTAGTGGGCTTCGGCCTACCAACTCATTAAGCCTTGTCTTCCGTTGATTGCTGGGAAATTGCATACATGAGGGATTAGAAAGCCCGAACTCCTCAACAAGAAGTTGTTCATATGACAACAATCATATGACAAGAATTGCTAGCTGTGTGAGCCTAGTCAGCCACACGGGGGCGGTGGTGAATCGTGAAAAATTCACTCCGTGGAATTGGTCCACCATCAGGTTAGGCCGTCAAGGCAGGTACTGATGTAAATCATTTTCACAGTTGTCTCTTGAACATAGCCGATGAAAACCTCTATTAAACAAAATCTCCACACAAGGACAGACTCCATCTAAAAAAAATATAAGTATTTTATTATTCGCCCTATTTTCATTGCTCACATTTCTGTTAGTTAACAAGTGCCTCATATATGAATGTATGTTGGTAAGTTCAGTTTCTGAACAAAACTTCACAATACTTCAAGAGCAATACGGCTATCAAATTATTACTAACACCAACAAACATCTGTATGTATTTGACTTAACTACAAGTAAAACAAAAACAGTGTGGCCAAATATGAATTTGTATGTATATACATAAAGTTAAATGTTTGAGAATATCTTTCAAAAATTTCCAAAGTTTACTGATGACTAGGGTAGCTCGTATGAAATTTCTACATATAGATAGCTTGTGAAACATAGAAAACAAGCTATTTATAATGTTTTATTGGTATTAATGTTAGAAGCTAATATAGCGAATAAAAAACTCAATTGTTTGAATTTTTGTTCTCTGCTTTTCGATACTTTCAAAAAACAAATCGTACCAACCACCCACAACCACAATTTGTTCATTTGTTTTAAAGGTGTAAAGAAATGTTAGAGACGTGTATAAATGAAAACGCTTGTTTTTTGTGTTTTGACAGATATTATTAGAGCATTTTGTTTCAATTCTCAACAATTTATTTTGATTGTTGGGATATAAAGTTAAATTTTTGAGAATATATGATGAAACAGATTTAGGGCATGACGATTTTCTCCATACAATTTGGCATAAAACAACGTCAGAGAATGTGGTCTTAAAATATAATCTATTTTATTTTGGCAGCGATTTTTCTTATGCTCTTTTGAAGCAGAAAAGCTTTCAACAATATTACTGCACTTTTAGTAAATTTCATACATTTTGTAAACAAAACCAAAGCTTCAAAAGCCTTAGCTCGACGGAAAGTAGAAATATTAGAAAAAGCTTTTTTTTTACCTAACAAAAAAGAACTTTAAATAACAGTTTGTAAAGTTGCAGCCGTCGTTTCAATTATGTGCCGGTTTTCTCTGAGAGTCGTTTTTGCTTGAAGTTGCGGACGTATTCTGTTTCATCATTATCTTTTAAGAATTTTCAAAGTCTACTGATGATTAAGGTAGCTCCTATGAAATGTCGACATATAAATAGCTGGGAAATATAGAAAACAGGCTATTTATAAAAGCACAGGCTTTATAAAAAGTTTAGCTTGAAAAATTATAATGCGGTAGTTTAGCCATAAGCTATATAACATGCATTAAAATTCCAATGAGTTTTCATAATAAATAAACGAATAAAATGAGAATTAGCACATTAACTGAGTTTTTTAGCTTAGTTTCTGTAATATATTATTGGAGTATATTTCGATTCAAGGGCAGTTTTTTATCATTGCTTTTCCATATTAAAGTTACGCAAATATGTCTAGCGAAATCAATTAGTTTTGCTGGCAAAACGATTGGTTTTTATATTCTGGGACATTTAGCACAAGTAATCTCTGCAATTTGTTTCATTTTTTTGATAAAACCATTTATTATTATAAATTAGTAGTAATGTCAGCAGTTTACGTAAAGCAGTTTAAATTGAATAGACTTCCGTAGTTTATCCTTTTTCTATTACATTACTCATTACTTTTGAGCTCCAACTAATTTCCTGAACTTACGATAAAAATCGAGATCATAGTACGTCCAACGTGTTTTTTGTTTTTCTTTTTTGTGACGATTGGTGTCACTCAGACTGACCTAGACGGAGCAAAAGCACGTCGGAAGGGTTACAGACTGGCAATCTTCATATTTGCATATACGAGTATGTTTCTGCTTTACTATTCAGCCAAACCGATCGTTACAAAGCCATAATAAATATTGTAAAAGAACACTTTGTGGTTGGAGAGCTGTAAATACCAACGCTTTAACCAGGTCTACATTCACCATGTTTACATATGTGCTTTACTACCAATGAAAACGACAATTTATGCCGTTTCGATATATTCGTATAAACACAAGTCTTTATAATTAGTTTTTCCCTCCAAATCCCAAGTTATCGAGCTTGAGTAAAACTAATTAAAATTTAACGGGTTTATTTACTTTTAACTAATAAATATTTCTCAAAAATATTTACATTTCTTAATCGCTTGTATGCGGAAAATTTCTTAAATCATTTGTAGTTTTATTTAATTTTCATTAAGCATGGTCTATTGAAAAATTTATTTTTCTGTCAATCTATACATTTATTATATTCAGTTTCTTCATTTGGAGAAAATCAAAAGAGCTTCGTACACTTAATGTTTTTTGAGGCGTTTTCTTTTCCTGTCAAAAAAAAAAAAAAAAATTGTGTAACTAAATAAAGTAATTTATTTGATGGCCTTTTGTGACTAAGCTGCAACACAAGACGATTTTAAGTTTATATTACATCTTGCCTATTGGTATGAATGTACCGTTCTTTTTTACACAAATCTTGTTAGAGTAGTTTTTATAACAATGGATTATTATTGTAAATGCTAGCAGAAGTAGCATGATTGCAAAGAATACTTAGAAGTTATTGTATAAAATGTTATAGAATGGATAAAACTTTTTTATTTATTTAAATAAAAAAAAAGGTATAAGAAAAATGATTACAAGAAATAAAATTTAACATTTTAAAATCCTTTATATTTAGTAAACGAATTAGAAACTCTGAAAATTATAAAACTAATTTTTTAATAAAACATGAACTAAGATATTAGCCCAATATAGTGATAAAATTTTAGAAATATATAGTATATGCTAATACTAGGACTTATATTTCTTGTAATGTTTTTATACCCTTCACAAAAATGTTTAGGGTAAAAATAAGTTTGAGATTCCGGTCGTAATATCTACAATTTTCATTTCCGACCCTACAATTTATACATATTCTGTAGCATTGATAGAAAGTTCGATTAAGTGATATCAGTCTGTCCGACATTAAAATTCCAGTTCTGAGAAAACCATTAGATTTAGAAACTTTTTTTTTCAGTAAAATTGGTACACCAATTATTTTTTCAATTTTGTATGAAAATTCTTGCATAAAATATTGTCTGCTTTGCTTGAACCTTGACACAATTATTTGGCATGGCGATTAAAGCCAAAAAAAAAATTTGTCCCTCTATATCGGTGCATATATAAATACCCAATATATAACCTAAACCGATTATTTAATGAAAATGTCGCATAAGCAAACTTAAACAACTTTGGCTGCTTAAGAGCTGTTCTGGTAATAAAAGAATGTTACCCAAACACAGTAAAAACAAATTTCCTATGTCGGTCCATATATACCCGAGATATAACCTAAACCGATTTTTTCATGAAAATGTCGGGCAGCCAAACTTAAACCACTTTTTTTGCTTTAACACAGTTCTGGTAATAAAAGGAGGTTACTAATATACAGAAAATGAAAATTTCCGATATCGGTCCGCCCATATGTACCCGAAATATAACCTATACCGATTTTTTCATAAAAAAAAAAAAGTTTTGTGCTTAAAAGCAGTTCCGATCATAAAAGGAGGTTACTTAAATACAAAAAATTAAAATTATATACCCGAGATATAGTCTAAACAACCGATTTTTCAATGAATAAATGTTTTTTGCTTATAAGTAGTTCTGATTATATAAGGAGGTTACTTAAATACAGGGTATATATTGATCGACATCGATCAATATATAAAGTTTTTTGAGTGGTTTCCATATAAATTTTTTAGACGAGTCACTCGTCTGTGTGCTATGAGCAGCGCAATATTCTTAACCGAATTTTCGGTGCAAAAAAAATTTTTTTTGCTTAAAAGCAGGTTTGATTATGAAAGGAGCTT
Organism: Thecocarcelia acutangulata; assembly: GCA_914767995.1. Lineage (NCBI taxonomy): Eukaryota > Metazoa > Arthropoda > Insecta > Diptera > Tachinidae > Thecocarcelia > Thecocarcelia acutangulata. The sequence goes on along the minus strand of OU612094.1, from coordinate 102,797,861 downwards.
ACTAAAATATAGAATATAGATATCGGTCCATATGAAACAATTATTTTGCTTATACCTTTTTTGCTCAACTGCGGTAATAAAAGGAGGCTACTAAAATACAAAAAATTAAAATTTCCGATATCGGGCCATATATAAATGAGATATAGCCTAAACCGATTTTGCATGAAAATTTCCATGAAAAAATACCTTTTTGGCATGGCGATTAAAGGTATATAAGGCAAAAAAATTTGTTTCTTGTTATCGGTCCATATACTTATATCCGAGCATATTTAGTGCAAATTTGTAATATAAACTAGAGTTCGGCCGTGACTGTCATGAAAGACGGACGCTTAGCGGAGATCAATTTAATTTTTCGTTTATGCGAGTTAAATTTTTTTTTTTGCTAAAAACTTTATTCCTTATTTTTCCATTTGTTTATATACATATTTTGTTCACAAATTAAAATAAAGAATTCTATTAAGACAAATTTTAAGATTAAGTAATGAGTTAGCCATCGGCTCTAAACTCAATTACATTTAGTGACAAAAACAATATAAATAATAATGAGAAAAAAACCCTCAAAAGAAAAAGCATAATGATTAATGAAACAACAACTAAACATACACGTCATAATTACTATGCAATTCTTGAAAGCGATAAAGAATGCAATGATGAATGCATTAAAAAATTTGAAGAACATGTGTCGAACAACAACAATGCATCAACATCGCAAACAGTCTTCCAAAATAAAAGTGTAAATCCACAAAAATTCAATGAATGAGAAAACATCGAACAAAACCAAAAACAAGAAAATTCCACCGCTCAATATATTTGATGTGGATCCCAATGCTCTTGTAGAATTTATTACAGTTGGTCTAAACATTAATGAATTTAAAATAAAAGAATTTAAAAATAAAAAAATATCTCTGTTTATGACATCTATGAACGACTATAATAGAGTTAAGGCTTACTTACAAAAAACTAAAACAAAATTTTTTACATTCACACCTAAAGACTGTAAAACCAAAACTTATTTATTGAAAGGATTAAGTGGTAATACTGAGTCTTCAACAATTCTAAATGAATTGAAGAAATTTGAAAATGAAAACTTAAAATTTATTAAAGTGAGTCAATTCTCAACTAAAAAATCAATTAATAATGGTGTAGAATTGCCGATGTTTTTAGTGCAAATAAGCACTGAAAGCAATGCTAATGAACTAAAAAGCATTAGAGGACTACTTTACCGATGCATTCGATGGGAGGCTCTAAGAAAATCTGAGATACCACAATGCAGAAATTGTCAAGGCTTTTTCCATAGCGCATCAAATTGTTTCTTACCTTCTAGATGTGTTAAATGCAAAGAACAACATGAATTGGGTAAATGTTCCTTAACCGAAATTCCTGAAACCGAAAGAGAAAAAATATTTTGTGTATTATGCAATAAGTATGGACACCCAGCATCATATAAAGGCTGCATAAAATACAAAGAGCTCCAGCAAAAGCTAAGAAGCAGAAAACAAGGGCTGATGGAGAGAAGAACCAATACACAATCTTATAATGTAAACACAAATGTTTCTTTTGCCAATGTCTTAAGAAATGATAATGTTCAAAATGTAAATAGCACTAACCCAATTAATTTAGCATTAGAAGAATTTAAGAACTCTATGCAAAACCTAACTACCCAAATATTAAATTTACAAAAACAACTTAATTTACAAGCATCGAGAATAGACTCCATATTCTCGATGCTAGAAAATTAATTTATAAAAAATGGACGAAACAACTGAAAAAAACCTAAAGATAATAGAAATTAATGTAAATTCTTTAATAGGACTAAGCAGATACGAATTGACAGAGTTTATTAACTTACACAACCCTGACTTACTCCTATTAAACGAAACGAAATTAAATGCTAGGCACAAAATCAGTTTTAAAGACTATAACTTTATAAGAAGTGACAGAGTAAATGCTCAAAGAGGCGGAGGGACAGCAATTTTGATAAAAAATAATATTAAATACAAAAACTGTAACAGCACTTTATCAAACTCATTCAAACTTCTTGAGGCATGTGCAATTAAAATCCCATTAGTTGCAAACAAAAGTTTATATATTATATCGGTTTATTATCCTTCCGGCAATAACAACAGCTCTTTTAAAAATGATGTCCAGAAACTATTTCAAGTGTTAGATTTACAGAACACAAATAATTATTACATAATATCGGGTGATCTAAATTCTAAACACACGTATTGGGGTAATGCTGTATGCAATACCAAAGGGAACATGCTAAAGGAGTGGTTACTAGGTCAGGAACTATATTTCAGATGCAGTCTACTTGCTTCCACTGAACCTTCGTTTCCAAGGGGGGCATCCTTTTTAGACATATGTATCGCAGACTCTCGCTTAGATATACATAGAGAAAATAACACACTCAACTGCTTAAAATCACTAGACTATGACAGTGATCACAAAGCAATGCAAATTATAGTGCAAAATAATGACAACGACCATCTTTTAACATTTTTTAAGGATTCACCAAATCTCAAACAAAATTTTAAAAAGATAAACTGGAAAAAGTTCCGAAAAAGCCTTATAGATGATCATTGCAATAACAATAATGTGCCAATTGACCGAAATCTTACAAATTCTGAAATAGACTACTACTTACTTAAGCTAGAAAAATCTATAAATACGGCTATTGAAAAATCAGTCCCAAAATTTAAAACTACAGATTCAATTTCAAAATTTTCGAACTCAATTATAAAAAAGTTAAATCTAGAGAAAAGCAAAATTTTAAACAAAATTAAACAATACAACAGATTAGAACTTTTTTAACTCAATCTGAAATAAACTTACTTAAAGTAAAACTAAAATTAGTAAGAAAACTTATTAAAGATAATTTCACACTCAACGTTAATAATCAAGTACGAGAGCGGCTGACAAGTATGAACCGCAGAGACCCTACAAATACGTTCAACGAAGTTAAAAAACAGTTTAGAGGTTCACAATCGTTAAGTATTGATACCATAAAAATTAGCCAAGACGACGAAGCTTGGTTCAGATTCACTGGAATTGATATAAATTCTTTGGAAAAAGAAAGGGGGAGTAACAAACTCCTGATTAAAGACCAAGATAAAATTCTGAATACAATTGGAACTTATTTCGAATCAGTTCATTCTTATAAAGAGATTGAATATGATAATTCTAACCAAATAGAGGCTGATAGATGCTTTCGTATATTTTTGGAAAGAAAAAATGAGTACGAAAGACGTAAAACAACTGTCACTACATTTAGCCCTAACAAAAAAGCCAATAACTTAGAAGAAAATTATTTTATATCCAAAGACTCAATTTTTTATATCTTTCACAATTTACGGAAAAAACTCTCTTCTGGTATAGACAACATCCCAAATTTTATTCTTATGAATCTTCCTAACGAAATAATATCCGAATATTGTGCACTCTTTAAAAACATTTTAAATAACTCATACTTTCCTCATGCATGGAAAACAGCCATACTAGTAGTTTTGCCAAAAAAAGACAAAGATAAAACTAATCTTAAAAACCTAAGACCAATAAGTCTTTTACCAAATATTAGTAAAGTCTTCGAAATGTGTGTGTACAACAATTTAATCAAATATTGCGAAGAAAAAAATTTAATTGATGACCGACAGTTCGGTTTCAAATTTCAGCACTCCACTATTCATGCGGCACACTTTTTAGTATCGCATATAAATTGGAATTGGAACAAATCTCTATATCCTGGTGCTTGCCTTATAGATTTTGAAAAAGCCTTTGACAATATATGGATTGCAGGATTAATATATAAACTTATAAGATATGAAATGCCCTTCCATCAGATTGTTTTGATACACAACATGCTAAATCAAAAAAACTTTTTTATATCTAATAATAATCGAATAAGTAACAAAAAATTTACTATAGTAAATGGCCTTCAACAGGGTACAGTAACCGCTCCAATTCTCTTTAATATATTTCTTTTAGAGCTTTTGAAACAAATTAAAAATAACATTGTAGCATTTGCCGATGATATAATAATTTTTCATTCAGGCGACAAAATCATAAAAATTAATCGGGAATTGCAAAATTTATTTTATACTGTAGAAAAATATTCATGGGATTGGAAAATGAAAATAAATATTGACAAATGTGAAACTATTCTATTCCGTCCACCGGTTGGAAAGTGCAATTATAATATAAGAAAACACTGGAAAGAGTTTGGGGTTAAGTCAAGCGCTAATATTATGGTAGCTAACAAGCAGATGGTAAAATATTTGGGTATTCACCTCGATAAATTCTTATATTACCATAAACACATAGATCTACAAATTATAAAAGCTAGAAAAGCATTTTTTATGTACAAAAAATTATTTTACTCCAAATATATAAGCGCGCCAGTTAAAAGTATATTATACCAATCCTTAATTAGACCAATATTGACTTATGGTTGTCAAATTTGGTACAATGTTTCACCATCATATATGGAAAAAATGAGAGTTTTCGAACGTAAATGTCTAAGAGCTTGCACTTCCCTCTTTAGATCACCAGATAGTGACTTTAAGAAATATATTTCTAATAAGAGGCTATATGAAACGTCAAAAATAAGCCGAATCGATAATTTTATAATTAACATAATAAGAAAACACATTTTAAAGACATTCAATTGCAGGGTTAATAATCTTATTATGGCACCCTACTATGTTAATGAACAATATATCGAGGAAGTTCGAAAAAATGGGTATGTGCCACCGGAAGCATTTTTATACCTAGATAATCAACGATATATTCAAAATGATGTCGGCATTCCAGTGTTATATCACATTTATAGGCGAGCTAATGTTAAAGCCATAATTAGTAAACAAACTACACAACATAAAAACATGTTACACAAGGATAAAAACATGTTACCGAATTTGAACACTAAAAAATATTGGTGGCTGAACCGATCTGGTAGCTAATTTTTTTTCTTTTTTTACTCTTTAACTACATATCTTTTAATAATTCTCATATTAAAGTGGTTTTTTTCAATTGTTTTTTCCTACACAAAGTATAAGCTATTAACGTACAAACATATGTATCACAGAATGTACATGTAAATTAATCTATAAAAAATTTCTCAAAAAGAACTTAAATTTCTAAGAATTTTGAATGTACTAGAGAGCTCGAATACGGGACAGTGTACACTATACTATGTTTATCTACTATTTGTTTATTTATAGTCTTAATTGTTACAAATTACTTGTTAAATAAACGTAAAAAAAAAAAAAAAATGTAATATAAACTATATGTTTACATGACTAGCGTCAAAAATTTTTTAGATTCGGCCCAGCCAAATATACTAGATTCTTACTTGTTTTAATTAATCCTTTGTTAATAAAATAAATATTTTCCCTGAATTTTAACCAATTTTGTTGGTGCCTTAAGCACGTCCTCAATCTTTAAAACACCTATATAGCTTTTAAAACTTTGGAATGCATTTGGAGAAAATGTTATTGTAAAACCAAAAAATAAAACCATTAGTATACAAATTACTTTTATGTAAAACAAATATATACTCGTATAGCTGTAAGCGGGAAGTTAAAAAAAAATTTTTTAATTTTACTAAAGCAGAAAAATTGATGTAACGATAAAATTTTTCTTTCTAAAATTAAATTTTAAAGCAACTGGATCTATTAAATTGCTAATAAATGAAATAATCTTTCTTTTTTAGCTGGGAGATCTTACCCGTGATCATAATAAAAATGCTCTAATATTCAGTTCAGTTTACACCATTTAACCATCGAGCTCCTTTTTATTTTCTGTCTACATTCATATCGTATTGACAATATTTGCAATTTGTTATTGTACAGGCAAGCGCAGGACTTATGCTTTGAATGTTCAATAACTTTTTAATTTCTCTATATTTTTATACCCTTCGCAAAAGTGTAAAGGGTATATATAAGTTTGTGAGTCTGTTTGTAATTTCTACAATTTTGATTTGTGATTCTATAAAGTATGTATACTTTGAATCGGAATTAATAGAAAAGTCGATTAAGCGATGTCAGACTGTCGGCCGTTGAAATACCGTTTTGAGAAAACCAGTAGAAACTTTTTTCCTGTTCCATTTTTGTTGTGTTTTATAGATTGATCTTTAAGTTTAACTAAAATGGAGAATTGGGACAATGAAACAAGAATTTGGATAAAGCAACGCTTTTTCATTCCAACACTGTTTGGTTTCCTCAAGATGGGGCAACTTGTCACATAGCCACGCCTGTTACCCCAAAAATTTCCCAATAAACTGATTTCAAGTAACTCCACATTCCATTGGCCTCCCAGGTCTCCTGACCTCACTGTATTTGATTTTTTTGTGGTTATTGCAAACATTTGTGCATTTTAACGATATAGTTCTTTACTAAATATGCTTAAAAATATTACCAATATTTTTTAAGCCTACCCAAACTTATTTTTATAATTATGTTAACCCCCATCATTTTTATTATAACTGTGGTCAAGCTGGACTCATGCTTTTCCGCAAGAGGGACACCCCAGCTATAACCATACGAAATATTACTTAGATATCTTAGGCGGTTCACTAGTAAATAAACCATATAAAAAATGCATTTTCAATAAATGCTTCTTGTTTTATAGATGGATAAAAAAGGCGTATTTACAATAGTTTTCTTAGGATTTAGTTAAAGTTATAAGTTAAAGATATTTTTCACTTTTTGCATATACAAGCGTAATTTAGTATTTTATGAATTACGTACAGCTTTCCATATTATAACTAACTATAACGATATCTTTCGTCTTAAATGCCTCTAAAATTTATATGCACGTACAAATTTATTTATATATATATATATATATATATATATATATATATATATATATATATATATATATATATATATATATATATATATATATATATATATATATATATATATATATATATATATATATATATATATATATATATATATATATATATATATATATATATATATATATATATAAATTTACTCAAATTCACTGATTATTTTGTTTGTTGTAGTCGTTTGAAGTAAGCAATTTTTGTATTTCTTGTAAAATGCAAAAAAAAGTGAATTTCGTGCAGTGATTTTTAAATTATTTAAAAAAGAAACGGCGAAAGAGACAAAAAAAAACTCGATAAACATTACGGTTAGTCTGCTCCGCCAGATTATATGTACAGCTAAATTTAAACGCGGCCGAACAAGCTCTGCAACAATACCATCAACACGAAAGCTGGTGGAAGTGCTCCGCAGAAGGCAAAGGCAGTGAAATCGGCTGACAAGGTTACATCCATTAAATTTTGGGATGCACGCAGTACATTGCGCATCGATTATCTTGAAAAAGGATCCACAATCACAAAAAGGTACTATCGTGCATTATAAAAACGATCACATTTAAAGAAGAAAACCCTGTTCTTTCTTCAAGACAACGCACCGGTTCACGCAGCATTAGATATGATGCTAAAATTACGTGAAATATATATCGAATTGGTTGACCATTTTAGCATTTAGTGACGTTTAGCTCTTAGTGACGTTTTCTTGTTTCCAAACAGGGAAATATGGCTCGCAGGGAAAAAAATTTATCTCAAACGACACGCGTCAGCGTACTTTGAGGGGTTCCGAAAATCGTATTATTCAAATGGTATAAAAAACTTGGAATATCGTCTTACTAAGTGTATTGAGCTAAAAGAAGAATATGTTGAGAAATAAATGGTTTTTGAAAAAAAAATGTTTTTCCTACTTAGGTAGCTCCAATACCAACCCGCCCTTGTATAACAAATTTTTGACAAGTGGCTCATAAGAAAACATTGGCCAGAATTCTTAGAAGTGTTTTGACAAGCAAAATGAAGTAAAAACATCTCACTCTCAACGCCTTTTATCAATAAATGTTCATTCTCTCTTACCCACATAAAATCAGCTGTATTTTTAAAAACTAGTTTTTTTACAGATATTTATTTGCTGTTGTCCTTATTTGTCTTTGCTGTTGATGTTCTTTTTTGTGACTGGTATCACTGTACCTATCACAAAATCTGTTAACCGTTTCTGTGCTTGTATTAGCAGACTGTTAACTTGTTTCTCAATTAAACTCTTTTGCTCTTAATACTATTTACCTTTTCTGTTGGTTCGTTGTTACACCTGCAACGAAGCAATAAACAAATGTTAGCAATAAATCTAGGAGTAAGCCGGTTTTTCTTCAATTGGCCTGGCTTTTAGTTGCGTTTGCATTGTTTTTCATTTGTGTTGAACACGTTTTTTTCTTGTTTGTAATTCATAAGTCTTTCTTGTTTCTCCGAGTATTGGAGACCGTCTGGTAGCTTTTGAAGACTAACATGTTGCTGTGATATGGCTCGACTATAATTTAAAATGAATAAACGTATTGTGGCAGCATTTATACGTATTTTGTTATTGTATGTTTGAACTTGAGCAAACTTTTCCTTGGTTTTGGCGAATTTTAAAAAGAAATCTGCTTATTATTTTTGAAAAATATCTTTTTAGTTAATTGCTGAACGAAATATGTACAAAACTTACAGCGTAATCTAAATCAAATTAGCAGTAAGATATTACAATAAATTGAGTAATTTAAATAAGCGCTTAAGCGTTGTGCAATGAACGGTAATGTTAACTATTCTTGTTTGGCAAAAATCATTAAGTTGAAATAATAACTAGAGATAAAGTCGCTAGATTGACCTGTACCGTCCTAAAACAGTGATCACAAGCAATGCCTGCAGGGGTGTCGAACGTAGCCATTGATATACGGAGAGTTCTCTTTGTGGCGACCACTGACCCAAAATTTGATTACTAATTACCACAAAAAATAACCCAGTGAAATTTTTGTCACATACATCTTCGATCTAAGACCATTGACAATGTAAGTGCGACCCATCCGAAGTCTGTATACAATTCCTACTTACATTTACACAGCGATGGCCTAGGCCGTAAGATGCGTCCAACAGTATATACATTGTAAGCGAAGATTGGATAAGTTCAAAACTATATTATTAGTATTTGTTTTCTTCTTTGCTTCTTATGTACATTTAATTTAAGAAAATGTGTAGAAAAAAAAGACTCATCTGAATCGGATGCTAGTTGTTTGTTGTGCTTAACATATTTATTTTGATTTTTTCTGTTGACACAGTCGCTTACAATCGGATGCAAATTGTAATAACTTGTGGACTGCTGGGTTAATATATAAATGACTCCTTATGCGCTAATTCAGCTTGCGCTGTTAGAGAGACTGAATAAAAAAGATGGTTACACTAATTTAAGAAATAGAAACGGTAAATATATTAAAAATCTATGTACAAAGAAAAATTAATTTAACATATTATTACAGAAGCAAAACTTGGGTGTACAAACCAAACTTCGGAGCAAAAAAAACCTTTTAGCTACATAAATCACCTTAGTTACATAAATCACCTGATTATCTTATAAACTGTGGAATTAGCATAAAGGCCAATTAGAATCCATTTAACTCTTATCACTCGATATAAATGCTAGAGTCCGTTATCAAAGATATAAAATTACAATCAGACTCAAATAGAAGTTCGTTTTGAAACACAATCAGCTGACTAAATATTGTGTACCATATTAAATTACAAAATTTCAATATTTGTTGTTTAATTTAATTAATGCATTAATTTAAATAAAAGTGTTTTGCTAATACTTAAAATAGCAGTGTTTATTGATGCAAAACTACAATTTAAAGAAGTAAATAACAAGCTTCGGCATCAAACTAATTATCGATATAACCAGATAAACGCGTTCAGTTTTTTTTTTTTTTTTTTTTTTGCTAAAATCTTCCATTTTCCCGCAAACAATATGGCAACTTCAATTTTCGTACCAAATCAAATAACCGTTAATGGTTCAGATTCACGTTTCACGGCCAAAACGGGCACCGAAAATGAAAAACCGATTCAGTTGGCAAAGCGGTTTCGAGTTTTTTGGGAATTCCCAAAGATGACTTCAGAAAACGTCAAAATTCCCTTACTTCCTCAGAAAATTTTTGAGAAAAGTTTTTTTTTTAATTATTTTAATTTATGATAATACTAAATGTATGAATGATATTATTTTACATGTCCTTCACACTAAACCGCGTTTAAAAATCTCTTTTTAACACATTTTTTTTAAATTCCCTAAGCTCGAACTAAATTTTATATAAATGACAGCAAAAATCTTAGTACTTTTTTCCAAAATTCCTTTATTATCAAATTACCATTTTCTGAGGTACAATCGTTTAAAACGCAAGTAAAACCAACTGAAGTAGAATGAAATTGAAGTAGAAGTTCAAGCACTGAAGTAATGTTCTGCTTCAGTTTTAATTATAAAATTTGTTGTTGTTCATGGTTTTTGTCTTTATAGTAGAGCACAAGTTATGTATACACAATACGAATATGCTCATGTGCCAATGGGTTAGTGGTACTGTTTTAGTGCACTCATTATGTTTTGCTATGAGTCATCATTTATTTGCATTGCAAGTGTTTGTTCTGTTTCTAAATGTTTGTTTGGTTTTAAGGATTGTTCTAAACTGCATAGTAGTAAGGTGTGTTCTTTAGAATATTCTGTACAGTCTTTTAGTATTATTATAAATATTATTATTAAAAAACTTTTCTATCTTCACAACAAAAAAACCCTTTTTTTCAAGAATGCTGTAATATAGAAGTAGTTTTAATAGAATTGCAAATTCTATTTTAGATCTTTTCAAGTACAAATAACTATTCTAAGCCGAAACTTATTGTTTAATAGGACTTTAGTAGATTGATAATTTCTTATCACTACTATTATCTGGAATATGGGCTACAGCATATATTTAAGCGTCTAATTTTGATCTTCCGTCTAAAAACCAACAAGGATACAAATATATTTGAAGACAGAACAGGACCAAACCACTTTTTTCACTCTAAAGTTAAGTGTGTTTGTTTCTGGTGTGACAACTGTGAAAATGATTTACATCAGTAACTGCCTTGACGGCCTAACCTGATGGTGGACCAATTCCACGGAGTGAATTTTTCACGATTCACTACCGCCCCCGAGTGGCTGACTGGGCTCACACAGGTAGCAATTCTTGTCATATGATTGCGGTCATATGAACAACTTCTTGTTGAGGAGTTTGGGCTTTCTAATCCCACATGTATGCAATTTCCCAGCAATCAATGCAGGACAAGGTTTAATGAGTTGGTAGGCCGAAGCCCACTAAGAGCATCAGCCCTTAAACCAACTCACCCGTCAACCATCACCACTGGTTCCTTACAGTACACGTATCTGTTGTATAGGCAACAGATCCTCGGGAGATTGTTAGCCCTCGAAAAAAGCCATCACCAAACAATTATCAAGGATACTAACACTCTCTTCCTGCGTTTTAGGTTTCAACCACAGCCAGAACGTTTCAGCCAAGGTAGGCACCTCAACCATGATCAGCCCGGGTCGAACCGCAAGCAGAACTTCCCGGGGGCCATGGTGATCCCCGTTCTGCCAATTTATACCCTTGGTAAGGGTTTCGGACAACAACATAAGTCATGTGGCTTCCTAGAGTTTTGTTTGCTGCACCAAACGACGGACCACTTCCCCTCTTTTCCCCGAAAAACAGAGCGCCTAAGTTAGGAATACGCCAAGGCAAAACCTGTTCCCCGGGGTTTCAGGTGTGACAATAAGAAAAACCTTATTATGATATTATATTAATATTTTTTATTAAACATGACTTTTTTTATTAACTAATAAATTCCAAAGCTACAGCCATATTACTTTCACAACTAATAATATTGGTTGTGTTATTCTAAAAATGAACACCATGTTCATCACTTCAATAGTTACATTACACATCTAATTAAAATAATTATTACAATATTAAAAAGCTCTTTATGTCAAATAGCTGTCAGTTTGTACAGTAAAAATATCTCTTGCCAGAATATGCATAGAAACACGCCAGCACAATTATGATATTATAAAATTTTGCCACTTATAAAGAGACTACAGCAAAGTGTTCAATTGCCGCACTTACAACTGCAACCTAAACGAGTTTAAAATATTTTAGCTAAAGTTTTAACCTGCACTTGTCACGACATGTAAAATGTTGCACCAGCCAAAATCGTGTGCCACAAGCTCGGATAAACTGGTTGGCAAATAATCAAATATATAACAAATAAATTTTATATGATTTGCATAAATCACACCCACTTCCTCAGAAGCAACAAAAATAATTTCGTGTAAAAGCAAAAAACATTTGCAAGCAGCATCAAACTAAAGTTATTGATGAATTTATTTCAAACTAAATCATGTAATTTTTATGAACTTAGAGTACAAAAAATATATTGTTGGAATTCTAATGGGTTGAAACTTGTTTGTTTTTGAAATATTTTTTAATGTACTCGTATATAAAGGTTAGAAAAATGCAGTTTAAAAAGCCTGAAAAGCTGTAAACAAGTGCCAAAAAACTCACAACATTTGTTATTATTTCTACAAATTATAATCCCTTGGTTTTTAGTTGTAATGCTAGTAAGTAGGTAAATAGCAGACGTGTGCTACTATAGTAAAAATAAGCTGATTTTATTATGCTGACACCTTCCATGTGTCTCTGTAACAAAAAGAAAAAGGTATCAATTTGCACCTTGTAAGTTCCAAATTTACAAAAGTGCTTAAATATATCTAATATTCTAATTAAAAGTGTCTAACTCAATTTATATGTTTTGAATAATACACAAATTACTAATATTATATGATGGTTTGTTTCTGGCTCAAGTCAAATCCGTCTTTCGCCAAGAATTATTTGGAATTATAACAATAATTGCCGCGATCAATAACTCTTGATCAAAAAGGAGAGGAAAAATAATTAAATACACTAAGCTGGAGGACAACTAGCTGTTTTGTAGTAGCTACAATACTTATCGGCACCCACTAGAATTTGAAAACATTATGTATATTAATACGGCCGCTTAACCAACTCAGCCACCGAGCTCTTATATATTTTTTCGTCTATATTTGCCTGAGTTGTCTGTACTGCAAATTATTTCAATTGTGTATGAAACAAAATATGGTCGATGACGATGAGGGATAATTGAGGTTCTATGCTGTTAATGTACCAAAATGTCTCATCCTTTAGCTATTGAATTATTGTTGAATAACTACCCAAAGAAGGAAGTCCAACGATGTCGTATCACATGATCGGCCAACTGACATCGACACCACGTGAGATAACACGGGCATTGAATTTGTCGTGCAAAAGATTCATTGTTTCGTTATCTGTGTGCCAAGTGGCACTGTCCTGTTGAAACCACATACCGTCCATATCCATATTTTTCAATTCTTACCACAAAACATAAAAAAATCGTTATCAATACCGCACCAAACAGTCACTTTTTGTGGGTACGTACATTGGTTTTTCGACAATCACTCTTGGCCTCATTACTCTTGTGCCTCATCACTGAAGATGATTTACTTCGAAAATTGATCATCCACTGTTGCCATTTCTTGCGACCATTCTGAGCATTGATGACGCTTGGAATGGTCAAGAGGCTTTAGTTCTTGAGTCAGTTACACCTTGTAAGCGTGATGAATATTATGCAAAATATTCATCGACGACGAGCGTGAGAGGTGCAGTTATGGGGCACGACGACGAGTTGAGATAGACGGCTTTTCAGCCACACTATCGCGAACAGCAGCAATATTTTCTACAGAACGAGCCTGTGTTTTCACATATCCTACAGACCCGGTTACTCAAATTTTTCCGTAATTTTTTCGGATTGTACGCACATTTAGACGATTAAATTGACCGAAAAAAACACGAAGTGCACGATATGCATTTTGATTTGAACGACCATTTTCATAATAATCCTGAAAACTTTAACGCGTAGGACGATTGTCTATATTTTCATGGTCCCAATTGAATTAGTCTAAAATTGAGAAATATCAAATGCAGAAAAAAAACTTGACGTATAAGTCACATTCGACATCGACCCCTAAAATTTAACTACTCAATATTTAAGCTTAATGCTTAATAAATGGGGAAGAGAAAAAGAAGAATGAAGGTGTCTAGGAGATATCGACACATTTGCAGCTGGAATTAAGTTAAATATTATAGTCAGATGTTTTTCTCGATTGTTTAAAAAATATATATTTTTTTCAATTGCAAACATTTTGTGCAATTTTTTAAGGAATACTGTTTTATCCACTTTATTTTTTTAACGTACACTTACGCCAACGTCCACGTACGCGAAAGAAATTGCCTTTCATTTTTGTTACATGAAAAAAATGCAAATGCATAGTAGAGCACGTAAAATTTTACGTTAAATTTCTATGCTAGCGATGACACTCTCATGTGTTGAATAGCGTTGAGTACTTTTGTCATTTAAGTAATAATATTTTCATAAGTTTGACCTAAATAGAATATTTCAGTTTTATTAAAATGTATTTAGTATGTAACTATTTATTATTTTGCGGCCTGTTCATTTCCAACAAAAATGCAAAAACTTGCTTAGAGCAAAACTTTAGAAGATCCATTGATTGATTAAACCCTATAAATCTTCTTTTTCAATAGCAAATACATAATGCGAAGCTTTTTGCTTGTTTGCGGAATCAAACATCAGAGCTCGGGGATGTTAGTCGAGCACTCTAACAATTGGTCTATCGAGGTATATATAACTTCTATATAAGCTAAAAAATCCTAAATCGAATGAATGTTTGAAAAATCGCTCGATATCAGCAGAAAGCCTGTATTAAAATATTTCTATAGTTTGCATACTTTAAAATTCCAGAAAACAAAAGTGCTTTCAGGTTTTCTAAATTTTATTATTTTAAGAATGGCTGACTTTATAAATGCAGTTTGCATTGTAACATTGCAAAGAAACATATATACAAGGTAAAGTAATATTAAATGGCAACACTGCTTTGTATAATAATGCGGCAACATTTTGGTACATTTATAAAGGCAAAAATTGACAAAAGTTTTGTTTCACTATGTACAAAAAAGTTCATGTTAAATCACATATTTATATTGATAGGATTTTATTAACACAAATCTGCCATTTCTACCACAAAATTTTTGCCGCCATTAAAGATGTGTACTGAAATGTTTACAAAGAATCACCAATTAAAACCATGCAAGAAATTGACAAACAATGCGCATTGCAAAGTGTTGCCATGCAATAATGAACATGATGCATTGCCAGAACTAATTTTACTGGTTTTATGAACACCATGCATTGTCAAGTTACATTGCAAACTGCATTTATGAAGTCATCCAATATTTGCCAAGTCAAGTCGACGTTGAACAGAGGAAACTATTTAAGCACACCTAGGGGCAAGTATTCAACAAATCTTAGTGATTTTCACACAGATTGCCCGCAAGAAAGCTATTGTACTTTGTGTTGCCGCCATTTTGGTAAACATTAGTCTTGACAGCCGTGAAGTAGATACGTGGGAAATTTATTATGAAAAAATATTCGATACAGCAACGTGTTTTAATCAAAACCAATCATCAATATTCTTGAATAAAATGAATAAATAGAATTTATTTAATTAAAATCATATTTATTTGTTCATTTGTGACATTTCCATCCTTACTTCTTTGAAAATGAAAACGGCGTAACGGTAACCGTGAATGAAAACTTTTTAACGCTACAACTGCAAAATCTCTGAGAATGTAACGAAAACTGCGCTCAAAAAGGGTAGCACTTGTGAGACCAACAGAGACAGACATTTATCTGACATTGTATTCCATACATAATTTAAACAATTGAGATTTTTATTCGCTATTTGAGCTTCAAAGATCGATACCAATAAAAAATTGAAAATAGCTTGCTTTCTATTTATTCATAGGAGCTACCCTAATCATCAGCAGACTTTGGAAATTTTTGAAAGATATTCTCAAACATTCAACTTTATATCCCAACAATCTAAATAAGTTGCTGAGAATTTAAAAACAAAAATGCTCTAATAATACCTGTCAAAACACAAAAAACAAGCTTTTTCGTTTATACATGTCTCTAACATTTCCCTACACCTTTCAAAAAAATAAACAACCATTGCTTGCTACGATTTGTTTTTTGAAAGTATCGAAAAGCAGAGAACAAAAATTCAATCAATTGAGTTTTTTAATATAAATAAAATGTTACAGTTTTGGCTTTTGAAATATATAAATATTTAATTATAAACTTTTATACAAGGGGTTTCCTGACATTGTGTATAAATAAAGGTACGTTTACTTGGCAATACAAGTTTTGTATTTAGATTTCTCTCGTACTGAATATATTTTGTTTTTACACGGTAAGATATCCTTCATTATACGACATATCTAAATACTTGTATCACCATATATAGATGCCTTTAGCAATATTTATCAACATTGTTTTGGTTTTAGCTCTCTAGGATCGCCTTTTTCATTTGTTTTTTTCTGTACGCAATCCAGGCTAGCTCTAGTTGGTTGTGTTTGAGTTTATGAACTCATTATTAATTCGATTTAATTTAAAATGTAATACTAATTAGTATTATTATAAAACACAAATTATTATTACAACATATATGAAAAAATTGCTTCGTTTTTTGTATACGCCCTACTAGACATTCGGTTCTCTGCAAAAATAAACTTCACTATGCTCATCACTATTCCGAACAACTGGCTAATGTTTAACAATATCGATGTTACGACACATATGCAGACTGAATGTACATAATAACATAAATGTCTCCAGGTTAGTGCACAGAACGTTCCAGTTACATCGACGCCCGACTAAAGGCCCATTTAGCCGACCGTAAATGTAGAAATGTAAATGTAGTCGGAACAGCTGATCGTTTTTGTTATACGAGAAACAATGTAAATGCTTATCTGACTGTAATGAAATGTAACTGTAACGTCTCAACCTGTAGAAAATAGAATTTCATTACGTCTTTACGTGACAAATGTAGTCAGTGATGGTAAGTATTATTGTGAATGGCAGGATGGCACAAAAACCCTTTTTTCGTACTTTTTGTTTATTTGATAATTGAACTGTTTAAGTAGTTATATTTGTATACACACATAATATATTTTAATAAATGTAGTATTTTTCTGTAAAATACGCAAAATGGATATAAATGGTAGCATAATTTATACACAACGCACAATTTTGCAGCTGTCACATTATATGTAACCACAACATTTATTCGTCCGATTTCCAAAAAATATATTTATTAAGTACAATCTTCCAACGATAAAATGAATTTTAAAAAATGGTTTATAATATAGAGTTATGCTGATATAAATGTAAGAAAGCAATACAGTATAAATTTAGGTCTGCGATGAAATAAAATAATAATTATATATAATTAGTATTTTAGTACTGTTATGCACAAAAAAATATAAAAAACTATTATGCATATAAATATAAAAAGTTTTTATTTGCGACCGTATAAAGTACATATATTCTGAATCAGAATTAATAGAAAAGTCGATAAATCGATGTCGGTCCGTCGGCCGTTGAAATACCGTTTCTGAGAAAACCATTAGAGTTAGAAACGTTTTTTCTTTCACCATTCTATTACCCCATCGAGTCATGGGATTGCAATTGAAATTCAGTAATATCGCTTCACATATAGCTGAGATATGTTCAAAATTCCGAAAAAGGGCATTATTTTTTGCAATTTTGTATGAACATTTTTGAAAAAAAAAATTATTTGTTATGCTTCAAACTTCACACACTTATTATAGTAATAAAAGTAGGTTACTAAAATACAGAAAAAGAGAAATTCCGATATCGTTCCATATATTCGTATACCCAAGATATAGCTTAAACCGATTTTTCCATAATGTTTTTTTTTTTGCTTAAAAGAAGTCCTGATAATATAAGGAGGTTACCAAATAGAAAAAATGAAAATTTCCAATATCGGTCCATATATATACCCGAGATATAGTCTAAGCCGATTAATTAGTGAAAAATTTCTTTTGATTGAAATCAGTTCTGATTATAAAACGAGGTAATTACTCGTAAAATACAGAAAATGGAAAATTCCGTTATCGGTTCATATTTATAGCCTAAACTAATTTTTGCATTATAATTTCCATGAAAGATTTCCTTTTTGGAATGGTGATTACAAGTCAAACATATTTTTTCCCCGATGTCGGTTCATATATATCCGAGCATAATTAGTTCACATTTTTTAATATATACTATATATATGTATATAGGTGACTATTGTGAAGGGTATTTTAGATTCGGTCCAGCCGAATGTACTATGCTCCTGTTATATATTAATATTATTATATATTATAAGCAATTAAATTTGTTTTTTTAGAAGTACCAAAGAGCAGAGAACAAAAATTCAAACATTTGAGATTTATTCGCTATATTAGCTTCCAACATTGGTACTAATCAAAAAATTATAAACAGCTAGTTTTTTATATTTCCCAGCTGTAGCTCATATGAAATGTCGACATATAGACAGAAAAAGAAATATTAGAAATTTTAGGTACCATTTGAACAATTTTCGTACTTTTTGTTTATGTACTGAATACTATGAACTCTCATCACTGCTATGAACAGCTGTATTGCTTTTATTTTATTTTTGTAAATTATTTGATATAAAGATATGGTTGATGAAAAATTAATTATTTTTTTTTAGCATACAATAATATAAAAATGAAAAACAGAACACTTTTTCTGTAAATCATTAATAACTGAACACTTTTTCTTCACATGCACTTTTGTTTTTTTTTGTTTGTATCAAAAACACATGATACGGTTTTACGTGTTCTATAAGTGCTACTACATTTACATTTACGTTACATTTACATTTACGTTACAGTTACAATTTCTACAGTCGGCTAAATGGGCCTTAAAGAAGACAGATAACTTAGTTCTTAGATTTCTAAACTTTAATATAAAATAATACGATTAAGACGTTTATTTATTTATTAATTTATGCCTGTGGAAAATAACTCCTTACAGGCAGATATAATATATGTACATGCATATGAGTTTAAAAATTATAAAAAATAGCTAATTACTGGAATTACAAAAATTTATAAGCAATAGAAAAAAATTTTACTGGAATTTAATACTAAGATTATACTCCGCTTAACAAAATTGAAGTTCATCGAAAAGTCGTTCTTGTTTTAAAAGGCTTTACTAGTGTATACCACATGAAATCGTTGATCCATACGGTAGTCCAATTTTCATTTAGTATTATTTAACTGTTATATTCAGAAGATCGGCCGTGTGGTATTTGTTTAAAAAAATACGATTTTTCGTAATGCGTCTGTAAACAGACGAATTTGAATGTGAATTATTGTTATTCTATCGTATATTAAAATCAGCAATAGCATAATTCTTACTTCTAAAAAAATTATTGTGGGAAACTGGCTTGGCGTTGTAG
The DNA here is from genome assembly GCA_914767995.1 of Thecocarcelia acutangulata. Classification (NCBI taxonomy): domain Eukaryota; kingdom Metazoa; phylum Arthropoda; class Insecta; order Diptera; family Tachinidae; genus Thecocarcelia; species Thecocarcelia acutangulata. Next base: position 102,778,512 of record OU612094.1, on the reverse strand, counting down.
CGAACAGCTTACCAGTTTTCATACACTTTATTAATAAAACACATGTGGTTTTTAATTCAATGTTTAAAGTCAGTGTGTTTTATTTAATGTTTAAATTAACAATGATTATAATGTTTGTTAAATTAAAGGTTGAGCAAAATGGTTTTTTGACTTTCACAATTCAACGCCACAAGATGATTAACTGCTCTACGTCTTCACTACTCAACGTCTGCTTTTCAACTCTACTCTTTCGTTGTTCATGCTTTTTAATTCTTGTCACTGTATTTGCTATGTATAGTTATACAGTCCTTTACTCGGCAAAGTGTAGGCTTACGCGACTTGGCCTTGCACCCTACAGACTTCTGAGTATATGACACAAAATTCATGTAGCGTAAAGGCGTCGCAAGCTTTCCTATTTTTGGCTCTTCAAAAATTAAAAAAAAAAATTTGAGTGAAATTACATGCAATTTGAAGAATAAAATTAGTTTTTCTCTTTCTTGATGTTTCGTTTTTCGAATAACACAAAAAAAAATTCGTCAGTTTTCCGAAAGGAATTGAAGCACTCCGTGACAAAGGTAATAGAAAGAGAACAATGCAATGCAATGCATGCATTTTTGGAAAACAGCTTTGCTTTTCTTTTATTCTGACATAGACTTTTTTTTAAAGATTTTTACAGTAAATGGTGAAATTTAATAATATTGGACTCTATTAATTAATCATTTTAAAACACAGTTATTTATATAGAAAATTACATCATTACATTTATATACATGAAAATTATATGATGTAATTTTCGGGATCGGGAAAATATAGTGATTCCCCAACGTAGCGATCCAGATAATAAATGCAAAAAAAAAGAAACATTAATACACTGATTCACACAAATTGTCTTCTTCATTTCATTTCCCAGCTTTTAATTTCGAATAATTATTAAAAAAAAAAATGTTCATACCATTAATCATAAATGAAATTGCAGGCTATATATTGTAATATTTATTATTTTAAATTTAATATGCTAATATGCTAATATTTTATTTAATATGCTAATATTTCAGCACTGTTATTGTAAACATATGTTTACAATAACAGTGCTGAACACAAACGTTTATACATAATCATACCTATATAAAATTTCGAGCATAATTTCGGAGAAAACTCTCGGTAAACTTTTCAAACCACTCTTAGTTATTTATAAGTACTTGTAAAATACTTGAAAATGAAGCATGACTACACATTATTGCCAACAAAATATTATGATTAATAATAAACTAATAATACACGTATATCTTTTCAATTTATGGACAATTTTCCTGTGATGATATTGAAAAGATCCAACATTAAAAGGTAAAAACCTAAAATACTTTATATATAACTATACAGTACCGATTATTTCAAACCCCTTTTCTATAAGGCACAAAAGATTACTCATAAACGTTTTTTAGAATTCTTGAAAACGCCAAAACTATTGAAATGAACTATTTACAATTATTGAAATAGCTTTTTTAACTAGACTTAGGTAAAACTCAGTATTTATTATGAAAACTATTGTAAAATTTATAAAGAGCTGAGGAAAGAAAAAACTGCTTATTGCGTTCCTGTCTCCTAAAACTGTATCAAAAATATCAATTTTGTTTTATCTCCTCCACAGGAATTCATCGGCAGAATCTTGTTAATATTGCTTCATGTTATGCACTGTAATTTAAATGTTGTTTAACATACTCGTTAACCACATGTTATGCTAGAAGCGAAATTCGTTTAACATTTATTACGTATGCCAAATGTTTTAAGACATTTGTATAAACATCAAAAAAATACCTACCAAATAAATTGTTAAATAAATTTACTCAAATAAAAATGCTTTAAATGTCTAAACCATGTTGGTGTGTAAACAAACTTGATCATTTAGAAAGCTATAAAATCATTGCCTTAAGCTAAACAAAAATCAAAACTAAAATAAACAACGGTTCAACAAAGTAACACAAAAAAGGAGAAAACAAAGACGAACTACAAAGTTTCATTAGCAGATATTTCCATGAATTTAAATATGGTGTTTATTAGCATATGGACTTTTAAATATTATGATTAAAGATTTTTTAGTTGCTGAGAATTTTGATTTTTGAATGAAACTGGCTTTAAATAGTTTTTCTCCCTGATCATCAATTTGATTTTCGGGCTAAACATAGCACCATAGAACAAACGCACAGAAATAGTCAATGTCATAAGACAGACTTTTGAGGAGAAAAAGTATTGCTCACCTCTATTCATTGATATTTCTCAAGCTTTTGATAAAGTGTGGCACGACGGCTTGATGCACAACATAAAGTTAAACTTGCCTGCAAAAGCTTCTGGAAAGCTACTTCTATGGCGGAAATTTGTTATCAGAGAAGGCGATTTTATAAGCCCAACTCAGCCAATCGAGGCAGGTGTTCCCCAAGGCCTCTGAAATGCTACCGACATCCGGAATTCATACTTCAACCTTTGCAGATGACTCAGCGTTTTTGAGTGCTGATGAAAACCACAAATTAGCTTCACGAAATTTACAGGAATATATTTCAATATTAGAGAAATGGCTAAAACTTTGGAAAATCAAAGTTAATGAACAAAAAAAAATGTACTCATATCACATTCACACTATGTAAGCAAACATGTGCGCATATTCAAATTAACAATTCACCTATTCCACAGCACAATGAGGTCAAGTACCTTGGTATTCACCTGGACCGTAGGCTAACGTGGAAGTCTCACATTGAAGCAAAAGTCACTCAGTTGAAATTAAAAGCAGCGCAACTAAATTGGCTTATGGGCAGAAACTCGACATTGAAGTTGGATTGCAAACTTCTGATATACAATGCAATTCTAAAATGCAATTCTATGGTGCTACGGAATTCAGTTATGGGGCACCGCCTCAGCGTCAAATATTGAAAAAATTCAAAAGCGACAAAACCAAGTTCTTCGAACAATTACTGCAGCTCCATGGTACGTAAAAAATTCACGAATTCATAAAGATCTGAGTGTTCCGCTGGTAAAAGAGGAACTTTCTAAGTACGCGACAAGGTATGTCAGTAAACTGGAACTACATCCTACATACTTAATTTTGGCGGCCACACACGGCTTAGAAGAAGGGATACTGTTGCCACCATCAGATTGCTTAATAGGTGATTTTACCAAAATAGCTCCCGCATAATAAAACTTTTTATCTAGCATTGGCCGGACTTAAGTATAAAGCACATTTTTTTTTTTTTTAATTTTAAAGCACATTTTTTTTTGTTAATTTTAAATTTAGTATAAAGATTTGAATACTTATTGTTCCTTCATTTTAAAGATTCAATAAATAAAAAAATGCTAAAAAAAAATAGTTTTTTGTCACTTGCATACATATTTCCTATTAAATTTTAGAATTCATACTCGTTATTCGTTATTGTGCCCATTGGGTTTGGATATTTCAACTGATGCGAAATGCGTTCATTGGCAGTTTTATATTAATTTAACATGATTTCATAATGAAAGGTTACACTCAATGAAGCATTAAAAATTATTATAGTAATTTCCTTTTTGTATAACATTAACTCCCATGCTACAAACCCGAAACACTACATTCGTTTATTTATTCGAATAAATGGCAATATTATTTAATTTCCGTTGAAGTATTTCTATTAACTTGTTAAATCATTAATTTATTTGCCTTATTGTTAATAATGTGACGACCATGTTTTTGTAGTAGAACGATAATGATATTCTATTGCTATTTTATTCTTTTAGCTCTACAAATATTACACAAATCCACTTATATAAATTTTTTCTACTGCTAATTTTGGTCTTCTGATAAAGTGACAGTTTGAAACATTTATTTTCTAACCAGAATCTTAACAAGGAATTCGTGTTTGATCCACATTAATTCTTGCACCATAAAAACGATCCAAGTAGTAACAAAAACTTTAGCGCTTTATTTGATGAAATAGATAGTTTTGTTTTTTCTTGAGTTGGCTTCTCTTAAAGCAGAAAAACAACTTGATATTACATTCACTTTATTTGCAGTTCTGACTTTTGTATTGCTTAAAAGTTATCGGTTTTATAACGAAAGAACAAAACTGTAAAACAAACATTTACTTGTGAGTATATTTGTTCTCCAACTGCTTTTTTTTTTCTTAGATTTTAAGCCTTAGAAAGCTTTTAGATCTGCTAAGTTTCGAAAATTGAAGTTAGCATGTTTGTATGCTTCTGCTTGAAACTTGTATTTCTTAAAGTAGTTTTACAGTTCACGTTGCTTTTTTGTAGTTATCATACATAATTACTGGTGTGATTTAATATATGACACTTGATATTCAAGTGTTTTACGAAATTACTTAAAATAGAAAACAAAGTTGCCGAAGACATTAAATAATTTTATTGAGTAAGCATACAAAAAAATTTTGCCAAAGACGAAAATCAGATGGTGGAGAATTGCATTAGACATCTATGTTGTATATTGTGTACTGATTTTTGAATGTAAACAAATACAAAAATAACACGAGAATAAGTGGAATTTGCACAAAAGTTATTTCGCAGCTGAGAAAACAAATAATCCCAGAAATTATTTCATTATTCAAACATATTGCAGATACACAAAGGCCTCAATACTACTTTTATAAACTTATTTCACAAATACAGGGTGTCCGCCCTTTTTTTTGCTACCATTTTGCATTAGTCTGAAATCGCTAACAGACAAAATCAGATATGAAATATACTTATGGGCATATTCATAAATATTTAAATGAATTTGAAATGTTTTTTAATTCAAAAATTCCTCACAAAATTTTACTAAAACTCGTTTCAAATACATTTTATTTTTTTAAGAATATGCCTATTAGTTGCTAAAAAAGTTTTCTAAAACATTTTAAATTAAAAAAAATCCTTAGGTGCACAAAGTGGTGATCGAAAAACTGTGAAAAGCTCTGCAAATACCCGCGCTTAAACGAATATTCAATGTATCCCTAGTTAAATCACTCCCAAGCAGTGTTAAAAGTACGGTAAGTACGCATTTTCTCAAATCAAGTACGGTGCACTTAATTCAAGTACGGATAATTCAAGCAGTAAATACTTAATTTTAGGCATAGTTAATTACGAAACCGTACGTGAAATAAGCCGAAAATAAGTTTGATTTGAAACCCATCGAATCAATTTATCAATCTTAAAATGCGATTGAATTTATCGAAGCTTTCACATTTGACAAATTATTATTATTTATAAAAGCATTTTTTTTTAATTTGCTTTCATCATTAAAAAATAATTATTTCTTTCATAGCAAATATGATCATATATTAATAATATTATACTTATGCCGCCATAGTAGTAAACATTAGTCTTGACAGTTCATATTTGGCAGTCTTGAAGTAGACACGGGAAGAATATTCGATAAACCAATGTGTTTTCACCGTTAAAACAATTTATCAAAATCAGTCATCGATTACTGTCACAATTACGAAGTTACTTAACATTTTTTGGAGAAATGACGTGCCAACAAAACATAGTGAATCATTTCGAAGAAAGCATGGATCACAATGTACAGCAAGATCGACTGAAAATATTATTGCTGCTCAAGAAAGTGTTCAAAACAATTCATCAACCTCAATTTGACACCGTGCTCAGGAGCGTGGTTTTCAAAGAACAACTTTGGCTACAATATTGTACAAGATTTGCATTTGTTTCCATTTAAGATTCAGTTGACATAAGAGCTTCTTACAGAAGGCGATTTACGTCGAAGTATATAAGTATGCCAATAGCATGTTACAGCTAGCCCACGACAACCCCGATGTTCATGAAAAAATCACAATGAGTGATTAAAAGTTACAGACTGGTGTGAAATTTGGCCAGGAAAAATCATTATCTTTCTTCTTTCAAAATGAAAATATAGTAACGGTAACTGCGAGTAGGGAGCAATATCGTGATGTGATTGAAAACTTTTTAAAGCCACAACTGCAATCTTTGAGCTTGATTAACATGTGGTATCCACAAGGCAGTGCCACATCGCATACAGCCGGAGTTACAGTGGAATTACTGTAAGTAATATATTTCCCACCGCGGGCACCCTTTATTTCGTACAAAATACTTTTGTATGTAATTTGAAAGAATTTCGCAGCCTTTACTTCCAACGGAATTTTTGAACGAGAGAAAATGTTTTATTTATTGTTTTCGAATAAAAACACAAAACATGGAGAGTACAAGTGAGTGAAATGGACAGAGTGCTTATGCCTATTAGATATGTCTTTTCCGCCGTGATTCATGTCAGTGTATTTTCTGACCCAAAGGCGATATTGCAACATTAAACATTTTTTTTTTTTTTTGTTATTTGTTAAATTTGTTTTTTATTTTTTTTATTTGAATCTGTTTTTCACCTTCCTATATTAAGAAGGACTCTTATTATAACAACAATTGCAGTGATCAGTAACGCTTGATCAAAGATGACAGAAAGAAATAGTTGAATACTCAGCTGCTGCTAAACTAATTATCAACACCTGCTAGGATTCGAACTTGGGATAATGCCAACATTATGCATTTTTAATACGGCACATAAGTAACTAAGTAATACATAGGTACAACTTTGATTCCGACGATTTTTTTATTTACAAATCTAATACAAACCTTTTTTTTTTTACTATTTTACAGTACTCAGGGGATAGCCCCTATATATGCAGTGCATTGTACTGGAACTAATAAAATAGATTATAATGATGAAGGAGTGAAGGAATACACGGAACGACCACAACAAACGTTATCACAGCATTTAAAGTGTTGAAATTAAATTAGTTAAAACTGATCAGTGCCCAGTGTATATACCTTCGATACTGCTCAGAATAATAAAAATTAGTTCAACACCGCGCACACCGCAAGGCAATAAAATACATAAGAGGAAAATAAAAAGAAATTAATAATAATAAATAGAAAAAAAGCAAAAAAATAAAATAATAAAAAAACACGTGCACACACGATGAAAAAAGAACTCTACCTATTACGGTATAATTTCGATTTTTACAAATTATTAATAAACATAAGTATAAGTAGAGAAAACACGGACGACAATGAAAAACACGTGTATACAGAACGAAAGACAAAACACTACCACACAAACCTGGTTATTGATTTAAGATTCGAAGTGTTATCCATCGTTGTCCCCCACTTTCTCCCATCTTTTGGGCAGCGTACGAGTCCCGCTGGTCAGCCAAGCCATGTGTCAAGTGATAGTCCGAGGGAGCATTATCTGGGGAATACGGCGGGTGGGGTTAGACTTATCATTTCAATATTTCTAAGTATGTCTTGACCACTTTCGCAACATTGTCCTGCTGTAAAATTACTTTATCACATCCCTCGTTATATTGCGGCCGTTTTTATTTTTCAATGTTTGGCTCAATCGCATTAACTGCGGTAATAACGATAGCCTGTGATTGTTTCAGTCAGTCTTAATAACTCATTATATACTATGCCGATCTGGTTCCTCCACACACCAAGCATGACCTTGGAACCGTGAATATTCGGTTTGGCCATCGGTGTGGTAGCATGGGCGCGATATCCAAATGATTTCCTGCGCTTGGAATTATCCTCGAATTTCAAATATAGATGACATTTTATCATTTATTGCGACATAATATGTTCTATTTTCTAAAAAAGCTTTTATAATAAAGTAATACGGGGCTGGAAAAAGTGGTTTAGTTTTGGACAGTAATCCATTATGCCTGATTCTATCAAAGACTTGCTCAATACCAAGTCAACACCGCAGAACAGTATTCTTTTTTTCTTACAGAAAGGTTGTAATTTATTAAATATATTTTTCCAAGTAATATTTTGAAAACAAATTACAATTTATTGGATTCGACAAAATCTCAGTACTCTAGAAAGAATGATGCATTTTCCCTTTGTTCCTTAAATCTTCAAAAATACATATATAATTCAAACACATGCATATATGCATTTGTTGAGATAAGTTCGTATAAAAAACTTTTTGTTTTCAAATGTTTATTTTTATTATTATTTTAACCAATCAACAAATATTTTTACAGCCCTTATTATATGAAATATTATTTATGCCGAAAAAAAAACGTACCGAAAAACTAAATTAATTGCTTCAAAATCTGTATACTCGTACGTTATAAAAAATTTACTTACCCATTTTATTTAATCGTTTAAAATTTCAAGCAAAATATATACTGGTTTGTTTATATCTTAAACATGGTAACAGTAAGATTCTCTGCTTCTAAAGAAAATTGCTCTTACATAAGTATGCTTTTAGATGCTTGCGGTAAAAATATTGAAATCAGCGTTGAGGGTGAAGTTGAATCACAAACCCCTGTAAAGGGTTCTCGGAAGTCTGGAGTTTTTTTTTTATTTTTTGTTTTTTTTTTTTTTGAGCGAACAAAGGAATAAAACTATGCTAAATGCAATTCATGTGGTAAAGTTTGTAAAACAAGCGGTAACATGTTAAATACATTCCACCATTTAAAACGAGTTCATCCTAAGTAACTTAAAACGCCTGTGTCATAAATAGACTCATTGTTAAAAACACTCAAAACCTGTGGCTCAGACACAGATCGCAAAAATAATGTTAACAATGCTCTAATATCGATGTATAACCATTCAGCATAGTGTAGTACAGAGATTTTCGTGCGTTTGTGAAATGTATTGATGCTCGCTAGGTTTTCACGGACCACACTACAAAATAAAATTGAAAATAATGCTATGTTAGTTTTAGGATATACATTTTATATGTTAGAATTCGATACTATCGAAACCATCGATAGTTTTAAAATATACTATTGAAACTATCGAATGGGCTGACTATCGATAGTTTGGCAGCTCTATGGCGTGGCACTTCCCACACAAAGTAAATATTGCATGAGAACGGTTAAAGCTAAAGTTTCTAAATTTGCAAAATTATGCAAATTATAAAACAAAAAGCAGGTGGAGTTAGTAAAATGGTCATGCTACCTCCCATACAAAGCAAAAATGGATTTTTGTATATCTTGAGAGCGATTAAGGGTAAAATTTTAAAATTTGGCATGAATGACAAACAAAAATGGGCATGGAAAATGGTTTCATGGTCACCTGTTAGTAAACCGTCTAATCTACATACATATATTCATCGAAAATCAAGAAGTAGGTATCGTCAAAAGAAATAAAGTTTTTGGTTTAAACAGATTTTGACTCATTACATCAACTTTAAAAATTACGATTTTATTACAAAATTAATATAAGAGTGCTGAAACTCCATTTAATATGTTTGGTATTGAAGTCTATCCGTAGCTTCATGATGAAATTTCGCCATATAAGTTTGGAAGATATATCGGCAGCAATGAAGCTAATAATTCATGTTGCTCTACTGTAATCCATTTATTTGTACGCTCAGAGTATGGACAATGAGATAACTATTACCGAAGCAAATTCAATGCAGAAGGCATAACAATCACCACCTTCAACTCTTAACACGTTTTTTTTAATTACTGCTCTTCTGAGAAATTCTGAAGTATTTTATATGGAGCACAATATATAGAGAAGCATCACCTTTATGAAAATATGTATGCGAAAACTTTGAAATTAACAGAAAAGATGCGTGTCGCCATTCAAAAGGACTAATCAGGACAAATTTTTCCAAAGCAATTGTTACATATTGGCAATGCAAATATTGAGCACTTCCTCTGTCGGTGTCCAACTCTTTCTTATATAAGAGCGTTGTATCTAGACAGACCGATTTTGTATGATTTGGTGGAGGTATCGGAATATGAGGTAATAAGTTGACTGGACTCCTTTATCCGATCCTCGGGCTGGTTCTAAACAAGTAAATCTATTTACATACATATCACATCCTGTTAAACCTAACCTTACCTAAACCAATAGAATAATTAATCACAAAAGTGTAAATGGTTATACTTATAATCTTATTTAGAAGAATTTTAAAGCAGTAAATTGAATATTTGCAAATAATTCGTTCCGCTCAAGGTCCTTTTTGTTTTTTTAAAAAATGTTTAGTGTATTTTTCAATATTTCGTTTTCCTTTGGAAGACTTCTTCAGGAAAATTTGTTTTTTTGTGTGTAAATTCAATACAAAATTTGAATTGAGAAAACAATTTTCTTTGTATTGAAAAATTTGTGTTATAATTGTGTTACAAAATAATTTAAACAGTTCTATATAACCATTAGTAAATAACCTCCGACAGTAGACGGGGCGATCAGCTGGTAACAAATGAAGTAAAAATATGTACTCCTATGGTTATGTCAACGGTTTGCACAGAAACAACAATAATTTGTTAATTCTGTAAACAAACATGTATTGCAGAAAGATACGTTAACATTACGTACGTTTAAAAAACTGTACATTATTGTACGCTGCAAAAGCTATAGTTGTATTAAAAATATTTTTTTAAACATTATTACTGCCTTAATTTTTGAAAATGACAATAGGAATGTGGACTTTTCAACACTAATATTTATACAGGATTAAACTATATTAAGATATAATAATACACTGCTACTGGCAACAATACTAATTATTAGCTCTTAAATACCAATGTTGCCACAAAAATATCCCAAATTGCTTTGTCTTTGCGTGCAGCTGGCGATTACAAGGTACCTAATTGTAATTTTTTTCTCATCGGACTTTGCAATTTCATACAATCTATAAAGGAAGAGGGTGCTTGAAAATCACATGCCTTTTAAGAAAACAATTGAAGCAAGTGAATAATAAAACAAAGCTTTTTCCAAATAAACATTTTAGTCTTTGTCAAATTTTTCTGGATATTTTTTAAGCTATAATGTTTATCAGGTATGTTATAATACCTTTTTGTTGTATTTTGCTCTTTGTTAAAAAGTTTTATTTTATTTTATTTTACTTTTTTTTTTTGCACATTTTTTAGGTAACTTTTGTTAAGGGAGTTTTTGTATTGCATTTTATCGGCCCTTTACAACATTTCATTATTTTTTTAAGGCTCTACATTTTGCTTTCATTTTTTTAAACTTGTAGGCTTAAACATTTTATCCTAACTCTTCTTATTTTATCCTATAAATTGTGAAATTTTATGATCATACTTAAATGATTTCATGTTAAACACAAATTCACCTCAAGATAAGTGGTCATTAAGATTTTATAGCGAAGGCGAAATATATGTGTTAAGATGGGGTTTAGTGAAGCGTATTTTTAGGTTTGGATTCTGGAAATATAAGTATCAGTTTTGTATATTGTTATTTATAAAATGCAAAGAAATTTATGATATTATTATTACAAATGAAATTACTATCAACATCTTCTGTCGGTGAATTCAAATATAGCTCACTGTTGGTCATACTTTGACAGTCGGCATATGTAGAACTGTTGCTGAGAAATGTTTCTTAAGACGTTGATGAAGGCTACCAAATTCTTCAAGTATCTATTTTTAACACTTTTTCAGGCATTTTTCTTACGATGATTTCAGTTCTATGTCACTTGTTTAACTGAATTGCTTTTGGTAGCGCAGCATGGAATGACATGATGGATGCTCTACGCCAAGTACGCCCAGCTATATGCGCTTGATATTCAATTGTTTTTGTAAATGCGCTTAGCTGTGCACTTTAATACACAAATACTGCGCTCAGCATTAGCAATGAAAAATACCCAAACAACTTCGTCTTTTATATTTTTTTTTCGTTCTTCAGCGCACACACACAAAAGCAAAGCAACAACCTTTTCGCATGCTTTATCGGTAAACATTGACGACAGCGATTATCAGTGTGAGCTTTGTTTTTGTAAATGTTCTGCTTTTTACAACAAAAAATATTAAATAAAAATAGTGTTTCCTTAAATGTGTTGGTGTTTACTCTTCCATATAGAACTTGTGGGCACCACTGCTCTACGCTTTAGAGCATCTGTACACATCATGAAAATGGTCCGAAGTAATTTCAATGATCGCGTGTTTTTATCCGTGAATACTGGGCAAACGTATGAGTGGCATACTACTGCAGGAGCTGCACAGAGCTCGATCCTAGGCTATTAGCTTTGGAATATCAGCTATTATAACATTCCTACCTACTTTGGTATGTACTTAAGTCGTCATTGCTGATCGTAATATGGAGGAGTAAGCTGAACCAGGTCATGCATATGATGAAAAAATGAGATCGATCGCTGACATAAATAAGTTAGTAGACGTGAAGCGTTTTGAGACAAAGTACTATACAACACAGGTGCATTCTGGACATTGATATTTTCTTGAGTACCTCCACAGAATGGAAGAGGCAGATATATCGATTTGCCTCTATGGAGATAACTGCGTGAATGATACGGAACATATATTCATTAATGTGACGGATGGAAGAGAAAGTTGGTGTAATATCACCGGAAAATGTTACAGAAGTTATGATGGAAAATGAGATTAAATGGGATCAGGTAGGTAAAGTTAGTAGACGTGAAGCGTTTTGAGACAAAGTACTATACAACACAGATGCATTCTGGACATTGATATTTTCTTGAGTACCTCCACAGAATGGAGGAGGCAGATACATCGATTTGCCTCTATGGAGATAACTGCGTGAATGATACAGAACATATATTCATTAATATGACGGATGGAAGAGAATGTTGGCGTAGTATCATCGGAAAATATTACAGAAGTTATGATGGAAAATGAGATTAAATGGGATCAAGTAGCGACATATTTTGAAAAAAGCTTACGATAAGAAGAACCGTAATCAAACCTGGGTATTGCCGGTACATACATAAGATATGTCAAGAAACTTGCTATTATCTTTTCCTAATACTCTGACATTGACCCCTCTGAAATGTTTGATTGATACTTGTCAATGGGTAAGACTTTTTTATCAATGCCAAGTCAAAAATGTTTACTAATATGGCCAAACTTTTTATTAATGTCAAGTCAGAAGTGTTTACTTCACTAGGGTTATCGATTAATCGACTTTTTTCTAAAACCAGTTTCTGAATACTTCGGAATAGTGTTAATTTAAAAAAAACTCGGTTTTCGCCAAAAAAAAACTGGTTAACCGGCTTTAAATAAAATAGTTAAAACAAATTTGTTAATAAAATAACACTTTATTTTGATATATAATTTACATTTGAACAACAGCAAAGTAGCTCACATAAAGAACAAAGTAATTAAGGCTTGAAAACTCTTTAATAAATCTGTGTGTATATATGTAGAATGTACTCATTTTGATATATAGTGGCAAAACATACTTAATAGGACTTTAATACAACACGACCTTCTCTACCAAACTTCCAACCCTATCCACTCTTTCGCGGATGACAGCAGCATTTGTCGCTCGTACTCTTTTAGTTATAGGCCCAGCCTATCAGAGATCGCTGCCAAGAGACTAAATATGAATGATTCACTGAATAGTGATCTTCTATTGGTCTCTGAATGGGGTCGTAAAAACAGGGTTTAATGCTCGTAAGACCCAGTGTTGCTTATTGACGCACAAACAAACGACCGCAAATGCTGCTTCATCTGTACTCGTGGATGGTATAAATATTGAAGAATCGGATGCTCTTGATGTTCTTGGAATGAAGATACAGTGTGATGTTCGCTGGACTGATCATATTTTTCATGTCTCTAAAGAAGCATTCAAGTGCCTCGGTTTTTTGAAACGGTGTAAGATGTACTTCAACGGTGTAAGATGTACTTCTCCTTACTATTTATACCACCTACATCCGACCGAAAATGGAATACAACTCTCATGTTTGGGCCGGTGCCTCAAACTCTATTTTGGGGTTACTCGACCGTGTGCAGGAGAGGGCGAAGAAGCTCATCGGTGACAGTAGGGTATCCAACTCTATTGACTCACTGGAGCATCGACGCAGTGTGGGATGCGTTACTCTGTTCTATCGATACTACAATGGATTTTGCTCTGACGAGATTAGGGATCTTGTTCGCGAAACTCGCACATTTTTACGTAGCACGTGTTCATCGTCTAGAGTTCACCCATTTGTGGTCGATTGCCCGAGGAATCGTACTACGCATTACAGATAGAATTCGTTTTTCAGCCGTACTCTTCGTCTGTGGAAGAAGTTGCCTGCAGACGTGTTTCCTGTCTGTTATAACGTTGGAAAGTTCAAGTCAAATGTTCACAAGCACTACTCCCTCTTTCCCCCTCCTCACAATCTACTTTCCTAGTCCTGGTACAATGCACTGCATATGTAGGGGTCATCCCCTGAGTACTGGTCCAATATAAAAAAAAAAAAAAAAAAAAAAAAAAAAAAAAAAACATATGTATTCTTAATGCATACTTAAAAGCAAATTACTAAAAAGTTCGTGTATTATTGAGTGCATTTTTTTTAACAACCTTTCAAAAGCAATATGCTGTTCAAATGTTTTGTAGTATATTTAGTTTTGTTGGTTTTTATAAAACTTGGCATTGAAATTGACCTTTCCTTAGCGTGTTTGTTGAACTTATTGCATACGTAGCATTAATAAATATTTTTAGTTTTTCAAAACTTAGTTTTCCAAAATGTATTCTCACGTTAAATAGTAGTTCATGTTGTTAGCTCATAGTCATCGCTTTTAAACTTTTTAACCAAATTTGTCGCGGTAACATCTTTATTAACAATATACAACATACCAACTTATATTAGCTTACAATTTTGTGCTGAAGTTAGCAAATTAAACATATGTCATGAATACAAAACTACTTTTAGTAAGAATAATAAGTAGAACTTAAGCGATTAACCGACGTGAAAGTGTGATTACTAATTACCACAAAAGGAAGTAAGAGTTGTTTTGGAGTAAACCTTACTGACTAGAAAATAAAGTTTACTGTCGCAAGCGCTGTCAAAATTAGATTTTCCAGTTACAACGTGTTTACGTCACGCTATTTGGGTCTGTCTGATACATTTGGAATTTATGAATAGCGCTTTACGGGCTAACATTTTTTTTTTTTTTTTTTTTTTAGCTTGGACCAGTACTCAGGGGATGACCCCTACATATGCAGTGCATTGTACCAGATAATTTGGTTACGTGTAGGCTTCAAACTGCAGTGCCATAATAATGCATTTGAGACCGGCATTAAAATAAATCTCATCAGTACAATCCTTAAACAAGAACAGCCAAAACCTATGTACATATGTATTTATTATACGGGTATAAAAAAAGACCTTTGCAAATCTACCGAATATTAGATGTGCACAATATATATTATACACATAACAACATAAAATTAGTGATTTCTTTTGTGCAAAATGAGCACCTAAGTATCCTCAACAAAATCCATAACAGCTTCGAATTACCATCGTAAAGATGCTTTCTATTCTCGGCTATCAATGATACATATATGAATTTATAAACGATTAATAGAATTTATGAAACAAATTCTTTTTTAGGTTGTCACTCTTAAAAATATTTCAATTTCAAGCACATTTGTTATTAAAATAAAAACGTAAAAGTATAACATAAATATTAAAACCCCGGTTGCCCGTGTTCAAAAATCCGGTTTATTCGATATTCGAAAAAAAGACATTTTAAAAAAACTGGCTACAGTAAAACAAAAAAAACAAAAAAACAAACAAACCCCCCGTTCGATTACTCTAGTGCTTATGTGGCAAACGATTTAAAGTAAAATCAATTGGGGGATTTAAATGGTATTATATCACGCAGAATGTCATAATATTTTATATTGTTATTCGAACAAAAAAATCAGAAAGTACTCGTAATAAGACTTTTTAAACAGAGTTTGCCATAACTAAACCGCAAACATCTCAGCTGACTCAAGTTTAAAATAATTTATGTCAGAATGCTCACAGTATACATATTTTTTCATACTAATATTTTAAGGCTTATAATTTTATGACAGCCCTTTGAATACCGTAAATATATCATTACACAAAAATTATTTAAAATACGTTTAACTAAATTTGTTATTAACAAAAAAGATTTTCATTGTACTATTTTATAACTTCAAGTAACCTAAAACAGTAATCAAAATATATTCGATTATTTCAGCAAGTGCCAAATTTTTATATTAGTTCTATTCAGAATTTTCAAAAAATAGTTATCAAATAAGAATGTTGCTTTCTGCACTAGTAATGGTTTAGTAAATTTAATTCAGAGAGAAAAATGTTGTTCCTTAGAACAATAAATTCTAAACACTCTAAACGTTTAGTTTAACATTATGTTACTCTTGGATGTGCTGCTATTTCATATAACTGATTTATAACAAATGATAATATAAAAAACAACTGAGTAAACGCTAAAGCAACTGTAAAAAGCTATATTATTTTCACATAGAAGCAACTAAGGGAACCTTAATATTGTCAAATAATTGGAAAATTGTATTCTCAATAACCATACCAACAACATCAAAATTAAAATCCATAACAATTTTATTGATATACCTATGCCATCTACTCATCACTTGCAGGTTTTTCAACTTTGACAGTGTTAGTGAATTTGAAGCTGCAGGAATTGAAGGAATTCATTCCGAGCTCCTTATAATTCTTCTTCCATATAACACATATCCTTTTCTAACACATATATTTAGTTTTATAGTCACTTATCCAAAAATATAGAAACTGGCTAAAGGTAGACTTTTCCCAAAAACTTCCTCAGATTATCGGCCAGTATTTAGTAAAGACATTTGAAAACTCTTACACTAACAAATAATAAATGTAACTTCTAAAACGTGATCTCAGTGATCGGGTGTAAAAAGTGGAGACTAACTAATTAGGAACACAAATTTTTCTTCTTATCATTAGGAGCTTCTCACATGCTTCAATTTTTCATAGGCGTTAAATCTCAAAGCCCGTTCCGAAGTTCACTTTTACAACTACAAAAGTTTTCAAGTAGTTGTTTTTTTTTTTTTTTTATCTTGGAGAAAAGGTAATACTAATTTTACTTAATAAAAAGTGAAACAAACATACAACAGTTTATAATAAATAGTTATAGGCTTATATAACGAATACTGTTTTATTCGGAAAGTTTCCAAGAATGTTTTTTAATATTATAATATTATCTACGATATTAAATAGAGCATAAAACAGTAATTTTAGATATTTATGGCAACTGAAACTTTGAGAAAAGTAATAACATAATTGTTTTAAATAGCATTATACAAGTACATTAGTCATGTTTTTCGTTACTTTAAATACATGAAAATTTTGTATCTCGAAAATTGATAATATCGGTAACTATAACTGAACTAAAGCTTCATTTATAACCAAATCTCGAATATACAAACACCAGAACTTAATATATGAGTACTCATAAAATATTCCTGTTTGCTGAAGACGATTCTGGCCATTAAAATATCCATATACTTATGAAGAGAGATGTATTGAGTTATTTCACAGCTTATTCAAAAAAAAATTATTTAAGATTGAAACGTGTTTGAGGTCAAAATTTATACGTAAGATTTTCTTAAAGTGAATATAAATATAATTTTTTTCTGAAATCGTTTCACTGGAGTTTTCTCAGGAGTTTTAGTGCTCCTGTAAACATACTACGTTTTATCTTAAAATATAAAATGTTTAACCTGAAACTCTAATTTCTTTAGAATTTTTGCAGAATGTAGGCAGCAATACGTTTTTGTAAACAGCAACAAGCTTTATTTATGTTACTGTATCAACAAACGTGATACATTTTTACTAACTAAACTTTAATATGTATGTGAATTGTTTATTATTTTCGAAAATGAATTAAATCTGGACAGCTGAATTACGTTTAGTTATTATTTATCCAACTAAAACGAGTATTTATATTTTAGAAACAATAAATAATATTGCGGCTACTGCTGCTTTTTATTTTGATGTTTATAATAGCCCAAATCAGAATTTGCTGACATACACCTTACTAAAGCGCATTTGTTTACTAATTATAATTTTAAAAGTTTCCAATTCAGTTCTACTCCAAACTTTACATTTTTGCATTCCAAATTTTATATTTTTGCATTTTTTCTGTGCAATAGCTTTTGCATTGAATGCTGGATAACACTAAAATTTATTTCTTTAATTTTCAATTACCTTAGCAAACAAAAGACTTAGGATACAAACGTATCATTTTGGTAGCATTTTTGTCAATAGCCGCACAACAACAACGTCCTGCGTTTACTTCATTAAACTTATTGCTGCCATTTTTTTCCTATTTTCAGTTTCTTTAAAGCTAATATTGTAAATGTATACATAAAAAAACGTTTTTATAAATCTTATGTTTGCAGCACACCTGCATTAAAATATGCATTTTCTGTCTACTGTTCAAAAATATATAAAAGGCATTTTATTAACAAGTCTTTAACAACATAAGAGAACAAAAATTAACCTTAATTTTAAATATAAAGAGTGGTGTATTTACAAAGAAATTAGTAAAACTATACAAAACTGTTAGTATATTTAAAGGTGACATTAAATTTGTATTAATGAACAAAATCAAAGCAAGAACTTTATTATGGACCCGATATTAAACCCAATAAACATGTTTGATACTAATCGAAGAGTGTTTTATATTTACGATAAGGAAAGTCTTAAATTTCGCCACACAAACCTTTTTATTCATGCACCGAAGTCCCATAAAACAAATATTTGCTTGAGTTTTCGTTGAAAGTATTTGAACAAATATTTTATACTTTTTTTTTAGAAAAAATACTTTTAAAACTGAGATGGAATTATATATTATTGCAAACAATTCGATATGTGATAGGTTTGCTTAAATATAATATATATACAATGGACGAGCAACAGTCGGGCCTTTTCTTATGGTAAAAAATTCGTCCTATTGGACCAAAACTGCTTAATGTGTAAGGCTGTGGTCCTCAACTATACCAGCGAGTTATTGATGAATGGAGCTACAAGTTCCTTTGAAGACGATATCTCTTTGCTAGACTTTTTCGCTAGTCTTATACCTATACAATTCCAACATTTTAAATTCTGTGATAACGTTTGTTTTTCGTCTTTCCGTATTTTTATTGATTGATTCAAGTTAAATGTCCATAAACACTACGCCCTCCTTCTCCCTCCTCATAACCTATTTTCCCAGTTCTAGTACAATACGCTGCATATGTAGTACTCACCCACTGAGTACTGTTCCAAGATAAAAAGGCGTTTATTGAATTTGATAAGCCAGCCATCAGTGGAGTGTTTATAAAACTTTTTATAAAATTCGAGAACCTTAGATTTTAATTAGTCAGTCTTTACTGGAATATGAAATTTTCTTTCGTTTAAAGGCCACTCGTACAGCACATCTTCCAATTTTGTAAATTATTTAATTGCAATTTTGTAGCAGGATTTTAGTGCACTTCTTGCAACTACGCTGCACTTTTTGTTTTATTATAGTGCAGATAAGTGAACGCTCAGTGTGGAATAGCGCCATCCAATTTAATGCATTATTGCTTCGCACTGTACTTTGTAGGTTAAGAATTGTCAAATTAGTTGTAACTCATAATATGAATGTAAAAGAAAAATTGAAATAAAACACTTCTTGCGTAGTAATAAAACTGAAAACATCATGGTGGCAACGATGAGTAAAATAATTAAAGTATTAAAGCTTTAAGAGAAAAAGAATACAAGGCATAAAAAAAGAACCGTGCAGTTTTTGTTGATATTTTTCTTTGCAAATTTTTTGTTACTTGCAGAAATTACACCAATATTTTTGTTACTTTATAATTTAACTACGGTTTTGTGCAACTATTATTTTTGGCTGTAAGTTTTTTACATATTGATTTTCAAATTATACTCCAACATGCTAGTAGGGGAAGCCAGTGTTACAATGGCTCAAAATGAAAGCATGTTTGCTGTTTCCATAGGCAACTGGCATAAGCGAGTTTCTCCCAAATGTGTAGATTAGTGGTGTAATTGGCAAGAAGTCTTGGACTCCCATTTTGTGGAGGCGGCGGTTCACAGAATAATTTTTCCCCGAAACAAATAAATTTAAAATATTGGTAGTTAAGACCTTTGTAACGTAAAAGTTATAAAGAGTAATTATCATTATTTCTAGATTGATGAAGTTTATAAATATATGTAATAGTAATGGATATTTATAAATATTATTAAACTTAAGCTGGGAGTAATAGAATGAATGTAAAACAAATATGGAAATTAAGCGCTTCTCGCGTAGGGAAAAAACTGAAAATATCATACTAAGCAATTTGACTTTGATCTCTATTTGAACTTCGATTAGTATTTTCCTACCTAATATACTCCATGCCACAACTATACTGCGATGGCGAAAGCTATATACTAATCAAATTCCAAAAATATCTCGACATGAATAAAAAGAAATAAGCTGATAACACAAGTGCAATCTCGAAATATTATATTGATATACAGAAATAATATATTGACAGATGTCTTTGATTATTTTAATCCAACAACACACAAATAAATATTTTGTGATAAGTTTTCCATGTAAGCGCTTTTTATGTGTGTGTGTATTGTACGTTCATATGCTTTGAGTAATTCATATTATCCGTCTCAACCACTATTGGCGTCTTTCAGTCTCTTGTGGATTTGTATTAACATGAGCCAAGAAATATCTATAATATTTGTTGTTGGATTTTTAGCTTTTAGCTGAATATGTGATATGCTTAGACATATACTTTTTTAAAGCAAAAATTGCAGAAAATATAAAATATTTATTATAAATAACTCAGTTTTTAATAACAAATGAAATTGATTTTGCTAAAAATGTTTAATGCTCAAATACGAATGTTGTTGTTACTTTAGCCTTCATTTTAATGATAAAAAAAACTTTAAAATGTTATAAAAAGGTGTTTTTGCAACAAATTATCTGCTTTTAGTACAAATTTTACAAACTACGAGTATAAAAGTTGATGCTGATGACAGTATGATAATTTTGTTTTAGAAATTCTTTCAACAGAAAATAGTATTTAGAATCAATAATTACTTCTTTGCTTAACTTTATTGCCTACAGGGTCTTGACATTGAAATTAATAAATTCGCTTTATCGTAATAACTGTCAGTTCTTAATGTTACTAAATGTAAACATGTATACAAACATGAGTCTTTAGTTGTTAAGGTTGTTACAATGTTGCAGATTTTCTCTCTCGTGAAGTATCTTGTCATTGATTTAATTGATATTAAATTGCATTTTAAGCCAGGGATTTCATTAAAACTTCTTTTTTTATATTATTTTTTCGCAGGCCATTAGTTCTAAGGCTTAGCTGTCAAATATTCAATAATATATTAAAGATATCAATATCTAGAGTAAGGAATCGTAGATTATACGGTCATCTTCCGAGTCTAAACCTGTCATGGTTGATGATATTCATCTATTCTAGGAGTTTCTTTATTATTAATCACAATAATATTTTCGTGAATTTAAAAGTTAGTTTTATTCATCGGAGCTATTAATTTTAATGATTTATTTGCTTTAAGCGTTTGCTTGAGAAACAAAGCAAGTTTTTAATACAGAAGAAATGTTTCTCAATTTCTACACAAAAGTAACAAATAAAGTTTTAGCATTAACCAATTTCGCCTTTAAATATTTTTTTTGTTTCTTTTTATATGATTGGAATTATAATTAATGACAACTAAACACGAAAAAGTCAATTTATGCCCAACTTCTTAAAAGACGAATGCTGTTAGTGAACATAGGCTCAATTTAACACGATTTTCTGAACGTAGGTAATATAAGAGAAGGTATAATTTATATTATTAATGTTATGAATGTGCTAAATGTATGTCATGGGAACAATTCAATAAAAATTACAAGTTAATGATGAGTTTATGTCTCTTCTCTTGAAAACCTATTATATAATTTTAATTAAAAGTCTTATTGCATACCAAGATTGCAATATGAAAAAAAAAGACAAACAAAAATTTGTGGAATTGTTTTCATAGTGTCTTTAATCTTAAGAAGTGAGTATCCCAGTCTAATTTCGAACCACCCCAATACACATGTGTACGATGGTGGATTATTATTAAGGCTAGCTTAATTTTTTTTTGTTTCAAAAATCTTTTATTTCTCAACATAGTCTCCTTTTAGCTCAATACATTTAGTACACCATCTGAATAATACGGTTTTAGGGAACCCTCAAAATACGCGTTAATTTCGGTAATAACTTTTCATCATCACTCGTTTGCGATGAATCTTTTTCCTGCGAATCATTATTTCAAGTTTGGAAACAAGAAAGAGTCACTAGGAGCTAGATCTGAACTATGAGGTGGACTACCAACCAATTCGAAGTGTATTTCACATAGTTTTAGCATCGTATCTAATGTTGTATAAACCAGAACGTTTTGAGAAACATCACTTTTTTCTTCTTTAAATGTGCACAACAGGATAACGCTTTATCATGTCCAAGCACTGATGTGAAGTGGACTGCCGAACTCGTTTTTGTTCGACACTGGGCAAACGCTTTTTCATATACAAATGTTGATGCAAAACAATTAACACACGTTCATGTGCTATGTTTACCATTTCAACAATCTCACGTAACTTGACTCGGCGATCATTCATAACGAAATCAAGTATTTTCTTGATATTACCTTCAGTTACCACCTCTTTTGACCCTCCTGTTGATGGCATTGTTGCAGTGCTTGTTCAAACGCGTTTAAATTCAGCAATCCTATATTTTAGCATGTTATCTAACGGTGGGTCTCACCGTAATGTTTATTGAGAATTTCTTTTGTCTCATTCGCCGTTTTCCCTTTCAAATAATATGTTTAATTACTGCATGAAATTCACTTTTTTTTTCATTTTTTAAGAAACACAAAAGTTGCATACTTCAAACCACAACAACAAATAAAGTAATCTATGAATTTGAGTAATATTTTTATAGCTGACGTTTGGCAAATAGCAATTTTCAAAACAAAAAAAAATGTGTTTGTGCTGCCATCTAGCGCTAGGTAGCTTATATAAAAGTATAAACTCTTTAATTACATAGTTTATTTTAAACAAGTTACATATTTATTAAAACTTCATTTGCAACATATCAAAGGCCACGCTACGCGGAATATTTTTATAGCAAATACAGCAACTCAATCTCAACGTTGAGAAGGTATGGAATTTATGAAACCAATTTGAGATGAAGTAGAAGAAAGTAGTACCAATTGTTTGAAAGGTGAGGCTCAATATAAGTATTAATTTGAAATCTTGAACTTTTCTTTGCAAAGTTTTTAGTTTGAATTACATATACAAATGTACGTACCAAAGAACTCCAAAATCATATTTTTTGTTGATGTTATTCAGCTCAAAAATGTTTGTTCATTTTAAAGGATAACGAAAATTTCAATGAGGATTAAAAATCATATTCATTATTATTCTAACTATGAGCAAATTCTAACTATGAGCAGAATTAACACAACCATTTTATGAACAAGTTCGCACAGACAAGACAAAGGCTTGCAGTAAATTCATCGTGTCCAAATGTTCTTATTCTCATTAACTCAAACGACATGTTTGAACTATGATGTATGGCTTGAGCAATATGATATGCCAACCTGTACAAGTTCGATTATTTGCAAAAAGGACTTGTCTTTTATTCTTTTTTATTGTTAAAAATGTGACGATTTATTACCAGTAAAAAAAAGTCGTTCAAGTTCATGAAAAACTCGGCTTAGGCTATATTTCTAGTATATATGAACCGATATCGGAAATTTTCATTTTCTGCATTTTAGTAACCTTGTCTTATAACCAGAACTGCTTTCAAGCAAACAAGTTACATACAAACAAATTTTTTCAAGTAAATATCGGTTTAGGCTATATTTCGGGTATAAATAGACCGATATCGGAAATTTTCATTGTCTGTATTTTAGTAAACTCCTTTATAATAAAAACTGCTTTGAAGCAAAACAAATTTTTTTATTGGAAAATCGGTTTAGACTACATCTCGGGTATATATGGACCGATATCGGATATGTTCATTTTCACTATTTGGTAACCTCCTTTTATAACCACAACTGATTTTAAGTAAAAGAATTAATAAAATAAAATTTTAAGTTCGTTTATGTGTCATTTTCATGGAAAGTCGGTTTAGGCTATATATACCGATATCAGAAATTTCTATTTACTGTGTTTTGGTAACTTTATTTTATTACCAGAACTACTTTTAAAAAATCAGTTTAGGATGTATCTCGGTCATATGTGGACCAATACCGGAGAAGCTTTCTTTTTACTCTTTTACTCGCCATGCCAAATAATTGTGTAAAGTTTGAAACAGAACGTACAATTTTTTTCATACAAAATTCCAAAAACAATTTTTTTTTTTGGAATTTTGGATAAGCATATCTCAGCTATATGTGAACCTATTTTACTGAATTCCAATATCAAACACATGCTCGATGGGGTAATAGAATGGTGAAAGAAAAAATTATATAAATAACAAACGATATATATATATATATATATATATATATATATATATATATATATATATATATATATATATATATATATATATATATATATATATATATATATATATATATATATATATTCAGCGTAGTATTTCTTATTGACTGTACGACCTTGTGGCAAGAATTTATGATGAAGTATGCTATTGCAGTCGAAGAAAACTGTGAGCCAAACCTTAACATTTGACCGTACATGACGTGCTTTTTTCGGTCTTGACTCTTCTCGAC
Source organism: Thecocarcelia acutangulata (assembly GCA_914767995.1). Classification (NCBI taxonomy): domain Eukaryota; kingdom Metazoa; phylum Arthropoda; class Insecta; order Diptera; family Tachinidae; genus Thecocarcelia; species Thecocarcelia acutangulata. Next base: position 102,754,004 of record OU612094.1, on the reverse strand, counting down.
GCTTTCATTGCGATGATTTGGTTTTGCTTTCAATGCCATTGTCATACACCCATGCTTCGTCAGCAGTTATGACCTTGTTAGGAAAATCTGGATCGTCGTTCACGATGCTCAACAGCTCCTGAGCGATGTCCATGCGACGTTGCTTTTGCTAAAAATTTAGTCAATTTAGTAAAAACAAATCGACGAGCACACCAAAACACGCCTAATCTTTTCATCTGATAAACAGACAATCTGATATGGCTAGTATTGCTAACATGTATAACAGATATGTGTACCAACATAACAAAAAAAAAAAAAAGTTCGAAAATCAAACATACGTAACCCACGAAATTTTAAAATCACGGTTATTTTTTGCTCAAACCATGTACATATGTATTTATACGATGAATATATAATCAATATGCAAGAGCATCCACACCTCATACCTGATACGCAATATTCGATACTGAGTTATTTTGTGATAAAAAGTATGTCTATTGTTTACTAGGACTACCAACCACCCATAATAGTCATCCTGCATATATTTGCTTATAAGAAAAACATGTCTTTCTCAAATCGATTCCTTCAAAGATAAAGTTTGGACTTAATAGTCTTTAAAAATTACTTTTGCATTGGAATCATTGGAATTCTGGGAACATCTGCAAGTTGACCAGCCACATTGCGGCCACAATTAAATGATCTTTTAGTTCATGAACCGAAAATTCTTTAAAGTGCCGATTTTAAGTAGAAAATCAAGTCAAAAGTATTGAGGAAATTCAAATTTTTTATGGATGATGGACTCTTATGGACTCATTATAGTGCTTTCTACAACTTTTTCATGGGCTATAATAATATACAAATAAATAATATTGTATTATTTTTAAATTAAAACTTATTTAAGATTTAATTTCAGTTGATTTGTTTATAGTTGAAAAAATACCTATTACTTAGATTAAAACATTCGCGAGTTAGACTCGCTCACATTGGGTTCCTTAAAACTGTCCAAGTTTTCAAAATTGAATAGGTTTTTTGGCAGTTATAAAAAAATTCAATAAATGATAAATATCCGGCATGGTATGTGTCTTAAAATATATGTGTGTCGTTTTACACGTAAATTAAGCTAATATTTAAATTTCATCAAAATTGGTTCCATAATTTCGGATATTAGCTGTACCATCCTCTCGATCCAGTCTCAAAAAAAATTTTTTTTATACACACTTATGTGTATTTATTTTTGCTTTTAATTTCATCAAAGTAGTTTGAACATCTCAGCGGAAGGAGTAACTGTCTCCCCAAATAGTCTGTGTTCTAGCATTAAAGATATTAAAGCCTGAGTTTTTTATTAAACCTAGTTATATCCGTTGGAATTATCATAAAAATTAGTCTAAATAGTTTTGCGCACAATAAAGTGAAGATATGCCTTTAAAAACAACCGAAGTGGTTTTTAGTTTAAAAGGTAGGATTTTATTCATTATTAAAGACGAGCAACTCGATTGTTGCTCAAGTCTGTGAAAATTATAATTAATTCTTAAAACTAAAATTACGTCTACTTATATACTACTTATGAGAAGTTCTAGACGACTCATACTAACATTATTATTAATGCTTGGGAAACCAATGTGGTTCCCACGGCTTAGAGGTAAGCTGATCAGACTTTACATATGTACATACGTATATGGTTCAAGGCCATAAATTGTGCCTTTGGTATGTACATACATATGTGTATATGTGGCGCGATTCAAGTGTTTAAATTTAATTGTAACAGTGCCACACACATGCATACGTACTTTCATAACCCATATCATTCGCACCTCAAATGTATTTTCAAATTACTGCACGTATTAGGCGCACTGTCGCGACAACGGTCGTGATAGCAAAAGGTGTCAAGTGACGAGGGTTATGAATTTATAAAATGTAACCTGATATTCTATTAGTTATTTCTTATACATGCCTTTAATAGGATGCATTCATGTTATGACTAAAAGAGTGTCGTGATCATGCTACACCTTATTGAAATAATTGTCGATAAATAACGTATAAAGTTTAATGGATAAGTGCACAAAATATAAAAAAGGGCTTGAATTTATTGACAAATATTGTTCTTGAAAAAGAACTTTCTCTACAAATGTATCTATTCATAATTTATAAGTTAAAAATAATACTGATAGCAAAACAAACAACATTGAGCTTATTTATACGGTGATTTAAGGTCATGTTTATTTTTTTTATATTATTTTAAATGTGCTGTTAAAATAATGTTTGTTTTTCACGGTGCATTTTTTAATTGTTAACGTTAAAATAATCTTTAGCCTTTTTTATAATTTTTGTATTACCGATTTGGTCACACTGCTGGCCTAATAAAAATAAAACAATTATAAAAAATAGCAAATGAGTCAGAATGTGTTATTGATTTACATCTTACCTTGATGGCCTTATCTATTGATGGACCAATTTCGGAGGTGAATTATTAACGATTTACCAGCACCCTCTTTTGTCCGTATGGACAAACTCTTTGCTGAATACCTTTAACCGTTCCAGTATGCAAGACAATGCTTATTGAGTTGGTAGACCGCAGCTCCACAAAAGTCATAACCCCTTAATCAATATTTACATTACAAGTATGTGTTGCAAGACAGCAGCATCTCAGGGGTTATTAGCCCTCAGAAAAAATGGCATGCACCATAGTTATCATTCCCCTCTCTGCAAGCGGAAACTCCCGAGGGCTGTGCCGAATCCCGTTCTGCCAATTAATCCTTGGTAAGGGTAAATATGACAAAACAGAAATAAATTTTAACATTTTTCAGTACAAAAAAAACAACATGCCTTTTAGATATTGCTCTAAATCATCGTGAAAAATCGCTCATTCATACTAAAGGTTAAAAATAACATAATTTACATTGATTTACTAGATTTTAAATGTTATAACAATTTTAAATTCCGTTTTTATAAAATTTTCATTTATTTTAACAACTCTAAGCATTTTTAAAATTAAAATTTCATTTCAAAGGATATAGACGTATTTTTGCCAAAAATATCTACTTGACTAGTTTTAAGCAATGCAGTCTGTAAATACCACCTATTGAAAAGTATGTTATTAGGTGAGTGTAACGCATCAAATTTTAGTCAACGTATACAATATCAAAATATAATCACATATATTGAAGCGGATACTGTAACTCACTTCTATATCCAACCTTGTTTCATAGTCTTCAAAATTAATGTCTAAATTATTTTGCACAGTTTAGATATTATTTTGTGAATATTATTCAGGTCTCATGTTTATTTGCGCGCTTTAACACATGTATTTTAACTTGTTTTCAAAAACGCCTCCTTAGGTAATATTAAACATGTTTTAATATTTTTTTAATTTTTATATTTTTTATGCAAACAATAATTTGAAGCCTGTCTTGTTAATACTTGCTTGTTTCAACTTTTTTCTTTTTTATCTACGAGTATCTTTAGTTTATTAGTTTTGATTGTTCTTTTCATTTTATAGAGATAAGATTTATGTTTTATGTTGATAAGTTGCAAAAACTTTGCAATAGTTTATGGATAAATTAATTTGGATATTAAGTTAAGTTTGTGTTAAAGAGTTTTTGTGTGCAAATATTTAATATACATATATTTACATTTGGAAAGGAAATAAGCTAATTGAAGCTGGAGAGTAAATTGTATATGTAGTAGTTAAAGTTATTAATAAATACAATCAATTTTATTTTAAAAAATTTAAATAATGCTGTGATTTGGTTCCTATTGAAAAAGGTTTTACTCAGCGTGATCCGAAGTGGTGCAGTTTAAAAACTGGATAACAAAATAATAGATAATAAAATAGTTTCGTTCCATAGCAGTATGTATGTGTTGATTTTCACCAACAGAAAATCAATACACACCGAAAGGTTGTATGCTTTTTAATAATATTTCGAAAATGTAGAAGATTCCGGATGCTATAGATTTCAGTATGCATGCAACCGAAGCCTCCATTCTGAGGGTAACACCCTCAGAAGTTTGCATCTCCATTTAAAGATGTAAGAATGTGTATCTGGAGTGAATTGGCCTATGATGGAAAATATTTTGTTTTGAGAAACCTGAAGATATTAATAATTCATTCAAAATTTTGTTTAAAAATCTTCGAAAATCTGTATAACATGTTGCTACTATGTATATTATTTTCTCGATTTATTCACCGCCCCGATTTTCCGTACCACAAAATCAATATTCATATTTTTTCAAATCACTTAGGCCTCGACTTTTAACGGCTGGAGACTTTATAGTAGGTAAACGCACTTTTTGGAGAGCACGTTTAATTTCCCCAAAAGAACGGATACTTTTTGACACAGTTTTCAAAGTGGGCTTAGATGTGATTTCAAAGGGACACCCAATTATTGGCCGCCTGACCGACGAAAGATCCCAGATGTTATAGATTTTGCTTTTGCAAAAAATATTACTTTAGAATGTATACCCATTAGATTTGTTATCAGATCACTCACCCACTATTTCGTACCCCCAGGAGATCGGCACGCGGTTTGGTAACTTGGCGTTGAGTACTCATTGTACGCATAATTTTACCATCAGAACGCCTGAAGATATTGATGTGTCAATTAATGATTTTTCTGAAAACCTTAAACTGGCCATGCAACATGCTACCACTACGCTTTAGAAATGCGGACGTTAGAACTTATTCGTCTGAAACTGATTAACTTCCGCCAGAAAAATGGAGAGTTAGAAGACAGTGGCAACTTTGCAGGTCACCCCAGCTAAAATTTGGCTACGGGAATGGCTCTTAAAAATTATATCAAAAGTCTAGATGGTACCTCTCAATCCGACTTTTCTCTATGGAAATCGATAAAGGGTCTGAAAATACCCGTAATAGGTAAACCAACTTTGCGTACTTCAACTGGCGACTGGGCAAGAAGCGATGGTGTATGTTAATTATTTGATAAATGTTTTTATTACAAATGATACAGCGAATACATTAATTGAAAAACTGTCATATGCAGTAAGACCGCCTATGTCTTTGAGACTTAGTTTTCAAGATGTCGAAAACGTTATGAATAAACTAAACTTGATTACTATGATAGCCAAGCCAGGAAGGATCTCCCTAGAGTAGAGTCATATAGACCAATAGGTCTACTGCCAACAATTTCGAAACTATTCGTAAAAGTATTGATGGCGAAGTTGACTCCAATATTGAATGATGTAGGATGTATCCCTAATTATCAATTCGGCTTTCGGGCTAAGCACAGCACAATAGAACAAATGCATGAACTAGTAAATATCATAAAACAGACTTTTGGGGACCAAAAATATTGTTCAGTTCTATTCATTGATATTTCCCAAGCTTTTGGTAAAGTGTGGCACAAAGGATTAATGCACAAAATAAAGTTAAACTTGCGTGCAAACGTTAATTAGCTTCTAGAATGCTACCAATGTGACTGGAAATTTGCTATCAGGGAAGGTCAAGTACCATGGTATTCGACCATAGGCTAACGTGAATGTCGCACATGGATGCGAAATTTCATTCAGTTGAAAATAAAATTAGCTTATGGCAGAAATTCTACATTAAAGTTGGATTGCAAACTTTTGTTATACAACGCAATTCTAAAGCCTGTGCGGTGCTACGAAATTCAATTCTGGGGAACCGCTCTAACGTCAAACATTGAAAAAACTCAAAGACGACAATACCAAATTCTTTAAACGATTACTGCATAAGGATCTGTGTTTCACTGGCAAAAGACGCACTTCCAAAGTGTGCTACAAGGTGTATCGGTAAGCTGGAACTTCACCCAAATTCTCTGGCACGCTATATACTTAATTTTGCCACCATCCAATAGGTGATTTAACTACTACTAAAAAGCACGTCTTTTCTTAATGTTAAGATTTGAAAACTTCTTGTTAGCTCATTTTGGAGATTCAATAAATAAAAAATTATTAAGAAAAAATGTTTTCCTTGAGTATTATCCTGCAGAGTATCTGTGATCACAGAAAAGTAATATAGACCATTAAATCTTTTGACATATCAAAACTCTTCCAAAAATTTTTAATGACGAAGTTTACTCTAATACTGAATGAAATGCAATATATCCCTAAACATCAATTCGGCACAGCACCATAGAAAAAACACACAAGTTTTAAGAAAGGTGTTTGAAAATAAAAAATATTACCCAGCTCTATTTATTGCCGTTTCCCAATGGATAAAATAAAGTTAGATTTGCCTACAAATACTCATTAGCTTTTAAAAAGATACTTATGTATACTGTCGCACATTCATTGTCAGAGTAGATAATTTCATAAGCCCTGCTCAGCCAATCAAAGTAGGTGCTCCGCAAGGCAGCTTCCAATATCCCAACCATTTGCAAAACGCACACTTCAACATTTGCAGATGTTCCTGAAAATCGTCAATAAGTTTACGAAATTTGCAGAAACATATTTCCATATTGGAGAATTGGCTAAAGCTCTAGAAAAACAAAGTGTTTGTGTAATTTTTACACTGCGCAAAAAACTTGATCGCCCATCAAAATTTGCACTATACATACTGAGTAGCACACTGAAATGAAATACCTTGGTATTCACCTTGACCGTCGGCTCGCTTGGAAGTTTTATATTAATATTAATTTACTGAATTTTTGTTGAACTTTATAATTTTTAAATTTAATTTTTGTTTTGTACATACGAGTATGTACATCGGATTTTAGTTCAAGTTTTTCTGTTCTTATGTTTTTTCTTAAGAAGGATTTTTTACAATACAAATATGCTGTGATCAATAATTTTTGATTGAAGAAGACAAGAAATGTAATAATCAAATCTTTATCTATGGTCGCTACACTACTCATCAGCACCCACTGGGATTTGAACTCAGGTCATGACGTACCATGATCGGCTGCTTTGGACTCAGCCACCGAGCCATTTAATTATTCTCTGTCGATTTTCATCTCATATTGAATCACATATGCAATTTGTTAATTGCCTACATTGTTTGTACATCGTTTGCTGTCTCAGAACTAACGGTATTTCTTTTTTAGTTACTAACTTACATATCTTGGTATTTTTAATAATTCTCCGTACCCAAAGATGTAAATATTAATTTATTGAATTTTTGTTGAACTTTCTAATTTTTAAATAAAATTTTTAGTTTGTACATATGTACATCAGATGTTAGTTCAAGTTTTTCCTACATTAATGCTAAAGTCACTTGGATGAAAATTAAGCTGGATTGCAAACTTTTGCAGTATGCAATTATATGGCACTGCCTCAGCATCGATCATTAACAAAATTCAAAGGCGCCAAAATCAAATTACTTCATGGGAGGTAAAAATCTCACGAACCCCTAAGGACGTGCCTTTGGGGAGACATATATTTTGAAGGTATATCAGTTAGCTGGAATATAGTTCAAATTCTCTCGCATACAACATATTTAACTCAGACGGCCACACTCGATTGAGGAGGAGGAGTAGTCCTACCACCGTTAGAGAGTTAGAATACTGATTTTACCGCTGTAATTCTCGCAAAAATTTACTTGTTGTCTAACAATGGCTGGATTGAAATAAAAAAATTATGGCTAATTAATTTCTCAATGTTAATTAATTTTTAGTTTTAAGTGCTAATGAATATGTAGTGTTTATGATAATAGTCTTGATCTGCCTATGAGTAATAAACATTTTGTTAGAAGTTGTCAGCGTCATCGATTTATCCTTATTTAAAGAAACGGCTAAAGATAATAACATAATGATAATAAAAAGTATCTTAAATTTGTATAAAGTTTTTTTCTTCCACATTATTTGCCTGGTTAATTTCAAGTGAAATGTAAAGCAATTTTTTTATATACACGAGTATTAGTGACAGAATATAGTAGAAGTTTATATTGACTACCAAACGTGTAACAATAACATTTTAAAATGCAATATAAGTAACAACTTCAACACCATCGATGGCGATTTGACAGTTAACAGTGTTTCGTTTCGCTTGTGGCATAAAAAGTACGTGTTTAATTTTAATTTACCAAGATGCGTCGATATCAAAAGAAAATAAAAGACGTGCAGCTACGTTTCAAAACAAACATGGCCTTAACATAAAAATAAAAAAAAAACTGAAAATTTAATTATACATTATGTGGAATTTATAATTTATTTTAGTTTTTCATAAACCGTTGTTCGGTTTAAAAGTATTTGAAGAATATTTTGAACTTGAGCAATGTTAATGACAAAAAATTCATCTTTGTTTCACTCCATTTTAAAGTTCTGTACCTCTATAAAAAACACTCTTATTACCTTACCTTTTAATTATTATTCTAGCAAGTAGTGTAACTATTAGAAATAAAACAACACCAAAAAACATCGCACGTAGTTTAATGTTGTTGAATCTTCACAATGTGAACTAACAATAACTATTCAAATCTTAATACTAAATACAAAAAATTAACTAAGTCCAGGCAATACTAGACAAAAAGTTTTATTTTGCGTCAATTATATCGATAAATCACCTATTTAACGCTCTGATGATGGCAACAGTATCCCTTCTCAACCGAGTGTGACCGCTAATTTTAAGTATGCTTCGTGCAAGAGGGTTTGGGTAAAGTTCCAGTTTGCTGATATATCTTGTCGCATACTTTGAAAATAAGTATTTTACTAACTCATTTTTTGGGATATGACTATGTTGCAATAAAGGAGCGATATTCATATATCACGAGTATCTACTATCATAAGAATTTTCGTAATTAAAAAAAAAACGAAAGACTTAAACAGTAAACCTTAATTAATAATTAGTATATAATTTTTTTTGTTTTCATACACATATAAAAATAACATATGAAATTTGCACAAGAACATTTGTACAAAATAGTTTTATTGTATTTACTGAATTTTTGTTGAACTTTTTTATAATTCTTTAAATTATATTTTCGGTTTTTTTACATTTGTACATCGGGTTTTAGTTCAAGTTTTAACTTTTCTTAAGTTTTTTTTCCTTAAGAATAATTTTTACAATCCAAATTTGCTGTGATCAAAAATCTTTGATTGAAGAAGGCAAGGAAAACAATAATCAAATCTTTAGCTGGGGAACAACCAACTGTTTCGTAGTCGCAACACTACTCATCGGCACCCATTCGGATTTGAAATCGGTTCATGACATATCATGAACTGACTTGTGACTTCGTGAGTTTTAATTGAGTTCCATAGCCTATATGGCTTTAGAATTGCATTGTATAACAAAACTTTGCAATCCAACTTCAAGGTAGAACTTCTGCCCATAAGCAAATTTAGTTTCTCTTCTTTCAATTTCGACTGCGTGATTTTTGAATCAATGTGAGACCTCCACGCGAACCTTTTTTTACGCAGAAAATTATATAATATTGTCAAAATCTACCTTCCCTTTTCCTTGAAAAATTCTTGAAGAAGCCCAGAGCTGCTTTACGACTGATAAGTTATGTTCATTGTGCAAGCTTTTTTGTTTAGAACTTTTGGAAGCTCTGAAGAACAGCTCTCGCGTCATCGTAATTATTTCTTCAGTGCGGTCAGGCTTGTTGCTTTTATTGTTCGGCTTTCGAGAGTTTTGCGTCTCACTCTCACTAATTAACGATTTTCCTCAACTAACTGTGTTGATTTAAAGTTTTTATTAAAGGTATTTCGTTGTCAACCACTCTGCAACTTCCTATGTGAAGGCATAGGTTGTTGTAGTTAGTCTCAGCCACGATACAAACGTACTGTTAATACCATCTTGGGCATATGGTCTCCGTCATTTAAGTTTGTCTCATATGACATATGGTTGTTGCGTGCTTGCATTTGTATTAGTGCAAAAAAGGTAAACAAAACACACACACGAGCTATTACCTGCACAATATGATAATTAATTAAAAACAACATCGTACGAGTATGAAATGAAACTATTACGTTTTTCTCTGCCGTTAATAAATTTAATATTTTTCTTTAAGAATTTTTGTATTCTTCCGTTATCAAACAGCTGTTCTATTGAACACTTTCTCTAATATTTGGAAATTAAGTAAAGCTGCCACACTTTCATCGCATTTAAATAAGAACAATTAGTTAAGACTGATAAACTTAACTTGCATTTAAATACAACTTAAATTTAAATGAAAATTAATTAATTTTGTCAAAAACTGGGCCTGAGTTAAAAATAACATTATTAAAATTTTCTATGCCGTTAATAAATTTAATATTATTCCTGCAGAATTTTTCTATTCTGCCAAAAACAAATAGCTGTTCTATGGAACATTTTTCCATAAATGTATTTGGTATTTAAGTTATGGTGCCGCAATTCCATTTATATAAGAGCAATTACTTAAGACTGAAAAATGTATCTTGTATTTAAATGAAAATGAATTAATTTTGTATTTAAATAGGAACTCAGAAAAAGGATTTAAGAGTGGTAGATTTTTGACAAAAATTTAGATTTCCTCTAAAAATTTTCTTTGTTTCGGTAAACAAATATTGTTGACTTCGCAAAATCTATTGTTGTAGTTGTTTCAGTAAATACCTACCTACATACATATTATTATGAGGAAAACTTTGTTTTTTTATCTAGGACCAACACCTGCGAGGTAATGAATTAAATAGCAAGTACATTCAAAAGTAATTAATAATGAACATATTATGAAAACACTGACGATATTCCTAACACACGTGTACAAAGGATGGAAGACAAAAGACTACTAATTCCAGCTTGCTACTTATTCCGGTGTAATCAACTGTAAAAAAAAATTAAGAAAAACATGAACAATGCATATTTCCAAAAAGCAATGACTTCTGTAAAAAACATGTGTGAACAGGATGGAAGACAAAACACTACTTTGAATTTTAAGCCATGTTAGTAAACCTAGTGAAATCGTATTGTCATACCTCATAAAACTGTTATGCCATACAATAAACTATTGTCAAGCAAAATCCCAGATTGACACTTGTCTTGTCCAGAAAGTTTGAGAAAAGTAGAGAACATTTATCTAGAATTTTCTCTAAGGATACCTAGTCAATAACTAGTATAAGAGCATTTGAGAAACTCTAGGTGTATTTATTTATTTATTTATTAATTTATGCCTATGAAGAATAACTCCTTACAGGCAGATACTATATATGTACACGCATATGAGTTAAAAAATAATTAGTTAGTTATACTTTGAAGGTTGCAGAGATAACTTCGACAAATAAAGCCAGTTGACAAGTGATTCATTTAAACCAGTGATCTCCACAAAGCGAATACTCTATCAATGTATAAGCGCGATTGCCCTTGAGGGCATTGATGATGATCAATAATTTAAAGTGTTCAAATTAAACCAATGGCAGTTATGATTTTATTTTATTTATAATTAAAAGAATCCTCAAATTGTTTTTAAAAAAGTAAAAACGATAATATGTATGTTGTGATAAAAGGCGAAAAATGTACTGTATATGCAAAACCCGCGTCTAGGCGCGATTTCAACAAAAGTCACAGTTAAATCCACGAAAAACAATAATTATGGATTACTTATTCGCTGAAGTCATCGCCATTTGCTTAAAGTCTTATGTTACATAACAAAGGCTAAATTTAGTACCAATTATTGCAAATATGTATATTAAATATCACAACAAATATTATTGCAGCCATCAAGCAAGCAAAAATTACATCTACGAATTCGAAATGTATTCGAACCAAATAACATCTTAACTAATGTATACAATTTATGTATAATTATCACATACTTTGTTTTTAATGCTTTCCATATATTTGTTCGATAAATTCAGTATTGTGGGTATTTACTTTAGCAGCAACATAAACTAGCAGTATCAACTACTTCAACAGCACCATTTGGTTTAAAAGAAACAATATAAACTAAGCAAGCAACTACCCAATTGAAGTGTTGAAAATGTGTGATATCAATCCTGATTGTGGGCAATTAGCAAGTCAGAACAACTTTAAAATGTTTGCACAGTTACTTGGAAAAAACAAATGCCTTGAAAAGCGACTTAAGATCGTAAGAAATTTTACCATAAGTATATATAAGGGACAGGATGGTCACAATATAAAATGGCAGTTACAAAATTTTATTTCACATTTGTGTATTTGTGTGTCAAATGATCAAATTAGTACTTTGTTTATCGATTTTTAAATCTTCATACTTTCTATATTCTATACCGATTTTTTAAGTATTTTGAATTAACATTATGGTCTTTTGCCAAATAAATCTTTCAATTTTTCCTCATTTCTTTTTCGTGCCAATTCTTTAAATGTTTGCTTCTTAGCTCAATGATCATGCTGCTGTATGTTATTTTTGATGCCTAAAAGTATTTACGCAAATTTTTACTTTAAATGTTTAGCTTTTATCACCAACAAACAATTAATGGAAATGAAACGTTATTAACAACACAAAGTTTCCGCTTTTAAATTAATATAAACAAAAAGGTTATCAAGATAAGGACCACTATACAAGGATTTAAGTCGTTTTATCGACGTTATTTATTAAAAAGTATTAGTAGATTACCTGTTTAAAAAAATTTTTTGCAATGTACGAAATATTTAATTCAAAGAAATAAATAGTACTAGAAGCAAAACTAGGATGAACGGCAAATTTTTTGCCATGAATATTTGACGACCACAATAAAATAAATTTTTGAATAGGTATGAAAGACAAGCAATCATAGAGGCAGTAGAAGTTCACCGTATTGTGTAAACGATTTATTTGTATAGCTACTCCAGCAATTGATAAACAAACCAGCCTGGTTATAAGTTTAAAGTATTTTAGTAAACAAAATTACTTTCTACTTTAAGAATTGCTTTATTATTTATTACATTCAAAAACTAAGTAGTGTTTTGTCTTCTATTCTGTATACAAGTGTTTTGTACACTGTAGTTCGCATATTTTTTATTTGTTCATTATTAATATATTTTCAATATAACCGACTACCTTGCAGCTCGGGAGTTGGACTAATTTTGTTAGTCTTTATAATGTCAAAGGTACATGCACTGGGCATATACCTTTGACTACACTCAAAATAATCCACGGGTAAAATAATCAAAGGACGTAGTACCTTCTACGAAAAGATTCGTTATTTTGACGGCACGAAATCATTCGTAGAATGCACGTAATAGTTACATGTAATCTACTCAACATTTTTTGTTTAAATTTTACGCAAATTTTGTTGACTTACCAATATTTTGTGAATATACGAAAAAAAGTAGAAATTTGTTGCTTATTTTTTATTTAATATTTCGAAATGTATTTTCTATATGTACGAAAATTTTTTAATATTACAAATTTATCTTATATAAAAAGTTTAATTTATTTTACGAAATTGTTGTACTTAAACGAAAGTCTGATCGTTATTGTGCGACCTTTTTTGTAAAGGACACAAATAATTTTCGTAATACTATAAAATCATTAAATTTTATATTTAATTATTTGATCTTGTGTAAGTAAATATTTCTTATTTTTGCAGCTAAAGATCGTCTTATTTTTTATAAAAAAATTCAACAGTATTTATTTTCAATATTTCGATAACAATTTGTTATGTTATGATATTGAACAATTTTCAATTAAAAATTTTTAATAACATATTAGTTTTCCTGACGATTATTGACTCACATAAAAGCTTACGGGTATTTTCATTCCAGGAGTACTCTTCTGCATAGTATTTAAGAACACTCTATCCATTTGGATTTGAGCTCAAAATTGTGTTTAAATTCAGTGAAGGTTTTGAATATTCAAAAACCAATGGAATATTCAGAGACAAATACAATTTTAGTTGTAGCTTTTCGACTTTCATTCACCAATTTTTCAAAGAAAAAGAAATTTCTGTAAAACAGTTGTTGAATCCATAGGCAATGGGAGCTCTGATGTATCAAGCAGATGTTTATTTATTTATCTAAAATGTCTATGGAATAAAAAACCTTAGAGGCTAACAACATCTTAATTAAAAAGTAAATCAAATATATCCTTATAATCTAGTAAAAAAATTTAAAATCATTAAATGACAGAGAAAAATCAACATTTACAATATTATCAATAGTACTCAAAGCACGTAGCATAAGTTCCCGCATGGCGTTGAAATGTGGAATAAATTTTTAGATCTTAAACATCTGAATGGTACACAAAAATTTAATTAACTTTAACAGGTATTCACAATCAATAATCCCATTAATCAAATAATATATTATTATAACAGTACGTCTCACATACGAGTACAATGGCTTTAAGTCCAAAAGAAAACAACGAACAGAAACATACGAACATACGAACGAAAAGAAACATACGAACTTGACATTAACATTACTTGGCAATTACGAAGAGTAAATTTAACAAATTTCTTCTATATTCTTACAATTCTCTTTGAGTGTATATTATAAAAAGGGCTCCAAACGAAAGAACAATACTCTAATTTAAAGCAAACCAAAGCATTATGCAAGGTTTTTAATGTTCCAAGATCTGAAAAGTCTTTACAATTTCTTCTTATAAAAGCACAGGCAGCATAAGCTTTAGGTATAATATAGTCAAGGCACCCATTAAAGTTAAGTTCACAATCTAACACAATACCAAGATCTAACATTTGACTTACAACTTTTAAATTATTATCATTTAATTCATACTGGAAACTTTACACAGAACAAAATTTTTTTCGTGTTCAATAACGAAATTCGTTGAATCAATTAACAAATTGTTTAAATGCGGACTTGTAAAGGAATTCGTGGATTCAAACAAAAGTTTAGTAAAAATAATTATTGATCGAAAGCAACTATTTTTTTAAACAACAACAAAATACCATATCCAAGGTTATTTTTTTATATTTATGTATGTATATGCATACAAATTATTTTTTCAGACAAAAATTTTGTTGATTTTAATTTTACTATAATTTTTTCTGTGTATCGCTACTAATATTTGACTTATTTAAAGGGAAATTATAGGTATCGTACAAAGAAGGTATTTTATCGATATAAAGTTGAAGAGACAGCGAGTTATTATCTGACCTTAATTCTTTAAAAGCTTTGAGATCATCAGCATATAATAAAAACTGCGACCCATAACAGCAATTTGCAATGTCATTTAAAAAAATTATAAAAAGTAACGGCCCTAATATACTTCCTTGTGGTTCACCCGAAGAATCTGTGTAGGGAAAAGACACAAAATTCTCAAGGACAACAGTTTATCTCTTATCAGAAGTATAAGAACCTAGCCAATTGAGAAACGTATCGTAAAAACCGATTGTAGGGTGCTTAAGATGTAGTATTTTATGTGATACCGTATCAAATGCTTTACATAAAAATCACATCAACTTGCTTATTCATGTCTCTTAAAGACAGAAATACAAAAATGTTTAAAAACCGTACAGTTGGAAACAGTAGAACGACCAGGTAAAAATGCATGCTGTTCATCACAGATATATCGCTTTATTGCAAACAACATTTTTTCTTTGATGATACGTTCAAAAAGTTTTGAAATATTGGACAGCTTAGATATTGGATGATAATTTGTAATATTAGTTTTGTCACCTCCTTTAAAAACAGGGGTAATTGAAGCAACTTTCCATCTATCAATAAAATATCTCTCAGCCAAGGATTTATTTAAAAAAACGCAGGGGAACAACCAAACTTTGCGACAATTTCACAAGAACTCTTAATATTTTTAATACTATGCAGTATATCATCAGAAGTTAGCTGTAGTGTTGGGCAAAAAAAAAAGAAGAAACAATCTTTCTTTATATGTTCAATATTAATATTATTTTCGATGAATTTAATTACCTTGTAGTGTGGAAGGTGTTGGACCAAATTTTGCTAATCTGAGCAGTGTCGAAGGTATGTACACTGGGCGCTGATCAGTTTTAACTAATTTAATTCCAACATTTTAAATGCTGCAATAGAGTTTGTTTCAGTCTTTCGTGTTGTTATCGTTAACATTTCGCGAACACTACTCCCTCTTTCCTCCTCATCATACCCTATTTTCCTAGTTCCAGTACAATGCACTGCATATGTAGGGGTCATCCCCTGAGTACTGGTCCCAGATAAAAAAAAAAAAAAAGCACAATCTTACGACTTTTGCTACTTTGACTACAGTTTTTTAATCACTGATTACCATTAATACGCGTACAATAAGTTTCTGTTGAAATCAATTTTTTTTCACCAGGGTGGCCTTACATTCTTTTTGCATGCTTCTTTTTGGAAATTTTTCGCACGTAAATATTATTTCTTTGTGATATGATTTTTCTTCCACATCACTTTAAATTTTTATTAAGGAATCTACATCCTCTACAGCCTGGGCACCATCGTATGATATTATAAATGATAAATCACAATAATCAGCCTCGGCTGAAGTCGAAGGCAAATTAGGATAGCTTTCAAAGTCGTTTGGGTGTGTCGTGTCCACCACTTTCGCTGACCCAAAAGTTTTAACGCCTTCTAACCCTTCAACACAAATTTCCAAACCTGCTGCAAAGCAGGAAAGAACTGTTTTCCGTAGGGTTCACGTCCAGCTTTTCTCAAGGACGTTTTATTAAAACACATTTTATTTTAACGTTTTGCTTTTGATCAGCATACACCTACATATGTATGTAGGAATACGATCATAAAAATGAATATGTGCATATGTATATACATACATCTATAAATTAAATAAACAAATTTACTACTAATAATATTAATTATTTTTACCTTGCGCCACATTTTCACATCTTTAATTGGTGGACCAAACGCGAACAAGCTCTTGCCACAAATGATTGGCTTTATATTTCTCTTGCGTAGTATTGGGTAATACACCTTTTGCAAAGTCAGTATGTACTGCTTTGTTGTCGTTACTGTTGACTTGAAATAAAAAATTATTTATACATTTAATTTTATATTTAAAACAAATTTTGAACTTATATTTCTTTTGTGTTTTTCTGTTTGGAGGGTTTTCGATAGTACTTTTGCTTACGAGTAAAAAGTTGCACGGTTGCATTCGAATGGTTACTCGCTGCATTTGAATGGTTACTCGATATCGAATGAGAAATTCCCAAAAGTGTAAAAACTCGCTCATTCGAGTAAGAACTCGCTCGTAAGCGAATGACAGAATTAGCCCCCTGTACAAAAATTTTGTAGAATAACCAGAAAAAATTTGCAGTAAGTCAGGTTTGTGAAATTCTCAAAATTTCTAAATTTACAAAAATTTTTGGTACGAATGTTTAGTATTTTAAACAAAAATATGGTAATATTTACAAAAATATTGTTACGAAAGAATTTTTGTTGATTTGCAAATTTTCTAAAATACGAATTATTTTTATATAAAAAATGTTTGTACAATGGACGAAAAAAGTTCTTTGAAAATATTTTGAGTGTACATTAATTTCAATATTTTATATGCAGTGATAACGTTTGTCTTGGTCGTTCCATGTTGTTATTGATAGGTTCTAGTCAAACGTCCACAAACACTACTCCCTCTTTCCTTCTCATCATAACCTATTTTCAAAGTCCCAGCACAATGCACTGAATATGTAGAGGTCATCCACTGGTACAAGATAAAGTTTTTAATAATATTTTTCAAATATAAAAACCGGTATTCTTTCTCAATGATCTTCTAATTCCTATCTCTGTTATTCGTATAAATATGTGTATGTATCTATTTCTTTGCTTTGTTTTCACTCAGTTTAAGAACTGACTCAAGACTGACCCAAAAATCCTATACTCATTTTAAGACAGTACAATCCCGGTTTCGGAAAAATAAATTTTTGAGTACGACTCGCAAGTTAAAAAACTCATACATATATAGTACAAGCTTTTTCTAAGTAGTGAGAATATGAAAACTATATACAATGTTCACCATCGAGTAACCATTCAAATGCACAAAAGTTGTACTGTTTCTGTTAAAAGCAGGGTGGGAAGCAATTGCATAGTCGTAATATTTGTGTAATAGGGCATTTACACCTAAGCTAAATCTAGTGCTTTCGGGAATTCATTTCAAATCTAGCTGATTTAGATGTGATTTTCTATACAAAATGAGATCTTACTTTGACTTATGATTGTCTTGGACAAAGATTAAAAATAAAACTGCCGACGACCTGCCTGCTATTTATACCTTTTTATCATATTCTACAATCGACATGAATTTTCTAGTCTTTCATAATTCTACCCTCAAATGTACAAATGTATTTCTTACGCATATACACATTCACACACATGCTTGCGAACAATAAGCAAGTGACAACCAATAATAAATAAACCGAAATACCAAGATCACCAGAGCAACAATAACATCATTTTTAGTTGACTTACTTGGAATTCTAGGTATTTTGAATCATGTATGTTTGTTTCTTTGTGTATTTTGTTTCTACCTTTATCTTGTGTTGTACATTTATAACAAGTTAGATGTGATAAATATTCTTAACAATATTCTATAACTCACATCTCTGTCTGCTGGATTAAGTATATGGAAATAATAGTATATGATAACAAATCTATTGAGACATTTTTCCAAAGAGACATTTTTAGAAACTTGTTGGTCTGATCACATCTCAGAATATGGAATAGTATCCTAAAGGGCACGTTAGTATGTTTAGCGTTATAAACGTCAGTTGCTAAGGACCACGTGAGTTTAAAAAATATAAATATTGGAGGAAGTTTCATTCAGCAAATATTGTGTAGTTCTGGTTTTCATCACAATTGACTAGCCTCTACATCAGTGATACCCAAAAGTTCTATATAGAAGAGTAAACACTAATACATTTAAGGAAAAACTATTTTTATTTAATATTTTTTGTTGTAAAAAGCAAAAAAATTTACAAAAACAAAATTCACACTGATAATCGCTGTCGCCAATGTTAACCAGCAAAACATGCGAAAGTGTTGTAGCTTTGCTTTTGTGTGTGTGCGGTGAAGAACGAAAAAATATGAAAGACGAAGTTGTTTGTGTATTTGTCATTGCTAGTGCTGATCGCAGTATTTGTGTATTAAAGAACACAGCCCTATAGCTAAGCGCATTTACAAAAACAATTGAGTACCAAGCACATAGGCCTGGGCATGTTTGCTCTACATAATCCTTCACGGGGAACTTTAGTATCGTATAGCATAAAATCGTTTGAAAAAGCTTGCCTACCTACGTCAAGTGAATTTCAGCATCAATATTTTTTTTTTCTCAGAAAGTTTTTTCTACGCGATTAGAGCGGAATTTATGGTGAAAGACAAGAAGAATGTTGGCGCTTAGAGAAACAAATTGTAATATTTTTCTGCGAATGAATCGCACGATTGAGTAGGATAGTGAATCACGGCCATGCGTGTTGTGTGTGAGTGGGGCGTTGAGTGAGTCAGAAGTTGAACTTTATGTTTTAACTCTCATATGTAAGGGACAACATGAGTGCTACAGCGGATAAAGTTAGGCCCATTCTTGGGAGTGGTACGAGTAGCATGCCTCAGTAGGCATGTAACTCGTACCATATATGGTGGATTGTTTGTTGCATGGCCAAACACCTGTGGGATATGAGAGAGTTATGTGTGTTGTTGGCCGCAACAAATCTCTGACTTTCCAGAGAATTGCGATACCAAATTGCATGCCAGTTCGTAGGACAGTATCCACGGATGCTCTACAGGTATTGCGGGGGAATCGTGTTCAGAGTCAAGAAGGAGCTATCACTTCGTCCCTATTATTGACTTTCTACTCTGGATCTTTTGGTGTATAGGGAAGTTAGTCAGAGCAAGGCTCTTTTAGGAATGTCTTGTGTCTGCCTGGTGGACGCAATGGTCGAATATTTTTTTTGTTTTGTGTGGGAAGCCGGAATTTGGCTTCAGTCTTACTACGGGTTTCCTTCATACGGTACATGGCTCCCACAAGAGGCGTCTGTCTGATACTGCACTGTGCAGTAGTGGAGAGGGACTTAAGGACCGGAGACACATTCTTGTTGAGCGTCATGTTTATGCTTAGAGCGTGGACGTAGTAGAGGCGGGCGAATATTGGAACTTCACTAGAGTTTTGGTATGTAGTTCCTCGTTCGACTGTTTCCTGTTTGCTGGCTGTCGTATTTGCTTTTTTGTTGTAAGCCCCTCTGTCTTGTCTATTGTTGTTTTTGTTCATCATATCAAGGTATGTGCCACAGAGGGGTGGCGAACGAACTCATCCGTGAGGATGAATATTGAGTGTTTGATTTGTATATTATTATTGTGTTCTAAGCCCGTGTATGTTGAATGTTGCGGGTTTGATGCGATGTTTTTCTTATTGCAGTATTCACTGTTTTATTGCTTGCTGTTGTTGCTGTGTACTTGTTTTTGCTGTATTTCGGGTTGTAGTTTTTGTAAGTATAAACTGTTGTAGAGGGTCATCTGTCTCCGAGCCACTAGGTGCTCTACTGGTAGTAGTTCTAGAGTTATAAACTCTGACCGGAAATATAAATCTAGTACCACCGGTTGCCATGGCTCAAAAATCGGTAAGCTTAGAAATGCTCCAAACCAATGAAGAGATCTTGTCCAAACAACATTAGATAGAATCGGTACTTATGCATGGCAGTTTGTCACCTGTGGGGGTGTTGGTGGGCGCATTGTATCTCATTGTACCCATGGCAGGTGCCAAAGGAACTTATTCCTGCTTTTATTTGCATAGAATATACACAAAAAGTAAAAAAAACACAACTACTGTTTTCTATACAATGGGGAGAAGAATTTCAAATCCACATACTAACATTAGATGTTTTTAAAGATAAAGTCAAGACGTTCAACTTGTTGGTTATTTCATCAGCTTTTGTAAGGCTCTTATATCCCTACGTTCGTTTAGTCTCAAAATGTGTTCTTGCATGTTGCTTTCTACAATGGCTTTAAAAAATCTTAATTGAATTTCATGTCGACGTTGAGTTGGTAATATTTGCGTGTAAGATTCTGCAGTCTATAAGCGCATATGTTAATTTTTATGTAAAATAGTACAAGCGAAACAATATTTAAAACGAAAAATCAACACAAGTACTGAACGTACTTTAATTAGAGCAGAAAATATCCACTTAAAATTCCAACTAACTAGTAGAGTTTTAATGAAATTTTTAAACTAGTTTTTGCACATCAAATTAATGCAAGTTTTAACTTAATAAATATAATTGCACTGAACATATTCAACATAGTATATTTAAAAAAAATTATAATTTTTATAGCAACACGACTATATAATCATTGTTATAGTTGTCGCCAAGTTAAACTTATATCTAATTTTGCTGGCGACAATAGATAAATAACACATTACCTATGATTGTTGAAATATGGCTTATATAAATAATCTCGAAATCAAGAAACAAAATCAGGTGAAAATATAAGCACCTGTTTTTTGTTTAATTTTCATCAAACTGTTATAATTATTGGTTATTTTCCTGCGTTATTGCTAGCAGAGTGTATGGGGATGGCTCTGTAGCCTTACTTACAAAAAGTACTTAATTTTTTAAAACTTCTATAAATTTACTTGCATACAGTAAAAAGTTCGTAATAGTTAATATATTTTAGCTTTAAATAAAGTAATTTTAATTTTTTATGAAAAATATAAAATTAAGTAAAAAGCTTCTTAAATCTAGTTCAACTTTGGTTATTAACTTAAAATAAGTATGTCGAGTTCTTGGTTTTATGAACAAAATTTCTTTAAAGTAATGAAAATAATCCTAAAATTTAAGAAATTTAACTTGAAACCAAAATATTTCTTGTATATTAACTAGTAGGCAGTGAATTTCATTTCTATTAAAACCAACAAATATTTTTTATTTTCATTTAAAGTAAAACCATTTTCAAAAGTGGACGCAAAATTTATACGCGTGTGTTAGTGAAAAAATAAAAAATTAAATAAAAAAATATATAAAAAATAAAAAAAAATATCTTGTGTAAAAAATACATAATTAATAAATATTTTAAATAATTCTTATTTTTGCTGCTAAAGATTTTTATTTGTTTTTTATAATATTTAGTTTATTTTCAATATTTCGCTAACAATTTGTTAGCATCTTCGGGAATATAAAATGTTGTAAAAATATTAGCTGCAAAAATAAGAACTAATTAACATAAATAAGATCAAATAATACATATATTCAATGAATATTTATTATAATTATAAAGGAAAGTCTTCACTTGACGTAAAATAATTTTTTTCAAAATGGAGTGTAAACATGAAGAAATGTATTTGCTTTTTGTATATATGTACTTAGCTGGTGAGGCCTAACGTTCTTTATGTCAATAAAAATGCAGAATTTTTATTACATATTTTCCCAACGTTTCGTGAATTTTATGTTCACTTCTTCAGGGGATTTTATAAAGAAATTTTTTTATCAAATTACATGAAGATATTGAGTAGAAAACAATATTTGTGAAACTTACATTTTCGTGATTACAACATTAAAAACCAATATATTAAATTATATTAATAACTTATAAATAAAACACAGACACTAATTTTGTTTTGCGCTGTTTTTATACCCTTCACAAAAATGTAAGGGGTATATATAAGTTTGTGATTCCGTTTGTAATTTCTACAGTTTTTTTTTGCGACCCTATAAAGTATATATATTCTGAATCAGAATTAATGGAAAAGTCGATTAAGCGATGTCCGTCTGTCCGTCTGTCCGCTGTTGAAATACCGTTTCTGAGAAAACCATTAGACTTAGAAACTTTTTTCTTTCACCATTCTTTTACCCCATCGATTCATGGGTTTGCTATTGAAATTCAGTAATATCGGTCCACGTATAGCTGAGATATATTCAAAATTCCGAAAAAAACCATTTTTTTTTGCAGTTTTGTATGAAAATTTTTGAAAACAAAAGTTGTTCGTTTTGCTTCAAACTTCACACACTTATTAGGCATGGTGACCTAAAGACAAAAAATTTTTTTTTCAGATATCGGTCCATATATACCCGAGATATAGCCCAAATCGGATTTTAACGAAAATGTCGCATAGGCGAAGCTAAATAACTTTTTTTTTGCTCAAAAGCAGTTCTGGTAACAAAATAAGGTTACATAAATATGGAAAATGAAAATTTCCGATATCGGTCCATATATACCCGAGATATAGCCCAAACCGGGTTTTTCATGAAAATGTCGCGTAAGCGAACTTAAATAACTTTTTTGTGCTCAAAAGCAGTTCTGGTAATGTAATTAGGTTACATAAATATGGAAAATGAAAATTTCCGATATCGGTCCATATATACCCGAGACATAGCCTAGACCGGGGTTTTCATGAAAATGCCACGTAAGCGAACTTAAACAACTTTTTTGTGCTCAAAAGCAGTTCTGGTAACGAAATTAGGTTACATAAATATGAAAAATGAAAATTTCCGATATCGGTTCATATATACCCGAGATATAGCCTAGAACGGGTTTTTCATGAAAATGCCGCGTCAGCGAAATTAAACAACTTTTTTTTGCTTAAAAGCAGTTCTGGTAATAAAATAAGGTTATATAAATATGGAAAATGAAAACTTCCAATATCGGTCCATATATACCCGAGATATAGCCTAGAACGGGTTTTTCATGAAAATGCCGCGTCAGCGAAATTAAACAACTTTTTTTTGCTTAAAAGCAGTTCTGGTAATAAAATAAGGTTATATAAATATGAAAAATGAAAATTTCCGATATCGGTCCATATATACCGCAGATATAGCCTGGAACGTGGTTTTCATGAAAATGCCGCGTAAGCGAACTTAAACAACTTTTTTTGCTTAAAAACACTTCTGGTAATCAAATAAGGTTATATAAGTATGGAAAATGAAAATTTCCGATATCGGTCCATATATACCCGAGATATAGCGCAAACCGGGTTTTTCATGAAAATGTCGCGTAAGCGAACTTTAACAACTTTTTTTTGATTAAAAACAGTTCTTGTAATAAGATGAGGTTATATAAATATGGAAGATAAAAATTTCCGATATCGGTCCATATATACCCAAGATATAGCCCAAACCGGGTTTTTCATGAAAATGTCGCGTAAGCGAACTTAAACAACAATTTTTTTTTGCTTAAAAACAGTTCTGGTAATAAAATAAGGTTATATAAATATGGAAGATAAAAATTTCCGATATCGGTCCATATGTACCCGAGATATAGCCCAAATCGGGTTTTTCATGAAAATGTCGCGTAAGCGAACTTAAACAATTTGTTGTGCTTAAAAGCAGTTCTGGTAATGAAATTAGGTTACATAAATATGAAAAATGAAAAAATCCGATATCGGTCCATATATACCCGAGATATAGTCCAAACCGTGTTTTTCATGAAAATGCCGCGTAAGCGAACTTAAACAATTTTTTCGCCTTAAAGCAGTTCTGGTAATAAAATAAGGTGATATAAATATGGAAAATGAAAGTTTTCGATATCGGTCCATACATATCCGAGATATAGCCTAAACCGAGTTTTTCATGAATACGCGGCGTAAGCGAACTAAAACAACTTTTTTTTGCATAAAAGCAGTTCTAATAGCAAAATAAGGTTATATAGGTATGGAAAATGAAAATTTCCGATATCGGTCCATATATAGCCGAGATATAGCCCAAACCGGGTTTTTCATGAAAATGTCGCGTAAGCGAACTTAAACAACAATTTTTTTGCTTAAAAACAGTTCTGGTAATAAGATGAGGTTATATAAATGTGGAAGATAAAAATTTCCGATATCGGTCCATATATACCCAAGATATAGCCTCGACCAGGGTTTTCATGAAAATGCCGCGTAAGCGAACTTAAACAGCTTTTTTGTGCTCAAAAGCAGTTCTGGTAATGAAATTAGGTTACCTTAATATGGAAAATGAAAATTTCCGATATCGGTCCATATGTACCCGAGATATAGCCCAAATCGGGGTTTTCATGAAAATGTCGCGTAAGCGAACTTAAACAATTTGTTGTGCTCAAAAGTAGTTCTGGTAATGAAATAAGGTTATATAAATTTGGAAAATTAAAATTTTCGATATCGGTCCATATATACCCGAGATATAGCCTGAACCGTTTTTTTCATTAAAAAAAATTTTTTTTTTTTTGCTGAAAAGCAATTCTTGTTATAAAAGAAGGTTACTAAAATACAGAAAATAGAAAATTCCGATATCGGTTCATATATAACCGAGCATATTCAGGCCACATTTTTAATATACTATACATATTCGTGACTATCGTGAAGGGTATTTTAGATTCGGCCCAGCCGAATATACTACACTCTTACTTGTTTATAATAACATTATAAATGGGGCTTAAGTTGTCAGTATATCCCTTTTTGTTCATTGTTTTATTTATTTTCTGCTGAATTCTTAAGCTTTCTGTTGTGTAACGTTTTTCAACATTGTTTTCCTTGTCCAGTATTTTTATATTGTTAAAGTCAGGTGTATGTTTGGTTTGTACAGTATGTTGCGATAAAGCAGTGCTCTCTTTTTTCTTAATAATATCTGTCTTATGTTCATTTATTCTAACTGCTAAACTTTACCAATGTAAACGAGATCACAGCTGTTATAATCATCACCTTTACATGGAATTTGATAGATAACGTTGTTTTGTTGTAGTTTGTCGATAGGGGTTTTAGTTTTTGTAAATATTGTGCTTAAAGTTCTATTTGGTTTAAAAACCAATGTTGTGTTGTTGTTTATTGCACATTTTATCTTGTGGTTGTCTGTTATTCCAGGTATATATTTGATGCTGAAATATTGTTTACATTCATTGTTAGGGTTGCCATTTCTATTGCATTTTGGATGATTTCGAGTATATATTTTTGATTAGATATGGCGGAAAACTATTATTGGTTAGAATTTCAGAAATTTTCTTTATATTCTTGTTATGAAATTTCTCATCACTTATTTCCAGTACCTTGTTTACTACATGTTTTGCTGTGTTGATAATTTGTGACTTGGGTTGTGTTGAATAGTAGTTGATTATTCTTCCTGATGAAATATTCTTAGTGTGCCAGTCGAAATATATTTTGTCATCTTGTCTATACAGTGTGGTGTCTAATAGGAAATTTTTCCTTTATTTTATTTTGGGATGGTATGCATTGAGAGTATTTAAAATGTCAAATGTGAAGAAATGTGGTTTTATTACAACCTATAAAATATTTTATTCCAATTTGCTTATATTTTCAACTATTGTCTCTACATTTAACTTAAATATTTTATTTTATTAGTAAAATTTAAAGATATTTTTTCATTTCACATTCATTTACTCAATAATACATTCATAATAATACATGTTTAATGAAATAAATTAGTTGAATAAAAAGAATATTTTTTTTTAATCTAAAAGAGGAACTTCTGTAACAATATTTGGTCGAATAAACGAATGTTTTATTCAAACTAACATTTTTTCAGGATGTTAATTGAAATATTTGTATGTGTTGTTTGGCTTAAGATGCGTTACTACTGTTTTAACAAACTTTTGCCTACATTTTTAACTAATAGTTTTTATATTTTTAGTAAACCCTATCAGAGTTGAATCGAAGAAAAATTGTTTATTTGAATAAATTTTGTTCAGATTTAAAAAAATAATCTTTTGTTTTGAATATTTTTCTTCATGAAGGGCTTACTAAATTATTTAGCTAATAATACCAACGAAATTTGTTTCAGTGTAATATGTAAATTAACATTTTTGCAGCTTAAGATCTTACATGTTTTTTATACCCTTCACAAAAATGTTAAGGGTATATATAAGTTTGTGATTCCGTTTGTAATTTCTACAGTTTTTTTTTTGCGACCCTATAAAGTATATATATTCTGATTCAGAATTAATGGAAAAGTCGATTAAGCGATGTCCGTCTGTCTGTCGGTCGTTGAAATACCATTTCTGAGAAAACCATTAGACATAGAAACTTTTTTCTTACACCATTCTATTACTTCGTATTGCCATGTGTTTGCTATTGAAATTCAGTAATATCGGTCCACGTATAGCTGAGATATATTCAAAATTCCAAAAAAAGCCATGAATTTTTGAAATTTTGTATGGAAATTTTTGACAAAAAAAGTTGTTTGTTTTGCGTCAAACTTCACAGACTCATTAAGCAAGGTGACTAAAAGGCAAACAAATTTTTTCAGATATCGGTCCATATATACCCGAGATATAGCCCAAATCGGGTTTTTCATAAAAATGTCGCGCAAGCGAACTTAAAAAACTTTTTGTGCTCAAAAGCAGTTCTGGTAATGAAATAAGGTTATATAAATATGGAAAATAAAAATTTCCGATATCGGTCGATATATACCCGAGATATAGCCCAAGTCGGGTTTTTCATGAAAACTTAAAAAACTTTTTTGTGCTCAAAAGCAGTTCTGGTAATGAAATACGGTTACATAAATATGGAAAATGAAAATTTTCGATATCGGTCCATATATACCCAAATATTGCCTAAACCGGATTTTTCATGAACACGCGGCGTAAGCGAACTTAAACAACTTTTTTTTGCTTAGAAGCAGTTCTGGTAATGAAATAAGGTTACGCAAATATGGAAAATGAAAATTTCCGATATCGGTCCATTTATACCCGAGATATAGCCTAGACCGGGGTTTTCATGAAAATGCCGCGTAAGCGAACTTATACAACTTTTTTGTGCTCAAAAGCAGTTCTGGTAATGAAATTAGGTTACATAAATATGGAAAATGAAAATTTCCGATATCGGTCCATATATACCCGAGATATAGCCTAGACCGGAGTTTTCATGAAAATGCCGCGTAAAAGAAACTTAAACAACTTTTTTGTGCTTAAAAGCAGTTCTGGTAATGAAATTAGGTTACATAAATATGGAAAATGAAAATTTCCGATATCGGTCCATATATACCCGAGATATAGCCTAGACCGGAGTTTTCATGAAAATGCCGCGTAAGCGAACTTAAACAGCTTTTTTGTGCTCAAAAGCAGTTCTGGTAATGAAATTTGATTACCTAAATATGGAAAATGAAAATTTCCGATATCGGTCCATATGTACCCGCGATATAGATCAAATCGGGTTTTTCATGAAAATGTTGCGTAAGCCAACTTAAACAACTTTTTTTTGCTCAAAAGCAGTTCTGGTAATGAAATAAGGTTGCATAAATATGGAAAATGAAAATTTCCGATATCGGTTCATATATACTCGAGATATAGCCTAAGCCGCGGTTTTAATGAAAATGTCGCGTAAGTGAACTTAAACATCTTGTTTTGCTTAAAAACAGTTCTGGTAATGAAATAGGGTTATATAAATATGAAAAATAAAAATTTTCGATGTCGGTCCATATATACCCGATACCAGGTTTTACATAAAAGTGTCGCGTAAGCAAACTTAAACAACATTTTTGTGCTCTAAAGCAGTTCTGGTAAATATGGAAAAAGAAAATTTCCGATATTGGTCCATATATACCCGAGACATAGCCTGGAACGGGGTTTTCATGAAAATGCCGCGTAAGCGAACTTAAACAGCTTTTTTTGCTTAAAAGCAGTTCTGGTGATAAAATAAGATTATATAAGTATGGAAAATGAAAATTTTCGATATCGGTCTATATATACCCGAGATATAGCCTAAACCGGGGTTTTCTTGAACACGCGGCGTAAGCGAACTTAAACGACTTTTTTGCTTAAAAGCAGTTTTAATATTAAAATAAGGTTATATAAGTATGGAAAATGAAAATTTCCGATTTCGGTCCATATATACCCGAGATATAGCCTAAACCGGGGTTTTCATGATAATGCCGCGTAAGCGAACTTAAACAATTTTTTCGCATAAAAGCAGTTCTGGTAATAAAATAAGGTGATATAAATATGGAAAATGAAAGTTTTCGATATCGGTCCATATATACCCGAGATATAGCCGAAACCGTGGTTTTCATGAAAATGCCGCGTAAGCGAACTTAAACAACTTTTTTCGCCTTAAAGCAGTTCTGGTAATGAAATAAGGTTATATAAATGTGGAAAATGGAAATTTCCGATATCGGTCTATATATACCCGAGATATAGCTTCAACCGGGCTTTTCATGAAAATGTCGCGTAAGCGAACTTAAACAACTTTTTTCACTTTTAAGTAGTTCTGGGAATAAAATAATGTTATATAAATATGGAAAATTACCATTTCCGATATCGGCCCATATATACCCAATATATAGCCTAACCAGTTTTTTGATGAAAATGCCGAGTAAGTGAATTTAAACAACTTTTTTGTGCTCGAAAGCAGTTCTGGTAATGAAATAAGGTTATATAAATATGGAAAAAGAAAATATCCGATATCGGTCCATATATACTCGAGATATAGCCTGAACCGATTTTTCCAATAACATTTTTTTTTTGCTGAAAATCAGTTCTTGTTATAAAAGAAGGTTACGAAAATAGAGAAAATTAAAATTTCTGATATCGGTCCTTATATACCCGAGATATAGCCTAAACCGGGTTTTTCATGAAAATATCGCGTAAGCGAATTTAAACAACTTTTTTGTGCTCAAAAGCAGTTTTGGTAATGAAATAAAGTTATATAAATATAAAAGATAAAAATTTCCGATATCAGTCCATATATTCCCGAGATATAACCTAAACCGGGTTTTTCATGAAAATGTCGCGTAAGTGAACTTAAACAATTTGTTGTGCTCAAAAGCAGTTCTGGTAATGAAATAAGGTTATATAAATAAGGAAAATTAAAATTTTCGATATCGGTCCATATATACCCAAGATATAGCCTGAACCGATTTTTCCATTAATTTTTTTTTTTTTTTTTTTTGCTGAAAAGCAATTCTCGTTATAAAAGAAGGTTACTAAAATACAGAAAATAGAAAATTCCGATATCGGTTTATATATAACCAAGCATATTCAGGTCACATTTTTAATATACTATACATATTCGTGACTATCGTGAAGGGTATTATAGATTCGGCCCAGCCGAATATACTACACTCTTACTTGTTTTTATTGAGGAATGACAATTTTTATAATTATTCCGCCATCGCTAAAAGTATCGTCGGGAAAATTAACATGTTAACATTTTAACGATACTAGCAAGCTGTGATATCAGAATAATAGTAACTGTTACTTTTTTATAAAGAAAAAAACATGTAAGATCTTAAGCCGCAAAAATTAAATTTATATAATTGTTTTACACTAATTTTCATAACAAAAGATTGCAGCATATAAAAAATGTAAAAAAACAAAAAAACAATGCGTATACGTAGAAGTGCTTATGTACATACGTGTGGATTCTATTATGTTACTTATCTAACTACGAATGCACGAATAGATGCACATGTGTGCATAAATATATGTATCTCTTTAAAGTAGAAATTCGTTAATCACAGAACTTGAAAAAAGTTACATATTTATTGAAACTTAATATCTTTTTAATCAAATTCAGAATATCTATGTAGCAAATACCACAACCCAATATCAAAGTTGAAAACTTTGTGATGCAGGAAATGGGAGAAAATAGTACCAATTTTCAGAAACGCGACGCTCAGTGGAGGTACTAATTTAAAATTGTGGACCTTTCTTTGCAAAATTTTTTGTTTTAGTTGCATATTGTATACAAATATACATATATACATACATAATATGTACATATGTACTTAAGCATAAAATTAATTTTTTTACAAGTTTAAAAAGTATTACAGTTGAGCTTCTGCGAATAATGGTGGATTGCTTTTAATTGGTTCAGTTTACTGTAAGGTTCGGAATTTATACTAGGCAATTGAGTTATTGGTTTAAAGGATTGTAGACGTAGGTCATAGTACAATTGCTCTTATCAATCCCCATTTATAATCTCGCATGAGAGTAGGTGAATTCGCATTTAAGTCTATGGGACATTTGTTCTACTTTTCAGTCTGTCGAACAAAGTTAAGTTTTTCACTTATTTCAATGAGCCAAGGTCGCAAATGTTACTGGTAAATATACGATAGTAAATAACTGACCAAAATAAGGCTGTTTATTGACCCTAAGTTATTTGTCTGTAGGTTATCCTAAGTACATAGTCTTATTTTTTAAACTTATAAAATATACATATACGAGTATTACAACTTCTGTCAAAAATGGTCAAAGTATAATGTACATACGTACATGTTTTAACACAAAAAGTAATTGAAATATAGAGTACTCATGGGTAATTCAAATAATTGTGCTAAAAATTTTACATTTTTTCCTAATAGTCCTATTGATGTCAAATATATAATTTTATTCCATTTAGCTGAAAATCAAATGATGCGCCAAAACTGTCTTAATAAAATGTTTTTTTTTTTTTTTTTTTCCCATTCATTTGTTTATTGAATCTTCACAAAGTGAACTAACAATAAGTATTCAAATCTTAAAACTAAATACATAAAATTAATTAAGTCCAGCCAATGCTAGACAAAAATGTTTTATTTTGCACGATCAATATCGGTGAAATCACCTATTTAACGTTCTGATGGTGGCAAGGGTGTCCCTCCTTCTCAACCGAGAGTGGCCGCCAAAATTAAGTATATTGCGTGCAAGACTATTTGGATGAAGTTCCAATTTATTGATATGCCTTGTTGCGTACTTTGAAAATTCGTCTTTTACAAGAGGAACACAGAGATCCTTATGAATTCGTGAGTTTTTTACGTACCATGGAGCTGCGGTAATTGTTCGAAGAATTTTGTTTTGTCGCCTTTGATTTTTTTCAACGTTTGAAGCGGAGGCGGTGCCCCCTAATTGAATTCCATAGCACCATATAGGCTTTAGAATTGCGTTGTATAATAAAAGTTTGCAATCCAGCTTCAATGTAGAATTTCTGCCCATAAGCCAATTCAGTTGAGCTGCTTTTAACTTTAACTGAGTAACTTTCGCATCTATGTGAGACTTCCACGTTAACCTACGGTCCAGGTGAATACCAAGGTACTTGACTTCATTTTGCTGCGGAATAGGTGAATTGTTGATTTGGATGGCTGAACATGTTTGTTTACGCAGCGTGAATGTAACGTGAGTACACTTTTGTTCATTAACTTTAATTTTCCAAAGTTTTAACCACATCTCTAATATTCAAATATACTCCTGCAAATTTCGCGAAGCTACTTGATGGCTTTCATGTACGCTGCAGAATTCTGTATCGTCTGCAAAAGTTGAAGTGTGGATTCCGGGTGTCGTTGGCATGTCAGAGGCATAAATCAAATATAAAGTAAATATAAGTAAAGCTGCCTTGGGGAACTCCTGCCTCGATTGGCTGAGTTGGGCTTATAAAGTCGCCTTCTCTGATAACAAACTTCCGCCCACATAAGTAGCTTTCCAGAAGCTTGTGTGTATTTGCAGGCAAGTTCAACTTTATTTTGTGTATCAAGCCCTCGTGCCACACTTTATCAAAAGCTTGAGAAATGTCAATGAATAGAGCTCAGCAATACTTCTTCTCCTCAAAGGTCTGCCTTATGACATTGACTAGTCTGTGCGTTTGTTCTATTGTGCTGCCAAATTGATGATCAGGGATGCATCCCACAGTGTTCAACATTGGACTCAACTTTGCCATTAACAATTTTTCGAACAGTTTTGAAATTGTTGGCAGTAGACTTATTGGTCTGTATGATTCTACTTTAGTGGGATCCTTCCCTGGTTTGGGTATCATAGTAATCATGGACACCTTCCACTCTGCAGGATAATACTCGAGACGTAAAATAGCGTTAAAAATAAAAAGAAGAATTCTACGAGCTACACGAGGTAGCTGCTCAAGCATTTTACCAGTAATTTTATCAATACCTGGAGCTTTCCTGGGGTTTGTGTTACGAATAACATTTTCAACATCTTGAAAACTAAGTCTCAAAGGCACAGGCGGTCTAACAGCATATGGCGGAAATTCAGCAACATCATCCACTGTATCATTTGCAGTAAAAACGTTTTTCAAATGATTAACATACACTATCCCTTTTTCAGAATCGCTTCTTGACCAATCTCCAGTTGAAGTTCGCAGAGGTGGCTTACCTACTACGGGTCTTTTCAGACCTTTTGTCGCTTTCCATAGAGAATAGTCGGTTTGAGGGGTACCATCAAGACCTTCCAGATAATTTTTAAGAGAAGCCATTCTTTGGATTTCGAGCAGATTTCTTAGCTGAGCCATGCACTCTCGTAGCCTGCTTTTAAGCTGGGGAGACCTGCGAAGTTGCCACTCTCTTCTAACTCTTCTTTTTTCTGTTAGAAGTTGTTCAATTTCAAACGAATATGTTCTGTTGCTCACATTTCTTGATCTTATATGGCTAGTGGTGGCATGTTGTACGGCTAGATTAAGGTGTTCAGAAAATTCGTTAATCGACACATCAATATCCTCAGGCGTTCTCAAGGCAATGTTTTCCGTACAATGTGTACTCAAATATTTCTTATATTTTATCCAATTAACTCGAGTGACGGTCAACGCCAAGTCACAAAACGGGGAACCAACCCCCTGGGGGAACGAAACAGAAACTATAGTTGGTGAGTGATCTGAGGACAAGTCCAATGAAGGCTCCACTTGCATCCATTCTGAGGGAAAATTTTTTGTAACTCCAAAGTCTATAACGTCTGGGATCTTGCGTTGGTCTGACGGCCAATAAGTGGGGTGTCCACTTGAAATCACACCTAAGCCCATTTTGGTAACGGTGTCAATAAAATGTTGAGCCCTTAAATGAAGGATATATCAAAGAACAACATTGTTTATTGGAAAAACGGAAGAGAGGCCCCATAATCGTTATTTTGTGTATTATTTTATATTTTAATTTTCATTTAATCACTTAAATTTTCATTATGAAATTAAAAATAAAAATATAATAAACAATGCGCACATATCTAGATATGAAAATAGCTTTTTATTTCAAGCTTTGATGGGTATTGTAAATACGCTAAGTTAAAGAAAGGAAATTACACAAAAATTTTTCTTCAAATTTAGTTTTTTTTTCTTCAAAGATTACTTTATGAGTTTTAGAAATAACGACGTATAAATTTAATTATAGGAAAATGTTAACAAGAAGAAAAATTTACTTAATTTTAGGAACAGCATGTTTCATTCCAATTTTATTTTACTTAATTTTGAGTTAAATTAGTCGAACGTAAAGCTTTTTTATGTGAAATACGTATGTAGTATACTCAACTTTAGTAAAGATTTCTTTAGTTTGAGTAACAGTATCTACTAAAATTAATTAAAAATTAACTTGATAATAATAAAAACGTATTATAACCCAGTCCATTTTTTCAATTTTATTCTTACAATGTAGTCCACTGCATACACGAACTTGGAAAAATTAAATTAATAATAACAGGAAAACATCCACAAATTTTGAACTTAATATTAAAAACATTTACTTTGCTTAGGAAAAACAATAATTAATGGTAGCAGCTAGTTTACTTATGTGTAGGAATTATTGATAACTAAATAATTTATTTTTCACTGTTTTTTAGAAAATAATTATTTGTTTTTAGTTTTTGAAAAAATTTTTTTTACTAATTTTTATGAAAATAGCATACTTGATTTAAGTCACAATTTCTTTGGAGCCAAATCATTCCCGAATTTCCTCAAGTTAAGTTATATTTACTTAAATTTATTAATTTATAGAATTCTTGTTGAACTTTATAATTTTTTTTAAATTAAATTTTTGGTTTGAACATTTGTACAACGAGCAATTAACAAAAATGCATATGTGATTCAATATGAGATGAATATGGATAGAAAATAATTAGATGCTCGGTGGCTTAGTGGTTAAAGTAGCAACTCATGATACGTCATGACCCGAGTTCAAATCTCAGTGGGTGCTGATGAGTAGTGTAGCGACTACGAAACAGCTAGTTGTCCCCCAGCTAAAGATTTGATTATTATTTTTCTTGTCTTCTTCAATCAATAATTATTGATCACAGCAAATTTGTATTGTAAAAAAAATCCTTAAGAAAAAAAAACTTAAGAAAGGAAAAAACTTGAACTATAACCCGTTGTACAAATGTACAAACCAAAAATTAAATTTAAAAAATTATAAAGTTCAACAAAAATTCTATAAATTAATATATACATCTCTGGGTACGGAGAATATTAGAATACAAAAATATGGTTGTTAATAACTAAAAAGAAATACCAATAGTTCTGAGACAGCAAACGCTGTGGGCAATTAACCAAAATGTGGGCAATTAACCAAAATGCATATGTGATTCAATATGAGATGAATATATATAGAAAATAATTAAATGCTCGGTGGCTGAGTGGTTAAAGCAGCAACTCATGATATGTCATGACCCGAGTTCAAATCCCAGTGGGTGCTGATGAGTAGTGTAGCGACTACGGAACAGATAGTTGTTTGTAAGAATGCATTTAATAGTTTTTTCGGCACAAATTATAAATCAAGCAATTAGCTTTTTCAATGACTGTTTGTAACGACATTTTAAAATAGTTATTCGTAATCGAGAATGGTAAGCACTTGCCTCTTATGACTTCGCCATGTTAAAGAAATGTCAAACTAGAAGTAGTGAAGAGTATATTTAGTTCTATTTTAACACATTACTTTGCAATAGAAATTTCCGCTAGGTAATAGCTGTTTTAAATAGAAAATTCTTCCTATCATTGATATTAATACATTCAGTTTTGTTAATATTGGTTATAGTACTCCAAATAAATGTTTCATATGCTTTCAAAGAAAATATTAGGCAGATGCTTTATGATTAGAGGATAATAAACACAATGAATTTTAATTATGATGGTTAACTTTTTAATTTGTTTATCACGCTTTCTTATTATACTCGTATGTTCACTTACCATTATTAAGTAATTTTACCTAAGGTATTATTCAAAAATATTATTTCTGAAAAGTTTATGTTTCTTAATCTACCTTTCAATCTACAGTAAAATTAAATTTACATTTTTTACAGCTTTTCTATGCTTCTTTAATATAGGGTGTTTTTTTAAGCCCGATAGAACTTGAAATTGTAAAAAATAACACAAAAAATTAAATTGTAATCAAAATTTTTTTTTATTCGAAAGATCAATACGTGACATTAACATTTGAAAATGATTTCGGGCATATGGGCACCGCGGCTGTTCTTGACGAAGCGCATTCTGGACGTCCAATTTTGGGCCACTTTTTCGAGCACTGCTGGCCGTATGTCACGAACAACACGAACAATGCTGGCCTCCAAGGCGTCAATTGTTGCTGGTTTATCAGCATAAACCAGTGACTTCACGTAGCCCCACAGGAAATAATCGAGAGGTGTCAAATCGCACGACCTTGGAGGCCAATTGACAGGTCCATTTCTCGAAATCAACTTATCGCCAAATTTTGATTTCAGTAAGTCGATGGTTGCGTTCGCCGTATGGCACGTAGCGCCATCCTGTTGAAACCACATCTCCTCCGGATCAATGTCATCCATATTTTCAAACAACAAATCATTGATCATGGTGCGGTAACGATCTCCATTGACCGTAACGCGAGCTCCGGCCTCATTTTTGAAGAAATAAGGTCCGATGATGCCACCAGCATGAAAACCGCACCAAACAGTGCATTTTTCTGGATGTAATGGAGTCTGTAGGGTCTCTTGTGGATTGGTCTCACTCCATATGCGGCAATTTTGCTTATTAACAAACCCGTTAAGCCAAAAATGCGCCTCATCGCTGAACACAATTTTGCGATAAAACAACGGGAAATCGACGACTGATTTTCAAAGTAAATTTGGATAATTTCGTAGCGTTGTTCAAGCGTGAGTCTGTTCATGATGATTTGTCAGAGTATACTGAAACAAATAAAAAAAATGTTTCATTAAAATTTAATTTTTTGTGTTACTTTTTACAATTTAAAGTTCTATCTAGCTTAAAAAAACACCCTATATAATTTCGTTTATAGGTTTTTGATTTTAATAATTAATTATTAAGGCATACGCGCAATCAAATATAACGTAAATAAGTCTTGTTTACATGAGCTTGAGGTCACTTGTTATAGGAAAAAGTATTAGTTTATTATTGGATATTTCGACACCCCTTAGAGTGTCTTCTTTAGGAACGTTTTTCAGGTTTTTTTGTTTACAAATTTTATAAAATTGAAAACGAATTGGGCTCACAAGCTTCTAATTGTAGCGGACATGAAGAATGGAGAAGTTATTAGCTGTATGCTTAGAAAAAAGTTATATAGGATATATTAAAAAAATAAAACAAACTAATAGCGATATTTTTATTCGTAACCTACCTTGGAATATAAGTTCACCTTAGATTCATAATTTTTTTTACTTTAACCACTAACATCTTTCACTACAAGTATAACAGAACTGAATTGTTTATTATACGTATATCTTATCTTGGAATTTTTGTTATTCTACATCTAAAAACTACGATCACCGATATA
Organism: Thecocarcelia acutangulata; assembly: GCA_914767995.1. Lineage (NCBI taxonomy): Eukaryota > Metazoa > Arthropoda > Insecta > Diptera > Tachinidae > Thecocarcelia > Thecocarcelia acutangulata. The sequence continues at coordinate 102,716,889 of OU612094.1, read as the reverse complement.
TATAATTCTTATTTTTATTTTATAATTGTTGTTTAATGAGCTTGAGGTCTTCCTGAAGAAGACACACAAAGGGGTGTCGAAATATCGAAACAATAAACGAATAATTTTTGCAACAAGTGACCTCAAGCTCACTAAACAACAATTATATTTAAAAAAAGGGTCAAGATACGAATTCTTATTTTTATGTATGTATGAATGATTCTTATTTTTATTAAAATGTAAACAACAATTATGTGCAACTTCACAAAAGAACCACTAAACGACATGATTTATTTATTGATATTTTATTTATTTATTAGCATTTCAGGTTATAATAATTTTTTATAAAAGTTTCACATTCGTTTAATTTAGCTGTTAAAAATGAATATCAAAATGTTTTTAGAACAAGTCTTTAAATTTGCGTTGAGTCGGTCATATATGTACTTACCAATCTTGAATGTTTATTTAATAACAAAAATAATTTTTAGGTTTCAAAAATTCTAAATATATTCAACGTCATATATTTGAGCTTAATGACAGCTAATTATACTTGGTGCACTTTTATTTTGTCTCTGTTGGGTCTTGCTGGAAATATTTCATGCAGAAGTTTAACGTTTTCGGCAATAAGGTATTTTGTTCAATTGTTGTTCGTATAGAAGCATTCATCGTCATTAGGGGTTATCCTGCACTCATTTCCTCTATTACAGTAAAACAAAAACACATATTAAGAAAGAAAAAACGGTCGAAATAAAGAAATAATAAGCATGTAAAACAAAAATATTGTGCATTAATTTTATTTCTTATAGTAAAAGGTTTATTAGTAAAATATTTAAGAGGGCGAATGGATGTTGAATAATATTTTTTTAATAAAATTTATCTTCTAATATTTTTTGAACTGCAAGTTTGTTGAGTTTAAATATTTTTCAAAATTTTCTTAATTGCAAAAATTATATTTTTATTTTAAACAAAATTAATTAATTGCAAAACTTATTTAAAGATGATGCGGAGTTTTTGTACAATTTCTCAATGAAATTAAAATATAAATTGTATCTATAGATTAATAATGTTCATGAATTTTACATTTTACACATTTTCACAGAAAATCAATTATTCTGTCTTTTCGTATGAAATCATGTTAAACTAATAAATGAAACTAAAAAGAATGAAATAGCGAATTTAAAATCATTTTCACATTTTTTCCTTTTATCTATATAGTGAAGCATACTTTGTATCTTCATGTTGGTGTTGCCGTTTAATTTAGTAATTTAATTTGACTTAATAACTTTATGGTATACTAGCACCGATCCGGTGTAGACATCGTACTCGTAACTATAAACCTGTTCTGGTCAACTGTCACAAATACGTGCGAATTCTGTTTAAAAATTTAACTCTGAAGCTTTACAATGTGCATTTGCTGGATAGGACATTCTGCATACTACAAGACATTTGCCACAAAACATTTTCAAATTTTTTTTGAAGCTGTAATTGAGGTTCTATGTCGTTAATGTGCCGAATTATCGCATCTTTAGCTCTTGAGTTGTTGCTAGTTTATCGACGTACACCTTTTCTTTCAAATAACCCCAAAGAAAGAAGTGCAACGATGCCAAAACACATAATCTTGGCGGCCAATTGACATCGCCCCCACGTGAGATAACACGGGCATTGAATTTGTCGCGCAAAAGAGCCATTGTTTCGTTAGGTGTTGTTGAAACCCCATATCGTGCACAATCATATCTTCCACTTCGGACCATAAAAAAATTGTTTTCATCTCACGGTAGCGAACACTATTCACAGTAACTGCCCGACCGGCCCCGTTTTGGCAAAAAATACGCCCTAATGATGTCGCCAGCCCTTAAACCGAACCAAATAGCCACTCTTCGTGGGTGCATCGGATTTTCGACAATTTGGGCATTCGCCCAAATGCGGCATATTTAAAAGTATAATTTTTATTTCTTTCTTACATAAAAAGTAAATTAAATAAGGAATTTAAATCCTAAAAAAGTGTGCCTTCTGATCAGTTTGAAACAAATGTTGAATTATTTTTGTTTTGTTGTTGTTTAATTATAATACTATTTAACTGCAAGGTGGAAAATATTTTGTATTATAATGTAAAGTAAAAAAAAGTCAGGTTAATTTGGCTTGTAACAATTTGTTTTCTGAGCGACAATCGGGCTTTAGAAAAGCTAGAAGTTGTAATACAGCTCTGGTTAACGTGATGGAGGATCTCAGAACTAATTTGGATAGGAATCTAGTGCCTTGGACACAGTAAAGCATTTGATACAGTTATTCATGATATTTTATTAACTCAACTCCAGAAACTGTTTAATTTTTCAAGTACTGCGTGTAATCTCATTTGTTCCTGTCTTTTTAATAGATCTCAACGTGTTCATGTGAGTAAGAATATTTCTGATCTACTAAAGGTGGATAGGGTAGTTCCCCAAGGGTCTATCTTAAGACCTATTCTATTCTACATATACATTAATGATTTGCCAGACTTAATACAAGCTTATAGAATTCGTTAAGCCGGCAACTATAAGGGCGGTTGCAGATTCAACACCATTTGTACATATATGCAACTTGCGAAGGCATACGAGTACCTAATTCCAGTTCTTCTTTATGGCTGTGCATTTACTCTAACTGTGATAGTGAGGATCAACGAAAATTTAAAAGGGTTGCTTATAATAATATAGCACGATATGTTTTTCTCAAAGGGCGTCATGACCATATAAGCCACTTTTGTCACAAAGGCAGTTTCTTATTCATGACATTAGTCTCTGGCATTCTTTACCGAACAATATTCAAAACATCGACAATGTAGACGTGTTTAAAAACGAGTTATACAATTTTTTTGCATAATAGTACAGTTCACTTTTGCTTTATTTACTAACACTTTCATTTATAAGATATTCATCTTGTTGTGTTAGGCTTTAAACATAATCATAAATGAATAAATAAATAAAATGAAAATAAATAAATAAAATTTTAGTAATTTTTTATACATTTGGTAACTTTTTGAAATTTTTGCTTGCAACTTGTTTTGTTTTTTTTCATATTCTTCTGTTTACTTTTTGACAGTTTTACAGAAAGAAAATATTTCTTGACTTAAATTAAATGCATTCATATGCATTAAAAATAAAAAAATTAAAGTGAACAAAAAAGTTCTATTTTTAATGATTTGCTGCAATGCATTGGGTTTCGCACACGAGATTAAGTTTTCCGCATTTTCAATCTTCGAATTAAATTATATTTTTCCACTTTAACATTGTATTTGTTTAGTTTTTTGTATAACTACTCGTGCATACTCGTACATATTTCATCTAAAATATTAAGAAAGTTAGAAAACCTATTGAATTGTACGCACATAAAGAAATTAAAAGGCATGTCGAAAAGAGTAAATGAGAAACTCAACAAAAACTGTGCATGCAAAAAAATAATATGTGCATGAAAAAAAATTATTTTTCATTCCCATCACAAACCGGACGGGGACTAATTAAAGTCGCTTCACTTTAAATACAAGGTCTTATTGAAACATCAGTTGTATAATAGTACATTTACACCAATGCGGCTCTAGTATTTACGGGAATTCTAGCCAAATATTGTTGTTTTGACAAGATTTTCCATAAAAATACTATAGATTTTTGTAAGCACTCTGATACACAATTGTGATTGTGTTTACGCAATTTGAACTCGAATGCGGAGAAATAATTATTAAAGAAATCCGCATTTATTAACATATATACATATGTATGTTTTTTGCGTACTCTTCTCCTTTTCTTGTAACTAGAATAGAATGAAGAAAAGAATATGCGGTAAGAACATTTTGCGCCTGCGTATGATACAGTGATGTTTACATAATTTTATCTTACTATTTTTTTATATTTTTTGTTTTGTTTAAGTACATACATGTATATATATACATATGTATCTTAACTTCACTACAATTTTTTTTTGTGTGTTACATTTTAACATTTAAAACGGTTTCTAAAAATTCCAAATTCTATTCTTCGTTTAGCTTCAATATAAAACATGTAGATATTCCTTAAAATACCAAAGAGATGTGATTTTCAAAGTTCTCACAGAAACCCCAACCCAAAATGATTTGAAATTCAACTTATACAAAAGAAAACGAATACTGCGGTTACACGTTTAAATACTTCAATTATTCATGCTAAACTAAAGTTGAGCCATATCAGAGCAACAAGTTGAACGCCAAAAACAACTAGACTGTCTCCAGTGTTCAGAGATATATAAATAACATACCAGTAACAAACAAAACCCAATATGTTTAACAGTAACGAAATGGAAATGTGTTTACAGCTGAAAAACAATTAAAGAAAAACCGGCTTAAACTTAATGCTAACATTTGTTTATTGCCTCGTTACAGGTGTAGCAACGAGCAATCAGGAAGAGGTGAATACTATTAAGAGCAAAAGAGCATTATCGGGAGCAAAACAACAGCAAAAGTGTTGAACCAAGCTAACAACCAGTAAACATGAAGACATAAACGGTTAACAGTGCTTTCGATTGCACTCACAACTAAAGTATTAACAGCAAATAGATTAGAGACAAATAAGGACAATAGCAAATAAACTTGTTTTTAAAAATATGGCCGTATTTTGTTTGTAAAAGTAGCTAAGATATTTGAGAGCGAAAATTTTCGGTATGGCAGTTGTTTATTTAACTTTATGCTACTATTTACTCGTAAAAATACGAAATTTGTGTATTTCGAACAAGTCTTGCTTTAAGAGATATTTAGGAAATTCTTGTCAAAAATTTGCAACATACTTCTCGCAAACTACAAGAAAAAATGGTTTAATGATGGCAGTTTGAATATAACAATATTTTTTTTTAGCGCAGGTGTGTGTCGAGTTCACAATCAGTTATTCCATATGCATATTCACTAGACTGCCTAATATAATTTTCTAACTCTGAACTAGAGCATGCAATATTCTAGATTAATCTATATGCGCAGGTGTGTGTCGAGCTCAGAATCAGATATTCTAGATTAATCTATGAATATATTCACTAGACTGCCTAATATAATTTTCTAACTCTGAACTACAGCATGCAAACTAGTGGCTGTGTTATCAACCAAAAGTTAGAAACGTAAACTTTTTATATTTAATAACAAAATTTTAATTATTTATTTTTGTAAATTAAATTTTTGGTTTGTACATATGTATGTATGTACATCGGGTTTTAGTTCAAGTTCTTCCTTTCTTAAGTTTTTTTACTTAAGAAGGGTTTTTAAAATACAAATTTGCTGTGATCAATAATTTTTGATTGAAGAATACGAGAAAAATAATAATCAAATCTTTAGCTTGGGGACAATTAGCTGTTTCGTAGTCGCTACACTGCTCATCAGCACCCATTGGGATTTGAACTCCGGTCATGACGTATCATGATCAGCCACCGAGCCATTTAATTATTCTCTATATATATTCATCTCATATTGAATCACATATGCATATTATTAATTGCCCACATTGTTTGTACTAGCTGTATGTCTTTTTTTAATTACTAACATACATATTTTTTATTTTAATAACTCTCCGTACCCAGAGATGTAAATATTAATATATTGAATTTTTGTTAAACTTTATAATTTTTAAATAAAATTGTTTGGTTTTTGTATGTACATCGGGTTTTAGTTAAAATTTTTCCTTTCTTAAGTTTCTTTCCTTAGTTTTCTTTAATTCTGCAATACTTTTTGTTACAGTAGTTATTTTGATGAATAGTTTTCTTAACATACATGCATTACCATAAGAGCATATACTTTACCATAAGGCCCCCAATCTTCTTGGGGCCCCTATTGAAAGTTAGTGACATTTTTTCAGTGTATTGTCTATTAACTTTTAAGCAGAGTTATTAAGAAGGAGATACGCAAATACACCAACTAGTGAAGTCTCTTTTTATTTTGTTTAAATTACGCTATTTGTTCTTTTCCTGGCAAAAAGTTTTAAAATCGCTAATGACATCTATAATTTTGGGATTCCCTGTCAAACTTCAAATCGTTTTACAAGAAGTATGAAGAGTAATAGTTAACAATAATATTAAATTGTTCTTTATAATTAATACAATACAAAATACATCAACATCTCATTTCTCGTTGTCGAAAAGAGTATATCGCTCCTTTATTGCAACATAGTCATAACTAAAAAAACAGCTTGTTTCAAGAAAAACACATTTCAAACTTTTGGTTTCCATATAAGTCTTGGAATTTTTTTTTAGAAAATATCTCCTAAAGGAAACAGTTTAAAAGTACTTTTTTTTTTTTTTTTTTTTTTTTGTAGCATTTTTTATTTATTGAATCTTCCAAATGAACTAACAATAAGTATTCAAATCTTAACACTAAATTTAAAAAATGGGATTCTTAAGTCCGGCCAATGCTAGACAAAAAGTTTTATTATGCGGGAGCTATTTCGGTAAAATCACCTATTAAGCAATCTGATGGTGGCAGCGGTATCCCTTCTTTTAAGCCGAATGTGGCCGCCAAAATTAAGTATATTGCGCGCAAGAGGGTTTGGATGAAGTTCCAGTTTACTGACATACCTTGTCGCGTACTTGGAAAATTCCTCTTTTACCAGCGGAACACTCAGATCGTTATGAATTCGTGAATTTTTTACGTACCATGGAGCTGCAGTAATCGTTCGAAGAATTTGGTTTTGTCGCCTTTGAATTTTTTCAATATTTGATAAAAGTACTTTAAATAAATTTTTGGCACAATATAATAGGTAGTACTGCTAACAATTATGCATTGTTGACTCGAAAAGCTCTTTTTTTTTTTTGAGATATGACTATGTTGGGGCGATATCTAATTAGCTCACAAAAGAGAAAAATAATTCCAGATAGAAAGGAATTAGCATAAAAACGACCAAAATTTACATAATTTTTCACAATCATTTTCAAACAAATAAGCTTACTGATTCTTTACCCTCATAACTTGAAGAAACTTCTCAAATTCAAAAGGAAAAAGAGTTTGTGATGAAAATTATAATATAAGTATGCAAGTTTCGGAGGAAAGAACAGTCACACTTCCATCAGACGAAGAACCATCCACCTCCGCATGTTGTGGTTTAATAACTACAAGTATAGAAAATATATTTTTTGGTCATGGTACGTACTCGTAGTGTGATGAAACTTTAACACAAGAAGTACGCTATATTTTTATTGAAAAAAGTCCAGAATTATTCCAAATTAAAAATTGCGATTTCTCCAAAACTTCTGCGATTTTTCTGATTTATGCAGCACAACAAAAACTAGATTTTTAACTATAAATAGTTTCACACGTATATTGATGGTAAGTCTTTAGGTGGAAAATGGCTCCTTTAATCACCATAAAAGAAGTCAGTATCTATACTGTTTTTGTTACCGTAAAGGTATTAACCCTTGCGCAGATACTGATGATGTCAAAACTGGATTGGAAGATAAAGGTTTTAAAATAAAAAACCTAGTAAACATCAGGATCCGTGAAAAGATCCCTCAACCCATGTTTAGGGTTGAACTAGAACCAAGGGATGTAGTGCTAAAAGAGAATGAAATTCATCCAATATATAACCTCAAACTTCTTTTGCATCGTAAGGTTACCGTTGAGGAGTCGTTCAGGATCCGTTCAGTCCTAAACTGCCCAGAATTTGGCTACACTAAGGCCTACTGTAAGTTGCCTGCGGTTTGTGTTGTGTGTGGCGAACTTCACAGCACATCTCAAAAAATCACAAGCACATCTCAAATTAAATCAAGAGCCGACGTGTTAAAAAGATGCAGTAACTGTGGAGGCAACCATACTGCAAATTACAGATGTTGCCCTGTCTATACCCATTTTAAGTAGTCAATGACAAATAAGTCATCAATTTCTCCAGCACACCGGCAGTCAAATGTAATTGTTAAAAACAATTTTCTCCAGGTAGGCCATTCAACAAACCACACAAACACGCAGGACTCCAAACAGTTTTTATATGCTAATGTTGTTAAATCCGACCAAAACTTCAACCAGGAGCCCAAAACTACTTTCTAAATTTTAGTAATCTAGAGGCAACTCTGCAGACTCTTGATCAATACATAAGCACCTTTACGGATTCTATGACAAATATAATGCAGGAAATGCTGAAAATACAATCCACTATTTTGCAGGCAATTTCAAAGAAATGAGTTGGTTTAAAATATGTTTTTAGAACGCAAACGCCATCCGACAACACAAAAATGAACTTGCACGCTTCCTTATACAAAAGCAAATCCATATAATGATTGCTAAAATTCATTTGACAACGAACAGTTATTTTAAAATTAATGGCTACACACTTTATGATGCTAATGATCCCCGTGGAAGATCTTGTGGAGGCTCGACAATTCCAATTAAAAACAGAATTAAGCACTATTTACTGAACGAGACACGTGAGAAGTATCTGCAAGCAACTAATATATGCATTGAACATTTCCATCGTTATTTCCTCGATTTATTCATGCTCCGATTTTCAGTAACAGAAAATTTATATTCACATTTTTTCAAAACACTTGGTCCTCGATTTTTAGCGGCTGGCGACTATAACGCTAAACACACTTTTGGGTATCATTTAGAAATTTTCTCTTCAGAAGTATTTGAATGTTATGAAAAAATTATTTCACTCATGTTGATTACTTATCAACATTTTAATTAAGAAAGTTGGAAACTTTTAAAATTCATCATTATTAATATGATATATCATATAAAAAATTATAGTTTTGCTATGAAGATATAGTGGCATTAGTCGCAATAATACATAGCAAATATTTTCAAGTGGACAATGTTACATAGCTGTGCGAAATTTCATTAAAATCAAGCCAGTATTTTTGGAAATTTCCCCAGACAAATATCGCGACAGAGATTTTTATAAATAAAGACAAGACTTGAGTATTGCGTTGTAAAATTATAGTGATAGTGAAAACATGTTTAGCTTTATTCCAAAGCAGAAATGCTTAAAATAAATAATAAAGCAGAGAAGCCTTTAAACTTTATAGTTGTTTGGTGACATTCCGTTACTGCTGTTTTTATTACACATTTAAAGTTGAAAATGTGTATACACAGCAATTCTACATTTGGACGGATAGATAAACGTTTAGCATTATTGAAAGTGACTGAACGTAAGAATCAGAAAAGATTAAATTGAAATGGCGTGCTGCGGACTAGCTCTTTAAGCTATGCCCATGAAAACATTATACTTAATACATAACCCACAGTTATGCCAAACATCATGCTGGGAGTTTTAATGATTCATTTAGTTTTTATGCACACATGAATTTAGTTAGACATTTTAGAGTAGCTAGAAATAATATTTTGTAAGCACCCAAATTTCGCCTCTTCACTGTACAAAATTGAATTTTTTTTAATTTTGTACACATAACAGGGTTTCTAACAATTGTACGATTTTAATAACTTTAAGAACACTGCCACAAAAAACTGTTTGCAAATAGATGTGCGTTAATTTATAAACAACTTCATTGGTGAAATATAATTCTTTGCTTTTGCTGAAAACTCGTCTATTAAGTTATATATTTCTTTACGCAGAAAATATAATGACAAAATGAAATAAAATGCAAGTTAATTTAATATATTTTAGCAATTATTTTGTTTCATTCGTCTTAATTTAATTGTACCCTAAACATGATTTTCAAATAAACACAATTAACTTTTAGTCGTTTAATCCTTTATGCAAACAAATCAGTTGCAATAGAATCAAAGTGTTTTTATTGAACAAGTTACAAACTTACCTTATGATTTTATAGCAATATACCATTTTTTAATGAAACTAACGAACATTCTAAATGAAATTTAAAAAATTCTAAATGAAATTGTACAAATTTGAAAATAAATTTAATGTAATTAGTATACCAGGCATTAACAGTGTAAAACAAACCAAAGTAGTGAAAACAGTTTTCAATTTTCTAATTACTTGCTCTACGATTTTTAAAATAGTTTACCTATAAGGGGTATACACAATCTGCGCTCATCAATATTTACGTTTAAATCCCTAAATAATATTGACAACAATACGACCAATTTCTTAAGGAATCAAACAATTTAAGAACAGCAAGGTGCAGACAGGAAATAACACGGCAAGTAATTTTTGTTTCATTCATTCTTTTATTGAATCTTGAAAATATAAACTAACAGTAAGTATTCAAATCTTAATACTAAACACAAAAAATTATTTAAGTCCAGCCAATGCTAGACAAAGAAGTTGTATTTTGTGTGAACAATATCGGCAAAATCACCTAGTTTACGTTCTGATAGTGGCAAGGTATCCCTTCTTCTCAACCGATTGTGGCCGCCAAAATTAAGTATATTGCGAGCAAGAGGATTTGGGTGAAGTTCCAGCATACTGCTATACCTTATCACGCACTTTTTTACGTTCCATGGAGCTGCAGTAATCATTCGAAGAATTTGGTTTTGTCGCCTTTGAATTTGTCCAATGTCAGAGGCAAAAAATTGAATACATTGTTTTTTTAGAATATAAGAATCTACCTCTAAGCTTTAAAAGCATTAACACAATTTCGACGTTCAAGACAAACTTAAAATATTACTTATTGGAAAATTTTGATATACTTCTAACCTAGTTAAATATTTTGATTTAACTCACAAAGTTTTTGATCTGAAAGTATCTAATAAAACTGGAATGAGTGAAAAGATTGGTCTGTTATAAAAGAAAAACTTTTTTTAATACCTGTCAGATGTAATTCTGAGAAAGAGCTTAGCTGCACTCGAAAAAACCTTTGGATTTCTAAAAAAGAATCTGTAAAAAAATTATTGGAAAATCTCCTTTCTTTAAGGGATAGGAAACGTCCACGTTCGTGTTCGCCAATATTAATATATATATATATATATATATATATATATATATATATATATATATATATATATATATATATATATATATATATATATATATATATATATATATATATATATATATATATATATATATATATATATATATATATATATATATATATATATATATATATATATATATATATATATATATATATATATGTAGAAATGTCTTAATAATTTGGTTTATTTTTAAATAATTATGGTATTTCAAGTTTTATTTCAAAAATAATAGTAGTGTATTTAAAAGTTTAATAATTTTTTAAATGCAAAAAAAGAAAGATTTTCTAATTAAATAATTATATTTCATTAAAAGATTAAAGTTCTGTAAATTGTCCGTCCGAATTTTCAACTTCTTTTACAACTTTTACAATTTCTTGTACAACTTTTTTTCAACTTTGTATGATCAACGTTTAACAACTTTATATTCGGAGGTCTACAACACAACTGTCAAATTCTTCACTCATTTTCTTTTCGGTGTTTTCATATTCGTCCGTGTTGTAATATTTAGTATGTAAGTCTGTCTGCTGATCAACTCTACTACCCTACATTCGGCCATCCTGCTTATCTTCCGTCTCGGATGAGCTGCTTCCATCTTCATCAAATTGAGAATAGCTCCATAGCTTCACGTGATCATTGCTGGTACTGGTTAAGTTTGGGCCTTCAAATGGAGCTGCTTTGCGAACATCATAACGCCCATTCCTCTTGATTTTCGTTATCTCGTACGGTCCAAGATATTCATTGGCTAATTTCTTTCCGGCAACATACTGTGTTCTTTTTATGGCCACCAAATCCCCCACCTTATAATCCACATTTTTTTTTTTCTTTTGCGATCAAAAGTTTTTTTTGTATTCGTTTTGTATCTTTTGAATTTGTTGTTTGCTCTCGTATCTTATCTGCTGCCGTTGATCATCGAATTCATTAATCAGTTCGTTTTTAAGAATGTCTACCACATTTTCACAGCTACTGTTTCTCATTTTTACGCCGAACAACACTTCAAATGGAGTCCGACTTGTAGATCTATGGTTACTGCTATTCAAAGCTATTTGGACTTTATTTACTTGCTTGTACCACATAGAAGGCATTTCTGCTGATATTTTTGATAACACAGATAATATGACTCTATTGACACGTTCAATCTGCCCGTTCCCTCTTGGCACTCCGGCTGTTGTTAAAATATGTTGAATGTTTTTGGTTTTGCAAAACTCTTCGAATACATTGGATGTGAACGCTGATCCACGATCACTAATTATGCGTTGTGGGTTGCCGAAAATAGAATGCCAACACTCCAGCTTGTTGATGACCTCGTCAATACCCGTGCTTTTTGTTGGGTAAAGCCAAACAAACTTGCTAAAGCCATCCACGACTGCGAATATATATTTGTATTGCTTGGAGGTTGCGTCCATTGGTCCCAAATGGTCAATGTGGATAGTACATAACGGCAAATCTCCTTTGTCAATGCACTCCAGATAACCTTCAAGTTTACCTTGTTTTTTATTAAAAAGGATGCATTTTACGCAATTATTGATAACTCTTTGAACTTTATTTTCCAGATGGGGTATAAAATCATTTTGCTTTATTTGATGCATTGTCTTGACTGTGCTGAAATGTCCATTCTCGTGAGCTTTTCTTATAATCTCCGTTTCCATGTGGCGTGGAACCACTAACACATCGTGCCCGTCAACTACTTTGCATAAGACATTTCCAACTAGTTTGTAATTGCCATAAGGACGAAATTTCAATATTTCTACAATAGATTATAGACTTTCATCCGTATTCATTCAGATAGAAGACTTTCATCCGTATTCTGAGCTCTGTGTAAACGACATTTTAGTTCTGATTCTACGTTTATAATATTGACTGCATTCCTACTAAGAGCATCTACGTGCCTCATACGTTCGCCTTTTCGGTGTTTCAAGGTATAATCAAAATCTTGCATGTACATAACGTATCTTGAAATGGATGGTATCAAGTCATCTTTTCCTTGTGTATGCTTGAAGGCTAAGCAGTCCGTTACCAAATCAAATCTAATTCCTAAGAGATAATGTCTTAGTTTTTTCATAGCCAAAAATGCCGCTTTAATTTCCAAATAATAACTATGAAGTTTAGAGTCTGAACATGAGGCTTTTTTACTGTAAAAATATACCGGGTGCCAGTTATCATCAAACTGTTGCATTAATATCGCACCAAAACCCAACTTTGAAGCATCTGTATGTAGCTCTGTTCTAGCTTCTGTAGAAAAAATTTTTAGAACCGGTTGGTCCGTCAGAATGTTTTTTAACAGCTGTATGGCTTCTTTAACGTCCTGATTGATATTGAATTTAACATCTTTTCTTAACAAATTTGTTATTGGTCTAGCAATAATTGAATAGTTTCGTATGAATTTTCTGAAAAATCCGGTAAGGCCAAGAAAGGACTGCATGGCTTTGATATTAGGTGGCTCCGGAAAATTTCTGACTGCTTTTATTTTAGTTTCACTAGGTTTTATTGTACCGTTTTCTATTATCATTCCTAAAAATTCAATACGTTTTTGTAAAAACTTACATTTTTTCCAATTTATCTCCAGGTTATTCTGTGCAGCAACGGAAATTACCTTTTGTAAACAATTCATGCCAGACTCATTATCAGCAGTGTAGACAATGATGTCGTCCATGTAGATTTGAATTATACCCGCATTCATTAAGTCACGAAAAACTGTGTTTATAAAACGTACAAATACTGCCGGAGAATTGCAAAATCCGAATGGTGTGTAATTGAATTCAAAAATTCCACGCTTTGTAACAAAAGCCGTGAATTGCTTACTTCCTTCGTCTATAGGGACGTGAAGAAATGCGTTTTTAATATCTAAAACACTAAAAACTGATGAACCAGACAAGCAATCTATAAGTTCCTCCATATTAGGCACTGGAAAACGGTCTTTAAAACATATTTTGTTAATGCGCCTATAATCTATGCATACTCTCTTCGTACCATCCTTTTTATCAATCAGCCAATACTACGCGACTGCAATATTGCGATGAAGATTTGCGAATAATACCCTCTTTCAACCACTGGTCAACTTGGTCATCAACTATTTTCTGTTCAGACGGTGATAAACGAGATGGTGAGGAATACACGGGATCATCTTTTTCTAAAACAATTTTCATTGTTACAGGGGCAAGACATTTCGCACAGGCATATAATTATTTTTCATTGTTTCAATTTGTTTCTTGTATTCGACTGGGGCGATAACATCTGAGATCTCATTAACATTTATATTCATTATTTCTTCCAACTCTTTTTCGATTTGAGTTTTTGTTAAAGAGTGAAAAGCATAACCGTTTTCATCGCACGAATACCGAAACTTGCTCAAGACGTCAAAACCAATAACAACATTATGACCTACAGCACTGTCTGGTACAACTACAAGATTGTGTTCAATAACTATTCCGTCGAAATTTGAATTCACCTTTATGATGCCTTTTGGTACCGTCACCGCCCCACCGAAACCGATAATTTCTTTTCGATAATTCTGAATGTCTTTTTTAATGTTCTTTTCAAAAATGCTTTCTTTAATTAAAGAAATATCTGCACCACTATCAATTAAACAACTGAACTCTTTTCCATCTATATTTATCTTTTTAAATGTTATTTTTGCCATTGTACAATTAACTTTGCTAAAAATTTTTTTGCAATTTTTCGAGATGTGACCGTTCTCATTACACTTAAAACACTTTGGAGTTTCTGATGTGCATTCATTACGCTTGTGATCTTTAGACCCACAGTTAAAAAAACGGATTATTTTAGAGTTACTAATAGTTTTATTCGTTTTGAAATGGTTTGTGTTTTCCGCTTTGTTCTCGAAAATTCTTTCAAAAATTTCATACTGATCTTTCAATTCTTTATAATTTTTTGCACTATATAGTGATATCTTATTTTCTCGTTTGCCTTTTATGCCATCGACAATATACCGAATAATCGAACTTTCATCCACGTCACCGAAAGACCCAATTCGACGCATGTGTAGCACATACTCTTGTATAGACTCATTATCCAGTTTCCTTCGCTCCCGAAGTTTTGAATGAATTTCCGCACTTGAATAGTCTCTATGAAATTCTCCTATCAATGATTCTTTAAGTACTTTATAATTATATACTGACATGGATTGTAGAAACAAGTCTGGGATTTTCCCCATTTTATTCCGCGCAAAAACAAATTTTTGTATGTCATTCCAACCATAAGCAGTTGCATTATCTTCAAAATTTTTAAGCCACATTTTTATCGACATACCACTATCTCCTTCGAATACTGGAATAGTTCTTTCTACTGCCATTTGATTAAAATCTACGTTTTTATTTTCATTTTCTAACATTTTTGTTTTCTGATTTTCTTTTGTTATATTTTCAGGTATGTTCGTTTTTAATATTTTATTTTGAGTACTTGATTCTTTGAGTAAAATATTTTCATATGTACTTTCACTATTGTCTTCTGTTTTTTTATTTTGAATATCTAATTCTTTAAGTTGCAGTTCTTTATTTTTTGAACGGGTTATTATTTTTTTATCATCGTCATTCCCTTCAGACATATTCTTAAAATTACGCTGAAAATGTTAACTTTTTTAACATTTTTTTTTTTTTTTAACAACACTCTCTTTTACGTTCTCTTGCTTTAAGTTTTCTATGTAATGCACTTTACTTATTCCAATGGTACAACTTCAATTATTACATTTCACATATTTTTAAGTACCGTTCATTATTATGTCTTTTTTCAAAAATTCTGTTTAATGCATACATAAATTTTTTAAACAGTATAATTTTCTTATAAAATTTTTTATTGACGAGCCCCCAAATGTAGAAATGTCTTAATAATACACTTTGAGGTTTGGTTTATTTTTAAATAATTATGGTATTTCAAGTTTTATTTCAAAAATAATAGTAGTGTATTTAAAAGTTTAATAATTTTTTAAATGCAAAAAAAGAAAGATTTTCTAATTAAATAATTATATTTCATTAAAAGATTAAAGTTCTGTAAATTGTCCGTCCGAATTTTCAACTTCTTTTACAACTTTTACAATTTCTTGTACAACTTTTTTTCAACTTTGTATGATCAACGTTTAACAACTTTATATTCGGAGGTCTACAACACAACTGTCAAATTCTTCACTCATTTTCTTTTCGGTGTTTTCATATTCGTCCGTGTTGTAATATTTAGTATGTAAGTCTGTCTGCTGATCAACTCTACTACCCTACATATAAATATATATATATATATATATATATATATATATATATATATATATATATATATATATATATATATATATATATATATATATATATATATATATATATATATATATATATATATATATATCATCTTTCATTCTTTCGATATATTATATGATGTATTGTTAATTCAACTGAACTTTTCCACTGAAAAGATAAGTTTGATATCTTTTGCACTTGGTTCTTTCTTTACATTCATTTGTTGTTCAAATTTCTTTAAAAAATAATGCATTATTTAGGGAAAGGGACGTTTTTCAAGTGGGCACATAATTAAAACATTCTCAGTTCTGATAGTTAAATAATGTTATTCTAATATATAATTTTGTGTTGTTGCAAAAGCTTTTTGATAGATATGTTTTTAAATGATATCCGCAAAATTGTACACAATAATTAGCCACTAGGTATGGGGAAAATACCAAGTCGCTCCGAAGAAGAGGGAAAAGTAATCATTAGATTAATGAAGCTCCTAGAAGATAGTGAATGAATTTTCTCAGTTGTTTACTTGCTCTAGAGTAATAATGCATAATGCAATGAACTAGTTTGATAAATTTGGGAACGCAAACAATGTACCCAGAGTCTCTGAATCACGTAAAACCATAGCCAGAGGCAATAGCGTAGTCGTAGGTATCTCTACAGCTGACCGAATTAAAAGCTCTAAACAGCTAAAAGTTGAATTAGAGTCATCATATGGCATCCGTATATCGTCTAGAACTATTCAACAGAGGCTTAATGAAAGTGCCTTACGTGGATGCATCGCACAGAAAAAACTTTCGTCTCCATAAAAATTTTTTAAACCGGATAGGATTTTGTCAGAAAAAATATTAAGAAACCAAATTAAAATGGAAAAATATTTTGTGTAGTGACGATTCCAAGTTTTTCCAGTGGGTATCAGAAAGAAAACGCTATGAATGGCGTCTAGTTAATCAACAACAAAACCTCATTTACCTTCATTTACTATTAAAAATGTTTTAATTATATATATATATATATATATATATATATATATATATATATATATATATATATATATATATATATATATATATATATATATGTATATATATATATGTATATATATATATGTATATATATATATATATATATATATATATATATATATATATATATATATATATATATATATATATATATATATATATATATATATATATATATATATATATATATATATATATATATATATATATATATATATATATATATATATATATATATATATATATATTGTAATGTCACACTTTTGCCCATATATAATATTTTGTTATTAAACATTTTTTTGTATTCTTTTGATTATCTGTCTATATAACAAGGGTTAATCGTAGTATGCCCAAATTAGTCCAACACTGGTTTTGTAATAGAAGTGCGAATATATTTTAAATAAAGAGAGAAGAGAACCGAAACTCTATCCCTAGTACTTTAACAAACGAAAAAGTATGAAATTTAATGTTAAATAAAATTCATTCACAAAACAAAAAAACTTATGAATGGTAGCATTTTGGTATTTTTATCCCTAATATTCCCTGTCGGTATAAACAAAATGAACCACCACTTGTGGATTGTAATTACATTGGTATTCGATTAAAATATTTTTAATACATAATAACTACAAGCAGTTGAGAGGAATAGAGTACATAAAATTAATACGTTCATAGAGCATGTAATTGATCTGAAAAGGAAAGAAAGGCTCAGCTATTCCTCCCTAATACTGCTGAAAAACATTGTGTTTAATTAGCATTTTTGCCTTGGGAAATCCTCAAAACTCGATTGATTTTGTGGAAAATACTAATAATCAGAAAAACGAAAGGTAAGAATATTAAGTTCTTAATATCTCATCTCGGCAGGATTAAAGTATATTTTTAATATAGGAAAATACCAGTTTTTACACATATCAGAACACAAAGAAAAAAAAAAAAGAAGAAAATTATCAGGTTTTAGTCCGAGACACGTGTCCTTTCCACTGGAGGGAGCACACGCGGAACTTGCTAGTAAAACAAACAACTTAACCTAAATTGAAGACATCAAATAGTTAGAGAAAAGAATTACCAACATGATCTCCCATGAAATGTGCACATAACCTACCAAGTCACATAACCTAACAATCACACCACGCTTTTATTTGTCTTTTTTTTTTTTTTTTGTAGCATTTTTTATTTATTGAATCTTCCAAATGAACTAACAATAAGTATTCAAATCTTAACACTAAATTTAAAAAATGGGATTCTTAAGTCCGGCCAATGCTAGACAAAAAGTTTTATTATGCGGGAGCTATTTCGGTAAAATCACCTATTGAGCAATCTGATGGTGGCAGCGGTATCCCTTCTTTTAAGCCGAGTGTGGCCGCCAAAATTAAGTATATTGCGCGCAAGAGGGTTTGGATGAAGTTCTAGTTTACTGACATACCTTGTCGCGTACTTGGAAAATTCCTCTTTTACCAGCGGAACACTCAGATCGTTATGAATTCGTGAATTTTTTACGTACCATGGAGCTGCAGTAATCGTTCGAAGAATTTGGTTTTGTCGCCTTTGAATTTTTTCAATATTTGACGCTGAGGCGGTACCCCATAATTGA
Source organism: Thecocarcelia acutangulata (assembly GCA_914767995.1). Taxonomy (NCBI): domain Eukaryota; kingdom Metazoa; phylum Arthropoda; class Insecta; order Diptera; family Tachinidae; genus Thecocarcelia; species Thecocarcelia acutangulata. Next base: position 102,698,193 of record OU612094.1, on the reverse strand, counting down.
ATTCCGTAGCACCATATAGGTTTTAGAGTTGCATTGTATAACAGAAGTTTGCAATCCAACTTCAATGTCGAGTTTCTGCCCATAAGCCAATTTAGTTGCGCTGCTTTTAGTTTCATCTGAGTGACTTTTGCTTCAATGTGAGACTTCCACGTTAGCCTACGGTCGAGGTGTATACCAAGGTATTTGACTTCACTGTGTTGCGGAATAGGTGAGTTGTTTATTTGGATAGGCCCACATGTTTGCTTACACAGAGTGCATGTGACATGAGTACATTTTTGTTCATTAACTTTGATTTTCCAAAGTTTCAGCCATTTCTCTAATATTGAAATGTATTCCTGTAAATTTCGTGAAGCTAATTGGTGGTTTTCATGAACACTCAAAAACGCTGTGTCATCTGCAAAGGTTGAAGTATGGATTCCGGATGTCGTTGGCATGTCAGAGGCGTAAATCAAGTATAAAGTAGGCCCCAGTATGCTGCCTTGGGGAACACCTGCTTCGATTGGCTGAGTTGGGCTTATAAAATCGCCTTCTCTGATAATAAACTTCCGCCCATATAAGTAGCTTTCCAGAAGCTTGTGAGTATTTACAGGCAAGTTTAACTTTATTTTGTGCATCAACCCGTCGTGCCACACTTTATCGAAAGCTTGAGAAATGTCGATGAATAGAGCTGAGCAATACTTCTTCTCCTCAAAGGTCTGTCTTATAACATTGACTAGTCTGTGCGTTTGTTCTATGGTGCTATGTTTAGCCCGAAAACCAAATTGATGATCAGGGATACACCCCACATTGTTCAATATTGGACTCAACTTCGCCATTAACAATTTTTCGAACAGTTTTGAAATTGTTGGTAGTAGACTTATTGGTCTATATGATTCTACCTTTGTCAGATCCTTCCCTGGCTTGGGTATCATAGTAATCATTGAGACCTTCCACTCTACAGGATAATACTCAAGGCGTAAAATGGCGTTAAAAATAAAAAGTAGAACCCTTCTAGCTACACGAGGTAACTGTTCAAGCATTTTACCAGTAATTTGATCAATGCCTGGAGCTTTTCTTGGGTTTGTATTTGCGATAACGTTTTCGACATCTTGAAAATTAAGTCTCAAAGACACAGGGGGTCTAACAACATATGGTGGTAATTCCGCTGTAATATTCGCTGAATCATTTGTAATAAAAACGTTTCTCAAATGATCGACATACAACATCCCCTTTTCAGAGTCGCTTCTTGCCCAGTCGCCAGTTGAAGTTCGCAAAGGTGGCTTACCTATTACGGGTCTTTTTAAACCTTTTGTCGCTTTCCACAAGGAATAATCAGATTGAGGAGTACCATCAAGGCTTTCCAAATATGTTTTAAGGGAAGCAATTCTATGGACTTCAAGCAGATTTCTTAACTGAGTTATGCATTCCCGTAGCCTAGTTTTAAGCTGGGGAGATCTGCGAAGTTGCCATTCTCTTCTGACTCTTCTTTTTTCTGACAGAAGTTGCTCAATTTCAGACGAATAAGTTCTATTGGTTTCATTTCTGGATCTTATATGACTAGTGGTAGCATGCTGTACGGCCAGTTTGAGGTTTTCAGAAAAATCGTTAATTGACACATCAATATCCTCAGGCGTTCTCAAGGCGATATTTTCAGTACAATGTGTACTCAAAAATTTTTTGTATTTTAACCAATTAACTCTATTGACAGTTAACGGTGAGTCAATCTCGTGGGGGAACGAAACAGAGATTATAGTGGGAGAGTGATCTGATGACAAATCTAATGAAGGCTCCACTTGCATCCACTCTAAGGGAAAATTTTTCGCAACTCCAAAATCTATAACATCTGGGATCTTTCGTCGGTCTGACGGCCAATAAGTGGGATGTCCGCTTGAAACCACATCTAAACCCATTTTGGAAACGGTGTCAAAAAGCACACGGCCTTTCGAGGTAATTAAACGTGATCCCCAAAAAGTGTGTTTTGCGTTATAGTCGCCAGCCGCTAAAAATCTAGGACCAAGTGATTTGAAAAAATTTGAGTATTGGCTTTCTGTTATTGAAAAGCGTGGCGGTGAGTAGATTGAGGAAATAACGATTTTTTCATGCAAATATTCAATGCATATATTAGTTGCTTGGAGATACTCCTCACATGTCTCGTTCATTAAAAAGTGTTTAATTCTGGATTTTATTAGAATTGCCGATCCTCCGCAAGATCTTCCACGGGGATCTTTTGTGTCGTACAGTATGTAGCCATTAATTTTGAAATAACTGTTGCTTGTCAAGTGGGTTTCAGCAATCAGCATTATGTCAATTTGTTTTTCCATAAGGAAGTGCTCAAGTTCATTTTTGTGTTGGCGGATGCCGTTTGCGTTCCAGAAACATATTTTAAACCAATTCATTTTGTTAAAATTGCCTGCAAAATAGTGGATTGCATTTTCAGCATTTCCTGCATCATGTTCGTCATAGAAACCGTAAATGTGTTTATGGACTGAACAAGAGTCTGAAGAGTTGCCTCAAGATTGGTAAAATTTTGATCGGAATTTTGTGGCTTGGGCTACTGATTCAAGTTTTGTGTATCGGTTTTGACCACACTAGCATATGAAACTTGTTTGGGGTTTTGCATAATTATTTGGCTGGTTGACTGGCCTATCTGCGGAAAATTGTTTGTATGAATTATGTTTGGCTGCTGGGGTTGTTTATAGGTGATTGATGACTTATTTGTCATTGACTGCTTAAAGTGGGTATAGACAGGGCAGCCCCTGTAATTTGCAGTGTGGTTGCCTCCACAGTTACTGCATTTTTTAACACTTGAGTCAGTTTTTGACTTTTGGCACTGTGATGTGCCGTGCAGTTCTCCACACACCACACAAACTGTGGGCAGTTTACAATAGGCCTTAGTATGGCCAAATTCCTGGCAGTTTAGGCATTGAACGGGCCCTAAACGCTTGTGCGGCTCCTCAACGGTAACTCTGCGATGAAGAAGAAATTTAAGGTTATAAATTGGGTGAGTTTCATTCTTTTTGAGAATAACATCCCCCGGTACCAGTTCAACCCTAAACATGGGTTGAGGAATTTTTTCACGGTTTCTAATATTAACCACATTTTTTATTTTAAAGCCTTTATCTAGCAGTGCAGTTTTAACCTCATCCGTGTCTACATAGGGGTCAATACCTTTTATAACAACCTGAAGGCCTTTAGCACTTTTAAGTTGATAAGTATAAAAAGATTTTTTCTCTTTTTCCAGAGCGGCAGAAAGTTTTCGGTAATTATTTTCGCAGTAGACTTGGATTTTTGTTTCACTTATTTGTCCGTGCTTCACTGATGTTACGTTGAAGGTGTCTTTACCAATTGCCGTAATAAGTGCTTTTACCAGCTCATTTGATGTAGGTTCCCTCAAGTATATTGGTGGCGGTTTAAATGTTTTTTTTTATGTAGTTGGCTCGTCAGTCTGAAGGATAGCAAACCTATTACTATCCGTTGTCGCAGAGGTAATATCGCCCTTAGACATTTTTGGTTGCGATGATATTTGCGCGGATTTAGGGCTTCGCTGACGTTTAACCACGGTTATATACCTATCCATACCCACTTGAGTTTTCGGTTTATCAACAATAGCTACACTTGCAGATGGTTTGTCGTCTGTTGCAACAACAATATTTGGCGAGCACGAACGCGTGCGTTTTTTATCTCTTAGAGACAGAAGATTGTCCAATGATTTTTTCAATGATTCCTCTTCAGAAATCCAGAGGTTTTTTCTAGTGGAGCTAAGCTCCCTCTCAGAATTGCATCTACTAGGTGCACTCATGGAATTTTTTTTTTTTTTTATTTATATTTTTTTTAATTTAAAAGTATATAAAAATAATTGTCATAAAGTTTTTCTTTTGTATAAATTCGCTCTTCCTTTTATTGCGGTTTTGTAAGAAAACAAAAAATTTTAATGTATAGTTTTTTTCCCACTGGGTAGTTAATCTTCACGCACAATAACAACAATAACAATGCACTGCCACCGCACTTGTTTTATTGAAATTGATTTTATTGTTTAGTTATTGAAATGTAAGGAATTTATTTTCCCGTTGTTTTTTTTAAATAATTTGTTATTGTTTTTACAATTTAATTTTAAAGGCGTTTAAGCAATGATTTTATTTTATTTTTTTGTTCACTTTTTACGACCGATTGGTTGGAGAGTCTTTTGTGATATTAACCTAGAAGCTAACCCATTGGCCTAAAACCCGACACCTTACGAAGACAACAAAAACCAACCAATAGATCGTCATCTGAAAATAAAATAGTCACCAACTAAAATATATACCTACTTCCTATGAATTAAATATCCTAACCTCACCAATATGTCCATAACTAATAACTAAACCATCCTGTTTCTAATTTCCTACTATGCCTATGGATATCTACTAAAAAAAAAAAAAAAAAAAAAAAAAAAAAAAAAAAAAAAAAAAACATATGTATATATAGTATAAAATCACCATACTCAATAATCCTTTCACTAAAGTTTCCCTAGTACGTAATAGCTTTTAAAAATACTTCCTTATATACTAACCACTAAAACAAACAACAATTAAATATCATCAATGAGATTGCAGAAGGCCTTCATGCGACGTTGGATATATTTACACATGTAAGTTTGTTTTGGGATATTTTCATTCATAATTTCTTTTATTAGTGTTTAAGTATCAATATTGTATCAAGAGCGATTTTATGTGCTATTCCATTTGAAATATCACTCTCTATTTGAGAAAACAAGAATAACAATAAAGTCACTGCTGATATAAATATAAATTTATATACATATAGAATGTATATACTTGCCTTCATATATATGTAAACAATAAGAACTATTTTCGTTATGTACTTATTTTTTTTTTTTTTTTTTTTTTTTTGTAGCATTTTTTATTTATTGAATCTTCCAAATGAACTAACAATAAGTATTCAAATCTTAACACTAAATTTAAAAAATGGGATTCTTAAGTCCGGCCAATGCTAGACAAAAAGTTTTATTATGCGGGAGCTATTTCGGTAAAATCACCTATTGAGCAATCTGATGGTGGTAGCGGTATCCCTTCTTTTAAGCCGAGTGTGGCCGCCAAAATTAAGTATATTGCGCGCAAGAGGGTTTGGATGAAGTTCTAGTTTACTGACATACCTTGTCGCGTACTTGGAAAATTCCTCTTTTACCAGCGGAACACTCAGATCGTTATGAATTCGTGAATTTTTTACGTACCATGGAGCTGCAGTAATCGTTCGAAGAATTTGGTTTTGTCGCCTTTGAATTTTTTCAATATTTGACGCTGAGGCGGTGCCCCATATTTGAATTCCGTAGCACCATATAGGTTTTAGAATTGCATTGTATAACAGAAGTTTGCAATCCAACTTCAATGTCGAGTTTCTGCCCATAAGCCAATTTAGTTGCGCTACTTTTAGTTTCATCTGAGTGACTTTTGCTTCAATGTGAGACTTCCACGTTAGCCTACGGTCGAGGTGTATACCAAGGTATTTGACTTCACTGTGTTGCGGAATAGGTGAGTTGTTTATTTGGATAGGCCCACATGTTTGCTTACACAGAGTGAATGTGACATGAGTACATTTTTGTTCATTAACTTTGATTTTCCAAAGTTTCAGCCATTTCTCTAATATTGAAATGTATTCCTGTAAATTTCGTGAAGCTAATTGGTGGTTTTCATGAACACTCAAAAACGCTGTGTCATCTGCAAAGGTTGAAGTATGGATTCCGGATGTCGTTGGCATGTCAGAGGCGTAAATCAAGTATAAAGTAGGCCCCAGTATGCTGCCTTGGGGAACACCTGCTTCGATTGGCTGAGTTGGGCTTATAAAATCGCCTTCTCTGATAATAAACTTCCGCCCATATAAGTAGCTTTCCAGAAGCTTGTGAGTATTTACAGGCAAGTTTAACTTTATTTTGTGCATCAACCCGTCGTGCCACACTTTATCGAAAGCTTGAGAAATGTCGATGAATAGAGCTGAGCAATACTTCTTCTCCTCAAAGGTCTGTCTTATGACATTGACTAGTCTGTGCGTTTGTTCTATGGTGCTATGTTTAGCCCGAAAACCAAATTGATGATCAGGGATACACCCCACATTGTTCAATATTGGACTCAACTTCGCCATTAACAATTTTTCGAACAGTTTTGAAATTGTTGGTAGTAGACTTATTGGTCTATATGATTCTACCTTTGTCAGATCCTTCCCTGGCTTGGGTATCATAGTAATCATTGAGACCTTCCACTCTACAGGATAATACTCAAGGCGTAAAATGGCGTTAAAAATAAAAAGTAGAACCCTTCTAGCTACACGAGGTAACTGTTCAAGCATTTTACCAGTAATTTGATCAATGCCTGGAGCTTTTCTTGGGTTTGTATTTGCGATAACGTTTTCGACATCTTGAAAATTAAGTCTCAAAGACACAGGGGGTCTAACAACATATGGTGGTAATTCCGCTGTAATATTCGCTGAATCATTTGTAATAAAAACGTTTCTCAAATGATCGACATACAACATCCCCTTTTCAGAGTCGCTTCTTGCCCAGTCGCCAGTTGAAGTTCGCAAAGGTGGCTTACCTATTACGGGTCTTTTTAAACCTTTTGTCGCTTTCCACAAGGAATAATCAGATTGAGGAGTACCATCAAGGCTTTCCAAATATGTTTTAAGGGAAGCAATTCTATGGACTTCAAGCAGATTTCTTAACTGAGTTATGCATTCCCGTAGCCTAGTTTTAAGCTGGGGAGATCTGCGAAGTTGCCATTCTCTTCTGACTCTTCTTTTTTCTGACAGAAGTTGCTCAATTTCAGACGAATAAGTTCTATTGGTTTCATTTCTGGATCTTATATGACTAGTGGTAGCATGCTGTACGGCCAGTTTGAGGTTTTCAGAAAAATCGTTAATTGACACATCAATATCCTCAGGCGTTCTCAAGGCGATATTTTCAGTACAATGTGTACTCAAAAATTTTTTGTATTTTAACCAATTAACTCTATTGACAGTTAACGGTGAGTCAATCTCGTGGGGGAACGAAACAGAGATTATAGTGGGAGAGTGATCTGATGACAAATCTAATGAAGGCTCCACTTGCATCCACTCTAAGGGAAAATTTTTCGCAACTCCAAAATCTATAACATCTGGGATCTTTCGTCGGTCTGACGGCCAATAAGTGGGATGTCCGCTTGAAACCACATCTAAACCCATTTTGGAAACGGTGTCAAAAAGCACACGGCCTTTCGAGGTAATTAAACGTGATCCCCAAAAAGTGTGTTTTGCGTTATAGTCGCCAGCCGCTAAAAATCTAGGACCAAGTGATTTGAAAAAATTTGAGTATTGGCTTTCTGTTATTGAAAAGCGTGGCGGTGAGTAGATTGAGGAAATAACGATTTTTTCATGCAAATATTCAATGCATATATTAGTTGCTTGGAGATACTCCTCACATGTCTCGTTCATTAAAAAGTGTTTAATTCTGGATTTTATTAGAATTGCCGATCCTCCGCAAGATCTTCCACGGGGATCTTTTGTGTCGTACAGTATGTAGCCATTAATTTTGAAATAACTGTTGCTTGTCAAGTGGGTTTCAGCAATCAGCATTATGTCAATTTGTTTTTCCATAAGGAAGTGCTCAAGTTCATTTTTGTGTTGGCGGATGCCGTTTGCGTTCCAGAAACATATTTTAAACCAATTCATTTTGTTAAAATTGCCTGCAAAATAGTGGATTGCATTTTCAGCATTTCCTGCATCATGTTCGTCATAGAAACCGTAAATGTGTTTATGGACTGAACAAGAGTCTGAAGAGTTGCCTCAAGATTGGTAAAATTTTGATCGGAATTTTGTGGCTTGGGCTACTGATTCAAGTTTTGTGTATCGGTTTTGACCACACTAGCATATGAAACTTGTTTGGGGTTTTGCATAATTATTTGGCTGGTTGACTGGCCTATCTGCGGAAAATTGTTTGTATGAATTATGTTTGGCTGCTGGGGTTGTTTATAGGTGATTGATGACTTATTTGTCATTGACTGCTTAAAGTGGGTATAGACAGGGCAGCCCCTGTAATTTGCAGTGTGGTTGCCTCCACAGTTACTGCATTTTTTAACACTTGAGTCAGTTTTTGACTTTTGGCACTGTGATGTGCCGTGCAGTTCTCCACACACCACACAAACTGTGGGCAGTTTACAATAGGCCTTAGTATGGCCAAATTCCTGGCAGTTTAGGCATTGAACGGGCCCTAAACGCTTGTGCGGCTCCTCAACGGTAACTCTGCGATGAAGAAGAAATTTAAGGTTATAAATTGGGTGAGTTTCATTCTTTTTGAGAATAACATCCCCCGGTACCAGTTCAACCCTAAACATGGGTTGAGGAATTTTTTCACGGTTTCTAATATTAACCACATTTTTTATTTTAAAGCCTTTATCTAGCAGTGCAGTTTTAACCTCATCCGTGTCTACATAGGGGTCAATACCTTTTATAACAACCTGAAGGCCTTTAGCACTTTTAAGTTGATAAGTATAAAAAGATTTTTTCTCTTTTTCCAGAGCGGCAGAAAGTTTTCGGTAATTATTTTCGCAGTAGACTTGGATTTTTGTTTCACTTATTTGTCCGTGCTTCACTGATGTTACGTTGAAGGTGTCTTTACCAGTTGCCGTAATAAGTGCTTTTACCAGCTCATTTGATGTAGGTTCCCTCAAGTATATTGGTGGCGGTTTAAATGTTTTTTTTGATGTAGTTGGCTCGTCAGTCTGAAGGATAGCAAACCTATTACTATCCGTTGTCGCAGAGGTAATATCGCCCTTAGACATTTTTGGTTGCGATGATATTTGCGCGGATTTAGGGCTTCGCTGACGTTTAACCACGGTTATATACCTATCCATACCCACTTGAGTTTTCGGTTTATCAACAATAGCTACACTTGCAGATGGTTTGTCGTCTGTTGCAACAACAATATTTGGCGAGCACGAACGCGTGCGTTTTTTATCTCTTAGAGACAGAAGATTGTCCAATGATTTTTTCAATGATTCCTCTTCAGAAATCCAGAGGTTTTTTCTAGTGGAGCTAAGCTCCCTCTCAGAATTGCATCTACTAGGTGCACTCATGCAATTTTTTTTTTTTTTTTTTATTTATATTTTTTTTAATTTAAAAGTATATAAAAATAATTGTCATAAAGTTTTTCTTTTGTATAAATTCGCTCTTCCTTTTATTGCGGTTTTGTAAGAAAACAAAAAATTTTAATGTATAGTTTTTTTCCCACTGGGTAGTTAATCTTCACGCACAATAACAACAATAACAATGCACTGCCACCGCACTTGTTTTATTGAAATTGATTTTATTGTTTAGTTATTGAAATGTAAGGAATTTATTTTCCCGTTGTTTTTTTTAAATAATTTGTTATTGTTTTTACAATTTAATTTTAAAGGCGTTTAAGCAATGATTTTATTTTATTTTTTTGTTCACTTTTTACGACCGATTGGTTGGAGAGTCGGTTCACGTTATGTACTTATTAATATTAAAACTCTCTTGCAAATTTCAAAATTAACCCTTAAACGAGATCTGTATTTACAAATATACCTTCTACTTATTTTGCTAGAACGATTATTTTTTTTTTTGTTGTACATATACTTAGATATAAATATACATATATATTTTTGTTGTTTTGTTTGAAGTAAGCAGAAATAATGATTTTTATTACAAAAATGAATTGAATAAATCTTAAATATTACATATAATGATGTAATAGTGTTGAAATTGTAGAACTTTTGAGCTCTTTGGCATAATTAGCCATGTTAGGGGTTTTCTTACCAACAATTTTTAAAAGCCATAAAGAAAACCATGGTGTGGTGGGTATAGAGGCTCATAGCGATAACATCTGCGCTATTATTATGATCCTTCGGAGAATTGAAAACTCCAAATGTGTGTATTTATATTGGTCTACCGAAGTAAGGGCAATGTGAACGCATGTTATTTTTTTTTATTTGTAATAACCTATCAATTAACGCCGAACGCTGAGACAAGACCCCTGCCCGTAAATGCCGAACTAGCTAGCTTTCCAGAACATGCGTGACGTTTCCAGATTCGATGCAAAGAAAAGAGATTTAAATATCCCTAGCTACCATCAAGAAGAAAAGTTTGTATTACAAATAACAATTTGTATTACAAATAAATGGCGCCCATCGTGGGGCCAGATCAAACTTTTCCATTAACAAAAATCACAGATGACAAATAAATGGCGCCCAACGTGGGGCCAGATCAAACTTTTCCATTAACAAAAATCACAGATGACAATATATATATATATATATATATATATATATATATATATATATATATATATATATATATATATATATATATATATATATATATATATATATATATATATATATATATATATATATATATATATATATATATATATATATATATATATATATATATATATATATATATATATATATATATATATTATGTAGAGAAAAGAAAATTTTTTACATTTGGTCTTGTTTCATATATATTAAAGTAACAATCAAGGGCAAACATAATATCAAAAAGCAAAAACTTCAATTGCTAAAAAATATCATGAATTGCAAAGCAAAAATTGAAAAAAGAAGAGATTTTGTGTCCAAGCTTCCAAATCCAAAACTTGTATAAATTACCCAATACAGGGACTATTTGAAATGTTAAATTAATGCTGATTTTACAATCACGATAACAACAGTAACCTCATTAATAAAGTGATTCGTTACAGACTAAACTATATTATGCTCTCTTTGGAATTCCATACCTCCTTGGACAGGAAACAAAACTTTTATAGCTAGTCGCATAGAAAAAAAATTTTATTTTTTACTTGGACAATATACAGGTTCTACAATTGTTTACAATACCATGATCACTACCACCCATGGTTGACTGCATGTTTAAGCATGAAAGTATTAACTTGATGACGCATATTAAAATAGGCGAATTAAAATAGAAAAAAAAAACTTTAATGAACACAGAAAAAGAATTTACTTTTGCACAAATAGCCAGTAGCTTTAAGTTGTTGTCTTTTATGGTAGTGAACCTGTTGATACAAAAAATTGTCTTAAGTTTTTAAGGCTCGATTTGTTAATTTAAGTTGGATTTTTGAAATCCAGACTCCAAATACATTTGTTATATACCCAATAGTAATGTCACTTAGTTTTTTCTATTCACTAATTGTTTTTATTATAAAAAATTTACTTTAGCTTTCAACTTTAACTTTCTTACCGCTAATTTGTTTACCCTTTTCTACTAAAAAAAACCATAACTAAGGTTTGTTACTTTAGCTAGTGGACATTTGTAATAATTATTGTTGTTTATTATCATCAATATTTCGATACTTCTGTGGCTTCTCCAGGCAAAATTTTGTAGTTTGAAAACTGCGAATATATGGGGCAATAACAAGTCAAATCGGACAGTTCGGAGAAAAGATTTTTTTGATTTGCTATATTTTTTTCAAATCGGACAGTTCGGAGAAAAGATTTTTTTGATTTGCTATATTTTTTATCGTATTGATGTTTTGAAAAAGCCGAGTTATGAGAAAACCGTGCTCATAACTTTTTCAATATCAGTACAAATAGAACAATTTTTTTTTTTGCATTGTTTTTCTTTTTCTCTCTACTATCTAAGAAAAAATCTAAAAAAAATTGTGCACAGTGGGCTTGGATGCGATTTTCGGGGTATACTATTTTAAATAAATTTTTCTCACTGTTTGTACTCTTCGATTTTCTTAAATTTGTTAAATATTTAACTTTGATTTTTTCCACGTCTTTTCAGGCCCGTTTGGTAGTGGGATTCAAATAACTGCTATTTTTTCTGAGTTTTTTAAATTTTTCTAAAAATAATTTTTTGCGTTAAGCCACTGTGCAAAAATTTTCTAGGACTTTGTAGGATATATTTTAAATACTGAGCAATATATTTTGTTACTTGCACTTCATATGCATATATACATACGAGTCTTTATGTAAAAATATAAATAAGTGTTCTTCAATACTTTTCATTGACTACTCCTTAAAAATCATAAATTAACTGAAAATTATATTAATATGGTCTCTTAAGACGAATTTATTTATGAGATTCGAATAACTTTTCTTATTCTGATATTTTAAAGTTTGATAAGAAAATATTTTTGGCCTTAAGCCATTGTGCAACATTTTTTAATTTATCCAAAAAACAACTGTTACTGTTTTTTTTTAATTTTTTATTAAATTTTTTTATTTTGTTTAAGTATATTTTTAAAAAGTAATCCCCATAATTGCTGCAATTGTTCAGAAGCTGGTCTCAAATTCTTGTTTGTCCGATGCTGTTTTATATATAATGGGTTACAGCATTCATTACCGATGCTAATGTTTCATATTGACTTTGCTATTTATGGAAAGCTGCATAAGACTTTAACATAAAAGTCTAGGTGAAATTATCACTATAAATATTACATTTTAATTAATTTTTTTTCTTTTTTAAAGCATTTTGCTTTGTAAATATATTTCATTTAAAATTAAAATACAACACCAACTTTAATCATAAATCGTTTAAGCTTCCCGGTTTTTTTTTTAATACGACCTATCCGTTTTTACACCAGTTTAGATACTCTAACTAGTCATAAAGGCAACAAAAAACCATATTTATGACTATTTGTTATGATGCTGCGATCAGTAGTATATTTTGTTAAGATCAGAGCAGAACAACCAAATACAGAACTCACAGCTCCAGATTTCTTTTTTTTTAATATATTCATGTGTTTGTTATTCTGAACTTTTATAACATGTATTTCCACAATGTTGCTTTATGTAGTATACTTTCTGTGTACACCAAGCCACAATTCATTTCACATATAATATGTAATATTTTGTTCTTGTAGGAAAAAAATAACAGCTATCATTTTTGTATGTAATCTGTGTTAAAAAATTACCAATTTCATCAAAAACGACAGTGTGCATAGTTACCAAATATATATTGCAGTTATATTTAAAATCTTTAATAAAAATTAAGAATTCATGGATATTTAATCATGCACTAAGCAAACATCGATTACGTTTTCAAAAAAAAAAAAAAAAAAAAAAACAGTGAATTAAACGGCTAAAACGGCATTAATTAATAAATCGTTAATGTTTATTGTTCATAAATTGTTTGTTAAATGCACACGCTATAAAAACAGTTAACAGCAATAATGATAATTACCAGCAACAAAACGAGTAACAGTATTTGAGTAACACTATTCGTTGCACAATACGACGTCAACAAATATTACCAGCAGTGCAACACATGTTACATACTCAATAAGCTACAAAATTCCAAAAGACTTTATATATAGGTGCGTAATTATTTTCCCACATGCGACAACACGTTTTATATGAAACGTTGTTTTATCAAATTTAATTAATTAGTGCTATAAAATATATAATTTATTTTGTACTTTTTACTAAGTTTAAACAAAGCATGGACAAATTTTTGTTGTTAGTATAACAATATAAATAACTACATATGTATGTAGATATATATATATATATATATATATATATATATATATATATATATATATATATATATATATATATATATATATATATATATATATATATATATATATATATATATATATATATATATATATATATATATATATATATATATATATATATATATATATATATATATATATATATATATATATATATATATATATATATATATATATATATATATATATATATATATATATATATATATATATATATATATATATATATATATATACAATTATACATATATAGCATTATATGTAGCATTCTAGGACCCACTCTATATTTGATTTAAGCTTCTGAAATGCTAACGAGGTCCGAAATCCATACTTCAACTTTTGCAGATGACACAGTATTCTGCAGTGTTCATGAAAACCATCAACTACCTTCACGTAATTTACAGGAATATATTTCAATGTTAGAGAAATGGCTAAAAAATTTTAAAATCAAAGTTAATGAACAAAACGCTGCGAAAAAAAACATGTTCTCCTATCCAAATCAACAACTCACCTATTCCACAGCATAATGAATTCAAGTACTTTGTAATTCACCTCGACCGTAGGCTGACGTGGAAGTCTCACATTGATGCGAAAGTGACTCAGTTGAAATCAAAAGCAGCGCAATTAAATTGGCAAACTATTGTTATATAACGCTCCGGAATTCAATTATAGGGAACCGCCTCAACATCAAACATTGAAAAAATTGAAAGACGACAAAACCAAATATTGGTTCGATTAGTGCAGCTCCATGGTACGTAAGAAACTCACGAATTCAGAAGGATCTCTGAGTTCCGCTGGTAAAAGACGAATTTTCTTAGTATGCGACAAGGTGAATCAGTAAACTGGAACTTCACCCAAATCCTCGTGCACGCAACATACTTAATTTTATATGTATATATATATATATATATATATATATATATATATATATATATATATATATATATATATATATATATATATATATATATATATATATATATATATATATATATATATATATATATATATATATATATATATATATATATATATATATATATATATATATATATATATATATATATATATATATATATATATATATATACCGTGAGTCAACACCAGTGGTGTTTCTTGTTTTTTAATACAATGAAATTATATTATACATATCGATTTTACTTACAATAACAAAAATGAATAAATCATTATTTATAGCGTTATAATAGGAAAACATAGCTGAAATTAAATATAATGTCTTTTTTTATACTTTACAACAAAGGGTCAATAATATATGATCAAAAGTGAGTGATGTCAATGTATAAACAAAATGTATGTGCAGTCTTATTTCTCGAACACCTGAGATTAAATTCATATTTATGCAAAGTGCGTCGTATTGTGCTATCACTAACTGCGTTAAAAGCGGCCGTATTAAAAATACATCATATTTACATGGTACTGGGTTCGAATCGTAGTGGCTGCTGATGAGTAGTGTAGTATCTGAAAAACAGCTAGTTGTCCCCCAAGTTGTCGATATCTCGTCTAGTTAATTCTAAGTATAATGTTAAAAATTCTATTCAATTGAAAGATAGAATTAAAAGCATTAGGATTGAGAATAGTCAACAATTAATATCTTTAGATGTTGTTTCACTTTTTCCTAGTGTTCCGGTTGAACTTGCAATTGATATTATTGAAGATAACTGGAGCAGATTATCAGAATTCACTAATATGAATAAGAAATTATTTTTACGAATTCTTAGATTTTGTTTAATTGATAACAGATATTTTTAATATGATAATAAAATCTTTTCACAAAATAAGATAAGCTAGAGATCCTATGGGATCTCCAGCTTCCCCTGTTGTAGCAGATATTGTGATGGAGAATATATGGGAAAAAATCATGAATAATTGCTCTTGGAGGTCTCAGTGAATCTGCTCTTTTCCGTATTGAAAGTCGCGGATTTTCACGTAAACTGATTTAAAGCAGTTCATGTTTTTGGTAGTTCTTGAAGATCGGCTGGGCCCAGGCTGTGTAACATTTTTAACCGAAGCAGTTGCGCGGATACTCTGCACCCACGAACGAATTAAATTTACACTCGATGCATCACGTATTCGTCGAATACCAAACTTTACACAAAATCGACTAGCAATAAGAATCAGTATTCCGAAAAAATTTCTCCACAGCGAACGCGCGATGCTCGCTCTACCACTGCAACATTTTGACTAACAAATCTGCATATTCGATAATTTCTTTTTTAAACACATTTCACATATTTAATAAATTCCATTATTACCTATTCAAAGTTTCCTAAACTTTGGAAAATTGCGAGGGTTATACCTGTCCCAAAAGTTAAAGTGCCTAAATCTCCTTCCGATTTTCGTCCAATTAGCATTTTAAGTGCTAGCTCGAAGGTACTTGAAATTCTCTTGAAGAGACAGCTTCAAGAACATTTAATGTCCGGTAATTACATAAATTCTTATCAATCAGGTTATAGACAAGGCTACAACACCACAGGATTAGTTCTTGACATTGTTGAAACATTAAGACAAAATATGGATATATCTTTCAATTCCGTACTTGTCACGTTAGACTTAACTAAGGCATTCAATTCAATTGATCATAAACTATTAGGTTACAAACTTTGCAATGAGTACAAATTTAGTAAAACTGCTTGTGCATTGATAAATTCATTTATAAGTAAAAGGAAACAATACGTGCAGCTGAAGTCTATGCAGTCATCTTTGTTGCAAGTTGAAAGAGGAGTTCCCCAAGGGTCTATCTTAGGACCAATGTTATTTATGATATACATGAATGACCTTTACAAGAAGATAAAGTACACGAAATGCTATACATATGCAGACGATATTCAAATACTGGCAGATGATAGGGGTCTAGGTTTGGGCTATTTAGCTAGCAATATAAATGAGGAATTGCGGGTTATAGTTGATTGGGCAGAAAACAATTTTTTGAGTTTGAATGCTTCAAAATCGAGAGCAATGTTTTTCTCCCAAAGTACACTTCCACCAGTGATTTACATTAGAAACGATGTACTTGAATCACATCACAAAGTTCTTGGTATATACATTGATACTAAACTGGATTTTTTGCATCAGATAAACAATATTGTATCGCGTGTATCATTCATAATAAAACGTCTGTACAATACAGCTCTGTTTCTTCCTTTAAGAGTTAAAAAGCGAGTAGCCATTTCATTATGTCTTCCACTTTTCTTATATGGAATTGAAATTTTTTCTGGTACATCACAGCAAAATATGGCAAGACTTAGGATGTGTCTGAACAGAGTAGTACGATTTATTTACAATCTTAGGTACCATGACCACGTGTCGGCTTTCGTTGTTAAAACCATAGGTACGGATTTCGAAAGTTTTGTTAATCAGCGCTTAATAATTCAATTTTATAAGTTAATGAAAAGTGGAAAGCCCTCATATATTTACGAACGCTTTATATTTGGTAGTTCTTCAAGAACAACTGTTTTAATTTGTCCTCGGCATTCGAGTTTATATATGACCAGATCATTTGTTTTGAAAGTGGTTAGAATATGGAACAGTATGCTTCCATATTCGGCACGGAATTTTAATAAAACATTGTCTCAATTCAAGACCATGATTCAAAATATATAAAAGTACAATTCGCTGTAGCGCTCCAGGATTTTATTTATTTTAAACTTAATACAACATTTCAAAAGTATTTTTCATTATTTGTGCAAGAAAGAAAAAAAAAGAAAAAAAAGAAAAAAGAAAAAAACAAAAAAAAAAAAAAAATGGGGGGTAGTTTTAACTTTATTAATTGATAGTATTAAATAATATCAATGTATGTACATATAGCATTTTGCCTTTTAAAAACTATGAATTAATTCGGCCTTTAAGGCTTATAATTCATTTAAATAAATAAATAAATAAATAAAATAAATAAATGTTTCTTAAAGGACATGAATTTTAATTTTCCATTTTCCAAATTAAATTTGCAGAAATTATTATGCACGTACGAAATACAATTAATTTGATTTTTCGAGGTTAACTGTTAGAGACCATGTTAAACACTAACAATGGAATTTATTAATCATATCTTGTAGGCCACCCAGCTTGTCTGATAGAATAACAATCAGCAAATAGCAATATTTTTATATTAAGGCCAGCAACATTAACACCACCAGGAAGTTCATCGACTAAATCACTTGTATACAGCGAGAAACTACTCCTAAATCACTTGTATACAGCGAGAAACTACTCCCCTGTTTTACACCAGCTTCGACAAGAAATGAGTTTGAGTACGTGTTACCACAAAAAAATTTGCTTTCCGTGTTGTTGAATATTAGTACAAGTATTTGATTCAAAATTTTATTCCAATTAACTTCAAACTAAAAAATAACACGTTAAAATATTTTATATTAAACATTTTATGCAATAAGACAAATGCGTCGTTAATTTTGGAATTAGAAAGCATTGTTTTTATTATAATAGTTATTCATAAATAATAATTTCTAATATTAAATCTAACTCCATTCAACTGTTTTGTTTTAAAAATCGAGCTCAAACCTTGACAACTTTACTTTAACCATTCACTATCATATATCAGTGTGATAGGAATTTTTGTTTTATTGTATAAATACGAATCTTTAGCAAAGTTCTGCTTATTCATAATATAAACTTATATACCTGGCAGTTAAGACGTCAACTCCTATAAACAACTATAAATTATGCCGTCAAGCTATCAGCGAACGCATAAAACAACTTTGAAGCTTTCAAATATTTTTTCCGATTTTTATTTCTTTGTAAACCAATTGCACTTCGTCTTCTCTTATAACATACTACAAGTATTGTTGCAATAAAGGAAAGCATTAAAACTTTAAAAATGTTGAGTTTAAAATACAATTCACACCCTAAACAAAAAGCAAAGCCTCTGCAACACCTAAGAATAAACAAACTGCAACAAATCTTCTCTTTAAGTTGTGGTTGCACTATGACGCAAAAGTTTCGTTTAGTTAATAATTTTTTTAAACAATTAATTTATTTATTGTATCACCAAAATATGAACTAACAGCAAGTAGTCAAACCTTATTACGAAATAAAAAATAACTAACTATATAAGATATCTTTTACTTAATTACAACTAATGCTCGACAAAGGAATATATATATATATATATATATATATATATATATATATATATATATATATATATATATATATATATATATATATATATATATATATATATATATATATATATATATATATATATATATATATATATATATATATATATATATATATATATATATATATATATATATATATATATATATATATATATATATATATATATATATATATATATATATATATATATATATATATATATATATATATATATATATATATATATATATATATATACTTACACATCTTTTTTTACTTATAAGCAGTTCTGATAATGAAATAAGGTTATATAAATATGGAAAATGAAAATTTCCGATATCGGTCCATATATACCCGAGATATAACCTAAACATGGTTTTTCATAAAAATGTCGCGTAAGCGAACTTAAACAACTTTTTTTGCTCAAAGCAGTTCTGGTAATAAAATCAGGTTATATAAATATGGCAAATGTAAATTTCCGATATCGGTCCACATATACCCGAGATATAGCCTAAACCTGGTTTTTCATGAAAATTTCGCGTAAACGAACTGAAACAACTTTTTTGTGCTCATAAGCAGTTTTGGTAATGAAGTAAGGTTATATAAATATGGAAAATGAAAATTTCTGATATCGGTCCATATATACCCTAGACATAGCCTAGACCGGGTTTTTCATAAAAATGTCGCGTAAGCGAACTTAAACAACTTTTTTGTGCTCATATGCAGTTCTGGTAATGAAATAAGGTTATATAAATATGGAAAATGAACATTTCCGATATCGGTCTATATATACCCGGGATATAGCCTAAACCGGGTTTTTCATAAAAACGTCGCGTAAGGGAACTTAAATAACTTTTTTGTGCTCAAAAGCAGTTCTGAACTAAGGCTATATAAATACGGAAAATGAAAATTTCCGATATCGGTCCATATATACCCGAGATATAGCCTAGACCGGGGTTTTTCATTAACATTTTTTTTTTTTGCTGAAAAGCAATTTTCGCTATAAAAGAAGGTTACTGAAACACAGAAAATTAAAATTTCCGATATCGGTCGACATATACCCGAGATATAGCCTAAACCGGACTTTTCATGAAAATATCGCGTAAGCGAATTTAAAGAACTTTTTTGTGCTCAAAAGCAGTTTTGGTAATGAAATAAAGTTATATAAATATGTAAGATAAAAATTTCTGATATCGGTCCATATATACCCGAGATATAGCCTAAACCGGGTTTTTCATGAAAATGTTGCGTAAGCGAACTTAAGCAACTTTTTTGTGCTCAAAAGCATTTCTGGTAATGAAATAAGATTATATAAATATGGAAAATTAAAATTTTCGATATCGGTCCATATATACCCAAGATATAGCCTGAACCGATTTTTCCATTAATATATTTTTCTTGCTGAAAATTTTTCTCGTTATAAAAGAAGGTTACTAAAATACAGAAAATAGAAAATTCCGACATCGGTTCATATAAAGGGTGTTTTTTTAAGCTAGATAGAACTTTAAATTGTAAAAAGTAACACAAAAAATTAAATTTTGATGAAACATTTTTTTTATTTGTTTCAGTATACTCTGACAAATCTTCATGAATAGACTCACGCTTGAACAACGCTACGAAATTATCCAAATTTACTTTGAAAATCAGACCCGTTGTTTTATCGCAAAATTGTGTTCAGCGATGAGGCGCATTTTTGGCTTAACGGGTTTGTTAATAAGCAAAATTGCCGCATATGGAGTGAGACCAATCCACAAGAGACCCTACAGACTCCATTACATCCAGAAAAATGCACTGTTTGGTGCGGTTTTCATGCTGGTGGCATCATCGGACCTTATTTCTTCAAAAATGAGGCCGGAGCTCGCGTTACGGTCAATGGAGATCGTTACCGCACCATGATCAATGATTTTTTGTTTGAAAATATGGATGACATTGATCCGGAGGAGATGTGGTTTCAACAGGATGGCGCTACGTGCCATACGGCGAACGCAACCATCGACTTACTGAAATCAAAATTTGGCGATAAGTTGATTTCGAGAAATGGACCTGTCAATTGGCCTCCAAGGTCGTGCGATTTGACACCTCTCGATTATTTCCTGTGGGGCTACGTGAAGTCACTGGTTTATGCTGATAACCCAGCAACAATTGACGCCTTGGAGGCCAGCATTGTTCGTGTTGTTCGTGACATACGGCCAGCAGTGCTCGAAAAAGTGGCCCAAAATTGGACGTCCAGAATGCGCTTCGTCAAGAACAGCCGCGGTGCCCATATGCCCGAAATCATTTTCAAATGTTAATGTCACGTATTGATCTTTCGAATAAAAAAAATTTTGATTACAATTTAATTTTTTGTGTTATTTTTTACAATTTCAAGTTCTATCGGACTTAAAAAAACACCCTCTATAACTGAGCATATTTTATTCACATTTTTAATATATTATACAATATATTATACATATACGTGACTATCGTGAAGGGTATTTTAGATTTGGTCCAGCCGAATATACTACACTCTTACTTGTTTTTGTTGAATTTGTTTAGTTGTTAATGAAAACATTCAATGATGCATCAGCATTATATGCTGGAAAATATCTCTAAGTTCAGGCATAAAACTTAAAAGTTAACAGCATTGCTATTGCTGGCCTACAATATTTTATCTAACAATACTGATTGCCTAGAATTAACAAATTATTATACCCTTCACAAAAATGTAAAGGGTATATATAAGTTTGTGATTCTGTTTTTAATTTCTACAGTTTTATTTTTGCGACCCTATAAAGTATATATATATTCTGAATCAGAATTAATGGAAAAGTCGATTAAGCGATGTCCGTCTGTCCGCTGTTGAATTACCGTTTCTGAGAAAACCATTAAACTTAGAAACCTTTTTCTTTCACCATTCTTTTACCCCATCGATTCATGGGTTTGCTATTGAAATTCAGTAATATCGGTCCACGTATAGCTGAGATATAT
Source organism: Thecocarcelia acutangulata (assembly GCA_914767995.1). Taxonomy (NCBI): domain Eukaryota; kingdom Metazoa; phylum Arthropoda; class Insecta; order Diptera; family Tachinidae; genus Thecocarcelia; species Thecocarcelia acutangulata. The sequence goes on along the minus strand of OU612094.1, from coordinate 102,676,571 downwards.
TCAAAATTCCGAAAAAGGCCATTTTTTTTTGCAGTTTTGTATGAAAATTTTTTAAAACAAAAGTTGTTTGTTTTGCTTCAAACTTCACACATCTATTAAGCATGGTGACCTAAAGGCAAAATTTTTTTTTCAGATATCGGTCCATATATACCCGAGATATAGCCCAAATCGGATTTTTAATGAAAATGTCACATAGGCGAAGCTAAACAACTTTTTTTTGCCTAAAAGTAGTTCTGGTAATAAAATAAGGTTATATAAATATGGAAAATGAAAATTTCCGATATCGGTCCATATATACCCGAGACATAGCCTAAGCCGGGTTTTTCATGAAAATGTCGCGTAAGCGAACTTAAACAACTTTGTTTTGCTTAAAAGCATCTCTGGTAATAAAATAAAGTTATATAAATATGGCAAATGAAAATTCCCGGTATCGGTCCATATATACCCGAGATATAGCCTAAACCGGGTTTTTCATGAACATGCGGCGTAAGCAAACTTAAACATTTTTTTTTGCTTAAAAGTAGTTCTGGTAATAACATTAGGTTATATAAATATGGAAAATGAAAATTTCCAATATCGGTCCATATATACCCGAGATATAGCCCAAATCGGACTTTTAATGAAAATGACGCATAAGCGAAGCTAAACAACTTTTTTTGCTTAAAAGTAGTTCTGGTAATAAACTTAGGTTATATAAATCTGGAAAATAAAAATTTCCGATATCGGTCCATATATACCCGAGATATAGTCCAAATCGGACTTTTAATGAAAATGTCGCATAGGCGAAGCTAAACAACTTTTTTTGCTTAAAAGTAGTTCTGGTAATAAACTTAGGTTATATAAATCTGGAAAATAAAAATTTTCGATATCGGTCCATATATACGCGAGATATAGCCTAGAACGGTTTTTTCATGAAAATGCCACATAAGCGAATTTAAAAAGCTTTTTTTTTGCTCAAAGGCAGTTCCGGTAATAAAGTAAGGTTGTAAAAATATGGAAAATTTCCGATATCGGTCCATATATACCTGAGATATAGCCTAAAACGGGGTTTTCATGAAAATGTCGCTTAAGCAAACTTAAACAACTTTTTTTTCTTAAAAGCAGTTCTGGTAATAAAATAAGGTTATATAAGTATGGAAAATGAAAATTCCCAATATCGGTCCATATATACCCGAGATATAGCCTAAACTGGGGTTTTCAAGAAAATGCCGCGTAAGCGATTTTAAACAACGTTTTTTCATTAAAAGCAGTTTTGGTAATAATATAAGGTTAGATAAATATGGAAAATGAAAATGCCCGATATCGGTCCATATATACCCGAAATATAGCCTAAAACGGGGTTTTCATGAAAATGTCCCGTAAGTAAATTTAAAAAACTTTTTTCCCTCAAAAGCAGTTCCGTTAATAAAGTAAGATTATAAAAATATGGAAAATGAAAATTTCCGATATCGGTCCATATATACCCGAGATAAGGCCTAAAACGGGGTTTTCATGAAAATGTCGCGTAAGCAAACTTAAACAACTTTTTTTGCTTAAAAGCAGTTCTGGTAATAAAATAAGGTTATATAAGTATGGAAAATGAAAATTCCTGGTATCGGTCCATATATACCCGAGATATAGCCTAAACTGGGGTTTTCAAGAAAACGCCGCGTAAGCGATTTTAAACAACGTTTTTTCAATAAAAGCAGTTCTAGTAATAAAATAAGGTTAGATAAATATGGAAAAGGAAAATGCCCGATATCGGTCCATACACACCCGAGATATAGCCTAAAACGGGTTTCTCATGAAAATGTGCCGTAAATAAACTTAAACAACTTTTTTTGCTCAAAGGCAGTTCTGGTAATAAAGTAAGGTTATATAAATATCGAAAATGAAAATTTCCGATAGCGGTCCATATATACCCGAGATATGGCCTAGAACGGGTTTTTCATGAAAACTTAAAAAACTTTTTTTCCCTCAAAAGCAGTTCCGGTAATCAAGTAAGGTTATATAAATATGGAAAATGAAAATTTCCGATAGCGGTCCATATATACCCCAGATATACCCTAAACCGGGTTTTTCATGAAAATGCCGCGTAAGTGAACTTAAACAACTTTTTTTTGCTTAGAAGCAGTTCTGGTAATGAAACAAGGTTATATAAATATGGAAAATGGAAATTTCCAATATCGGTCCATATATACCCGAGATATAGCCAAAACCGCGGTTTTCATCAAAATGTCGCGTAAGTGAACTTAAGCATCTGTTTTTGCCTAAAAGCAGTTCTGATAATAAAATAAGGTTATATAAATATGGAAAATGGAAATTTTCGATAACGGTCCATATATACCCGAGATATAACCTAAACGGGGTTTTTCATAAAAATTTCGCTTAAGCGAAGTTAAACAACTTTTTTTCCTTAAAAATAGTTCTGGTAATGAAATAAGGTTAGATAAATATGGAAAATGAAAATGCCCGATATCGGTCCATATATACCCAAGACATAGCCTAAACCGGGGTTTTCATGAAAGTGCCGCGTAAGCGAACTTATACAACGTTTTTTCATTAAAAGCAGTTCTGGTTATAGAATAAGGTTAGATAAATATGGAAAATGAAAAAGCGCGATATCGGTCCATATATACCCGAGATATAGCCTAAAACGGGTGTTTCAAAAAAATGTCCCGTAAGTAAACTTAAACAACTTTTTTTGCTCAAAGGCAGTTCCGGTAATAAAGTAAGGTTATATAAGTATCGAAAATGAAAATTTCCGATAGCGGTCCATATATACGCCAGATATACCATGATTCGGGTTTTTCATGAAAATGTCCCGTAAGTAAACTTAAACAACTTTTTTTGCTCAAAGGCAGTTCCGGTAATAAAGTAAGGTTATACAAATATGGAAAATAAAAATTTCCGATATCGGTCTATATATACCCCAGATATAGCCTAAACCGCGGTTTTCAAGAAAATGTCGCGTAAGTGAACTTAAAAAACTTTTTTTTTTTTTGCTTAAAAACAGTTCTGGTAACGAAATAAGGTTATATAAATATGGAAAATGGAAATTTCCGATATAGGTACATATATACCGGAGATATAGCCTAAACTGCGTTTTTATACGTGACTATTGTGAAGGGTATTTTAGATTTGGCCCAGCCGAATTTGCCACACTCTTACTTGTTTTACTTTATATTGTTCTCCCAGGGACTTAAGAAATACTCGTATGTTTGAGGAGAGCTGTTTAAGGACTAATTATGCGAACAATGAGCCTATTGCAAGATGCTTACATTTATGTAACAACTTTTAACATTTGTTAAATTTTAATGTTAGTTGTAATTCGTTTAAATTTATGTTATTTAAATATTTTTATTAAAGTGTTTAGTATTCTGTAAGAATAAAATTCTGTAGATGAAATAGTAATAAATAAATAAATAAATTTAAGCTCCAAATATGAGTTTTAAGCAAATATTTAAAACAATTTTTTTTTGCAGTGTCCTACTTTTTATCGAGATAATGTTGGAACATTTTCAGTCGAAAAGCAGCTCTAGGCTGGGGAACCGCTCTCGCGTCATCGTAATTATTTCTTAAGTGCGGTCTGGCGTTGAAGTGCGTTGTTGTTTGGCATTCGAGAGTTTTGGGTCTAACTCTCATTGGTTAATTGTCTACCTCAACTAACTGTATTAGTTTGCAGTTTTCTTTTTGAGGTATTTCGTTGTTAACCACGCGGCAACTTCTTATGCGAATGCATAGGTCGGTACAGGTAGTCACAGCACCACAAAAATTACTGTTATTACCATCGTGGGCATAAGGTCTATGTTACTTCGCCCATGCTGTGCATCCTAGGCTTTGCAAATTTATTTGCAACTGTATGGTTACAAATACAAATAATCAGTTGCGCTGTTAACCCTTTATTCGCTTGAAGTAGGCGAAGAACACTGCATTCACTTAGAGTGATACACGATGATGGAAAACCACAGCTGTCAATACTTCCAAGTATTTCCTTTTAGTTTTTGTTATTTTCTATATCTATACAATTCTTTTAGGCCATAGTGCACTTTGTATAAAAATAAATATTACTGCGAATACAAGCAGCTGTTTAACTTAATCTTTAGGATTTTTTATTTACTTTTTTTTTTGTTCATAAAATATTGCCTTTGATGTTAAATACTCGGGTATATATTTAATTTTATTTTCTTTTTTTTTTTTTAGTTTGGGACCAACAACATTAATGCAATTTATGCTTTAACCGCAGCAACAACTTTAAGCGTTGCAGAAAAATATGCGAAAAATCATTGTGTCTCGTGTTATAATAACATAAAAACCTAAGCAGCAACTTAAAAAATGTTTTCTTCACAACAAAATATCAGAAATACTAGAAAAAAAATCGCTGAGAGCAAACTTTCGTTTGCGTCTCCTCATGCTCTAGCAAAAGCGGCAAAAACATCCAAATTACAATGCGTCACTGCACAGAATTCATTGTTTTTGTTTTGTGAGTTTTATTTTAATGCCAAAACGCCGAAGTAGATGCACATATTTCTCTTTTTATAGCTGCAATCTTGTTTAAGCGTTAGCACGCTTTTATAAAGATGATTTTATTTTCAATCTTAATAAAAATATCTACACGTGCATATACGTATGTACACAACTTTATAAAAATTTTTGATGTTTTTATGTCTTTTAAATACATGCATGTGCCTTGGCGCATTTACTTCTGTTTATTATTTTAATTATTTAGTTTTATTGCAGGATTCTTAACCAGTGCCCAAAAAAATATCTTGTTGATTGAAAATTGGAAAATGTTTGCATATTTTAATAATCATATTCGTTAAATAGAGGTATTAAATAATTAAAAAACATTTTCATTTATATGCTGTTTATAGAACACAGACGAGTAACTCGTCTAGAAAATTTTTATGAATGTCACTCAATTTTTTGGGTGATTTTCATACAAATTTTTTAGCCAAGTTGCTTGTCTGTGTTGTATGAACAGCACGTATTTCAAATATTTAAGTTCGGAATAATTTATTATTACATTAGTTCAAAATTGAAGTCTGTAAAAATTGTTACAAAATTTTCTTTTGAAATTTACTTGAAAAGGATAACTACAGAATATTAAATACGAGTATACACTCAAAAGAGTTCAACATATACTGTTTGTAATTTATTTAAAACATTATCCATTAATTTAAATTTAAATGAATATTATTTCAGTAAGAAAACTAATTTTTATCTTACAAAGTATATTGTTTGAAAACAAACTACAAAACACTAAAAAACACGATGCGATATCGAGCATAAGAGTAAAAATTAATTTTGAGAATCAACTTAATGAATATAGTTTCAAAATTAAAAAAAAAAAACGCTTCGATATCGAACTTAAAAAAAATAATTTTAAGATTTTATTGTGAATTATTGTGAATTAAGCGTGGTGTGCTTTGTGTCGTGTTTTTTGTATACCTAGCGCCTGACGCTTAATTCACAATAATGCAAGTATTTTTAATTCACAATTGTTAAGCTTATTCTTAAAATTAGTTCTTAGTTCGATGTCAAAGCGTGTTTTGCAATAATCACTTATACGGAATGGGTTTCGAGAGTTACAGAAACACAAACAAACATACAAGTGAAGCTAAACCATGATGGCGCAGAACTACCTTTATGGTTTGAATGTGCAGTAACTTTTTTTGTTTATCTACATTTTTTTTATTTCTGAACTTTGTGAAGAAGACTTATGGAATTTAACATCGAAGACTACACAACAAAACAGCGATTAAAAATTATTGAATTTTGTTTTGAAAATCAAAGTCAATTGTTTTGAGGCAACGTACTTAATGTGAGTACTAGACCTTCAGTAGCTAAAAAACGGTCTGGTTGGAAATTTTCGACATCATGGTACATTAGGACACCTTCCATGTACCGGAAGACCACGTACGGTCCTCACGGAAGAAAATAACCAACGTATCTCGGATAGTGCACAGAAACACGGCGGTCCGTTCAGAGAACATGTTTCTGGGATATAATTTTTTATACCTAAGCAAAAAAAAAATATTCAAAATATTCGTACTCAATAGATTTCAAAATTTTGATAACTATTCATAAATTCTACCAACAAACTACATGTTGATGTTTATTGGTGCTGTATTTATTGTAATTCCGCCACAACCTATATAAAGCATATTTTTATATTACCATAATACAGCTTTAAGGAAGAAGCAAATGCCTATGCAGTGTTTTTGAATGTTATATTGTGATAATTTGTATGCTGGTACATCAATAGTTAAGACGTGACATCTTTTTATGTCTGTCATATCATGTCTAATTTGTTAAGTATCTGCTTTTCCAACAAACTTTGTTGTTGCTGCTGCAAAGAGCTGATAGAAAAATATCAATAAAAGGTTATACCAGCAGTAACCAACTTGTTACATAAATTCTAATAGGCATGAATATGGGTACTCTATATATACACTAAACGTGCACGGTGTGCATGGCAATTTGTTTGCCCAGTTCAGTGTTTTTCATTTTCCTTTTGGCTACTACGTATGGTTATATATATATTATATTTCGTAGTGAATTTTTCCACTTTTATCTGCATGTGTCAAAGATGACATGTAACAAATAGTTGTTTGTTAGACGTCATGTAGTTTTAAGTAAAAGAAAAGTGAACAAAACTAGTTAGAGTCAGTTATACTTCGAAACTTACATACCCGAACGTTCATACAGGGGAAACAAAATTACACAAATATTTATTGAATCTTTGTCTTTTAATTTTAGTCTGCTAGATTAAAATTTTATGAAGATAGAATTTTAGTTTCAGATTTTACTGAAACCAATGTCAAAGTTAATAAAGTGTCAGTAATACTGATAAAAAGTTCGTCTTCCGCCTTACTTTTTTAAGCCTTTTTAAAAAAGATATATATATATATATATATATCTTTTTAAGATATATATATATATATATATATATATATATATATATATATATATATATATATATATATATATATATATATATATATATATATATATATATATATATATAAAACAAGAATTGGGTTTTTTATATTTTTATAGAAAACTCGAAAAAACGAACCTTTTTGGAAACCTCTTGCTTTTTCTTTTTACTTGATGCTGATTCTGTCTCGTCAAGAATTGACAATAGTTTTGCAGGCTTAACGCGATCTGCCGAAACCACTTTCTCTGAATTATTTATTTGAATAGCAAAAGTCTTGTCTGTGCGGAATATAACCAAATATGGACCGCTATATGGTTGATGTAAAAGTTTTAGTACTGCATCATTTCTTATAAATACGTGCGCACAAGTTGCCAGATCCTGTGGCAAATACCCTGGTGTGGTTCCATGCCTTTTTATATGAGGTGCAATCATACTCTGCATATGCTCACAGCCTAGTGTTAATTCTGTTGGCTGAGAATCCGATGTCTGGATTGACAGAGCAGCGAAGCTCTACCATAACCAATGAAAGTGCCTCAACCCACTTAGTGTCGGTATGAAACTCAATAGCATTTTTCAAGAAACGATGTCATCGTTCGATATGACCATTAGCCTGCGGGTGGTATGAAGTTGTGTGAATAATTTTTGAGCCAAGTACCTTTGCAAATTCTTGAAAAAAGATGATTCGATTTGTCGTGAGGGCCTCCAAAGCAGACCGATTTAAATGTTCTAAACAGTTAAAAGTTGAGTTAGAGTCATCATATGATATCCCTATATAATCTAGAAGTTGATGGGAATTGGATTTTTGAAGTTAATACCGTGAAGTATTTAGGCTTACAACTACAAAGCAATCTGTCATGGTCACTACATATTCAAAGTATCAAAACTAAAACCGCTCATGCCAACAAATTTAAAAACAAATTTAATCGAAATACAAAATTAATGATATATAATGCTATCATTAAAAGCCATTTTAAATATTTGGCAATTCTATATGGTTGGAAAAAATCGACAGAATTAAAAAGTTTGCAACGTTTACAGAATAAAGCTCTGAAAACTGTATCAAATCTTCCCATTACATACTCAACATATATTTTATACAGTAGAGAGCTTAATAACATTATACCGATCCATGGTCTATATAAAATGCAAATATTGCTGTATGTTTTCAAATGCCTGAATAATATAGGACATGATACAATTCAGTTCTACCAAAACCAACAAACATTTAATACACGTAGTAGAAGCAATTTGGCTTTTGCTAGATGCAGGCTTGAATTAACTAAACAGCGCGTTGAATATAAGGGTACCTCTGAGTTTAATAGTCTACTTGAATCTTTAAAAGCAGAAAGTAGAATTTCGTTATTCAAACGTTCCTTAAAAAGTTACCTTTTATCTAATATACATGAACTTCTCACATGATTTAATTATTAATTAATAATATATTGATCTACTAAATTTGTGTTTTTTTATCTTTTTGCATTGTACAATAACATTATTTATTTCTACTTAAGTAGCCCTTTGTTTTAATGTACTGAGTAGTTCCTTGCCAACTCGCCTCAATAATGCCTGTAAAGGCGCTGAGGCTTATAAACAATAAGAATTGTATACAAATTATAAATAAAGTGAATATGTTGCAAAAAAAAAAATTATTAGACGTCGGCTAAATGAAGGTGCCTTACGTCTCCAAAAACATTTTTAAGTCAGATCGGTTTTGGTCAGAAAAGCATTAAGAAACCAATAAGATTTTAGAAAAATGTTTTATGGAGTGGCGATTCCAAGTATTGCCGATTTTCATTATATGAAAAATATTTTTTTCTATTTTCAGTGGCAATTTGAAGCCAAAATGCTTCCTCTTCATCGTTGTGGCACAATATGTTGTATGCTTTTATTATTTTGTGGAAGGAAGATTGTGGTTGTTTCGACTGTTGCGTACGGGCCTATTATTTAGCAGCTCGTTCTTTTACTAACAAAATTTTTACCAAAAATAACGTCGCCTGAACATCGCTCAGGAGCTGTTGAACATCGTCAACTTCCATCCAGATTTTCACAAAAGGATCATAACTGGCAACGAATCATTGGTGTATGACTATGAAATTGAAACCACAGCCCAACATATATATATATATATATATATATATATATATATATATATATATATATATATATATATATATATATATATATATATATATATATATATATATATATATATATATATATATATATTCTTTTTTTTTTTTTTTTTTTTTTTTTTTTTTGTGTACATTAAAATCTCCATTGCGTGGCAGCAGATTTGAGCATTCAGTTAATCATTCTGCCTTTACGAACACACTCAGCACAATAAAATTGGTTCTTACGGAATCGCTTTTTATTGAAAAGTGAACACTACACCTGTCGGTGAATTTTACTTTGAGTGTTCACTGGTAAAAACAATTCATCGTTGCGGAATCTGGCCACTTTGCTAGTTGTCCCTAAAATATTAAAAACTAATATTTTCTTTTAGACCCGTAATGTAGGGCAGTTAGGGGATATATATGTTAGCAAGAAATGTAGAGCGAGAAATATTAGTAGGGGTCGGTCTTACACTTTACCCCCCAAAGAGCGACTCAGAGACAGTTATGAAGGTCTTTGTGGATTTTCTGCCGTTATGCCCTACCTTTGACTCCCATCCTACCATCCTAGTTTTTTTGGTTTAGCATGTTTTTACCAAACCGCACAATTCGTTGCTAGAATTTTCCATGTAACACTAATTCGTCAAATATTCAAAAAATTTAAAGGCGACAAAACAAAAGATGAGTTTTCAAAGCTTGCGACAAGGTATATCAGCAAATTGAAACTTCACCCAAACCCTCTTGCATGAAACATACTTAATTTTAGTGGTCACACTCGGTTGAGAAGAAGGGATACCGTTGCCACCATCATAGCGATAAGTAGGTGATTTTACCGATATAATATGCGCATAATAGAACTTTTTGCCTAGTATTGGCTGGACTTAGTTAATTTATTGTATTTAGTATTAAGATTTGAATACTTATTGTTAGTTCACATTGTGAAGATTCAATAAATAAATAAAAGCTAAAAAAGGAAAACACTAATTCCCCCTATTATATGTTAGAGTAGTTCGAAAAAAAATTATGCCAAGGATTAAAGATACTCGTAGTGTAAGAAATTTTTTCCCCCACGTCTAAAAATATCTCTTTTAATATTTTGTTCACTCGGCCGCCATTTTTAGTTCGATTATGTTTTTTATATTAATTTTTATGGCTTTGTAAGGGATACTTTAATAGTTTTTTACTACCCGCTCAAATTCTAGTCATGACTTTTGAAAACTCGTACCCATCCTAATCTAAATATTTTTGAACGCAAATAAAGCCGTGTTATTTTTATAAAGCTTTTGGGATGAAGCTATCTACGAGTACTTATTTTTTCATAAACAGAAAAGTTATGCAAGTTAAAAAATATACTTAAAACATTTTCCAATATGGTAAAATTTCTAGAAAAATTAAATTTTGTCATAAATATAAATAGCTGGTAATGTGACTAATAGTAAACTCTCTTGTTAAAATTATTTAAAGCATAATATTTTTCTATTAAAACTTCTATATCTGGTTTAAATGAAAAATTAAGCCCAAAATAGTGGTTTTTAATAGATATTGAAACTCATTACGATAAAAAAATAACAAATAAATAAAATTTGTTTTGTATGAACAATTATTACAATAAAAAATTTAGATAGTAATAGCTAAAATTTAGTATCACCGAAGTCCTGCAACAAAATGCTAACGAAAATCGTTTACCAATCGATTCAATTTATTTTTTTATATAACAAATGTTTTTGTTTGTTTATTTTCTGCATTATCGAAATTCCAATGCGTTTGTCATCGTAAGTCTAACTGTCTTAATTGAAGTCTTTGTTTTTTGACATTTAATTTTTAAGTAGTTTTTATATAAGCTTATAACAAAATCTCAATTAAAATTGCAAGGAAAATATTATATATTTTTCATATGAAACTTTCAGTTTCTTTTTCAATTTTGATAATTGACTTTCATTGGCACTTTCTTTATATACTTTCCAATTAATAACTTGCTTTACGTTTACGTTTTGTACGTGCAACATTGAATTCAGCATGACATCAGAGCCACAGAGTATTGCTCTAACGTACTACCAGATGTATGAACTGGTTGCATGTTTTACTTTGACTACTGTTGTTGCCAGATCTCATGTGCATGCGCATGTGCATACTCGTACATGAAAAACTCTTGCTCCAGTTTCACTAGTTTTCCACTTAGGCGACATTAACAAACTCTACGACAGCCATATGTATGTATTGCACAAATAAAAAAAAAGTTTACTTTAGTTAAAAATGTGGAGAAGGAAAAAAGCAGAAAACAAAATATAAAAGATTTTAAAGCGCATTAAAAAATCAACTCGCTTAAACTTAAAATCCAGATATACAATCACAACACAATATTTATTCACATACACAATATTTTTCAAACAAACTACTGTTTGAGAAGAGATATGAATTTTGGGCTGGTCTAGCTGTCACATAGAAAATTCCATTACATTTCTCTGATAAGATATGATCATCAGCCAAATCGAAAACGCTGTAATTATTCGTATGGAAAATAACATTCAATAACATTACTATCTTCATTATGAGATTTTCTATTCTTTTTATTGGACTTGAAGCGAAAATAATCCGCGTCCTGTTTTTTTTTTTTTTTTTTTTTTTTTTTTTTTTTTTGAATAAACGAAATTGCTTTTTTTTAACATCTTATGATTTAAATTTTTTCATAAATATTAGTAGCTGGTAATGTGACTAATAGTAAGCTCTCTTGTTAAAATTATTTAAAGCAAAATTGTTTTTACCATTAAAACTTCTATATCTGGTTTAATTAATATATCTAGATCTGTATATATATATATATATATATATATATATATATATATATATATATATATATATATATATATATATATATATATATATATATATATATATATATATATATATATATATATATATATATATATATATATATATATATATATATATATATATATATATATATATATATATATATATATATGTATATGTATGTATATATATATAGTCGCGAGTAGTTTTCCTACGGTCTAGGGCACGAAGCGTATTTACATAGTCCATATACGCCGTCACTGTAACTCTCTTTACTGGGCTACTCGGGGGAACAAAAATGAACTTAAATAAACCTAGTAAAAATAATAAAACAAAACAAACCACGACAGCCCATCAGGCTGGCAAACACAAGCTGATGAACTGCCGTCAAAACCAGGTCAAACTCTTGACGGAAACAGCAGCAGTCAAATGCACAAAGCAAAAAGGAATAGTACATCGGCTGCTGCAAAAACCACCCAAAAACACCCTGTGGAACCCGGATGAGACAACCAATGGAGAGCGGTCATTTTAAAGTTTAAAGCGGCTTGACGATATAACGAAAAGCTTGGAAGTGTAGCAGAGGAAACCATGTCAAGCTAACAGTGCTTGACATGGACCAAGTCATATATAGCCGAAAACCCGGATCCACGATTCGCTGCTAGCGTCAAGGCAGCATTCAAAAGGCAACGAAGGCCGAAGAACCGGCAAATCTCAGCAAAAAGCCGAGTAAGGGGTCCAAGTTCATCAATAGACCTTACAGTGTTTGCAATAAACTCACTGACTAGGGTTAAAGGAATAAAGGTTACACAAGATAAACTGCATCACAGCAGACCATCATCATAAGATCCCGTATTATAGCCAAAAGGCACATAAATATCTTAATTTTATCTGATTGCAGTGATGATAACACCATAATTGCCACGACAAATGCACAAGGAGCCGATATATGGTTTCTATCCTGCTACGTGCCTTATGACAAGGATGAGATGGTGAAGAGCGGCAAAATCCGCGAAAACAAAATGCATACCATTCATCATTGACGCGGTTGGGAATGCATACCACCAGATCTGGGGAAGCTCAGCCACAAACAAAAGAGGTGAGAATATAGTGGAATTTATATTAGAAAATGATCTAGTAATTCTTAACCAGGGGAACGAACCGAACTTAGTTACTTCGAACACTTGCCAGTTCGAATATCGTAAACCAACTATAGGAATGGAGGGTGTCAGATGAATGGTTTTTTTCTGATCACTACTATCTGGATTTAAAAATATGCAAACAACATAGAACCACATTCTATCGAAATAGACGGTGAACGGACTGGGAACTAGGAAAAATCCTGAGTAGAGACAGATTCCAATACCCGACCATAACCACGGACATGGTAAGATTAGTGGGGAAGCTCAATGACGCTTTCAAAAACGCCATAAATACGCAATCATTAATTGGGAAAACAGCAGACCTAAATGGTGGTCAGCAGATATGTTGGAAACAATACACATATGTGTTTTTAACTAGGACAATTATAAAGCTTCAGTGAACAAATACAGGAAGCTCATCAGGAACTCGAAACGAAGATCCTGAAGTAAATTCTATAGTAACACGATATATGTAGACTTGGGAGAATACTTTCAAAACAACCGTCGGACTACAAACCGTGAAGAATTGCTAGAAGACTTAATGAACACCCACATTCCAGGACACCAATCATTGAGGGAGAACGAAAGCTCTCCTCTGCTACACGCCCGGAATGCGGTATATAAGAGATGTTGCATTTGGCAATCTAAAGTTTGAAACCGTTCAAATCACCAGGACCTGATGGAATAATTCCGCAGATCTACAGAACACTCCGGATCTGATCAATCCACGGCTCCTCGAGATCTATAGAGCTGCCTTAAGTTGTTCGTACACCCCAATAAAATGTACAAAAATCAACGAAGGAAGAAAAAACGTAACACACTAAAGCAACTAAGTTAGCAAGTATAAGTCAATTAGGCTGACATCCTTTCTTTTGAAAATACATTCACATAAGGTCCAAAATTAGTAAAAATGAATTGTCGTCTTTTCAACACGCCTGTACAATAGGCAGATCAGTTGACACGACGCTACATAGTTTGGTCAATCATATCGAACGGTCTAATCACAACAAAAACTATACCTTAGTGGCCTTCATATATACCGAAGATGCATTCAATAACGTCGAGACATAGATGCACTTGTTAGTCTGAAGGTTGATCGACCTCATTACGAGTATACTAAAGCGCGAGAGTATAACATCGACGATGGGGAACTCCAGAATTACGAGAAAAGTATGCAAGGGTACTATTCCCTTTTTGTGGAATTCTGTAGTGAATAAACTGCTCAAAGCCTTATTTAATTAGAGGAGCCTATGCTGATGACGTAGCGATTACAGTCTCTGGAACCGATTTGGACATTATAACTGAGCAGTCAGAATACGCTTTAAAGATGGTAAGTCATTGGAATGTATAATGAGTACTAAGAACAAACCCAGCGAAAGCGGAAATCGTACTTTTTAGTAAAACGTATAAAATTCAAATTTCATACCTCCAAAAATGGATAGCATCACACACACTTGGCGTCATTCTGGAGAGCAAACTGTAATGAAAAGAAATTATATAGGCTAGAGTTAACAAGGCTACAACAACCATCCATCTATATAAAAAAGCAATACGCTCAACATGGGGCATACAACAAAAAAGAGTTGTGTGGCTTTATGAAATGGTTATAATACTGACCACAAAGACCATGGGGAGAACCCCAACTAAAGCACTCATGAGCTGGGTGCCATGTGGCTTGGAAGCCACGCAGATTGCACTAAACGCCGCGATCAGGTTGAATGCGACATAAGCACGGATCAAAAGACACCCAATATACTTGAGATTGGAAAGGATCTGGTCCCTGATCTAACTGACTACTGCATCCCAAAACCACTCCTCTCAAGGAGCTTCGGGTGTCGTTTACGTAGAAGAATTTAATATTAAAATATCTTTCAGATTATCAGCCGGATGTAGTGCTCTTCAAGCTGAAATATTGGCTATAAATAAAGCGGCCAGATAGATGGCGTTTCACAGTATATTCGGTTGGGAAATCATGATAGTAACCGACAGCCAGGCTGCCGTGAACTCCCTGATTGCAATATACACTAATTGGAGTCTGGTCCAAGAATGCCGGACATCTTTAAACAAGACGGCGAGAAATGGGTACTTGGACACGGGTCCAACAATAGCAACAACATTGCTGACGACAAAAAAATGACAACCTTGAGTATTAACGATGCTCAATGGCAAAACGGGCGAGCCTTTACACATGGATATGCGAATGCCCAAATCACTGTAGTAAAAGTCCCTAAAATTGGGATACGAAATGCTATCATCATATTCTCCAGATAAAGCATTCTGCCACAATTTTCTTTTTTCTGACCTCCAGAAATCGCTGTGTGATAAAAGACTTGAAACAAAACGAGCGCCTATTTTAAGGGCTTTGAGGAAACTTATTATTTGTAAGATAAAAATTGGAAAGCCAAATACATTGATCTAAAATTATATTATGTGTAAAAACGCCTTCGTTGCTGAAAAAAATATTATTCAAATAGTCACCGACTTATCAAACTACCGTCGTAATTCGTTCTTTCCTGTAACTGTTTGTCTTTTTGGTTGTCTGCTCTACACTTTTATAATTTTTATAAAGAAGGAGAAAGCAGCAACTGCTCCAAATTTTTTTTTTTATTGTAAATTCCACATTTACATCTCTTAGCTATTTTATTGATATTCGAGTAGCTTTCTGTTCATAAATCACAACGTATACAGTTGATTGTTAACAGGTTATTGAATCACGTTTTTAAAATGAAATTACAAGTTTTAAATTTGTTAGGTGTGCAAATTAATTTATTACAACTGCGATGGATGACGTTCTTTAGTTTTTGCATGTTGAAATTAATTTTACCTAAAGCAGATATTATTTAGTACGTTTTTTTTTCAAAACACTTAAATTTCATTAAAAGGATAACTTTAAAAACGATTTGTTTAAAAACTTAAAATGCTATTGCCAATGGCTTGTAGTGGAGTATGTGGTTCATCACCGCAGTCAAATTTGGGTGTAAGCGAAGAAATAACAAACTGATCTGCAGCTGTCTAATAATATTATGTTCCCAAATTAGTTTTACCTAAAACCCTAAGAACATAGAATTACCCCGGGCAATCAGCCTGTGGTAATTTGTGAGAGTGAACATTTATTTAATATTATTCATAACAGAGTTAAACTTTAATATAACGAACCAAAATTGGATACAAAAGTACTTCAAGCTTTTAAAACATTGTAAATATTGTTACGTTTTTGACTTTAAAAATGTTTTGCGGATTTTTAAATTAAATAACGACGCTAACACTTGTTCTTTACAAAGTACTTAAATAATTTATTTACACTTAACATCACTGTGTGTTGACACAGTTGACTTAAAACTGTCTTGAACAACGTTTAAAATTAAACTGTCCATCTGCTGAGCATCTGCCTGCTATTTATACTTCTTTATTACCTCTCACAATGATCATCAACTTTCTAGTTATTGATAAATTCAAACTCAAATGATAAAATATAATTCTTCTGTGCGTACACAAGCTTGCAAAACAATAATCACCCACAGCGTTATTAACTTTGAAATTTCAAAACGCACCAAAATGGGCGAAAAAGCGCGTTATTTCAACAAAAGCGCACCGAATTTGAATTTTTTCTTTAATTTTTAAAAACGTATAATATTTTTATATAAAATATTTTTATACTAAAAAGACGATAATGAAACAGCATTTTAAGCGACTATTATACAATCAAACAGTATCCGATAGCACCGCCTGATGGCATGCTATCAAATTCGTTCAATAGCTAAAATTCGTGTCTGTCAAACTTGGCCTCTAGTACAACTCCGTTAGTTTTATTAACATAATGTTGTCTTTATAATAATTATAACGAGAGAAATATAAAATATATCATTAAGCAATATTATTTAATTATATTTGCTGTCTGCCGAAATCAACTGCTACTTTAACAGGGACACAAAAATGCACGTGCTTACTTACCGTCGTCAAAATTATATTGCTGGAGCATAGAACCATTGCTGTCGAAAGAATTTACGATTCTCGGATCATTAAAAGTCATAGCATCGCATTACAAGCCTTCAAATTCGACTAATAGTAATTCTATTACATACAGTGTTCATTTCATTCGTGTTTTCGTAAGCGGTGTCTTGAAAATAATTTATTGAAATATACGAAAATAACAAATAAAAGATGAAAAGTTTATCATAATAACGCCATCATAAATACGAACTTCACTGTTCAGAGAGTTCATTTACTGTATTTTTGACAAACTTGGCTTGAGCGTGTACTAGCAAAACACTCTCAAAAAGCAGCAAATTTTATTAAATGAAATGTTTCTTTTTCTTTCAAGATTATGTATAATATACAACAGCAAGATTGCCTTACTTTGCGCATATAACATAGTATGTTTTCCACGCTAAATGAAATGTACAAATTTTGGACACTTGAATAAATTCCCATTAAAACAATAGGTTGAGTTGAATTTAATTTTGTGCCACCGAAATTTAAAAAACGTACCGAAAATTTAAAAAAAACGCACCCCGTACAGACTAAAAAAATTTTCGCACAAATAATTTTAAAAAGCGCCAAAAACGGTGCGAATCGCACCGAGTTGACAACGCTGATCACCCAACAAACAATAACAACGTAATAATAAGAACGTAACAACAACAAAAGAACTCGTGGTGGATGGTTTACTAGGAATTTTATGTTCCTTCAATCATGTATGTTTGCTTGTTTGTGTATTACGTTTTTAGCTTTTATCAGATCAACGGCTCGCAAAATGGGTTAGATGCGATAAAAATTCGTAACAATATGTATTGGTAAAGCTTTAGTTAAACGAATTTTTAAAAAAGTTATGAAGCAAATTGTAACTACCGTATTTTATCCAATTTCTATTTGCTTGAGAATTCACTTTTCAAGAGCTAAACTAAAAACGCTCTTATACTAATAGAGAAATACTGCATACATTACTAATGAATTACGTATATGCACACACATTTAGAATTACGGTTTTAACAACGGCTTCGTTGCGCACAGGCTTTATAACGGATGTATACATATGTGCAGACAACGCTATACTCGAAGATGCTTGAAATATGCAATTGCAAACACTTTTAAACTTCCTTGTTTTAAAAAGAGAACTTTACTACTTTCTTCTTTATTCTGGTTTTATAGCTTTTCAGTGGCAAAATTTTAAGGGCCGATGTTGAATGCGAACCACACAAAAATGTCAAGCTTTTTGCTTCATTTCATTTGACATTTCTCAAATTCAGACTAATTCCATTTGAACCATGGAAATATACGAGTACGTAATCAAGCAACGCGATAAAGTTATTCAGGCCTCTTATGAAAATTGGCGTTCAAATCAAAATGAATATCGTGCACTACGTGATTTTTTCGGTTAATTTAATCGTCTAAATGCGGGTGCAATCAAAAAATAGTGTAGAAATTTGGGCAAACCGGGTCCGTAGGAGATGTAAAAACACCTGTGCATGTTTGTACAGCTATTCGCGATAGTGTGGCTGAAGAGCCGTCCACCTCAACTTGTTGTCGCGCCCAACAATTGCACCTCTCACGCTCATGAGATGAACAAAGCACCCACAAAAATTGACTGTTTGGTGTTGTTTATGAGCTAGCGGCACCATTGGGCCGTATTTTTTCCAAAATGAGTCCGGTCAAATAGTTACTATGAATGGTGTTCGCTATCGTGATATGATAACCAACTTTTTGTGGCCCGAATTGGGAGATAAAATTTAACCACCCTTTACATAAAGGCTCAGAATCTTTTATTTTAATATACGCGTTTGCCACTCACCATGCTTTTACGGTTTCAATAAAAGCTCACGAACTAAAATCAAAAGGCATCTAGATGTATATGACATGAATTTTGTGAACGTGATTCTCTAAATGGTTTGATTTCTATCAATAAATCAGAATTTTGAAAAATGTTATTACTTACATATTTTGTTGAAATGTTTACATCTGACGGCAGTATTCAATCTGGCTGGTTCTGCTTAAGGTAATCTTTGTGGTCTTTTGTGGGCAATGCTCTTAAAAACAGGACATTTTGAAATAATTGCCTAGTGTATCCAGGAACCGAGACAAATAAAGACACAAATAACCAGTGTGCCCATTTTAGCACTTTTCGTGTTAGATTTAGCACTGCTTTTGTTGATTTAGTAGCAAAATTTTTGATATAACACTTATCGCTTTTATTAAGCGGTTTCTAATTATTCATTTAGCAATATTTTAAAAGATTTCTGTTACCGCATTTTTTTTAAGGAAACCATTTTAATCCCTTAAATTCATGCATAGAAGATTTCTTTGTACCAATGCCGTATTTTAATTGTCATTTTGAAAATTTTCTTATATCTAAAAAAGAAACTATAAATCCTGAAATGGAGAGAGCAACACGAATTATAGGTCGCAGTTTAATTGCACAATTGATTTATCAGTTACGACAACGTCTGACAAAAAATTTTCTAAGATTAAAAATAATACAAGTTTCTTTTCTATAGAAAATAGTTTAAAAGTTGAGAACATTTTAGGAAAGAAACGATACGGTAGATAATATAACAACTTTGGAACAGCAATGGCAATATGTATGTGATATATAATTTAAAGACTGAACTATTATTTTTCTTGTGTTTTTAAAAAATAATTTATTGTTTTAGAAATTTCATTATTATTTTATTTTGTTTTAAAATATTTCTAAGGCAACACAAGCATAAATGATAAAACTATGAACTCTCAAAGAAAATGTTTGCTTAATATTAAGACATTTAAATTTTAGCACTTAAAATTTTTTTTTGTGTACTTTTTCGCACTATTGTGGTGCCAATTTAGCTCCAAAATTTTTTTGAATCTGGTCACACTGCAAATAACATGCATATGATGATTGATTTCATTATTTTTGATAACAATTTCATTAATTTTAATTTCATTCAATTTCATGTATGGGGAAAAATATAATACATATACTTAGTACGCAATTAATAGCAAATTACTGTAAAAGTCTTGCATTATGGATTGCATTTTTCATAATAATCTCAAACGATAAATTTAGTTCAAATGCCTAGCAATAAATCTATTTTCTTATTTTTATAAGGCTTCACATTGATATTTACCTTTCAAAGCACTAAATGGTTTTTGTGCTATACTCGTAGTTTTTCCAATCTCTTCAAAATATTTTGTCTACGATTAATTTGAATACAACTTTTTGTTGTTAGCATACATTTATAGAATTGCTTAGTTCATTTTTTAAATTTCATCGTAATCATCGCTTTTTAATCAAATGTGCAACCATATCATATTTATCAATACACAAACGATCACACAACTGTAAACTCTCACGAAAATACTTCAGTTATGGACATGTTTGTAATTGCAATAGAAACAAATATATGAAATTTATAAATTAAAATCACGGTTAATCGTTTTAAAACCGCCAGTTGTAGTAAAACCCAAAAAACCCTACTACAAAATATACATTATACGATTCGTTATGCCAGGTTTCGACATTAATTCAAATTTTTCAAATTCGTAAGCATTCAAAATTGTAAGTGTTAATAAGACAACAACATCATATTTATATTCATGTGGATAAAATTTCTACACATAGTGAACATTTGAACTCTTATTACCTGATTATCTTATAAAAATGTAAAAACTTTTATTTATCTTAAAAAACATTGCAAAATATGTACAGCTTATCGGCAACAGACAAAAATCTTATCTCCTAAGGATACACAGCACTAACGAAACTTAAAACATAAACGAGTTATTGCTAATAAATAAAACTTAAACACCTGTTTTGTAAAGCTAACAACGCAACAAGTGCGAGTCTTATAAAAAATTCATCTGCGTTTTTTTTAACGCTTGAAAAAAAAACATTGCCAAAAATCTTAAAAATAAATTTTAAACATTAAAAGAGGCGTTGATGGAAATACTACAATATTTAAATTTGTAAATGTTTAAGTGCGTAAATACATCGACAGCCACGTAACCTGAGTAATATTCATGACCGTTTTCTATGCAAACACCAACACTGCAAATGAACACTAGCACACCCAATGTTAACAAATTTGGACATTAATTCAATAGTCTGGGAACACAAAAATCGACAAACTAAGCATGTGTTTTAACACTTGCAAATAAAAATTAAATTTTTTTATTTGGTGGAAGGAAAGTTTCAATTCTGTATATAATAGTAAACTTTTTCTAAAACTAAGTATTTCACTGTCATAAGTTAGTAAGTCAGAACCAGTACTCAGAGGATGACCTCTATATGTGCAGTGCTTTGTATTCAAATTAAGAAAATAAGTTATGAGGGGAAGGAAACGGAACTAGTATTTGTATATTCTTAACATAACTAACACTATATATTTTTAAAGAAGACTAAGCTCAATATACCGTGAAATCGTATTGGAAAATTATCTGAAATTACATGAAATCTATGAGGAAGGTTTTTACTTGTTTTTCTATTTTTATTTAAATATACAGTTGCAGTTGGCTTCTACACGACACCTTACTGTTCATATATTCCTTGTATTTACGTTATGTTGCATACTCTGTAATTCAATTTTGTGAAATCCAATATTGTGCAATACTTTATACACGTAAGTTAGAATCTGCATTTTGTACAATCCATAAATAGACTCTGTTGTGCAAAACCTGTAAGGATTTTAAACCGGAGTTTTTCTTATGGGCAATAATGAGGGAGAAGTAATTTATTTGTCTCTGTATCAGTGATTCAAATATCATTAGTTTTGTGCTTTCAGTTTATACAGTATGCCAGACACGGGAGATATTTTAGACTTTTTGTGTTGCATTTAAGACCGCCAAGCAAGGTTACATTGGAGGTGCACTCCTAAGTATTTCACTGCATCATCTTCTGTTATTAATTTATAATTTATCATCACGGTGCAAGGTGGGAGTTGGGTCTGATGTAGTGTAAATCGTATGAACTTGGTTTTATTTGTATTTAATACTAATTTTTTAATTCTTGCAAACTTTGTCATTAAATCTTCGTCATGTGCAATTAGTTCTTAAAGTTCTGTGTGTCATTCATATTGATAAAATAAGTATTTGTCTTTGCAATTCGATATTATTTAAGTCATTTATGTACATTTTAAAAAGCAACGGCCCTAGAACACTACTTGTGGCACCCCATACCTTACGTATTCCATTGAACTACTTCTTGAATTGATTTCAACAAACTGTTTCCTATTAACAAGAAAGCTGTTAAAGTAGGCAAGCGCTCGCCCTGTCATACCATAAAATTTCATTTTTTCGATCAGAATTCTATTAAAACAAAATTTAGAGAAATTGTAAAATAGTCCTCCGATACCTGTGGAGCCTTTGTCCAAACAGTCACAAATGTAGTTTATAACATTGACCACCGTCTCATCAGTGCCACAGCCACTCCGAAAACCATATTGAATTACTGATAAAAGATTCTCTTCTACCAAATATGTTTCCAGTTGCTTAGTTATAATCTTTTCGAAAATTTTATCTAAAGGGTGTTTTTTTAAGCCCGACAGAACTTGAAATTGTAAAAAATAACACAAAAAATTAAATTGTAATCAAAATTTTTTTTTATTCGAAAGATCAATACGTGACATTAACATTTGAAAATGATTTCGGGCATATGGGCACCGCGGCTGTTCTTGACGAAGCGCATTCTGGACGTCCAATTTTGGGCCACTTTTTCGAGCACTGCTGGCCGTATGTCACGAACAACACGAACAATGCTGGCCTCCAAGGCGTCAATTGTTGCTGGTTTATCAGCATAAACCAGTGACTTCACGTAGCCCCACAGGAAATAATCGAGAGGTGTCAAATCGCACGACCTTGGAGGCCAATTGACAGGTCCATTTCTCGAAATCAACTTATCGCCAAATTTTGATTTCAGTAAGTCGATGGTTGCGTTCGCCGTATGGCACATAGCGCCATCCTGTTGAAACCACATCTCCTCCGGATCAATGTCATCCATATTTTCAAACAAAAAATCATTGATCATGGTGCCGTAACGATCTCCATTGACCGTAACGCGAGCTCCGGCCTCATTTTTGAAGAAATAAGGTCCGATGATGCCACCAGCATGAAAACCGCACTAAACAGTGCATTTTTCTGGATGTAATGGAGTCTGTAGGGTCTCTTGTGGATTGGTCTCACTCCATATGCGGCAATTTTGCTTATTAACAAACCCGTTAAGCCAAAAATGCGCCTCATCGCTGAACACAATTTTGCGATAAAACAACGGGTCAGTTGCCAACTGCTCTAGAGCCCAATCGGCGAAAGAACGACGCATACAATGGTCTCGTGGCTTCAATTCCTGCACCAGCTGGATCTTATACGGGTGTAGGCCGAGATCTTTGCGCAAAATTTTCCACGTAGTGGACGGACAGAGCCCCAATTCATGCGACCGACGACGAATCGATAAATTTGGATCTTCTTCCACACTTTCGTTTACAGCGGCGATATTCTCTTCAGTACGCACATTCCTTCGACGTGCTGGTGTTATTGCATCCTCTAGAGAGTATGTGGTACGAAATCTATTCACAGTTCGACGAATGGCTTGTTCAGATGGACGATTATGTACGCCATACAAATGACGAAGTCGTCTATAAGTTGCGCGAATCGACGACTGATTTTCAAAGTAAATTTGGATAATTTCGTAGCGTTGTTCAAGCGTGAGTCTATTCATGATGATTTGTCAGAGTATACTGAAACAAATAAAAAAAATGTTTCATCAAAATTTAATTTTTTGTGTTACTTTTTACAATTTAAAGTTCTATCTAGCTTAAAAAAACACCCTTTATAATTGATGAGTGCTGTTGGGCGAAATTGCTCTACTGTTTCAGCAGTTGCTTTTTTAGGAATTAGTATAATTTTTTGAATTTTTAATGTTTCTGGAAAAATTATTAAATAATTTGTATTACAGTATTGTAATCTCTGTTTCGTTCCCCCGAGAGATTGGCTCCCCGTTGACCGTCAATAGAGTTAATTGGCTAAAATTCAAAAAATTTTTGAGTACACATTGTAGTGAAAAGATCGCCTTGAGAACACCTGAGGATATTGATGCGTCAATTAACGATTTTTCTGAAAACCTCAAACAGGCCGTACAGCATGCTACCACTAGTCATATAAGATCCAGAAATGAGAACAATAGAACTTATTCGGCTGAAATTGAGCAACTTCTGTCAGAAAAAAGAAGAGTTAGAAGAGAGTGGCAAACTCGCAGGTCTCCCCAGCTTAAAACTAGGCTACGGGAATACGTAACTCGACTAAGAAATCTGCTTGAAATCCAGAGAATATCTTCCCTTAAAACATATTTGGAAAGCTTGGATGGTACTCCGCAATCTGATTATTCTCTGTGGAAAGCGACAAAAGGTCTAAAAAGACCCGTAATAGGTAAGTCACCTTTGCGAACTTCAACTGGCGACTGGGCACGAAGAGATTCCGAAAAGGGGATGGTGTAAGTTGATCATTTGAGAAATGTTTGTACGACAAATGATTCAGCGGATGCTGCAGCAGAATTTCCGCCGTATGCTGTTAGACAGCCTGTGTCTTTGAGACTTAACTTTCAAGATGTCGAAAACGTTATCAATAACATAAACCCCAGGAAAGCTCCAGGTATAGATCAAATTACTGGTAAAATGCTTGAACAGTTACCTCGTGTAGCTAAAGGAGTTCTACTTTTTATTTTTAACGCTATTTTACGCCTTGAGTATTATCATGCAGAGTAGAAGGTCTCTATGATTACTATGATAGCCAAGCCAGGGAAGGATCCGACTAAAGTAGAGTCATATAGACCAATAAGTCTACTACCAACAATTTCAAAACTGTTCGAAAAATTGTTAATGGCGAAGTTGTCTCCAATATTAAACAATGTTGGATGTATCCCTGATCATCAATTTGGCTTTCGGGCTAAACATAACACCATAGAACAAACACATAGGCTAGTCAATGTCATAAGACAGACTTTTGAAGACAAAAAGTACTGTTCAGCTCTATTCATCGACATTTCCCAAGCTTTTGATAAAGTGTGGCACGACGGACTGATGCACAAAATAAAGTTTAACTTGCCTGCAAATACTCACAAGCTACTGGAAAGCTACTTATACGACCGGAAATTTTTTATCAAAGAAGGTGACTTTACGAGTCTCTCACAGCCAATCGGAGCAGGAGTTCCCCAAGGTAGCATTCTAGGACAAACTCTATATTTGATTTACGCATCTGACATGCCAACGAGATCCGGAATCCATACTTCAACTTTTGCAGATGACACAGTTTTTTTTAGCGTTCATGTAAACCATCAAGAAGCTTCGCGAAATTTGCAGCAGTATATTTCAATATTAGAGAAATGGTTGAAACTTTGGAAAATAAAAGTTAATGAACAAAAATGTACTCACGTTACATTCACACTGCGTAAGCAAACATGTTCGGCTCTCCAAATTAACAATACACCTATTCCGCAGCATAATGAAGTTAAATACCTTGGTATTTACCTCGACCGTAGGCTAACGTGGAAGCCTCACATTGATGCGAAAGTCACTCAGTTGAAATTAAAAGCAGCGCAACTAAATTGCCTTATGAGCAGAAATTCGACATTGAAGTTGGATTGCAAACTTTTGTTATATAACGCAATTTTAAAGCCTATATGGTGCTACGGAGTTCAATTATGGGGAACCGCCTCAACATCTAACATTGAAAAAATTCAAAGACGACAAAACCAAATTCTTCGTACGATTACTGCAGCTCCATGGTACGTAAGAAACTCAAGAATTCACAAGGATTTTTGTGTTCCGCTGGTAACTGACGAGTTCTCTATGTATGCCACAAGATATATCAGTAAACTGGAACTTCACCCAAATCCTCTTGCGCGCAACATACTTAATTTTGGCGGCCACTCTCGGTTGAGAAGAAGGGATACCCTGGCCACCATCAGAACGTTATATAGGTGATTCTATCGATATTATTCGCGCAAAATGAAACTTTTTTGTCTAGCAGTGGCTGGACTTAAATAACTTTTATATTTAGTACTAAGATTTGAATACTTATTGTTAGTTCATATTTTGAAGATTCAATAAATAAATAAATGATAAAAACAAAAAACAAAAATTGTATGAAAGCAGTTAATTAGTGTACTCAATTATTAATTCTGTCTAAATATCAAATCCTGGTGATTTTTTACATCTAAACTTTCAATTACGTGCCTAGTTAAGTTTGCTTGTTGAAATCTAAAAATGTTACGAAATGTTACGGCCTGTTACGGCCCCACAAGTAGCTTTCCAGAAGCTTGTGAGTATTTCCAGCAAGCTTAACTTTATTTTGTACATCAAACCGTCGTGCCACACTTTATCAAAAGTTTGGGAAATGTCAATGAATACAGCTGAACATTACCTTTTGTTCTCAGAAGTCTGTCTTATGGCGTTGACTAGGCTGTGTGTTTGTTCTTTGGTGCTATGTTTAGCCCGAAAATCAATTTGATGACTAAGGGTACATTCCACATCATATTGCAGTCAACTTCGCCATTAAAAAATTTTCGAATGCTGTTCAAGCATTTTACCAGTAGTTTCATCAATGCCTAGAGCTTTCCTGGGGATTATGTTACTTTTAAAGTTTTCGTCATCTTGAAAGTTAAGTATCAAAGACACATGCGGTCTAATAGCATATGGCGGTAATTCCGCTGTATTATTAACTGTATCATTTGTGGTAAAAACATTTATCTAATGATTAACATACAGCACACCATATTCAAAATCGCTTCTTCGAAAGGTGGTTTTTCAGACTCTTTGTCGCTTTCCACAGGGAATAATCAGATTGCAGGTTTCCATCCATGCTTTCCAAATATGTTTTAAGAAGCCATTCTCTGGATTTGATGCAGATTCCTTAATTGAGTTGCGCATGCCCGTAGCTTAGTTAAGGGGACACTTGCGAATTTCCCACTGCCTTTTAAGTCTTCTTTTTTCTGACAGAAATTGTTAAATTTTAGACAAAATTCAAACTTATGGTGAAAAAAATTTTTGTATTTAAATTTCGTAGCTAAATGACATTTATATACGAACTCAAAAACTGCGCTATTAAAACTTTTTTGAAATATAGTTGTACTTCTTTTGACTTATTAATAAAACAAATCACATTTATATTTGCAATATTGGTATAAATTATTCGACAACTTTGTTTCCAGATAGTATAGGTACATATGTGTAAAAATACATACATACTTTTTAGAAATAAATACATAAAAGCAGTTTAATATAAAATCTTGCTTAAATATGAATGAGAACTAAGTATATATGCATACAGCTGTTCGATCGTTCTGTACAAAAAGATTCGTGTTTGCAAAAAGGGTCAAAAAGGGTATTTAAAACAATTAAGAGTTAGGCCGAATCTAAATTACCCTTCACGATAGTCACGTATATGTACATTATATATTACAAATTTGAACTAAATATGCTTGGATATATATGGACCGAACCCGGGGAAAAAATTTGTTTGCCTTGTAATTACTATTCCCAAAAAGAAATCTTTCATGGACATTTTCATGGAAAAGTTTGTTTAACCTATATCTCGTTTATATATGAACCGATATTGGAATTTTCTATTTTCTGTATTTTAGTAATCTTGTTTTATAACGAGAATTGCTTTTCAACAAAAAAAAAATGTAAATGAAAAACCCGGTTTAAGCTATATCTCGGGTATATATGGACCGATATCAGAAATTTTCATTTTCATATTTATAAATATAACCCTATTTTATTACCAGAATTGCTTTAAAAAAAAAGAGTTGTGTACGTTCGCTTTCGCGGCATTTAAAAAAACCCCGGTCTAGGCTATATCTCGGGTATATAAGGGCCGATATCGGAAATTTTCATTTTACATATTTATATAACCTTATTTTGTTACCGAAACTGCTTTTAAGCACAAATAAGTTGTTTCAGTTCGCTTACGCGACATTTTCACGAGAAACCCGATTTGGGCTATATCTCGGGTAGATATGGACCGATATCTGCTTTTTAGCCACCATGCTTAATGAGTCTGTGAAGTTTGAAGCAAAACAAACAAAAAATTGCTTTTTTCGGAATTTTGAATATATCTCAGCTATACGTGAACCGATATTACTGAATTTCAATAGCAGACCCATGAATCGTTGGGGTAAAAGAATGGCGAAAGAAAAAAGTTTCTAGGTCTAATGGTTTTCTCAGAAGGTATTTCTACAGCGGACGGACGGACATCGCTTAATCAACTTTTTCATTAATTCTGATTCAGAATGTACATATATTTTACATATACATATACTTTATTATAAGATCGCAAATAAAAACTGTAGAAATTACAAACGGAATCACAAGCTTATGTATATATCCTTTACATATTTCTGAAGGGTATAAAAAAAGTGCCATAAAAAGTATCTTAGGTATCAAATAGGGTCAAATGGACACTTTAGTATTATCAAAGGCAATGTTGATTGAAGTTACTTTTTTATGGTGATTGAAGTTGACCGTATTTAATAATAGTTTTCATTTAATTCATACGGTGAGGGGTATAAGATGGCAAAGCACAAACTCAAAAAATGAAGTAAGTTACTGATCACCAAGGTGCGAGTATTAAGAAATACTGTCTGTTCCCTCAGTCGTCTTCGGACTGACGTTCACCCAGCGGTTTCGCACTGACGTTCTTCGGGCTAATTGTTCCCCCATTAGATTTGGCTAACTGTTCCCTATTTCGCAAATATCCTGAATGTTGCGAGAATAATGTCTACACGAGGAGATACACACGACCTGTCCTAAGAAGAATTCTCATCGGCAACCGTTATGGAATTTTCACTATCTACCACTGTTACAGCGGACCCGAGCGAACTCCAGCAATATCCGATTCAAGCGTGTGCCCAGTACGAATACAAATCGAGCCTGAAATATGAAGATATAAGTCCGACATTGCCGTAAACAATTTTCAGTCTGTAGATTAGAACCGAGCGAAGAACATGCGAAAGTCAGACTGCAAGTATCGTATGTCTAAACCTATCATTGTTATTATTTGAAATACTGAATATATACAATTTTCGATTATTGCAAACCTCAAAGAGGATAAATCCTGTCTTGTTATTTACTTAGGTTCGTGCATCCGCAAGTAGCCCTAGGCGTCGCTTTACTACCTCAGCCGGCTACAAAAGCACGTTACATGGTATCTTGATATTAATATTATGTCTATGAAAAATGTTTAATAGATTAATGTATGGAAGATCTCGGTGGCTTTTTCTTTATGTGGCGTAGAGTATCTATCAAACTGCCTCTGTTTTCAAGAGTTTGTATAGTTTGTTTTAGAGTTTGTATATATTTGTTCTCAGTTTCTTGTTTTATTGCTCCACTTTGATTAAAAAATTTTAAGATTGATTTAATTTAATTTGAAATGGTACTGAGCTATTTATTATATTTTCCCATTGCATAATTTATTTTTAAAAAAATATTATTATTTAGTTCTTAAATTAATATACATACGCATATCGCATTTCTAAACTTAAAAATTTTTCATCATCGGGTTTGATTTCCTTTCGTTGCGTTAAATGCTGCTGTTTTTGTTAGTATTAAAGTTGCATCCTGATTATTAAATTTCTTGTTGTAGCGAAACGCTCTTATTTCCATTCGTCTTTGATGGTTCATCTATTGATTTTGTTAAGTAAATAACAACTCTAACGATCACTGTCACTATCTAGAACATTTCGATATAATTCATCTGGCCGTTTTGTTTAGCACATTAATCATTGCTTACTTGTACATTTTTACGCAGTGTTCAAATTAATTGTTTGTTATTACTTTCCTCAAAAGATTTGTCAACTTGATAGCCAGCCACAAGCAGCGAAACGGTATTTAAATTTTATTCCACCACGTCATTATTTTTTACTTTATATAAAATTAATTACTTTATAAATGAATTACATTCGTTTTTTTTTTTTTTGGTTCTGCATAAAGATTATTTAATTTTTTTTTATTTAATTACTCTCTAATGAACATGGTCGCCATATTAAGAATAAAAATTCGTATCTCGACACCTTAAAACTAATTGCCGCTTTATTAAATTATTTCAATACTTATAGTTAATTATTATTACTAAAAATCATATACATAAGCGAATTTGGGGATAAGAGCAAATACATAAATATATGTCAATACATGGTGTCGTTAACTCTTGGCATTTAAAACTAAATATTCTTCGTCAAAAGAAATGTAATAATATATCATAAGGTTACTAACTTCCATTTGAGCTATGCCAGCGAATCATTATTCATTTACTGTGTATTTTCACTACATATTATGAAAAAAATTCTGTCTACAGGTCCAAATATCGTTATTGAATCTACGAAAAAAACCCTAGTTTTTTCCATAGTATATAATTAGTATTTTTTAAAATGCAAGACATAAAGCCTTTTTAGGCTAACCTTTGCGACACATTGCTACTAAAACAATAACAAAGGTATTAATATCAGTATTAAACCTACCAACATATTTTATCTAAACAAACTAATTTCGTCCTTAACTTAAGTATTCTTAGATCTACATATATGACTGTAATGATTCTTAGTAGTGCTATTAATAATTGCTTGGGTATATGACCATATGGAAATATTTGACTTATAAACAAAATTGTGCATAATTATTTACAACTAATTTGAAATAAAACAAAATTGTATAAGATTTTTTTTTTTTTTTTTGTATTAGTTGTACCTAAAGCAACAAATTATTAATTGCATATATTTCTAAATCTTAACAAATCGAACACTAATAATAGCACTAATCTGTAAATAAACAGATGCAAATGTAGTAATTTTTTATTATTTTTAGTTTTCTTAAAATTTTTTTTGCGATTGTTTAAAAAATTATAGAGCTATTCTTAGCTTAACAGAAATGAAGAACTTCAACAGTCATATACTGCAATTCCGACCAATGGTCGTAAGGAAAAATACATGTCAAATAAATGAGTCTCATAAATTTGCAGATCAGTGTAATTTAATATTTAAACTTGCTTATTTAATTTCAATCTTAAAACCATTCTCATTTTAATGCTTAGTTCTGATGCCATTTTAACATGGTTCAAATGTTTGCCGCGTTTTTGTATGTAACTACAAATATTTATTAATTTCGTTCGCAAACTAATCGAGTTAAAATCCAATAAAATAATTAGTTTTCAATTTATAAATTAGTGACACTAAAATACTAGCATAAGCTATTGCTGCAGTTGTAATATAACTTGTCAGTATTTTATCTTAAATAATTAATGTTGAAAAACAACGCAAATAGTCAGCAGCCGCACTGACCCCAGCTTAGAAACACCAACAACAAAATATTAGTTGCAACAAAAAATTCTATTGCTAGCAAAATAAATAATGACAATTAATAACAGGTTTTGTATAAGCAACATGTATAGTCAATTTAAAATTATGAAAAAATATATTAGTTCATTACTTATTCGTTAATAAGATTTTTTTCTTTCTTGAACAAAAATTAATCTGTTTCTTACTTGCATTAAAAACGTTAAACGGATGATAATAAATTCACAAAAGAATGATTCATTTGATTTTTTTAAATCTTGCTATAATGAGTTTTATATTATCCAGACCCGCTGTCGGTTAATATGTTTGTTCAAAAAACCCTTTTAAAAACTATAATATCAATGGAAATAAATGTGGGAAATAGAATATATGGAAAAATATTATTATAAAATTTTTTAATGTATTGGAAAACAATTTTTAATTAATTTATTTTTGAAATAATGTTTTGGAAACCGCAGCCATTTATAAACATTTTACATTTCTTCTACAGAACATATACATATAAGTTTTAAAACAGCTTCAAAAATAGAACTCTAAAGGTACGTTCAGATTGAACAAATGTAATTGGCACTTGTGTGGTTGGCAAAAACATAACAAAGAAGACAAGTAAAGGCACCCACAGACGATATGTTTTTACGTCTGTTTTTTAATATGTATTTCCTCATGTATTTTTTCATGTCTGTCAATAATTTTTACAGGCACATGTACGTCTGATATGCTTTTATATGCTTTTTATTATTATAAAAAATAATTATTTAAAGCATATTGAAATATTAATTCGTTAAAATTTTCTCAAGCCGACTACTAATACCGCCGCTGAATTGTTCGCAAGGCATAAAGTTCTAATGTCCGATGTTTAAACATAACAAAATGGAACAAATTCTATTTGAAATATTGTCAGATAACTCTGCTCATATTTTTTACAGACGCAATGTTTTTGAGGTAACAGACGACATGTAGAAATTTTACATTGTGAAAAATGACATCTACATTGTTAAAAACATATCGTGTGTTATCCACTTAAGAGTATAGCATATTCGGCTGTGTTGAATCTAAAATAACCTTCACAGTAGTCACTAAAAATATAGTATTTATTACAAATTTGACCAAATGAAGTTCCTAGACATAAATTAATACTTTCTAAAAACTTAGAAGTTCTTGCAAATGTTTTTATTTCTCATTTGCTATTGGCGAAGCGTTTCTAATGCATTTCGAAGTTCATCAATAGATTTCAACCAAAAATTTTGTTTTCGTTTTTTAAGTCTGAAGCGGAAGTGATAGATTTTTGAGTGTGTCGAAAACTAGGCCGTTTGTATTAGGTGAAATTTGTTGAAGTTTTGCCTACAAAATTGCTATTCCAAAGATTTCGATTAAATGTTAAATGAAGGGTATAAGAATTTGAATGAAGTGCAAAATAAAAATATACATACATTTTTATGAAGGATATAAAAATGCACCAATTTTATTGGCATCGTGAATTTTTTAACTATTGTTTCTTTATGCGCGACATTTTCATTTGACCTATATACCGATATCGGAAATGCCCACTTTTTATACCCTTCACAAAAATAAGTTTGTGATTCCGTTTATAATTTCTACAATTTTAATTTCCGACTATATAAAGTATACACACGAGTATTCCTAATCAGCATTAATAGAAAATTCCATTAAGCGATTTCCGTCTGTCCGATGTTGAAATACCGTTTCTGAGAAAACCATTCGACTTAGAAACTTTTTTCTTTCACCATTTTTTTACCCCATCGGTTCATGGGTTTGCTATTGAAATTCAGTAATATCGGTTCACATATAGCTGAAATATATCCAAAATTCCGAAAAAAGCCATTTCTTTTGGAATTTTGTAAGAAAACCTTCGACTATAAGGCAAAAAAAAAATTTCAGATATCGGTCCATATATACCCGGGAAATAGTCTAAGCCGGATTTTTAATGAAAATGTCGCGTAAGCGAACTTAAACAAGTTTTATTGCTTAATAAAATAAGGAAAATGAAAATTTCCGATATCGGTCTATATACAGACGAGATATAGCCTAAACTGGGGTTTTCATGCAAACATCGCGTAAGGGAACTTAAACAATATTTTTTGCTTAAAAGAAGTTCTGGTAATAAAATAAGGTTATATAAATATGGAAAATGAAAATTTTTGATATCGTTCCATATATACCCGAGATATAGCCTACACCAGGTTTCTCACGAAAATCTCGAGTGGGCGAACTTAAACAACTTTTTTTTTTGTTTAAAAGCAGTTCTGGTAATAAAAAAAGTTTATATAAATATGGAAAATGAAAGAGATGTAGCCTAAACCGATTTTTCCATTAATATATTTTTTTTTTTTGCTGAAAAGCAATTCTCGTTCTACATTTCAGAAAATAGAAAGTTCCGATATCGGTTCATTTATAACCGAGATATAGCTTAAACAAACTTTATTATGAAAATGTTTATGAAAGATTTCTTTTTTGGAATGGTGATTACAAGGCAAAAATATTTTTTCCCCGATATCGGTCCATATACAGTCGAGAGTATAAAGTTCAATATTGTAATATATACTATACATATACGTGACTATCGTGAAGGGTATTTTAGATTCGGCCCAGCCGTATATACCACACTCTTACTTTTTTATTACCAGAACTGCTCTTCAGCCAAAAAAAAATGCTTTAGTTCGTTCCATTTTTATTTTTGATTAGAGATTAACAATACCATCAACAGGAAGGCTAAAAGAGGTGGTTACTGAATAAAATATCAAGAAAATCCTTGATATCGCTATGAATGATCACCAAGTTAAGTTACGTAAGGTTATTGAAATGGTAAACATATCACATGAACGTATGACCAACATTCTGCGCACTTGTTTAGTGATGAACAAAAACGAGTTCGACAGACCACTTCACGGCGATGTTTGGACATGATAAAGCGTAATGCTGTTGATTTTTGGCTTCGATTATTAACTGTTGATGAAACGTGGGCCCATCACTACATACCTGAAACCAAAAACAATCGATACAATGGTTTGAAGGTGGTGGAAGTGCTCCAAAGAAGGAGAAGGTAGTGACATCGGCTGGCAAGGTTATGGCAACTGTATATTAGGATGCACATAGGATATTGCTCATCGATTATATTAAAAAAGGATCCACAATCACAGGAAAGTATTTTCGTGCATTATTCAATCAATTGATAGATGCAATCAAGAAAAATCGACTGTATTTAGAAAAGAAAAAAGGGGTCTTTCTTCAAGACAACGCACCGGTTCACATAGCATTAGATACGATGCTAAAATTACGTGAAATACACTTCGAATTGATTGAGCAACCACCTTATAATCCAGATTTATCTTCTAGTGAATTTTTCCTGTTTCTAAACTTGAAAAAATGACTCGCAGGAAAAAGATTCATCGCAAACGAAGAAGTGATTACCGAAACCAATGCGTACTTTTAGTGGTTCCCAAAATCGTATTATTCAGATGGTATAAAAAAGTTGGAATATCGTCTTACTAAGTATATTGAGCTAAAAGGATACTATGTTGCGAAATAAATGGGTTTTGAAAAAAAATGTTTTTTACTACTTATGTAGGTAGCTTCAATATCAATCTGCCCTCGTATATCAGCTATACGTGAACAGATTTTACGGAATTTCAGTAGCAAACTTATAAATTGAGTAATAGAATGGTGAAAGAAGAAAGGTTCTAAGTTTAATAATTTCCTCAGAAGCAATATTTCAACAATGGACAGCGATTAACGAACTTTTCTATCAATACTAATTCAGAATATACATATATTCTTCATAGGAACGGAAATAAAATTTGTTACAGACGGAACCACAAACTTATATATTTTCTTTATATTTTTGCGAAGGTTAAACACAAAACAAATATGTGCGCTATGGCGGTTTTATCCAACGTTATATATTTCTACTTTGAATACTTCTGCACTGTACGCCCAAACTGGATGTTTAACCACACCAAATGCAAATGTTTTTGTATGAACATAGCAATTCATTAACGCCTTCTAATAAGAACAAGTGAATCCACACAACAAGACTTAATTCTTTAATATCGATTTTTTACTTATTCAAAAAAGGCAATAGCAATATAACTGGAAATTAAATATCTGGGCCCAAACCTATGAAAATAAGAAAATTATAAAAAGAGCTACCAAACGAGACTGTCATTGTAAGTAAAAATAATAAAAGGACTAGTTTGTTTTATTGCATTTGTGACTATATGCAACGATATTGTTAACAAATTTAGCTCTAATGTATTTAATAACTTTTTTGGTAAAAATACTGGTTTGCTTTACTGCATTTGTGACTATATGTAAAGATATTGTTCACAAAATCAGCTCTAATGTACTTAATAACTTTTCATGTTTCTTGGTAATACTGAAAAATAAAATGTAGTAAAAGCAATAGTTTGTTATAAAATTTGCATATGAAACAAAAATGTGCCAAACGATGGAATTTTTAAGTTTTTTTTTAGGAGCGATCTACAGCTGACAAGTGTAAATTTTATATCATTATAGCCAATAATAATACCATATTAAACAAAACAATTTTCTCTTTTTGCATATTGAAAAAGATCATTTTTAGTTTGCACAATTATACTCAGGGCATGGCAAAATACACAGATTATGTATTTCAAATACAAGATACAAAATACTTTCCAGGAGTGTATTTCAAATACAAAATACAAAATACTTTACAGTAGTGTATTTTAAATACAGGATACAAAATACTTTCAAGTTGTGTATTTTAAATGCAAAATACAACTATACATTTTTATACAACAAATACATTTTTGTAATTTGGTCTCAGAAAAATGTACCCGTCTGGCTTTAGATACATATTTTATTTTACATATGCACTTAAACTAAGTTGTATATTCATATTAGTGTTCTAAACTTGCTAAGAAATTAAAGGAACAAACCTAATATTTAGCATTTGATAGATAGAAAAAATTCATTCGGCAAAACAAGTATTTCCTTTAATAAAAACTAGATATTTCAATAAGTTATCTAACAAACAATAATCTTTCTACAGGTCCTGAGGAACACAAGCTGCTGTCAAATTCTATAAATGCATTTATTTTTGAATCTTGGATAGTTTTCCAGAATAGCAAGCTCCTTGCTTTTATCATTTTGAAAACTGATAAGCTCAAGTTCCAAATTTGATTTACGAGGTTGATCACTGTATTGTCCAAAACAACAATAAAATCTTCATTATCTTTACCTCAGCTACTACTTCTTCTGCATCCAGTCATGGTTTCACGTTTTTTTGCAATTTTTCTGCATGGTATCTATTGCAAGATTTTGAATTTTTTGCCTCTCTTTAACTGAGATTCTTTCTGGAAATCAGCTAATTTTGAAACTAGGATGGAAACATGACACCGTTATGGCTCTATTTGCTCCAGCTGTCAGCATGAGAAACTCATTAAATCATATTTCCAAGCTCTCCATTAATTTTGTTAAAATACAACTTAAATGCCTCAAAGTTTTCCATAATAAAAATTATCAAAAGCTGGTGGCAAATATATAGAAATTCTTATTGATATCACCCGATTAGTGTAAAATGTATTAGCTCTGTATAAATGAAAGCCAAATTGCAGTATTGCAAAATGATAAAAATTTTAATGGTTGTAGTTTCTAGCGGTTTTAGCTTTTGTGAAATAACTTGTTTTTAATTTATTATAATAAATAAATGTATTTTGTAAAAATGTATTTTTGAGCCACATGTATTTGAAATACAAAATACTATTAAGTTATCTATTTGAAATACAAAATACTAAATACATTCCGGTCGTGTATTTGAAATACAGATACAAAATACGTATTTGTATTTCAAATACGTATTTCAAATACAAGTATTTCAAATATTGCCCAGCCCTGATAATACTTCATAATGAAAATGTTGTTGGAATTCAAGTATGGCCCGGATTATTCCCGTTTACTGAAATTTTTCTAAGTTACGTGTCACCCATTTTGAACAATTTGTCTGGAAAATCAAAGCTGCCGTATGTGAGTAAAATCCATTAGTTTTGCAATTAAACAAATTAGTAGCAAAAGAGCTCCAAAGAAAATTCTGATTATTCGCTGTCACTTCTTCCACAGCTAGTGCTTAAAGCTATTTCATATTGCTATGCAATCAAGCGCAATTACTTAAGAAATTTTGTTAAATAATAAAAACGAGCCTACAATCGATTGTAATGGCTTTCACTTTTGTGTACCCTAATGTTGTGCTTCTTGTAATTGTTGCTCATTCATTGTCTTTCATGCATGTTCATTCTATATTTGGCTCAATTTTGCTTATATTTTTTTTTTTTAATTTATGAAATATTTTTCAAACAAAAGTCACTCAACCTTATTTCACAAACACAATATAGCTAGCTATACGAATTTTATATAATTGGGAATTCATTTCAACTGTGTTGGCAAAAAATTAGGCTATTGACATTTCAGTTCAAGTTTATGAGGACCAAATTTTAATTTAATGGCGTTTTCTTTTCTAGAAAAAGTATAACATTTTCGATATTGTTTTGGCAAAAAAATACAGAAGTATACAGTTTTCTCAACTTTTTTTTTTTTTTTTTTTTGATATAGTTATTGCGACATCTTCTTTTCATCTCAATAAAACTTAAATTTAAAAACTTGTGTTTTAAGAAAAAAAAGTGCAGCATAAAGGCAAAACTTGTTCAGAAAAGAAAACGGCATAAGCCAATTCAAGCTTCAGCCGCTGATTTCGATAAAGAATCCAATATTTCGGTTAACAGAGGCATTTTAACGCTTTACAGAATGGGGTTAAATAAATGAATCTAGAAGTTTACCAAACCAAAGTTGCAAGGGGTATTTAAATTATTTTTTTAATGAATTAAATAAAATAAGTTTGAACAAAATTAAAAAGAAACGGAAAAGAATAATTTTGTTGCTGGAAGCTAATGATGAGACAAACTAGCATATCATTGACTATGACAACAAAACAAAGATTTGAAGAGCAATTTATGTTGTACATTCTATGTACATCTACATAAGTAAAAACTCTAAAGAAACTCACTAGAGCAAAAGGAATTGCTTAAATATACTTGGAATATTGGAGCTGAGCTACAAAAATTACATATATAAAATATATAAAATTATGTTTACATTACACTATATATAGTAATAGAGCGCTACACTTGTTTCAGTAGTAATGAAAAATATATTTAATAATGTATAATTGAATCAAAGCGTGGAATTAAGATAAAATTGTCGTAAGTCACTGCATAACCAATAAAAGAAATACATTTTTTTGTTATAAATTAAGTCACTGTGTAATGTGTGATAAATTTTCGCCTTTCATGCAGTCTATTAAACTTATCGCATCTGCTTATTTGTTGTTGTTTATTGTATGTTCAATAATATCATGTAATATTTAAAAAAAATAAACATTTAGCAAATTAATTAATTAATATTATGAATAGAACACCAAATTACTAAAAAATTAACCCGAAGCCGTATCAATGTAATTAATTCTATAAGATAACAAAGACTTTCACGTTATTGTTAAAAAAAACATTAAAAGGACAACAAAACCTAAATAACAACCACATGCACATACGAGTAGAGTTCATATAGCAACGCCTTAAAGCAAAAATACGCGTAAATATTAAGTAAGTTTGTGTATTTAAGGTAAATAACAAAAAAAAAGATTTACTTTTCATAAATTAAGTACGAGTACAATGCCAAATGATAAATTAAATTAAAAATCGTAACACAAGAAAACAAAAGTCTTAGGAAGCAAGCGTTATTTAAATTAACTTTTTAACACTAATTGATAATTAGACTTAAAAATAAACGATAATTGTTAGGATTTTGAAAATACAATTAACTGCTATACAGATATGGCAGATATTTAATAAACGATTCGTTTATAGTTTTAGTTGTGTTTTATTCAAAAATACAACTTTACTGGTAATAACGGATCTTTATTTACCATTTATTCATGTCGTTCTTGAAACAATATATAAAAACAAACACTGAAACTGTTCACATCATATATACATATATTTATATACTTATACACTGACACAGATATATGCGTTTATATTTATACATAAATACATATTTTTTCAACATCCTGAGCTAATTGTACTGAAAAGTATAAATAGTTTTTCTAGCGTAGATATTTTTCCTCCATACTCATATTTTCCCCCGTTGATTTATATTCTTAGATATAAAACTAATTTTATATTTTCGACTGTGCAGAATAGAAATTATACTTTGGTATTTAAATACACAATTGGTGAAGATGCGTTCGTTTAAGTTGAGATGAGTTTTCCGTTTAAATACTGTGCTAAAAAGGCATAACAAACAAAAAACACAATTTTCTTGCCATATAAATTATTGTCTTGATAGAAAAAAATGGAAAATGACAGAAAACGGAAATGTTTTTATATACTGAAAAAATACGATGGTAATGTGCAGATCATATGTTATGGAATATGGAACTCAGAGCAAAACCTTCACATTTGACCAAACTTGATGTGTTTTTTTCGGGCTTGGCTCTTCTAGACATTTCCATTGGAATGATTGGGATTTATTTTCAATGTCATAGCCATACACCCATGATTCGATTTTTGAGAAAATCTGTATCGTCGTTGATGATATTCAACATCTCCTGAGCGATGCCCATGCGATAAAATAAAAATAAAAAAAAACCAAGAACTATAAAATTAGAAGAGACTTTAGCTCAAGAAATTGTATAATATAAAGAAACAAAGGGTCTAAATAAAGAAATAATAAGCATAGTTTCCTTCATTCATTTTTTTGAATAGTAAAAAATCGAAGAGCACACCAAAACACCACGAACCTTTTTATCTGTCAAAAACAAACTGACAATCCAAAATAGTTGATATTGCCAACATATATAACAGACATGTGTACCAACATAACAGAAAAGATGAGAAAATCGAACATACGTAACTCACGATATTTGAAAATAACGGCTGTTTTTTTATCAGACGTAGTATAAACGAAGCGCATTAACGTAGTTTCCGCAAAGAAATTTTCACCGAATATAATCAATATTTCCTAGGACCCAACCGATATGCCCGAATCCAACAATTTTTTTAGATACAAACTGTTACAAAAATCTATCCTTGTTTCATAAAGGGTTCACAAAAGTGAAAAATTGCCACACAGAAAACAAATATTGTGTAATTTTTT
The DNA here is from genome assembly GCA_914767995.1 of Thecocarcelia acutangulata. Lineage (NCBI taxonomy): Eukaryota > Metazoa > Arthropoda > Insecta > Diptera > Tachinidae > Thecocarcelia > Thecocarcelia acutangulata. The sequence goes on along the minus strand of OU612094.1, from coordinate 102,636,074 downwards.
GATTTTCTTACCACCTAATTTTCCAACATTGTTTTACTTAGCAATGTTAAATATCCATTAACACCGCAGAAAAATCAGCATAAATCAAGATTATCTGCAATTTCTTTTTATATTATGTGTTAATTTATTATAAAAGACAGATATGAATTTGACTACCGTCATTATCTGCCCCTACCGGTTAACTTGACGGTGGATCAATCCTAGAAGTTAATTTGTGGATTTGGGCTTAACTTTATTTGTGACTCGCACTAGTTTAAACTACTAGTAAATATTTAATCTAAGAATATTTTTTCAACTCCTTTATTGAAGAGATCGTGCTATCTAATCACACTTAGAAGTAACTTAAAAGTCAGAGAGGGGCATCGGTTTTGACACCTCGAATTCCTCATATAATATCAGACCTGATACCTGACTCCTTACGATCTAAATAATTAGTAAGAAAGAAATCTGTTGCAAGACAAACATTTAGATTCCTGAAACTGAATATTGAAACACCTATGGGGTTTAGTGATCGAAATTCATTGAAATATGCTGTATTGAAGACACAAAAACAGTGATGCATTTCATCTCTAAATTTCGGGTTGCCAAAAAAAAATCCACATGTCTAAAAGTAGAGTGCCCTCGTTTTGCAATACACCAAACTTAAGTATTTTTATTAACGACAATCATATAGTTACATATCCTGCAATTTTTTAATTGCATAGGAAAGTTGAAAACTAATTGCCGTTGTATTAATATGTGTGTATTTACCTAGTACACACAAGTATCTATCATATTTGTTATTGGTTTCTGTTTTATTTCTTCCTTTAAGGGTTTTGCTGATATCGGTCGGTTCATCACCTACTTCGACTGAGAAAACGTCAATTTAAGCTGGTGGTCTCGTACTATTTTTTCGCATAGCACATACATTTTTAGAATAAACCATTGTTTATTGAACTGATGGTGCTTGTACGGCTAATGTGATCTTTTTAGTGTAATACTTTTCGAATGTTAAAAATTATTAAATCAGTGTACACAATTTTTAAAATTAGTTTTAACGTATAGAGTATAACAGCGCAATTTTTTACACTTTTTGATTACAAAGAAAATTTGCTGTTTTGATCTATTTGAAAAAGATGAAAAGATTAGCGTTTTATTTTTATTTTCAATATTTAATTTTTTTTTTGTGTGCTTAAATGCCAATTAATTATAACACTATTAAGTTATTTTGGAAAATATAGGCTGCTTGAAAGTACTTTCAAATTTTGTTATCGAATAAAGTAAAATTCTTTTTGGTGCTTAGCAGTAGCTAAATGATAGAATGTTGTTCGACTCTAGAAATTGCATTGCTTATGAAAATTTATGAGAAAGTAAAATTTAAGTAATTGTTACAACTAATTTAAGAAAACAAGTTTTGACATAAAACTCTTGCCATACTTTCTAGAGATATAAATTCTGTTCATATTTTTTATTACTGTCTTCAATCAAAGCAAATATATGAGTATATATACATATGTATGTATGTATACCTAAAGTGTATGTTTTCTTAAGCTAAAGGCAACCAAATCAAAAACAAATTAGCTGTTCAGTAAGGAATTTAAAAAACATGCAAATTTAACAAACATGATTATAAAATTATTGCAAAACAAATAACAAAGTTTTAAAAATTTTAAACCGAAGAAATACAGCGCAAATACATCCACATATACTGGATATTTACTCATAACTAAAGTTTTGTCATGGCTTAGAAACAAATGAGAGCCCAAACACAAGAAACTACTTGGTTCTTACTTATTTAATTTAGATAAACATTATGAAAAATGTCTTAATAAGAGCATAAAATCTAACACGTTTTCCGGAGATAAAAAATGTTAAAGACAACTGCAGCAAACAAACAAAAACACAACAGAAGTAAAACCGGCTTTAAGTGCACGATCACATTTGTGATACCCACTTGCAGGTGTAAAAATAAACAATCAGAAATGTGGTGAATAGTGGTGGAGAACAAAACCATCAACATTTGGGAAAGAAGCTAACAGCTAACTCAAATGCTAAGCAAAACGGTTAACATCGCTTTTTATTGCGTTCACTATCACTAATTAAACAACATTTAACAACAACAAACAAAATGTTAGGAACTCAACTGTGTTTTTAGTGTTTCTCACACCGTTTACATGCCCTTAATAATTATCAGCTCGATACTTTTTCCTCAAAAATCGATCGAGATATCTGAATTCTCATACATCACGAAGAAAAAAACAAACAAAATGAAAATTTTTTATACTAGTATAGCATTTTTTAGCAAAAGCTATGCGTCTTGATTTCAGTGCTCTAAAATTTAAAAATTGAGGGCACTGAATAATAAATATCATAACTTTATTTTGGTTAGAGAGTAATGAATATTATGACGAACAATATAGGAAAGTGGATTTTTATGTTTATTATATTCATTATTTCATTTTTGAAAATAGATTCTTACCTCATTAATTCGCGGCAAATTTTCGTTTATCTAAAGTGGGTATACAATAAAATGCCCCCATGCCATATTTGACGATTTATCGTGGTTTTGACGATTTTGGGTGCTAAAATTAACACTTTGACGATTTAAGGAATGTTTTTGTTAATTTTTGTCGATCACATTTTTGATGTCATATCTCTCAAGCAACTGCCTGATTACTTAATTTTTTAAAGTTAATTTATGTAGGAAATGAAAGTAATATTTATGGCATGTGCATATATATATATATATATATATATATATATATATATATATATATATATATATATATATATATATATATATATATATATATATATATATATATATATATATATATATATATATATATATATATATATATATATATATATATAGATATAACGACGACGATATGCCACTTATCTCGGTCGGACTTTTTGGTTGGGCTGTACAAGGGTTTGAGTGGTACCTTACACCGAAAAACACAAAAGTACCGTTATCTAAAAAAAGGTACTTAGAAAAATTTTTTTTAGCGTTTTTCGTGTTCAGGAGGTCCGAATTAACTTATCTAGGCATGTAACGTTCTTGGTATTTTGCCAAATTTAAAATTTGTAAAGCAGTGATATTGAACTTGCATGCAACCATATTGTTACGAATTTTTATCACATTTCACCAAATGTGCGAGCCGTTTATCTGCTTGTTATACATGTTAAGCATAATACACAAACAAACTTATATGATGTAAAGAACACAAAATTCCAAGTAAATCAACAACCAATGATTTTATTGCTGTTATTATGTTCTTACTGCTTCACAAGCACGTGTGAGTGTGGTTATGTTTGCATCTGCCTAGAAATTATAGTACATTTGAGTCTGAAATCATTACTAACAAATATCTAGAAGCCTCACGAACAATGTAGAAGGTAATAAAGAAATGGTGGGCAATCCAGTCGTAAGTTAAAAAAAAAAACAAATCTAATGTATGTAAGTGTAAATATGGCTATGAATAGTTTAAATACTATGTAACGAACAAATTTCTCTGTCACTATTTTATTTTCAAAGTTGAAAACGTAAAATATTCTGAAATTAATAGATTTACAGAAATGCAGACGCATATATATTTATAGTGGAATAAACTATATCGATGTTTTTAAAAATAATTCATTTTGAAATGTTATACTAATGTTGCTGTAATCATATTTCAAACTCCTTTTTCTCTGCGCATAGAGAATCAGCTTAAATATGACTTTAAATTATTGATCCTCACGCAACGCCGTCACCGGTAATAGCACTTACATATAATATACTGAGTGTTTTCTTTCTTTGCTTTCTGGGTCGTAAAGGGGTAGGAGTTCTTCGTTTGTTGTAGCAACTAAAACTCTAGGAAGCAGCATAACTTATGTTGTGTTGGAATTCTGAAAGCTTTACTGAGCGTTAATTGGCAGAATGGGGATCGGCAAAGCCCCCCACTGTTCTGCTTGCAGAACACCTCGGCGTTGAGCATTGCTAAAGTGCTTACATCATGGCTGAAACATTCTGGCTGTGGTTAAACCTAAATTTGCAGAGACGGGAATTAGTCTTCCTATATAAGTATGGCATGCAGGTGTGTGGAGCTAATAACCTCAGAGGCACTGTTGTCTTTTTTTTTTATATTGAACCAGTACTCAGGGGATGACCCCTACATATGCAGTGCATTGTACCAGAACTAGGAAAATAGATATCTTTATTGTAAGGAACCACTAGTGGTGGTTAAGCAGGTGAGTTGGTTTCGGGCTGATGTGCTTTGTAGGCTTCATACAGTCTTGGGAATTGCTTACACGAGAGATTAGAAAGCCCTAGCACTTCAGTAAGGGGTTTGTCAATATATCTACAAAGTTACGACTTCTGTGAGCCTTGTAAGCCACATGGTAATGGTAAACCCTGAATAGTTTACCCCGTGGAGTTGGTCCATCATCAAAAAAGGCCGTCAAGGCAATTTCTGATGTGAATCAATTATACATCCTCTCACGTATCTTAATACAAGACTTAAGCTTTAAGTTTTCTCTTGCGACTTTTACTTGAACTAAGCAGAGGAAACGTGATATTTAGCACATCTTTCGGTGCATACAATAACTATAAATTCCCTCTTTCCGTTTGATCAGTGTTGCAAGTACAAAAAATATGGCATTAAAAATGTATGAGTAGAATTAAGACTTCAAAAATTTAAATTTTAAAATAAAAGTCTACAGTAAATAAATAAATATACAAAAAAAAACCATTATATAAAACAAACTACTTCAAAGCTGCTGAACGCTTCGAAAAACTGCAAAATGCAGAAACATCTGCACATTTGGCAACGCTGATCTGGGGTTAAAGGTATTGAAATTTTTTTTATATCTATAGAAAATGCCACAAATTAAAATTTTTTTAGAATGCATGATGAAAAAACGGAAAAAATTTTAAACAGTAACAAAATAAAAAACATTTGTTACAAAATTAGGAAAAGCGTAACTCTTATAATGCGTTAAAAGTAACTGGTATTTTGTGATTGTGAACTATTATTGAAAGCATAAATTCCTTTTGTTTTCGAAACAATTTTTCTTGTCATTTCGGTTTTCATTCATTGAAATAAATATTAAAGAAGTGAATTCATTGATAAAAACTAAACCCGGCCATAAACTAAATTGACATTTTTGTCTGCTATTAAGAAGAAACAAAGAAAAACTATACTAAAACATTTTAACTTATATGAATGAAAAAATGAAAAACAAAAAACAGCAGACAGATATAAAAAAAAATTAAAGCTAACGACATAAATAAATTATATTGATTGATAATTTTGAAAATAAACACATGCTCTAACCATAAAAACCCCTCATCAATTTTGGTGATATTCAAGCAAAAGCGGGTATTTCATTCAGCATTCGTTTGTAAAAATACAGTGATTCAATACATGCTGGCTGCCAGACATGAAGTTTTACTTTTTAAACATTTACGTTTTGGTTTAAAATTGAAAACCACTTAAGATTTCAAACGAAACAAAAAGCAGTTAGCATTTGAGAATAGTGTTTTCCAGTGTGTTTGTGTGATGAGGGACGGTTTATTTCTATTACAGGCATTTGAGTTTTAAATATGGCTACAACTTTGTCAATCAATAAAGCATGTTGTTTAAGTACTTTTAAGCTTAAGCGGTTGGATGGATAGATGAATTGACAGATAGAAAAAATTATTGAAAACTTGAAACTTAACGTGGCAAGCTTTAATTTTTTTGTTTTTTCTTTTTAAGTTTGAGTGTTTAATCCTTTGTTTTACACAAAATGTCATGCTGGGATTTTTAATGATTCGTTTAATGTGTACTTTGGTATTTTGGCCTACTGCTTGGCATTTTTTTGCGTATTGGTTTGATCGGACTGCATCAAAATAACAACTGGCTAACAAATTTTTAAATCTTCTTTTATGTTCCAATACATAATTTTTAATGCTACTCATCTTTGAACATTTGTTGGGGATTAAATTTCTAGGTATTTAACAAAATAGTTTTCATTTTCTATAAATGCTGGTATTATTTTAATAAAAAACACTTTTTTAGTACATTTAAAAACTAAAATAAACAGCAAAATTTCCTTCTTTCACACAACTGATTTTTTTATTTTTTTTTTTTTTTTTTTTTGTAATTTTATGCAACTATATCTTTAAAAAAAAAGCAAAGTACTTAAAAAGTGTTTCCGAAGAAGCCGTAAAAAATAATCTTCAAAAAACTACCTATTCTTATTGAATTCTTAGAAAGTTGTTAATATTTTTTATTTTTTTTTTTTCATTCATTTATTTATTGAATCTTCAAAATATGAACTAACAATAAGTATTCAAATCTTAATACTAAATATAAAAGTTAGTTAAGTCCAGCCACTGCTAGACAAAAAAGTTTCATTTTGCGCTAATAATATCGGTAGAATCACCTATTTAACGTTCTGCTGGTGGCCAGGGTATCCCTTCTTCTCAACCGAGAGTGGCCGCCAAAATTAAGTATATATGTTGCGTGCAAGAGGATTTGGGTGAAGTTCCAGTTTACTGATATACCTTGTGGTATACTTAGAGAACTCGTCAGTTACCAGCGGAACACACAGATCCTTGTGAATTCGTGAGTTTCTTACGTACCATGGAGCTGCAGTAATCGTACGAAGAATTTGGTTTTGTCGTCTTTGAATTTTTTCAATGTTAGATGTTGAGGCGGTTCCCCATAATTGAACTCCGTAGCACCATATAGGCTTTAAAATTGCGTTATATATCAAAAGTTTGCAATCCAACTTCAATGTCGAATTTCTGCCCATAAGCCAATTTAGTTGCGCTGCTTTTAATTTCAACTGAGTGACTTTCGCATCAATGTGAGGCTTCCACGTTAGCCTACAGTCGAGGTAAATACCAAGGTATTTAACTTCATTATGCTGCGGAATAGGTGTATTGTTAATTTGGATAGCCGAACATGTTTGGTTACGCAGCGTGAATGTGACTTGAGTACATTTTGTTCATTGAGAAATGTCGATAAATAGAGCTGAACAATACTTTTTGTCTTCAAAAGTCTGTCTTATGACATTGACTAGTCTATGTGTTTGTTCTATGGTGTTATGCTTAGCCCGAAAGCCAAATTCAGGGATACATCCCCCATTGTTTAATATTGGAATCAACTTCGCCATTAACAATTTTTCGAACAGTTTTGAAATTGTTGGTAGTAGACTTATTGGTCTATATGACTCTACTTTAGTGGGATCCTTCCCTGGCTTGGGTATCATAGTAATCATTGAGACCTTCCACTCTGCAGGATAATACTCAAGGCGTAAAATAGCGTTAAAAATAAAAAGTAGAATTCTTCTAGCTACACGTGGTAACTATTCAAGCATTTTACCAGTAATTTGATCTATACCTGGAACTTTCCTGGGGTTTATGTTATTGACAACATTTTCGACATCTTGAAAATTCATTCTCAAAGGCACAGGCTGTCTAACAGCATACGGCGGAAACTCTGCTGCAGCATCCGCTGAATCATTTGTCGTAAAAACATTTTTCAAGTGATTAACATACACCATCCCCTTTTCAGAATCGCTTCGTGCCCAGTCGCCAGTTGAAGTTCGCAAAGGTGGCTTACCTATTACGGGTCTTTTCAGACCTTTTGTCGCTTTCCACAGAGAATACTCAGATTGCGGAGTACCATCCAGGCTTTCCAAATATGTTTTAAGGGAAGATATTCTCTGGATTTCAAGCAGATTTCTTAGTCGAGTTACGCATTCCCGTAGCCTAGTTTTAAGCTGGGGAGACCTGCGAGTTTGCCACTCTCTTCTAACTCTTCTTTTTTCTGACAGAAGTTGCTCAATTTCAGACAAATAAGTTCTATTGTCCCCATTTCTGGATCTTATATGACTAGTGGTAGCACGCTGTACGGCCAGTTTGAGGTTTTCAGAAAAATCGTTAACTGACTCATCAATATCCTCAGGCGTTCTCAAGGCGATACTTTCAGTACAATGTGTACTCAAAAATTTTTTGTATTTTAGCCAATTAACTCTATTGACGGTCAACGGTGAGCCAATCTCTTGGGGGAACGAAACAGAGATTATAGTGAGTGAGTGATCTGATGACAAATCTAATGAAGGCTCCACTTGCATCCACTCTAAAGGAAAATTTTTCGCAACTCCAAAATATATAACATCAGGGATCCTTCGTCGGTCTGACGGCCAATAAGTGGGGTGTCTGCTTGAAACCACATCTAAGCCCATTTTGGAAACGGTGTCAAAAAGCACACGGCCTTTCGCGGTAATTAAACGTGATCCCCAAAAAGTGTGTTTAGCGTTATACCAGCCGCTAAAAATCGAGTACCAAGTGATTTGAAAAAATTTGAATATTGGCTTTCTGTTATTGAAAATCGTGGTGGTGAGTAAATCGAGGATATAACAATTTTTTCATGAAAATAAACAAGGCATATATTTGTAGCTTGGAGATATTCCTCGCGTGTCCCGTTCATTAGATAGTGCTTAATTCTGGTCTTTATCAAAATTGCCGAACCGCCGCAAGATCTTCCACGTGGAGCTTTTGTGTCATATAGTGTGTAGCCATTAATTTTGAAATAACTGTTGGTTGTCAAATGGGTTTTAGCAATCATCATTATATCGATCTGCTTTTCCATAAGGAAATGCTCAAGTTCATTTTTATGTTGGCGAATGCCGTTTGCGTTCCAGAAACATATTTTTAACCAATTCATTTTTTTAAAATTGCCTGTAAAATAGTAGATTGCATTTTTAGCATTTCCTGCATCATGTTTGTCATAGAAACGGTAAAAGTGTTTATGGACTGAACAAGAGTCCGCAGAGTTGCCTCTAAATTACTAAAATTTGGATCGCACGTTTGAGGTTTGGGCTCCTGGTTCAAGGTTTGGTCGGCTTTAAGGACATTAGCATATGAAAATTGTTTGGAGGTTTGCGTATTTGTATGGGTGGTTGAATCGCCTACCTGGGGAAAATTGTTTTTACCAATGACATTTGGCTGCTGGGTTGCTGGAGAAACCGATGACTTATTTGTCATTGACCGCTTAAAGTGAGTATAGACAGGGCAACCTCTATAATTTGCAGTGTGGTTACCTCCACAGTTACTGCATTTCTTAACACTTGTGTCGGCCTTTGGCTTGTTGCACTGAGTTGTGCCGTGAAGTTCGCCACATACAACACAAACAGCGGGCAACTTACAGTAAGCCTTTGTGTGGCCAAATTCTTGGCAGTTTAGGCACTGAACCGCTCCTGAACGCTTATGTGGCTCCTCAACGGTAACCTTACGATGCAAAAGAAATTTAAGGTTATAAATTGGGTGAATTTCACCTTTTTTCAGGACAACATCCCTGGGTTCTAGTTCAACCCTAAACATGGGTTGAGGGATCTTCTCACGGTTCCTGATGTTTACTACGGTTTTTATTTTAAAACCTTTATCTTCCAATCCGGTTTTGACGTCATCAATATCTACGCATGGGTCAATACCTTTAATAACAACCTGAAGACCTTTAGCACTTTTGAGCTGGTATGTGTAAAATGATCTTTTCTCTTTTTCTACAACATCAGACAATTTTCGATAATCGTTTTCATGATTTACTTGTATTTTAGTTTCACTGATGCTGCTGTGCTTCACTGATGTGACGTTGAAAGTATCTTTACCGATTCCCGTAATAAGTTGTTTCACCAGTTCACTAGAAGTTGGCTCTCTCAAATATATTGGTGGAGGCTTATATGTTTTTTTGGATGTTGTTGGCTCATCTGTCTGAAGGATAGCAAACCTATTACCATCCGTTATCGCAGTGGGTTTATCGTCTTTAGAAATTTTTGATTTTGAAGATATTTGTGCGGATTTAGGGCTTCACTGACGTTTAACCAGTTGTTAATATTGAGAAAATAATTTAAATAAAAGATTAAAATATTCTTACCAGAAATTGTATACAGTTTATTTTATACGCTCTATGGCAGGAAAAGTGAAATGCGTGTAGAAAGCATTTTTCAACCCGTCAATTCACTCAAAATGTTCAAAAAGCTAAAGTTTATTTATTTTGAATCTTCTAAGATTAAAGTAAAACCAGTAAACAAAAATGTTAATCACAAAGGTGTATTTTCTACGCTTACTGTTACAGAGAACATAAATACCAAGTATGGAGGTAAAGTGCAATAACTTGTATATCAACCCGGTTAACCATAAGTTATCAAGTGCCTTTTCAAAATTTAGGAAACATACCCCAGCACAATGTTTTTGGTTAAGTTCCAATTTACATATGGTATTAGGGTGGTTGCATGTACAGTAAAATGCTTGTAATTAAAACCGAATTGCTCTTCTCACACATTTTTATTATTTTATTAAGCATATTATTAAAAAGTGTCAGGTATTCACAAATCAATATATTTGGAATTCTTTTTAAAATTGTATTTGCTATGTCATCCATATCCGAATACAAGTTTCCCTTTAGTTTTGCTTTTTTGCATTCCTGTTATTGTTGTTTGGTTTGTACATTTTTGTCTATTGTCTAAGAACGAAGTGAAGTAAATGCTAACCTATGTATGAATTTTATTTCTTGTGTCAATATTTTTTTTTGATTCTATACTCCGGCGACATTTAGTATATGCTCATAGTATCTTATTACGATTTTTCTAGAAGGTCAATCTTTTTGCAATGTACGATATTGGTTTTGTTTAATAGATCTGTATTATGTACTCGTACAGAAGAGTTTAAAAGTTGTAATGGTGTTTGGTTTCGAAGTTTTTTATCTCAGAGAATATATGAGGAAAATCTTTTGTACTTCATTTAAAGAGTTTTTGCCTGCAGAACTCATTAATACAGTTCTGAAAATTATCTTGTAATAGTTTTTTCACTATCTTCAATTTGGTTTTTGCAAACTTCAGTTGTTGAAAGTATAGGATTTTCGAATAGGTACTTGACAAATTTTAATTTAATTTATGAACGCACTATTTTGCTGATCATCTATCTGTTACTTTTCAGTAAACTCAACATTTTCATCATGATAAAATTCACGAACGAGCAACGTAGGAAAATTATAAAAATGAACTACCGAAATCAGGAGTCTGAGACCGTAACTTTAAGATCGACAACTCCAATTTTCGGTCGTTATTCTCGCCTTAGTAGACAAGCATTAACAAGGTTAGTGCAAAAATATTGTAAAAATCATTTTTGCCGACAATCGTGAATAGCGAACGCTATCGTGCCATGATTACCTATTATATTTAGCCCGAATTGAAAATATTGGCTTGGACAACATGTGGTTTCAACAGAACGGTGCCACATGCCACACAGCTTAACGATTTCCTATTGAAAACCACGATATTTGCTCTACTTGATTATGTTTCTTAATGACTATCAGTACTTTAGTTTTTTTTTTCGTGATAATGTGCTGAAGATTATTTTTGCTCTCGTATATTGGCTTAGTTTTGGAAATTATATCCGTAAGGATTTTGTTGATTCTGACTAACTGAAAAATTTGCTACTTTTTTATTGTTTGGTATTAATGGATCTCTAAGCAATACGTCCATAACGAATTTAGAACATGTGATCCATTTTTTTTTTTTTTTTTTTTGTTTCATTCATTTATTTATTGCATCTTCACAAGTGAACTAACAATAAGTATTCAAATCTTAATACTAAATACATAAAATTAATTAAGTCTAGCCAATGCTAGACAAAAATGTTTTATTTTGCACGGTCAATATCGGCAAAATCACCTATTGAACGTTCTGATGGTGGCAAGGGTATACCTCCTTCTCAACCGAGAGTGGCCTTCAAAATTAAGTATATTGCGTGCAAGACGATTTGGGTGAAGTTCCAATTTACTTATATACCTTGTTGCGTACTTTGAAAATTCGTCTTTTACAAGAGGAACACAGAGATCCTTATGAATTCGTGAGTTTTTTACGTACCATGGAGCTGCAGTAATCATCCGAAGAATTTGATTTTGTCGCCTTTGAATTTTTTCGATGTTAGAAGTGGAGGCGGTGCCCCCTAATTGAATTCCATAGCACCATATAGGCTTTAGAATTGCGTTGTATAATAAAAGTTTGCAATCCAGCTTCAATGTCGAATTTCTGCCCATAAGCCAATTAAGTTGCGCTGATTTTAGCTTAAGCTGAGTAACTTTCGCATTGATGTGAGATTTCCACGTTAACCTACGGTCGAGATGAATACCAAGGTACTTGACTTCATTTTGCTGCGGAATAGTTGAATTGTTAATTTGGATAGCTGAACATGTTTGTTTACGCAATGTGAATGTAACGTGAGTACATTTTTGTTCATTAACTTTAATTTTCCAAAGCTTTAACCATTTCTCTAACATTGAAATATACTCCTCCAAATTTCGCGAAGCTACTTGATGGTTTTCATGTACGCTGCAGAATGCAGTGTCATCTGCAAAAGTTGAAGTGTGGATTCCGGCTCTCGTTGGCTGTCTGAGGCGTAAATCTAATATAAAGTAGGTCCTAGAATGCTACCTTGGGGAACTCCTGCCTCGATTGGCTGTAAGGGGATTATAAAATCGCCTTCTCTGATAACAAACTTCCGGCCGCATAAGTAGGTTTTTAGAAGCTTGTGAGTGTTTGCAGGCAAGTTCAACTTTATTTTGTAAATTAATCCCTCGTACCACACTTTATCAAACGCTTGGGAAATGTCAATGAATAAAGCTGAACAATACTTTTTGTCTTCAAAAGTCTGTCTTATGACGTTGACTAGTCTGTGCGTTTGTTCTATAGCGCTATGTTTAGCCCGAAACCCAAATTGATGATCAGGGATGCATCCCATATTGTTTAATATTGGTTTCAATTTCGCCATTAACAATTTTTCGAACAGTTTTGAAATTATTGGCAGTAGACTTATTGGTCTGTATGATTCTACTTTAGTGGGATCCTTCCCTGGTTTGGGTATCATAGTAATCATGGACAGCTTCCACTCTGCAGGATAATACTCGAGACGTAAAATAGCGTTAAAAATAAAAAGAATTCTTCGAGCTACACGAGGTAGCTGCTCAAGCATTTTACCAGTAATTTTATCAATAGCTGGAGCTTTCCTGGGGTTTGTGTTACAAATAACATTTTCGACATCTTGAAAACTAAGTCTCAAAGACATAGGCGGTCTAACAGCGTATGATGGTAGTTCAGCTGAATTATTCGCTGTATCATTTGTGGTAAAAACATTTCTCAAATGATTAACATACAACATTCATTGTGTTCCATTTTGATTTGCAATAATTAAAAACACTCAGAATCTGCAGTTAGAAAGTGAGGAGTATCCATACTCGAACTCTTTGCTACTTGTATTTGTAGAGCACTGTGATCGCTTTCATAGTGTATGCCTTTAGACAATTTATAGTGTCTTTTTTTTTTTTGTGAATATATAATCTATTGTCAAGTACGCACAAACCCAAATATGAAGAGTTTCGTAGACATTATGGCGAAATAGAAACTCACAACGCGCATTTAAAGCGACCTTCATTTTCATAAATTCGATTAGTAAGCACTTTTTGATGATTTATTGTATTTCTCCAACTAGTGTGTTTGCAGTTTAAATGTCCAGCCATTATATAAAAATTGTTTTTGTTATTTAATTGCGAAATTTTGAAAACATGTTGTAACTCAACCACATCCCACCTATCTTTTCTTATACACAGAAAGACAAAGCTCGTACTAAATTTAAGCATATTTTACTTTGTTTTAGCACGAGTCGTACTCAAAAATTCAAGTACGAATAACACACAAGTGTACTTAAAATTATCCCTAAACAGGATTATTCAAGAAAACCAATCATAAAATTCTTAAATCATGTACAGAACTCTTGAACCGAGTAAAAAACCAAGACAACAAAGAGTGAATTGCTAAGAGATGGGAATAAAAGGTTCGAAAAGAAAGCTGTTTTTGTTTTGGTTGTGAAATATTATTTGAGGGTTTTTCTATTTGAATTATTATTAAATCTTATATAGTTAAATGTTTGAAAATGTTTTTCAAAGTTTTCGAAGTCTACTGATGATTAGGATACTAAAATGTAACGATAATGAAATGTAGACCTATATATAGCTAGGAAACACGAATGACAAACTGTACATATTTTTTTTGTTTGGTATAAATATTAGTAGCTAATAGAATAAATAATAACAGAATCACTTGTTATTATTTCAAGCGCGGATTCGGGATTAAATTAATCCTCAAATTCTTGAATCAATTACATTTTAAGATTAGTCCGATCTCAGTTTTTCTCAAATCAATCTCATTTTCGGCTTATTTGAAGTACGGATTTGGGACTAAATATGTCTAAAATTAAGTACTTTGTGCTTGAATAATCCGTACTTGAATCAAGTAACCCGTACTTAATATAAAAAAATCCGCACTTTCCGTACTTTTGACACCGCTTTGATTCGATTTAAGTAGGGATGGAATGAATTTTCTTTTCAGTATAGTTTTTAAATTTGAGTTTATATATCTGGATAATTTACTTAATGAAATTTTGTAAATCATATCACCTATTGATTCTTATAGAATTTTATTAATGTGCTCTATATTTAACTTTCTTGAAATTATTTCGACATTGTTAGTACTCATATTCATTAACCCTCGAAAATTTTACACAATGCATCCTTTATACTTGTATTTACAACTGTTTCTGGTAATAACCTATTCCATTAGAAATAAAAGAAGGGTATCGGCATTAGCCTGATGCTGTAAAAACTTGTTTGGGCTGGGCACTATACAAGGGTGATTCACTAATAATGTTACAAAATTTAAATAAACTTTTGTACGATGAAGGTGACGAGCTAGAAAATCTAGTGTATTTGTTAAGTTAAAATCTGCTGTGTACCACGCATAGCTCATTTTGGAGGTGATAAGAACACCGAGTAATTAAAAAAATATCCACGAGCTAGCAGCCAGTCTAGCAAACCTTATAAGAGATATCCATGCAAACGCAGAATTTGAGATGCATAAATGGTTGTCTAACTTGCCAAATGTTTAGGCCAACTTCAAATTAGCACTTTGCTGCAACAGGAAATTCAAGATTAGGGAACCACAACTAAACTACTAGGTTTTGTATTGGAAACCAGCGGTTATCAACCAGCCTTTGGTTGGTGTGGGGCTTTGATTCGACCGCACTGGACGGTTTTACATACACGAATACCTCCTAAAGATGTGCGTCGAGTCTATGATTGGTTTGGAAGCGCTGAGTTGTCTTCCGGTTAACTAGAATTCGCGAAGATATTCTTTATTGTCCGATAATGCCAACAAAGTATATTTATGTCAAGCTTTATCTACTAAGTTTTTTTGCCGTCTTACACGATAGCACTGAAATTACTTCGTCGAGATGTATGCCGGACTAACATGTCATGGGTTGAACAATTAACTGAACCCTTGTTCAAAAAATGAGGTAGCTGGAAAGCCAAAACCTCTTTCATGGGAACGAAAACATGCAACAAGAATTCCAGTTCCGAAATCTAATCATAAATATCGTCCAAAAGCTATTTTAAGCCCCTTTCTAAAGCACTTGAGAAAATTTTGCACCATTAGATAAGCCATTGTATTCAGAATAATAAATTGCTGCCCTACAAACAATCACTGCTTTAGTTGATGTCGCAGAAAGCATTAAACTTTAACGAGATAATGGGCATATTAATATATTTATATTACTTGGTCATCCTAAAGCATTTGATACTAGTAATCATTGAATTCTCTATAGCCAGCTTAGATCTTCATTAAGCTTTTCTTCTACAGCCGCAGAACTCCAACGACCTTCTCTACCAAACTTCCAACCCTATCCACTCTTTCGCGACAGCAGCATTTGTATACTCTTATAGTTATAGGCCCAGCCTATCAGAGATCGCTGCCAAGAATGATTCACTGAATAGTGATCTTCTATTAATCTCTGAATGGGGTCGTAAAAACAGGGTCGCCTTTAATGCTCGTAAGACCCAGTGTTTCTTACTGACGCACAAACAAACGACCGCAAATGCTACTTCATCTGTACTCATGGATGGTATAAATATTAAAGAATCGGATGCTCTTGATGTTCTTGGAATGAAGATACAGTGTGATATTCGCTGGACTGTTCATATTTTTCATGTCTCTAAAGAAGCATTCAAGTGCCCCGGTTTTTTTGAAACGGTGTAAGATGTACTTTACTCCATCCGATCTCCTTACTATTTATACCACCTACATCCGACCGAAAATGGAATACAACTCTCATGTTTGGGCCGGTGCCTCTAAGTTTATTTTGGGGTTACTCGACCGTGTGCAGGAGAGGGCGAAGAAGCTCATCGGTGACAGTAGGGTATCCAACTCTATTGACTCACTGGAGCATCGGCGCCGAGTGGGATGCGTTACTCTGTTCTATCGATACTACAATGGATTTTGCTCTGACGAGATTAGGGATCTTGTTCCCGAAACGCGCACATTTTTACGTAGCACGCGTTCATCGTGTAGAGCTCACCCATTTGTGGTCGGTTGCCCGGGGAATCGTACTGCGCATTACAGAGAGAATTCGTTTTTCAGCCGTACTCTTCGTCTGTGGAACTTATATTTTACACCTGTGAAAGTAACAATGTTACCTGCTAAAACTTACTTGGTACCATATGTCATATATGCCTATAAATTTTTTATAGTTGTGATAGAGCTAGTATGAGCAAACTTGAAGCATAAAAATTATGAAATGAAGTAGCACATACTCTAGTCTACTGTATATAAAACTTAATTTGTAAACGTGATATGCCAAAAGAAATATTTTTATTTTGATAATGTTATAAATTTTAGAGCATCAGAAAAAATATTATGCAGTACGCAAAAGCTGTCAATCACCCGCAAGTTCATTCAACATTTGATTAAAGCAAGTGGCGTTTTAACACACCAAGAGCTTCAGACATGAAAGGCATGTCGATAAGAACTGTTATAAAACAATGAAGGTCTGCGATGATAGAATAAAAGAGGCTGTATAATACAAAGTACGTAGAAAAATGTCGGCCATTGACTTTTGTCTCTCTTGAAAACATCGATCATGATACAATTATCCGAAATCACCTATTAATCGCTTTTTCTAACAACCTGTTAAAATGTTTTTGACTATTTTTTCTGGTTTTCTTCAATCAAAATTATTGATCCCAGCAATTAGCAATAACAAAAAAATATATTTTTTATAACTCTTCAATAATTGAGCAAGAATAGATCTGACATTTAAAACAAGCAAGTGACAGATTTGTGTTTCTTTCTAAACTTCCCAAAGTCATTTTATTAAGCAGCAATTAAATTTTATCGACAATTAAATCAAACTGTCACGAACTAATGAATGAGTATGAATGTATCAAAGTTAAATGCACCGACAAGTGCAGTTAAAAACAAAATTGAAAATGGTTTGTTGCAAAGAGAACAATGATTGTCAATCAATAAATATTTAAGAGTTTAAACAAAGAAAAGCTAGAGAAAATTCGATTTTATATATGCAAAAATTTTATTTAACAAAACTATTTAATAATTGATGCTGATCTTACAGTCATGATAACTACAGTGAGCTCATTAATAAAGTGGTTGTTTAGTTGCCGGGTTTGCTGAGCACTAGTTGCCCACTGCGTTTAAAACAGCAATTGTAACTTTCTCAACTGTAAATGCACTTCGATGGAGACTAAAACTAAAGTAACTTATTGCTTTGTACAAATAGTTATCGGTACTCTTTTTTATAATTGTTCGCAAGCCATAGCCACCACCCATGGTCGTTGCATACTTAAGTATGCAAGTACTTGGCCATGTTTGCTGAAATATGTTTGTGGATCAAAATTACAAAAAAAAAATGTATATATACAAATGTATATATACAAAAGCCAAATACTTTTAACCACACAAAAACCTTGCCCTTTAGATGCAGTCCTCTAAGGCTACTGTAACTGAAGGAACAATGGAGTCGTTTTAAAACAATTTATTAATTTAAATAGTAGTTGTTTTTATCTTGATTTCAAAAAGAAATTAAATCTACTGTGTAACTTGTTATACTGTCACGCTAAAAGTCTGCCAATTTTAAATTTTGTAGTAGTTGTTTTTTTCTTTTATTGGTTTTATTGTTATATATAGTTGTCTGAGCTGTTTTGTATTTTCCTTTGCATGGCTTCATTTAGCTTGATTAAAAGCATTCGTTGTTATACCAACCAGCACATTCCTGTA
The DNA here is from genome assembly GCA_914767995.1 of Thecocarcelia acutangulata. Taxonomy (NCBI): domain Eukaryota; kingdom Metazoa; phylum Arthropoda; class Insecta; order Diptera; family Tachinidae; genus Thecocarcelia; species Thecocarcelia acutangulata. Next base: position 102,617,936 of record OU612094.1, on the reverse strand, counting down.
CACATATGCGAAATCAGGGAACGGTTGTTAAACTCTGCGGGTAATGATTTTTTCTTTGTAAAAAGATCGCAATAATATCAAATTGTATCGATCAAAGTCAATTGCCCAGAACCAATTGGAACGATAAATATATATTAACTTAATAGTGCACATTGGGAAATGCATACAATGTCAGCTGATTAGAAAATTATCTTAAAACAAAGCTAAAGTTTGAACAATACATTAGTCATAAATAGAAGTTTCTTTCTGTTCGATATTTCTTTATTGAAATGCATACATATATACATACTTCTCTTTTCTACGACAATATAAAGTTAAATTCTATTTAAAAATTTTCAGTTAAAAAAAAATTCAATATTTGATAACACAGAAAATCGAACTTTTTAATTTTAAGAATAAGCTTAAAAAAGAGTGGTTGAAAAATATTAGTATTATGGTGAACTAAGCGTTGGACGCGTAGAGTATGACACAAAGTTCTTCGTAAAGTATGACACAAAGTGCTGCACGCATAATAATTCATAATAATAATATATATAAATAATATTCCTAAAATTAAATCTCACTTTTAAGTTCGATATAGAAGCGTAATTTTTAAACCATACTTCTTTATACTGAATTCTCGGGGAAAATGAGTTTGAAAAGAGGAAAATACAAATAAAGAACGAATTGTAAAAATATTACTCGAAACAACCAAATTATTCCTCTGTTTCGAACTATCAATGGACTTTACAATTGCTCACACAGAAATCCGGGAAGAACTTGACAAATACCAGAAAGTGATAAGAATATTGCATAAATTATACGATGTTACCCAAGCTGCTTAAAGAGGGGTAAAATTAATAGACAGATACAATATATTTTAAGGCATTTAAAATGGAGTAGAAAGTATTTTTACTTCAAGTTGTCGCTGCAATTAGAAAGCAATATTGCTCGCATAAGGCAAATGCATTTAATTACATAATATTTAATGCTATTCAATTAAAAAAATTATACTACATGGGCTAAAAAGTCTCGGGCCCAACACATAGATGGTGCTAGTTTTTTATTGCAGTCACCTTTTTCAGTTAATACTAACCTTCAAAAAACAGCTGTTAAAATTTCAAGATATTCTATTCACTAGTTTGTGAGCTATTGTGCTAAGAGTGACGCTACTTTTGTTATTTTCAAAACAATGAATCAAAAACAATTTCGTGTTTAATTTCACACTGCTTCTTGATGGGAAAAAATACCCTTCAAGCAAAGCAATGGCTTGAAAAGTGTTATGGGATCTCCGCTTCATCAGAAACAACAACAAACCGCTGGTTTGCTGACTTCAAACGTGGTCGTAGAGACACCGATGATGCAGAACGCAGTGGACGTCCAAATAAGGCGGTAACACCAGAAAACATAAAAAATCCACAAATTTGTTTGAATAATCGAAAAGTGAAGTTGCGTGATTTAGCTGCCATTGTAAAGATATCAAAACAACGTGTTGGCTTTATATTGCCAACCATTTGACTATGAGAAAGCTCTGTTCAAAGTGCCACTTTTGCTCACTGTTGACCAAAAACGAGAACGTGTTGATGATTCTGACTAGTGTTTGGCAATGTTTAAACGTAACATCGTCGATATGTGACAATGGATAAAACATGGATCCATCACTTCACTTAGGAATCAAAACGATCGTCATCTGAGTGGACAGCAACTGGTGACCCTCGTCGAAAACGCCCGGAAGCACAACAATCAGCTTGAAAGGTTATGGCCTCGGTATTTTGGAATGTGCGGGATGTAATATTCATCGTCTATCTTGAGAAATTAAATATCATTAACAGTGAATATTATATAGCGTTGTTGGAGCGTTTGAAGGCCGAAATTGCAAAGAAACGGCCACATATGACAAAGGAAAAAATTTTGATTCATCAAGACAACACACTGTGTTACAAGCCAATCAAAACAATGGCAAAATTATTTAAATTCAACTTCGAATTGCTTCCACATCCACCGTATTTGCCATATTTGGCACCCAGCGAGTACTAGCTGTTCACAGACCTGAAAAAAAGCTCGCCGGTATGAATTTCACTGAAACTGGGGCATATTTTGAGGCAAAAGATAAATCGTTTTACAAAAGTGGTATTGAAATGTTAGAGTGACGCTGGTATGATTGCGTTGCTCTTGATGGAGATTACATTGATGAAAAAGCTAATTTTGAACCAAAAAAACGGGACTTTTCAGCCCATGTGTTATATTTCAAAAATTAATTTTTTTTATTGGAAGTCGGTAGCGCATTCAGGAGCCCTCTGGGGCTAGTTAGAGCGGTTGAACCTAAATTGCTACAAACTAATATATTCTATGAGAGCAAAATATGTAGAGCGGAAAATATTAATGAGGGTCGTTCCTATATTTTACCCCCGTAAGAGTGACTCAGAGAAAGTTATGAAGCTTTCTGTGGATTTTCTGCCGTTTTGCCCTATTTTTGACCCGGATGCGAAGCCTAGTTTTTTTGCTCATGCACATATGATAAGAACTCCTAGGGAATCCAAAATCGTGCATACACACATATGCATATATTTACATAAGTTTAAATTTTTTGCATATCGAAAAAGAACTGTCAGCCGAAAACAAAGGACTCTGAACAATGCTATTGAAAAAATAAGTCACTTCATAAACCATTGTTTAAATCAACCGCAAGTGCCCCATTGTGAAGATAAGCGTTTAAAGTGGTGGCGGTGTTACCGGTAAAATGAGTCAAAAATGAAATCAATTTAATGCAATAAAACACGTTCGTTGTACTACGAACAACTTTATTTTTTCTGACAAGAGAAGTATTGTGACATTTCAATAGAACAATTTTGAGAACTTGTTGGTTTCGTTTATTGTCAATCTGTGAAAATATCGATTTAATTTATAACACTGTACAGCACGAATTAAATTTGTAAGGTTTATACGAGTCTGAATCGAAATTCAAAAAGATTTAATTGTCACCTCTTACTTTGTTTGCCTCTTATGTTTAAATATTTAGCATATACGTAAATATATGTTATATATTTTAACACTCTTATTATTAAATTTCAATTCCTATTCAAAAATTTCTGTCAGAAAAGAAGATCTTTGAGTCAATGAACTTGAGGAATAAAAAGTGTTTAAAAGCAAGACGTTTGAAATAATCTATAGCGGTATTGGTCATAACAAATTAAATAAAAGTCCTCTTAAAAATATTAAAAACAAGTAAGAGTGCAGTATATTCGGCTGAGCCGAAGCTAAAATACCCTTCACGATAGTCACGTAAATATTACAAATTTGAACTAAATATGCTCGAATATATATAGACCGATATCAGGGAAATAATGTTTGCCTTGTAATCACCATGCGATAGGTAATCTTACATAGAAAAATCGGTTAAGGTTATATCTCGGGTATATAAGCAACGATATTGGAAATTTTTATTTTCTGTATATTAGTGACTTCCTTTTATTACCAGAACTGCTTTTAAGTAAAAAATAGTTGTTTAAGTTCCCTTATGCGACACATTCATTAAATATCGATTTAGACTATATCTCGCGTATATATGGACCGCTATCGAATATTTTAGTTTTTCATAATTAGGTAACCTTCTTAACCTTACCAGAACTGCTTTTAAGCAAAAAAAAGTTGTTTTCATTAAAAAAATCGGTTTAGGCTATATCTGGGGTATATGTGGACCGATATCGAAAACTTTCATTTTCTACATTAAAGTAACCTCTTTTTATTACAAAAACTGCTTTTAAGCAAAGAGGTTGTTTAAGTTCAATTAATCGTGAACAGATTTTACTAAATGTCAAAAACAAACCCATGAATCGTAATAGAATTGTGAAAGAGAAAAGTTTCTATGTATAATGGTTTTTTCAGACGGACATGGCTTAATCGACTTTTCTATTAATTCTGATGCAGAATATATGTATATACTTTATAGGGTCGCAAATGAAAATTATAGAAATTACAAACGGAATCACAAACTTATATATATCCTTTACATTTGCATGAAGGGTATAATAAAAAGATTGCAAAATAAAATTAAAAAAGTAATAAAATCAACATTTGTCAAAATATTTTCATGTTTTATAACTTATTTTATATATACAGATTTAACAAAAATTTTAAATACGTAGAATATGTGCTTTTTTATTTTGATTTGAAAACAAAAAATTTCGAAAAATCTGAAAAAGTACGAAACGGTAGGATATAGGAAATAATTGATATTGAAAATTCTCGTAATACAAATTTTGACGTTTCATCTATTATAATCGGTGAAGCTCTTCTCGACTTATGACATATAATTACCCAGGCTTATAAAATAAATTCTTGCCTGATAGAGAAAAACTGAGAACACAAACTCAGCACATGAAAACAGACATTCGAGTACATTTGGGCTCTTGTACAGTGGTATTAAACTTTAAAAAGTTAGTTCTGAGACATCATACGCTGTACAAGCAATGCGGACAATTAACAAAAATGCATACGTGATTCAATATGAGATAAATATAGATAGAGAATAATTAAATGCACGGTGACTGAGTGGTTAAAACAGCAGATCATGATACGTCATGACCCGAGTTCAAATCCCAGTGGGTGCTGATGAGTAGTGTAGCGACTACGAAACAGCTAGTTGTCCCCCAGCTAAAGATTTGATTATTATATTTCTTGTCTTCTTCAATCAATAATTATTGATCACAGCAAATTTGTATTGTAAAAAAATCCTTCTTAAGAAAAAACTTAAGAAAGGAAAAACTTGAACTAAAAACCCTATGTACATACATATGTATGTACAAACCAAAAAATTTTTAATTTGTTAAATTTTTGTTGAACTTTTTCTTAAAATTAAGAAAGGAAAAACTTGAACTAAAAACCTGTTGTACATATGTACAAACCAAACAATCAAAAAATTTTTAATTTGAAAAAATTATAAAAGTTTAACAAAAATTTAACAAATTAATATTTAAAAAGTTAAGTTTATATGTTTTTCTTTGGTCCTTGACTATGAAAACAACCTTAAACTATGAAAACAAATATATTTTAAGCCACGAATGAGAGTAGTATAGGCAACTGCAGAATACAAGCAGACAAACAATGCAGCGCTATACTCCGCATGTATAGCCATCCTCAATTTCAGCAACGAAGAGGATGATTTTGGATCGGAGATCATCATAAGCGACGCGCACATTTCCATTTAAACAATTATGTCAATAAACAAAATTTTCCTTTCTGGTGCACTGAAAATCAGTGATGATGCACGAAAAGTCTTTACATCCACCTAAGGCTACTGTATTGTGCGGTGTTCAGACGGGAGAGGGATGGGACCATATTTTTTTGAGACCGCCACCGGCAATACTGTACAATTACTGTTGCTGGCGAACGCTATAGTTTAACAAGACGGCGCAGCCAGATACACAGTTGTAAAAAAGCTTTTTATCAGCAAATGTTTTAAGGGCCTTATCTGATAATGGACCAGTTCAACGTAGTGAACTATTCACTATTCATCAGAGCCCCCGCGTGGGTTTCTAGGCTCACACAGGTAGCATATTTTGCTATATGTTTGTAGCCATATGAGCAACTTCTTGTTGAGGAGTTGGGGCCTTCTAATCTCTCCTGTATGCAATTTCCCAGCAATCAATGGAAGACAAGACTTAATGAGTTTGTATGCCGAATCCCATTAACCACTAGTTCCTCACAGTTCCACAGGTATCTGAACAAACGAGGGACCGTGCCCCTCTTTACACGAAAAACAGAGTGTCCTGGTTAAGAATATGCCAAAGCAAAACCTGTCCCCGGGCGAAACCAGATACACAGTTGGATCAACAATGGATATTGTGAAGGAAGTATTTTCTGGTCTCTTAAATCCTGTTTTGATGACTTGGCGTGACCAGCAAGTTAGCATAATATATCCATCCTAGACTTCTTTCCTTTCTTCTTTCTTTCCTGGTCGCGGGTTATTGTCAAAAAGCAATACAACAGATAAAACGGGTACAAATGTGTGTCAACACTGGTGGCTGTCAAACAGAAAAAATTGTTCAGATCAAAATAAATACTCAAAATAATTTGTTTTATTTAGTAAAATAGATGTTTAAAAATCAATGAAATCAGTTCAACACCAAATCACTTAAATGCTTTTAGTTCTCCGTCAACGTCTTTGGTAGCCTTTTTACAACATTTATACGAGTATATAGCATATTTTCTGCTTGCTTGCATTGGTGTTCAGCAATAATCCTAAATCTATCTAGTCGACCGACTAACGCTTAGTAAGTTAACTTCACTAAAAAGCCGAAGGATTTTCGTTCCATTCCTCTTTAATGTTGTTAAGATTAATGTTCATTATGAATTCTTGTTAAATGTGATGTTTTCATTATTGCCATATACCAACCAACAGGTTACTTTCATCCGCGTGTACTAAAAACACTTGGTACTAAACGTTCTAATGATAATCGATTTAGAACTTTGGGCACTAATTTTAATAAATTATATTATCTTGGTTATTCCTCAAATGTTAAATGTTAGTGTATTATAACACTAAGTGGTATTCCTACAATTCTACCTTTATTTAAAACGTGCCTTATTTATAACTTTCAAAAGCCGTCCGGAAATGATGTCTTTCTTTTATTATTATATCTTTTTATAGATTTGCGCTATGTACATTCATTCAATTGAGAAATTTAGATGAATCGTTAATACAACAAAGCAGCAATAATAGCAATCATTCAAGTTTTGTTTTGCGCCAATTATATCGGTGAAATCACCTACATATTTAACGCTCTGATGGTGGCAAGAGTATCCCTTCTTCTCAACCGAGTGTGACCGCTAAAAATATTTTTTTTTATTTATTTATTGAATCTTCACAAAGTGAACTAACAATAAGTATTCAAATCTTAATACTACATACACAAAATTAATTAAGTCCACCCAATGCTAGACAAAAATATTTTATTTTGCACGGACAATATCGGTAAAATCACCTATTTAACGTTCTGATGGTGGCAAGGATATCCGTCCTTCTCAACCCAGAGTGCGTGCAACACGATTTGGGTGAAGTTCCAATTTACTGATATACCTTAGAGCGTACTTTGAAAATTCGTCTTTTACCAGCGAAACACGCAGATCCTCATGATTTCGTGAGTTTTTTACGTACCATGGAGCTGCAGTAATCGTTTAAAGAATTTGATTTTGTCGCCTTTGAATTTTTTCAATGTTAGAAGTTGAAGCAGTGTCCCATAATTGAATTCCATAGCACCATATAGGCGTCACTAAGCAACTTTAGCGAAAACCTTAAACAAGCCGCTGAACTTGGTTCTAGCGTTTATTTAACACGCAAAAACCTTCAAAATAGAACATATTCTTCAGAAATCGAGCAACTTGTGTTAGAAAAAAGAAGAGTTCGACGAGAGTGGCAACTTCGCAGGTCTCCGCAGCTAAAAACAAGGCTACGTGAGTGGACAAATCAACTAAGAAGTTTGCTTGCAAACCAAAAAAGGGCTTCTCTACAAACGTATTTAGAAAGTCTGGATGGTACTCCTCAGTCCGACTATTCTTTATGGCGGGCAACTAAGGGTTTAAAAAGGCCAGTTAGAGGTAAGCCGCCCTTGCGATAACCGTCTGGTGACTGGGCTAGAGATGACTCGGAAAAGGGTAATTTATTTGTTAACCATTTGAAAAACGTTTTTACCACAAATAGGTCTGATAATGCAAATGAGTTGCCACCTATTGTTAGTAGACCTCCTGTGCCTTTAAGATTCAATTTCCAAGAAATTGAAAATGCTATTGGTAATCTAAACCTTAAAAAAGCTCCAGGTATGGATAAAATCAGCAACAAAATGCTCGTAGAGCTGCCTCGTGTAGCTAAAAGAATTGTTCTTTTTATTTTTAATGCTATTTTACGACTTGAGTATTACCCATGATAACAATGGTTCCTAAGCCAGGGAAGGATTACACGAAAGTAGAATCATACCGTCCAATAAGTCTACTGTCAACAATATCAAAACTTTTCGAAAAATTGCTAAAGGCGAAGTTGGATCCAATGCTTCATAAGGTTGAATGTATTCCTGATCACCAATTTGGTTTTAGAGCGAAACATGGCACCATTGAGCAAACACACAGGTTAGTTAACGTCATAATAAAGGCATTTGAAGATAAAAAATATTGCTCTGCCTTATTCATTGACGTCTCACAGGCTTTTGATAAAGTGTGGCACGATGGCTTAATGCATAAAATAAAGTTTAACTTACCTGTAAACATACATAACCTTTTGGAAAGCTATTTATATTGTCGCCAATTTATAATAAAAGAAGGCGATTTCATAAGCCCCGCTCAGTCTATTGAAGCAGGAGTTCCCCAAGGCAGCATATTAGGGCCTATCTTATATTTGATCTACGCATCTGACATGCCAACAAGCACCAACGTTCACACTTCAACATTTGCAGATGATACAGCATTCCTTAGCATACATAGTAACCACCAGCAAGCATCAATAAATTTACAGGAACATATCGACAAACTAGAGAAATGGCTCAAGCTTTGGAAAATCAAGGTTAATGAACAAAAGTGTGCCCATGTTACATTCGCACTGCGTCTAGGAACATGCTCACCCATTACTATTAACAATAAAGTAATACCTCAACACAGTGGAGTCAAATACCTCGGTATTCATCTTGACCGTAGACTAACATGGAAGTCGCACATCGAGGCAAAAGTAACGCAAATGAAATTGAAAGCAGTGCAAGTTAACTGGCTAATAGACAGAAATTCGACCTTGAAGCTTGATTGTAAACTTTTGCTTTACAACTCGATTCTAAAGCCAATATGGTGCTATGGTATTCAATTATGGGGCACAGCCTCGGCATCCAACATTGAAAAAATTCAAAGAGGTCAAAATAGAATTCTCCGTAGAATTACAGATGCTCCATGGTACGCTAAAAACTCACGAATCCACGCAGATATTCTATTCTATTGCTCACATTCTATTCTATTCTATTGCTCACATTTTTGAATTTTGTATGGCTAGTGGTAGCATGTTGTACGGCCAGCTTAAGGCTTTCAGAAAATTTGTTAATTGATACATCAATGTCCTCAATGGCTCTCAAGGCAATATTTTCCGTACAATGAATACTCAAATACTTTTTATATTTTAACCAGTTAACTCTAGTGACGGTGAACGCCAAGTCATTAAACGCGGAACCAACGTCCTGGTGGAACGAAACAGAAATTATAGTGGGTAAGTGATCTGATGACAAATCTAATGATTTGTCCATCCACCCTAAAGGAAGATTTTTTGTAACTCCTAAATCTATAACATCTGGGATTTTTCGTCGGTCTGACGGCCAATAAGTGGGGGTTCGGCTTGAAACCACATATAAGCCCATTTTGGAGATAGTGCCGATGAGGATACGGACTTTCGGGGAAATCCCCAAAAAATGTGAGCTTAGCATATTAGTCACCTTAGTCGAGGACCAAGTGATTTAAAAAATGTGAGTATTGATGTTCTGTTACCGAAAATCTGGGCGGTGAGTAAATTGATGAAATAACTATTATTCCATGGAAATATTCAATGCATATATTAGTGGCTTCGAGATACTCCTCACGTGTCTCGTTCCGCAAATAGTGCTTAGTTCTGGTTTTTATTAGAATTGCGGGGCGTCCACTAGATCTTCCATGGAGATCTTTAGTGTCATATAGCCATTAATTTTTTGGACGTTTTTTCATGAGGAACTTATAAATCAGAACAGAAGAGATATATCGAGACTGCTGGTAATAATAATTGGACATTGAGACATGCAAGTTGACTTGGGCTACTCCGCAATGAATAATGTCACAGTTGTAATTAGGGAGCGAAGGAAGACGTGGTATACCACTTCACCTGTGCGCGCAGTAATCTACTGCGAAAACCAACCAGCCAACCATAACTGTATATCCCTTTAATTTACTATTATATTAAGTTCTTGGAGCCTGCGGTCAAAGATTTCTAGTGCCATTACAAATAATAAATTGCTACCAAAAACCTACGCAGATAGCCCCGGTTTATATTGCAAATATGTATAGGAGCAAAATACAAAAACGTTTATACAGAATATGCGATACGCAGACACAAACTCGAGTAAAATTAATTTTATACATAGATTTTTTATATAAATGCACATACGTATGCTAATTTATTTGTTAGTATTTGTTTATATTTCCAGTAAATGGTGCACGTGCACTTTTGTGCGGTTTTAGCATTTCTCTTTTAATAAGCTTTTATTGTCTTACACAAACAAGCTACGAACAGGATTAACCTAAAAAGAAACGAGTTTTCGTAAACGAGCATCTTTGATTTTTCTTAAGTTTAAGTAGAATCGAAAGTTTAAGTAGAATCGAAACTGCTCTACTTGATATAAATTGTAAACCTATAATCATATCTAAAATAATGCCGCATCAAGTTCAAAGTCAGCTCGGATAAACAGAATTAGGACTTTAACAATTTTCAACCGGCAGAACTAATTTGTAATACATTGGTGTGCAAGTTTGGATCTTTCATTTTAACAAAAGCAAATTACCGAATTGCCCCAGTAGCGTACATCAAGTGAAACAAGTAAGACTAAGTTTGTGGCAAATATTTGTTATCACAGTCAAACTCGTAGTTTTCCTATTCAACGCACTTCAGATCATTAACATGTGTGTGGTAATTTAATACATTAACTCTGGTTATCGTACCGAGTTTAAAACATGTTTATACTCGTGAGTAATTTTTCTAAGTTCATGGTTTTGGTTTTACAAAAAAGTTCAAACAGAAACGCCTTAATGAAATAATGATGCCTTAATGAATAAGCAAAAGGAAAAACATATCAAAGAATAATACAAAACGGTATTTCCGGTCCAAGAACTGTTTTTAAACTCAGTAAACTTTTTTGTATCACTTTTATAGATTGCTCATTATGTTACACTTCATGATGAAAAGGGATGTGCACGAACATAAATATCCTACTTAATTTTTTTAAATATGACAAAAAAAATTGATAGGAAATTATAAAAATAAAATACATACGTCTTTCATTAGTCCACATTAAGAAAGGCGACGCAAAGAAATTAGGATGCCCGCAGCTTAACTTCTTGTCTAAACCATTATTTACTTATTAGATTTGTTATCCAGATCAAGAAAACTCGGAATCTAATAAGTGCAAATGATTGGACAAATAAGTACTGAACCATATCGAGATTGGTGAATTTTAATAACGCTTATATATGTTTAATAACTAGGATGAACAGCTATCAGCACGAAAAAAATGTTTTAAGCACTTAAAAAGTAAGAGTTCAGTTTTCACTTATTGTACTTATTGCAAAAAAAATAAGAAATTTAATAAATTTGAATCATAAAAAAGACATTTCTAACAAACATTAGACATTACTAAATTGATGAAAGTAATAAATAAGGAAAACCATAAGTAAATTAACTAAATAATTCAGTCGACTATTTATACGACTGTGTAGGCACAAACAAAATATTTTATTTTAAAACTAAAAAAAAAAAAATATTCTAACAATTAAGTTTCTTCACTTTATTAGCTACTAATATTGATATCACACTCAAAAAAATACAAACTGCTTGTTTTTTATGATTCTTAAGGCCATGATTTGCCATCCAACGCAATCATGCGATCTCCCATATATAACATGTGTGCTAAAAAGTACTAAAAATTCAACTGTACGACAGATTTTAATTATTTTACTATATATATATATATATATATATATATATATATATATATATATATATATATATATATATATATATATATATATATATATATATATATATATATATATATATATATATATATATATATATATATATATATATATATATATATATATATATATATATATATATATATATATATATATATATATATATATATATATATATATATATATATATATATATATATATATATATATATATATAAAGGGTGGTTACATTTCAAGGGCCGATGTTGATTTTGAATAAAACACAAACTATTTAGGAAATTATTGTAATTTTATTTTATTATGATATATTGGTATTATTCAATTATGTATGTAACAAAATATCGGCCAAATGGGCGCCGCGACCACGGCGGCACACCTCCATCCGATAGTCCAAATTTTCGATGACCCTGAGGCATAATGGAGGTTCTATGCCGTTAATGTGCCGAATTATCTCATCCTTTAGCTGTTGAATTGTTGCTGGCTTATCGACGTACACCTTTTCTTTCAAATAACCTAAAAAAAAGTCCAACGGTGTCAAATCACATGATCTTGGCGGCCAATTGTCATCGCCATAACACGGCCATTGAATTTGTTGCGCAAAAGAGCAATTGTTTCGTTAGCTGTGTGGCAAGTGGCACCGTCCTGCTGAAACCACATATCGTCCACATCCGTATCTTCCAATTCGGGCCATAAAAAGTTCGTTATCATCTCACGATAGCGAACACCATTCACAGTAACTGCCTGACCGGCCTCATTTTGGAAAAAATACGGCCCGATGATGCCGCCAGCACATAAACCGCACCAAACAGTCACTCTTTGTGGGTGCATTGGTTTTTCGACAGTCACTCTTGGATTCCCATTCGCCCAAATGTGGCAATTCTGTTTATTGACGAATCCACTGAGGTGAAAATGTGCCTCATCACTGAAGATGAAGTGCACGATATGCATTTTGATTTGAACGCCCATTTTCATAATAAGTCTGGATAACTTTAACACGTTGTTGGATTGTGTATCTCTCCATAGTTCAAATTGAGTAAGTCTGAAATAGAGAAGTGTCAAATAAAATTCGGAAAAAACTTGGCGAAGAATACCGCAACACATTCCAGCGAATCTTGAGCTTAATTTTTCTTTTGGCATTATAAGCAAAATTTCACCACCAAACCAGTTTAGGAGTGCAAAGGGTTTTAAGCGTAAAAATGATAATTACAAGATCATATCGCTGCTTTATTGCAACACAGTCATAATGAAATTTACGCTGCTCAAAGGAATTTCAACGCTCCATACAGCAACTAATATTAAATTATACTTTCAAAAATTATCATTTATATAGAAATGAACAGACCTTATAAATGTTATTAACAAACAAAATCAATATTCATCAAAACACAATTTACACGCTCAGCAATATTTTGTAAACTGCCTAGAGTAAAGAATTACAATACTTATGAGTATAAAAAGTAAAACCTACCGAATCTAAAAGGTATAAACTAGTTTAGTTGAAGTTTAGTCACAACGGTGGTAAAATAAGCATAAATATGTGATTGTTCAATGACAGCAGAATGCTGTACAAAGAACTGGGACTGCAACAAATTGCATATGTGATCAATATGAGACAAATATCGGCTCGGTGGCTGCGTTATCTGAGTGGCCGTATTAATAATACATCATGTTGCAAAATCAAAAATAATAGACTACGCTTTGCGCAGGTCCGTTATATTGTTTACATCAGTTCAATTGGTTTTATACAATTTAATTAAGTAAATACAAAAGAAATTTAATACGGAATGATTCAACAATAATTGCGTTTTCTGCAATTTAACATTTTTCTTGGTTAATGCGGAAATCAAGCGATAAATGCCCTAATTATTATTATGTTAAATAACTGCAAGAGTTGCGATTTTTAGTAATACCTTAAATGTAGGTTACAACAGTGACAAGCAAAATGTAATAAATAATATGTCAATAAATGTAATAAATTAAAATGTAATAAAATAATATGTTGACCTAGGTGTCAACAATAGTTATTCAGCAAAACCTTCAGAAGTCGTACGTGGCCACGTGCGAACTTGGGCAGGCGATGCGGCGACGGGGTGCGGCTGTTGCCTTAGTGCAGGAGCCGTACCTCCGGTTTGGTGACATCAGGGGGCTTCCTGGGGGTATGCGGGTTTTCCCCGATTTGGAGGGGAACTCTGCGGTAGTGGTGGATGACCCGGGGGTCGATTGTACGGTCGTGAGCTGTACCCGGTGGGGGGTCTGCGTTGCTGTACTGGGCGAGTTTGGGCGGGTGCTCTTTGCAAGCCTGTATTGCAGGTTTGCCGTCCCTTTGGAGCCGTACATTCGGTACATGGATACGGTCCTACTCCTAGCGAGTAGTGCACCCGTTATTCTAGGCCTGGATGCAAATGCATGTTCCTCTATGTGGTTCAGTAAAATGCCCAGGCATGCGCCTGGTCATATGAACCACACTAGAGGAATCATGCTCGGCGAATGGCTGGTCACAGTTGGTGCTTCGGTGTTAAACGAGGCTAGTGATCTGTACACGTTTGACGCTCCACAGGGCCGCAGCGATATCGATGTGACAATTGCCAATAACTTGGCGTTGTCATACTTCGACTTCAGCTGGAGGGTATGTGACAACGCTGGTGTGAGTGATCATAATCTCATTGAGATTCGGTTTAGAAGTAGGAAGCCTCCAGGTTGACAATGTAACATTGTCTTCCTGGAGCGATATTATGGGCGCGTTGTTGGGGGTTTTCTTTCCGGTTGTACGGGCGGGCGGTAGCCCTCCTCTCATTAGGGAGGGAGCCGCCCCTCCTGCGCTGGAGAGATCCGAAATAGAGGTTTGTGTCCATAGGGTCAAGAGTAGGAAATCTCCGGGTATAGACGGTATGACTGGAGAGATGTGTAAAAGCATCTGGAAGGCCATACCGGAATACCTGGAGTCAATATTTGCGAAGTGTCTCAGTGAGGGCTACTTCCCTGAGGCTTGGAAGAAGGCACGTGTTGTGGTGCTCTTAAAGTCCCCCGGAAAAGTGAGGACTGATCCTCGCTCTTATAGGGGCATTAGTCTTCTTCCAGTGCTTGGAAAAGTACTGGAGAGGATAATGGTCTTTCGACTGAAAGAGTGTCCGGGTGCAGCACTGTCTGAATTCCAGTTCGGTTTCAGGGAGGGGAGGTCTGTTGACGATGCCTGGCTGCATGTTAAGTCAAGTGTTGCTAGCTCTGCGGAAAGATATGTACTGGGACTATTCGTAGACTTCAAGGGTGCGTTTGACAATCTCCTGTGGAGTGTAGTTCTCGATAGACTACGTAGTGTAGGCTGTCGGGAGCTCGCTCTATGGGAGAGTTACTTCTGCGGTAGGAAAGCCTGTGTGGTGGGCGCCAGCGACACGGTTTGGAGGGACGTTGTACGCGGCTGTCCGCAGGGGTCCATCTGTGGTCCATTTTTATGGAACCTCATGATGGATTCCCTGCTGAGGTCGTTGCAGCGTGACTTCAAACTGTGTGCATATGCGGATGATTTGCTCATCTTGGTTGAAGGACAGTCTTGTGCTGATCTGGAAAGCCGGGGTGAGAGGGCCATGCGTGTTGTGCGCGAGTGGGGCGATAGTGTGGGTGTGGAGGTGGCTATGGACAAGACCGTGGCAATGCTGCTGAAAGGCAGGTTGTCTCGGGGTCGTCCACCACTCGTTCGCTCTAGCGGCATTAGTCTCCGGTATGCGACAGAAGTCAAATACCTGGGAATAATGGTGAGTGAGAGGTTGAACTTTATGGTTCACCTCTCATATGTGAGGGACAGGCTTACTGCTGTAGTAGGTAAAGTTAGGCGCATCCTTAGAAGTGAATGGGGCCTCAGCAGGCGGGCTACTCATACCATATATGGTGGACTGTTTGTTGCATGCGCAGCTTATGGTGCACCTGTGTGGTACGAGACAGTCATGACTGTTGTTGGCCGCAATAAGATAGAGTCCGCCCAGAGAACTGCGATGCTTGCTTGCATGCCAGTTTGTAGGAGGGTGTCAACAGATGCTCTACAGGTCTTGCTGGGGGTGGCTCCCCTTGATCTGGAGGTGATTCGCCGTGCGATCGCCTTCAAGGTTAGGAAAGGGCTACCGCTTTGTTCACATGATTGGCTTTCTGCTCTTGATCTTGTGGTTACTAGGGAACCCAGTCAGATCAAGGCGCTCCTTTGGGAACGTCTTGTGTCTGCCTGGCGGGCGCGATGGGCGAATAGTACAAAGGGGCGAGCAACGCACGAATTCATTCGCGAGGCTGATTTTGTTGTGGGACGGCCGGAATTTGGCTTCAGTCTCAGTACGGGCTTCTTGCTTACGGGGCATGGTTCCCTCAATGCATTTTTGCATAAGAGGGGCCTGTCCGAGACTGCGCTGTGCAGATGTGGTGAGAGCCCTGAGGACTGGAGACACGTTCTGGTCGAATGTCATCTTTATGATGACATTAGGGATCTAGAGGGGATGGGCGTAGTAGGGGCGGGCGACCATTGGGATTTCAGAGGGTTTTGGCGGTCGGCGCGTCTTTTGACGCGTTGGGCGCGTATGCCCGTGAGGTCTTTAGGCGGAGACCAAGGTAGGGAGGGTAGCCTCCCTGTTGTTGCCATTCCGGAACCGTCGTTTGTTGAACCGTTTGGTTCGCGCGTGACTGTGTGCGTCTCTCGTCGGCGGAGTTGGTTGCAGTTGTGGTTGAAATCTTAGTGTAGGCAACCATGAGGAGCATAGAGCACAGTTCCTGTGCTGTTCCTGGTGTCATGTACTTTGCTGTGTGTTGTTTGCTGGTTGCTGTGTTGCTGGTTGCTGTCTGCTGTTTTGTTTTGGTGTCGCAGGGTTGCTGGCAACGTTGTTTTTGTTTGTAAGGCCCTTCGTGAGGGGGGTCATGTCTTATTGTTGTTTTTGTTTGTTTTGTCAAGGGCTGGGCCACAAGGGGTGGCCAACTGACTCACCCGTGAGGGTGAATGTTGAATGTTTGTGTTGGTTATTGTTTATTGTGCTATGTGCCCGTGTGTGTTTTATGTTACGGGTGATGCAGTTTTGTTCGTTGTGTGGCTGCTGATTTGCTGTTGTCGCTGACGTTCCTGTTGTTCCTGTTTTTATGTTGCTGTTTGCTGTTATTGCTGTGTTCCTGTTGTCCTGTATGCTGTGTAAGTAGGGTGTGCTTGCAGGGGGTTACCAGTCCCCGAGCCGTTTGGGGCTCTACTGGTAGTAGTCCTTGGGCTACGAAGTCTGACCGGAGACTTAAATCTGGTACCACGGGAACCGGGAGCCCCAGGAACTTGTTCCTGCCCGGTTATGGTGCGGCCCTTCGGGGAGTATCGTGGTGGTTGTGGTTTAAACCCAAATCGCGGGGAGAGTTCATTTGAGCTCGATGTGGAGTTGCATTGCGACCGGGTGCCGTGACCCAAAGATCGGAAGGAGTTTTAGAAAGGCTCCGCTCCTAACCAAGGGGGAGATCATGAGATCGAATTGGTACTCATGCATGGCAGTTTGTCATGTATGGGGGCGCTGGTAGACGCATTGTATTCACCCGGTGTTAAGATCACCGTGGGGTAAGGCCACAATGGCAGGTACCCACGTAAATTGTTTTCACAACTGTTTACATCAGTGAGCTGTAGAATGTGACGTAGACAGTGATTTTTATATATTATATTGTTATACGAGATTAAAAAAACAACAAATTATAAGAAAATATAATGAAGAGACAGCAAATTGTAGTCCCGTGTGTCGTGTTGCGCAATATAAAAAACTATTGTGTCAACTTTTTGGCGTCATTTTATGATGTTTTTCTTAGATATTTTGATATATGTATATATGTTTCTCCCTTTAACTACAAAAGGATAATATTCTTAATGTTCTTATGATGAAATAAAATAAATAAATTAAATTAAAAATATATCCGAGTTATAGCCTAAACCGATTTTTCCATTCAAATGTCGCGTAAACAAACATAAAAATTTTTTTTTTTTGCTTAAAATCAGTTTTCGTAATAGAAGTTGTTAAAATACAAGAAGTAAAAATTTCCGATATCGGTTAATATATATACTCGTATAACCCAAATGAAAATGTCGAGTTTGAAAAAACAATCCTTTAAAACTTCACGACGTCTAAAATAAAGTTGCCAATAAAATTGACACATTTTTATACCCTTCAGAAAAATTTTTGTGTGCTGCACATTTTTTTTTTTATACCGTTGAATTAATTATTATGATTAAGTTAATGTTTCTTATTTCCATATAATGAAAATTATTGGTTTATATTTTATCGTCCAGAGCTCATCCATTTTTTGTCGGTTGCCAGGGGAATCGCACAACGCATTACAAAGAGAGTTCGTTTTTCAGCCGTACGCTTCGCCTATGGAATAAGTTGCCCACAGACGTGTTACCTGTCTGTTATGCCGTTGGAAAGTTCAAGTCAAATGTTCACAAACCCTACTCCCTCTTTCCCCCTCCTTATAACCTGTTTACCTAGTTACATATGTAAGGATTTTCCCCTGAGTACTGACTGGTCGAAGATAAAAAAAATAAGTTTATGTTTTATCATTATGATAAATTAAAACAGCATATTTAGTTAAAATTTGTAGTTTATACTTTATATTTACGTAACTATTGTAACGGATATTTTAGATTGTCTTCTTTGAATTCTGTACATTTAGTCCAACATGTCTCCAATTTGTTCATCCCTTCCGAAAAATATGATTTGTTGAGGTCATCAGAAAAGGGATTTATTTGAGAGATGATCTCGTCTTTGTATTAAAATTTCTTTTCTCCGAACCATCTCTGCAAGTCTGGGAAGAAGAAATCGTAACGCGGTGTTAAATTTGGAAAGTAGGGCGAATATGTGTATTGTCCTTGTGGAAATTTTTTTCAAACTCATTGAATAGACCCAATTAGTTGGTAAAATTTTTGCCGTTGATTGTTGTTTTGTCCTTTTGAAAGTAGTTATTGTGGATTATACCGCGTGCTTCCGAAAAAGTAGTCGCCATGATTTTATTAGCTGACAAACTCATCTTTGGCCCCGATAAACCCACATTTATAATGGTGTGTTGTGGTGGATCCACTTTTTGTCTTATCTACGGGTACGAAACAGCGCAAAAACTCGTCCATATTGCGGTTGAAAAACACCAAAAATTTTCCCGAAATTGTCACACGGTTTGTAGCCAGTTGTGGGCAAACATATCACTTTCTCATAACAAGTGATTATTCAAAATTGAAATCACTGGGCCATTTGAAATCCCTGCAGTTTCCGCAATCTTTCTCACTTTCAATCTCCGATATCATGAATTTATTCAAATTTTTCTCAGAACTCAACTAAGCGTCCAGAACGTTCGGTATCTTCCGTACTTATACGGCCACATCGAAGTTCAGTAAACCACTTCTTTACCATGAAAATGGATGGTGCAGAGTCCCCATAATATTTATCAAGTTTAGTCTTGATTTGAGTGATGGTTCTTATTCCGCAAAAAACAATTCTTAATGAACACACGAAATTCACTTTTTCCATTTTAGTCTCAAAAAAAAAGCTTGTTTAAATTATGACAGGAATCAACTGAAAGTTTTCTATTGATTGGAGCAGTGTTCTCATTGCTCTATTTATTTGGTAAACCCTTTCAATAATATGCTAAATTGTTGAAGAACTTAACGCAATAGGTTTTGCAATATCTCTTTAGATTTTCCATTTCCTAAATATCGAGTCAGGTTTTCTCAATTTTGTCTTATAAAATATATTTTTATAATTTTCGGCATTTACGGTTACAAAACCTGATTCATGTGTTACAATATTCATTCCATTCATAACAAATTATTTATCTCTTTTAAAAAGGAAAGATATTATTGAAAAACATTACTTTTTATAAAGTTTTTGGAAATATGAGTCTTGAGACCTATGGACTTATTCTTGTTATTTTATCTGATTTAAACGAATATTAAAAGTTATCTTGTCAATTTCACGTTGACTACTAAACACTTCAAGTAATTCTTTAGTAGTTTCTTTCCTGCTATCCCCCATGCTATTTACTTTACTAGTTGTTAGTAAGTAGTGTTGATAAAATAATTTGTTTCACATTATTTAAAAACTTGTCATACTTCTTCTTTAAATATTATATTTGGTAAAAAGTCTATGGTTGCACGAACGCTACATTAATATCCAATAAAGTTGTCTCATCTGCTCAAGCAACCAAATGGCGTAGAAATTGCACTTCAACACTTCCGGAAATTTGCAGACAAACACAACAGTTGCATCTTCATTTTCACATTCAACACCCATGATCCATCGATGTGATTTAATTATAGGTTTTTCTCATCTCGTTTTTTTAGCTGCAGTGCAACGAATGGCGACAGGTTTTCGTTAACAACTTTAAGTTGTTGTTTGTAATTAATTACAATAATTTATCATACAAAGTAAAATAATTCGCTTTCTTGCATACGAGTATATCCTTTAAACCACTACTTACTTATATATTATATAATAAGTAAGCAAGAGTAATTAAGTGGGGCTTTACACAATATATAAACAGATAAATATCTATAATAACGTATGAAAATAATATGCTAATAAAACATTTTTAGTGCTTGTCTAATTCTATTAAAAAAAAAAAAAAAAAAAAAAAAAAAAAAAACTTTCCCGAGTGATAAATGACTTAATTAAAAATGCTTTTAATTTTACTTTTCCAATATTGGTTTCAAGCACAGAAAAAATTATATTAAAAATAAAGTCAACGAATTTCGTTAGTGAACATGAAAATGTTTTTCTGTGAAAGCCGCCTACCATATTTGCTTCTTCAAAGTTTTTTATGGAATAACATCGGAAAAATTAAAAAAAACTGAAAAAATTATCGAAATGTTTTTATTCCTTTGGCATATTAAATAAATAAATATATAAATGTAGCTGAATTTCGTTTATACAAAGAAGTATGTTCTAATTATGCGTCTAGCCCAAAATCTACAATAAACAGTGACAAGTTATGTATGCATTTGTTTTTCAGTCAATCATATCGCTCTTTTATTGCAACAAAAGAGCTTTTCGAGCTAACAATGCAGAATTGTTAACAGTACTGCCCTTTATATTGTGCCAAAAATTTATTCAAAGTACTTTTAAACTGCTTCCTTTAGAAGACATTTTCTAAAAAAAAAATTTCTAAGACTTGTATGGAAACTAAAAATTTGAAATGTGTTTTTATTTTTGGAACCGAGCTTTTTTTAGTTATGACCATGTTGCAGTATGTGGTATGTGGTTCTCAGAACCCCAAAAGTAGCAATTTTGACGATTAACAACCCCATCAAGGTGAATATGAGCTTCATCGCTTTGAAATATTATTCATTGTTCTATCACGTACGAGTAATGCTACTCAGCTGTCGCTTTATTCTTGTATCAAAGAGCCTTTGGGAAGACCTTCTCTATTCGAGATGTCTGTTAAGCGCATTTTAACGCATGGTGCGCTCATATGGTGGATAGTCTAGGAGAAAACCACCAACTGCAAGGACTTAGAGAGAATAGTACGCAAAGCTGCCTTAATGCGTAAAGCAGGCGGAAATCGAGGTTGATTGGTTGGACATTCCTAAACGGGATAGTGAGGCATTCGAACCTGAAGCTTTTCTGGGCACAGTGAAGTATCACCAAATACTGAAACCTCAGAACAATGAATATTCAGTTTGGCCACCATCGTGGAAGAAATGACGAGATATACCCAATATTTACTGCACTTGAATTTATCGTAATGAACCCATTTTTCATCCCCAGTCACAATGAGATGCAGAAATCCCTTCCATCTTTGCATTGCTAGCATATGTTCACTAGAAAACAAACATCGTTCAACATCCCTCTGCTTCAATTCGTACGGCACGCAATTCCCTTCTTTCTGAATCTCTCAGGCGTCTTAAAACTGCTGGTTTCGTTACTCCCAATCAGTGATCAAGTAATGTCTCCAATTTTGCATACTCGAAAACCTTTCCTTTTCCACCGCCATGCTGATCTGCAACGTCAAAAACCCCGTTCTTAAGGCGAAAGCACTCTCGGCACGTTCTTTCACTAATAGCGACCTTACCATATTTATTTAACAGAATTCGATGAGCCCCAGCTGCAGATTTCGTCATATCAAAGCAGAAAATTAAAACTTCCCACAAATTACAAGAATTTCGCTCGTAGTCTAACATGTTTAATCAAGAATAACTTATGCGTTATGTTTACAATTATCTAAGCTTATTGTATGACATCTACGATCTATTTATTTCGACTACCACTTATTACTGCAGCCAGCAAAATAGCGGAAGCAAAGTTGTACACCTAATAAGTGGGGTAGTATAAAGCCCCCTGAAGAGCGTTAAGAACCAGGACAGCGTTAAATTTTAAGAACTTGACGGGACATATAGTCTAGTCAAGCTAACTTTCGAATATCGATGCTAATATGGCACAGATATGATAGTAGGATAACTATTATTCTTAAGGGTCTTCCAGGACAGAAGTTGCATACTTCTGTGGTGGTTCTAACGAACATTGTCACTTAGAGATGCATACTTCGAGATTACATCGTCCATTTAATGATTTCTGCAGTGATGAAAAAGAGGAAGAGAGCGTTAGGCTCTACAGCTGTCGGGGAGCTACTTTTTCTTATATAAAGGCTTTGTATCTCGGATCAGGTAACACAGCGGAGCCAAATTGGAACCAAGTAGGCTGGATTTTTCAGTGACTGGCAACCTTTTAAACATAACTTAACTTACAGGTTCCTAGAGTATATTACGTAACTTAACAATTCTAACTATTTCATTCCATAATAGTTACACTCTATTGTAGTCAGCTAAATGAGTATAGGGAATAACAATTTATTGCTAAATCAAAAAGAATGGTAATATTGAATCTTCACAAAGTGAACTAACAATAAGTATTCAAATCTTAATATATATAAATACACAAAATTAATTAATTAAGTCTAATTAATTAAGCTACACAAAAATTTTTTATTTTGCACGGTCAATATCGGTAAAATCACCTATTTAACGTTCTGATGGTGGCAAGAGTATCCGTCCTTCTCAACCGAGAGTGGCCGCCAACATTAAGTATATTGCGTTCAAGACGATTTGGGTGAAGTTCCAATTTACAAGAGGAACACTGAGATCCGTGAGTTTTTTTGCGTACGAAGAATTTGATTTTGTCGCCTTTGAATACTTCTTGTCCTCAAAGGTCTGTCTTATGACATTGACTAATCTATGTGTTTTTTGTTCTATGGTGCTATGTTTAGCCCGAAAACCAAATTGATGATCAGGGATGCATACCACATTGTTCAACATTGGACTCAACTTCGCCATTAATAAATTTTCGAATAGTTTTGAAATTATTGGCAATAGACTTATCGGTCTATATGATTCTACCTTATCATAGTAATTATTGAGACCTTTCATTCTGTAGGATAATACTCATGGCGTAAAATAGCGTTAAGAATGAAAAGTAGAACTCTTCTAGTTACACGAGGTAAGTGTTCAAACATTTTACCAGTAATTTGATCAATGCCTGGAGCTTTCTTGGGGTTTGTATTACCGATAACGTTTTCGACATCTTGAAAATTAAGTCTGAAAGGCACAGGAGGTCTAACAACATATGGTGGTAATTCCACTGTATTATTCGCTGAATCTTTTGTAATAAAAACGTTCCTCAAATGATCGACATACAAGCAGATTTCTTAACTGAGTAATACATTCCCGTAGCCTAGTTTTAAGCTGGGGAAACGTGTGAAGTTGCCACTCTCTTCTTTTTTCTGACCGAAGTTGCTCAATTTCAGACCAATAAGTTGTATTGTTTTCATTTTCAGAAAAATCGTTAATTGACATATCAATATCCTCAGACGTTCTCAAGGCGATATTTTCAGTGCAATGTGTACTCAAAAATTATTTGTATTTTAGCCAATTAACTCTATTGACGGTCAACAGGGTGTCGATCTCTTCGGGGAACGAAACAGAGATCTGATGACAAATCTTATGAAGTCTCCACTTGCATCCACTCTAAAGCAAAATTTCTCGCAACTCCAAAATCTATAACATCTGGGATCTTTCGTCGGTCTGACGGCCTATAAGTGGGGTCTCCACTTGAAACCATATCTGAGCCCATTTTGGAAACGGTGTCAAAAAGCATACGGCCTTTCAAGTTAATTAAACGAGATGCTCAAAAAGTATGTTTCGTGTTATAGTCGCCAGCCACTAACTTCGAACCTTAGTGATTTGAAAAAATGTTAATATTGGTTTTCTGTTATATATATATATATATATATATATATATATATATATATATATATATATATATATATATATATATATATATATATATATATATATATATATATATATATATATATATATATATATATATATATATATATATATATATATATATATATATATATATATATATATATATATATATATAGCCATTAATTTTGAAATAAATGTTGGCTGTCAAATGGGTTTCAGCAATCATCAGTATATCGATCTGCTTTTCCATAAGGAAGTGTTCAAGTTTATTTTCAGAAACATATTTTAAACCAATTCATTCCTTTAAAATTGCCTGTAAAATAGTGGATTTCATTTTAAGCATTTCCTGCATCATGTTTGTAAAAAAACGTTAAAAGTGTTTATGGATTGAACAAGAGTCCGCAGAGTTGTCTGTAGATTACTAAAATTTGGATCGCACTTTTGAGGTTTGGGCTCCTGGTTCAAGATTGGGTCGGCTTGACCAACACTAGCATATGAAAATTGTTTGGAGTTTTGCGTATTTGAATGGTTGGTTAAATCGCCTACCTGGGGGAAATTGGTTTTACCAATGACATTTGGCAGCTGTGTTGCTGGAGAAACCGATGACTTATTTGTCATTGACCGCTTAAAGTGAGTATAAACAGGGCAACCTCTATAATTTGCAGTGTGGTTACCTCCACAGTTATTGCATTTTTTAACACTTGCGTCGGCCTTTGGCTTATTGCACTGTGTTGTGCTGTGAAGTTCGCCACATACAACCCAAACAGCGGGAAACTTACAGTAAGCCTTAATGTGACCAAATTTTTGGTACTGAACGGATCCTGAACGCTTACGCGGGTGGCTCAACGGTAACCTTAGGATTCAAAAGAAATTTGAGGTTATATATTGGATGAATTTCATTCTTTTTTAGCACAGCATACCCTGGTACTAGTTCAACCCTAAACATAGGTGGAGGGATCTTTTCACGGTTCCTGATGTTACTATGGTTTTTATTTTAAAACCTTTATCTTCCAATCTGGTTTTGACATCATCAATATCTACGCAGGGGTCTATACCTTTAATAACGACCTGAAGACCTTTAGAATTTTTTTTAGGGGATGACCCCTACATATACAGTGCATTGTACTGGAACTGGGAAAATAGGTTATGATGAGGAGGAAAGAGGCAATAGTGTTTGTCGAGGTTTAACTTTAACAATAACATCATGAAAGACCAAAATAAACTCTATTACAGCGTTTAAAATGTTGGAATTAAATTAGTTAAAACTGATCAGTGCCCAGTGTATTTACCTTCGACACTGCTCAGATTATCAATATTTAGTCCAACACCTTCCACACTACAAGGTAATGAAATCCATTGAAAACTTGCTACCTATTCCGGTGCAATTTGGTAGCATACGAATTTATATAATGAATATTCATATACAGAAAACACGGATAGCAGTAACAAAAGACGTGTGTACAGGATGAGAGGCAAAAGACTACTCTTGAGCTGGTAAGTGTAGAATTATCTTTTCTCTTTTTCTAAAACATCAGACAATTTTCGGTACTCGTTTTCATTGTTTACTTGAATTTTAGTTTCACTGATGCTGCCGTGCTTCACTGAAGTAACGTTGAAAGTATCTTTGCCGATTGCCGTAATAAGTTGTTTCACCAGTTCACTGGAAGTCGGATCTCTCAAATAAATTGGTGGTGGCTTATATGCTTTTTTGGATATTATTAGATCATCTGTCTGAAGGATAGCAAACCTATTACTATCCGTTGTCGCAGTGGTATTATCGTCTTTCGGCATTTTTGGTTGTGATGATATTTGCGCGGACTTAGGGCTTCGCTGATGTTTAACCACGGTTATATACCTATCCATACCCACTTGCTTTTTCGGTTTATCAACAATAGCTAAACTGGAAGATGGTTTGTCTTCTGTTGTAACAACAATGTTTGGCGAACACGAACGCGTGCGTTTTTTATCTCTTAGAGACAGGAGATTATCCAATGATTTTTTCAAAGATTCCTCCGCAGAAATCCAGAGGTTTTTTCTAGTGGAGCTAAGCTCTTTCTCAGAATTGCATCTACCAATTACACTCACGCAATTTTTTATACCCTTCACAAAAATGTAAAGGGTATATATAAGTTTGTGATTCCGTTTGTAATTTCTACAGTTTTTTTTTGCGACCCTATAAAGTATATATATTCTGAATCAGAATTAATGGAAAAGTCGATTAAGCGATGTCCGTCTGTCCGTCTGTCCGTCTGTCCGCTGTTGAAATACCGTTTCTGAGAAAACCATTAGACTTAGAAACTTTTTTCTTTCACCATTCTTTTACCCCATCGATTCATGGGTTTGCTATTGAAATTCAGTAATATCGGTCCACGTATAGCTGAGATATATTCAAAATTCCGAAAAAAGCCATTTTTTTTTGCAGTTTTGTATGAAAATTTTTGAAAACAAAAGTTGTTCGCTTTGCTTCAAACTTCACACACTTATTAAGCATGGTGACTAAAAGACAAAAAATCTTTTTTTCAGATATCGGTCCATATATACCCGAGATATAGCCCAAATCGGATTTTAATGAAAATGTCGCATAGGCGAAGCTAAATAACTTTTTTTTGCTCAAAAGCAGTTCTGGTAATAAAATTAGGTTACATAAATATGGAAAATGAGAATTTCCGATATCGGTCCATACATACCCGAGATATAGCCTAAACCGGGTTTTTCATGAAAATGTCGCGTAAGCGAACTTAAACAACTTTTTTGTGCTCAAAAGCAGTTCTGGTAATAAAATTAGGTTACATAAATATGAAAAATGAAAATTTCCGATATCGGTCCATATATACCCGAGATATAGCCCAAATCGGGTGTTTCATGAAAATGTCGCGTAAGCGAACTTAAACAACGTTTTTGTGCTCAAAAGCAGTTCTGGTAATGAAATAGGGTCATATAAATATGAAAAATGAAAATTTTCGATATCGGTCCATATATACCCGAGATATAGCCTAGACCGGGGTTTCCATGAAAATGCCGCGTAAGCGAACTTAAACAACTTTTTTGTGCTCAAAAGCAGTTCTGGTAATGAAATTAGGTTACATAAATATGAAAAATGAAAATTTCCGATATCGGTCCATATATACCCGAGATATAGCCTAGACCAAGGTTTTTATGAAAATGCCGCGTAAGCGAACTTAAACAGCTTTTTTGTGCTCAAAAGCAGTTCTGGTAATGAAATTAGGTTACCTAAATATGGAAAATGAAAATTTCCGATATCGGTCCATATGTACTCGAGATATAGCCCAAATCAGGTTTTTCATGAAAATGTCGCGTAAGCGATCTTAAACAACTTTTTTTTGCTCAAAAGCAGTTCTGATAATGAAATAAGATTACATAAATATGAAAAATGAAAATTTCCGATATCGGTCCATATATACCCGAGATATAGCCTAAACTGCGGTTTTAATGAAAATGTCGCGTAAGTGAACTTAAACATATTTTTTTTGCTTAAAAACAGTTCTGGTAATGAAATAGGGTCATATAAATATGACAAATGAAAATTTTCGATGTCGGTCCATATATACCCGAGATATAGCCTAGACCGGGTTTTACATAAAAGTGTCGCGTAAGCAAACTAAAACAACATTTTTGTGCTCAAAAGCAGTTCTAGTAATGAAATGAAGTTATATAAATATGAAAAATGAAAATTTCCAATATCGGTCCATATATACCCGAGGTATAGCCTAGAACGGGTTTTTCATGAAAATGCCGCGTCACCGAAATTAAACAACTTTTTTTGCTTAAAAGCGGTTCTGGTAATAAAATAAGGTTATATAAATATGAAAAATGAAAATTTCCGATATCGGTCCATATATACCGCAGATATAGCCTGGAACGTGGTTTTCATGAAAATGCCGCGTAAGCGAACTTAAACAACTTTTTTTGCTTGAAAGCAGTTCTGGTAATCAAATAAGGTTATATAAGTATGGAAAATGAAAATTTCCGATATCGGTCCATATATACCCGAGATATAGCCCAAACCGTGTTTTTCATGAAAATGCCGCGTAAGCGAACTTAAACAATTTTTTCGCCTTAAAGCAGTTCTGGTAATAAAGTAAGGTGATATAAATATGGAAAATGAAAGTTTTCGATATCGGTCCATATATACCCGAGATATAGCCTAAACCGGGTTTTTCATGAAAATGTCGCGTAAGTGAACTTAACAATTTTTTTTTGCTTAAAAACACTTCTGGTAATAAGATAAGGTTATATAAATATGGAAGATAAAAATTTCCGATATCGGTCCATATGTACCCGATATATAGCCCAAATCGGTTTTTTCATGAATATGTCGCGAAAGCGAACTTAAACAATTTTTTCGCCTTAAAGCAGTTCTAGTAATAAAATAAGGTGATATAAATATGGAAAATGAAAGTTTTCGATATCGGTCCATATATACCCGAGATATAGCCTAAACCGGGTTTTTCATAAATACGCGGCGTAAGCGAACTAAAACAGCTTTTTTTTGCTTAAAAGCAGTTCTAATAGCAAAATAAGGTTATATAGGTATGGAAAATGAAAATTTCCGATATCGGTCCATTTATACCCGAGATATAGCCCAAACCGGGTTTTTCATGAAAATGTCGCGTAAGCGAACTTAAACAAAAATTTTTTTTTGCTTAAAAACAGTTCTGGTAATAAGATGAGGTTATATAAATGTGGAAGATAAAAATTTCCGATATCGGTCCATATATACCCGAGATATAGCCTAGACCAGGGTTTTCATGAAAATGTCGCGTAAGCGAACTTAAACAGCTTTTTTGTGCTCAAAAGCAGTTCTGGTAATGAAATTAGGTTACCTAAATATGGAAAATGAAAATTTCCGATATCGGTCCATATGTACCCGAGATATAGCCCAAATCGGGTTTTTCATGAAAATGTCGCGTAAGCGAACTTAAACAATTTGTTGTGCTCAAAAGCAGTTCTGGTAATGAAATAAGGTTATATAAATATGGAAAATTAAAATTTTCGATATCGGTCCATATATACCCGAGATATAGCCTGAACCGATTTTTTCATTAAAAAAATTTTTTTTTTTTTTTGCTGAAAAGCAATTCTTGTTATAAAAGAAGGTTACTAAAATACAGAAAATAAAAAATTCCGATATCGGTTCATATATAACCGAGCATATTCAGGCCAAATTTTTAATATACTATACATATTCATGACTATCGTGAAGGGTATTTTAGATTCGGCCCAGCCGAATATACTACACTCTTACTTGTTTTTATTGATATTTGTTCTGCTTTAAAAGTATATAAAAATAATTGTCACAAAGTTTTTCTTCTATATAAATTCACTGTTTTCGCTTATTGCGGTTTTCTACTTATACCGTTCAATTAATTTAATTTATTTATTTAATAGTAAGTTTTACAATTTTTTACACTTGAGAAAATAAATATTGCACAGAAATGGCTTTGCCTTATATCTTAAATATTAACAATTTCCAATGAATAAGTTTAGTAATACAGTTAACAAATTTCTAATTTTGAAGGAAAACTATTAACAAAAACCTTCAATTTGAAAGAGAGAAAAAATAAAATAATAAATGATTTACACAGAATATTATAAATACTATACTTATACCGTTTTTTTTTTTTTTTTTTTTTTTTTTTTTGTTATAACACTCCGATTGAAAACAAATACGATCGTTGACTATGAAAGCTACACTCTGACTGAGGTTGTAATAATAATGGCCATAAGAGTAGTAGAGCCTTATATATTTTTTCCAAATTTCAAGTTCCAGGCATTAGGTGATAATAAAACACACTTAAAGTATTGAAAAATAAAATCAAAGTTATTTATTAAAATTTCTAATATTATATGATGATGGGTTGGTATCATTCGTCTAGCTCGAGTTCAATCCTGGTTAAAGCCAAGAAATATTTTTATTTATAATTATAACAATAATTGCCGCGATCATTAACTCTTGATCAAAGAAGACAGGAAAAAATAATTGAATACACTAAAGCTGGGGGACAACTAGCTGTTTCACAGTCGCTACACTGCTCATCAGCACCCACTAGGATTCGAACTCAGTACCATGTAAACATGATGTATTTTTTAATATTAATGATCGCGGCAATATAAATAAGGGCTCAGTGGCTGAGTTGGTTAAGCAGCCGTATTAAAAAATACATCATGTTTACATGGTACTGAGTTCGAATCCTAGTGGGTGCTGATGAGCAGTGTAGCGACTGTGAAACAGCTAGTTGTCCCCCAGCTTTAGTGTATTGAATTATTTTTTCCTGTCTTCTTTGATCAAGAGTTAATGATCGCGGCAATTATTGTTATAATTATAAATAAAAATATTTCTTGGCTTTAACCAGGATTGTACTCGAGCTAGACGAATGATACCAACCCATCATCATATAATATTAGAAATATTAAAAATAAAGTTCGACTATTTAACATTAATTCATACATATACATATATCTCACAGCACAGAGACTGTCAACATACATACATACGTACGTTGATAAATAATGAAAAATAACTGGTTGTTCAGTGACAGCAAACTGCAGTACAAACAACTGGGATTATAACAAATTGCATATGTGATCAATACGAGACAAATATAGACGAAAAAATATATAAGGGCTCAGTGGCTGAGTTGGTTAAGCAGCCGTATTAAAAAATACATCATGTTTACATGGTACTGAGTTCGAATCCTAGTGGGTGCTGATGAGCAGTGTAGCGACTGTGAAACAGCTAGTTGTCCCCCAGCTTTAGTGTATTCAATTATTTTTTCCTGTCTTCTTTGATCAAGAGTTAATGATCGCGGCAATTATTGTTATAATTATAAATAAAAATATTTCTTGGCTTTAACCAGGATTGAACTCGAGCTAGACGAATGATACCAACCCATCATCATATAATATTAGAAATATTAAAAATAAAGTTCGGTTATTTATTAAATTCATTTAAAAAGACAAAAATTGGCTGAACGCCAAACCAACAAATAATGAACAATACATTTTTAGAGTAAGTTTTTTATTATTACTACAAGTTACAAATATTCAGATAATCAATGACTACGTTAGAACTTAAGACCAGTTTATACATACGTTAACTTTTTTGCGTGCAGCATTCTGTCGCGTACTATTTTTGCCATTCTCCTTTTTATTGGGCTAAGCAATTCTTGACTTTCCTTTTTTCTTCCTACACAGATTTCTTATTAGCACAAGCCTTAACATATGCCTGTCAGGAGTACTCTGTCTTAATATATTAAAACTAAGCAAACTTATCTCAGGGAAACAAACACTATCAACGACAGAAAGTACTCGTATACAGACATGAAACAACGCAAAATGTGAAATTATATTTATTTCTCGAAATTTTTATCTCCCCGATTAATGATTTTATTCGTAAGGTAATAAATTTTTAACCTGGAGGAAAAAGCAATAGCAGATTTTTGGCTGTTCTGACCACCACCCCCCGAGGAACAGCTTTTGCCTTGGCGTATTCCTAATTAGGGCACTCTGTGTTTTTCGCGTAAAGAGGGAAGGGGTCCCTCATTTGGTGTAGCAAATAAAACTCTAGGAAGCCGCATGACTTATGTTGTGTTGGCTTTCGAAACATTTACCCAGGAGTTAAATTGGCAGAACGTTGAGCAACCGGGTGGTTCTGCTTGCTGTTCAGCCCGGGCTGATCATTGTTGAGGTGCCTACCATGGCTGAAACGTTCTGATTGTGTTCGAAACTTAAAACGCAAGAAGGGGGTGTTAGTATCCTTGATAATTGTTTGGTGTGGCTTTTTTCGGGGACTAACAATCTCCCGAGGGTCTGTTGTCGCTACAATAGATACCTGTACTGTGAGGAACCAGTGGTGATGGTTGACGGGTGAGTTGGTTTAAAGGCTGATGCTGCTAGTGGGCTTCGGCCTACCAACTCATTAAGCCTTGTCTTCCATTGATTGCGCGAAATTGCATACAGGATGGATTAGAATGTCCGAACTCATCGGCAATAATTTGCTCATATGGCTACAAACATATGGCAAAAATTGCTACCTGTGTGAGCCTAGAAACCCACGCGGGGGCTCGTGAATAATTCACTCGTGAAACTGGTCCATTATCAGATAAGGCCGTAAAGGCAAGTGCTGATTTAAATCTTTTACATAACTGTCAACTGTTCCTTTCTCCTGGAAATAGGTTTTTCCGTTGCGTATTCCAACCCAGGGCACTCAGTATTTCGAGTAAAGGGGGAAGAAGTGCCTCCTTTCTTGTAGCAAATAAAAATCTAGGATGCCGCATGACTTATGCTATTTTAGCTTCCGAAACCCTCACCAAGGGTATAAATTAGCAGAAGGGTGATTAGCATGCCCTCGGGTGGTTTTGCTTGCAGTTCAACCCAGGTTGATTATGGTTCAGGTGCCTACATTGGCTGGAGTGCTCTGGCTGTGGTTTAACCCTAAAGCCGCAGGAAGGGGGAATTAGTGTCACTGATAATTGTTGATGCACGGCTTTTTTCGGGTGCTAACAACTCCCGAGGTGCTGTTCCTTTGCAACATATACCTGTACTGTACGGCACCAGTGATGATGGTTCGAAGGATTAGTTCGTTTAAGGGCTGATACTCTTAGTGGACGTCGGCCTACCAACTCATTAAACCTTGTCTTCCATTGATTGCTGGGAATTTGCATACAGGACGACCAAACTCCTAACCATGGGGTTATCTATATTACTACAAATATATAACAAGAAATGCGACCTGACGGCGCTGGTGAATCGTGAATAATTCACTCCGGTGAATTGGTCTATCATCAGATAAGGCGGTAAAGCCAGGTGTTGATGTAAACCTTTTTCACTCTCTGTCAGCTGTTCGTTTGCATGTGCAAATACGAGTATGTATCAAGTGTATCTCCGTATATTAATATTTTTATGACCATTTACTAATATTATTTGCTGTTAAAAATGAGTTACCTTCGGCCTGTATATGGTCATACGAAACAGAACTGCTTGGTGTTTTTACGCAACGTCTCTTTGGCCTTATTCACAAGCCATATTCACATTGGCTACCAAACTATAAATAAAAAGTACAA
This sequence comes from Thecocarcelia acutangulata, assembly GCA_914767995.1. Classification (NCBI taxonomy): domain Eukaryota; kingdom Metazoa; phylum Arthropoda; class Insecta; order Diptera; family Tachinidae; genus Thecocarcelia; species Thecocarcelia acutangulata. The sequence goes on along the minus strand of OU612094.1, from coordinate 102,584,888 downwards.
GGATTTTTGTCCAAGAATTTTTCCTATTCTTTTGTTTTTATTTTCAATGATGAATTTTATTTTTCTCAAGGTGATGCACTGTTTTTCTGCAAAAGCTGTTTTAAATATTTCATTGTTCGAAACTACGCAAAGGGGAAGATATACGTATTGATATTGTGTTCCATTTTGTTTTATTTTGCACAATGTATCACTTCCTGTTCGTTGGCATATTTAAGTTGTAGTGTCAAGTGAAGTTGCATAAATTGTTTATAAATGGTAAAAATATATTTTGAATTTGTTTGTTTACTTTAAAGTTTAGTATTTAAATTAAATGCTCAATTCAATACACTCGAATACAGTTCACCCAGGTGCGTATGAAAGTGTCGCAACACATCGTTTGAACTGTCAATTTTAATTTATAGAATTTAAAAGCATTGGAAACCAAATACACATGTTTAGTAAAAAGGAAGAAAAAAACGTTAAGATTTCAACGATGAAATTAATGCAAAACTAAGCTTGATAAATGACACTTCACTTGTATGGCTATTTAAGTTTTACTTAGATTTGCTATATCGCATTAATAAAATAAGTATTTATAGCTATAAAGATTTAATGATTTGTTGGATTTGTTACTTTGTGAGGGCAATGAGAAAACTTATCAAATATTATATTGTATTGTATTTGTAACTATACAGTTGCAAATAAATTTGCAAAGTATAGAATGCACAGCATGGGTGGAGTAACGTAGACCTTATGCCCACGATGGTATTAACAGTATTTTTTTGCGGCGCTGTGACTAACTGTACCGACCTATGCCTTCGCATATGAAGTTGCCACTTGGTTAACAACGAAATACCTCACAAAAACTGTAAACTAATACAGTTAGTTGATGCAGACAGTTAACCAATGATAGTGAGACGCAAAACTCTCGAAGGCCAAACAACAACATCAAGCCTGACCGCACTTAGGAAATAATTACGATGACGCGAGAGCTGTTCCCCAGCCCAGAGCTGCTTTACGACTGTATCAAATATTGTATTTAGTTGTGTGTTTGAATGCATTTCATGAAGTCTACAGAGAGTGTTTTGTTGGAATCAAGGTGCATTCACGTATACACGGTGGCAGCACTAGAGAAAAATTACAACAATACAACAAAAACAGGCATGTGGTAAGCTACGACTACGAAACAGCTAGTTGTACCCCAGCTAAAGATTTGATTATTATTTTTCTTGCCTTCTTCAATCAAAATTATTGATCACAGCAGATTTGTATTGTAAAAAATCTTTCTTAAGAAAAAAAAACTTAAGAAAGAAAAAACCTGAACTATAACCCGTTGTACAAATGTACAAACCAAAAATTTAATTTAAAAAAAATTATAAAAAGTTCATCAAAAATTCAATAAATGTTTATTTACATCTCTGGGTACGGAGAATATTAAAATACAAAAATATGTATGTTAATAAATAAAAATAAATACCGCTAGTTTAGAGACAGCAAACGCTGTACAAACAATGTGGGCAATTAACAAAATGCATATGTGATTCAATATGAGATGAATATAGATAGAAAATAATTAAATGCTCGGTGGCTTAGTGGTTAAAGCAGTAGATCATGATACGTCATGTCCCGAGTTCAAATCCCAGTGGGTGCTGATGAGTAGTGTAGCGACTACGAAACAGCTAGGTGTCCCCCAGCTAAAGATTTGATTATTATTTTTCTTGTCTTCTTCAATCAAAATTATTGATCACAGCAGATTTGTATTGTAAAAAATCTTTCTTAAGAAAAAAAACTTAAGAAAGAAAAAACCTGAACTATAACCCGTTGTACAAATGTACAAACCAAGAATTTAATTAAAAAAAAATTATAAAAAGTTCATCAAAAATTCAATAAATGTATATGGTAAGCTATGTTTATCAAAATATTTGTAACTATTTTCACAATTATAAACTATGAATGTGCCTTTTCATAATTATAAATTATATTTATTTGAATTATTTATATGTTCACAAAATAATTTGTATATGTTTAATTCAGAATAAAGCACTAAATTCACTTTCAAAAATGTAAACAATACATTTGACGTAAATAGCTCACTATATTGCCAGAAGCAAAAAATTGTCACATGTCGTAGTGCTGCCACCGTGTATACGTTAATGCACCGTGGTTGGAATTGTTACTTTTTGAAAGCTTATCAAATATTGTAGTTAATTGTGTGATTTAGCCAAGAATAATATCATTTACATTTCTTTTGTTTGTATCTATAGTTGTGTTCATTTACCAAAAATTTTACAAATTTGTAACAATTGTTACTAGAAAGTGTCCATTAACCCAAAAAATTTGCAACGAGAGAGCGTCAAAAGAGCGCACAAAATTGAGAGACAGAAAAATTCTTGCAAGGTTTTACAAGTAAAATTTTTATTTGCAATAATTATTCAAATATTATTTCGAAATTAAGTTGAAAATAAAAATATTTTGGAAAATTGTAAGTTTATGTAAACTTTTAAAACGATAAAAAGTATTAAAAATATTACAAATTTATTATTGTGACACTTAGATCCTTCCATTTTTAATAATATTAATATTTTTCTAGTTTTAACCTCTGAAATGTTTTTGTCTCTTTAATATTTACAGACCAGCTGTAATTTGTAGTATTGTAAATATTAAGAGTACCTAGTTACTCGGTACTTTACACTTTGAAATTAATTTGAAATAAACATGCTAAGTGTAGGCAGGCTGTTATACCGTATAAAGCGGCCCATACACGTTTCAATTCAACTGAGTATTTCATTTAAATTGGTTCTTGGCCACACACTTTATAAACTGAATTGAAAGATGTTCATCCAACTATCAGATTCAATGAAACTAAAGACAATTTTAATATTATTTAAAATTTTTTTTGCAAAAATTTTGACAGCTGATCAGAACACACACAGTACAATCGAATTGAGAGACTTACTAGCCAACATGAAAAAGCAAAATCGTTTGATTTTTCTTCAACCAACTCGACAACTGCCAAACTAACCAATTTACAAAGCCATACACGTCTGGATTTGCGCAACAACCGACTCTGTTGCTAATTGAGTTGAAACATGCATGGGCTAAGCTTCCATAATTAAAAAAAGATATTTTATTAAAAAGTATCTAATTACGCTTATAGTGTTTAGCGTACTTCGACTTCGCCTAGTACCAGATTAAATAAAATTGTAACACTTTTCATTATTCTATTACAAGCCGTACTCGGAAAACGCCAGTCATGACAATGTTGAATATAAATGACAATAATTTTTATAATATACATATGTATATGTATAATTTGTCCAAAAATGGGTTGTTATTAAGTACTCATATATACCCATACACAACAACACTACTCTAACTTGCAAATTTTAGCTAGTAAAGTGTTCATTTACTTTTTCACATGTTTGAGAGTAATTTCGAAAAATTTATTGTTACTCTCTCGTTGCTAATTTTTACTAGTAAAGTAAATGAACACACCTTATGTTTGTAACTTTCAAAGCACATCAAACTGAGGAATAATCAATATAGTTAAAAAACTAACAGATACACTTTTAAAGGTATCTAACTAAAAAGTTAGAAATAAAAATAATAAAATTAAGAAAAAAATTTGTTAAATACTAGTATTATTATATAAAAAAAAGCCTGGGGCACTGCATATACGAAATATATGGCACGCAGTTCTATTATATATTATACTAGCCGTACCTGTGGCGTTTTTGACTCACTATCAGAGTAAAAGTAAAAATCGACACACATATTTTTTAAAATGATTACAAATTAATATTTTTTTACTTATTGTTTAATGTAGAACTTAAAATTATTGGTGAAGAATATTTTCCTGGTAAAGAATATTTAACATTATATTACTTAGCGATAATAAAATTTATTGTATACTATTAAGCCATGAGACAAACACAGGTTTTTTAAATCGATTCCTACCATAGAAAAGCTTGTTCCTGTGGCTTATTAACATTGCAATTGACCAATGATGTTTTCATTGGAAATCGTAGTCGTTTAAAATGTATTGGTAAACCTGCCGGAATCATTGGAATGCTAGAGATATTTGCAAGCTATCCGATGGCTATTGTGGCCACAATTATATTATCTTTTAGACTAAGTAAATTTTCTAGTTCAGGATATACTGCATTTATAAGATGATATAAGCTGTGAACTATTAAGCCTACTGTTTTACGTAAAATAACCGCAATCGTATTAGAGTTTCCATTTGTTGAAGGAAAATACCATCGCCGATTTTAAGCAATTGTTGTGGGAAGTTATTGTTTACGCCGGTGTTCGCTAGTTTAATCTCTTAATAAAACTCCATAAGGGATAGGCCTTAACGCAAACTTTAACATATAGATAAGTATATATATATATATATATATATATATATATATATATATATATATATATATATATATATATATATATATATATATATATATATATATATATACAGTGCTGTTCCTACGCTAAGCAACTCACACTGTATTTTACAAAAATGTTATTTTTCTCTCAAATAAGAAGACCTTACGAACTCATTTTAATATATATTTATCACTTATATGATAACAAAACAGTTTATAAAAAAATAACAACAAAAACCTTTTTTGATATTTCAATAACGAACAAAAACAAAACTAACTCTATGAGAGGCTGTGCCTATGCTAAGCAACAAATTTTCTTATTCTCTTTCCCTTAAATATAACGGTTCTTTTGCGATGCATTTGAGTTCATTAATTGCAAATTACTTAAATCAATGCAGTTTAGTCCTACTAAGACTTTCTTCGTCTTTAAACTATAAATTTTCAACATGAAGCGCGTTCAATACGATAATAGCTTCAAATCTTCCGTTATATCATTGTGGAAGGCAGGGCAAAGTCAAATTGATATAGCTAATAATTTAAAAATTAACAAATCAATGGTTTCACGGTGGATTCAAAATTATAAAACGATAGGCACTGTCGTAAAACCCAATACAGGCGCACCTCCACGTAAAATTTCCGACCGTGACGACAGACAAATTAAAATATTAATAAAAAAAAAACCATTTATAACTTCAAAAGAGGTAATGAAATCACTTAATTTGAATGTGGATTCCAGCACAGTCAGAAAACATATCATCAAGCTGGGCTTAAAAAGTTATAGGGCTGTCAAAAAACCAATGCTGACAAAAAAACACATGAAAAAACGGTAAGTGAATTTTAATTTACTTTAACAACAAATTCTATAGGACTTTTGTAATTTTTAGTCTTGAATTTGCAAAGCAACACATTAATTGGACTATCACAAAGTGGAACAGTGTGCTCTTTAGCGATGAAGTCAAAGTAAACCTCTTCAATTCAGACGGCATATGCACTGTGCGGCATATGAAAGGAAATCGGCTCGATCCACGCAATTGTAAGCAAACAATGAAACATGGAGGGGGAAACATTATGGTGTGGGCATGTTTCTCTGGCAAACGCCTTGGTCCTGTGCACAAAATAAACGATAAAATGGATCGATTCGTGTATAAGGACATCTTAGAAACGAAAATGCTCCCATATGCAGAATGGAATATGCCACTTCGATGGGTGTTTCAACATGATAACGACCCGAAACACACATCGAAGTTGGTCAAGGAATGGTTTCAGACGAAAAGGATTCAAGTGCTTGATTGGCCGGCACAATCACCCGACTTGAATCCTATCGAAAATTTGTTCGCCATTGTGAAACGACGCCTCGGATCGAGTCGATTTACAAATAAAGAAAATTTGTTAAACGGTTTTCAAAATGAATGGAAAAACATCCCCAAAAGCACATTGCAAAATTTAATTGCCTCAATGCCCAAGAGATGTGCTGCAGTCATAAAAAACAAAGGGTCATATACGAAATATTAATAAGTTGCTTAGCGTAGGCACAGCCTCTCATAGAGTTAGTTTTGTTTTTGTTCGTTATTGAAATATCAAAAAAGGTTTTTGTTGTTATTTTTTTATAAACTGTTTTGTTATCATATAAGTGATAAATATATATTAAAATGAGTTCGTAAGGTCTTCTTATTTGAGAGAAAAATAACATTTTTGTAAAATACAGTGTGAGTTGCTTAGCGTAGGAACAGCACTGTATATATATATATATATATATATATATATATATATATATATATATATATATATATATATATATATATATATATATATATATATATATATATATATATATATATATATATATATATATATATATATATATATATATATATATATATATATATATATATATATATATATATATATATATATATATCTATATTTATATATATAAATTTAGGCAACGGGAATGCATAACTCAATAAAGAAATCTGCTAGAAACTCAGAGCAAGATCTTCGTGTGCCAAGGTACTTAGGCGTGAAAAGTTTCTTCACGAACAGCTCCTTCGTGCCAAGGTCCTTGCAACTCCCCGGGGTAGTAAGACCTTTTGGTCTTTCGTTAAGAGAGTAAAGAACAGTGCTAGTTCATCAATCCCAACTCTCTTAAGGAATGACCAAGCGTTCACCGACCCGGTTGACAAAGCTAACCTGTTGGCTGAAATTTTTGCAAGCAATTCCTGCTTGCCGGAAAGCAGTCAACTACTTTCTGAGCTCGATAGAGTATCTGTAACTATGCCAAAGATATTCTTCCAGGCGCGAGCAGTTACAAGGGCTTTGGCAGACCTCGACATAAACAAGACTCCTGGACCGGATGGCATTCCAGCACAGATCTTGAAGCAGTGTTCTACGCTTGCGCGTCCATTAGCACACCTCTTCAGCATACTTTACCATTTTGGTGAGTTTCCATCGTACTGGAAGGTTGCTAATGTAACACCAATACCCAAAAAGGGTGAGACAAATAACTCTGAAAATTACCGCTCAATTGCAATTTGCTCTGCACTTTCCAAAGTAATGAGGTATCTAGAGTCGCATAAACTACTTTGTGATCGTTAATATGGATTTCGTAAGGGTCGCTCTACTGGCTATCTTATAGCATATCTCTGAGAGAAAAGGTGGCACTCAATCCATCATTTCGGTGAAAGTAGGGTGGTGGTTCTGGATATTTCAAAAGCGTTTAACAGAGTGTGGCTTAGTGCACTACTTGCACTACTTACTGCTTTTGGTGTCGGCGATGACTTCTCTCGGTTTATATCGAGCTTTCTCAGAGTCCACACTATACGAGTTGTTATAGATGGGGTCTCATCAAACGAGTTCAAGATTAATTCAGAGGTACCTCAAGGCTCCTTTCTTTCTCCTACCCTATTTCTTATTTTCCTCAACGACCTTCTCTATCAAACTTCCAACCTATCCACTCTATCGTGGATGACAGCAGCATTTGCCACTCGTACTCATTTAGTTATAGGCCTAGTCTATCAGAGATCGCTTCCAAAAGGCTAAATATGAATGATTCACTGAATAGTGATCTACTAATAATCTCCGAATGCGGTCGTAAAAACAGGGTCGCTCGTAAGACCCAATGTTGCTTATTAACACACAAACAAACGACCGCAAATGCTGCTTCATCTGTACTCATGAATGGTATAAATATTGGGGAATCGGATGCTCTTGATGTTCTTAGAATGAAGATACAGTGTGATGTTCGCTGGACAGATCACATTTTTCATGTCTCTAAAGAAGCATTCAAGTGCCTCGGTTTTTTTAAACGGTGTAAGATGTACTTCACTCCATCCGACCTCCTTACTATTTATACCACCTACATCCGATCGAAAATGGAATACAACTCTCATGTTTGGGCCGGAGCCTCAAAGTCTATTTTGGGGAGCAGGAGAGGGCGAAGAAGCTCATCGGTGGCAGTAGGTTATACAACTCTATTGACTCACTGGAGTTACTAAAATACACAAAATGAAAATTTCCGATATCAGTCCATATATACCCGAGATATAGTCTAAACCGATTTTTCAATGAAAAAAATATTTTCTGCTTAAAAGCTGTTCTGATTATTAAATGAAGTTAATAAAATACAGAAAATGAAAATTTCCTATATCGGTACACATATTCGTATACTCGATTTTTCTATGAAAAATTTGTTTTTGCTTAAAATTAGTTCCGATAATAAAACGGGGCTATTAAAATACAGATAATGAAATTTTTTGATATCGGTTCATATATGTATACCCGAGATATAAGATAAACCGATTTTTCCATGAACACTTTGCGGAAAAGCAATTCTCGTTATAAAATACAGGGGATGGAAAATTCCGATATCGTTTAATATATAACCGAGATATAGGTAAAACAAATTTTTCCATAAAAATGTCCATGAAAGTTTTCGTTTTTGGAATGGTGGTTACAAGACAAAAATATTATTTCCCCGATACATATACGTGACTATCGCGAAGGGTATTTTAGATTTGGAGTAGACGAATATACCACACTCTTATTTGTTTATGTTAAATTTAATTATGTATGTAGATGTGTTAAATATTATTTCATATACACGGTGCGCAAAAGTCACCATCATTTGAGTTCAAAAATTTTAAAACAGTTCCAAATGACCAGAATATAAATCAAGTCTGCCCAGCCCTATGCGCTTGATACTCAATTGTTTTTGTAAATGCGCTTAGGTATAGGGCTGTGCTCTTTAATACACAAATACTGCGCTCAGCACTAGCAATGAAAAATACACAAACAACTTCATCTTTTATATTTTTTTTTTGTTCTTCACCCCACACACACAAAAGCAAAACAACAACACTTTCGCATGCTTTGTTGGTAAACATTGGCGGCAGTGATTATCAGTGTGAACTTTGTTTTTGTAAATGTTTTGCTTTTTACAACAAAAAATATTAAATAAAAATAGTTTTACCTTAAATTAGTGATGCCCAAAAAGAAATCCATAGTTACGCTCTGAGTGTACATCAATTTACACTGGGAGAAAAAATACGCAAATCAAAAAAATCGTTTTACTTACAATTTAATTAAAATTGAAGTAAAAGTAAAGAATAAATATATGAATTTATGTTTTTTGTATTTTTAATAAATTTTATATCACAAAAAGTAAAAAATATACAAAATACAAAGAACAAACAATGAATAAATTCATACACCTGTGCGCATGTTCATTCGTCGCTGTCTCATTGACGACTAAACTAATGAGCGTAAAGGCCCATTTAACCGACCGTAAATGTAGAAATGTAAATGTAGTCGTAACAGCTGATCGTTTTTGTTATACGCGAAACCATGAAAACGCTTATCTGACTGTAATGAAATGTAACCGTAACGTCTCAACCTGTAGAAAATAGAATTTCATTACGTGTTTACGTGACAAATGTAGTCAGTGATGGTATGTATTATTGTGAATGGCAGGACGGCACAAAAACCCTGTTTTAGTACTTTTTGTTTATTTGATAATTGCAATATTTAAATAGTTATATTTGTATACACAAATAATATATTTTAATAAATTTAAGACTTTTCTGTGAAATACGCAAAATGGATAGACATGGTAGCATAATTTATACACAGCGAACAATTTTTGCAACTGTCACATTAGATGTAACCACAACATTTATTCGCCCGATTTCCAAAAATATATTTATTAAGTACAATCTTCCAACGATAAAATGATTTTAAAAATTGCTTTATAAATGTAAGAAAGCAATACAGTATAAATTTAGGTCTGTGGTAAAATGAAAATGTAATAATAAAAAATTTTTAATATTTTTTAAGTATAATAAGCTAATAATTATATATAACTAGCATTTTAGAGAAAACCATTAGACTTAGAAACGTTTTTCTTTCACCATTCTATTACCCCATCGAGTCATGGCATTGCTATTGAAATTCAGCAATATCGCTTCACATATAGCTGAGATATGTTCACAATTCCGAAAAAGGTCATTATTTTTTGCAATTTTGTATGAAAATTTTTGAAAAAAATATTGTTTTGCTTCAAACTTTACACACTTATTATAGTAATAAAAGGAGGTTACTAAAATACAGAAAAAGAGAAATTCCGATATCGGTCCATATACTCGTATACCCAAGATATAGTCTAAACCGATTTTTCCATCTTTTGCTTGAAATCACCTCCGATTATAAAACGAGGTAATTACTCGTAAAATACAGAAAATGGAAAATTCCGTTATCGGTTCATATTTAACCGAGCATATTTAGTTCAAATTTTTAATATATACTATATATATGTATATAGGTGACTATCTAAAAGGGTATTTTAGATTCGGCCCAGCCGAATGTACTACGCTCCTGTTATAATTAATATTATTATATTATGTATATTATAAGCAATTAAATTTGTTTTTTTAGAAGTACCAAAGAGCAGAGAACAAAAATTCAAACATTTGAGATTTGTTTTTTATGTTTCCCAGCTGTAGCTCATATGAAATGTTGACATATAGACAGAAAAAGAAATATTAGAAATTTTAGGTACCATTTGAACAATTTTCGTACTTTTTGTTTATGTACTGAATACTATGAGCTCTCATCACTGCTATGAACAGCTGTATTGCTTTTATTTTATGTTTGTAAATTATTTGATATAAAGATATAGGTGATGAAAAATTAATTATTTTCTTTAACATACAATAATATAAAAATGAAAAACAGAACACATTTTCTGTAAATCATTAATAAGTGAACACTTTTTCTTCACATGCACTTTTGTTTTTTTTTTTGTTTGTATCAAAAACACATGATACGGTTTTACGTGTTCTATAAGTGCTACTACATTTACATTTACGTTACATTTACATTTACGTTACATTTACAATTTCTACGGTCGGCTAAATGGGCCTTAAGATTGTGTTTGCTTTTGTTTACCACTTTATTACAATGGATGGGCATCGCTACCTTAAGCATTAAACACATTCGAGACAGCAGGCTACAAGCTACAAAAGCTCAAAATTAAAATACACGTGTTCTTATGAGAATGATTATTTTGAAAACAGCAAGCAGCACGGCTGCAGGTTGTTGTCCATGCTGATTTTGTCGTTGTAGTCCAATTAAACTAATTTCTATTTTTGTTGGCTACAAAAGCTTTGTTAGTGATGTCAATGTATCAAGCAAAGGCAAATAAATTAGCGCTTTGAGAACAAATTCACAAAATGTATTCATAAAAATGTTAAACAGTTATACAAATCATTTTTAGAGGAAACACGATAAAACTGTATTCATAAAAGAATTTTAATTTAAAATGTTGACTCTTCAGTCAACCGTTTTTAAAACTGATTGCACCTTTTTCTAAGACAATTTTAGGGATTTTAGATACTGTTTTTTTATATTTATATATATATTGTGAAAATTCTCATTTAAATCTAAAATTTTTTTTTTATTAATTATATATACGATGTGTTTGATAAAAATAATTGATGAAAAGTATTATTTGAATGTCGGACAAATTTAGTTTTGTGTATTTATTAAAAGAAGTAATTACGCTTTATATACTTTACCCATTTTTCATTTTATTACTACTAAAATTTTGTTTAGGAATTCATAAATATGTAATTTTGTTTAGAAATTCATAAATGTTTTAATATTGATTTTTATAAACAACAATAAAAAATATATGTTTGCATATAATAGTAATGTGAACTAGTAACAAATTTTAGTGTAACACTATGATTCAGATGAGAATTGTAAATGATTATTAATTGCTTTTGTAAAAAATGCAGTCCTGTTCAATAAAAAATCTTATTGTTTAAATAAATTTCTCAAAGTGTTATGATGTCAAATCTCTTGCCATACACTTTATCACTTTATTACGCTTTAAATTCTCTCTTGCAGGTATTATTTCAATTTTTGACAAGTCTTAATACAAAATGTGAAGTGTCTTTAAATAATTATAACTACAGAACGCTAATAATTCAGCTTGGTAAATTCTTGTTTTTTTAATGTAATGCTATTCTGTGAGCAACATGTGCCATGTGCTTAAGGATAAGGTACAACACAATGAGAATTCATACCAGGTAAATGCAAGAGAAATAAATACAGCTCTACAAAAAATAAATCTTTTTCAAATGTCAAGAGAAAAATATAAACACAAAAAGGAATTAAAAAAATATATAAATTAAAAAATTTTCAATAAAAGACAAACATTTAATTATTTGGTGAAAGTTTTGTTACTTCGTGAAAACTATAGTCACGGATCATAGAGCTTGCAAAGGTGAAAATAGCCAGAAAGATTGGGGAGGATTCAGAATAATACCTGGCGCTCAAGATGCAATACATAAATTAAAAAATTGTTTTGAAATTTTTAATTCAAATTTCCATAAAAAAAAAAAAATTACAATAAAAGAAAAACTTAGTTATAATGTGAAACTTTTAATTTTCTCGTTAAACTTAAAGTCTCAGATCATAGAGCTTGAAAATGTGAAAATGGCCAGCCAGATTGCGGAAGATTCTGGGTGATATCTGGCGCTCAAAATAGAATACATAATTTAAAAAGTTGTTTTAAATTTTTTCCCCCAATTTTGTTTTAATTATGACATCTGAAACAGATAAAATTTAAAAAAAAGTTATCAGGTGCGCTGTCAATTTCACCCGTTATGAATTCGCCTTGGTGCAACATATTGTAATCGTTAACAGGGCACGTTAACGATTACAATAAGTTTAATTTAAATTATGTTATATTTTAATTTTTCAATTTGTTAATATTGTTAAACATTTTTCTTTGTGTATGAACTAAAATTTTTTCTTTATGTATCAATTTAAATTTTTAATAACATTTTAATTTTCCTGGCGATGATAACAAATTGTTATAGAAATATCGAGAAATAAAAGATTTTAAATTGTTAATTTTTTATAAAAAACAAAAAACAAAAAAATTATATTTATTTAAATTACTTTAGTTTTCATATAGTACATTGCATTCTTCTTCTTGGATTTTTCTTGCTCTTCACTAGGTAATAGCTTTAAAAACAGCTAAAAAAAATTGTAAGTGGCACCACTGAAATGCAAAAAAGCAGCTGTTCATATTTTAGAAGTTTAAATTTTAGATTTAAATTTTGATTGTGATTTCCTAATATTTAATTTTTTAATATTTATATGTATTACTACACCGAATACTAAGTAGCTCGCACTATTATAGCAATAACTACTATAGAATTTTCTAAATTTCCCTCAGCCATTTTGTATGCAAAAAAGATTTTTGATATTTGTAAAGACATAAAGAGAACAATATCAGCTGTTTATTATGTAGCTGCCGTTTTCATTATTGGCTACAAGCTACATTTGTAGCCAGCGGCATTTGTAGTCGTATGTTCGTGTAGCCTGCTGTCTCGAATGTGTTTAAAGCTTTAAGTGTATTGGTGTTTACTCTTCCATATAGAACTTTTGAGCACCACTGCTTTATAGGGTCGGAAATCAAAATTGTAGAAATTACAAATGGAGTCACAAACTTATATAAACTTTTTAAATTTTTGTGAAGGGTGTAAAAATTACTGCATTCAATGCAGAAATATCTGGAACATGTTATAAAACACAACTCATACTAATTATAACTAGTTCTTTAATTTTTAAGCTTTCTGTTTACTGGCGGTGACTTTTGTCCACCAAAAATGTGTGCATCAAATATGTTAACGTTTTTATACTCTTCACAAAAAATGTAAAGGGTACATATGAATAAGTTTGAGATTCCGTTTGTAATTTCCATAATTTTCATTTCCCTACAGAGTATACATATTCTGAATCAGAACTGATAGGATTCGAATAAGCAATGCCTGTCTGTCCCCCGTTAAAACACTGTTTCTGAGAAAACTATTAGATTTAGAAACTTTTTTTCATTAAAATCGGTTCACATATAGCTGATATATATCTAAAATTTGCAATTTTGTATTTCGGCTGAGCCAAATCCAAAATACCCTTCACTACAGTAACTTTTAAGTAAAAAACAAAAAAATGTTTAAGTTCGCTTAGGCCACATACTCATGAATAATAGGTTTTAGCTATGTACCGATATCGCAAATTTTCATTTCCTCTATTTTAGTATCCTCCTTTCATTACCAGAACTGATTTTAAGCAAAAAAAAAATTTAAGCTCACTTACGCGATATTTTCATGAAAAAAATCGGTTCAGGCTATATCTCTATATATATATGGACCGATATCGAAAATTTTCATTTTCCATATTTATATAACCTCATTTTATTATCAGAACTGTTTAAAAAAAAAAAGTTGTTTAAGTTCGCTTACGCAATATTTTCATGATAAAATCGGTTTAAGCTATATCTCGGATATATAAAGACCGACATAGGAAATTTTAATTTTCCATAAATAAACCTATTTTATTACCAGACTTGCTTGTAAGCAGAAAAAGAAGTTGTTTATGCGACATTTTCATTAAAAAACCTTGTTCAGGCTATATATCGGGTATATATGAACCGATATCCGGAAATTTTGTTCTTTATTTTGCCTTTTAGTCCCTATGTTTAATAATTGTGTGAAGTTTTAAGCAAAATAAACCATTTTTTTTTTTAAGTTTTCATATAAAATTGCAAAAATGTTTTTTTTTCGGAATTTTGGATACATCTCAGCTATATGTGAACCGATTTTACTGAATTTCAATAGCAACTCCATGAATCGATGGGGTAAAAGAAAGGTTAAAGAAAACATTTTCTAAGTCTCATGGTTTTCTCAGAAAATGTATTTCAATGGCGGACATCGCTTAATTGAATTTTCTATCAATGCTGATTCTGAATATTCTTTATAGGGTCGGAAATTAAAATTGTAGAAATTACAAACGGAATCACAAACTTATATATGTATAACCTTTACATTTTTGTGCAGGGTATAAAAAACCAAAAAAGAGTGTAAGTTTTTCAGAATTATATAGTTTGTAAACAAAATTTTGACAGTTACGAAATGAAAACGAAGTACAGCTGTGTTTATACCATTACCTGCTAAAGCTGCCTGTTGTCAAGTTGTCTGAATTAAATTACTTGTTTCTCGCATGAAATTAGAAAACTCTTTGATTATATCAGAAAAAAACACTTGCTTTATAAGTCTTAAAGACTTACAGCCGTATTCATAAAAAAACACTAATCTGCATTTTACCAACTTTTTAGTTAAAACAGAATTTTCAGCAAAAAAACACATTTTATAAAAACGTATTCATAAACAGCATTTTAGCTAAAAATCATTTTATTGAAATTTTATATTTGTGACTGGCAACGCCATCATATGCAGTTCTCATTTGAATCATAGTGCTGCGATAAAAACGGTTTTTTGTTCACATAGTAGTCATGCAAAGAATTGTCTTGTATTGTTTTTTATGAAATTCGACTTTAAAACAAATAAATAAATGTTAACTCCATTTTGTCTTTCAATTAAATAGCAAAAAATACTGAGTCAGAAAAGTTTTACTTTGATTCCTTTTGCTTACGCGTAGGAAAAAATATGAATAACGAGCTTTTTTTATTATTTCGTTTTTTTGCACATCACTGATGTACATGACATTTTATTAACGTATATTATTTTAAATAAATAAAATGTTAGTAATAACTAAAATAAGAAGACTGCAAAAAATGCAAAGCGTAATTGCTTATCTGGAATCCAGAATTAAATAGATTACTTCTTTCCCTGAATGTTTTCAGTTGCCAGCTATTCAAAGCTTGGGTCATATTTTCTATTAAAAACACATATCTATTGTTATCAATATCATGGGATTTCTGATAAATATGCAATACAAATTTTCGCAATATATAAATAAACAATAACTAAAAAACACAAATATCACCTTAAAATTGTCTTAAAATTGGGTGCAATCAGTTTTAAAAATGGTTGACTTAAAAAACTGCTAAAAAGAACATTTTAACGTAAAATTCGTTTATGAATACAGTTTTATCGAATTTTCCCTAAAAATGGTTTGAACGGCTGTTTAACTTTTTTATGAATACGGCCGTTAAAATTTATCATTAAATTGAAATCTCACTAAAATTTGTTGACGCACTTATATATAGAAATTTCAAAATTTTTAACGTAGTATTATGCATACATACGTACTATTTACATACATATGACCTATTAAATACATCGCTAAACGGAATTCATTGAATCAGTTAATACGGACCAAGGCGAATTCATTATTAGGTGGATGCATCGGCGAATTCAAGCGAATTCGGTTAATATGGCGGCACCTTCGCAGTCAAGTTTTGTTTACCTTTTTCGGCGCCATTTAAATTTTTGTACATGTCTTTAGCAACTACTTTTGACAGCGTAAGTGTGAATTCGCCTTTTTACACAAACAAAATACCTGTTGTTTTTTTTATTGTTGTAGCGAAGCGGCTACCTTGTTTTTTGTGTCATGATACGGACGAAGGCGAATTAATTATTAGGTGGATGCATCGGCGAATTCAAGCGAATTCGATTAATATGGCGACACTTTCTCTGTCAAGTTTTGTTTACCTTTTTCGGCGCCATTTAAATTTTTGTACATGTGCTTTATCAACTACTTTTGACAGCTTAAGTGTGAATTCGCCTTTTTACACCTTATTGTTGTATTGTTGTAGCGAAGCGGCTACCTTGTTTTTTGTATCATGATACGGACCAAAAAGAAACATTAAGTAAAAACAAGTCGAGCGGAAGCCGCTATTTTTCAACAATCAATTTTCTCTTTTTTGTGGTACCTACCTACTCGTAGGTATACAGAATTAAAAAAAATTAATTAGTCGATTTTTTTATTACATACTTGAAAATAAAAGTTAAGAAAGTCAAACAATTGAAATTTGGGCGCCTCGAAAATTGTTTTTTTTCACAAAGGTATCGAAAAATCGGTAGAACAATATCACCAATATTATATCCACCAAAATTATATCCAAAAATGTCTTACCTTTTCTCACTTGCAATCATACACAGACATATATGTATATGTACGTATATGCTGAAGTATATACAGTGTCTCAAAGTTATATTGGGACAAATGCTTTAGTTAGTAGATTTTCTATAATTTTATGGACACCGTTAACTAAAAATTAAAACTTTTGCTACTGTGTTACTACTAATGTAATAGTTTATTATAATCGCTAAAAATTTTTTTAAATATTATTGCAAAACAAAAGCAATAGCAAAAAACCTCTAACCGCTTGTAAACTTCACGTCAAAGTAATAATGGGACATATGGCAACTTTACTTTGTTATTGCATTATAACGGAATATTTTGCAAATAATTCTTTATTTCGAAATAGCGTGAGTTTATTGAAGGCGTTTTTGATTAGCTAAAGATAAATTTATCGAATATGGCGCCTCGTGGTTCACAAACATCTCCAGAAATAAGGCAACTAATAATGGAGCATTTCAAAACGGGAAAAACTGTCCGAAATATCGCAGAAATTGTAAACAAGCCAAAATCTACGGTATTTAACATTATCAAACGTTATGCGGACGCAGAAAATTATGAGAATGTTCCAAAACCAAGCAAACGAAAGATCTTTTCAGAAGTGGATGAACGATGGTTAGTACGACAAATTAAAGCAAAACCGCATTTAAGCGCCCCCAAACTTGCCGCAGAGGCCGAATTGCACTTAGGGAAAAAGGCTAATGCAGAAACAGTCAGAAATGTGTTAAGAAAGAACAGTTTTAATGGTCGAGTAGCTAGAAAAAAACCCCTCATAAATAAAGTAAACAAGCATAAACGTATAAATTTTGCAAGAGAGTACAGAGATAAAGATATTTCATTCTGGAAAAAGGTAATATTTACTGACGAGAGTAAATTTAATATATTTCGGTCAGATGGACGTTCATATGTATGGAGGAAAGCCAATACTGAGCTCTCAGAACAAAATTTAAGACCGACTGTGAAACATGGCTTAGGATCAGTTATGGTATGGGGTGCAATTTCAGCTGCGGGGCCAGGTAATCTTCATATTATCGAAGGGATTATGGACCACAAGTATTATATAAACATATTACGGTCAAATCTTTCTGAAACGGCAAAAAAACTGGGTCTAGAAAACGATTTTTACTTTTACCAAGATAACGACCCGAAACATAAAGCTTATAATGTTCGGAGTTGGTTGCTTTACAACTGCCCACACGTGCTTGAGACCCCACCACAGTCACCTGATCTTAATCCGATAGAGCATGTGTGGAGTCATTTGGAGCAAAAATTGAAAAATAGGCAGATTTGCAAAAAAGATGAGCTCATTGTGGCCCTGAAGGAGGAATGGGCAAGTATAACAGCCGATTATTGCCAGAGACTTGTTGGATCAATGCCAAATAGACTAAAGGCGGTACTACAACAAAAGGGCCTCCCAACTAAATATTAATCATTATGTATATGTCTTAATATTATCTTTATTTGTTACATGATCTCATATTGTCCCATTATAACTTTGATGTGCAGTTCATATGATTTTGAAGTTTTTTTTCTATTATTTTGTCAATACCATAGTTCTTGAATTTTTTGTTTCTGTTTTTAATAAACTATTATAATACTAAAAATATTGCAGTAAAAGTTTTGTTTCAACGCTTACCGATTCAACGATATATACGACAAACTACTGACTATAGTAGTTGTCCCATTATAACTTTGACACACCGTACATACATACATATGTATTTTCATTTATTATTTTACATCGCCCCCGTTTACTACATTATAACTAAGCACTTCTCTTACTTTATTCACTTTTCAGCTATTCTTTGCATTGTAACTAAATCAAAACTACTTTAATAATTTTATGAACAAAACTTAGTAGCACTACCTACCACCTCAATTCTACTCTTTATTAATTTTTTTCATATCATTTATTAGCGCACAAAATCTTCTTTTCAAATGTGTACATACTAAAACAGAGATGTATAAATGCATAATACATTTGGATGTATTTACTTGCAAAAAATTCCTCTGTTTTGCATTCACAAAAATTCAAAACGCTACACAACACTATAAAGTCATACAATTAGAACAAAAACTTCGGATATGAAGCAATAATAATTTAAAACCTTCGGTCAAAAAGTCAACGATCGGACTTTTTATTTTAATACATAAATGCTTATTTATTTTATCACTTGTTCTAAAATAAGTGATTGAATTAAATAAACAAATAAAAGTTTTAGTTATATATTAACTCTTTTTCTGATACACACATGCACTTAATACTAATAAATTAATGTATACAAAAAAACGAATTCAAAGTGACTGACTACGAGCAACCGTTTGTAAAAACTGAAGATAAAAAGGAAATAGGGCTGCCAAGGTAGAACGATTCGAAGCCTTTAAGTATTAGAAGAAATTGAATCATATGAATAAGTATAAAAGGAATTAGTCTGTTATATTATCGCGCTGACGTTATAATACTAATTATTAACGTGCAAAACTAGGAGCCTCTAAAAAGATTATAGATACTTATATATCAGCTAATCAACTAATTAAAACCCTTTCAAGCACCAAGATACTTCTCGAGATTTTTTCTATACCCTTCACAAAAATGTACATATGTATATGAATAAGTTTGTAGTTTCTACAGAATTCATTTCCGGCCCTATAAAAAATACAGCGTTGCCTTCGAAATTTTCAAAAAGTGGCAGAAAAAGGGTATTTTGGAAAAAAGCTGTCACAAAAAGGTATTTTGAGGAAAAAAAGGTTCACGTTTTTAAAAAACAATAAAAGCTAAACAAAAATTCTTCAAAAGTTATTGTATTTGAATGAAAATATAATGTAATGATTGCATTTAGGAAAATTATTCATATATAATTAATAACATCAATTTAAATGACATTAATTTTACTCAGGTCCAGTTTTTGACTTCGTATTTATATACAAAATTAGTTAATTTTCATTTAAAGTTAAGTTATATTTAAAGGCAAGTTAAATTTTTCCAGTCTTAAGCAATTCTTCATATATAAATGCGATGAAAGTGGGACAGCTTCAATTAAATTCCAAATACTGTGCAAAGTATTCCATAGAGCAGCTGTTTCTTATTGAAAGAATAGAAAAATAGTATTATTAACATTAAATTTATCAACGGCACAGAAAAATTTAATAATTTATGCAGAAACGCCACCAAAAATTCCTGCAGATATGTAATGCGCGAGGCTAAAGCCGGTGCACCTAACTTTCATTGTTCATCTAAGTTTGATTCAAATTTGAAAAATCTATTTTCGTGTTTAAATAGGACTTAAAGCTAAAGCTGAAAGTCCATACCACGCTTTATATGCGCTGCGCCTTTTACGCATTTCAAACTTTCTACGCGTTCTAAACTCACGTTACATGCAACGCCTTTCATGCGTTAAGTTTCTGTTGTTTTTGAATTATTTTTCAATCAAAACACTTTTTAACACAAAAACATAAAGCAACAATCCACGGCACAAAGATTTTTGGTGATAACTTTGAAAAAATAACATGAATTGTGATCTGCGGCTATCAAAAACAACCGAGTTTTTATAACGCTTGTGACGCGTGCAAAAGTAGAAAGTAAACCTACTTTTGGCGTCGTACGCGTTTAACGCGTCATACGCTAGGTGCTGTGTAACCTCCCACATAAAATTATATTGTATCTACTTTTTTTCAGATGCTTAGAACGCGTTGGCGCGTAAAACGCGTGTTATGCACTTTCTGCTTAAATGACATTTATATACGAAATCAAAAACTGCACTGTAAAAAATTTTTTGAAATACTGTTGTACTTTTTCAGACTTATTAATAAAACAAATCGAATTTATACTTGCTTTCTTGGTATAAATTATTCGACTATTTTGTTTTCAGATAGTATAGATACATATGTATATACTGTTATGTTTTTATACCCTTCACAAAAATGTAAAGGGTATATATAAGTTTGTGATTCCGTTTGTAATTTCTACAGTTTTTTTTGCGGCCCTATAAAGCATATATTTTTTATATATTCTGATTCAGAATTAATGGAAAAGTCAATTAAGCGATGTCCGGTTGTCCGCTGTTGAACTACCGTTTCTGAGAAAACCATTAGACTTAAAAACTTTTTTCTTTCACCATTCTTTTACCCCATCGATTCATGGGTTTGCTATTGAAATTCAGTAATATCGGTTTACATATAGCTGAGATATATACAAAATTCCGAAAAAAAACATTTTTTTTGCAATTTTGTATGGAAATGTTTGAAAAAACAGGTAAGAGTGTGGTATATTCGGCTGGGCCGAATCTAAAATACCCTTCACAATAGTCACGTAAATGTATAGTATATACTACAAATTTGAACTGAATTTGAAAATTTGCTGTTTTAATTTATAATAATGATAGTTCATGAAAATCTTTGATATGAACTAATAATTTCCGTAATATGGTAATAAGAAACATTAACGTTATGAAATGATTATTTCAAAATTGAATAATATTAATTAAAAGTAACTTCATTTTGATCATTAAAAAAATGAAACTGATTTCTTATAAAACAAAATTGAAAGTTATAGGTCAAGCATGTCTAAATGTATTTGCCGTTGCTTATACTCAGCAATTCAATAGACTTTTACCAATACTTTCTAAAAACTCAAAAGTTTTTGGAAATATCCTTATTTCTTCTTTGTTATTGGTGAAGCGTGTCTAATGCATTTCGCAGTTTTTTGAGATGCTTAAAATTTGTTTTGTATTTATATATATTTTTGTTAAAAAACTCTTCTGGAAATTTGTGCAGCTTCCTTTTTTATATTTTTAAATAAAATTAAACCAAAAAACACACACAAAAAAGTTTTGTTGGTTTGAAAAAAACATTTTTTTTACCATAAAAGAGTTAAAAAAATATACATATGAACTAAAATGTGAAATAATTTTTTCGCTTTTAATAACATTCTTTTATTGCTTGTAGGAACCAAAACTGGTTTAATCCGCTTACGCAAATTTTTAATAAAAATTATTAGTTTGGCTTATATATCAATTATATATGGGGCGATATCTATAATATGCTTTTTTCATATCTTAATATCTTAAGTAATAAGAAAAATAGTTTTAGTTTGATTCGGCAGCATATTCATTAAAAAGCAAAAGTCGATGTGTTCACAGCTCTTTTGGTGGATGCTTTTAATTTTGTTTTTCAGAAGTATGTATGTAGTATTAAAAGAGATGATATGGTAACGCTGTTCGTGCGTAGAAATTGTATCTTAAATTAAACGCGGGAAAAAAATGTAGTTGGGTTAGTGAGAATGGTGTAAATAAATGTGTGGGAGTAAAGAGATTAGAAAATTTCTATTTTGCGCCATAAATGTAACGAAAACGGGGAAGCTTGCTGAAAAGCAAGTACGTTTGTATGTATGTACGATATTTTGTATTGAGCAAATTTAAAGCTTAGAGCAAGATCAGACAGGGCGATTTTAATTGCCGGACTTTTTAGCAATTTTCTTTTGGAATTGCTTTCTTGTCCAAGGCGTATTTATACAGGTGAATGCAAGCGGAAAGGCGAATTCAGTACTATGTATTTTCTTATTGTAAAACATTTTTTATTTTTTTTCACTTTTAAATTCACATAAATTTCATGAAATTGCACTGAATTACACAAAAAAATCTTCAGATTAAAATGGCACGAAAAAGTTTGTAAACAAAAGAAAAAAAATTTGACAGTCTCATTGGAAAAAACGCGAGAAGCAAAAAATAATCACCTGTGCTGTTAAGTTCACCTAGTAATGAATTCGCCTTGTTCTTGTCCACACACAAATACTTTTTTCGGCAATTCTTGAGCTTCTCGACCTTTTATTTGATACAATTTATATTGTATATGCACATACACATACATACATGAGAGAAAAGTAAAAACTGTTTAAGTTCGCTTACGCTTCATTTTCATGTAAAACTCGGTCTAGGCTATATCTCGGGTATATATGGACCGATATCGGAAATTTTCATTTTCCATATTTATATAACTTTGTTTCATTACCAGAACTGCTTTTGAGCAAAAAAGTTGTTTAAGTTCGTTTACGCGACATTTTCATGAAAACCCCGGTCTAGGCTATATTTCGGGTATATATGGACCGATATCGGAAATTTTCATTTTCCATATTCATATAACCTTGTTTCATTCCCAGAACTGCTTTTGAGCACAAAAAAGTTGTTTACGTTCGCTTACGCGACATTTTCATGTATAATCCGGTTTAGGCTATATCTCGGGTATATATGGACTGATATGGAAATTTTCATTTTCCATATTTATATAACCTTGCTTCATTACTTTTGAGCAGAAAAATTGTTTAAGTTTGCTTATGTCGCATGTTCATGAAAAACCCGGTCTAGGCTATATCTCGGGTATATATGGACCGATATCGGAAATTTTCATTTTTCATATTTACATGACCCTATTTCATTACCAGAACTGCTTTTGAGCACAAAAAAGTTGTTTAAGACCGCTTACGCAACATTTTCATGTAAAACCCGGTTTATACCATATCTCGGGTATATATGGACCGTTATCGGAAATTTTTTTTTTTTTAGTCACCATGTTTAATTAGTGTGTGAAGTTTGAAGCAAAACAAACAAATTTTTTTTTTCAAAAATTTCCATACAAAATTGCAAAAATTTCATGGCTTTTTTCGGAATTTTTAATATATCTCAGCTATACGTGAACCGATATTACTAATGGCAATATGGAGTAATAGAATGGTTAAAGAAAAAAGTTTCTATGTCTAATAGTTTTCTCGGAAACGGTACTTCAACGACCGACAGACGGACAGGCGCACAGACGGACATCGCTTAATCGACTTTTCCATTAATTCTGAATCAGAATATATATATATATATGTATATATATATATATATATATATATATATATATATATATATATATATATATATATATATATATATATATATATATATATATATATATATATATATATATATATATATATATATATATATATATATATATATATATATATATATATATATATATATATATATATATATATATATATATATATATATATATATATATATATATATATATATATATATATATATATATATATATATATATATATATATATATATATATATATATATATATATATATATATATTTATATATATATACATATATATATACATATATATATATATATATATATATATATATATATATATATATATATATATATATATACTTTATAGGGTCGCAAAAAAAACTGTAGAAATTACAAACGGAATCACAAACTTATATATACCCTTAACATTTTTTTGAAGGGTATAAAAATTATAGACATATTGTTTTTTATGCTTCCCAGCTATCTATATGTCAACATTCCATGCCTGGGAAAGATAAAAAACAGGCTGTTTATAATTTTTTGATTGGTATCAATGTTAGAAGCTAATATAGTGAATAAAACTAGTTTGTTTAACAATAATTATAATGATATTTTTTCAAATTTATTACTTAGCAATATTATTTAATTATATTCACGGTCGATTGAAATCAAATGTTAGTTTTACTGCCTACTATCAGGTGCACAAAAATACAGCTAGGGGCTAATTCTGTCATTCGGGATCGAAATTACTGTCGAGTAGAAAATAATTTCTATATCGTGTAAATTTTTAATGATTTGACTCATTATATAACGAGTCGAGTTATCACTTCAGTATTGCGAAAACTGACAAAATGTATTTTATAACACTGCCGAAAATTGTCAACAAAAATCTTATGTTTTGACAAAACAAGTTAAAGTTTACGAGCAACAAATTCAATAAAAATAAAAACGCAAAAGATAAGATTATATTATGCATCATCGTCTGACTCCGACGAAACGGTTACTCTTAATACAATAAGGAAAAAAATTAGGGATCTGCACTTCGATCCTTTAAATTTGCCAAACAACGAGTAAGTGCAGTCAATATTTTGTTCAAATACATGCATAAAATAAAGAATGTTTATTTCACAGTTTCAATAGACGATTTAGACTCACAACGGAAGCGTTTAACAATTTGTTGAGCCAACTTAATTTTGAGGCACAACTTTCCACCGCAGTTCCACCAAAAATTCAATTGGCAGCCACGCTTGCGCTTTTGGGGTCCAACACTCCGTTGGAAATGGTTTTTTAGTGGGGATTAGACGAAGTACTGTGTGCAAAATCACATATTTAATTGGTGGACCAGCAGCGTTCAACTTCAGAGCAAGCTCTTGCCACAATTGGTTGGCTTTATATTTCCCTTGTGCAGTATTGGGTAATACACCTTTTGCCAAGTCCGTATGTACTGTCATAAAATTGGCCAAAATTTATTTCTGTGTAAAAACTATTTTCGTTACTGCTGTAATAAAAAATTATTTATACATTTAATTTTATATTCAAAACAAATTTTGATATTATATTTCTTATATTTAGTTGTTTAGCTTCGATAGTGAACGGACGTGTTTGTTTTTGATCGCAAAGTAAAATAGAGTGATTTTAATTAAAAGAAAAACCTTTAATATTTAATTATTTGATCTTGTTTTGGTAAATATTTCTTATTTTTGCAGCAAAAGATCGTTTTATGTTATGTAAAAAATTTAACAATATTTATTTTCAATATTTCGATAACAATTTGTTATCATCGTCAGGAAAATTAATATGTTATCAATAACATATTAATTTTCCTGACGATGATAACAAATTGTTATCGAAATATTGAAAATAAATATTGTTAAATTTTTTACATAACATAAAACGATCTTTTGCTGCAAAAATAAGAAATATTTAAAAGAAAAACTTTGTGACATTTTTTTTATTACCGTTTTAAATTTGTAAATAAAAAAAATATAAACAATTAATTGCATGAGTGTACCTATCAGATGTAATTCTGAAAAAGAGCTTAGCTCCGGTAGAAAAAACCTTTGGATTTCTGAGGAAGAATCTGTGAAAAAATCATTGGAAAATCCCCTGTCTCTTAGAGATAGGAAACGCCCGCGATCGTGCTCGCCAAATATTGTTATTACAACTGAATGCAAACCATCCTCCAGTATAATTGTTGCTAATAAGCCGAAAACACAAGTAGGCATGGACAGGTACATAACCGTGGTTAAAAGGCAGCGAAGCCCCAAATCAGCTCAAATATCATCTCAACCAAAAATTTGTAAAGATGATAACAGGACTTCGGCAACGGATGGTAATAGATTTGCTATACTCCAAACAGATGAGCCAACAACATCTAAGAAAACATTTAAACCACCATCAATTTATTTGAGAGAGCCTACTTCTAATGAGCAGGTAAAACAACTTATTACGGCAATCGGCAAAGACACCTTCAACGTTACATCAGTAAAGCATGGCAGCATGATCGAAACGAAAATCCAGGTAAACAGTGAGAATGAATACCGAAAGTTGTATGACGTTCTGGAGAAGGGGAAAAGATCTTTTTGCACCTATCAACTTAATAGTGCTAAAGGCCTTCAGGTAGTTATTAAAGGTGTTGACCCTTGTATAGATACGGATGACATTAAGACTTGACAGGAAGAAAAAGGATTTAGAATAAAAAATGTTGTTAATATTAGGAACCGTAAAAAGATCCCTCAACCCATGTTTAGGGTTGAACTAGAACCCAGGGATGTTGTTCTAAAAAAAGGTGAAATTCATCCAATGTATAACCTTAAATTTCTTTTGCATCGTAAGGCTACCGTTCAGGAGCCACATAAGCGTCTAGGATCCGTTCAATGCCTTAACTGCCAAGAATTTGGCCATACTAAGGCCTATTGTAAGTTGTCCGCAGTTTGCGTTGTGTGTGGTGAACTTCACGGTACAACTCAGTGTAATAAGCCAAAGGCTGACGCAAGTGTTAAAAAGTGCAGTAACTGTGGAGGTAATCATACTGCAAATTACAGGGGCTTTCCTGTCTACAATCACTTTAAGCGGTCAATGACAAACAGGCCATCAATACCCATTAACCAACCCCTGCAGTCAAATATCATTTCTAAAAGTAGATTTCCCCAGATGAGTCAGTCAGCCAGCCATATAATCGTGCAAACCCCCAAAGAAGTTTCTTATGCAAATGTGGTAAAATCCAATAAACCAAACTTGAATCAGGAACCCAAGCCTCCAAAATCCGATCCAAATTTTAGCAATCTTGAGGCAACTCTGCAGACTCTAGTTCAATCCATAAATACATTTACGGTTTCCATGACAACCATGATACAGGAAATGCTGAAAATGCAATCCACTATTTTGCAGGCAATTTTAAACAAATGAATTGGTTAAAAATATGTTTCTGGAACGCTAACGGCATCCGCCATCACAAAAATGAACTTGAGCACTTCCTTATGGAAAAGCAAATCGATATAATGTTGATTGCTGAAACTCATTTGACAACCAACAGTTTTTTAAAAATTAATGGCTACATACTGTACGACACAAAAGACCCCCGTGGAAGATCTTGCGGAGGATCGGCAATTCTAATAAAATCCAGAATTAAACACTTTTTAATGAACGAGACATGTGAGGAGTATCTCCAAGCAACTAATATATGCATTGAATATTTGCATGAAAAAATCGTTATTTCCTCGATCTACTCACCGCCACGCTTTTCAATAACAGAAAGCCAATACCTAAATTTTTTCAAATCACTTCGTTCTCGATTTTTAGCGGCTGGCGACTATAACTTTTTGGGGATCACGTTTAATTACCCCGAAAGGCCGCGTGCTTTTTGACACCGTTTCTAAAATGGGCTCGGGTGTGATTTCAAGTGGACACCCCACTTATTGGCCGTCAGACCAACGAAAGATCCCAGATGTTATATATTTTGGAGTTACAAAAAATTTTCCCTCAGAATGGATGCAAGTGGAACCTTCATTAGACTTGTCCTCAGATCACTCACCAACTATAGTTTCTGTTTCGTTCCCCCAAGGGGTTGGTTCCCCGTTTTGTGACTTGGTGTGGACCGTCTCTCGAGTTAATGGTTAAAATATAAAAAATATTTGAGCACTCATTGTACGGAAAACATTGCCTTGAGAATGCCTGAGGATATTGACATATCGATTACGGATTTTCTGCACACCTTAATCAAGCTACCACTAGCCATATAAGATCCAGAAATGTGAGCAATAGAACTTATTCATCTGAAATTGATCAACTTCTATCAGAGAAAAGAAAAGTTAGAAGAGAGTGGCAACTTCGCAGGTCTCCCCAGCTTAAAACTAGGCTACGGGAATGCATAACTCAGCTAAGAAATCTGCTTGAATCCCAAAGAATGGCTTCCCTCAAAAATTATCTGGAAGGTCTTGATGGTACTCCTCAATCCGATTATTCGCTATGGTAATAGGTAAGCCACCTTTGCGAACTTCAATTGGTAACTGGGCACGAAGCGATTCTGAAAAGGGGATGTTGTATGTTAACCATTTGAGAAATGTTTTTACCACAAATGATACAGCGAATGATTCAGCTGAACTACCGTCATACGCTGTTAGACCGCCTATGTCTTTGAGACTTAGTTTTCAAGATGTTGAAAGTGTTATTTGTAACACAAACCCCAGGAAAGCTCCAGGTATTGATAAAATTCCTAGTAAAATGCTTGAGCAGCTACTTCGTGTAGCTAGAAGAATTCTTTTTTTTTTATTTTTAACGCTATTTTACGTCTCGAGTATTATCCTGCAGAGTGGAAGGTGTCCATGATTACTATGATACCCAAACCAGGGAAGGATCCCACTAAAGTAGGATCATACAGACCAATAAGTCTATTGCCAACAATTTCAAAACTGTTCGAAAAATTGTTAATGGCGAAATTGACTCCAATATTAAACAATGTGGGATGCATCCCTGATCATCAATTTGGGTTTCGGGCTAAACATAGCACTATAGAACAAACGCACAGACTAGTCAACGTCATAAGACAGACTTTTGAAGACAAAAAGTATTGTTCAGCTTTATTCATTGACATTTCCCAAGCTTTTGATAAAGTGTGGCACGACGGCTTGATACACAAAATAAAGTTAAACTTGCCTGCAAACACTCACAAGCTCCTGGAAAGCTACTTATGCGACCTGAAGTTTGTTATCAGAGAAGGCGATTTTATAAGCCCCTTACAGCCAATCAAGGCAGGAGTTCCTCAAGGTAGCATTCTAGGACCTACTTTATATTTGATTTACGCCTCAGACATGCCAACGAGATTCGGAATCCACACTTCAACTTTTGCGCATGACACAACATTCTGCAGCGTACATGAAAACCATCAAAAAGCTTCGCGAAATTTGCAGGAGTATATATCAATATTATAGATATGGTTAAAACGTTGGAAAATTAAAGGTAATGAGCAAAAGTATACTAACGTTACATTCACATTGCGTAAACAAACATGTTCAGCTATCCAAATTAACAATTCACCTATTCCGCAGCAAAATGGAGTCAAGTACCTTGGTATTCATCTCGACGTGGAAATCTCACATCGATGCGAAAGTTACTCAGGTAAAGTTAAAAGCAGCACAAATGAATTGGCTAATGGGCAGAAATTCGACATTGAAGGTGGATTGCAAACTTTTATTATACACCGCAATTCTAAAGCCTATATGGTGCTATAGAATTTAACTATGGGGCACCGCCTCTATTTCAAACATCGAAAAAATTCAAAGGCGACAAAACGAAATTCTTCAAACAATTACTGCAGCTCCATGGTACGTAAAAAACTCACGAATTCATAAGGATCTCTGTGTTCCTCTTGTAAAAGACGAATTTTCAAAATACGCGACAAGGTATATCAGTAAATTGGAACTTCATCCAAATTGTCTTGCACGCAATATACTTAATTTCGAAGGCCACTCTCGGTTGAGAAGGAGGGACACCCTTGCCACCATCAGAACGTTAAATAGGTGATTTCACCGATATTGGCCGTGCAAAATAAAACATTTTTGTCTAGCATTGGCTGGACTTAATTAATTTTATGTATTTAGTATTAAGATTTGAATACTTATTGTTAGTTCACTTTTTGAAGATTCAATAAATAATTGAATGAAAAAAATATATATATTTCTTGTGTTTTTCTGTTTGACTGGTTTTCGATAGTAATTTTACTTACGAGTAAAAAGTTCCACGGTTGCATTCGAATTATTACTCGCTATCGAATGCCATCATTAGAAATTTCGATACTTTTTACTCGATATCGAATAAGATAATCCCAAAAGTGTAAAAACTCGCACATTCGAGTAAGAACTCGTTCGTAAGCGAATGACAGAATTAGCCCCCTGCTTACCGTCGTTAAAATTATATTGCTGGAGAGCGTATAATCGTAGGGGATGAAATATGTCGAAGAAATTTACGATTATTGTATCATAAAACGTTATAGAATCGCTCTACAAGCCGTTAAACTCTATTAACAGCAATTCTATCAAACACAATGTAAATTTCACTTTAGTTTTCGTAAGCGAACAGTGAAAATCAGTTGGCTAGAGTGGGTGTCCTTAAAAGAATGTATTGAAATATAGGAAAATTTGCCAGACCTGTAACATATAAAAGATGAAGTTTGCCGTAATCAGTAAGTAAACGTTTTCGAAAAATTTTATGATAAAATTGCATTCAAACTTTTATCCCTTCGGGGTAGAATTATGTCACTATGTCAGGCAGTCACCTGTGAGTTATTTAGATTTAGTAATTTATCAATTACTAAAATAGTAACGAATTCACGCGGCATTATAATTATGAACTTCCACATCTGTGTTTGCAATTATTGTAATATTTGACAAACCTGAATTGATCGTTTAATATAAAAACACGCTCTAAAAGCAGCAAATTTTATAAAACTAAATATTTCTTTCTCTTTCGAGAATATGAACAATACATCAAGATTGCCTTAGTTCGTGCATACAATAAATTGCGTTTTCCACATTATAACTCCGCGTTCTGATAGTGCTCTGCAAAATGAAACTTACATCTTTTGAGCACTTAAACAAACTTTTTTCGTGTACTGCAAAAAAAAGTTCAGTTGAAGTTGGCTTGGTGCGCGCAGAAAATGTAAAAAAAGCGCAGCACGCACCGGCTAAAGAATTTTTCGCACAAACAATTTTAAAAAACGGCCGGAACGCATCGAGTTGACAACGCTGCTTCATATTATTAATATTCCAACCTATGTTGCCAGAATAAAGATTTTACCTTAATTTTTTAGAGGCTTAGTGTGGATTATTTTCAAATATCCAATGAAGTTTGATTTCTTTCATAAAATGATGAAATAATTTTTTAAATATTGCTTCCAAATTTTTTGAACACAACATACATACATATGTAGACAGTTACGAGCATAGGTGTTCATTACCTTTCTATGTAGGTGTTGGACCAATTTTTGCCTGAGTAGTGTCGAAGATATATACACTTGGCACTGATCAGTTTTAACTAAGTTAATAACAATATTTCAAATGTCGTGGTATAATTTGTTAAGTTATGGCATTAATAGGTTCTAGATTCAAGCGTTGAGAAACATTTCCTCTCCGCATAATTCATATAGTTTCATCACAATGCTTTGCATATGTAGTGGTCATCCCCTACAAAAAATAAATAAATTACGCAAAGCGTTTGCTAAACACCCGCTTTCCGTTTGCACTCAATCACTTTTTTTTGTTTTCAATAAGAGTAGACGGCGATTGTGTTGCGGCAATTTTACTTGCCAAATGAATACCGCAAAATATAAATTTTATTGTTAATTCTTTGTTGGCCTTAAGATATGTCTGTTCAAAATATTATCTGCAAAAATAGTATAGCCTGTATTTCTTTAGACTCTTAGGCTATAGACCTAATTCTTCCACAAAGAAGGCAGAATTTTTTATGATTGTATAAATAATAAATAAGACAACTTAACTACTACTTCACTCTGTAAAATTTTTACTGAAGTGACAAAATTTAGCGTTTACACATAAAAAAAAAAACATTTTAAGATTTTTTTTCTAAATCAAGTTTTTATAGTAGACAAATGAAGATTTTTCGACAAAAATTTCTGGCAACACTGATCCAAAAGGGTAAACGCATTAACTACAAAGCAGACACTGATCTGACAAGAATTAATGATATTATTACGTGAATAGGGATTGAGTTATAAACATCTGACCACACTACAAACTATTTTAAATGTACGGATGTTGAATTGTTAAACATTTTATTGTTATTTTGTAATGTATTACTATTGTTTGTAAAAGGTAAGAACTCCCTGAGTATGACCAACAATGTTGGCCGAAATGTAAGTGAGCAAATTCAGGCTTTTTCGGGCGCACAATCAATCTGAGTTAACTAATTCTGGATTCAATAAACAAGAAATGGGGTTATAATTAACTCGGGATTAATTATAACGAGTTAGGAGAAAAGAAATAAAAAACGGGTTTAGTATTTCGTATTTCTTTCCATAAATCAAAAGGTATTTATTAAATGCTTCACCTGGCTTACAGGGTTGGTTATAATCCTTTTTCGTAGCTGGTCTGTATCGAGTCAGTTTTATGTGTACCGGAAACGATTTAAAAAAATCACCATTGGAAATTTTCCAACCGGTTCGACTTGTCGAGTGGTGAGTATAGGTGTAGGTAATTCAGATAAATAAGTGGTAAGTATAAGGGAATTATTAAAGGGCGTTTCAGACTATCATACAAGTCTTAAGATTTTGATTGGATTTTGTGGGACAAAAATCTAAAGATATTTGTTGCGACTGTCAAAAAATCTAACGTATCATTACATTTTGTTTTCACACTATCACACCTAAGGTAAAAGAAGGAATATGACTTGAACATAAACAGCCAATTTACTTAACGTCTTGTTTTAATATTTTTATTATTTGCTTTTGCAAAAAATGCAACCCTGATCCAATGAAAAATCTTATCGTTTAAACAAATTTCTAAAAATGGTGAAGTGTTATGGGATGTCAAATCTTTTACCGTATTATTTCTCATCTTCATAACGCTTTACATTCACACTATCACACTTGCACGTATTATTTGATTTTTTGACAAGTCTTAATACAAAGTGTGATAGTCTGAAGTGCCCTTAAGTAAGTATTAAGCAAATTAGTATAAATGGTAAGTATATGGTACGTAAAATTCATTAGGCAAATTCAAAAATTATAATTATTAAAAGAAAATATATACTAATATATTTATAAATAAACATAAAATAAGTTTGTCCAAACTAATTTTGACAATAGGAGAAAATATATTTTTAAAATTAAATAAAGGAATTTTAATTTATTAAAGAAAAAGGACCTCAAGTCAAAACTTATCTATTCAACATCAAAAATTAATGTATTTAAAAGAAACTTCACTTTGAAGTGAAGTTTCTTTTAAATACATTAAGTTTGAAGTGAAAAATCGGTTTAGGTTATATCTCTGGTATACATGGACCGATACCGGAAATTTTCATGTTCTGTATTTATATAACCTTCTTTTATTACCAGAACTAATTTTAACGAAACACATTTTTTTATATCTTCGGAATTCAAGTGACGAAAGATATAATATTAAAAACTTGAAAAACAAAGCTTACGCTCACTTACGCATGAAAAAAAATGGTTTAGATTATATCTCATGTATTTATGGACAGATACCGGAAATTTTCATGTTCTTTTATAATCAGAACTAATGTTAACGAAACAAATTTTTTTTCGTTAAAACATCGGTTTAGACTATATCTCGGATATATATGAACCGATATCGAAAATTTCCATTTTCTGGATTTTAGTAACCGCTTTTTATTACTAGAACTGCTTTTAAACAAAAAAATGTGTTAAAGCTCGCTTGCGATACATTTTTATGCCATAATCGGTTTACACTCTATCTCGACCGATATCGACATTTTTTATTTTCTGTGTTTTAATAAACTTCTTTTTTAACCAAAACTGCTTTTAACCAAAAGAAACTTTTTGGTGGAAAAATCGGCTCAGTCTATATCTCAGTTATACATGTAACTTCCCTATATTACCAGAACAGCTTTTAATTAAAAAAAGAGTTATTTAAGTTCGGTTATGCAATATTTTCATGAAAAAATGGAGAAATTAAAATTTGCGATATCGGTCCGTATATACCCGAGATATAGCTTAACCGATTTTTTCTTAAATGCAGTTGTGGTAATAAAAGGAGGTTATATAATTACAGAAAATTTCCCATATCGGTCCATATATAGTCTAAATCGATTTTTTCATGAAAATGTCGCGTAAGCGAAATTAGCCAACTTTTTTTTTGCTTCAAAGCAGTTCTGGTAATAAAAAGAAAAAGATATTAGTAATATATAGAAATTTACAATTTCCGATTTCATATATATCCGATCATACTTAGTTCAAATTTGTAATATTTAATATATATTTACGTGACTGTCGTGAAGGGTATTTTAGATTCGGCTCAACCGAATAAACTACACTCTTACTTGTTTTTCAAAAATCGACAGAGTAATAGAATAGCTAAAAAAAAAGTTTCTATGTCTAATGGTTTTCATAGAAACGGTATTTCAACGACCGACAGACGGACATCGCTTAATCGACTTTTCTATCAATTCTAATTCAGAAAATATATACTTTATAGGATCGGAAATGAAAATTGTAGAAATTACAAACGGAATCACCAATTTACATACCCTTTACATTTCTGTGAAGGGTATAACAATTGTTAGCTAAATTTTTGGTATCCTTTCTAAAGTTAGTTCTGCTTTCTATTGTCATATATTTTAATATACAGCATATAACTATTTTATAGCTATTTACTATACTTAGAAATAGGAATATCTGAAAGTATAGGACAGGTTTAGACATTTCTGTTGATGTTTAATGGATTTTATCTTTAGGACAATTTCCAAAATGCTTTTTGCATATGGAATATCCCCGAAAATGTGAACATGTTTTTGGATAATGTCGAGCAATGAAGTTGCAAAATATGCAATTATTTTTTATACACACCGAACACAGTCCATGAGAAGTGCCGATAAATGGAAAAATAAAATTATATGCTCATTGCGCAAACAGCAGCGCATGAAAACAGGGAGCAAACGCAATGTACCAAATCAACGGTACAACGGAAATGCTTTTGAGCAAAAACAAAGAAATTGTTCACGGAATAATCAGTTTAGACTACATTTTGGGTATATATATTTTATTATTTTAAAAAACCAAAAACTGCGAACCTTTTTTTGCTAGTCTGTAGTAACACCCAGGGTCTGTGGCAGGTATCGAACTTGCGACCTCGGGACTGTTGGTCGAGTACTCTACCAAATCAGCCA
This sequence comes from Thecocarcelia acutangulata, assembly GCA_914767995.1. NCBI lineage: Eukaryota > Metazoa > Arthropoda > Insecta > Diptera > Tachinidae > Thecocarcelia > Thecocarcelia acutangulata. Next base: position 102,549,828 of record OU612094.1, on the reverse strand, counting down.
TCGAGTCACCGATATCGGAAATTTTCATTTTCTATATTAAAGTACGTCCTTTTATAACCAGAATTGCTTTTAAGTAAAAAAAAAAATTTGTGAAAAATTTTCGTTTTAATCGCTATGCCAAATAATTGTGCTAAGTTTGAAGCAAAAGAAACATTTTTTTTTTTCAAAAATTTTCATACAAAATTGATTTTTTCGGAGTTTTGGATATATCTCAGCCATATATGAACCGATTTTACTGAACAGATGACCCATGAATCGATTGAGTAATAGAATGGTGAAAGAAAAAGATTTCTACATCTAATGGTTTTCTCACAAACAGCATTTCAACGCCGGACAGATAGACATCGCTCAATCGACATTTCTATCAATACTGATTCAGACTATGTATAATTTCTAAGGTCGAAAATGAATATTGCAGAAATTACAAACGGAATCACAAACTTATTCATATACACTCTTTTCATTTTTGTGAAGGGTATAAAACAACCTCGAGAGATATCTTGCTGCTTGAAAAGTTTTTAAATAGTTGATTAACTGATATAAGTACCTATAATATTTTTAGAGCCTCCTAGTTTTTAGTATTGCAACGTTAGCGCGATAATATAACAGACTAACTCTTTTTATACATATTCATATGATTCTGGTTCTTCTAATACTTAAAGCAAAGGTTATAAATATATAAAGATGTTCCACGGCTGTATATTGTACTGCCAATGCTCAATTTGCTGATGGTAGTAATGCTACGACCACTTTTTGAAGAGAAATTTTATTCTTCTGAAAGAGATATTTTATTCTTTTCTCAGAGAATTTAAAATTCTCATGTCTCTATAATTCATTTAGGTACGTACCATGGTGCAATTATTAGGTGGCAGCATAAGAGTTGTTGTACTACATACATAATATTTTGTTTGTGTAAAAATTCCGGACGCTGTCAAAAACATGTTTACACAACAGAAGAAAATGAAGAAAGAAACGTTTATATAAAAAAAACGAACAAAGGAAATTAATATAGTTTTTTTTATAAATTGTTTTCAACACATTTTAAGCAATTAAAATATTTTTGAAAACTTTTTTATTGTGTTCTTGCCCTTTTTCAAACTGTTTAAAATATTTTTATTTTTTCACCCACAATTTTTGACACACACAATTTTATGAAACAAAAAATTATCATTTTTGTTGTTCTGAAAAAGTACTGTACTTCGAAAATAAAACTTGGATAAATTGTGCAGTAACTAGTACTGACACGAACCACGTTTTCAATTTTATTTGTTTTTTTATACAAACCAATACTGAAATGAACCATATTTTCAGTTTCATTTTATTTTTTTGCCCAAAAAACGACATGGAAAATTTTTTATTTAATGCTTGTTATTTTATAAGAACAAATTTTAATGTCATGTCAGATAACACTTTGCCGCTTTACGTGATGTTTAAAGCTTTAGCAGAAAAGCGCAAAGCAAAAGGTGTATGTCACAATGAAAACTTTGGCAACGCTCACGGTTTGTTTGTTTATCTAAAAAACTGGTTGTTAATTTTTATATTTAATTTCTTCTTATGATAATAGAAGTTAGAAATATTATTGGACGAACTTCTGAAATTGGTTCTAATTGTTTTCTTAGTGCATAAAGCTTTGGAGCTATTATAAAAAACTTCAACGAGTAAAAACATGAGACTTGCTGAACTTTTCGTTAAAGTACTTTATGTGACATGTTTCATATAAGTATGTAAGTTTTATCTTAGATTTCAAAGCGAATTTGCAACGCAAAGCGAAGCAAAAACTTTATATGGTACGGCCTTTAGTTAGGTTTATAAAATTTGCAACAATGATCGTAATTTTTTAAGTGCCATTTTATGCAAAAGTTTGATATAGCGGGTGGCGGTAAACGAAAGACATATAAGTGGTGACGATGATTTGGACGAGTTAGTGACTCGGTAAACGCTGTAATGATATCACCAATCGACTTTAGTTAATAAAATAACAAATATTAGTTTTTTATATAATATTCTCCTTATTTCCCCTATAAATATATGCACAACCCTCTTATTTCAATGGGATTGTAATTATACTAAGTTTTCTGTAAAATATTTTATTTTCACAATAAAATTAAAAAGTGGGTTCAAACTACTACTTTTTGTGTAAAAGTAGTTTCAAGAACCAGACAATTCACTACAAATTAATGTTCGAAAACAAAACACAAATGAAAAGTATAGAGTATAATGTAGAACACCAAAGCTTCAAATTGCAGTGATTTCAAACTATTTTCATTTCAAAGTAGAATCTAGAACATACCCGAATGTATTTTTCTGTTGTACGATTGGTAGTAAATCGATTCGCACCGAACTGAAATTGCTTTATTATTTATCATTGTTGGCGGCATTATTACAACTTACAGTAGCTAATCTGTAAGTTTTATTTTATAATAGAAAACTTTTTTTATAATAGAAAAATTTATATATGAGGATGATTCCTGAATAACCAAAGCCTTTTATTTTTAGGGATCTAAAGTTTTGAATCTTATTTTTAGCTATCAGCAGGTTGTTATAACGGACTTAGGGTTATATAATTTTAGTTTTATGAATGTTGCTATGTTTAAGAAGTAATGAATGATGGAAGCCAGTTTAAATAATTATTTTGAAACTACGTACATGTATCGATATATATGTAGTATCTCTCCAGAAAATTTATAATAAAGAGTATTTTTAAACATGAACACATTTTTCTGCTATAAAAAACAATATTCAATAAATAGTGCCAAAAATGGCAACAGTGAAAACTTTACACGAAGTTCAGCGCCATTAGCCACTTCAACGAGCTCTTTTATAAAAAAAAAAAACTAGATGGCTATTTTGATTGCTTAAATAGCATGTATTTTAACGATGCAAAGCCCCTGAAGCGTGGCCTGAAGTCAAATAGCACAACTTGGCAACTACTCGAAGAGCTAATTACATATATGAGACAGGTTGAATTCAAACCACGAGAGCTATTTTATCTTTATCGTCAGAACTGTTTGCAGAAAACTCAAATTTGCTGTGCATTTTAACGAGCAATTTTAATCAAGATCCATTGGAAAACTTGTTTTCATATATACATGCCAAAGATGGACACTGCAAAACTCCTTCGGTCTATGAATTAAATGTGGCTGTAGCTAAACTATCTTGTCTAAAAGTAACGCAATTTATTACCTTATCAAATTGTGCAAAAGTTGATGCGATATACATATATGCGTATTGAGTTTCAAGCAATTTTGGAAGATACTCAAAGAAGTGGTAGTACGTCAGAAAGTAGTCGCACACCTAAAGTTAATGTTACAAACAAATTCGATGAAAATAAAGATTATTTTAATGAAAATGCAGATTGTCTTAACTCTAACAATATTCCAATGGAGTTAACATCAAGCCGATATTTTGTTGGTTATATAGCTCAACGAATAACTTGTGCTACATGCCATGTAGATGTAATTAAACCATCTCAAATTTTGTCATATCCTTCAGAAATGTTTGTTCATACTAAAAATTATGTTGAAGAAACTGATTTTGGAAGTTTGTTTGCTCCATCAGATTTATTTTTTACAGTGTGTAAAATTCACATAAAAGTTTTCGAAAATGTTTTTTCTAAATGCAAAGAAATAAAGAACATAAAAAAACGATTATGGAACAATGCGTAAATTGATCCAGTAATACAACTTATTCCTTTTGGTTTGACGAGAGCAACGTATGTTTTGACCACAGGATGGAAATGCTAAATTTATTAGTTCTTACACTGCTAAGAAAACATTCTTCATGGGAAACATATAAATTCAAATCAACCAGCACTGAAAAGCTCAAAATTTTAACGCAATAAATAAAAAATATACCTACTTTTGTTAAGAATATAATAAATACCTAGTTATGGTTTGCAAACTCATGTAAGCTCACGTTTTGTTTGCTTTATACATAGAGATATAGTAAGTATACAATTGAGATTTGTAAAACAAGTAATTATAGTTCGGTGCGAATCGACTTTGTTTTAATATAACAACAATAAAACAAATATTTTTACCCTACAATAACACAATCGGTCGCATTGCTTTGCACCAAGGCGACTTTATACAGGTGAATGCAAGCGGAAAGGCGAATTCAGTACTATGTATTTTCTTATTGTAAAACATATCGTGAATGTCATAATCTAAATTCGTCTAAGATTAAAAAATTTTATATAAACGTTAAATATAAGCTTTTATAATTGTTTGTAATTAAAATCACAGATTATATTAGTTTTTCACTTTTAAATTCACACAAATTTCTTGAAATTGCACTAAATCATGCAGGAAAACCTTCAGATTAAAATGGCGCGAAAAAGTTTGTAAACAAAAGAAACAAAATTTGACAGTCTCATTGGAAACAAGTAAGAGTGTAGTATATTCGGCTGCGCCGAATCTAAAATACCCTTCACGGTAGTCACGAATATGTATAGTATATTAAAAATGTGGCCTGAATATGCTCGGTTATATATGAACCGATATCGGAATTTTCTATTTTCTGTATTTAAGTAACCTTCTTTTATAACAAGAATTGCTTTTCAGCAAAAAAAAACAAATTTTTTAATGAAAAAATCGGTTCAGGCTATATCTCGGGTATATATGGACCGATATCGAAAATTTTCATTTTCCATACTTATACAACCTTATTTCATTACCAGAACTGCTTCTGAGCACAACAAATTGTTTAAGTTCGCTTACGCGACATTTTCATGAAAACCCCGGCTTAGGCTATATCTCGGGAATATATGGACCGATATCAAAAATTTTAATTTTCTCTATTTTGGTAACCTTCTTTTATAACAAGAATTGCTTTTCAGCAAAAAAAAAAAAATGTTATTGGAAAAATCGGTTCAGGCTATATCTCGACTATATATGGACCGATGTCGGATATTTTCTTTTTCCATATTTATATAACTTTATTTTATTACCAGAACTGCTTTAAGGTGAAAAAAGTTGTTTAAGTTCGCTTACGCGACATTTTCATGAAAAACCCGGTTTGGGCTATATCTCGGGTATATATGGACCGATATCGGAAATTTTCATTTCCCATACCTATATAACCTTATTTTACTATTAGAACTGCTTTTAAGCAAAAAAAGTTGTTTTAGTTCGCTTACGCGGCGTATTCATGAAAAACCCGGTTTAGGCTATATCTCGGGTATATATGGACCGATATCGAAAACTTTCATTTTCCATATTTTTATGACCCTATTTCATTTTATTTCAAGAAATAAAGAACATAAAAAAACGATTATGGAACAATGCGTAAATTGATCCAGTAATACAACTTATTCCTTTTGGTTTGACGAGAGCAACGTATGTTTTGACCACAGGATGGAAATGCTAAATTTATTAGTTCTTACACTGCTAAGAAAACATTCTTCATGAGAAACATATAAATTCAAATCAACCAGCACTGAAAAGCTCAAAATTTTAACGCAATAAATAAAAAATATACCTACTTTTGTTAAGAATATAATAAATACCTAGTTATGGTTTGCAAACTTATGTAAGCTCACGTTTTGTTTGCTTTATACATAGAGATATAGTAAGTATACAATTGAGATTTGTAAAACAAGTAATTATAGTTCGGTGCGAATCGACTTTGTTTTAATATAACAACAATAAAACAAATATTTTTACCCTACAATAACACAATCGGTCGCATTGCTTTGCACCAAGGCGACTTTATACAGGTGAATGCAAGCGGAAAGGCGAATTCAGTACTATGTATTTTCTTATTGTAAAACATATCGTGAATGTCATAATCTAAATTCGTCTAAGATTAAAAAATTTTATATAAACGTTAAATATAAGCTTTTATAATTGTTTGTAATTAAAATCACAGATTATATTAGTTTTTCACTTTTAAATTCACACAAATTACTTGAAATTGCACTAAATCATGCAGGAAAACCTTCAGATTAAAATGGCGCGAAAAAGTTTGTAAACAAAAGAAACAAAATTTGACAGTCTCATTGGAAACAAGTAAGAGTGTAGTATATTCGGCTGTGCCGAATCTAAAATACCCTTCACGGTAGTCACGAATATGTATAGTATATTAAAAATGTGGCCTGAATATGCTCGGTTATATATGAACCGATATCGGAATTTTCTATTTTCTGTATTTTAGTAACCTTCTTTTATAACAAGAATTGCTTTTCAGCAAAAAAAAAAAAAAAAACAAATTTTTTAATGAAAAAATCGGTTCAGGCTATATCTCGGGTATATATGGACCGATATCGAAAATTTTCATTTTCCATACTTATACAACCTTATTTCATACCAGAACTGCTTCTGAGCACAACAAATTGTTTAAGTTCGCTTACGCGACATTTTCATGAAAACCCCGGCTTAGGCTATATCTCGGGAATATATGGACCGATATCAAAAATTTTAATTTTCTCTATTTTGGTAACCTTCTTTTATAACAAGAATTGCTTTTCAGCAAAAAAAAAATGTTATTGGAAAAATCGGTTCAGGCTATATCTCGACTATATATGGACCGATGTCGGATATTTTCTTTTTCCATATTTATATAACTTTATTTTATTACCAGAACTGCTTTAAGGTGAAAAAAGTTGTTTAAGTTCGCTTACGCGACATTTTCATGAAAAACCCGGTTTGGGCTATATCTCGGGTATATATGGACCGATATCGGAAATTTTTATCTTCCATATTTATATAACCTCATATTATTACCAAAACTGTTTATAAGCAAAAACAAGTTGTTTAAGTTCGCTTACGCGACATTTTCATGAAAAACCCGGTTTGGGCTATATCTCGGGTATATATGGACCGATATCGGAAATTTTCATTTCCCATACCTATATAACCTTATTTTACTATTAGAACTGCTTTTAAGCAAAAAAAGTTGTTTTAGTTCGCTTACGCGGCGTATTCATGAAAAACCCGGTTTAGGCTATATCTCGGGTATATATGGACCGATATCGAAAACTTTCATTTTCCATATTTTTATGACCCTATTTCATTACCAGAACTGCTTTTGAGCACAAAAAAGTTGTTTAAATTCGCTTACGCGACATTTTCATGAAAAACTCGATTTGGGCTATATCTCTGGTATATATGGACCGACATCGAAAATTTTAATTTTTCCTAATTATATGACCCTATTTTATTACCAGAACTGCTTTTAAGCAAAAAAAGTTGTTTAAGTTCGTTTACGCGACATTTTCATTAAAACCGCAGTTTAGGCTATATCTCGGGTATATATGGACCGATATCGGAAATTTTCATTTTCCATATTTATGTAATCTTATTTCATTATCAGAACTGCTTTTGAGCAAAAAAAAGTTGTTTAAGTTCGCTTACGCGACATTTTCATGAAAACCCCGATTTGGGCTATATCTCGGGTACATATGGACCGATATCGAAAATTTTCATTTTCCATATTTATGTAACCTAATTTCATTACCAGATTTGCTTTTGAGCACAAAAAAGTTGTTTAAGTTCGCTTACGCAGTTTTTCATAAAAACCCCGGTCTAGGCTATATCTCGGGTATATATGGACCGATATCGAAAATTTTTATTTTTCATATTTATGTAACCTAATTTCATTACCAGAACTGCTTTTGAGCACAAAAAAGTCGTTTAGGTTCGCTTACGCGGCATTTTCATGAAAAACCCGGTTTGGGCTATATCTCGGGTATATATGGACCGATATCGGAAATTTTCATTTTCCATATTTATGTAACCTAATTTTATTACCAGAACTGCTTTTGAGCAAAAAAAAGTTATTTAGCTTCGCCTATGCGACATTTTTATTAAAAATCCGATTTGGGCTATATCTCGGGTATATATGGACCGATTTCTGAAAAAAAAATTTTTTGCCTTTAAGTCACCATGCTTAATAAGTGTGTAAAGTTTGAAGCAAAACGAACAACTTTTGTTTTCAAAAATTTTCATACAAAACTGCAAAAAAAAAATGGCTTTTTTCGGAATTTTGAATATATCTCAGCTATACGTGGACCGATATTACTGAATTTCCATAGCAAACCCATGAATCGATGGGGTAATAGAATGGTGAAAGAAAAAAGTTTCTAAGTCTAATGGTTTTCTCAGAAACGGTATTTCAACAGCGGACAGACGGACAGACGGACATCGTTTAATCGACTTTTCCATTAATTCTGATTCAGAATATATATACTTTATAGGGTCGCAGAAAAAAACTGTAGAAATTACAAACGGAATCACAAACTTATATATACCCTTTACATTTTTGTGAAGGGTATAAAAACGCGAGAAGCAAAAAATAATCACCTGTGCTGTTAAGTTCACCTGGTAATGAATTCGCCTTGCTTTACACGTAATTAATTGGCACATTCCAACCAAGAAAGTTCTCTTATTTATTTCATATTTTTTCTGCTACTTGAATGTGCTTTGAACAAAAAATATACCATACAAACAAATTTTTCAATAAACATCATTTACATATGTACATTACATACATACGCATTGTACTTAACTTGGCAGCCCTGTTTTCTCTTTTATCTTTATTTATTACTAACGGTTGCTCGTAGTCAGTCACTTTGAATTCGTTTTTTTGTATACGTTGTACTATTAGTATTAAGTGCATGGGTGCATCAGAAAAGTGTTAATATATAATTAAAACTTTTATTTGTTTAATTACAGCACTTATTTTGGAAGAAGTGATAAAATAAATAAGCATTTATGCATTAAAATAAAAATTCCGATCGTCGACTTTTTGACCGAAGGTTTTAAATTATTGTTGTTTCATATCCGAAGTTTGTCCAGTGTTGGATATTATCCGTATTGTTGGTTTGCTTTTGTCGGTTTTTGTTCTAATTTTTTATGACTTTGTAGTGTTTTTTTATATTTGGTAATGCAAAAGGACAATAACAGACGTGAACAATTTTTAGTCCGAACAATTTTTTGTTCTTTTATGAAACGACGAGACTAATTAATCCGGCATAATATGTATAAGTATATACAGCATTGTGTATGTATTCGTGTTTTTGTATACAGTTGATTGCTGAGCTTGTATTTGGATTAGTTTGTTCTGCTTGTGCCGGCAAAATATCACTTTGTTAAGAAGCTGCTGAACAATTATTCTCGTCTCTTATTGCACAAACAGATAAATTTTTTGCAAATAAATACACATCTATTATGCATTTATACATCTCTGTGTTAGTACGTACACATTTGAAAAGAAGATTTTAGGCGTTAATAAATGATACAAAAAAATTAATAAGAGTAGAAGTGAGGGTGTACCAAGGCGAATTCATTACCAGGTGAACTTAACAGCACAGGTGATTATTTTTTGCTTCTCGCGTTTTTTCCAATGAGACTGTCAAATTTTGTTTCTTTTGTTTACAAACTTTTTCGCGCCATTTTAATCTGAAGGTTTTTTTTGCATGATTTAGTGCAATTTCAAGAAATTTGTGTGAATTTAAAAGTGAAAAACTAATATAATATGTGATTTTAATTACAAACAATTATAAAAGCTTATATTTAACGTTTATATAAAATATTTTCTCTGCTGAGCAATCTTAGGCGAATTTAGATTATGACATTCACGATGTGTTTTACAATAACAAAATACATTGTACTGAATTCGCCCTTCCGCTTGCACTCACCTGTATAAAGTCGCCTTGGGGTGTACTAAGTTTTGTTTCTGTTATTAAAGTAGTTTTGATTTAGTTTCAGTGCAAAAAATACCTGAAAAGTGAATAAAGTAAGAGAAGTGCTTAATTATAATGTAATAAACGGGCGCGTTGTACAATAATAAAAAATTCATATATGAAAATACATTTCTATATATTTTAGCATATATGTACGTACATACATACGTACATGTATATGATTACAAATTAGAAAAGGTAAGACATTTTTAGATATAGTGCCTATGATAGACGATACTACAAAACGTACAGGTATGAAATTAGTAACATGTATCATGCTGTTGTACTTGTGAAGTATACTTTGTAGTACGAAAATCAAAAAGTTTTGATTTTCGTGGGCGGAGCTTTCATAAGTATGAAAATAAGTATCGTGTATTATAGCATGTTCACACGAAGGCTTATTTTCGAGGTTCGCTCTCTCATTCGTGGTTCGCGGCCCAATCTTGATTGAACCAACATGGTTCGCCATACAAAAATTTGAGAGCGAACCTACTTGGTTCATTTTGAATCTTGTTGCGAACCAAGCAAAAACTACTATCATCTCTAAATTTGATAATAAATTATCGCTAGTTTATCTAAACTAGCTGCAAAATAATCTAAACAAAGAGAAAAAAAAGGTAATAATGAGAGTAAAATCAAAATAAACACATTGAAAATGTAAAAATTTTATGCTTACATAAGGATTTAAATAAAAATTTAAAAAATAATTAGTGAAACATTTTCACAAAATATGTAAACAAAAGTGTGATGCAAAAAACAACCGTCTGAACACCAAGTTTCGCAATAGTGGTTCGGAGAGCGAACCAAGTGTTTCATATTATCGTCTGAACATGGTATTATGCTGTAGTACAGCGAAATTTGCTTTACCCTGCATTTAGACATACGAGTAATCTCATGCGAGTGCTGAATATGTATTATCAACGAAAATTTCTTCGAAAAACTCGAATCTCTTACAATTTTCATTTCTGTCTACACATGCGAGTGAGAGTTCATTTTAAATTTGTTGTCAGCACGTGAACTTCAAACAATTTGTTTCCTTCATATATTTTGTTTCTTTGGCTGTCTTTATAAACTGGAGTTGCCGTGTTCTTCACTTGAGAATATTTTTAGAAAATAGTTGGCATTAATTTGTATTATCATTATATTATTGATATTAAATGTGAATGTAGTGGTAAAAAAATGTGACTGTATTGATTTTTTCGAACTCTTACTCGTATGTCTAAACACTGGGTTATAAAGAGTAGATTTCATGTGTTGAATGTTTTGTTTGAAATATAGAAACTATTTCTTCCAGCTAATGATCGTTGTTTTATTGCGTTTAATAAAAAAGGTTTAACAATTTTATATTTTTCGCTAATAGTTTGCTAAATAACACTTAATTTAATAATATTTTAATTTTGCCACAAGATGCTAACAAACTATTAGTTTCACTAATATTTTGTTATGCTAAACATTTTTAATAAAAAAAAAAACAAGAAAATAACCGTCTTTAGCCGGAAAAATTTAGAAAAAATTAATATAAACAATATTATTACGAATATTGATTTACCGGCGTGTGTATTGCCTTTAAAATATTTCTTTCAAATGAAATAGTATGAGTTGTAATAACGTGTATCTGAAAACCGTTTTACAACTCATACTTCGTTAAGTACGAAAATTAGTATCGTATGTATGTATGTGTATATGATCACTTATTCGGCCTATAACTCAGACACTAAGCGTTTCCACCAATGTTGTCATTTTTTACTTTATTTTTATTTCTTAACAATGCAGAATTGTTAACAGTACTTTTGTGCCAAAAATTTATTCAAATTACTTTTAAATTTTTTTTAGAAAATATCTCCTAAGGATATTTTCTAAAAAAAATTTCTAAGACTTGTATGGAAACTAAAAATTTGATGTGTTTTTTTCGAAACAAGCTTTTTTAAGTTATGACCATGTTGCAATAAAGGAGTGATCTGGCGCTGCGTTGGTAAACAAGAAAAATTCGATTAAGCGATGTCCCTCTGTCCGTCTGTCCGCCGTTGAATTACCGTTTCTGAGAAAACCATTAGACTTAGAAACTCTTTTTTCACCATTCTTTTACCCTATCGATTCATGAGTCTGCTATAAAAATTCAGTAAATCGGTTCACGTATAGCTGAGATATATTAAAAATTCCGAAAAAATCCATTATTTTTTGCAATTTTGTATGCAAGTTTTTGAAAACAAACTTCTTTTGGTTCAAATTTCACACAAATATTAAACATAGCGATAGAAAGGCAAAAAAAAAAAAAAAAACGTTTCCCCTATACCGGCCCATACCCGAGATATAGCCCAAACCGATTTTTTAATGAAAATGTCGCATAAGGGAACTTAAACACCTTTTGTTGCTTAAAAGCAGTTCTGGTAGTATATAAATGCAGAAAATTAAAATTTCCGGTATCAGTCCAAGATATACAGGCCTGTCACAGAAATTATTCGCAATGGTTTTGATTACGAATTTTCATTTGTGTCGATTTTGTTTTGCCTTCTTCAGACTTTGATTGATTCCGACAAATTTTATTTTTAGTATTTTTTATGTAAGTGTGGCAATATAAATCATTACATATGGCAACAATGTACAGTAGCACCCAGGCGAATTCATAACAGGTGAAATTGACAGCGCAGCTGATAACTTTTTTTAATTTTAATCTGTTTTAGATGTCAATGGCATAATTAAAACAAAGTTGGAAAAAACTATTTAAAAAAAATTTTTAAATTTTGTTTTGTATCTTGAGCGCCAGATATCATCCAGAATCCTCTCCAATCTGGCTTGCCTTTTACACCTTTCCAAGCTCTATGATCTGAGACTTTAATTTTCACGATATAATTAAAAGTTTCACGAAATATTTAAAAGTTTTTCTTTTCCTGTAAATTTTTTTTATTATATATTTTTTAATTCCTTTTTGTGTTTATTGCTCTTGCATACACATACCTGATATGAATTCGCCTTGGCAGCACCTAATTAAAGTTTTTGTTGCTTATGATTTTTTTTAAATAAAAACATGAAAATTTTTGGAAATGACTAAAAATAAAATAAAAAACATCGATAAATTGTGTTTAATATTTTAAAAAACAGTTTTCTTCATTGGATTAGTAACATTTTGACCTTTATTATGCTATTAGATATACATATAAACTTCCAATTCGACCGAGAAAATAAAAGTGATTTCAGTTCAAGAAAATTTGTCGATTTTAAATTTCTGAAGAAGCTTTTTCGGAATTGAAATTGATTTCGATAGAAATTAATTTCTGTGACAGGCCTGATAGTCTAAACCGATTTTCATTAAAAATAATTTTTTTGATTAAAAGCAGTTCTAGTAATAAAATAAGGTTATATAAATATGGAAAATAAAAATTTCCGATATCGGACCATACATACTCCAGATATAGCCTAGAACGGGGTTTTCATGAAAATGTCGCGTAAGTGAACTTAAACAACTTTTTTGTGCTCAAAAGCAGTTCTGGTAATGAAATAAGGTTATATAAATATAGAAAATGAAAATTTCCGACATCGGTTCATATATACTCGAGATTTAACCTGAACCGATTTTTCCATTAGTATTTTTTTTTTTTTTTTTTTGCTGAAAAGCAATTCTCGTTATAAAAGAAGGTTACTAAAATACAGAAAATAGAAAATTTTGATATCGGTTTATATAACTGAGATATAGCTTAAACAATCTTTTCCATGAAAATGTTCATTAGAGATATATTTTTTGGAATGGTGATTACAAGGCAAAAATATTTTTCCCCGATATCGGTCTATATATATCCGAGCATTTTTAGTTCAAATTTGTAATATATAGTATACAAATACGTGACTATCCTGAAGGGTATTTTAGATTCGGTCCAGCCGAATATACCACTATTTTACTTGTTTTGCTTAAAAGCTGTTCTGGTAATAATTAAAAGAGGTTACTAAAATACAGAAATTGAAAATTTCCGATATGGATCCATTTATGGATCTAAATATGTATATGTAATATATTTACGTGAGTATCTTGAAGGGTACTTTAGATTCGGCCCAGACGAATATACGACACTTATACTTGTTAAGCAATAGGTTAGGTGAGGTAGGCAGGTCGCTGGATACCCGGAAAAATCTAGGTTGTCCAGCTCACTTGGGTCCTATAGTCGTTCCCTTTGTGATTGCCTGAAAAGATAAAATAGTGGAGTGAAGAGGAAAAGTTATAGGAAAATGATAGTGAGTGGAAAGGATGGGCGGGGATGGAAAGGAGATGCGGGAACCTTTTAGTGTAGCGTTACATGCTGCTTTACTAGCCATCCGCTGCTTCTTATGAAAGAGGCTAGCGCGGTCGGTTCGATCGAGGCCAGACAAAATAGGCTATTGAAGCTCCGCTCGCCTAAGTGTCTTAGACGATGATGCTCCAATGCCGGGCATGTGCCGAGGAGGTGAAGAATCATATCCTCCTCCTCCTCGTCTTGGCAGCTTCTACAGAAGTCGTTAGAGGGTAGTCCTAGTCTCCTGGCATGGTTCCCAAACGGGCAATGGCTAGTGATGACTGCTACAGTCACTCTTAGCTGAGATCTGGGCAGTTTTAATAGCTCCCACGTTCTCTTAGAGTTAATATGCGGCCACAGGTTCCTTGATATAAGGCATGTGGGCTCTGTGAGCCACTTTTCTTGTGCGCGTTCCAGTGTGTGGAGTTTTATTCTTTTCCAGCACGCTGTTAATTGTTGTCCGCAAAAGGGATCTATATCCCTATCCTCTAGGGCTGTCCCTTTTTTGGCTAAGTCGTCGGCGATGTTGTTGCCATGGTTGGACCCATGTCCACGTACCCATTTTAGGGTTATGTTAGAATGTATCGCCATCTTGTTTAAAGATTTTTTTTTTATCTGGGACCAGTATGACCCCTACATATGCAGCGCATTGTACTGGAACTAGGAAAATAGGGTATGATGAGGAGGAAAGAGGGAGTAGTGTTCGCGAAATGTTAACGATAACAACACGAAAGACTAAAACAAACTCTATTGCAGCATTTAAAATGTTGGAATTAAATTAGTTAAAACTGATCAGTGCCCAGTGTATATACCTTCGACACTGCTCAGATTAGCAAAATTTAGTCCAACACCTTCCACACTACAAGGTAACTAAATTCATCGAAAATAATATTAATATTGAGCATATAAAGAAAACACGGACAACGGTGAAAAAAATAAAAAAAAAAGAAGAAACATGTGTACACATACGGACAACGGTAAAAAAAAGAGAAAAAAAAAACAAAAATTAATACGTGTACACAACTTGCCACCTATTACGGTGCAATCCGGCCTTATACGAATTTAATTAATGAACATACACATATTGGAAATACGGACAGCAGTAACAAAAGACGTGTTCACCTGATGAGAGACAAAACACTACTCGATGTCCGGCATTCCTGGACTAGACTAGAATTAGTGTATATTCCAATCAGGGAGTTGATGGCGGCTTTGCTGTCCGTTACTATCATGATATCTCTACCGAATATCTGGTAAAACGTCACCCATCTGACCGCTTTATTTATAGCCGATATTTCAGCCTGAAGAACACTGCATCCATCTGATAATCTGAAGGATATTTTAGTGTTAAATTCTACTATATATACGCCTCCCCCAACCCTTTCCCCCCTTCTGGACCTATCCGTGTAAACATAGAAGTATCCAGATTCTAGGGGGAATTCCTCAATTTGGTAGGATGCAGTAGTCAATTAGATCGGGGACTAGGTCCCTTCCAATTTCCAGTATATTGGCATGTCCCCACGGTCTGTGGGTCTATGCTCCTGTCGCGTTCAACCTGATCTAAGTCACATGGCCTGGCTTCTAAGTCACATGGTATCCAGCTCATAATTGCAAGAAGTGCTTTGGTTGGAGTCGTCCTCATGGCCCCTGTGGTCAGTATTGCCATGATTCGACTGACTTTTTCAATTTGCAGTCTACAGGCATCTATGACCGCCTGTGTCTCGACATTATTAAAAGCACCTTCAATATCCATGAAGGCCACTAAGGTATAGTTTTTGTATTGATTGGACCGTTCCCTTTGTGTAGGCACGCTGAGATGGCGACAACTATAAATAACTTGTAGAAGGAAAAGCTTTGTTTTTTTTTAATATGGCATTTGTTCAAAATTTAAATAATTGGTAGCATTGTTAGTTTAAAAAGCATTTTGATAACTGAAATTATAACAGAAAATAAAAAAATTAAATGCTTTTTGTAATTCAATTAAAGCAAAGATTATTAAAAATGAAAATTTTGGAATATTTGCTTCGGTACGTAGTTTTTATAACATTTCATGTGTATCACATCGACGAAATGTTTGAAATTGTGAAATAAAGTGGCAACTTTTTTTGTCTTATTTGCAAATAAGTTTTTAATCAGTAATTGTTTTCGTGAGTTAGCTAGTCACGGTACGGCAATTTTTGTTATTTACAAAATTTTTATTCGCAAATAACCTGCACGTATAAACGTAGTAAATAATTCCTTAATTAAATAATAATTAAATTAAAAAAATTGGTTTCTATTTTTAATTGGCTTTTTTTAATTAATAAAAGAAAATAAAAAAAAAGTTTTTTTTTATTAAACAGAGCTTCAATTAGACACTGTTATAAGAACAATTAAAAAGCATTTAAACAAGGACTTTTTATTGGTTTCTGATTAGCTCAGTTTTTGGAAAGAATGGCAGACTGGAGTGAAAGGAAGAAGTAAGTTTTCGTCTGAGCCGTTGTGCTGAAATGGAGGAAAATTCTTTAGCTCGTTGACACAGAATAACCCCCGATTACAGGTGGACCGATAGAAAGGAAAAAAAATAAGACCAAGTGAGTTAGTGGTTTGTTTGAAACATGGAGTGTTTATTAGGTGTAATTGTGAGGAAATTGGGATATTTACCTGCTTACTCTATGTGCGTTCGAATTAAGAGTCAGTGGTTTTCTTAGATAAACCGGAAGTACCATTTTAAGGCATATTGACAATTTGTATTATGCATTTATATAAAAGAGATAGATGCTTATATGTAAAGCTGTCTCTTCTTTAGATAAAAATCAACTTTTGTATATATCTCAATATAAACTTAACCACAGGGTTTGTAATCATTTTGAGTTAAGGCAGTTGGCCTTAACAGTTTCGATTTAAGTGCTTTAAGAAATATCATACCCCAATACACAAATTCAGATATTAAATGAGCGCTTTGAATCCTAGCTTTTTTTACGTGTTAAATTTTCTAACATAAATGTAGTGCTTCCATACGGAAACTCTCCACACAAAATTCATGCCTCTTCTCAGCAAGTTTGTAAGCGAATCTAAAACGGTTCTTCCTAACCAACCTGCTTTGCGCGAGGCAGTATTTTTGGCAAGGTAGGTAAAAGTGGCTTAAGCCGTCAATAGTATACAGGTCTTAACCTGAAATTGTTTGGTATTAATAAGTTTGAACTATGTAACTGCTGTCATAATTTTGTCTAAACTTCTGTTATTCAGAACAACGCACTTCATATCACTTATGTAAGTTTTAATTTTTTCTGTCTTTGTGTCCGTTAATGATGGGATTTTATAAAATTCATAATGCAATTTGGGTTTCTTTTACAAAATATATAAAGAAAAGTTATCACGCATTATAATTCATACTTTGGAATTAAGTACGAGTATGCTTCTATTCACATGTCAATTTCAGCTGCTGGCTTCTTTTATTTTTCATTTAAACATTTCTAATTAAGTTTACATGGTTGATGGCTGCATCCATTAAAAAACTATAAAAATCACAGTAACACTATCTTTGCTTCGGCAAAGGCATGCCATTGTATCCTGTTCTTTAGCACTCAACTGATGGTGATAAGTTTGAAGCACGGCAGTAGCTGTAGGCGCAGTTTGAAAACTATATAAGGTTTTGCCACACAAAAATGTTATCGTTTTTCTTACTTCTTAAACATTTCTTTCACATGTCTCTTTAATTATCCTGAGAGTTGTTTTATAATCTTTATTTCATTTGTGTTTTTGCATTAAATTATTCAATGTATCCGTCTGTTTGTTAGGCTGTTTGTTGTTCGTAACTCAGAGTCTGTCTATTTGAATAACTTTGTTTGGTTGTTTTTCCTTTTCAAAATTTTCTTCTTTGTCAGATGTTAATTAAAGTTATACATAAATATTTAATTAAAGGTTTTTATGCAACTTACACATTTTTCTGCTTTTGATTTGTACTCGTATTTGAAGTAATAAAAATTATGTTTATGCTTAATTTTTATATGCTGTAAAATGTTTTTAATGCGATTTGATTGGGTGGTCATGTTTGTTGGCAAAAATGTATTAAAATGCTAAACTAAAACATGTGAATGTATTTTACTTCCTTTTCAATGTCTATCTCTGGGATTATGATTTTTATTCCTATAATTGTAGTTTTATACTAAATGTTAAGAATTCTGTTTGTTTGAAAAGAACCGAAATGACATGAAGTTGTATAATACGCTTTAATTTTTAGCAGCTGTTAGAAAATTGCAGACAAATTTTAGGAAATAGCAATAATGATAGCTAAAGCCCTATTTCTCAAGCATTTACATGCACATCTATAAATTAATGACTTTACGGCTTGGAAAACAAGAGGACAAAAAGCATCTTAAGGAAATCAATTAATTATTTGATTGTAGAAATTTTAATTTGCATGTTGTGCAAATAATAATCCTATCAGCTGAAATACACTCCTGAAAAAAATTATATTCTAAAATAAAACATCTAAAATAAAACGTCTTAAATTAAACGTGCTAAAATATTGATTATGCTTTAAACACATTTATCACAGCAGGCTACGCGACTACAAATACCGCTATTAATTGTATTTAAAGCCGCAGCTATAAAATAAACAGCTAATACTGTCTTTTCTGCCTTTGCAAATATTGCAAAGCTTTTTCTGCTTAAAAAATTGCTGAGGAAAATTTAGTAAATTCTGCAGTAGTTATTGCTAAAATAGTGCGAATTACTTAGTATACGATGGAATAATATAGATACATATATGAATATGAAATAGTAGCAAATCACAACCGAAATCCACACTTGAAATGAGAACTTCTGAAATATAGGCAGTGCAAAAAGTATTTCAGTGGTGCCACATACATTTTTTTTGGCTTTTTCTAAAGCAATCAACTGCGATACGAAGAGTTAGTAAAAAGAATGCAATGAACTATTTAAAGACTAAATGGCAAACACACGTTTTCTGCCTGCTCATAAACGATACTCATATAATTCAGGGAAACACAAATTAACCTCTTTTTTGTTTTCAATGAGACCAGACAGCGATTGTGTAGCGGCAAGTTGTTTGCCATATTAAGTCCACAAGATATAAACTGATTTTATTGTAATTTCTGTGTTGACTTCAGGATAGTTCTTTTTTAACTTTCTGCAAATATATTATAGCTTCTCTTTCTTGTGATTCTGTTGCCATAATCTTTGTGTCTTTATTTTCTACAGAGTAGGTATACTTCTATACAAATCCAACAGGAAAACTTTTTCTTGCTCAATTTTCTGTGCTTCTTGTACAAAGTTTTCACTGAAATGTTTGGGCCTCAAAGTCTATTTTGGGGTTACTCAACCGTGTGAAGAAGAGGGTGAAGAAGTTTATCGATGACAGTAGGGTATCCAACTCTATTGACTCACTGGAGCATCGACGAAGTGTGGGGTTCATTACTCTGTTCTATCGTTACTACAATGGATTTTACTCTGACGACATTAGGCATTTTGTTCGTCCAGAGCTCATCAAATTTTGTGGTCGATTGTCCAGGGAATCGTACTATGCATTACAGAGAGAATTCTTTTTTCAGCCGTACGCTTTGTCTGTGGAATAAATTGCCTGCAGACGTGTTTCCTGTCTGTTATAACGTTGGAAAGTTCAAGTCAAATGTTCACAAACACTACTCCCTCTTTCCGCCTCCTCACAACCTATTTTCCTAGTTCTGGTACAATGCACTACATATGTAAGGGTCATCTCCTGAGTACTGCTTCAAGATAAAAAAAAAATTTTTGCGCAAACACAAACGGTTTGACAATCATCAACATTTTTGCGCGAATATCAAAAATGTTTGATTTTCATGCAAACATGCTTCAAATATTTGTGCAAACAAGCAAACATCCCCATAAACAGGGCCAAATGTTTGTTCAAATGTAAAAGTTTAGCATGTTTGCCAAGAAGCTTTGTACTTTATTTGGCTTTTAAAGTAGTTTAAAAAATAACTCCATAATTTAAATGTATCACCAATATACTGAAGTAATTTTTTTGCAAGAATTGTTAAACATTTTCCATTTCCAGAAAACGTGGATATATTTAACTAATTACAAATAATAAAAATACTAAACCAGACGTTGACCAAATTGGCTTCTTCTTGTCCACACATATTTTGCATTTACAATTCTCAATAAAACAGTTATTAGTTCACATAATAAACAAATACTTGGCATTGTTTTTTTTTTCAACTGAATAACAGAAAATAATGAGGCGATAAGTTTACTTTGATATTTTTTTGCTTACGCATAGGAAACAATATGAATAGCTAGATTTTTTTATTGTTTAAATTTTACAAATCACATATTATACATGAAGCAATAAACAAAATCCTAGTAATAAAAAGAAAATTAAAAAGGGATAAAATATGTAAAGCGTAATTGCTCCTATTGGCCCTACTTTCTTTTTTTACATATAATCATAATTATCCGATATTTTATCGAGTGCTACAGTTTTAAGGGGCCGATGTTGAATGCGAACCACACCTAAATGTCAAGTTGTTTTTCTGCATTTCATTTATCATATCTTAATTTCAAGCTAACTCAACTTGAACCATGGATACACAGAAAAAAATAGATGAGATTGTTTTTCAATCAAGTTATGTTATTAATAAAAAACCATTAATTTAATCAAATTTGTATTGACTCAATTAAATTATTATTAATATTGAATTTTTGGAAATATCTCTTAATAAAATGTAATTAATAAAAAGTTTTCCGAATTATTGATTGTTATTCAATAAATAAATTTCAAAAGTTATCACATAACAGTGAAAAGTTGTTGTTTCTATAACAATTTTTTTGTTAAGTATATTTTGCAGATTTTAATATTAACAACAATTTTTTTCAACTCAATAATTGTTGCTTTTAAGTAAAAAAGCTATTTCTACTTTATAATTTGAATTATCAATTCGGCAAAAAAATCTTTTTCACAGGAAATTTGATAAAAATAGTGCAATTTGTTTTATCAACATGGCATCTATTTGTTTCTGTGTAAACACACAATCGAGCAACGCGTTAAAGTTATTCAGACTTATTATGAAAACGGGCGTTTAAATCAAAATGCATATCGTGCACTTCGTGATTTCTTCGGTCAATTTAATCATCCAAATTTACGTAAAATCGGAAAAATCGTGCAAAAATTTGAGCAAACCGAGTCTGTAGAAGATTTGAAAACACCAGTGCATGCTCGTACAGATCGTACAAAAATATTGCTGCTATTCGCGATGGTGTGGCTGAAGAGCTGTTCACCTCAACTCGCTCTCAATGGTCAGAATGGTAGCAAGAAATGACAACAGTGTCAATTTTCGAAGAAAATCATCTTCAGTGACGAGTTACATTTTCTCCTTAGTGGATTCGTCAATAAGCAGAATTGCTGCATTTGGGCGAATGATAATCCAAAAGTAATTGTCGAAAAACTAATGCACCCACAAAGAGTGACTGTTTGATGTGGTTTATGAGCTGGCGGCATTATCGGACCGTATTCTTTTCCAAAATGAAGCCGGTCAGAAGCAGTGTGAATGATGTTCGTTATCGTGAGATGATAACGAACTTTTTGTTGGATGTGGACGATATGGTGTTTCAACTGGACGGTGCCACTTGCCACACATCTAACGAAATAATGTCTTTTTTGCGTGATAAATTCAATGGCCGTGTTATCTCATGCGGTGGCAATGTCAATAAGCCGCCAATATTATGTGACTGTGGCGTATGTCGATAGGCCAGCAACAATTCGAGAGTGGAAAAAATTTACATACGCTCCTGCCTTTACGACCTTTTCTCATGATGGATCATTTCCATGGCGTGAATTGTTCACGACTTACGAGCGCCCCCATGTAGCTTACTAGGCATATACAGGTTGCAATTTTTGCCATGTTGCCACATGATCAACCCCTTGTTTAGGAGTTCGCACTCTCTAATCTCTCCTGTATGCAAAGAAAGAAAACATTCATCCCTTCCAAGCCGATATCGATTAAACCAAGAATGAAATCTTTTTCTTCAAATCTAATTTTTTGTTCAAATCGAAATACATGCAGGCCCTAACATTAGGCTAGATATATATTCAAACGAATATATTAAAAACAAGTAAGTGTAGTATATTCGGCTGGGTCTAATCTAAAATATTCTTTACGATAGTCACGTAAATATATAGTATATATTACAAATTTGAACTAAATATGCTCGGATGTATATGTATATGGAAATTTTAAAATTTTCGATTTTCATGTATTCTAGCAAACTCTATTTATTATCACAACTACTTTTAAGCAAAACAAGTTGTTTAAGTTCACTTATGCGACATTTTAATGAAAAATTTGGTTATATATGGACCGGTATCGGAAATTTTAATTATCTGTTTATATATAATCCAAAATTATTTATTTTTGGAAAAGTTTTTCAAAAAATTATTTCGATGTGGAAGAATATTTGAAAAAATTAACTTTTCCTACAAGTTAATTTATCTCCGTAAACACGCGTCTAGTTGCAAAAATAAGCGAATTTTGGTAAAACTCGACAACAGCATCGATATTCCTCTTTCCATTGATACCAAAATTATTTAGGTTTGGAAGAATTTTTCAAAAAATTATTGCGATGTGGAAGAATATTAAAAAAAAAAAATATTACTAAAAATTGATTTATCTCCGTAAATAAGCGTCTAATCGCAAAAATAAACGAGTTTTGTTTATTCGATTATTTTTGTCTCGGATTTTAGTAATCTCCTTTTATATTTAAAGCTGCTTTTAACCAAAAAAATTTTTTGTCATGGTAAAATCGGCTTAGACTATATCTCGGGTGTATATAGACCGATATCGGAAATTTTTATATTCTGTATTTGGTAACCTCCTTATATTACCAGAACTGCTTTTAAGCAAATCAAAGTTGTTTAAGCGCGCTAACGCGACATGTTCATAAAAAATTGGTTTAGACTATATCTCGGGTATATATGGGCCGATATCGGAATTTTTCATTTTCTGCATTTTAGTAATCGTCTTTTATAAGCAAACCTGCTTTTAATAAAAAAAAAATTAATCATGAAAAAACCGTATCTATGGACCAATTTGTTTGCCGTTTCATCACCATGTTTAATAATTGTGTGAAGTGTAAAGCATAACAAGCTATTTTTTTTCTTCGAAAGCTTTTATACATAATTGCAAAAAATAATGGCATAGAATCGATGGGGTAGAAGAATGGTGAAAGAAAAAAGTTTCTAAGTCTAATGGTTTTTTCAGACGCGGTATTTCAACGGCGGACATCGCTTAATCGAATTTTCTATCAATACTGACTCTGAATATGTATACTTTATAGGGTCGGAAATGAAAATTGTAGAAATTACAAACGAAATCACAAACTTATTCATATATACCCTTTTAATTTTTGTGAAGGGTATAAAAAAAAACATATTAGTGAAGGGTGTACAAATGGAAGAATCGTTGATATAAAAAAACAAAAAAAATGTGAAGTGCAGTTAACAGAACATGAATAAGAGAAACGCCTGGAAATATTCCATGAAAACCTAAATACAAAAATTTTCAGACGTGTCTCTCATTCGTGATCTTGAACTGCAAACTATGCACAAATTTTTTTTAAATGTTTCTATCAAATATTTTGTTTACTTAACAAAAGTTAATTTGTTTAAATGTGAACCTGTTAAGAAATTTCGTTGTCCGAACGAACATATTCCTTCGAAAACTTATTTTTCGTTACAGTAACAGCAATATTTATTGAGATTATGGAATCAAAATTATCGACAAAAATATGTTCGATAAGTTTGTTCTGTATATCAATCGAAAATTTGTAACGAGTCTACGGCGGGAAGGTATACTACTGTGTTTGTTTGTAATGTGTGATTAAATGAAAAATCTTATACGAGTATTGATAAGTGTTTTATTTATTGTCAACAATTATGTATGGAATACAATATAAGAGAAATGTTTGCCTCTGCTAGCCTGACAAATGCGAGCCCTTTTGAGCACATTTTTCATTATATTCCACACATTTCGCGCGTTATTTCAATAATTTCATCGCAAATTGTTTTTGAGTTGTTTAAGAGTTTCTGCTTTGTTTGCTGCTTTTTAGAAAAGAAGTCCGGAGCAGTCAAATCAGGCGATCATGGATTCCAATCAACATCAACATTTCTTGAAATAAATTGTTTTAAATAAATAAATAATTCTGGCTATAGTAATGTGTCACCGTCTTGTTGGCACCACATATTAATCAAACCCAAAGCATGCAGTTGTGGCGTTAAAAAGTTTTCAATCATATCACGATAACGCTGCCCATTCGCAATTAAGAAGTAAGGTTTAATGATTTCGGCACACCAAACTATCACTATTAATGGATAAAAAGGTAAATGATGAATAATTGCATTGCCCAGAACCGATTATTCTGTTTATTCACATGTCCATTCAAATAAAAATGTGCCTCGCCACTCATTGTGGTTTTTTCATGAAAATTGGGGTTGCCGTAGGCGGGCTGTAATATCCTATTGACATATGTATGGTAGCGTAAATGGCCTTGCGGAAGAAGATCTTTTGTCAACTGAATCTTAAATGGAAACAAATGCAAATCGTTGTGCAAAGTTGTTCTTGAAAGACCACGCTCCTGATAGATTGCTTTGTTCACTTTATTGAGCAGCAATAATGTTTTCAGCACATCTTAAAGTACGTGTGTTCCATGCTTGAGCCTATCACCCACGGACCCTCTTTCTTCCAAATCGTTCACTACACGATAAATAGTGCGTTTTGTTGGCACGTTGCTCCTGTCAAAAATTTAACGTAATTTTCTCATTGTCACTGTAATAGATTTTGATAAACTGTTTTAAGGATTGAAACACCTTGGTTTATCGAATATTTTTAAGCAATATATTTGCCAGGTGTCTTCTTCACGACTGCCAAATCTGGACTGTCAAGACTAATGTTTACCAAACTGGCGGCAAAAGAAAAAGGTGGTGAATTTTTTAGAATTTGTGAATAAAACACAAATTATTTAGAAATTGTTGACATTTCTTTTTAGTGTAATATTATTGGTATGGTTCAATTATTTATGGAACAAAATATCAGACAAATGGTCGCAGCTACTTCGATGGTACAGCTCCACCCGATAGTCCAAATGTTCGATGGTGCCGAGGCATAATTGAGATTCTATGCTGTTAATGTGCCAAATTATATCATCCTTTAGCTTTTGAATTGTTGCTGACTTATCGACGTACACATTTCCCTTCAAATAACCTTAAAGAAATAAGTCCAAAAGTGTCAATGTCGCATGATATTTGCGTTTGATAACGCGACCATTGAACTACCCCCGCAAAAGAGCCATTGTTGCGTTAGCTGTGTGGCAAGCGTCGCCGTCTTGTTGAAACCACATATTGCCCACATCCAGATCTTCCAATTCGGGCTATAAAAAGTTTGTTATACCATTAACATTAACTGTCTAACCGGCCTCATTCGCATCAAGCAGTCACTCTTTGTGGGTGTATTGGTTGTTCGACAATCACTCTTGGATTATCATTCGCTCAAATGCGGCAATTTAGTCTAAAATAGCAAATTGTCATACGAAATGCAGAAAAAAAACTTGACGTGTAGGTGTGGTTCCATTCATCACGGGCCCTTAAAATTTAACCACGCGATAATATACCTTCCCGGCGGACACTCTATGCTTATTATTTTTTTATTTCGACCGTTTTTTCTTTCTTAATATGTGTAATTGTTTGAGCTTAAGGTCTCTGGGAATTTTAAGTTTTTTTGGTTTTTAGTTATCTGGCATATATATATATATACATATATATATATATATATATATATATATATATATATATATATATATATATATATATATATATATATATATATATATATATATATATATATATATATATATATATATATATATATATATATATATATATATATATTTTAATATTCCTAATATTATATGATGATGGGTTGGTATCATTCGTCTAGCTCGAGTTCAATCCTGGCTAAAGCCAAGAAATATTTTTATTTATAATTATAACAATAATTGCCGCGATCAATAACTCGTGATCAAAGAAGACAGTAAAAAATAATTGAATACACTAAAGCTGGGGGACAACTAGTGGCTGACTTCTTCCATAGCTTTCTTAAAACGTATACAACTTCTTTTAAACTTTTCATCGGTCATCTCTAGGCTCAGATTGATATAGTTTTATATCCTTTAAGTGTGCTGTTCCTTTCTTCCTTTTACTGTTGGGGTCAGCAAGTTGTACTATTACCGGTGAAATAAATTTGGTAGTTAAATAGGGACCTTCAAACCAAGGTGCCAGTAAAGAAGTCAGTTGCTTTACATAAAACATGTTTTCCTACCCACACTCGATCACCCTTCTTTGGAGCCTATTCACGTCGTCTGATATTGTAGTGAACTGCTTGCTTTCCTGCTGCTATTTGCAGGTTGCTCTCTGTATACTGCGCTATCATAGTTTTTACAACTCTATTGATTCGCTCGGTGGGATTTTCATGTGGAGAGTAAGGTGCTGTAAATTGCTGTTTTACCCCTAAGGACTTCAGATAATTTTGGCATTCGCGACTTGTGAACTGTGTACCATTGTCACTTATCAAAATGTAAGGCACGCAAACCGGGACAAGATTCTTCCTCGAAATGGCTTTATAAACGATGCAGTTGTTGCCTTGTGAACTGCGACAAATTCGGACCATTTGTCGTGACACACGATCACTGTAGTGTTGTCGTGTGACGACCGCGGTAACGGACCGACGAAATCTGTTGTGATAGTGTGTCCTGGGAACAGGGCAACTGAAGTGTACATTTTCCCAGCCGGAGCTTGTTGTAGGGGCTTAAAACGTTGGCAAACTTCGCGTTGCCTAACGTATTTTGCTATTTCGCGGAAAAGGCCGGTCCAATAGTATAGCTTGGTCACTCGAGCTATAGTTTTATTGATCCCTAAATGCCCTGCAGTAACGTCGTCATGACATTTCGTTAGGACTTTACTTCTGTCAGATTTTGGCACAACTAGTTTCCATGGCATAGGGTCGATATCGTTATAGCTAGATGAGTCGAATATGTGCCCTTTTAGATTTCTTTGTTCATCTATTTGATAATCGGGCAACCTCTCTGGGTCTGTTTTTACGATTTCGACCCTCTCTTGGTACCACGGGTCATCATTGTTTAGCGCCTTTTGTAAAATTTGTACCGCCGGTACTAAACTCTAAGAGGGAATCGGTGCCCAAGAAAGAGCGTCGGCGATGACATTCAGATTGCCTTTGCGGTATCGCACTTCATAACTGAACTGCATCAGCTCGAGTGCCCACCGTGCAATTCTACTAGACGGTGATTGGATCGAGTTCAGCCATTTCAGGGCTTGATGGTCGGTCACGATGGTAAAGTGGTACCCTTCTAAGTAATGCCTCATTTTCCTGACTACCCATATAATGGTGAGGTACTCTTTTTCCGTGACGGTATAGTTCCGTTCAGCGGGTAGCAGTGTACGGCTGGCATAAGCAACTACCTTTTCACCTTCTTCGCCCACTTGTGTTATCACAGCCCCTAAACCTACATCGCTGGCATCGGTTTGTAATATGAAAGCTCGTGAGAAATCTGGGCAAGTAAGAGCTGGTGCTTCTGTTAACTTCCCTTTTACTGCCTCGAATGCTGTCTTTTGCCGTTCACCCCAAAGCCACTTCTGACCTTTCTTTAATAGATCGTTAAGTGGACTGATTATGGTTGAAAAATGTGGTATAAAGCGCCTGTACCAGCCGGCAGTGTTTAAAAATGAGCGGAGTTCTTTCAACGACGTGGGTTCCGGCAGAAAGGTTATCGCCTGGACTTTTTCCGGATCAGTATGTATGCCGCTATCGCTTATCACGTGCCCTAGGTATCTGATTTTATTTTTTGCGAACGTGCATTTGTATAAATTCAAATACATAAGTTTGCCGACACAAGGCGATCAAAAACGATTTTTAGATTTTTTAAGTGTTCCTGCAAAGTTTACCCTAGGACGATGATATCATCGAGGTAAACAAATGCGATCGGATACAAATCCGATCCTATGACGGAATCCAAGGCACGGTGAAATGTTGCTGAGGCGGAATGGAGGCCAAACGGCATTACCCGCCACTGAAATAAACCGCGGCCAGGCACAGTGAAGGCGGTGTATATGTTGGCTGGGGCCATGGGGATTTGCCAGTAGCCGTTCTGAAGATCTATGGTGCTAAAATATTTGCTGTTTCTAAGTTTCTCTAGTATGGAGTTGATTTGGGGAAGCGCATACGCATCTTGGATGGAGTTTTCATTTATTTGACGATGATCCACACACAGGCGCCATTCGTTATTCTTTTTACGGACCAGACGATTGGCGAGCTATACGGGCTTTTTGAATGTTCAATCTTTCCTTCTGCTAACAACTCGTAAATTTGTTCGTTGATTATTTTTTGCATGGCCGGGTTACGAGGATAGTACCGTTGGCGGAGTGGCCGAGTATGCTTCATCGTTATAACATGTTCGGTTATATCCGATGGACCGCTTATGTTCTAGAAACGGGGGTTCTGTTTCACTGGGCGTGTTGTTAGAAGAAACGGATGAAGCCTGTAGTGAACTTACTAGAGAATTATTTTTGTTTTCGAAACTAGAGTTTATACTTTTTTAGGAATTATATGTAACTCACGACCAGTCTCTCGGATAAAACTCATACCTAATATTATCTTATCTAGACTTGTCTTCAGCACTAGAAATGTATGATGGACTTCGATACCATTCATCACACACCAGAGGTTTACTGTACCTTCCACCGGAATCTCAGAGCGCTCAGCTTGATGAAGCGAGCCAAAGTCTGCTATATTGACGGGGGCTTGTAATTCATCTACAAGTGAAGCCTGTATGCAAGAGTGGGTAGCACCTGTATCTACAATCGCTGATATTTTCATACTTTTTATCGTTAACCATGTTCGAAGCCGAAAGTCGTCGTCGAGATAGAGCTTGATTGGAAAGGTTGTGGCGTTCAGAGATCTTCTGCCCTTTCCCTTGCAGAGCTATCTCTGTTTAAGTTTTCCGTAGTCTTGCGATAGCACTCTACAGATTTTACACAGTCCCAACAGAAAATTACCTGAGGCTTTGTGCAGCTTGCCCTACTGTGACCATTTTCTCCACATCGATAACACACATGTTGTGAATTCCTGTTAGCAACAGCAGTCTGGATACGCCTAGGCACTGGGGATCGCTTAGCTTCTTCATCCCATATGTATTCAAATTTTTACGCTTGAATAATGAATTCCCGCAAATGGTTAAAATCACCTCTCTAAATATATAGTTTATATTCTGGTCGGCAATTTTTGTATATGCGGTCCAACTGTTCACTTGTGATCGATTGTAACAAGCGGCTAATTCTTCAATTCTTTCCAAGAAGTGCAACGGGTCTCTGCCACCATTGTACTTTGCACCCCATTTTCGTACCTTATCGCACGTCTCGGATGCATTTGATGACCCATCTCCCGGGTCGCGCCTTATCTGTACAGGAGACGGTGCCCGTGAAGACACGTGACTCGGAATTTTCAGTTCTTTACAAACATCGTGTGTCACCCTTAATTTATTTATATTCCTCGTGTTCCGGGGGTATATCGTCAGTGTCTAAATATGCCCTCAAACGACTCGTCATTTCGTCCACTGTTCCCTCATCGCTCATAGCTAGCTCCTTTAAGCAAGTTGCTAAGACATCTTTCTTTAGGAAGTTGATAATGATGATGATTTTCGTCCGGTTGTTTTAGTTTAAGTTATTTCCGTTTACATTATCCTACATTATTCTCTGCGTTGCAGTCCCTGCTCGGGCGCCATTTATGAGATTTATTGCCAAGGTATACTCATCCGGTTGACAAGGTTACGAGATAAACGCCGATTTTTACAAAATAAAAATTCAAAAGTGTTATACAATTTTATTACATCCAATTAATTCTCAAGCGTTACAATGTAAAAAGAATCGAATTCAAAGTTAAATTATTTTACAAGCTGGCTGGTGAAACAGGGGTTTCACCAGCCAGCAATACGCCACGTCGACATCAGAAAAACGAATGTCCCCTTTCTTGGACATCCAGTCTATCGTGAAAATACTTGAGGAAGTTAGTGTGTTAGTCACTACTACGCCTGAGACCTATGGCCCTTAGTGTCTCTGTGGCCCCACTTCTGTACCTGGGGTCTATGGCTGTTTCAAACCAGTAGGGCCCCTCTGCACCACTACTTGAGCCGGGCTCATGTGTGCCCGCTAATGTGACTGCTAGTGAAGCTATCCGTTCACTTATGAACACAGTAGAAACCCAACTGAAGCAGTAGTAAAACATTGCACAAGCCATTGATGTGTGACTAACACCCCAACAATCACTCGGTTACAGCGCAAAGTACATGTACGTGTATGTGTGTGTTGGCTGCTGCTGGGTTCGCTACCTCCGTTAGTTAACACGGATTTTCTCTTTGAGTAAAATTGAACAATTAACATTGTTAAATTATGTTATTAGCAATTAATGATTATGTTATTAATAATTATGTGGATACAATATATAAGTCCCGTTAGTACAACAAACATTATAACCAAGCGATATTGCAAATATAAAATATTTGTAAGTATAAATATAAGAAAGGGAAAATTAATAATTCATTTTAAATCAAATAAATTCTTTTCGTATATAAATATACTAAATAATATAAAACAGTAATAAAAATATATTATATGTAACGAGACTTCGTTACATATATTTATATATATATATATATATATATATATATATATATATATATATATATATATATATATATATATATATATATATATATATATATATATATATATATATATATATATATATATATATATATATATATATATATATATATATATATATATATATATATATATATATATATATATATATATATATATATATATATATATATATATATATATATATATATATATATATATATATATATATATATATATATATATATATATATATATATATATATATATATATATATATATATATATATATATATATATATATATATATATATATATATATATATATATATATATATATATATATATATATATATATATATATATATATATATATATATATATATATATATATATATATATATATATATATATATATATATATATATATATATATATATATATATATATATATATATATATAAACGAAAACTTTGGCTTATTGAATGCCGTTTACACTTGCAAGAACAAAAAATGTTTATTTTTAAATTTATTCTACATAAATTATTTTATTTTTTTCGGGATAGAGGCAAAAAAAATTAAATTCTAACGAGACAGCGAAATAGTAGGAATCTACTACAATTATTGCACATTACAATATATATATATATATATATATATATATATATATATATATATATATATATATATATATATATATATATATATATATATATATATATATATATATATATAGGGTGTTTTTTTAAGCCCGATAGAACTTGAAATTGTAAAAAATAACACAAAAAATTAAATTGTAATCAAAATTTTTTTTTATTCGAAAGATCAATACGTGACATTAACATTTGAAAATGATTTCGGGCATATGGGCACCGCGGCTGTTCTTGACGAAGCGCATTCTGGACGTCCAATTTTGGGCCACTTTTTCGAGCACTGCTGGCCGTATGTCACGAACAACGCGAACAATGCTGGCCTCCAAGGCGTCAATTGTTGCTGGTTTATCAGCATAAACCAGTGACTTCACGTAGCCCCACAGGAAATAATCGAGAGGTGTCAAATCGCACGACCTTGGAGGCCAATTGACAGGTCCATTTCTCGAAATCAACTTATCGCCAAATTTTGATTTCAGTAAGTCGATGGTTGCGTTCGCCGTATGGCACGTAGCGCCATCCTGTTGAAACCACATCTCCTCCGGATCAATGTCATCCATATTTTCAAACAAAAAATCATTGATCATGGTGCGGTAACGATCTCCATTGACCGTAACGCGAGCTCCGGCCTCATTTTTGAAGAAATAAGGTCCGATGATGCCACCAGCATGAAAACCGCACCAAACAGTGCATTTTTCTGGATGTAATGGAGTCTGTAGGGTCTCTTGTGGATTGGTCTCACTCCATATGCGGCAATTTTGCTTATTAACAAACCCGTTAAGCCAAAAATGCGCCTCGTCGAAGTCGTCTATAAGTTGCGCGAATCGACGACTGATTTTCAAAGTAAATTTGGATAATTTCGTAGCGTTGTTCAAGCGTGAGTCTATTCATGATGATTTGTCAGAGTATACTGAAACAAATAAAAAAAATGTTTCATCAAAATTTAATTTTTTGTGTTACTTTTTACAATTTAAAGTTCTATCTAGCTTAAAAAAACACCCTATATATATATATATATATATATATATATATATATATATATATATATATATATATATATATATATATATATATATATATATATATATATATATATATATATATATATATATATATATATATATATATATATATATATATATATATATATATATATATATATATATATATATATATATATATATATATATATATATATATATTGTAACGCTCAAAGTCGGTGGCCTCGCTTTGGAGCAACACACGTGAAGTAGTGTTCCCGTTTTTTCCATATATTTCTATTTAGTTAGTTATTCATTTAATTATTCCAATTATTATTAACGCAAGAAGCGTTGTTATATTTACTTTTGAACTAATAATTAATTTAGTATAATAAGTTACATGTAATGTAGGTTAAATTATTTCTAAGTTTGAAAATTTTATTTAAAATTAACGGTCAGTGTAGATGGCACCACCACACAATGAATAAATATCAACCATGAGACGATGTTTGCTAAACACAGCCGCACATATGGTTGCGCGTAAGTGTTAGTGCGTGTATGTGTGCTCATCGTAGAATATAAAAGCACGAGCATCAGCATATTCGGGAGTTTTGGCAAGTGGACGGCCTGCAGGTAAGAAGTGCCTTGAAGAAGAGTTTTTAATTCTAATTCAAAGCATATAGTTTTTTTTGAGTGCCCATAGCCATGGAAAAGTACCAATAAGGGGTAGTGAGGAGTTCTTAATTCCTAACATTTTACTCTGGAGTGGTTCATCTTTGCCTGGTTTGCCTCATCGTCAGGTTGGTGTTCGAGGGAGAGTTTTGAATTCTCCTGAGAACAGTTTGCCAACGTTGGAGGGAGACGGAGAGTGAAGGTGTTATTAATACCTTCACAATCCGCCAGAGGAGTTTTTAATTCCACTCCAGCGCGACACCAGAGGTAGTAGAGCCAGTGGGGAAGCGAGTGCGTCCGTGCAAGAGTTTTCAATTCCTCCATAGCAGCCCGCCACCCCGCTCCAACGTCAGCCGTACGTGGTGCCACTGCCGCATGGGACCAAACACATACGAAATATTTTGTATTAGTTTATTTAAATAAAGAAACCACACTGAAGACTAATTCTTTGTTTTCTTTGTTTTTGATTTCTTTTATTGAAACGACCCTGGACCACGCAGAGCTATCCCAGCATAAAGCGTAAGTGTCGTTACAATATATATATATATATATATATATATATATATATATATATATATATATATATATATATATATATATATATATATATATATATATATATATATATATATATATATATATATATATATATATATATATATATATATATATATATATATATATATATATATATATTTATAAGTATTATTTTATACATTATTTTTAACGATTTAATTAAAAAAATTTTAATTCAATAAAAAATATATATCAACATACATCTATAAATACATTTTAAGTCTTTTAATTCATTTGCCTATTAGGATTGGTTCGATTACAGCTTTTCTAAAATCAATCTCATTTTCGGCTTATTTCAAGTACGGAGTCGGATTAAATCAAGTTCAAAACTCTTGAATCAATCTCATTTTCGACTTATTTCAAGTACGGATTTGGATTAAATCAAGTTCAAATTTCTTGAATCAATCTCATTTT
Source organism: Thecocarcelia acutangulata (assembly GCA_914767995.1). Lineage (NCBI taxonomy): Eukaryota > Metazoa > Arthropoda > Insecta > Diptera > Tachinidae > Thecocarcelia > Thecocarcelia acutangulata. The sequence goes on along the minus strand of OU612094.1, from coordinate 102,515,848 downwards.
CGGCTTATATCAAGTACGGATTTGAGATTAAATCAAGTTCAGAATTCTCGAGTCAATCGCATTTTAAGATTGATTCAATCTCAGTTTTTCTTAAATCAATCTCATATTCGGCTTATTTTCAGTACGGATCCGAGATTAAATCAAGTTCAAAATTCTTGAATCGATCTCATTTTCGGCTCGTTTCAAGTACGGAATCGGGATTAAATATGTCTAAAAGTAAGTATTTAGTGCTTGAATAATCCGTACTTGATTCAAGTAATCCGTACTTGATTTAAGAAAATCCGTACTTACCGTACTTTTGACACCGCTTGGGATTGATTCAAGTACGGATGGATTGAATTTTGCTTTCAGTGTACCCTTTCTTTTTAGGAATTATTTTCTTTCTAATTAAATTTATATCAAAATGAGGATTTATAGTATTAGGAATACAAATTTTTTTAAGTCGTTTTTTATTAACCAAACATCAAAGTTTTTCATGAAAAAATAAAACTCAAAGATTATTCTTATACATACATATGTATATAAATAATTTTTGCCGCGCTGGAATAACATTTCATTTTAATTTGTAAAAAAGGTGAAAACTTAGGATCAAGAAAACTTAAAAATTATCAGTACAAATTCTTATGTCGTTTCATTGCTAATATTGCTTTCGTAATATAGCATAATTTTTTGCTTAAATATCTCCCATTTGGAAAATAGCATTAATTTCCAGGATATAAAATTTCAAAATCAATTTGTACTTGTAAGTACATATATGTATGTACATTTATTATTTTCTAAATAAGGATATGTTATTTTCCAAATCTTACCAGGTCAGCGGCTTTAGCATGGGATAGCTTGGACCAAGATTGGAGAAACTTTAAATTATCTAGCTCCATCAGATCACGTCTACGTATTTGGAAAGTCTGTCGCCACTTTGAGCAGACATCATCCCAATCTGTCGAGTCCCTGTTCAAACTCGTTTTAAACGCTGTAGATTCATCAATTTAATTTTCTCTTACTAATTTCGGGACTTTTCTATCATAGCTTTCTTCTTGACTTAATGAGTCTCCATATTTAAGACGTTTAGCTCTGTAGTTTTTGTATTTGGAGCACAATTTTCCAGACGGACTTCCGTTATTGTTTCTCGAAATGTAATAAACGTCCTAAAACAAGTTGCAGACATACATAAGTATTAAAAAATATAGCAAAGATTCAAAAATACTATTGAAACTCGAATTACCTGCACTTCCTTTTCAAGTGGAAATGTAGACACAATTTCATTCAATAACAGTGGAAAATCCTGAATCCTTATTGGGACATCTTTAGATATAGCTTCTTCAACCATTAACTTAATGAGACTGTTTCTTTGCACGACACTTAAGTTTTTATTTTTATACTCCAACAAAGTTCTTCCAATCGATGATTGTCTCAATATTCTTTCCAAACTCTAATTGCAGTATACAAATTTTAGCAGTCTAAAACTGATATATGTATGTATGTACATTTTACCTGGTTTAAAACTTGCTTTCCTCGGAAGTCATCCTCTTTTAACCAGCTATAGACTTTTGAGTCGACAGATATAGTGTCATCATCGATTCCAAGCTTTAGGAAAAATAATTTAGTATACATAAATTAATGAACATTTTTTAAAAATAAACGAAACTTCTTATAAAATATTTTTACCTGAAGCTTTCTCCACTTAAAAAGCTTTTCTCGAAATTCCATCTGAAGTCCCAGGGGAGGTATTGCTTCCTTTATATCTGTTTGTTGCATACGATTGTAATTTTATGCGAGCTACTGTATGTTACCTGAGCGGCTGCAGAGTTAAATGTATAAATCCACATGAAATTAAATATTTACAAAATATGAATTTTCAGTTTAATATGATAAAATCCTGCTGTTACTCGATTCGCCCCCCGGGGCGAATCAAGGTTTTGCCTTGGCGTATTCCTAACTTAGGAGCTCTGTTTTTCGGGGAAAAGAAGGGAAGGGGTCCCTCGTTTGGTGCGGCAAACAAAACTCTAGGAAGCCACATGACTTATGTTGTGTTGGCTTCCGAAACCCTTACCAAGGGTATAAATTGGCAGAACGGGGATCAGCATGGCCCCCGGGTAGTTCTGCTTGCGGTTCGACCCGGGCTGATCATGGTTGAGGTGCCTACCTTGGCTGGAACGTTCTGGCTGTGGTTGAAACCTAAAACGCAAGAAGGGAGTGTTAGTATCCTTGATAATTGTTTGGTGATGGCTTTTTTCGAGGGCTATCAATCTCCCGATGATCTGTTGCCTATACAACAGATACGTGTACTGTAAGGAACCAGTGGTGATGATTGACGGGTGAGTTGGTTTAAGGGCGGATGCTCTTAATGGGCTTCGGCCTACCAACTCATTAAGCCTTGTCCTCCATTGATTGCTGGGAAATTGCATACATGAGGGATTAAAAGGCCCGAACTCCTCAACAAGAAGTTGTTCATATGACCTGTGTGAGCCTAGCAAGCCACACGGGGGCGGTGGTGAATCGTGAAAAATTCACTTCGTGGAATTGATCCACCATCAGGTTAGGCCGTCAAGGCAGGTACTGATGTAAATCACTTTCACAGTTGTTACTCGATTCGTTTATTGAAAATAAAATAAATGAATAGTTATATATTTTGATCTAAACTTAACCCCACGTTTCAAAGCTGATTACATTTGTAATCGTCATCGCTCCAAAAGTGCAACCCCATCAGTGCTCTGAGAGAAACTATGTCATTAAGAAGGCTAGGAGTTCACCTAGAGCGATAACATTTTTCTGAGTCCGATCTTACAGCGAGTTGATCAAAAGCAAATAATTATACAATTACTCCGTTATCATATTCATGAACAATTTTTCACCGACCGCAAATTCGATCGGGCAAATTTATGCAAACGATTGTAATTTTATGCATTTATTTTATATAAAATTTTTTATAAATGTATGAATTTAACTTCATAAAAAATATTTCTGGTTTAATAAAAGTTTATTTCACAAACTTTGTAAAGAAAGATGTCAAATAAACCTGTAATAAAGAAACATTTTTTTTTTATGAATATGCCCATAATAGGTTTTTAAAAATTTTTGTTAAAAATTTATAAAGCTACACCCATATTCATCAAAAATATGTATATGTTCTTCATTTCAGGGTTAGTTGACAAATTTCTATAAAAAGTTTGTCAAATAAACGTTTAATAAGCATGAAATATATTTTATGAATAGGCCCCTTATTTTATAATAAAAAACTAGAAATTATGTATGTTAATTCTAGTTGCATATTCTAAAATAGTAAAAATAAATTAAGTTTAATTTTCCAATTATTTATTATACCCTTCACAAAAATGTAAAGGGTATATATAAGTTTGTGATTCCGTTTGTAATTTCTACAGTTTTTTTTTGCGACCCTATAAAGTATATATATTCTGAATCAGAATTAATGGAAAAGTCGATTAAGCGATGTCCGTCTGTCCGTCTGTCCGCTGTTGAAATACCGTTTCTGAGAAAACCATTAGACTTAGAAACTTTTTTCTTTCACCATTCTTTTACCCCATCGATTCATGGGTTTGCTATTGAAATTCAGTAATATCGGTCCACGTATAGCTGAGATATATTCAAAATTCCGAAAAAAGCCATTTTTTTTTGCAGTTTTGTATGAAAATTTTTGAAAACAAAAGTTGTTCGTTTTGCTTCAAACTTCACACACTTATTAAGCATGGTGACTAAAAGACAAAGAATTTTTTTTTCAGATATCGGTCCATATATACCCGAGATATAGCCCAAATCAGATTTTTAATGAAAATGTCGCATAGGCGAAGCTAAACAACTTTTTTTTGCTCAAAAGCAGTTCTGGTAATTATATAAGGTTACATAAATATGGAAAATGAAAATTTCCGATATCGGTCCATATATACCCGAGATATAGCCCAAACCTGGTTTTTCATGAAAATGTCGCGTAAGCGAACCTAAACAACTTTTTTGTGCTCAAAAGCAGTTCTGGTAAGGAAATAGGGTCATATAAATATGAAAAATGAAAATTTTCGATATCGGTCCATATATACGCGAGATATAGCCTAGACCGGGGTTTTCATGAAAATGCCGCGTCAGCGAACTTAAACAACTTTTTTGTGCTCAAAAGCAGTTCTGGTAATGAAATTAGGTTACATAAATATGGAAAATGAAAATTTCCGATATCGGTCCATATATACCCGAGATATAGCCTAGACCGGGGTTTGTCATGAAAATGTCGCGTAAGCGAACTTAAACAACTTTTTTGTGCTCAAAAGCAGTTCTGGTAATGAAATTAGGTTACATAAACATGAAAAATGAAAATTTCCGATATCGGTCCATGTATACCCGAGATATAGCCCAAATCGGGTTTGTCATTAAAATGTCGCGTAAGCGAACTTAAACAACATTTTTGTGCTCAAAAGCAGTTCTGGTAATGAAATAGGGTTATATAAATATGAAAAATGAAAATTTTCGATGTGGGTCCATATATACCCGAGATATAGCCCAAATCGGGGTTTTCATGAAAATGTCGCGTAAGCGAACTTAAACAACTTTTTTTGCTCAAAAGCAGTTCTGGTAATGAAATAAGATTACATAAATATAAAAAATGAAAATTTCCGATATCGGTCCATATATACCCGAGATATAGCCTAAACTGCGGTTTTAATGAAAATGTCGCGTAAGTGAACTTAAACATCTCTTTTTGCTTAAAAAATGTTCTGGTAATGAAATAGGGTCATATAAATATGAAAAATGAACATTTTCGATATCGGTCCATATATACCCGAGATATAGCCTAGACCAGGTTTAACATAAAAGTGTCGCGTAAGCAAACTAAAACAACATTTTTGTGCTCAAAAGCAGTTCTAGTAATGAAATAAAGTTATATAAGTATGGAAAATGAAAATTGTCGATATCGGTCTATATATACCCGAGATATAGCCCAAACCGGGTTTTTCATGAAAATGTCGTGTAAGCGAACTTTAACAACTTTTTTTTGATAAAAAACAGTTCTGGTAATAAGATGAGTTTATATAAATATGGAAGATAAAAATTTCCGATATCGGTCCATATTTACCCGAGATATAGCCTAAACCGTGGTTTTCATGAAAATGCCGAGATATAGCCTAAGCCGTGGTTTTTATGAAAATGCCGCGTAAGCGAACTTAAACAACTTTTTTCACCTTAAAGCGGTTCTGGTAGTTAAATAAGGTTATATAAATATGAAAAATGAAAATTTTCGATATCGGTCCATATATACCCGAGATATAGCCTAAACCGGGGTTTTCATGAAAATGCCGCGTAAGCGAACTTAAACAACTTTTTTGTGCTCAAAAGCAGTTCTGGTAATGAAATTAGGTTACATAAATATGGAAAATGAAAAATTCCGATATCGGTCCATATATACCCGAGATATAGCCTAAACCGTGGTTTTTATGAAAATGCCGCGTAAGCGAACTTAAACAACTTTTTTCACCTTAAAGCAGTTCTGGTATTTAAATAAGGTTATATAAATGTGGAAAATGAAAATTCCCGATATCGGTTTATATATACCAGAGATATAGCCTAAACCGTGGTTTTCATGAAAATGCCGCGTAAGCGAACTTAAACAAATTTTTTCACCTTAAAGCAGTTCTGGTAGTTAAATAAGGTTATATAAATGTGTAAAATGAAAATTCCCGATATCGGTCCATATATACCCGAGATATAGCCCAAACCGGGGTTTTCATGAAAATGTCGCGTAAGCGAACTTAAACAACTTTTTTCACCTTAAAGCAGTTCTGGTAATAAAATAAGGTTACATAAATATGGAAAATTAAAATTTCCGATATCGGTTCATATATACCCGTTGTATAGCCTAACAGGTTTTTTGATGAAAATGCCGAGTAAACAACTTTTTTGTGCTCAAAAGCAGTTCTGGTAATGAAATAAGGTTATATAAATATGGAAAAAGAAAATATCCGATATCGGTCCATATATACTCGAGATATAGCCTGAACCGATTTTTCCATTAAAAAAAATTTTTTTTTTTTGCTGAAAAGCAATTCTCGTTATAAAAGAAGGTTACTAAAATACAGAAAATAGAAAATTCCGATATCGGTTCATATATAACCGAGCATATTTTGGTCACATTTTTAATATACTATACATATTCGTGACTATCGTGAAGGGTATTTTAGATTCGGCCCAGCCGAATATACTACACTCTTACTTGTTTTTGATTTAGAAAAGCTGACTATGCAGACTTGATTTTATTTTAATGGAGCGCTTTCAAATTTGGTAAGCTAATTGCGCCAGTTTTTTGAAAATAATTAGAAATCAAAAATGGACTTGCGCAACTAATGGCGTTTTCTTTTCTAGAAAAAGTTTACATTTTCAATATTGTTTTGCCAAAAAATACAAAAGTATAGAGTTTTCTCAACTTTTTTTTTCAGATATTTATAGTTATTAAGACATTTTCTTTTCATCTCAATAAAACTTAAGTTTTAAAACTTGAATTTTAAGAAAAAAGTGCAGCAGAGAGGCAAAACTTTTTCAGAAAAGAAAACGGCATAAGTTGCCAAATGTGAAAGCGTTCTTTTTCTGAAACGTGCATACATATTTACATGAGTATGTATACACCAAGCCAATGATTACATACGTATATATATGTAGCGTGATTATGCTTCAGAATAGTACTATAAAATTAAATCAGATCCACTTATTTAACTTTTTAAAACTACTGATATTTTATTAGAAAATTAAACTTCAATTTATTTCGACTATTCTAGAATAAGTTAATAGAGTTTAATAATATTTTCAACATAGGCGGCTTCCACATCTACAGTCACTCACATTTAAAGTCGGGCAAACATTGTCGAAAATTTATGATCTTAATATTTATGTTTTGATGAAAGATTATGCGTTTAAATTTTTTTTGTTTTATCATAAAAACTCTTATTAATAGAAAAACCATAGAAATTTTATTTTAAGTCCCTTTATAAAATACATACGAATAACAAAATGAGAAAAAGTAAATTCTCTGTCTCAAATTGAAAGTCGGGCACTTAATGTTTTGTACAGTGAAAAAGTGTCTCCAAAACAATTATTTCTTCTTACACAGTCATTCGATCAGTGAAGATTATAAAAGTTTTTTGAGAAATGCCGCGCAAAATTAAACAATCCACCTTCGAAGAACGGAAAATAACAATTGAGTTGCACTTAGATGGAAAATCTGAAAGGGAAATATCTAATTTGATAAAAAAAAAGCAAATCTACAGTGCATGATATAATTTCTAGATATAAAGAAAGTGGTTTGGTAGCAAATAAAAACGCGGAGCCCGAGCAAGAAAGCTTTCACCCAGAGATGAGAACATGATTTTAAAACAGGTGAAGAAAAATCCTTTTATTTCTGCTCCAAAACTGACAGCAATGGTCAAGGAAGCTTCTGGGACGGAGGTAAACCCAGAAACAATAAGAAGACTTCTTCGCAAGAATGACTTTCATGGCCGAGTGGCACGGAAAAAACCTCTAATAAGTAAGAAAAACCAAAGCGAACGGCTTGTTTTTGCTCGTCAATATATGACCAAAGATTTTGATTTCTGGAGTACCGTAAGTTAGAACAAACATAAAAATTTAATTAGGCTTATTATTGATATTTAGGTATTGTTTACTGACGAAAGTAAATTTAACTTATTTGGGTGCGATGGAAGAGGCAAAGTATGGCGCAAACCAAACAAAGAGATGGAAGGCAAGAATTTAAGAAAAACAGTAAAGCACGGTGGTGGATCGGTTATGGTTTGGGGATGCATGGCAGCCTCAGGCGTTGGAAATTTGCATTTCATTGACGGTGTTATGAATAAGAATGTTTATTTAAATATTTTGAGAAAAAATTTAAAAGAAAGCGTAAAAAAACTCGGCATTGAAACTAATTTCCAATTTTACCAGGACAATGATCCTAAACATTCAGCATATGATGTAAAGAATTGGCTGCTCTACAGCTGTCCGAAGGTTATTAAAACCCATGCACAAAGTCCGGACCTCAATGTTATTGAACATTTGTGAGACGAATTAGGCCGCCGGATGCAGGACAGGCAGTGTACGTCAATTCCACAACTAAAGAATGCCTTACAGGAAGAGTGGAATAATATAAGTCCTGAGGTTTGCAAAAAATTAGTGGAATCTTTGCCTAACCGCTTATAAACTGTTGAAACCCAAAAAGGTGGATCTACAAAATATTAATTTTGCGTTATGTTCACATAATGCTAATTTTTTTATTAATTGCCCGACTTTAAATGTGAGACTGAAAAGTGACCTTATTTAAGTTAAGCCTTCGTATACATTTAATAAAAGAACTTGGAATAAATTGTTTTCGTTGTTTTTAAATAAAAGAACTTTTGCGATAAAATAAACAAAATTAAAACGACGTTTTCTTCCATCAGCTTATAAATATTGGGACTTGGGAAAGTTTTTTCATGCGTCTGCCCGACTTTAAATGTGAGTGACTGTATATCTTTTAAAAATTGGTGTAGATGGAAGTCGTCTTGTCCATCCATTATTTAATATTTAAAATATACACTTATTGAATATTTTACACTTTTTTTTAAATATTTTTACACTTTTTTTACATTTTTATAATTTATTCACTCTTTAAACTCTTACCAGAACGCTTGCTTACTTACGAATGATGCAATTTTCGTCAACTTTCAAAAAGCTGCAAAACAAAACGCGGTTGCCAGATCAAACAATTTGGTATTAAAGTGACAATATTCCTTCAAGATTCAAAATCTATGATTTGACGTTTTCTATATTTGTTAAAAGTGATGAATAATTTTAAAAGTTTAAACGCACTTTATTAAGTGCGGGTTTTTTGAAAAGTAATATCTGCTAAAAATAAGTATGTATGATATGAATATGCTTAATATAAAAAATTAAAATTTGTTAAACTTTTATTTTTCCAAAAATTGAGCTGCTTTATTTAACGAAGATAAAAAAATATTAAGACACAATTTAATTACGTAATTAATTAAGGGTTTTCATAGATTTTTCAATAATTTAAAGCATACAAATCCACCAACGTTCCTTCTCATTTTAATTCACTAGATGCGAAAAAATGTAATAACTCTACTTGTACCTAATACCTCAATAATTTCATAGTGTAGTGGATTTTTTTTCAAATATTAATAAAAAAGTTATAAAACTGAATATTAATTTTTGAATATTGAACTAGCGATATTATTTAAAATTAATACGGCATCTTTCCATCTAACAACCAGCTATATATATTAGTGATGCCAAATAAACGCGGATAGCTATTTAAGAAGGTGATTTTTTACAACAGCCAATAGCTTAGTTTGTCTTTTATACTTACATGCGTAAAGTAATTGTACACTAGAACCATTTGAAAACAAAATGAATCTTTTATGTATTATATGCACAACATGCAGTATACATAATATGTATAGTTTTTTCTCTATGTTATGTTTTCAAACTTATATGAAGCCTAAAATTTTTCTTATATAAAACAAAGTGGACAATTTCTACAATAGTACATATTGTTTTAAATATATATTCTGTAGTATTTATCGAATTTGATTAGTGTTTTTAAGCTAATCGGGCTTAAATCCTAATCTCGTAAGTTATTTTGTTCTTACTTACATTGAAGAATTTAGGCCCGACTAGTTTAAACAAACAATGTAATATAAATTATCAAGTTAATGTAAATTATCAGCAATAAAATAAAAAGCGCTAAGTAGGCACATTTAAAAGGAGCTAAAGAGATTTCTATTAGGAGAACAGTTCTATTTCGGTCTTTCTTCTTCATATGTATCAATGTTGCCACTTTGTGTTTAAATAATCGAATTTGGCATAATTTTTCAGTTCTGAGCTGATTGTTGAGAGTTTCTTTTAGGTACATGCATGACATTATTTGCATTTCTGTTGCTTTAAGATACGCAATACGCTATCTATAGTATATCTATATTTTTACCGGTCAGCAAAACATCTTCCGATGTAAATAATTTAATATGTTTTTATTGAATTTATAGTAAAATAACCAACTTTGTACAAAAATAACTAAAATAAAAAAAATCATTTTTTAAATTTTTGTTATTAGCCATTAAGTATTAGGCATTCGGATTTATTTGATCTGCGAAACACCGTCAGAGTGCAATTACTATTTGAATATAACAAAGTGATTTGATATGTTCTTATATTCAGAACATGCTGGAATATTTTACTGTATATAATATAACACATTGTTATAATGAAATTTTAACTTCAAATTAAGTTTAACTTCATTTTATTCAGATAAGTTTTCTTTCTCGTAGGTGTAATTTTTTAACTAAGTTTTGGCAACACTGCTTCATACCACACATAAGTGTTGCCGAAAGCTCAAATTAATTTAACAAATTCAAATCCTCAAAAATACATAAAACCAAAAAAAAAAAAAATCCCAACATAAAAATTTAAAAAAATTATGTTTTGTAAAATATCAGGTATAAAATTTTACAAAACAAATTAAAATGTTAATATATAGGTTTTAATTTTCCCACTTATTTAATTGCTCATAGTAATGAACTTTTAGTAAACGTAAAATAAGGACAACAAACTTAAAATAGAAATATATTTTAACTCTAGTGTACGATATATTTATACTTTTTTATCACTTTCTATCCTTTTTTTATTTTGTCCAATTCGGCAACGCTGGTAGTAGCTAAAGTATAGGGTGTTTTTTTAAGCTAGATAGAACTTTAAATTGTAAAAAGTAACACAAAAAATTAAATTTTGATGAAACATTTTTTTTATTTGTTTCAGTATACTCTGACAAATCATCATGAATAGACTCACGCTTGAACAACGCTACGAAATTATCCAAATTTACTTTGAAAATCAGACCCGTTGTTTTATCGCAAAATTGTGTTCAGCGATGAGGCGCATTTTTGGCTTAACGGGTTTGTTAATAAGCAAAATTGCCGCATATGGAGTGAGACCAATCCACATGAGACCCTACAGACTCCATTACATCCAGAAAAATGCACTGTTTGGTGCGGTTTTCATGCTGGTGGCATCATCGGACCTTATTTCTTCAAAAATGAGGCCGGAGCTCGCGTTACGGTCAATGGAGATCGTTACCGCACCATGATCAATGATTTTTTGTTTAAAAATATGGATGACATTGATCCGGAGGAGATGTGGTTTCAACAGGATGGCGCTACGTGCCATACGGCGAACGCAACCATCGACTTACTGAAATCAAAATTTGGCGATAAGTTGATTTCGAGAAATGGACCTGTCAATTGGCCTCCAAGGTCGTGCGATTTGACACCTCTACGATTATTTCCTGTGGGGCTACGTGAAGTCACTGGTTTATGCTGATAAACCAGCAACAATTGATGCCTTGGAGGCCAGCATTGTTCGTGACATACGGCCAGCAGTGCTCGAAAAATTGGCCCAAAATTGGACGTCCAGAATGCACTTCGTCAAGAACAGCCGCGGTGCCCATATGCCCGAAATCATTTTCAAATGTTAATGTCACGTATTGATCTTTCGAATAAAAAAAAATTTTGATTACAATTTAATTTTTTGTGTTATTTTTTACAATTTCAAGTTCTATCGGGCTTAAAAAAACACCCTATATATAATGTATGTACATACATAATAGCTGAGCTGACATACAAATAAAAACTAACGATATTTTTGCAGATTTTCAAATTAGTAACAACAAAAGCACAAAGTAAACTGAGTTCTGGCATGGGCATATATATGCACATACATCGTATGCATACATAAGTACATGTTCGGTAAAGGCAACTTTAATAACACTCACATATTATTCTCAGAGAATCTTTTATTCCTATCTCTCAGCAATTTATTCATATGCATGCATTTGTGTCTTTGGTTTGGTTTTTTTTTTATTCGGTTTAAGAATTCTGCACTTGATTCCAGAATTTTATACTTGTTTCAAGCCATCCCAGGATTGATCTTCTTGAACAATCCCGCATACGGTTTATTTTAAGTGCACATGTGAGTTATTCGTACTTAAATCTTTGAGTACGAATCTTACTAAAAGCAAGTAAAAAATACTTAAATTTAGTACGAGCTTTTTCTTTCTGTGTATAAGTAGAAAAATGCAATAAGTGGACAGTGAATTTACACAAAAGAAAAACTTTGTGATAATTATTTTCATACACTTTTAAAGAAATAAAAATATAAATAAAAAACAAAAATTGAATGAGTGTACCTAGTAGATGCAATTCTGTGAGGGAGCTTAGCTCCACTAGAAAAAACCTCTGGACCTCTGAGGAAGAATCATTAAAAAAAGCATTGGATAATCTTCTGTCTCTAAGAGATAAAAAACGCACGCGTTCGTGTTCATCAAACATTGTTGTTACAACAGAAGACAAACCATCTTCCAGTCTAGCTGTTGTTGATAAACCGAAAACGCAAGTAGGTATGGATAGGTATATAACCGTGGTTAAACGTCAGCGAAGCCCTAAATCCGCGCAAATATCTTCAAAATCAAAAATGTCTAAAGACGATAAACCCCCTGCGATAAAGGATAGTAATAGGTTTGCTATCCTTCAGACAGATGAGCCAACAACATCCAAAAAACATATAAGCCTCCATCAATATATTTGACAGAGCCGACTTCTAGTGAACTGGTGAAACAACTTATTACGGGAATCGGTAAAGATACTTTCAACGTCACATCAGTGAAGCACAGCAGCATCAGTGAAACTAAAATACAAGTAAATCATGAAAACGATTATCGAAAATTGTCTGATATTTTAGAAAAAGAGAAAAGATCATTTTACACTTACCAGCTCAAAAGTGCTAAAGGTCTTCAGGTCGTTATTAAAGGTATTGACCCTTGCGTAGATATTGATGACGTCAAAACCGGATTGGAAGATTTTAAAATAAAAACCGTAGTAAACATCAGGAACCGTGAAAAGATCCCTCAACCCATGTTTAGGGTTGAACTAGAACCCAGGGATGTTGTCCTGAAAAAAGGTGAAATTCACCCAATTTATAACCTTAAATTTCTTTGGCATCGTAAGGTTACCGTTGAGGAGCCACATAAGCGTTCAGAACCCGTTCAGTGCCAAAACTGCCAAGAATTTGGACACACAAAGGCTTACTGTAAGTTGCCCGCTGTTTGCTTTATATGTGGCGAACTTCACGGCACAACTCAGTGCAACAAGCCAAAGGCCGACGCAAGTGTTAAGAAATGCAGTAACTGTGGAGGTAACTACACTGCAAATTATAGAGGTTGCCCTCTCTATACTCACTTTAAGCGGTCAATGACAAATAAGTCATCGGTTTCTCCAGCAACCCAGCAGCAAAATGTCATTGGTAAAAACAATTTTCCCCAGGTAGGCGATTCAACCACCCATACAAATACGCAAACCTCCAAACAATTTTCATATGCTAATGTCCTTAAAGCCGACCAAATCTTGAACCAGGAGCCCAAACCTCAAAAGTGCGATTCAAATTTTAGTAATTTAGAGGCAACTCTGCAGACTCTTGTTCAGTCCATAAACACTTTTACCGTTTCTATGACAAACATGATGCAGGAAATGCTAAAAATGCAATCCACTACTTTACAGGCAATTTAAAAAAAATGAATTGGTTAAAAATATGTTCCTGGAACGCAAACGGCATTTGCCAACATAAAAATGAACTTGAGCACTTCCTTATGGAAAAACAGATCGATATAATGATGATTGCTGAAACCCATTTGACAACCAACAGTTACTTCAAAATTAATGGCTACACATTATGTGACACAAAAGATCCACGTGGAAAATCTTGCGGTGGTTCGGCAATTTTGATAAAGACCAGAATTACACATTGTACTGAAAATATCGTCTTGAGAACTCCTGAGGATATTGATGCGTCAGTTAACGATTTTTCTGAAAACCTCAAACTAGTCATATAAGATCCAGAAATGAGAACAATAGAACTTATTCGTCTGAACTTGAGAAACTTCTGTCAGAAAAAAGAAGAGTTAGAAGAGAGTGGCAAACTCGCAGGTCTCCTCAGCTTAAAACTAGGCTACGGGAATGCGTAACTCGACTAAGAAATCTGCTTGAAATCCAGAGAATATCTTCCCTTAAAACATATTTGGAAAGCCTGGATGGTACTCCGCAATCTGACTATTCTCTGTGGAAAGCGGCAAAAGGTCTGAAAAGACCCGTAATAGGTAAGCCACCTTTGCGACCTTCAACTGGCGACTGGGTACGAAGCGATTCTGAAAAGGGGATGGTGTATGTTAATCATTTGAGAAATGTTTTTACGACAAATGATTCAGCGGATGCTGCAGTACAATTTCCGCCGTATGCTGTCAGACAGCCTGTGTCTTTGAGACTTAACTTTCAAGATGTCGAAAACGTTATCAATAACATAAACCCCAGGAAAGTTCCAGGTATAGATCAAATTACTGGTAAAATGCTTGAATAGTTACCACGTGTAGCTAAAAGAATTCTACTTTTTATTTTTAACGCTATTTTGCGCCTTGATTACTATGATACCCAAGCCAGGGAAGGATCCGACTAAAGTAGAGTCATATAGAGCAATAAGTCTACTACCAACAATTTCAACACTGTTCGAAAAATTGTTAATGGCCAAGTTGTCTCATCATCATCAATTGGCTTTCGGGCTAAGCATAACACCATAGAACAAACACATAGACTAGTCAATGTCATAAGACAGACTTTTGAAGACAAAAAGTATTGTTCATCTCTATTCATCGACATTTCCCAAGCTTTTGATAAGGTGTGGCACGACGGACTGATGCACAAAATAAAGTTCAACTTGCCTGCAAACACTCACAAGCTTCTGGAAAGCTACTTATACGACCGGAAATTTGTTATCAAAGAAGGTGACTTTACAAGTCTCTCACAGCCAATCGGAGCAGGAGTTCCCCAAGGTAGCATTCTAGGACCCACTCTATATTTGATTTACGCATCTGACATGCCAACGAGATCCGGAATCCATACTTCAACTTTTGCAGATGACACAGCTTTTTGCAGAGTTCATGAAAACCATCAAGAAGCTTCACGAAATTTCCAGCAGTATATTTCAATATTAGAGAAATGGTTGAAACTTTGGAAAATAAAACTTAATGAACAAAAATGTACTCACATTACATTTACACTGCCAAAGCAAACATGTTCAGCTATCCAAATTAACAATACACCTATTCCGCAGCATAATGAAGTTAAATACCTTGGTATTTACCTCGACCGTAGGCCAACGTGGAAGCCTCACATTGATGCGAAAGTCACTCAGTTGAAATTAAAAGCAGCGCAACTAAATTGGCTTATGGGCAGAAATTCGACATTGAAGTTAGACTGCAAACTTTTGTTATAAATGTAACCCAATTTTAAAGTCTATATGGTGCTATTGAATTCAGTTATGCGGCACCGCTTCAGCATCTAACATTGAAAAAATTCAAAGACGATGTAACCAAATTCTTCGTACGTTTACTGCAGCTCCATGGTACGTAAGAAACTCACGAGTCCACAAGGATCTGTGTGTTCCTCTTGTAAAAGATGAATTTTCAAAGTACACAACAAGGTATATCAGTAAGCTGGAACTTCACCCAAATCCTCTTGCACGCAACATACTTAATTTTGGCGGCCACTCTTGGTTGAGAAGAAGGGATACCACCATCAGAAAGTTAAATAGGTGATTCTACCGATATTATTCGCGCAAAATGAAAGTTTTTTGTCTAGCAGTGGCTGGACTTAAATAACTTTTATATTTAGTATTAAGATTTGAATACTTATTGTTAGTTCATATTTTGAAGATTCAATAAATAAATGGATGACAAAAAAAAAAAAAAGTATCTCGGTTGCATATGAACCGATAGCGGAATTTTCTATTTTCTGTATTTTAGTAGCCTTATTTTATAACGAGAATTGCTTTTCAGCAAAAAAAAAATATTGATGGAAATATCGGTTCAGGCTGTATCTCGGGTATACGAGTATATGGACCGATATCAGATATTTTCATTTTCTGTATTTTACTAACTTGCTTTTATAATCAGAACTGTTTTTAAGCAAAACAAATGTTTTTCTTTGTTACATTTCTGTTGAACTTTATAATTTTTAAATTAAAAATTTTTTGAATTAAATTTTTGCTTTGTACATTTGTACAACGGGTTATAGTTCAAGGTTTTTCCTTTCTTGAGTTTTTTCCTTAAGAAGGATGTTTTACAATACAAATCTGCTATGATCAATAATTATTGATTGAAGAAGACAAGAAAAATTAATAATCAAATCTTTAGCTGGGGGACAACTAGCTATTTCGTAGTCGCTACACTACTCATTAGCACCCACTGGGATTTGAACTCGGGCCATGACGTATCATGATCTACTGCTTTAACCACTAAGCCACCGAGCATTTAATTATTTTCTATCTATATTCATCTCATATTGAATCACATATGCATTTTTGTTAATTGCCCGCATTGTTCGTACAGCGTATGCTGTCTCTGAACTAGCGGTATTTATTTTTATTTATTAACATACATATTTTTGTATTTTAATATTCTCCGTACCCAGAGATGTAAATATTAATTTGTTAAATTTTTGTTTCAATTTTATAATTTTTAAATTAAAAATTTTTTTGGTTTGCACATATGTACATCGGGTTCTAGTTCAAGTTTTTCCTTTCTTAAGTTTTTTTTTAAGAAGGATTTTTTACAATACAAATTTGCTGTGATCAATAATTATTGATTGAAGAACACAAGAAAAATAATAATCAAATCTTTAGCTGGGGGACACGTTTTTTACAACATGATCGACATAATGGTTTTGGCATTATATGATAGTATATGATAAAAACCTGTCAGTGAGAAAGGCACAAGGTGCCAGAAGAACATTTTTATCCCATCTTTCGGATCAGCTTGCTTCTGGCCTTGCGTTGAAAAACGAAGCCAAAACAAGAAAGTTACAGAAAATTTTGTTAGTAGGTCGGAAATAGAAGCTTTTTTTAAGCAAAGCCATTCAGGTTGTAAAAAACAAAATGAACTGTTTAGAAAAAATACTGTTCGTTTACATTTTCAGGAACCTAAAGACATTCTGAGCCAAAAAGCGGCCCTGAGGTTTTGGAAAATAAATCAAAGTGTGCTATTTGTAAGGACATAGACAATGGCAAGCGTAGCACTAGATTCTTTTGCCAATTCTTCAAAAATTGTGTTTGCCTTCAGAATTCTAAATGTGATTATACATGTTTTAAATGTAACTAAGACTGTATATCTTATTGTGTATATGACTATTTTAATGAAACGACTGAATTTTTTAATTTTTTTTTTTTTTAATTGTTTACGTTTTTTGTATATTATTATAATAATTTTTTAAGGATGAATAAGAAATAAGATTAATTTAAAAAACCAACAAACATATTTCATCACTTTACATACAATAGAAATTAAATTCCATACCAAATACAAGGGGTTCCAGCCAGACCCTGGTGTTCATTTACGTAAACTCATTTAGGTGTTCACTTAAGGGTTAAAATAATTTTTTAACTGTTTTAAATAAATTGCAGTACTATACAATTGGTATTGCGATTTTTGCTCTGGTAAAATGGATTTGGCATATATTGATTTTCAAAATCAACATCTGAACGTTTCATTTGGAATAATTCAGTGCATGTAGTGTAATTTGGCGAAGATTGTGTACAAATATCCGTACCGGCTCTGCACTTTCCGATCAAAGTCCTTGCCTCAGCAGTATAAGAAATGACATCCTTTTCAAGGGCATAACTGCAACCCAAGACATTACTTATAAAACCACTGGCATTGCCACGGGCTGCACTCATTTGCATACTAAATGTCCCTTTTATATTGCCCGTAATACGTTCAGCCTCATATGTCTTAAATTTGTTAAAAGCTTAAATTAAGAACTTTCTTCTCTACATGCAAACTTACCGCTTTTTCAACGCACCATTTATAATCCGATTGTTTAGTTTTTTTACAATTTTCAATAGTCTCATCATAACTCTTGTAATATTTTTCTAGTTCATTTCTAGTATTCAACGGTTCCAAAGTCAAAGATAAAATGTGTATTTCGGCGCCTTTTCTGCAGGCTTGTATTTTTTCTGAAGTGCTTGCCGCTGATGGTATGTACTGTCGGTACTTATTTATACACCTTTGACTCAAATCATTTAGGAGTAGTAAGGTGTTAAATTTATAATTTGTATATTTCAGGAGAGCGACTAACATATTTAGTTTGATATCTATTGTTTGAAGACTGGATGAAGAAGTTTTGTTAAACAACATAATATCTATATCCATATGCTCAAGATTACGCTTATGGTTTAGCTTGTTACGGTGTATATAGTTGTCTATGTCATTAGCCTTAAATTGAGTAGCTTTAGTTATGCAAAAATGGAAAAATAAATTCTTCTAATGTATTAACGTGGTTATTTACCTGCCCATTTGCTATAGTACCAACAGTAAAGAAGAAAAAAACTAAACAAAAATTTTGCATGTTAGTGCAGGTTTTTCAACACTCCGTTATAAACTAATAATATTCAGTGAAATTCCAGTTCTTATAGTTCTTTGTTTTCGCAAAATTTTGCTGATCTTATCTATTTAATAGAAAACGATTTGTACATTGAAGTGTAAGACCTCGTTCACTCCGATTGATTTAATTGGAATTACTTTTTTATATCTTTCACAAAAATGTAAAGGGTATATATAAGTTTGTGATTCCGTTTGTAATTTCAATTTTCATTTGCGACCCTATAAAATATATATACGAGTATTTTGAATCAGAATTAATGAAAAAGTCGATTAAGCGATGTCCGTCTCTCGGTCGTCGAAATACCGTTTCTGAGAAAATCATTAGAAATAGAAACCTTAATCTTTCTCCATTCTATTAAACCATCGTGCCATGTGTTTGCTAGTGATATCGGTTCACGTATAGCTGAGATGTATTGAAAATTTTGAAAAACGCCATTATTTTTTGCAATTTTGTACAAAAATTTTTGAAAATGAAAGTTGTGACTAAAAGGCAAGTATTGGTCCATATATACCCGAGATATAGCTTAAACTGGGTTTTTCATGAAAATGTCGCGTAAGCGAACTTAAAATACTTTTTTGGTTAATAGTAGTTCTGGTAATAAAAGAAGGATATCTAAATATGGAAAATTAAAATTTCCGATATCGGTCCACATATACCCGAGATATAGTCTAAACCGGGGTTTTCATGAAAATGTCGCTTAAGCGAACTTAAATTTTTTTTTTTTTTTTGCTTAAAAGCAGTTCTGGGTATTAAATGAGGTTATATAAATATGGAAAATGAAAATTTCTGATATCGGTCCATATATACCCGAGATATAGTCTAAACCGGGTTTTCCATCAAAATATCGCGTAAACGAAATTAAACAACTTTTTTTGCGTAAACAAACTTAAAAATTTTTTTTACTTAAAAGCAGTTCTGAGTATTAAATGAGGTTATATAAATATGAAAAATGAAAATTTCCGATATCGGTCCATATATACCCGAGATAAAGCCTAAACAACTTTTATTGCTTAAAAGCAGTTCTGGTAATAAAATAAGGTTATATAATTATGGAAAAATAAAATTTGCGATATCGGTCCATGCATACCCGAGATATAGCCTAAGCCGGGGTTTTCATGAAAATGTCGTGTAAACGAACTTAAATAACTTGTTTTGCTCAAAAGCAGTTCTGGTAATAAAATGAGGTCATATAAATATGGAAAGTGAAAATTTCCGATATCGGTCCATGTATACCCGAGATATAGCCTAAGCTGGGGTTTTCATGAAAATGTGGTGTAAACGAACGTAAACAACTTTTTTTGCTTAAAAACAGTTCTAGTAATAAAATAAGGTCATATAAATATGGAAAATGAAGATTTTCGATATCGGTCTATATATACCCGAGATATACTATAGACCGGGTTTTCTTGAAAATGTTGAGTAAACGAACTTAAACAACTTTTTTTTTTTTTGCTTAAAAGCAGTTTTAGTAATAAAAGAAGGTTATAGAAAGATGGAAAATGAAAAGTTCCGACATCGCTCTATACAAGTGGACCGAGATATAGCCTGAACCGTTTTTTCCATTAACATTTTTTTTTTTTTTGCTGAAAAGAAATTCTCGTTATAAAAGAAGGTTACTAAAATACAGAAAATAGAAAATTCCGATATCGGTTCATATAGAACTGAGATATAGCTTAAACAAACTTTTCTATGAGAATGTCCATGAAAGATTTCTTTTTTGGAATAGTGATTACAAGGCAAAAATATTTTTTCCCCGATATCGGTCCATATATATCCGAGCATAATTAGTTCAAATTTGTAATATATACTATACATATACGTGAAGGGTATTTTAGATTCAGCCCAGCCGATGATACCACACTCTTACTTGTTTAATATTGTATTTTTTATTTTTTTAGATAAGACGAAGTGTGCAAGAATTAAGCGTTAGTCAACATAAAAATTATTTAAGTGTGAGTATACTTCATTGTCACAAGTAAAAATTATAAGGTTTTTACTCGAGTTATATATTTTGGATGTATGTACCTCTGTGCTTTTTATATCCTTTTATTGGAGAAGTTAGTGTTAGTTAATGTCGTGTTGTATTATTTGCTTAGATTGCCAACCCGTGATAAGCCAACATATATTTGCTCATCAGAAAGAATTTGTTTTTAGAACTTATTAATAGTCATTGTAATTCAAGTTTTGAGGAAATAGCAGTTCTATTACCTTCAGGTAATGCGCGTTAGTTATTCCATTGCACATGAAAAGAGTTTACTTTTTAAAAAAGTATTGTACCAATGTTAATAATGTTAATGACCAAAAGGATTAAGGACCTCAAAGCTTTTGCTGGATGCAGTCTCCTTTATGTTGCAAAGAGTACCAACTCACACATCTTGTGTTGGGCAAGATTTTTTTTGTCTCTATGCCACCCTCGGGCAGCAAGTTTAGTCTTGGCGTACACCAAACCAGGACACTCTGCTCTTCTGGTACATAGAGCGGAAGGAGTTCCTCGTTTGTTGTAGCAAATAAAACTTTACATATATAGAAAACTCGTCATAACTGAGATGTATTTTATCATTTTTGGCACTCATAACACTTTTCATTGCTGTGATGTCAACAATCGCATCAGTTCCTCTAATTATCATTAGCGGCAATCAGGACAATTATTTCCGCAATGAAATGTCATACTGACATCATGGGTGTGCTTTACCGGAATAGGTTTGGTGCGAACTTGTAATCAATGCAATGACACTCTAATATCGAAGAAATTACTAAATGAAGTCAATGTAACGACAAAATATCATCAACAGATCAACTATAATTTGGATTCAATTTGATATAAAAATCTCATTGATGTGATGGGGCATTAAAATCAGAAAAATTACTAAGTAGAGTAAATTTTATGACAAAGTATCATCAATACCAGCGTTGTGAACTTTGAAATTTCAAAACGCACCAAAATGGGGGGAAAAAGCGCGTTATTTCAATTAAAACGCACGGAATTTTGAAATTTTTCCTTTCAAGCTTAAAAATCTTTTTAAGAATTACAATATGTTTATATTAAAAACATGATAACGAAACAGCATTTTAAGCGACTATTATACAATCAAAATGGGTCTGATAGCACCGCTTGATGGCATGCCATCAAATTAGTTCAATAGCTAGAATTCGTGTTTGTCAAACTTCGCCTCTAGTACGTCTCTGTTAGTTTTATTAAGATAATGTTACGTTTACAATAACTATAACTATATCATTTAATAATATTTGCGTCAATCGAAATCATGCTGCTAATTTTGCTGCCTATTATCAGCGACATAAAACTACAGCTGATTACCGTCCTCAAAATTATATTGCAGAAGCATACAACCATTACTGTCGAACAAATTTGCGATTATCGGATCGATTAATAGCAATTCTATCAAACACTGTGTACATTTCATTTGTGTTTTCGTAAGCGGTGTATATAAATGAAATCATGGAAATATACGAAAATTTGCAAGAATTATAATAAATAAAAAATGAAGTTTACTATAATCACTATTTAATGTAAACGTTTTGGAAAAACTTTATAATGTATTTAATAATTTGGTAATTTCTCAATTGCCAAAACCGAAACGAATTCGCGAGCCATCATAAATACGAACTTCACTATTCAGAGACTACATTTATTTCAATATTTGACAAACTTAGCTTCCTCGTGTAATAGCAAAACACTCCCTAAAAGCAGCAATTTTTATAAGTCGATGTTTCTTTTTCTTTCGACAGTGTATATAATATACAACAGCAAGATTGTCTTACTTTGTGCATATAATATTAAACGTTTTCCACGCAAAATGAAATTTTGGACACTTGATTAAACTTTTGTCTTACATTAAAACAAAACGTTGAATTGAATTTGATTTTGTGCCACCGAAATTTAAAAAACGCACCGAAAATTAAAAAAAAGCGCACCCTGCTTCGACTACAGAATTTGTCGCACAAAAAGTTTCAAAAAGCACCAAAAACGGTGCGAAACGCACCGAGTTGACAACGCTGATCAATACCATAGAACGCTATCAGTAACTGAACTTATAACTCCGATTCAATTTAATAATTTCAAAAATATGGCCAAACATCTAACTTTAAATTCTCGTATTTTTAAGAAATGAATGAGAATTAAAAATGTAATATTTCTGATAGCTTGCTATCATCAATAAATGTCTGTGTGTCGCATTATAACATTTTTATTGTCGTGTTATCATATTTAATTGTGGAATGGCACAATATCAGCAGACCAATTAAAATTTGGATTCAATTTGATATAAAAATCTCATTGATGTGATGGGTCATTAAAATCAGAAAAATTACTAAGTGGAGTAAATTTTATGACAAAATATCGTCAATACCATGGTACGCTATCAGTAACTAAACTTAAAACTCCGATTAATTTAATGATTTCAAAAATATGATCAAGCATCTTACTTTACATCCTCTCATTTTCAAGAAATGAATGAGAATTAAAAATGTTGTAATACTTTTGATGAATCCAAATTTTGATGTGTATGAGAAACTAGTCCCTTTGTGATTTTTTCTTATTTTACCCTCTACGCTTCACGCTTCATTATATTCTTTATCTAACTAACGCCGCATATGATGACTATGTTACAGCAATATGATCTGTAATATTATCGCTCATACTTATTTGTCTTTGCTTAAACAATACTTTGATTACAAACAATGCTCTGATTATAAATTTACAACAATATGATGCATTTTTTCTACTGCTTAAAAATTAATTTAAATTTAAAAATAATAATTTTAACAGCTAAATTTATTCGCAACAATAAATACCCTTATACCCTTCACAAATATGTAAAGGGTATATAGTTTGTGATTTTTGCAATTTTCATTTGCAACCCTATAAAGTATATATATTCTGAATCAGAATTAATGGAAAAGTCGATTAAGCGATGTCCGTCTGTCCGCCGTTGAAATGCTGTTTCTGAAAAAACCATTAGACATAGAGACTTTTTTCTTTCACCATTCTTGGAAACATGGAAACTGAAAGTTCCTGATATCGGTCCATATATAACCGAAATATAGCCTAAACCGATTTTTTAATGAAAATGTCGCGTAGATGAACTTAAACAATTTTTTTTTTATTTAAAGCTGTTCCAGTTATTAAAGGAGATTACTTAAATACAGAAACTGAAAAATTTCCATATCGGTCTATATATACCCAAGATATAGCCTAAACCAATTCTTTAATGAAAATATCGCGTAAGCGAACTTAAACAATTTGTTTTTACTTAAAAGCAGTTCTCGGTTTAAAGGGAGTTTACTAAAATACAGCTAGTGAAAATTTCTTATAACGGTCCATATATACACGAGATATAGCCAAAACCGATTGTTTCAGGAAAATGTTGCATAAGCGAACTTAAACAACTTTTTGTTGCTTAAAAGCAGCTCTGGTTATATAAGGAGGTTATCAAATAGAGAAAATTAAAATTTCCGATATCGGTACATGCATACCAGATAATTTTTTGTTTGTTTAAAGGCAGTTCTGGTTATAAAAAAAGGTTACTAAAATACACAAAATGAAAATTTTCCGATATCGGTCCATACTCGTATACCCTAGATATAGCCTGAACCGATTTTTCGATATACACGAGATATAGCCAAAACCGATTGTTTCAGGAAAATGTTGCATAAGCGAACTTAAACAACTTTTTGTTGCTTAAAAGCAGCTCTGGTTATATAAGGAGGTTATCAAATAGAGAAAATTAAAATTTCCGATATCGGTACATGCATACCAGATAATTTTTTGTTTGTTTAAAGGCAGTTCTGGTTATAAAAAAAGGTTACTAAAATACACAAAATGAAAATTTTCCGATATCGGTCCATACTCGTATACCCTAGATATAGCCTGAACCGATTTTTCCATGAAAATATTTTTTTGCTTCTTCTGTTTATAAAATGAGGTTATTAAAATACAGATAATACAAATTTTCGATATTGGTCCACACATACCCGAGATATAGCCTAAACCGATTTTTCTACAAAATTTTTTTTTTTTTGTCGAAAAGCAAAATAGAAAATTCCGATATCTGTTCATATATAACCGAGATATAGCTTAAACAAACTTTGCCGTGAAAATGTGCATGATGAGATCACAATAAAGGCATTTTATCATTTTTTTTTATTGCCGACAACTAATTTTTATAGTTTTGATTGGTGAAAAACGGCATGTGGCAAAAAATTCCTATAAAAACTTATCATCGTAATAAGTCGCTTAAAATTTTGAACTCAACCGTAGTGTCATCATAAGAACGAGAAGCAAATATTGATTTTCTAGATGGAATAGTACGTAGTTCACGATTTAAGTGGTTGTGTGACAACAATGCACCAACGTTAGGACTAATTGGAGTCGATAATGAGTCAGAAAACGACCTGCCAGATACACAATTAGGTGAGGCAGATAGAGAAATAGAGTTGACATCACACGAAGGAGCTATAATAACATAGCATCAAATACATTTTGAGAAGCAGTTAAACCAGGTGCAGTAATTTGTGGAGTATCTCTCGATTTATCATTAGATGAATTTAGAATGTGGGGAATGGCTGGAGACTTATTTCCATATTTATCCAGTTTTGGGAAATTATTAATGAGTAATAAAATTTAAACAAAACATAATGTACATATATTCTAATGTACATATATTTAAATTTTTAAATTCTGTTAAAATGTGCCCACAAACAGCTTTTTGCTTCTACTTAAAGTTTAAAAATTTTGAGTTAATACTCTCTTGTATGTTAGATTAAGTGCGAAAGGCAAAAAAAAACTATATTAAAAATTGCTTTTACTTTCTTCGAAAATTACTGATTAGTTCTATCTTTCCCAGAAACACAGCAATTATTATCTAATCAAGAAACACATCATAATTTCGTTGAATTTAAAACTTCCGTTGAAAAACTAAATCAATGTTTAAAAAAAGTTTTTAGATATGGTCAACAAATGTCTTAAACAGAGATCGTAAGAGGCCGTTGTTATTGTTTTGTTATTAAATATTGATAATTTATTAAAAATTACTAAAAGATTTGTAAAAAAAATGTTTTTAACAAAATTTAAGTGGATACGTTGTTAATCGACAACTAAATTCATAAACACATGATATCGTAATTGTGTGAATTTTCATTAAAATATTATAGGTGTCCAAAATAAATCAACTTTTGTATAAAACAAGCTTACTGATTCACTACCCTTATCACCTCAAGAAACTTCTCAAATTCAAAAGGAACAAGTAGTGTGGTACATTCGGCTGGGCCGAATCTTAAATACCCTTAACGATAGTCACGTATATGTATAGTATATATTACAAATTTGAACTGAAAAAATATTTTTGCTTTGTAATCACCATTCCAAAAAAGATATCTTTCATGGAAAATTTGTTTAGGCTGTATCTTGGTTATATATGAACCGATATCGGAATTTTATATTATCTGTATTTTAGTAACCTTTTATAACATTAATTGTTTTTCAGCAAAAAAACGAATGTTAATCGGTTCAGGCTATATCTCTGGTACATATAGACCGATATCAGAAATTTTCCATATTTATATAATCTCCTTTTATTACCAGAATTGCTTTTAAACAAAAAAAAATTGTTTTTGTTTTCCTGAAAAAACCCGGTTTAGCCTATTTCTCGGGTATATGTATATGGTCCTATATCGTAAATTTTCATTTTCCATAATTTTATGACCTCATCTTATTACCAGAACTGTTTTTAAGCAAAAAAAGTTGTTTAAGTTCGCTTACGGGACATTTTCATGAAAAAACCCGGTTTGGGCTATATCTCGGGTATATATGGACCGATATCGGAAATTTTCATTTTTCATATTTATATAACTTTATTTCATTAGCAGAACTGCTTTTGAGTACAAAAAATTTGTTTAAGTTCGCTTACGCGGCATTTTCAAGAAAACCCCGGTTTAGGCTATATCTCGGGTATATATGGACCGATATCGGAAATTTTCATTTTCCATTTTTATATAACCTTATTTTATTACCACAACTGCTTTAAGGCGTAAAAAGTTGTTTAAGTTCGCTTACGCGGCATTTTCATGAAAACCCCGGTTTAGGCTATATCTCGGGTATATATGGACCGATATCGGAAATTTTCATTTTCCATGTTTATATAACCTTATTTCATTACCAAAACTGCTTTTGAGCAAAAAAATTGTTTCAGTTCGCTTACGCGAATTTTTATGAAAACCCCGATTTGGGCTATATCTCGGGTATATATGGACCGATATCTGGAAAAAAATTGTTTGCCTTTTAGTCACCATGCTTAATGAGTGTGTGAAGTTTGAAACAAAACAAACAACTTTTTTGTCAAAAATTTCCATACAAAATTTCAAAAATTCATGGTTTTTTTCGGAATTTTGAATATATCGCAGCTATACGTGGACCGATATTACTGAATTTCAATAGCAAACACATAACAATATGAAGTAATAGAATGATGAAAGAAAAAAGTTTCTATGTCTAATGGTTTTCTCAGAAAAGGTATTTCAACGACCGACAGACGGACAGACGGACATCGCTTAATCGACTTTTCCATTAATTCTGAATCAGAGTATATATACTTTATAAGCTCGCAAAAAAAAAACTGTAGAAATTACAAACGGAATCACAAACTTATATATATCCTTAACATTTTTGTGAAGGTTATAAAAATATGGAAAATGGAAATTTCCGATATTGTTCCATATATACCCGAGATATAGCCAAGACTGGGTTTGTCATGAAAATTCCTAAACAACTTTCTTGTGCTCAAAAGCAGTTCTGGTAATGAAATAAGGTTATATAAATATGGAAATTGAAAATTTCCGATATCCGTCCATATATACCCGAGATATAGCCTGAACCGATTTTTCCATTAACATTTTTTTTGCTCGTTATAAAAGAAGGTTACTAAAACACAGAAAATAGAAAATTCCGATATCGGTTCATATATAACCGAGCATAGTTAGGTCACATTTTTAAATATACTATACATATACGTGACTATCGTGAAGGGTATTTTAGATTCGGCCCAGCCGAATATAGTACACTCTTACTTGTTGAAAACATAAAACACTATTGTAACTGACAATAATATAAAAAAATCAAATTGTGAGAGAATCTTCACTGTTTTGCGAGAAAAAAATAATTGGAAATTAACAAGCTAATTAATGGTTTTCATGAACACTGCGGAATGATGCGGCATCTGCAAAAGTTGAAGTTAGATTGCAAACTTTTATTATACAACGCAATCCTAAAGCCTGTATAACGGAATTCAGTTATGAGGCACCGCCTCAGCATCAAACATTGAAAAAATTCAAAGGCGACAAAACAAAATTCTTCGAAAGATTACTGAAGCTCCATGGTACGTAAAAAACTCCCGAACTTACAAGGATCTGTGTATTCCACTAGTAAAAGACGAATTTTCAAAGTATGCGACAAGGTATATCAGCAAATTGGAACTTCACACTCGGTTGAGAATATGGGATACCGTTGCCACCATCAGAGCGTTACGTAGGTGATTTTACCGTTATACGAGTAATATGCGAAAAATAAAACTTTTTGTCTAGCATTGGCTGGACTTAGTTAGTTTTTTGTATTTAGTATTACGATTTGAATACTTATTGTTAGTTCACATTGTGAAGATTCAATAAATAAATAAAAGATAAAAAAATAAAAGTCTTTATTATGACATCTACAAGTCTATGCGTTTGTTCTATTGTGCTGTGTATAGCCCGACAACCGAATTGATGATTAGGGACACATCCTACAGCATTCAATATTGGAGTCAACTTTGTCTTTAACAAGTTTCGAACAGTTTTGAAATTGTTGGCAGTAAAATTATTGGTCTATATGACTTTACTTTAGCGGGATCCTTCCCTGGGTTAGGTATCATAATAATCATAGACACTTTCCGCTCTGCAGGATAATACTCGAGGTGCAAAATATCGTTAAAAATAAAAAGAAGAGTTTTTCTAGTCACACGAGGTAACGGTACAAGCATTTTGCCAGTAATTTTATCAAAACCTGGAGCTTTCCCGAAGTTTATTTTGTTTATAACGTTTTCTACATCTTGAAAATTAAGTCTCAAAGGTACTGTCGGTCCAATAACATATGGCGGTAGCTCAGTTGCATCATTTGCTGTACAATTTGTGGAAAAAACATTTCTCAAATGGTTAACATACACCATCTCCTTTTCAGAATCGCGTCTTGTCCAGTCTCCAACTGAAGTTCGCAAATGTGGCTTACCTTTTACGGGTCTTTGCAGACATTTTCTTGCTTTTCATAGAGAATAGCCGGATTGACAGGTACCATCATGGCCTTGCAGATAATTTTTAATGGAAGCCATCCTTTGGATTTCAAGCAGATTTGTTAATTGAGTTATGCATTCCCGTAGCCTGCATTTAAGCTGGGGATACCTGAGAAGTTGCCACTCTCTTCTGACTCTTCTTTTTTCTGCCAGAAGTTGTTCAATTTCAGACGAATATGTTCTATTGCTCACATTTATGAATCTTTTATGGCTAGTGCTAGCATGTTGTAAGGCCAGCTTTAGGTTTTCAGAAAATTCATTAATTGACATATCAATAACCTCCGGGGTTCTTAAGGCAATATTTTCCGTACATAGAGTACTCATATATTTTTTATATTTTAATCAGTTAACTCTAGTGGCGGTCAACGCCAAGCCATTAAACGGGGAACCAATTTAATAGGGGAACGAAACATAGATTATAGTGAGTGAAGGAACATTTTTTGCAACTCCAAAATCTATAACATCTGGAATCTTTCGTTGGTCTAACGGCCAGTAAGTGGGGTATCCGCTTGAAACTACATCTAATCCCTTTTTGGAAACTGTGTCGAAAAGCACACCGCCTTTCGGGAAAATTAAACGTTATCTCCAAAAAGTGTGTTTAGCGTTATAGTCGCCAAGCGCTAAAAATCGAGGCCTAAGTGATATAAAAAAATTTTAATATTTGCTTTCAGTTACTGAAAATCGGGGCGGTGAATAAAGCGATGAAATTACTATTTTTCCATGAAAATACCTATTTTTGTATAAAACTATTTTTTATGAAAATGCTCTATGCACATATTTGTTGCGTGAAGATTCTACTCACGTGTCTCGTTCAGTAAATCAGCAATCAGCATTACATCGATTTTCTTTTCTATAAGGAAGCGCTCAAGTTCATTTTTGCGTTGGCGAATGCCGTTTGCGTTCCAGAAATATATTTTAAAACAAATCATTTGTTTAGAATAGCCTTCAAAGTAGTGGATTGTGTTTTCAGCATTTCCTGCATCATGGTTGTCATGGAACCGTAAATGTATTAATGGATTGAACAAGAATCCGCAGAGTTGCCTCAAAGTTGCTAAAATTTGCATCGAAGTTTTGAGGTTTGGACTCCTGGTTCAAGTTTTGGTCGCACTTAACGACATTAGCATAAGAAGCTTGTTTGTAGTTTTGCATGTTTATGTGGCTGGCTGACTAGCATATGTGGGGAAAATTATTGGTTGAAGTGCTATTTGACTGCTGGGGGTTCTTAACAGAACTTGAGGGCTTCTGGCGCTGTGATGTAGCATGAAGTTCGCCACACACAACACAAATGGCGGATAATATACAATGCGCTTTACTGTGGTCAAATTCCTGGCAGTTTAGGCATTGAACGGGACTTAAGTATTTATGCGGCTTCTCTACGGTAACCCTACGATGCAAAAGGAATTTGAGGGTATAGATTGGATGACTTCATTCTCCTGGTTCCAGTTTAACCCTAAACATGGGTTGAGGAATCTTTTCACGGTTCCTATGGCTCAGTACGTTTTTAATTTTAAATCCTTTATTTTCCAATCCAGTTTTCTCATCATAAGAGTCTATACAAGGTTAATACCTTTTATAGCGACCTGAAGACCTTTAGCACTCTTAAGCTGATAAGTGTAAAAAGATATTTTCTCCTTCTCCAGAATGTCAGAATATTTTCGGTAATAATTTTCATGGTTTACCTGGACTTTTCTTTCACTAATGCTGCCGTGCTTAACTGATGTTACGTTGAAAGCGTCTTTATCGATTGCCGTAATTTTTGTAGTAGTATTGTCATCTTCATCTACCTTTTACATTGTGCCAAAATTGTATTCAAATTACTTTTAAACTGTTTCTTCAGGAGATATTTTCTACAAAATTTGTCTAAGACTTGTATGGAAACTAAAAGTTTGAAATACGTTTTTCTCGAAACAAGCTTTTTTTTTAGTTATGATACAGATATCGGAAATTTTAATTTTCTCTATTTGGTAACCTCCATATATTACCACAACTGCTTTTAAGCAAAACAAGTTGTTTAAGATCACTTACGCGGCATTTTCATGAAAAAATCGGTTTAAACTATATATATACCCGACATATATGGACCGATATAAGAAAAGTTCATTTTCCATATTTAGATAATTCTATTTTATTACCAGAACTGTTTTTAAGGAAAAAAAATGTGTTTAAGTTCGCTTGCGTTTAGGCTACATCTCGGGTATATATGGACCGAGATCGAAAATATTTATTTTCCACATTTATATAACCTAATTTTATTACTAGAACTGCTTTAAAGCAAAAAAAGAGGTTTAAGTTCGCTTATACGACATTTTCATTAAAAACCAGATTTACGCTCTTTCTCGGGTATTTACGGACCGCTACCAAGACATTTTATTTTTTGCCTTTGAATTGCCATGTTTAATAACTGTGTGAATTTTGCAGCAGCACAAACAACTTTGTTTTTAAATTTTAATACAAAATTGAAAAAAAAATATAATGGGTTTCTTCGGAATTTTGGATATATCTCGGGTCTATGTAAACCGATTTTACTGAATTTCAATAGCAAACACATGAACCAATGGGAAAAAGTTTCTAAGTCTAATGGTTTTCTCAGAAACGGTATTTCAACGGCGGAAGACGGTCATTCCCGCGGGGTGCAAAATCTTTAAATATACTTGGCCCATTGTTTATTAATATGTATATAAAATAGTCTTATAAAACAGTATCAACCAACAAATAATTGTTTAAACCCCTTTTCATACTTGGCGGTTTTCAACTCGCGACATCGACTCATATATATCCTTTACATTTTTATGAAGGGTATAAAAAAAAGATCGCAGAATATTAAACTGAGATAAAATAAAACGAAAACTACAATATATTAATATTATGTTTTTCGATAAAAGTATCTATGACAAATTATCAGTATAAAGCTCAAATTATCGGTATAAAGCTCGCCACGCCTTCGGTGGCATGATTTTTCCCCAATGTCCATAATTTCAAAGACTGAGACATAAATGAGGTTAATTGTCGTCGATGTGCCGAATTATCGCAATAATAAGTTTTTAAATCTTAAGTCCAAAATATATTTAATTAAGCCCAACTAGTGTCAGAATTAAAAATAGTTACATATATACATATAACAAATAATATTTCTTAAGAATATACTATATATATATATATATATATATATATATATATATATATATACATATATATATATATATATATATATATATATATATATATATATATATATATATATATATATATATATATATATATATATATATATATATATATATATATATATATATATATATATATATATATATATATATATATATATATATATATATATATATATATATATATATATATATATATATACCATGAGCGTCAAAATAAAGTGTACAAAAGCATTTTTGTAATATAATTTTTATTTCAGTCTTTCAAAACACAATTACGTTCAATGTTTTAGCTTTTTTTAAATCACTATTCAACTGTTTATTAATTTCTAAAAAAACAACAACATTTCTTTACAACAACAAAAGTTATGAACAAAAACAAAATTTAGCTCCATATTTTACGCGTCAAAATAAAGTGTACAGCTTACGTCAGTAACACTTAAACGATGTCTAGCTGTAAAAATACCGTTATATATGGTTGTTTTTTTCTTTTATTATTCTACTGAAACATTCTTATCGTTTATTTTGACGCGTAAAATATGGAGCTAAATTTTGTTTTTGTTCATAACTTTTGTTGTTGTAAAGAAATGTTGTTGTTTTTTTTAGAAATTAATAAACAGTTGAATAGTGATTTAAAAAAAGCTAAAACATTGAACGTAATTGTATTTTGAAAGACTGAAATAAAAATTATATTACAAAAATGCTTTTGTACACTTTATTTTGACGCTCACAGTATATATATATATATTGTGCATACAAGACAAGTTTACTTCACATATTATTATATTTTATATGTTTAATTCGTAAACTTCAGAGTCAAACGGTCTCCAATAACATTACGCCCATAAAATGGATTTGATATAGTTTTGCAATTCTTACAAACACTGTCTTTCTTCACGATTGCGTATTCGTAACACCAATTACATTCTTTACATCTATTTATTAGATTTTTGGCTTCAGCAATTATAGATAACGCGTGATTTCTGGCCACAAAACCGCAAGTCAAAGCGTTTCTGATATTAATATTAGCCAATAGCTGGGCGGTGTACAATTTTTCATTAAACATATTTTGGTTAGCATTGGTAAAACTGGTGGCATTATTAATCTGAAACGGTATAGGCTTAATAAGGAGTTAACTTAAAATTTGTTAAATTAATTACCGCATTTATTTCACACGCAGTGTAATTCACAGCTCTCGAACAGTTTGAGATTTGCTTTGCAAAAGTATAATTGTAATAATAGCCCAAATCATTCCTTGTAGCACGAAGATCTTTAAGCATTCCGTTTAGTTGTTTTTCAGCGGTTTCAACGCAACGAATTGCGTCTGAGGATATATTTTCCACTGTTGGTATTAAAGGACGATATAAATTAATGCAGATGTTGTAAGTGCTGTTCAGAAGCCCCCAAATTTCTAAATGAGTCCTTGTTTGGAGCAGTATATTAGCCAAGTTTTCTGCATTTAAGCTTATAGTTTCGAGACTACTATGATATGTAGTTTCATATATTTCTATTTGTTTATCATAACTGTATATGTTATTTTCATACATATATTTTATAAGCTGAACGTTATTATCTTGTACTGAGAAGTTGCTGCTGCATGCGATATCATTTCCTTGCTTGAAAAGCAGTTTGGAATTTTTATTTTTCTATTTTTATGTAAAATAGTTCATATACCTCTATGTGCTCCCCATGTGCTGCTGCCACCATCACTGTAAAAAGTAAAATTGCTATTAACTTAAACATTTTTCGGTAAAAGGTTTGAAAAAACTAAACGATATAGCTTTAAGTTTTCTTTTATAGCAAATGTGTTAAGCAAGTTGTATTGCTGTCTTTGATAACGTAATTTTGATTAAAGCTATTCGTTTGAAAAATTTTTATCAATGGCAAATTTTCGCGTCTAATCAATAATTCTTATAATTATTTGAAATTAATTATCTTTGCCAGAATAATACACTGAAATCAAATTTTGACTTGCATTAGGTTGTCGCATTTTTTCTTTTTTTAATTTTTTAATTTTGTTTATTTTAATGGATGCTTAAGAATAACTTTAAATTTTGTAGGATGAAGTATCTGTGGAATTTTTTCCAGATAAGGTTTAAGGTATATAAAGCCGCATTATTGACAAAAATCAGGTTTGAGTTTTCGTCATGAATTTATCAGAAACCAAAAATTTCTTCACTTTTGAGTAATTAATATATCAAAGCGTTATTTGAGCTGGTACGTTATCGTGGTGCAGAATCCATGATTGTTTTTCCACAATTCTGTCCGTTTCTGACGAATTGCTTCGCGCAAACGGCGCATTACTTCAAGGTTGTATTCCTTATTGACCGTATGACTTTGTGGTAAGAATTCATGATGCACCACGCCATTGCAGTCAGTGAATACAATGAGCAAAACCTTCACATTTGACCGAACTTGACGTGCTTTCTTCGGCTGTTGTTGCTGTATAATAACTTCTAATATACACAATTTTCAGCACCCAAAATTGTAAAAATTACGATAAATCGTCAACCACGCATTGCTCTTTATTCCAATAAGAACATAATATTGTATGTTGCTGTTTTGCTTTATTTTTACTACGACATTTAAACTTAAGGCCCATTTAGCCGACCGTAGAAATTGTAAATGTAACGTAAATGTAGTAGCACATATAGAACACTTAAAACCGTAATGTGGTTTTTTGAAATAAACAAAAGTGCATGTGAAGAAACAGTGTTCTGTTTTCCATTTTTATATTATTGTGTGCAAGGCGAATTCATACCAGGTAAATGCAAGAGAAATAAATACAACTCTGCAAAAAATAAATCTTTTTCAAATGTCAAGAGAAAAATATAAACACAAAAAGGAATTAAAAAAAATATACATTAAAAAAATTTACAATAAAAGACATTTAATTATTTGGTGAAACCTTTGTTATTTCGTGAAAATTAAAGTCACAGGTCATAGAGCTTGGAAAGGTAAAAATGGCCAGCAAGTTTGGGGAGGGTTCTGAATGATAGCTGGTGCTCAAGACGCAATACCTAAATGAAAAAATTGTTTTGAAATTTTTTATTCAAATTTCCATAAAAAAAAATTTACAATAAAAGAAAAACTTAATTATAATGTGAAACTTTTAATTTTCTCGTGAAACTTAAACTCTCAGATCATAGAGCTTGAAAAGGTGAAAATGGCCAGCCAGATTGCGGAAGATTCTGGGTGATATCTGGCGCTCAAGATAGAATACATAATTTAAAAAATTGTTTTAAATTTGTTTTCCCAATTTTGTTTTAATTATGCCATTGACATCTGAAACAGATACAAATTTAAAAAAATTATCAGCTGCGCTGTCAATTTCACCTGTTATGAATTCGCCTTGATTGTGTGTTAAAGAAAATAATTAATTTTTCATCGTCCATATCCTTATATCAAATAATCTACAAAAATAAAATAAAAAAGTAATACAACTGTTCATAGCAGTAAGGAGAGTTTATAATATTCAGTACATATACAAAAAGTACGAAAATTGTTTAAATGGTACCTAAAATTTCTAATATTAGTTTTTCTGTCTATATGTCAACATTTCATATGAGCTACAGCTGGGACACTTAACAAACAAGCAGTTTATGATTCTTTGATTGGTACCAATGTTGAAGCTAATATAGCGAATAAAACTCAAATGTTTGGATCTTTGTTCTCTGCTTTTTGATACTTCCAAAAAATCAAATCATAGCAACCAACTGTTGCTACAAATAAAACTCAAAATAAAAAATAAATAAAGATAAAAAAATTCTTACATTTTCATTTCATCGCAGACCTAAATTTAATACTTTATTGCTTTCTTACATTTGTAGCAGAATAACTTTGCATTATATACCAATTTTTAAAATTCATTTTATCGTTGGAAGATAGTGGTTGAGGAATATATTTTTTTTTGGAAATCGGGCGAATAAATGTTGTGGTTACATATAAAGTGACAGTTGCAAAAATTGTGCGCAGTGTATAAATTGTGCTACCAATGTATTTATATCCATTTTGCGTATTTTACAGAAAAGTCTTAAACCTATTTGTTTTAACGAGTTTTAGGGTGCCAGAAAATGCATAAGATGTATGTATATAAAACAAAAACGCCGTAACTTTTCATAAAACGTTACAAATATCGGTATTTATTTCTTTCACTTTTTACACTGAATATTTAATAGCGAATAATTTGTATGCATAAAAAAATGAATCTTTTAATTTGAGTTTGGTAAAGATTTAATTATTTCACTAATAATCTAACATTGATTTCCCGCGAGATCAGACTTAATAAAAAAAAATTTCTTATTTCTTCTTGTGACGAACGAACTTAGAGAAAAAAAACGATTGTTGTTGAACCACTCGTTGCACTCATCACCGTTGGTTGAATTAGTAGGAATCATGAGGGGGCATTGTTACATCAGAGATGAGTCATTTGTTCACGGCGTGAACACTATTAAAATATATTATATGTGTATGCAAATTTAACTACTTCAACAGTTCAATTATCAAATAAATAAAAAGTACTAAAACAGGGTTTTTGTGCCATCATGCCATGTACAATAATATATACCATCACTAACAACATTGGTCACGTAAACCCGTAATGAAATTCTATTTTCTACAGGTTGAGACGTTACGGTTACATTTCATTACAGTCAGATAAGCATTTTAATGGTTTCTCGTATAACAAAAACGATCAGCTGTTCCGACTACATTTACATTTCTACATTTACGGTCGGCTAAATGGGCCTTTAAGCCTCATTAGTTTTTACTTTCTGAGGCCATTCTTTTCTGTAGCATTTTTTTTTTTACAATTACTTTTTCCGTGAAAATATTCAGCTGTTTTTTACAGTAAAGCATAATTAAAAGAAAAACTTTGGAATAAAGAATAAAATATGTATGTACATAAAAATTATCTTGTGTGAAAAACTAAAAAAGAAACAAATTAATAATTTAGAAATGGTGATCAAACAGCACACTTCTATCTCAAAATCTGCAGAGTTTATGATTCTTCTTATACAATATAAATAAATAAATATATATATATATATATATATATATATATATATATATATATATATATATATATATATATATATATATATATATATATATATATATATATATATATATATATATATATATATATATATATATATATATATATATATATATATATATATATATATATATATATATATATTATATATTCCAATTATCATCAAAAACATCAGCAAATTGATTTTTTAGCTTATTTATTACTGTATTTGTACAAACTGCTTCATTTATATTGCTCACTTGAAAAAGTTCAAAGTTAAAAGCTCTTAAAAATGATCTTCCCAAAAGGGGTGGACTTTTAGAATTGGATGAAACCACAACAACAACATATTTACTTACACTTTTGTATGTTATTAAAGCATTGTATTCTCCCAAAATGGAAATTCTCTCACCACTATAATTCAGGTATGGAACACTACATGGTTTCAGCGGTTTTTTTTAATGTTGGCTTTAAAAAACGAATCTGGAACTACACTCATAGAAAAACTGTCATAGCTGTGATGTATTTTAACATCAATGCAATGCCAAATATCATCATTTTTGACCCCATGACACTTTTCATCGCTGTGATGTCAACCATTACATCAGTTGCTCTAATTATCAACAGTGGCAATTATAACAATTATTTCATCAATGAAATGTCATACTGACATCATGGGGATGTTTTATAAGAATACGTTTGATGTAAGCATGTAGTTAATGCAATACCGAAGATATTACTAAATGAAGACAATGTAATGACAAAATATAGTCAATAAAATGGCGCACTAACATCAGATCAACTATAATTTGGATTCAATCTCATTGATGTGATAGCCCATTAACATCAGAAAAATGACACGTGAAGTAAATTTGATGACAACATATCATCAATACTATGACACGCTATCATCAACATTAAACGCCGGTTCAATTTAATGCTTTCAAAAGTATGTTCAAACACGTAACTTTATATTCTACCATCTTCAAGAAATCAATGAGAATTAAAAATGTTCTAATAATACTTTTGATGACTTCCTGCCATCAATACAATGTCTGTGTGGCGCATTATTATATTTTTATTGTATGTATTCTGTATATGAGGAAATATTCTCCTTCTTTGCTTCGTAGTTTTTTTTTTTCTCTACACTGTCATTATATTTATGTAACTAACGTCGCATATGATGACTAAATGTCATTAATTTGATGCATTTATTTCTACTTCTTAAAAATTAATTTTATTTTAAAAATAATAACTTTAACAATCTAATTCCTCTTCAACAATAAATAGAAAATATTATAGCACTATTTAAGCTTTTCTTATAATCAATTTTGACAAATTAGATGTATTAGTTATACCTATCAATAAAATGTATCATTGAATTGATGTCACCACAGTAGTAGCATTGATGATACTCAATACATGACAAAATTGTCTGATGACTTTCGTTGTTGAGATTGATGTCAGTTTTCATATTACTGATGACTATTTACATACTACTGATGTCACACTTCTGATGACCCGCCGTCAACAATATGGAGATGCTTTTTTCTGTGAGTGTAATGTACAGGGGGCTCCCGTATCACATACAGCCTTGAGATTCACACCATCAATTATTATCGAGAGCGAGTACACATCACTAGAGAAATTATTAGTAACACTAAAAATAGAGTAGCTAAATAAATCATCATTATTTTCTTCATTTCCTGATACATAATTTACTCCTTTTTTTGTTTTTACTCGACAGAATGAAGCTAAATACCTAAATACGGCCACACGAATTACATTTACTGTGCTTATATTTGCAAAGTTGAGAGGAATGGTTACGCCAACCGCAATGTTGACATGGACTATTCTGCCTTTTATCATTACTGCTTTTACCTCTACTAGCATCGTAACCACAGTGCGCGATACTTTTTTCTTTTTTATGCTGCCATTAGTTGTTTACGAAATTTTTTTGTTTTAATAATAATTGCCTTCTTTAAAGCTTGTTCAATGGAAAGGTTTTCATCTTCCTCACAAAGCCTTACGTAAACGTAATTAGGCAACCCCATTATAAACTGATTAAGAACAAATGCTTCTAAATTACATGCAAATTTACAATCAAGGGCTAATGACTTTACGCGAGCATACCATTCAGCAACTGACTCTTGTTCAGTTTTAATTGAATTATGAAACTTTTTCCGTTCATAAAAAATAATTTTTGGTAGTGTATATTGCGTTTCCAATATTTGTAAGTTTTTGCAGCAGGTGAATTGGGACTGCATAAACTGTGAAGCACATGATACGCATTAGAACCAATACATTTCGATAAAATAGATTTTTTAACGTTGTCATCTTCGCATTTTATTTCACAAAAATGAATGTCTAGCCTTTCTTTCCACATCACCCATATTCCTTGATTAGGACAAAATTCCGGAAAATTTGATGATTGGAGCACAGTTACTGGATTAGTGGTCATTATAGGATATCAAATATTTGATTTACTTCATATAAATTTTTTACTCTCGCCGCCAATTTATAATGTATTTACATTAATTAAGTAAAAACGCATGTGGTTTCTTTGAGTTCAAATTCACTAATTATTTATAAAATTTTTAGTAATTCAAGTTCATATTCAATTTAAGTACATAAAGGTTTATATAAAAACGGTTTATTCTTAAGAACAATCGACAATTTCATAATTAAGAAGAGTGTGATAATTAAGTGTGAATATTATCATTACTGTGAGTATAGGAATTGAGTGACACAAGTAAATGCTAAATTGAGCAAACACACAGGTTAGTTAATGTCATAAGAAAGCCATTTGAAGATAAAAAATATTGCTCTGCCTTATTCATCGACATTTCACAAGCTTTTGATAAAGTGTGGCACGATGGCTTAATGCATAAAATAAAGTTTAACTTACCTGCAAACATACATAACCTCTTGGAAAGCTACTTATACTGTCGCCAATTTATAATAAAAGAAGGCGATTTCATAAGCCCCGCCCAACCTATTGAAGCTGGAGTTCCCCAAGGCAGCATATTAGGGCCTATCTTATATATGATCTACGCATCTGACATGCCGACAAGCACCAACATTCACACTTCAATATTTGCAGATGATACAGCATTCCTTAGCATACATACAGCATTCCTTAGTAACTACCAGCAAGCATCAATAAATTTACAGGAACATATCGACAAACTAGAGAAATGACTCAAGCTTTGGAAAATCAAGGTTAATAAACAAAAGTGTGCCGAAGTTAAATTCGCACTGCTTCTAGGAACATGCTCACAATGTTAACAATAAAGTAATACCTCAACACAGTGAAGTCAAATACCTCGGTATTCATCTTGACCGTAGACTAACATGGAAGTCGCACATCGAGGCAAAAGTAACGCAAATGAAATTGAAAGCAGTGCAAGTTAACTGGCTAATAGACAGAAATTCGACCTTGAAGCTTGATTGTAAACTTTTGCTTTACAACTCGATTCTAAAGCCAATATGGTGCTATGGGATTCAATTATGGGGCACAGCCTCGACATCCAACATTGAAAAAATTCAAAGAAGTCAAAATAGAATACTCCTTAGAATTACAGACGCTCCATATGTACGTTAAAAACTCACGAATCCACGCAGATCTGAACGTACCTTTTGTGAAATCTGAATTTGTGAAGTAAGCGACAAGATATATTAACAAACTTGAATTCCATCTAAATCCTCTTGCAGTTAATATTCTTAACTTTGGTGGTCATACCCGTCTGAGAAGGAGCGATACCTTGGCTACCATTAGAGCTCTAAACAGATGACTGAATTCTGAAATAATATTCGCATAAAAATATATGTTTGTCCAGCACTGAGAGGACTTTAATCACAATTTTTTTAGTATTAAGATTTGAATGCTTATTGTCATTACATTTTTTATGTAGATTCAGTAAATAAAATAATAAAGCATAAACTTTAAAAACCTTTAACCGAAACAAGTTTTTTTACTTTAGACAAATAAAAATTATATACATTTAAATAAATAATAAATTTTTCCCTACCATAAAAAATAAAAACATACACATATCTGGCCATCACTTAAAGTTGAAATTTATTTTCAACAGATTAGTCCGCAACAGAACGAAACGAAAAAGTAAAAACAAACCATGCACATATAGTTTCAATTGAACAGAAACAAAACAGCTGGTTCAAAACAGAAAAGAACGTACAAACTAATTCTGCCTTAAAGGCCCATTTAGCCGACCGTAAATGTAGAAATGTAAATGTAGTCGGAACAGCTGATCGATTTTGTTATACGAGAAACCATGAAAACGCTTATCTGACTGTAATGAAATGTAACCGTAACATCTCAACCTGTAGAAAATAGAATTTCACAAAAAAGTTATGTGTTTTGGAAACTTCCAACCCTGCTATGAACACATGTTAAATATTGTTTTGACTTGGTAACTCCTTCACGTAGAAAAAGGTGTTCACAAAAGACGCATCCGCGATTTTTTTACAATGGAAAAATTAGAAATGCGTGGTGTCATTAAATATTTACAAAAAAAGGTTTATCGGGACAAGAAATTCATAATGATATGGTGAATGCGTTAGGTGAAAGTGCTCCTTCATATGCATCAGTAAAAAATTGGGTTGCTGAATTTAAATTTGGTCGCACAAGCATTGAAGATGAACCACGTAGTGGACGTCCAAAATCAGCAACAACAACAGAAATTGTAAACCACTATTTTGAAGACCTTGATAAGAACTATTTTAATCAAGGGATAGAATTGCTTGAAAAGCGTTGGACTAAGTGTAGTGTTTCAGGAGATTATATTAAAAACTAAATTTTTTTTTGAAAAACTAACTATTCTCTTTCATCGGATAGGCTAAGAAGTTTCTGAACCACCCTCGTAGCTTATACATATTGTGAGTATGAAACTACATATTGGGAATGGTCAACAGTAATTCTAGTTTAAGCACGTATGTATATAAGCATTATTAAATGAACTTTTTGTAGGTTCTGACATTCCTTGTTTTCGTTACATTATTGTTATTCATTCTTTAAATTAAAAATTTTATCGAATAAAATTTATACTTTATACGAAAAATACATGTACATATGTTTTTCAATATTAAAAAATTGGTCGATTTTAGATCCAAGTGTGGTCGTATTGACAGTGTTTAAGTGGCAACACTGATCCGTGCATATGTTCCTTCTAGGCCTTGCAAATTTTAAAAATTACAAGGAGCTAAAAAATAACTTCATTCATATTTATTTTGCTTATAGCATCGAACTTTTGTTTATTGTTTTAGGTGTGAAAATGAAGATAAAATCGCCTTATTTAATCAGCGCACTGGCATCTAAACACAAATTTGTCAGTTTAGTCGGAAAACTTCAAGACTGATAAGATAATTTAAATAAATTTCATTTGAACTAACAAACAGAAATTTATTCTTATAAAAAATGACAATAGTACCTTGTTAATACTTATTATATTTAACAAATATCTTAAATTAAACAATTAAACACTTGCTAAATTATTAATGGGAAATAAAGTTGATATGTTTGTAAATAAAATTATTTATTAATAATAAAAATAAATTCTATTGAAACAATAAAAAAATTAAGTTTGATAAGACAACAGAGAAAAAGTACCCTGATTTTGTAAGGAAATTCAAAACAGAATTGATATTACATATATATGATTTAATAAGATAAAAAAAATGTAAAAATGGTATAAATGCACGAAAGTATTTATATTAATTCTTTAGTGTTTTTAAGACAATTAAAGTGAAATATCAAGTTGACTTTTTAAAATAATGCATACTATTTTTATTTTATGTGCAATTTTGGCCGTGGCAAAAGGACAGGTATTATACATATGTATATAAATTTGTTTTTACTGACAACTAAAGCAAAAACTGTTTACAAATATTCATGAACTAAAACAAATATCCAACTTACAATCAAAAATCCATACTTGTATACAAAAATGTTATGTTGGTTTTTTAACATTTTTATTTTAGGCTAATGACATAACCACTCTAAGTTCTAATACTAACTTAGCAACCCGTACAGATGACTACATTAATTTGAACCGACAACAGTATGCGAAAAATATACAGTCTTATGATGCAAAAATTCAAGACTTTAGAGATCATTATTCAGCACGCGTTAATGCTGTAAATATACAGCTTGAAATGGTCACTAGTAGTATAACTCAAACCGAGGAACGTTTAAATCCTTTGGAACTGTTAAGTGACTTTAGTAAACAATGTGTTATCAAATATCGCTCCTCTATACCGACCGTAGCATCTACAAAATCTTCAATAACAAACTGTGCTGTGCAAGCTAGCAACCAGCTTAATAGTTTAATAAGCAGTCCACAAAGTACTAGAAATTCTTTGCAAAATTATTACACGAATTATTTTGAGAAAGAGATTACTAATTGTGGTAAGAATTACAACAATCAAACTGTAAACTATACCACATGTTTTACCACTATAGTAAGTAACTAGTAATCAGATTAAGGCACATATCAATTAATACTTTTCTAATTATAGACCAGCAATACCAATACTTACACAATAAGCAATCAAAAGTCCTTTGATATTCAAATGGATGCCGCCGAATGTTCGGCAAAAGCTTATATTAAGAGAGCTTTGGATTGCAGTTACACTGTTCAAAGTCGCACGCTTACTTCTGTTGCTGAGGCAAATGTGCTGATAAATAATTGTCTGGTGGGTAAAGATGAATGCAAACCCTGCGAGGAAGTTCTTACTTGCCGAGAAAGCTACTCTTTCCAACCGGATTACCAAAATCAAACAATGATAAATCCATTCTACGGACGTGAGAATGGTACAAGTTGTATAATGTTGCGAGCAGTAAAAAACTCGTAAGAAAAAGCTGCATGAATTAATTTAAATAAAGAGAATTTGCGGGAAAAAACAAAAATTTTGTTTTTTAATTATCAAGCAGAGTTGAGATGTGTGGTTTTCAATATTAAAGTGCGAAGCAGACATTCGAAATACAATATTTAGTTTAGGCGTATTATTTATATTGCTGTCACAAGGAGATGATCGATTCTCCTCATTTCTAAATGGACTGAAACTTTTCATAGAAAAAATAACTTGAAAGAAAGATTAAGCCCTGTGGTCGA
The DNA here is from genome assembly GCA_914767995.1 of Thecocarcelia acutangulata. Taxonomy (NCBI): domain Eukaryota; kingdom Metazoa; phylum Arthropoda; class Insecta; order Diptera; family Tachinidae; genus Thecocarcelia; species Thecocarcelia acutangulata. The sequence continues at coordinate 102,471,667 of OU612094.1, read as the reverse complement.
AAATCGACAAACTTTATGATTTATTTTATTGATTACTTTAATACTTTTTATTTTACCGATCATTTCTTCATCGTATGCAAAACATAAAAATTAAATTGAAACTTAAGCTAAAAAATTAAAAGAAAATATATGAATATTTATTAGGTTTATGGAAATGTATAAAATAATATCTAAAATAATGTTTGTGCGCACTGGTACCATTTAAAATGAATTAATAATGAAGCAAAACATACTGTAATTTATTTCATATTTATTTAGCTTAAAAATAAATTTAACAAACTGAATTTAATCCAATTTTAATTAATTACACTTAGAACTTCCCTATCAACAATATTTTATTTATTTATTTTTTTTTTGTAAAATAACGTTTATTACACTATCCTACAAAAGTGGAGAAAAACTTATTTAGGGATTCTCATGTACCAATTCTGTTTTGTTGTTGTACACAGAGCACAAATATACCTTTAGTATTTTAGGTAACTTCGTAAAGTTATTTTGTAGCGGTAAATGTAATGAAAAACGCCGTTTTTCGATTTTCAAATTGAAAGAGATACATCTCTTTTGTTTCCCAATGGAATTTTGTTCAATTATTCTTTTTTGTGAAAGATATAATATTGACTTTTAAACAAGGTATAATTATCCTAAATCAGTTAGTAAATAGCTAAGTTGTAATGGTTAAAATACAAAAACCAAATTTTTTTCTCCAAGCTCTAACTTGCTTTTGAGATATCAAATAGTATATACTCGTATTTGCAATTGTGACAAAACACTAATTTTCAGAATGGGTAATTATTATTAAAGCGGGTAAAAACTAAAGTATTTATGCCATGTTTTGTGTTTTCACTTTTTGGTTTTTTATTTAGAAATGACATTTCTTTCTCTGTTTTTTACTTCCGCATTTGCGGACCAATAGAGACACCCGTTGTTTGTTAATTGTTTTTTTTTGTGCACGGGTAATATATATATATATATATATATATATATATATATATATATATATATATATATATATATATATATATATATATATATATATATATATATATATATATATATATATATATATATATATATATATATATATATATATATATATATATATATATATATATATATATATATATATATATATATATATATATATATATATATATATATATATATATATATATATATATATATATATATATATATATATATATATATATATATATTTTTTTTTTTTTGAGTAGCGTCGTTTTTCTGGCGCAACATAGTCTTAATAATACAATCAACGTACTCGTATTTAATATGTTAGGTTTAACAGGCCCCGTTTTCCGAGGATTCACACTTATACCACTATTTGTACACCATCCTTCTATAAGTCTTAGTGCAGAGAAGAGTTTCTGTGATAGTATATTCGACTTACCCGTCAGAGCAGCCACAATATCATCGGCATATGCCACTGTCCTAAACAGCATGGAATCTAATTCCATCAGTAACGAATTCTGGGCTAAATTGCATAGAAGAGGAGACAGAACCCCTTAATGGCGTCTGCCCCTTCTAACCACTCTGTAAGTTGTGGCTCGCCCCATATTGAAAGTTATGCCTCTCTTAGTCATTAGATTCCCTATGAAGCTGACAATTTTTAGAGCCGTTATTATGACCCTTATTATTTTCTATATCAAGGAAGGCAATTAATGCATACTCCCCATGCTCCATAGCTCCCTCACCCCACGAGCGAATGCAACGCAGTCTCAACAGATTTGCCCTTGGTATATACATGTTAAGCTGCAGATAAATGGCCCGGAACAACTAACATCCTAAGATGTAATTCAATTAACCGTTTCAAAGTTTTAAGCAAGAAGGATGACAAGCTTATAGACCTAAAATCCCTCGGAGTGATGTGTGAACCCTTTCCAACTTTCGGAATGATTGGCGAATTAGGCGGTCCTAAGGCAAGCCGAGAAAATTTGTATCAACCGTGGCATTATAAGTTCCGCAAATCAGCTAGTATAATATCATTGGGACCCGGCGATTTATATGAGTCAGAACTATCTAACGCCCAATGGATTATGCTTCAATCAAAAGAACAGGTCTCCTCTTGGCCGTTGTGTATCCCAAATAGGGCCTGCATCCAGGAAAATTCGTATCCATAAGCACCCCTATGGTCTCGTGTTCGCTAATTGTCAAGCTTCCACACTAGATAGGATTTTGCTAAACCTACTAGTCATAAAGGCTTGTTCCACACCACTGCAAAATGACCTCTATGAATTACTCTACGCATTCCTTACCTAATTCTTAAATTTTTCACCAAAGCTTTGTACTCAGACCAGTTGCTCAGCCTTTTGTCCTCATTAAAAACTCTGCGAGACTCTTTTTGAGCCTTCGCTATATCTAGATTCCACCGTGGCGAATAGCGCATTGAGCTCAATACTCCAAACAACATTTTATTAAGCTTTCTTTGAACAATACTCCGTAAAAAATTCCATTTAGCTTTCTTTGAACAATAAGTATGAAATTTTTATTATATTGAGTTAAATTTCAAATGTAATAATGCTTGCGTATTTATTAAGCAATACTATATACCAATTGTACCCAGCCCTATGCGCTTGATACTCAATTGTTTTTGTAAATGCGCTTTGTTATAGGGCTGTGCTCTTTAATACACAAATACTGCGCTCAGCATTAGAAATGAATAATACACAAACAACTTCGTCTTTTATATGTTTTTTCGTTCTTCACCGCACACACACAAAAGCAAAGCAACAACACTTTAACATGCTATATTGGTAAACATTGACGACAGCGATTATCAATCAGTGTGAACTTTATTTTTGTAAATGTTTTGCTTTTTACAACAAAAAATATTAAATAAAAAAATAGTCTTTCCTTAAATATATTGGTGTTTACTCTTCCATATAGAACTTGAGCGTACCATTGCTATATACAATGACAAGAAAGATCGATTTATATAAAAATAAGTCACTTCAAAAATTGAAATGCAAAATTTACTTGCAAACTCTTATTAAAATGAGAAATTTTTGTAGTTTTGTATATTAACATATTTAAATTTTCACAACTAAAATAAGTATACTTTATAGCATCTGCCAAACGCTAATTGAGCAAACTCAGTTTTGTATATATGCACAGAAAAACAATATTGTGTAATAAGCCCAATATTCGTCAATAAAAACAAAATGTCTGAACACGCCGTTACACTCGCAGATATGAAAAAATACTTAGTTGCTAAAAAGATTTCTAAGATAGTTTAGTTTTACTAGAAATTCTTATTTGCATAGAAGGCACTCAATGCACTACGAGGAATTGTGAAATATTTCTCGGCTATAACGTGGTAAGAGGCACAAAAAAATGCTCCAAACACACCAAAATTCCTTCACTGGTCTAAAAGCTTAGTTGACAGAGCTTTCACAAAAAGCAATTGCAAGAACATGCGTATGAGAAACATTTTTTTTGGTTTTAATTCACATCGTTTTCTGTCAATTTCCGGTTTCATATGTAAAACTTGTCGATGATAGAAATACAGACATGATACTAAGATTGGCTAAAATAAACAAATACGGCAACACAATAGTGTATTATGGTGGCATCATCTACGTTGTAAGTGCATACAGTACAAATACATACATACATAGAGCCATTTTTCAATTTAATATTATTTGATTTTAGCACTTTATTTTTAATTATAATTTATTTCAATCAAATTCCTATATTTCAAATATGTCTATCCTATTGTCAAAAGTTTTATTAGCCCCTAGGGCTAGTAAAATTTTATTCACTTCAGAAATGTCAAATTTTTACTTACGAGAGTACTTTTCTACGGTTTCACACACGTCCATTGCAAGAAAAATGTGTTGAAAGAATTGAAATTTTCGTCTAATAGTGATTTTAAATGCTATACGCGGACCAAAAATTCCTGACATGTCGCTTGCTTGAACTTTTTTAAACTTGCTTCAAATATATTGTTCTAACTGTGTTAACTTTTTCAACAACGATTTCAATAACAACTATATTAAAAAATTTATTTTTCTTAGTCTTAATTTTTTATGTCTCTACTGCTTAGTCACTACACAGCCACCACATTGAAAAATACATTACCAATTTGAGTTGAAATTTACCGAATAGAACATCCTAAATGGATTGTAACTTTGCCATTCTTTTGGAAATTTAAAAAGTGATTTGTAATTAAGCCTGGAGATGTCGTTAACAAATTTCAAATGGTTGATGCCTTTGCTAATATATATGACATGGTACATGTTTTGGGTAAAATAAACAAGTACGGCAACATTTCCCTCACACTAGTGTATAATGGTGGAATGATCTACGTTGTAACATCGACCATATTTATTAGCAAAGGCATCAACCAATTTTTAAATTTGTTAACGACATCTCTAGGCTTATTTACAAACCACTTTTTAAATTTCCAAAAGTATTCCAACGTTCCAATCCATTTAGGTTTACCGATTTGGCAAATTTCAACTCAAATTAGTAAAATATTTTTCAATGTGTGACACCGCAGTGACTATAGCAATACAGACATAAAAAATTAAGCCTAAGAAAAAAGGATGACAAGCTTATAGACCTAAAATCCCTCGGAGTGATGTGTGAACTATACCAATACAGACATAAAAAATTAAGCCTAAGAAAAATAAATTTTTTAATATGTAAAGTTAACACAATTAGAACAATATATTCAAGCAAGCGAGATGTCAGGCATTTTTGGTCATCAGCGTATGGCATTTAAAATCACTATTAGACGAAAATTTCAGTTCTTTCAATAAATTTTTCAATACATTTTTCTTTCAATAAATTTTTAATCGGCACTCTGCTCAGATAGACGTTTCAAAATCGAAGTTTCTAAAATAAATAAGGAATTTAGTATTTTTGACAGAACCTTCCCAAATACTAATAGTCGTTTGACATTGCTGTGATGCTGAGGCAAACAAAAAATTTAGATACCACACATTCGCGATAGTATGAACACCCTACAATATAAACAAACAATGTGTAATAGTGCAACAAAAACTATTGTGAAAACTGTTTTGCCATAATATGCATTAATTTTTGTAGAAATGAAAGAATTATATGGTTTTGGTAGATTTTATTCAGAATAACAAATAAGCAAATCAAAAATTTCATTATGCTTTTGCATACTAAATGTTCTTTTCCCTGTACGTACATAAAGGGTGTTTTTTTAAGCTAGATAGAACTTTAAATTGTAAAAAGTAACACAAAAAATTAAATTTTGATGAAACATTTTTTTTATTTGTTTCAGTATACTCTGACAAATCATCATGAATAGACTCACGCTTGAACAACGCTACGAAATTATCCAAATTTACTTTGAAAATCAGTCGTCGATTCGCGCAACTTATAGACGACTTCGACGAGGCGCATTTTTGGCTTAACGGGTTTGTTAATAAGCAAAATTGCCGCATATGGAGTGAGACCAATCCACAAGAGACCCTACAGACTCCATTACATCCAGAAAAATGCACTGTTTGGTGCGGTTTTCATGCTGGTGGCATCATCGGACCTTATTTCTTCAAAAATGAGGCCGGAGCTCGCGTTACGGTCAATGGAGATCGTTACCGCACCATGATCAATGATTTTTTGTTTGAAAATATGGATGACATTGATCCGGAGGAGATGTGGTTTCAACAGGATGGCGCTACGTGCCATACGGCGAACGCAACCATCGACTTACTGAAATCAAAATTTGGCGATAAGTTGATTTCGAGAAATGGACCTGTCAATTGGCCTCCAAGGTCGTGCGATTTGCCACCTCTCGATTATTTCCTGTGGGGCTACGTGAAGTCACTGGTTTATGCTGATAAACCAGCAACAATTGACGCCTTGGAGGCCAGCATTGTTCGTGTTGTTCGTGACATACGGCCAGCAGTGCTCGAAAAAGTGGCCCAAAATTGGACGTCCAGAATGCGCTTCGTCAAGAACAGCCGCGGTGCCCATATGCCCGAAATCATTTTCAAATGTTAATGTCACGTATTGATCTGTCGAATAAAAAAAAATTTTGATTACAATTTAATTTTTTGTGTTATTTTTTACAATTTCAAGTTCTATCGGGCTTAAAAAAACACCCTATACGTGCAATAAACCAACGTATTTTTTTTTAGAAAGCACAGCACTTGGCTTTAGTAGGAAAGTTATTGTAGTATACTGCGGTGTGTTTTTTTTTCTTAAGTACTACAAATATGTTACTCTCATAATCTCTTTTATTTAGCGCCATTCAATGTACATAAAAAGCTTACAATCAAGGTTGTCAGACTTCTTTCCACCTCCAGCGCCAAACTAGCCATCAAAATTCACCAAAATATTTGTAGTACGAGTATGATTTTTAAAAGACAATAAATTCCTAAAAGTCTCCTCAAATGATTTTCGACAGTTTTGTAGTCATATGTAATTTTTATTCTTTTAATTCATATCTATTATATTTACTTAACAGGATTATTTGTATTACATATCATAAATGAATAAAATAAAATTACATACATATGTCTGTTTTAAAAAGCTTTCTATACAAGTAGTTAATTCTCATATCTAGAAGGTTATAAATCTCAGTATCGTCTGTTTGAGTTGTTCTGTTTTGTACATCATTCATATCATTAGCATTGAACTTGTTCAGCATGTTTTGCGTTGACTAAAACGTATTGCAACAGATTTTATTTGCATTTATATAATTAATATTCTTATTAATGCATCAAGAAGCACTTTATTTTGGGAACATATTTTGGTATCATTCATTATGGAAAATACTTTTTCTATGCAAACGTTGCTAAATATAATAACCAATATATTTCTTTAATATGAAACGTGCTGTGTCTTTCTAGTTATAAACGTTAGGCCACAAATTCAATAAACTCTTAGGTATTTTTTCATTGAAATAATCTTTGAAATTAATATAGCACAACTTTGCCCATTGAATCTCTTACTCAGCTGCTGAAACGTTTGTGCTCATAAAGGATTTAACGAATCATAAATCACAGAAAACTTTGCTTCGATTAGCGGATTACCACATTTTGTTATTTAAAATTCTTTAAAAACTTTAAATAGCTTCCTGTTTTCAGGTAAGCGGCACAACACTTCCATGAAATGCTTGTTCATATATGTGAGACAACTTTCTTTTATATAATTTATTTCATCGGGTGTCAAATTATTCCTGTATTCCTTACGTGAGTTGCAAATTCGGAGACATATTGCATTTATTAGTAGGAAAGATCCCGATCTATCAATGGCTGCCGTAAGCAAGAAATTATTTACCGTAAGCAAGAAATTATCTGCATTTCCTGTGTATTAGAAAATAGTCGAACGTTTAATTGATAACTATAGGACTTACGAATATGTAAAGCAGATGACTTTTTTCGAAACATAATTCATCATAAATATGTATGCAACAAAACATTGGATAAAATAGGAATGCCAACTATTTCGTCACATGATTTTTAAATCGCCAACAAAATCGCCAGTCGCCAAGCCATAAATATTGTCGACATAGATAAAAAAATTAACCACGAATGGCGAGAAATCGCCATATCTGACAACCCTTACCCTTCTCATACGAGAAATATTAAAAAACTCCCCATAACAATAAGTAGTTAAGTTCTTGTATGTATAAAAATAGAAAGGAGAAAAAACCAGATTTATATGGAATATTTAGTATTTTGTCTTGCGTCCTATGAATACGTGTTCTTTTTCTTTTTTCGTCAATATAATTCCTTATCTCGCAGTGTTAAAGCTATGCACACTGGGCACCTGCTCAGTTTTGACTATTTTAATTTCAACACCTTAAATGCTATGCTAAAGTACATTTTGGTCATTCCGTGTTGTTATTAATAGATTCAAGAGAAACGTTTACAAACGCTTCTCCCTCTTTCCTATTTCTAATGACCTATAATGCACCACCAAGATAAAAGAGTCCACAAAGTTCAAAATAAAAAAATAATAATATAAATGCATTAACAACTTATTTGACGGACCGTGAAAGAGTTATGTGCCCGTTGGAATCACGGTTGCCAGAAATGCAGATTTATCTTCATTTTGTAGATTTTTCCTCTCTAAAAACACTAAATGAAGATTTTTGGCCTAAGAACGGAGATTTTAAAAATTTTTAATAATAAAGTAACTTTTTGTACTTGTCCCCTTATATTTCTACTACCATTTGTTTCGTTATGTTAGAACGAAAATATCAATTGTTCATGCTATAAAACAGACAAAATGGAATAACATCTTGCACATGTTTTTGAATATTATGTAAGAAAATTAAGCCAAATTTCGAAAAAATTATAAAGGTTGAAATCTACCTGCAATTTATTGTTTTTAGACTCAAAGTTTAAAAAGTTATTCTGTTAAAGCAACTTTCGCAAGTTTCTAGAATAGTAGTAATATGAGCTTATTTATACGATAATTTAAAGTATTTTTATACCCTTCACAAAAATGTAAAGGGTATATATAAGTTTGTGATTCTGTTTGTAATTTCTACAGTTTTTTTTGCGACCCTATAAAGTATATATATTCTGAATCAGAATTAATGGAAAAGTCGATTAAGCGATGTCCGTCTGTCCGCCGTTGAAATACCGTTTCTGAGAAAACAATTAGATTTAGAAACTTTTTTCTTTCACCATTCTTTTGCGCCATCGATTCATGGGTTTGCTATTGAAATTCAGTAATATCGGTTCACATATAGCTGAAATATATCCAAAATTCCGAAAAAAACATTTTTTTTTTTGCAATTTTGTATGAAAAAAAAAAATTGTTTTGCTTCCAAATTCACACACTCACTAAGCATGGTGACTAAAATGCAACAAAAATTTTTTTCAGATATCGGTCCATATATACCCGAGATATAGCCCAAATCGGGTTTTTCATGAAAATGTCGCCTAAGCGAACTGAAACAACTTTTTTGTGCTCAAAAGCAGTTCTGGTAATGAAATAGGTTATATAAATATGGAAAGTGAAAATTTCTGATATCGGTCCATACATACCCGAGATATAGCCTAAACCGGGGTTTTCATGAAAATGTCGCGCAAGCGAACTTAAACAGCTTTTTTGTTCTCAAAAGCAGCTCTGGTAATGAAATAAAGTTATATAAGTATAGATAATGAAAATTTCCGATATCGGTCCATATATACCCGAGATATAGCCTAAACCGGGGCTTTCATCAAAATATCACGTAAGCGAACTTAAACAACTTTTTTGTGCTCAAACGCAGTTCTGGTAATGAAATAAGGTTATATAAATATGGAAAGTGAAAATTTCTGATATCGGTCCATATATACCCGAGATATAGCCTAAGCCGGGGTTTTCATGAAAATGTCGCGCAAGCGAACTTAAACAGCTTTTTTTTACTCAAAAGCAGCTCTGGTAATGAAATAAAGTTATATAAGTATAGATAATGAAAATTTCCGATATCGCCGAGATATAGCCTAAACCGGGGTTTTCATAAAAATATCACGTAAGCGAACTGAAACAACTTTTTTGTGCTCAAACGCAGTTCTGGTAATGAAATAAGGTGATATAAATATAGAAAATCAAAATTTCCGAAAGCGGTCCATATATATCCGAGATATAGCCTAAACCGGGTTATTCATGAAAATATCGCGTTAGCAAACTTAAACAACTTTTTTGTGCTCAAAAGCAGTTCTGGTAATGAAATAAGGTTATATAAATATGGAAAATGAAAATTTGTGATATCGGTCCATATATACCCGAGATATAGCCAGAATCAATTTTTCCACTAACATTTTTTTTGCTGAAAAGCAAAAAGAAGGTTATTAAAATACAGAAAATAAAAAATTCCGATATCGGTTCTTATATAACCGAGCATATTTTGTTTACATTTTTAAATATACTATACACATATGTGATTATCGTGAAGGGTATTTTAGATTCGGCCCAGCCGAATATACCATACTCTTACTTGTTTTTATAATACCAAAATCATGTTACGTTTTTACGACGATTTTTAAGTCATGACTTTCTCTTTAATTTTAATATTTTTTAATTGTCGATTAAAAATTCGTTTGCCTCTTTTCATCTTTTAGCTAATATCGATGAGTCAAATGAAAATAAAACAATTTAAAAAAACATAACAAATGAGTCAAAAGGAAACTATAAAAAAATATGAAAAATGTTTTTCGTTGTGACAATTTTTCAGTACAACAAGAAATGCCGTTTAGGTATGCCTTTAAACCATCCTGAAAATCTGCTCTATCTAAAATATTTATTTATTTATTTAACTATAGGATGCACAGCATAGGCGGAGTAACGAATACCTTATGCCCAGTAATAACAGTAATTTGCAGCGGTCCTGTGACTAACTATAACGACTTAAGGCCGGGGCACATACAATCCGTCGTACTTTGTCCGTCTCTTTTATCAACTGACATCACGTGTACAAAGTATGAAGTTGGCACAATCAGCACTTTGATAACGGATATAAAACCAACTGCATTTTACTTTAGCTTGATTAAAATCTTTGAATTTATATTTCAGACACAGCACACAAAATCTAACACAATTTTTTTTCAATTTATTTAATTTTTGAACGAAAAATTATATTAAAATATACAAAAAATATTACCACATAGTTGTCAAAGCTCTCAACGTACGTTAAAAGTTGAAAGTTGCTCAACTTTAATACTTTGCGTTGACGGAGAAGTACCGAATGTGACAAAGCTCATAAGCCTACATGTATTTCAACTTAGCTGTCAGTTGAAAAAGGCAAAGTATAACGTACGACGGATTCTATGTGCCCCGGCCTTTAAGGTCGAGGCACATACAATCCGTCGTACTTTGCCCGTCTCCTTTATCAACTGACATCATATGTACAAAGTATGATGAAGTTGGCACAATCAGTACTTTGATAACGGATATAAAACCACTGCATTTCACTTTAGTTTGTTTCAAATTTTTGAATTTATATTTCAGACACAGCACAAAAAATCTAACATATTTTTTTCAATTTATTTAATTTTTGGACGAAAAATTATATTAAAATATACAAAAAATATTACCAGATAATTGTCAAATTTCTCAACGTACGTTAAAAGTTGCTCAACTTAAAGGCCCATTTAGCCGACCGTAAATGTAGAAATGTAAATGTAGTCGTAACATCTGATCGTTTCTTTTATACGAGCAACAATGAAAACGCTTATCAGTGCCTCGTTTCTGTATTACTCACATCGAGAAATTTCTCACAAGAAACAAAGGAATTGACAGAGAAACTATGCGAATTGAAACAAAAAATGGAGTTTCTCACACAAATGTTTCTGTATCTTTGAGAAGCGAGAAATATCTGTCGTAATTCATTGGAAGCTTGTGAGTAAACCTGTTTCTGTATTAAAATTTTGTGAGAAGTTTCTCGCTAGAGCTGTCAAAACTTTTCACAAATAAAAGAGTTGCGGAAGTTATAAATTTAAAAAATATATAATTGACATAATGAATGCAAAAAGTGTAGAAAAGATAAAGTTTTTAAATATTTATACATATTTCTTAACTTCACTAATAAGTTTCTCCTTTACTATTCACACATTTGTCTGTTTCAATTTTTTTTTTTTTGTCCGTTCGTTTACCCAAAAATGTTTACTGTATTCTACACCATTTTACTGAACTGATTTATTTGCTGGAAAGATTGATAAACATTCTAAAAGTGTGTGGTGTTGTGTCAACTTGCAAAGATTCTGAGTAAGCTTTTTTTTATTAGTAAGCTATCTTTCAGTAAGAACTTGTGATACATCTATGTCGCTAGAACTATGCAGACTCGTGAATTAAAGGTTTTCATAGTTATTCTATTTTCCTCCTTTTACTTCTCTCAGATGACTTGTTGTATAGCTTTATAGCCCACATCTCGAATGTTCCTTGCGACTGTCTGACTTTCTCTTTTAAGAATATGTTTCACTTTCTATTCGCTTTTACCGTTTTCTATATTTATTTTTCACAATTGAGTTTTTTATTCACTATATTAGCTTCTAACATTGATACCAATAAAAAATTATAAATAGCTTGTTTTCCAGTTTCCCAGTTATCTATATGTCGACATTTCATAGGAGCTTTTCTAATCATCAGTAGACTTTAGAAATTTTTGAAACATATTCTCAAACATTCAACTTTATATCCCAACAATCTAAATAAATTGTTGAGAATTTAGAAAGAAAAATGCTGTAATAATACCTGTTAAAACACAAAATCAAGCTTTTTCATTTATACACGTCTCTAACATTGAAAAAATTCAAAGGCGACAAAACCAAACAATATGTATAAATATAAAGATAATTTGCAATTAGAAAAAGTTTACTTGATATACATATTTTTACACAAAATTTGTCAATTAAACCTCTGTTATGTGTAAATTATTTATTATGAATACGGCAGATATTGAATGTAGTTCATTATTCATTTCTTCTTTTTATTTTAGAAAATTGAAAGTATTTCCACGGATATATAATATAATAAATATATAAAAATTATGAATTACATTTTTTTGATTTTTTCTTTATTTCTTAATATTTATGTACATACATACAGTGTGATAAATTAAAAATTTAATGCCAAAATCTTAATTTTAGCCTGTCTCGAATGCGAGAAGCTTCCCTCATCGGTTCAGGAATTAAAAAAGGGTCGGTTGCAGCCCTTAATCTCTGGCTGTAAATGCGCAACATGTTTCGCCGGTCATATTGGTCAGCAACCATCACCACAAAACTTTACCTTATTGAAAGTTTTTATGAAATTTATTTATAATTTGAATATGTTTTTATTTGTGTATATGTGTTATGAATTGACACTATTTTATTTATAACACTCAATTGTTTTATTTATTCACTGATAAACATTTGTTTCTTAAATTTTCTTTTCGTTTGATAAATTTTTCCTATATTCTTTTCTTCTTCTTATTTGTTTACTTTTTGCATTTTGACAGCTGCTTAATGGAAATATTCCAATAAAGACGTAACTAGTATTGCCTCTTTTCGATTTAATATACAGAAACACTGTTTTTCTCGATAGTCGAGAAACAATGGAACTTTATATTTCATAGTTTTCGATGCGAGAAACTTCTCACTAATCTTACAGAAACGAGGCACTGAATGTAATAAAATGTAACCGTAACGTCTCAACCTGTAGAAAATTGAATTTCATTACGTGTTTACGTGACAAATGTAGTCAGTGATGGTATATATTATTGTGAACGGCAGGATGGCACGGAAACCCTGTTTTCGTACTTTTTGTTTATTTGATAATTGAGCTGTTTAAGTAGTTATATTTGTATACACACATAATATGTTTTAATAAATTTAAGATTTTTCTGTAAAATACGCAAAATGGATATAAATACATTGGTAGCATAATTTATACACAACGCACAATTTTTGCAACTGTCACATTATATGTAACCACAACTTTTATTCGCCCGATTTCTAAAAATGTATTTTTCAAGCACAATCTTCCAACGATAAAATGAATTTTAAAAATTGGTTTATAATATAAAGTTATGCTGATATAAATGTAAGAAAGCAATACAGTATAAATTTAGATCTGTGATGAAATGAAAATCTAATAATAAAAAATTTTTAATATTTTTTAAGTATAATAAGCTAATAATTATATATTACTAGTATTTTAGTATTGTTATACACAAAAATGGTAGAGGTATATAGAAGTTTGTCATTCCGTTTGTAATTTCTACAATTTTTATTTGCGACCGTATAAAGTATATACATTCTGAATCAGAATTAATAGAAAAGTCAATAAAGCGATGTCCGTCTGTCTGTCCGTCGGTCGTTGAAATACCTTTTCTGAGAAAACCATTAGACTTAGAAACGTTTTTCTTTCACACCATCGTGTCATGGGATTGCTATTGAAATTCAGTAATATCGCTTCACATATAGCTGAGAGATGTTCAAAATTCCGAAAAAAGCAATTATTTTTTGCAATTTTGTATGAAAATTTTTGAAAAAAAAAAATTGTTCGTTATGCTTCAAACTTCACACACTTATTATAGTAATAAAATGAGGTTATTAAAATACAGAAAAATAGAAATTCCGATATCGGTCCATATACTCGTATACCCAAGATATAGCCTAAACCGATTTTTCCATAAATGTTTTTTTTTTTGCTTCAAAGCATTTCTGATTATAAAAGGAGGTTACCAAAATACGGAAAATAAAAATTTTCGGTATTGGTCCATATATACCCGAGATATAGCCTAAACTGATTTGTTTAATGAAAATGTCGGGTAAGCGAACTTAAACACTTTTTTGCTTAAAAGAAGTTCTGATAATATAAGGAGGTTACCAAATAGAGAAAATGAAAATTTCCGATATCGGTCCATATATATCCGAAATATAATCTAAACCGAATTTTTAGTGAAAAATTTATTTTGCTTGAAATCAGTTCTGATTATAAAACGAGGTAATTACTCGTAAAATACAGAAAATGGAAAATTGCGTTATCGGTTCATATTTAACCGATTATAGCCCAAATCAATTTTTGCATGATAATTTCCATGAAAGATTTCCTTTTTGGAATGGTGATTACAAGGCAAACTTATTTTTTCCCCGATGTCGGTTCATATACATATATCCGAGCATATTTAGTTCTTAATATATATTGTATAGGTGACTATCGTGAAGGGTATTTTAGATTCGGCCCAGCCGAATGTACTACGCTCCTGTTATATATTAATATTATTATATATTATAAGCAATTGAATTTGTTTTTTTAGAAGTACCAAAGAGCAGAGAACAAAAATTCAAACATTTGAGATTTATTCGCTATATTAGCTTCCAACATTGGTACTAATCAAAAAATTATAAACAGCTTGTTTTTTATATTTCCCACCTGTAGCTCATATGAAAAGTCGACAATAGACAGAAAAAGAAATATTAGAAATTTTAGGTACCATTTAATCAATTTTTGTACCTTTTGTATATGTACTGAATACTATGAACTCTCATCACTGCTATGAACAGCTGTATTGCTTTTATTTTATTTTTGTAAATTATTTGATATAAAGATATGAGCAATGAAAAATTAATTATTTTCTTTAACATACAATGATATAAAAATGAAAAACAGAACACTTTTTCTGTAAATCATTAAGAAGTGAACACTTTTTCTTCACATGCACTTTTGTTTTTTTGTTTGTATCAAAACACATGATACGGTTTTACGTGTTCTATAAGTGCTACTACATTTACATTTACGTTACAGTTACAATTTCTGCAGTCGGCTAAATGGGCCTTAATACTGTGTGTTCAAAGTTCTTTTAACAAAATTAACGTTTGCGGTTAATCATTCAGAAAGGCGCTACAGTTTTCACCCCTGAATTATGTTCGAATCTGTAGTTTGCCATATTTTTCTTTATATTCGCTGTACTAAAATATGATCGGTTCGGTATTTCCTTTTTTTTATGAGACACTTGGCTTTTTGGCGTGCTCTCGGTTGGTCTCTGGACACTTTTTCCATCCTGCGGCTCTTTAAGCATTTTGTATCCCTATCTCCTACACAACTAAATTTTTAGTTCATAATTTTACTTAAATAAATTATGTAAGTGAATTTATATAATTAACGATTTATTGATTATAAAAAGAACTCAATTTGCTACGGTGAGTAGATCATAGGAATCCCTCCTATATTAATATTATTGAAACTTCATCACTCAACTATTTAATATATTTATGCAAAATTTAACACTGTGCGTTGACGGAGAAGTACCGAATGTGACATAGCTAATGAGCCTACATGTATTTCAACTTAGTTGTCAGTTGAAAAAGGCAAAGTATAACATACGACGGATTCTATGTGCCCCGGCCTTTATGCCTTCACATAAGAAGTTGCCGCATGGTTAACAAACGAGTACCTCAAAAAACTGTAAACTAATACAATTAGTTGAGGCTAATAGTTAACCAGTGAGAGCGAGACGCAAAACTCTCGAAGGCCAAACAACAACGACAAGCCAGACCGCACTTAAGAAATAATTACGATAACGCGAGAACTGTTATCCAGCCCAGAGTTGCATCTAAAATAAAACCAGCTAATTCTGACATGATTTTCAAATTCTAACAGAGTTTATTAAAATATATAAAAATGTGGAGAGAATCTTCAGCTAGGTAAATTTTATCTACACAAAAGTCCGAATATACTCGTACATCGGTATACGTGATTAGGCATTAAATAATTATACATATATTTGTTTTCTCATTAAATCTATTTGCATTTTAATATTCTGAAATGCATAATTTCTTTCAATATGTTCTTAATATTTTTAAAATTATTTATAAAAAGGCATGTTAATAAGAGTTTGAAGATTTTTTGAAGATATGGAAAAAAAGTACAGATTTTACAGATTTTTTCATGAGAAATTCTTGAGTTTTGCAGATTTTACCTCTTTAAATTCTGGCAACCCTGGTTGGAATATCTAAAAGTGAGTTTTTGCAAGTGAGAGAAAAAAATACCCCAGTTTTCATTTGTATATCTATTTGCATCTTATTGGCCTTATCATAATTTCTATGCGATGAACTATCTCCCTCATAAATATCATTAGCTCTTAACTAACTCACCCATCTATCTGTAACATTATCTAGACAAGACAATAGGATCTCCAGGATTATAATTAGCTCCAACATGCGCCATTATTATCTGAGAGACTGATATCCCCTCCCTGTAGTTTTGGGTCTTTACCACAGCCATAACGTTTCAGCCAAAATGCAGGTATATCAACAACGATCAGCACCTGGCGCTGATCGTTGGTCTATTGGGGCTTTACTGATACCGTTGTGCCAGTTAACCATATTTTGGTGAGCGTCTCGCAAGTTTCATCTCTGAGAAGACATTGGGACTTCCTAGAATTTTATTTGCCACAATAAATGAGAGACTCCTACTCCTCTTTACTTCAAAGCAGAGTGCCTTAATTAGGCACATGACAAGGTAGAAGCTGTCCAGGGGATTCATTTCACGCCAATCACAAATTTGAATAATCTTGCATATATGTACTGGCCAGGCTAACACCTAATTGCAATTAAAAGAAAAATTTTATATTTTTAACAAAATTACATTAAATATTTCATTCTATTTCTTCAGTAATGTGTAACATTAAAACAATTTCCAAGATTTTTACGTTTGTAAAAGGAAAGGAAATTAATTTCAACATTCAAACCCTCTGTACAAGTGTTAGTACTTTTGCTTCACCAATTTGATTTTGAACAGTGTAACTGCAATCGAAAGCTTTTTTTGTGATGCATTTATACGCAGAGAAAATGCATTATGGCAACGTTTGTATGTACTCTGTATCATTATGTATTGTTGCCGCAAAATGCGTATAACCGTTTTTAACATAGTTTGAGTTTTTATAAATATATTAGTGTAGAAATATTAACGTATTTATTTATATGGCTCTATTATTTTTAAATATGGTTGGATATAAATTATAATTTGGATTTTTATGAAATATTTTTACAATAAACTGTTTTATTGCAAAGGCTGTATGTATAAATGTATTTAATTTTGCGGCAATTAACAGCAGTATTACTGGACGTGACAATAGTAGTTTAGACTTTCACAATAATATAGATAAGAGTGATAATATAATATGGTTTGTCATGCTAATTAATTAAAGCTTTCACGAAACATATGGTTAGATGATATAATATAGTTCAGCAAATCACATTTCAGACTGAAACCAAGTTATTTGGTTGTCATCAGCCATGTACTTTACAATATTATGTTGCATTAGAATATTGTAATCTCAACCATATAATTTTTTGTTCGTGTAGCATCTGCGATAAGTACATAAAAATTATTTTTATGGTTTTCCCTAAAGTGGTGGTCTATATAAATAAGTAGTATTCATGAAAAACAAACCTATTATTTTTGATAAAAAAATTAATACTTACCACAGCAGTTACACAAGCATTGTATGTTTCAGCATACGAGTACTTATCATTATTTTGAGGTATAACTTCTAATGTCCTGCACAAAATAATTCTGTAATTGCTTTCTAATTTATTTTTCCAGTCAGGAGGCTATGCTAACAAGTTCGAAAGTTCATTGGAACACGTTTTAATTATTTTATTTTTTATCTTGGACCAGTACTCAGGGGATGACCCCTACATATGGAGTGCGTTGGACTGGAACTAGGAAAATAGGTTAAGATGAGGAGGAAAAAGGAAGTAGTGTTCATGGACGTTTTACTTTAACAATAACAATACGAAGACTAAAACTGATCAGTGTCCAGTGTATATATCTTCGAAATTGCTCCGATTAGCAAAATTTATCCCAACACCTTCCATACTACAAGGTAATGAAATGCATTGAAAAGAAATTAATATTGAACATATAAAGAAATCGCGGACAACGGTACACATGTACACACATTCCAACATTTTAAATGCTGCAATAGAGTTTGTTTCAGTCTTTCGTGTTGTTATTGTTAAAGTTTAGTCTCCACGAACGTCCCTTGAGTACTGGTCCCAGAAAAAAAAAACATACACCATCCCGTTTTCAGAACCTGTTCTTATACAGACTTCTGTTGAAGTCCGCATGCTTCTATTGGATCTGTTAAAACTTTTTGTCGCTTTGCATAGAGAATAATCTTTCCACACAATTTCTGAGGGAAATCATTCTATTGATTTCAAGCACATTTCTTAGTTGCCTAATGCATTCCATAGCCTACTTTTAAGCTGGGCAGACCTGCGAAGTTCTCACTCTCTTCTAACTCTACTTTTTTCTGGCAGAAGTTGATTAATTGCTGACGAATAAGTTCTAAGTGGTAGCAAATTAAGGGGTTCAGAAAAATCGTTAATTGAGATATCAATATCCTCAGGCGTTCTCAAGATAATATTCTCCGTACAATATACACAAATATTTCTCATATTTTAGCCAATTACTTGGCTAAAATATAACGCAAGGTCAATAAACGGGGAGCCAATTTCTTGGGGAAACCCAACAGAGATTATAGTGGGTGAGTGATCTGATGGAAAATTAAATGAAAGCTCCACTTCCATCCATTCTAAAGGAAAAAATAATCCATTCTAAAGGAAAAAAAAATTACAAAAATCGGACATAAATATCATGAAATTGGTTCGTATTAGAAAGAGGTCGATGCATTGGGAATGTATAGTTAGTTATCAGCTTTTAACACATGCACGCTCGACCTGTCTACCTTATTTGAATCTAAAGTTTTCACATTCGGGTGCCATTCTGTGTCGTTTTTTAGTGTAGCAAATATTTTACAATTACATTTTATATGAAAAAACCAGCTATTTTTTTAAGTAATAGCGTGTTCAGATATAGATATTGAGATAACCACAATTAATGCCGTAATTTAGCTTAATATTCGATACAAAAGTCAATTAAGCAACTAAAATGCCGAAAAAATTAAGCAAGAAAAACAAATGTTGGGATGATGATAAGTTTGTTATAATTAAATTTATAATAAACATCATATATGAGTATAGTTAATATATTAAAAAAAAAACAGTAGACAAAACTAAAAAAAACGAGCGGGTTGTAGTGAGGCCAGTGAAGAAGTCCTTCTGGATATGTGGCCGAGAAAAACTGATGGCTTGTGTGATCACTGAAAATGGTCATATATATGCTGAGATGGCCAATGAGCTCAGTCAGCAGGGCTATTCGCTCGGGTCAAGAGACCTACAATTAAAATTGATAAATTATATATATAAAATAAAAAGTCGTTCAGGAGTTTTTGCTTTGTCAGTTTTGTTTCCTATTTTTCTTAAAACGTTAATTTTCTTAAGATTAACGTCTTTGCAGAAAAGGCGGCAGCGGGAGAATCTATTGGGACTCCTTCAACATGGTATCACTTTCCAAGGGTTCATCAAATTATAGGTGGATGTAAATCTAATTTGTGTAACAAGCTAATCGTTGAAAGGATTTTTTGTATGTGTTTATTAACTTTGAAGAGAACTATTCGTTCTTTAAAATATAATATGTAATAATAAACTTTTTATAGAAGATAAGTTATTATACATTTTCAAAAACTGGCAAATAAAAATTTTCACAGCTAAAATAAATGTGTATGTTTTTTCCAGCTGTTAAAAGCTAATTGAGAGAGGCAAATTTTGACAATATGAACTGTATTGTCAATTAACCGAAAATTGACTCAATTAAAATTACATGTCTGCACACGTTATAAAGCATAATGTATAAGTATTAACCCATTAATTCTTAGTATTTATATAGGCAAAGAAGTGATGAATGGGGAAAAATTCTAATAAGTGTCAAAATACATATTATGGTTTAACTTAGGCTTTGCTATAAAAGTAGTTCTAGCTTAGCAAAAAGGAAAATTGTTTGGTTCTTCGCCTTTATTTTCAATATGGGTACAATGGGAGTCTTTTTATCTGTCGGAAAATGCTTCAAAAACACCCTCCCGCTTTATGCAGCTTCAGACAGCCCCTACATAATGTGAAAGATTTAAAAGTGGTTTGTAAATGTAGTTCTTCGACACTTAGGATTTTTTTTTCATATATGCAACAAATACAATATAGCTTCCATTTACCATAGCAGCGTCGAAAGCATTTGTTAATACCTCATTTTAGTTTTCAAACAAATATGTGTTTCTCACAATTTCAGAAAGAAAGAAAGCAGTGTAGAAAGTTTAAGCATTTTACTACCTCTGATTTTGATACATCCAACAGCGCTAAGCACAACACTAAAATTATTTTATTAATTTTAAAAATCGCTTATTGATTTCAGGCCTCCTATCGTAATATTACAAAAGTCTTTTGAAAGTTTTATTTGATATATGAAGAAATTTGTACAAAAAAAATATTTTCACAAAGATTTGCAAAATGTGTTTTAATTACTTAGTAGTCTACAATAATGTTTGATACTGACATGTGTTGCTTAAGGTTGATGAACTTTAGATGCAAGTATCTCATATGAATTTAATTGGAACATGCTTATAAAGATATCACCTATCCGATGAGCTAACAAGTTAATTTATGCTATTAAAGATGCTCATATAATTTAAGCTGTCTTATCTAGCACATTTATTATATTGAGAACTTTTGCATAAATATGTTTTAAATTTTATACTACGAGTATATACTCAAGAATTTATAGTATATATTTAATTTTCTAAATTTGTTAATTCAGAAGATCAGTCATATGGTTTATCGTTATTTAATAAATTTGTTGTATCATATTCGAAAGAAGAATAATTTTTAAGTATATTTCCAGAAATCATTAGAACTCGTTATCGGCGTGACCATCTTAGCCAAATAACACGGTCAGATTTCGTTTATCCATAAAAGATCCATCTTTAGAGATTGTACCGACCAACAATATATGTTCTGATCATAGTCCTGTTATAATACATTGCACAACCAACGTAAAAGATTTTTTTTTTTTAACTTTATTATTTTATTTATTGAATCTATATAAGAAATGTAATGACAATAAGTATTCAAATCTTAATACTAAAGAAAAATTGTGATTAAAGTCGTGCTAGTGCTGGACAAAAATTTATTTTTTTGCGAATATTATTTAAAAAGTCATCTGTTTAGAGCTCTAATGGTAGCCAAAGTATCCCTCCTTCTCAGACGGGTATGACCACCAAAGTTAAGAATATTAACTGCAAGAGGATTTGGATGGAATTCAAGTTTGTTAATATATCTTGTCGCGTACTTCACAAATTCAGATTTCACAAAAGGTACGTTCAGATCTGCGTGGATTCGCGAGTTTTTAACGTACCATGGAGCGTCTGTAATTCTACGAAGTATTCTATTTTGACTTCTTTGAATTTTTTCAATGTTGGATGCCGAGGCTGTGCCCATAGCACCATATTGGCTTTAGAATCGAGTTGCAAAGCAAAATCAAGCTTCAAGGTCGAATTTCTGTCTATTAGCCAGTTAATTTGCACTGCTTTCAATTTCATCTGCGTTACTTTTGCCTCGATGTGCGACTTCCATGTTAGTCTACGGTCAAGATGAATACCGAGGTATTTGACTTAACTGTGTTGAGGAATTACTTTATTGTTAATAGTAATGGGTGAGCATGTTCCTAGACGCAGTGCGAATGTAACATGGGCACACTTTTGTTCATTAACCTTGATTTTCCAAAGCTTGAGCCATTTCTCTAGTTTGTTGATATGTTCCTGTAAATTTATTGATGCTTGCTGGTGGTTAGTATGTATGCTAAGGAATGCTGTATCATCTGCAAATGTTGATGTGTGAATGTTGGTGCTTGTCGGCATGTCAGATGCGTAGATCAAATATAAGATAGGCCCTAATATGCTGCCTTGGGGAACTCCAGCTTCAATAGGCTGGGCGGGGCTTATGAAATCGCCTTCTTTTATTAAAAATTGGCGACGATATAAATAGCTTTCCAAAAGGTTATGTATGTTTGCGGGTAAGTTAAACTTTATTTTATGCATTAAGCCATCGTGCCACACTTTATCAACAGCTTGTGAAACGTCGATGAATAAGGCAGAGCAATATTTTTTATCTTCAAATGCCTTTCTTATGACATTAACTAACCTGTGTGTTTGCTCAATGGTGCCATGTTTCGCTCTAAAACCAAATTGGTGATTGTGAATACATTCAACCTTATTAAGCATTAGATCCAACTTCGCCTTTAGCAATTTTTCGAAAAGTTTTGAAATTGCTGTCAGTAGACTTATTGGATGGTATGATTCTACTTTCGTGTGATCCTTCCCTGGCTTAGGAACCATTGTTATCAGGGACACCTTCCACTCTGCAGGGTAATACTCAAGTGGTAAAATAGCATTAAAAATAAAAAGAACAATTCTTTTAGCCACACGAGGCAGCTCTACGAGCATTTTGTTGCTGATTTTATCCATACCTGGAGCTTTTTTAAGGTTTAGATTATTAATAGCATTTTTAACTTCTTCAAAATTGAATCTTAAAGGCACAGGAGGTCTACTAACAATAGGCGGCAACTCATTTGCATTATCAGACCTATTTGTGGTAAAAACGTTTTTCAAATTGTTAACAAATAAATTACCCTTTTCCGAGTCATCTCTAGCCCAGTCACCAGATGGTTCTCGCAAGGGCGGCTTACCTCTAACTGGCCTTTTTAAACCTTTAGTCGCCCGCCATAAAGAATAGTCGGACTGAAGAGTACCATCCAGACTTTCTAGATACGTTTGTAGAGAAGCCGTTTTTTGGGCTGCAAGCAAATTTCTTAGCTGATTTGTGCACTCACGTAGCCTTGTTTTTAGTTGCGGAGACCTGCGAAGTTGCCACTCTCGTCGAACTCTTCTTTTTTCTAACACAAGTTGCTCGATTTCTGAAGAATATGTTCTATTTTGAAGGTTTATGCGTGTTAAATAAACGCTAGAACCAAGTTCAGCGGCTTGTTTAAGGTTTTCGCTAAAGTTGCTTAGTGACGCATTAATACCTTCAGGTGTTCTTAAAACAATATTCTCAGTGCAATGGGTACTCAAAAATTTTTTATATTTTAGCCAATTCACTCGGGTGACAGTCCTATGCAAATTGTTAATCGGGGACCAAGTCTCTTGGGAAAAACGCACTGAAATAATAGTAGGTGAATGATCACTCTGTGATTTAATAGTGAACAAAAAAAACAAACAAAAAAATTATTGTGCTGAAATATTTTTAAACTTACATATAAAAACAATAATATATTATATTAAATTGTAAAAACAATAACAAATTAGTTAAAAAAAACAACGGGAAAATAAATTCCTCACATTTCAGTAACTAAACAATAAAATCAATTTCAATAAAACAAGTGCGGTGGCAGTGCATTGTTATTGTGCGTGAAGATTAACTACCCAGTTGGAAAAAGGCTATACATTAAAGTTTTGTTTTCTGTATGAGTGATCCCATCAGAAACAATTTTGAAAAAGAGCCTAGCTCCACCAGCAAAAGTATATGGACTTCTGAAGAAGAATCTATAAAGCAATCATTGGATAATTTTCTTTCTACAAAAGATAAAATCCGCTCCTGTTCCGGCTCGCCTAACATAGATGTTACAACAGAAGATAAAAGATCTTCTACTCTAATTAATGCCAATAAACAAAAAACTCAAGTAGGCATGGATAGGTATATCACCATCACTAAACGTCAGCGAAGTCCTAAATCTGCTCAAATTGCATCCAAATCAAAAATTTCTAAAGATGCCGAATCCGCTAGACCAACCAATCAAAACAGATTTTCTATTCTACAAACGGATGAGCCAACAGGATCGTCAAAAAAATCGTTTAAACCACCACCAATTTATTTAAGGGAATCTGCCTCCAATGAACTGGTAAGAAAAATTGTTTCAGTAATCGGAGAAAATACATTTAACGTTACCTCCATCAAGCACGGTAACATTAACGAAACTAAAATTCAGGTTGACCATGAAAATGGCTATCGAAAACTGTCTAACGATTTTGAAAAAGAAAAAAAAGCTTTTTATACTTATCAGCTTAAAAGCGCTAAAGGTCTTCAAGTCGTAATAAAAGGGATTGACCCTTGGGTAGACACTGATGAAGTTAAGACCGGTTTGACAGACAAGGGATTCAAAGTAAAAAATGTGTTAAACATCAGAAATCGTGAAAAGATCCCTCAACCCATGTTTAGGGTTGAATTAGAGCCAGGAGATGTGACTTTAAAGAAGAATGAAGTTCATCCAATATACAGTATAAAATTCCTTTTACATCGAAAAATAACCGTAGAGGAACCGCATAAGCGCTTACAGTGCCACAACTGCCAAGAATTTGGCCACACTAAAGCGTACTGCAAGTTGCCTACAGTTTGTGGTGTGTGGAGAACTCCATGGTACAGCACAATGCAATAAACCGAAATTCGACCCAAAAATAAAAAAATGCAGTAATTGCGGTGAAAACCACACAGCTAATTATAGAGGTTGCTCCGTCTACACCCACCTCAAGCGCTCAATGAACAACAAACCAATAATTGCTTCTAAGCCACCACAGCAGACTCAAATTTTTTCTAATAATTCTTTTCCTCCGACAGGACAGTCAACCACCGACATAACCGTTCAAAATCAAAAACAAATTTCTTATGCTAATGTAGTTAAGTCTACATTCGCAAACCCGAATCAACAATCTATTTCTCAACCGCCCGATCAAAATTTCAGTAACCTTGAGGCAACAATACAGACCCTAATTCAAACTATAAACACTTTTACGTCGTCTATGATGACTATGATGCAGGAAATGGTGAAAATGCAATCCACCATTTTGCAGGTTATTTCGAAAAAATGATTTGGTTAGAAATATGTTTCTGAAACGCGAACGGCATCCGCCAACACAAAAATGAACTCGAATACTTCTTGATGGATAAGCAGATTGATATAATGATGATTGCAGAAACTCACTTGACGTCAACAAGCTTCTTCAAAATTAACGGTTACGTATTATACGATACTAAAGACCCCCGTGGAAGAGCTTGTGGAGATTCTGCAATCTTGATAAAATCTAGGATAAAGCATTTTTTGTTGAACGACACATGTGAGGACTATCTTCAAGCAACTAATATCTGTGTGGAAAATTTTCATTACAAATTGGTTACCTCATCGATTTATTCGCCGCCTCGATTTCCAGTAACGGAATCACAATATTCAAGTTTTTTCACCTCATTAGGACCTCGTTTTATAGCAGCTGGAGATTACAACGCAAAACACACTTTTTGGGGCTCACGTTTAATCACCCCGAAGGGTCGGGTGCTTTTTGATACAATTTCTAAAATGGGCTTAGACGTAATATCAAGCGGACATCCCACTTACTGACCGATTGACCGGCGAAAGATTCCTGATGTGATTGATTTTGGAGTTGTAAAGCTTAGCTTTGGCTAGACTTGTCATTGGATCAACGTAAAAGATTGACTAAATAATAAAATACAACCAAACGTCTCTAAAAAATTTTCAAAACGAATCCACGATGCTCCATTTATATGTACCCCTGATAGAATTTTAAGCTTCAAATATCAATAGAAAGATAGTTTATATATATATATATATATATATATATATATATATATATATATATATATATATATATATATATATATATATATATATATATATATATATATATATATATATATATATATATATATATATATATATATATATATATATATATATATATATATATATATATATATATATATATATATATATATATATATATATATATATATACCTTTTCTCCCCTTCTGGACCCATCCGTGTCAACATAGAAGGATCCAGATTCTAGGCGAGATTCCTCAATTTAGTAGCCGCAGCTCCTTCAGAGGAATGGTTTTGGGATGCAGTAGTCAATTAGAATGGGGACTAGATCCCTTCCATTCTCCAGTATATTGGCATGTCCCCACGGTCTGTGGGTCCACGCTCCTGTCCCGTTCAGCCTGATCGCGGCTTTTAGTTCTATCTGCCTGGCTTCTAAGTCGCATGGCATCTAGCTCAAAAGTGCTTTGGTTGGTGTTGTCCTCATGGCCCCTGTGGTCAGTATTGCGATGGTTCGACTGACTTTTTCAATTTGAAGTCTGCTGATTGCGGAGTCCAGTGATTTCCACCATAATGATACTCCGTAGAAAATTATTGGTTTTATAACCATTTCATAAAGCCACACAACTCCTTTTGGTTGTATGCCCCATGTTGAGCCTATTGCTTTTTTACATAGATAGATGGCTATTATAGCCTTGGTTACTCTAGCCTGTATATTCTCTTTCCATGATAGTTTGCTGTCTAGAATGATGACCAGGTATTTTGCCTTATCTGATAGGCTAAGTGTGGTGCCATTCTTTTTTGGAGGTGTGAAATGTGGAATTTTTTACTTTTGACTAAAAATTTCGATTTCCGTTTTCGTTGGATTTGTCTTTAGTCCGCATTTTACACTCCATTGACTTACCATCTTCAGAACGTATTCCAACTGTTCTGCTATGATGTCTAAATCGGTTCCAGAGACTGCAATCGCTACGTCATCTGAATGGCTGCATTCCACAATATTCCCTTGCATACTTTTCTCATAATTCTGGAGTTGCCAATTGCCGCTGTTATAGCTCTACGCTTTAATATGCTCGTAATGAGCATGATTGTGGGCCGATCAACCTGCAGACCGCCAAGTGCAACTATGACCACCCGTGTCTAGACATTATTGAATGCACCTTCAATATCCTCTTTGAATTGATTCGACCATTCAAGTGAATGGTCCAAACCAAACTATGTACCGTTTCAACTGATCTGCCCTTTGTGTAGGCGTGTTGACATGGCGAGAACTGGTTTTTGGTAATTTTGGACCTTATGTGTATGTTTTTTTTTTTTCTCTGGGACCAGTACTCAGGGGATGACCCCTACATATGCAGCGCATTGTACTGGAACTGGGAAAATAGGGTATGATGAGGAGGAAAGAGGGAGTAGTGTTCGCGAAATGTTAACGATAACAACAAGAAAGTCTGAAACAAACTCTATTGCAGCATTTAAAATGTTGGAATTAAATTCTTCGACACTGCTCAGATTAGCAAAATTTAGTCCAACGCCTTCTACACTACAAGGTAATTAAATTCATCGAAAATAATATGAATATTGAACATATAAATAAAACACGGACAACGGTGCAAAAAAGACAAAAAAAAAAGAAGAAACATGTGTATCATACTGCTACCTATTCCGGTGCACTTTTATTTCATACGAAATTGGTAATAAACATACATATATAGAAAATACGGACAACGGTAAAAAAAAGAGAAAAAAAAACAAAAATAAACACGTGTACACAACTTACCACCTATTACGGTGCAATCCGGCCTTATACGAATTTAATTAATGAACATACACATATTGGAAATACGGACAGCAGTAACAAAAGACGTGTGCACCTGATGAGAGACAAAACACTACTCTGTCTATGATTGTCTATGATTCTCTCTAGCATTTTAAAAGGTAATATAAGGAGGTTACCAAATAGAGAAAATTAAAATTCCCGTTTTTGGTCCAGATATACCCGAGATATAGTCTAAACCGATTTTTTCATGAAAAAATTTGTTTTTCTTAAAATCATTTCTGTTTATAAAACGAGGTTACTAAAATACAGAAATTGAAAATATTCGATATCGGTGCATACATACCCGAGATATAGAATAAACCGATTTTTTCATGTAAAATTTTTTTTGATTGTTCTCGTTATAAAAGAAGGTTACTACAATGCAGAAAATGAAAAATTCCCGATATCGCCATATATAACCGATACATAGTCTAAACCGATTTTCCAATGAAAATTTCAATGAAAGATTTCCTTTTTGATTCGTGATTACAAGGCAAAAATATTTTCCCCGATATCGGTCCATATATTTAGTTCAAATTTGTAATATATACTATATACTTACGTGACTTTCGTGAAGAGTATTTTAAATTGGGACCATTTGTTAATTTTTGTTGCCAATTACTTTTGTCATAAGCAAATTTGTTACGCAAACAAACGAATTGTATTTACTTATATAAAAGGTTTTCACGATGGGTAACGCAAACTGTGCAAACGATGCAAATGTGAGCCAAAAAATTTAGTTTTTTCTCACGCAACAACGAACTGCCTTTAAGAAAAAAAAATTATTTTAGTTCGCTTACGTGACGTTTTCATTAAAAAAATTGTTTAGGCTATATCTCGGATATATATGGATCAATATCGGGGAAACATTTTTTTTTGCTGTAATCGCCATGCAGAACAATATTATTACGTTTCAAGCAAAAGAAAAAAATTTTTTCAATACTTTTCATACAAAATTGCCAAAAAAAAAAGAAGCTATACATGAACCAATTTTACTTAATTTCAATAGTAAACACACTAATTGATTGAATAATAGAATGTTGAAAGAAAAAGCTGATTAGACTTTTGGTTTTTGCACATTTGTATATCGGGTTTTTAATTCAAGTTTTTCCTTTCCTAAATATTTACTGTTTAAGTCTACTCGTAATGCCTTTCTTAAAAACGGTATTTCAACAGTGGACAGACGGACATCGCATTATCTCTTCTATGAACATTGATTCAGAATATATATATTTGTATATTCTTTATAGGGTCGGAAATTTAAATTGTGGAAAATACAAACGGAATCACAAACTTATATATCGTTGGTCTCATGCAGAAAGGCCCTAACTCATATTTTCCCTGAATTGAGTTTTTTTAGGGGTTCTCAAGTTTCACACACGTACACAGTCTCACGAAGATTTAATTAAATGTTGTCATACATATCGCTCTTACAAGCAATTGAACAAAAAAGTTACTTTGAGATATTGCTAGGTATACAGTTTCCATTACGGTGTTTCCTTGTCCTATAAAATTGCAATTATGTTTGCTAGGGCCTTTCTACATGAGAAGGGTATAAAAATAATTTCAAAAAATAAGGAATTTCGACCCTTTAAAGTACGTCAAATTGAAATAAATGTTGAACTACTTTTTGTTTTTTTACTTTCTAATTATAATACTATATAACTTTAAGGTGAAGATAGCTTTATGTTATAATGTAAATTAAGTTAAATGTATATACCCAGTTAAAAAAAAAATTGTATTAATTTTGGTAATTTTTTTTGCATATTTGGTAACTTATTGAAAAACTTTTGGTGCAATAATTTTGGATCATGGCGGCCCTTATTGCAAAGTTCACGCATAAACGAATAGCTTGTTGCACGTTACAAGCATAGTGGCAGCTTGAGAAAGTATGAGTTTTACAGTATTTGTTACTCAATACCGCCTATTTTTTAAAGTACTCAATATGCAAAAGTAAGTTATCAATATTTTCAGAATTGCACTTTCCAGTATGTTATAATGTATTTGTGCAAATATTTTCTTTAAAATACTTCAGGTATTTACAACTCTGTGCACAAGATTTTAAAGTATTTATTAAAAGTTGAAAAATATCACTATGAAAAGGATACAAATTATTTCAAACTAAAGATTACTGAAAAATAAATGTTATGTCATAAAAAGTTTGTCTGTATGTATGTGTATGAACTAATTATGTAATTAATTTTTTAAAATTAGGTTTTTGTACCGGAAAAAGTTTCAGTAGCTGCATACTTACAGCTTTTGGTGTCGGTGATCAGTTTTCTGAGATCGCACTCTACTAGTTGTTATAAATGGGGTGTCATCAAACGAGTTCAAGATCATTTCAGGGGTACCTCAAGGCTCGATTCTTTCTCCTACTCTATTTGTTACGTTTCTTAATGACATTTTATGCCTTTTTTGCAGATGACAGCAGCATTTGCCGTTCATACTCATTCAGTTATTGGCCTAGTCTATTCGAGATCGGTACTATGAGACAAAATATGAATGACTAACTAAATAACGTTCTTATTTTAATCCCCGAATGGGGATTAAGAACAGGGTAAACTTTCACACCCGTTGGACCCAGTGTTGTTTATTTACACGCAAACTCATGACCGCAAATTCTGTTTCATCTGTACGCATGTATGGTATAGATATTAAGGAATCGGATGCTTTTGATTTACTTGGAAAGAAAATTTAGTGTGATGTTCGCTAGACACATTTTACATATCTCTAAAGATGGACTCAAGTGTCCGATTGTCCGTGTGCAGGTATTAAAAGGCTGCAAGAATAAATTCATTTGTTTGTAAGCACACTGAAAATACAATATTCATTCAAATATCGAATACTTTAAGAGAAATTACCAAAGTAAAACAAGAAAAAACAGAAAAGAGAATGAATTGCGTTTTATAGTTGGTCGTAATAAATAGATTCTGTCGTATACTCTTTCTAATTCAAATATATATTTTCTCTTATTTGTAAGAGCGAAACCACGCAAACACAATATAACTGTTCGATAGAGTGCAAGAAATATCGAATGAATGAATGAATAACGATTATATTTCGAATGCAAATTACATTCGTTATAATACAAAGAAAAACATTTTGCTAAGACGTAATTTGCTTTTAAGAAATGTACGCAATAAGGTCTGAAAATTTTAAATTGGAGTTGGTAAAAGAACTTTGATGGTATGTTATTGTACACACTTAAATACATACATACATACACACATACATTCATATGTACGTATAAATACAGTCGAATGCTATTTCGATTCATTCGAATGATAATATGTTTGAAAAGTTTTCTTCTTGTTTGTATTTTATTTGAATGTGGTTGTATTTGTTTCTCCACGAGTCGAGTTATTATCATTATTCGTTCGGTTTGTGTATTTATTTATTTGTTTTTATTAAAATAGAATATGAGTCCCTTCGTAGTCAGTTGTGTGTGATACGAAGATTTATTCATTCAAAAAGCAAATGCATATTGTTACAAACTAATTTCTAATTTTTATAATTTAATTTAACGGCCACTTGCCATCAGAGTTGAATTTGATTTCTATTTAAAATGTATGTAAGTACTCTCTATTCTGTCTTAAATGCAATCGGTAACGACTGTTTATAGAAGTAATCGCTTACCTACGTTTTGCTTAATGTCAGTTGAAGTAAAGCCGTGAGCGAGGACAGAATAAAGTAAGTACGCCTTTTTTTTATTATTAAATGTATATGTATTTTATTTTACTTGAATTTGACAGATAATAAAACAACAAACAACTCACACAATAAATTTTTGACGCCGAAGGAGTTTTATTATTTCTGTTAGTTTTTTTTTAAGGAAAACCTCGCTAAGTTGCTGCCGCAACATTTTTTATTATTTTATTTCATCATATTGACCGTATGGTACGCCGTAGCAAGCGACTACTACAGGAGAAAATGTCTGCCGAAAAGGGAGATTTGTCCGAAGCCTCCAGCGAGAATGAGTGCGATGACACGATTTTAGAAAATAAAGATACTTCAGTAGCCGAATTGAGGGAAGAAATTCAAATACTAAAGAAGCAGCTATGGCACATTGCCAACACTCCACGGGATTCTCCGCCAACAAACAGCCAGCTGCCAGCCTCTAAAGTGCCAACTATTGCATCAGGTTCTACTGACATGACGTCATGCATCGATGCAAATACGCCGGGAAGAAATTCCACAATGCCGAATCCACAGTTGCATTACACAACAGATACACGTGAGTACTCTATGCCATTTCAACAAAATTTGTCCTATAGAACCCCATTGCCCTTAATTTCTGCACAAACATCTGCCGCCGCAACAGCCTCTTTGCCTTTTAATGCCCCAAAAACGTATTTCCCATGTTCTTTGCCACAAGCATTCGTATCAACGACCACATCTTCCTACAATCTGCCTTCTTCACTGGATTCATTACAACAACGGTCTACACATATATATACGTCCGCCCAGACACATTTGACACCATCAACACAAAGCACATCAACATACTTGCCTAACATCCCTATAGTTGCATCCGCAAATGTACATGATTTTCAATCTGGCTGTGAAACTCGACAGCTTCGTAAGCTACATGATTTACCACAATTTTCTGGTCTCCCTGAACAATGGCCTATGTTTATCGTAGCGTTTAAGGAAACCACGAACAGCTATAATTATTCTAATTTGGAAAATTTAATAAGATTACAAAGATCATTAAAAGGTGACGCAAGAGCCAAAGTAGAATCATTTCTGATTCA
Organism: Thecocarcelia acutangulata; assembly: GCA_914767995.1. NCBI lineage: Eukaryota > Metazoa > Arthropoda > Insecta > Diptera > Tachinidae > Thecocarcelia > Thecocarcelia acutangulata. Next base: position 102,439,123 of record OU612094.1, on the reverse strand, counting down.
CCCCAATAGTGTAGCCCAGGTAATTAGCACGCTAGAATTCTACTACGGCCGCCCACAGATATTAATTCGCAGTCAGATTGCAAAAGTTCGCGCATTTCCTTGTATATCTGAAAAAAAGATAAATGAAATAGTAGATTTCAGCACTATGGTTTTAAACTTGTCAGCCTTTTTAATAAATGCCAATGCAACAGCACACCTTTGCAATCCTACCCTATTGGATGAGCTCGTTAGCAAGTTGCCGCTTCAAAAAAGAGAGGAATGGGTAAAACATTCGATGATACACCTTGGCCCATATCCCAGCATTAGTGATTTCAGCTTATGGCTTCAAGAGGCTGCAACTTATGTTTCACTTTTATTTGAAGTTGACACTAATAGGGGGGAATCTGGTCACAATAGAAGAGAAAAGAGTAATCATTCGTTCACCATCATGACAAACGGGAGCCGACTTACAAATTGTCCTATGTGCCATCAAAGCCATCAATTGTACCACTGCGATAGATTTAAGAAAATTTCCACAACCGAAAGATGGAACTTTGTAAAGAATAAACGACTTTGTTTTGCCTGTTTTCGTGCCGGTCATACCTCATCAGATTGTAAAAATAGACGGCAGTGCGGTTTATTAAAATGTAATCAATATCACAATCGTTTACTGCATGAAGAAACGAAAACAAATAGGAGTGAAGATAACAGGCAAAATAGCAAAACAGTTGTACACGAACGTAACAATACATCACATAGAGAGTTGCAAACAAATAATAGTGTTGAAGTTAGTGGTGAAAAACAGTTTGAAGGTCAGGAAAATAATTATGTCCACACAATAAATAACTCCTTTGATAAGAAAACATTATATAAATATTTACCTGTCGAATTGAGTGGCCCGAAGGGTACTATAAAAACTGTAGCTTTTATTGATGAGGGATCCAAAATAACTCTTTTGGAAGATAATATTGCAAATAAAATAGGATTGAAAGGGATGCCAAATAATTTATGCCTGGGATGGATAGGTGGCAAAAAAACGAATGAAATTTCTAAGAATGTGAATCTTGAAATTAGTGGTACTGGCGAAAGTAGCTTTCGTTTCCATATGAAAAATGTGTGGACTACAAGAAATTTAGAATTGCCGCCTCAGAATTTAAAACTTAGAAAATTTAGAGAACAATTTCCTATTTTGAATGAGTTTGATGTCGAAGATTATTTTGACGCACAACCGAAATTATTAATTGGCCTGCCCCACATAAACCTTGTCCGCCCATCCAAAGTGCTGAACTTGGACAAATGTTTTGCCTTACACAAGACGAGTTTAGGCAACATAATATTTGGTTCGAATGAGGATTCATCAGAAGCCACTGTATGCCAAATAGACGTAAACATACTGAATGACATTCAACAACAAGTGCAAGATTTTTTTACATTGGAAAATATGGGCGTAAAGATATTAGAACCAGTAATATCGCACGATGACAAGCGGGCTGAAGAGATACTCGTAAGCACTACAGTAAAAAAAGGGCTCCAATTTGAAACAGGCCTTTTATGGAAACGAGAAAATTTTGAAAGCAGAGATAGTTATTCAATGGCATTAAAACGTTTAAACAACATGGAAGCTAAGATGAAAAAAGACTCAGATTTTGCTGAATGGTATGCCGCAAAAATAGAAGAATATATTGCTAAATCCTATGCAAGGAAGTTGTCACCAGCGGAGGTTGCAGAGAAAAATAGTCGTACCTGGTATTTACCACATTTTGTTGTAACAAATTTAAATAAGCAGAATAAAAGACGGCTTGTTTTTGATGCTGCTGCGTGTGTAGAGGGTGAATCATTTAACTCCAGACTTATGAAAGGGCCAAGTAAATATCAGCCAAAATCATTATTAGCAATTTTGTTTCGATTCCGAGAGCGTAAGATAGGTGTTTGCGCTGATATAAGGGAAATGTTTCACCGCGTTAGAATTCGCGAACAGGATCAAATGGCTCAACGTTTTTTGTGGCGAGGTGGTGATTCCAGTAAGCCTCCTGATGAATACACAATGCAGGTTATGATATTCGGTTCTGCAAGTTCGCCATGCTCGGCACAGTTCGTAAAAAATTTGAATGCGGAAGCTTACAAAGACACTCATCCGCAAGCCTATAGCGCAATTGTTGATAATCACTACGTTGATGATTATGTCGACTCTTTTGATAATGTAAGCCAGGCTATAAGTGTCTCCAGGGACGTAATCGACATTCATATCCAGGCCGGATTTGAACTGAGAGGTTTTGTGTCAAACTCGATTGAATTTTTGAAAGGTATGAACGAGGGTGATATTGTAAAGGACGATTTAATTTTTTCAAATTTGGGAAATACTGAAAATAGCACCGAAAAAATTTTGGGAATGCAATGGAACCAAGCTAGGGATTGCTTTTGCTTTGTTTTAAGGTTTGCCAAAGTTCCAGAACCAGTTTTAAAAGGAGACCAAAAACCAACTAAGAGCCAGGTTTTAGGTTTAACAATGGCAATTTTTGATCCTTTTGGGTTTTTAGCCAACATCGTTATAAAATCAAAAATACTCCTTCAGGAGTTATGGAGAACCAAAGTGGACTGGTTCATGTGGTATAGAAGCCTATATGATATAGGGCAAGTCAATATTCCAAGGTGTTATGATATGAATATCTTTTGCAAAGAAGCCGAAATAGAATTGCATATATTTTCGGACGCTAGCGCAGTAGCCTACGCAACAGTCGCCTATTGGAGAATACGTATCAATGGGGAAGTAAATATCGCGTTTATTGCGGGGAAATCAAGGTGTGCGCCACTAAAGCCACTCTCTATCCCACGTCTTGAGCTGCAGGCTGCCGTTCTTGGACTCAGATTGAAAGAGTCAATACATGCTTCCCACAACATAAGGCCCGAACAAATTGTATTTTGGTCGGACTCTAAAACAGTCATTAAGTGGATTCAATCTGACACCAGAGCCTATAAACAATTCGTTGCACATCGCATTGCGGAGATACTTGAATCTTCTGATGAGAAACAATGGCGTTGGTTACCTGGTACATTAAATCCTGCAGACGAGGTAACTAGGCCACAGGACTTTTCGAACGCATATTCGACATCATGCTGGTTAAACGGTCCTGCCTTTTTAAAGGATGATAAGCAGAATTGGCCCGAAATTCCAAGTGATATCGATAAACATGAAGTCGCGATGGAAAAAAGGTCAACATTTGTTTTTCTTGTTGACGTAAATTCTGTTATACCATTTAATCGTTATTCAGATTTTTTGAAATTCGTCAGAGTCACGAGTTGGGTTCGCCGTGCCGTCCGAATTTTTATATTAATCGGGAAGAAAGGTAAAACCATAAAGGCCAAAGCTAGTTTACATTTAAGTGCGAATGAGATAAATAATACAATTGAATATTTATGCAAAGTGGCACAAAGAGAAGTTTTTTATGAGGAGTATAGTCGGTTAGAGGCGAATAAAACCGTTCCCAAGTCTAGCCAAATTTTTAAACTTTCTCCATTTTTGAGCGAAGAGGGGCTTATACGCTTATCTGGACGGATATATAATGCTACATGCATTAATCGCAGTACAAAGGAACCTATTATATTGCCAAAAGATCATGTGCTAACAAGGCTAATCGTGAAACACTACCACGACAATTTTAGACATCATAATCAAGAATCTATTTGTTCTGCAATCAGACTAAAATATTGGATACCTTGTCTACGCCAGGTAGTGAGGTCAGTTAAAGCAAACTGCCAAATTTGCAAAAACATGTCAGCTGTTCCGAGGCCGCCTTTGATGGGCCAACACCCAGCAGATAGAGTTACGCCATATGTGAGACCATTTTCATATTCGGGTGTAGACTACATTGGTCCTTTTTTTGTTTCAATAGGCCGTCGTCAGGAAAAAAGATGGGTAGCTCTATTCACGTGCCTAGCGATAAGGGCAATTCATTTAGAAATCGCAAAAGATTTGTCGACTGATGCGGTGATACTATGCCTGAAGAATTTTATTAATAGGCGAGGGTTGCCTATGCGATTGAGAAGCGATAGAGGTACGAATTTTGTAGGTGCAAGCAAAGAAAAATTTGTTTTCGATGAAACCAAAATGGTGAATGAGTGTTCGAAACGAGGAATAGAATGGGTGTTTAACACTCCAGCCAACCCATCAGCAGGGGGTGCCTGGGAGCGCATGGTGCGCTCTGTAAAGAAAGTTTTAATCTATACTCTTAATGAGAAGGCTCCACAAGTTGAGACATTTTACAGTCTTCTCGTCGAGGCGGAAAATTTAATAAAATCCCGACCGCTAACGCATCTTCCAATTGAACACCATGAAGCTGAACCTTTAACACCTAACCATTTCCTGATCGGATGCCCGAATATACTACAGACGCCTGCAGTACCTGAGAAAGTTTGTTTAAGAAAGCAATGGCAAATACTGCAACAAATGAAACAAACATTTTGGAAAAGATGGATATTGGAGTATCTGCCAGAACTAACCCGCCGTACAAAGTGGTACACTCCAGTTAAACCGATACAAGTTGGTGACGTGGTCATAATCTGTGACGACAATGAAATACGTGGGCAGTGGAAAAGAGGTTTGGTTGTAGAAGTGTTTCCGTCTACAGATGGGCAGGTTCGAGCAGCAATGGTTAGGACAAATATTGGCAAATTGAAACGTCCGGCATCAAAACTGGCAGTACTGGATGTTGTTGGTGAGTCTCCCAGGTCGACTCACGGGGTCCGGGATGTTACAAACTAATTTCTAATTTTTATAATTTAATTTAACGGCCACTTGCCATCAGAGTTGAATTTGATTTCTATTTAAAATGTATGTAAGTACTCTCTATTCTGTCTTAAATGCAATCGGTAACGACTGTTTATAGAAGTAATCGCTTACCTACGTTTTGCTTAATGTCAGTTGAAGTAAAGCCGTGAGCGAGGACAGAATAAAGTAAGTACGCCTTTTTTTTATTATTAAATGTATATGTATTTTATTTTACTTGAATTTGACAGATAATAAAACAACAAACAACTCACACAATAAATTTTTGACGCCGAAGGAGTTTTATTATTTCTGTTAGTTTTTTTTTAAGGAAAACCTCGCTAAGTTGCTGCCGCAACACATATGTTCAAATGCCGTTTCAGCGTAATAATGCAGACGTTTAGCAGGTATCCAACTCTATTGATTTAGTCATTGCCGCTGTTTGAGCCTATAAGATTTTTTATAGGCTAATGCCAAGAAATGAAACAGAATTGAATTTCTTATTTCAGTACTTTACTTTGCAAAAGTTCAAATCGAGAAACAAAAATATTTCACTTATAAGTATGATTTTAGCAAATAAAACTACAAATCAACATGATAATCAACTTCACCTTTAAGGCAATAAAATATTCACTTTTGCATAAAAGTTGTTGTTGTCAATTGTTGATTGCAATTATTTAACTTAGTGCGTAATAAAGAGTGCACGCACAATGTACATACATAATTACCAATAGTACATGCAATGCAATTAAATGCATATCAGCAGCAGTGCGGGGCAGTGGTCACGATCAACAGCCGCTATGTGGGGTGCCTTTCTCTGTTTTATCGTCCTACAATGGATTATCCTCTGACAAGATTAGGGATCTTGTTCTGAAAAAAACACACATTTCCCTGAGCCTAGTCCAAGATAAAAAAGAGTTTTAATGAATTAAACAACGTTTAAAACATCGCATTAATGCACGATTGTAAATAGATATGTTTTAAGTAAATAAATCCGTTGAAAGTATTGAATAGTATTGAGTACTGGATTCGAAAAATATCGACTAGCATTGAGTACTTAAAAGTAACACATATAACACATATATTAGTAACACATGTATTAGTTTCAAACTCACTCAAGTTTTGTGTTGAAGTTGTTAATTACCTGAACATTAAAAGGTCGCTCTTTAATGCCTGGCATACAAAGCTTCTAGCCATGCTGGTGAAGAAAGCGTTTACGCCTCAACTTATTGTTTGTTACGTTAGTTTTATTTTCGAAATATATAATGTACACTATCAATACCATCAAATCAATGATATTATAAAAGAGATAATTTTTTGGCAAGTATGTATATTCTACAAGTAATTCATCCATAATGTAGACTTCTCCTTTTTTCATTATACAATTCAACGATTTCTGGTTTGCTGCACATGCTGATTGCATTAACCTCGTGCTTTGATGATAATAAAACAACTGCTCTGTTTTTTTTGTGCACGTGTTATCATATGGAAATGTCGGGTATTAAAATGAAGACTATTGACTCTACGTCCTTTAAGTGCCAAAATTTCTTTGGGCATAAAACTCTTATTTTTCTACAGTTCCAACCGTTGTCAAATTCATCGACTATTAGGTTTGAAACAAATTGAGGTTTGCAGTTGTCCATTGTTATAGTAAGTCCGCTTCCACGAAAGTGGTTTCCTGTTCTGTAACAGATTGACCGATATATATTTGCCCATTTAGTGGGTAAGGGTTCTTGGCATCACATAACTATGATACCATTTGGTATCTTCGTAACTATAAAGAAAAACGAAAAAATTTATACTAGCCACACTTGTTCTCGTAGTAAAATTTGGGTATAAGAACTAGTTTTAATACTCGTATAAGACTTAAATCTTATGGTAATATAATATAAGCTTATATGTATGTTGTATTAAGACTTTAGCAAGCAGCAACACATGTTAACACTATGTAGCTACTTAATAAATTTTAAAACACAAAACTGATAACGTAACACGCAGAGTATTAAAGTATTAGAATTTGCGACAAAAAGCTGCTAATAAAATCTAAATAATAAAAAAGAAAACACTGGAAATGATATAAAAAGGTCCAAATTGTAAAAAGTCTTCAGTGGTAACTTGGCAAAGGCATACTTATTACGGTAGTTTAATATGTTGAAGCTAATTTTAGCATTCTGTTTCGCTTTGGCCGTTGTTCAGGCTGAGGTAAGTAAACATCTCAAATTCAAAAAATATAATTTTAACACAACTGATTCTACATTTGTTGCAATTTAATTGAAAACTAAATTTTTGTTTGCAGCATGCACGCAACGATGATTATATCAACTTAAACCATTTTCAACACAAAAAAACTATTGATGAATATGATTCAAAATTGGCATTTTTTGAAGAACATTATAAAGGCCGTATTGACGCTGCTGTTGAACAAAGTCATTTGATTTCTGCCGCTTTAGTGCAAAATGAGAAGCGTTTGAGTCCTTTCTTATTGTTAGGCAATTATTTCAAGAAATGTGTTCTGAAATATAACTCAATACTGCCAAGTGTTTTAGTTACGAAGAAAAATATCGCCACTTGCGAGCTTGAAGCCAGCAAACAACTTACGCTCTTATTAAGCACCGCTCGTGATACTAGAAACGCTTTGCACAAATATCTGAAGGAAACTTATGCTGAGCATTTGAAGGGCTGTACCGAGGACAATGAGCTCGCTTCAACAAATTACACAACTTGCATTACATCTGTAACCGCCCTTGCAAACAGCTTCACCATTACCAATCAGAAAAACTTTGCTACCCAATTGGAAGCTGCCATTTGTACTGCCAAGGCAAATATTAAAGCGCTTTTGGATTGCACTTTCACTGAACAAACTCACGTTATTAGTTTAATCTCTAAAGTAAAAGTTTTGATTGAAAAGTGTTTTGAGGGTAAGGATGAGTGTAAACCATGTGAAGACTACACTTGTTCCGAGAGCTACGACTTACACGTCAATAGCTCATCCGAAACAATTAAGAACCCATTCTATGGACGCGAACATCATAAAGGATGTCTGATGTTGAATGCTAAAAAGGATTAAAAATGTTTATTTTTCTAAAATAAAGTTAAATTTTTGAAACTTTTCATGGATATTAAAATTTTGTTTTTCTCATTTTGTATTCAGGTCATTATGTTATACTTTTATTTTAAAACCAGTCCAAAGTATAGATATCGATGTAAAGTATGTACAGTATACCCCGTATATTTACCCATCGCTTAAATACCTTTTTCGTTTATTCACCCCTTATATTCAATCCCCGTTTTTTTCCCACTTATTTTCATACAAAAATGGACGGTTAATTAACTTTCTTTTAATTACCCATTTTGGGTAATTACCCAAAATATTGTATCCCGAATCCAAAAATTCCCTAAAAATCCCTTCATTTATTTACCCAACACTGCCTACCAATTCACTCAACTCTGTTAAAAAATTTGTTTTTTTGTCACTTGGTAAACATAAAGCGTAAATTTTTGTGAAAACCGCGAGTATTTGAAATAAAAATAAAATTTGCAGTCACTTGCGAATTGTATACATAAATGCTTTAGGAATGGCACCAAAAAATACAGCATTATCGATCAAAGAAAAACTTTCTCTAATATCTGAGGCAAAAAAGAAAGAAAAGACAAGAAATCAACTGGCCGCTGAGTTTAAATGTGATATTTCTACGGTCAACAGGATTATAAGAAATGAAACAAAAATTCGAAAAATAGCTGACTCCAACAAGAACGTGAACTTAAAAAGATACCGACAATCTAATTACAAAGATGTTGAAAAAGCTATTACAATTTGGTTTAACCAAGTGCGTCTAGATAATGCTATTGTTTCCAGTCAAATAATTATGAATAAAGCAAAAGAGTTTGCAATAAAGCTGAACTCCAATTTTGAGCCAAGCAGAGGTTGGTTATGGAGGTGGCAAAGAAGAGAAAACATAAAGTTCGCAAGAGTACATGGAGAAAGTAATGAAAGTGATAGTGTGGGTGCCCGAAATTATTTAGAAAGCGGTAATTTTGCATCAATCCTTCAAAACTATTCTCCAGAAAATATATTTAATGCTGATGAGAGTGGCCTTTTTTACAAAGTTTTGCCAAATGGAACTTTAACCCGTAAAGGAGACTCTATGAAGGGAATTAAGGCTCAGAAACATCGCCTTACATTGTTATTTTTGTGTAATTCTATTGGAACATACAAAAAAGTATATGCAATCGGCAAATATAGAAATCCGCGCTGCTTCAAAAACAATAAAAGTCTACCTGTGCAATATTTTTCTAATCAAAATGCATGGATGACGGCTCCTTTGTGGAATTCAATCCTGGAGCAATTTAATAACGAAATGTCCAAACAGAACCGAAAAATTGTGCTATTTGTAGATAACGCATCATGTCACAAAGTCACGACTGAGTTGGAATACATAAACGTACAATTTTTGCCTCCAAATACAACAGCATTGATTCAACCTCTTGATCAGGGAATCATTCACTCATTTAAATCACATTTTCGGCAAATTATGGTTAGAAAACAAATAGTTGCCATCGAAAGAGGTTTAAAAATACAGGATTTTACAAAATCAATAACCATTTTAGATGCTTTGTATTACATAAAAAGAGCTTGGTGGCTTGTTAAAGAAAGCACTATAATAAATTGTTTTCGTAAGGTATGTACATATGTATGTAGCTACACACTATGCCATTACATATTTCTTTTCATTATATTAATGTATTTATGGATATATGTACATTTACTTCTTTCAGGGAGGATTTTCGACACACGAGCATGTAGAAGTAATTGAAGGTAACTTTACGGACATGGGCATGTCAGAGCACAATTTTAATGAGCTTGTCACATGTGATGATAATATTCCATGCTATGGTGTGCTTACTGATACACAAATCCTCGAGGGGCTATTAAACGAAAATGGTGACAGTTCATCGGAAGACGAAGCTGTTGCAGAGGAATCAGTAGTTCCAAATTTTAAGGAGGCTTTGGCTGCAATAAATGTTTTACGTTTGTATACAAATAATCAACCTTTTGAAACCGATGAAATTGAAAACTTGGAGACAAAAATTCTCAATGGAAAACTTTCTAATATGTCTCAAAGTAAAATTACTGAATATTTTAAGTAACTGATACAATATTTTATAAACAGAGATGTACACATTTAGATGTGGATTTGAATTCAACCAATTTGTTTTTTCTATAGGCTTTTATTATATGTGTACATACATAGATGCATGTACTCTTGTTATTTTTTTCTATATATGTACATACAAATTTGTATGTATAATTTTTGTGATATGAATTGTTTTTGTTTGTTTTTATTGAATATAATATTTTATTTTGAAAACTTCTTTTGTGTCTATATTTTATTTTTACGTATGTAATGACTTTGATTTAATTTAAGTCCGTTTGGATAAATGCCTTTGTAGAGGTATATAAGCGTATTCGTATAATTACCTCTATGAGGTAATTAAACGTCTCCGCTTTAATACCTTACTCGCTCAATTGCCCAAATATTACAGCAACTTGAGTGAGGTAATTAAGCGGGGTTTACTGTATATACAAAAGTAACAAATATTTTGCCTGCGTAAAAAATTTACTTATGTGCTCGCATGTTATTTTATCGTAAATAACTTAGGTAAGTTTAACACTTGCATGCAGTTGTGTAACTAGACATACTTTGAACCAGTCAAGTAATGAGACCAGTCCGCAATGAAATATTGGCAGGGTGTCCACTTTTTAATACTTATCGGACGCAATGGAGTAGCATGCAATTGATAGATGGCTGCTTGTACCGTGTATGGGAAAGTACAGACGGCAAGACAAATACCAACTTAGCAGTTGTACCAACGTTTAAAATACCCAAAGTTCAAGAGGAACTTCATAATAGTGCTAGTGGTAGTCATCTTGGAGTGAACAAAACGGTGATAAATCTAAAGCAGCGCTTTTATTGGATTGGACTTCTACAATCAGTAGCCGAATGGATAGAAAATTGTTCATAGGGTATGGAAGCACAAAGTCCAGCATGATCACATGAGCTTGTACGTAATCGAACCAAAATTGTCAGTGATGATATGAAAGCAAGATATGACGGAGCTGCAAACTCTGCTGGTTTGCTGTTTGATTCTACTTTTTGACCCTCAACGGAAGAAAGGACTTTCTCCCAAACTGCAAACCCAGTGCGATGGGCCGTATAAGATGATTAAAATAATCAACAATGTGGTCTACTGGATACAGAAGACCAATAGCCCTCGAGAAAAGATGAGACTGGTCCACCTAGAACGAGTAGCCAAGTATGGGAGAGGTGGTTATGTGCCTGTTCGGGACGAACAAGCTTAGGTGGACGGCAGTGTTACGAATGTTTGTCACATCTTACCCAGTGTACAGCAAACAAGATAAAACTAAAAACATAATACAGAAACTAACCAACACACATGATTTAAAGTACCTAAAATTCCAAGTAAATCAACTAAAAATTATGTTGTTGTTTTTCTTGCATTCTTGGTATTTTTCTTATTGTTTTTGAAGAAATCTATTAAAACAATAGTTTTAATAGATTTTTTTTTCGCACGTCCGTCCCCTGAAATGCGAAAGTTAATCCATTCATTTGTTACTCTTATAAGCTGAACGGCTGATCAATATCATCGCAATTTGAAACATTGATGGCCTTGAGTACAAACGTATACAGCAAGTTTATATTATTGAAAAACCACGATCAAGGGGTGTCAAGAATAATTTTTTGTCTGGAAAACTATCTAAGCTCACTTGATTTTGGACATACGTCCAAAATCAAGTTCTATACATTTTCAAACCTTAAACAAAGTGCACTTGGCGAGAAAGATTCTTTTTCTCCTGAACTGTCCAACCTACTTTAATGAAATTAAAAGCAAAAATAGATACACATAGTTTGTCTAGATTAATAAACTATTTTGAAACTTGGATCAACTAGACGGTAAACAGAAACATCTCACCTTTGGGTTCAGAGAAAACAGCAGCTTTAAATAGTTGCAAGGCATTGACTGAAGGGGGTCAGGAGGAACTGTTTTTGTCTATAACACTATCCAAACCATTTTTATGAAATTCAAAATATAAGTATAACTTCCCAAAAAAATAAACGCAAGCTTTAATATCTTCAAATACTGTTTAAAGAAGAATTTTCTTCTGTTTTTTTCTGTTTAAAGAGAAATTTTCTTCTACTTTTGAGCTGTTCAACCTACTTTGATGAAATTAAAACCAAAAATAAATATACATACATATGTATGTCTGAATGCATATAATTTTTTTAAACCAGAATCGAGTGGATAGTAGAACTAATTTTACTTAGTATTTTTTCATTATAAAGCTAGCATTTAAAATTAAAAGTTAAACAACCCTTTCATCTAATTAAAAAATAACATTTCTTTGTATGCTACATATGTAAGAATAGCCGCTGGTAAAGTTAAGGAAAGCACTATAATGATAATTTGGAATGAGTGTAAAACGATTTTCAGATCTCATGTCGCAGCTGAATGTTGAAAAATAATAGGAATTCTAGCCCAATTATGGGTGGAGTAACGTTTGTGGTAGCTAATGATTTTCACGATTATAAAACGAACAAGAGCAGAATTGATAAACGCTTGCCTTAAATCTTCCACTGAAACTGAACTTGCCAATAAAGATAAGAGGCTATATTAAGAGACATGTGAACAATGACAGCTGTTCAAATTCGGCGACGATATATCTCCGCCAAACTCTTGCCCTATTGACTTTATTTTAAGTGAAACAGAGGGTTAAATAGTAAATAATGTATTTTTATACGCAATATATCTTTGCCGACAAAATGTACTTGACAGAGGAAATAGTGTTCACAATGGAAATATTTAACGATACTAATAATTTAATTTTGAAAAAATTGCTAATTCAGGATATATAGGTTAGGTTAGGTTTAACAGGCTGCCAGCTATTATAAAGCCAGCCCACTTGGGTCCAGTCAGGTCCCGTTGTGTTGCCTGGATCTGATATGTATCTCAGTAGATCTAAATATCACTGGCTTAGAACCAACCCGAGGATCGGATAAAGGAGTCCAATCCACTTACATCGCATTCCGATACCTCCGTCAAATCATGCAGCATCGGTTTACCTAGGTACAATGCCCTTATATAAGAAAGAACTGGACACTGACAGAGGAAGTGCTCAACGCTCTCTTCTTCCTCCTCGTCTCTGCAACTTCTACAGAAGTCATTAAATGGAAGATTTAACCTCCTTGCCTGCGTCCCTATGTGGCAATGTCCCGTCAGAACCGCCACAGCAGAACGCAACCTCCGTCGGGGCAAGCCCCTTAGGATAATAGTCCTCCTGTTATCATATCTGGGCCATGTCAGCCTTGATATTCGACAGGTACCCTCATTAGACCATCTGTCTTGAGCGGTCTGAAAAAGTTGGCGCTGTACTAGTTTCTTACAGCTCGCAAGCGGGATTCCAACGATCCCATCAATATCTCTTTGTTGTAGCTGGACACCGGCCTTTGCCAGTTCATCCGCTACTAGATTTCCGGACACTTCACTGTGCCCTCGTACCCAGATAAGCTCCAGGTTCGAATGTCTCGCTATCTCGTTTAGAGATATCCGGCATTCACGAACCAACCTGGATGTCGTATAGACTCCAGCTAGTGCATACAACGCAGCATTACTATCAGTACAAATTCGGATATCATTCTCATATATCCTGTAGTACCTTAACCAGTTAGCTGCCCTCATAATGGACGCAATTTCGGCCTGCGCTACGCTACACTCATTTTGCAGCCTGAAACTCATCCTCCTCTCATACAAGGGGATAAAGATACCCCCACCGACTCCCGAGTCCAATTTGGATCCATCTGTAAAAATTTCACGCACGTCCTCTTGACGATCTGTACCAGTCGTCTCCGAGAACGAGCCTGATAAGATTACATCAAATCTCTTGTCGGGCAGTAGAGCCGGCGAGCAGTAATCAATATTTTACGGAAGGTTCACTATTCTTCCTATTATTGAGGCATGACCATATGTCGCCTCCTTCCACGTCCCGCTTGACCACAGCCTGATAGCCGAATTCATGGCTATTTCCTTCACCATGAGATCAGCCGGCAGCCAGTTCAGCATAGTGAAAAGTGCTTTCTATGGCGTAGTGCCGGAAGCACTAGTCACCATCAAAGCAACAGTACGCATTATCTTTTCTGCGATTTTGCAGTAGGTGGTTTTCTCCAACGACTTCCACCACACAAGCGCTCCATATGTTAGAATGGGCTTTACAACCGTGCTGAAAAGCCAGTAGGAGTTCCTAGGATTTATTCCCCAGGTCTTTCCAATGGCCCTTTTGCACAAGAATAAGGCGATAGCCGCTTTTTCTGCCCTTGACTGGACATTATGCTGCCAGGATAGTTTGGAATCCAGGTAGATGCCCAGATATTTTGCACTGTCTGACAACACTAGCTCAACCTCCCTTATGGTTGGCAGAGTAAACGATGGAGTCTTGTATCTTCGAGTGAAGAGCACAAGCTCCGTTTTTTGCGGATTCACACTTAGACCGCTATTTGTACACCATTCTACTATAAGGCTTAGCGAAGAGCCTAGTTGCTGGGATAGTATATCCGGGTACTTACCCGACACAGCAATCGCAATATCATCGGCATATGCCACTGTCCTAAACAGCATGGAATCTAATTCCATCAATAACGAATTCAGAGCTAAATTCCATAGAAGAGGAGATAGAACCCCTCCCTGTGGAGTGCCCCTTCTAGCCACTCTGCAAATTGTGGCTCGCCCCATAGTGGAAATAATGACCCTATTGGTCAGTAAATTCTTTATGAAGCTAACAATTGACTGATGAACGTTCAGTCTTTCCAGAGCGATTATTATAGCCCTTGGCAACACATTATTAAATGCCCCCTCTATATCAAGGAAGGCAACCAATGCATACTCCCCCTGCTCCAGAGCTCTCTCTACATACCCCACGAGCGAATGCAACAGATTTGCCCTTGGTATAGGCATGTTGAGATGCTGATAAATGGCTCGGAATAATTGACATTCTAAGATATAATTCAATTATCCGTTCCAGGGTTTTAAGCAAGAAGGATGACAAGCTTATAGGCCTGAAGTCATTCGGAGTGGTGTGTGAAGCCTTCCCTCCTTTCGGAATAAAGACTACAACACACCTTTGCCATGATTGCGGAATGTAGGACCAACCAAGGCAGGCCGAGAAGATCCTTATCAACCATGGCACTATAAGTTCCGCATTTTTCTGCAAATCAGCTGGTATAATACCATCTGGACCCGGTGATTTATATGGGTCAAAGCTATTCAACGCCCAAAGGATTCTGCTTCGATCAAAAGATAAGCAGATATCCCCTTGGCCATTGTCTATACCGGTCATGCAGTCTCCCATAAAGGGTGTGCATCCAGGGAAATGCGTGTCCATGAGAACTTCTAGAGTCTCATGTCCACACTGTTTCTTAACGAAACTTGGTATGGGCTGGGTGCTAGATAAGATTTTGCGAAGCCTACTAGTCTCAGAAGCTCCTTCCACACTACTGCAAAAGGACCTCCATGAACTCCACTTCGCATTCCTTATCAGGTTCTTGAATTTATTTACTGAGGCTTTGTACTCTGACCAGTTACCCAGTCTTTTGGCCTCATTAAAAAGCCTACGAGACTCTTTTCGAGCCTTCGCTATCTCAAGATCCCACCATGGTGGCTTACTCTTACCCCGACACAGACTAGGCCTGCATGAACTTGAGATGGCCGTTTCGAAGGACCCAGTCAATATCTCCACAGCTCTCTCAATGTCCTCACACTCCTGTATAGTCGGAGGATCCGGAAGAAGATCTGAGAGAATTCTACCCTGCATCTCCCAATCCGTCTTCCTCCTGTTTCTTCTGGGTGTTAATCCTCTCTCCTGAATTCCTATTTCGAATTCAATGTACCTGTGATCAGAAAATGAGCAATCTTGCGATACTCCCCATCCTCTAATCAACTCCGAATGTTTAGTGCTAATGAGCGTGATATCCAGAACCTCCCTTCTGTTTACCACAACAAAAGTGGGTTCCGAACCAACATTCATAACATCTAAATTATTACAAAGAATGAATTCAAAAATTGACTCACCCCTTGCGTTAGTATCGGAGCTGCCCCACACCACATGGTGTGCATTTGCATCAGCTCCTATGATTATTGGCAGGTTCTTTTCTACCGCCATTTCTACAGCCTCGCGAACCCTGATTGGTGGAGATTCGCAGTCATGCGCCATATAGCTGGAGACAACCAGGAAAGTACCTGCATCCGTCTCCCAGGCAGCCGTCACTGTGTCTTCATCACTGAAGTCAGAGAGAATGAAGATTTTTAAATCGCTCCTCGCCATTATACAGGATCTAACTCTACCTTAATCCGTGTATAGTAGCTTGTAGCCCTTCTTCCTCAGTCCGCAAACCCTGCCCTTACAAAGCCAGGGTTCTTGGACCAGAACCAGCTCCTCTTGTCTTTCCGACAGACGGAGGAGCAATGCAGCCGAGGCTGCTTTTGCATGGTGAAGGTTAACCTGCAGAGCCTTCACCATCATCTGCTTTCTGTACCACCGTGACGTTGACGTCCTCTTGGTCCTGATCTTGATCAGAGTCCAAGAGGGCGTCCTCATCAACTGCATCGTCGTGAACATGTTCGAAGATCTCCCCCACCAACTCAGAGTTGGAGAGGGCGTCTTCGCCCGATGTTGCACTCGCAGCCTCATCCACAGACATGCGTTCCGCTTCGGTACCCACATCCTCCGGAACCAGTTCGCCCATGGCGTCACCCCTGTATACTTGGAGAAAGATAGTATCAAAACACAGATACATCTTCCCCTTTCTAGCACGAAGTGGCGCCAGTGACCCCTGATTCAGCAGGATGATGATATCCCTGGTATTGCCCTTTGATATCCTGACAACCTTCCAATCATGGGTCGGTATGCCAGGATTTCCGCCTCTTAGGACTTCCAGGATCTCTGCCGCAGAACCAGAGATGTCTGGTATTCTGGCGATAGCTCTAGGTCTCCGTGAAACCTCTGAAAGAGGAACCACGTCAAGCCTAGCTCCTTCCCATGGCCCGTTCACAAGAGCGACCGCTTGTTTAAGTAACAAGGCCGATCGCTCATCTGCACAAGCCATAAGTTTGATACGCCGCCGATACCATCCAGCCTCCTCACACCTGGGGTACGCACCCGGATTGTCCTTCAAAACTCTCCGGATCGTATTAATCCCCATGATTTCCCGTTTCCCTATAACCCAATTAGAAGGGGTCATAGCCAGATCCACGTTGCCCCTGTCAATGATGGCCATCACGAGATGATCTTTCGCCACCTCGCTGTACGACCTTTCCATTGACGTTTGGGGTCTTACACGCTTACTTGCGGGTTGTTGACCCTGTACCACAGCCTCCTCCTCAGAACGTTGTCGCTTAGCCGCATCCTTGGATGTGAGTGGAGGCGAACATTGCAGGTCAGCTATAACTGCTTTTGCCCACGATAAGCGGGACTTCTCTACAGCATCTACTGGCTTATTCACCAGTTCACTGAAAATTTTGTTTGCGGCACGCCGCTTCAAAAAGACCCGTCTAGCAGGGTTAATGTGCCTTTGAGATCTTTTCGCTGAAGGTTCAGTTTGGGTACCCGAAAACGAGTTCGCAGTTCCCACGCTGTTCCCTCCACGAGAGATCTGGGTTGTGACCTGGGCACCCGAAAACTGGTTCGCAGTTCCTCCGCCAACACTACCCAGATTTCCACCGGTTTGGGAGTCCGAAAACTGGTTCGCAACTCCCTTATCAGTGGGGGGTGGTAGAACTCGGTGACCCGAGAACTTGCTCGCGGTCACCTTATCCATAACCGGCACTTGGGTAGCTACCGTGCCAGAAGCACTGACAGCTACCGAAGCAAGGTGAGATGCCGTAGAGGCCCGGATCTTTATCGCGACCGAGGTACTTGGTTGAAAGGACAGAGGTACCCCAGTGCCAAGGTTGCATTCCTCTTTCGAGGAAGCCTTTTCGCATTTGGTAGCCTTGAGTTTCCTCAGGTTTCCTCCTGCAGGTAGCGTCCCAGTCCTTGTCCAAGTGACCCCACCCTTCGCGTTTCGTTTGTCCTTGTCCGTATTCATGGTCGTCAACGTTTTGTCCTGTTGTTTTGTTTGTTTGAATATTTGTGAATGTTTTATTGTGTTCCCACGAGTATGAGGGAAAGGAATACCTCCACATCATAGCCCCCTTTAACGTGGAGGGGGCGTAGTCTATTTGCTGAGGTGCCCAGGTATCAGCAAAGCTCCGTTTAAATACAGTCACTTAACCCCCGACTGCAAAGTGAACAGATGGGCACGGGTCGCGTAACACCCCTGTTTGAGGGTTTGGATGACCTTTAGTTTGTAGGCCGGCTTTAAAAAACTCTATCCTCTCCTCAGTCTCAACCATGAGAGCCTGAAACAGTATTCTCATGATTTAGCCCTCGAGAGAGAACAGACGTCCAGCACACACTTAAGCCCCCACACCACGTCAAGGTAGTTACCCAGGTGAGGGTTCAGGATATATAAGTCAATTGATACTCTTTGCAGGATACAGTCCATCATAAATAAAAAAATGTTATTTCGCTTAGTCCTTTTGGCTCTCCATCATATGGTATTTTACCTAAAGTCGCCGCTCTTAAGAAATTAGACCTAGGACCTAAAAGATAATTTTCAATAATTCCAATTTTTTTTAAGTATTTTTTATTTATTGAATCTTCAAAATAAACTAACAATAAGTACTCAAATCTTAATAAATACTAAATTTAAAGATAAAAAAAAAAGTGTGATTTAAAATTAAAAAATTTGATTTTTTTTAAGTCCGGCCAACGCTAGACAAAAAGTTTTATTATGCGGGAGCTATTTCGGTAAAATCACCTATTGAGCAATCTGATGGTGGCAACGGTATCCCTTCTTGTCAACCGACTATGGCCGCCAAAATTAAGTATATTACGCACAAGAGGGTTTGGATGAAGTTCCAGTTTACTGATATACCTTGTTGCGTACTTAGAAAATTCCTCTTTTACCAGCGGAACACTCAGATCTTTATGAATTCGTGAATTTTTTACATACCATGAAGCTCCAGTAATCGTTCGAAGAATTTTGTTTTGTCGCCTGTGAATTTTTTCAATGTTTGACGCTGAGGCGGTGCCCCATAACTGAATTCCGTAGCACCATATAGCTTTAGTATTGCGTTGTATAACAAAAGTTTGCAATCTAATTTCAATGTAGAATTTCTGCCCATAGGCTACGGTCCAGGTGAATATCAAGGTACTTGACTTCATTGTGCGGTGAGTTGTTAATTTGGATAGGCGCAGATTTTTTTTTTTTATCTTGAACCAGTACTCAGGGGATGACTCCTATATATGCAATGTATTGTACCGCAACTAGGAAAATAGGTTATGAGGAGGGGGAAAGAGGGAGTAGTGTTTGTGAACATTTGACTTGAACTTTCCAACGTTATAACAGATTTGAAAATACACAATCGAAGCGTACGGCTGAAAAACGAGTTTTCTCTGTAATGCGTAGTACAATTCCCTGGGCAATCAACTACAAATGGATGAGCTCTGGACGATGCGCACATGCTACGTAAAAATGTGCGAGTTTCGGGAACAAGATCCCTAATCCCAGCAGTGCAAAATCCATTGTAGTAACGATAGAACAGAGTAACGTACCCTACACTGCGGCGATGTTCCAGTGAGTCAATAGAGTTGGATACCCTAATGTCCTCTCCTACACACGGTCGAGTAACCCCAAAACAGACTGGGACGCCGGCCCAAACATGAGAGTTGTATACCATTTTCGGTCGGATATAGGTGGTATAAATAGTAAGGAGATCGGATGGAGTGAAGAACATCTTACTTCGTTTCAAAAACCCGAGGCACTTGAATGCTTTTTTAGAGACATGAAAAATGTGTTCATTGCAGCGAACATCACGCTGTATTTTCATTCCCAGAACATCAAGAGCATCCGATTCCTCAATATTTGTACCATCCATGAGTACAGATGGAGCAGCACTTGCAGTAGTTTGTTTGTGTGTTAACAAACAGCATTGGGTCTTACGAGTCTTAAAAGAAACCCTGTTTTTAATTAATAGAAAGTCACTGTTGAGTGCATCATTGATATTTAGTCTCTTGCCAGCGACCTCTGATAGGCTAGGCCTATAACTAAATGAGTACGAGTGGCAAATGCTGCTGTCATCCGCGAAAGAATGGATAGGGTTGGAAGTTTGATAGAGAAGGTCGTTGAGGAAAATAAAAAATAGAGTAGGAGAAAGAACGGAGCTTTGCGGTACCCCTGAATTAATCTTGAACTCGTTTGATGAGACCCCATCTATAACAACTTGTATAGTGCGGTCTCTGAGAAAGCTCGATATACATATACCGAGAGAAGTCATCACCGACACCAAAAGCAGTAAGTTTTGCCAGTAGTACACCATGCCACAATCTGTCAAGCGTTTTTGAAATATCCAGAGCCACCACCATACTTTCACCAAAATTATGGACTGAGTGGCACCATTTCTCTGAGAGACAGGCCATAAGATCGCCAGTAGCACGACCCTTGCGAAATCAATATTGGCGATCACAAAGTAACTTATGTGTCTCCAGATATGTGCCTCATAAGGTGATAGTTAACCGTACTTTCCATTACTTTGGAAAGCGCAGAGCAAATTGCAATTGGGCGGTAATTTTCAGGGTTATTTGCCTCATCCTTTTTGTGGATTGGCGTTACATTAGCAATCTTACAGCACGATGGAAACTCGCCAACATGGTAAAGTATGCTGAAGAGGTGTGCTAATCGACGCGCAAGCGTAGAAGAGCACTGCTTCAAGACCAGTGCAGGGATGCAATTCGGTCCAGGAGTCTTATTTATGTCGAATTCGGCCAAAACCCTTTTAACTGCTCGAGCCCGGAAAAATATATTTGGCATAGTTACAGATACCCTTTTCAGCTCGGGGAGTGGTTGACTGCTTTCCGGCAAGTAGGAGTTGCTTGTAAAAATTTCAGCCAACAGGTTTGCATTGTCAACATGTTTGCTTACACAGTGTGAATGTGACATGAGCACATTTTTGTTCATTAACTTTGATTTTCCAAAGTTTTAGCCATTTCTCTAATATTGAAATATATTCCTGTAAATTTCGTGAAGCTAATTGGTGGTTTTCATGAACACTCAAAAACACTGTGTCATCTGCAAAGGTAGAAGTGTGGATTCCGGATGTCGTTGACATGTCAGAGGCGTAAATCAAATATAAATTAGGCCCCAGTATGCTGCCTTGACATTTAAAATAAAAAAAACAGTCTGTTGTTTCTATAGAATCTGCACTTTAATACATGATAGTATAAGTAAGAGAATAAAGCAAAAAAACTTTTGTTTTTATGGAACATGTAGCGGGTGGTTAAATTTCAAGGGCCGATGTTGAATGTGAACCACACCTAAACGCCAAGTTTTTTTCCGAATTTTATTTGACATTTCTCTATTTCAGACTTATTCAATTTGAACACATAATCCAACAACGTGTTAAAGTTATCCAGACTTATTATGAAAATGGGCGTTCAAATCAAAATGCATATCGTGCACTCCGTGATTTTTTTGGTCAATTTGATCGTCCAAATGTGCGTACAATCGCAAAAATCGTGGAAAAGTTCGAGCAAACCGGGTCTGTAGAAGATGTGAGAACACCAGTGCGTACTCGTACAGCTCGTACTGCAGAAAATATTGCTGCTGTTTGCGATAGTGTGGCTGAAGAGCCGTCCACCTCAACTCGTCGTCGTACCCAACAATTGCATCTCTCACGCTCGTCGTTGATGAACATTATGCATAAAGACTAGCATTTACACGCTTACAAGGTGCAATTGGCTCAACAACTAAAGCCTCTTGACCATTCCAAACGTCGTGAATGGGCAGAATGGTGGCAAGAAATGGCAACAGTGGATGATCAATTTTCGAAGAAAATCATCTTCAGTGATGAGGCACATTTTCACCTCAGTGGATTCGTCAATAAACAGAATTGCCGCATTTGGGCGAATGAGAATCCAAGAGTGACTGTCGAAAAACCAATGCACCCACAAAGAGTGACTGTTTGGTGCGGTTTATGTGCTGGCGGCATCATCGGGCCGTATTTTTTCCAATGGTGTTCGCTATCGTGAGATGATAACAAACTTTTTATGGCCCGAATTGGAAGATATGGATGTAGACGATATGTGGTTTCAGCAGGACGGTGCCACTTGCCACACAGCTAACGAAACAATTGCTCTTTTGCGCAACAAATTCAATGGCCGTGTTATCTCACGTAATGGCGATGTCAATTGGCCGCCAAGATCATGTGATTTGACACCGTTGGACTTTTTTCTTTGGGGTTATTTGAAAGAAAGGTGTACGTCGATAAGCCAGCAACAACTCAACAGCTAAAGGATGAGATAATTCGGCACATTAACGGCATAGAACCTCCATTATGCCTCAGGGTCATCAAAAATTTGGACCATCGGCTGGAGGTGTGCCGCCGTGGTCGTGGCGCTCATTTGGCCGATATTTTATTCCATACATAATTGAGTAATACCAATATATCATAATAAAATAAAATTACAATAATTTCCTAAATAGTTTGTGTTTGTTCAAAATCAACATCGGCCCTTGAAATTTAACCACCCTTTAGATAGTTTTTTTTTCATAGTTAAATCAAGCGTTATAAAAGAAGAAATGCGTATTTTTTTACGGTTTTAAATCAGTTATATTTTTACTGTTAAAAATTAAATGACTCCGGATTTAAATTTAAATGAAATGTTAGTAGACCGGCTTTTAATTGAACTTTCATTTCTTTTAAAATGCATTTTCAGTTAATTTTACATATATAATTTTCTGAGTGTACATATGTATGTACTTTCAGTCTTGTAATTAGGGTGAAAAGACTGCCAGTTTCTTGAAGCCAGTCCATTTGTGTTCTGTTTGGTCTTGTAGTTAAACAAAAATTAATAACGAGGGGGCAGCGCCGCGGGTACGGCTAGCTCTTGTATAAATTCATAATGACATTCCCAGTTAATTTTATAATAGATTTTAATCATGCAGTCGGCAGTTTCCATAATAGTCTTAAATGCTTTCCGATTGCTAATGGTAAGTTTGTTGGTGGCGAAGGTCTGAAAATAATAAAAATTAAAAAAATTTATTAAAAGCTACTATAAAAGTATAACAAACAATACAATAACTTACCACCCTGACAACACAGATAGCATAATTTCTAGTTGAGTGATCAAAATTGTTTCCACAATCTTCAATCTCCTTATCGTGATAGTAAATTATATAGTTATTTAAAGAATTTTCAACATTTAAAGCGCTGAACAACAAGTTATTGACCTGGTTTTTTAAAGCATTTATGCATTCTGTAGTGATGTTTACTGCTTCCACAAGTTTCAGATAATTTTCTCTGAATTTTTCCATTTGTGTGTTGTAGCCTTTAAGTATCTTGGAATAGTGTTCACGATTCATTTCTATGTATTTGTCGGTTCGAATTATCGAACTACGACGTTGATTTGAATAAGAAATCTGCAAAAAATTTTTAATCAAACAATATAATAATAGTTTTTAAAGCCCATATGTATATTTAAAGATTTTTTTTATTTTCTTATTAATTTTTGTTCACTAAGACGAACTTTTAATTATATATTCGCAACTAGTTTACGCAAAGCGAATTAAGTTCATCACATGAAACTTTTATTACAAAAATATAACAATACAAAAATATAGGGGTTTATTGTTGCTTGAACGATTCATGCGCCAAAATATTCTATAAAAAGTGTGTGGATGCATACATATACACTTTACTTGCAGTTATGCATGTAAGTGCCGGTTTACAACATCAAGTTTGACTCGTCAAATCTTGAGTTTGTGGGAGAACGGGTAAAAGAGAATAGAAAAGGGTGCAGTCTGCGGTACCGTCAAGTTTAAAATGAAATGGCAAAAAATATGAAAACTTGAAGGCAATAAAACTTTTGTGTGTTTGCAAGTTCAAAAGCAAATTGAAGTAAAATTGATCCAGAAAACCTGATGTGTGTAAACTGACACTAAATGAGCAATACCGAAACAACTTTTGACACTTGATCAGAGATGCCGTTTTTGGTAGTTTTAGCCAAAATTGGTAATTCTTTTCTTCAATGTGAAGATGCAAATATCCTTTTCATTTATTTAATTTTTTCTTCCATAAATGCAGTGAAACCTCTCAAAATCCGACATTAAAGCGCAATTTTTGTTCGACTAGAGAGGTACCCTCTTATACCAAGTACACATTTATTATTTCAAATATTTTATTATACAATGCTACATTTTCCTACATCCTAGGCTAGTCTACAATGATTCAAAGAAAATTATGGAGATTAGACTGATTTAACTTAGACCGTTTCAAGTTGATCTGTTGAGTTTCAAAATAATTTTCAATGTTTTTGATGTGTTGGAAAATATGGTTTAATGATTAACCTTTCTTTACACCTTTCAAAAAGCAAATCGTAGCAACCAACGGTTGTTCATTTGTTTGAAAGGTGTAAAGAAATGTTAGAGACGTTTATAAATAGAAAAGCTTGTTTTTTGTGTTTTGACGGATATTATTAGAGCATTTTTCTTTTTAAATTCTCAGCAATTTATTTGGATTGTTGGGATATAAAGTTGAATGTTTGAGAATATCTTTCAAAAATTATACAAAAAGTATACTGATGATTAGGGTAGTTCCTATGAAATGTCGACATATAGATAGCTGGGAAACATAGAAAACAAGCTATTTATATTTTTTTTTTATTGCTATAGTATCAACAATTAACTTTTCGTTGATTTCAAACTAACTAACTTATGGTTGACTTAAAAAGATCTTACTTGTAGCAACGGTAGAGTAGTGAAAATATTGCTAAGTTCATAAAGTCAACTGAAGTTAACTGTAAGTGAAAAGTATTGTAAAGTCGGACAATTGACTACTTCCTAGGACATCACAATGTTAAAATAGTTAGTTGCTTCCATTGAAAAGTAATCCAAGTGTCAGTCAGCACTAGTTGAGGAATAGTTAAGTTAGTTTAAAAATAACTCAGTTTCCGACAGGGTATGTACATACATATATGTGAAAAAAACATTTTGAAACAAAAACTTTATTTAAAATTGAAAAAATGTGTCCAAGGCAGCTTGAATGTGTCCAAATACATATGAATGTTGTACGAGTATTTACTTCTTCCATTCATATTTCAATTTGTATTTTTGATTTTAAATTTGTATTTTTGAATGACAAAAACCAACATACACATAGGTGATGTACAAAAAAGTAATAGTAAAGTTATTCGAGTTCCTTTTATTCGTAATGAAAAAAGTACATCGAATTCATCTTTGAAAATCAGGTCAATTTCGATTTATTAATACATTTTTTAACTTTATTCATTAAAAATTTTTACTAAAAGATAAAAGCAAAAAAATGTTTATTGTACGCAAATGGTTTTTTTTTATTATTTTACAACTAAAAAGTATTCGAAAATTCGGCTACCGATTAATATAATATATATTTTTTGCTTCATTAGAATATAAAGCACACTTTTTTTGGAGCTTAAGGAGCAATTTTATGTATACTGTTACCAGTTCAAAATTACTTAAATCATTTATCAGCAAGGTGAGTCAACAAACTATAAAACTAAAAAAATTTTTGACCGGGCGGTTTTGGAGACTTTTCATATACTTTTTTTATTCGTTCGCTTTCTTCACTCGTTTCGTTTTATGGTAACACCACGAAATTTTAGTTTGCACATTGTGGAAACTTTTTTTTTTTTTTTGTTAAATTATAAAAAACAAAAAATTCTGGTTTTTTCAAAACTGTATGCCAGAAATATTAATAAGCTAATAAAAAAAAAGCTAAAAATAAAAGTTTATGTAGCAACATTTTTTTATAAGCGGGTTGCATCCCAACCGGATATGATTATCATATTAATGTATTTTCTGAATACAAATTTTTAATAACAGTTCGTTAAGCTTTACTCATATGGTAACAAATATGTGCTTCATGCATCATATATGCTTCATGTACTAAAAGTAAATTTTTTTTTGAATAAGGCTGTAAATATATATTAAGGATTTTATTGAATCAAGCTTTTCTACATGCACCTTATCTTCAGATTCTTTAGACAAAATTATCACCACAAGAGCTCTTGAAATGTAATGCTTCCATCGGTTTTTAATAGTTTGTTTCTTTCAAAATTAACAACCGTTGGTTGTTACGATTTGTTTTTAAATTCTCAATAATTTATTTAGATTGTTGGGATATAAAGTTGAATGTTTTAGAATATCATTCAAAAATTTCCAAAGTATATGGATGATTAGGGTAGCTCCTATGAAATGACTACATATAGACAACATATAGAAAACAAGCTGTTTATAATTTTTTTTTAGCAAAAATTCAATAAATTACTATTTATAATTGTATCTATACTATCTCAACTCAGTTGAGTTAAAACTGAAATGTATAAAATAAATTTCTTAATAAAGACACATAAAAATCGATCACAATTGATTCAGTTACATTCGTACAATAGCAATTACTTCGCTACCATAAAGCAGGCGATCGTATTTGAATATAACATGTTCTCATGTCATTATTTGAAAACGCCAAACCCAGAAAAACCAGTTTAACAATAACATCTAACATAAGAAACATATAACCCTTTCAGCCCCGAGTATATTTGGGTGGTGCTTTTTTGAAAGCACCACCCAATATATATATAGGGTGTTTTTTTAAGACCGATAGAACTTGAAATTGTAAAAAATAACACAAAAAATTAAATTGTAATCAAAATTTTTTTTTATTCGAAAGATCAATACGTGACATTAACATTTGAAAATGATTTCGGGCATATGGGCACCGCGGCTGTTCTTGACGAAGCGCATTCTGGACGTCCAATTTTGGGCCACTTTTTCGAGCACTGCTGGCCGTATGTCACGAACAATGCTGGCCTCCAAGGCGTCAATTGTTGCTGGTTTATCAGCATAAACCAGTGACTTCACGTAGCCCCACAGGAAATAATCGAGAGGTGTCAAATCGCACGACCTTGGAGGCCAATTGACAGGTTCATTTCTCGAAATCAACTTATCGCCAAATTTTGATTTCAGTAAGTCGATGGTTGCGTTCGCCATATGGCACGTAGCGCCATCCTGTTGAAACCACATCTCCTCCGGATCAATGTCATCCATATTTTCAAACAAAAAATCATTGATCATGGTGCGGTAACGATCTCCATTGACCGTAACGCGAGCTCCGGCCTCATTTTTGAAGAAATAAGGTCCGATGATGCCACCAGCATGAAAACCGCACCAAACAGTGCATTTTTCTGGATGTAATGGAGTCTGTAGGGTCTCTTGTGGATTGGTCTCACTCCATATGCGGCAATTTTGCTTATTAACAAACCCGTTAAGCCAAAAATGCGCCTCATCGCTGAACACAATTTTGCGATAAAACAACGGGTCAGTTGCCAACTGCTCTAGAGCCCAATCGGCGAAAGAACGACGCATACAATGGTCTCGTGGCTTCAATTCAATGATTTGTCAGAGTATACTGAAACAAATAAAAAAAATGGTTTCATCAAAATTTAATTTTTTGTGTTACTTTTTACAATTTAAAGTTCTATCTAGCTTTAAAAAACACCCTATATATATATATATATATATATATATATATATATATATATATATATATATATATATATATATATATATATATATATATATATATATATATATATATATATATATATATATATATATATATATATATATATATATATATATATATATATATATATATATATATATATATATATATATATATATATATATATATATATATATATATATATATATATATATATATATATATATATATATATATATATATATATATATATAATGCCAATAAACAAAAAACGCAAGTAGGCATGGATAGGTATATCACCATCACTAAACGTCAGCGAAGCCCTAAATCTGCTCAAATTGCATCCAAATCAAAAATTTCTAAAGATGCCGAATCCGCTAGACCAACCAATCAAAACAGATTTTCTATTCTACAAACGGATGAGCCAACAGGATCGTCAAAAAAATCGTTTAAACCACCACCAATTTATTTAAGGGAGTCTGCCTCCAATGAACTGGTAAGAAAAATTGTTTCAGTAATCGGAGAAAATACATTTCACGTTACCTCCATCAAGCACGGTAACATTAACGAAACTAAAATTCAGGTTGACCATGAAAATGACTATAGAAAACTGTCTAGCGAGTTTGAAAAAGAAAAAAAAGCTTTTTATACTTATCAGCTTAAAAGCGCTAAAGGTCTTCAAGTCGTAATAAAAGGGATTGACGCTTGCGTAGACACTGATGAAGTTAAGACCGGTTTGACAGACAAGGGATTCAAAGTAAAAAATGTGTTAAACATCAGAAATCGTGAAAAGATCCCTCAACCCATGTTTAGGGTTGAAATAGAGCCAGGAGATGTGACTTTAAAGAAGAATGAAGTTCATCCTATATATAATATAAAATACCTTTTACATCGTAAAATAACCGTAGAGGAACCGCATAAGCGCTTAGGACCCGTACAGTGCCATAACTGCCAAGAATTTGGCCATACTAGGACCTATTGCAAGTTGCCTACAGTTTGTGTTGTGTGTGGAGAATTCCATGGTACAGCACAATGCAATAAGCCGAAATTCGACCCAAAAATTAAAAAATGCAGTAATTGTGGTGAAAACCACACAGCTAATTATAGAGGTTGCTCCGTCTACACCCACCTCAAGCGCTCAATGAACAACAAACCAATAATTGCTTCTAAGCCACCACAGCAGACTCAAATTTTTTCTAATAATTCTTTTCCTCCGACAGGACAGTCAACCACCGACATAACCGTTCAAAATCAAAAACAAATTTCTTATGCTAATGTAGTTAAGTCTACATTCGCAAACCCGAATCAACAATCTATATCTCAACCGCCCGATCAAAATTTCAGTAACCTTGAGGCAACAATACAGACCCTAATTCAAACTATAAACACCTTTACGTCGTCTATGATGACTATGATGCAGGAAATGGTGAAAATGCAATCCACCATTTTGCAGGTTATTTCGAAAAAATGATTTGGTTAAAAATATGTTTCTGGAACGCGAACGGCATCCGCCAACACAAAAATGAACTCGAATACTTCCTGATGGATAAGCAGATTGATATAATGATGATTGCAGAAACTCACTTGACGTCAACAAGCTTCTTCAAAATTAACGGCTACGTATTATACGATACTAAAGACCCCCGTGGAAGAGCTTGTGGAGGTTCTGCAATCTTGATAAAATCTAGGATAAAACGACACCTGTGGGGACTATCTTCAAGCAACTAATATCTGTGTGGAAAATTTTCATTACAAATTGGTTATCTCATCGATTTATTCGCCGCCTCGATTTTCAGTAACGGAGTCACAATATTCAAGTTTTTTCACCTCATTAGGACCTCGTTTTATAGCAGCTGGAGATTATAACGCAAAACACACTTTTTGGGGCTCACGTTTAATCATCCCGAAGGGTCGGGTGCTTTTTGATACAATTTCTAAAATGGGCTTAGACGTAATATCAAGCGGGCATCCCACTTACTGGCCGACTGACCGGCGAAAGATTCTTGATGTGATTGATTTTGGAGTGGTAAAGGGGTTCCCTGTGGAATGGATGCAAGCTGAGCCTTCGTTAGACTTGTCATCGGATCGTTCACCTACTATTATTTCAGTGCGTTTTCCCCAGGAGACTTGGTCTCCGATTAACAATTTGCATAGGACTGTCACCCGAGTGAATTGGCTAAAATATAAAAAATGTTTGAGTACCCATTGCACTGAGAATATTGTTTTAAGAACACCTGAAGATATTAATGCGTCACTAAGCAACTTTAGCGAAAACCTTAAACAAGCCGCTGAACTTGGTTCTAGCGTTTATTTAACACGCAGAAACCTTCAAAATAGAACATATTCTTCAGAAATCGAGCAACTTGTGTTAGAAAAAAGAAGAGTTCAACGAGAGTGGCAACTTCGCAGGTCTCCGCAACTAAAAACAAGGCTACGTGAGTGCACAAATCAGCTAAGAAGTTTGCTTGCAAACCAAAAAAACGGCTTCTCTACAAACGTATTTAGAAAGTCTGGATGGTACTCCTCAGTCTGACTATTCTTTATGGCGGGCGACTAAAGGTTTAAAAAGGCCAGTTAGAGGTAAGCTGCCCTTGCGAGAACCGTGGGATGACTCGGAAAAGGGTAATTTGTTTGTTAACCATTTGAAAAACGTTTTTACCACAAATAGGTCTGATAATGCAAAGGAGTTGCCACCTATTGTTAGTAGACCTCCTGTGCCTTTAAGATTCAATTTCCAAGAAGTTGAAAATGCTATTGGTAATCTAAACCTTAAAAAGGCTCCAGGTATGGATAAAATCAGCAACAAAATGCTGGTAGAGCTGCCTCGTGTAGCTAAAAGAATTGTTCTTTTTATTTTTAATACTATTTTACGACTTGAGTATTACCCTGCAGAGTGGAAGGTGTCCATGATAACAATGGTTCCTAAGCCAGGTAAGGATCACACGAAAGTAGAATCATACCGTCCAATAAGTGTACTGTCAACAATATCAAAACTTTTCGAAAAATTGCTAAGGGCGAAGTTGGATCCAATGCTTCATAAGGTTGAATGTATTCCTGATCACCAATTTGGTTTTAGAGCGAAACATGGTACCATTGAGCAAACACACAGGTTAGTTAACGTCATAAGAAAGGCATTTGAAGATAAAAAATATTGCTCTGCCTTATTCATCGACGTCTCACAAGCTTTTGATAAAGTGTGGCACGATGGCTTAATGCATAAAATAAAGTTTAACTTACCCGCAAACATACATAACCTTTTGGAAAGCTATTTATATTGTCGCCAATTTATAATAAAAGAAGGCGATTTCATAAGCCCCGCCCAGCCTATTGAAGCTGGAGTTCCCCAAGGCAGCATATTAGGGCCTATCTTATATTTGATCTACGCATCTGACATGCCGACAAGCACCAACGTTCACACTTCAACATTTGCAGATGATACAGCATTCCTTAGCATACATAGTAACTACCAGCAAGCATCAATAAATTTACAGGAACATATCGACAAACTAGAGAAATGGATCAAGCTTTGGAAAATCAAGGTTAATGAACAAAAGTGTGCCCATGTTACATTCGCACTGCGTCTAGGAAAATGCTCACCCATTACTATTAATAATAAAGTAATACCTCAACACAGTGAAGTCAAATACCTCGGTATTCATCTTGACCGTAGACTAACATGGAAGTCGCATATCGAGGCAAAAGTAACGCAGATGAAATTGAAAGCAGTGCAAATTAACTGGCTACTAGGCAGAAATTCGACCTTGAAGCTTGATTGTAAACTTTTGCTGTACAACTCGATTCTAAAGCCAATATGGTGCTATTGGATTCAATTATGGGGCACAGCCTCGGCATCCAACGTTGAAAAAATTCAAAGAAGTCAAAATAAAATTCTCCGTAGAATTACAGATGCTCCATGGTACGTTAAAAACTCACGAATCCACGCAGATCTGAACGTACCTTTTGTGAAATATGAATTTGTGAAGTACGCGACAAGATATGTTAACAAACTTGAATTCCATCCAAATCTTCTTGCAGTTAATATTCTTAACTTTGGTGGTCATACCCGTCTGAGAAGGAGGGATACTTTGGCTACCATTAGAGCTCTAAACAGATGACTGAATTCAGAAATAATATTCGCAAAAAAATAAATTTTCGTCCAGCACTGGCAGGACTTTAATCATATTTTTTTTTTAGTATTAAGATTTGAATACTTATTGTCATTACATTTTTTTTTATGTAGATTCAATAAATAAAATAATGAATTTAAAAAAAAAATTATTTAAATGAAAAGCCATAATCAAAATACCTAGATTTGATCTAGTTTTTAATATAAATGATAATATAAAAAGTATTTGATTGCTTATTCATTCGTCATGCATTTTATTTAAGCGTATTACATTTACCTTGGAGCTTTGAAGCGTCTAAACTAAAGGAATCCGACAAAAAATTAAGCATTTCATAAATAAAAAATTATCTATTTATGTCTGGTTAAAAAAATAAATCTGATATATTGTCGAATGGTTGAACATTTTTTCTATCCTTATACTATCCCTATATCTACATATATATATATATACTTCCTTCAAATTCATCAAACTACATGTTATGACATTCATCTTCCAAATGTGGCATTATGACATTCTTCTTCCAAATGTTAAATATACTCATTTTGGATCACGAATGTTAAATACAAATAAAACTTTTCAATACAAACACATCCGTAGATGATTTGGAAATACGTATAATAGGCAACCCTAGCGTAATCTGTGTTTCCATTATTCTTGTATTATACTTCATCATATTGTCAATTACTTAGAAAAAAATTAAACAGAAAATACTTTGGTTTGCATTGTTTTTTATTGCTATTACTGATATTATCAAGTTGACTCACCTTTGCTTTAGCAACAGCCAAAACTACAAGAATAGCAAATATATGTCTCATCTTGATAGTCTTCTTAATCTTAATGACTTAAAAAAAATTTCTTTTCGGTTGCGTGTACACTACTAAAATTGTATTTATATAAATCAGCCTTTTATATAAAATTTTTAAGCAATTCTTATCATATTAGCTCTATCCGAGTAGTGAGCATTAGTTTATATATGAATCATACTAGGATAATTATTTGATAAGTATTCTCTCATTAGAACCTAAAAATCTTATCCATAAACTCATATCGACAGTAAATTTTTTACAATTTTATTTAAGTAAAATTTACACTGAAACTATTTATTTATTTACTTAATAAATTTCATACACGGAGTACGTGTACATATGTATATATTGTAGGAGTTCAGATTTTTCTTGAGTATTTTATTCATTCGGAGTCTAGCTAAGATAGTGAACAGACCTCCGATAAGCAGAGAACTGGAATAAGTGAAAAAATGAACTCACATTAAAAATAGTGACAGTTAATTTACATATCTGTTTAAATTTTAAACGAAAAAAAGATTAAAAAAACTGCTTGAGTGAACCTATCAGCTGTAATTCGGAGGAAAAGCTTAGATCCATTAGTGAAAACCCTACGATTTCTAAGGAATAAGCTGTGAATAAATGACTGGGTAATCTCTTGTCGCTAAGAGATAGGTAACGCCCGTGATTGTGTTGGCCAAATATAGTTGTTACAATAAAAGGCAAATCATCTTCCAGTTTAGCTATTGCAGATAAGCTGGAAACACAAGTAGTAGCTATAGAAAGGTTGTTAAACGCCAGGAAACCTTAAATCCGCACAAATATCATCACAATCAAAAATATTTCAATGTGATAATACCATTGCGACAACGGCTATCCTTCGGATAAATGAATCAAGAATATCCAAAACGACATATAAACCTCCACCAATATATTTGAGAGCTGGTAAGAAAACTTTCAACGTAACATCAGTTAAGGCTGGCATCAGTGAAATAAAAATCCAGATCAACCATGAAAATGGGTACCGAAAAATGTTTTGACGTTCTGGATAAAGAGAAAAGATCATTTTACACTTATCAGCATAAAGTGCTACAGGTCGTTAGATTGAAAGACAAATGTTTTAATACTAAATTGAAGTGAATATCAGGGACCGTGAAAAGATCCTTAAATTCATACGAAAGGTTAAACTAGAACCCAGTGAATGTCGTCCTAAAGAAGAATAAAATTCATCCCTTTATAGTTAACCTTTTGCATCGTATGATCAACGCATTTAGGTTCCGTTCAGTGCCTTCAGAGTGTTAAAAAATCTAGTATCTGTGGAGGGAACCATACTGCAAATTACAGGTGTTGCCTTATCTATACTCACCTCAAGCGGTCAATGACAAATATCCAGCAATTTCCATTACCCAACCACAGCAGTCATACATGATTTCTAAAAAATTTTCCCAACCAACCACATAAACAATTAAAACTCCAAACAAATTTATTATGCAAACGTGATTCAATCTCATACATAAAACTTGAATCAGGAGCCTAAGTCTCAAAACTCCGGTCAAAATATTAGCGAACTTGAGACAATTCTGCAGACACTTGTTCAATCCATAAACACTTTAATGGGCTTTATGACAACCATGATGCAGCAAATGCTGAAATTCAATCTACTATTTTACAGGCTAATTTAAACAAATCCTGTATTTTAATCTATGCTTCTGGGTCGTAAACGGCATCCGCCTACATAAAAACCAAAATATAATGATGATTGGTGAAACTCACTTGACATCCAAAAGTGGAGGCTCGGCAATTGTAATAAAAACCGGAGTAAAACACTATTTCCCAAACAAGACAAGTGAGGAGTATATCCAAGCAACAAATATATTCTGTGAATAGACCAATAAGTCTACTGCCAGCAATTTCAAAACTGTTCGAAAAATTGTTAATGGCGAAGTTGAATATTGAATGATGTGGGATGTATCCGTAATCATCAATGTGGCTTTTGGGCCAAACATAGCACCATAGAACAAACACACAGACTAGTCAACATCATAAGACAGAGTTTTGAAGACAAAAAGTATTGTTCAGCTCTATTCATTGACATTTCCCAAGCTTTTGGTGAAATGTGGCACGACAGTTTGATGCACAAAATGAAGTTAAAATTGCCTGCAAACACTCACATCCTTCTACAAAACTACTTATATAGCCGGAAATTTGTTATCAGAGAATGCGATTTTATAAACCCCATCACAGCCAATTCTCCAAGGTAGCATTCTAGGACCAATTTCATATTTGATTTACACCTCCGATATGCCAACGAGATCCGGAATCCATACCTCAACTTTTGCAGAAAGTTCATGAAAATCATCAATTAGTTTCACTAAATTTGTAGGAGTATATTTCGATATTAGAGAAACGGTTAAAACTTTGGAAAATCAAAGTTAATTAACAAAAATGTACCCGCGTTACATTCACACTGCGTAAAAAAACATGTTCGGCTATCCAAATTACAATTCACCTATTCCGCAGCAAAATGAAGTCAAGTACCTTGGTATTCATCTCGACCGTAGGTTAACGTGGAAGCCTCACATTGACGCGAAAATCACTCAGCTAAAATTAAAAGCAGCGCAATTAAATTGGCTTATGGGCAGAAATTCTACATTGAAATTAGATTGCAAACTTTTGTTATACAACGCAATACTAAAGCCTATATGGCGCTACGGAATTCAATTATGGGGCACCGCCTCAGCGTCAAACATTGAAAAAATTCAAAAGCGACAAAACAAAATTCTTCGAACAATTACTGCAGCTCCATGGTACGTAATAAACTACCGAATTCACAAGGATCTGTGTGTTCCACTGGTAAAAGATGAGTTTTCAAAGCATGCGACAAGGTATATCAGCAAATTGGAACTTCACCCAAACCCTCTTGCACGAAACATACTTAATTTTAGTGGTCACACTCGGTTGAGAAGAAGGGATACCGTTGCCACCATCAGAGCGTTAAGTAGGTGACTTTGCCGATATTGTTCGCGCAAAATAAAACTTTTTTTCTAGCATTGGCTGGACTTATTTAATTTTTTATGTTTCGTATTAAGATTTGAATACTTATTGTTACTTCATATTTTGAAGATTCAATAAATAAAAGTATGCAAAAAAAAAAAAAAAAATAAAGTACCATCAACCACTGTCCTGAATTTGTTTCAAAGCTATAAAGTGTTTGTTCCGTTTCTAAAACACACGTTGTTCGTTTTGTTTTAAAGATTGTTATAAAATTCAGTGCTTGGAACTTCTGTATAATAGTGAGATGTGTTCTTTAAAAAATTCTGTGCACACTATAACCATATATTTTTTCTACATGAAGTAAGCTAATTTTGCGCTATAATTATCCGTAGCACGATGATATTGGTCACGGTTTATTTTTATGAAATTAAAATGATCCCATTACTATGATATCTTAAAACACAAACTTCTCTTTAATGACCTAATTTCTATAAATACGGTGTAGAAAATATCTGTTACAGCCAAGAAAGCGCACAATACAATGATAACCTTATTTATCTTGTAGACTTCCTTTCAGTTGCATCAGCATCACTGAATTTCTTCTCGAACTGCGACATCTTTATCATCTACATATTATTAAGAGCGTAAGTTAAATATTTACGTTCTCAGGTACAATACTAAAGATTTAGTAAGCACAGTGGTTCAGAATCGGGTTTCATAGGCCAAAACAATGTAACTTTTAAAGAGATTAAGATTTTCTAGTAATTCTGTTTTCATTTCATTTATTTACAAAAATATGCAATACAAAGCTTCAAGGGCCAATATAATTATATTACATAGCCTGAGTATACAAAAATGTTTAAAACAAAATTAAAAAATAATTAATATATTATATAATTAATAAAAATAAAAAAGCTAAATCAAGAATACCAGCTCCCACCAGCTGAAAAACTAAGAAAGAAAACATTAGCGCGGAATGAACACGTTTAAATGGGATAACCAAAGAGAGAATGTGAAGGCGAAAAGCAAAGTATTTCAAAGCATAGATGAAAACATTAAAAGTTTCAAACGAAACACGTTATTAGAATGAGAGAATATGCGCAGAGAAAAAGGTAATATATTCCACCATCTATCAATCCTAACCACAAAAGATTTATCAAAACAAGAGCAAGAAATCCTCGGTATAAGTAGCTGGGGATTCCTAGAGAAGCGCAGAAATGTAAATGACCTATACAGTGCTAAGGGTGTGGAAATCTTCATAATCTTGTGAAACAGGACCAAATTACGAATCATTAGAAATTTAGTAGAACTACAACCAAGAAATCGTTCAAAGAAAGGCGAGATATGTTCACATCGCTGAACATTACAGACAAAACGTACAATAATGTTTTATACCCTTCAGAAAAATGTACAGGGTATACAAAAGTTTGTAGTTCCGTTTTTCATGTCTACAATTTTCATTTCCAACCCTTTAAAGTATACATACTCTGAATCAGCGTTGACAGAAAATTCGATTCGGCGATGTCCACCGTCCGTCAGTCGGCCGTTAATATACCGTTTCTGAGAAAACCATTAGACCAGAAATATTTTTCTTCCGCCATTCTACTACCCCATCGATTCATAGGTTTGCTATTGAAATTCAATAAAATCGGTTTATATATAACTGAGATATATCCAATATTCCGAAAATAGCATTTTTTTCAGGTTTGTATGAAAATTAAAAAAAAAAATAAAATATTTGTTCTGCTTCAAACTTGACACAAAAAATAATTTTTCCGATATCGGTCTATATATATCCCAGATTTAGCTTAAACCGATTTTTCGGTTCATGAAAATATCGGTTGAGGCAAATATCGGCTATATATGGACCGATACCGGAAATTTTCATTTTCTCTATATGGTAACCATCTTCTATTACCAGAACTGCTTTAAAGCAAAAAGACTATATCTGGGGTATACATACATATATAGATGGACCGATATCGGAATTTTTCATTTTCTGTATTTTAGTAAACTCCTTTTATAACCAGAACAGCTTTTAAGCAGAAAATTTTTTTTTCATGGATATCGGAAGTTTTAATTTTCTGTATTTAAGTAACCTTATTTTATTACCAGAACTGCTTTTGAGCAAAAAAAGTTGTTTAAGTTAGCTTATAAAACATTTTTATAAAAAAATCGGTTTAGGCTGCATGTCGAGTATATATCGACTGATTATAATTTTCCTTACATAAATAACTTTATTTTATTGCCAGAACTGCTTTTGGGCAAAAAAAAAAAAATAATTAAGTTCGCTTATTAGACATTTTCATTAAAAAAGTCGGATTAGCTATATCTCGGATATACGAATACGGGCCGATATTGGGGGAAAAAATGTTTGCCTTGTAATTACCTAAGCACCCCCTCAGCACATTTTTTTAAATGAATTTTTTTTTAAGAAAACAAAGTTATTAATTTTTATTTTATATTTTTATTTATTTATATCCTTATTATTAAAAAACACAAGCTTAAGGAACTCAGAATTTAATAAAAAAAAGTTAAAACTCAACAATTATTTTAAGTCACAAGTACTAAAGCACTAAAGGACTAAACTAAAGCACTCCCTAATATTGTGTTTGGAAATTTTACTACGCTATTGCGACATTACTGTATTAGGTAACGGTACACTCCAAAAATGCAGCAGCTATTAAGCTGCAATGTTAAAAAGAAGAACTTGTTAGAATTTTTGCGAAAATTGTCATTGTTTTAAAGTTTTCGTTGAGATAAGAATAATGACACGCAATAAGTACTCAAATGACTTTAAAATTAGAATTCTTGATGATGGTCGCACATCTCCTAGTCATTCTGGAGGAAGGCCACGTGAAACTTCGCGACATGAAGACTCCTTAATTAAAAGGACAATCCAAAATGATTTTACAGCATCTTCCTGTTACATACGAAACCGCTTAGATTTAAATATTAGCGGAAGAACGATTCGCAGAAGAGCGGTAGAGGCCGGATTACTCAGTTGACAGAAATAAACAAATACAAAAAACAGAAATAAACAAATACAAAAATAGAAAACAGAAATTCAGAAATACAAAAAATAGAAAATTCCGATATCGGTTCATATATAACCGAGCATATTTAGTTAAAATTAAATATACTGTACATATACGAGACTATCGTGAAGGGTATTTTAAATTCGGCCCAGCCGAATATACCACACTCTTACTTGTTTTTATTTATTTATCTAATATATGCCAATGGAATAAAAAAACCTTACAGACTAACAACATCTTAATTAAAAAATAAATCATGTAAATCCTAATAATCTAGTAATAATTTAAAGTCATTAAATAAATGGCAGAGAAAAATCAACATTTACTATGTAATTAATATTATTTAAAGCAAGGTTCAGAAAATACACATATCGAACACACAATGCAAAAGCAACCAACACATGTTTTTATTTTTATAACAATTATGTACGTCTCCAAATTTTGTTCGATACCGATCACAAGCATGCTATTTTGTTGCAATATTTAGTTGCGTACAGCAACATAAGAAGTTACGCTTGTAGCATACTTTAAGTATGTAAGCGAAAACAGTGTACATGTACGATTGCCAAGTTCAAGTGTAGCTCTATTCACAGTTTCGTGCAAATGGTATTGCATCATTGCATTTGCAAAAAGGTTTAGCATATTTTTACTCTACACTAACAAAATACACAGCAATGCACTTGCTAGACTTATGTTTATATGCAATACTTAAAACCTATAAGCCAAATTCACGAACTTGTGCAAATGGACTTGCATCATTGCATTTGTAAAATAGTGGAGCATATTTTTACTTTACAAAAACAAAACACACTCAAAAACGGCACTTTTGCAATTGCAGAAATATGCAACCGCAAATGCACTAGATTGTGAATCGAGCTATAGTTTTTTTTTATTTGCTCTGCTTATGCATAAGTTAACTGCAAATCGACAGCTGACAATCAGCAATCCAAGCCAATTAATTCATAATCGCCGCTTAGTTGCCGTCGCTCATCCCGCATTCAAATAACACCAATCGATGTCTTTATCTAACTTAAAATCCCTTTTTCTATTAAAAAGTCCATTAACTGCTCCTTAAAGCTTTTTTCCCGCATATATATTTTTGACTAAAATTTTAGTAAATTATTTTCTCTCTAATTATCAATCAGCTGTGAGTTTCGTGCTTTGCAAAAAGTAGTGCAAACTAAACCAACAGAGGTGCTGATAGCATATATTTGCAATTGCATAAATTTGCAATTACAAATGCACAAGATAAAGCTATTATGTTCGTGTGCGGTAAAAAGGAACATGCACGATTGTAGATGGAATTCTACGTACGATATGATTATTTCTATGCTGGGTCTCAAAGAATATATTAATGAACTCGATGGCTCTTCAAATGTAACCGTCAATTGGATATTTGTAGAAAGTTTTGCTACAGCATTTAAACCATTGGCTGAATGTACAACATATTGGTTGAAATGTGATTTGGTTTTACAAGATATGATCCAAACAAACTTGTTTGCGGTGCTTTGCATAAAGCAATGACAAACAGGAAAAGCAAACTTCTTGAAAACGATGCTTTCGTCTCAGCATTGTTTTTAGATCCTCGCTTTAATTTTCAAGGAACTCCACTACTGACCAACGAACAAAAACAAACTGCTACGGTAGGCTTTAACTTTAATTTCCAAAATTGCATGTATATTTTTTAGGATCACCTAATAAAGACGCATGACATTATTGATATCATATCGCATTCGTCTTCTCTGCAAGACGAAAACTGCAATATTTCATTTTCCACTTATATGTCAAACTCCGTACACTCCAAACTAGTACAACATATCAACCTTCTGGTAAATACAGCACACTTAAGAGCAACAAATCAAAATTATCACATAAAAACAGAATTTCTAGCTATACATATGTGAAAAACAAATGGAGCCGTTAGAAATTAACGTGTTGGAGTACTGGAAGAAATGTTAACAGCATAATTTAAAATTAAGTAAAATTGCCGAAGCGGCACTTGCTGTACCTGCAACTCAAGTCTCTGTAGAACGTACATTTAGTGCACTTGCTACAGTCTTGTCCAAGCTATGATCTAAGCTAAAAGTCGATTTCTAATATTTTAATAACAAAATTAAACTTTGATTTTCGTAATTGTTTACAAGACAATAGAACAAAATGAATAATAACAGATTATTATTAATACCAATAAAAATTATAAATAGCTTGCTTTCTATGTTTCCCAGCTATCTATATGTCGACATTTCATAGGAACTACCCTAATCATCAGTAGACTTTGGAAATTTTTGAAAGATATTCTCAAACATTCAACTTTATATCCCAACAATATAAATAAACTGTTGAGAATTTAAAAGAAAAATGCTCTAATAATACCTGTCAAAACACAAAAAACAAGCTTTTTCATTTATACACGTCTCTATCATTTCTTTACACCTTACATAGAAAGCAAGCTTTTTATAATTTTTATTGGTATAAATGGTAGAAGCTAAAAATAGCTAATAAAAAACTTAATTGTTTAGATTATTATTAATTTATTTTATTATATATGAATTACATATTTTAATTTAAAAGAAAAAGTTTTTTGTAACGTTTGTTGTTTTGCGTCGATCAGACTTTTTAAGTGCTAATGTTCTAAGTTTCTGTGAATACTCAAACAGTTAGAGTAATATATACAAAAATTCATGTATGTATTTGCAGCGTCCATGTAATTTTCATCATACATATACATAAACATAATATACAGCCATAAGAGATAAAGCAATCGTACATGTTCTTTTTTACCGCACACGAACACGAATATAATGCAAAGCTACACTTGAACTTGGCAATCGTACAAGTACACTGTTTTCGCTTACATACACGTTCTTAAATTATGCTACAACCCAACTTCTCATGTTGGTGTACGCAACTATTGTATTGCAACAAAATAATATGCATGCTTGTGATCGGTATCGATCAAAATTTGGAGACGCACATAATTGTTATGAAAATAAAACATGTGTTAGTTGCGTTGAGTTATGTTCGTTTACATTTATGTACGAAATTTGTTTACAGTTTCCTTTTTTTTTAAGTTTGATTTAAAGTGCTGAAAGCACGTAACATAGGTTCCCCCATAGGGTAATTAGTAACGCTTGTTGAAATGTAGAATACATTTTTAGATTTTAAACATCTAAATGGTATACAAAATTCACAATAAATAATTCCATTAATCAAGTTATATATTGTTATAACAGAATAAATAGTACGTCTCATATACAATGACTTCAAGCCCAAAAGAAATCAACAAGCATTATACGAACTTGACATTAGCATTACTTGGCAATTAAGAAGTGCAAATTTAACAAATTTCTTTTTTTATGTCAATAAAAATGCAAAATCTTTATTACATATTTTTCCCAACGTTTCGTGAATTTTATGTTCACTTCTTCAGGGGATTTTGTCTATTTTAAAAAGAAAGCTTTTTATGAAATTACATTAATATCTCAAGTAGAAAACAATATTTGAGAAATTTACATTTTTGTGATTTTACAACATTAAACACAAAATTATTGAAATTATATTTATATAATTATCGGATAGCTTGCCGAACTTAGAAACTTTTTATCAAATTTCGAAGCATCGACAGGGAAAACATATTTCAACAACAAAAATTGGAAACATGAAAGGATTTTTCCAACACATTTCTTTTAAGTATGGCATAGAAACTTGCATTACTCTAAAAGAATACTGCAATACCATGAAAAAATTGGTACATAAGCAACAAAGACTACGATTTCTTTTGTCATGTAGATATTATGGTATAACACCTGCACATACAAAAAATACAACAGCACAGGTTAAAAAATTATTTAATAGTTATACTGTCAATGAAGAATTGAAGAAAATAGAAGCGACATTTCATAGCAAAATACTGAATTTAGAAATCTCACAAATGAATGTCGACATTAAAATTATAAAAAGAAAAATATACCACTTAAAGCAAGGTATACAGAATTTTGTTTCCACGGGCGATTTCACGAGCTTCATGACAAACCAAACAGAAAGGGCTAGACATATATCGATGAATATCAAACAAACTCACATTAAAAAACTAGATACACTAAAGGAGACACACTTTTGTAAATTAGGACTAGTTTTCAACGAACACTGGTTTGAAAACAAAACAAATGTAACAATACCATGGGAAAATAGATGGTTATTGTCGTTGGGAAAGAAGTTTGCTCTACCAATAAACCGAAATAATTTACACCTCTGGGAGTAATTGCGGACGTAGAGCAGTGTATACAAAAGATAAGTGAAAAAAATTTTGACAACAAAGAAAAAGAAGTGGCCAGAGCTGAGATAGCAAACAAATTAACGTTTTTCAACAGAAGAATGAAGAACACTCCAAGGGAAAAATTTATACTTGCGGTTTTCGGAAAGACTAACAAATTTTTGAAAATACATAATAATATAATAATTACACAATCTGACAAAGGAAACAAAACGGTTGCAATATACAAAAATCAATACGAGGAGAAAATGAATGAACTACTTCAGGATAAAAAAACACATATAAGATAACAAGAACAGATCCCACCCAAAAACTGATGAAACTAAACAATAATATTGTGAATGAGCTACATAAAAAGGAATACATAGACTACAATCAAAAACGGA
Organism: Thecocarcelia acutangulata; assembly: GCA_914767995.1. NCBI lineage: Eukaryota > Metazoa > Arthropoda > Insecta > Diptera > Tachinidae > Thecocarcelia > Thecocarcelia acutangulata. Next base: position 102,396,075 of record OU612094.1, on the reverse strand, counting down.
AACTTACATGCACCGCTGCAAATGCGCCGAGCATTTATGGACTACCGAAAACACACAAAGACAATATGCCCTTACGACCTATAATATCATCGTTTCAGGTCCCATGCTACCAACTGAGCAAACATTTAGGACAAATACTAAGAAACATAGTATCTGAAAAATACAACATAAAAAACTCAACGGAGCTAAAAAATGGACTTAAGAATCTTAAACTGGACCCAAATGAATGTATTGTCTCTTTTGATGTTGTCTTCCTGTTCACTAATATTCCTATCCACTTGGCCATAAATAACGTAATGAATAATTGGAACTTAATAAAACAACATACTAAGATTCCAAGATATTGGACGTAGCCTTAGCTGAATTATATGACAAAAATATTCACATAAAATATATAACAAAATACGTAGATGACATTTTAGCTGTAATAAATACTGTCAATAAAAATGAAATTATAAACACTCTAAATGTATATCATCCCAAAATAAAATTCACTATTGAAGTAGAAAATAAAGGAAAAATCTCCTATCTAGACACCACACTTTATAGACAAGCTGACAAAATATATTTCGACTGGCATACCAAAAGCATCTCATCAGGAAGAATAATCAACTATTATTCAACCCAACCCAAATCACAAATAATCAACACAGCCAAAAATTTAGTAAACAAGGTATAAGAAATAAGTGATGAAAAATTTCATAACAAGAATATAAAGAAAATTTCGGAAATACTAACCAAAAATAGTTTTCCGCCATATCTTATCAAAAATATCATAAATACACCAAATCATCCAAAAAGCAATAGAAATGGCAACCCTAACAATGAAAGCAAACAATATTACAGCATCAAATATATACCTGGATTAACAGACAACCGCAATATAAAATGTGCAATAAACAAACTTTAAATAAACTTTAAGCACAATATTCACAAAAACAAAAACACCTATAGACAAACTACAACAAAACAACGTTGTCTATCAAATTCCATGTAAAGGTGATGAAAACAACAGCTGTGATCTCGTTTACATAGGCACAACAAAAAGAAGTTTAGTAGTTAGAATAAATGAACATAAAACAGACATTAATAAGAAAAAAGAAAGCACTGCTTTATCGCAACATACTGTACAAACCAAACATATACCCGACTTTAACAACATCAAAATACTGGACAAAGAAAATAATGTTAAAAAACGTTACACAACAGAAAGCTTAAGAATACAGCAAAAAATAAACAGAACAATGAACAAAAAAGAAGATACTGACAATTTAAGCGCCATTTATAATATTATTATAAAAAATAGTGCTTAAGGAAATTAGTGTATAAACGTTGTATTTCTTGACTATAAATATAATTTCAATAATTTTGTGTTTAATGTTGTAAAATCACAAAAATATAAGTTTCTCAAATATTGTTTTCTACTTAAGATATTAATGTAATTTCATAAAAAACTTTCTTTTTAAAATAGACAAAATCCCTTGAAGAAGTGAACATAAAATTCACGAAACGTTGGGAAAAATATGTAATAAAGATTTATTGACATAAAAAAGTTAGGCCTCACCAGCTAAGTATATACTAAAAACAAATAACTAAATACGTTGGCCAAAAATATTATTACTACAATTTAACAAATTTCTTCTGTATTCTTACAATTATCTTGGAATGTACATACAATATAAAAAGGGCTCCAAACGAAAGAACAATACTCTAATTTGGAGCGAACAAAAGCATATATGTTAATAACAAAAATGACTTGCTGTACCTGCAACTCAAGTCTCTGTAGAACGTGCATTTAGTGCACTTGCTACAGTCTTGACCAAGTAGTGTTTTGTCCGTTGAGCAGTGTACACGTGTTATGTGCTTTTAAAATTTCGTTTTTGTGCTGTGCTTTGTTTTGTTTTTTTTTTGTGCCATAATTAAAAACTTCAACAAAAAATAATACAGTTATAAATAAAATTAATAAACTAACAAAAATATACCAAAAAACAGCCACTAAATTTCTAAAACAAATATAAATATTAAAAACAACAACAAATATAAAAATCTATTCAATAAAGAACACAACCAGCCATTCAATTCTTTTTCATATTAAAAAACAACAAACACGATAATCTATACAAATTACAAACATTGATTGATTACCCAACAAACAAAAAACTTGCAATTACGGGGCAGCAATAGTTTTTTTTACACTCAATAAAACAATTCATCCAAAATACAAAAATAAATAATAATAATAAATATTAAATTCCAATTAATGACGAACAAACGTCCGGATCAGGGCTTTTATGACATTCAGTCATTGTATCCCTCCTCTTTATCACCTTAAAAAAAAAAAACAATTGTTTTGCTGTGTTGGGGAGGTCGGTTTAATTGTCGTTTACTTTATAGTACAGCACTGGATGCTGTAAAGTCATTCAAACGGCAATTAATTCCGGCTTCGCCAGCTCAGCAAAATTAACAATTAATATTTGGTCATTGATTTTCCGTCGTAATGACAGGAAGGTTTACAATTGACTTTTCTAATATACGTGGGCTGAGAGCGAATTTCTTCTCTGTTTATGCTCACACGTGTCTCCATCGGCCGGATATTTTATGTGAAACCCAGGTATCTGAGAATGCTGATCCACAGGATTTTCATATACCTGGGTATCAACTTCTATCTCTGTTTAATTTCCGTCGGGGCCTTGTAATGTACATTCACAATGAAGTTGTGTTCCAATGCCAGCAACCATTAAGCATGTATTTTGCCAAATTTACCTGTCTTTGAGTTAAATTCAAAATAAGGTCACACCTCTTGCAGTTCGGGTTTCTTTACAGAAGTCCCAACTGGTATCCGTCCCATCTTCTCAGTGCTAGTTCATCAATCCCAACTCTCTTAAAGAATGACCAAGCATTCACCGACCCGGTTGACAAAGCTAACCTGTTGGCTGAAATATTTGCAAGCAATTCCTGCTTGCCGGAAAGCAGTCAACCACTTCCCGAGCTCGAAAGAGTATCTGTAACTATGCCAAAGATATTCTTCCGGGCGCGAGCAGTTAAAAGGGTTTTGGCCGACCTCGACATAAACAAGACTCCTGGACCGGATGGCATTCCAGCACTGGTCTTGAAGCAGTGTTCTTCTACGCTTGCGCGTCCATTAGCATGCCTTTTCAGCATAATTTACCATTTTGGTGAGTTTCCATCGTGCTGGAAGGTTGCTAATGTAACACCAATATCCAAAAAGGGTGAAGCAAACAACCCTGAAAATTACCGCCCAATTGCAATTTGCTCTGCACTCTCAAAAGTATGGAAAGCATGGTTAACCATCACCTTATGGGGTATCTAGAGTCGCATAAACTACTTTGTGATCGTCAATATGGATTTCGTAAAGGTCGTTCAACTGGCGATCTTATGGCATATCTCTCAGAGAAATGGTGCCACTCAATCCATCATTTTGGTGAAGGTAGGGTGGTGGCTCTGGATATTTCAAAAACGTTTGACAGATTGTGGCATGGTGTACTACTGGCAAAACTTACTGCCTTTGGTATCGGTGATGACTTCTCTCGGTTTATATCGAGCTTTCTCAGAGACCGCACTATACAAGTTGTTATAGATGGGGTCTCATCAAACGAGTTCAAGATTAATTCAGGGGTACCGCAAGGTTCCGTTCTTTCCCCTACTATATTTCTTATTTTTCTCAACGACCTTCTCTATCAAACTTCCAACCCTATCCACTCTTTCGCGGATGACAGTAACATTTGCCACTCGTACTTTTTTAGTTATAGGCCCAGCCTATCAGAGATCGCTGCCAAGAGGCTAAATATGAACGATTCACTGAATAGTGATGTTCCATTAATCTCCGAATGGGGTCGTAAAAACAGGGTGGCCTTCAACGCTCGTAAGACCCAGTGTTTTTTATTAATACACAAACAAACGACCGCAAGTGCTGCTTCATCTGTACTCATGGATGGTATAAATATTGAGGAATCGGATGATCTTGGAGTTCTTGGAATGAAGATACAGTGTGACGTTCGCTGGACTGAACACATTTTTCATGTCTCTAAAGAAGCATTCAAGTGCCTCGGTTTTTTGAAACGGTGTAAGATGTACTTCACTCCATCCGACCTCCTTACTATTTATACCACCTACATCCGACCGAAAATGGAATACAACTCTCATGTTTGGGCCGGTGCCTCAAAGTCTATTTTGGGGTTACTCGACCGTGTGCAGGAGAAGGCGAAGAAGCTTATGGGTGACAGTAGGGTATCCAACTCTATTGACTCACTGGAGCATCGACGCAGTGTGGGGTGCGTTACTCTATCGTTACTACAATGGGTTTTGCTCTGACGAGATTAGGGATCTTATTCCCGAAACGCGCACATTTTTACGTACCACGCGTTTATCGTCCAGAGCTCATCCATTTGTGGTTGATTGCCCGGGGAATCGTACTATGAGAACAGAGAGAATTCGTTTTTCAGCCGCACGCTTCGTCTGTGGAACAAGTTGCCTGCAGACGTGTTTTCTGTCTGTTATAACGTTGAAAAGTTCAAGACAAATGTGCACAAACACTACTCGTTCTTTCCTCCTCCTCACAACCTATTTTCCTAGTTCTGGTACAATGCACTGCATACGTAGGGGTCATCCGCTGAGTACTGGTCCTATAAAAAATTAAAAAAAAAGCTAAGATCTAAGCTAAACTCTTGACCAAGCTAAGATCTAAGTGGAGCGAACAAAAGCAGTATACACGATTTTTAATGTTCCAGAATCTGAAAAGTCCTTTACAATTTCTTCTTGTAAAAGCACAGGCAGCATAAACTTTAAGTATAATATAGTCAAGATGCGTATTAAAGTTAAGTTCACAATCGAACACAATACCACAATCTGACATTTGACTTACAACTTTTAAATTATTATCGTTTAATTTATACTGTAAAACTTTAGCGTTACTAATATTTGACTTATGAAAGGTCATTTGGCAGCATTAATTACCATTTAAAGGCAAATTATTGATATCGCACTACGAGGATAGATAGCGTGTCATTATCTGATCGTATTTCTTTAAAAATTTTTATAAAAACTGAGACCCATAACATTGGTCCATTCTATGACTTTTTTATTTTATTTTTTGTTATTTTTTTCATCTTGGACCATTACCGAGGGATCGTCCCTGCATATGCAATGCATTGTACCGGAACTAACAAAAAATATTATAAAGAGGAGGAAATTCGAAGTAGTGTTTATGAACATATGACTTGAACCCTCCAACATTATATGCGACATAAAACACTTCTGTAGGCAACTTGATCCACAGACTAACCGTACGGCTAAAAATGAATCCTCTACGAAATGTGTTTTGCGATTCGCTGGGCAATCAACCACAAATGGATGAGCCCTAGACAATGAACGCGTATTGTGAAAAAATATGTGGGCTTCGCGAAGAAGTTCCCAATCTCGTCAGAGCAAAATTAAACGAAATCTTCAAATTGCCAAATTTATGGCTTTACTGCGCGTATGTAGCAATAAAGGGCCTTAATTTTTTTTATTAGTAAACTGAAATAAAAACTTTAGACACTTGCAAAAACTAATGTTAATCATAAAACAAAACATTATGCATTTACTTGCTAACATTTTTATCAGAAGTCTAATATAAAATTTTATGATTTCAATGATAAGAAAGCCCTAAGTATCATGGTATAAAAAGCCGAAAATCAAAAAAATATTTTAGCTTTTCGCAAAGACGTCTACAAGATGCATAAGGTTATCGTTGTATTGTGCGCTTTCTTGGCTGTAGCCTATGCAGAGGTAAGAAATGTTTGAGATGTACAAAAGATATACTTTCCACAATCTATTAAGTCATTAAAATCTAGAAGATAACTTTGAGTTTTTAAAACCGCGCATTAAACATCTAATTAACAGGATCATGTTGACAATTACATCAAAATAAACCGTGACCAATATCATCGTGTTATGGATGATTATGACGCAAAATTGGCTTACTTCGGACATCACTATAAAGGACGTCTTCAGGCTGTTGATATTCAAAAGGAAATGGTAGTTGCTAGCATCGTTCATACCGAAGAACGTTTAACTCCTTTGGTATTGCTTAACGGCTTCGCCAAGCAATGTGTTGCGAAATATCGCAACCGTGTTGCTAGTGTTGAAGTAACAAAAGAATCCATCAGGAAATGTGAACTGATTGCCATTAACTATCTCAGCACTTTATTGAATGCAGCCATTAAAGTCAGAAATGAACTGGAAAGCCACATTAAAAATGTCTTTGAAAGTGAAGTCGTCAAGTGTGGAAAAGGCTCACCCGATCACTACTCTTCCTGCATTTCTGCTGTGGTATTTTAATTTTATTAACCATTTAATCATGACTAAATTCCTATTTTATCTGTATGAAACTTTTCTTTTTCTCCAGGTTTCTAAGTCGAACAAATTCACTTATGAGAATCAAAAGTCATTCGAGTATGAATTGGAAGCTGCCGAGTGTGTTGCCAAAGCTAAGGTTAAGAAATATGTTGATTGCACTTACTACGTTTATTTCGATGTACTTTCCAAACTTGGTCAAGTTGAAGTTTTGGTTAACAGATGTTTAGATGGCAAAGACGAGTGCAAGCCTTGTGAGGAGTATACTTGTTCCGAAGCCGTCAACGTGTATGGACACTACCATAATGAAACCATTGCTAATCCCCTCTATGGACGTATTGACAGTCCAAAATGTTTGATGTTGAACGTACATTAAGATGCTGAGCTGCATTTGAATAAAAATTAATAAAAATTAAGTACACGTCTTTCCTTAGATATAAAGTCTTAACAGTACAGTATAAGCGCAAACAGTATTAAAATGTTTTGCCTAGATCGAGTGTAGCAACTTATCCTGCAGGTCCAATGTAAGTCGCAGTCACTCCTGAAGTATGCGCAGAATATTAGCACTAAACTGAACTGCGCAAAAAACATCTACATTAATAGAATCATACTTTTAATCTTAGACCAACCAAATTGTGTAGCTTTTTCTGACATCTTTTTGTTTTGGCTATTTCAACACAAAACCTAGCTGTTATTTTCTGAGGATGCGTTGGCTTATAGGCAATAACCTAAAAATTTTAGATTCAAGAGTTAAGATTTTCAGCTAAATTTTATGCCTGTTTGAATTTTGTGTAAAGTTGTTTTTAAAGCGCAAAGCTATTAATTTTGGTTTGGAAAGGTATTATACTGAGAGGTACCAAGTTTTATATATTGAGGAACCTCAATTGGGGGTTTTTAAATCATAATAGTTTATCAAATAGTTTAAGTTTTGTGTAGGACAATTGGCCTACACAAAACTTAAGCTCATGAAAATAAAACCTTTTCTAAACAATTATTCATGTAAATTAAATAGCAACGAAGAAATTGCAATTAAAACGATTAAAGCTAATTGCTATTCAGAGATAATATATTTTTGTTTTAGAAACTTGACATGAAGCAATGATAATTAAAGGCTCATAACATGATGTGGGAAACTGAGAACTGTCATATTGTTTTGAAAATTGTGGTACGCTGATTTAGTATACTGAGGAGCGCAGATGTTAACAAAGTAGCTACGATACCATAATTGTCGAATAGTGCTTTTTAGTGGCATGTTAGTAGTGTGGGAAACATTGTTTCCTATGGACCTCAAACGGGCTCCCGTGGTTTACGTTTGTATATATTTTGAGTTCGCCATGTAAGTTCTCGGTATTAATGTTGTTATTACGTTTAATTTTTAAACAGCTTTATTAAAAACTCTTGTTTATTGTTTCAAAAAAACATTATTTCATAAAAATATATATCCTCCCTTAGGTTACAATAACTTTTTGGAGCCGTTTTGGTACTAAATCCACTCATCCCATAGGGAATTGGCATTACATCTACAATCAAACATTCGGCATGCCTATGGGAAACCCGCTGTCACCCACTATTGCTGACATTGTTTTGGACAATTTATTGGACGTAGCTTTAGCTGAATTATATGACAAAAATATTCACATAAAATATATAACAAAATACGTAGATGACATTTTAGCTGTAATAAATACTGACAATCAAAATGAAATTTTAAACACTCTAAATGTATATCATCCCAAAATAAAATTATCTATTGAAGTAGAAAATAAAGGAAAAATCTCCTATCTAGACACCACACTTTATAGACAAGATGACAAAATATATTTCGACTGGCATACCAAAAGCATCTCATCAGGAAGAATAATCAACTATTATTCAACCCAACCCAAATCACAAATAATCAACACAGCCAAAAATTTAGTAAACAAGGTATTAGAAATAAGTGATGAAAAATTTCATAACAAGAATATAAAGAAAATTTCGGAAATACTAACCAAAAATAGTTTTCCGCCATATCTTATCAAAAATATCATAAATACACCAAATCTTCCAAAAAGCAATAGAAATGGCAACCCTAACAATGAAAGCAAACAATATTACAGCATCAGATATATGTATACCTGGATTAACAGACAACCGCAATATAAAATGTGCAATAAACAATAACAACATAACATTGGCTTTTAAACCAAATAAGACTTTAAGCACAATATTCACAAAAACAAAAACACCTATAGACAAACTACAACAAAACAACGTTGTCTATCAAATTCAATGTAAAGGTGATGATAACAACAGCTGTGATCTCGTTTACATAGGCACAACAAAAAGAAGTTTAGCAGTTAGAATAAATGAACATAAGACAGACATTAATAAGAAAAAAGAAAGCACTGCTTTATCGCAACATACTGTACAAACCAAACATATACCCGACTTTAACAACATCAAAATACTGGACAAAGAAAATAATGTTAAAAAACGTTACCAACAGAAAGCTTAAGAATACAGCAAAAAATAAACAGAACAATGAACAAAAAAGAAGATACTGACAACTTAAGCGCCATTTATAATATTATTATAAAAAAAATAGTGCTTAAGAAAATCAGTGTATAAATGTTGTTTTACTTGATTATAAATATAATTTCAATAATTTTGTGTTTAATGTTGTAAAATCACAAAAATGTAAGTTTCTCAAATATTGTTTTCTACTTAAGATATTAATGTAATTTCATAAAAAACTTTCTTTTTAAAATAGACAAAATCCCCTGAAGAAGTGAACATAAAATTCACGAAACGTTGGGAATAATATGTAATAAAGATTTTGCATTTTTATTGACATAAAAAAAGTTAGGCCTCACCAGCTAAGTATGTATATACTAAAAACAAATAACTAAATACGTTGGCCAAAAATATTATTACTACAATTACATAAATAAATCTAGCCAATGCTAGACAAAAAGTTTAGTTTTGCGCGAACAATATCGGTAAAATCAGCTATTTAATGTTCTGATGGTAGCAAGGGTATCTCTTCTTCTCAACCGGGTGTGGCCGCCAACACTAAGTATGTTGGCTGCAAGAGGATTTTTGTGAAGTTCCAGCTAACTGATATACCTTGTCGCGTACTCTGAAAAATCGTCTTTTACCAGTCGAACACACAAATCCTTGAATTCGTGAGTTTGTTACGTACCATGGAGTTGCAGTAATGGTTTGCAGAATTTTTTTTGTCGCCTTCGAATTTTTTCAATGTTAGATATTGAGACGGTGCTCCATAATTTGATTCTGTAGCAATATATAGGCTTTAGAATTGCATTGTATAACAAAAGTTTGCAATCCAGATTTAATGTAGAATTTCTGTTCATATGACAATTTAGTATGTTGGCTGCAAGAGGATTTTGGTGAAGTTCCAGCTAACTGATATACCTTGTCGCGTACTTTGAAAAATCGTCTTTTGCCAGTCAAATACACAAATCCTTGAATTCGTGAGTTTGTTACATACCATGGAGCTGCAGTAATCGTTTGCAGGTTTTTTTTTTTTGTCGCCTTCGAATTTTTTCAATGTTAGATATTGAGACGGTGCTCCATAATTTGATTCTGTAGCAATATATAGGCTTTAGAATTGCATTGTATAACAAAAGTTTGCAATCCAGATTTAATGTAGAATTTCTGTCCATACGACAATTTAGTTGCGCTGCTTTTAACTTCACCGTAGGCTTCCACGTTAGCCTACGGTCGAGGTGAATTGTTAATTTGGATAGCTGAACATGTTTGTTTACGCAGTGTAAATGTAAAGTGAGTACACTTTTGCTCATTAACATATATTTTCCAAACTTTTAACCATTTCTCTAATATTGAAATATACTCCTGCAAAATTTGCGAAGCTAATTGAGGGTTTTCATGATAATTCTGTGTTATCTGCAAAAGTTGAAGTGTGGATTGCGGATCCTTTCCTGGTTTGGGTATCATATTAATGACAGACACTTTCCACTCAGTAGGAAAATACTCAAGACGTAAAATAGCATTAAAAATAAAAAGGACGGTTCTTTGAGCTACTTGGCGTAACTGCACAAGCATTTTGTTGGTAATTTTATCAATACCTGGAGCTTTTCTGGGGTTTAAGTTACTAATAGCATTATCGACATCTTGAAAACGAAGTCTAAAAGGTACGGGAGGTCTAACGGCATATGGCGGCATTTCAGCTTCATCGTTCAGTCTGTCAATGGCAAACACGTTTCTCAAGTGGTTAGCATACAGCATTCCCTTTTCGAAATCACTTCTGGCCCAGTCCACAGTTGGAGTACGCAAGGGTGGCCTAGCTCTATCGGGTCGCTTTAACCCTCTTGCTGCTTTCCACAAAGAATAATCGGATTGAGGACTACCATCGAGGCTTTCCAAATAAGTCGTGAGGGAAGCCATTCTTTGGACTTCAAGCAAATTTCTTAGTTGACTTATGCATTCTCGAAGCCTAGCTTTAAACTAGGGAGACCTGCAAAGTTGCCATTCTCTTCTGATTCTTCTGAGACAAGGTGTTCGATTTCAGAAGCACAAGTTCTGCTGTTCATATTTGTAAAATTTGTAGTGGTAGCATGTTGCACGGCTTTTATAATATTTTGGGAAATATCATTAATTCACTCATCAATATCCTCTGGAGTTCTCAAAAACATATTTTCCGTACAACGAGTACTTAAATATTTTTTATATTTTAGCCAATTCACTTTAGACTGGAATACACCTACATATGCCGTTAAATGGGGATCCAATGGGGGAAACATATAGAGAGAATAGTAGGTGAGTGGTCGGAGGACAAATCCAATGAAGGCTCCACATGCATCCAATCTAAGGGGACGTTTTTTACGATTCTAAGTTCATTTTTATGTTGGCGTATGCCGTTTGCGTTCCAGAAACATATTTTTTAATAAATAATTTTTTTTAAAATAGACTGTCATGGTGGTCATAGAAGCCGTAAAAGTGGTTATTGATTGAACCAAAGTCTGCAGTGTGGCTTCAAGGTTGCTAAAATATGGGTCGGGCTGTTGAGACTTGTACTTCTGATTCGCGTTTGGTATCTTGGTCTTAACCACATTGGCATAAGAAACTTGGTTAGAGGTTGGAACATTTATTTGGATTGTTGACTGACCTGTTTGAGGTAAATTGTTCCTTGAAATTATTGTTGGGACGGATTGGGAGGAGCTAATGATTTATTTGGCATTAAGCGTTTGAAGTGGGTATAAACGGGGCAACTCCTGTAATTAGCAGTATGAATGCCTCCACAATTACTACATTTTTTACATTTGTGTCGGTTTTTGATTTACTGCACTGTGATGTGCCATGGAGATCACCACACACAACACAGACAGTGGGCAATTTAGAATATGTCTTAGTGTGGCCATACTCCTGGCAGTTCATGCACTGAACGGGTCCTGAGCGCTTATGCGGCTCCTCTACAGTAACTTTCCGGTGTTGAAGGTATTTAGCATTATATATTGGATGAACCTCACTCTTCTTTAAGGTGACATCTCCAGGTTCTAATTCCACCCTAAACATGGGCTGAGGTATCTTTTCTCGGTTTCCGATGTTAAGAACATTCTTAATTGCGAGAATTCTTCTCGCAACTATTCAACCATACGGTCGTGTTAATTGAAAGCGGACAAAAATAATTTTTTATACATGTTGGTAAACATACAAAAACAATAATACATAGTGCTAAATTACGAGCATAAAAAAACAAAATACGTTTTAATTAATTGTGCGAACAACAACAAACTATTAAAAAAAAAACAACGGGAAAATAAATTCCTTAAACTTTTAATAATAAAGCAATAATACCAATTACAAAACAAGTGCAAAGACAGTGCATACATTTTATTGTTGTTATTGTGCGGAAGATTACGAAGGTAGTCTGAGAAAAAAACTATAAATTAAATTTTTGTTTTCTATAATAAAAAACTTTTTTCCTTAATAAAACACTGCATAAGCTTACCTAGCAGATGTAGTTCTGAGAAAGAGCTTAGCTCTACTAGCAAAAATTTATGGATTTCCGAAGAGGAATCTATTAAAAAATCATTGAATAATCTGCTTTCCATAAATGATAAGAAACGCCGGCCTTCGAGCTCGCCAAATATTGTTCTTACAACAGAAGACAAACAATCATCACTATAATTGTTGCAGATAAGCCGAAAACACAAGTAGGCATGGACAGGTACGTAACTGTAGCTAAACGCCAGCGAAGCCCCAAATCCGCTCAAGTGTCGTCTCAATCGAAACTACCTAAAAATGATAGCACCAAAACAACAACTGAAAATAATAGATTTGCTATCCTTTAGACTGTGGAGGCAGCAACATCTAAGAAAACCTTTAAACCACCGCCAATATATTTCAGAGAGCCTACTACTAGTGAGCTGGTAAAACAACTTATCACGGCGATCGGCAAAGACACTTTTAACGTTACATCAGTTAAGCATGGGAGTGTCAGTGAAACAAAAATCCAGGTAAATAATGAAAGTGAATACCGAAAACTGACTGACGTTCTGGAGAAGGAGAAAAGACCTTTTTACACTTATCAGCTTAAAAGTGCTAAAGGTCTTCAGGTCGTTATAAAAGGAATTGACCCTTGTGTAGACACGGATGATATTAAGACTGGATTGCAAGAGGAAGGCTTTAAAATAAAAAATGTGGTAAATATGCGGAACCGTGAAAAGATTCCTCACCCCATGTTTAGGGTTGAAATGGAACCAGGGGATGTCGTTCTGAAGAAAAATGAGGTTCATCCAATTTACAACCTTAAATTTCTTTTGCATCGTAGGGTCACCATAGAGGAGTCGCATAAACGTTTAGGTCCTGTTCAATGCCTAAACTGCCAAGAATTTGGCCACACGAAGGCATACTGTAAATTGCCCGCAGTTTGTGTTGTGTGCGGAGAGCTTCACGGCACATCACAATACAAAAAATCAAAAACTGATTCGAGCGTTAAAAAATGCAGTAATTGTGGAGGTAACCACACTGCAAATTACAGAGGGTGCCCAGTGTATGCTCACTTTAAACAGTCAATGACAAATAAGACTTCTATACCTCCTAAGCAGCCACCGCAGTCAAATATCATTGTTGCAAATAGTATTCCCCAGGCAGGCCAGGCAACTAGCCATATTAACTTGCAAAACGCCCAACAAATTTCATATGCTAATGTGGTTATAGCTGATACTCCAAATTTAAATCAGCAACCCAAGTCCCAAAACTGCGATCCAAATGTTAGCAATCTTGAGGCAACGCTGTAGACTCTTGTTCAATCAATAAACACTTTTACGGCTTCTATGACGAGCATGATGCAAGAAATGCTGAAAATGCAAACCATAATTTTGCAGGCTATTCTAAACAAATAAAAAAATGATTTGTTTGAAAATATGTTTCTGGAACGCAAACGGCATCCGCCAGCATAAAAATGAACTTGAGCACTTCCTTATGGAAAAGCAAATCGATATAATGTTAATCGCTGAAACTCACCTGACGTCAACAAGTTATTTCAGGATTAATGGCTACATACTATATGACACCAAAGATCCCCGTGGAAGATCTTGTGGGGGATCGGCAATTTTGATAAAAGCCTGAATTAAGCACTATTGGTTCAACGAAACACGTGAGGAATATCTGCAAGCGACTAATGTATGCATTGAATTTTGTAATGAGAAAATTGTTATTTATTTCCTCGATTTACTCACCGCCTCGGTTTTCAATAACAGAAAACCAATATTCGGATTTTTTCAAATCACTTGGGCCTCGATTTATAGCGGCTGGTGACTATAACGCTAAACACACTTTTTGGGGTTCACGTTTAATTTCTCCGAAAGGCCGTGTACTTTTTGATACCATTTCTAGAATGTGCTTGGATGTGATTTCAAGTGGTCACCCCACGCATTGGCCGTCAGACAGACGAAAGATTCCAGATGTTATAGATTTTGGAGTTTCGAAAAGTTTTCCTTTAGAGCGGTTTCAAGTGGAGCCTTCGTTAGATTTTTCATCAGATCACTCACCCACAATAATATCTGTTTTTTCCCCCCAAGAGTTTTACTCCCCGTCTACTGACTTAGAGTTGACGACCACTAGAGTTAATTGGCTAAAATATAAAAAATATTTGAGTACTCATTGTACGGAGAATATTGCTTTGAGAACGCCTAAAGATATTGACGTGTCCATTAATAGTTTTTCCAAAAGCCTTAAACTGGCCGTACAACATGCTAGCACAAACTATATAAGATACAGAAACGAGAACAATAGATCTTATTCGTCGGAAATTAAGCAACTTTTGTCAGAAAAAAGAAGAGTTAGAAGGGAGTGGCAACTCCGCAGGTCTCCCCAGCTTAAAATTAGGCTACGAGAATGTGTAACCAAATTGAGAAATCTGCTTGAAATAGAAAGAATGGCTTCCCTTAAATCATACTTGGAAAGCCTTGATGGCACTCCTCAATCAGACTATTCTTTGTGGAAAGCGGCAAAAGGTTTAAAAAGACCCGTTAGAGGTAAGCCACATTTGCGGACTCCAACTGGCGACTGGGCAAGAACCGATTCCGAAAAAGGGATGTTGTATGTAAATCACTTGAGAAGTGTTTTTACAGATGATGCACCAAATGACATGGCAGTATTTCCGCCATTTGCCGTAAGACCGCCTGTGTCCTTGAGATTTAGTTTTCCAGATGTGGAAAACGTTATCAATAAAATAAACTCTAAGAAAGCTCCAGGTATGGATAAAATTACTGGTACAATGCTTGTACAACTACCTCGTGTGGCTAGAAGAATTCTTCTTTTTATTTTCAACGCTATCTTACGCCTTGAGCATTATCCGGTCGAGTGGAAAGTGTCTATGATAACGATGATACCTAAGCCGGGGAAAGATCATACTAAAGTAGAATCGTACAGACCAATAAGTCTACTGCCAACAATTTCAAAACTATTTGAGAAATTGCTAATGATGAAGTTGAGTACAGTACTGGAAAAAATAGAATGTATTCCTGATCATCAGTTCGGTTTTAGGGCCAAACATAGTACCATCGAACAGACACATAGACTAGTTAATGTCATAAGAAAATCGTTTGATGACAAGAAGTATTGCTGTGCACTTTTCATTGACGTTTCCCAAGCTTTTGACAAAGTGTGGCATGACGGTTTAATGCACAATGTTCCTGCGAACACCCACAAACTTTTTGATAGTTATTTGTATGGACGTAAATTTATCGTTAAGGAAGGTGACTTTTATAGCCCTATTCAACCAATCGACGCAGGCGTCCCACAAGGCAGCATACTGGGCCCTACCTTATACTTGATTTATGCTTCTGACATGCCAACAATCAACGATACGGCTTTTTTCAGTGTTCATGAAAACCACCAAACAGCATCACAAAATTTGCAGGAACATATTTACAATTTAGAGAAATGGTTAAAACTCTGGAAAATCAAAGTCAATGAACAAAAATGTGTCCATATCACGTTCACACTGCGTAAAAATACATGCCCGTCAATAAAAATTAATAATCAAATAATTTCACAACACAGTGACGTGAAATATCTCGGTATTCACCTCGACCGTCGACTAACTTGGAAGAAACACATTGACGCAAAAACAACCCAGATGAAATTAAAAGCCGCGCAATTGAATTGGTTCATCGGCAGAAATTCCACCCTGAGCTTAGACTGCAAACTTTTGCTGTATAACGCGATCCTAAAGCCAATATGGTGCTAATGAATTCAACTATGGGGCACCGCCTCCGCATCGAATATTGGAAAAATTCAAAGGCGTCAAAACAGCGTTCTACGTACGATTACAGCAGCCCCATGGTATGTAAAAAATTCTCGAATTCACAAGGACCTAAACGTACCTTTAGTAAAAGATGAATTTGCCAAATATGCTGGAAGGTATATAACCAAACTTGAAATCCACCCAAATCCACTTGCTCGAGACATCCTTACCTTTGGTGGTCACACACGATTAAAAAGAAGGGACACCCTGGCTTCCATTCGGGAGCATAACAGATGATGTCCTGTGGCACGGTATTCTGATACATTCGCTGAATCATAAATTTTTTGTCTAGCATTGGCTGGACTTAAAGAAAATTTTTTAGTTATTAAGATTTGAATAATTGTTGTTAGTTGTTTTTGAAGATTCAACAAATAAATAAAAATTGATAAAAAAAAAAGAACATTCTTAATTTTAAAACCTTTCTCCTCCAAACCAGTTTTAACGTCATCAGGATCTAAGCCAGAATCAATGCCTTTAACAACAACTTGAAGGCCTTTCGCACTTTTAAGCTAATAAGTGTAAAAAGCTCTATTTTCTTTCACCAAGTCGTCCGTCAATTTGCGGTAATCATTTTCATGAATTACCTGAATTTTTGTTTCTTTAATATTTCCATGCTGCACAGATGTTACGCTAAAGGTATTTTCACCTATTACGGTAATAAGTTTGCTTACCAGTTCCTTAGATGTAGGCTCTCTCAAATAAATTGGAGGAGGTTTAAACGATTTTTTTTGAACTTGTTGGCTCATCTGTTTGGAGAATAGCAAATCTTTTATTATCAGAAGGCTTACCGAGGTCCTCATCTTTAGATATTTTAGACTTTGATGATAATTGGGCAGATTTAGGGCTTCGTTGCCTTTTCACAACAGTGATGTATTTATCTATGCCTACTTGCGCTTTCGGCTTATTGGCGCTAGTTGAACTAGAAGATGTTTTTTCTTCAGATGTGGCAAATATATTTGACGAACACGAAAGCGTGCGGTTCCTTTATCTTGTAGAAAGAGATTCCTCTTCGGAAATCCTCTGAATTGCATCTGCTAGGTACACTCATGCAGTTTGTTTTTTATTTTTATTTACAATTTAAAAATGAATTAAAAAAAAAAGTCACAAAATATTTCGTTTATATAAGATCACACCTTTCACCTACTACGGCTTTATACTATTACTTTCCGATCAAAACCTAACACCTCCGCTCACTATCGAAATCACACAGGGTCCATATATGTATGTATACCCTAGATATAGCCTCAACCGATTTTTGCATGAAAATTTCGCGTAAGCGAACTTAAACAGTTTTTTTGTGCTTAAAAGCATTTCTGGTAACATAAGTAGGATAATTTCAATACAGAAAATGAAAATTTCGGATATCTGTCCACATATACATATATCCGAGATATTGTCTAAGCCGATTTTTTCAGTTCTTGTTACAAAAGACGGCTACTAAAATACAGAAAATGAAAAATTCTGATACATGAGGTTACCAAATAGAGAAAATTAAAATCTCCGATATCGGCCCATATATAACAGAGATATAGCCTGGAGCGTTTTGGATCCATCCGTGTATCACTTTTGTGAACCATCCCGCAACCATCTTGGGTTCATGCCCCATTCCTCCCTTGTTGGGAAAATGATCTTAAACTTCCTGGCGAAGGAGTTAGACGGAACTATAAAGTAACTTGTTTGAGACATATCGATTACGTCTCTGAAATCCTTTAGGATTGCAAGATGTCCAATAAGGTTTCCTGTCTTAAGTTTTTTCCTTTTTGTCCAACTACGTTACATTTTTATAGTTTGGTAATGAGATCTAAAACTTCTGTCGATCAGCTACGCTAAAGAGTCCACCCGTTACTAAATTCGCCTTGGTTTGTACGTGCTTTTCTGTGCATGTCTTGTATGTGCATGGTTTCTTTTTAGTTTTTCGTTCTGTTCTATTGCGGACTAATCTGTTGAAAATAGAATTCAACGTTAAGTGACAGCCAGATTTGTGTATGTATAACTTTTTTCTGGTATGGAAAAATTTATTTTTTATTTAATTTTTGTGAAAAAATATAATATTTTGTATAAGAACTGTCGTAAATTCTGTATATACATACGTTATACATATGTTTCAAATGTTCACCAGATATTATTTTTCCAAACGAAACGTTGGGAAAAAATTATTTAAATTTCATCTGACCATATTGAGCCCGAAGGTAAGTAAGCCCTTTTTAAACAGTAGTTGTAAAATATTTGCTACAAGAACGGCAACTGAAAGTAAAAACTAATGAAGCCTTTAATTAAAAATTGTAGACGAAACCATTGTTTCACTTCAATAATTAAAAAGAGGCTTTTGCCTTGACTTTTTTATGACCTTCACAAAAATGTTAAGGGTATATATAAGTTAGTTTAAAATAATTTTCCATTATTTATTTCAACAAAATACACAAAAATAAATTTTTAAACAAAATTGCATGTTATTATTGTATTATTATTTTTTTTTTTGTAAATGCCATATTTATGTGCACAGAAGTTAAGTTATTTTGTTGTAACGTATATAATCGTCTCTTTGTTGAAAAAGTAAGTATCACCACGTCTTAACATATTATATACATATGTATATAATTAATTTTAAAGCACATTTTTTTATAATTATTTTTTTATTTTTCATTTTGAAGATTCAATAAATAAAAAAGTTCTAAAAAAATATATATATAATAATATTATTGGCAGCAAAATTTTAAAAAAGTACATATGTAAATGAAGATTTTTCCGCTTAAAGTAAAAATTTGTGGCTAGTTTATTTAGCGTGGAAATAACAAGATCTGTATTTGAAATTCCGCGAAGCCTGCTTATGTTATGTTATGCGTATGTTACGGCATGTTGCACTGTGGTTACATGGGAGTAGTTCCCAAATAATATGTTGCGGCCTGAAAAATTAGCTTTTAAAAGGTTAGAGTACGTGGGTCATAATATTCACCTTATTTTTCATAGATTGCATATGTTCTTTACCTTCGTATCTAGAATAATATTACATATAAATATTCTGTTTTTTGTTCCCACATCACCACCGTATGTAAATAATATTTCTTTACGGAGTTTTCTCTCTCTTTTAAAGTATATAGAATGAATTTTATCTGCAATTAATGTTACTTTGGAATATTTTGCTTATTTAGATAGATCCCTTTGTAAATTGTATATTATGTCTTCTGAGAGTATGTTAGAACATAATACTGCTGTATTGACTGCAAATACTGTTGGGGTAAATCTGAATTTCAAAATCTGTTATTCAAAATGGGGGAAAGACAATAGCCCTGCGACTATCCTGCAGATATCTGCAACTTTCGGAGCACGATGATCCGATAAGTAAATGTTTGGTTGCTTTTAGAAATTAAACCTTTGAAAAATATGCAGGCGTTATTATCGCTACTTTTAAATTGTTTAATAACTTAGTGCAATTATGTTTTGTATTAAGCCTATACAAATGTTTTTTGATGAAAAGATAAGTAATGCCTAACGTAAGCATATAAAAAGACATAAAAGAAGAGACCAAGTTTAGAAGTATTACGGAAAGCGAGGGGGAAGTCTTCACGATAAACCAAATTATCATTGTATTGTGTGCAGTTTTGGCAATGGCCCATTGAAATTTAAGGAACACATCAGGAATATTATTTTAGGAAATAACAAAATATTGACAAACCTCGGTGAATTGTCATAGCTCGTAAGAATAAGAAAAAATCCATTGTTTAAGTTAGTTAAAAAATAGGGGTTTCCCATGCAATAATATTATTTGTTGGATAAAAGTTTCCTTTAAGCCTTAATTTAATTTTGTTTTTGAAGTTTTTATTTTAGTAGTATATAAAAGAACGTAGCATGTCATAAAAATACTTCAGCTGAAGGCCTAGGATACTATTACACATTCCTTAAATTTATTTTGTAGTTATAAGCTAAATCAATAAATATTTTAGCAGAAAGTTTAGTTCTGTTGTTAGTTTGATATGCAATGTAGATTATTGTCAATTATTTCTATTTATCAGAATTTAAAAAGTTTTTGTTGTGCTAAAATGGAAATAACACTTTACTATCGAATTAACAGGATCACGATGATAATTATATTAAAATTAACATTAGTCGATATAAACGAGTCTTGGATATTTATGATACAAAATTGGTTCATATTAACATTATGGACGTGTCGAGTCTGTAGATACCCAAAGATGTTGCTGTTTGTTGCCAGTATTAAACTGATCGTGAGAACTAAAAAGATATAAAAAAAAAACAAAAATCTGCAGGAACTGGAGAATCACAGCTTTGTTGGTTAAGTACAATAGATTTCAAATAATAGACTTTGGTTTTTGTTTGTTTCTTATTCTGTATTTCTCTTATCACCATATGCAACTACATACTCATACTCGTATGTAATTTCGAAGCAAGAAGAACTCACTGCACTCTACGAAGGCAATTTAATATTAATACAGAGAACTTACATGGCGAACTCAAAATATATACAAACAACATACCGGATCCTGTTTGAGGTCCATAGGAAATAATGTTTCCCACACAATTCACATGCCATAAAAAAGCACTATGCGACAATTATGGATCGTTTCTACTTTTTTAACACCTGCCCTGCTTGGATCATTCTAATCAGTAAGAAAACTCGGCAATACAAGTGTAAAAGGCTTAAAATGCACTAAATCATCGAACCACAGTTGGCAAAACAATATGGCAGTTCTCCGTTTATATTTTGACAAAAAATTTTTCAATGTCGGCAATTCTCAGTTGTTGTGAGCCGTTAACCAATATTGCTTCTTGTTATCTGTATATAAAAGTGGTCATTAAGTTTAAATAAGATACAATTATCATCTGCCTAATAAGTAGAAATACGTCTCCTATTGACGTCAAAGGCCTTTTTAGTCGAACGAAAAAAGCAACTACCCCTTGTTAAAGGGTTCCTTTATTACACTTTACTTGAATAGCAAAAAAATTATCATCATATAGATGATAATAGCTTGTTCCAAGAAACAAAACTTATTTATAAATTTTTCATCAATTACAATACTTGATTTAAGGTGGCTGAATGCTATTTCCATGTTATTTTGATAAACATGAAAAAATAATAACTTATAATAATAAAAACTTAACATTCACATTTTTTTACGACTTTTCAAAATAAAATAACCGTATTTTCAAAAATGATGATGATTTTTGTATAAACCTGCTAGCAGTCGCATTCATACTAAAAGGCAGCATAGAATGTTCTATAGAACACAGCACACTACTACGCAGTAGGTCCAAGCACTTTTTTTTTAGCAAAATCTTTAAAACAAAACAAACAAGTAGTAGAACATTTGGAAACAGAACAAACGCTTCATAGTTTTGAAACACATTCACAACAGTGCTTGACAGTACTTGAATTCTGTTTCATAAAAAAACAAAGTCGAAACAAAACATTAGAATGAAGCAAATAAACGATGATTCATAGCAAAATATAGCGAGTGCACTAAAATAGCACTAACCCATTGGTATACAGCACTTGTGTACTAATGCAAAGACAAAAACCGTGAACAAAAACAACAACAAATTTAATCAATAAATCTGAAGTAGAACATTAGTTCAGTGCTTGTAATTCCACTTCGATTTTGCTCTACTTCAGTTCGCTCTACTTGCAGGGCTGCCACTCAAAAGTTTTCATTCTGACCAAACTTGGATCTAAAACCTACCAACATCCGTCCATAAAGACCAATTGTGTAATATTGAAAAACATATGTGTACTCGTATTTTTCATAGAAAGTATAATTTTTATTCGATAAAGTATCTAATTTATAGAACGAATAACAAAAATAATGTAATAAAAACTTAATTTCATTTCTGTTAAGCGCAACAAATTGCACTGTGTAATAATGATATCAAGGTTACAATCACCAATACAACATTTTAGAAAGAGTATTTATTTGTAACATATTAATGTCTTCATGATTAAAGTCAATTCTAGGTTTCATTTGTTTTAGGAGCTCAATATAAAATTTTAACTTCTAAAATTTCGTTCGAATTCATATTTTTCCAATGTACATTTCAGCTTTTGTGCCAATAAATATATTTGAAAAATGTGTTACTTTTATTATTGAAGTTGATTTCAGCATTTTTTCATTTAATTGCACATGCTGAGAAGTAAATAGGATTGCCGAGAGGAGTATCCTAAAATGTAGAGTTGAATTTTTTCGAAAACACCAAAATAAGATTAATATCCGACCAAATTTGGTGTAGATTAGCAATAAATATGTTAACATTTATTGCAGCAAACGTCAAAATTGTGTTATTGTCAGTGAAGACAGTTTATTGCTAGTGGTTGCAATTGATGCTGCAGTAATTGTCAATGAGTTTTTGTTAATAATTATTGCAGACACAAAACGTCAATATTGATTGGCATTTGAGTTTGACATTAAATAAATTTTGAAACATTCTGCTTGTGAATAATTTTAAATTTAAAGTTATTAATTTAATTCTAATTAATTTAATTCTAATTTTAATCTTTGCGTTGAACTTTCCTATTCGGTTTTTTGTAATTATGAGTTGACATAAATACGTGTTCCCATACCTTTAACATAAGCAAAGCAATAAGCAATTTTGTATCATTGTTCTGCCGGCGTTATTGCTTAATTGCGAAGATATTTATTGCTAATTTATATGGGGGATTAGACAGTATTCGTTTATGTATTTAGAAAATGTTGGCACTAAAGTGTTTGTTTTGAAACATGAAAGAAGAGGATGGGCAGTACTTGAAAATATTAAGATGTCTTGTAAGACATTTTTTTTGTGCTTGAGCGGACGTCTAATTCATACATACATATATACAAGTATACATACATACAAAAATAGTATTGATTATAATATTTTTATGTTATTAAAAAATTAACGGTTTTCGTTTAACATCTATCTGCTTTTTACAAAATTGATGTTTCAATCCGCAAACTCTTTTAAAGCTCCATATTCACACTGTTTATCCATACATAAAGCTCAGCGAAAAATGTATGTAAATTATCTCAAATTATTTATAACATTCCTACGTAGCTCAGCCCTCTAAGTTTATTGAGAGAAATATCCTCTCTGCAGTACCCAGTTCAGATATAAGTTTAATAAACTTCCATAAAACGAAAATAATATGCCCAATATTTTTATTTGGTTCATTATTAAAGCAAAAAGATAGAACGTGTGTGGGGTTTCCCGTTATAAACTTATTTTCTAGGCGATTCCATATGCATTTGTCTTATCTATAACTCTTTGAGATCGACATAAAATGTTTAGATTGTTAGACTTTGTGTTGTGAGGTCAATGAACGATAATTTTTGGCAAGTATTAAACTATGAAAAAATTTAATTATGTTTGGGAATGTTTGCAGACTAAATAAGTGTTAATAAAAAGAGACAGAAATCGCGTATGCGACAAATTAAAATACATATATGGTTAAGTATATACATATTTATGTATGTATGGGGAAAAAGCTCGTTATTTCAACAAAAACGCACCGAATTTTTAAACCCCATGTTGCATTGTTAAAAATATAATATTTTTATATAAAAAACACTCTAAAGAAACAGTTTTTTAAGCGAGTTTTATACAATAAAACTGGATCTGGTAGCACCGCTTGATGGCATGCCATCAAATCCGTTCAATAGCTAGAATTTGTGTTTGTCAAACTTGGCCTCCAGTCAGATTCTGTTACATTTGTTAAGATAATGGGTTATTTATAATAGTTCTAACGATATTTAGCAATATTACTTAATTGTACGTATATACTGTCGACCGAAATCAGCTGTTAGTTTAGGTGCCTATTATCAGGTACACAAAACTACTGCTGCTTACCGTCGTTAATATTATATTGCAGGAGCATACAGTCGTTACTGCAGGGGATGAAATATGTCCAAAATATATACGATTATGGGATCATTAAAAGTTACAGAATCCCACTACAAACCATCAAACTCTATTTATAGCAATTCTATCAAATACAGCGTATATTTCAATTTTGTTTTCGTAAGCGAACAATGCAAACTGGCTAGAGTGCGTGCCTTTAAAATAATTTATTTAAATATACGATAATTTGTTGGAATTATAACCAATAAAAGATGAAGATTACTATAATCAATATTTAATGCATATATATACATATATATATATATATATATATATATATATATATATATATATATATATATATATATATATATATATATATATATATATATATATACAGTACTGGACAATTCAATGGAAACTTTTCTAAAAATTTATTTATTTATTTTTAGAAGTCGAAAATCAAAAATTATTTCTAAAGAAACTTGACAAGTATTTTAGAATTTCATTTTATAGATTCTTTTTGATATATAAACAAAAAAATAATAACATAAAAATATAAAATTTTTGGAGTTCGACAAAACAATGGAAACTTTTACACTTCTGCACGAAAGATGACTAAAGCAAAATGTATTGATGAAAAAACGAGGCAAAATGCATAATAATTTACCGTTATTTTTTAAATTACTCTCTTGCCAGCTTCTTTTTTCAAATATTTTAAACACAAGAATCTTGAATACATAATTAGTAAAAATGGCTAGAGTCAAGATAAGTGAAGATTTAAAAATAAAAATAATAAATGATTTTAATGCTGGATTAAAACAAAAAACTATTTGTGATAAATATTCGATGAATAAATCAGCAATTTCGAAGATTATCAAGAAATTTCGTGAAACGGGTATTGTTAAAACTCTGCATTCAGGAGGAAGACCACGTAAAACTACTCCAAGACAGGATAATTTAATATCAAGAGAGTTCAAAAAAGACCCCCAAATGACATCAAGAGAGGTTAAAAATGTTCTTGGATTGGATGTTAGCTCTCGAACAATTAGCCGTAGAGCCCGCGAGGCTGGTCTTGGTTGCTTCCGCCCTGCGAAAAAACCTCTGATATCGGAGAAAAACCGTGCTGCTCGTTTAAAATTTGCCAGAGAGCACATAAATTGGTCTAAAGAGAAATGGAACACTGTCCTTTTTTCAGACGAGTCCAAATATAATTTAAGGGGCAATGATGGAAGATCATTTGTAAGGCGGCCAAAGGGAAAGAGACTAGACCCAAAGTACACAAGCAAGACAGTCAAGTTTGGAGGTGGCAATATTATGGTGTGGGGCTGTTTTTCTGGGCAAGGAATTGGCCCAATTCACATTATAAAGGATACAATGACTGGTGTCGGCTACAGATCCATTTTAAACGACATAATGTATCCATATGCAGAGGAGAATATGCCACTAATTTGGAGATTTCAGCATGACAATGATCCAAAACACACCTCTAGAGTTGTAACTGACTGGTTACAATCAAATGAGGTCCGTGTTTTGAAGTGGCCTGCCCAATCCCCGGATCTCAATCCCATAGAAAATCTATGGGAAATTGTAGAACGCAAGATAAGAACTTGAAATTACACATGGAAGGAAGATTTATCCAATGCAGTTTTGAGTGAATGGCAAAAGGTACCAAAGGATACAATTGACAAATTAATTGGGTCAATGCATCGTCGCTGTGATGCAGTAATTAAAAACAAAGGATACCCAACAAAATATTAATTTTTGAAGGTTTTTATTGGAGTAAATTTTAAGTTTCCATTGTTTTGTCAATACCTCAAAATTTGATACTTTTAATTTTTCTTTATAATTTTAGAACTACGTTATTTCTATGTTATTATTTTTTTGTTTATATATCAAAAAGAATCTATAAAATGAAATTCTAAAATACTTGTGAAGTTTCTTTAGAAATAATTTTTGATTTTCGACTTCTAAAAATAAATAAATAAATTTTTAGAAAAGTTTCCATTGAATTGTCCAGTACTGTATATATATATATATATATATATATATATATATATATATATATATATATATATATATATATATATATATATATATATATATATATATATATATATATATATATATATATATATATATATATATATATATATATATATATATATATATATATATATATATATATATATATATATATATATATATATATATATATATATATATATATATATATATATATATATATATATATTCCACACAAGTTTGGACTACATAAATAATATTTAATCGTCGTAAGATGAATTTGAATTGTATTTTATACTTACCTTTTATTATTATTATTTATTATTTACTAACCTAAATTGAATTAATATAAATGAAATTATACCATATATACTTACCAACACTTAACTTAAACTAAACCATGATTATTTTGAATTTATTTTGAAATTTAAACGCTTGAATTTATGTATGAATACTAGTTAATAATGCAAGGTTGTTCACATTGACCATTGGAAAGTTTTCAAAACGCCATTTTTAGTAGTGAAGTAGATTCCAAGATATTTCCGGGGTTTTTTATTATTAATACACAACCAACAATCAGCGTGAGCAATCTCTTATATCTATACATAAGGATAATTTGACGGTGAAAAATAAATCCTATATTAAACCTTTTTAAGAAATTCTCAACGTATTTCTTTTCTAAAATTCACCCTGCTACAATTTGTCCTTTTGGAGCAAGTTATAGCAACAACCATTTTTTTACAGATTCCCCCTCTAGTTTCATGAGTATCCCCCTCTGAATGGTTGCTTAACCCAAAGTTGATGTGAGCCCATACAGCAGCTTTGTGCATGGTCCTGAGATAAGAGAACAAGAAAAGACAAATTGAAGAAAAACCCCTACCAGCAGCTTAAACATACTCAAGGTGCTTTAGTCGTAGGTTAATGATTGGTCGTGCTCGCAGATTGTAAAGATCTAATCACTAACGGAAAGAAGAGTGTGCATAAAATACGGTGATAAACCAGAAATAATAAATTAAAATTTGTGAAAAAAAATATATAGCTAAACAGAAAGAAAAAATCATTTCGCTATATCGAAATTAATAAAATTTAAACAATTTGGTTTAGTGTGCTAAAGTAAAAGTAAATTTTCAGAAAAAATTACAAAGAAGTGGTCAACATACATACATCATATTATTCAAAGAGAAGGCAAGTTACACAGTGCAAATATCCATATGTGAGTACACAAAATTATAATAAACATTCATATACAAAAACACATACATATAGGGTGTTTTTTTAAGCCCGATAGAACTTGAAATTGTAAAAAATAACACAAAAAATTAAATTGTAATCAAAATTTTTTTTTATTCGAAAGATCAATACGTGACATTAACATTTGGAAATGATTTCGGGCATATGGGCACCGCGGCTGTTCTTGACGAAGCGCATTCTGGACGTCCAATTTTGGGCCACTTTTTCGAGCACTGCTGGCCGTATGTCACGAACAACACGAACAATGCTGGCCTCCAAGGCGTCAATTGTTGCTGGTTTATCAGCATAAACCAGTGACTTCACGTAGCCCCACAGGAAATAATCGAGAGGTGTCAAATCGCACGACCTTGGAGGCATGAAAACCGCACCAAACAGTGCATTTTTCTGGATGTAATGGAGTCTGTAGGGTCTCTTGTGGATTGGTCTCACTCCATATGCGGCAATTTTGCTTATTAACAAACCCGTTAAGCCAAAAATGTGCCTCATCGCTGAACACAATTTTGCGATAAAACAACGTCGCGAATCGACGACTGATTTTTAAAGTAAATTTGGATAATTTCGTAGCGTTGTTCAAGCGTGAGTCTATTCATGATGATTTGTCAGAGTATACTGAAACAAATAAAAAAAATGTTTCATCAAAATTTAATTTTTTGTGTTACTTTTTACAATTTAAAGTTCTATCTAGCTTAAAAAAACACCCTTTACATATGAACATATTTACCAGTGCAGTGGAACTTACATACATAAATATATTTGTATGCACATACAAGGTGAAAAAAATAATATAATTGGGCAAATAATTAGAAAAAAGCTCGTTAAACCCAATATACCTATGTATGTATGAATTTATGAATGCATAGATTATACATATGTAAAACATTTCTATAATTTGCTTTAATTATATGCAGTAAAAATAAATACATAAGTATACATACATAAATACTCATATACCCACATACGTAAATCACATAAAATAATATATGTACGTATATACAAGTGTACATATGTATGTACATAGCAATTAAACCGCTAAGGTTAATAACATTGAAATTATTTTCGTTAGTTGGGATATACATACATACGTTTGGTGGTATATAAAGGGGAAAAAAACCGCTAATAAAACTAACGAGATATTAAAAAGAGAGAATTGACTTTTGTACATACCTCCTTCTAAATTCACAATAGAAAATTTTTAAAGAGTGATTTCAAATACAACGGGGATAATCACAAGAGAAAAAAATTTCAATTGACAAGTTATATAATACAAGAGCGTTTAAGCTATGAGTCAATAGCATTAATTGTGCTCTTTAAAAAGTAATTTTCTGTCATTACTTTATTTCTTGTTTGATGCAAATTCTCTTAAATAATATCTTTCACATGTTTAAATAATTTAATGCTCGTAAGTGTTAAATAACCAAAATTTATACAGTCCATTAAAAGAAGAAAAAATATATAAATAAAAAGAGAAAAAAACCCTAAATTACATCTCTAAATTGATATTGCTCAAACTCTATCAAGTGATTGCTCAGCTATATACAAACGAAAGAGAAAAATTAAATTTGGTTGATAAACACGAAACTATCCAGATACATTTGTATATACACAGATGCGTATGTAAAAAATATCTGAGAAATAGAACAGGCAAAAGGGACTTCAGTGTTGCCAGTTACCTGTCAATGTTAATTATTAAAAAACAGCAAAGTATCTAAGAAGGATAAAGAAATTAAAGAAAAAAAAATACAATTATATAACGTTATTCGTACAAGTAATTTCACAATACAGAGCAATAAGAAAAAAAGTTAATTTCATCTGAACATTCCATTTGTTTCATGCACACGTCTCTATCTATATACGTAAATTTCTTTAAATGGTACAATATTGATTTCAATAATATATTGTGGAAAAGTTACACGATCTCAGAATAGTGTGGTAAAACAAGTATACACTATTTTTTTTCTATTATATCAGAAAAGCTAACGATTGAAATAAATATTTTGCATCCTGCAGGTCATTGAATCCAGTTAATACCAATAAATTTCAAGAATAGAACCAAAAATTGTAATAAGCAATTCTACCTGAATATAGAGCTACATATCTCAGGAATAATACTTAATATTATCAGTCAATTGTACGCATTATTTACTTCTATTCTTTTTATGTGCCCTAAAGTAGAATAACCATTTCGCACTCTTAAAACTAATTAAGAATTAATTCTCATCATTTGAAAGAATACGAAGCCAACTTATAAGCGCTCATTATACATTTTTTTGGCATTAACAGAATTCAAAGTGAATTCAACAAGTACTCAATTTAACTCAAGCATTGATATACCTCTATTACATATTTTAATTTAATACATACACACATAATATATACACAATGCCAGATACGCAAGACAATTCGTTAGGTCCATCTCTAAAAGATCACTTTGAATTTGACTGTGAACAGTTGCTGAAATTCTGCAATAGGTTCAATAAGATTCAGCCAGGAGAGCAAAGTGAAGGCCTACTTGAAGTCACAGTTAAAGACTTAGAAGCAAAATGGGGTAGAGTTGAGATGTCAGATGTGAGGAGTGTTACTATCTCGTGATCCGGAAATCACAACCGAATACAGAAATGAAGCAAAAGGGAAGTATGAGCTGTGTACAGAAGCGTACTACGAAGGCTCAGGTAAAATCTCAGACATGTTGAGAATTCTTAGATTAGAGCAGCTAAATGCTCCGGCATTTAATTCGACATCTCGATATCCGATGCAAAATCCCACTCAAAATTTTGGTACAGATAATTGCATAAAACTCCCACCCTGTGACACGGAAGTATTCAATGGTAGCTATGAACAATGGCCTTCGTTTCGAGATATGTTCACGGCAGTTTACATTAATCATTCGAAACTCTCCCCCGTTACAAAACTATACCACCTTCGTAAAACGAAGGGTGAAGCAGGAGCCATTGTTAAAAGATATCCTTTGTCACACGATAATTTTGAGTTCGCCTGGGATGCATTAAGAGCTCGATATGAGAACAAGAGAGTTCTTGTGGACAAACAACTAAAAATGCTCTTTGATATTCCCGCAGCGAAAAGTGAAGATAGCGAGTCGATTAGAAGAATACAATCTTCTGTAAATGATTCACTAGCTACTTCGAGAACACTTGGTGTTGAAGTAGAAAGTTGGGATCCGATTCTCATTCGGTTAATATCCACAAAACTTCCAGATTTAACCCTATCTCTATGGGAACAATCGCTCACATCTCCTCGTGAGCTACCAAGGTGGTCTCAAATGTCGCAATTTCTTGTTGACAGATACGAAGCCGTAGAGCGCGTTACAAGTTTAAGAAAATCTAAATATGATTTTAATTTCAAACCCAACACACAATGCCAAGTAAATACATACACCTCACAAGGCAACGTAACCCCAATGTGCAAACTATGCAACGAAGATCACCCACTCAGATCATGCCCGAAGTTCCGAGAGTTTTCTGTGCAACAACGGGTAGATTACGTATTTCAGAATAAATTCTGTAATAATTGCTTAGGTTCGTCGCATCTCAAAGCGAACTGTAAAAGCAAGCATACCTGCATATATTGCAAGAAAACACATCATACTTTGCTACATATGGCAAGAGGTGTTCCAAATATGACGCAAAACTCGGGCAACGCTACACAGAGGAGTGGGCCCAACAGAAATATGTCTCAATCACTTACCTCCAATACTATCACATTGACTGAAGATGACACTCAAGTTGATCAGCCCTGTACATCAAGTCAAATTCAAGCTAATTGCTCGTCAAGTAATGAAAACATTTTACTTAGAACTGCATTAATGCAAATAGAGTTCAGAGGTGAACGCTTCACTGTAAGAGCCCTTATAGATCCAGGGTCACAGCGAACGTTTGTGTCTGAAAAAGTAAGAAGTCGAATTCAGCTTCCCTTTTCTAAAGCTCATTTTGAAATTGTCGGTATAGGTGGCCAAAGACAAACTGCTAATAAAGAATGCCAACTCACACTATATGCGAAAAGAACAAACACAAGAATTCCCATTAAAGCCATAGTCTTGCCGAAAGTAACAAGGCAGCTTCCAGCCTGTAGTTTTGAGATTCCGTACTCTGAAAAATTAACAGAATTAGACCTTGCAGACCCATTTTTCAATAAAGCATCTCAAATCGATTTGATACTAGGGAATGACTATGAGCGATTTATCAATATAGAGGGCATAAAAAAGAATATTTGTGGACATACATCTGCATACAACACAGTTTTTGGTTGGGTGCTTAGTGGTCCTATAAAAACACAAACAACACAAGCATTTACAACATCAGTATTGGCTGTGGAAACAGCTGAGTTGAATGCGCTCTTAAAAAAATTTTGGGAGGAAGAAGAAATACCGGCAGAAAACCTGAAATCTGAAGAAGATGAATATTGTGAACGATTTTTTCAAAAGACGACCACTAGGGAAGAAGACGGCAGATATATGGTAAGGTTACCATTTAAGCCCGAATTCCCGGAAAAATCTTCTTGGGCTCATCTCGCTATGGAGCTTTAGCCCAGTACACCAATATGGAAAAATCGTTATCAAAGGATCCCGAATTACAAACAGAATATCAGGCAGTTCTGCAGGAATACTTGACATTGAGTCATATGGAAGAAACTAGCTCTCAGGAAATTATATCTCAGGGAAAATATAATTCGTTTTACTTGCCTCACCATGCGGTAGTACGGCAAGAGCATAAAACGACTAAAGTTAGGGTGGTATTTAATGCTTCAAGAAAAGGAAAGTCGAAATATTCTCTGAACGACATCCTTTACACCGGACCGACCCTTCAAAATGATTTGATAGCCATTATTCTCAATTGGCGCAAGTATAAATTCGTATTCAGTGGCGACATTCAAAAAATTTATCGCCAAATTTGGCTGCATCCGAGCGATAGACAGTTTCAACGCGTGTTATTTAAAAACCAACCATATGGCCCTATCAAAGATTATCATCTCAAAACTGTAACGTTTGGAGTTAATTGTGCACCATATCTTGCTATTCGTACCCTACTTCAGCTTGCGTCTGATTGCGAAGTACAATATCCGAGAGCCTCATCCATCCTTCGTTCAGAAACGTATGTGGACGATATTCTTTCGGGAAGCTATTCAATCGAAGATGCTAAAGCTGCTCAAGCTCAGCTGATTAAAGCCCTTAAATCAGCTGGGTTACCACTAAAGAAAATTACTGCAAACGATCCCCAGTTGCTTTCTTCTATTCCAAATGAAGATTTATATGATGCAGACTTTTTACGGTTTCAAGAATCAAGTACAGCGAAGACCCTTGGTATCTCATGGAATGCGCACTCAGATGCATTCAACTATACATTGTCCCCAGTTAATTTTACCCTTAAGATTACTAAACGGCAAATTTTGTCGGCAGTGGCAAAACTGTTCGACCCCGCTGGATGGCTAGCACCCATAGTCATCAGAGCAAAAATTCTTATGCAACAGTTATGGGTTGAGGGATTGGAGTGGGACGATGACATATCTTCAGATTCCCTTCAAAGTTGGAACAAGCTCGTATCTGATCTCGCTCTAATAGAAACAATTTCTATTCCCCGATGGCTTCAATATATGCCTACCGATCCTGTACAAATTCATGGCTTTTGCGATGCGTCCAAATCAGCATACTGTGCAACAATATATCTTCGGTGCCAGAAAAACGGCCAGGACACAGTGTCGAATTTAGTAATAGCAAAAAGCAAGGTGGCACCTATTCAGACTATTTGCTTTCCACGATTGGAGTTAAATGGGGCTGTGTTATTAGCCAAGTTGGCCAAATATACTCAACAAACTCTTAATATTTCTGAAGTAGAGCTGCATTTATGGACTGATTCTTCGATAGTCCTGGGATGGCTCTCTAAACCACCATCTTCATGGGAAACCTACGTGGCGAATAGGGTAAGCCAAATACAACGTACAGTTCCACAAGCAACGTGGCGGCATGTGTCCACTAATCACAATCCCTCAGATCTCGGCACAAGAGGGTGTAGTTCCGAAGAGCTCGCAGCTAATGCTCAATGGTGGCACGGCCCATCATGGCTTTGTGAGGCTGCAGACAAATGGCCAGAAGGAACTCTGATGAAAGGTATAACAGAACCGGAAGAAATTCGCTCATGCCACGTAGGGCTCGGAAAGGAAGACATTCTCAACAGATTTTCATCATACCCAAAGGCCTTAAGAATATTATGTTACGTTTATAGATTCTTTAATAAAAGCATACGTAAACTCAGATCATCCGTTGATGTCATATATCCGATGACGGTAACACAAAAGGAAATGAAACAAGTAAAGTCAAAACTCCTTGTCTTAGCTCAAAAGACATTCTACCCTGAGGAGTATAAAAGTCTAGCGAATTCACAGCCAATTTCTGATAAAAGTCGTCTAAAACCCTTAAATCCTTATATAGACCCTGAGTCAGTGTTGCGAGTGAATGGTAGGCTAGTTCAATCTTCTCTTCCGTATGGCGAGCGCTACCCTATAATATTGCCTGGCAACTCTCGGTTTTGCCAACTATATCTCGCTCACTTGCACCTGTTTCTATGTCATGCTGAGTGTAGTCAAATGTGCAGAATGGCACAATCTGAATTTTACACATTCAGACTCAAACCCCGAGTTAAACACATAATTCGTACTTGCAAAATATGTGTTATTTACAAAAAGCAGCCATGTACCCAAATCATGGCCCCTTTACCTGCAGAGAGATGTAGTTTGTCACTGCCCTTTCAATTTGCAGGTATTGACTTTGCGGGTCCCTTTGATATTAAATCTTCTCCCCTGAAGAAAGCTCCCATACTGAAAGGATATGTCGCGGTGTTCGTTTGCTTTAGCACGAAAGCCGTACACTTGGAATTATGCTCCGACTTATCGTCTGCGGCTTTCCAAGCGGCATTTTCTCGCTTCGTTGGGAGGCGGGGGCTCCCCCAAAGGGTAATGACTGACAATGGCAGGAATTTCTTAGGAGCCAGCAGAGCATTGGAGAAAGAATTCACTGGCTTTATAAAGGATGCTAGCCATGACATAGGACAAAAGTATTTAGCACATGGGTTCGAGTGGAAGTTCATACCTCCACACGCCCCGCAGATGGGCGGTCTGTGGGAAGCAGCCGTGAAAAGCTTCAAATTCCATTTCAAGCGAATTGCGGGAGCACACAGATTTACCTTTGAAGAATTCACAACTCTTCTTGCTCGAATTGAAGGTACGCTCAATTCTCGCCCAATCTCAGCAATATCAGAAGACCCAACAGATTTGAAAGCGCTAACTCCAGGTCACTTTTTGAGAGGTGCACCCTTAATGGCTTTTCCAGAGCAATCGTTTCAAACTATATCCCTTGTTAACCAATGGGAAAAGTTAAAGGCATTGCATCATCAATTCTCTATTCGATGGAGAGATGATTATCTAAAATCGTTGCACAAACGATATAAATGGAATAACTCCAGCCCGAATATGCAAGTGGGAGATCTCGTTGTGGTCATGGATGATTTACTGCCTCCACACGAGTGGCGATTGGGAAGGGTTCAGGCAACCTACCACGGCCCTGACAACCAGATACGAATAGCAGATATTAAAACAGCCACAGGAATAATAACTCGCCCAATAGTTAAATTATGCTACTTACCTTTGCTAAACGACACTCCTACCAGTGTACCTGGTGAACTAGCAGGTGGAAGTCCATAGATGGCCTTGCATCTCGTACCCCATACCAACCTTCTTACATTTTAACTGTGCAGGACATCAACCAACCACAACACATCTCTTTATATTCATAATTCAACAGGGCTAGTAGCAGAGCAAAAATGTCCGCAAAATCAGCAAAGGTTCCTTCTAAAATAGCTAAGGAACGGTCAAAACACCTTGATCCATCTATTTATCAATGCGTGCTATGCAAGGCTTTTCATCCGCTACGGGTTTGCTGGAAGTTCTTAAGAATGGGGACTAAGAAGAGGCAAGACGTTGTGGAAGAGCATAGGTACTGTGTAAATTGTTTGGCACGCAGTCACGATCTGCGGGGTTGTGTGTCCATGGATACGTGCAAAAAGTGTGATCAATTTCACCATACCCTGTTGCATAAGCAACCGCAAAGGAAGAAAACCTTCAAAAAAAGCAGCAGCCAAGCGCACGTCCAGTAAAACAGTCCAAGCCGTCAGCACCACCATCAGTTAAAAAACCAACATTTAAACAACGCTCAAAGAGAACCCGATCTTCAAACCAGCAGGCACCAACCAATAAACCACAACATGCAGCACGAGATAGCAGAATAATTGTAGAGGCAATTAGATCCCTAGCCAACGTACTCTGCTCAACGGAAAAGTTCACATCTATTGCCTGAAGGCAAGGGCGGCGGCATGTCCAAACAAGTTTGGACTACATAAATAATATTTAATCGTCGTAAGATGAACTTGAATTGTATTTTATACTTACCTTTTATTATTATTATTATTTATTATTTACTAACCTAAATTGAATTAATATAAATGAAATTATACCATATATACTTACCAACACTTAACTTAAACTAAACCATGATTATTTTGAATTTATTTTGAAATTTAAACGCTTGAATTTATGTATGAATACTAGTTAATAATGCAAGGTTGTTCACATTGACCATTGGAAAGTTTTCAAAACGCCATTTTTAGTAGTGAAGTAGATTCCAAGATATTTCCGGGGTTTTTTATTATTAATACACAACCAACAATCAGCGTGAGCAATCTCTTATATCTATACATAAGGATAATTTGACGGTGAAAAATAAATCCTATATTAAACCTTTTTAAGAAATTCTCAACGTATTTCTTTTCTAAAATTCACCCTGCTACAATTTGTCCTTTTGGAGCAAGTTATAGCAACAACCATTTTTTTACAGATTCCCCCTCTAGTTTCATGAGTATCCCCCTCTGAATGGTTGCTTAACCCAAAGTTGATGTGAGCCCATACCGCAGCTTTGTGCATATATATATATAGATATATATATATATATATATATATATATATATATATATATATATATATATATATATATATATATATATATATATATATATATATATATATATATATATATATATACGAACTTCACTATCTGTGTCTGCATTTATTGTAATATTTGACAAACTTCGCTTGCTCTAAAAGCAGCAAATTTTTCTTTTTCTTTCGAGAGAATATGTACTCGTATAATACAGCAAGATTGTCTTACTTTGTGCATATAATACGGTGCGTATACTACATTATAACTCCGTGTTCTAATTGGGCTCTGCAAATGAAACTTAACCATTTTGTGCATTTTTTATATTAGAAAAATTGAGTTGAATTTGATTTGGTGCCACCGAAATTTAAAAAGCGCACAGAAATTGTAAAAAAGGCGTACTACGCAATCCCCCAAAGAATTTTTCGCACAAACAGTTTTATAAAGCACCAAATACGATCCGAAACGCAGCGAGCTGACAACGCTGGGCGCTGTGACTAACTATGACGACGTATGCATTCACATAAGAAGTTGCCACCTGGTTAACAAAGAAATACCTCAAACAACAATCCTGACCGCACTTAAGAAATAGTTACGATGACGCAAGAGCTGCACCCCAGCCCAGAGCCAGGGCTGCCAGCAAAAATAGGGAAGAAATTGTCAATCTCCCGATAATTTTTGAAAATATCGTCATTTTAGTTTTCGAATATTGTAAAAAAATCGGAAAACTACCAAATTTATATTATATTTAAAATTTTTATTAAAAAGAAAACGCAAAAAAAGGTAAATGTTTTAACGATTTACTTTTTAATTAACTACACTTACATACATACATATCGCTCCTTTATTGCAACATAGTCATATTTCAAAAAATTAGCTTTCCGAGTTAATAATGCAGAAATGTTAAATATAGAAATGTTTTATATTGTGCCAAAAATGTATTCAAATTGCTTTTAAACTGTTTCCTTTAGGAGATATTTTCTAGAAAAATTATCTTAGACTTGTATGGAAACTAAAAATTTAAAGTGTGTTTTTCTCGAAACAACACTTTTTTTAGATATTCAGCCAGAACAAACACACAGACTTGTGAACTTCATAAGACAAACTTTTGAAGACAAAAGCTAGTGTTCAGCTCTATTCATTGACATTTCCCAAGCTTTTGGTAAAGTGTGGCATGACGGTTTGATGCACAAGATAAAGCTCAACTAGCCTTGAAAACACTCACATGCTTCTTATGCGGCTGGAAATTTGTTATCAGAGAAGACGACTTTATAAGCGTCTAACAGCCAATCGGAGCAGGAGTTCCCCAAGGTAGTATTCTAGGATTTACGCCTCTGACATGCCAACGAGATCCGGAATCCACACTTCAACTTTTGCAGATGACACAGCATTCTGCAGAGTGTATGAAAACCATCAAGTAGCTTCGCGAAATTTTGTAGGAGTATATTTCAGTTCTGAATTAAATTTTACATATTGTTACGACCAAATGATGCCTTAATACATGATCTGCATACAATTTTTAATCTAGCAGGAGATTCGATAAAACAAAATTTATATCTTCTGTTATCTTACTATTTGTTTTTTCGTTTGAACTAACAAAAATGAACAAATAAATGCAGCTAGAACACTAAACCTGTTGTGATGCCCTGAGTGAAACTACGACAAGAACTTCTTTACCAAGTTGCTATAGAACATAAAAGTATATATTCGTTAAAAAATATATTAATTAAAACTATAATTACGTATACAGCGGATGCTAAGATGTATGTTCCACATGAACTAACTACGTGAGGTAACATGAATTGTCCATCAAGTTGTTTGAAGTCGCATGGTTATGCTAATAAGCCGCAATCAACCAATGACCCTATGCAGGCCGAACTGTGCGTCAGATTTATTGACAACTGGGCCTCCTTGACACTTTTAAAGCTAGGGCGGACATTTGAATTATGTTATATTCCATACGTAATGTCATGCAATATCCCACACATAGCTTGTGTTTTGCAATTTCAGCATCTATCTACTATTATTGAAACCCCCGGGGAACTGATTTTGCCTTATCGTATTCCAATCCAGAGCATTCTGTTTTTCGGGTAAAGAGGGGAATGAGTCTCTCGTTTGTTGTAGCAAATAAAACTCTAGGAATCCGTATGATTTATGTTGTGTTGGCTTTCGAATCCCTTACCAAGGATATAAATTGGCAGAATGGGGATCAGCATTGCCCCCAGGTGGTTCTGCTTGCAGTTCATCCCGGGCTGATCATGGTTGAGGTGCCTACCTTGGCCGAAACGGTCTGGCTATGGTTTAAACATAAAACGCAGGCAGAGGGAGTTAGTATCCCTGATAATTGTTTGGTGTGTGGGTTTTATCGGGGACTAACAACCTGCCAAGGGTCTGCTTCTTTTACAACAGATTCCTGTGCTGTAAGGAACCAATGATGATGGTTGACGGGTGAGTTGGTTTAAGGGCTGATGCTCTTTTTTTTTTTTTATCTGGGACCAGTACTCAGGTGATG
This sequence comes from Thecocarcelia acutangulata, assembly GCA_914767995.1. Classification (NCBI taxonomy): domain Eukaryota; kingdom Metazoa; phylum Arthropoda; class Insecta; order Diptera; family Tachinidae; genus Thecocarcelia; species Thecocarcelia acutangulata. Next base: position 102,357,333 of record OU612094.1, on the reverse strand, counting down.
AAATGCATTGAAAATAATATTAATATTGCACATATAAAGAAAACACGGACAATGGTGAACAAAAGACAAAAAAAAAAAAAAAAACATGTACACATACTGCTACCTATTCCGGTGCACTTTGATTTCATACGAAATTAGTAATGAACATACATATATAGAAAATACGGACAACGGTAAAAGAAGAGAAAAAAACAAAAATAAACACTTGTACACAACTTGCTACCTATTACGGTGCAATTTGGTTTCATACGAAATTAGTAATGAACATACACATGTAGAAAATACGGACAGCAGTAACAAAAGACGGTGCACATGGTGGTAGTGGACGCTACCAACTCATTAAGCCTTGTCTTTCATTGATTGCTGGGAAATCGCATACAGGAGGGATTAGAAGGACCGTACTTCTCAAAAAAAAGTTGCTGATATGACTGCAAAGATATGGCAAAAATTGCTACCTGTGTGAGCCTAGTAGTCCATATCGCGGCGCTGATGAATCGTTAATAATTCACTCTTGGTCCATCATCAGATAAGACCGTAAAGGCAGGTGCTTATGTAAATCTTTTTCAGTACTCCTATTGAAAAACAGAAAAGAGAATTAATGGTGTGTTTTGCATTGTTCTTTCCTTTAATTTAAGTAATAAACAGAACTTAATGTCAAACCGAAACCGGGTGAGAAGATTGATTGCAACCATTATGAAAAAAAACATCTAAAAAATGCAAGAGCTTGTGCGAATAAAAATATATGAACTAAGTTAAAGGTTTTGTCTTAAATTTTTTCTGACTTTTCTCATGATGATTACAGCCAATCTAGTCACCCTATTTAAAATTGGCATTGAGTTCTGGGACACCCTGAAATATTTGAAGTTATTTTAATATGAATGGTCTTAAATCTAAGATCTTATCTAAAGAACGCTAAAAAGCCCAAGCTTTTTTAAATGGAAAATTTAATTATTATATTGTTATAAATAATGGGATTCAAACTCTGGAAGACGATCATAAATTTATCTTGAAAGTTTTAGGACCACGTGTGAAAAAAGTTAATCACCAAATAAAGTGAATCTTAAAGAGTTTAAATAAATATTTATTTGTTTACCCCAATAAGTGCAACATAAAAACTTGGATCTTTTATGAAGCTCCACGCATGGAAGCACTTTGGATTTATGTAAATACAGTTATGTCATAAAATTTTAATTGTTATTATGTTTATTTGTTCTAATTTTACCAGCAAAAGATAATGTGTTGGTTGTTTCAAGGCAGCTTTCCCATGTAAAGTTAGAATTCCATATCTCCATAGCTTCTTCACTAAGTATTATCTATTGTAATTTTTCCAGTTTAAGATTTAATTGGGGCGTAACCTCTTGGAATCATTTTCGAGTTCCTTAAGTAGGGAAGATTCATTTGTAAGCAAGTCCCAGCCGGATAGTGGTGTAATTGCTTCAATATTTTTAAGGACGCACCCATAACAACAGCCTGATATCCAAATTTCTTATAGTAGTTGTAAATTTTGGTAACATATACAACTCGTGGGTTCTTTTTAGATTCATTTTTCTTTTTATCTGTATTGGCAACATTCCAATGAAGAATGCAGCTCAAAATGGGGAAATCAGTGTCACATTTGCTTCAGCACCAGCGACAATAATAAAGTCAAGCTACATTCTACATGTTTGAATTCTAGAACTTTTGGGCCATATTGAAGCCAATATAATAGGAATGCGTTCCTTTCATATCACCATATCTTCGTATATATAAGGAAATCAACTTCAAGGCTTTCTTCACGCTTTTTCCGTTTTAAAAGGAAGTCGGACATCAACCTTCGGTGAAACGAGTCTTGGCACAATTTTCAATATCTGGCAGCCAAAAGAAACACATAATGGAGAGCATCATTAACTTATATATTGGTGATCGACCCATTTCATTTTTATTTTATTGAAAAAAGTTGTTTTTTTTATAAAATGTAATCTTTGTATTGTAAATGTCAAACTGAACTCAAAAATTCGAAAGAAAATTACTTACAACATACATAGTTTAAATACTTCGAAATGTCAAAAAAAATCAACTTAATTTGCTTCAAATGGAAACTCAATTGTTTTTCACAGCTTTGTTATTAAAAGACATTTTAAATCATTCTATTTTACTGAGGATACTAACAAATTGTTAGCGAAATATTTAACATAAATACTGTTGAACTTTTCTAAAAAAAACAACCAAGAGATATTTAGCTGTAAAATTAGGACAAATAACATAAACAACAACAAATAATACAGATATTGAATATTATCAATAATTGTATGTTCATGCAGATCAGTGATGTTAACTCTACGGTAATTACCATATTATACGGTAATTTTGTCCGTCAAACGGGAGCACGGTGATTTTATAGCCTGTAATTTAATTTTCAATCAAGTTTTTTTTATTGGGTTTCATTTTAAAAACTTCTAAAATTATAGTTGCTTTATTAAAAATACAACAATCTTATTACAATTACGTAAGAATCGCCAAATTAGCTGAACTGTGGCATTCCAGACATAAATGCAAATTCTAAGAGCACAAACAATAACGGTTTTAATCGAATTTATCTGTGTAAACATATATATATATATATATATATATATATATATATATATATATATATATATATATATATATATATATATATATATATATATATATATATATATATATATATATATATATATATATATATATATATATATATATATATATATATATATATATATATATAGATGGGGTCTCATCAAACGAGTTCAAGATTAATTCAGGGGTACCACAAGGCTCCGTTCTCTCTCCTACTCTATTTCTTATTTTCCTGAATGACCTTCTCTATCAAACTTCCAACCCTATCCACTCTTTCGCGGATGACAGCAGCATTTGCCACTCATACTCTTTTAGTTATAGACCCAGCCTATCAGACGTCGCTGCTAAGAGGCTAAATATGAATGATTCACTGAATAGTGATCTTCTATTTATCTCCGAGTGGGGTCGTAAAAATAAGGTCGCCTTTAACGCTCGTAAGACCCAATGTTGCTTATTAACACACAAACAAACGACCGCAGATGCTGCTTCATCCGTACACATGGATGGTATAAATATTGAGGAACCGGATGCTCTTGATGTTCTTGGTATGAAGATACAGTGTGATGTTCGCTGGACTGAACACATTTTTCATATCTCTAAAGAAGCATTCAAGTGCCTAGGTTTTTTGAAACGGTGTAAAATGTACTTCTCGCCATCCGATCTCCTTACTATTTATACCACCTACATCCGACCGAAAATAGAATACAACTCTCATGTTTGGGCCGGTGCCTCAAAGTCTATTTTGGGGTTACTCGACCGTGTGCAGGAGAGAGCGAAGAAGCTCATCGGTGACAGTAGGGTATCCAACTCTATTGACTCACTGGAGCATCGACGCAGTGTGGGGTGCGTTACTCTGTTCTATCGTTACTACAATGGATTTTGCTCTGACGAGATTAGGGATCTTGTTCCCGAAACGCGCACATTTTTACGTAGTACGCGCTCATCGTCCAGAGCTCATCCATTTGTGGTTGATTGTCCGAGGAATCGTACTACGCATTACAGAAAGAATTCGTTTTTTGGCCGTACGCTTCGTCTGTGGAACATGTTGCCTGCAGACGTGTTTCCTGTCTATTATAACGTTGGAAGGTTCAAGTCAAATGTTCACAAACACTACTCCCTCTTTCTTTCAGTACAATGCACTGCATTTGTAGGGGTCATCCCCTGAGTACTGGTCCAAGATAAAAAAAAAAAAAATATATATATATATATATATATATATATATATATATATATATATATATATATATATATATATATATATATATATATATATATATATATATATATATATATATATATATATATATATATATATATATATATATATATATATATATATATATATATATATATATATTGTCCAAACAAGTTTGGACTACATAAATAATATTTAATCGTCGTAAGATGAATTTGAATTGTATTTTATACTTACCTTTTATTATTATTATTTATTATTTACTAACCTAAATTGAATTAATATAAATGAAATTATACCATATATACTTACCAACACTTAACTTAAACTAAACCATGATTATTTTGAATTTATTTTGAAATTTAAACGCTTGAATTTATGTATGAATACTAGTTAATAATGCAAGGTTGTTCACATTGACCATTGGAAAGTTTTCAAAACGCCATTTTTAGTAGTGAAGTAGATTCCAAGATATTTCCGGGGTTTTTTATTATTAATACACAACCAACAATCAGCGTGAGCAATCTCTTATATCTATACATAAGGATAATTTGACGGTGAAAAATAAATCCTATATTAAACCTTTTTAAGAAATTCTCAACGTATTTCTTTTCTAAAATTCACCCTGCTACAATTTGTCCTTTTGGAGCAAGTTATAGCAACAACCATTTTTTTACAGATTCCCCCTCTAGTTTCATGAGTATCCCCCTCTGAATGGTTGCTTAACCCAAAGTTGATGTGAGCCCATACAGCAGCTTTGTGCATGGTCCTGAGATAAGAGAACAAGAAAAGACAAATTGAAGAAAAACCCCTACCAGCAGCTTAAACATACTCAAGGTGCTTTAGTCGGTTAATGATTGGTCGTGCTCGCAGATTGTAAAGATCTAATCACATACGGAAAGAAGAGTGTGCATAAAATACGGTGATAAACCAGAAATAATAAATTAAAATTTGTGAAAAAAAATATATAGCTAAACAGAAAGAAAAAATCATTTCGCTATATCGAAATTAATAAAATTTAAACAATTTGGTTTAGTGTGCTAAAGTAAAAGTAAATTTTCAGAAAAAATTACAAAGAAGTGGTCAACATACATACATCATATTATTCAAAGAGAAGGCAAGTTACACAGTTCAAATATCCATATGTGAGTACACAAAATTATAATAAACATTCATATACAAAAACACATACATATAGGGTGTTTTTTTAAGCCCGATAGAACTTGAAATTGTAAAAAATAACACAAAAAATTAAATTGTAATCAAAATTTTTTTTTATTCGAAAGATCAATACGTGACATTAACATTTGGAAATGATTTCGGGCATATGGGCACCGCGGCTGTTCTTGACGAAGCGCATTCTGGACGTCCAATTTTGGGCCACTTTTTCGAGCACTGCTGGCCGTATGTCACGAACAACACGAACAATGCTGGCCTCCAAGGCGTCAATTGTTGCTGGTTTATCAGCATAAACCAGTGACTTCACGTAGCCCCACAGGAAATAATCGAGAGGTGTCAAATCGCACGACCTTGGAGGCCAATTGACAGGTCCATTTCTCGAAATCAACTTATCGCCAAATTTTGATTTCAGTAAGTCGATGGTTGCGTTCGCCGTATGGCACGTAGCGCCATCCTGTTGAAACCACATCTCCTCCGGATCAATGTCATCCATATTTTCAAACAAAAAATCATTGATCATGGTGCGGTAACGATCTCCATTGACCGTAACGCGAGCTCCGGCCTCATTTTTGAAGAAATAAGGTCCGATGATGCCACCAGCATGAAAACCGCACCAAACAGTGCATTTTTCTGGATGTAATGGAGTCTGTAGGGTCTCTTGTGGATTGGTCTCACTCCATATGAGGCAATTTTGCTTATTAACAAACCCGTTAAGCCAAAAATGCGCCTCATCGCTGAACACAATTTTGCGATAAAACAACGGGACTGATTTTCAAAGTAAATTTGGATAATTTCGTAGCGTTGTTCAAGCGTGAGTCTATTCATGATGATTTGTCAGAGTATACTGAAGCAAATAAAAAAAATGTTTCATCAAAATTTAATTTTTTGTGTTACTTTTTACAATTTAAAAATTTAAAACACCCTATATATATATATATACAAAAAAATAGCAAAGGTTGTTAACACATACAGTAACAACAACGAATACACAAAACGAGACAAAATGTATGTGAACGGTTTAATTATTTATTTGGAAAATAAGTTCTTTAACGGAGAACATTTTAAAAAGGGTTGTCTTAGTTGGAAACTGTGTTCCACAAAAATGTATGTAAAACGTTTTATTATTTATTTGGAAAATAAGTTCTTTAACGGAGAACATTTAAAACGGGTTGTCTTAGTTGGAAACCGTGTTCCATAAAATTTAAGCAAACTAAAAATAATATTTTTGTTGTATGATTCATTTATTATGCTTCTCATTCATTCTTAAAGAACACATTGTCTGTTTATTTAACGCACACTATCAAACATTGTGGATGATCTTCACGTCCGAGGAAAGGGTTATGGATAAGGTTACTATGAAGCTCAGAAACAGGTAATTCTAACAATTCCTTGCAGTGGTATTTGCATGGCTTGCACCTATCCTCTTCTGTCATGCAATGATTGATAAGTATGTTAGCTTTAGCAACTTCAGTAATAGTATCTTGTTCAACATCGAAACTGCAATCCAATAATCTCTTTACTTTGGCCTTGGCAACACAAATAGCAGCTTCCACTTGGGTCGCAAAGTTCTTTTGGCTTTCATGAATATAGTTGCTAGCCTTAGTGGCCTTTAAATTTAAAAGTACAAAAATAAATTTATATTAGAATGAAATATTCTGTCGGTAAAATACCTACCGCAGCAGTAATGCAAGAAAAGTCTTTTGATGCGGAAGTAACATTAGCACAGCTTTTAATTTCTTCTTCAAAATGATGTTCCAAATAGCGCTCTAAGGCATTTCTGACATCAACAGCTCCAGTGATCATAACGGCTTGCTGGCTTTTGGCAGTGGCTACACATTTTTCAATTGCATGTTGTACGTCAATAATGGTTGGAATAGCATAACTATATTTGGCAACGCAGTGCTTTGTAAGATCGCTTAGGATTGCGATTGGATTCAAACGTTCACTAGTTTGCAACAAAGTTTCACTAATCAACTCATAGTGTACTTCGGCACTACCGACAACTTCAACAAAATGTTCATTGAAGCGTTTCAATCTATCATCATACTGTTTAACCACATGGTTATGCTGTTGACGAAGCATGTTGATGTAGTCATCTGAGCGATACTCAACGTTAGCCTGTTAAGGATATTACATAAAAATAATTACAGGATTCTTGATTTACCTTCTATATTTCCAAAATATTCTTACCTCTCCGTTGGCAACAGCCAAAGCTAAACAGAATGCTAATATAATCTTTTGCATGTTTAAAACCAGTGGAATATTTCCTTCGGTCGCCCAAACAACACTAAAGAATCTGTACGAGCTTATTGCTATTTATATCATAGTTAAGATTTTCTTATCATTCACCACAATAAAAGTAAATAAATTTAGAGAAAGCTTGCAAACATTATTAGGTACGAGTATTTTGGCCGTTGTCTTCTCAATGCTTAATCAGTATCTTCCTAAATTATTATAAATTATGATGACTGCGTTAAAACAATTCGATAGTTGTTAAATAATAAAAGGCTATAACAAAGTTTTGAAGAAAACGAGAGTGTTCCATTTTGGCTCAAACTATACAAATGTACAATAAAATAATACCTGCTTAAAAGCACTAACAATTTTTGACTAAATGATCTGAAAAAAAATAATAGTCTTTAAATTATTACTTACTTCAGTTATAAAATAAAACACATGTACAGTTGTGAAATTGATTTACGTCAGCACCTGCCATTATGGCCTAATCTGATGATGGACCAACTCCACGAGGTGATTTATTCACGATTCACCTGGCGCGCCATGTGGATTGCTAGGTTCAGACAGGTCGCAACTTTTTGCTATAAATTTTTATCCCAGTAGATAAACCCTTTGGTTAGACGTTCGGGCCTTCTAATCCCTCCTGTATGGAATTTCCCAACAGTGAATGGAAGAGAAGGCTTATGAGTTGGTAGGCAGAAGTCCATTAAGAGCATCAGCTCTTAACCAACTCACCCGCCTAACCATCACCCCTAGTTCCTTACAGTACACCTGGTTTGGTCTACGTCAAGGCAAACCCTGTTTCCCGGGGGAAATACCTTCTTAATAGCACTAACAATTTTTGATTAAATGATTTGAAATATAATAATCTCTAAATTATTATTTACTTCAGCAGTCTGTACATACAGGAAGAAAATCAATGTAAAATTAATATAAAAACGTGGTGATTTCAGAGCATTGTAGACCACGATGCCAAACGGCAGCTTGAATAATCAATTTAATTCTATCGATACCAAAACTTAAATAAAAATCGATTTGAATTACAAAATATTGAAATGGCATGAACAAAATTTTAATAGAAAATGATGACCTGTGTAATATTTTACTACTCTATTGAATTACGTTCATTAACTGAAAATCCAAACAGTGGCTTCCCTTAAAACATATTTGCAATGCCTTTATGGTACTTCTCAATCTGACTGTTCCTTGTGGATAGCAACAAAAGGTCTGAAAAGACCCGTTAGAGGTAAGCCACCATGGCGAATTTGACCTGGGGACTGGGCAAGAACCGATTCTGAAAAGGAGATGTTGTATGTTAATCATTTAAGAAATGTTTTTACTACAAATCATTCAGCGACTAATACAGCGGAATTACCGCCATATGCTGTTAGACCGTCTGTGTCTTTGAGACTTAATTTTCAAGATGTCGAAAAGGTTATCGGCAACACAAACCCCGGGAAAGCTCCAGGCATTGATCAATTACTGGTAAAATGCTTGAACAGTTACCTCGTGTAGCTAGAAGAGTTCTACTTTTTATTTTTAACGCTATTTTACGCCTTGGGTATTATCCTGCAGAGTGGTAGGTCTCTATGATTACTACCAGGGGAGGATCCCACTAAGGTAGAATCATATAGACCAATAAGTGTACTACAAACAATTTCAAAACTACTCGAAATATTGTTAATGGCGAAGTTAACTCCAACACCGAATGCTGTGGGATATATTCCTGATCATCAAATCAGTTTTCTGTCACCATAGAACAAGCACAAAGACTAGTAAATGTCATAAAAAGTATTATTAAGCTGTATTCATTGGCCTTTTGCTAGCATTTTATAAGGTGGAATCATGTAGACCAACAATTTCAAATCTATTCGAAAAATTGTTAATGGCGAAGTTGAGTCCATTATTGAACAATGTGGGATGCATCCCTGATAATCAATTTGACTTTCGGGCTAAACACACCACCATAGAGCAAACGCACAGACTATTCAATGACATAAGACAGACTTTTGAAGACAAAAACTATTGTTAAGCTTTATTCATTGACATTTCCCAAGCTTTTAATAAAGTATGGCACGACACAAGACAAAGTTGAACTTGACTGCAAATACTTACAAGATCTTGGAAAGCTACTTGTGTGGATGAAAATTTGTTATCAGAGAAGGCGATTTTATAAGCCCAACTTAGCCAATCGAGACAGAAGCTCCCAAAGGTATCATACTGGGACCTACTTTATATTTGATTTATGTCTCCGACATGCCAACGAGATCCAGACTTCCATAAAAGCCATCAATTAGCTTCACGAAATTAGCAGGAATATATTTCAACATGGCTAAAAAATTTTAAAAATCAAAATGCTCTAACGTTACATTGACACTGTTCGTCTATCCAAACTAACAACTCACCTATTCCGGAGAAAATACCTTGGTGTTCACCTGGACCGTAGGCTAACGTGGAAGTCCTACATTGAAGCAAAAGTCCCAGAAAAAAGCAAACACATAAATATGGGCAGAAATTCTACCTTGAAGTTGGATTTCAAACTTTTGTTATACTGTAGTGCCACTCCAATACTATACTACACAACTATTATAATACGAGTATACTACTCGTACAATCCTACTGCAATATATTACTCTTATTATATTATTAATTGTCACCTGACCTGGCGATCCTACCAGCATTCAAAAAGTGCAGAATTAAAAATGTGTAATATTAAAAAACTGCCAGTATTAAAAATACAGAATTAATGTGTACAGAAATAAAAATGTGTACTCGTACACAATTCTTTTAAAATTTAATAAAAGTGTACTTCTGCATTAATGCGAACATTTAAGAGGTGACAATTAAGAGGTGACAATTGTGGATCGAAAATATATATGTATGTGTGTTCTACTTAATGTTCAGTGCATATATATTTTAAATTGAACTCTAAAAGAAGTTCTTTTTAAAAAATTTGTTCGAGACTTTTTTTAACATGGTGGTCAGAATTTTTTTTTTACTTGACGTGGCATAAATTCGTTTTACTGGTACAGATACCTAAAGAAAAATAACGAACCGAGGCGAGCGAAGCGGGAAGCAAAAGCTAGTAGTATCATAAACCTTTAAGGTGGAATTAAATTAATTGATTGAGCTATATTTTTTTTCTTGCTTATACTAATCAACAAATCTATTTTTTAATCAAATCGTTATTACATTATTTTATTACCTGTTTCTAATCTAAACAAATATACTCGTTTATCATAATTGATTTTAAATTAATAGTTTTAAAAGCAAATCATCGGGTTTTGAGACTAAGAGTTTTTACGTATGTATATAAATATCGGAGACATTTCCAGGAATGTGTAGTGGTAAATTATTATAAACCGTTAGCAAAAATATAAATTACTTTTTATTAATGAGCAATATTTTATGTGTATTAATGTTTACTTTTTTACGAGTGAAGTAATAAAAAAATTTTACTAAACTTATAATTTAATATAGATAAGAATTCGTTTAGAACATTGGTCTTTGAAAAGATAAGAAAATTGCCAAACTATGATATAAAAAAAGGTGAAAATTCGCATGAAGCTGCAGTGGTAATAAGCCAATAGAAGTGAGAAGACAATGAACAAGCTTGTGGCTGTAATTTTTTTTGCGCTTTTGTCCGTAGCTTATGCTGAGGTAAGAAAATCATGCACAAAAAAGTACAAGCTATGCAAAAATATTCTTAAAAAAATATTATTTTTCTCGGCGTTTAATTAAATTAAAATAAAAACATTTTTATTCAGGTTAAAGAGGACCACTATGGCTTGATGAGGCATGGCCACTTGGCAGATCATACCGATGATTACATCACACTAAATCTTCTGCAATACAAACGCATTTTGGATCGTTATGACGCGGAACTACATGATTATGAAGACAGTTATTCAGGAAGATTGGGAACTATACACACTAATCTTGATTTTGTTATCAAAAGCGTAGTTAAAACTAATGAACGCTTAGATCCTTTGTTAGTCCTAAGTGACTTCAGTAAGAAATGTGTCCTCAAATACCGTTATGATATTCCAACAATTGAAGTTACAAAAACTGCCATTACCAAGTGTCATGAGGACTACAGCAAGCAGCTCAACGTTTTATTGAAAGCCGCTGTCAGTGCCAGAAATGTTTTGTCTGGGTACATTACAAATTATAATCATGAAGTTGAAAACTGTGGCAGTCACTTCGGTAAGTCAGCTGCAAATTACACTCTCTGCGTGGCTACTGTGGTACGTATTAACTGCACTAAAATATCAATTAAAATTTCTATTTTTCTATTAAATTTCTTAATACATTTTAGACTGACAAAACCAACAATTTGGTTAATAGCAATGAAAAGCATTTCCAAGTCCAAATGGAAGCAGCTGACTGTACCGCCAAGGCCTATATTAAGAGTGCTATCGATTGCAGCTACTCTGTTCAAGTTCGCACACATACTCTTCTTGCGGAGGCCGAGGTATTAATTAATAAATGTTTGATAGGCGAAGATGAATGCAAGCCATGTGAAGATTACACATGTACCGAGAGCTTTGATTTGCATGAACATGTCCATAACAAAACCATACACAATCCTTTCTATGGACGTCCCGATAGCCCTAAATGCATAATGTTGAGTGTGTAATTGAAAGAAAAAATCAGATTGGATGAATAATGCACAATAAAGAAAAAATATATGTTAAATTCTTTTATTACAAATTACCACAATAATAACAATTTAAGGCAGAGGGAATAAATGCGTACATACATCGTAAACACATCGAAAATGTTGAAAAAATTCTTGAATTTCTCGTAACTTACTTTTGTGTTTACATAGCCAAGTGCAAATTAATTTTGCAAATTGCGTCGCAGCGCAAAAATCTATTAGAAATTGCTTTTTTTTTGTAGTTAAAAGTCATATATATAAAAACGATATTGAAATTTGTTTAATAACAAATTTTTTTAATTAATTTAATAACAAAAATATATGTTTCATAATATGGACTAAATATTGCTGTTTTGACACTACTGGAAAAATTCAGAAGAATGTATGAGTATGTTTAGTACTACCGGTGAAGTATGTTACTGTATAGCAACGTTCTTTCTTTAATTTTAGATAAATACTAATAGTAATCACGGCGTTTCCCACCCGGTATTCAGTTTTGTTAAATTATTAGAGTAAAAATAAAAACCACTAAATATTTTTTTGGGATTATAAATTAATTTGTTTTAGCCATTAATCAAAGAAGAAATTCAAATTTTTATGTAGTTATAAGGGAAGATGGGCATACATAAAAATAAATATACACACATATTTATTTATGTGGTGCATATAAAACCAATGTAAATCAAGGGTAGAGCTATATTCGAAGCCAAGTTATTTTGTTTATTGTTTGTTTGAATTACCAACCTGTGATAAATCAACCTGCACTCTCATGCGAAAAAATTTTTTTTATCAAATCGATTGCTACCATAGAAAAAATTTATTCTTGAGATTAATAATAGTCATTACAAATAACGTTTGTATTAGAACCATAATAATTCTGTTGACCTAAGGATGATTGTGGACACAATTAAATTACCTTTTTGGTACTGTGCCCAAGTTACTTAAGAGCAGCGACTTAAAGTAGAAAGTTATGTAATGACAAGACATAAGGATTAAGCGAATTCTAATTTTTTATGTATGATGAACTGCCTTCTCTATAATGCAAACAGTATAAATTCAAAATTAAATTATTAATATTTCGGTTTATGCGCCTGAGCATAGCTAATGAAAACCACTAACCGGTAAATTTTTTAGTCAAGCATATACTGCGTATAAAACATGTTGTGCACTGTGAACTATTTAACTCATTGCTTCACTTAAAACAATAATATGTATCGGGAATTACAAAATTTATTTTAAACTGCAGAAAAATATTCATGGGACTGGAAAATGAAAATAAATATAGACACATTGGAAACTATTCTATTTTGTTCACCTGTTGGGAAGTGCCTAGATATTTAATTTTAATATATAATTAATATAATAAAAATATTTATTTATATATGTATATAAAATAGAAAAAAGCTTCAAAATGAATTAATTGATTAAAAAGCGAGAAAACACGCTTCAAAATTAAATGTTAAATGCAAAATTTTAGATTAAAAAATTCGATATCAAAGAAGTTAGAAGCTCAAGAGAATTCATTGTTTACTCGTGTTGATGAAATGATGTTTCAATATTTTAATCTTGGCTTTTTTTTATTACTTCTCGAGAGGACATCATTTGGTACCATATTAAATATTGTTGGTAACATTACTTCTAAAGTGCTTCTGCCATATACATTTCGGAATTTATCCCCCCTGTATATTCCTTCTACGCTCCTTCCTGTTCGCTGTTTATGAATTGTTTTGTGCAAAATCTTGTGTCACCAAAGAACTCGTTGACTAGTGTTACCCGGTATATATTAAATACATTTAGACCCTTGCGATCCTTCGGATAATTAAGTGCACTGGTAAGATTATTGTTAATCCGCTTCCGGTTGTCAGAATATCTATATGGCGTCCAATGCCTAAGAGTTTTATTCTGAATTTGTTGCAGTTTACGACAGTGTGATGAGTTTTCCCACGCAGTTATACCATGTCGTAGGTGAGACTCTACAAATGAAAAATAGGCTTGCCTCAAGGCTCAGTTAGTCAACTGGAAAAATGTAACTACTAATAAAAGATTTATGGGCATGTACACAAAAATACAAATGAATTTTAAATAAACTTTAATTCAAATATTTTATGCAAAAGTTTATTAAAATAAATTTGTGTTTTTATGAATATAAAAATGTATTTATGTACATAGGTTAATCCTACCCAGCAAACACTATTTGATTATGATTTGAAATCAAACGTTTTCAAACGACAAACATTTGATACTAATTTGATTTCAAATTAAAAAACCTTCGTCAACCAAAAGACGAAATTATTTTCAAATTGAGAAATTCATTTATTCCAAACGTAATTCTCAAATGTTTTTCAAATGTAGATTGTGATGTGGAATATATATGTATATATAAACTATTTTTTGCTTTACAAATGATTTTTCTTTTAATTTCAATTTTCTATTGTTATTTAATTTATTATTGTTATATTTATTTCTTGTTTCTATTGTTATTTAATTTATTATTATTTTTTAATTAGTCTTGAAATTCTCGAAAGGACGAAGTAATTGGTTCCTCTTGATTCTAAATCTCGCTGAAATCGGCAATCTATTTATATCTTATTATTTCACTTCTTTATGTGTTCCTTCATGCATATTGCTCACAAACAAATCACATTTATTAATCTTTTCCCTAATTCTAAATTTTTGTTTCTTTGTTAATGAATTTAAAATGTTGATATTTTTCAGTAATTGGTGACACATTTGTTTTATGGTTTGTAGTTACACTCAATATCAAATTAATAATACACTGAGTATCAAATGTTTATATTCAAATGACTTTTAATTTAAACTCGAATCTTAAAATCAAACCATTGAAAAATATTTGAAAATTTTAGTTGATATCATATGATAGTCATTTTATATCAAATGTTTGATTTCGTGTTTGTTGGGTAGTAAAGATAGAGATAATCGAAAAAATATATACATACATAAAAAGAACGTTTGAATAGTGTTGTTACTGAAGCGTAAATAATTACGTTTAGGCAATTTTGTTTACTTTCTTTTACTACATATGTATGTATTTAAAAGTATGTACCTGACATATACATATATATTTTTAGAACACATTGATTTAGATTACTTAATAGTTTACATATACAGCTGCAGTCAACATAATAGCACCACGCTCAAATGTATACTAATTCAGTTTGTATCTACTGACTGGCTAGTGCGATTTGATTCAAAATACAGTAAATGACTATTTGATGTATGTAGTTTATTACAATAAAAAAATAAATTGCTTTCTTTCAACAGTTTAAACTACGCTAATTAATTTTTAGAAAAAACTTGAAAATTGTTCAGTCAAAAAAAAAAAAAAAATTATTGCATCTGGTGCTATTATATTGACTGGCACTGTACATATGTAGAATATACTATTTTTAGAATGCATTGATTTTAATCACTTATTAATCTGATATTTGCAATAAATTCTTTCACCCCAAGGTCCTTTTTGTTTTTTTTATCATTTTTTTTTTTTTGGTAGTTTTTACGAACAGTTGTCAAAAATTTTTTTGAAAAAGCAAGGAAGTCTATATGCTTTTGACAAATTTACGCAAAGGAAACGAAAAACAGCTGTGCTTATACCACTACCGTATTAAAGCTGCCTTGCGTCTGTATATTCAGTTTGAGAAATAAAATTAGATTTAAAATAAAAGCTGATTTCCTTAATTTGTATGATCACACATAAACGAGCTTCAATTCTTATCACATCACGTAGGCAACACGATTACAAAATATTTAACATGAGTGCATATGAATATTAGTTTCTCGTGTGCACACATGATTGTGAAAAATGCATGCTCACTACCTTTAATTGCGTTGGCATTGCTTAATGTATTTAATTTCTAGCATACTAAATACAATTTTAAAAACTAAAGTTATGAGGTAATGGAATAAATTGTGCTATTAAGTGCTTTTTATATCACCATGTTGACAACACTTAAAAAAAATGTAACGTAAAAATGTAAGAAAATTCTGTTTTCTACAGGTTCATACATTCCGATTTCAATAACCGTTCTAACTGCTTTACACATAACAAAACCGATCAGCTGTTTAATTACGTTACTTTTACATTACATTCCAGTCGGCTAACTGAGCCTTCATTACTCTATCATTTGAGCACTAACTTAAGTGACGCATCATATACGACGGACGCTTTTCTTAACTTTTTATGAATTTCTTTTACATGAGCGCTCCGTTTAAAGTTATGGTCGATAAAAACCCCAAGATATTTATACGAATTAACAATTACAATTTCAGTTTTACAGCTATCATTCTCGGAATCCAAATTCAGAAGTTCAGTTTGATGCAAGCATTCGAAGTTTTGGATTTTTATTTTAATCTCCTCGTATCTAAACTGTGGCGGTTTAATGTGATTTAGCTTTGTTTTACTGGTATTAATAATTAGTCCATGGTCATGGACCATGGCATCATCGTGCTGCAATATCCAGCTGATTTTGCATAATTTTTGCTGCATCCTCTATAGTTTTACAACTAGCAAAAATATGACCTATACAAGTATTAAATGTTTATTGAGGTCTTCTCGTGTGCACTCTTTGAATAAACCTTTTTTTGCCGTTATACGCTAATATATCCATGTAAGAGTCTGCTTCCTTTAAGAGATCTATACTGATATCTCCCAATAATATGACTGTTTTATTGACTTATTGTTGCCAAATTTGGTTCAATGTTCCACCATCATATATGGAAAAAATGAGAGTTTTGGAAGGGGAATATCTTAAACCATGCACTTCCCTCTTTAGATCACCACCTAGTGAGTTTAAGAAATATATTTTTAATAAGAGATTATATGAGTCAAAAATAAGCAAAATCGATGATTTTATAATTCACATAATAAGAAAGCACATTTTAAAAATATTCGAATGCAAGGTTAATACCTTATCATGGTACCCTACTATGATAATGAACAATATATCGAGGAAGTTCAAAAAAATGGGTATATGCCACTGGAAGCATTTTTATACCTAGATAGTCAACGATATATTCAAAATAATGTCGGCATTCCAGTGTTATACCACATTTATAGACGAGCTAATATTAAAGCTATAACTAGTAAGCAGACTACTCAACATAAGATAATATGCAAGCCTCTACTTGAGGCATAAGAACATGTGGGCAAATTTGAATACTAAAAAATATCAGTGGCTGAACCGAACTGGTAGCTAATTTTTTTTTCTTCGTTTTTACGCTTTAACTACATATCTTTTAAGTTTATTAATAGCAAAGTGGTTTTTTCAGTTGTTTTTTTCCTACCCAAAAATTCAAGTTATTACTGTACAAACAAATGTCCCCCCGGGGAACAGGTTTTGCCTTGGCGTATTCCTAACTTGGGCGCTCTGTTTTTCGGGGAAAAGAGGGGAAGGGGTCCCTCGTTTGTTGTAGCAAATAAAACTCTAGGAAGCCACATGACTTATGTTGTGTTGGCTTCCGAAACCGTTATCAAGGGTATAAATTGGAAGAACGGGGATCAGCATGGCCCCCGGTTGGTTCTGCTTGCAGTTCAACCCGGGCTGATCATGGTTGACGTGCCTACCTCGGCTGAAACGTTCTGGCTGTAGTTGCAACCTAAAACGCAGGAAGGGAGTGTTAGTATCCTTGATAATTGCTTGGCGTTGCGTTTTTCGGGGACTATTAAACTCCCGATGGTCTGTTGCCTTTACAACAGATACCTGTACTGTGAGGAACCAGTGGAGTTGGATTAAGAGCTGATGCTGCTAGTGGGCTTCGGCCTACTAATTCATTAAGCCTTGTCTTGATTGCAGGGAAATTGCATACAGGAGCGGTTAGAAAGCCCGAACTCCTCAACAAGAAGTTGCTAATATGGCTACAAACATATGGCATAAATTGCTACCCGTGTGAGCCTAGCAATCCACACGGGGGCGCTGGTGAATCGTGAATAATTCACTCCGTGGAACTGGTCCATCATCATGTAAATCTCTTTCACAACTGTACAAACATATGTATCACAGGATGTACATGTAAATTAATTTATAAAAAGTTTCTCAAAAAGCACTTAAATTTGCTCGAACACGGGACAATATACACTATATTATATTTATCTACTATTTGTTTATTTATAGTTTTAATTATTATAAATTACTTGTTAAAGGTTAAAAAAAATTCTCTTAAAACTATCTCGATCGGGTAAGTGTTGAAGAAAATATAGCATCGCCGTTTGAGCAGCTATTGTTGGAAGTCGTTGCTGACATGTCTGTTAAGATAGGATCTCATGTTTGTGCGAAGGTTTAGTCTCTGAACGAAACTCTTAGTGGAGGAGTTATGGCAAACTTTTATTATTTCTGCTCTTGCTGCCTTTATAACTACGAAAATCACCTGCAACCACAGAAGTTATTCCACCCATAATTGGGCTCGAGTTCCTAATGCTCTTCAATATTCAGTGCACAGCTTCGACATGAGATCTAAAAATATTTTTACATTCAAGTGCACGGAATGAGTTTTTATTTGAACGCCCATTTAAAAAGCGGCTTTAACAATCTTAACGCGCTGTTCAATAGTGTATCTCTCTATGGTCGAATTTGTCAACAAATGTCAAATTAACTTTGGCAAAAGCCTTGACGTTATGATGTGACTCGCAACTAACATTGCACATTATGTTTGTTTGTAATGTCTTCTTAAATTCAGCCGCAACATGAGATCTGTGGCTCATTATGCACTCATTCCCAACGATCGCCATAATGCTTTCTAAAACTTGGTTATATAACACACTGCGCACATTGGATTCACGACTGTCCAAGTTCAATAGGGTTTATGTCAAAAATTCTCAATTTGGAAAGTTTTAAAACTGATAAAAAGTCAATAAAACATAAATATGCTGCCGTATGTATGTTATGTTATTATTTAAATTAAGCTAATCTTTAGGTTTCATCAAAATTGTTTTCATAGTCTTAGAGATTCCTCGGCCTCATTTCAAAAAAGTATATTATTTTAAACACACTTGCATGTACTTCATACATTACATACATTTCATACATTACATACATTCATACATTTTACATATATATTTTTGATTTTAATTTCATCAAAATACCATAGGTTGAACAGCACGGAAGAAGAAGAAACTGTCTCATTGTCTAAGCTTAAAAGAAACTAAAGCTTCCGCTTATGTTAATGCGTAGTTGTGTTTTATAAAAATTAATTAGAAATTTTTGCAGAAAAAAAGACCTGATAAAAAAACTTACTCCTGACTGACAAAACCAACAATTTAGTTAATAGCAATAAAAAATATTTCCAAGTCCAAATGGAAGCAGCTGACTGCACCGCCAAGGCCTATATTAATAGTGCTATCGATTGCAGCTACTCTGTTCAAATTCGCACACGTACTCTTCTTGCGGAGGCTGACGTATTAAATAATAAATGTTTGATAGGCGAGTATGAATGCAAGCCATGTGAAGATAATACATGTACCGAAAGCTTTGATTTCAGTGTGCATAAAAATCGTAATTTTTCCCCACAAAAAAATATTTCCCTACATTTTCCCTACGCAAATTTCATTTAAATTTTACGCAAATAAATTATTTTAATACGATTTTTATGTTTATTTTAAATTCAAATAGGTAGAACATTTTACTAAAAAGTAGATTAGTTAAATTAGTGCCGAAAATTTCATATGCTTAAAAATATGTATACGCGTTTCGCTATATAATTAAATTCTTTTAAGTTACTTGTTCTACATTCTAATTCAAACGAGCATATGCGTTAACATAAATCCAGCTTTGCAGGAGTTGGAAAATCCCCAGCACAAACTAATTTCATTAATATGAGACTTATTGTATAATTACACGTCTTAGGGCGTTTCCACTGAGCCCACGATATATAGATATCCAATCTTTTAATATGCTTAGTTATGAGATCTTTGTGATTAAAGTTTTTAAGGAGGTTCGGGGGTGTACTCGTACATCTGAAATTCATGCAATTAATTAAAAAGCAAAGCTTGCAAATGATATCTTAGAATGCATATGGAATTTGAAACTTCGCGGTTTAGTTCTTTTCTATTTTTGTACGTCCATTGGTAGCTATAGAAAAAAACCCTCCCATCAGTCTTAATACGATTTTAATGATTTTGGCGTAGTTGGAAAACATTTATTGTTAAATATTTAAAGTTGTATATAAATTGGATGAAAATGCATCGATATCCAATTTGGGCAACGATTTTTTCTCATAGTCGAAAGAATTATAATGGTATAATAATAAATAATATTATTAATCATGTCATAATAATAAATAATACAGTTAGTGATAGTTGGAAAAATTATAATAATATAATAATGTTAACCGTTTGTGATAATTTAAAAATTCCCTACAATAAGCCTAATCATATAAAATCTTTCCGTTTTTCCCTACATGTGAAAATAAACAAATAAATCTGTACAAAAAGGGAAAAATCCCTACGCTTGGCAACACTGTTTGATTTGCATGGACATGTCCGTTACAAAACCGTTCACAATCCTTTCTATGGACGTCCCAATAGCCCTAAATGTATAATGTTGAGTGTGTAATAGAAAGCAAAAATCAAATTGTATGAATACGGCACACTAACGCGAAAACGTATTTTTTTTAATTGCGACAAAGCAAAATTTTATCAGTAATGATCAGTGTATCCGTCTTTTATATTCAAATAATCCTACAGCCTTGGAATGTTATATTCCAGTTTCTAGAAATTTTGAAAATATGAAAACCTAAGTTTACAAACCATTGCTAAAAACCCAGACGATTTCCTAAGTGAGTTAGCAATTACGTTAAAATCAAGGAAATCTGCATTTTTGTCTATTCTTATCTTCTATTGTAACATTACAGTAACTTACATTAAACTTACCGAAAAATATTTCGTCACGTAAACCATTTGTATGTTTGTATTATGTATGTGTGTTAAAATTTATTTATAAGAAAATAAACCTCAACACAGTTATGTTCCGAAACATAACGCAAAAATAATACGAGTAAGTATAATAATATTACTCCAAGACTTTAGTTCTACCACTTGAATTCCAAGCCCACTAAAATTCCAAATATTCACGGCTGTCTTGGAACTTTCCGGTAGGAAATGCTTTAGATAGGATGCCACCTTTTTAGAACTTGTATAGTTTACGTATTTGTACAAAATTAGTATGAACTAACTCATGATGTGGTGATGAATTCCTATACTTTTATCACGCGCGATAAACAATTGTCAATGAAGGGAATTTTGTTTAGAACTTCAGGGCTATTACTCACGAATTTCCGAAAAGTTATTTACGGTTGTAATTGTGAGAAAAATGAAAACTTTTGTAAGGAAAAATTATTCATGATAAGGGTGATTGAGAGTGAATAGACTGGCTTAAGCTTATGTTACAATTAAACGAAAAGTCTGTCAAATGCATATGTGAATGAAAAATGACTTTTAGTGCTTATATGAACTTAATGATTTTAAACTCTTTGTTGCACAACTGCGTAATACTTGTGTATTTTCTAAGTAGATTATATAAAAAAGTACCATTAATCACAACAAAGTATTTGAATGCAATAATTTCAAAACAAAACTTAAAAAGAATTTTGTGGTAATTTCTTTAATTAAAAATGTTAAAAAAACTAAAACACATTTCTATTACATTAAATACAAATGTGTTTGTTTCCGTGGCTTCAATTTTTCTTTCTTATTTAAATAAATTTTGTAAACATACACGCAAACTAATGAAAACAAATGATTCCGTATAGAAAGTGCGTTCAGTTTCATACTTTGCTTAAGCATCTGTCATTAGGCAAAACTTAACGAAAAGCTCCGTTAAGTACATTATAGCTGTACACATTTGCTTATACGTATTCACACAGTTGCTTAAGCTGGCTTAAATTACTTTATACACATTATAGTTAGGCCTTTAGAATTGCATTGTATAGCAAAAGTTTCCAATACAACTTCAATGTCGAGTTGCTGCCCATAAGCCAATTTAGTCCCGCTGTTTTTAGTTTCAACTGAGTGACTTTTGCTTCAATGTGAGACGTCCACGTTAGCCTACGGTTCAGGTGAATACCAAGGTACTTGACTTCATTGTGCTACAGAAGAGGTGAGTTGTTAATTTGGATAGGCGCACTAGTTTGTTTACACAGTGTGAATGTGATATGAGTACATTTTTGCTCATTAACTTTGATTTTCCAAAGCTTTAGCCATTTCTCTAATATTGAAGTACATATATTTCTGTAAATTTCGTGAAGCTAGTTGGTGGTTTTCATGAACGCTCAAAAACGCTGTGTCGACTCAAAAAGTTGAAGTGTGGATTCCTGATGTCGTTGGCATGTCAAATGCGTAAATCAAATACAAAGTAGACCCCAGTATGCTGAGTTGGGCTTATAAAATCGCCTTCTCTGATAACAAATCTCCGCCCATATAAATAGCTTTCCAGAAGCTTGTGAGTATTTGCAGGCAAGTTTAACTTTATTTTGTGCATCAAGCCGTCGTGCCACACTTTATCAAAAGCTTGAGGAATGTCAATGAATAGAGCTGAGCAATACTTCTTGTCCTCAAGGGTCTGTCTTATGGCATTGACTAGTCGGTGCGTTTGTTCTATGGTGCTGAAAGCCAAATTGTTGATCAGGGATGCATCCCACATTATTGCAATATTGGACTCAACTTCGTCATTAACAATTTTTCGAATAGCTTTGAGATTGTTGCAAAAAGATTTATTGATCTATATGATTCTACCTTAGTGGGATCCTTCCCTGGCGAGGGTATCATAGAGACCTTCCACTCTGTAGGATAGTACTCAAGGGCTAAAATAGCGTTAAAATAAATAGTTATAAATAAAAAATAGAACTCTTTTACCAACATGAGTAAACTGTTCAAGCATTTTACCAGTAATTTGATCAATACCTGAGCTTTCCTGGGGTTTGGATTACCGATAATTTCTCGACATCTTGAAAATTAAGTTTTAATGACACAGGTGGTTTAACAACACATGGTCATAACTCCGCTGTATTATTCGCTGAATAATGTGTAGCAAAAAGTTTTCTCAAATGATTAACAAACACCATCCTCTTTTCAGCATGGGTTCTTGCTCAGTCCCCAGTTGAAATTCACAAGGTTGGCTTACCTATTACGGGTCTTTTCAGACCTTTTGTTGCTTTCCACAAGGAATAGTCAGATTGTGGAGTACCATCAAGGCTTTCCAAATATGTTCTAAGGGAAGCCACTCTCTTTATTTCAAGCAGATTTTTTAACTTAGTTATGCATTCCGGTAGCCTATTTTTCAGCTGGGGAGACCTTCGAAGTTGCCACTCTCTTCTGTCTCTTATTTTTTCTGTAAGTAGCTGCTCAATTTCAGACGAATAAGTTCTATTGTTTTCATTTCTGGATCTTATATGACTAGTGGTAACATGCTGTAAGGCCAGTTTGAGATTTTCAGAAAAATCGTTCTCAAGGGCAATATTTTTGTACAATGTGTACTCAAGAATTTTTTCTATTTTAGCCAATTAACTCTAGTTAATGCAAAGTCACTTAACAGGGAGCCAATCTCTTGGGGAAACAAAACAGAGTTTATAGTGGGTGAGTGATCTGATGACAAATCTAATGAAAGCTCCACTCCAAAATCTATAACATCTGTGATCTTTCGTCGGTCTGACGGCCAATAAGTGGGGTGTCCGCTTGAAACCACATCTAAGCCCATTTTGGAAATAGTGTCAAAAGGCACACTACCTTTCGGGGAAATTAAACGTAATGCCCAAAAAGTGTGTTTACCGTTATAGTAGCCAGCCGCTAAAAATCGAGGACCAAGTGTTGATGGAATATTGATTTTCTGTTACTGAAAATCGGGGCGGTTAGTAAATCCAGGAAATAATGATTTTTTCATGGAAATGTTCAATGCATGTATTAGTTGCTTGCAGATACTCGTCTCCTGCCTCGTTCAGTAAATAGTGCTTAATTCGGTTTCGGATTTTATTAGAATTCCCGAGGCCCCACATGTATTTCCACGGGGATCTTTAGCGCCATATAGTGTATAGCAATTTTATTTAAAATAACTGTTGGTTGTCAAGGCTGATGCTCTTAAATGGAATTCAGCATAAACACTCATTGAGGCCGTCAAAGTAGGCGCTGCATGTAAGTCTATGACAAATCTTGTAAATTTATCCATTATTTATTCTCCAGGTGTCATTTACATGTGAAAAATATCAAAACTAAATAAATACCGGCCCACATCTTTTTTATCAAGAACAGTCTTAGTTTTACAAAGTTAATTCATTTATATTTGCTTTTTATTTTTTAGGTTAAGTTTAGCAGACCGGCAGTCATTTAAAGCTTATTAGTTCGAATTTTTTATTTTGTTTTTGACTATTTTTAATTGCCCAGTCTGCAGGCTGACAACATTATTCTTCATTCCGTACTTCGCGCAGTTGCTCTGAATAGTTTCAAACTTGATACTTGATATTAATATATTTTTTACACATGCTTTTCATAGTAAACGAAATACACGTACGAGTACATACTAGGGCGGATTGATATTGAAGTTACCTAGCGTTAGACGACAGCACAAACACAAACTTTTCTGTAGGTGTTACAATTTCATCCAAATTCACTGATTAGTTTATTTGTTGTAGACGTTTGAAGTAGTCAACATTTGTGTTTCTTGAAAAATGGAAAAAAAAGAATTTCTTGCAGTGACAATACTATTAAAAACGGCGCAAGAGACAAAAATAAAACTCGAAAAACATTGCGGTGAATCTGCTTCGTCAGATTACTTCGTAAAATATTCGATTGCTGAATTTAAAAGCGGCCGAACAAGCACTGCAACAATACCATCAACAGAAAGGCCAAAAGAGAAGAAAAATCCGCGATACCGTTATGAATGATCACCGAGTCAAGTTACGTGTGATTGTTGAAATGGTAAACATATTATATGAACGTGTAACACGCATATGAAAAAGCTAGCGGCAAGATGGTTGCCGCGTTTGCTCAGTGTCGAATAAAAACGAGTTCGACAGACCACTCCACAGCGGTATTTGGACATGATAAAGCGGTAATCCTTTTGATTTGCTTAATATACTGATATTGACTCAGTGTCAAATGCTGAAGTTTTAATAAACCTTTAGCCCATTTTTAAACTTTTTTTTGCTGATTTTCAATGTTTTTTTTTATCATAATTCCTCTTTTTGGGTTTTGCCCTCGATATAATTATTCAGGATAAAATCCTATTTGGTCACATATATGTATGTGTGAACATGCATGTGTGTGTAGATATGTTCATTCATACCCAATACTGACTGGATAGTTCTTATGGGACCATATGGAGAAAATGATAATAGAAAGATTGTACTGACTTACTATTGACGATATCACCACATTGTGGGAAATGTCCGTAGTAAAACTTTACTGATTCCCTGTACGGTAGACGCTGTCACCACCTGCAGGAAATGTCAATAGTAAAACATAGTAATGACTTATTGATGATGTCATCAATACTATTGAAAAATTGTACCCTAACTAATGCTTACTATTATTGACATTTATCACAGGCTTGTAATAAATGTAAAAATATTGACATGGATACATATAACCCCATGATTCCTTCAGGGTATATATATACTCGTACTTGGTTGGGTCCACCAATACACAACTCAAACCAAAACTCAATCAAAACAATGGGTGGAAGCTGGAAATGCTCCGCAGAAGACAGTAAAATCGGCCGGCAAGTTTATGGCCACTGTATTTTGGGATGCACATACGGAATATTGTTCATCCATTATCTTGAAAAATCATCCACAATCACAGGAATCGCGCATTGTTGGATCAATGGCTTGGTTCAATGAAAAAAACGACTACAAAGAAGAAAAAAGTGCTCTTTCTTCACGACAACGCGCTGGTTCACACTACATTAGATTCGATTTTGAAATTACGTCAATTACACTTCGAATTGGTTGATCATCCATCTTATAGCCAGATTTAGCTCCTAGTGACATTTCCTGTTTCCAAACTTGAAAAAATGACTCGGAGGAAAAAGATTCATCTCAAACGAAGAAGTGATTACCGAAACTTACGCGTACTTTGAGGAGTTCATAAAGTCGTGTAATTCAGATGGTACAAAAAAGTCTTACTAAGCTAAAAGGAGACTATATTAAAAAATAAATGGTTTTTGAAAAAGATATTTCCTATTTAGGTAGCTTCAATATCAATCCGCCTTCGCATAATGTATGGCTGGCATTAGTACACTCACTATTTGCTGATGGTTTGTTTTAATTTTTGCTATGAAACAGTCAAGCTCGATTAAGAGACATTGTATATATGTGAATAGTAAAATTATTAACTAGTGTTTATATAGTGTAAATATCTTATTTTCTAATCAATAAACAAATAAAAAAAAGTATTGTAGTAATAATATTTTTGGCCAACGTATTTAGTTATTTGTTTTTAGTATACTAAGTGTATATCTTATCAAAATATCATAAATACACCAAATCATCCAGAAAGCAATAGAAATGGCAACCCTAACAATGAAAGCAAACAATATTACAGCATCAAATATATACCTGGATTAACAGACAACCGCAATATAAAATGTGCAATAAACAATAACAACATAACATTGGCTTTTAAACCGAATAAGAATTTAAGCCCAATATTCACAAAAACAAAAACACCTATAGACAAACTACAACAAAACAACGTTGTCTATCAAATTCCATGTAAAGGTGATGATAACAACAGCTGTGATCTCGTTTACATAGGCACAACAAAAAGAAGTTTAGCAGTTAGAATAAATGAACATAAGACAGACATTAATAAGAAAAAAAGAAAGCACTGCTTTATCGCAACATACTGTACAAACCAAACATATACCCGACTTTAACAACATCAAA
The DNA here is from genome assembly GCA_914767995.1 of Thecocarcelia acutangulata. NCBI lineage: Eukaryota > Metazoa > Arthropoda > Insecta > Diptera > Tachinidae > Thecocarcelia > Thecocarcelia acutangulata. The sequence continues at coordinate 102,330,580 of OU612094.1, read as the reverse complement.
ATACTGGACAAAGAAAATAATGTTAAAAAACGTTACACAACAGAAAGCTTAAGAATACAGCAAAAAATAAACAGAACAATGAACAAAAAAAGAAGATACTGACAACTTAAGCGCCATTTAGAGAAAAGGACCACATTTAAAGAAGAAACAAGTGCTCTCTCTTCAAGGCAACGCACCGGTACATAGAGTATTCGATACTGTTTGCACTGTAGAGAAGGAAGTTCATTATCCATAAAAAATTAGAATTCGCTTAATCCTTATGTCTTGCCATTACATAACTTTCTACTTTAAGTCGGTGCTCTTAAGTAACTTGGGCCCAGTACCAAAAAGATAATTTAATTCTGGCCATCCCCAGGACAACAGCATTATTATGATTCCAATACAAACGTTATTTGTAGTGACTATTATTAATCTCAAGAACAATGGTTTTCTTTTGTAGCAATCGATTTAATAAAAAAAATTTTCGCGTGAGAGTGCAGATTAATTTATCTCGGGTTGGTAATTCAAACAAACAATAAACAAAATAACTTGGCTTCGAATATAGCTCTACCCTTGATTTACATTGGTTTTATATGCACCACATAAATAAATATGTATGTATATTTATTTTTATGTATGTCCATTTTCTCTTATAACTACATAAAATGTTGAATTTCTTCTTTGATTAATGACTAAAACAAATTAATTTATAATCCCAAAAAAATATTTTGTGGTTTTTATTTTTACTCTAATAATTTAACAAAACTGAATACCGGGTGGGAAACGCCGTGATTACTATTAGTATTTATCTAAAATTAAAGAAAGAACGTTGCTATACAGTAACATACTTCAACGGTAGTACTAAACATACTCATACATTCTTCTGAATTTTTCCGGAAGTGTCAAAACAGCAATATTTAGTCCATATTATGAAACAAATATTTTTGTTATTAAATTAATTTAAAAAATTTGATATTAAACTAATTTTAATATCGTTTTTATTATATATTTAACTTTTAACTACAAAAATAAAGTAATTTCTAATAGATTTTTACGCTGCGACAAAATTTGCAAAATTAACTTGCACTTGGCTATGTAAACACAAAAGTAAGTTACGAGAAATTCAAGAATTTTTTCAACATTTTCGATGTATGTACGCATTTATTCCCTTTGCCTTAAATTGCTATTATTGTGGTAATTTGTAATAAAAGAATTTAACATATATTTTTTCTTTATTGCGCTTTATTCATACAATCTGATTTTTTCTTTCAATTACACACTCAACATTATGCATTTAGGGCTATCGGGACGTCCATAGAAAGGATTGTGTATGGTTTTGTTATGGACATGTTCATGCAAATCAAAGCTCTCGGTACATGTGTAATCTTCACATGGCTTGCATTCATCCTCGCCTATCAAACATTTATTAATTAATACCTCAGCCTCCGCAAGAAGAGTATGTGTGCGAACTTGAACAGAGTAGCTGCAATCGATAGCACTCTTAATATAGGCCTTGGCGGTACAGTCAGCTGCTTCCATTTGGACTTGGAAATGCTTTTCATTGCTATTAACCAAATTGTTGGTTTTGTCAGTCTAAAATGTATTAAGAAATTTAATAGAAAAATAGAAATTTTAATTGATATTTTAGTGCAGTTAATACGTACCACAGTAGCCACGCAGAGAGTGTAATTTGCAGCTGACTTACCGAAGTGACTGCCACAGTTTTCAACTTCATGATTATAATTTGTAATGTACCCAGACAAAACATTTCTGGCACTGACAGCTGCTTTCAATAAAACGTTGAGTTGCTTGCTGTAGTCCTCACGACACTTGGTGATGGCAGTTTTTGTAACTTCAATTGTTGGGATATCATAACGGTATTTGAGGACACATTTCTTACTGAAGTCACTTAGGACTAACAAAGGATCTAAGCGTTCATTAGTTTTAACTACGCTTTTGATAACAAAATCAAGATTAGTGTTTATAGTTCCCAATCTTCCTGAATAACTGTCTTCATAATCATGTAGTTCCGCGTCATAACGATCCAAAATGCGTTTGTATTGCAGAAGATTTAGTGTGATGTAATCATCGGTATGATCTGCCAAGTGGCCATGCCTCATCAAGCCATAGTGGTCCTCTTTAACCTGAATAAAAATGTTTTTATTTTAATTTATTTCAACGCCGAGAAAAATAATATTTTTTAAGAATATTTTTGCATAGCTTGTACTTTTTTGTGCATGATTTTCTTACCTCAGCATAAGCTACGGACAAAAGCGCAAATAAAATTACAGCCACAAGCTTGTTCATTGTCTTCTCACTTCTATTGGCTTATTACCACTGCAGCTTCATGCGAATTTTCACCTTTTTATATCATAGTTTGGCAATTTTCTTATCTTTTCAAAGAGCAATGTTCTAAACGAATTCTTATCTATATTAAATTATAAGTTTAGTAAAATTTTTTTATTACTTCACTCGTAAAGAAGTAAACAAGTATATTTAAAAATATTTTATGTTTATGAAAGGCTCATTTGATAAACTTTGTACAAAAATTTGTCAACTAAGCCTTTAATACACATAAAATATTGCACATGAATAAAAAGTAATTTATATTTCTGCCTGATTTTCTGATAAAATTACTGGTAAAATGCTTGAGCTCGTGTACCTAGAAGAATTCTTCTTTTTATTTTTAACGCTATTTTACGTCTCGAGTATTATCCTGCAGAGTGGAAGGTGTCCATGATTACTATGATACCCAAACCAGGGAAGGATCCCACTGAAGTAGGATCATACAGACCAATAAGTCTATTGCCAACAATTTCAAAACTGTTCGAAAAATTGTTAATGGCGAAGTTGATTCCAATATTAAACAATGTGGGATGCATCCCTGATGAAGACAAAAAGTATTGTTCAGCTTTATTCATAGACACTTCCCAAGCTTTTGATAAAGTATGGCACGAGGGATTAATTTACAAAATAAAGTGCAATGCAATTCTAAAGCCCATATGGTGCTACGGAATTCAATTATGGGGCACCGCCTCACCGTCAAACATTGAAAAAATTCAAAGGCGACAAAACGAAATTCTTTGAACAATTACTGCAGCTCCATGGTACGTAAAAAACTCACGAATTCATAAGGATCTCTGTGTTCCTCTTGTAAAAAACGAATTTTAAAAATACGCGACAAGGTATATCAGTAAATTGGAACTTCATCCAAATCGTCTTGCACGCAATATACTTAATTTCGAAGGTCACTCTCGGTTGAGAAGGAGGGACACCCTTGCCACCATCAGAACGTTAAATAGGTGATTTTACCGATATTGGCCGGGCAAAATAAAACATTTTTGTCTAGCATTGGCTGGACTTAATTAATTTTCGTATTTAGTATTAAGATTTGAATACTTATTGTTAGTTCACTTTATGAAGATTCAATAAATAATTGAATGAGAAAAAAAAAATATTTCTGCCAACGGGTTAGAATAATTTACCACTACACATTCCTGGAAATGTCTCCGATATTTATATACATACGAGAAAACTCTCAGTCTCAAAACTCGATGATTTGCTTTTAAGACTATTATTTTAAAATCAATTATGATAAACGAGTATATTTGTTTAGATTAAAAACAACTAATAAAATGATTTAATAACGATTTGATGAAAAAACAATAGATTTGTTTAATAGTATAAGCAAGAAAAAAGTATAGCTCATTAAAGTAAATTAATTCTAATTAAGGTTTTATGATTTTCAATGTTAGATGTTTCAATTACATTTCCAACGATGTGCAATTTATTTCGATCGGACTTTTTTGTTGGGCTCCACAAGGATTTGAGTGGGACCATACATCGAAAAACACAAAAGTGCCGTTATCTAAAATACGGTACTTAGGAAAAAAAATTATAGCGTTTTTCGTGTTCAGGAGGTCCGAATTAACTTATCTAGGCATGTGGCGTTCTTGGTATTTTTTGGCTGTAAACCAGTATAATTGAAAGCTTTCGTGGACGCAGCAGAATGCTGTATTTTCTGTAAAACTTGAAGTGTGGATTCCGGATCACATTCCGGGATTCTCCATGTCGGGGGCATAAATTAAATGTAAAGTAGGTCCCAGTATGCTACCTTGGGGAACATCTGCCTCGATTGGCTGAGTTAGAGTTATAAAATAGGCTTCTCTGATTACAAATTTTCGGCCACATAAGTAGCTTTCCAGAGCTTGTGAGTATTTGCAAATATCTTGTGCGTTAAACCGGCTTGTCATACTTTATCAAAACCTTCGAAAACATCAATGAATAGAGGTGAGCAATACTATTGTCCTGAAAGGTCTTTCTTATAACATTTACTAGTTTAGACAGAAAGCTGAATTGATGATTAGGGATTCAGTGTTGGAGTCAACTTAAGAATTTTTCGAACAGTTTTGAAATTGTTGGCAGTAGACTTATTGGTCCATGTGATTCTACTTTAGTGAGCCCTTCCATGGCTTGGGTATCATAGTAATCATAGACATTTTCCACTCTGCAGGATAATACTCCAGACGTAAAATAGCCTGAAAAATAAAAAGAAGAAGGTAACTATACAAGCATTTTGCCAGTAATTTTAGCAATAGCTAGAGGTTTCCTGGGGTTTGTATTACCGATATCGTTTTCGACATCTCAAAGACACAGGCGGTCTAACAGTATATGGCGGTAATTCCCCTGAATAATTTGTAGTAGAAACGTTTCTCAAATAATGAACATTTAACATCCCCTTTTCAGAATCGGTTCTTGCCCATCGCCAGTTGAAACTCGCAAGGGCGGCTTACTTCTAACGGGTCTCTTCAGACCTTTTGTTGCTTTCCACAAGAAATAGATTGAGGCTTTCAAATATGTTTTAAGGGAAGCCACTCTCTGGACTCCAGTTAAAGAACGCAACTAAATGGATTTCAATATTTTGTACTTCAAATCGATTCTTATTTAAGTTTTAGTACACATAAAATATATGAGGCATTTAGTTGATTATTTAAGCTGTTTGATATGAAAACGTGGTCTACAATGCTCTGAAATCAAGATGTTTTTATATTAATCGTACATTGATTTTTTTCCTGTGTGTGTTTACTGCTGAAGTAAGTAATAATTTAGAGACTATTGTTTTTCAAATCATATAATCACAAATAATTAATACCCTTAGGAGAGTATTATTTTATTGTGCATGTGTTTTTTCCCCGGGGAACGGGTTTGCCTTCACGTAGACCAATCTAGAGCATTCTGCTTTTTGAGGCATAGAGCGGAAAGAGTCCTCGTTTACTGCAGCAGACAAACCTCCAAAAAGCCGCATGATTTATCTTGTGTTGGGCTTCCTAAACCCATACCAAGAGTTAAAATTGGTAGAACGGGAATCAGCAGGGCTGCCGGAAGATTCTGCCTTACAGATCTCTCGGTGATGATCACGATCGATGTGCCTGCCTTGGGTAAAACGTTCTTGCTGTAGTTTAAACCTATAATCGCAGGAAGTGAGATTAGTTTCCCAGATAACTTTAGTGCATGCCGGTTTTCGGGTGTTAATAACCGCCCGAGATACTGTTGTCTTGCAACAGACACCTGTACTATAAGAAACTAGGAGCGATGGTTAGGCGAGTGAGTTGATTAAAGGCTGATGCTCTTAATGGGCTTCTGCCTGCAAACTCATTAAGCGTTGTCTTCATTTGTCACTGAAATTGCATACAGGAGGGATTAGAAGGTCCGTATTCTTAAGCAGAGGGTTTGTCTATACGGCTAAATACTTATAGCAAAAAATTGCGACCTGTGTGAGCCTAGCAAGCCACACGGTCGCGCTTGTGAATAAAACACCCCGTGGAGTTGATCCATTATCAGATTAGACCGTAATGACAGGTGCTGACGTAAATCAATTTCACAACTGTACATGTGTTTTATTTTATAACTGAAGTAAGTAATAATTTAAAGACTATTATTTTTCAGATCATTTCGTCCAAAATTATTAGTGCTTTTAAGAAGGTATTATTTTATTTCGTATGTGTGTAGTTGCAAGTTGTTATTAGTGTGAGCCAAAATGGAACACTCGTTTTCTTCAAAACGTTGTTATATCGCTTTATTATTCTACAACTATCGAATTATTTTAATAGTGTCATCAAAATTTATAATAACTAAGGAAGAAACTGATTAACCATTGATAAGACAACGGCCAAAATACTCGTACCTAATAATGTTTGCAAGCTGTCTCTAAATTTATTTACTTTTAGTGTGGCGAGTGATAAGAAAATCTTAACTATGATATAAATAGCAATAAGCTCGAACAGATTCGCCAGTGTTGTTTGGGCGACCGAAGGGAATATTCCACTGGTTTTAAACATGCAAAAGATTATATTAGCATTCTGTTTAGCTTTGGCTGTTGCCAACGGAGAGGTAAGAATATTTTGGACATATAGAGGGGTAAATCAAGAATCCTGTAATTATTTTTATGTAATATCCTTAACAGGCTAACGTTGAGTATCGCTCAGATGACTACATCAACATGCTCCGTCAACAGCATAACCATGTGGTTAAACAGTATGATGATAGATTGAAACGGTTCAATGAACATTTTGTTGAAGTTGTCGGTAGTGCCGAAGTACACTATGAGTTGATTAGTGAAACTTTGTTGCAAACTAGTGAACGTTTGAATCCAATCGCAATCCTAAGCGATCTTACAAAGCACTGCGTTGCCAAATATAGTTATGCTATTCCAACCATTATTGATGTACAACATGCAATTGAAAAATGTGTAGCCACTGCCAAAAGTCAGCAAGCCGTTATGATCACTGGAGCTGTTGATGTCAGAAATGCCTTAGAGCGCTATTTGGAATATCATTTTGAAGAAGAAATTAAAAGCTGTGCTAATGTTACTTCCGCATCAAAAGACTTTTCTTGCATTACTGCTGCGGTAGGTATTTTACCGACAGAATATTTCATTCTAATATAAATTTATTTTTGTACTTTTAAATTTAAAGGCCACTAAGGCTAGCAACTATATTCATGAAAGCCAAAAGAACTTTGCGGCCCAAGTGGAAGCTGCTATTTGTGTTGCCAAGGCCAAAGTAAAGAGATTATTGGATTGCAGTTTCGATGTAGAACAAGATACTATTACTGAAGTTGCTAAAGCTAACATACTTATCAATCATTGCATGACAGAAGAGGATAGGTGCAAGCCATGCAAATACCACTGCAAGGAATTGTTAGAATTACCTGTTTCTGAGCTTCATAGTAACCTTATCCATAACCCTTTCCTCGGACGTGAAGATCACCCACAATGTTTGATAGTGTGCGTTAAATAAAGAGAGAATGTTTTCCTGAATGGGAAATAAAATAAATGGTTAATACAACAAAAATATTATTTTTAGTTTGCTTAAATTTTATGGAACACAGTTACCAGCTAAGAGAATCCTTTATTTTAATTTTTTTATTTTCCAAACAAAAAATTAAAAGGTTCAAAAACGATACATTGTGACTCGTTTTGTATGTTCGTTGTTGATACTGTATCTTCAAACGATCTTTGAGTTCTGATCTGATCGAAAGAATGACAGTTTATATCCATATAGTTTTATGAAAATGGTGACTACGATAGTTTTTTTTTTTTTGTTTACGAAATAAAGCACCGTTTGCTAGAGGAAGGTTGCAGAGAAATAGTTGCTTTTCTATTTATATAATTGGTTTTACACGAGATATTTTATTAATCTCCGAATGAGGTCGTAAAAGGGTCGCCTTTAATCCTCGTAAGACCCAACGTTGCCACACAAACAAACGACCGAAAATGCTGCTTCATCTGTATTCATGGATGTTATAAATATTAAGGAATCGGATGCTATGTTCGCTGAACTGAACACATTTTTCATGTCTAAAGAAGCCTCGGTTTTTTGAAACGGTGTAAGATGTACTTCACTCCATCCGACCTCCTTATTATTTGTACCACCTATATCTGACCGAAAATGGAATACAACTCTCATGTTTGGGCCCGTGTCTCAAAGTCTATTTTGAAGTTACTCGACCTTGTGCAGGAGAGGGCGAAGAAGCGCATCGGTGATAGGGCAGGGTATCCAACTCTATTGACTCACTGGAGAATCGACGCAGTGTGAGGTTCGTTACTCTGTTATATCGTTACTACAATGGTCTTTGCTCTGACGAGATTAGGGATCTTGTTCCCGCAACTCGCACATTTTTAAATACCACGAGTTTATCGTCCAGAGTTCATTCGTTTGTGGTTGATTGCCCGAAGAATCGTACTATGCATTACAGAGAAAATTTGTTTTTCAGCCGTATGCTTCGCCTTTGGAATAAGTTGATTCCTGTCCGTTATAACGTTGGAAAATGCTTCACAAACACTACTCCCTCTTTCCTTCTCCTCACAATCTATTTTCCTAGTTCTGGTACGTTGCACTGCATATGTACAAGTACTGGTACATGATAGAAAAAAAAAACATAAAGAGATAAACATGTAATAACAAAATTTGAATTTTTATTGACATGAAGTTATGTTATGCCTCACCAGCTAATAATTATATGAGTACATATAGGATATTTGCACTATTTAGTAATGTAATTCCTTTCACAATACAAAATTATTACTAGTAACATTAAAAAAACTGAGAGAAACTGAAATTGGAATAATTTTTTTTTTGTATATTTATGAGTTTGTTCATCTATACTATGGGGAAAAGTTTGTATGTATGTAAGAAGTAATCTCTGAAACTAATGGTCCGATTTTAAAAATTTTTCACTGGTAGAGTGAAAGCTTCTGATGGACATACGCTATATAAAAGTCCATTCTTACCATATTAAGCAACAAAACGTATACATACTTTTAAATTATATCGCTCATAAGATTGTCCACTTTGTATAATCTAATACAATTTCATTCAAAATACTCGTGCAAAAAGCAGAGTCATCCAGACTATTTATAGTATTGTTACAAAATTTGTATTACATCTAACCCAGTGTGCCATTGAGCTTCTTGTTATGAATATGCAGCACGTTCACACTAGCATGATAAAACTAAAAACATAATACACAAACAAACATGATTTAAAGTACGCCAAGTTCCAAGTAAATCAACTACAAATGTTGTTGTTGTTATTCTTGAATTCTTTGTATTTCGTTTCTTATTGATTGTTGTTGTCGTTTGATTATTGTTCGCAAGCATATATGGGAATGTGTATATGCGTAAGAATTATGTTTGTACATTTTAGTCTCAAATTATGAATCAATAGAAAGATCAAGATCAAGGTTAATGAACAAAAGTGTGCCCATGTTACATTCGCACTGCGTCTAGGAACATGCTCACCCATTACTATTAACAATAAAGTAATACCTCAACACAGTGAAGTCAAATACCTCGGAATTCATCTTGACCGTAGACTAACATGGAAGTCGCACATCGAGGCAAAAGTAACGCAGATGAAATTGAAAGCAGTGCAAATTAACTGGCTACTAGGCAGAAATTCGACCTTGAAGCTTGATTGTAAACTTTTGCTGTACAACTCGATTCTAAAGCCAATATGGTGCTATGGGATTCAATTATGGGGCACAGCCTCGGCATCCAACATTGAGAAAATTCAAAGAAGTCAAAATAGAATTCTCCGTAGAATTACAGATGCTCCATGGTACGTTAAAAACTCACGAATCCACGCAGCTCTGAACGTACCTTTTGTGAAATCTGAATTTGTGAAGTACGCGACAAGGTATATTAACAAACTTGAATTCCATCCAAATCCTCTTGCAGCTAATATTCTTAATTTTGGTGGTCATACCCGTCTGAGAAGGAGGGATACTTTGGCTACCATTAGAGCTCTAAACAGATGACTGAATTCTGAAATAATATTCGCATAAAAATAAATTTTCGTCCAGCACTGGCAGGGCTTTAATCATAATTTTTTTTTTAGTATTAAGTTTTGAATACTTATTGTAATTACATTTTTTTTATGTAGATTCAATAAATAAAATTAAAAATAAAAAAAAAAAATAAAAAAAAAACAAAAAATAGAAAGATCATGACGATTGTAGAAGACGATAAAGAAGTATAAATAGCAGGCAGGTCGGCGGCAATGAGTCAGTTTATTTATAAATGTGTGAAACATTAATAAACGTCAACAAGTCTAGTGCTTTAATATACAGTGTTATACTAAGTGTAGCCAAAGTTGTGAATTATTTAAGTACTGTGTAACGAACAAATGTGAGTGACATTACTTCATTTGCAATTGAAGAATTTGCAAAAGCGTTTTTAAAGGCAAAAACGTAACAGTTTTTTTGATAGTAGCCAACTACTGAAAGAAATACCTAACATTTTGTGTGATTAAATTGCAACTAGATGTTAACTTGAAAGTTTGAAAAATTTTTTAAATGTTATCGGAAATTTTCATTTTCGATATTTATATAACCTTCTTTTGTCACCAGAACTGCTTTTAACAAAAAAAGTTGTTTAAGTTGGCTGACACGACATTTTCATGAAGAATCGGTTTTGGCTATATCTCGGGTATATATGGACCGATATCGAAAATTTTCATTTTCCACATTTATATAACCTTATTTTATTGCCAGAACTGCTTTTAAGCAAAAAAAAAGTTCTTTAAGTTCGCTTACGTGACAATTCTATGAAAAAAAAATCGGTTTAGGCTATATCTTGGGTATATATGGACCAATATCAGAAATTTTCGTTTCCCATATTTATATAACCTTATTATATTACCAGAACTGCTTCTAAGCAAAAAAAGTTGTTTAAGTTCGCTTACGCGACATTTTTATGCAAAAACCGGTTTAGACTATACCTAGGGTATATATGGACCAATATCGGAAATTTTTATTTGCGATATTTATATAACCTTCTTTTATTACAGGAACTGCTTATAAGCAAAAAAGTTGTTTAAGTTCGCTTTCGCGACATTTTCATGAAACAACCGGTTTAGGTTATAACTCGGGTATATATGGACCGATATCGGAAATTTTCATTTGTGATATTTATATATCCTTCTTTTATTACCAGAACTGCTTTTAAGCAAAAAAAGTTGTTTAAGTTGCTCACACGTGTCTCCATCGGCCGGATATTTTCGCCCTATGTGAAACCCAGGTATCTGAGAATGCTGATCCACAGGATTTTCATATACCTGGGTATCAATTCCTATCCCTCTTTAACTTCCATCGGGGCCTTGTAATTTACATTCGCAATGAAGTTGTGTTCCAATGCCAGCAACCATTAAGCATGCATGATGCAGAATTTACCTGTCTTTGGGTTAAATTCAAAATCAGATCACATCTTTTGCATTTCGGGTTTCTATACAGAAGTCCAAATGCGGTGAGGGATACTACCTTTTCTGGTTTCGATGCCCTCTCCGACTCCATATCGAAGATCCTGGAAAGTTGTCCGAGCAGTGAAATCGTTGTTGCTGGTGATTTCAATGTTCACAACTCATCCTGGCTTCGCCATTCGAGTCATACAACTCCAGAAGGCCAATATGTCGAGTTATTCGCTGCGTACAACAACCTAGCGCAATTAGTGAATGAGCCAACGCATATTCCATATGTTGAAGGGCACTATTCAAACACACTTGACCTATCCCTGAAAAGTATGAAGTCAGAGTTAGTGCACCTCTCGGCAATTCGGATCATTGCACCATTTCTGCCTCCTTTTCGATCTCGGGACTTCGTAACGTTTCAAAATCAGCTACGAAACGTTCAATATTTATTTACGAAAAGGTGCGTTGGGCTGAGCTCAACCAATTTTATGAGCATTTTAATTGGAAACTTTGTTTTCTAGATAACGACATAAATGCTTCAGCAAAAATGGTCGAGAACATGATATTGCTAGGGATGAAAACATTCATCCCCTCCAAGCAGATTTCGATTAAACCAAAACCAAAATCTTGGTTTAATCAGACGTGCAAAAACGCAGTCAGATCCAGAGAGGAAGCATTCAGTAACTGGCGTTTAAACAAAACACCAGACACTGATTTGCTACGCAAAAAGGCAAGATCTTCGTGTGCCAAGGTACTTAGGCGTGTAAAGTTTCTTCACGAACAGCGCCTTAGAGCAAAGGTCCTTGCATCTCCTCGGGGCAGTAAGACCTTATGGTCTTTCGTTAAGAGAGTAAAGAACAGTGCTAGTTCATCAATTCCAACTCTTTTAAAGAATGACCAAGCATTTACAGACCCGGTTGACAAAGCTAACCTGTTGGCTGAAATCTTTGCAAGCAATTCCTGCTTGCCGGAAAGCAGTCAGCCACTTCCCGAGCTCGAAAGAGTATCTGTAACTATGCCGAAGATATTCTTCCGGGCGCGAGCAGTTAAAAGGGTTTTGGAAGACCTCGATATAAACAAAACTCCTGGACCGGATGGCATTCCAGCACTGGTCTTGAAGCAGTGTTCTTCTACGCTTCCGCGTCCATTAGCTCGCCTCTTCAGCATACTTTACCATACTGGTGAGTTTCCATCGTGCTGGAAGGTTGCTAATGTAACACCAATACCCAAAAAGGTATGGCAAATAACCCCGAAAATTACCGCCCAATTGCAATTTGCTCTACACTCTCCAAAGTAATGGAAAACATGGTTAACCATCACCTTATGAGGTATCTGGAGTCGCATAAACTACCTTGTGATCGTCAATATGGATTTCGTAAGGGTCGTACAACTGGCGATCTTATGGCATATCTCTCAGAGAAATGGTGCCACTCAATCCATCACTTCGGTGAAAGTAGGGTGGTGGCTCTTGATATTTCAAAAGCGTTTGACAGAGTGTGGCATGGTGCACTATTGGCAAAACTTACTGCCTTTGGTGTCGGTGATGACTTCTCTCGGTTTATATCGAGCTTTCTCAGAGACCGCTCTATACGAGTTGTTATAGATGCGGTCTCATCAAACGAGTTCAAGATTAATTCAGGGGTACCGCAAGGCTCCGTTCTTTCTCCTACCCTATTTCTTATTTTCCTCAACGATCTTCTCTACCAAACTTCCAACCCTATCCACTCTTTCGCGGATGACAGCAGCATTTGCCACTCGTACTCTTTTAGTTATAGGCCCAGCCTATCAGAGATCGCTGCCAAGAGACTAAATATGAATGATTCACTAAATAGTGATCTTCTATTGGTCTCTGAATGGGGTCGTAAAAACAGGGTAGCCTTTAATGCTCGTAAGACCCAGTGTAGCTTATTGACGCACAAACAAACGACCGCAAGTGCTGCTTCATCTGTACTCATGGATGGTATAAATATTGAAGAATCGGATGCTCTTGATGTTCTTGGAATGAAGATACAGTGCGATGTTCGCTGGACTGATCATATTTTTCATATCTCTAAAGAAGCATGCAAGTGCCTCGGTTTTTTGAAACGGTGCAAGATGTACTTCACTCCATCCGATCTCCTTACTATTTATACCACCTACATCCGACCGAAAATGGAATACAACTCTCATGTTTGGGCCGGTGCCTCAAAGTCTGTTTTGGGGTTACTCGACCGTGTGCAGGAGAGGGCGAAGAAGCTCATCGGTGACAGTAGGGTATCCAACTCTATTGACTCACTGGAGCATCGACGCAGTGTGGGATGCGTTACTCTGTTCTATCGATACTATAATGGATTTTGCTCTGACGAGATTAAGGATCTTGTTCCCGAAACGCGCACATTTTTACGTAGCACGCGTTCATCGTCTAGAGCTCACCCATTTGTGGTCGATTGCCCGGGGAATCGTACTACGCATTACAGAGAGAATTCGTTTTTCAGCCGCACGCTTCGTCTGTGGAACAAGTTGCCTGCAGAAGTGTTTCCTGTCTGTTATAACGTTGGAAGATTCAAGTCAAATGTTCACAAACACTACTCCCGCTTTCCCCCTCCTCACAACCTATTTTCCTAGTTCTGGTACAATGCACTGCATATGTAGGGGTCATCCCCTGAGTACTGGTCCAATATAAAAAAAAAAAAAGTTGTTTAAGTTTATTTTTCATAAAAAACCCGGATTAGGCTATATCTAGGGTATATATGGACCGATATCGGAAATTTCCATTTCCTGCTTTTATTACCAGAACTGCTTTTAAGCAAAAAGAGTTGTTTAGGTTCGCTTACGCGACAGTTTAAGCTATATCTTGGGTATATATGGACCAATATCGGAAATTTTCATTTTCCATATTAATATAACCTTATTTTATTACCAGAACTGCTTTTTAGCACAAAAAAAAGTGTTTAAGTTCGCTTACGTGACATTTTCGTGAAAAACCCGGTTTAGGCTATAGTTGGAGTATATATGCACTGATATCGGAGATTTTCATTTTCCATATTTATAAAACCTTCTTCTATTACCACAACTGCTTTGAGCAAAAAATTTGTATAAGACCGCTTACACGACATATTCATGAAAAATCCAGTTTAGCCTATATCTCGGGTGTATATAGACCGATAGCGGAAATTTTCATTTTCGATATTTATATATCCTTCTTTTATTACCAGAACTGCTTTTAAGCAAAAAAAGTTGCTTAAGTTTATTTTTCATAAAAAACCCGGCTTAGGCTATATCTAGGGTATATATGGACCGGTATCGGAAATTTTCATTTTCCATATTTATATAACCTGCTTGTATTACCAGATTTGCTTTTAAGCAAAAAAAGTTGTTTAAGTTCGCTTACGCGACATTTTCATGAACAGCCCGGTTTATGCTATATCTTGGATATATATTTTTGCCTTTAAGTCTCTATGCTTAATAAGTGTATGAAGTTTGAAGGAAAAGAAGTAATTTTCTTTTTTAAAAAATTTTCATATAAAATTGAAAAAATATTGTTGATTTTCGGAATTTTGGACATATCTCAGCTATATGTGAACCGATTTTACTGAATTTCAATAGCAAACCCATGACTCGAGTCTAAGTCTAGTAGTTTTCTCAGAAACGGTATTTCAACGGCCGACAGACGGACATCGCTTAATTGACTTTTCTATTAATTCTGATTCAGAATATACATATGTATATATATACTTTATAGAGTCGCAAATAAAAATTGTAGAAATTGCAAACAGAATCCCAAACTTATATATACCCTTTACATTTTTGTGGAGCATATAATAATGTAGAGCAAGTCCGTTAAATCTATTAAATACGTTTTCAAGTATATTACGAAAGGTAGCGACATGTCTGTTTTCGGATAGAAGTTATAACATTTCCCAATATCAGATTGAAAGATATATTAGCAGGCAATATAGCTGATACATATATTTTGCTGATGTAATATATTTTGCTCTTCTGTAATTTGTCTGTACACTTATAGAATGGACAACGAGTTTATTTCACAGCAAAGCAAGCGAAACGCAGAGGGCACAACGACCACTATCTGCAACTCTAACAATTTTTATAGAATATGCACATGTCAAGAAAACTGCTGTACTCAGAAATGCCAAAATTATATATTATATTGAATAATTAAGCAGAAAAGCTTTCTCTCTTACGCTCTGTTAAAATTTGATTTTCCAATTGTAAAGCGTTGACGTCTCACACATTTCGTATACATATGTATACATTAGGATTTTTGACAGATAAATTATATATATGCTTCGCACGCTTAAATTTTAAGATAACATTTTCGACGTCAGAAATGCTTTATCTGTGTTTATAATGCATATTCAAAAATACAAATATAAATTTAAACTTATTCTTTTATAGTTTTTTAAATCCACAGGTAAATTTATATAAAATCTCTCTTTTTTTATGCTTATAATCATAATAAAAGATTTATATGAAGCACGCGTTTTATTATTGGCAAACAAATATTTAAATATCTCTGTGTTAACACCTTAAGTAGTCTTGTGTCATTCATGAATGAATTAATTCAATTTAATGATTCTCTCAATTGAAAGAATGAAATATTAGGTGTGTTCCACGTGAATAACGAAACAGTCCGAAATAGTCCAAAAACGTTCCACGTAACAATTTTTGTGCAATTTTAAGAGAAAATGAGAGAGTATTTTTTTCATTTCCTGTACAAATTAGCCCATACCCTTTCTTTGGGTAAGTTCTGACAAATTTTCAAAGTCTACTGATGACTAGGGTAGCTCCTATGAAATGTCGACATATAAATAGTTGGAAAATATAGAAAACAAGCTATTTTTCATTGGTATCAATGTTAGAAGCTAATTTAAAACAACTCATTTGTTTAAAATTGCCTGTAAAATAGTGGATTGTATTTTCAGCATTTCCTGCATCATGTTTGTCATAGAAACCGTAAATGTGTTTATGGATTGAACAAGAGTCTGCAGAGTTCCCTCAAGATTGTCAAAATTTTGATTGGAATCTTGGGACTTGGCCTTCTGATTCAAGTTTTGTATATCGGTTTTGACAACATTAGCATATGAAACTTGTTTTAGTTTTTGCGTGATTATGTGGCTGGTTGACTGACCTACCTGGGGAAAATTGTTTGAAGACATAATGTTTGACTGCTGGGGTGGCTTAAAGGCAATTGATGACTTATTTGTCATCGGCTGCTTAAAATGCGTATAAACAGGATAGCCCATATAATTTGCAGTATAGTTACCTCCACAAATACTGCATTTTTTAACACTCGAGTCAGTAATTGACTTTTCACATGTGACGTGCAATTCTCCACACACAACACAAACTGCGGGCAGTTTTCACATAGGCCTTAGTATGGCCAAATTCCTGGCAGTTTAGGCACTGAAAGGTTGTGCGGCACCATATAACAAACACATAGACTAGTAAATGTCATAAGAAAGACTTTTGAGGACAAGAAGTATTGTTTAGCTCTATTCATTGATGTTTCCCAAGCTTTTGATAAAGTTGAACTTGCCTGCAAATACTCATAAGCTTCTGGAAAGCTACTGATGCGGCAGAAAATTTGTTATCAGAGAAGGTGATCGATGTGGGAGTTCCCCTAGGTAGCATACTGAGATCAACTTTATATTTGATTTATGCCTCTGACATGCCAACCAAATCTGGTATTCACACTTCAACTTTTGCACTGTGATGTACCGTGAGGTACATCGAAGAACCTAAGACTGACTCGAGCGTTAACAAATGCGGTATCTGTGGAGGTAACCATACTGCAAACTACAGGGGTTGCCCTGTCTACACTCACTTCAAGAGGTCAATGACAAATAGGCCATCAATTCTAAATATGCCACCTCAGTAGACAAACACCATTTCTACAAGCAATTTTCCCCAGGTACGCCAGTCAACCAGCAAATAAACGTGCAAAACCCCTCACGTGCAAAACCCCTAACAAATTTCTTAAGCGAATGTGGTAAAATCCGATAAACCAAACTTGAATCAGGAGTCCAAGCCTCAAAACTCCGACCAAAATTTTAGCAATCTTGAGGCAACTCTGCAGACTCTTGCTCAATCTATAAATACATTTACGGTTTCCATGACGAACATGATGCAGGAAATGCTGAAAATGCTATCCACTATTTTGCAGACAATTTAAAAAAATGAGTTGGTTAAAAATATGTTTCTGGAACGCAAACGGCATCCGCCAATACAAAAATGAACTTGAGCACTTCCTTATGGAAAAAGAAATCGACATAATGTTGATTGCTGAAATCCATTTGACAACTAACAGCTATTTAAAAATTAATGGCTACACACTATATGATACTAAAGATCCCCGTGGAAGATCTTGCGGAGGCTCGGCAATTTTGATAAAAACTAGAATTAAGCATTATTTGCTAAACGAGACATGTGAGGAGTATCTCCAAGCAACAAACATATGTATTGAACATTTTCATGATAAAATTGTTATATCTTCGATTTACTCACCACCACGATTTTCAGTAACAGAAAATCAGTATTCACATTTTTTCAAATCACTTGGTCCTCGATTTTTAGCGGCTGGCGACTATAATGCTAAACACACTTTTTGGGGATCACGTTTAATTACCTCGAAAGGCCGTATGCTTTTTGACACCGTTTCCAAAATGGGCTTAGATGTGGTTTCAAGTGGACACCCCACTTATTGGCCGTCAGACCGACGAAAGATTCCAGACGTTATAGATTTTGGAGTTGCGAAAAATTTTCCTTTAGAGTGGAGCCTTCATTAAATTTGTCATCAGATCACTCACCCACTATAATCTCTGTTTCGTTCCCCCAAGAGATTGGCTCCGCGTTGACCGTCAATAGAGTTAATTGTCTAAAATACAAAAAATTTTTGAGTACACATTGTACTGAAAATATCGCCTTGAGAACGCCTGAGGATATTGATGTGTCAATTAACGATTTTTCTGAAAACCTCAAACTGGCCGTACAGCATGCTACCACTAGTCATATAAGATCCAGAAATGAGAACAATAGAACTTATTCGTCTGAAATTGAGCAACTACTGTCAGAAAAAAGAAGAGTCAGAAGAGAGTGGCAACTTCGCAGGTCTCCCCAGCTTAAGACTAGGCTACGGGAATGCATAACTCAGTTAAGAATTCTGCTCGAAATCCACAGAATGGAAAACCTTGATAGTACTCCTCAATCTGATTATTCCTTGTGGAAAGCGACAAAAGGTTTAAAAAGACCCATAATAGGTAAGCCACCTTTGCGAACTTCAACTGGCGACTGGGCAAGAAGCGATTCTGAAAAGGGGATGTTGTAAGTCGATCACTTGAGAAACGCTTTTATTACAAATGATTCAACGAATAATACAGCGGAATTACCGTCATATGCTACTAGACCGCCTGTGCCTTTGAGACTTTATTTTCAAGATGTCGAAAATGTTATCGGTAATACGAACCCCAGGAAACCTCCAGGCATTGCCTCGTGCAGCAAGAAGAGTTCTACTTTTTATTTTTAACGCTATTTTACGCCTTGAGTATTATCCTGCAGAGGGGAAGGTCTCAATGATTACCATGATTCCCAAGCCAGGAAAGGATCTGACAAAGGTAGAATCATATAGACCAATAAGTCTTTTACCAACAATTTCAAAACTATTAGAAAAATTTTTAATGGCAAAGTTGAGTCCAATGTTGAACAATGTGGGATGTGTCCCTGATCATCAATTTGGCTTTCATTCATTGATATTTCTCAAGCTTTTGATAAAGTGTGGCACGACGGTTTGATGCACAAAATAAAGATAAACTTGCCTGCAAATACTCACAAGCTTCTGAAAAGCTACTTATATGGGCGGAAATATTTTTTATTACAGAAGGCGATTTTATAAGCCCAACTCAGCCAATCAAGGCAGGAGTTCCCCAAGGCAGCATACTGGGGCCTACCTTATATTTGATTTACGCCTCTGACATGTCAACGACATCTGGAAACATATCGATTTTTGCGCACGACACAGCATTTTTGAGCATTCATGAAAACCACCAATTAGCTTCACTAAATTTACAGAAATATATTTCAATATTAGAAAAATGGCTTAAACTTTGGAAAATCAAAGTTAATGAACAAAAATGTACAATCACACTGAGTAAACAAACATATTCACCTATCCAAATTCAACAACTCACCTATTCCGCAGCACAATGAAGTCGATGCGTATACCTGGGTATACACCTCGACCGTAGGCTAGCGTGGAAGTATCACATTGAAGCAAAAGTCACTCAGTTTAAACTGAAAGCAGCTCAACTAAATTGGCTTATGAGCGGAAACTAAACATTGAAGTTGGATTACAAACTTTTGCTAAACAATGCAATTTTAAAGCCTATATAGTGCTACAGAATTTAATTCTTCAACGAGTACTGCAGCTCCAGGGCACGTTAAAAACTCACCAATTCATAAAGATCTGAGTGTTCCGCTGGTAAAAGAGGAATTTTCTATGTACGTGACAAGGTATGTTAGTAAACTGGAACTTCATCTAAACATTCTTGAACGCAATATACTTAATTTTGGCGGCAACATGATAAAACTTTTGTCTAGCATTGGGCGGACTTAAGTAAAAAAGCACAATTTTATTTTTTTATATACATGCACATTTTTGTTATTATTATTATTTTTTTAATACTTATTGTTAGTTCATTTTAAAGATGCGATAAATAAAAAACGTTTAAAAAATTATAAGCGACGAGGCGCATTTTCATTTAAACGATTACGCCAATAAACAAAATCTTCGTTTTTGGGGCAATGAGAATCCGTGACGATGCATGGAAAACTGTGACATCTACTCCAAATTACTTTGAGGTGTTCACACAGGGATTGCACCGCGTTCTTTTATTTTTTTTTTTTTTGATGCCACTAGCAGTTACTATTATTGGCAAAGGCTACAGCGTCATAATAAGATACTGCCGGAATTGAATGAGTGGGACTTGATAAACATATGATTTCAACATGTGATTTGAAGTCGCGGGCTTATGCTAATCCAGACAATCATAGCACTTAAGTAGAATACTCGGCAGGATTGCGAACAGTTATCACCGGAAATATTGCGTAAAGTTATGAAAAATGCGATAAAACAGGCAAAAAATCCACATTGGCGGCAGCCACTTGGCTGATAAGATATTTTCCAATTAACATAAAAATTCTACTGGTCCAAACAAAGATTTCCAACGCTCCAAATATTTTTTTATTTAGTAAAAAACACTGATGTCGTCAAACTTAACTACCGATAAAATCTAAATCCTATATGTGCAATAAAATGATAATGAACAGTAATTCTTAGCAATATACATGGATACCTATTATCTATTTTTTAACTGATTTAATCTCCATTATACCAAAGATGGTCTTTATTTGAAAAACATACATTGGGTAATTGGATAATGACGCTGAGTTCCGCTATTGTTCTGTTAAATTTAACTTGTGATAAAATTTTAATTGGGTCAGTAATAATTGTGGATGATGAAATAAAATGATAATGAATAGCAACTCTTAGTAAGATATCTGCAGACGTATAATCATACGTACACATGTGACTTTATTTGTTAACTGATTTAATCTCCATTATAACAGAGATTTTGTGTGAAAAACATGCAGTTGCTAATTGGATTATGACTTAAAGAGCTACTGAAAATATTCTTAATACATTTATTAACCACATACTTTTATACTTTAAGCAATAAAATCCTGAATGAGTTCCGGATATACTCAAAATTTGTACACAGGCTTATTGGATTTCTTCGAATGTTTAGGGTTGAAATAGAACCCAGGGATGTTGTCCTAAAAAAAGTGAAATTCGTCCAATTTATAACCTTAAATTTCTTTTGCATCGTAAGGCTACCGTTGAGAAGCCATATAAGCGTCTAGGACCCGTTCAATGCCTAAACTGCCAAGAATTTGGCCATAAGGCCTATTGTAAGTTGCCCGCTGTTTGCGTTGTGTGTGCGATCTCCACGTCACATCACAGTGCAAGAAGTCAAAAACTGACTCAAGTGTTAAAAAGTGCTGTAACTGTGGATTTAACCATACTGCAAATTACAGGGGCTGTCCTGTTTACAATCACTTTAAGCGGTCAATGACGAATAGGTCATCAATCCCCATTAACCAACCCCAGCAGTGAAATATCATTTCTAAAAGTAATTTTCCCCAGATGCGTCAGTCAACCAGCTACATAATCGTACAAACTCCCAAAGAAGTTTCTTATGCGAATGTGGTAAAATCCGATAAACCAAACTTAAATCAGGAGCCCAAGCCTCAAAAATCCGATCCAAATTTTAGCAATCTTGATAAATATCGGGTGGTTAAATTTTAAGGGCCCATTTTGAACGTGAAACACACTTAAGCGTCAAGTTTTCCTGCATATCTCAGTTCCACACTAATTCAATTTGAACGGAAAGAACGAATTTGAATGGAAAGATACAAAATCAGGCAACGCGTTAAATTTATTCGGATTTATTATAATTTTTTTAGGCATTTATTTATTTATTGATTCTTCAAAGCGAACTAACAATAAGTATTCAAATCTTAATGCTAAACTTAAAAAAAAAAAACAAAATAATGATGAACATTATACATAAAGACTTGCATTTACATGCTTGTAAAGTGCAATTGATTCAAGATATAAAGCCTCTTGACCATTCCAAGCGCCGTCAATGGTCAGAAACGGTGGATGATCAATTTTCGAAGAAAATCATCTTCAGTGATGAGGTACATTTTCACCTTAGTGTATTCGTCAATACGCAGAATTGCCGCATTTGGGAGAACGATAATCCAGAAGTGATTGTCGAAAAACCAGTGCACTCGCAAAGAGTAACTGTTTGGTGCGGTTTATGAGCTGGCCGCATCATCGAGCCTTATTTTTTTCAAAATGAGGCCCGGCCAGGCAGTTACTATGTATGGTGTTTGCTATCGTGAGATGATAACGAAGTTTTTATGGCCCTAATCGGAATATATGGATGTAAACGATAGTTCCAACAGGATTTGGCTCACAGCTAGCGAAACAATGGCTCTATTGCGCGGAAAATTCAGTGGCCGTGTTATCTCACAGGGTGGCGATCTTAATTAGCCTCCAAGATCATGTGATTTGACGCCGTTGGACTTTCTTTGGGATTATTTGAATTCTTTCAGGTGTACGTCGATAAGCCAGCAACATAGAATCTCAATCATGCCTCAGCGTCATCGAAAATTTTGCCCATGGATGGAGATATGGCGCTGAAGTCGCGGCGGCCATTTGGCCGATATTTTGTTCCACGCATAATTGAATCATACCAATATTATCATAATAAAATAAATTACAATAATTCCTAAATAATTTGTGTTTTATTCAAAATCAACATCCGCCCTTAAAATTTAACCACTCTCTATTATGCAGACTTTGCACCATCCATTTCCGTGGTAAAGAAGGTGTTCACTCAAAAGAGACTATGTTACCTCATCTATGTAAAGACCTCATCTATGCACGGTCTTTGAAGTTTCTACATCCGAATTGGTCCCTCATCCGCTTGGTTCGCCAAATTGAGGCCTGAGTGACTATTTCTTCATGAAATATCTCGTTGGAAAGAAATTTGACTCCATCGACAAAATCATCTCACAAATAAATGGCTATCTTGATGACCGCGGTAAATTATATTATTCGAAACGGATAAAGAAATAGGAGAACTGTTGGAATAAGTGTCACAAAAGAGACTATGTCACCGATTCTTGAACATTTTTAATTTGAATCTAAAATTTCAATTTGAGTTTTGCAGGCAATCTAGAATTTTCACTCAACGAATAGTATAGTATACAATATTTGAAAGCATCTGGCGGATGAGTTTAAGTTTTGGTTTGACAAGATTGCAAAAAACGACGCGATGGCTCATTTTGGCTTCTACTATTTCAAAAAAACATAACTTTTGAAGTAATGAAGATATTTAAAAAATTCGAAGTGATGAAAGAAAACATTTGCTTTAAAACTGTCACATTTGTTTCTATAAATACGGGTACTGCAAAAATCGCAATCAAATTAAAAGAAATTAGTTTTTGGGGCATATTTTATATATTAAATTTCTTATTGGCGTCAAAGATTTATATTATTGAAATATTTATAATGTTAATGACTTGGCAATAAATATTTTTTTGTAGTATTTTATATAAAACCGTCTTTTTGAACTTTTAATAATGGTAAACTGTTTTCATTATATGCACTTTTTATTGGTTAGTTCTTTACAAAGTACTGATCTACAATGGGAGCAATATATAATAAACTTAGCACTTTTGAACTAAAATTATTTTTTACCAACCCCTTCGGCGATCTAAGACTTCTTTGTGATGAAATGAGTGGATCTGATGAAGAAAACAATATTTTGAAAACATCTCCATTTTCTCTAATGCGTGACATCTTGCAAATGTTCGTGTATCTAAACTGTTTATAGCAAATATGCCCAGGCCTATGTTAGTGAGGAGTTTTTAATTTTACTCTTGAGTGGTTCATCTTTGCCAGGTTTGCCTCGTCGTTAGGTTGGTATTCTAGGGAGAGTTTTAATTCTCCTGAGAGCAGTTACCAACGTTAGAGGGCGACGGAGAGTGAAGGTTTTATTAATACCTTCACCATCCGCCAGAGGAGTTTTTAATTCCATTCCAGCGCGACACCAGAGACAGTGGATCGTTGGGGAAGCTAGTTACACCGTGCAGGAGTTTTCAATTTCTCCATAGCGGCCCGCGACCCCGTTCCAACTTCGGCCGTAGGTGGTGCCACAACCCCACGTGACCAAACACATAAAAAGGGAGGAAAGATTTTCTTTTATTATTTTATTTAAATAAAGAGCCAACATTGAAGAAAAATTATTTTTTTTTTGTTTCTTTATTGAAACGACACTGGACCACGCTGAGCTATCCCAGAATACAGCGAAAAGTGTCGTTACACGATTAACGAATTTTCTGAACAACTTAATCCAGCCGTACAACATGCTACCACTAGTCATATAAGAACCAGAAATGTGAGCAATAGAACTTATTCGTCTGAAATTAAACAACTTTTGTCAAAGAAAAGAAGTGTTAGAAGAGAGTGTCAACTTCGCAGGTCTCCCCAGCTTTAAAGCAGGCTACGGGAATGCATAACTCAGTTAAGAAATCTGCTTGAAATCCAAAGGATGGCTTCTCTCAAAAGTTATCTGGAATGTCTTGATGGTACTCCTCAATCCGATTATTCGCCATGGAAAGCAACGAAAGGTCTGAAAAGACCCGTAATAGGTAAGCCACCTTTGCGAACTTCAACTGGCAACTGGGCAAGAAGCGATTCTAAAAGGGGATGTTATATGTTAACCATTTGAGAAATGTTTTTAACACAAATGATTCAGCTGAACTACCGCCATACCTCCTATGTCTTAGAGACCTACGGCCGTATGCAAAAAAACTTAACAAAGCTTGGTAAGCAATTGTTAAGAAAAATTTCCTAATGTTTTATGCAAAAACAGTTGTTAGCTTACCTTGCGCTTAAAGTTGAATTGGGTACACTTTAACTCTACGTTAAAATGACAGTTGACTTGCCGATTGTTATTTTGCTTAAAAATTGAAATTTTGCGAAAACTAAAGAATAATACTATTTATTACTTTTATTATATAAAGAAATAAAAACATTACATTCTCAAACTATTAATTTTGAAAGAATAATATAAATTACAATTATGCTAGTGATGCACTTTCAATCAAACGAATACAATGAAAAACTTTATTCGAATAATGAAAATATTTCTAGTAAGTAAACCTATTAATT
Organism: Thecocarcelia acutangulata; assembly: GCA_914767995.1. NCBI lineage: Eukaryota > Metazoa > Arthropoda > Insecta > Diptera > Tachinidae > Thecocarcelia > Thecocarcelia acutangulata. The sequence continues at coordinate 102,305,554 of OU612094.1, read as the reverse complement.
TTTCTCAATTTCATTAATATACTACATATTATATATTCAGTATTTATGAAAAAAGTAAATCCAGTAAATGTTTGCCAAAAATGTGCTATTTTATGTCCTAATAATAATTTTTTATTTTTTAAATTTGTTTTTCGGTTTTCGAATATTAGTTTTCATGCATCACTATTCAAAATATTACAACTGAACATAACGGCGTTGCCAGAACAAAACAATTAAATTCCTTACTACATTTAAAAGTTAACGTACTGTTTTTGCATAAAAGTTTTTAACAAATGTATGGTAGTGCTAATGTGTTTGGTAACTAACGTATGCGTTAAAACTCAAGTAAGAATTTTTTTTGGATATGGCCCCTAGTTTTCAAGATGTTGAAAATTTTATTTGTAACACAAATCCCTGGAAAGCACCAGGTATTGATAAAATTACTAGTAAAATGCTTGAGCAGCCACCTTGTGTAGCTAGAAGAATTCTTATTTTTATTCTTAACACTATTTTACGTCTCGAGTATTATCCTGCAATCCATGATTACTATAATACCCAAACCAGGGAAGGATAGGGTTGGAAGTTTGATAGAGAAGGTCGTTGAGGAAAATGAGAAATAAGGTAGGAGAAAGAACGGAACCTTATCTCCTCAATCGTAACAGAAAGCTTTCCTTTCATCGATGTCTTCAGTTTTGGGAAGAGGAAAAAGTCTGGATGTGCTTTTGTTTCTTATGGACGCTTTTGTTTTGATGATTGGGCTTTGGTTTCAATGCCCATGATTCGTCACGACCTATGACCTTTTTGAGGATATCTGGATCGTCGTTGACGATGTCCATGCGTAGTTCTTTTAGTAAAAAATCCAAGAACACGCATATATATATATATATATATATATATATATATACATATATATATACATATATATATATATATATATATATATATATATATATATATATATATATATATATATATATATATATATATATATATATATATATATATATATATATATATATATATATATATATATATATATATATATATATATATATATATATATATATATATATATATATATATATATATATATATATATATATATATATATATCATCGGCATAGGCTACAGTGTTTATCTTATTATTATCTAGATCTTTAAGCAGAGTATTCACTACAACATTCCACAAAAGAGGGAATTCAATTCAAACTTTTATGTTTCAGTTTACAGAGCACAACCAGAACACGGAGCTATAATGTGAAAAACGCACCTTATTATATCCACAAAATAAGACAATTTTGCTGTACTATATTATACATATTCTCGAAAGAATAAGAAACATGTCGTTTTATAAAATTTGCTGTTTTTAGAGTGTGTTTTGATATCAAACGGCCAAGTTAATACTACAATAAATGCAAACACAGATATGGAAGCTCGTATTTATGATGGCACGAGAGTTCGTTACTGTTTTGCTAATTGATAAATAACTTAATTGTTAATAAAATTATAAATTTTTACCCAAACGTTTTTTTAAATATTGATTATGGCAAAATTCATCTTTTATTTGTTATAATTCTGGCAAATTTTCGTATCTATCAATAAATTCTTTTAACTCTAGCCAACTGATTGTTACTGTTTACTTACGAAAACACAAATGAAATAAAAATTTATAAAATTGGATTTGATGGATTGTTATGCGATTATGTAACTTTTAATGATCCGATAATCGTAAATTACTTCGACATATTTCATCTCCTGCAGTAACGATTGTATGATCCTACAATATACGTTTAACGACGTTAAGTAGCTGTATTTTTGTGTCCCTGATAATAGGCAGTAAAACTAACATCTGATATCGGCGAATATAATTAAATAATATTGCTGAATAATAAATTTGATCAAATACCATTGTCTTAATAATAGCAACAGAATCGTACTAGATGCCAAGTTTGGCAAACACGAATTCTGGCTATTAAACGAAAATATTATTTTTTATAATACAAAATGAGTTTTTTAAAATGAAAACAAAAGTTCAAAATTCGTTTTTGTTGAAATAACGCGGTTTTTGCCCCATTTTGTACCGTTTTGAAATTTTTAAGTTGACAACGCTGCTGACGCCTCTTAAATATGCTCTTTACGGCCGTGCTACTCCTAAAATACTGAACCGACCACTTCTGTGCAGAGAGAACTTTAAATCTAAATTTTTCTAAATCGGTGCATTAGTATGGCTACAAATGGGTTTTCAAAAAACGTGTTTACCTATTAACTATATACATATGTTAGATGCTACGTTTTTGTATAATAGCTTATAAGCGTGCAAATTATAAAACTAGTTCATTATATCCTATGACGAGGGTATTTATATATATTATATTGTAACATATACCACGTTACAATCACCAAAAAAAAAACTCAAATCCGTTTTATGAGAAAATGTATAAAAAAATTAAATGAGAACATATTTAGCATTTTATATTATTTTTTTCCATTTTTTTATAGCAAATTTAGCGGCAACCTGGAGTGAAGATTCGATCACAGTACTTATACATTAGTGCGAAATATTAAATTCCATAGCTTCGAATTCGCCCATGCTACAACCATTTGCTGATGTATATTAAATACGCCTTGGTCTCAGCTTATTACGCATTTTTGTAAAATGTAAACGAAAAGGGACAATCTTATATAAATCCGAACTATGTAAATACTTACACTTGCAAATTGACGCAATTAATATTAGTTTTTAAGATTTATATTGTACATAGAGTACATATATTTTTTATTAACAATAACAATAAATAACTTTTCTAAAACTACGTCACGTTGTGTTATATTCTACTTTTCTGTGTCAAGAAGCAATAATTATACAAATTATTTAACAAAACAAAAGTAAAATTAGCTTCTTCTTTTTTCAATAATGTATTATTATTGATGAATTGGTTAATTTTAGCTTCCACTGCTAACTACACGCTTTCGTTTGTGTTGCACAATTAATTGCCGGTTTTAAAACGATTAGCCTCTGCATAATCACGTGGATCTGATGAATTTCTCTCAGGTATTATACGTACGTCATTAGGATCTTGACGGAATTCACCATTCCATGTTGTGGGCAAAATGGTGGGATCTGTATTGTATTGATAATATTCCGAATCATCAGAACGATTACGTTCTGGCTGCATTCTTACTTCATCGCTCTTTTTGAAAGTACCATCCCAAACTGGTGGCAATATAATGGGTTCATTGCAGTAACCGTAGAAATTTTGGGTATCGGTTATATTTTGATTATAACGGCGCACTTTGGATACGTTGTTTGTAGAACCGGGTGGATAAACAAATTTGCCATTCCAACCCTCACACTTTATGGGTATATAATCATCTTTCTTTTTCAAAGGCATTTTATGATAATTATACTCGCGTTATTTATTTATTTTTTTAAATTTTATTTCCGAATTCAGAAAGTTTTAATGTTCTAACTTATGAAAACAACCGTTTCGATCGCGTTTCAAAATAAGACTGTTATTTTGAAAACTGTGTTGAAAGTATATAAAAATCCCAAACAATTTTATAATTTTCCTAATCTAAAAAAAAGTTGTCTCACCACCTTAACATTTTGTAAATAATTATAGTAAACATGATTTGTATCTGACAATATTAGAAATTATAACGATGACGTTATATAACGTTTTGGTTCCTCTCCTACTGTCACTCGTCTCTCTACCACAACCAGTTGATGTTTGTTAAAATAATACTATTTACAGACAAAAAGAAAATAAACAAGCAGTAACAACGTATAGTAAATCTTATTTATTTTAACACTGGCAGTGGCACTGATTGCCCACCTACATACATTTCCGAATCTTGAATCAGCTTAACGATTATTTAAAAATTTTGCGTTTTACATTTCCTTTTATGTTCAACAATTATAGTATGTATGTAAGTACATACATAGATACATATACAAACAGATATATGATGCAATAGAAACATAATATTCATATTTTTGTTTATTAAAAAAATAAAAATTATATTAATATGGAAGAATTTTCTAGTGTGTTCAATGCCCTTTAACAAAGTGTCATGAACACAAGAGAAAGATTTTATATTTGATAAATAAATAAAATAAGGCAGAAAGCTGGAGTCAGGTTTTTAGATAGAATCAGTGCTGCCACTACAAAAAAAAATTATTACATCAAAAATTAAGCAAATTTAATATTTCTATTTCCATTAGACTGTTGCAAAGTAAATTTGCAAAGTACTCGTATAGGATGCACAGTATGGGCAAGGTGACGGATACCATATTGTCAAGATGGTATTAACAGTACGTTTGTAGCGTCGCTGTGACTAATTATAACGATCTATTCCGTCACATAGGAAGTTACAGCATGGTTAACAATGAAATATCTCTAAAAAACTGTAAACCAATACATTTAGTTGAGGCAACCCGTTAACTAGTGCGAGTGAGACACAAAACTCTTGAAGACCGAACAACAAAAACAACAAGCCTGACTGCACTTAAGAAATAATTACGTTGACGCGAGAGCTGTTCTTCATCCCAGAGCTGCTTTACGACTGAAAATTTATTTTGTTTTATTTGGGAAAACCAAGGCGAATTTATACAGGTGAACGCAAGGCGAATTTATACAGGTGAATGCAAGGCGAATTTCATGATACAAAAAACAAGGTAGCCGCTTCGCTACAACAATACAACAATAAAAAAAACAACAGGTATTTTGTTTGTGTAAAAAGGCGAATTCACACTTAAGCTGTCAAAAGTAGTTGATAAAGAACATGTAAAAAATTTAAATGGCGCCGAAAATGGTAAACAAAACTTGACAGAGGAAGTGCCGCCATATTAACCGAATTCGCCTGAATTCGCCGATGCATCCACCTAATAATGAATTCGCCTTGGGCGAATTTATACAGGTGAATGCCAGAGCACTGCGCCGGGCGGCTAACAGCCGGCTAAGCTGAGCCGCCGACCATTTTTGATAGCCGCCGCCGCCGATTATTTTGCAGCTAAAATTGGCTAAAACAGAGCCGCCGACGTGCTTATTGCGACTGTTTTTAAAGTAAATATAGCACCACTGAATCTAACGGTTCATATATTCGTTGTAGAAAACAAGGTGCATTAACATTTACAAGATGGCAGCGCTACTGCATCTGAAATTTCTTTTGCTACTGGCAATATAATAAGCTATTTACGTCAAGTGTATTGTTTACGTATTTGAAAATGAATTTAGTGATTTATTCTGAATTAAGCATTAAAAAATTATTTTGTGATAATAAAAATAATTTATAATTATGAAAAGGAACATTCATAGTTTATAATTGTGAAAAAAGTTACAAATATTTTTGACAAACATAGCTTACCATATGCCTGTTTTTGTTGTATTGTTGTAATTTTTCCCTAGTGCTGCCACCGTGTAGACGCCAATGCACCTTGGTAGAAAAAGAAAACTATTATACAAGTGCAAAGCGGAAAATTTAAACCACAAAGAAATTTAAACGAAAAATGAAAAAAAGTGCGAAAATTACACTATTTTTTGAAAAGGAAATGCACAGCGAAGAGTATAACTCCGAAACAACTTCTGACAATGACGAAAGTGAAGTGACTTTTGATTTGCAGAAGTATCAGGAGTTACTCAACGCAAAAGAAGAAGTGAAAAAGAAGTGTAAGATTTTGCTGGTAAAGAAGACTGCACATGGGTCTCTTGTGTGGAACTATTTCGGGCAGATGACGCTGCATAACAAAATTATTCTAAACAAGCAATTCTTATGTAAAGTATGTTTTGATGGAACACCAACTTTGATCAGCATCAAAGGTGGATTCGTACAAACGTCAAGAGACTATAATATCAAAAGAAAAAAACTTGCTTGTCAACACAAATTAATGGTCATTTCGGGTCGCTGCATTAAAGGCATCGATTCTCCCAAACTCATGTTGCGTACAATGTGGTTTTCGCATAGTTCATAATAATTGTGCACAAAATCATAATTACGACCCATTGTTTAAAACGCATTCAGCTTGAGCGAGTTATGAAAGGCCCGCAAGGAAAAAAAATGCCTTGTCCATAGCCGCCAAATGTTGCACATGTCGACTTCATGAACGTGCTATGCGATACTGATTCCATGGAATAGATTTTGAAAGTATAGGCTCGAAATTTCGTATAACAGACGTTGGCATAAAACTTCATTGCTTATAATGTTGCGGCTGATATTTCACCTGAGCTTAAAGTCTCATCTATTTTACCACGTTCTGTCGAAGAGGTAAGCTTGCGCATGATAAGCAAATGACATCTTAATACTGGATTAGTATGGAAATATATAAATTAATTTATTAAAGTCTGCCAAACAATTTTCGTTCTATCACTTACATTTTTTTACAACGGTACCAAAAAGACCCAAGTGGGCTGGAGTCATGCAACTGGCGGCCTGTACAACATACATTTTTTTTTTCTTAATTTGATCAAACTAAAAATAGACGCCAATTCTTTGTAAATTGTGTATTCTGCGGCAAATATCTTTTTCCACAGAATATACAAGTGATATCTGTCGCTTTTTCATCGAATTATTAAGAACTCATCTTGTCTCGCCTTGAATTTATCTTCTTTATGCTGAACTAAAAAGAGCATTCTCTTAAAAGAGCTTATGAACCCAATTCTAATTCTATGCTTTGTTGAATTAGCCACGTAGCTGTATAAAATTCGGCTAGCCGATTTATTCTCGGCTCTAGCCGGCTTTGAGCCGCCGCCGAGAATTTTTACGTTAGCCGCCGCCGCCGATCAAAACGCTCGGCGCAGTGCTCTGGTGAATGCAAGGCGAATTAATTATTAGGTGGATGCATCGGCGAATTCGATTAATATGGCGGCACTTTTTTTGTCAAATTTTGTTTACCTTTTTCGGCGCCATTTAAATTTCTGTACATGTTCGTTATCAACTACTTTTGACAGCGTAAGTATGAATTCGCCTTTTTACACAAACAAAATACCTGTTGTTTTTTTTATTGTTGTATTGTTGTAGCGAAGCGGCTACCTTGTTTTTTGTATCATGGGTGAATGCAAGCGGAAAAGCGAATTCAGTACTATGTATTTTGTTATTGTAAAACATATCGTGAATGTCAAAATCTAAATTCGCCTAATAGTGTTCAGCTGGGAAAAAATTTGATATAAACGTTAAATATAAACTTTTGTAATTAAAATCACAGATTATATTAGTTTTTCACTTTTAAATTTACACAAATTCTTGAAATTGCACTAAATGATACAAAAAAATCTTCAGATTGAAATGGCGCGAAAAAGTTTGTAAACAAAAGAAAAAAAATCTGACAGTCTCATTGGAAAAAACGCGAGAAGCAAAAAATAATCACCTGTGCTGTTAAGTTCACCTAGTAATGAATTCGCCTTCGGGAAAACATACAAGGTGTCCCAGAGCTCGACGTTAAGCCGAAACAGGGTGATAAGATTGATTGTATCATGAGAAAAATATAATATATAAAATAATTTTTTTAAGCATTTATGTATTTATTGAATCTTCAAAGTGAACTAAGTATTCAAATGTTAATACTAAGCATAAGCAAATTTAATTTTTTTATGCGTACCTACATAGGTATACACGTAAATTTATGAAATTCTTACTAACCTCTAAGAAACTTTAATTAATTTTCTTTTTACATTCTCAATAATTTCTAAAGTCTACTGATGATAAGGGTAGCTCCTATGAAATGTTGACATATAGACAGCTGTGAGACACAGAAAACAAGCTGTTTATAATTTTTTGATTGGTATTAATCTAGAAGTTTATATTTTTTAGTTTATTCACGCAGAACAAAATCTTTTCATGTTCACTAACAAAATTCGCTGAAACAATTAATTAATTGTTTGAATATGGACAAGTAAAATAATTTTTTGCAACAGCAACATAATATGGTATGCAGGCTTATTTTTTATTGTATATATTTACATACAAATTATTTTTTTAGAAAAATATTTTATTAATTTTAGTTTTACTATTGTGTTAAATTTTCTGCGCATAAAAAACTTTTTATTTTTTATAGTACTAGGCAGTCAAAAAAATTATTAAAAAAATGAATGGAAGGCGCAGCACTATTTCGGATTAAAAGCTCTTATTTAAATTATATATTAAATGGGCAAGTATTAAACACTAAATAAACTACGCAAACACACGCAATCCGTTTGCACATTAACGATACAAACACAAATTATTCACATTTTTTGTTTTCAATGCGATTAGACGGCGATTGCGCTGCGGCAATTTGCTCGCTATATAAAGTTCTCAAGATATATGTAAATTGTTTTATAAATTGTTATAGCTTCTATATCTTGAGATTCTGTTGCTATAATATATTGTTTTTGTTTCTACAAAGCATATACATAAACTTTTATACAATTCTAAAAACTCTAGCAAGAAAACTTTTTCTTGATTCATTTTCTGTAGTTTTTGTTCCATCACTTTATAAATTTTTCAGTGAAATGATAAAATTTCCTGTTGAATACACAAACATTCCGAATTCATAAAAAAGTTAAACAGATACTAAAATAAATTTTAGGGAAAATTCGATAAAACTTTATTCATAAACGAGTTTTACGTTAAAATTTCTTTTTAGTACGACTTTAAAACTTATTGCATCCATTTTTAAGGCAATTTTAAGGTGACGTTTATGTTTTTGGTTATTATTTGTTTACATTTTATAAGTTGTGAAAAAGTTTATTTCAATATAAAAATTTATTTATTCATCACGGATTCACTGCTTTTGATAACAATAAAGGCCTTGCTACACTATCATACACGATCGTGAGATCTACTAAATAAAGCATGTGTGCTGAAAAAGTACTAAAAATGCAACCGTGCGACAGAGCTTTTGGCAAATCGTGCGATTTGAAAAAAATTTATGAAACTTTTCAAAACATTATGGTTTCTGTGCGATCAGTGTGGTATATATTGTGAATAATATGAGAATATTGTTGGTGCCTAGAGAAAAAAATTTAAGTGATGTAAAATTATTACGTTAATAAAAGTTTTTAATTATTTTATTGTGTATATAAGTTATTGCAATTATACTTGCTAATAGTGTAGCCTACAACGCCGTTTTGATGCGAGTCGGCCAGACTTTTGAAACAGTTTCCTGTGAATGAATCGTACGATCGTGTAGGATAGTGAATCAGGGCGTTAACTGGTAAAAAGTATTCTTATTTAAAATGTCAGACAATTTTATTTCTGTGTTTTTTAATAGAAAATATGGATACTTACGTTACATTACAAAAGGGCTATGTACCATCTGAAGCCTTTGTCTATCTAGACAAAAACGGCTATACACAAGACGAAACAGGTGGCTCATATTTTTTAACTTTAATAGAAGGGCCAATATAAAAGCTGTCTCCAGCAACCAAATGACAACAGAAAATAAAAGACTCGATACTAGTTTTTTCGTGAGGATAAAAATATTTTTCCAAACTTAAATTTCAATAAATATTGGTGGCTTAGTTAAGTACTGGAAATTCTTGTTTTTTATTTTTTTGACCTTTTTTTATCTTAACTAAATAAAAAAGTAAGGTTTTTTCCATAGCTTTTTCTTTACATTGTATTTTTTTCTATACAGATAGTACTTGTATGTATATATTTTGTAAATAAATTATAACTAGATTTAAAAAATGTATATAATGTATAGTTTTACATATATATAATGTACTAGAGAGCTCTTTAACGGGACATTGTATACACAGAATTATGTTAACTAAACTATTGTTTTGTTTATTTCTAAGTCTAACTATAAAATTTTTTTTTTTTGCTGAATTAAACGTTGAAAAAAAAAATTTGGATACTCCCTATTAACGCCATCGCGGAAAAATTTAATGGTTATTGTTTTGTTTATTTCTAAGTCTAACTATAAAAAAAATTTTTTCTTTTGCTGAAATAAACGTTAAAAAAAAATTTGGATACTTACCTATTAACGCCACCGCTGTAAAATTTAATGGTTAGCAAGTGTGGACAATCTAAATTATTTGTTATAAAATCAAAACATTTTAGAAGTCAAAAACTTTTTTTAAAAATTAAATTATTTATAATTAAAATTTTGATGGAAAATGAACCGATAAAGAATACAAGATAAATTCAAAAATGTCTTTATTTTCTTTTAACTGATGTTGTCGCTATATGAACTATGCTAAATAAGATTCCAAATGATGTCTAGCTGTCTCCCTATGTTTCTTATTGCTCCATTTAGCGCTAACCCACATTTTCCTGGCTATTTGTGTATGAAGAATGGTAGCGTTAATATATAGATATATATATATATATATATATATATATATATATATATATATATATATATATATATATATATATATATATATATATATATATATATATATATATATATATAAAATTTTATATATAAAAAATTTCTTGTTCGTCTACACAGGAAAGTGAAACTTCCACTTCTCTCCATTCTTATTTTATTTGCTTACCAATTAGAGTTGCCAATCTTATTACATATAGATTTATGGGGCAATAGTTGAAAAAACTTATCATTATAAAGTTTTTTATGAGAGTATTTTTATAAAAAGACTAATTGTTGTATTTATATGCATTAAAAGGAAAACATACTATAAATTTTTTTATAACATGCAAAAGAAGTTAAGTTTATAATTATTATTTTACTACAATACTGCAACTTTATATAATTCTTTGTATGTGGCAACAGTATTTAGCAATTTGTCATTTTACTTTCCGAAAACTTCAAAAACTTTGTTTCATTAAATTTTTGATGAAAGCTGAGTGGAAAATAAACAAAATGTGAGTGTGTGTGAAAAAGTGTAAGTTTATTGCAATTTTCATGAAATTACTTTCCTGTCTAAATGCTACGTAAGTTTTGAATAGCCAGCAACAAAAAATTTTTAACGGAAGAAATAATTATAGATTATTATAGATTTTTGTTAAGGAATTACGCTTTGAAAAGACGACACCAAAAAAACTTTCAAGGAATGAAGTAATCTATTTGATTGTGGATTCCAGATAAGCTTTACATTTTTTCGGTCTTTTTAATTTTATTTATTACTAAGATTTTGTATATTTACAATATCATTATGTAAAATGTGATGTACATTAGTGATGCGTAAAAGAACTAAACAATAAAAAAAAACTCGTTATTCACATTTTTTCCTCTGCATAAGCAAAAGAATCTAAGATAAAACTTTTCCAACTCAGTATTTTTGGGTATTCAATCGAAAGACAAAATGGAGTTAACATTTATTTATTTGTTTTACCATTGGTTTTCATAAAAAACAACACAAAATATTTCTTTATATTATACCATTATTCAGATGACAATTGTATATGATGGCGTTGCCAGTCACAAATAGAGAATTTCAATAAAATGATTTTTAGCTAAAATGCTGTTTATGAATACGTTTTTATAAAATCAGTTTTTTTGATGAAAAATTTATTTGAACTAAAAAGTTGTTAAAATGCTGATTAACGTTTTTTATGAATACGGCTGAAGATGTTTGCACGAATATTAAATATTTTTGATTTTCGTACAATCGCTCTTCAAATACTTGAGCAAACAAACAAACATAAATAACGCTAAATGTTTGTATAAACCAAAAATTTTGGCATGTTTGCCAAGCAGTTTGTATCGTTTATTTGGCATTTTAATCATAACTTTTCGAACTTTTACTATTATATTACCGTACTTATAAAACAAATTTTATGTGAACTAAACTTTTATTTTGCAAATCTTTATATATAATTTGTGAAATAGGATATTTTTTGTGAATAAAAGCATAATAGAGATATGACAGGTATAATATTGTGCCTAGATCGGCTATAAGTCTCCTATTTCGTAAAATTTATTACAGTTTACGTCAAAATATGTTGATATAATATATTTATATATATATATATATATATATATATATATATATATATATATACATATATATATATATATATATATATATATATATATATATATATATATATATATATATATATATATATATATATATATATATATATATATATATATATATATATATATATATATATATATATATATATATATATATATATACATGTTTTTTTTTTTTTTTTTTTTTTTTTTTTGTTTGAGCTTTTATTTATTAATTGAATCTTTACAATGAGCAGTGACAAAATGAGTACTCAAATCTTAATACTAAACACCAAAAATCTACATCTGTATATACTTTATAGAAATGAAAATTGTGGAAATTACTAACGGAACTACAAACTTATATATACTATTTTAATCCGCTATTGATTACAATTCCATAAGTGACAATATGTACAATTTAAACGTGTGTGAAAAATTATTTAAATCTTGTTTATGTATAGAACAACAGTGTTCCAATAATACCCTTCAAAACAGAAATAATACTTGTTTTTATGTTTTGAAGTATATTATTAGAACATGTTTCTTTTTATATTCCCAATAATTTATTTAAAATATTGGAATATATAAAATAGGCTTGTATGCGGCAATACACACATATTTTTCTATGATCGCTTTAAAATATTTTACCTTTATTAAATGCATAATTGACAAATATTGTGTAGAAATTTATCAAGTAAGCATTTCATAAAACTGAATTATATTTTATGAATAGTAATAACAAAAATTTTAACACTGTGTTCAATACCAAAACAAGCAATTTTTGTGTTTTGAAGGTATTGAACATTTTTTTTTCTTATTGATTTATTTTTTATTCTCCTATCCGAATTCAAGTCAAGATTTGCCCAACTAAAATTGCTGCCTGACTTGGCAGTTAGTAAGAAAATCCTCTAATTATTTTTAATATACTCGTAAGGACACATAAAAGAAAAATTTGATGATATTTTGGACAACTGATTAAAAAATGCATGTATTTATGACCCGAAGAAATTTTCATTTATTATTTAACATAGTCAGTAACTTTCACTATGAATCATCACAACGTTCGCCACCGCGATTGTACGTCTTTAATGTAAATGTTTGCATGTTACTAGTAGGCACGTCTTTAACTTTATCTGTGATTAAAATGTAGGCAAAAAATTATACAATCGAAAAATTCTATATTGTAGTATAGTGATAAATTTTATAGAATATTTAGCGATGCTGTTTTTGAAAAGCAAAAACATTTCAAAACAAGAATTTACTTACATACATAGGTGCATACATATGTAATTATCTTTGGAAACAAAAATATGGTTTTAACAACAGTTTAAACACATGTTTTTTACTTATGGTGACATTTCGCTGATTATAAAAAATTAATTTATATGTGTACATACATATGTGTGTATATACATACATATATATGTATATTATATATATGTATGCATACAGTGTTCATGGATGTATGTTCATAAATATGTAGGTCGTAGGCACATACATATGTAAGTCTTAAGTAGATAACACACGACATGTTTTTAGCAATGTAGATGTAGTTTTTTCCACTGCCAAATGCCTACATGTCGTCTGTTACCTCACACACATTGCTACTGGAAAAAGCATGAGTAATGAATGCATTTTTGTTAGTTCTTTTTATATATTGAATTTTCAAATCTTAACACTAAATACAAAAAATAAATTACATAAGTCCAGCCAATGCTGGACGATAAGTTTTATTTTGCACCACTAAAATCGGTAGAATCACCTATTTAACGCAAGGGTGGCAGGGTATCCCTTCCACTCAGCCGGGTGTGATCGCTAAAATTGTTTCGTGCAAGAGGATTTATGTGAAGTTCCAGTTTGCTGATAAACCTTGTCGTCTTTTACTAATGGAGCACATAGATCCTTGTATATTCGTGAGTTTTTTACGTACCATGCCGCAGTAATCGTTCGAAGAGTTTTGTTTTGCCGTCTTCCAATTTTTTCAATGTTTGACGCTGATGCAGCGCCCCATAATTGAATCCAGTAGCACCATGTGGGCTTTAGAATTGCATTGCATGACAAAAGTTTGCATTCCAACTTTAATGTAGAATTTCTGCCCATAAGTCAATTTAGTTGTACTGCTTTTAATTTCAACTGAGTGACTTTTGCTTCAATGTAAGACTTCCACGTCAGCTACGGTCCATGTGAATATCAAGGTACTTGATTGACTTCATTGTGCTGCAGAATAGGTATCAGCAAATTGGAACTTCACCCAAATCCTCTTGCACGAAACATACTTAATTTTAGTGGTCACACTCGGTTGAGGAGAAGGGATATCAGAGGGATCAGAGTGTTAAATAGGTGATTTCACCGATATAATTGGCGCAAAATAAAACTTTTTGTCTAGCATTGCCTAGACTTAATTAATTTTTGGTGTTTAGTATTAAGATTTGAGTACTCATTTTGTCACTTCACTTTGCAAAGATTCAATAAATAAATAAAAGTTCAAAAAAAAAAAAAATATATATATATATATATATATATATATATATATATATATATATATATATATATATATATATATATATATATATATATATATATATATATATATATATATATATATATATATATATATATATATATATATATATATACATATATATATATATATATATATATATATATATATATATATATATATATATATATATATATATATATATATTTATATCTATATATATATATATATATATATATATATATATATATATATATAACGAGTGATTTTTTTGCTATTGTCTTTTTGGCAACACTAGTTTTGACAGCTCACGCACGTTTTGTATCTTGTGTCACTGTCAAACATCTTCAGTTTGGTCTATAATTTAATCATGAATCGTCTTACAAACGAACATCGCTTGCAAATTATTGAATTTTATTACCAAAATGCGTGCTTTGTTAAGAAAGTTCATCGCGTGCTTCTTCCATTTTATGGTCAGTTTAATCGACCTACTGAGGCTTCTATTCGGGCTATTGTAAAAAAATTTCGCACCAAATTTACATTGTTGGACATTAAACCACCAACACGCTTACGTAGAGTGCGAACTGAAGAAAATATCACAGCCGTATCGGCCAGTGTTGGTGATGACCGTGAATTATCGATTCGGCGCCGTTCGCAGCAATTAGGCCTCTGTTATACGTGGAAAATTTTGCGGAAGGATTTGGGTGTGAAGCCTTATAAGATATAGCTGGTGCAAGAATTGAAGCCAAACGACCTACCAAAACGCCAAATTTTTGGTGAATGGGCTCTTGAAAAGTTAGATGAAGATCCCCTTTTTTATCAAAGAATTGTGTTCAGTGACGAGGCTCATTTCTGGTTGAATGGATCCGTGAACAAGCAAAACTGCCGTATTTGGAGTGAAGAGCAGCCAGAAGCATTACAAGAGCTACCAATGCATCCACAAAAAACAACCGTTTGGTGCGGATTATGGGCTGGCGGCATCATTGGGCCGTATTTCTTCAAAGATGATGCGAATCACAATGTTACTGTGAATGGTGAGCGCTACCGTGCGATGATAACAAACTTTTTTTGCCCAAAATGGAAGAGCTTGACTTGCATGACATGTGGTTTCAACAAGACGGTGCCACATGCCACACAGCACGCGAAACAATGGTCCAATTGAGAGGCGAGTTCGGTGAACAGTTTATTTCACGCTTGGGACCAGTCAATTGGCCGCCCAGACCGTGCGATTTAACGCCTCTAGACTATTTTTTGTGGGGCTATGTTAAGGCTAATGTCTATAGCGACAAGCCCGCTTCGATTGACGCACTGGAGATACCGGCCGAAATGTTGGAAAGAGTATGCCAAAATTGGACTAAGCGGATGAACCATTTGAGGCGCAGCCGCGGCCAACATTTGCATGAAATAATCTTCAAACATTAAATTATATCGACCCAACTATCGATCCAAATAAATATTTCATGCATTTTTCTGAATTTTATGTGTTTTGTTTTTTTAAATTTCCGATAGTTCTTATAAAATCACCCATTATATATATATATATATATATACATATATATATATATATATATATATATATATATATATATATATATATATATATATATATATATATATATATATATATATATATATATATATATATATATATATATATATATATATATATATATATATATATATATATATATATATATATATATATATATATATATATATATATATATATATATATATATATATATATATATATATATATATATATATATATATATATATATATATATATATATATATATATATATAAGTTTGTAGTTCCGTTAGTAATTTCCACAATTTTCATTCCGACCCTATAAAGTATATACAGATGTTTTAAATAAGTATTGACAAAAAAGTCGATTAAGTGATGTCCGTCAGTCCGCCGTTGAAATGCCGTTTCTGAGAAAACTTGACTTAGAAATCTTTTTCTTTCACCATTCAAATACTCAATCAGATCATGAGATTGCTATTGAAAACTAGTAAACTCGGTTCAAGTATAGCTTTAATATATCCAAAATTCCGAAAAAAACGCAATTTTTTTGGGCAATTTTGTATTAAAACTTTTGAAAAACAAGTAAGAGTGTGATATATTCGGCTGGGCCGAATCTAAAATACCTTTCACGATAGTCTCGTATATTTATAGTATATCTAAAAATTTGAACTAAGTATGCTCAATTATATATCAACCGATATCGGTATTTTCTACTTCCTGTATTTTTGTAACCTTCTTTTATAACGAGAATTGCTTTTCAGCAAAAAAAAAAAGAAAAAAAAAATTTAATGGAAAAATCTCGAGTATATGTGGACCGATATCGGAAATTCACATTTTCCATTTTTATATAACCTGATATTATTACTAAGACTGCTTTTGAGGACAAAAAAGTTGTTTAAGTTTGCTTACGCTGAGGACAAAAAAGTTGTTTAAGTTTGCTTACGCGACATTTTCATGAAAAACCAGGTTTAGGCTATCTCGGGTATATACGGACCGATATCGGAAATTTTCGTTTTCCATATTTATATAACCTTATTTCATTACCAAAACTGCTTTTGAGCAAAAAAAGTTGCTTCAGTTCGCTTACGCGACATTTTCATGAAAACCCCGATTTGGGCTATATCTCGGGTATATATGGACCGATGTCTGAAAAAAAAAATTTTTTTTGTCTTTTGGTCACCATGTTTAATCAGTGTGTGAAGTTTGAAGCAAAAAAGCCAACTTTTTTTTTCAAAAATTTCCATACAAAATTGCAAAAATTCATGGCTTTTTTTGGAATTTTGAATATATCTCAGCTATACGTGAACCGATATTACTGAATTTTTATAGCAAACAGATGGCAATATGGAGTAATAGAATGGTAAAAGAAAAAAGTTTCTATGTCCAATGGTTTTCTCAGGAACGGTATTTCAACGACCGACAGACGGACATCGCTTAATCGACTTTTCCATTAATTCTGAATCAGAATATATATACTTTATAGGGTCGCAAAAAAAACTGTAGAAATTGCAAACGGAATCAGAAACTTATATATACCCTTAACATTTTTGTGAAGGGTATAAAAATATAGGTTCTTTTGCTTTAAACTTAATATTATTTGACATTTCGATTACAAAGCAAAAAAAATTCTTTTCCTCTGTAGCGGGCCATATATGTATATCCTATATATAGCCTAAACTAATTTTTTAATGGAAGGCAACAACTTTTTTTTGGTAAAAAACAGGTAATAAGAGAAGGTTACTAAAATACAGCAAATGAAAATTTCCAAAATCGGTCTATATATACCCGAGATATAACCAAAACCGATTTTTTCATGAAATTATTTTTTTTACTTAAAATCAGTTTTGGCTATAGAAGAAAGTTATTAAAATACAAAAAGTGAAAATTTCCGAATCGGTCCATATGAAAATGATAGTCTCGCGTGTGAAAAAAACAATCGTTGAAAACTTCACGACGACTAAAATAATAAAATTGATACATTTTATAAATTTTTTCAAAAATGTAAAAGCTGCACATATATATTTTTATACCCTTGAAATAAATATTTTCATTACGTTAATGTTTCTTATTGTCATATTATTAGTTTATACTCGTATATAAAAATATCATGAATTATCATTATTATAAATTAACAGCATTTTTTTTTGTCTTGGACCAGTACGCAGGGGATGATCCCTACATATGCAGTACATTATACTGGAACTAGGAATATAGATTATGAGGAAGAGGAAAGAGTGAGTAGTGTTTGTGGAGATTTAACTTGAACAATAATAACATGAAAGACCAAAACAAACTCTATTACTCGTACAGTATTTAAAATGTTGGAATTAAATTAGTTAAAACTGATCAGTGACCAGTGTATATACTTTCGACACTGCTCACCTAGTGTTTAGGCACGCGAGTAAGAGTTCGAAAAACTCAATACACTCACATTTTTTTGCTACCACATTCACATTTTTCGCACTCGCAGCTAAATTTGCTTGCGAGTGATTTTTTGGTACTTCCATGCAATTAAATGTCAAACAAAAACAGTGTTACCGTGTAAATAATTTTAAGCAAATCAACTGGAACACTACAAAATTAAAACTTAAGTTTTAGCTAGTTTGTTTGTTAATATATTAAAATTAATACTATAGATGGAAATGATTAATTATAAATCGTTAATATCAATAAAATAATGATAATAAAAACTAATGCCAACTATTTCCTAAAAATATTCTTATGTAAAGAGTACGGCAACTCCAATTTATAAAGAGAAGATAGATTAAAATAGAAACTAAATAGGTATGTGAAGGAAACAAATTGTCGCATTTGTAGACGGGGAAAAAATTGCAAGAGATTCGAGTTTTTGAAGAAATTTTCGTTGATAATACGTATACCGCAATCGCATGAGATTACTCGTATGTCTAAATGCAGTGTCAGACTAACAAAATTTAGCCCAACACCTTCCACACTACAAGGTAATGAAGTACATTCAAAAGAAATTAATAATGAAAAATACGGACAGCAGTAACACAGGATGGAAGACAAAACACTACTCCATATTTGTAATATATACTATCAGTCGTATTCATAAAAAACACTAATCAGAATTTTAAGAACTTTTTTGTTAAAACAACATTTTCAGCAAAAAACTGATTTTATAAAAACGTATTCATAAACAGCATTTTGGTTAAAAATCATTTTACTGAAATTTTCTATTTGAGACTGGCAGCGCCATTATATGCAATTCTCATCTGAATCGTAGTGCTACGTTAAAAATGGTTATTGGTTCCCATCGTAGTCATTTAAATAAATGTTTTGTATTGTTTTTTATGAAAATTATTGTTAAAACAAATAATTTGTAGTGATCTATCATCTGACTACTCCTAAATTAAGACTGCAACTCTGTTATTAGCTACTCTTATCTTTAAGTAACAACTCTGTGTTGTTGCAAAGATGTTTTATATAGAAAATGCAACCAAGTTTGGTTTAGCATATCCGGTAGGATATATTTTTTCGGCATCAGCAGAATAAAGACACAAAAAATATAAACACTTATTTAAAAGTGTTTAAATTCAATTTATATTTGTTCCTTATAAAATCAGGTGTGGGGTACAACTGTTGTGCCAGTGATAAGGTAGAACTAATCAAAAATTAAAGGATGCAGAAAATTAAAATGGACTTGCGACCAAGCCGCCAAGCACTAGTAAGTGCATTTGCTGCAGCTGGCGTAGATTTTCCCGAGTCGGCCACACTAAGTCAGCTCAAAGCGTTATATGAGACCATTCCAAAAGGGGAAGATGATGAATATTCGGCTAAAAATAACCCCTTAGTAGAAATTGAAACGAATAATCCAGAATCGCAGATATCAAAGGATGCCTCAGCTGCCGGTAATATTTTAGGCAATTTACAGGTTCCTGGTGCCAACGTACTTTCTGTAAATTCGTCTGCCAATGAAGCCGCGGCTATTGAACTGCCTGCTGACAAAGTTTCTGATGCGCTTGCATACAACGTGCCCGCCGTTAAACGTTTATCTACATTCGTGACTGCCGTAAACGTGCCCGATGTCAGCTATTTTTCTACAAACGTGCCCGAAGCCTTAAATTCTGGTGTTTCTGCTGCTAGGGTTGCTGCTGAGGACGAACTTAAAAACTTACAACTGCGCTTGGAAATGTTAAAAGTGCAACAACAGATAAGGGCATTGGAGGAAAATTTACAATCAACGCCCTCCGGCCTTCGTCATATTGATTTAGCAGAGCTTGAGCTGCTGTACCGCTGTTTAGTGGGGATGACCACTACCATGTAAAAAAATGGTAGTGGTCGAATGCTATTACTCGTCTTTATGGTGCCAGAACTATAAATGAATTAATTGACCGTATGGATAGCTACGAACCAAAACGTCAACAGGCACGGGTCGCAGTGACCAGAGCCATCAACGCTACAGCGATCAACAAATCGAAAACGGCTGAGGCTAAAACACCTGAAAATGAAGTCCGCTGTTACAATTGCTCTCAGTTTGGCCACTACCAGAGCAAATGTCCGAAACCAAAGCGTCCAGCCAACTCATGCTTTGTCTGTGCTGAAGTAGGACATTTCCATCAGAACTGTCCTAAAAAGAAAGGGTTGACTGCTGCAATACACGATGCTGATGCTGCTGTAGATGCATTTCAAACGGTAAGTGTTGCCTTCATTAAACAAGATAAGCGCACTGAGGTAATGAATTTTTTTTTTTCTCTGTTTGACACTGGTAGCCCTATTAGCTGTATAAGAAAGTCCCTGGTACCGTTTTTAATTGAAGATGAAAGAATATTGAAATAAGAAAATAAGTATGTTCGGTCGTGTTCAATGTGAAATTTTTTTCGGAAACAAAAAAGTTAACCATAAATTTTTAATTTTGCCAGATGACGAAGCTGTGGTACCATGTCTAATTGGGCGTGATCTTTTATCAAAATTAAATATACAATTACGCCAAATAAGGCTGTGTTATGCTAAGGATAAACTTGTAAAAATGAGTTTTAGAAATATAAATGAGAAACCAAATAGAAAAACAATCAGTGCGCTTATGTCGTTTAATTTGTACAGAGCTCCACAGGAAGTAGTAAAGGTTCCAATCAGGGGGGATAATTTAAATTTTTTAAGTATATTACCATTTTATGTAAATAGTAGTGAGAATGAAGATGATGGAATGACTAAATGTAACAATAATTGTAGATGGTTAGCAGAGTTCTCAAACGAAAATAAAACAGTTGTTTCCGAATTGGTAGAGTCTGGTGGTGATTTAAGTGATTTAGAGATTATTGAAGAAAACGGGGAGTGTGAAGAGTTGATGGAAATAGTTTGTGTGGTAGAGACTCAAAATGAATTGGATGTCGATTGCAAATTAAGCTTTAAAGCTCTTTAAAGTCGGTTATTGAGAGTAACTATTTAAACGATATAGATAGTCTTAAGAAACCAACAGATTATTGTATGAAAATAAGGTTAGTTAATGACGTACCAGTATATAGCGGTCCTCGTCGACTTTCATATCGCGAGCGATGCGAGGTAAAGGTAAGACTGAGCAATTATTGCAAGAGGGCATAGTACGTCCAAGCGATTCACCATACGCATCTCCGATTGTGTTGGTGAAAAGAAAAAAACGGAGATCTGAGAATGAGCGCCGATTACCGGTCATTAAACAAGATCACGTTGAAGGATAATTACCCTTTGCCTATTATTGAAGACTGTTTGGATTACTTAGGTAATAACAAGTTTTTTACAACTCTTGACCTGGAAAATAGTTCCCACCAAGTGCCGATGCATGAGGACTCAATTAAGTACACCGCGTTTGTTACTCCGCTAAGACAATTTGAATATTGTTATATGCCTTTTGGGCTTAAAAATGCAGGAGCCGTTTTTCAGCGTTGTATAACTAAGGTGCTAAGGGAATTTATTGATGCTGGGAAAATAGTTGTATATCTAGACGATATTAGTATAGCTACAAAAACATTTGAGGAACATTTACATATTTTGGCTGAGGTGTTAAACGCATTAAAAGAGGCTGGGTTAAAATTGAACCTAAGGAAATGCAAATTCGCATATCGTGAACTGGACTATTTAGGTTATCGAGTTAATGAAAACGGTATACGTCCTAATAATGATCACATTAGAACTATCCAGAAGTTCCCAGTGCCAGTAGATCACGACGAGGTAGAAAGATGTTTAGGGTTGTTTTCATTCTTCCGTCGGTTTGTTTTTGATTTCTCTAGAATTGCAAGACCGTTAACTGATTTAAAAAAGAATAAAGTTTTTGCTTGGACAAATGAATGTGAAAAGGCTTTCCTTACTTTAAAGCAAAAATTGGTTAGTGGTCCTGTGCTAGCTGTATATAGTCCCCTTCGCGAGACAGAGCTACATACTGACGCCAGTGCAAAAGGCTTCGGAGCCGTACTTTTGCAAAGACAGGAAGACAATAAGTTCCATCCGGTTGCATACTATTCAAAGTGTACTTCGGAAGCTGAATCTAGGTATCATAGTTTCGAGTTGGAAACGCTTGCGATTATATATGCCTTAAAGCGATTTCGTGTATATTTAGAGGGAATTTCATTTACAATAGTTACTGATTGCAACTCACTTGCGCTGACTTTGAGTAAAAACTGATAAACCCAAAGATAGCGACATGGGCATTAGAGTTGGAGAATTATGACTACACTACTCGACATCGTAGAGGCGAATTAATGTCTCACGTTGATGCATTAAGTCCTGCACCCTTTATTGCTATGATTGATGGAAGTGATATTGATATTAATATACAGGTTACGCAAACGAGGGACACGAATATACAAGCTATTCGAAACAAGTTGGAAACAGGAGACTTTGATGATTATGTGTTAGACAACGGGTTAGTTTTTAGATTAGGCGCTAGAAGACAAATGCAATTATATGTTCTTGCTGAATTAGAAGAAAACGTAATGCGGCTAACTCATGAGAACTCATACGGTCATGTGGGTATTGAAAAATGTATGAAGCAAATAAAAAAATACTATTGGTTTCCAAATATGCGAGATAAGTTGAACAAATTTATAAGAAATTGTCTTAAGTGCATTTTTAACTCAGCCCCACACAGGAAAAATGAAAGAAATTTGTATAATATAGACAAAAAACCTATTCCTTTTGACACACTGCATATTGACCACTTCGGCCCTTTGCCGTCAATAAAATCAAAGCGAAAGCATATTTTAGTGGACGAAATTATATGCGGTCAATGCCCCAGGGACAAAGGAAGCGTGCTGCGCATTAAACAAATATTTTGGGAACTATAGCAGGCCACGGCGAATAATTAGTGACCGCGGAACATGTTTTACGTCTCACGAATTCAATTCATTTCTGTCAGAGCCCAACATTGTGCACGTAAAAACTTCTGTAGCGTCGCCTCAGTCAAATGGTCAAGTGGAAAGAGTAAATAGAGATTTAAGGGCTATGTTGGCTAAATTATCAGAACCCATGGAACACTGCGATTGGGTTGATAAACTGACAAAGGTAGAATTTGCTATTAATACAGTTCACAGTGCAATAGGGCATTCACCAATAGGTTGTTGTTTGGAGTAGAACAAAGGGGCGAAATAGTCGATGAACTGACAGAACATTTGCAGGATATGTACACTGGAAGAGATGATCTGAGTTTAATTAGGGTAGAAGCATCAGAATCCATTGAGAAGTCTCAATCAAACAACCTGAAATATTTTAATGAGCGCCACAAACCAGCCAAGTTATTCGCGGTGGGAGACCTAGTAGTCTTAAAAAATGTCGACACATCAGCTGGTGTAAACAAAAAATTAATACCAAAATATCGTGGGCCATATGTGATTCGGAAACAGCTGGGTAATGATCGTTATGAAATATCTGATGTGGAGAATTGTCAAATTACACAAATGCCGTATAAAGGCACAGTTGATTCTAGTCGCTTAAGGAAATGGTTGGAACCTAGGGATTATGATAATGTCGTATGGAACTCTGAAGGCAACACTAGTGAATATGAAGAATATGAATTTTTAGATGAAGATCTTTTGGAACAAGATTGACAATCTGGGTCGTATGTCGGGGTTGTATTGTCAGGTCGGCCGAGATTGTAGTGATCTATCATCTGACTACTCCTAAATTAAGACTGCAACTCTGTTATTAGCTACTCTTATCTTTAAGTAACAACTCTGTGTTATTGATGTTTTATATAGAAAATGCAACCAAGTTTGCTTTAGCATATCCGGTAGGATATATTTTTTCGGCATCAGCAAAAAATATAAAAACTTATTTAAAAGTGTTTAAATTCAATTTATATTTGCTCCTTATGAATTAAATGTTCACTCCATCTTTTCTTTCAATTGAATAGCAAAAAACACTCATTTGGAGTAGTTTTACTTTGATTCCTTTTGCTTACGTATAGGAAAAATATGAATAACGAGCTATTTTGATTGTTTCGTTTTTTTTATACATCGCTAATATACATGTCATTTTATTAACGTATAGTAATATTGTAAATAAACAAAATATTAGTAATAAATAAAATTAAAAAGACAGAAAAAACAAGTAAGAGTGTGGTATATTCGGCTGGGCCGAATCTAAAATACCCTTCACGATAGTCACGTATATATGTATATAAATAGTATATTTAAAAATGTGAATTAAATATGCTCGGTTATATATGAACCGATATCGAAATCTTCCATTTTGTGTATTTTAGTAACCTTCTTTTATAATGAGAATTGCTTTTCAGCAAAAAAAAAAAAAAAATGTTAGTGGAAAAATTGGATCAGCCTATATCTCGGGTATATATGGACCGATATCGGAAATTTTCATTTTCCATATTTATATAACCTTAATTTATTGCCAAAACTGTTTTGAGCAAAACAAGTTGTTTACCTTCGCTGACGCGGCATTTTAATGAAAAACCCGGTCTACGCTATATCTCGGACTAATATCGCAAATTTTAATTTTCCATAATTATAAATAATTATTTCATTACCAAAACTGATTTGAGCACAAAAAATTTGTTTAAGCATTTCAATGAAAACCCCGGTTTAGGCTATATCTCGGGTATATATGGACCGATATCGGAAATTTTTATTTTCCATATTTATATAACCTAAGGTTATTACCAGAACTACTTTTAAGCAAAAAAAGTTGTTTAGCTTCGCCTATGCGTCATTTTCATTAAAATTTCGATTTGGGCTATATCTCGGGTATATATGGACCGATATCGGAAATTTTTATTTTCCATATTTATATAACCTAAGTTTATTACCAGAACTACTTTTAAGCAAAAAAAGTTGTTTAGCTTCGCCTAAGCGTCATTTTCATTAAAAGTCTGATTTGGGCTATATCTCGGGTATATATGGACCGATATCGGGAATTTTCATTTTTCATATTTATATAACCTTATTTTATTACCAGAGCTGCTTCTAAGCAAAAAAAAAGTTGTTTAAGTTCCCTTATGCGACATTTTCATGAAAAACCCGGTTTAGGCTATGTCTCGGGTATGTATGGACCGATGTCGGAAATTTTCATTTTCCATATTTATTACCAGAACTACTTTTAACCAAAAACAAGTTGTTTAGCTTCGCCTATGCGACATTTTCAATAAAAATCCGGTTTGGGCTATATCTCGGGTATATATGGACCGATATCTGAAAAAAAAATTTTTACCTTTAAGTCACCATGCTTAATAAGTGTGTGAAGTTTGAAGCAAAACAAACAACTTTTCCAAAAATGTTCATACAAAATTGCAAAAAATTGCTTTTTTCGGAATTTTGAATGTATGTCAGCTGTACGTGGACCGATATTACTGAACTTCAATAGCAAACCCGTGAATCGATGGGGTAAAAGAATAGTGAAAGAAACAAATTTCTAAGTCGAATGGTTTTGTCAGAAACGGTATTTCAACAGAGGACAGACGGACATCGCTCTGATTCAGAATATATATATATACTTTATATGGTCGCAAATTAAAATTGTAGAAATTACAAACGGAATCACAAACTTATATATACCCTTTACATTTTTATGAAGGGTATAAAAATGTAAACCGTAATTGCTTATTTAGAGTTCACATTAAAATAGATTGCTTCTTTCCCTGAAAATTTTCTGTTGCCGGCTATTCAAAGCGTAATTGATTAACAGAAATCTACAATAAAATGGATTAAGTTTTTCCTTGAACACTTTTTTTGCCGGCTATTCAAAACTTGGGCTATATTTTCTATTAACAGACACACAGAGCTAATGTTATCTGACATTTTACATAAGGATCCTTTTTACGAATTATTATTATCAAAAGCAGCGAATTCGGGATAAACGGGTTAAATAAATAAATTTTTAGTTTGAAATAAAATTTTTCTCAACATATCAACCAATAATAATTAAAAAACACAAACGACACCTTAAAATGGGTGCAATCAATTTTTAAAATTAATTTGTTAAATTTTTTTTGAACTTTTATAATTTTTTCAAATTAAAAATTTTTTGGTTTGTACATATGTACATCGGGTTTTTTTTATGAACACGGCTGTAAATATTTATGTGGCCCAGTCCAATGTACCACACTCTTAGTTGCTATATCTCTAGTGTGTATTTATATGTACTAAAAAGTACTATGAGTGTGGTATTTATAACAATAGTATCGCTCGCTTAGTAACCGTCAGTTCAAAATAAGAAACTGAAGACGAATTTATTAATTTTATTAAGTACTTACTAGTTGTACTTTACACGTAAGATCACTAACAACATATGTACTATTCTTTCTTTCGTCAACGGGTTTTCCCTAAACTTAGCTAAATATATCAAAGCAATCTTGATCAGTGAGGCCATATCCAAAAAAGTCTCGCTAGCTGAGTGGTTAAGGCGGGCGTTCATGATGTGTCATAACCCGAGCTCAAACCCGAAAATGAATACTGATGAGTAGTGTAGGCTACGAAAAAACTAGTGCTCTCAAAAGTATGAAGTCAGAGTTAGTGCAGCTCTCGGCAATTCGGATGATTGCACCATTTCTGCCTCCTTTTCGATCTCTGCACAACGTAACGTTTCAAAATCAGCTACGAGATGGTCATAATTTTTTACGAAAAGGCTCGTTGGGCTGAGCTCAACCAATTTTACGAGCATTTTAATAGGAAACTATGCTTTCTAGATAATGACATAAATGCTTCAGCAAAAATGGTCGTGAATATGATATTGCTGGGGATGAAATCATTCATCCCCGCCAAGCAGATTATACGGTTTTAAGTTAATCGGAAAAAAATGAAAAATATTTAAAGAGCAGCACTTTTTGCCGTTTACAGAGCAGCTAAAAGCGTCGGTAATGTTTATGGAAAAATGCTGTTGTACAATTGCATATATAATATATTGTAGCCCAAGGCGAATTTATACAGGTGAATGCAAGCGGAAAGGCGAATTCAGTACTATGTATTTTGTTATTGTAAAACATATCGTGCATGTCAACATCTAAATTCGCCTAAGATTGTTCAGCTGGGAAAAAATTTTATATAAACGTTAAATATAAACTTTTATAATTGTCTGTAAATAAAATCACAGATTATATTAGTTTTTCACTTCTAAATTCACACAAATTTCTTGAAATTGCACTAAATCATACAAAAAATCTTCAGATTAAAATGGCGCGAAAAAGTTTGTAAAGAAGAGAAAAAAAAAAATTGACAGTCTCGTTGGAAAAAACGCGAGAAGCAAAAAATAATCACCTGTGCTGTTAAGTTCACCTGGTAATGAATTCGCCTTGTTGTAGCCCAAAAAGTTTTTTTTTATACCAGAACCAAGGCGACTTTATACAGGTGAGTGCAAGCGAAAAGGCGAATTCAGTACAATGTATTTTGTTATTGTAAAACATATCGTGAATGTCATAATCTAAATTCGCCTAAGATTGCTCAGTAGAGAAAATATTTTATATAAACGTTAAATATAAGCTTTCATAATTGTTTGTAATTAAAATCACAGATTATATTAGTTTTTCACTTTTAAATTCACACAAATTTCTTGAAATTGCACTAAATCATGCAAAAAAACCTTCAGATTAAAATGGCGCGAAAAAGTTTGTAAACAAAAGAAACAAAATTTGACAGTCTCATTGGAAAAAACGCGAGAAGCAAAAAATAATCACCTGTGCTGTTAAGTTCACCTGGTAATGAATTCGCCTTGACCAGAACAAAAAATTCTTAGTTTAGCGCCATATAGCGTGAACTTTTCGCACCAAAAATTAAAAAAAAACAAAATCGATGCGAAACGCGCTGGGTTGACAGCGCTGTTCTTTTATAACTGTACTGCTAATAAAGCTGGCAACATATACTAGTGTGTCTTTGCTGAACTCATATAGTAATAGCGTTTAGTATTCTTGAGTACAGATGGCACTTTACTGCTTTATACGTATTAGGAAGTGTTTAGTAAAACATAATAATTGGTAAAACAACAATCAAAACAAAAACACCAACAATCATTCCGTAGTGAAATGTCAAACAATAATCAAAATAAAAATAAAGAAACCTGCTGCAAAATCGTTTAATAAGTTGTTCCAAAAGTAAAGAAATATACGCAAAATGATTATTATTTCAAGTTATTGAGTTGCCTTTATACATTCAAAAATCTTAGAACTTCGAAGAAAACTATAACATTGGGAAAAGCAGCAGGTCAATGTTTTAGGTCATTAAAACGGGGCACGGTGACAAAAAACTACAAAACGCGGATTGTGTTTGAAATTAAAGTTCGAATAGGGCGACAACATAAAAATACATGAGGACTTTACATTAAAACAGTTATAAAATTCAAAACCACTTAATAAGTTGTGCTTCTTTATTAAAACCACGCATAGTTAAGAAAGAATTAAAACGAGGACAACCAGTCAGAAATGGCTAATGAAGATCCAGAATGGCGTCAGGATTTAATACAACGTTTACACGAACGTAATCGTCGGGATGTCCTGCCCTTTAGAGACATTATACAGCAAAGTAAGTTTTATTCTTTTTTTACAATTCGCAGATAACAGATGTAGATCATAGAGCATCGTATCAATAAAAATATCGGAACATAAAATAAAACTAAATTAAAAACTATGAAGACGGTTGGTCAAGGTCGTATGTACATACGTACGTACATATTGTGTGTGACTTTTTATTTTTATTGTTTTTAAATTAATTTTTGTTTTGTACTTATTGATATACAAATGTACATATATAGATATGTATAAGCATACAATATGTGCAGTTTAAATTGAAATTTGTTAATTATTTTATAAATTTCTTTAAACTTCAGATAACCGTTTGATGGATAATGTGACCCAATTAAAATCTGATAATTTAAAAATTTCTGTTGAAAATGAACAACTGCGCACGGCTATTTCAACAGGTGGTGGAGTGGGCGGTAAAGATAACACGGCTGCTCAATTGGCCATTGCAGCTTTGGAGAAAAAGCTATTGACCCAGCAGGAAGAGTTGACTGATCTACACAAACGTAAGGGTGAAAATTCACAACTAATTGTGGATTTAAATCTTAAAGTGGAAAAGCAACAAAAAATAATAGCAGAAAAACAGCACAGGTATTTATTTACTGTAATAATTTGCACAATTTTTATTACGCAGATAGGTTAAAAATCGAAATCAGCATGCTTTTTGATAAAAAAAATCACATTCTTGACAAAAAATTACATTCTTGACCCTAGTTCCTTCGACTTTTTCCTTAAAATTGCTAATTACTATTTAAAATTGAAAGCAGTTTCTGAACAAAGTTATGCGCTTAGTAAAGTTCATAAGCACTGTTAGATATAGGTATAAATATATAATATATACATAATTATAATCCGGTTAACATATTGTTAAACAGTAAAAAATCTATATATCCTAAAAAGTCCAAATCGATTTGCAAAAATACTCTTGCGACTATAATCAACATCATATAGCGGAAAAAGTATATCCTTCGTAATGCCATATCGAACTGTATGAAATGTGTGGGAGTAACGTTCTATCTTATGATAATATATTCAAATAATCCCTTTTTTAGAACACTAAGCAAAAAAACAACTATTTATATTAATGGGATTCACCGGTCGAAGCAATCGACCGCATTCTTTTAAATAATAAATTCTCATATAATCTCCAATATTGAAACCAATAACTCTGTGAAAACACAAATATGTTCTTTATTCATATATGGTCACACTGTTTTTGTTTTACTTGTATTTAAGTCGACCAGATACATATATTTGACTCGCTAGTGTTAGTAACAAATTAATAGCCATATTACTCCTAAAGTACTGTACCGCTAAAAATAAGATTAAGCTCTTTCACTTTTGTGCAGAAAGAACTTTAAGACGATATATAATTTTTCTAAATCGGTGCAGTAAGTAGTACGGCTACAAAAGGGGTTTTAAAAAACGTGTTTGGCTATTAATTACATACATATATATGTACATCCTTTTTTGCGTTTTCTGGATTTCTAACTTTCTACAATCGAGTTTTTTTTTTGTCAATTCTTCTTGGTTTGAGCCTAATCCTCGTAAAAGTTTGAACAAACTTTTAAATACTGATTTATATTTACATATATGTATATAATACTACTAGGTTGTATCTGAAGTTTTGTCTATAGAGAACAAGCTTTTTTCGACTATACATACGATAATAATATTCTCATTTAGAGTAATATTTTAATTCAATACGTCATATACTATATACAGTTTTTTATTTTATAATTCTTTGCAAAACTATGAAAGTTTTATGAATTCCATACTCGTTCGTGTGCTACATGTAGCCGCCCATGGAAAAAATAATATTTTAATGAGTGTATCCGCTAATTTATAGTGTTTGTCCTTGTGCTTTCTTTCTTGTCTTTGCAATTGCTGCTTTCAGGTAATATATGGCGGAGTTACTCAAAAATATTTTTATATCAGGTCGTTGACAATACCTTTGAAAAGAAGACAGAATTTTTTAAATACGAACGTATATGGCGAAATTATCGAGTAACAATAACAAAAACATTTACTTTTTTTTACAAATTTTCTGACATGCTCGTCACAAAATCTTAGAATGTTTGTTAGACTATTCAAAATTTTTTAGTTTTTATTTACTTACCAGCTAACCGGCCAGTCCTCGCTGGGAAACATAATATAGATAAAGAGATAATTTTTTTCCAATTACAATTACTTAAAAGTTTCTTCTAATTGGATTGTTAGTATAAAAATAAATTTGTATGGTAAAAAATTCTTAAGAAAATTTAAGAAAAGAAAAACTTGAACCAAAACCCAATGTACAAATCTACAAATATCAAAAATCGTATTGAAAAATTATAAAGTTCAACAAAAATTCAATAAATTAATATTTACAATTATATCTCTGGGTACGGAGAATTATTAAAATACAAAAATATGTATATTAATAACTAAAAAATTAATACCGCTTGTTAGAGACAGCAAACGCTGTACAAACATTGCGGGCAATTAACAAAACGCATACGTGATCCCATATGAGATGAATATAGACAAAAAATAATTCAAATTTGTATTGTAAAAAATCCTTTTTAAGAAAACTTAGGAAAGGAAAAACTTGAACTAAAACCCGATGTACAAATGTACAAAAAATAAACGATATTTAAAAAAGGGTAAAAGATATCTTATTTCAAAGCTTGCTACTAAAATAGCCTGTTTAGTTTCTTTAGCCATACACTTTTAACAATTACCCCTGAGTTTTACTAATCGTTATCGTGGTAAACAAGTTGGTATCATAAGTATTCTAGGAATAAGCATTTATTCGCCCTTAAACTTTCTGATGCTGATTTACCATCAGCATTTTAACAACCTTATGCTGTTAGTCAATTGGTTGCGATAATTAAAAAGAATCGAAGAACTTTATCGGATATTTAACATCACCAGAGTTTGTAATCGAATAGATATATTATACGAACGCAAAACGCCATTAATCATTTTATATCATTTCATAGCGTTGTTTGATTCAGGTTACGCAACATCACAACTACTGATTCAAACTTATGCTGTAAGTCAATAGGTTGCATTTGCGATAATTAAAATGAGTTGAGGAACTTTATAGGATATTTAACAACATCACCAGAGTTTGTAATCGAATCGATAGATTATACGAACGCAAAACGTCATTAATCAAGTTTTGGATTTTTAAGTTCATTCTACCGAGGTTCTTATTTTCTTCTACTAAAATAGCTCTTTCGCTCAACCAAACGTAACTACTGTAATTTTGAACAATATTTGAGAACATTTTTGTGATTAATTATTCGATACAAAAAATTTTGGTTTTTCTGAGTAGAGCAGTTTTGCTTCAGTAGGGCAAGACATATTATCAGTTTCATTGCAGCTAATATATCTTAAAATCTAATATTGGGAAATCTCATCATTTTTATCGGTAGCTACAATACCAAAAACAGCTAAGTTGCTTCCGTTCGTAACATGCTTGCAAAAGTATTTAATAGATTTAACGGAGTTGCAGTAATTTACATTAATTTTGCAATAAAATCGTAATTTTTATAGAATCCCAATCTGTGAAAACTGAAATTTTCATTAGTGTGACATTACGTGTTTTTTACGACTTGTCGGCGTACAAACACGTGAGCATGCAAACATTTATCCATGTCCACTTTTTGTTTAATCACACGTTTTGATCATCATGTCATTCGTAGCAAATTTAGCAATTATAGTTTTAACCGTCCTTAAGATAAACAAATATAAACATTATATCTTCTCATTCGTACCCATTTTAGAAACTTTAGCTTTAACCGTTCTCAAGAGATACAAAAATCAATATGTACTTTGTATGATAGGCACATGCCCATTTTTCTAACGCCACCTACTTTTTGTCTGATAATATGTATCGACGAAATTTATAAACTTTGGTTTTAACCGTTCTCAAGAGATACAAAAATCAACATTTACTTTCTATAGGAGGTACCATGCCCACTTTCCCGACCTTATCCAATTTTCGTCTAGTAATTTGTATCGCCCAAAACAAAAATTCAATAAATTAATATTTACAATTATATCTCTGGGTACGGAGAATTATTAAAATACAAAAATATGTATATTAATAACTAAAAAATTAATACCGCTTGTTAGAGACAGCAAACGCTGTACAAACATTGCGGGCAATTAACAAAACGCATACGTGATCCCATATGAGATGAATATAGACAAAAAATAATTCAAATTTGTATTGTAAAAAATCCTTTTTAAGAAAACTTAGGAAAGGAAAAACTTGAACTAAAACCCGATGTACAAATGTACAAAAAATAAACGATATTTAAAAAAGGGTAAAAGATATCTTATTTCAAAGCTTGCTACTAAAATAGCCTGTTTAGTTTCTTTAGCCATACACTTTTAACAATTACCCCTGAGTTTTACTAATCGTTATCGTGGTAAACAAGTTGGTATCATAAGTATTCTAGGAATAAGCATTTATTCGCCCTTAAACTTTCTGATGCTGATTTACCATCAGCATTTTAACAACCTTATGCTGTTAGTCAATTGGTTGCGATAATTAAAAAGAATCGAAGAACTTTATCGGATATTTAACATCACCAGAGTTTGTAATCGAATAGATATATTATACGAACGCAAAACGCCATTAATCATTTTATATCATTTCATAGCGTTGTTTGATTCAGGTTACGCAACATCACAACTACTGATTCAAACTTATGCTGTAAGTCAATAGGTTGCATTTGCGATAATTAAAATGAGTTGAGGAACTTTATAGGATATTTAACAACATCACCAGAGTTTGTAATCGAATCGATAGATTATACGAACGCAAAACGTCATTAATCAAGTTTTGGATTTTTAAGTTCATTCTACCGAGGTTCTTATTTTCTTCTACTAAAATAGCTCTTTCGCTCAACCAAACGTAACTACTGTAATTTTGAACAATATTTGAGAACATTTTTGTGATTAATTATTCGATACAAAAAATTTTGGTTTTTCTGAGTAGAGCAGTTTTGCTTCAGTAGGGCAAGACATATTATCAGTTTCATTGCAGCTAATATATCTTAAAATCTAATATTGGGAAATCTCATCATTTTTATCGGTAGCTACAATACCAAAAACAGCTAAGTTGCTTCCGTTCGTAACATGCTTGCAAAAGTATTTAATAGATTTAACGGAGTTGCAGTAATTTACATTAATTTTGCAATAAAATCGTAATTTTTATAGAATCCCAATCTGTGAAAACTGAAATTTTCATTAGTGTGACATTACGTGTTTTTTACGACTTGTCGGCGTACAAACACGTGAGCATGCAAACATTTATCCATGTCCACTTTTTGTTTAATCACACGTTTTGATCATCATGTCATTCGTAGCAAATTTAGCAATTATAGTTTTAACCGTCCTTAAGATAAACAAATATAAACATTATATCTTCTCATTCGTACCCATTTTAGAAACTTTAGCTTTAACCGTTCTCAAGAGATACAAAAATCAATATGTACTTTGTATGATAGGCACATGCCCATTTTTCTAACGCCACCTACTTTTTGTCTGATAATATGTATCGACGAAATTTATAAACTTTGGTTTTAACCGTTCTCAAGAGATACAAAAATCAACATTTACTTTCTATAGGAGGTACCATGCCCACTTTCCCGACCTTATCCAATTTTCGTCTAGTAATTTGTATCGCCCATCATTTCATTCGTACCAAAGTTAGAAACTTTGTTTGCTTTATTCGTTCTCAAGATGTACAAAAATGAATATTTATTTTTTACGGGAGGCACCACGTCCACTTTTAATTATGTGTAGTGTTATTTTGTGTTATAATTTTATTTAATACAACAAAGGAGAAAAAATAATAATTATAAAAAAAAGTCCAACAAATAAAATTTTGCAAATTCTTCCACGCTAACAATAACCAAAACTACAAGAAAATATAAGTACATTAAAAAAAAAAAAAAAAACAAACAAACAAAAATATAAATAAAATAAAACAAAAATATAAGAAAAACAACAACACAAAAACAGTCATTACACCCAGCAAACCAAACGATAAAAATTGCAGCAAAAAATAACAAAATTAATAATAACATAATAACCAACAATAACACACTTACAATAATATGAATTTCGTGACCAGATCAGGGATTTTATGGCTCTTCTTCAGGCATTGCTGCCTTTTTTTTTCCTTTGTTATACTTTTTAAATAAACAAATTTCTGCCATGTTGGGGATGTCTGGTTCACTGTTGTTGACTATATAGTATCGAAGGTATATACACTAGATGCTATATAGTCAAGCACACAACAGTTAATTCAGGTCTTACCTACATAGCAAAACGAACATTTGTTCATTGCTTTTTCATCACAATAACAGGAAATTTGAGTAGTGTTTTGTCTTTCATCCCGCGCGTACGTCTTTTTATTATTGTCCATGTTTTCTATGTTTAAAAATCACATGTTTATTTATTTTTTCGCGTTTCGTACTCATTTAAAAAAAAAAACAAACTTTACTTTTGTGTGGTGTTTTTTTTTTTTTTTTGTTTGTTTGTTTGAAAAATTTACATTAAACAAAATAAAACAATAAAACTGCAAACATTTATAAAACCATAAAAACAAAGATCATAAAACAATACAGTTAAAAAATAATAACAACAATAGCCATAAGCAAAACTTTCAACAACAACAAACAGAACTTAACATAAAACTTAAACATACATAATTTGCAATAACATTACCCAACAAACAAATAAATTTAAAGCTAAAAAAAAAAAAAAAAAAAATAACAACACAAACAAAAAAAAAAAAAAACAAAAACAAAAAACAAAAAAAAAAAAAAAATCAATAATAATAAAAAAAAAAAAAATATAACCCATGGCCAGATCAGGGCTTTTATGGCCCTTGTACAGGCATTGATATCTATTCCCTTCCACATTTATTAAATAGTAATCACTTTGCAATGTCGGGGATGCCGGGTTAATTGTTGTTGATTATTATAGCATCGAAGGTATACACACTGGGTGCTATATGGTCAACCTAGCAACAATTGATTCCGGCCTCTCTTGCATAGCAGAGTCAACATTTCTTTTGTTAATTTTCCGGCGTAATGACAGGCAACTTTAAACTTGACTTTTGTAATATACGTGGGCTGAGAATGAATTTTTTCTCTGTTTATGCTCACACTTGTCTCCATCGGCCGGATGTTTTCGCCCTGTGTGAGACCCAGGTATCTGAGAATGCTAATCCACAGGATTTTCATTTACCTGGGTATCAACTCCTATCCCTATTTAATTTCCATCGGGGCCTTGTAATTTACGTTCGCAATGAAGTTGTGTTCCAATGCCAGCAACCATTAGGCATGCATGATGCCGAATTTACCTGTCTTTGGGTTAAATTCAAAATCAGGTCACACTTTTTGCATTTCGGGTTTCTATATAGAAGTCCAAATACGGGGCGGGATACTACCATTTCTGGTTTCGATACCCTCTCTGACTCCATATCGAAAATCCTAGAGGATTGTCCGAGCAGTGAAATCGTTGTTGCTGGCGATTTCAATGTTCACAACTCATCTTGGCTTCGTCATTCGAGTCATACAACTCCAGAAGGCCAATATGTTGAGTTATTCGCTGCGCACAACCATCTAGCGCAATTAGTGAATGAGCCAACGCATATTCCATGTGTTGAAGGGCACCATTCAAACACACTTGACCTATTCCTGACTTCAAAGTATGAAGTCAAAGTTAGTGCACCTCTCGGCAATTCGGATCATTGCACCATTTCTGCCTCCTTTTCGATCTCTGAACTTCGTAACGTTTCGAAATCAGCTACGAAACGTTCAATATTTATTTACGAAAAGGCGCGTTGGGCTGAGCTCAACCAATTTTATGAGCATTTAAATTGGAAACTTTGCTTTCTAGATAATGACATAAATGCTTCAGCAAAAGTGGTCGAAAATATGATCTTGCTAGGGATGAAAACATTCATCCCCTCCAAGCATATTTCGATTAAACCAAGAGCAAAATCTTGGTTTAATCAGACAGTCAGATCCAGAGAGGAAGCATTCAGTAACTGGCGTTTAAACAAAAACCCAGTGTGCCAAGGTACTTAGCCGTGAAAAGTTTCTTCACGAACAGCGCCTTCGTGCCAAGGTCCTTACAGCTCCCCGGGGCAGTAAGACCTTTTGGTCTTTCGTTAAGAGAGTAAAGAACAGTGATAGTTCGTCAATTCCAACTCTCTCAAAGAATGACCAAGCATTCACCGACCCGGTTGACATAAATATTTTTTCCCATAAATATTTTTTCTATAACCCTAAGGTACATCGGTCCCCAGCTACTTCTTTTATCTTGGAATACCCCTAACAAAAATTCTTAACAGTATATGGAAAAATTAATTACCAAATGTATGTAATCGTATAATTTGAGAACGAATTGTCACATCTAACCCAGTGTGCAGTAGCTGATATGCTTGTTAAAAATGTACCACACATTCATACAAACAAGATAAAACTAAACACACAATACACAAACAAACATACTTGATTTAGAGTACGTAAAATTCCAAGTAAATCAACTACACGATGTTATATTTCTTGTATTCTTGGTATTCGTCTTATTATTGCTTATTGTTCGCAAGCATGTGTATATGTGTAAGAATTATACATTTGAGTCTAGACTAGAATGATCTTGATAACTGTAGAAGATAATAATGAAGTATAAATAGCAGGCAGGTCGGCGGCAATGAGCCAGTTTATTTCTAACCTGTGTGAAAGAAAGTCATAAGTCAAAGTAGGCAAGTCTAGTGTTATGTTACACAGTGGTATCGAGTGTAAATAAAGTTGTGAATTATTTAAGTATTGCGTAACATACAAGTGTGGGTGGCATTATTTCATTTACAATGCTTTTTTAGGGGCAAAAACGTAACAATATATATATTCGTATTCGTATTAAACATCTGCTAGAGTGTAATAGAAAGTATACCGAAAACAGTTTAAACAAGTTACTACGCATTACTTTTTATTCCAATAAGAATATTATGCTGTTGTTTTGCTTTCTTACTGCTACCTTCTCAAACTTATCCAGACAACAAAATATTTATGGTTTCTTTTTTTTTTTGCTTAAGACAAACAATCCTTTGTAAAAATTCATCGTACAACTTCTCTGATGCTTTTTTGGCACGCATGCGTAGGCACATATGAGTAGATATATACACACACACGTAGTTGTTAAGTCGTAACAAGAAGTATACTTCAGTTGTTTATAGCAGATGAGATTTCAAAAGTTTATATGCTTTGAGTGTATCCGCGCATATGTTTAATATACGAGTAAACTCCTATCTAGCTATGTATATTTAATTGACTTTTATATTATAGATAAAAGAAATAGCAATAAATACTTACAATTGAGTTTTTATTCACTATTCTAGGTTCTAACATTGATACCAATAAAAAATTATAAACAGCTTGCTTTCTATGTTTCCCAGCTATCTATGTATATGTCGACATTTCATAGGAGAAATTTCCAAAGTCTACTGATGATTAGGGTAGCTCCTATGAAATGTCGACATATAGATAGCTGGGAAACATAGAAAACAAGCTGTTTATAATTTTTTTTTAATAAATACTTTAAACGATTGATAAAAAAGGCTAAAAATAAAAACTTAGAGTATGTAAAATTCGCCGAAAATTATAAACATTAAACAAATTTTTATAATCGCTAAAAATAATTTAATAAATTAAACGTTTACAACAAAAAATATTAAAGTCGAACTTCTCTATAATATAGTGGAATAGTGTTTAGGCTTTCGTTCTTTGCACACGTGTTTTTCATTGTCGTCCGTGTTTTCTATGCATATACTAATGTTCATAATTAATTTGTAAAAACGAAATTATACCAGAATAAGTAGAGTTTTGTTTTGCATCATGCGCACACTTGTTTTTTTCTTATTATTTTTTTACTGCCGTTCATTTTTCCTCTATTTGTTTTTACTAATAATCTTTTTTATGTTCCTGCTACGTATTTTGTTACGTCGCAGTGTTTTATTAGTCTGTCTTGGCACTGATCAGTTTTAACTAATTTAATTCCAACACTTTAAATGCTGTGATAACATTTGGTTTGGTCGATCCGTCTGTTAAGTTCACAAAAGTTACTCCCGTTTCCTCCTCATAATCTTTTTTCCTAGTTCCAGTACAATGTACTGCATATGTAGTGGTATTCCATGTGTACTGGTCCAAGATAAAAGAAGTAGCTGGGGACCGATGTACCTTAGGGTTATAGAAAA
Organism: Thecocarcelia acutangulata; assembly: GCA_914767995.1. Lineage (NCBI taxonomy): Eukaryota > Metazoa > Arthropoda > Insecta > Diptera > Tachinidae > Thecocarcelia > Thecocarcelia acutangulata. The sequence continues at coordinate 102,266,414 of OU612094.1, read as the reverse complement.
AATATTAATGGTACTCCTCAATCTGACTATTCCTTGTGGAAAATATTAATGGTACTCTTCAATTTGACTATTCCTTGTGGAAAGCGACTCGTTAGAGGAAAGCCGCCTTTGCGAACTTCAACTAAGGACTGGGCAAGAACCGATTCCGAAAAGATAATTGTGTATGTTAACCATTTAAAAAACGTTTTTATTCCAAATGATGCAGCAGATGATGCAGCTGAATTACCTACATATGCTGTAAGACCGCCTGTGTCTTTGAGATTTAATTTTCAAGACGTCGAATACGTTAACAGTAACACAAACCCCAGGAAAGTTCCAGGTATTGATAAAATCACTGGTAAAATGCTTCAGAAGTTACTTCGTGTAGCAAGAAGAATTCTCGCTTTTTTTACGATATTTTACGTCTCGAGTATTATCCTGCAGAGAGGAAGGTGGCTGTGATTACATACCATTAAATAGTTAATTCTATCGATAAAGTTCCCGCAAGATTAAGCTCTCTGCTAGCATTGGCCAGACTTAAGTAAAAAGCAAATGTTTTTTTTTTTTTTGTGCTTAGGATTAAGATTTGGATACTTATTGTTAGTCCATTTTGAAGATTAAAAAAAAAAATGCTTAAAGAAAAGTTTTATTAATATAGCTAACATGGGTTTTACAACGTCCACATATACCTACTTGAATTGTCTTATTGTTACTATTTGCTTTTTATATGAACAAAGCAGTTTCACATTTAAAAAAAATTAATTATAGGAGTTGATTCCCTAATTTTAATGTTTGTTCTAAAGCAAACTTCGAAAGTCCTTATTAAATATAATAAAGGGAGATTGCAACTACCTTATATTTTTTATGCCATGATAGAAACTGTATAACAATATTAATGTCTTCTTTGTTTAATAATAAAAACAAGTTAAGTTAAGTTTATTTGAGACTTTGAAACAAACATACATATATAAAGAAAACAAATGTTAAAAATCAATTACAAAAAAAAAAAAAAACTTAAAACTATAATGTTTTGTTTTAATAAAGTTAAATGTTTAACAGTAACAAACTTATTAATTTCTAGTAGAGTATGAGTTAAAATTAAAGAGTAGTGCTTGCTCCCGGCACAACATTTCTGAAAATTTAATTAAAGGTGTGCTTAAAACCAGACTTAAATCTAAATTAAACAAAGAAATTGGAAAAGAAGGAAAACAAAAAAAGTTATAAAATATTTACCCTCTATGGGAACCTTGGATTTTTGAAACATAAAATTTTGGCAATATACTATTTACGCAGGCGATTTCATGCTCCACAAGCCCTAACGGTGAATAGTAGCAAGAATTTAACCAACTCTGACCGTATTGATCGTTTAATATACCCTGAATTAGGTTATTGTCCACGAATTCCAGTGAATTTAGAAATTTTTTCATTAAGCCAAAAGCGTATGAAGCTAAAGGCTTAATTTTTGCAAACTCATAAATATATTCATTAGAAAATTTTTTGTTTGTATTTTGAAAGTGTTTGTTAATGCATTGCGTAATAATTTTGCGTTCAAATATTTCAAGTTCACTCATTACCGATGGTGAAAAGGAAAACTAAATTGAAAATGCACATAAGGACTGGCCTTATACTCATCTTATATATAAGCAATTTTGTATCCTTTGGTAAATACTTAGAACTTAATAATCTTGCAAAAGACATTCTTATTTTTTCAAGCTTTTGGAAAGTAACCATTATTTATGCAATTGTTAAAAATAATTGCCAAAAATTTAAAAATAGGAAGGGGAAGTTTCCTTATAATAAAATTTGAAATTCCATCCAGGCCAGAAGATTTTTTATTGTTCAACGACCTTGAAATCAAGAATAGTTTTTCACCTTGAATCAATTTTGGATCATTTTGAATATTTGAGGAAGGAAATTGGTCCCCAAATCTGAATAAAGTACTTGGCATTTGCAACATGTTCAAACTAATAGTGCTCTCAATTTCTGAAACATCCCTGCTAGGCACAGAATTAGCGTAAATTGAAGAAAAGTGCTGACGGAGAAGTGACACCTTTTGAAAATTATCTGCAATTTCCAAACCATTTACCGATAGTCTCGAACACGATTTTTTTGAATTTCCTAAAATATTATAAATCTCCTTATATGCACTAGGTCCAGGCTTGATTTTTGCAAGCCGAGTACTAAAAATTTCAGCTTGCTCAATCTGAACCTGTTCTTTTATAATAATTTTAAGCAATTGTATTTGCCTTGAAAGCAAAATATAGTCGGGACTCCTCCTATTTAAAGTTCTCCGAAAAAGAAGACGTAACTCTTTCTGCCAAGCATACTTAACTTTATACAAGTTCTTTATCTTATGCGAAACGTAAATATGTTTATTTTTCAATTCAGTTTTCACACAATTGTTGTTAATAACATCATTCAGAGAAAGAGAAAAATTTTCGATGTAATTATCAATTTCAGAATTTGATAAATTTATGTTTGAAGGGGGATACTGCTCTTACACGGAAGAAAGGACTTCGTTCTGAAAACGATTCCAATTAGTATTTTCAAAAGAAGTAAGCAAGCGTGGCTGCCTTAAAGAAAACTTAAAATTCAAAAACTCCATCCGGAAATTTAAAGGAAAATGATCTGAAAAAGATGGTAGGGACTTAATAGAAAAATTTGGACTAAAATTATTTATTAAATTCGAGCTAATAAGAAAATGGCCCAAAAAAGAATTTCCATTAGGAAAAGAAGGCAACGAGTCTGAAAATCTTAAAAAATCAGGACAGCTTGTCAGCCAATCAAGAAGTGTAATACCATTGAGGTTGTTAATAATATCACCCCATGAAGTATGTTTCGCGTTGAGATCACCACCAAGAATAACACCATCATAGCTCCGGGAAAGGCTGCTTATAGAAGATAAGCCATTGAAAATGCCCATGCGGTTGAAATTGCAAGGAAAGTATAAAGAACCAAGAAGAAATCTTTTAGGTTCGCCGTTAAACAACAAATTTATTTCAACAAATAAATTTGGGAACAAGACGTTATCAATCGTTACACGCCGATAAACAAATTTTTCTTTCAAAACAATTGCAACACCAATAGAACTATCATTTTTCAGTACCGTGTAATTTTCAAAAAAAAAAAAAATTACTCGTTGAACTAAGACGTGTTTCATGTAAAACGGCAACATCAATCCTATTACTACTCAAAGTATTACTTAAATCAACTCTTCTACTGTAACTTACGAGGGAATGGACGTTAAAAGTTAAGATATTCATGGTTCTGTTTGCCATACACCACATCAACCTCCTTAAGGAGTATTAAACAATCAGATTTAGCTTGTGCTTTAGAACTTTTATGGTAGTTATTTATAAAATTTTTAATTTTATCTTCTAATGTCATACTCTATTCCTTACAAATTTCTTTAGCAATACATAAAAAATCTTCAATGAATTTAGGTTTTTTAGGAATGCTATTAATTTTTTGAGAGTTTCCAAAACATTTGGCAAAAGTTTTGCCTGAGCTTATAAAACTTGCATCATTTAATATTTTTGCCACATTGTGTTCAGCTAACAAAGTTTTCTGTTTTGCAGCATTAACTAATTCCCTTAATAAATAAAACAAATTAATGTACAATCCTTCTAAAAAAGTATTTGTACTGGTTTTTACTGTTGCTATTTTAGTGAAACAGAAATGAAAAGTTTAGTTTGTTAAAAAAATTTGTTTTTGTTTCATTTTCTATATTGGAGATCTAATACATGAAACCAATTTAGTCTCATTTGTTTCATCTCACATGGAAATCGCCAATAGGCTTTGGTGGTTGTTTACTTTTTTTTTACATGCCTAGAACTAAATCTGTACTTTTATGTGAATTTGAATGTTAGTTATAAGCCATGGAGCGCCCGAAATATGCATTCAATATTTCAATTACTGATAGTTCCCAATAGTTCAATGATATATTTCCATATTGGTTTTAAAATAACTTTATATAATATTATTTTGTTGTCTAGTAGTAGTTGAGACTTGCTTCGAATTATTTTCCTTTCCTTGTCAGGCATTTGTGTATTTTTCTATACCCGTATATGTAACACCATCAACACCAGTTTAGTTGATAAAGCGAAACAAACGTACAGATATACATGAGTGAACACACACGCGAATTTGAAGAATAGTTTTTGATACTGAAATTGAATTATCGCATTGTGTGGCATATATGTACATACTTATATACATATGTACGTATATTATTTCGAACTAAACACATACTTATATGTATACATGAAAACTTATTCTCGTTTTATTTCTTTGCCAGTCTTGCTGAAAAAGAAGCCGAAAATAATTCCTTAAAAGCCAGCTTCCAAATGCTTCAAAACAGTCAGGAAGAATTGAAAAATCTCAACACAACTTTAAGGGATGAATATACAGCACTACAACTAGCATTTAGTGCACTGGAAGATAAATTAAGATTAGTACAGGTAAGTCAAAACTATTGTTTGCCATCCTGAACAAGACGAATTCATAACACAACGATTTAACAAAAACAAAACTCTTACGTGTGTAAATAACTTGGATTTCGTAGCTTTTGTTGTCTTCAGAGTATTGTTTAAACCGTTATTACATTTACTTTTTTTGTCTAAGATTTTGGAGAAGAGTGTAGATAGATACGAGTATAGTTTCATTTACAGTCGTAAAGCAGCTCTGGGTTGAAGAACAGCTCTCGCGTCATCGTAATTATTTCTTAGGTGTGGTCAGGCTGGTTGCTTTGTTGTTCCGTCTATGAGAGTTTTGCGTCTTGCTCGCGCTGGTTGACGTTTTGCCTCAACTAACTGTATTGGTTTACAGTTTTCATTGTTAACCACGCTGCAACTTCCAATGTGAAGGCATAGGTTACTGTTAATACCATCTTGGACATAAAGTCTCTGTAACCTCGCCCATGCTGTGCATTCTATACTTTCCAAATTTACTTTGCAACTGTGTAGGTACATAAATAGAAATAGAGAAATAAATAGTTTCATTTAGTTTAGTTTCGTTGTTTTATTAGTATTAAAAATACTTTTACAAACAACATTTTTAGTTAAGAAAAAATCTAATGCATATTTAATTTAATAAAATTTGATATTAGTTTTTTAAATTGGTTTTATACTTTGATCGTTTTGTACATAGCCCGGAGTATTGTAAAGTTGCAATCCCTTGTACGACTAGCTTTAACTTTTTTGCATGGCTGATGTATTAACCCTTTCGATTCTAAAATTGTTCATATTTCTTAGGTTATAAGGTTGGACTTCTCTTTGAAGTATTGAATACGAAAAAAATCTAAAAACATCAAACATTTTCACCATGTTATTGATAAAAAATGGGAAGTATCAAAAAAAAAAAAAAAACGTTTGAATCTTAAAACGAAGTTTGAATCTTAAAACGCAACTGTGCTGTTTACTTTTCAGTTCTATAGCTGGATGTAGAAATTTTTTTGAACTAAATTATTTTTTCATGCATATGATGATGATGATGATGCATCATTCAATGTTTACAAAAGAAAAAAAAAAACACGAAAACAACAAAAAATATTTTACAATTTAAATGTGTTTGCCAAACTATAAACCATGTTAAAAATTATAGAAAACCCCATTGATTACACCCCTTACACTTTTGTTATATTTATATTACGCTGCATTTGCACACGCAATTAGTGGCATGCCAGTTTTGTATTTTCAACGCAAAACAATTCGAAATACTCGAATCTCTTGCCACTCGCTTTTCAGTTTACACATGCCATTGCAATATCATTTTTAAAATGTCCTCGAAGAGCAACGCAGCTTTAATAGGTAGTGGCAGAATTACAATAAATACAATACCAACAAATATCATCATGTATTTTGTTGGTAGAATTTACGAATAGTTGTCAAAATTTAGACAACTATTCATAAATTTTGTAATTATTATAAATTAATAATTTTTTTTTTAAATAATTTAAGTGTTTCCACATTTTGGATGTGAATAGACATCAACGTTTTATTCCATTTATGTCATTTTATTATTAAATCAGTTCTAATATGTCATTTTTCTAATGTTAATATGTTATCAGATTGATGACGGTTTGACATCAGATTGAAACCGAATTTAAGTTTACCTGATGATAGTGTACAATTGTATTGATGTTATTTTGTCATAAAATTTACTCCACTTAGTCGTTTTTCTGATGCTAATTAGACGTCACACCAATGAGAGTTTTACATCAAATTGAATCCAAACTATAGTTGGTGTGATATTAGTGTGTCATTCTATTAATGACTTTTTGTCATAACTTTGACTTCATTTAGTAATTTTTTCGATACTAGAGTGTTATTGCATTGATCACATACTCACATCAAACGTATTCCGATAAAGCATCCCCATGATGTCAATATGACATTTCATTGATGAAATAATTGTCATAATTGCTGCTAATGATAATTAGATCAACTGATGTCATGGTTGACATCATAGCGATGAAAAGTGTCATGGGCTCAAAAATGATGCCATTTGTCATTACATTGATGTTAAAATACATCACAGTTATGACGGGTTTTCTATGAGTGTTGGCTGTCTTGATAAATACCCATAAAGAACAATGACGGTTATATGATGCATCATCTGATGGGCATTGCTGATGTGAAGTTACATCAGAGTTTCTATCACTTTATTAAGGGCAATATGAAAAATCTGATGTGAACTTTTTTGTACGCGTGATTTCTCTTTCGAACTTAAGTACATTTGTAATACAAAAAGTACATTTGTAATAACTACTCACTCTACAGCGTTTTTATCAACCAGCAGTGATACAAGTATTATCACTTTTTTATAATTATTTATGAACCGATTTTTTCTTTCAAGAGGGTTTCTAAGAAATCTGCCAACAAAATTTTTTTTGGACATCGGATAGAAATGCTGTCCGCCCGAAAAATTAATTTTTTAGAAATTCTGTCATTTATGAACTGAATTTCAATACTCTTTCTCCTTTCTAAGCGATGCGTCAACGGCCTAAAAATAAAAAATACTTTTGGACCTTGGACTGACGAAATGTCCGTCCGAAAAATTTATTTTTTAGTACGGGGTATATACATACATATATTTAGCTTCCCACGCCTAAACCGCTAAGCCAATTTAAATGAAATTCGATTAGCAGATATTTTGAAGACAGAAAATCAACATAGGATAGTTTTTATTCTGAAATGTCAGCCACAGAAGGGAGAAAAAGAGTGCAAAATGGCTATTTAAAAAATTATTAAAAAAAACCTGTCATTCACGAACTGATGTTTTCTTTTGAAGGAATTTGATAACGGGCTGAATATTTATAAAAATTTAGAGACCGGACCATCTGAAAAATAAATTTTTTATTTACTCCGGCATATATGAACCGGCTTTCAATATTATTTTTGCCTTTAAAAAAGTGTGCGACCGGATTGAAAAAATTTTTTTTGGACATCAGACAGGCCAAATGTCCATCTCAAGAAAAATTTTAAGTAACTCCGCAATATATTAATCGATTTTCAAAATTTTTACTTCCTTTGAAAGGATATGCCAAAGGCCTGAAAATAAAATAAAATTTTTTGTATCGGATTAATAATGTGGTAGTGGTATAGCTGTGCTTATACCACTACCGCACTAAAGCTGTCTTTCGTTTCCTTTGCGTAAATTTGTCAAAATTTTGTATACAAAATACATAATTCTGAAAAATTCTGCATTTATTGGAATTCTTCCACTATCTGTTTAAATCTGCCTTGGTCTTTGTCATGTATATGAATTTTTTGTCTGCATAATTCAGCGTTGCCATTGCCAACACTTTGTGTTAAAGAATTTTTTTTCGAAAAAACCTACAAAACTCCATAATAGCCTTTCAACTTAAAATTAAGTTAATAAAAAAAATTAAAATAAAAAGAGGATATTCATATCTGTTTTTATTAAACAGTGAAAAAAAAAATTCACGGATGACTTTAGTAATAAATTAAAGAAAAATCCATATTTTTAAGATAAAATGAAGAAATACATCTAAATAATAATGGAAAATATGCCATAGTAGATTTTCCATCCCAAATTTGATTTACAAAATCAATAAACAAAAAGTAGTGGTGTTTGAAAATGTTATACATGCTCCAGTTAGCATTTTCAATCGTCGAAGACTCTACTGGAAAACTCATGAAGAGTGTTTTTAATCGTCGAGGAGCTCATTTTTTATTCATAGATGATCCCTCGCAAGGAAGTAAGTGTTACAAAAGCTGATTCTTCTATGGGACTCTTACACAACTCAGCAAAAGGCTCTAATATTAATCGTAAAGGGAATCGTCTGAGACTCGTGTAGGTATTATCTCATAATTCCTCAAAGAATCAGCCGTGCAATCCTTGTGTGATTCATACAGGAAACATCACAAAGCTCATTCGATGTTTTCGTACTATATATAATTCGTACTGACATACTATGTTATCATAATGAATTTATTTTCAACTTAAGCTATGTTTACACAATACAATAAATTAACTAAGTCCAGCCAATGCTAGACAAAAAGTTTTATTTTGCGCATATTATATCGGTAATTTGGTGCTCCGATGGTGGCAACAGTATCCCTTCTTCTCAACCGAGTGAAAACAATAATGTTTTTATTGTTAAGATAACTTGAAGTTGACAAGACAAGTTCTGTGATATTAGTTTTAAGTTAAAAGAACCACTTCAGCTGCATGATTATCATGATTATAAATTGAAATATATTTTTTAATAATGTATGTTCAATTCTTCTTGCTATAAATTTTTTGGTTTGTACATATGTACATCGGGTTTTAGTTCAAGCTTTTCCTTTCTTAAGTTTTTTTTTTCTTAAGAAGGATTTTTTTACAATACAAATTTTCTGTGATCAATAATTATTGATTGAAGAAGACCAGAAAAATAATAATCGAATCTTTAACTTGGGGATAACTAGCTGTTTCGTAGTTGCTACACTCATCAGCACCCACTGGGACTTAAACGCGAATTCGAAAGCATACACTGTACAAATAATACGGGCAATTAACAAAAATGCATATGTGATTTAATATGGTATGAATATAAATAGAGAATAATTAAATGCTCAGTGGCTGAGTGGTTAAAGCAGCATATCATGACACGTCATGACCCGAGATAATTCTTATCTTTGTATTCGAAATGATTTTGAATACTTTTTCTTATTGTTTTCAGCTCATGATTGGTGTCTTTCAGCTCTCGTTTAAAATCACCTGTGCACTTTACGAGCTCCTTATTTTCATTCATTTCTGTTAGCTGCTGCGCAATTGATACCATAGCGTTGGTTTCATACAGTTTTTCAAAGCATTCTTCCACCTCGTGTCTCGTTGCTGCTTTACTGGTGGTTTGTAGATGACAGTCAGCAGTATTTACCATTCGTACTCATTCAGTTATAGGCCCAGACTATCTGAGCCCAGTGCTAAGAGCCAAATAATAATAATCTTTTAATTTTTGAATGGGGTTATAAAAACACAGTCGATTTCAAGGCCCTTCTTGTTTATTAACACATAAACGTATGACCGTTAATGCTGCTTCATCTATACTCATGGTTGCTATAAGTATTGATGCTATTGTTGTTCTTGAAATGAAAGTACACTGTCTCGGTTTTTTGAAACCAAGTGCAAGAGAGAAAGAGCAAGGAGAAAGAGCGAAAAGTCTTATCGGTGACAGTAGTCTCCAACTCTATTGACTTACTGGAGCATCGACGCAGTGTGGGATGCATTTCGTCGCTTTATCACTACTATAATAATTTTTCCTGTGATTGAAATTATCTATTAACGGTGGATTGTCCAGCGAATCGCATAGTACATTACAGAGAGAATTTGTTTTTCAGCCGTACGGTTCGTCTGTGAAACAAGTTGTCTGCAGACGAATTTCCTGTCACGTACACGGTTCGAAGGTTCAAGTCAAAACCTATTTGCCTCGTTCCAATACAATGCACTGCATATTTTTTATCATCCATTGAGTACTGGTCCGAGATAAGCAAATCCTAGCAGAATGTAATGAAAATCTTCAACAAAATTTTAAGCGTTTATTTTTGCGCTTTTTGACATCTTGATAGATTTCATTTTTATAAAATTATTTTTGCAAATGGTGTCGAACTATTTATTTCACAATGAATTCATCTTGTAAAAGTGCTGTTGTAAACAAAATCGCAATTTTATAATAGAGTACTCACAAAATTCTACAAAACATTCATCCCCTCCAAGCAGATTTCGATTAAACCAAGGGTGAAATCTTGGTTTAATCAGACGTGCAAAACCGCAGTCAGATCCAGAGAGGAAGCATTCAGTAATTAGCGTTTAAATAAAAACCCAGACACTGATTTGCTACGCAAAAAGGCAAGATCTTCGTGTGCCAGAGTACTTAGGCGTGAAAAGTTTCTTCACGAACAGCGTCTTCGTGCCAAGGTTCTTACAGCTCCCCGGGGCAGTAAAACCTTTTGGTCTTTCGTTAAGAGAGTAAAGTGCTAGTTCATCAACTCTCTTAAAGAATGACCAAGCATTCACCGACCCGGTTGACAAGGCTAACCTGTTGGCTGAAATTTTTGCAAGCAATTCTTACTTGCCGGAAAGCAGTCAACCACTCCCCGAGCTTAAAAGAGTATCTGTAACAATGCCAAAGATATTTTTCCGAGCTCGAGCAGTCAAAAGGGTTTTGGCCGACCTCGACATAAATAAGACTCCTGGACCGAATGGCATTCCAGCACTGGTCTTGAAGCAGTGTTCTTCCACGCTTGCGCGTCCGTTAGCACACCTCTTCAGCCTATTTTACCATGTTGGTGAATTTCCATCATGCTGGAAGGTTGCTAATGTATCGCCAATTCCCAAAAAGGGTGAATCAAATAACCCTGAAAATTACCGCCCAATTCCAATTTGCTCTGCACTTTCCAAAGTAATGGAAAGTATGGTTAACTACCACCTTGTGAGGTACCTAGAGTCGCATAAATTACTTGCGATCGTCAATATGGGTTTCGTAAGAGTCGCTCTACTGGAGATCTTTTGGCATACCTCTCTGAGAAATGGTGCCATTCAATACATCATTTCGGCGAAAGTAAAGTGGTGGCTCTAGATATTTCCAAAGCATTTGACAGAGTGTGGCATTCTGCATTACTGGCAAAACTTACTGCTTTTGGTGTCAGTGATGACTTCTCTCGGTTTATATCCAATCAAACTAGTTCAAGATTAATTCAGGGGTACCACAAGGCTCCGTTCTTTCTCCTACCCTTTTCTTATTTTCCTCAACGACCTTCTATATCAAACTTCCAACCCTATCCACTCTTTTGCAGATGACAGCAGAATTTGCTATTCATACTCTTTCAGTTATAGGCCCAGTCTATCAGAGATCGCTGTCAAGAGGCTAAATATGAATGATTCACTGAATAGTGATCTTCTATTAATCTCCGAATGGGGTCGCAAAAACAGGGTCGACTTCAACGCTCGTAAGACCCAGTGCTGTTTATTAACGCACAAACAAACGACCGCTAATGCTGCTTCATCTGTACTCATGAATGGTATAAATATTGAGGAATCGGGTGCTCTTGATGTTCTTGGAATGTCCAGTGTGATGTTCGCTGGACTCCTCGGTTTTTTGAAACGGTGAAAGATGTACTTCACTCCATTCGATCTCCTTACTATTTATACCACCCGGATGTTTGGGCCGGTGCCTCAAAGTCTACTTTGGGGTTACTCGACCGTGTGCAGGAGAGAGCGAAGAAGCTTATCGGTTCCAACTCTATTGGCTCACTGCAGCATCGACGCAATGTGGGGTGCGTTACTCTGTTCTATCGTTACTACAATGGATTTTGCTCTGACGAGATTAGGGATCTTGTTCCTGAAACTCGCACATTTCTACGTAACACGCGTTCATCGTCCAGAGGTCATCCATTTGTTGTCGATTGTCCGGGGAATCGTACTACGCATTACAGAGAGAATTCGTTTTTCAGCCGCACGCTTTGTCTTAAGCTACCTGCAAACGTGTTTCCTGTCTGTTATAACGTTGGAAAGTTCAAGTCAAATGTTCACAAACACTACTCCCTCTTTCCCCTCCTCATAACTTATTTTCCTAGTTCCGGTACAATGCACTGCATCTGGTCCAAGACAAAAAAAAATTCCGTATGTACTAGATTTCGGTTTTGTGTAAATGTACTGTTAAAGCGATCTAAAATGTATAAAAAAATTAATTCCCGTAAGAAAAAATCAATTGCTGAAGTAAGTGCATCCCTATGTAGCTGTGTTCTGTAACTTTGCCGAGAAGTTCTCGCGTAGAAAACTTGTGAAACAAATTATTCCATTGTTTCTCGAAAAGTGAGAAAAAACTGCGTCTGTAACTCATGTCGAAAACTATCCAAAGCGATTACGTCGTTACGTTAGAAATGTTTGAAAATATAAAACGGAAAATTATATTTGCGAGAAATAATAACAGTTGAAAGCGGGAAATTTTTTCGCAAAAGTTTTACAGACACAGTTTTTCTGTAAAATGGCGAGTAATTTCCTTACGTGACAACTATTGATCACCTAGAAGAGTTATAGCTACAGTTTAGTGAGAAAAGCAGCTGTTGGTTTCTTATCACACGTTTCAGTCGAAAAGTTTATCGTGGCGAGAGTTACAGAACACAGCCACTGGTTTTAAATAATAGCATCTAGATGATGCACTTTAACAAAACAGTTCTGCAAAACATATTTGAAGAACTTATTAATTGGAAATTTATTTTTGCTGGGATCGAATTTTGTAAGCAGTGTTATTTTAACAAAGTGAAAAGTCCGCTGCCATTAAAATACTATCTGTTTTCAAGTTGACGATTCTCAAAATTTCAATTAAACTTTTATTATAGTTTGCACAATATGACCACATTAATGAACTGTAACATTACCGCGAGCTCTCTGTATGTGCTGTGTGGTTAAAAATAAAATTACACAGCAAAAATGACAATGAACAATACAATACCTATAATAATATTTTGGCTATTATCCAAAAACATGGTCACAATAAATTCCAATATTTGTTTATTTGCAAATTTAAAGTGGCGAAATCATTAAAACATTAATTAGGTACTTGAACAATGTTATCTGCCATATAAATGTTCATATGAGTAGAGTTATGGTCATATCGGTATAGATTATATTTGTCAATAAATGCAAAGAGTGATAGATTAGAAAAAAAGTTGATATATAGAACAGCGTTGGAAAATATCGTTCGTATCTGGCATTTAAAATGTTTTTCACCCTTTTTCTTACCGCCATGAATTTATTTCTAATTCTTTGCCTTTCTGTTAAGAAATATGAAATTCACGAATATCAATTATAATGAAATATGAAATTCACAAGTATCAATTATAAAAAAATATGAAAGAATATTTTTTACACTTTACTCAACTAAAACAACATTCTTGACAAACACGTTAAACACCGATTTGAATGCGTTTTAAACTAAACTTAAATCATGATCATAAGATATTTTTTACATCATTTGTTTAAATACTTTTAATTGAAGTTAATTACTACTTAGAAAACATTAAAAAACTCTAGCCTCAATTTCCAAAATTGTTTAGTTTTAATTTATTTGTTGCTATGACTTTAAAAATAGGTTCTTAAACAAAATTAATAAAAAACCATGTTGACAAATATGAAGCAAAACGTGTGACGACCAACTAGCACTCTATATACAATATAACTTTTTTCTGTTTTGGTAAGCGTTTTATAATTTTTAGTCCCCAATCTTAATAGTTAATGGTATACCGCTTATTGTACTGCACAGAAAAAAACAACCATCGCAAAATTTACGTTATACATGTTTTTTTTTTTTTTTTGGTTTATTTCTAACTTATTAACCCGAGAGTGAAAGAATCATTTTCTAAAATTTGTTTACCGTGTAAAAAAGAAAATAACTCATAGATAATACAATTGTTTGTCAGAAATGTGTTTAATGACAGCATAAAATATCGTTTTGTAATATTATGTGTAACCAACACGGATTTTGCTTAAAGGGTTTCAAATAAAGGCGTGTATTAGTATGACAAAGTATTGAGAAAACAGTTTAAACATGGTATTCCGCATTACTTTTTCACAAATAAGAATATTACATTATATGCTGCTATATTGCTCTGCTCTTCCACAGTCAACTTATGCACACAACTTTTGTTTTTTTTTTTTGAAGTAATTGCATAATTTCTTCACAATTTTCATTTAAACTTGCTTTTATGTAGTATCGCTTGTGTGATGCATTCCCATAATAAGTAAAACAATTATGTTAGTCACATCACAATAACAAATCGTACAGGAAACATCGAAAAACTCACAAACAACTAGCCACAGGTAGATGTAATTTCAAAAGTTTGTATACTTTGAGTGTAACCGTGCATATGTTTAGTTTTAAACTACATATAATAGCATAATGTGTCAAATTGGTCAATGGCTGGTTCATCGTACAATAATAAGTATAACAGGTAAAAGCGGAACTACAACGAGCTAACAATAAAACAACACGGCTTTTTATTGTTGCTTTGTGTTGATAACTGTCAAAGAAAACAAAAAACAAATGTATATTTTTTTCGTGTTTTTATTTTACAAATAATTTTTCAAAAAGTTTTGCATTTAAAACTCGTGCAATAAATTAAATATAGTATAAATAAAGATCAAGAAAAAGCTGTCTGTTGTGTTTGAAGCTGTTTTTGTGTTTGAAAAATATTATTAGAACATTTTTTTTCAAAATTTTTTTCAAATTGTAAACAATAATAAAAATTGTGTTATCATCACAGAAAAAAAATGTCGGCCACCGTTTCGACACTACCTGTATATTATTGTAACATGGTCTGGTTTTAATATTAATATTTTTGATTTATAATTACAATCCTGATTCAATGAAAAATCTTACAGCCATATTCATAAAAAATATTTTGTGCTTATTACAAGTTTATTGACAAAGTTTGTGAAAAACTGATAAATTCTTATAGAATGCTAAAGCTCATTTTCATAGCACTTTACATTGACACTATACTTCTTTTTTATAAGTCTTTCCAACACACTCGAAATCAAACCTTTGATATAAAAGCACTATATCATGTGATATCAAACATAATTTGGAAACCTTTTTCAATAGACTGATTTTAACACTTGAATTTAAATTGAGAATCATTTGAATATAAACATTTGATACTAAATGTTTTATCAATTTGTTTTTGAACTATAAGTTTAAAGCAAATGTTTCAGCACAAGGTGAATTCATAAAAGCCGGGGCACATGGAACCCGTCGTACGTTATACGTTGCCCTTTTCAACTGACAACTATGTTGAAATACTACATGTCTTATGAGCTTTGTCACAATCCGTACTTCTCCGTCATCGCAAAGTATTAGGGCTATATCCAAATAAATTCTTGAATTTTAACGTATACGTTAGTTACCAAACACATTAACACTACCATACATTTGTTATAAAAGCTTATGCAAAAACAGTACGTTAACTATTAATAGTAGGAATTTACTGCCACTTTCTCAATTTCGAACAAATATTTTCTTTCGCATAAATACATTTAAAACAAAAACTAATTTTAAAATTTTGTTTTTGTTTCAAATGTTTTTATGCGAATGAAAATATTTATTCGAAATAGAGGAAGTGGCAGTTAATTCTTTTATTTTGGCAACGCCGTTATGTTCAGTCGTAATTTTTTGAATATTGATGCATGAAAACTAATATTCGAAAATCGAAAAACAAATTTAAAAAATAAAAATTTTTTATTATTACATAAAATAACACATATTTGAAAAACATTTCCTGGATTTACCTTTTTAATAAATAATATGTAATATGTTATGAAATATTATTATTATTGTTCGAATAAAATTTTTCATTGTATTCGTTTGATTGAAAGTGCATCACTAGCATAATTGTAATTTATATTATTCTTTCAAAATGAATATTTTGAGTTCATATAAAATGTAATGTTTTTATTTATTTATATAATAAGAGTAATAACTAGTATTTTTTTAATTTTCGCAAAATTACGATTTTTAAGCACAATAACAATCGGCCATTCAGATGTCATTTTAACGTATATCCAATTCAACTCTAAAATTATGGTAAGCTAACAATTGTTTTTGCATACAACATTCGGAAATTTTTCTTTTTGCATATGGCCGGTAAAGTTGAGCAATTTTCAACTTTTAACGTAGGTTGAGAACTTTCCTAACTATTATTTTATTTTATTTTTGTATATTTTGATTTATTTTTTTGTTCAAAAATAAAATAAATTAAAAACAAATTATGTTAGATTTTCTGTGTTATGTCTGAAAAATAAATCAAAAGATTTTAGTCAATTTGAAGTAAAATGCAGTTGACTTTATATCCATTAATAAAGTACTGATTCTGACAGCTTCATACTTCGTACACGTTGATGTCAGTTGAAAAAAGAGACGGACAAAGTACGCTGGATTCTATGTGCCTCGGCCTTAACAGGTAAATGCAGCAGAACAATAAGCACAACATTAAAAAAATCTTTTTGAAATGTCAGGAAAAAATATGAACACAAAAAGGAATTTAAAAAAAAATATATCGTACAATAAAAAATTTTTACTGCAAAAGAAAAACGTTAATTATTTCGTGAAAATTAAAGTAACTATGTATGATTCGAGCTTGAAAAGGTGAAATCATCGATTTGCATTTACTTAGATTTATTTCCATGAGGTTAACTTTGCACAAATTAAATAATCTATTTAAATCAGCTTGTAGAAAAGATGCCTTACAAAGTTTTACATCATCAGCAAACATCAGAATGTTCCCAAATTCAATAGCGTT
Source organism: Thecocarcelia acutangulata (assembly GCA_914767995.1). NCBI lineage: Eukaryota > Metazoa > Arthropoda > Insecta > Diptera > Tachinidae > Thecocarcelia > Thecocarcelia acutangulata. The sequence continues at coordinate 102,249,633 of OU612094.1, read as the reverse complement.
TGTTCCCAGTGTTATAGCCGTAATATTTTTTAGTTTTCCTACATTTTGTACAGAATTATTAAAAACCTATGAGAATAAATAATTTATTTTTTTAATAAGAAAAATTTTCGATTCGTTATTCAAAAATCGTCAGTTTGAAATTATTCCAACAAGATTGTGGTTTAGTATGTTCGATTAACCGAATTATTCTTAATCGGCTGAAAACTAGTATAGACCAATTAATCAAATTATACAAGCATTTTTATGTTTTTATGATATGAATAAAACGCCTCATATAAAAATTGTTATTGATTTGACGTTAAATAAAAGTATAATGTAAAAATAAATATTACTTTAAATCTAAATTTATTGAATTTTTGATGAACTTTTTATAATTTTTTTAAATTAAATTTTTGGTTTGTACATTTGTACAACGGGTTATAGTTCAGGTTTTTTCTTTCTTAAGTTTTTTTTCCTTAAGAAGGATTGATTTTTTACAATACAAATCTGCTGTGATCAATAATTTTGATTGAAGAAGACAAGAAAAATAATAATCAAATCTTTAGCTGGGGGACAACTAGCTGTTTCGTAGTCGCTACACTACTCATCAGCACCCACTGGGATTTGAACTCGGGACATGACGTACCATGATCTACTGCTTTAACTACTAAGCTACCGAGCATTTAATTATTTTCTATCTATATTCATCTCATATTGAATCACATATGCATTTTGTTAATTGCCCACATAGTTTGTACAGCGTTTGCTGTCTCTAAACTAGCGGTATTTATTTTTATTTATTAAACATACATATTTTTGTATTTTAATATTCTCCGTACCCAGAGATGTAAATATAAATTTATTGAATTTTTGATGAACTTTTTATAATTTTTTTTAAATTAAATTTTTGGTTTGTACATTTGTACAACGGGTTATAGTTAAAGATTTGATTATTATTTTTCTTGTCTTCTTCAATCAAAATTATTGATCACAGCAGATTTGTATTGTAAAAAATCAATCCTTCTTAAGGAAAAAAAATTACTTTAAATCTTCAAAAATTCTTGACAACAAAATGAGAAAAGAAGAAAAGTAAAGTCATAAATAAAACTAATTTGTATTTTTTTGTTACTTAGCGATTTATAGCGACGAGAAATGTTATAAACACTCGTACAATCTTCGAAAACTTTCAGCACTATAAATTCCTGACTGAAACCTATATTGCTAAATAGCTTTTTCATTGGGAACGCTATTAAGAATTTATTAAATATAAAATAAATGATCCACTAAAAGTTAAAAAAAAATAATTTTACATAAAAACGTTTGAGTTTGACAACTCTTACTCTTAAAATATTTTCAAATTGTTTAATGTGGTTCAAGGAGGCAATATATTATCGTTAAAAAGTCTGTTGTTAAACAAAAACTGCCGAGAAATTTTGAAGTAGTGTAATTTGAAATATTTGCATGTATGTACATTTGTATTTGCTATACGTGTATGAATATTTTTGCCGGCTTTTATAAATTGTTGCTTAATCTATTTTCAAGTGGGTGTTCTTATTATATTTAGAGTGTACTTCTACATTGCTAATGGCCTTAATTATTATACAGAGATGGAGAATGCACTAATTATAAATATGAATATACGAGTGTAAAATGTTTAATATTCTTCAAAGTTTCTGCCCTCAAATCTCTGAAATATCATACATATCTACAGAAGATTAAAATGAATTTTCTTCCTTTTTAACTTTAGATTATAACCTAACTGAACTTTAATATTGCACGTATGTAAAGCGTGTCTCAAAATTAACACAATATTTGAATTTGTCCCCATTTGTGTAGTAAAGTGTTGTCAGTCCTAAAAACAATTCTACAGCTTACAATTATCAGGTGGCAGCGATAGAGTTATTGTACTACATCCATTATATTTTGTTTGTGTAAAAATTCCGGACGCCGTCAAAAACATGTTTACAAAACAGAAGGAAATGAAAAAAAGAAAAGTTTATATCATGAAAATGAACAAAGAAAATTAATATAACTGTTTTCATAAACTGTTTTAATGCATTTTAAAGCAATTAAAATATTTTTAAAAACTTTTTATTGTATTCTTTTGCACCTTTTTTTATGTTTTCACTTCAATATGTGTAAACATAAACAACTTTTGACACCCATAAGTTTATGAAACAAAAATTATCACTTGCGCTACTGATGCCACCTGCTTAATAGCACCATGGCTTACAGTTTAAAGATCTGAACACTTAGACGACAGCAGACTTCACAACTTCACGAGTACACACGAAGTTATTAGCTTCAAATGCTGCCGTTTCGTCAGCAACATTATTATTTTAAAGACAGCAGCAGCACTAGGTGTAGTTAAACAATACAAAATTCAGATATATTTTACACGAATAAAATTAATAATATCAGGTAAAACTGTAAAAACCCATCAATTTGTTTGCTTATTTTATTTATGTGATGTTTATTCCTATTAAATATATCAAAAAAATTTTAGTTCTTATTGCTGACAATTTATATTTATAGTGGCAGCACTGCATTTACTTTTTGCTGCTTACGAAAATAGAAATTAGTATAAGTTGGCAGCAGCAGCAAATGCCGTGGTGAAGTCGTGCTGCTGTAACGTCGTTAAAATAATCGTGTGCATCTAAGCACATGTATTTTATTTTTGACAGATTGCTGCTTGCTGTCTGTTTTACTTTTATTTATTTATTGAATCTTTACAATGTTAACTAACCATAAGTATTTAAATCTTAATACTAAATACAAAAAATTAACTGAGTCTAGCCAATGCTAGGCAAAAAGTTTTATTTTGCGGAAATATATAGGTAATATCATTTGTTTAAAGCTCTGATGGTGGCAAGGGCATCCCTTCTTCTCAACCGAATGTGACCGCTAAAATTACGTATGTTTCGTGCGAGAGGATTTGGGTGAAGATACTGATATACCTTATCGCGCACTTTGAGAATTCGTCATAAGGATCTGTGTGTTCCACTCGTAATTTCTTTTCGTACTATCGAGCTACAGTAATCGTTCTAAGAATTTGATTTTGTAGTCTTTGAATTTTCTCACTTTTCTCCATTTAACGTTCTGATGGTGGCAATCCCTTCTTCTCAACCGAGAGTGGCCGCCAAAATTAAGTATATTGCGTGCAAGAGGATTTGGGTGAAGTTCCAGTTTACTGATATACCTTGTTGCATACTTAGAAAAATCGTCGTTTACCAGCGGAACACACAGATCCTTGTGAATTCGAGAGTTTCTTACGTACCATGGAACTGCAGTAATCGTTCAAAGAAATTGGTTTTGTCGTCTTTGAATTTTTTCAATGTTAGATGTTGCGGCGGTTCCCCATAAATGAATTCCATAGCACCATATAGACTTTAGAATTGCGTTGTATAATAAAGGTTTGCAATCCAACTTCAATGTCGAATTTCTGCCCATAAGCCAATTTAGTTGCGCTGCTTTTAATATCAACTGAGTGGCTTTCGCATCAATATGATGAGGCTTCCACATTAGCCTACGGTCGAGGTGAATACGTGAGGTGGGATTTTTCATAGAAACTGATATTACATATATGTATATCTATCGCATAATCATTAAAATTCACAAGGATTTTATGTAACAAAAGTTTGCAAGATATATTTTTCTCTATGTTTTGTAGGGTGGCAGATACATATGAGTACTGCTTTCTGCCGGTACACTAAGCAGTTATTTGAAAATTCCGTTTTTAAGGGTATTCTCCCCATGAAGTACCATACAGCGCGTCCATTACTGGTAAAAAGGTTTGAAATTTCTGTTTTTAGAAATTAAACCATCTAGAGAAGCATTTTCACAAAAATTATGTCATAAACATGTGACATACATTATTGTGTTCGTGGGCATTTGTTCTTATTGTGAAATACTGTTTTTTTCAAGTACTATTTTACTAACAAATTAGTTTTTAATTATTGTATTGTAAAAATTCCGGTTAACCGGTTTTTCTTTAATTATTAGCCAGAAACCGGTTTTAAACTTGCTACTATTCGAATTATTCGAAAACCGGCTCTAGAAAAAGCCGAATAAACCATCACTATGTGAAAGCCATTTGCCAGATGTGTTATTTCATAAATAACCCTCTCCTCTGTACTTTATGGTTCAATATAAAATAATTAAAATATTGCTTAAATTTTGGAACATCTCCAGATTTTAACTATGAACTCTATTAAACATATACATATATTGTAAATTGAATTTCAATAAGTAAATAAAATAGTAATATTCCTTATTACAACTGTCAAATCTATTTAATATCGAAAAATTCTCATTTACACACTTAATAGATATTTGCAATTTCCTATAAGTAAGATCATAAAATATACTGTTTACATTTAATTGTTGCCGACATCGAGCATACAGCGCCCCAATTTTCTACAGCGATGAAAAGTAATTAGTCTTTATTACCTCTATCATGGAAAACCCCACCTCCTAACACATTTTAAAATTATTCAGCTGCATTATGAAAATCAGCGTTGTCTAAGAAACGTTTTTCTTGTTTTTGCTTTCCGGGAATTATTGGTAAGCATGACCGACTTTTCAACTTCGCTATTGGCAACATTAACAGAAAATCTTAATCTTGGTAAACCTCGCTAATTGTTTCATCTCCATATCTCTAGAGCCCAGTTCAGACTATTATACTTTGTATTAATACTTGTCAAAAATTTAAATAATACGTGTAAGTCTGATAGTCTGAATGTAATCCGTCATACATACGAAAAGTAATACGATAAAAATTTGACATCCCATACGACTTTGTTTTTTTTTTTAAACTTTTCAAAACGATAATACTTTACATTGGATCAGGGTTGTGTTTTTTAGCAAACCAGCTAATTAAAAATTGAGTAGTTGGCTATTTCGTAGCCGATGTGGTGCCGTCACTGATAGTATTTTTTGTCGTTATAAAAAAGCTCGAAATTTGGAATTTAGCTGTCATTTATAAATGTATTTTGCTCATGCTATATTTAGAACATAAAATATGTTTGTGCTATTGAATTTGGATGTGTTATACATAATTATTATTTTAATTGTTGAAGAATTTCACGCGCCGGCACGTCTATCGCCTACGACGAACAGCGCACCTGCCGCCGTGAAAAGTTTTATGATGGCACATCTATGTTGGTTTATATCAAGTGTGATGGTGTGTATGCAAAATTTAATTTACGTTAGACTTTTTGACAATCGCAAGAAATGTGTTTAGACTTTTATCTCACAAAATCTAATGAAAGTATTTATACTTGTATAATAGTCTGATTGAGCCTTAAGAGATATGGAGATGAAACAAGAGAGAGTACTGCAAGGACTTTGACCAACCAATTCGACATCACGAGTATGCTTATGTTTTTCTATAGTAAGGAAAAAGTTAGAGTAGTTTTTTGTCTAATAAAATTTATTTTCCTAACCATTCCGTTTTTTTAGTCGCTGTGCAATAGTTCAGTGACAATATGCTATTCTCGCGTCATGCTTCCAGTAACGAGACATATTGTTGTTAAATAGGCCAAAAAACTAGTTCATTTGTGCAATTTAAGAAATACAAAGCTTGCAATCAGAAATTAAATATTTGCGTGCAGTTTTTAAGACCTACACATACAGGAACCTATAATTTAAATTTGTTAATGCCCCATCTCTGTGTAAAAAATATTTTGATTATAGAAATTTTAAAAATAAATTCATTCATCTCTTTTTCTTTTGAAATTTTCTACTAAACTATTTCCATATACTCTATGTGACGGATATCTTATGGACAACAAAAATCCCAAATTTATATCAATAAGCAAATTATTACATATTGTCAAAAAAATAAATAAATTTTACAAATAAAAATTATAAATAGCTTGTTTTCTATGTTTCCCAGCTATCTATATGTCGACATTTCATAGGAACTACCCTAATCATCAGTAGACTTTGGAAATTTTTGAAAGATATTCTCAAACATTCAACTTTATATCCCAGCAATATAAATAAATTGCTGAGAATTTAAAAGAAAAATGCTCTAATAATATCTGTCAAAACACAAAAAACAAGCCTTTTCATTTATTCACCTCTCTAACATTTCTTTACACCTTTCAAACAAATGAACATTTTTCTTTTAAATTCTCAGCAATTTATTTATATTGCTGGGATATAAAGTTGAATGTTTGAGAATATCTTTCAAAAATTTCCAAAGTCTACTGATGATTAGGGTAGTTCCTATGAAATGTCGACATATAGATAGCTGGGAAACATAGAAAACAAGCTATTTATAATTTTTATTAGTATAAATGGTAGAAGCTAAAAATAGCGAATAAAAAAACTTAATTGTTTAAATTTTACAAACTGAAATGAATAAAATTTTTATTATTTTATATTCTATTAAAACAACACAATTTTTAATACTGATATGTTTCTGTTAAATATTTTAGAAAACATTTTGTGTAGTTTTTCTGTATATTCTTAATAAAAAGACGCTTTTCTTATATATCGTTTCAACAGGACGAAAATCGTAGCCTACTAGAACGTTTGATGCGTTACAAATCAAAGGACGCTGATAAATTGAATGAGGAAAACGAAAGCTTTCTGAGGTAAGTTGGGATAAACTATTTTATGTCCTTTTGTGTTATGTGTTGTTATTGTGTTTATTTGTGTGTATTTTAAATTTATTTTCTGAGTTAATTTGTAAAATTATGTTATTTAACAGTTTTGGCTTAGTTTAATTATTTGCTTACTATGGTTTGAGTTATGGGTAATTGGTTGAAATTTTAATTTTACTGAATTGAATTGCTCTCCTTTCATTTTTAATTTCATTTAAGTAGTAATTTTTATTGCCTTTTTATGTTAATTAGTAGTCGTTTAATTAAAAATAAAGATTATTGGCTTTGAGTTGCATGTTAGTTTATCTTTGCTTTCAAAATTTATATATCTTTATAAGCTTTACAAAAAAGGGATAAAAAAGGTCGACCTTACAGAAATATAAAATAATTGACAATAACTGACAATTATCCCGCCTTAGTTTTAGGCCTTGCTTCGCTATAAATAAAGTTGGCAAAGCCGTGATATGACGAAATTTGGACGGTTACGAAAAAAATCGTTATAACTATAGTTTTCTCTATTCAAATTCTGTTAAAATGAGAATGCATTACATTTGCACAAACATTAAGAACTCGTTCTGTTGATAATAGGACTTTACAATAAAGAGATTTTCTCAAAGAACTCAATAAAATATACGTTACATTAAGTTTTTCCTTATAACGAAGTTCGTTTCACTGTATAAATTCAAAGCAAAAGTAAAAACAAGGGATGTGGATGCTGTTTTTTGTAATTCATAGCTTCGTTACTATAACTTGTCTTTACCTAAAGGTAGGATTTTACTGGCCGAATAAATCGCATATCATTATTACAATTGCCTTTTAACCTAAAAGTAAGCGGGAGGACAATTCTACCTATAACTATTTTTTGAAGACATTTTCTCAAGCTAACGTTTTACTCTATTAATTTCAATCATAGCTGCCAGACTAGAGGATAAGTCGACAATTTCCATGGTCAATTGTACAAAAATAACGATTTGACGATTTTTGTCCTAAAAATTACGATTTTTACTATACGGAAAGCATGCCACCATTAATTTTCTTCAATTATTTGTAGGCGAGCCATTTTCACAATGCTCATTATGCAAATTTGTAACTTATAAATTTGCAGTACATACCTATTATGGGTGGTTGTGAGCATATCTGTTTATTTTTGTGGAAATGTGCCCTATTTCTAGAATCACAAAAAACTTCTGGTTTACCGGGTTCGCCAAAAATCTGCATTTGTTTTCAATTATGCATAAGCGTACTAAAGCAAATTTCTTAATAAGTAGGAATATCCAGGACCAGTGAAAGAGAAGAGATAGTAAACTTTTTCGCAAATAATAGTCTTTTTGACGTTAAGTCTGGTTTGTATATGAATCTTTTCTTCCTGTCTTTGCTTCTTGAAGGTTCTTCACTCATTGCACTTGATTTTAATGTTTTTTCTTTTGAAATAATTTAGTACATTTCTAGTTTATTTTACACAATTTGCACTATTTTATTGTTTTTTTTTTCAAATGTTATTTTTTAGAGTATTTTTGCACATTTCTTTCTGCTCATTATCATTGTGACTCTCCAACCGAACGGTCGTAAAAAGTGAACAAAAAAATAAAATAAAATCATTGCTTAAACGCCTTTAAAATTAAATTGTAAAAACAATAACAAGTTATTTAAAAAAAACAACGGGAAAATAAATTCCTTACATTTCAATAACTAAACAATAAAATCAATTTCAATAAAACAAGTGCGGTGGCAGTGCATTGTTATTGTTGTTATTGTGCGCGAAGATTAACTACCCAGTGGGAAAAAAACTATACATTAAAATTTTTTGTTTTCTTACAAAACCGCAATAAGTGGAAGAGCGAATTTATACAAAAGAAAAACTTTATGACAATTCTTTTTATATACTTTTAAATTAAAAAAAAAAAATATAAATCAAAAAAAAAAATTGCATGAGTGCACCTAGTAGATGCAATACTGAGAGGGAGCTTAGCTCCACTAGAAAAAACCTCTGGATTTCTGAGGAAGAATCTTTAAAAAAGTCATTGGATAATCTCCTGTCTCTAAGAGATAAAAAACGCATGCGGTCGTGTTCGCCAAACATTGCTGTTACAACAGAAGACCAACCATCCACCAGTTCAGTAATTGCAGATAAGCCGAAAACACAAGTAGGCATGGACAGGTATGTAACCGTGGTTAAACGTAAGCGAAGCCCCAAATCCGCTCAAATATCATCAAATCCGAAAATTTCCAAAGATGATAATAGGACTACGGCTACGGATAGTAATAGGTTTGCTATCCTTCAGACTGACGAGCCAACTTCATCAAAAAAAACATTTAAACCGCCACCAATATACTTGAGAGAACCTACATCTAATGAGCTGGTAAAAGCACTTATTACGGCAATTGGTAAAGACACCTTTAACGTAACATCAGTGAAGCACGGACAAATAAGTGAAACAAAAATTCAAGTCAACTGCGAAAATGATTACCGAAAACTCTCTGCCGCTCTGGAAAAAGAAAAAAGATCTTTTTATACTTATCAACTTAAAAGTGCTAAAGGCCTTCAGGTTGTTATAAAAGGTATTGACCCTTATGTAGACACGGATGAGGTTAAGACTGCACTGCTAGATAAAGGCTTTAAAATAAAAAATGTGGTAAATATGCGGAACCGTGAAAAGATGCCTCAACCTATGTTTAGGGTTGAACTGGAACCAGGGGATGTTATTCTCAAAAAGAATGAAACTCACCCAATCTATAATCTCAAATTTCTTCTTCATCGCAGGGTTACCGTTGAGGAGCCGCACAAGCGTTTAGGGCCCATTCAATGTCTAAACTGCCAGGAATTCGGTCATACTAAGGCCTATTGTAAGTTGCCCGCAGTTTGCGTTGTGTGTGGTGAACTGCACGGCACATCACAGTGCAAGAAGCCAAAAACTGATTCAAGTGCTAAAAAATTCAGTAACTGTGGAGGCAACCATACTGCAAATTACAGGGGCTGCCCTGTCTATATCCACTTTAAGCAGTCAATGACAAATAAGCCATCAATTACCTTTAAGCAACCCCAGCAGTCAAACATCATTTCTGCAAACAATTTTCCCCAGGTAGGCCAGTCAACAAGCAATATAATAATGCAAACCCCCAAACAAGTTTCATATGCCAATGTGGTCAAAACCGATACACAAAACTTGAGTCAGGAGACCAAGCCCCAAAATTCCGATCAAAATTTTAACAATCTTGAGGCAACTCTGCAGACTCTTGTTCAATCCATAAACACATTTATGGTTTCTATGACGAACATGATGCAGGAAATGCTGAAAATGCAATCCACTATTTTGCAGGCAATTTTAACAAAATGAATTGGTTAAAAATATGTTTCCGGAACGCAAACGGCATCCGCCAACACAAAAATGAACTTGAGCACTTCCTTATGGAAAAACAAATCGACATAATGCTGATTGCTGAAACTCACTTGACAAGCAACAGTTATTTCAAAATTAATGGCTACACACTGTACGACACTAAAGATCCACGTGGAAGGTCTTGTGGAGGCTCAGCAATTCTAATAAAAAATAGAGTTAAGCACTATTTTCTACATGAGACACGTGAGGAGTATCTCCAAGCAACAAATATATGCATTGAACATCTTAATGGAAAAATAGTTATATCATCAATTTACTCACCGCCCCGATTTTCAATAACAGAAAATCAGTACTCACATTTTTTCAACACACTTGGGCCTCGATTTTTAGCGGCTGGTGACTATAACGCCAAGCACACTTTTTGGGGATCACGTTTAATTTCTCCGAAAGGCCGTGTGCTTTTTGAAACAGCTTCCAAACTGGGCTTAGATGTGATTTCAAGCGGACATCCCACTTATTGGCCCTCAGACCGACGAAAGATCCCAGATGTTATAGATTTTGGAGTTGCAAAAAATTTTCCTTTAGAAGGGATGCAAGTAGAGTCTTCATTAGATTTGTCATCGGACCACTCACCCACTATAATATCCGTTTCGTTCCCCCAGGAGGTTGGCTCCCCGTTTAGTGACTTGACGTTCGCCATAACTAGAGTTAATTGGCTAAAATATAAGAAATATTTGAGTACTCATTGTACAGAAAATATTGCCTTGAGAACCCCTGAGGATGTTGATATATCAATTAAAGATTTTTCTGAAGTCCTTAAACTGGCCATACAACATGCTACCACTAGCCATACAAGATCCAGAAATGTGAGCAATAGAACGTATTCGTCTGAAATAGAGCAACTTCTGTCAGAAAAAAGAAGAGTTAGAAGAGAGTGGCAACTTCGAAGGTCTCCCCAGCTTAAAAGCAGGCTACGGGAGTGCATAAATCAATTAAGAAATCTGCTTGAAATCCAAAGAATGGCTTCCCTCAAAAATTATCTAGAAGGTCTTGATGGTAGCCCGCAAACCGACTATTCTTTATGGAAAGCGACAAAGGGTCTGAAAAGACCCGTAATAGGTAAGCCATCTTTGCGAACTTCATCTGGCGACTGGGCAAGAAGTGATTCTGAAAAAGGGATGGTGTATGTTAATCATTTGAAAAACGTTTTTACTGCAAATGATACAGTGGATGATGTTGCTGAATTTCCGCCATATGCTGTTAGACCGCCTGTGCCTTTGAGACTTAGTTTTCAAGATGTCGAAAACGTTATAAATAAAGTAAACTCAAAAAAAGCTCCAGGTTTTGACAAAATTACTGGCAAAATGCTTGTACAGTTACCTCGTGTTGCTAGAAGAATTCTTCTTTTCATTTTTAACGCTATTCTGCGCCTAGAATACTATCCTGCAGAGTGGAAGGTGTCTATGGTTACTATGATACCCAAGCCAGGGAAGGATCCCACTAAAGTAGAGTCATATAGACCAATAAGTCTACTGCCAACAATTTCAAAACTTTTCGAAAAATTGTTAATGGCGAAGTTGACTCCAATATTGAATGATGTAGGATGCATTCCGGATCATCAATTTGGTTTTCGGGCTAAACATAGCACCATAGAACAAACGCATAGACTAGTTAATGTTATAAGAAAGACTTTTGAGGATAAAAAGTATTGCTCAGCTCTATTTATTGATGTTTCCCAAGCTTTTGATAAAGTGTGGCACGAGGGATTAATGCACAAAATAAAGTTGAACTTGCCTGCAAACACTCATAAGCTTCTGGAAAGCTATTTATGCGGCCGAAAGTTTGTTATCAGAGAAGGCGACTTTATAAGCCCAACTCAGCCAATCGAGGCAGGAGTTCCCCAAGGTAGCATTCTGGGACCCACTTTATATTTAATTTACACTTCTGACATGCCAACCAGATCTAGTATTCACACCTCAACTTTTGCAGATGACACAGCATTCTGCAGCGTACATGAAAACCATCAAGTAGCTTCGCGAAATTTGCAAGAGTATATTTCAATATTAGAGATGTGGTTAAAACTTTGGAAAATTAAAGTTAATGAACAAAAGTGTACTCACGTTACATTCACACTGCGTAGACAAACATGTTCAGCTATCCAAATTAACAATTTACCTATTCCGCAGCAAAGTGAAGTCAAGTACCTTGGTATTCATCTCGACCGTAGGTTAACGTGGAAGCCTCACATTGACGCGAAAGTCACTCAGCTAAAATTAAAAGCAGCGCAATTAAATTGGCTTATGGGCAGAAATTCTACATTGAAATTAGATTGCAAACTTTTGTTATACAACGCAATACTAAAGCCTATATGGCGCTACGGAATTCAATTATGGGGCACCGCCTCAGCGTCAAATATTGAAAAAATTCAAAGGCGACAAAACAAAATTCTTCGAACAATTACTGCAGCTCCATGGTACGTAAAAAACTCCCGAATTCACAAGGATCTGTGTGTTCCACTGGTAAAAGATGAGTTTTCAGAGCATGCGACAAGGTATGTCAGCAAATTGGAACTTCACCCAAACCCTCTCGCACGAAACATACTTAATTTTAGCGGTCACACTCGGTTGAGAAGAAGGGATACCGTTGCCACCATCAGAGCGTTAAGTAGGTGATTCTACCGATATAATTGGCGCAAAATAAAACTTTTTGTCTAGCATTGGCTGGACTTAGTTAATTTATTGTATTTAGTATTAAGATTTGAATACTTATTGTTAGTTCACATTGTGAAGATTCAATAAATAAATAAAAGCTAAAAAAAAAAAAAAAATTTCTTTCTGCTAAAAGTTTTTTTTACTGCAAATAAACTGAAATGAAGAAAACTGTAATTACATACATTTTGTTGTTGTGCGCGAAAAAATAAAGTATTTTTGCCGACTTTTGTATCTTTTGCACAGTTTGCATTAGCCATCATAAAAACTTTATATATGCAAGTCGACCAATATAAAAGTGGTATCAAGAGCTGTGTAAAAATCTATGAAAATTAATAATATACCTTGCTTAAAATTCTTACATTGAATTGTGTAATCAAATTTCGAAGATATTTACAGATTTCAGAACAGTAGCGTTTTGTCTTTCGTTCTGTACACACGTGTTTTTCATTGTCGTCCGTGTTTTCTATACTTATACTTATGTTTATTAATAATTTGTAAAAAACGAAATTATACCGTAATAGGTAGAGTTTTTTTTTGCATCATGTGTGCAATTTTTTTTCTTTCTGCCGTTTTTTTTTATTATTAATTTTTCTTTTATTTTCCTCCTATGTATTTTATTATCTTACTGTGCGCGCGGTGTTGAACTAATTTTTATTATTCTAAGCAGTGTCCAAGGTATATACACTGGGCACTGATCACTTTTAACTAATTTAATTTCAACACTAAATGCTGTGATAACATTTATTTTGATCGTTCCGTGTATTAAGTTCACAAACATTACTCCCTCTTTCCTCCTCATAATCTATTTTTCTATTTCCAGTACAATGCACTGCATATGTAGGGGCTATCCCCTGAGTACTGGTGCAAGTAAAAAAAAAATGGATTTCGAAAAAAAAGCTCCTGATAATATTGTCAATAAAAACAGTAACTCTCATTTTATAAATAAATATGACAAGAAAGATCTGCAGGCCGAGTATCAAGAGTTGTTTTAAATTTTGAAGCAATTGTTAAAAACTAAGACACAAATTTTTGCTTTCGCAAAAAAAAAAAAAAAAAAAAAATTGAAAAGCGAACGTTTCTAATATATTCAAAATTATTCCAAATAAAGTGAGATTATCCTCTTCTGCATTGAGGAAATACAGCTAATTTATTTAAAATAAGACAAAAATACGAAACTCATTCGAAAATTAATCAGCATTCATTCGAAAATTAATCAGCATTCTTTATTATAAAGACTAATTAAAATTAAATCCTTCAAACTACTTTGATATTGCAGTTAAATCCAATTTATTGGAATTATTTAATTCAGATATTTATTCCTAGAATTTTCGGTAAATTCAATGTATCAAAGTGTATGATCTTTAATACCATATATATGCATACATAAGTATGTAAATATGTGCTTAACTGTAATTATTGAAATACTAAATTCTTTAGTAAATTTTTTTTTTGCGAATGTAGAAATTTGAGACCAAAAGCTTGGATTAAAAATCTGTCATATTTTTTTAATTTAAAATACACTAAAAATTTGCTAGTTTTATTGGTAAGTCCGATTTTTTTTAATGATATTTCAAAACTATTTTTATTAGGCGATATTTTCAAAAATTATTGGGACTAAGACGATTTTTTCTGGCAGCCCTGATTACAATCAAAGTTGCAGCTACAATTTTTGCCGCCTAAAATTAGTCTTTAATTTGTGTTTTATTGCTCTACTTTGATAAATTTAATTTTACAAGCAAGATGTAATAATGAAAAGTGTCAAATGGTAATTTTATCACTCACTTCTGCTAATGGTACATTTAACTAACGCCAACCTTACCGGTAAGTTGTAATAAAAGGCCTTTAGGCTTTGTTTAAAAACACATCACTTACAATTATGTATAAAAATAGTATCTGATTTTACTGACCTACAACGAGTTAGCCCGAAATAAGCAATTATGGTATCGGATTTTCCCTAGATTTCCGTATCAAAGAAAGAACCATAAAAAGGTAGCAACTCTGCTAGACCTTATTTGCCCTACCACGTATTTTTTTGTGGTAAAATATAACGTCAATTTTAAAATATGTATACTCTTAGGAGCACATGAAAATAACAATAACTCGCCCTCTCCATCTAATATTAATAGTATAGATAAATTCGTGGATCTGGCCTGGAATGTGCTGTGAAAGCTGAACTGTGAGCTGTTTACATATCATTTTTTTTATTAAGACTACTCAATACCAATTCATTCCTAAGTGGATGCATCGGCGAATTTATCGAATCGCAGTTGTATATTAGGGATTTGTGAAAGAGTTTGGGCTTGTTTGAGCACATGTTCAATTGGACTTTATGGAAAAGGATCACATGACGTCCAAATACAGTAAAAAGTTAGTTTACTGAAAAGTTAAACCGCAAATGTTTAATACCATTTGTCGTTTGCCGACATTTATTAACAAATTTTTTATATATTCAAATTTTTTATGTATTCAAACATTTTTTATATATTCAGATATGCTAGTGGTTGG
This sequence comes from Thecocarcelia acutangulata, assembly GCA_914767995.1. Lineage (NCBI taxonomy): Eukaryota > Metazoa > Arthropoda > Insecta > Diptera > Tachinidae > Thecocarcelia > Thecocarcelia acutangulata. Next base: position 102,234,489 of record OU612094.1, on the reverse strand, counting down.
TATACGCATAGCTGTGCTTAGTTTTCGTTCTGCAAATTTGTAAAAATTTTGTTTATAAGGTACATAATTTTGAAAAAACACTGACTTTATTGCTTTTCCAAATAAAAAAGGTACAAAATGCTGACAACATTTCGTAGTTTCTATCAACAAAATACATATGATGTTTTTTGGTATTGTATTTATTTTAATTCTGACACTTGTTTAGTTTGAATCAAGGCAGCTTTACCCGCTACATTGGTTCAAACTACACGGCAAGCAAACACCTATTTAAATATTTATGAAATCCATATTTGAATAAACAAAATAATAAATGGATCGATTACTCAATAAGAAACAAAAAATGATTAATGAGAACTTTTACAACCAGGCATGCCTAAGGGCATGCTTTGTTATATTTTAGAACTACGCTGGATTTTTTTACATACATATTTTTAATTTATTTATGGCCATATTTATAAACATGTTTTATTCTTATTAAACCAATGGTGCAATTGCTACGTGCCAGCATTAGGAGTTGTTGTTGTTGTACTACATTACAAAAAGGTTTTGTTTGTGTAAAATTCTTTTGGTTGTCGTACACGTAAAAGCGAGAGAATGAAAACTTTATAGAAATGCTAAAAAAGCACACCTTGCTACAGCGTTTGTGTTTTACATATTAAGCAGACACTTAGGTTAGGTTAGGTTGTACAGGCCGCCAGTTTCATGAAACCAGCCCATTTGGCTTCTTTTGGTCCCGTTGTGTTGCCTGAGGGAGAATTGCAGCCTATGAGACTTACACTTCCCCTGACGGTTCAGATCCAAACCAACCCGAAAGCCAGATAAAGGAATCAAAACCGTTCAATCGGCATTCCGATATGTCTGCCAACCCGTGCAGCATCGGCCCGCCTAGATAAAGCGATCTCATATAACAGAGAGCTGGGCACCGACAGAGGAAGTGCTTACCACTCTCCTCTTCATCCTCATCCCCGCAACTTCTACAGAAATCATTAAATGGAAGATTTAACCTCCTAGCATGCGTCCCTATGAGACAATGTCCTATCAGAACTGCCAGCAAGGTACGCAACCTTTGACGGGGAAATCCCTTTAGAACCACAGTTATTTTACAATCATACGCAGGCCATGTTAGCCTTGCTACTCGGCAGGTGATCTCACCAGACCATCTGTCCTGTGCAGTCCCTATAAGTTGACGCTGCACTTGGTTCTTACAGCTGTTAAGCGGGACTCCTACCATCGTATCAATGTCCCCTCGCTGTAGACGAGCCCCGGTTTTCGCCAGCTCATCCGCCACAATATTTCCGGACACTCCATTGTGCCCCGGTACCCAGAAAAGCTCCAGGCTGGAATGTCTCGCTATCTCATTAAGAGATATCCGGCATTCTTGAACCAACCTGGACGTCGTATAGACACCCACAAGCGCATTTAATGCAGCCTTACTATCAGTATAGATTACGATATTTACCCCATATACCCCGTATGCTCTCAAAATAGCTGTAATTTCAGCCTGCATTACGCTACACTCATCATATAGCTTAAAACTGATCCTCCTCTGATACTGGGGCATAAAGATGCCGCCACTAACTCCCATGTCCGACTTGCATCCATCTGTGAAAATTTCAAGCACGTCCTGTTGGCGATCCATTTGATTCGCTGACAACGCCGTCCTTGATAAGATCACGTCAAATCGCTTGTCGGGCGTTAGAGCTAGTGCACAGTAATCAATATATACCTTCTATTATCGAAACATGACCTTCTGCCGCTTCTTTCCACATCCCACTGGCTTTTAGCCTGATTGCCGAGCACATGGCCACTTCTTTCGCCATGAGATCAGCTGGCAGCCAATGCACAATCGTAATTAGTGCTTTAGTTGGCGTAGTGCAAGAAGCACCAGTTACTATCAACTGCAGACACTTATTTTTGAGACTTAATTATCAAGCATAGAAAACGGTATCAGCACAAGCCCCAGGAAAGTTCCAGGTATTGATTAAATTACTCGTGTAGCTGTGTAGCTAGACTTCTCATATTTATTTTTAACGCTATATTACACCTTGAATATAATCCCTCAGAGTGAAAGGTGTCTATGATTACTATTGATGACGAAGTTGACTCCAATATTGAATGATGTAAGATGTATGATCATTTCGCCTTTCAGGCTAAGCACAGCACCATAGGACAAACCCACAGATTAGTAAATGTCATAAGAAATACTTTTGTAAATAAGTATTCTTCAGCTCTATTTTTTGAAGTTTCTCAAACTTTTGATAAATTATGGCATGACGATTTGATAATGTAAACTACCCTGCAAACACTCACAAGCTTCTGGAAAGCTACTTATGTGGCCGGAAATTTGTTATTAGAAAAGACGATTTTATAAGCCCCTCTTAGACAATCGAGGTAGGAGTTCCCCAAAGTAGCCCTCTGGGACCTACTTACACCTCGGGCATGCCAACTAAATCCGGAATCCACACTTAAACTTTTGCAAACAACACATCATTCTGCAGCGTTCATTGAAACCATCAATTAACTTCACTAAATTTGCAGAAATATATTTCAATATAACAGAAATTGCTAATAGTTTTGAAAATCAAACTTAATGAACAAATATGTACTCATGTTGCATTCACATTATGTAAACAAACACGTTCGCCTACCCAAATTAACTACTCACCTATTCCGCAGCAAAATGAAGTCATGTACCTTGGTATTCACCTTGGCCGTAGGCTAATGTCGACGTCTCACATTTTCCAAAAAGTCACTCAGTTGAAACTAAAAGCAACTCAACTAAATTGGCTTATGGGCAGAAATTCTACTTTGAAGTTCGATTGTAAACTTTTGTTATACAACGCAATTCTAAATCCTATATGGTGCTATGCAATTCAGTTATGTGGCGGCTCAAAGTCTAACATTTAAAAAATTCAATGGCGACAAAACCAAATTCTTCGAACGAATGCTGCAGCTCCGTGGAACGTAAAAAACTCACGAATTCAAAAGGATCTGTGTGTTGCGCTGGTAAAAGACGAATTTTATGTGGTTTTGTCAATATAGCTCCTGCAAAATAAAACTTTTCGTCTAGCATTGGCCGGACATCTCTTTTATTTTTTATCTTTAGTACTAAAATTTGATAGCTTATTGTTAGTTCAATTTGAAGATTCAATAAATAAAAAAATGCTTAAAAAACATATTTTTATACCGATTTTGTAATTTGAAGTTTCTTCTTCTGCCACATAATCTGAGGAAGCTTCCAGCTTTTTACGCATTGTCTTCATTTTAAAATAACTTAATTGTCTTTTTTTGTGTTAGGCCTTTTCAAAACAGTTTTAAAATGAAGTTTGACGAAAAAATTTGATGTGTTGCTGTGCTAAGTCAATCCAAATTTTACTAACACACACATAAATTTGTCCAAATAGTTTGGCCACACGCCACGGCGCCTTAGGAAGTAGTTTTTGACTCATTTTTATTTGGAACCGAAGCATACGCAGAGATTCAAGATTTCCAAGATAGAAAATGCACTATATGAGTATTTCATACGGCAGTTTTGATTTTCCACATAAATTTTTCTAAATGAGTGAAACGGGCTGCAAAAGCCCTCAGTAAAATTAATTTGTTCAGTCCAATATTTTGTTCGGTAGATATAAATTAATTTAGATTTACCTACAAAAATGAAGGTAATGTTATAGGCCATTTAAATATCGACACTTTTTCCTTTAGGGCATATTAAAACTGAAATTGGTGCCATACGAAACTAGTTTTATTTTAAAGCTATTCACAATTTCTTTTCCTTTATCTTAAGATATAAATTACTTTAGTAGGCTTACCTTTTTGTACTCACATTTTTTTTCTCTTAAACAGGGTTATTCAAATTTTTATATTTCAGTTTTATAAGATCGATTCGAATAGTCCGAAGTTAACATATTCTATGTATCTACTTACATTATTTTATATATTTTAAACACATTTTGTTAGCTAAAAAAGGATCGAATCTAAACTTCTCTAGACGTTTGGTAAAAGGTGGGTGTGGAATGCTCGAGGATTTATATTATATCTCAAATATCATGCATATACCAAAATATCACATTCACCTCTTATGAAGTTAAGAAATTTCAACCCTAATTGCATGCAAAACCAATTATTGAACTCACTACCTCATTAATTTTTGTCTCGGATTTGAAAAGGCTTAAAAAACTCGTACAAAACAAAAATCACAATCACATTTACCTAATTAAATATCCATATTTGCATAACTCTACTTACATATTTTTGATGCAAACAAAAACAGTTGATTTGTTTTCACTCATTTGTTTTTTAAAAACACACCGCAAATTAATATATCCTTCCCTATTATATATACAAATTACAAAGATACATCTGCTTAATTGATGAAGAAAAGTTTTTAGAAGTTTTATTATTTGACAAACAAACAAACGAAAACCAACACTATTTTTCTTTCTTCTTTTTTTCTCCCTTTTTATTTACTTTTTAATTATTATTATGTGTCTTTAAATGTTGACGAATATTGATTATTATAATTGTTATACATGAAAAAAATACATACAAAACAAACTGACCCTTCCCTTAAAAAAACACAAAAAATATATGTACCTCCTATACAAAAATATACTCAACAAAACAAACAAAATATAACAACTGTTTGCAAAAACTAGAAAAAGACTGCCGTCAATTTTCAGAAAACGCTCGGATAAATTAAAACGTGATCTAGAAGACGCCGTTCGTGAACCAAATTCATCTTTTACACACCATCATCGAAACTCGTCCAGTCATTCGTTTCAAGGAGCAGGCGGTGGTGATATGTACGACGACGACGATCGAGATACCAGCAGTGGTGATCATTGTGTAGAAGCTGGCAGTGATGGTGACATGTTTTGTCCACAAAGTGATCAGTATTGTGGTGTAGGGAGTTCTAATGCTGCTGGCTATGGATTTTACAAAAGTGCCTGTCCCACTAAAATTCATATGAAATTTGAAGCTCACGAAACTGAGTCACATGCTGTACGTTGGAGTCCAATAGAACGTGTTATAGCAACTGGTGGAGCCGATCGTAAAGTGAAATTGTGGGATGTGGGGAAGGGTAAGAAAGCAAGCATTTTATCATAAAATGAAACAAAATTAATAGTTTATGATATATTTCAGGTTCTTCTGAGCCTCGTTCAGTTTTAGGCGGTAGCAGTGCAGGTATTAATTCCGTAGATTTTGATTCAACTGGAACCTATATCATTGGTACATCAAATGATTATGGTGCTCGAATTTGGACAATAGCAGATAATAGATTAAGGGTAAGTGCTAGATGTAATAAACAAATTTAAAAAGATATATAAAAATAAGTATATGTATTTAAAAGTAAACACTGCAATGAATTCTTGGTTTAGAAATCAATCATTCATCAGTACTAATCTAATAGTATACATCAAAAAGTATGTTAACACGTTTTAAGAGAAAAATTGTCTTATTGGAAATTTAAGATAACTCTGCATGTATGAATTTCAGTCTATTACTTCCTTACTTTTACCCTCCTTTACATTTTTTCAGTCAGCAATTATATACATATGTATATGTACTGATTCATCTGATTTGTTCATTTTCCCTTGTGCAACGTCTGTTGAATTTGCTGCTAGGTTAAGAAAGTTAAACTGGGGTTCCTTAGAAAGGAACCACTCTGAATATACGTATTTATAGTCGTTTGTTAAAAACTTGCATTTAGAAAATATTTAGTAAAATAAGCCGGTGTTTAGTATAGGTTAGGTTTAACAGGCTGCCAGCCGTTGAAAACCCAGCCCACTGTGATATGTATCCTATGTATCTCAACATATCGGATAAAGAAGTCCAAACCACTTACATCACATTCCGATACCTCCGCCAAATCGTGCAGCATCGGCCTGGCTATATACAATGCCCTTATATAGGAATGAGCTGAGCATCAACAGAGGAAGTGCTCAACACTGGAAGATTTAATCTCCTTGCCTTCGTCCCTATGGGTCAATGTCCTATCAGTACCGCCACATCAGAACGCAACCTCCGTCAGGGCAAGTCCCTAAGGATAATAGTCCTCCTGTTATCATATCTGGGCAATGTCAGCCTTGATATTCGATAGGTAACCTCACTAGACCATCTGTCTTGAGCGGCCTCAAAAAGCTGACGCTGTACTTGTTTCTTATAGCTTCTAAGCGTGATACCAACGATCTCATCTATATCTGTTTGTTGTAGCAGGGCACCGGCCTTTGCTGGTTCATCTGCTACTAGATTTCCGGGCACTTCACCGTGCTCTTGTACTCAGAAAAGCTCTAGGTTCGAACGTCTCGCTATCTCGTTTAGAGATATCCGTCATTCACGAATCAAGCCGCTTGTCCTATAGATCGCAGCTAGTGCATACAACGCAGCCTTACTATCAGCTACATGGCGCATGACAGCGAATCAATCATGGTTCGCGAGGCTGTAGAAATGGCGGTAGAGAAGAACCTGCCAATAATCATAGGAGGTGATGCAAATGCACACCATGTGGTGTGGGGCAGCTTCGATACTAACGCAAGGGGTGAGTCCATTTTTGAATTCATTTTTTGTAATAATCTAGATGTTATGAATGTTAGATCGGAACCTACTTTTGTTGTGGTAAACAGAAGGGAGGTTCTGGATATTACACTAATTAGCACTAAACATTCGGAGTTGATTAGAAGATGCGGAGTATCGCAATATTGCTCATTCTCTGATCACAGGTACAATGAAATTTATGCATTAGTTGCCTTCCTTGATATAGAAAGAGCATTCAATAATGTGTTGCCAAGGGTCATAATAATGGCTCTGGAAAGACTGGATGTTCATCAGTCAATTGTGAGCATCATAATTTACTGACCAATAGGGTCATCACTTCCAATATGGGGCGAGCCACAATCTGCAGAGTAGCTGAAAGGTGCACTCCAAAGGGAGGAGTTCTGTCTCCTCTTCTATGAAATTTAGCACTGAATTCGTTATTGATGGAATTAGATTCCATGCTGTTTAGGACAGTGGCATATGCCGATGATATTGCGGTTGCTGTGCTGTGTAAGTACCCGGATATAGTATCACAGCAACTAGGCTCAGCACTAAGTCTTATAGAAAGCTGGTGTACAAATAGCGGTCTAATTGTGAATCCGCAGAAAACGGAATTTGTGCTCTTCACTCGAAGATACAAGACTCCATCGTTTACTCCACCAACCATAAAGGGGGTTGAAATAGTGTTGTCAGACAGTGCGAAATATCTGAGTATCTACCTAGATTCCAAGCTATCCTGGCAGCGGAATGTCCAGTCAAGGGCAGAAAAAGCGGCTATCACCTTATTCTTGTACAAAAGGGCCATTGGAAAGACCTGGGGAACTCCTGCTGGCTATTCAGCACGGTTATTAAGCCCATTCTAACGTATGGGGTGCTCGTGTGGTGGAAATCGTTGGAGAAAACCACCTACTGCAAAATCGCAGAAAAGATAATGCGTACGGCTGCTTTGATGGTGATTGGTGCTTTCGGCACTACGCCATCAAAAGCACTTTTCACTATGCTGAACTGGCTGCCGGCTGATCTCATGGTGAAGGAAATAGCCATGAATTCGGCTATCAGGCTGTGGTCAAGCGGGGCGTGGAAGCAGGTGACATATGGTCATGCCTCAATAATAGGAAGAATAGTGAACCTTCCGGAGAATATTGATTACTGCTCGCCGGCTCTACTGCCCGACAAGGGATTTGATGTAATCTTATCAGGCTCGTTCTCCGAGACGACTGGCACAGATCGTCAAGAGGACGTGCTTGAAATTTTTTGGATCCAAGTCGGACTCGGGAGTCGGTGGGGGTATCTTTATCCCCTTGTAAGAGAGGAGGATGAGTTTCAGGCTGCAAAATGAGTGTAGCGTAGCGCAGGCCGAAATTGCGGCCATTATGAGGGCAGCTAACTGGTTAAAGTACTACAGGATATACGGGAATGCTATCCGTTAATTTGTTCTAAAATCCTTCTTTCGGATAAGATTTATACAGGTTTACTTTTAATGTGGCCCCCTTAGTATGTATATTAATTTTTTCTTTGCACGGAATATAAACAATGTTATCTTCACAAAAGTTCGTCGATATTGTGTGGACCCGACGAATTTATGCAAAGAATATTTGTCGGCGAATTCGTCGCGATGTGCGAAGTTCGTCGTTCGTCGCAGTTGTGTTCCTAGCAAGAGTTGTATTTAATGAATCACACCAAGAAGAATAAGTTGCATTTAATTTAACAGAAATTTTCCATCCAATTTTATGTAAATTAAAGCTTTTATACTGAAGATAACTGTATTGAAACATTAAGTTTATGCGCTGTGGAGATAAGTCAGTCTGAAGTCTTTGCAGATGAGATAAATGTGAAAATACCTGGGGGCTAATTCTGTCATTCGTGATCGAAATTACTATCGAGTAGAAAATAATTTCGATATCGTGTAAATTTCTAATGATGTGACTCGTTACGTAACGAGTCGAGTTATCACTTCAGTGCTGCAAAATATTGACAAAATGTGTTTTATAACACTGACGAAAATTGTATGTATTCGCATACTTTGTATACATGTTGTACATTAAAAAATAAATAAAGGCACATACGTTCACAATAACAATTCATTTAAACCAGTCATGTATGCGTGTTTGTACATTAAAAAGGAAGTGAATAGAAATAACAATTCAATAAATATGTATGTAAAATCAACCATTTAACTATGTATAAGCATATGTATATATGCATTTCTAAAATAAAAAACAAAAATAAATTCTTGAATATAATAACGTGTGACTTCAAATATAAGTTTTTGTGTTCTTAGTAATATTCATCTTTATATACATATAACTGTATATATACGTCATATACATCATATGAATTGAAAAAAGCCTTAAGAACCAAAAATTCTCAATTTAATTTAACTACTATTGCTATTCAAAACAAGTTTGTAATTTACATTTCTTTTTTGTTGTTCTGTTTGGCTGGTTTTCGATAGTACTTTTGCTTTCGAGTAAAAAGTTGCACGGTTGCATTCGAATGGTTACTCGCTATCAAATGCCATCATTAGAAATTTCGAAACCTTTTACTCGATGTCGAATGAGATAATCCCAAAAGTGTAAGAACTCGCACATTCGTGTAAAAAGTCGTTCGTAAGCGAATGACAGAATTAGCCCCCTGTTTATTACATTATCATAAAAATATATGAATTTTTATGATAAAGTAGTAAAACAAATTTCCGGTTTGAAGCCTCTTGCTAGAGGCGACCTCATCGCATTCCAGCATATTAAAAATAATGAGTAATTTTGAAACTCTGTAGATGGGATAAATGTGCAGGAAGCGACTTCATCGCATTCCAGCATATTAAAAATAATGAGTAATTTTGAAACTCAACATCGTCGGCTAGTGTCCGGATATGAGAGGTTCCCCTTAATTTGTGTAAAAAAAAAGTAAACAAAATGAAAAAAACGCACATTATAGAAAAATATTACCAATTTTGGTTACAAATAACCAAAAATGCCAGCTCTAGACACAGCATGACACTCGTTTTTGCATAAGCTGTGGTGCATTCTCTTACAAACAAATGTTCGCTAATAGTACGATTTGTAATTATGATGTAAGCAAATATAGAAAAAAATGTGTATATTATATTTTTGAGAAACAAAATTAACTGGCGTTCAAACAGAATAAGTAGCAAAAATGTAAATGTTTTTTTACGTTAGTATTTATTTTCCATTTCTCATAACAATGCACTGGTATAGTCTCTTAATATTTTTTACTTTGATTATTTGTGTCTCTATTAATGAAAAAAGTACTAATTTGAGTATTAAATTAATATATAAGAGTTAAGAAATAAAAATCATTTGTCATCCTTGAACATAAGGCTATCAAAAAAACTTTTTTTCAAAATGGATTTTATTAAATATGGAAGCAAGACAAAACTAAGGCGATTTCATGAAACCAAATTTAAAACAGAATCGATTCTAAACTGTTGTAACTATACTGGCTCGTATGCGTACAACAACCTTGAATAATCTCGAAAATTACATGCTGAAGTTGAAAATAGTTCAGAAATCTTAAGTGTAGTTCTGCTCTTTTTTGCAGGTCTTTGAGATTTTTTAAGCTAGTCTCACAGCAGCAGAAAATTTATATGTATATGGTAATTTATGTATGATAACGCTAGATTAAACTTTATATAAAGTATAAGAACTGAAATAAATGCTTACAAAGGAAAGCTAATCACCAACCTGGGCATTGGCGGTTTACATTTGCTGCAATTTTTATTTTATTATCAGTAGCAAATCGATTTTTATAGCAATTTTCTTATAATAGTTTTCATTAGATATGTTTCTATTTTATTAAACTTTTTCATAACCAGCTACTGAAAATTGTATTAAATCTTAATTGTCTTTGTTTACAAGTACTCAAATATGTACAAAGTGCCAATTTAAATTTCTTTTGAGAAATAATAGATGGATTCCTTCTTAACCCAGAGATATCCCAATTTGATGCTAGTCCATTTCTTGCAATAATATTTTTTTTTTAATTTGGAGAAAACACGCTGTTGTTACCTTTAAAAAAACTGATTTTTGCTTTTATTGTAATATTAATGGTTTATTTATTAAAATTAAAAAATTTTCAAGTGAAAAAGTTTTTTTAATTGTTTAATTTTTTTTTTACTTTTTACTATTTGATTTCAAAAAAAAAAAAAAAATGAAAATATACTTAAGACTAAAATTTCACTATTCTCTATAAATTTATATGTAAGATTAGTTTTCAGCGGTTTTAGTGTTGAGAAATCAAATTTATGAAAAAACAAGCGGTTTAACTTAAAAAATATATTTTTATATCATTATTATATTATTTAGAACATAACTCCATGAAAATAAATAGTTAATTATAAATAAAAATTATAAAATAAACACAGAAAAAAGGACAAGTGAAAAATAAGTTTTTTTTTTGTTTTTAAGTCAACATGGGGTTTATCTTTTTTAATTAAAAAATCTCGCTTATTACAATAATTATGCTATAAAGTTTATCTAAATTATATTGCAATATACTTTATGTTTATAATAAAATAAATTGGGTTATAAGAATTGTATATTTATTATATATGTAGTTCTAAAAAGAAAATTATAGTGATATTTGCTTACTTTCGGACAAAAAAAATTTTTTTTTTAATTTTTGTAATTAAAAACGCAGACAAAAAAAAAAAAACGAAATATTTGTTTCAGTTTGCCGGCATTTTATTTCTAACAAATAATTGTAATTATTAACTGAATTGTAAGAATATTTAATTTCAAATTGATCACATTTGAGCAAAGTTATTGACAAAAATATTGATTTTAATATGAAACCATGTTAAATAAACACAAAATGTTAATGAATTAAAATTTAATTTATATTGCATTTAATGTTAATTTAACATGGTTTTATGTTTAGAAGTTTATATTCTGTATGATTGACTGTTTTTCAGTAGCAGCAAAGTTGGATTAACTGTTAAGTTTTACTTGTTCCCAATGATTTGCTTTTTTTTGCAATCTGAAGGGAAAGTGCAAGCAAACAGACATATATTTCTATATATAGAAACATGTTTCTCTGTTCCGTTTTACATAATTGTGTTTTAATTTCATTTAATTTTGCTACCTTATTTCCAAAACCGTCGTCGTGACATTAACTTGGCAAATAAAAAATTAGTGTAAACTTTTCAAATTAAGATTTTGCCAAATTCATTCTTCTTTGTGCAATTTTAAACAGTCCCAATATTGATTTAAAACTAATAAAATGCGACAAGTTTAGTTGATTAGTTGACAGAGGCCTAATTGTATATCTATTACATGCCTTCTTGTAGAACCGCTTTTCTCTATTTCCTTTCAGAATTTTGTTTATAAATGCCTTTAATTGTTTAAGCTAAAGTTAATTTAATTATTACTGATTTCTTATCTTAAAACTGATTACATACTCTTTGTGCTACAAAGAAACTTATAATAATTGTTTTTATTTTATTTAATATTTTTAATCAGTCGTCCTTTTTTCCAATCGTTTTTCTAATTAAATTTTTCTTTAAAGAATTTGTTTTTTTATATCTAATACCTTTAGACTACTTTTTTTATTTTATTTCAATTATAAAGCATATTATTAATGCTTTAAAAAAATATTTTTTTTATCCCAGTTAAGATAAAAGTTAAAATTATAATAAATATTGCCCTCGACTTTTATGTTATGTAATTTTTTTTTTGCTTATCCGGCACCATTAAGTATTTTTCTTTGTTACTTCTCTTATGCATTTCTTTTGAATGGCTTGCTTTAAATGGAAGTATTTAATTATTTTTCCATAGTTTAACTTTTTATATTTGAATTCCTAACTTGCTTTCAAACTATGATTTTATGTGGCAAGTTGTTTAATGATGATATTTAAAATTTAAGTCCAATTTTGAAAGGTGGTTTCCTTAATGCGGTTTTTGTTTGTGTTGAAATACTATTTCTTTGCTTTTGTTATTTAAATCATATTTATAAAATACTCTTAAAATTGACGGCCATGCCTTGCTGAAAAACCACCTTCGTATAACTTACATAATGACTCTGACCTCGCATTCGGTATATTACCTCCCTGCATAGTGGATGCAGCCGATGTTGTATGTGATCCATAACTAGAAGCACTGCTTATTCCTTCGTTGCTGTACGGCTGTAGTTTTCTACGTCTTTGATATAGATAAGTCCAGATGGCTATTACTGCTAATTGAGCCAATAGGAAGACAGTGGCGGCTACAACAAGACCTTTAAATAATGAAAAAATGCACAAAAATGAGATTATTTTTTGTTATGATATTAAGAAAGTAAATTTAGTGTATTTCGTTATTTTAACTCATGCATTAAAAACAGGTTTGTTTGGATAAAAAAGCAAAATTAAAAATTAAACCGAAGTGTAATTTCTTACCACTAACTGAAGCTACAGATTTCTATACGATTTTTGTTTCAACTGTTAAAAGATTTGTAGGCGTGAAAGTAACTGAAAAACACTTTAAGGTAAAGTGAAATTACTAAAAGACTTAGGAATGGTTATTTCATAACTGCATGCATGAAGTAAGCTACATTTTTTGATGCATAATTTGGCTCCCGATAATTGACACCACTCATCGATTTTTTCTAACAATCCGAAAAGATATTTTTTTCATCGTCAAACGCTTTTTAAAAGTCAGTTGAGAGTACACTAACGTGATTTTTGCTGGGTAATGATTAGCATGTCTGCTGTTCGTTGTTTTTTCATAAAAGCAACTTGGTTTGAAGAAATAAGATTGCTTGTTTTTAAAAACTGAATTGACAACGTCTGACTTGTTTTTCAGAAAATAATGAGAAAAGTGGTCGTTCTGTGATTGTTTAGACCAATGGCTTGCCATATATTTGGCTATGTCAAATGGAGATGTCATCATGTTTGGCCCGAAATGAAGGTGATTTATTATATTAACATCTTTGCCAACTGTTAAACGTTTTATGTTTGTCCAAATTTGTTGAGACGTAGAGTTGAGATTTATAGTGGATGTGAAATTTTGTAGGCAAACTGTTTTTCGCACTTGACCGCTTTCCTAAACAAGGCATTTATTTTCTTATAAGCTATCAAGTTGGTATCGGTTCCAACGCGCTTGTAAATATGAAATAGCAATTGCTTTTGTTTACGCAATATATCCAAATGATGATTCCGCCATATTATGTGAGGCTTATACATTTGGCCTTTTGTTTGGGGGATAGTGGAGTTTGCTGCAAACTTTAAACTTTTCGTAAATTGCGCAGCCATATTGGATGAAACTACATTTTTTGATAAGCGTCACCAATTTTTTGGTTGGCTAATTCCGTTTTAAATTTTGCCATTGTATTCATTTGTACGGGGGCATTCTTATTGATGTCTATAGGAATTGGAAAATGATCACTACCGCATAAATTATCAAGAGCTTCCCATGTACAAATAGGTGCTAATTGTGGAGAACACATCGTGATATCAAAACTCGTAAAGATATTTTAGGTAGAAAAATGGGTGGGCGATCTATTGTTTAAAAGAACTAAATGTTCATTTAATATGAAGCCTTCAATTACTTTGTCGTTTTGGTTTGTTTTTAAAGAGCCCCACATATTACTCCATGATGAGTTATAATCTCCCGCAAGTAAAAATGGAATGGGTGCTGATGAGTAGTGTAACAACTACGAAACAGCTAGTTGCCCCCCAGCTAAATATTTGATTATTATGTTTCTTGTGTTCTTCAATCAATAATTATTGATCACAGCAAATTTGTATTGTAAAAAAACTTAAGAAAGAAAAAACTTGAACTAAAATCCGATGCACATCCGGCATGCTCCAGAAAAGTAGTGGAATGAAAATAAAAAAAAAATGATTTGAAAAGTTAACTTTCTATTTTTGTTGTTCTGAAAAAGTAGTAGTTCGTGTGTTTCATTCTTTCGTTCGAACTGAACTTCGAAAATAAAACTTGGATAAATTTTGCAGTAACTAGTACTGACACAAACCATGTTTCCAATTTATTTGTTTTTTACACAAACCAGTACTGAAATGAACCATATTTTCAATTTGATTTTATTTTTTTTCCCAAGAAACCAACGTGGAAAATTTTTTATCTATGCTTGTTATTTTATAAGAACAAAATTTAAGGCCATGCCAGATAAAACTTTGCCTCTTTGCGTGATGTTTAAAACGTTAACAGAAAAGCGCAAAGCAAAGGGTGTACTCGTATGTCACAATGAAAACTTTGGCAACGCTCACGATTTGTTTGTTTATCTAAAAAACTGGTTTTTAATTTTCATATTTAATTATTTCTTATGATAGAAATATTATTGGATGAACTTCTGAAATTGGTTCTAATTGTTTTCTTAGTGCATAAAGCTTTGGTGCTATTAGAAAAAACTTCAACGAGTAAAAACATGAGAGTTGCTAAACTTTGCGTTAAAAGTACTTTATGTGACATGTTTCATATAAGTATGTATATTTTATCTTAGATGTCAAAGCGAATTTTCAGCGCAAAGCGAAGCAAAAGTTCTATCTGATACGACCTTTAATTAGGCTTATCAAATTCTCCGTTTGCAATGTTGATCGTAATTTTTTAAGTGCCATTTTATGGCGGTAAACGAAAGACATGTAAGTGATGAAGATGATTCGGACGAGTTAGTGACTCCGTAAACGCTGTAATAAGAGATGATATCGCCAATTGACTTTAGTTAATAAAATAACAAATATTAGTTTTTTGTATAATATTCTCCTTATTTTCCCTATAAATATATGCACAATTGTATCTCAAATAAATATTCCGTCACCTAACCCTCTTATTTCAATGGGATTGTAATTATATTAAGTTTTCTGTAAAATATTTCAATTTCACAATAAAATTAAAAAGTGGTTTCAAACTACTACATTTTGTGTAAAAGTAGAGTCAAGAACCAGACAATTCACTACAAATTAATGTTCGAAAACAAAACACAAATGAAAAGCATAGAGTAGAATGTAGAACACCAAAGCTTGAAATTGAAGTGATTTCAAACTTCTTTCACTTCAAAGTAGAATCCAGAACATACCCGCATATGTACAAACCAAAAAATGTTCAATTTAAAAATTATAAAGTTCAACAAAAATTTGACAAAGAAATGGGTATGTTAATTTTTAATTTTATTTCAGACAAGGTTTGTTGTGGACATAAGTATATGTTGATATTACTGC
Source organism: Thecocarcelia acutangulata (assembly GCA_914767995.1). Taxonomy (NCBI): domain Eukaryota; kingdom Metazoa; phylum Arthropoda; class Insecta; order Diptera; family Tachinidae; genus Thecocarcelia; species Thecocarcelia acutangulata. The sequence continues at coordinate 102,218,780 of OU612094.1, read as the reverse complement.
AAATTTAAAGCCAATATTTATTTGAATACCAATTGATGAAAAAATAAATATAAATAATGCATTTGTCTTACTGTTAACTTCAAACAAATAAATAAATAAAAATAAATATACATATATACCAGTAAAAAATTATAAATAGCTTGTTTTCTATGTTTCCCAGCTATCTATATGTCGACATTTCATAGGAACTACCCTAATCATCAGTAGACTTTGGAAACTTTTGAAAGATATTCTCAAACATTCAACTTTATATCCCAGCAATCCAAATAAATTGCTGAGAATTTAAAAGAAAAATGCTCTAATAATATCCGTCAAAACACAAAAAACAAGCTTTTCTATTTATAAACGTCTCTAACATTTCTTTACACCTTTCAAACAAATGAACAACCGTTGGTTGCTACGATTTGTTTTTTGAAAGTATCGAAAAGCAGAGAACAAAAATTCAAACAATTAAGTTTTTTATTCGCTATTTAAGCGAATAAATAGCTTTTCGATACTTTCAAAAAACAAATCGTAGCAACCAACGGTTGTTCATTTGTTTGAAAGGTGTAAAGAAATGTTAGAGACGTTTATAAATGTGTTTTGACGGATATTATTAGAGCATTTTTCTTTTAAATTCTCAGCAATTTATTTGGATTGTTGGGATATAAAGTTGAATGTTTGAGAATATCTTTCAAAAGTTTCCAAAGTCTACTGATGATTAGGGTAGTTCCTATGAAATGTCGACATATAGATAGCTGGGAAACATAGAAAACAAGCTATTTATAATTTTTTACTGGTATAAATGTTAGAAGCTTAAATAGCGAATAAAAAACTTAATTGTTTAAAAATAAATATATAAAAAAAAAACTTGAATGCGGTTAGATACACTCGTTGCTTTTTATTTCACTTACTATTAATTGCATTTGAAAAGAATGGATGCATCGTCGTAAAGCTGTAATTCCCTAATACTGTTCTTACAATAGGTCAGAAGATATATTCGCTTATATTTTGAACTTTGAAGGCCCTGAATTAGGCGTAGCAATTTTTAGGTTTCTTTTTTTTTTAGAGAAAATAGCTTTTTTCATGAAAGGTTGACATAAACAGAACTCGCTCTGTAAAACAATAGAGTTTTGTAAAGTTGGAAGCCCTAAAGCGGCAACATAATGATTCAGTACACGACTACAATTACCGTTTTCAGCACTTGCTGTCGTGAAGTCTGTTGTGGTCTATATATTTATTAAATGCTTAAATTTGGATTATCACAATTTTATTTTCTTTGCAACAGTTTTTGAAAATTGATTATCGATTAACTAGTTAGTTAATTATTGGCCCGGTAAATTATAGTACACCTAGCTAATCAGTTAAAAAATCAGTTTTGACTACAAATATTTTCTGAAATTCGCGCCTACAAAGGATTTTTGCTAAAATTTATTTGATTTGTGAAAACATGACTAACAAAGAGCCCGCCTGTGACTAGTGTTATTTCCTGTAGTAAAGGCATTATTGCTAAAAGAATTGTTTTAATGTATAAATTAATTTAAAAAGTCTAAATATTGCGAATAATTTTCAAACAACTACTCTTCTCCAAAAAACTATTCTGCAGTACTCGTATGTTTTTTTGTGATTATATATAATGCTGCTTGACATGAGGTGGTACTTTACCTTAGCATTGCGGGGATATACCCATATCTTTGGAAGCAAAAGCGAAAATAAATTGATAGACCTACAAATCAGAAACCTGATTTTAAAAACATGGTCGGCAAATATGTCTCAAAACACACTCTGATACCAATAATTAGACAATTTTTAATTAAGAATTCAATTATATATACGAATTCAGATTTTTTAAAATTGCACTTAAGTAATCACTTTCGAAAAATTTCCGCTGACCACTTTGCAGCTCCTTCTTTTGATTCGACCATTTTATTGCAATATGAGTATATTGTTTAAATGTACTGCATTGTAATTTCTTAAATTTTTTAATATTAGAATTATTAATGTAGAGAAGATGACAGGAAACATTTGTTACCACTTCTTTAAAAAAAAACAACTAAATTTTTCATTTCAATAAGCTAACTCCTTTAATTTCATAAATATTGTTCTTTCTTTTCTCCTTGAAACATTTTCCTAGTTCTGGTCCAACAATTTTTATTTGCTTCTATATTGCAATTATTTTACAAAGGAGTGTTTTACTCCTAATTTAATTCCTCTTTTCAAATATTATTACATCATGTACAGCCTCTATCTTATTTTAGCAGTGAGTCAAACCTCCAACAAATTTTCCCACATTAAATTTTTCCAAGCAGTCGAAAAAATCGTACCACACCAAATTCACTTGTCGATGTTTTTTTTTGCTTTATTTATTCGTGGAAAACAATATGAGTATCTATAAAAAAATTTGCTGTTTTTCTTTTTTGAAGTCATTAAATTTTACAATCATAGATCAAATATACACTTAAATTATAACAAAAACAATTACGTCAAAGCTTAACGCCTGATTGCACACCTTTCTCTTCTTAATTCTATTCGAAAAAGGAATCAAAATTTAATACAAACAACACAGCTACGGCTGCTTAACCAACATTGTAAACATTTCTTATATCAGATGAATGAAATGGAAGCAAAAAAAAAAAAAAATAAAAAGAACAACCTTAAACCTTAATCATCAGGGCACGTTTGGTTTGAGATAGAAAATAGAAAGAGTGAAAAAATGAACTAAAACATCAACAAGAAAACATTGTCTTGGAAACATGATGAGGACCATAATAATGTTTAATAGCCTTTTTTCTCCCTCTTTCTACTAAATACTACTCCATGCTGTCAGTGTCAGTGCTTAATTCAGTCTGTGTGAGTGTGATTATTTAAGCAGTTGAAAAGAAAACCTTGTAACTTACCAATGGCATTAACACAGAATCCTTGTGTTGTTACATCACTAGCAATGAACACAGTTTCACTTGTATCGTAACCACTGCCTTTCGATTGTTGTTGCTGTTGTTTATCGAAGCCAAATTTGTCAGTGATCTGAATTGATTGTACCAAAAGCATATCTTCTTGACTAGGTTTTTTCGTTGTTTCACGACGTTGTCTTCTAAGCTGATGTTGATGATGTTCTTGATTGCCAGCATCATCAGCAACATCACCTTTACCAAAGGAAGCTGAAAATGAAGACAAAGAAGCAAAATAAAAAATAAATAAAAAAACGTCAACCAAACATTGAAATGAAGCGATAAAATAAAATGTTATCATTAAACAAACAACAACAGCTGAATTGCTCCTTTAACAATTACAACGGCTGCTGGTGGTGGCTGTGCCGCTGACAATGATAGTGATCATAAGCTGAACATTATTTTGTTTGTTTTTTGATTAAGAAAATTAATGTCATTGTTAGAATTGTATTTGATAGTTGCTGGAGTAAAATACTCACCTGTTACATTAAGAGATCTACGCTTGCGGCCATACGAAAGCAGAGATTTAAATTCACCACTTATGTCCTCTTGATCACACTGTACGGGCTCACAGGTTGGCATACATGGCGTTACCAAAGCTCTAAATTGGACTACCTCTGAAGAAGGAAATTTGAAAGCATCAAAGTGTGACAACAGCACTTTTCCAGACAAGCTGCTCTTGTAAATGGCTCCCATGATAAAATGATCTGTTGGACAACCATTCGAATCGATAAGTGTAATTTCAGCTGTATCACCACCATCCATAGCAACCAATTCACGTACAAAGATTTCGTAGGGGCTTGATTCATCCAAAATTTCGAATTTCAAGGCCAACGGGTCTCCAACCTCTGCAGAGCGCATTATATCAGAACCATCGCGTGAAGTAATCTTCATGATTACATTAGGTGAATCAACTATAACTTCTTCAGATAATGCTGGCTCAATATCACCCTTAACACCCAAGTCGACTTCATTCGATATCGATTTATTGGTCAAATCAAACTGGCAAGTCACAGCTAAGCCCAAATCAGATGATGTTACAATTGTGTCATGATGCTGAATGACCACATCATTCATGTAACGCCCAGAACCCTGTTGTCTTACATTACATTCCAAATCGGAGTAACCCATTTTCAACTCAAACTCCAAAGAGTTATTAACATTAACCGAACAAGATTTCGGAGAGCCCTTGGCGTACACTTTGCCATCAAAGAGTTTTGAAGTACGTATACGTGCTACCATATCATTAGCTCCACACTCAATAGTCACATTATAGCAAGATGAGAGTTCATAAGTGGCAGCTTCTGGCACTTCTAAATAGGGATCTTGTACATCGGATAATGTAGCGCGACTGTGATGAGATAAACGGCAGACCATGTCACCGGTATCTCCGAAATCATAAGAATGACATCTGAAAAGATATACAATTTTGAAAATAAATGTAATTGTAGCAAATAAAAAAAATCACAATAAAACAAAAAAAAACATGTTTTTAATATCAATGAATTTTATGATTATTAGATAAAGTTTAAATATGATTTCGGCCATGTGGCCAGCACTGCCGGAAGTACAGTTCATAATCTAAAACACAAAATTTTCAACCTTTTCCCGCATTTGTTGATTTCCAGGTACTCAATTGTCTCTGGTTTATCGACATCGATAAGTGATTTAACATAGCCAGCTAATTGAGGTACGGAATTAAATTAAACTAGTCTTTATTGAATTTTTGATGAACTTTTATAATTTTTTAAATTAAAACTTGAACTATAACCCGTTGTACAAATGTATAAACTAGTTTTTTTTATTACTTGCAAGTTGTTGAAATTATTTTTATCAAAACATAATATTGAACAAACATAATATTGAATTTCTGTTCACAATGCTATTACCGGATGAAGGGATTTTTGTTTAAATGGTTTTGTAAATAAGCAGAATTATTACATGTGAAGGCAGGATAATCTACAACTTTAGTCAAAACATCATTACATCCACGTATTGCTTGGTGCGTTTTATGGGATGAAGTTGTAATTGCTACATACATATATGTTCACAAACGGTTATGTCATAATTTTACTGTCAATGGTAAAGGATATATCTACATGACTGGAAATTAGATGGCATTAGTCTTGCTGCCATATGGTTCAGATAAGATTGAACCACATGCCACACAGCGTACATCAATTGAATTACATAACGAAACTTTTGGTGGATTAATAATTTTACGTAATAAGCTATTGCTGCCAATTCAAAGTTTTAAACCTGTGAAAAGCTCCCTTTACTTATTTTAGATCTAAAGCTATTACGTTATCAAATTATTTAACCTTTATCCAGCGGCCAGCCTACCTAACCTAACCTAACCTTTAAAACAGCCAAATACATAAATTGGAGTTGCTCCAAAAACACAACCAGGGCTATAATATTAAACAAAAACGTTTATAAAATTTTTGCAGCTTAAGATCTTGTTTTTTATATAAAAAATTTAACAATTTTCTAACATTTATTTTTCAATATTTCGTCAACAATTTGTTAGCATCTTCAGGAAAAATTAAAATTGTTATAACAATTATATATATGAAAAAACCAGATCTTAAGCTGCAAAAATTTTATAAATATTTAATAAACAAAGATCAAAAATATTAAGATAAAATTAAACAAAAACTTTAAAAATCGAGCAAATTTTGTAAGTTAATTTTTTTTTCAAATGTTGATATCGTGTTCTTACGAAATCTTACCTTAAGCATGTACTTGTAAAATAAAAATATATTTTTAACTTTTACCCGACGTTATACTAGTATCCTTGTTGGATAGTAACGCAACTTTATTCTCTTATCCTATGCTATTTTAAGGAGTTAGAAGTATTTGGAAGAAAAAAATAAATAAAATCTACTAATTTTCACAAACAGTGAGCTAAGATTGAAGTTTGCCACGCGAGTTTTTGACAAACGTAAACTGCAAGACAAAGCAAAAATCAACTTTCATTTAAATATGATCTAAGAGAAATATTTGATTTTTGTTAATTCACTGACGTTTGTGAAATGGGCTCTTTTTGAAATGTACCGATAACGCACTCCGAATATAAGAATAAAAGTGGAGATGAGTGCAACACTAATACAAGGTGTTGTAAAATTACTCATTCAATTAAATTTTTGAGTCATTATCAGCCAAGTGGCGGCCGCCAGTGTTGATAAATACATTTGTATCCAATTACTCCTACCGCGAGAACACCGCTCCATACAACTGTGAAAATGATTTACATCAGTACCTTGACGGCCTAACCTGATGGTGGACAAATTCCACGGAGTGAATTTTTCACGATTCACCACCGCCCCCGTGTGGCGTGCTAGGCTCACACAGGTAGCAATTCTTGTCATATGATTGCGGTCATATGAACAACTTCTTGTTGAGGAGTTCGGGCTTTCTAATCCCTCATGTATGCAATTTCCCACCAATCAACGGAGAACAAGGCTTAATGAGTTGGTAGGCCGAAGCCCACTAAGAGCACTCACCCGTCAACCATCACCACTGGTTCCTTACAATACACGTATCTGTTGTATAGGCAACAGATCCTCGGGAGATTGTTAGCCCTCGAAAAAAGCCATCACCAAACAATTATCAAGGATACTAACGCTCCCTTCCTGCGTTTTAGGTTTCAACCACAGCCAGAACGTTTCAGCCAAGGTAGGCACCTCAACCATGATCAGCCCGGGTCGAACCGCAAGCAGAACTTCCCGGGGGCCATGCTGATCCCCGTTCTGCCAATTTATACCCTTGGTAAGGGTTTCGGAAGCCAACACAACATAAGTCATGCGGCTTCCTAGAGTTTTGTTTGCCGCACCAAACGAGGGACCCCTTCCCGTCTTTTTCCCGAAAAACAGAGTGCCTCACCGCTCCATACGGTAGTATTGAGTGAAATGAAGATTTTATCGTAACGTAACCTTTTAAAGAAATCGACAGAATTATTCCACGCTCTTGCGGAGTATCGCGTTCCATTGTTTGTAGGGACTATCCCCTGAGTACTGGTCCAAGATAAAAAAAATAAAATACACATGGGGTAGGGAAATTAATTTTGTGCCACACTGTATCTTGAAAAACCAAAAACTCGACTTTACTTTAGGGCCAACTTTTGTTACTGACTGTGGGAGTATTTTCTTAACTTCTTTTCTGTGTTTTTCTCGAAACAAGTTTTTTTTTGAGATTAGTCTAATCTAAAAAACTTATTAGGCCGATAAAAATAAAACCTACAACAAAAAATCGCACAATAGATTGATGCCGTTTTTAGTTTATGTCAACTTTTCTGAGATATTTAATAAGTTTTAATAGTATATATGAGCACATTCCTAAAACTGTGAATTTATAAAACTATTTGACGAATATACGAGTAAGTACCAGTTTACACAGATCAAATTTGTCTTTCCAAGTCAAGAAGAATGGGGAGAAAAAATAAATGGAAAGTGGTACCGTCAAACCTAATATAAAATGTCAAATGAAAAGTTGAAGGCAAAAAAAGTTTTTTTGACTACACAAAGCGTTTGTATATGAACGTAAATGCAAGTTCAAATTGCATTGAATCCGAACTGTTAAAAAATTCTGATGTATGTGAACTGGCACCAAGACACTATTCAAAAAAGTAAGGCTTTTATGGATTGCCAACATAGCAAATTTTTCTCAGTATCATTTGCCATTTCCTTTTCGTACTAGACAATACAATGATGTTTTTTTCATTTCAGAAAAAATAGTGAAGTTAAAGAAAAGTAATAGAAAAAAAAACTCGAAAGTTCTCAGTATATTTTTATATTAACTTAACATTAATTGGTTGAATACTATAATGTTTTAAAAGTTATTATAAACGGGAGCAAAAGTTAATATATTGAAATTGTTAAAGCAAGATCAGCTATTTTCCTCACAATCTTTGCAATTTATTCGTATTTATTGTCTTAATTCAAAAATAATGTAACAAACAAAGGATAAAAAAACAAGGGATAAGTAATAAATTTGATGGACCTATTCATAAAAATTGAAAAAAATTTAAAATGTGTTTCAGTTCAAAAATTCCTAGAAATATTCAATTTGACATTGTTTAAGGGAAAATTGTTGAGTTAATATAAATAGACAAATTCAAGTACTCTAAATTATTTAAACATGTAATCGATAGAAATCCGTACGTAAAAAATCTAATCTGAAAAATATTTCATATCTATTGAAGGCTTATTTGACACATTTTTGTACAAAGTGAAATTTGTATGGCAATTTGTCTCAAATGTTTGGATAGACAAATCAGAACATGTAATGTTCTAGAAACCACATGAAACTTTATTCAGAGTTAGACATCTACTGTTAGCTATTTGTGAGCTTTTTGTGCAAACTTTTTGAATGACCAAAAATACAAATAAATACAAAACATCTAGCTTCGGCATATATAATGAAAGCGTTAACGCGTTAAACGTTCAAAAAAAAAAAAAAAAAAAATATGTGCCGTACATGTTCTGAGAAACCCAAATCGCTTAAAATTGGCGTTTTCAAATCGAATAGGTGTTCTGACGAACATATCACGTAATTAATTTTGTTGTGATTTGAAATCGTCAAATAAGTATTCCGGTAAACGCCTAAACTTGGCGACTTCAGCTATGTATGAAGTGAGCTGATGGAATTGGTTTTAACTAAACTTGCAGAATGAAATAAAATTATTCACAGCTAAAAATTTCAGCCATGTTCCGAAAAACGCGCGTTCTGAAACCCCAGAGTGTTCTCAAAAACGCTGTTCTAATGCACGTTTTACTGGCGTTTCGGAGTTGTTTACGAAAAAGTACAACACTGGTTTTACATACCTACATACTCGTATGTATGTGGTTGATATATAAGACGAAAAAAATTTGACAACAGACAGCGAAGTTTTTTAATTTGGTTTTTTTATTTGAAAATTTATAAAATTCTTTTAACTATTTATTGAAATTAAATTGGAAACATATTAAATTTTAATTGTGAATAACTATATTTCCTTTTGAAAGTTCAGTTTTAGCAAATTCAATCAGTTCACTTTAATATACACATGCGAGTTGGATTCGCCAATTTTAAGCGATATTCTTTTACCAGAACACCTATTTGGCGATTTAAAATCGCAAAACCATACTTCTGGCACAATACGTTTGTCAGAACACCTACTTGGCGTTTTCAAAGCTAAAACACAAAATTTAAGCGTTTTGCGTTTCTCAGAACATGCGTGTTAATATGCATTCTTTTTATTTCAACAAAAACTACCGCATGCATATGCACACACATTTTGTGTTTTTTCGGAAACTCCGAAACGCCAGTAAAAAGCGCCTTCTGTAGAACAGCTAAAAGATAATTAATAATTTTTCAGAACGCTTTGCGGTTTTTGATCGCGTATTTCTCAGAACATGGCTGTGTATTTTAAATTTAATTCTCGGTTCATATTCGGTAAAAGTATGCACAGGTTAAACCTTGATTCGAATTATCGAAGTACCCTTACCGATACCGAAGTTTCAAAAAAGTGCGCAAAATTCTGTTTTAGTAACTACCATGACATAAAACCAAAAGCGAGCCTATTTCACGCTTTGCAAACGGTTTTAGGTCTAATAACAGTACCTTATCATTAACCGTCCGCTTTTTCGTATTTCTAAGATTGAAATACCTCCATACAAGCCATAATTTTGCAATAATAAAACAAAAAGCTCATATTACATCACAGACAGCGGTGTCTACGCCATATTTACAACCATTTTGCCATATAAACACTGTCATAAACTCTCATCTTCGCATCTTCACTTTCCGTTACTCAAAGATTACGTTTTAAGTTGCAAAGACGTAATAAATTAGATTATAAAATTAAATAAAATAAAATTGTATGGAGTCGAATAACTCTGTTCATAAACGCTTTGTACTTAAATTTCAAAATCATTGTAACGCAAATCTAAACGTTTCAAATACAATTGCATATAATAAATGAGAACACCTTAGAGCATAATAAATTTTATGATCAAAGCAGAATAAAATAAGAGGAAAAAAAGAACTGCCAGCAAAAGAAGTAACTTAAAAAAAGTTTACTCAATAAGCCAAATCGTAAATAACTTAACAATTTGACCATTATAGAGTAAAGTTTGGAGTGTGGTGTAGACTACCAGATTTGTAAAATGTATGATAGTGTGTTTTGTGGCCAAAAGTAAGAAACCATAAAATAAAAATAAAATAAACATTGAACAGCATGTAACCTGTTTCTTTGTTTTTTTTTTCATCTACACCAGAGCCACACTTAGAGGCAAACTCTTTCTCTAAAGAATTTTTTTTATTTTCATTTTGTTTTGCCTTCCTACTGTTGTTGTTAGCTGAAGCCATAATTTCAAATCTCTTTTTACAATTTTATAGTTAGATGATTGTTGTCATTGTAAGCTGTATTAGCATTCACTTAAATTCTTTTAATTTAATCTCTTACCTGTATGGTGAATTTATACACAAATCACGGCACTCATCAATACTGCCAACATCCTGATATACTGAATCTACTGTTTTCAATATTCTGCCCGATAAACGCTTAAATTCACATAATTTATTTGGTTCTTCGGCACAATTGTTTTCAAGATAATCGATGCCATCATGAGCCTGGAATGCACTTGTACCAGCCAATGTAATACGATCCATTTCAGACAATTCGCAAATATTTGTGGCACGATAATAATTGGCTGATCTGTAAAAGACATAAAAGTAAAATATCAAAGAATTAGAGTTGTATTTATAGAAGTAAATATATTTTTGTATTGTTCACTTGTTTTGTAAAACCTTATATAATACTTTTTTTTTTGCATTTATAATGATTTGATTGTCGTTAGGGTATAAAGAAAACAATAATTTTTGCCTTTCCAAATAAACCTCTAAACATAAATTAAAAAATACACGAACGCTTTTTGATACAAAAAGTCGCCAAAAAGTAATAGTAAAATGGTATTATATCTTTATTATGTTTTCACCTAAAGAAAGCATAAATTATCGTTAGCGATATGTAAGAAAATTTCTATTCTATAACCAATTGACAGCACAAAAAATATTGAACAAAAATTGTGCTACAAATTAATTTATAGATGAGTTTAGGAACATGCAGTACAAACTACAGATTTCAAAAGCCGCATGCATTAAGATAGTTTACTTGGAGCCCAAAGTCTGAAGCTCTGAAGACAAAAATAATTAACAATCCTTGAGAGAGTCAAGGTTCTTAATGAAGCGATTATCTAATTTAAACTTCGTTTCTGTTACCCGCCCAGAGAAGATAATTAATCGACCCCTCTTCTACGTCTCCTGTAGTTTTTATAGAGAATGTATATAGAGAAAACCAAAGCACCCAGATGTTTGATCATTTGCTGAGTTCAAGGTATAAACTGCTCTAGCATATTTGTCTGTTGTCTAATTTCTATTCCAAACTTTATATCCAGAAGCAGTGTTGGACAAAATTGTTTTGCACTTGTGCTAGTGAGATAATTTGGGAGTAATTTAAAGTACTGTGACAAGCAAAACTAACACAAAGATTTTCGTATGAAGAATGAAATCGTCTACGTTAATGCTGTTATGATTGTTTTGTTAAAGCAATGTATGTACCAAAGACGTAGAACTCATTTTATTACGTTGCTTAGTACAGATTAATTTTAAGTCCGAAAAATATTTTTCACTTAATTATGTTTTTATATTAGAATGGAAGGAATCATGATGCCTCTTAATAACATTTTCTCTATACATTTTAGATTGCATCAATGCAATCTAAATACATCTCCGCCTACACACATTTATCTATCATAGGAACTAGTATTTATATCAGGTAACCTGAGAGATATTGAGAGAATACACCTGGGCCATTTAAGAGCCGTCCATAGAAACAGTAATCGTGTAAGGAGGTTTATGCTTTTGTGCTATTTCTACCATGTAATGGAGGATGGTGCACTTATGCCAAAATATCCGATTAAATTTCAACAACAAAGATTCTATTATGATGGTGCGATAGCGCTGGGTATTAATAAAGCAATAGTATCCAAACAGTATTTATTGTAACTGAAAAATATTTGGTACGAACACCGATAAGTTTTATTGAGCTGCTGAAGAAACCATGGAAAAATTAATGCGCAGTTCTTTGGTGTGAATCCTTGACAATTATAATACATATTGTTGAAGTGGAAATGCAAAAGAACTATGGGTTTTGAAAAATATTAATTAAAATAATTTTTTCTCTTTTTGTATGTTGCAGTTGCTATTTAATTTAGGCTATTACAATTTTAATTGTTAATATATTAGTTCTTATTTGAACTCATTAATTTTATTATTCCATTAAACTGTATTTCTAAATCAAAATCATTGCAATTTTATTTTTGTTTTCTTTTACTGTTTGCTAAGTACCCCCATATCTCTTTAAAATATAAAAACTTAAAAAATTTTTTTGTGCGGAATGGTTTGTGTATGCAGGCGTTTCTAAAAATGATTTCAAACACAAAAACAAATATACTAGTACATACATAGAATTAAAGGAAGCTTAAAGTGTCACTGGGTGACTGGTATGTAAAAATGTACGCTTAGCTTTGTGTGTACTACCGTAACATTTGGCATGCAACATCAGATGATAAAAATCAATTGTTACTTAAAACAGAAATTCAAGAGAAATTGTTCTTGTTAAAAGTATTAAAACTACGAATAGTATTTACCATTAAAACGAGACCACACAGAAGTTATTTTAGTTTTAACTTTCGAAAGATTAAATAAAAAAAAAATAAAGCTTTAAAGCATAAACTTGAAAAAATTGTTTAAGATATAGTCAACTTATTTCGTTAATAAAAAATAACCTCAACATTTTTGTATCAAATCAATAAAAAAAAAGAAAAACAAATATGTATGAAAACAAAACAAAAAATAACGAGTTCTTTGATAAGAACGCAATACCCAAGAAACCCAAATGAGTTTTGGACAAAACACACAGCATAAATATCATTTTACCCCATCACTGGGGGGAACGAAAAAAATTTGAGTGGAATTGTCTGAAGATAGACACCACATGTCTGTAGAAAAAAGCAAAAATAGCTGTTGTAGCAGCTTAATTTTTTACACACTTAGAGTTCATATACCAACGAGGGATGGTAGTGAAACATAAATATTTTTAGATGCTAGTAGACTTAATCTGAACTTGCCTAGTATTCCATTACAAAAATTTTTCTTTTTTTAGCTTACTGAGTCTTTATTTAAAAAAAAAAAATTAAATAAGTCCAGCTAATGCTAGACAAAACGTTTAGATTTGCGTGAATTTGCTAGAGTAGCAAAGGCATCTCTTTTTCTTAACCGAGTGTGGCCACCAAATTAAGCGTGTTGCGTGCCAGAGGACACATAATTCTGCCACTACCTGTATAAAGCTGCCTTGGAACATATGTATATACATATATATAGCAAATACGGACAACGGTGAAAAAAAGAGAGAAAGAAAAATAAACACGTGTACACAGCTTTGCTACCTATTCCGTTGCCGTTGTCGGAACTGCATTTGCGGTGAAATATGCAGAATAATTCCTGGATCTTAGAATAGAACAGCCTCTTATCATTGTTGGTAGACGCCTGAAGTGTATTCACTACACCGAAGGATTGCCTAGTAGATTATTGCATTTTTGTAATTTTATTATTACTTATTAACCGTCCCAACTAGTGCTCTATTTTAGAACATGGACTTAAGCTATTTAGTGCAAATGCAATTTTCGCCTACAAATCTTTGTTTTATAATTGTCGCATCCAAATAGGGGCTTCCTCCCGCTGTTTCCTGATTCTTCTATTCACAAGTTTTTGATTCTGTTGCTTCGTTGTATTTCTATTGATCTAAGATCGAAATCATTTAATTAGTTTAAGACTAGTGTAGTAGTAGTGTTTTGTCTCTCACCATGTGCACACGTCTTTTGTTACTGCTATCCGTATTTTCTATGTGTATGTTCATTACTAATTCCGTATGAAACCAAATTGCACCGTAAAAGGTAGCAAGTTGTGTACAAGTGTTTATTTTTGTTTTTTTCTCTTTTTTACCGTTGTCCGTATTTTTTATATATGTATGTTCATTACTAATTTCGTATGAAATCAAAGTGCACCGGAATAGGTAGCAGTATGTGTACACGTGTTTTTTTTGTATTTTCTTCACCGTTGTCTGTGTTTTCTTTATATATGAAATATTAATATTATTTTCAATGCATTTCATAACCTTGTAATGTGAAAGGTGTTGGACTAAATTTTGCTAATCTGAACTGTCTCGAAGGTACATATATACACTGGGCACTGATCAGTTTTAACTAATTTAATTCCAATATTTTAAATGCTGCAATAAAGTTTGTTTTAGTCTTTCGTGTTGCTATTGTTAACACTCCGTGAACACTACTCCCTCTTTTTTCCTCATCATAGACTATTTTCCTAGTACCAGTACAATGCGCTGCATATGTAGGGGTCATCCCCTGAATACTGGTCCCAGATAAAAAAAAATCTAACTTCAATTTAGTTGTCCTGCTTTTAAATTCAACTGAGTGACTTTCATATCAATGTGAGACTTCCACGTCAGCCTACGGTCGAGGTGAATACCAAGGTACTTGACTTCATTGTGCTGCGGTGAGTTTTTAGTTTGGATAGGCGAAAATGTTTGTTTACGCAGTGTGACTGTAACATGAGTACATTTTTGTTCATGAACTTTGATTTTAGCTGTTTCTCTAATATTGAAATCATTCTTGAACGCTGTAGAATACTGCAAAAGTTGAAGTGTGAATACCAGATCTGGTAAGAAGATCCCAGTATGCTACCTTGGGGAACACCTGCTGCGGCATATAAACTCTCCATCTCTGATAACACATCTTGGGCCACATAAGTAGCTTTCCTGAAGCTTGTTTGTGTTTGAAGGCACGGTTAACGTTATTTCGTGCATCAAACCTTCCTGCCACATTTTATCAAAAGCGTTTCCCAAGCTTTCCCAATGAATAGTCTTGAACAATATTTTTGTCCTCTAAATTCTTTCTTATGACATTTACTAGCCGAAAGCCGAATTGCTGATTTTATTTATGACGTTTTGGACATTTTGAAACCCATGTGCTAAAACTCACATTTCTCGAAAAAATGTTGATTATGTTTTGAAGCCACAAAATTGGGGTGCTGAAAGTCACAATTACAAAAGATTTTGCTATTTTAACTTGCAAGCAAAGTGAACTCTGAGTGAACTTGCTTATAATAAATAAACTAATGGTCAAACAGTGGAACTCGAAGCGTCTAAATAAAATTTAATTTGTTTTTATATATTTTCATCAAAAACTGCGAAGTTTTCATCAATTTTAATTAAAAAATTTGCAATTAAAAAATACACCTCTTTTATACGATTGCTGCGTTACATTTGTTTACTTTAAAAATGGCGACTTCAGATGGCACAACTTGTTTTTGCCCATACAAAAAAGCAAGTGTTATCAAATTTAACACATATTTTTGCTTAAACAAAAGGTGCAATCTTCTGTAGCGGGTTTGACTTAACAGGTGATATTAAAAATTAAAAATTTTGCGTTTCTCAGCACATGGCTGTAAGTCTCGAAGGCACAGGCGGTCTAATAGCATGTATATGTCAATAATTCAGCTGCATTATTTGTAGTAAAAACGTTTCTGAAATGGTTAATATACACCATCCCCTTTTCAGAATCGGTTTTTGGCCAGTCCCCAGTTGAAGTTCGCAAATGTGGCTTGCCTCTAATGGACATTTTCACACCTTTTTACGCTTTTCATAGAGAGTAGTCGCAGTGAGGAGTACCATCAAGACTTTCCAAATAATTCTTAGCGAAAGCGATTCTTCGGATTTCGAACAGATTTCTTTGTTGCGTAATGCATTTTTGTAGCATGTTTTTAAGATGGAGAGACTTGCCAAGTTGCCACTCTGACGAATACGTTCATTTTCTGACGAATAAGTTCTATCGTCCGCATTTCTGAAACTTATATGGTTAGTGGTAGCAAGGTAATATTCTCCGTACAGTGAGTACTCCCTCGCTGCGCCAGTCTCTTTGGGGAACGAAACAGAGATTATAGTGGGTAAGCGATCTGATGGCAAATCTAATGAAGGCTCCATCCATTCTTCTTCTTCTTGCATCCATTCTAAAGGAATATTTTTTGCAACTCCAAAATTTATTGGTCGGTTTGATCGCAATAACGGAAGCATGGAGTTGAATTTCGCTAAATTACTTAGAGTCATTTCACAATGATTTCAGTACTCATTACTAATTGAATGCCAGAAGATAATAACTTTCATTTTTATAAGTTAAAATTTAAAAAATAAATTGCAATTTGCATAGTTTTTAAATATTACTTATTCAAGTGACACACGAAAAAGTACCTCAGAAATACATATCTGTAAATAAATGCATAATTTTAGTATAACAAAATATGTATATTTTTTATATCTTCGGGAAACTAAAGCCAACTTCTTGAAATTTGGTTGTGCAAAAAACTATTTTTTTCTGAAGTTTAGTTTAGGAGATATACTTAATTAAACTTAAAAAAATCTGATTCCATTTTCAAGTGGCTGGCAGTGTATGTATGTACAAACCGACAAATGTATATAAGTTTTAACATTAATATGTTTTAACGATCATATTATAAAATATATGTCAACTAAACATAAAATATTTTTTATGAAAAAGGCCGTAAATATTTAAGCCTAAGGTTCAATCGATATAGCTTTTTGGTATTTGTATTAATGTACTAAATCCACTAAATTTTAGATATATAAATAATGGAGCAGTAAATAATAGACCTTGGTAATAATCAGAAAAGTATGCTTAAGAATTTAATACTTTTTTCAAACATTGATGCTCGTAGGGTTCTCGAAGTTCTCGAGAGATTGTAATATGTTAAGGAAAATTCGAGTTTTTCTCTTTGGTCTCTTACGAAATCTCGCGGATTCCAAAGAATAGTAATAATATCTTGAATTCATATTTATAAACAACTTCTTATTAAAATTTATTCTTGCTTTTTCAGAGACAGCTGATTAAAGATGACACTTAAAATTTAATCCTTAATAGGCTGCTTGAAAGCATCTTCTATAGCGTTATTCACAATTCTATACAAATGTACTTGCATCATAACGCTGACAACATATGCAGAGCTGCACTTGCTATATTTTGAACATGTGCAAGACTAATAGCCTGTTTATAAAATACGACTAAGCTCACTCGTGACGAGTGAATTCACAGACGAGTATGTAAATAATTAGGTTTGTGTGACGCGATTGAAAGCTTCTACGTATTTCAACAAAAATTGTCAATAGTCGTGACCTATAAACTTAAAAAGGGGAAATATTGCAAAGTTTTTTTTTGTCGAAGAGTCGTGTTTTATAAACAGGTTGTAAAAGTAGTAGTTTAATTTACAATCAGAGAAACAAACCTGTCAATGCCATTCACAATCGAAAGCATATGTTTACGATTGCAAAAACAGCCTTTGAAAGCTGGTTTAATACAATAACAATCACGCACATTATTCTTCTCGAAATCTTCCGAAGCTTGAAGGCTAAGAAAACAAGTACTCGCATTTCCTTTAATCCACTACAAATTATGAAAGATTCCAAAAACTGTAATAAGCTTATTGAAGCCATATTTAACTATAACTGGAAAAAACGTAGCGAAAAATGTTAAAATTTTGGTTGTTCCAAATGCAAGCAGCCCATTAAAAAAAGTAAAGTTCCGAAAAATAACACTAACGTAATTGTTGACCTTAATAAACATTGTTCAATATGCTCAATAGAATTTTAACCCTTTCATGCATATGTTGTTTGTATAATACAACACCATTTCTGTTCTTATTTCACATAATGGGGAATTTTTTGCTGCAAACTTTGCAAAAGTATTTATTTATACGTTTTCTTTACTTTTGACTTTTCTTTTGGATAAGCAAAAAGTTTATATTCTTCATATTTAGAGTTTTATTCGACCATGGTGGTTGATTTTTTGTATGGAAATTTTATGATTAAAGGCCTCATTAGTTTTTACTTTCAGTTGCCGTTGTGTGACGTTCTTTTCTGTAGCACATATTTTACAATTACTTATTCTGTGAAAAAGTTCAGCTGTTTTTTACAGTAAAACAAAATTAAAAGAAAAATATTGGAATTAAGATTTTTCGTAAAAATTATTTTATTTGAAAAAACAAAAAAAAAAAAAAAACAATTTAATTATTTAGAAATGGTGGCTAAACAGCCAACTTTACTCTCAAGATCTGCAGAATTTACGACATTGCTTATACAAAATATAATGTTTATTCGCTAAAATTATATTTTTTTGATCATTCATAGTGGCTTGATTGATTAATATATATTAAATTTGAAAAATTTTTAATTAAAACAAATTATTTTAGCTTTCAATTAAAAAAATTTGTATTCATATGACTAAAAAAATTGGTTTTTCCATACCAGAAAAAAGTAAAACATACACATAAGTATCTGCCTGTCACTTAACTCACTCTATTGCAACAGATTAGTCCGCAACAGAACAGAACGTAAAAGTAAAAACAAACCATGTACATATAGTTTACATTGAACAGAAACAAGACAGCTGATTCAGAACGGAAAAGAACGTACAAACTAATTCTGCCTTAACAGGTGCAATAATTGTTTGGAAAATGTCTGTATATTTTAATGACAATTTTTTAACAGCTAAAGTGTTTTATTTAAAAGTGAAATAAAATAAAACAAGTAAGAGTGTGGTATATTCGGCTGGGCCGAGTCTAAAATACCCACGTATTTTAGATTCGTATAGTCACGTATATGTATATTATATATTACAAATTTGAACTAAATATGCTCGGATATATGTATATGGACCGATATCGGGGAAAAAATATTTTTGCCTTGTAATCACCATTCCAAAAACGAATCTTTCATAGACATTTTCACGAAAAAGTTTGTTTAAGCTATTATATGTATATATTGTATATGAACCGATATTGGAATTTTCCTTTTTGTGTATTTTAGTGACCTTCTTTTATAACGAGAATTGCTTTTCAGCAAAAAAATGTTCATGGAAAAATCGTTTTATCCTATATCTCGGGTTTATAGGACCGATATCGAAAATTTTCGTTTATTCATTTATTTATTCATTTATTCAACAAAAAATACCAATACAAAAAAGCCATCATGGCCAATAAACATGTATTGTACAATAAAAGTTTATAAACTATGCAATAACACCTAAATTTATATCTATGTATTAATTTTTTTTCTTTTATTATATTATTTTACTTTGGCTCCCCAGCCGCATGAATATTAAAAAGAGCATCATAAAAATTGTAGACATTCTTACTAAGACGAATAAGGATTTCTATAGCAACAGGATAAGTAGATATATTATAATAAGAAACAGAAGAAAGAATAATTAAATTACAATAAAATTAATTTAAAAAAAAATTGTTTATTATCTGTATTTTTATAACCTGGTTTTATTTTCAGAACTGATTTTAAGAAAAAAGAAAAACTTTTCATGGAAAAATCGGTTCAGTCTATCGGTATCGGAAATTTTCATATTCTGTATTTTATTAACTTCCTTTTATAATCAGACTTGCTTTTAAGCAAACAAAACTTTTTTTATTGCAAAATCGGTTTAAGCTATATCTCGGGTATATATGGACCGATATCGGAAATTTTCATTTTGTGTATTTTAGTAAACTTTTTTTATAGCCAGAACTGCCTTAAAACAAAAAAAATTTTTTTTGTTATGCAGAAATATGTTTAGGCTATATCTTTGGTATATGTGGACCGATATCGGACATTTTAATTTTCTCTATTTGGTAACCTCTTTATATTAACAGAACTGATTTTAAGTAAAAAAATTTGTTTAAGTTCGATTGTGTGACATTTTCATTAAAAAATCGGTTTAGGCTATATTTCGAGTATACATGGACCGATATCGGAAATTTTCATTTTCCATATTTATGTAACATTATTTATTTACCAGAACTGCTTTAAAGCAAAAAAAGTTGTTTAAGTTCGCTTACGCGACATTTTCATGAAAAAACCGGTTTTGGCTATATCTCGGGTATATATGGACCGATATCGGAAATTTTGATTTTCCGTATCCATGTAACCTCATTTTATTACCAGAACTGGTTTTAAACAAAAAACTTGTTTAAGTTCCTTTACGTGGAATTTTCATGAAAAACCCGGTTTAGGCTATATCTCGGATATATATGGACCGATTTTTTTTTGGCTTTCAGTTGGTATGCTTAATACCTGTGTGAAGTTTGAACCAAAACAAATTTTTTTTAAATTTCATACAAAATTGTAAAAAACAATGGATTTTTTCGGAATTTCGGGCATATCTCAGCTATATGGCAACTGATTTTACCGAATTTCAATAGCAAACCCATGCCTCGATGGGGTAATAGAATGGTGAAAGAAAAGAGTCTAATAGTTTTCTCAGAAACGGTATTTCAACGACCGACAGACGGTCATCGCTTAATCGACTTTTCTATCAATTCTGATTCGGAATATGTATACTTTATAAGGTCGCAAATAAAAATTGTACAAATTACAAGCGGAATCACAAACATCTATATACCCTTTACGTTTTTGTGCCAAGTTGCGAATAAAAAATTATTTGTGCAACTTTCTGCAGCTGTAATTCCTATGTGCATTAACGATGTTTTAACACATCATATTTTTGTTTATTTTGTTTTGTGGTTTCAATTTACTATGAAGTTAGAGTTTCTAAAAATGGACCTGAAAACCCTAAGGCGGAGAAGAAGCGAAATACCAAGTGATAACAATCAATAGAAATATTCTTTGGAAGATGAATTTGATGGAAATGTGTTTTAATGACGATATACATACATATGTACTAAAGTCAAATAAGTTGAGTTTTGCTTAGATGCAGCCTTCAAGAAAAAAGAACAATATCTCGGTATCCTCCTTTGTATAAGAATTCTGAAATACCCCGTAATGAGAATGCTATGGCAGGCAGAGTTTCGAATTCTTTTAATAGAAGCAGCTATGATTGGCAATGTAAAGAGAAAAAATTTATTGTTCAGCAATATAATTGCTTTATGGGCGATGTTGACTTAGCAGATAAGATCTGTGAAAATATAATATGTCATTTTTCTTTTGGGTGCTGAATTCCGCAGTTACGAATAGTTGGCTTCTATATAGACGTCACTGTCAGCTTTTAAAACTCAGCGATAAAGAATCTCTAACTGTGATGTAGTTCAAAACCAAAGTTGCAGCGGGCCAAAATCACTTTATGCCCGAGAAAGTGTAGACCACTATAAGATTCTGTAGATCTGTCTCCATTAGCTTCGTAGCGTTATACACCCACAATTCTAGTTGAAGGTGTAAGGTCACTTTCTATGCTAGAAAGCTTAAAAGTTTAAAAACGGCTTAACAGCTGTGTCTTGCACTAAATGTAACGCATCTATAATGAGAAACGCAGGACTCGTATAATAAGAAATGTTGAAAACTGAGGCTATTATAAAATTTGTTGTATTATTAAAAATGTATTGCTCTGTGAATTAAATTATGAACTAAATGTAAAATCAATGGTGTTTGTAGCTGAAAAGTTAACGTTATAACTCCATTTATGTGCCATGTGTACAACACTTTCCAAAAAACAACAATTTGAAAAAATGTACTGTTTTTTAAATTTTAATTTTTTTGGCCCTAACGAACCAAAAGCAAATTGTTTTTGACCAGAATCTTTTGATGATGTACCAATTACTTATCATACAGTACTGCACTCTACCCTCGTAGATCTTTGTTAGGCTTGCATTATATATATTTTTTTTCAATAACAAGAACACTTCAAAAAAACATAGATATGCTGTTATTGCCATTTTTAATTGACAGAAATAAATGTTATTGACAATCTTTGTATTGCGCTTTTTTTGTAGTTGGGTTAAAACAACAACTACCACAACACATTTACCACTATTGCCGACACAGCAGGCTATTTAAGGCGTTTTGTTAGTGTATTTTCAACAGTTGTCATGATATTACAGCATTGATAGGCATATTTTTAAAACATTTTTTTTTTTTCATTCCCCATACTCTGATACCACTGTGATACTTTACTGGTCTTTAAGCGAAGTGCACTTATTTTTTTCTTTCTCTTTTTTACTAACAACCAAATGTCAATTGTAATTCGATTTGTGCTTTTTTCTTCTTGTGGCTTAGAATTTCTCTTGTTAATGTAACCAAGCAGAGCAGTTACAAAAAAAAAAAAAAAAAAAAAAAAAAAAACGAAAGAAATGGTTTAGTTTTCTTCTTGGTTATTGCAGCCACTAAATGGACAAGGACGTTAGAGAACCGTTTTTATTGTGTTTATGCCATATTTAAGATTACAAACAGCAAAATTCTTGTTAATATTGTTTTGGTTATTCAATACTTTTTTTTTGTCGTTTAGATTCAGTTTATGGCATGTTGGTAATAAATTGATTATTGATTGTTTGCTTCAGATATTATTTGTATATTCTTTCAAAAGTTGGCATTGCAAAAAGGAAATCGATATCGAGGAAAAACAATTAGTTGTATGTAACAGATTAAGTTTTGGCAAACAAACTATTTATTTGTTTGTTTTTTTTATCCATTCCAATTTGTCAAATAACCGTCACACTGGGTTATTTTTGGGAGTTTACGATATTGTACAAAATTAATAATTTACAATATAAAAGTTAGGAAGACGAAGAAATTAAATGTACAGAAAAATAAAAATGATGTTTATTTAACAAACGCTTTTGGCATTTTCGTTTTTCTGTAATTTTGAACATAAACCAGAAATTAATGGGGAATATTGCAAAAAATACACTTTTATGAATATAATTGTGGTTAAGTTTAGTAGACAAAAATAATGGTAGAAATCATGATATGTTTTATTAGATAATATAATTTCAAACAAAAATTCGGAGAGAAGTGCTCTTATTTCGCAGAATCTGTTGCAGATTAAGAAAAATTTGTTTAGGTGATTAAATAAAACTTATTTACATGATAAAGTGTAATGCCTGTAATACGAATAATCGGGTATGATATTAAACTGTGTTTTTTACTAGTCTACATAACTTTAAGTTGGCAACACTTTTATACAATAACTAGGAGCCATTTTTTCAGCTGGTAAGTGACTTGTTTAGTTTGGTTTAGCATTCTAACATAAGTAAACTGACAACTGCACAAGCAAGGCGAAACGGGGCGCTATCCCCGTTTTTTATAAGCGAATTTTGTTTAGGGATGAAGCTCACTTTTGTGTGAGATATGTTAATAAATAATAATAATAATATTTGGAGTGATGATAATCCTGGAGTGAATGTTGAGACACCGTTACATCCAGAAGAACTGTTTGGTGTGCTATTATTCGTCAGTACTTTTTTAAAAACGGTGCAGGTCAGAACGTTATAGTCAATGATAACCGTTGCAAAGCCATGATTACTGACTTTTGTTCATCAATTGAAAAACTATGATATGCATACATAGATGCCAGATAACTCTGGTTTAAAATCGTCAAATTCGGCGGAAAAATTGTAAAAATCGTCAATAAGATTATTGCAAATCTTAAAAAAATCGTCAGCTGGTAAAATTAATTATTTTTGAATAAAATATTTATTTCAACCCGGTAAAGTATAGCCAAACAAGTCATGGGTGCCTTTAATAAAATATACTCTTACAAAAATTAAGTTAATTTCATTAGTATACCATTCACTAATTTCGTGATATAATTTTTTTAAAACATGACTTCATTTAATAAAAGGTTGTATTATTATACTAAATAATTCTATTAAATCTGGCATATCTAAGTAAAAATAACCACAGTTGCAAAGTTTTAGGTAGTCTCTAGTATATAACATTTCTTCGGAAAATGGTTTCTTCAACTAATTTCTCACTTTGGTTTTGTTGAGTTCAATGTGCGTGGATTCAAATACCCACATTTGCAGTCGACGATAACAATAATAATAATATATGTATAAATAGAAGAATACTTTATTCCAAAATTCTAGCTTTTTCATACCTGTATCATAAAACAAATTTTTCAAGTTTAATAGACTACGTTGCTTTAATTCGGATAAAATTTCTCGTCTTTCGAACTCACGGTGAAATAAGAAAACTTTTTGATTTATTAGGACGATTTATTAAAGTTTCAAATTTAAGTCTCCTTAAAATATGAGCACAAATTTTTACATAAAAATTTGTACAGTTCTTAGCTTGTAATTTTTTTAAGCGTTATTCACATATTATAGTTTAAATATATATCTAACATATACAATATAAGCATGTATAGTGCCATATAAATATCACATAACATTTCGTAACTAGATACATAGGTACCATAAATATTACTTTAATTCCCTACATAAATCAACTTTAAAAAAGGAAGTATGTATGTAGTTGTAAAACCAAAATTTCTGGAAAGATATTGCAGTAAAAATTTGATACACGAAAATCGTCAAAAACAAACCTTAAATCGTCAAAGCGTTGTTTTCTGCAGTCGTCAAAATGACGATAAATCGTCAAATATGGCAACCGTGTGTGCAGGAGCTGTGTTTTCAATAATACAGCGCAACATATAACGCAGCTCGTCCACAATTGAAAATTGCTAGACAATTTTCTGTGGGGAGATGTGAAGTCGCTAGTCTATAAGCCCAAAACGGATATATGACCATAAATATTGGATAAACTGATCGAAAATTAGACTTCAATTTAAGAAATTCCTTTTTGCTTTATTTCAGTTCAAATTTCTATATCTCTTAAATATCATTTATTTTAAATCATGTTCAGAAGATAAACGAGTCTTTCGCAATAGGTGACTTAAATAATTGTGTTTGAATCAACACAATTTTATTGATATTTAGCAAAGAAGTTTAATACTCATATTTATAAAGATAAACTGAATGACCAAAAACCAAGATAATATTTTTGTTCTTTGCAATAAATAATAACATTTCTATATTAAATGTTAGTTTGTATTTTAAGTGTGTGTAAAATAGCATTTTATATGCGAAAATTGCTTTTTGTAGCAAGTTTATATATGGGACTAATGTAAATAATCGGATTCATGATTGCCCCAAACTGTCATTCATAACACCAAAGCTCGTAAAATTTCAAAATATTAAAAGCAATGAGTGCTTAAAAAGTAATTCGATCAGTGGATGTGTATGATCATTTTACTTTATATTTGCGGCAGTATTTGTTAATGTCTGGTATTCAATGAGCTCTCCTTTTTAGGTATAAGAATAGACAATAACAGTACTATCAGAAATGCTTAAATGTAGTAAATTGCTTCTAAAGCAATGATCTTATTAAAGCTCATAATAAGATCATAGCAGCTTTAGGTTTAAAATAAGAAAAGTTTATGTAGTTATGAACATATTTAAACAGAACAATGGTCTTTTTGCACAATAGTGTAACATAAAAAAAAAATTTTTTTTTGTCCAAATTTTAGCATGATGCCCTTCACATTTCTCGGGCTTGGCTCCTCTCAACGCTTCCATTGGTATGATTGGGCATTGATTTCAATGTCATAGCCATACACCCATGATTCGTCACCAGTTATGACCGTTTTGAATAAATCTGGATCGTCGTCGACCATTTTTAACAGCTCCTGAGCGATGTCCATGCGACGTTGTTTTTGCTCACAATTTACCAATTTTGGAACAATCTCCGCTGCCACACGTTTCATTCCTAAAACACCCGTAAAAACTGCTTGGATGGAACCGAACGATATGCCAACATCACCTCTCTGATACTGATTCGATTATTATCCAAAATCATTTCCTTCACTGCTTCAATGTTTTCATCGGTTGTTGACGTGCCTAGGCGACCAGGATGAGCCATTGACATCTTCTCGGCTTTCATTAAACCGGTTATACCACAATTGAATTTGTGTACTGTTCATAGTAGACTCGCCAAACGCCACAGTCAACATTTAAAATGTCCTTGCGCATTTAATTTAATTTCTTACACAAAACTTAATACAGTTTCTTTGATCAATTTTTTCGAATAATAAAAAAATCGAAGAGCACACCAAAACACGACTTACGTTTTATCTGTTAGAAACAAACTGACAATCCAAAATGGTTGATAACGCCAACAGATATAACAGACATGTGTACCAACGAAAATCGAACATACGTAACTCACGAAATCTTAAAATAACGGTTATTTTTTATCAGACTTTGTATTCAAATGTTCACTTGCATATTGCAAACTTTTAGGAGCGGAAAATAATTCGTCATAATAAAAACCTTGGTTTTTAATGATGCTAATTTGTATAATTGATTTAAAAATTATATATCTGTGCTTCTCATTTAATTATAATTATTTTTAATTAAAAATAAATATTAGTTCAAACACATTTTTCCAAGCAACTCTCAATACTGTTTTTCGCCCAATAAAGTAACACATTTTAGTTTTGCGAAATTATTTATTGTTGCAAGCTATACATTTCCCTTTGAAGATAATAATCTTCTTTATGCTTGAGGCTTTAAATTTTATATTTTTCTTTTATATAAAATGAATACACAACTTGAATACTCTTTTATTAAATAAATCATTTCGACACCATATTTTTTATCAAGAAAGGAAAAATTTATATATTATCATCTGGTGAGTGGCACTAGTAACAATATTGTTCAATAACTCCCTCTTAGTCCAGACTTACATACATACATGAATATGAATCACGATTGCCAATTGAACATTAAATATATATACGTGTTCTTGAGCGGAACTTGTATACAGTTGTTAAAATAAATATAAATTACAATTGCAATAAATGTGTGTTGCACAGGCCACAAAAGGCAGGAGAGTGTTGAAATCAATAAGAATTATTTCCTTTAATATTTTTTATAAGGATTAACTACAAGAGCTGTGAGTGAATCACTGTTGTGGCAGTCAAAATGTTTATGCTTAATTTTATCTGAAAGAACTTAATAGAAACGATGATTTGTATGTGGTATTTACACCGATTTTCTTGCTTTTGTTTTAGAAGAATATTTTATTAATAAATAATAAGTAGGCAAGTGTCTTCATGATATTATAAGCTTGAGACAAAATATAACACATAAGTGTTGCAGGTATTTGTTTCTTTTTTACTTAGTCAAACTTTATCTTTTTTGCTATTGTGTCTTAAGTAAGGTGCGCTTTATTATGGCATTATTGCAACAATGTTGCAGATGATTGCAATCAATTACTATGGAAATGTGTTTCAGTTGTTTTGTTTCCAATAAATTGGGTTGAACCTGAAACAGTAATACACTCCCTGTTTATGACAAAACTATGAAACAACTTGCATATGTATTAAAAACAAAAGGAACACTATAGTGCGCCTAGAAATAGGCAGTAATTAGGTTTTAGTTATTAGCTAATTTTAAATATTTCTGAAAATCTCATTCATACTGTACTGACAACTGCCGGGAGCAAATACTCTTTTTAATTTGCATATGCACTACGTACAATCGAAAAAAATGCTTTACTACAGTGTTGGCCAGATAAATACATTCATAACTATACACTTGGATTAGAAGCAGCAAATAACGAAGTGTATTTATGAACACAATGAAATCATATGTCACTGAAGCAACTAATTAGATGATCTAAACAAAGTCTCAAAATAAAATGTAACCAAAGCATCAACCAAACCTATGTAGTGCGATTCACTATGCTGTTTAAGCCCCAATTATTTCGATCAAAATTATTAACCACAAAATTAAACTTTTTCCTGCTCACAAGTACTTTAAAAACCGTGGTGCTTAAAGTCAGTTGTTTGAGGCAGCTGTTATATTTAGCCACATAAATAGTTGTTAATTAACACCCCCATTTTTTGCAGGTTTAACTAAAAAAAGTGTTGATTTATGTTGTTCACATATTTATTTCATTAAATTTATCTAAAAAACTATTTATTAAATAAAAAAAAAACTAAAAGTTAGTAAACAGCAAAAATAAAGCTTGAAAATAATATCTTTATATAAAACAATAATTACAATTTTTTTATTCAATATGTAATTCGTTTTCCTTTAGAAAACTTCTTAAGGAATGTATTTATTGCTCGATTATAAAATTAAAAATGTTTTGATAGGCAATAAAATAACATTATTTTTATGTTAAATGTCATTATGTGTCCAGAAAAATAAATTTTTCGGGACTTTCGTAAAATTTCCATTATGTCACAATACAGTTTCTGCTTAAAGCTACATAAATATCTACATCAACAAAAAAAATATGTTATTGGTTCACTGTTTCTGTACACTTGTATATACGTGGTCTGATCAAAACACAACTGTTATTTTCAAATTTCGTGAGTTACGTATGTTCGATTTTCGCGCTTTTTTCTGTTAAGTTGGTACACATGTCTGTTATATATGTTAGCATATATGTTCGATTTTTTATTATTTGAAAAAATTTATCAAAGAAACTGTATTAAGTTTTGTGTAAAAAATTAAATTAAACGCGCAAGGATATTTGTTGACTGCGGCGTTTGGCGAGTCTACTATGAGCAGTACACAAATTCAATTGTGGTATAAACGGTTTAATGAAAGCCGAGAAGATGTCAATGACGCTACTCCTTCTGGTCGCCCGAACACTTCAACAACCTATGAAAACATTGAAGCAGTGAAGAAAATGATTTTGGATAATAGTCGAACCATTATTAGAAAGGTTACTGATGATCTTGGCATATCGTTCGGCTCATGCCAAACAATATTATCGGTGGTTTTAGGCATGAATCGTGCGGCAGCGAAGATTGTTCCAAAATTGCAAAATTTTGAGCAAAAACAACGTCGCATGGACATTGCTCAGGACCTGTTGAACATCGTCAACGACGGTTCAGATTTCTTCATTAAAACCAAATCCCAATGGAATCGTCCAGAAGAGCCGAGACTGAAAAAAACTCCACAAGTTCGGTCAAATATGAAGGTTTTGCTCACTGGTTTCCTCGACTGCAATGGCGCGATGCATCATGAATTCTTGCCACAAGGTCGTACGGCCAATAAGGAATATTACCTTGAAGTTATGCGGCGTTTGCGCGAAGGAATTCGTCAGAAACGCACAGAGTTGTGGGAAAAACCATGGATTTTGCGCCATGATAACACCAGCTCACACATCGATGCTTGTGCGTTAGTTTTTGGTCAAAAACAAATCCGTTATCATGTCTCAAGCATCGTATTCACCGGACTTGGCCCCTGCTGACTTTTTCTTCTTCCCAAACTGAAGACACCGATGAAAGAAAAGCGTTTTGCTACGATTGAGGAGATAAAAGAAAAATCGAAATAGGAGCTGTTGGTACTACCAAAAAGCGCGTCTCTGAGATGTGTTTCGAGGATTGGAAAAAACGCTGGCATATGTGTATTATATCTGAGGAAGATTACTTTGAAGGGGACAGGGATAGTTATTGATGAATAAATAAGTACTTTTTGAAAAAATTTAAAATAACAGCTATTTTTTTTTTTAATCAGATTTCGTATATTAAAAATACCTGTGACAGTTTTGTGGTAGATTAAAGAAAGAAGTTTGCTTATGCCGTAACGTATTAGAAAACTGTTCTAAGCGTTAATTTAGAAAAACTGTTTTTTTTTTAATCTAAAGAACGACGTGCCAACACCACAGGTTTTTAGTAATTTCCTCAGACTAGTGCGTAGGCAACGACTGCAAATTAGACAGATATTAACGCATAGCCTAGTCGATTTTAGGAAACTCTTAGTTATTGATAGAACATGCATGTGTTGCATGCACTTGTTTTAACTAATAACGAATAAAATTCTATAAAAATATGCGCTAAAATTTTAGTCAACATCTTAAAAGTAATCTACAGAAGACTTTGTTTTGTTCGTCCCTGAGTTTTATTTTCTAAATATATTTGTTTTGTATCTAAAAACACCTATGAAACGAACTACTGCAATTATGCATTTGAAAGAAAATAACTTTAATACATCACAATGCCATACAATTATTTTTGGCACACGAGAGTTAGCAACAATGTTGTTAACTTTTTCAAATACAAGAGGTTTATCCCATTGTTAGATCTACAAAAGCAATAAAAAAAGAAAACATTTACTTCTAATTTATGTAAGTAGAATAAGCACAATATTTCTACACAACCATTCGTGCGCAACATTGAATGGAACATGTGTGGCCACACAATTTCAAATAGAAAAATCATTTAAATTTTATTTAATTATAAATTATTATAACAGTTTCTTTTATGCCTTAAAAACAAATAAAAAAGAAAACGACTCAGAACAGAAAACAATACCAGAAATAACCTGCTAAAATGTGCACTTGCACGGTAAGATCTTTTTGAAATATTTTAGCCACAATATGTATGTATGTGTGTACATCATGCTGGTTTGAAGCAAGTGATTTAACAAATCAGTGAGTAAAGTGAATGAGTAAATGCGGTCAATTATAATGCGTTATTCGCAACATACAATGGAGTGTAAACGCCTTTTCAGTGATTTTGTTGTTGTTGCTGCTGTAACAATTGTTGTTGGTGTTAGGTTTTAAAGCTAAACTTCCTTATGCTTTTTAACATGCAACAAAACACGAAAGAACTATAATAATAACAACCTTACCTAACGGATGTGGTGTTTTTTTTCGGTCAAAATTGCAGCGTTAAAAATAAACATTAAAAAGATAGTTTGAACTGCTCGTTTTAGCACTTCAAATCAAATACAAATACGTTCAGAATCATAATGCTTATGCAATAAAATGCATATTACATAGACCCGATAATACCACTATATAAAAAAGTTTTTGCTTTATGTGTTTAGTTTTAGTGAAATAAATAAAATTAACTTACATACATCGATGATGCGCGCATACATGATTACCATGTGGCAATTGACAAAAAGCTGTTGTATGTTATGAATTTTCCGCTGGTGTCATCATTTAATAACGATGTCAAAGGCAAGACGTTAACCGATTTATTTTCGCCCAAATTTGACGATATGAAGTATACGACATTTGCATTAGCAGCATAGTGCTACACAGCGCATGTCTAAATAAATGAACAGTCTGCATGAGCGACATGACGGTATGATTATTTCCTATTCTAATAAGATTTATTCTAATAAGATTTACATAAGTTTCAGGCCAACTTTAATAAGTCATAATAGATGATACACCTAAAGTCAATATAATTCGAACCAATGATTAAGTTTAGTTGGCTCTGTTTGACAAAGTTATTGAAAATTGAACTACTTGAATTCGTACTACCGTAAAAGCTTAGTGGCTTGAACGGGTACTTTAAATATAAAAAATAATAATTTCGTCAAAACCTCACCCATTACTTGTTACTAGGGTAATCAAAAGATTATTATTCGACCAGGTTATATCGGGTTTTTTAGTTTTACTCAAATTACTTTAACAGTATATGTAACGTTTTGCGACTATATACGCAAATACATATATTCATATGTGCAACTAAAAATAGCGGTATCAAACTCCGAGTATATTCTACACACGTAGAATATACTCGGAGTTCGCTACGTCACGTATATTTGACTTGGGAATTATCACAGAAACAGATGTCACATATGTAAATGTGCCGTAAAATTATTCAAATATATTAGTCTTTTATATCACGAAACTCATTACGATACAATTTTCTTGAATATTTTAGTTACTAGCAAGGTAGTAGATACATATGAGTGCTGCGGATCTAACCTACACTAAGCAACTAAGTGTATATGTATGTGGAGTCTGCAGGGACAAAGACAGTGGGGTAATCAGATTTAGCGTATATCTATGCTTCGCAACCAATAGTCTCTGTATATATGTATGCAATTTTAAAAATTTCAGTTTTATTGATAGAAATCAAACCATTTTGTGAATCAAGTACGTGGCGTCAAGTCACGAAAAACCTCATGTCACGTATGTGATACATATTTTTTGCTCGTGGATTTTTATCAAAATTGGTGAGGGGTAAACGTGTTAATTAAAGAAAAAACTGATTTATTAAATAGCTCTTAAAACATTTTTTGTTCTTTTTGTGAGTTGCTTGCTTTTATTAACTAACCGGTTAACCGGCTATTTCTTTAAATTTTATCCGAAACGGAAAATTTTATTTATTCGAGCTATTAGAAATCCGGTTTTAGAAAAACGTCGAATAATCGATCACCCTACTTGTTACAATATTGACCTTATAATTATAAACTGAATCATTTTAAAATTATGTGGAATCCGTTCGTAGTTTAACTTTCGCTAAAAGTTTGAAAAGCAAATATTACCTTATGGCGTCAATGGTTGATTAAATAAATTTTAACGGATTTAATGGTAATTCATTAAAGGCCTTAGCATTGTTTACCTTCTAAATAAGGCAATTTTGCTATTTATTGATGTACCAAATTAAGTAGAAATGAGCTTTATCTTTAAAAATAATATTCGATAATAGTTTATCTTTAATTCTTACGAGAGCTATATTATAGGCACGTAAGTTAAAATTTTTACGTAAAGGTTTCCACGTAAAGCCAACAAGTTCAGAACGTGACATTTTCATATTTTTTATATTTTTTATAGTTGTATTTATACATATTCCGCTGAAATCTGAAAAAACATTAATTAATAAAAATGCAAATCACAACGTCTAGCGGGCGTGCGTGATCACAATGCAAAAAAAAAAAACACACACGCGCGCGCGCACCTCTTTACTTGTGACAGGAATACAGTTGCATTGAAGAAGATATTGGAATAAAACTGAAAATTTTATTATTTTTAAACAAACGTAATTGAAATTGATTTCAATTAAACTACTTTATACTAAATAGAAATAAATTATTAATTAATTGAGCCCAATTGATATTTTTATTGAAAAATTTGATTCAGCTCAAAAATGGTTTAATTTGAATAAGAGAAAATTCTCTTACATTCAAGCTCAAGTAACTTGTAATAGTTTCATATACTCGTACATACATAATATATATAAAATATATTTACATATTAAAAATACGCGCATCAAAATGTTGTTTTTCATTTTATCTTAAACAAACGTGTTTTTTTCTTTGTTTTATTTTAACAAAACGTGCTATTTGCACATTAAAAGACCTTTTGATTTCGTATAACGTTAAAATTTATTAGAGCGACTTATTGCCGTCCGATGTATTTTTAAAATAAGGAATGAGCTTGGTTGATATTCAGGACTCATGCTATAAAATAATAGGGTGAAAAAATTATCTTTGATTTTCCAACATTTTCAAAAAATTAAAAAGACACGTTTTGTTTTGCGACTCCTCAATTATAGCTTGCTTAGTGTTAAAATATTAATTATTCAAGTGACACGTGAAAAAGTACCACAATTTTAACTACTAATTAAAATTGTTCCGACAGATAATTCATAAAAAAAAACTAACATGATCTCAAACCTCTTTGAGAGACAAAAGCTCCGTTTTGGGATCCACTATTAAACTCCAGCCTAATATGATGGACCATACAAGATTCAGCACCGTTTCAAATTTTGGCGTGAAACTGGCCATTTATGTTTAATTTTTCGGAGTTAGATTTATATGTTAGTCGATTCTGTGATTAGTATAATTTAGTTTTTTTGTTGTATTTTTATATGGTAAATTTTTAGGTATTTAGGTCAAACAGCTATTTTTAAATAAAAAAAACATGTTGTTTTTTCTTTTCCCGACGTTTCGTAGATTTTTTGTCTACTAATTTAGTTGTGTTACTAATTTTGTTTTTGTCTACTAATTCAGATTTGTTGTAACATTTTCCGTGGTTCTCTTTTCATACACAGTTTATAATTATATATAAATTTATTTATTTAATAATTTTTTTTTTTGAATATGTTAACTTTATTTATTATTATTATTATTTTTTAAATATAATACAATAACTTTAAAGACTGATCAAACTTCCTTTAGAAAAAAAACCCCGAAGAAAAATTTTGTAAAAAAGAGCGAACATTTTGTGTGTAGACTTCTTGAGAAGTATTCAAGAAATCATTTTCAAACACAATTTAATTTGACTTAATCTATTGTAGCGTATTTAACGCTTAAGCCTCAATTCGAACTTAAAATACACTGTACTATAGTAGTAGGAAAACAGGTATGAGTACCTGTTTTAAATAAATTTGCTGTTTCTTTAATTCTTACAGTGGCTACAAGCTGTCAGCTTATTGTTGTATGCCTTCTATTTTTTAACGTTTGATTGTTTGCTTGTCCTTATGTCTGTCTGTCTTTCTAAATACTTTAAACAAGTTATAAAAAACTGTTTCTTAATATTATTTTCTTTTTTTTTTGCTCAAACCTCACCTGGCCTTTGTTGAGTTTATTTTGAACAAAATAAAAGAAAAGTTCGTGTTGAAAATTGCCTATTATAACGCACCATCAGCAGCGTATCATCAACATCATCAGTATAAATATTATGCTTTAAATGCATTGTGTATGCAGTTATAAAGGATAAATGTCTATCTTTTGATGCTACATTTATTTTCTATTCATACGCATGGCAGAGAAAACGATACACACCAACCCATGCTCTGACCATTAAAGTGTTTTATATCAAGTGCGATTTGTAAAAAGAGAAGCAGGCATTTGTTAGCAAATAGGTTAACTGATTGTACGACTTAACAAAATGAAACCCTGCCAAAGCTTTGCATTTTTCGCTTAAACACGCACTAGCACTATTTTTTTCTCCTTTTTTTGTTAATCTTTAATAAATTCTGGCCTTTTAAATATAAATAATTTTTTTGTTGTTTTGCTTTGTTGTACAAGCTTTTAACATTTGTTTATATGAAGGACTACTGTATGTGGTTTTAAAATAGCTTTACATTATTTTATTCTAGGAATTAATATAATTGAATTATGTTTTAACCTGAAAATTTTCTGTTAACATGATGTTTGTCTATTAAAAGACTGAAGACTTCTGATAACGACTAAAGCTAGGGTCAGATTGGGCAAATATTTGTCGAAAGCAAACTATTTTTTTTTTCTAGTGTTGAAAAGTATACGCTCAATTATAAACAATTAAAAATAGTTGCTAAAATTTGAGAAACAAGTATTATCTTACTGTTAATCGAAATAAGTAGTATTCAGGTATACGGTGTTATGGAATTCAATTACATTACACCGCCTAAACAAAAAACATTGAGAAAGTTCAGAAGCGCAAAACCAAATTCTTCGAACGATTATTGAAGCTCCTTGGTATGTAAAAAACTCACGAATTCAAAAGGATCTGAGTGTTCCACTGGTAAAAGAACAATTTTTTAAAGTTTGCGACAAGTATATGAATATGAGTAAGCTGGAATTTTACCCAAATTCTCTGGCACGTAACATACTTAATTTTGGCGGCCACATTTGGTTGAGAAGAAGAGATACACTTCTCACCATCAGAACGTTAAATAGGTGATTTTATCGATGCAGTTTTCGCATAATAAAACTTTTTGTCTAGCATTGGTCGGACTTAAGTAAAAAGCACATTTTTTTATGTTTAGTATTAAGATTTGAATACTTTTGTTAGTTCATTTTTAAGATTAAATAAATAAAAAACGCTTAAAAAAACAAAAGTAGTTTACAATTTATTGAGGGGAGAATGAAGCAACTTTACAACAGTACTGCATAAACTAAAGTCTTGCTTTCTTACAATGTTGATGTTTTATCAGCCTTTAACTAATGAAGAGTTATAGGTTGGAATATGCTTAGAAACTTCAAGGTATTAAATTTTTGTAATCATTGTTAAATCTTAAAGTTTCAGTGGTTTGTTATACATAGAAAAAGAGTGTCAATAAGGCGAATGAAGTCTCTCTTTTCAACCTAATCTAACTCAATATATTGGACTATATTTGATCAATTTCCAAAAAATTATGGGAGAAAAATCACGCAGACACTCAATTAAAGAAATAATAATTTACCGGTGGACAACTGCAGAGCAAACACAAAACCTCACTCACGTATATAACTTCTCTTCATTTGTGAAAAAAATGCAGTACTGATAACCGTGAACTTTAAAAGAATAGAAAAATACATTTTGTTTTCAGACTGCTTATCATGCTGTTGCATTCTAATTATGTTAATATAAAGGGTGTTTTTTTAAGCTAGATAGAACTTTAAATTGTAAAAAGTAACACAAAAAATTAAATTTTGATGAAACATTTTTTGTATTTGTTTCAGTATACTCTGACAAATCGTCATGAATAGACTCACGCTTGAACAACGCTACGAAATTATCCAAATTTACTTTGAAAATCAGACCCGTTGTTTTATCGCAAAATTGTGTTCAGCGATGAGGCGCATTTTTGGCTTAACGGGTTTGTTAATAAGCAAAATTGCCGCATATGGAGTGAGACCAATCCACAAGAGACCCTACAGACTCCATTACATCCAGAAAAATGCACTGTTTGGTGCGGTTTTCATGCTGGTGGCATCATCGGACCTTATTTCTTCAAAAATGAGGCCGGAGCTCGCGTTACGGTCAATGGAGATCGTTACCGCACCATGATCAATGATTTTTTGTTTGAAAATATGGATGACATTGATCCGGAGGAGATGTGGTTTCAACAGGATGGCGCTACGTGCCATACGGCGAACGCAACCATCGACTTACTGAAATCAAAATTTGGCGATAAGTTGATTTCGAGAAATGGACCTGTTAATTGGCCTCCAAGGTCTTGCGACTTGACACCTTTCGATTATTTCCTGTGGGGCTACGTGAAGTCACTGGTTTATGCTGATAAACCAGCAACAATTGACGCCTTGGAGGCCAGCATTGTTCGTGTTGTTCGTGACATACGGCCAGCAGTGCTCGAAAAAGTGGCCCAAAATTGGACGTCCAGAATGCGCTTCGTCAAGACAGCCGCGGTGCCCATATGCCCGAAATCATTTTCAAATGTTAATGTCACATATTGATCTTTCGAATAAAAAAAAATTTTGATTACAATTTAATTTTTTGTGTTATTTTTTACAATTTCAAGTTCTATCGGGCTTAAAAAAACACCCTATACAATATATTATATAATAATATATATTAACGGCCGTATTCATAAAAAATATTTTATGTTTATTAAACACTTATTTGACAAATATCCCATAGAAATTTGTCAAATAACAGTTTAATAAACATACAATATTTTTTATGAATAAACCCATAAGTTAATATACATACGTATCTCTTCTGTTGTCTATCCTAGTGTTGTCGTATATTAAAAAAAAAAAATCTTTAATTTTCTGAAAAATAATAAAATCTTTTTTCGACCAAAAACACTTTTGGTGCGTGTTTTTGATTTAATTCATTCAAAAAATAAATATAAAAGAGCCAGCTGCCCAATTTGGCAAAAAACTTTTTTCATAGGAAAATATTTTAAAAAATATTTTAAGCATGTCAAAAAAGAGCAAAATAAGACAAATCTTACAATCTAACACTGGTATACCCAAAAAATCTATATGCTAGTGTTTTTACTATACATACTCGTAGTATTTTGTTGTTAACTTATTTATGTGTGTTAAGCGGCAATCCAAAAACAAACACGTGTTCGTAGTTTCTTCATTGAATTAAGCATTATACTAATGTACGAAAGCATATCCAGGTTTTATTCACTTGTGATTCTTTATAAAATTTCAAGGTTGTAAATTTTGCTCAAGTAGAAAATTATTTTTCTGCTTCCATGGCACACATAATATTGAATTTCTTCTATTAAAATCTTAAACGTGCGTATTTGGGTTTATGTGTGCACAAAATTTAAAATTACTTTGCAAATACTTAAAAATGCTGAAAATTGTAATCATCAAAATTTCTTTTTGTTACGCACAAAGCGATAGATTGTTGATGGTTCCACATAACATATCGCTCCTTTATTGCAACATAGTCATAAGTCAAAAAAGCTTGTTTCGAAAAAAACACATTTCAAATTTTTGGTTTCTATACAACCCTTAGAATTTTTTTTTTTTAGAAAATATCTCATAAAGGGAACAGTTTAAAAGTAATTTGAATACGTTTTTGGCAGAATATAAAAGGTAGTACTGTTAACAATTCTGCATTGTTAACTCGAAAAGCTCATTTTTTGAGATAAGACTATGCTGCAATAAATCTTATTTTAGAAAAGTGACCGATTGTTTTAACACGTTATACTGCTTGCACTTACTTTATATTCTAATGTCCTCATCAATAATGTGGGAAACAATTAATTGGAATGTTAAGTTATCTGTTATCTAAAATATTAAGTTATCTGTTTCACAGTAATTTGCAAACATAAAATATTATAACTTTCCAAACACTACAGCTTGTATAAAAATGTGGTTTTTGTCGTTGTGTGTATTGTACTGGTAAAAAAGAGTAAATTTATCCTGCAAGTCAGCATCTTTTGGAAAAAATATAAGATTTTTTTTGGTTGTTGTTGGTTTTAAAAAATATGTCGAAATACAATGTTGTAACTTTTCTTTCCAGCTATCGCTATAATTAATCAGCAGAATGCACCAAATTGGTTTCCATACTTAAACAAACTTTTTTATTCTTCGAATTGCTTCACAACACAAAAAATGTTTTTGTCCAAAATTCTGCGTTCGTTCTACTTAAAGCTTTTACGTTTACAAGCTAAAAGCATTAATTATTTCTTTTTGATTTATTTTTATTCTGATTCGCTACTTAATCTCTTCTGCTTGCTAAAAAATCCTGCTCGTTGTTAATTTTCTGTTTTTGTTTGGGAGTTTTGGCAAAAGAAAAGAGTTTTATGTGTATATAAGTATATAAGTATGTATATAAAAAAATAACAATTTCGCCAAACATGAATATCAACTCCTTAATGGCATAAGAGGTAACGGTTTGTAATTGTAATGAATTTTTCGGCACTTTATCAGTATCAGGTTTGTTTCCAAAGTCTTATGTTTTGTGTGTGCATTTATTCGTATTGAAGATATTTGTGGGCAAAAAACAAATTCCAAAAAATAAAAAATAAAAAATAAAATAAAAAAAGCCTAATAAAATTTCATGAAACAAAAAACATGTGAAGTATAATTAAGCGTTTTCTTCCTTTCAATAGGGGCCCATACAAATTTAAGAAACCTTTCAGAAATTTGAAAGGAATTATTTGTTTAAAATTGTTTTATTTTTAAAGAGAGAAACACTTTTTGAAAGCTTAAATTATTTTCTGTTGCATTTTGTTTAAAGTTCGTTTGTTTTTCTTTACCGACCACCCATTATGAAATAAAGGTCACTTATAAATGATTTTCTACTAAAAAGAAAGTTTAATTTTTTTATTTTTGCAACAATTTTAATTAAAAACTAGTTGATTTGCTCTGCTAGACAATATTAATGATATTAATCTTGAAAATGTAACGCAAACTTTGTGCCAAGCGAAAAGAAAAAAGTTATGTAAGACATCATTAGAACCACCCACTAGGAATCAAATGACTTAACGTTCAAACAAATTTAAGCAACTTTATTTATAAAGTTTTGGGCTTCGCAAGTAGAAAATGTTAAGACTACACCCGCTTTTTAGAAGATTTAATAAGAAATCAATTGAAGTGATTTTCAGTTTTTTTTATTTAAAAAAATACTGCCAAAAATAAGCACAGAACACAATTCAACAAACGCTTCCTGATCAAGATGAAGAAATGAGGATGAAATGAGCAGTTTTTTCAACAGTCACGTTTTTTCGCACGAATCTGTTTTAGAGACTTTGTTGCCTGCCTGCTCTTACGTTGCGGTTTCTTTTTTATTATATACAAAAATTGTGTAATGATTTTGTTGTGTTTTTATTTGGCAAAAATACCATGATTTTAAACAATTTTAGATTAGTTTTATTTCCTTCGTTTTCTTGATGATTTTAAGTCTTAATAACCAGCATAA
This sequence comes from Thecocarcelia acutangulata, assembly GCA_914767995.1. Lineage (NCBI taxonomy): Eukaryota > Metazoa > Arthropoda > Insecta > Diptera > Tachinidae > Thecocarcelia > Thecocarcelia acutangulata. Next base: position 102,179,084 of record OU612094.1, on the reverse strand, counting down.
AGAAAATTATTTGTTCCAGCTAATGTAATAATCAAACTGTTAATAAAAAAGCAAAAAACAAATGTTTATATTAGTTTTCCTTTTTTACTTTAAAAAATACTGATAAAGAATTTTGTGAAGGAATTGAAAATAATATATATATAACTGGTGGCTTAGTGTTACTTCGGTTAAAATGAATATATCTTAATGTGCATGTTCATAAAAAATTAAAATGTATTTAAAATAAATTTTAGTAAAATTTTGTATGGAATTTTTGAATTAAAACACATTTTAAATTCATATAAATTTTTACGAATATGCCCCTAAAAGTTTAAACTAATATTAGTGGTAAAAACTAATATATTTCACTTTTTAGAGCTTTAATTAAAATAATGTGAAAGTGAAATATAACGTTTAAGAAGTAAAAAATGCTTTGATAAAACTATTTGACGTAACTTTTCAAGCACTTTATTAAAACTTTACACAATATTATATATGTATCTAAGTATGTGTATATTGGAGGATGTTACTTATCAGTTTAAAAGTTCAAATCCACTTTTGGCCAATAAATGTTTTTATTTTTATTATACTAACAAGTGCCGTGATCAATAACTCTTGTTCGGACACATTTTTAAACATCTACAGAAAGCCTAAATGTCCAAAGTTTTTAGCGAATGTATGCTCCAATTCTTCCAACTTCTATTAATATTTTAAAATCCTACATGTTCGTCAGCCACACCAATGTAAAGGGTGATTCAACAAAAACGCACGATGTTGATTGTAAATAAAACAAAAAAAATTTTTTATAATGATAGCAGGATAAAACGAAATGTCGGCCAAATGTTCGCCACGACTTCGGTGGTATACCTTTATCCAAAGATCAACATTCTCATTATCACTGAGATATAATGAAGTCCAATGTCGTTAATGCGCTGAATTATCTAATCATTTAAATTGTTCTTGGCTTATTGATCTACATTTTCTAAATATCCCCAAAGAAAGAAGTCCAACGGTGCCAAATCACATGATCATGGCGTCCAATTAACATCGCCACCACGTGGGATAATACGACCATTGAGGTTTTTGCGCAAAAAAGCAATTCTTTCGTACACTGTTGGAACCACATATCGTCCAGGACCATAGAAGACCGTTAGTATCTTGCGATAGTGAGCACTATTCACTGTTCAAGGTTGACGGCTCTGCTGTCATACAATTGCGAACAACAGTAATGTTTTCCTGAAAAAGAACTGGGCAATGATGCACAAATGGTTCTAGTTTTGATACTAATTCGGTTTCGGGAAATTTGCTCACAATGCTCCCGATTATGCACAGATTTGCTCTACTATGGTGACCAACAAAAATTCTAAAGCGCACGAAATACACTTTGATTTGAACGACCATTTCTGAAAAAAACTTCAACAATATTAACACGCTGATTAATTGTGTGCTCTCCATGGTCGAATTTGTCAAACGCTGACAGAGAAATGTCAAATTAAGTAGGCTAAAATCTTGACGTTAAGGTTGGACCACACTACTCGTATAGTCTGCATGTTAATTTTTTTCTGATGGATTTACAAATAGCCTAGTTAATAAGCCGACTTACGCTTTTTGAAGTCTTTGTATTACTTTTAGTCTAGTATTACAAACTCGAACATTTCGAAAAGCATATTAAGGATCTATATATTCTATCAGTGCTAAAAATTTTTAAATCTATATTAAATATATTGCTTTTAATTATTGTATTTGTATACGAGTATTTGTGTGAAGTTTATATCATAGATACTCTAAGTTGGTTTGTGCCTGAGTTATCAGAAAATTTAACTACAAAATGTGAATTTTTTCTTTTAATAATATCCTTAACTTTAACAGTAAATTTCAATTCTCTTCTATGTAAAACAATTTCTTAGTAATTTAAAAATTGCATTTAACATTCAGCATCAGCAAGCATTATTGTATTCCGAAAGCATTTTTGAGCAATTAACCTTTAATAAATATTACTCTTCATCAACATTATGGCTGCAGCTCTAAAAAATCTCGTTTAGCAAGTTTAAAACAAATTAGCTTATGATTTAAAAAGCAAACAGATTTAATGCAAACAAAACGTATGCACCATGCTGTGCTGGCTGTCATTTGAAACACAACATTAGCAACTTGCTACAAAAAAGAAAAAATAAATAAATAATAAAATATGTATATATATGAATTCGTTCACTCATTTAGTACCAGCCAAACGTCCGTTCGACTTCTTTTCAAAATCTAGCAAATGTAAAAATGTTGGTCAGGCTTGGAAAAGATGTTAGATGTTTTTTTAATTCTTTCTAAACTCATTGGATTTTTGAAAACAATCACGCTGTGTGTGTTTTTGCTCTGAAAGTTTTATGTAGGCTGATGAACATTTTTATAGAAAAATGATGTTTATTTTTCATTTCTCAAAATTAAAAACACCTATGAGTTTATGAGTTTACGAAATGTAAATTTAATTTAATTTAAAAAAACCATTCGTTTTTTCATTGATTTTTTAAACCAACAGCACTTTAATCATATTTTATATTTTTCTAAACTTAATGCAATTCGCTGCAATGACACTGAACATGCGCCCTGAGATTGCAAACTTGATTGTTGCTGGAGTTGGTGGTCAATGCTTTAGAAAATTAGCTCAACAAGTCTTGTGCAAAAGGGGAAACTTTTTTCTTTCTACATTTTCTTTTAATTTCTGTTGTTATGGTAACAGGCAATTATATTTTAGATTTTCTTGTTCTAACTTTTGTACAAAAAAAAAAAAAAGTAGTCGATCTTGTTGCAACATCCAGTAGAGGAAGGAGTCTTAATAGCAAAAAAAAAAAAAAAAAAAAAACAGAAGAAAAACTTGTAAAGATTCAAGATTGTTATTGTTAAGGGCTTGTTTGTGTAATATCATTTAGTTATTTATGTTTTAATTATTTTTCTGTTCTATCAGTAATTTTATGAAAATCTCCTACCAAACCGGTAACAGTTAAACACTTCAGGGGTGGTATCAAACATCTATCCACCCATCATCACAGACAAAGCTTGTGACAGTGAAGAAACTAAATAAATTCATTTTAAAAAACATTTATTAAAAAAACATGGGTACAAAGCAACATCTTTTATAACTTTTTTTTTTTGTAATAAAACAACTACCTTCTATTTAAAATACTTGTATATTTGATGCCTTCTTTTACCCTTTTTAATTATGTGCATAAATTTCTTTGGATACTTTAAACAATTTTTTGTTTCTGTATTAAAAATTTTTCCTTTAATCGACAGCAAATAAAACATGTTTTATTTCGGTCTGCTGTAAACAACATTAAAAGCAAAATTATTCATATAATTCCCTTTCGCCAAAATAAAGAAAACATCGCCGAAAAAAGTCAAAAAACGTGCATTGAACTTTTAGTGTCAAGTGTTGTTAAATACGAGACAGCAAGCATGACTTTAATGCGGAAATAGCATTAAAAATTTCGCTTAACAGCATCGTTAAATATTTTACGTTTTTGTTTTTTCGCTCTCTCTTTTTTTTAAGATATCAGATTCACTTGGTAAAAAACAAATTGAAGGACATAACTGAAAAGTTTCCTCAAAAGGCAATAAAATTTTTGTTTGTTACAAATTGTATAAATTAGACGGTTCGACAAAATAAATTTTTTCATGCAAGATTTTTATACCCTTCACAAACAAAAATGTAAAGGGTATATATAAGTTTGTGATTCCGTTTGTAATTTCTACAGTTTTTATTTGCGACCCTATAAAGTATATAGTGCCAATTTCACGATAACGAAGCTGTTCGTTCGTTCGCACAATTAGATTTAAAACAATAACAAAATTTTGAATGTTGTTGTGAATGTTATGTAATTTTGCGAACGAACGAACAGCTTCAATATCGTGAAATTGGCACATATATTCTGAATCAGAATTAATGGAAAAGTCGATTAAGCGATGTCCGTGGGTCCGCTGTTGAAATACCGTTTCTGAGAAAACCATTAAATCAGGAAACTTTTGTCTTTCACCATTCTTTTACCCCATCGATTCTTGGTATCGCTATTGAAATTCAGTAATATCGGTTTACATATAGCTGAGATATATTCAAAATTCCGAAAAAGCTATTCTTTTTTGCAATTTGGTATGAAAATTAAAAAAAAAAGTTTGTTTTGCTTCAAACTTCACACAATTATTAAGCATGGTGGCCAGAAAGCAGATATCGGTCCATATATACTCGAGATATAGCGTAAACCGAGGTTTTCATGAAAATATCGCGTAAGCGAACTTATACCACTTTTTTGCTTAGAAGCAGTTCTAGAAATAAAATAATGTTAGATAAATATAGAAAACGAAAATTTCCGATATCGGTCCCTATATACCCGAGATATAGCCTAAGCCGGGATTTTTATGAAAATGTGGCGTAAGCGAACTTAAACAATTTTTTTTTTGCTTAAAAGAGTTCTGGTAATAGAATGAAGTTATATAAATATGGAAAATGAAAATTTCCGATATCGGGCTGTATATACCCGAGATATAGCCTGAAATGATTTTTCCATTAACACTTTTTTTTTGCTGAAAAGCAATTCTCGTTATAAAAGAAGGTTACTAAAATGCAGAAAATAGAAAATTCCGATATAGGTTCATATATAACCGAGATATAGCGTAAACAAAATTTTCCATGAAAGATTTCTTTTTTTCTGATTGGTCCATATATATACGAGCATATTTAATTCAAATTTGTAATATATACTATACATATACGTGACTATCGCAAAGGGTATTTTAGATTCGGCCCAGCCGAACATATCACACTCTTACTTGTTTCATATAAAATTTATTAACCATACTGAAAACATATATTAATATACCTATTCTTTTCTTTTACTTAAATTTTAAGCAAATTGTAAGCAAAACGATTTTCCTAAACTATGTATTTTTTCTCCCAAAGCATTTTTATTTTCACTCATAGCGTAAGTATATACGTCACTAGCCCCTTTTGGGCATCATTTTAAATATTTTCACACAAGTAATTCCAGCTGCAAAGTTTTTACCTTAGTGCATGCCTACTAGGAGATTTCGCTCAATCAACAAACGATTTTGGTGTAAAAATAAAATATTGTGTGTTGGATTAGCAATTTTTTCCTAAGCTCTTTGTTCGAAATTAGTTTTTTGTCTGTGTTTAGTATTAGACTTTTCGACAAACTCCGCTTCCGTATCTTAAATAGCTTATATGTAACTGATTTTTTGCTCTAATGTTTTGGTGCTAAATCTATAAAAAGTTTACTAGAGTCCACAAAAGAGTACCATATTATTTTCGATGATACTATAAATATATAGTAAATTGGTATATTTTAGCTAAGTTTCATATTTTCTATAGAAAAGTCTTGTGCTCTCTTCTTTTTTTAGTTCGAAATGTTTGCAAAAATGAAAGAGTTAACGTGTTAAGAAGAAAACGAAAAATTGTCGGCATATATGTTATGTTATCCTACCTTGTTTTACTTTACGAATATTTACAATTTATTTATTGACAATTAATTTTCAACACGTGTAACTGTAGACAATAATAGCAATAGCTAAAAGCCTGCCTATTTTTAAAAAGCTAACAAGATTTAACACTTGCATTGAGTTCAAGAAAAAGAGTACTCTTTTGCGAAAAGTAACTAATTTTTTATAATTATTCTTGTTTAATTTCAGGTGAGCATATTTATATTTATTTATGGGCATATATATTGTAAGTATAAATATAACAGATTTTTTTAATATCCCAAAACAAACCAATTTTTCAGTATCCGGATGTTAGTCAGCTCTTAGTGAAAGACATAGAGCTTTATAGTGTGCTAAAAGTTTTCAATTTCAAAATTTTCAATGTTTTTAGTATTCCGAAAACAATAAAATAAATACATATAAAAATTGATTCTTTAATTTACGATATACCATATGTGTTCGTCTAAAAGACAAACATAGTTTAATAAATTTTTTCGTTCTCAGTCCGTGTATCACCTTGAATTCCTCTATTTCTACTTTTGCTCAGAACTGATGTTAAGAGCAGCTTTTCAATGTTAAACTTTTATAATAACCTAAAATTTTTAAAGTTTCTTAAAGTTCTTCTTTGTATATAACCTCTTTTTTGTTTTTAACGTCTGCGAAAAATATTCTAATAATTGGGAAATCACTCGCACCAACTGTTTTATTTTAAAGAACATAAAAGATATGGGAGAATTGTCAGCTGTTAAATTAGTAACAACGCTGAACAATATGAAAATGAAGTCTGCGCAGCTTGAACAAATTTATGGCCAAATTTGTTTGAGCTTTTGGACATCTAATAACTTTTTAACGCCACAACTGCATGTTTTAGTCTCGATACATGTGGTATCAACAAGACGGTGTTGCCAGGGTTACAGTATAATTACTGCGAGTAATATACCCAGCGGACACCCTGTATTTAATTTAAGTGTAAATTTACCTTTTTGTCATTGAGCTAACAAAAAGTTTAACCGTTCGGAGCAGGTCACGTTTTTTTACAGAAAATCCTGAAGTAAGATCAATCAATTTTATACTTTGCAAAAATTGGAGAAAGTATATACAAATATATTGTTGAAATTTTTATTGTTAAAGAGATGCAACTTTTGCAACTAATAAAAAAGACATGTCTTAAATAGCATCATGTAAGTGTAAAATGATTTTGGTAGTAATTTTAGGAGATATAAAAATATGTATATGACTTTTAATCAATGTGTAAAGCTGCCAAACTGTGTTTTTTGTTTGTTTTTTTTATGACGACTTAAATTTGTATCTAAAATTGACTGAAAACAAAACTATTTTTCTCTGTGACATTTTGCAACATTTCCTTCATTCTATTCGCTTATTTTCTAGCAGATTATGTTTCATAAAAGAAAAATGTCAAGGTGTAAGATACTAGCCTTAAAACAAAGTTACACAATTTTAGATTAAAACTACCAACATTTGAATAAAAACAATGAAGTGAAATTTGCATTTCACCTGAAATTATTTGTGTAGCTGTTTCCATATCAACCGTTTTCTGGCAACATAAGTCATGTTTTTCACCTGAGTACAAAAGTTCTTATGTATGTGTATGTGTATTTGTTTTTGTATTTGTCTGGTAGATACATTCAAGTTTTTCATAACGATAGACATTAATAAGACATTTATTTAAAGAAAAAAAAAATAGTAGAAAGAAATATCCGTTATTTCAGTTGAGCAATTATTGTATGAATTTTTAAATTGCAACACCCCCTCTCTTTGGGCCCCCCATCAACGCATTTTGTTATATACTGAAACTCTTTTCTAAAGCTTTTTTTCTCCTCTATAATATGCCGTTAAATTGATTGATGTTTTTTTGTTAATGCTGTTGTGTATCAAAGAAATTCTTAAAAATTTGCATGATCAGCAGCAGCACGCACTGTGTCTCTTTACCTGATGCATGTTGCACAAATTTGCAAAGCTTATCAACTATCTCAAATGTTTCTTTGGTCGTTTATTTATTTAAATAATCTTCTCAATAAACAACAATAACATCGATCAACGTGTCTATTAAATTATGATGAAATGCAAGAATATCTCGGTTTTTATGTGCGAGTACTTTTTTTTAGTCTTTTGTGCATTTTGAATGAAGCATTGATATGTCTGTTTTTGTTGTTGTATTGTAAGGTTTTTAGTTTTCTTGTTTTTCTCTTGTTATTGTCCATACAACTTTAATTATTTGCCTTTTTAAACTGATTGTTTGTCTTTCTCTCTGTCTTTTTGGTTGGCTGTCTGTCGTCCGTCATGTTATATTCATACCATGATGATATTAATGATCATAAAAATGATCACTTAGATGGCCAAACCAGAGTCAATGATGATGAAGATGATATTGATGCAGATGTATCATTGCTGAGTTGTTATTTTTAATAACATTAACCGTTGTTTTTCCTCTATCTCTGTAGTTGTTATTGATGCTATTCTTTGTTGTTTGACTGTCGTCTTTCTTCTTTTGTTGTTCATATTTCTGTTATTATGTAAAACTGTTCCTCTCTTATGATCAAACCTTTTTTTTATTGTTTACAATTTTTTTTTTTATTAAATGGAAATTATAACTTAACTACTGTTAATTGGCAGGTGGAGAATTTTTTGATTTCGCTCAAAAGTGAAGAAAAAAGATATAAAGTTTTACTGCAAATATGTGTGCGTTAGAAATCTAACACAATTTTTATGATCACTTTTGGTTGCGACAATTAAGCTAGTACACCATAGAGTTTTTAAAAGGTTTAATTATCATTAATTAGTTTGTTACCTCTTTAAGCTCATGCCAATTAAATAATCATAAAAATTCACAAAAAGTTTTTTTTTAATGAAACTGCACTCTGTATAAACTGATTTATTGTAAATATTTTTTAAAGAAAATTTAAAGATAAACAATATTTCTACGTAGAATTTCGTTTGATCTATTTTGACTTGTTTTGACTTCAATTAAAATACTAGTTAGCGTTAATGTTGCCAGAAAAACAGTATTTTTAATATAATTTCATGCGGTCTTAGATCACTCTTTCTATCTAAATGGCTATATAATCACCAGAAATAATACCAGGCAGTCTTGGGGGTTCGTTAGCAGGTCCGAAACTAAAAGCACTCCGCCATGATTTTTCAGTAAAACCCTTCTTGCGCACTGCGGCGCTCCACAGGTTTTAATTTTCTACGTTAAGAATTCTAGCCGAAGAGTAAGTACGTTTACGATACATAAAGTAATGAAACCATCAGCTCATAGACCACATTCAGTGAATTTTTACAGATTCAGAGGTAGCGAAGGAATTTCATCAGGTTGCTCCTCCTCCCAAAAGCACTTAAATAAAAGCTAATTCTATAATTATTGAGCGATTTGGTATGTATAGGTCTTTGAATCAAGGTAATGGCGTAAAAATTGTCAAGTTAATTCCAACAGGCGGCACCATACATATGTATTACGTACGTTATCGAATTAATTGGTAATGTCCGTCATGCGCCAACGTCTCATATTCTATATATATATATATTGTTGGCATTGCTCAATAACGCTTGCTGATATCGCTCAATAGTGCTTCCGGTATCGCTCAATAACGCTTGCTATAGAAAAACAGTTAAAATGTTCTTGATGACAATAAATTACTATTGAACTGACAATTTTTGCTACCATGTGTGACGTTGACAGAAAAGAAGACTACTTAAAAACACAACTCTGTGTCTCTCTGTTTGAAAACACGCTTTAGTTATACATGTATATAGATACAAAACGATGATCAGAAGTTTTTTTGTGTTGGGAGGTCATCTAATATATTTTTAGGTTATGTTTTAATAATGTCCGTTATTACAACTTAACGATAAAGTTCTTGATAGTTAACCTTAAGATTAGTTAACGTGAACGATAAAGTCACCATTAAATTTTTCCCATTTTTCCAACTTAAGTTACAATATTTTCAGCAGAAAATATGGCAGCTTCAAATGCTTAAAGTTAACTTTGAAATTTATCATGATCAAATTTACCATGAGGATGAGCCTGCTGTTAACTTATCTGTTACTTTTCAGATTAATGTTAACTTGTAATAACCAAAAAAAAAAAAAAAAAAAATATCTTTAAGATAAAATCGTAATGTTAACTATTCGTCAGTTGTAATAATGGTCCTTAATGTGATTCTTTTTTAGTTTAAATTTTCAAAAGTATCGTTATTTTCCGTCCTTGACATTTACCATACTATATTTTGTTTTATTTCTCATATTTCTGTTGTTAAGTTTTCACATTTTATTTGAAAACATTAAAACCCGTAATTTAGCGAACATTTAAATTACAGTTTTTGAATTCTGAAAAGGATTTGATTAAAGATCAGTAGGATTTGTTAAATGCAAGCAACTTTGAGCATGTTGGACAAAAGTTAGAATGTTTTTCATGCAACATTTATAAAGTACGAGTAATCTAAACGTTATCTTTTAGTCAAATTCATCACAACAACAAATCTTTCAGAAATTTTAATTTAACACAATTTATATCCTGATGTTAAATGAATTTTACGTGTTTTTAATCTATTTAAATGATAAGCGAAATTAAATATGAAGAATGAATGCCAAAGATAAAATTGTTGCTATCACAATTCATTATTTATTTGAAACTTTGAAATTGTTGCCATTTCTAAGTTTTCCTTTATTACTTTTCCATTTTACTTTATACTTTTTTGTGCATTATTGTTATTAATGTAGAAATATATATAAATAAAATTTTAAATCTTTCCTTGTTGCATCGACTATTTACTTATATGTTTGCCAATGTTCAAATAATCAGCATGATGGTCTTCAGTCTGACAGTGTCTTGTTGCATGTGTCTTAGAGAAAAGACATAAACAACGTTTCGATAAATTTCTTTCTTACATATTTTTTACAAATTGTATTGTTTAGAAACCGTTAGTAAGGTCATACATGTATTGAAAACAAATAGAAGAAATACAAGAAAATGCCAGATAAAACATGAAAATAAATATTAAAGTCAGTCAGTCTGTTACTCAGTCAATGCATGTACATATATATGCAGCATGTGGTTTTATTTTTTGCTATTCAACTTCAGCAAGTATTTACTTATGTCGATGCTGCTGTTGCGGCATAAATTTTTAAATTAACCAGCCAATAATCTTAAACTGTCTCCTAAGACACTTCAAGCATTAGTGTTTCTTTTTCTATAGTTTTTGTGTACACAATTTCCTTCAACAAATGCTAACCCTGAAGCTTAAGCTGTTAGTAGTTTTGAGTGGTTTTCTTTACAATCAATGCAAAATAAATGAATGATGGATGAGAGTTTAAATTTAAAAATTGCAAATAGTTAGAGGAAGTCAAGAAAAAGAAAACTTCTAATAAAGAAACAGAAGTTGTTAAGAGGTGATTTTTCCATACTTTACTAATGAGTTTTAACAACTTTAAGCTGTTTTTAGTTTATAACAGCTTGAAAGAAAAATTATTACGAGCAGAAAATTTGAGGTATGTTAAGCATATCTATCTTTTTAGGATATAAAAATACTCATAGCTTCTTTTCGAAATGGGCGTTGAAAAAAGTGTTAAGAAACTGGCTTTAATTAACGTTAGAAATTCATTAAAAGTTGTTTGTTAAGTTTCTACTGCTTGGTTTATTTATAGATTGGTAATTGATTAACAAATGTTAAGATTTTATCTATTGGTTATTTGTTACTTCAAGTTCAAGAAAGCTTGGAAATAAAAGAAGAAATTCCTAGGCAGGTGCTTTCCTTGTTATATGATTAATGTGCTTTTAATTTGTATCTTAAGCTAAAATCAATAGATAAATAATAAGTCTTGCTCGATGCAAACAATTGTACAGGAAATGTACTTTGCATAAATTCAGTTGCATAACATTCTGCCAGTTTCCTTCTCTTGTCTTAGAAAATAGAAAGAAAACAATGTTTGTTTTCTTCATAAATTATGGAATAATTTTTCACTCTAATTATGTAGATAAAACACATTTTTTTTAATGAACAGCAATCAAAATTATATAGATATTTTTTCGGTAACTACAGTAAACTGCTTTTATCTTCAGGCATAAACAATGAATTAAAAATAAAAACGGCCTTTCATGTTTGCCGTAAAGTGAGAACTAATACAGAAGGCAGAAGAAAATAAATTTTAATGAGAATCACAAATGATTAAATTTCAAAACTCAATAAAAGTAGCATTTACTTTTCGTCGGTTTCACTACATTTAATTGCAGAGCTATGTTTACAGTATCCATATGTCCAAGTTGCCGTTTACAACACCTTTGTTTATGATTTATATATGAATTGCCTGCCATCTATTACACCGGAATTCTTGAATATATCTGTGAAGAAAGTGACATTAAATTATAGGACGCCGTCTCGTTTCTTGACTTTTACTCGGCATGAGATAATATCCAATTATAAATATGAATATATTATAATTATATTCATATTAAATCACATTAAAAAGCGACAAAAAGCCTTTATTTAAAAATCGAAAAAGTTTTACCTTAAGTTCAGTACGGAAAGATCTCGACTATTCCTGAGAACTTCTCCGTCCGTTTTGAACTTGCAATTTTGATATTTTACAATTTATGTTATTTTTTCGTAGAATGACTCAAATATACTTAATGTATCTGCAGTAAAATTAACCTTGTAAGTAAAATTTTCTGCTATTTATATCCAGAGAAAAAAGGATAATATGGAAAAATATTTCGACACAATTTTAGATACTCCATAAGCACACTTGAAGTTACATTTACGATTTCTACCGTTGGCTAAATGGGCTTAACTATTGTATCGACACGTGTAGATTATAACAAACCAAGCGTATCAGATCGCAGTTTAAACAAAATGTAGATTAGATTTACATATGTTTCCTAAAAGCACGAATACAAAAAAAAAAAAAAAAATCTTTTAAGTTTTTATATTGTTACGATGAAGTTTATTTGATATCGCGTGCCATGATACCAATATGAAAATATTTTTATTAATATTGCTCCTCGATATGGTATGCGGTAATTTAGCCTCTGAGTTTTAAAGGCAAAACAATAATAATTTTTTATATCAAACTAAAACCATTGCGAAAGAAATCTAAGATTCAGTTTTTACCAACGTATGTCAGTTTATTTGTATAAAGTGGTTAAATTTTAAGAGCCGATGAAGATTTTGAATAAAACATAAATTATTAAATTATTAAATCATTTCTTTTTATTATGATAATATTAATATGGTTCAATTATATATGGAACAAATTATCGGCCAACTGGCCACCGCTATCTCGGCGGCTGAGGCATAATTGAAATTCTATGCCGTTAATATGCCTAATATCTCATCCTTTTGCTCTTGAATAGTTGCTGGCCTATTGACGTACAAAAATAACCCCAACGAAAGAAGTCTAACGGTGTCAAATCACATGATTGACATCGCCACCATGTGATATAACACGGCCATTGAATTAGTCGCGCAGATGAGCCATTGTTTCATTAGCTTTGTTCCAAGTAGCTGCGTTCTGTTAAAACTACATATCGTCCACATCCATATCTCCCAATTCAGGCCATAAAAAGTTCGTCGTTATCTTACGATAGCGAACATCATTCGCAGTAGCTACCTGACCGGCCTAATTTTGAAAAAAAAAATACGGCCCGATGAGGTCGCCAGACCATAAACCGCACCAAGCAGTGTGGGTTTTTCAACAATCAGTCTTGTATTATCATTCGCCCAAATGCGGCAGTTCTGCTTATTGACGAATCGAATGAGGTGGAAATGTGCCTCATCACTGAAGATGTTTTTCTTCGAAAATTTATCATCCACTGTTGCCATTTCTTGTCAGCATTCCTACCATTGACGATGCTTGCAATGGTTAAGACACTTTAGTTCTTGAGTCAATTATACCTTGTAATCGTTTAAATGGAAACCTTTATGCATAATGTTGATCTGCGATGACCGTGAGACGTGCACGACGACGAGTTGAGGTGGATGGCTCTTCATCTACACTATCGCGAACAGCAGCAATATTTTCTACAGAACGAGCTGTACGAGCACGCATTGGTGTTTTCACATCTACACGACCCGGTTTGCTAAAATGTTTGACGATTTTTCTGATTGTACGCACATTTGGACAAATTGGCCGAAAAATTATGATATTCACGATATGCATTTTGATTTGAACGCCAATTTTCATAATAAGCCTGAATAGCTTTAACGCGAGGCTCGATTGTGTATCTTTCCATGAGTTAGTCTGAAAGAAATGTCAAATGAAACGTGATGGTTAGGTATGGTTCACATTCAACATCGGCCCTTAATATTTAACCGATGTGTAAACGGCGATTGGCCCGTATAAATTTTTTTTAATATAAATGCAACTATAGTCAGCAAAGAAAAGGTATATTAAAAATGATTGCATAAAGATAACTATCGTTGACAATTTTTTAATAACTTTTTTGGTTTGTCCTGTTTTGCTTGTTTATACAATCAAAGTATTGAAAACATGTACGAGTATGTGTATATGTTATTACTATATCAATAAAATAAATTATCTGCCTGGCCCACTATATCACTCGACATCGATAGCTCGCATAAATACATGCATACCAAAAACAACATCTTAAAATTTGTTTTTGTTTCAAATGTATTTATGCGAGCGACCGATGTCGAATGACATAGTGGACCAGGCTGTATATTTTCGCTTTATTTTGTATTTCAATAAACAAATGTAAAGTTTAAGCTTAAATAGAAAACTTAATGCTAACACTGGCTTAAAGTTTATTAACATTATTTTAACTTATTTTTTGGTAGACGTAGAAGTTGCTTAGTTACGCGCCAAGAAAGTTTTTATTTTATTATTTCGGTTCGGTCAACATTTTCCTTAATTTAATTTCTTTTACTTCCATTATACAAAGTCAAGTATATAGTTCTGCAAAAAATCTTATTTTATTGAATTATTGAAATTATTGAATATTTTGTAACTTTAGTGAAAAAATTATGACGTTAAAAATGTCAAAAATATCGATGCCGATATGTAATTACGAACGATGAGTTCGTTGCACTAAAGTTAAGAAATTTTAATTTTTTATCGATGGCGCTAAATGCTACACCTCCCGGCAACAAATTAGTTGCTATAACTAGAAAATAATCTATATAATTAATAGGCAAACACGTTTTCGTAGATGTACTACTGGACCGATATAGAAAATTTATATATCGTTTTAAAACTCTTTCTGAACAGAAGTGAACGAGCTTGATATCATTTTGATAGGCTTAGTATTTTACACAACTTATCTGTAAATTTGCAAGTAGATTTCTTAAGTGGCAACAATACAAAGAATAAAAAAGCAGGACAAAGCTGTTGCTATCGTAGAAGTTACACAACATAGGCGCTGGCTTATTTTCATTCGAAAATATTTTCTCATAAGTTAGCATTGTCGTTAAATATATACACTTCATGAAAAAACCAGCAACATTTTTGGAAGATTTGTATAATTTTAAACTAAGTTCAAAAGCAGATTTTCTCAATTAAAAATTGTATTTTTTGCAACTTTGTTTTTCAACAATTTAATTTTAGTGCAGTAAAGATGTTTTGTATATTACACAAATTCATTTTTATTCAATTTAAGCTAATATTCTTTAAGTGCAGTTTATCATTTCCGTTAAGCTTAGTTCAAAGAGAAATACACTCATTTTCTCATATACATATTTCGCATGTATTTGGAACTTTTCTTGTCTTGAAAAAACTTTTATAAAAGTTTAAGATCTTTATGTAAGATTAAACTTCAATTATAATAAATATTCTAATCATAATTGCTTTACTTATTTTTTTAAGAGCTGAATTTCCTTAAATATTTGTTGTGGTAAATGCAAAAAACACAAGAAAAAGTTTAAAGGCTTAATTTTTCTGTACTTCAATGGGTAAGGAATTTTCACAGAACATATACACATAATTTTCCTTGAAAGAAAAAAAATTACTGAAATAAAGTTGTTTTTCAGTTTTAAAACGAATGTATTACATATTCGAAAGAATTTTAATTAAACATAATGGAACGCAAAAAAAATCATTCTTTAGTATACAAAGTATTATAATAGAAGAAATATGTTCTATAAAAAGCATATTAAACAACACTTTAAATGAAAAACAAAAAGTAAAAACGAAACATAATTAACGTAAATGCAAACTTACATCAATAAGGAAGCTCTTAAGAGTATAAAATAATTTTTTACTACTTTTTCTACATTTCGGTCTATGGTGTATAATAATGCCGTGAGAGATGATAAGAAACTCAGTCATCAACTATTTTACCATGCCCACATACATACACAAAACATTCATCAGTAAAAACAGCAACAGGAACGGTAACAGCAACTGCTGCATCGACAAACAATTTGCCAACCTTTTTCTTACACTAATAAAATAATTGAGTTTGCTTGATAGATAGTTTCCATTATTTTTTTAGAACTAAGTCTTTGAATATGGGCAGCTATCTAATTGATTACCTAATCTTTTGGCTTGCATAGCTCACACAGGTTAGAACTTCTTGCCTTCCTCTGGCCTACTAATCTCTTCTCAGTCGTAAAGCGGCTCTGGGCTGGAGAACAGCTCTCGCGTCATCGTAATTATTTCTTAAGTGCGGTCAGGCCTGTTTTTGTTGTTTTTCCTTCGAGCGTTGTGCGTCTCGATCTCACTGATTAACTGTTTGCCTCAACTAACTGTATTAGTTTACAGTTTTATTTATTAGTTAACCACGCGGCAACTTCTTATGATAAGGCACAAGTCGTTATGGTTAGTCACAGCGCCGTTACAAATTACTGTTAATACCATCGTTTGAAAATTTATTTGCAGCTGTATAGTTATTAAATAAATAAATAATCTCCGTTTCTGCAATTTCGTAGTTCATAAAGAGCATTACCCTGAAGCAACTCACCCCTCTTTTCACCACTTCTGGTTAATTACATTACAAGTATCTGTTGCAAGCACTGAAAAAGTTTTACATCGGGCTTATCTGATGATGGATTAATTCCACGGAGTGAATTTACGATAGTAATTTTTGCCATATGTTTGTAGCCATATGAGCAACTTTTCGTTGAGGGCTTCCGGCCTTCTAATCCCTCCCGTATGCTATTTCCCAGCAATCAACGAAAGCAAGGGTTCATGGGTTGGTAGGTTGAAGCCCACTGATGCTCTAGCCCTTAAACCAACTCACCCGTCAACCATCACCACTGGTTCTTTACAATACAGGCATCTGTTGTAAAGGCAACATGCCCTCGGGAGGATGTTAGTTTCCGAAAAAACCGACACACCAAACAATTATCAGTAATACTAACTCCCCCTTCCTGCGTTTTAGGTTTTAACCGCAGCCAGAACGTTTCAGCCAAGGTAGGCATCTCTACCATGATCAGCCCGGGTTGAAATGCAAGCAGAACAACGCAAGGGCCATGCTGGTCCCTGGTAAGGGTTTCGGAAGCGAACAACCTAAGTCATGAGGCTTCCTTCCCCTCTTTATCCAAAAAAACAGAATGCGCTGGCAAAACCTATTTCCCGGGGTGTATCTGTTGCAAGACAACGTTACCTCGGGGATTATAATTAGCTCCCCGAAAACTATGTGGGAAGACTAATAACTCCATTCTGCGATTTTATGTCTAAGCCGCATCAAGATACTGGCACCTCAACCACGAAATAGTTCCCGTATGATCTGCAAACAAAACCGCTTGTAGGCGTGATGATTATCGTTCTGCCAATTAACTCGAGTGTTTCAAAAGTCCTATCACAGCCTAATTCATACTGGGACTATCCAGAGTTTTATTTGCTACAACAAATACTCCTCTACACCACAGAAAGCAGAATGAGTGCCTTAGTTAAGCATACGCCAAGACAAAACCTACTCTCCGTAAGATTTGAACACAGGCAGGACATTTTTCTTATTTTTGATCAGTCCTTTTCCCTATTCTTGATTCTTTGTGCGTAGCGAGTTACCACGAAATCCAACGATTATGATCTCACTCTAAAAATAAAAACAACTTAGTTTTAAAGAAAACTTTTTCGTTCTGTGTATGCTTCTTGCATGTAAGTCTTACATAGAGAGAAGACCGCTGCTTCGGCTTTTGCTGCTGGTGATGATGATGTGGTTGACTGGTTAATACATACTTTTACTAATTACATAAAATTTACTGAGTGCCAGGTATCTATAGTTGAAATAACCTAAAACAGCTTATGTAGGCGCTGTGGCAAATGAGCCACAAAATGTGTTTGTCAAAACACCAGCACAAAAAACGAGCAACAAGCTTCATCATGTAGAGACATGATAAGCACCGCAAAAAACTAGAGCAACAGCAGCAGAGAAAAAGCAAAAAAAAAAAAAAAACTGAAAAAAAAACGAAAACTAATAACAGCTCAACAGCACAAAAGGAGAATAGTTTTCCAAAAGAATATTAGCAAAAATAAAAACAACTCTTTAGAAAGAGGACTTTGCAAGTGCGCGCTGTAAACAATTGTTGCATTCTTGCATAAAATCACACGTTTTTTACTGAGACAAAAAAAGGAATAATAATGGCAGTATTAGCAGACATCAACACTGGTTATTTGAACAGTTTGCAATATAGAAGATAGAAACTTAGTACATTAGCTTTAAAGCATTTTAATTTAATAGATAACTATGTGTGTATATGTACACATAAAACGTTTTTGTTTCTGGTAAAGTTTTGTTCTATAAGGCTAGTTGACGGTGGGCAGGTACCCAAACATAGAAATATGTTGCTGCTTAGGTTTGTTAGATATCTAAGCGAGCATTAAAATTCAAACTCTCCAACACTTTCGTCTATTCCTCATTCTCTTCCTTTCTTGCAAACAGTAATCAACTGTGTGATAGTTTTTTTTTTTTTTTTTTGAGCTGCCACACATTAGAAACAGTAGCTGCTAGATGTTTGTAACAGCGTTTACAATCAAGTAACAAAAATTCAGAGGTACGAAAAAGTCTATTGAAACCAAATCATCTAATTAGAATTTGTTCAGGAAGTCGTGGTCAAATGAAAACAAATTTTAAAACAAAAAACCTCACGCGTATGAAATATCTTTGCTTGATACACTATTTCCTCTATTTTTTAACAAATGTTGTAAACAGGGATATACATATATACAGCTATTGACAATTAATTAGAGACGCTTTTTTACCTCAGGCTAAAGTCAGTAATACAAAATGTTTCGAATATTTACCACTATGTTGGCTTTCAAATACTTGTATTTTGTTTTGTGTTGCACTCCTTCAGGAGTGCGCAACACTTACAGGAGCTCCATTGTTGATCTGCGTAAAACTGGAAAGGCCTATAAAAAAAACTACCAGAGCAGCTGCAATGTTAAAAAAAGTTTTTTAACGCTTCTCAACATATTCAAAAATACCATAACAAACGTTACAGAACAGAAAAGGCTCAGGAAAACAACAGAATATACATACCGCAATATAACGCGAAACTCAGTTATATTGCGTCCAGTTTGAAATTTGCGACAGATTTAGTATTTCGATATCCAAGGGGAACAATTCATGTCGTTTTGTTGAAGTTCGGTTAAGCGGTAGAGTGGCACGCAAAATACTAGTTCTGAGAATAATTCGGAGAAAGCGTCGTTTTGAATTTGCTAAGTCTAATTTGACTTGGCCAGCCAATCAGTGGAAATATGTGCTTTGGAGTGAGGAAACGAAATTTAATCGCCTTGAGCTAGTTGGTCGAACAATTGTAATATCAAGCTAATATTATTATTATTATTATTATTATTTTAAGTTAAGTATTTATTAAATATTCGTATTATTTGATCTTGTTTATATTGTTTTCTTCTAAATTTTCCAGCTAAAGATCTTGATTGATTTTTGTTTTTATAAAAAAGGTTTAACGGTATTTTATTTTCAATATTTCGATAGCAATTTGTTATCATCATCAGGAAAATTAAAATGTTATAAAAAATTATTTGAAAAAATGTTGTCAAAAAATTTTACATACAAAAAATTCATACACATGAAAAAATTCTTAACAATATTAACAAATTAAAAAATAAAATAATTTAAATTAAATTTATTCTGCAAACAACACATGCTCTGTTAACAATTACAACATGTTGTATCTCTACCTTTAACAGGTTAACATAGCATATGTTGCTCACAAAATAACAAAAAAAATAACATAAACAAATTTTATACAAATTAACAATATCCTAACAAATAACATTGTAAATACAAGTATTATTTATTTCACTGTATTAACTTTTTGCTAACTAAATGCCTATAACTTTGTGCTAAATTATCTGTGTCTTCGTCTGTTATAACGTTGGAAAGTTCAAGTCAAATGTTCACAAACACTACTCCCTCTTTCCCCCTCCTCATAACCTATTTTCCTAGTTCTGGTACAATGCACTGCATATGTAGAGGTCATCCCCTGAGTACTGGTCCAAGTTAAAAAAAAAATATATATATATACCCGAGATATAGCTTAAACCGATTTTTGAATGAAAATGTCGCGTATGCGAACTTAGTAATTAGGTTACTAAAATACAGAAAATAAAAATTTCCGATATCGATCCCGAAATATAGCCTAAACCGATTTTTTCATGAAAATCTCGGTACTTTTGCTTAAAAGCAGTTGTGGTAACAAGAAGAGGTTACTAAAATACAGAAATTAAAAATTTGAGATTCGGCACAGCCGAATATATTATACTTTTACTTGTTTCACCTTCATTCACATATAACTTTTGAAGTAGGAACGTATTTCCAATTACCACCGCAGAATTTTAGATATAATAGAATTATCAACAATTATGTTAAATTTCAAGGCATAATATTCAGCCCAATTTGTGCCGTACAAAAAACAAAGTCTATTTTCACCATATTTTAGTTATTCATTACAAAAATAGAGTAAATATAAAAAAAAAAAAAAAAAAAAAAACGGGAAATTATTCTAGTGAATTAAATTATACTTTTGTAATTAAAACTATAGAAACTGCTTTTACTTTAGAGAACAAAACTCCTTTCTATTGTGATAAGGCGGCAGTAGATATTCTAGTCGGCACCTTATGCTTATTAGCTATAAAGCTCTTATTATCTGTTCTCAATTGATTTACTAAATAAAAAACAAACAGAACAAATGCTGAATATAGCTAGTACAAATTATTTCCGTTTCCTATATTTGCAAATACTATGAGTTCGTATGTTCAGCAAAAATACTCGCCAAAGGATTTTGTACAAATTTGCCGAACATTATATGATAGAAGTCTGGAAATTTGAAGGTAAAAATTTTCTTCATTAACTAAAAAATAACGTTAATTTTGTAAATAGCGGAATTATGAAAAAGTCGCAGACCAAAAGTTGCTGCGGTCCTAAAGAACCATTTTCAACAATAAAAAAGTTCTTTTTCGCAAAAAGTTGATTTTGGCATATTGCTAATTATACAATTGTGTAAAATATGTCATTATAAGTTTTGAGGACACATGAGAACGGTATAAGAAAATTTTTTCATTGTATTTGAACTGAAAGTCATTTCTATATATTGTATTAAGTTGGTTGTGCTAATCAGTTCAATATGACCTAACTTGCTAATAGATAGTTTCTTTTGGTTCTTTTCCTAAAGAGTTTTTATGCAGTTTTAGCTAAATAGATAGATTTTGTTTTCGTACAGGAATTGGTTAAGCAACAAAGACATTCGGTCTTGTTACATCAAACAAATTAGTAAAGCACATATAAAATTAATGACTACACCATTGCAAATAGAAGTTTTTATAATTAAATATTTTATAAAAAAGTAAAAACAAAAAAACAAAATAATATATACAAAAGCGTGTCGAAATATTGAAATTGAATAAGAGTAAGGGATTATAGTATTACAACCAGAAATGAGCTCAGGCTCGAATATTTTAATATTAATAGAGAGTAAATCATTACTACGAGTAGAATCGAAATAGAGCATATGTATTTGTTTTTAGTATATACTTAGCTGGTGAGGCCTAACTTTTTTTATGTCAATAAAAATGCAAAATCTTTATTACATATTTTTCCCAACGTTTCGTGAATTTTATGTTCACTTCTTCAGGGGACTTTTTGTCTATTTTAAAAAGAAAGTTTTTTATGAAATTACATTAATATCTTAAGTAGAAAACAATATTTGAGAAACTTAAATTTTTGTGATTTTACAAGAAGTGAACATAAAATGCACGAAACGTTCGGAAAAATATGTAATAAAGATTTTGCATTTTTATTGACATAAAAAAAGTTAGGCCTCACCAGCTAAGTATATACTAAAAACAAATAACTAAATATGTAGAGCATATGTATGTTTTTAAGCATTATTATGTATCATTTAAACATTTTGAAAATTTAAGTTAACACTCGTACATTCTAACAAATTTGACAGCGCTTTTGGTAATGCGGATATGTAGTTTTAACATCTCTTTTGCTGATTACCATACCAATTTAAAGCCTAGTTCGATCACAATTTCTTCTAAATTTCAAAAAATCTAAGTACAAGCATTGTATTTTGCTTATTCTTCAATATTTCGACATTTCATTGTGGTCTTCTTGAGGAAGACACACAACAACAAACAGTAATTTAAAAAAAAAGTCGGAAAATTAGCATCAAGAAATTCAAAATATATATTACCAAAGAATATACATGATGATCCATATTCTTTAAAATTACTTAAATTATTTTACTCAATTTTCATTTTGAAGATATTAGTAATTATATATCAAATATTAATTAAGTCATTACATAACTACTTCCAAGTAATGCGCTAGGCTTGTGTGTAACCAATTGAATAACTGACTGGAAGAAAGCTTAAGTAATATTGAAGCCTGAAAGTAAAAAACTAGTACATTTCTTTGCAAATAATACGGCATACACAAAAATGGACCATATGAGCAGAATTTGATTTTAAAACAATTTGTGTTTACTTTAATTTTTCACAAAAAATACAAAAGCGTTTAGTTACTTAAATAAAATAATAAAAAACGTTTGACATTTTACATAACTTGATTCAACAGCATTCACAAAAATACCTGACGAAGAAGTCTAAAAAAATCAAAGAGACATTTTTGTAAGATAATTAAAACTCGGCCAAAATTTTCATTGACTTGTTAGTTGATTTAAAAATATGGCTTAAATAATTGGTAGCAGAGTGCTTTTGTTTCTATTTAGTAATTATGATTTTTAAGAAATAAACACAACAATATACAAAAATGTACTAAAATTTTTTCTTAGAGGTATTGAATTTTAAAGAGTAAAAACACTACAAATTTATCTGCGTCAACCTTACAAACAAATAGCAAAACAAAAAATAAAACTTGTTAAAGCAAGATTATCTATGTTGGTGTATTCAATTTCGATTTTTCATTAAACCATTTGCAAGAGTTGCATGACTGTGTATGTACGCCAATTAAACTCTTCACAGCATTCCTTGTGCAATCGAAATGCTATTTTACCATTAATCGTTTTTCTGAAAAGTAAATGTTTTCACAATCTTCAGGTAAATCTTCATTTCAAGAAATGTTATTCCTACGCATAAAAATCTATGAGAAATATCTAATCGCTTTCAATAGTATCCTACATTCAATATTCTCTGTTCAAATGTATCTGTCCCTTTTAAATTTTTCACTTTACACAAGAGCATTTAATATAAACCATGCACTTTTACAAGACTTAAAAGCTAAAATGCCGCTGTAAGTAACTTATAGAAAAATATAAGTTCAATGTCCTTTTAGTTAACCGTACTTTAATAATAATAATAATAGAAAAAAAACGAGAACAACAAAAGCAACAACATATTAAAACTGTTAAGTTTTTATGGCTCATCAAAAGTGATTGCCGTATTTATTGTAAATTTTTGTTAGAAAATTTTCTTATAATTCCAGTTCAGTCACAGCAGCCTTTGACTGCCACTAACTGAAGAGGAGTATAAACATAAATCAATCAATTACAATTTTCTTTCAAAAAGCTATAATCTTAACAACAAAAACAAAAACGGTGATGGCACTAGCATCACTAACAGTGGCATGTTGGCTTACATACATGCGTAGCAGTAGAATTATAAGTGAGGAGTAAGTGGTCAACAAAATTATTGCTCACGATTCTTTCAACTAGAT
Organism: Thecocarcelia acutangulata; assembly: GCA_914767995.1. Taxonomy (NCBI): domain Eukaryota; kingdom Metazoa; phylum Arthropoda; class Insecta; order Diptera; family Tachinidae; genus Thecocarcelia; species Thecocarcelia acutangulata. The sequence goes on along the minus strand of OU612094.1, from coordinate 102,155,503 downwards.
GTTTTCTGATTTCAAATTCATTGCATTTCATAATGTATGCGCCTGTAAGTTATTTTAAACTGGTTTAATAAAAAGGTGCTGTGCTATGTTAAAAGATAAAATACAATTACATCTTACCACGCAATAAATTGCCACACGTATAATAATATAAAATAAAAAATAAAAAAATATAGATATATACATATTTTTGTAACCAGTAGTTGTTATGAAATGGTTTGACATTGCAATGACTGCAACAAACAAGAAGTGTTAACGTTTCAATAGATGTCTCTTGATGTTGTGGTCTGAATTGAGCCACAAAGCTGTTAGATTTATTAATATGATAACTTAAATTGTGCGAAAACAAAACGACCTGAGACAGATGACACTCTTATTATATAAAACGAAAGATACAAAAGATTTAAGACACATACATGAGTGATTGCCGGGAGCTTAACAATTTCGCATAAAATCTTTTTCTTCACATTAAAATTCATAGAATTTTACCTTTGAATCAGGTAAATGTTAGAATATTTCTTTGGCTTTAGGGTTGATAAAATGTCTTAATCATAATCAACCGGCAAATTGTGTGGATGTAAAAAACACATCTGAAGGAAAGACTTATCTTAACTCAAAACATCATTTTCACTCTCTTGTTAAAACTTTTTTCGTTTCCCTTTTTATGTTAATTTCATGTCAATAAAATATTTTTTATAAGCACAAAGAAAAAAAAAACGCTTTTCCTGCCAAACTCTGTCTTAAATAAAGATGACAAAATTTATGGCCTTAATGCAACAGGAAGTTTTCAAAAGGTGTAATGCTTTAAATAAAAGAACACGACTTTTCCAAGAATTTTGTACGGTTGTTGCTTTCAGAAGGTTTTTCACTGTAAACATGAAAGCTGTGCTTTACTTAATTCAAACAAAAATCTTTTTAAAACCCATCGTACTTTTGTTTATTTTTTTTTCTTTGCCAAAGTTTTCTTTTTCAGTTCTACACAACTTGCACTTTTTTATTATGTATTTTTTTTTCATTTATTTCTTCCAAATGATCTAAATATTTTTCACTTTTTATATATAAGATTTCTTTTTTGTTATTTTGATTATATCAGTTGTGGTTTGACTTACCGGCATGTAAATTCCGTTTCTCCCAAACATAATTCGAAACAATCACGTCTTGATGTCACTGACACTGAACGTTTAGCATGTTTATTAAGTTTATAGTTTTGCACACGATCAACACACCAAGCACGTGCACATGGTCGTACCCCCAAACATGCTTTTTGAGCATAAATTGTAAAAACTGGAAATTGCGATTTCGTTAAAGCGCCTAAAAAAAAGAGAAAATTACGTAAGAAATTTAAATAAAACTATGTTTTTTAGGAATATTAAACAACAACAGTGAAGAAAATTATATTATTACATATTGTTATTACTTAATATCTTCTGAGAACGACGATGCTAACAAATGTCCTAGACGTTTTAATTTTTTTGCACCGTTGCAACGAAATTATATCACTTTTTCTAGTTCTAGTTGTTACACACTAGAAAAAATATCGCTGAAATGATACTAACTAAATAGTAATATTTTACATATGTACCATTATTTTAAGAGTACTGTTATTGCTTAGTTAGTCTTTAGTTTAAAGAAAGGTTCTGATTTGCGCATACATGAGCATGAGCCAAAATACACTCACATAAAATCAGCGCATGCGACTTATTATTTATATGCATCCGCATGTAAAATAAGCACGCTGTGACTGGCAAAATTCTTTGTTGTTAATTAATTTTCCTAACAATGATAACAAATTATTATCGAAATATCGAAAATACATACTATTGAATTTTTAAAAACTAAGATGATCTTTAACTGCAAAAACAAGAATTAAAAACTTGTTTCAAGATTAACTGGGCAATAAATATTAGAATTAATTTATTGCAGAGGAAAATTATGCAAATTATTATACTGGTATTAAACAAGAGTAATAAGAATAGTTTCAGTATTCTAAACTAAGCTGAGTTGATTTTGAATAATTGCAAAAGCTTTAAGATCCGACTTTTCTTAGTTAAATATATAAAAAATAAGTACATTTTAACGATGTTCTGTTGAAAAATGATGCTAAAAAATTTTAATAAACTTTTTTGAATTAAATTTTGTAATCATTATATGAATTTATGTTGCTGGTACAATGGCTACAATTTTGCTTTATAGGATATCTCATATATGCCTACCATGAACGGATAATAAAATCCAAATTGTCCAGATATTTACAATATAAAATTATTTTTAATTAATATGCACTGAAAATATGATAATGTTTCGCTTTGGTGTTATAAAATTTATAACAAATGCGCTCTGTTATGTCTTTTTTCTTTTAGTGTGGCCTTACATATATATTAAAGGCTTATATGGCAAACTTTGTACAAATAAGCCTTTAATAAAAATAACCTACATTGCGCAGCAAAAAAGTACTCCTTACGTAAAAATTATTGAGAAAAGTAAAACGTATAGATGGCGAGCAGTGTATTCTGTTTATTGGCAACTGGAAAACCCATCAACAACTTTTTTTATATTTTATTTTTATTTAATTCTCACAGTTTTTTTTTTTTAATAAAACGATGAGAAAGAAAACTCAATAAAACTACTTTACTATTCGGTATAGACGTCATTTTTCTATGCGTAAGCTTTATAAAAAGATAAATACTTTTCTTGTTTACATAAATTGTGTGGAAATAATTTGGTAAATAATTTCAGTTTGTTATATTTTATATTTATATTAAGCGTCATTTATATTATCAGCAGTTATTTAGTTTGTCTTCTGCTTCTAAGAGGCTTTAAATCATATTGTATATTCTTGTGATGAATTAACATGCAGAATTTCATTAATATTTTTTTCTGTATATGGTTTTGTAACTTTTAGAAATACAAAGAAGTAAAAAGATAATTTGAACAGAGAACAGAAACTTTCGGCTTTAATAGAACTTTTTAGTTCCCAAAACTTTGAAAAAAATGTGTGGCAATAATAAAGTTATTTCCTCTCGAAAAGTCGGAAAATACCTGATATTAAATATTTAAATCTTTTTTAAGGGACATAATTGTGCCAACTGCGCCTAAATAAAATCAATAATACTCATTTGGATTCAAAACGATCTTCATCATTTCCTTCTCTATTTTTGTATGTATAAATACATCGAATTGATGATAAAAACAGCGCTTATGTACGAGTACGGGTATATATGAAACAAATGTTTGGTAGTCTTTAAAAGCAGTGCTGCTATGTACTGCTTACGATTTTTAAGAAAAGTGATTCTCAGGAATCCTATTCTGAAATTCCTTATTTAGAAGTAAGCGAGCTCCAGTTAGACATGTTGTTTATGTGTAACTGTTTGTAGCTCATTTATTTATTACTTTGCTTTGGTGACTGTAGCAAAATATAGGTCGAAACGACTTGTATGAATTGTAGACAAATATCTGTTACCATAAATTATTGTAAATTTTATTCACCATTTTATTTATATATAATTAAAATGATGAAATTATTTTGAGCTCTAGGCTAGTTTTTATATAATATAAGAGTATACGAGTAAGTTTAAACATACAGAATAACGGACGTACATTTTTGGTTATTTTTATTATTGTGAAATAAATTTTTCTTTAATAATGATATCCAATGGATATCGAAATCTTGGAGAAAGAAGACAAATAAAATATAAAAAAACTGGTATAGACCCATCATCGTTTTACGAGTAATTGGTTAATATATTTTACGTATCAGAAAATAAATATGAAAATATGCAGACTGTAGAACTCTTTAATTTCATATAGCGGAAGAAATTTTGCAGTAAACTTAATTAAATATAAAAGACTGTTGTTCGAAAATATTTAAGCCTCTGGGGTGCTCTAGTCCTTCACGTTTGTTGCTAAACTATATTCCGCAAAAGTTTCCATATCGGGCTTATGTGTAGTGTGTAGTAGAAAAGGTTAAATTTAACTTTTGCTTTTGTTTTTTTCCTTCTACAATAATTTAAACATTAGATTTGAATATTAAAATAGTTATGCAATATATGTGTTAAGCTCACAATTTGGCATTATACGTAATCGTTTTGATAGTAAAGAATAAATAAATAAATAAAAGTAAAATTTTTCCTTATATCTTGAATTTTTTTCTGAATTAAAAGTAATCTCAGTACAGTTCTAACATTTTATATTTTTCCAAGCTGAACTAACAGTATTTTCTATTTTTTTTTGCACAAAAATTACCGATGGTTTGAGTAAAATTATTATTTTTTAATATATTAAGACAGTTAATTTTAAGTTTTCTGCTGGGCATAAAAGAGCTTATGGTAAGTATTTTTGTAATATTTTTGCTTTCTTAAATTAAGCAATTTTTGTTGTTGAAATCTGCTGAATATCGCATTATTTTCTTATCAGAGATTGATATCAGACAAAGAAAGTAAGTAATTCGGTATTCAGAATCAAAATTACAGAATCAAAAATACAAAGCTGCTGGTTTTGACTATTTCTAATCAAAATTGGTAACATTTAGAGATGCAATTTCTTTCATTTTGGTTACCTTTTTCCCTACATTAATATCTATATGTATTTATTAACTTGTTAAACTTTCTAATCACATTTCTTTTAATATTTTATAACAAATCGCTATCATCACATCTCCATACTTCTAAGTGATCAAAACTTTAGGATTTTTGCAATGTAAGACCACAAAAAGTATTGTGCACTTCTTTGACATGGAGGTTAGCACATAATATGCAATACTTTGATTGGGCAGTCGTTTGGTTTGCAATTATATATTGGTTATAACAATTTTTTTGTTTGGGCAACACAAACAAAAATAAAAGTGAAGATGTATTGGTGAAAGCTACCCTGCAAAAACTATAGTTTAGATTTAGAATTTTTGGCAGATATAGCCCATTTATTATTATTAAGGGCCATTATTACCACTAACGAATAGTTAACGTTAGGATTTTATCTTACAGATAATTTTTTTTTGTTATTACAAATTAACATTAATCTGAAAAGTTACTGATAAGTTAACAGCATGGTAAATTTCAAAGTTAACTTTAAGCATGTGAAGCTGCCATATTTTCTGCTGAAAGCGTTGTATCTTCAGTTGTAAAAATGGGAAAAATTTAATGTTGACTTTATTGTTCACGTTAACTGATGTAAAAGTTAACTATCAATAACTTAATCGTTAGGTTGTAATAATGGCCCTAAATTAATGTACATAGTTTAAACTGCAAAGAAAAAAAAAAAGCACGTTGTAAAGTCGAAATTCTTTTAAATGTTTTTGCAATTCATTGAAATTAAATTTGAGTTTTTCTATGACAAGAAAAATTTTTTTTTACCGTGTGTCATTCCTTATTGCAATTTCTAAATTCGCTTTGCGAATTAGTAAACTATTTTTTAAATTTATCGAGGTCATTTTATTGTGCTGCATGAAAAAAACGTACGATTAATATTTTAAACACAATTTTTTGAGCTGGAGGCATATTGCACCATCCAAATAAAAAAAAAAACAGGGTGGTAGGTTTATCGAAACGTGTTACGTCAGATCTAAGTATCATTAGCTCTATTTGCATTTTAAAATCGAAATTGCTAATGTGGCAACTTAGCGAATTTTTAAATATGATTTCAAAATCATCAATGCGTGCTTGAAAATTATAAAAATAGAGTGTTTTAATAATGATAAATGTTTAAATTTTTTATAATAATTTTACTTTTTATATATGAGAAATTTTGGTACAACTAGAAAAATCATCAGATCGAATTTCTGTTTGAAGCAAAAATAATTTTGTATTGTAACTATACAAATAAAAAATTCAGCGATATAAAATATACTTTTATCTTATCTTTGAAGTTTTAAACTAAATTGGTTTAAACAGTTTTTATATATCTGACAAAAATGCTAGATCTAAGGAATTCATAATGTTTTTTACCACTTTGTGTTGTAATAAATTTTAATTGAAACGCGTGCTATGCTTCGTCCAAAAACAATGCTTAATAAATTTATGAATAAATGACAAAATTCAGCCGCGTGTGTTTTCATTGCTTGCTCAACCAAGAATGAGTAAAAGTTTTTTAAAAATCAAAACAAATGTGTGTAATTGTTTTGAGTAATTGTTCTACTAATGCTTCGCATTACTGATGCTTTGAAAATATAACTTACCGAAATTTCCTTGTATTCAAAATTGTAAAGTTTTATGAAATGTTTATGTTTGAAACGTCAGAGATCAACAACAATAATAAACAATGTCGTTAACATGAGCTTGAAAAAAAGTTTTTTTTTTTTTCAAATATATATTTTACTTTGGTTTAGTTCTTTTTTAAATGTGCTCACTATTATCTCTAACTTGTGGTGCATTATCTAATTAATTGCAGTCAAAGCCAACCGGTTATTACCGTTTTATCACTTTACACGAAATTGTTCTATTCATTTTAACAGAGAAACTGTACAGCTATTTATAAAAGTCAGCATCGTATTAAAACTTCATGAATAGATTTCAATTTAATATAATTATCGCTAACAAGTAAAGTCTTTAAAGAAGATTTATGAAGTTTTTTATGCCAAATCATGCAAAACGTATAATTTATTTTCCCAAAAGATTCGAACTCACAAATAAACCTTTTCTACAACACATGCCCAAACAAACTGGCTATGATGTGAAATTTGATCATTATCATTAATAAGAAGATATAAAATAAACTTTAAAAGCCAATATCCTTCTTCTAATTTTCTTTTTCTTTTGTTGGCAAAATCATCATATAATTATGGTATAAAATAACCAAATAAATTTACAATTTAAAACTCTTTTTCTTACCTGGCAATTGATCAGCATTGGCGGAGAATAATACACATAGACCAGTTTCATAATTTACAGCCTGACATGTTTCATTGCCTTGACAAGCTTCCAGACAATCTGTTAACATTAAAGTGCCAGGCAATGAATCCAATAATTTACCAGGTGCTGAGAATACAAAACTAAAATTAAAAAGTAAAGAAAAAAAATTGAAAATAATTTTTAAACCTGTAAAAATCATGAAGTTGTTATAGAAAAGAGGAAATTTATTAGTGCGTGGAAAAATTAAGAATGACAAAAGCTGTTAGAAATTAAATCTGGTAAGAGACAAAACGGAAAACGAAAATCGAAAAAAATCTTGTTTATAATATAATAATTTTCTTTTATGAAAAATAAATATAGACAATATGACTTTAGAAATCAAATCGAAAGCACTTAAGTAATTAAGCTTTTATTAAAAGAGCTCTAATAAAATATATTGCTTATAATGGTACTTGGAATGAAGTAAAAATATAAGATTAAGTATGAACAATGTTGAGTATTGAGTCATACAGAAAAAGCTTAGAAATCAGCTAGTGTTCTTGAGTTATCCCATCATTTTGTTTTAAGTAATTAGTTCTACTGTTTGAATAAATATTAAGAGTAATAAATTCCACAGTATTCCCTCCGTATCAAAATTAACGCAAATACTAGATTTTATATAAAATCATGTTTATCCAGAATACTTTTTTTATTGATATTTCGCGCTCATTGTGCTTTGAATCTATGCGAAAAGCGTTCATGGAATAATATTGGACGATCGAAGAATGAGTGTACTTGATATGGCTGAGATTGTAGATGTCCCAGCTTAGCGAGTACACCACATTTTACATGAACATTTAAAAACGCGAAGATTATGCTGCGAAATAGGGTTTAGTCACAATGCTCTAAATTGTCGAAAAGTAAATAATCGAATCAAACTCGTAGAGTATGTTTATAGCTTTTTTGGAGAGCTTTTTAATAATCAATTATTCATAAATTTTTATGCTTCGCTGGGAATAGTTGTAGATTGTAAAATGTTTAACTAATAAAGTCATATTCTTAAAATTTTGAATTTTTCTGGTTTCCGAGCTTTCAAGCAAATATTTTATATAAAAACATATTGTTTGTCCTAAGTTAACATGATACAGCAGTTCTTGGAGTAGATTTTTGTATTTCATTCTGTGCACTCGTTTTTTTTAATACGAGTATAGTCTGTTTTTTCTCCTAACATCTGTTCATTATTAATTTCTTTTGAAACCAAATTTCACAGGAATAGGTTGCAAGCGGAAATAAGTAGTGTTTGGTATTCACTCATGTACGAGTATACTGTTTTATTTTTTCTCATTGTTGTCTGTTATATGCGCACTATTAGTTTTTTTTTATTGTTCATGCTAGGAATGAATTACATTACATTGCAGTGTGAGAGGTGTTGGAGTAATTTTTTTTAGCGTGAGCAACGTCGAAGATATATTCACTGGGCACTGATCGGATTTAAGTAATTTAAGTCCAAGTTTTTAAATGCCGTGATAACGTTTGCTTTGGTCTTTTCGTGTTGTTATTAATAGGTTCAAGTCAAATGTCCACAAACACTACTCCCTCTATCCTCCTCCTCATAACCAATTTTCCTAGTTCCAGTAGTCATCCTATGAATACTGGAGTGAGGACTAATGCCTAGCATTTTAACTTAACGAAGTTTTGGCATTTTTAAGAAAAATTTTCAAACGTTGGAATTTTACTGGTATGGGAAGCTAATAACTTTAACTTTAAGGGCACACTTAAAATGATATTTTCTGGTGTTGATTTCGATACCTATTGAAAATTTTTAATAGTAGCTTATTAAAATTTCGGAGGAAAAATTGTAAACATGATTATCGCAGATCGTCAATAAATCGTCAGCAAGTAAAATTAATCGTTTTTATATGAAATATATATTTTAATGACATAAAATACAACAAAACAATTACATATCACAGTTTTTAAAATAAGATTTCACTTAGTAAAAGGTATTCTGGAAGTCTGGTAGCAGATTTATATTTTCAAACTTAAATAAAAAACGTAATAATTGACAAAGTTTTTTCATTAAGAGCATTGAACGATAGAACGAAAATGCGAATTTTATTTATTGAAGAATAGGTCTTCCGTGGAGTTGAACACACTGTTCAAAACGGAGCCTTGTATTCTGAGAATTTTCGAAAAATAAATGGTATTTATGCGTGGATAAGGCACACCAAACAGTTACCCTGAGGCAGTGCTAAGGTTTTTGATGTTTCAATTGAGGACTGCGGATTCTTAGATACAAGTAACGGCAGTTTTGCTTTGTTGACCAGACAACCGTCTACGTGAAAATGAGCCCCATTGTTCAAACAAATGGGATTTACAGTGAGAAAACGCTCTAACAAAAATATCGCCACAGCTAACGCGCAATGCTCACTCGACCACTGCAACATTGTGACTGACAAATCCGCACAATCGATAATTCTAACGGCGTCACCTTCCAGCCTCACAGTTTAATATTTTTTTAAATAATCGTATTTAAAAACATAAATTTCCTACCAGACATCCTGTATTAGACACTTATTAAATCGGGCAAATTGCCAAGTTTTAAGTAGTCTTCAGTATGTAGCATTTTTTCTAAAAATGGTTTCTTAAACTAATTTCTTACTTTGGTATGTTAATTTTTGTGCCTCTTTTCACATTTGCATAAAAATACGGTATGACTAATATTATTCCAAAAATCTAGCATATTCATATCTACATAAAAAATGTGTTTATTTAAATTTAGACTTCTTTGTTTTAATTCGGATTAAATATCTTGTCTCTCGAAATCCACGATGAAGTAAGAAACTCTTTAATTATATAAAACAAAAAACACTTTCTTCTTTTATAATAATAGTATATAAAAATTTAGAAGAAATCAATATAAACAAGATCAAATAATACGAATATTTAATAGTATATAAAACTTACATTAAATCTTATATATATTATTGTAAGGTTTTATAAGACTTAAAAGTTTTGAATTTAAGTTCCTCAAATGAAATTTTTAACTTACGAGTACAACTTTTTTAAATGTTATGTATATAAGACCTTTTAAATACATCTTTGACATACATATATATGTATGTATACTCCCAAATAAATATCACATAACATTTCAGAGTTAGATACATATTTACATACACATTTACTTAACTTCCGTTATTCTCTATATCATAAATATTACTTTCATTCTCTACATAAATGAATTTAAAAAAAGGGAGTATGCATATGCCAAAGTGGCTAGAAAAATATGTTAAAATGTTTTTTTTTTTTTTTTTTTTTTTTTTAGCTTTTATTTATTTATTGAATCTTCACAATGTGAACTAACAATAAGTATTCAAATCTTAATACTAAATACAATAAATTAACTAAGTCCAGCCAATGCTAGACAAAAAGTTTTATTTTGCGCCAATTATATCGGTAGAATCACCTACTTAACGCTCTGATGGTGGCAACGGTATCCCTTCTTCTCAACCGAGTGTGACCGCTAAAATTAAGTATGTTTCGTGCGAGAGGGTTTGGGTGAAGTTCCAATTTGCTGACATACCTTGTCGCATGCTCTGAAAACTCATCTTTTACCAGTGGAACACACAGATCCTTGTGAATTCGGGAGTTTTTTACGTACCATGGAGCTGCAGTAATTGTTCGAAGAATTTTGTTTTGTCGCCTTTGAATTTTTTCAATATTTGACGCTGAGGTGGTGTCCCATAATTGAATTCCGTAGCGCCATATAGGTTTTAGTATTGCGTTGTATAACAAAAGTTTGCAATCTAATTTCAATGTAGAATTTCTGCCCATAAGCCAATTTAATTGCGCTGCTTTTAATTTTAGCTGAGTGACTTTCGCGTCAATGTGAGGCTTCCACGTTAACCTACGGTCGAGATGAATACCAAGGTACTTGACTTCACTTTGCTGCGGAATAGGTAAATTGTTAATTTGGATAGCTGAACATGTTTGTCTACGCAGTGTGAATGTAACGTAAGTACACTTTTGTTCATTAACTTTAATTTTCCAAAGTTTTAACCACATCTCTAATATTGAAATATACTCCTGCAAATTTCGCGAAGCTACTTGATGGTTTTCATGTACGCTGCAGAATGCTGTGTCATCTGCAAAAGTTGAGGTGTGAATACTAGATCTGGTTGGCATGTCAGAAGTGTAAATTAAATATAAAGTGGGTCCCAGAATGCTACCTTGGGGAACTCCTGCCTCGATTGGCTGAGTTGGGCTTATAAGGTCGCCTTCTCTGATAACAAACTTCCGGCCGCATAAATAGCTTTCCAGAAGCTTATGAGTGTTTGCAGGCAAGTTCAACTTTATTTTGTGCATTAATCCCTCGTGCCACACTTTATCAAAAGCTTGGGAAACATCAATAAATAGAGCTGAGCAATACTTTTTATCCTCAAAAGTCTTTCTTATAACATTAACTAGTCTATGCGTTTGTTCAATGGTGCTGTGTTTAGCCCGAAAACCAAATTGATGATCAGGGATGCATCCTACATCATTCAATATTGGAGCCAACTTCGCCATTAACAATTTTTCGAAAAGTTTTGAAATTGTTGGCAGTAGACTTATTGGTCTATATGACTCTACTTTAGTGGGATCCTTCCCTGGCTTGGGTATCATAGTAACCATAGACACCTTCCACTCTGCAGGATAGTATTCTAGGCGCAAAATAGCGTTAAAAATGAAAAGAAGAATTCTTCTAGCAACACGAGGTAACTGTACAAGCATTTTGCCAGTAATTTTGTCAAAACCTGGAGCTTTTTTTGAGTTTACTTTATTTATAACGTTTTCGACATCTTGAAAACTAAGTCTCAAAGGCACAGGCGGTCTAACAGCATATGGCGGAAATTCAGCAACATCATCCACTGTATCATTTGTAATAAAAACGTTTCTTAAATGAGCGACATACACCATCCCTTTTTCAGAATCACTTCTTGCCCAGTCGCCAGATGAAGTTCGCAAAGGTGGCTTACCTATTACGGGTCTTTTCAGACCTTTTGTCGCTTTCCATAAAGAATAGTCGGTTTGCGGGCTACCATCAAGACCTTCTAGATAATTTTTGAGGGAAGCCATTCTTTGGATTTCAAGCAGATTTCTTAATTGATTTATGCACTCCCGTAGCCTGCTTTTAAGCTGGGGAGACCTTCGAAGTTGCCATTCTCTTCTAACTCTTCTTTTTTCTGACAGAAGTTGCTCTATTTCAGACGAATACGTTCTATTGCTCACATTTCTGGATCTTGTATGGCTAGTGGTAGCATGTTGTACGGCCAGTTTAAGGTCTTCAGAAAAATCTTTAATTGATATATCAACATCCTCAGGGGTTCTCAAGGCAATATTTTCTGTACAATGAGTACTCAAATATTTCTTATATTTTAGCCAAGTAACTCTAGTTATGGCGAACGTCAAGTCACTAAACGGGGAGCCAACCTCCTGGGGGAACGAAACGGATATTATAGTGGGTGAGTGGTCCGATGACAAATCTAATGAAGACTCTACTTGCATCCCTTCTAAAGGAAAATTTTTTGCAACTCCAAAATCTATAACATCTGGGATCTTTCGTCGGTCTGAGGGCCAATAAGTGGGATGTTCGCTTGAAATCACATCTAAGCCCAGTTTGGAAACTGTTTCGAAAAGCACACGGCCTTTCGGAGAAATTAAACGTGATCCCCAAAAAGTGTGCTTGGCGTTATAGTCACCAGCCGCTAAAAATCGAGGCCCAAGTGTGTTGAAAAAATGTGAGTACTGATTTTCTGTTATTGAAAATCGGGGCGGTGAATAAATTGATGATATAACTATTTTTCCATTAAGATGTTCAATGCATATATTTGTTGCTTGGAGACACTCCTCACGTGTCTCATGTAGAAAATAGTGCTTAACTCTATTTTTTATTAGAATTGCTGAGCCTCCACAAGACCTTCCACGTGGATCTTTAGTGTCGTACAGTGTGTAGCCATTAATTTTGAAATAACTGTTGCTTGTCAAGTGAGTTTCAGCAATCAGCATTATGTCGATTTGTTTTTCCATAAGGAAGTGCTCAAGTTCATTTTTGTGTTGGCGGATGCCGTTTGCGTTCCGGAAACATATTTTTAACCAATTCATTTTGTTAAAATTGCCTGCAAAATAGTGGATTGCATTTTCAGCATTTCCTGCATCATGTTCGTCATAGAAACCGTAAATGTGTTTATGGATTGAACAAGAGTCTGCAGAGTTGCCTCAAGATTGTTAAAATTTTGATCGGAATTTTGGGGCTTGGTCTCCTGACTCAAGTTTTGTGTATCGGTTTTGACCACATTGGCATATGAAACTTGTTTGGGGGTTTGCATTATTATATTGCTTGTTGACTGGCCTACCTGGGGAAAATTGTTTGCAGAAATGATGTTTGACTGCTGGGGTTGCTTAAAGGTAATTGATGGCTTATTTGTCATTGACTGCTTAAAGTGGATATAGACAGGGCAGCCCCTGTAATTTGCAGTATGGTTGCCTCCACAGTTACTGAATTTTTTAGCACTTGAATCAGTTTTTGGCTTCTTGCACTGTGATGTGCCGTGCAGTTCACCACACACAACGCAAACTGCGGGCAACTTACAATAGGCCTTAGTATGACCGAATTCCTGGCAGTTTAGACATTGAATGGGCCCTAAACGCTTGTGCGGCTCCTCAACGGTAACCCTGCGATGAAGAAGAAATTTGAGATTATAGATTGGGTGAGTTTCATTCTTGTTGAGAATAACATCCCCTGGTTCCAGTTCAACCCTAAACATAGGTTGAGGCATCTTTTCACGGTTCCGCATATTTACCACATTTTTTATTTTAAAGCCTTTATCTAGCAGTGCAGTCTTAACCTCATCCGTGTCTACATAAGGGTCAATACCTTTTATAACAACCTGAAGGCCTTTAGCACTTTTAAGTTGATAAGTATAAAAAGATCTTTTTTCTTTTTCCAGAGCGGCAGAGAGTTTTCGGTAATCATTTTCGCAGTTGACTTGAATTTTTGTTTCACTTATTTGTCCGTGCTTCACTGATGTTACGTTAAAGGTGTCTACCAATTGCCGTAATAAGCGCTTTTACCAGCTCATTAGATGTAGGTTCTCTCAAGTATATTGGTGGCGGTTTAAATGTTTTTTTTGATGAAGTTGGCTCGTCAGTCTGAAGGATAGCAAACCTATTACTATCCATAGCCGTAGTCCTATTATCATCTTTGGAAATTTTCGGATTTGATGATATTTGAGCGGATTTGGGGCTTCGCTTACGTTTAACCACGGTTACATACCTGTCCATGCCTACTTGTGTTTTCGGCTTATCTGCAATTACTGAACTGGTGGATGGTTGGTCTTCTGTTGTAACAGCAATGTTTGGCGAACACGACCGCGTGCGTTTTTTATCTCTTAGAGACAGGAGATTATCCAATGACTTTTTTAAAGATTCTTCCTCAGAAATCCAGAGGTTTTTTCTAGTGGAGCTAAGCTCCCTCTCAGAATTGCATCTACTAGGTGCACTCATGATGTTAAAATGTGGTCTTCAGAAATTGTCAAAAACAGATATTAAATCGTTAAATCGTCAACATGCTATTTTCAGCACCTAAAATTTTCAAAATGACGATAAATCGTCAAATATGGCAACCGTAATTATGTTAATTGGATAAAGAAATTGAAACAATACATTTGATAAGAATTAGAAAAATTTATTTTGAAAGGGAAATATAAGTGAAAAGTATGTACTTCGAAACAAACAAATGCAGCGCAACTCGTTATTCGAATAATTTTTGTTTAGTTTAACTAATCGTATAATTTTTCTCAGTTTCATTAATATACTACAAATTATATATTAATTTTTTATTATAAAGGAAAAGGTTCATCAAAAAAGTATGGAGTATTTTTATAAAGGTATACAACTTTGAAATGCAATAAAACAAAAACGAATTTTTTAAAATAAACTAAAATTTACTTTACTGGAAAGATAACCTTCTGCCATTATAGTTCAAATTCGACTTCTGTTTTATGACCGCCAAGCCGTTAAATCATACGATTTTGGAGACCAATTTACAAGTCCGAAACGTGAAACAATGCAGTTAACAAATATTTCCTTCAGTAAAATAATTGTGGAACTAGATGGGTGACATTTTGCGCCGTCTTGTTAAGGCCAGAGCTCTTGCACATCATGGTTGTTCAATTAATGAATGAAAAAGTCAGTAATCATTGTTTTATAGCGCTTATCATTGGCTATAACGTTCTCACCAACATCGTTCCTCAATAAATACGAACCAATGATTCTACCAGCCCATAAAGCATAGATAACAGTCAGTTTTTTGAATGTAACGGTGTCTTAACACATACTTGAAGATTATCACCCCTTCAAATATGGCAGTTTTATTTATTGACGTTTCCATTTAAACAAAAGTGAGCTTAATCGGTAAACAAAATTCGTTTATGAAAATCGGAATCCATGGCAATTTTGTTTGGGGTCCAAATTTGCACAATCTGGAAGCGTTGTTCAGGCGTCAGTCTATTCATGTTGATGTGCCAAACCAAATTAAACATAAATATCTTAACAGCTGGCAAAATGACTGATAGTTTAAAAAGTACTGCCAACTTAAGTTGTATTTATTTCTTTTTTTAATTTGGTCAACAGGTAAATCTTGCATTACTAATCAGATAATAACAGTTAAATTTGTTGCCATATTTATTAGTTAAAGTACTTTTTCTGCATAAACGTTTTAAGATCTTTATAGTAGTGTTAATTTGTTTGGTAACTAACGAACTAACATATGTGTTCCAATTCAAGTATATGACCCCAAGAGTTTTTTCAACTTTTCTCTTTATTTGTAATAAGTACTGTCCATACAGTGATGTGAAATATATAATTTATTTTTATCATGTAACTTCTTGGGTAAACTTGGATTTTATCCAATTTCAACTCAAAAGTAGAAATGATGAGCAGCTGAAAATTATAGTTCAATAAAATGTTTGGCTCACACTTGTCATTGAACGGCATAGTCGCAGAAATCACATATTAAATATGCAGTTCGTGTCTTAGTAAAATACTAGAATATTCATTTTTAATAAAAAATTTGTTTATCCTTTACGGTTGTCATAATATAAACTTTTTTAAACGACCTACATATTTATATTAAAAGCCTTTAACTTTAAGCAATCAAAGCATTATTTGTGTGTTATATTTCTGAAGGCATATTGTGCAGTTATTCTTCTTTTTTATTAAATATTTATAAAGACCACCACCAGATGAATATGAGTTTGGGAAAAAATTTTAAATTACAAGTTTATATAACATAAAAATCATACAAAAACTTGTTAAAACAGCATCGTTAAGACAATCCAAAGAAAAAAATCAAACGTATAGCAAAACAGAATGCAATTGGCATGGTCTAAATAATTGATTCAATTTGATACTGATTGGGAAATTGTTCCACCATTGATTTTAAATGCTGGTATTTATAATATTGACAAGAAAGTCGCAATCAACGGAAAATATTGTTTATTAATGTAGGACAGAAGGCAGTAATGTTTTGAAATTAATAATTAAATTTTTCTTTTATTTTTAAGAAAGAGTTATATTGACATAAGCAGTTTGTGCATTGTAATTTTACAAAATTTGATGATGACAAGTATGCACCCAATTACACCATTTTACATTAAAATTGAGAAGTTAAATTGTGAATTGGGAAAGTTCCAAATCAAATTAGAAGCTTTGATGAAAAACTTCCAAAAAACCGATTAATACCCAGAGTTGCAATTTTAAATAGAGAAAACTCCAAATTAAATTGCGAAAGTTCAAATTGTAATTAAAAATTTCAATAACAATTAGAGAATATTCCAAATGAAGTTGGGAAATTTTAGTTGAGAAAATTAAATTAAATTAAATTTTCTGGTTCGTGTCCAATATACATCACATAATAAATACATAAGAACCGACAAATTAGGTCGTGTTGGATTTGGGCTAACCATAGGTGAATAAGGTTCAATACTTTGCAGTCGCTAGTGTAATTGAAACACTAACTTTAAATTCCTTGCTGCTTTTCTTTGATATACTTATGTATGTATATACATGACTGAACTTTTTTTGTATATATTTTTGGGGATGGTTATTATGAAGAGAAATATTTAAAAAAAACTGCATGATGTAGATACATATTACACATATTTTTATTTAGTAAAAAATGTACTGATATTACTGATTTTCAAGTAGAAAAAATATGAACGATTTGTTGAAATCGTGCAGTCCGTTTACACTCAGCAAAAAGTTTAACTGAGTTCACAAAAAAATTCCCCAATTTTTTCTTATTAATTTCATTAGTTCTTCATAAATTGTTTAAAAAAACTGAAATATTTTCAATAGGGAGTGAAGTGTATGACTTTAAAAATATTACTGTACAGAAAGTATTAAGCCGAACTACTATTAGTGCCAACGAAAAAATTGGGTATTTCAAAAATTTATTAAGAGAAATGAACAACTGTCACAAAAATCGTAAGTAAATTAAATGTATGTGTATGTATATGTTGGTATTGTTCTCGTTTTCTCAATAAAAATCTAGTCTGAAATAATTTGTTAGATAAAATTAAAAATATTTTTTTTATACACTGAGATAATTCATACTTGTTAATACTAATAATTGGATCTGTCAAAAATATGTGCAGAAAGAAGTAATTCTTACCATGTAAATGTAAAAAGCACTGAGTAAGAGAGAAATCCGAAGACAAAGTTTGAGGAGTGGTCGGTAAATCTTCATTTTCTAAAGCATATACGAAAACTCTGCATTCACATGATATCATAGTTGTATTTTTAAATTTACAAGTAGATAGGTAGCATTTTCAGCGTCAGCTGAAATATTTGGTTATTTAAACAGATGTATTCTGTTAATCGTTATTGGCTTTTACTCTTATAAGATAGAAATACAATCTAACTTTGACCATTCTTACAAAATTGTAGTCAAATTATTGTTTTATATAATAAAGCAACTATCATTTTCGAAGTACTAAAAACGAAACCAAAAAAATATATTTTTTAAAAATTACCGTACAAGTAATACAATTACCGTGCTACCGTTTGAAGATCAAAATTACCGTGCAATACGGTAATCACTGTACAGTTAGCAACACTGGTTGTTACTCTTTATTCTTACGCCACTTTTACACCCGGAAAGTTTACTTTGCAAAGAGAGCGGGGTTCTTTTCTTTTGCCAGCACCTAACTCAAGACTTTGCCAAATCAACTTTTCGTGTATTAACCCGGTGGTATTGTGCTCTGTAAAATAAAATGTGCAAATATTGCACACTTTATAAAATGTTATTGAATGTATTATAGGAATATAGTACAAAAAGTTGTTTCTTATACTAGGATAAAAAGTTGTGTTGAAATAGATGTGGTACCACCGAAAATAAAAAAACGCACCGGCTAAAGATTTTTTCGCACAAAAAATTTTAGAAAGCACCAAAAATGGTGCAAAAGTTGACAACGTTGATATACATGTCTGTACATACATATGTATGTACATATTGATTTATGAATGCACAATAATAGAAGTTATTCATCTTTTCCGGCATAAACGTTGTTTGTTGAAGTGAAATTATATTTAACATTGGTTTCTTATGTTCTTTTTCTGAACTATCATTTTCAATTACAACGGAAACACCAGAAAGAAATTGAATGAAAGTTTTACACATTTAATCCAAAAAACGTAATACGTGAGTTAATAACTGACTAATGTCAATTTGAATGATTCATATTCTTTTAATTTTTTAAGCAAATTATAGTCAATGCGTATTAGTGATCAGTTATTTCAAATTAAAAGAAAGTGAAAATAGTAATTTATTTCTTTTGATTCTTCAACGCATAAACATTACACATTTTATATGAACTGATATTAAAATAAACAAATGCATTAGATTTTATTATTTTCACTTTTAAAAAGAGATATACATTAGCAGTGTTTTTCAATGCAGCTTTTTCCAACTGTGTCACGTACAGCCATTGTGGTTTCTTAATCTCCAAAGGGACAGACATTTGAAAAGAAAATGTGAAAAATGTGATGTGAAAAGTTGTATACGAACAAAATTTAATGCGAATTTTTCTATAATAAAAAATTGTAATCTTGACTAATAGCCTAGGACTCGTAAATGCAAAGAGTATTTGGCTTACTGATACAACTCTATTCATGGCTTGATTCCATTTTCGTTACTAAATTTACAATTACTACTCTCAAGTATTAAAATGCTACAACTGCCAAAAGCAAAAATAATTGTGTACTTACCCTGTGACAATCTCAAAACCCAACATATCGGAGTCGCATTCCTCATGATGATGAGCACCACTGGCAGAATATGGTATTTGCGTAGCACTATCAAAAGCATCGCTGTTTTCAAGGCTTCCCGATGGTGTCTCTTTTTTTTCTTTTGCTAAATTTGAATCTGAATATTCCTTATCATCTTCTGCACTTAAAATAGTAGCAGCTGATTTGCCAGTGTCAACATTAACAGGAGGAGCAACAGGTGTATCTCTCGTTTGTATTACATTGTCCTGTTTTAAAGGCGACTCCGCATCCACAGAAAATGATTGATCACTTTTTAAAGCTAAAGATGAAGTTTTATTTAAAGAGTTAGCTGATGACAGTGATACAGTTTTTTCAATATCACCACTGGTAGCTGATGTTGTACCATTTAGGGCATTCGCGGCTGCTAAATCTAAACGTGATCTTCTTGCGGCCTGTATGCTTTGAGGTGTTAAAATCAATACACTTAGCACGGTAACTAATATTAGACTTGGCATTCTGTTTGCCGTTGACAATGTAAAAACTCGAAAACTCATATTATGTTTTAAGCGTTAATGCTAATTTTAGTTTACTTATTTTACTTTTGGTGTTATTGCCAGTTGCCGGAGAGTGTGTGTCTGGTTTCTCTCCGTTTGTGCTTTTGCTTTAGTGAAAATATTTTTATACTATAACTATGTCGTCTGAAAGAAAGAGAAAAAAAAACAAAAATTATTAAAAATACAAAAATAAACCAAAAATAAGTTATCTTGAAACTAACTAACTATAGACTTGGAGTCTAAAATTTGTGATAAGTTTTTTTATTTTTCATAAGTTTAAAATTCCTTCCAAAATGACTAGGAAATACATTGTTTAAACAATTTTTTTTCACTATTTGTTACTATTCGATATTCGTCCGGTGCGTATGACTTTTTCTTCATTAGTGGATGTATATTTTTCAGTTTTCTTATGTGATTTTTTACTGATATACTTATGTTTCAAATCAGATTTTGGTAAAATTGTGCAACTAATTTTTATAAATATCTCATAATCGTTTAAAATTGAAATCAATTAGTTTAGTGATTTCCTTAATCGCATACCTGACAATCGTTTATTAACTTATTGGCATCCTGTTGCTTTATAAAAGTTCTATATTGAATAGAGGAAGTCAACTCATCTCAAAAAGCATTTAACAAGAATGCCTTCAAATGCTCCAAAGAAGAAAAAAATAAGAAAATTTTCTTGTCTGTTGATTAAAACGCACAAAAATATGTGCATTAGGTTCACACCCATTAAATAATTTTTTATAATAATGAAAATTTTAATGAATTAAATAAAATTCCTTAATTTTCGTATAGAACAAAACATGCTATTTGTAAATGGTGACTATAGATAATTAATAATTTGAGCGACCAGAGAAAAAGTCAATAAGAATTATATTAAATTTTGAGATTCACATAAACAAAATTCCTGAATTTTCCTATAAAACAGAACTTATAATTTACAGTTTCTGTCTGATATAGTTGACTCTCGATGATTAAAAAATAATTTAAGCAATAAAAAGTTTAATAGTGAGTTCGCATTAAGAAGCGTTAAATTTCAAGAGGAAGATGTGACAAAATTCAAATTATAAACTTTTATTAAGATTGCATATTCACAGTAGGAAAAAGCAAAACAAGTAAAACTACGAGCTACTTAAGAAAAATATCTAATGTGGTTAGGAACAAAATCAAACGATAAAATCACAAACACATCACAAACATTATACGTTAAAATTGCATAGTAAAGCTAAATTTCAAATTATTCGGTGGTGGCGTGCAACGAACGGACCAAATTGCATATATATTAAAAAATGTTTGTTCATGAAAAAACACGGATTTCTAAACTAGATTCGTTCTAGAAAAAGTGGGTCTCTATGTCATTACACACAGCGTTTTCATGAATTTGTAATCGCTCAAGATGTATAGGTAAATTACCCCCGTCTAGATATACTTGTAAGGTGACGGGATGCAGGCACTGTGTTAGATGTAGGCACAATCAAATTATCTTTTGGATTCTGAATAAATAGCACTGCCCGATTATGTATTAGGGGAGAATTAGTGTTATATAGAAAATCTTAGGAACAAGATTTGGATCGGTAGGATCTCTTATTTTGTGTGGTTTGGCAAAAAAAAAAAAAAAATACATTAGTAAAAAAACTAGGACAGTAAAATGGAGGTAAATGGCTTCGCATCGAAGTCAAAGGTAGGAAAAACGGCAGAAAATCTACAAAAAGCTTCACAACTGCCTCTGAGTCGCGCTTAGGGGAGTAAAATAAGAAAGTAGTGGTTATGCTTTTTTGTGCAAATATTTGAACAATGTGAAGGTAGCTTGAGCAATATGTGTCCTGAGTCAATTCAACAAGTTATTCTATTAAGTACTATGGTAACGCAAGTATTTATGCTTATGCTACATCTCATTCATGTCGAATTTACTTTTCGTTTGAAAATATTCATAGAAACTTCATCCGCTCCTCCCACTGCTTTATGTAAGGAATTTATTGTATCATGCCATCCACCACTATTGTCACGGAACGTTATGCGAATAAAATTCAAACTAATGTGATTGATATACATACACTGGTTTCAGTAAGGCGTTCGTTAACCACAATTTCTTATTACACGCATTCTCACTTTTCTTATAGGCTGTAGTGAGTCTGCTTTAAAACGGCTAAACTCTCAGCTATCATAAAGAACTAAACCGGCAAAATTTGGATATGTTGTATCATATCAAGGCAGTCACATTGCAATTTTTGGCCTTATTCATTAATAATTTTTCTACTGTTGTTTAGCATTCTGAGTTCCTGATATATGCTGGTGATGTTATAATTTTTTACTCTGTTTTAACGATATTCATGGAGAGCTAAATAAAAAATGTTTTAACAGAGCTATACAACTTTAAGTTTGCAATACTTTTAACTGGCGACCATTTTGCCAGCTGTTTATATAAATTCGTCAATAATCAAAAATCATATTTAGAGTGATGATAATATTCACGTCCATGTTGAGAAACCTTTACATCGAGCAAATCTGATTCTTTGATTGGGTTGGTGGAATCATTCGTCCGTACTTCTTTAAAAACGATGCTGGTTAGAATGTTATAGTCAATGGTGCCGCTACAGGGCCATTACTCTTATTTGTGTCTTCGAAAAGACAGCGCAAAGCATGTAACACAGCTCGTGCCACAATTGATTTATTAAAGGAAACGTTCGGCACCCGTATAGTTTCGTGTTTTGGACCAGGGAATTGGTCACCCAGATTGTGCGATTTAACTAAACTGTTTTCTGTGGAGATATATGAACTCGCTCATTTACGCCGGTATGACCGAAACAATTTACCGCTTGCCAGAAGATTATTTTCCGAATAAAGTAAATTTGGTGTCAATTTAAAAAAATCGTTTTGCAATTTTGGATTGGATTATTTGATCAACTTTCGTGATCTATATCTGTAATGGTAAATTAACATAATGACCGTCGATTCATACAACGCTGGTCTAAGGATTTTCTAAACCCTTATATTACAAAACTTTTATATATTCTACTTCTCTGGGTCGACCAATTCTTAAGTATGGATAAATTATTTAGGATAATTGTTATATCTACTATTAACATCAATAGTATTTGATGTTCTGCCTGTGTAGCCTCGAATGCAACTTTTGTGTCTTAGCGTCGTAGTATAGTAAATGTGTTTTGATAATATTGCCAACTCTAAAAAGTCAACGATTGATGCTAGTTGCCTCCTAACCACTTTAATGGATTCTTATAAATCCTATGTCCGTTTGTAGGTTTTACATACCATTTTAATAAAAACATTTTAGAAATATGATCGGTAGGTTTGGATATTACCTGTTACAAACTTTACTTCATTGTAATGTATCTCGATTTTTTATTACTTTACAGGAGAAGGAAAAACTAATTAAAATTCAAAAAATTTTTAAGGTCAAGGCTGGGCTTTTATGAACTACACTTCCAAAAATATATAAAAAGTAATTTTCAAAAAAAAAAAAAAAAAAAAAAAAAAACAAGATATTAATAATTATATTAAGCCATTGATAATATAGTTATAATATTAGTAAAGATGTATGCAAATAACTATGAATTTAAATTTCTTATTCAACTAACGAATAGAGCAATTTAATCTCTAATTCTTACCGATTTTTACTTTTACTCTTATAATACGAAAAAAAAATATTTACGGGTGGCCAACACCTCGGGCACTATTTGGCTTTTTGTCTTTCTGAAAGTAACCATTAAGCTGCTACTTTTTGTAAATTTTAAACAAACTTTTTAAATTTTAATTCTACACTTCAGTCTTATAAACAACCTGTCGTGCAAATGAGCTAATTATTTCTTATTTACGTCTTTTGAGGTAACATCAAACGTTTATTTTAGTCGTAAAATTTTAAGTTAAATAAAAATGTCAAAAAATCAATTACGTTGAACAACCCCTTCCCGTAAAATATCATTTGTCATTTTTACCGAGATGAAACATATTTAAAAAGAATATATGATTACATACATACTTATGTTGTGCACGCTTACATATTCTTATTCGGTGATTGCCTTCTGGCTAGAATGTATTATGTAGTGTACGAGTATATAGTTTGCCTATTTTGTTACTCCTATTATTTGTACTACATTAATTCATTTCGTGTTTTACTTCTTTGTCTCTTTTTTTCATAACTAATGATTATAATTACTATTTTTTTAAATATCTTGAGAACTTTGTGTTACTACTGTGTTTATGACTTGACTGTGAGTGTATGTAAGTGAAGCGAAGGCTCTAAAGCTCTTTTGTTAACAACTTAATTAAAAACAATTTATAAAATTATTTTTTGCTGTTGCTCTGCCTGGTGCAGGCTTGAGAAATAAGTTTCAAGCTATATTTTTGGATTCTGCTGTGGCTTTTCTCGTTCATTGCAACTAAAACTTTTATCTACCATTTTTTCAATTCGATTTTTTGTTGTGTATATCCCCGCCTGTGAGTCTGTCGTCTTTGCGTATTGAAACTTATTCAGATGACTTTGTTAAGAGCATCTTTTTTTTGGATCTTCTGGGTGTCATGTTTAATATGTGGGCGTTTTGAAAGTTTGTTTTTTTATTTTTATTCTAGGTTTGTTGTCTTTATGTCGCGTATTGGTTGCATTTAGTTTCATTTTCTGTGGTGAAAAACAGCCATTAAACATGTAAGTTTGTCACAGACATGCCATTTATATTGTTCTTGTTTTTCTTTTCATTTATCTTGAACTTGCTTGAATATTGGTGGTTGTACGGGAATTATTGTTTAAGAAGGTTTTTTTTTGTAAGAATTTTTTGTTTATTAATTTTTAAAGTCTTTAAGCTGGCGGTTGAGTATAGATATAGTGTTAAGTTAACACTTTGCAGCGCATCAGCTTCTTTTAAAGTTATACACTCACGAAAATTGTGTTAATCCAAATCAATAAGGTTTACATTTGTAAAATTAAACATTTTTGAAATTGGATATTTGTTCGAAGAGAACCTTTAGAAAACGATATATCTCTGATAAGTGAATTTATACCTGAAAATTTATAATTTATTAACAAGTTAAAAATGTAAGTTGTTGTAATATATGCCATATTTTTCAATTTAATTCCAATATTATTTTAAACGTAGTGTAACGTATTCCTTCCTTATTTTATCCTATTTGTATCAAAATATGTTTTTATAAAAATATTGTATGACAAATTCACAAAAGACCTTTTAGAAGAGTTAGTTACTAAATTAGTCTTTTCACTAAAAAAACCCCGTACAAAATAATAATAATCAGTAAGATTAAAATAAAAAACAGCCATGTTTTCGGAAACTCGCGGTATGAAACAGAAATGCATTCTGAAAAACTCTTAATTTAATTCTGGGTGTTCTAAAAGAAACCCGCGTTTTGCTGGCATTTCGCAGTTGTTACGATAAAATACAATTTGTGGTTTATATACACTAGAGTGACCGCAACTTATATGGGGCAAAAAAAAAAATGTCGGAATCTTGTTCGTCTTAACTCCACAAAACGAATCCCCTTTCCAGATATTGGGATAGCCAAAATTTGAGCCCGATTAAACGACGGTAACACGTGCCGCTCGTCGCTCAAAATTTGAAAAAAAACGAATTTTTTGGCCAAAAAGTTGACATATTGAGCCATAACTCGGGAACTGTAAATAACAAAAACACGCACGATATCACAAAAGATAGCTTATTTTGTTCTTCAAAATTTATGTTATGAACAAAATTGTTGTAACTCTGAGTCAAACCGAGTTACGGCAGCCTTTAGCTCCGAAAACGTGACCTGGTGCCACCAGGAGCATACTTCATATAATATGCTATTATGTGATAAATTTTGAATTTTTTTGGTATATTTTTGAGTTTAAAGTAGAAATGTAATAAAAAACGCAAGTAATTCAGTTAAATTCAAGAACATTTTTATTTTAATATATAAAAATCAGCGATATATTCGATAATAATTCTGGATATCTCCAAAGCGTTTGACAGAGTGTGGCATGCTGCACTACTGGCAAAACTTACTGCTTTTGGTGTCGGTAACGATTTCTCTCGGTTTATATCGAGCTTTCTCAGAGACCGCACTATACGAGTTGTTATAGATGGGGTCTCATCAAACGAGTTCAAGATTAATTCAGGGGTACCGCAAGGCTCCGTTCTCTCTCCTACCCTATTTTGATTTACATTGATTTTTTGCGGTCACCCTAATATACACATATATGCAGTAGTAATAAAAAACTGAAACAAAGTGATAGTAAATAGAAAATTTTTTCGACTTGATTCTTTAATTGAAAATCTGTCAAATTATTTTACCTTTTCATTGAAATAAAAAGAAAAGATATTAAATTTTAATTGTGAATACTTTTATTTTATCTTTAAAGTTTAGTTTAAGCGATATCAGTTTACAGATTTGGCGATTTCAAAACGAAAACGCTAATCTTAAGCTTTTTGCGTTTGTCAGAATATGCCTGTAAGATTGTAAAAATGTTAGGTACTAAAAATACTCGATTTTGACAAAAATTTATCAATATTGGATATTTGACAAGCCTCTTGAGAAGCATTAAATTGTAGTGAAAGCACTAAACATCTGCAAACTTTTGATGTCCAGGTCATGAGACGACAATTGCAACTCCTGGAATAAAGTGAGCTTGCTACTATAGTTAATTTACTTACCATTACCAGCATTAAAATAAAATTAATAATACCACCATATGTATCGGACGATTCATTGTGAGGTTTAATTTATAATGGAAAATTAAACACATAAAGTGAATTTAAAATTTTTATTATCTAATAGAACAAGTTATAGATATTCCGTTTGAGAATGATATTTAGATGTTGCCCAGTACTAAGTATGCGCTCGTCAATTCGAAACAACGCGAGTAATGCTGGCTTTCAAATCGTCAATCTGTTATTGCTGGTAGATTCCTGAAGATATCAGATTTTTTTTGGGCCAGTACTCAGGGGATGACTCCTATATATGCAATACATTGTACCAGAACTAGGAAAGTAGGTTGTTAGTAGGGAGAAAAAGGGAGTAGTGTTTCTGATCATTTGACTCCAAATTTCCAACGTTATAACAGACAGAAAACATGTCTGCATACAATTTATTCCGCTGAAAAGCGAATTCCCTCTGCATTGCTTAGTACGATTCCTCGCGCAATTGACCAATGAACGCGTAAATATGCGAGTTTCAGGAACAAGATCCCTAATTTCGTCAGAGCACAATCCATCGTAGTAACGATAGAACAGAATAACGCACCATACACTGCGTCGAAAGTCCAGTGAGCCAAGAGAGTTGGGTATCCTACTGTCACCGATAAGATTGTTTGCCATCTCTTGCACACGGTCGAGTAACTCCAAATGAGGCACCAGTCCAAACATGAAAGTTGCATTCCATTTTTGTAAGCATATAGTTGGTATAAATAGTAAAAAGATTTGATGGAGTGAAGTACATCTTACACCGTTTCAAAACCCCGAGGCACTTGAAGATGTCTTTAGACATATGAAAAATGTGTTCAATTCAGTGAACATCACATCATATCTTCATTCCAAGAACATCTGATTTCTTAATATTTATACCATCCATGAGTACAGATGAAGCAGCATTTGCGGCCGTTTGTTTGTTAATAAGCAATATTGGGTCTTACGAGAGTTAAAGCCGACCCTGTTCGGAGATTAATAGAATATCACAATTCAGTGATTCATTCATATTTTGCCCCTTGGCAACGATCTCGGATAGGCTGGACATATAACTGAAAGAGTACGAATAGCAAATGCTGCTGTCATCTGCAAAAGAGTAGATAGGGTTAGAAGTTTGATATAGAAGGCCGTTGGGAAAAATAAGAAATAGGGTAGGGGAAAAAACGTGCTCACCAAAATAATTTCTCAACAATTCAATTATTTCCCGCACTATATAACTCGTAGCGTTATTAAAACCAGAGGTGATGGAGACTATGCGTTTGCATATCAGGCAGCACATAGTCTGTTAAGATGGTGCATTAACTGTTACCATAGACGATAATTTAATTGGCCTCTTTGCGTATACTCTCGGTTACAGGTGCTATATTCTCTTCACTATATGCTTGAAGTGGCCTAACCGCTTCAGTATCATTCACGCGTCATTCAAGTTTCATTAATGTAAATTGGTACACAAATTTTCGAACTGTATTGGCAATAGTGGTTTTAGTAGGACGATTATGCGTACTCGAATCGAACGAAAACCATTTCCCATAGATCGCTGGTTTTCGTAATATAGCTGAACAATTTGCTGTTGTGGTGTAAATCTTTCTATGAGGATTTGCCAAATGATACTGAACAAAAATGACAAAGCAGATGGATATGAACTATGCATGCTCTTTCGGTGAAAATCAAGCCTCATGATGAATCACCCGATATATTTTAATTTGGTTTTAAAATCTTATTAGTTGCAAATTTTCAGTTGCGAACAAAAAACCGAAAGCGAAATATTAGAATATTTTCCAATTCGTCATCAAAAGATATTTAAAGATGCTACTCGTAACATGTATACTCGTACATACATACATATTTCCATAACATTCTTAGCTTGTACACATAATATTCCTTTACTTTGCATTAAGAAGCAAAACCCATGATAAAATTGAGGAAACAATAAGGTTCCATATAACGTCATAAATTTAAATGCTTACATATAAATGTATGCATCAACATGAACCACATGCAATTTGCCAAAGTAAATATTACAATAAAAAACTTTTTTAATGAAAATATCAATATACACATATGTGTAAGAAATAAGGTACAGTGTATACAAAGCAATATCAACAAAAACGCAGATGAATGTTTAACAAAACCGAATGAAAACAAAATTTACATGTTTCGCTATCTTGCATTTGTGTTCCTTTTACTATTTTTTTCTTTTCGCAATAAAGTATGAAACGTAGCTAAATAAATAACAAATATAATAATGGAATGGGAAACAAATAGTAAAAAAGCAGAAAATACTCTTTTCACACACATACATGTTATTGTAATAGAGAAAAGGGTGCCACATACACACTGTTTCTTCAACGAAACATAATAAAAGTATCCGTTTACCAAATTGTAGAAGGTGCAGGAATATAATGGGGAGTTTTATTTAAACACCTGCTTAAATAAGTCAAATATAAAATCCCTCTAAGAAGTTGATCCAAGATTGGTTTTCAATAAATGATTCGCACAAGCCTAGAATTAGCCAGTCCAATCTCCAAATAAGAGACCCATAGAGAATCATTCGCCATTATAATTAAAATCAATTATTAATAATTAGTCAAACTATAGAAACCAAATGTATCGCACGTAATACTGCAAGTTCTTCAAGATTCGAACAGCAAAATATGAAGTTAAATTTGTTTATTTTTTTGTTTTGCAAGCAACATTTTTTTTTTGTAAATGTATTACTTTATTTAAATGTATTACTTTATTTAAAATCGATTTTTCAAAAGTGTATAAAAATTTGGTTTTTGGGAAATTTTCATTTATCTTTTGAAGAAAAGAAAAAAGGACTCGACTAAGATCACACTCGGCGAGATTGTCATGGATGAGTAATTTGTTGATCTTGTCATGTAACTTACAATACAAGTTTGATATTAATTATGAAAATATATAAACAAATTCATATGCATGTAAGTGAGTTATCTTCATGTCGCAGATATGAGATATTCTTCAAATGCCGTGTTAAAATGTCCAATCCTAATATTCTTATTAACACTATTTTTCTATCCTGAAAAGCATGTTTATCATTCGTTCAATATATGGCACTTATGACACATGTCGTGTTATAAAAAAAAAAGAAAAAATACAGCTTTAGTATTCAATTATTTTTTCTGCCTCCTTTGATCAAGAGTTAGTTATTGATCACAATTATCGAACTTTACTCGAAATATAACTTATATGATAGTTGTTAGTTTAACAATTAATATATAAATATATATCACAAACAAGAGTAATTGCTCTGACAGCAAAGGGGTGAAAGGAGTGGTATTTTGTCGGCATAATTTTTCAACCAGCTTCATACCCGGACAAGCAGCACAAACACACGCCAAGCATTCATATTATGCCAGATAAACTAAACTTGTCTGTGATGAATTAGAAGAAAAATTGTTCGGGTAAAACTTGTTCTCGTCTGTGAAAGATCAATAGAAATGTGTGAAATATTACATTTTGTTTTGTTTTATCTTCTATTTACGTTGTCAACAGCGGTTTTGCAGAAAGCAAAAATGTCAAAAAATACTTACTGCACCAGCACAAACATTTGCCGAAAAAAAATATTTTTTTGTTAACACAAATTTTTATTATTATTATTTTTTTTCTACAATAAATCTTTGTGTGCTTATGAAATTTATCGATAAGCAATTCAAATCTTTTTTTATTTTTTATTTTCAATTCTCATAACCTAAAAATTTCAAGGAAATGGTGCTTACAAATAAAAAATAAAGCGTAAATACTTAAAAATAAAGAATATATTAAATACATTTTGTATGATATTTTCTAAACATCTCGCTTAAATACAAGAAACTTTGGAAGAAGTGTAATAAATGAGAACCAGAGGTAAACATTAATTAAAAATATTTTTATGAGGGTACAGAGCTACTGAATTGATTTGATTTTAAATTATATCTTGCAATTCCATTCACATATTTTTGTTGTGGCCAATTTTCAACAAATTTTGCATATTTCAGTCGCGGGCTTAGCAAATCTTGTAAAAAATAATAAAACTAAAGCCTTACTAAAGTAAGGATGAACCAAACAGAAGAAAAGCATATTTCTATACCACCTAGTTAGAACTGATATAAAAATTTTTTCAACATACCTTTGTTTTGCTTTTGTTATTGTTATTGTTATAAAAAGGCAATAACATTTATTTCTTATTGTTAAATTGGTAGCTTATGTTATGCAAAGTGCAATATGTTGAGCACAACAAAATTCCTTGAACCGCTTTAACTATTTAAACATAAACTTTTCAGAGCATCATTGGCAAAGTTTTGCTTCGTTCGTTCTTCTATAGCAAATATTTTACTCCTGTGGCCAATTCACTTTAGGAAACAAAAATATACTTTTGCTTTGTTTGTTAAACATTTTTTGGGGTTCATTTAAAAGACCTTACAGCCGTTTATGGTCTTATTATGCATTATCACAAAACAATATTGTTTTGGCAAATACTGACTATTGTTGTTTATTTTTTAAGGTCGAGGTTAATAAAGTATCAATCCGGTTGGGTTAAATATAAATAACAAACACATAATAAAAATTTAAATTTATTTTTAATGCCAGCAAAAACTATCAGCTCATAAAGAAAAAGCGCAGGAAAAATAGTCGCACATTTTTCCCTTCTTCAGAATTTTAATGAATATAAATGTTGTTTTTGTACATTATCTTTCTGTTTTACTTTTATTTTAAAAAAAATAAATTTTTTATACTTTTTACAACCTTTAAGTAGGCTTTATACACTTGAAGGTAACATTTGCGCTACACGCTACTCGTAAGAGAGCAAGAGTTTAAACCTACGCATTTTCGTTTCTAGTGGCAAGGTGTATGTAATTAAAAAAAAAACCGCATGCACATATGGACGTATGTATGTATGCATGTCAGAAAACTTTTTTGTAACACACCTCCCGACTTGGAATTTCTAAATTATGGGAATTTTTTTTTTTTTTTTGATATTATGAACAGATTTTCTTCTTGAATATTATCTGTCAGATGATCATGTTGTTTGTTTACTAAACTACATAAAGTTGCTCTAGGTTGTTTTTAGTATATTTTCAACTTAATTTATAAATCGATAGATATTTCTTTAAACCCGATAAAAAACATTGGATAAAATGCATATATTTTCCAAAATAAAATACATATAATATCCAAATAGCGTACAAAAGTTATTGTTATATGGCTTTATTGATTTACATAAGTACACAGCGGTGCCTACAACATTACTTCTCTTCAATGATACGTGCAACAGTTTATAATCAATAAATGCTACCTCACAAAGTCTATGATTGCTGTATATGGATTTCCCAAAAATGTATTCGACCTGCCTACTGCCGGCTTAAAAAGTTTGCGAGATTGTATTCGAGCTGCCTACTCATAACTTACAATGTATGTTAGGAAGTAATGAGCTTTTGTTGGATGAACACCACACTAGCTCGTTTACTTTGTGTACAGGTGACTTACAAGTGTGCAGTCGCTTCTGTAAGCGAAACTTTGGTCTCTGGGTATTTACAGTAAAATTTAATAATTTCTCATTCATTCATGACCTTAGATCAGATGTTTTTTAGTTATGTCTTGCTAAAAAAATATTTTTTTTAAATATTTTTTTTTATTCTAAAAGCAGTTCCAAAAACAGTTTCTGTTGCAATGACCGAAATTTTTATCGACCAGATATCTAACAGTCATTAACTGTTAGACATAGGATACGACCTAAAGATATAAATATTACGACGATGACAACCAAACGTATATGTATGTAGAATTCTAGTTAAGAACGCAAATCATTTTCTCAAAATAACTGAAAATAATATAGAAAATAACTTGCATCAAGAATATTTATCTCTATAACTATTGCTAGTTTATTTGAGATCTAATTTTTCACGGAACAATGTTGTGTCCATGGAATCGATCGCAAAACGCCTTACCTAAATTACTACACGATCTCCATAATGGTTCGTAAGGTTACTGGTGTGCGTTGGCGGTATCTTAACGAAATTTAACATGATTATAGCTAATTTGACCACGAAGTCATTAATGTGCGTCCATTACCCCGTAATGAAATTTAAACAAAAAAGTTTTTTGTTTGCAAAATTTATATATAATTAAATTTAAAATATCGTTAAAAACTCTCTTGAGTTTGGAATGATTATTGTCTTTCTTTTAAGAGAAAATTGCAAAAAAAAAAGTTATTTTTTCGGCCTAATTTGCTTTTTTAAATATTGTGGACAAGTTTCAGGTCGGAAAATTTTTCCAAATCAAAAGCCATATTTGATTTGAAATTTTTAAACAAAAATTCTGTCGAGATTTTAAAAAACAGAATATTGCGGCATGGCGGACATTGTATTGAGCTTCAAAAACGGTGTTACAAAACATTGTGCATATTATGAATAATATATATATATATATATATATATATATATATATATATATATATATATATATATATATATATATATATATATATATATATATATATATATATATATATATATATATATATATATATATATATATATATATATATATATATATATATATATATATATATATATATATATATATATATATATATATATATATATATATATATATATATATATATATATATATATATATATATATATATATATATATATATGTATGTATATAAAATTTTTGAAGTTTTTCTTACACACCCCTTGGCCCGTACGAATAGCTCTGCCGCCAAGCTCATCGGTCATCTCTGCATAAATATGAGTTTGTGTATGGAATTATTAAGGCGTTAAATGGGATAGTCTCAATAATTGTGTATGTCTGAACACGCTACCATATTTTGTAAAATAATTGTTATTGCTTTCATAAGGAACAAAAACAAACTTTAAATTTTTATTAAATCGAGTTTCGATTATTCTCGCCACCACTGTATATTATACATACATGTTTATTGTACATGTCTATTACTTTCAAAACTCAATTTTTATAACTTTTAAAATTCTTCTTGTTAAATGTCAATTGCAATTTCTATTTGCATACACTTTTTAGTTAATTTCATATTATTAAAAGTTCTGTTATATAACAAAATGTTGGATAACATACTTTTTTCTATCAATCTTCCACTCTTAGCTTAACAATCTAGACCACCAACATTCCAATTACAGATTGTTGTACAATTTTTCTATACTTTTTAAAGAAATAGCTCGTAAAATACCGCTGTTTGCCATAAATAAGAGTATTTTAAATTAAACTTCTTTTACGCAAGAAAGTCTTCCATCATCGGGATTTTACTCGTAAGGTGATCATCATAAAATATGGTTTTTATGTATCCTGTCAGTGTTTCTTTTCCAAAAGGAAAATATTAAATATTAAACATATTCCATATGGAAGCTAAAAAATGAAAAAATAAAATACGTACTGAAACTTGTTGTACAGCGGATCACCTTTAGGATTTTTAAATCATTAGATTTCCTTTCTTAAAAAATATAGAAAAAACACTTGTTGGGGAGTTAAGAAAACAACAAGAAAAAATACACAAAAAAGAGCGCCAACGTTGTCATCACTGAACATTACATGCTTGTTGCCAGTGCAGCCATAAAGGAATCTTGTTGTAATGTGTGTTTTTTAGTGTTGTTGTTCGTACTTATGTTTACACTTGTTATCTCTGGGGAGTTTGGAGATCATTACTGTTTGTTAGTAGTAAGTCTTTTCTTATCTACTTTTTATTCAGTATATTTTTTTGTACTCTAACATTATTTCTTCTTTTAATTACCTAATGTGTTCTTTCAACCTGAAAAATTGTATAGTGCTAGTAAACAAAATGGAAGTAAGAATTGGATATACATATACGTACGCCTGGTTTACAATTTTCTCTACTCGTAGTATGTCAATTTAACAGTTACGAAAAAAGTTGTTAACTATATAATATTTATGTAATCAAACAAAACCTCGAGTATAACAATTCTATTAAGCATCACTGCTATTAAAATTGACAAGTAAGGACGTTTGTTATTGTGTAAAAAAAAGAATATTACTGTCTCTTAAAACTGTTTTTTAAGATCATTTGCTCACATATTTATTAGTTCCCCAATATCAAAGTTCATCACTTATCTTGTTCACTCTCAATCAAAATATCTGACTTTCTGTACAGTTTTGCCAATATAATTTTACAATTTATATTTCCTGATACACTAAGAAAAATGCATTGCCTCATATATACCTTATTTTAAATCTTTGTTATGAAAACATCAAATATGTAATGTTACTAACCAAAAAAATTTTAATTCTCAAACCTAAAATATTTATTTTTATTTAATAATTCCTACACAAAACGACAAAACTCGTACTAAATTTAAGTATTTTCTACTTGCTTTTAATACAAGTCGTACTCAAAATTTAAGGTATGCATAACACACAAGTGCACTTATAAAAATATGCCGAAAATGGGACCAATCCCGGGATGTTTTTTGAAATAAGTGTAAAATTCTTGATTGAAATGCAAAATCCTTTAACCAAGTAAAAAACCTAAGTAAAGACACAAATACATACAAATGAATGCATTGCTGACACATGGGAATAAAACGTTCTCTGCTGTTTTTGTGGTTGAGAAATTTAATTAGAACAGTTTTTTTTTTGAATTCTCATTAATTTATTTAAAATAGTGGAAAGTGAATTATTTGAAAATATATAGTTTTTCAAAGTTTTCTTAGCCTATTAGGGTGGCTCTTGTGAATTGTCGATACATGCACAACTAGGAACCGCTAATAAGCGTTGTCAACTCGGTGCGTGTCGCACCATTTTTAGCCCATTTTAAAATTATTTTTACAAAAGATGCTTAAGACGGTGCGAGGTGCGTTTTTTTTTTTTAATTTTGGTGCGCTTTTAAAATTTTTTTGCCACTAAATCAAATTCAATTCAACTTTTTGTTTCAATACAAAAAAAATAAAAAATCCAAAATTTTTGCAGAGCACAGTCAGAACTCGGAGCTATAATGTGGAAAACGTAAATAAGACAATCTTGCTGTATTATACATATTCTCGAAAGAATCATATCGTTTTATAAAATTTGCTGCTTTTATAGCGTGTTTAAAGTTAAAACTTTGTTGTAATTTTTTCGTTATAAATAAAATTGTATTTTTCGCCAAAAATACAATTTTATTCCTGAATTATCAACCATAATTGAGAGCATTTGAAATTTGAAGCTTGGTTCAATTTTTATTTCGTTATATTTATGCTGAAAACACAATTTTGTTTTGAAATTTGAAACAGAACAGTAGTTAACAAAATTTTAAATTTCAGTTTTCAATCTTGAAAGGTTTCTTTAAAAGATGAGACCAACTTTCATATATTGAATATTATTATTAGAGCTATTTGTGCACTTAAATTGTTTAACGGGCTGTTTTCAGGAGACGTTTAAAGCAAACAAAAACTAGTCTATCGTTTGACAAACTTTTAACAATTTAGGGTTTCAGGATATGATTCGAGTTTTCTCTTTAATTGCAAAAGTATTACGTTTCATCAACTTGTAGTATTACCTAGCTGCTCAATTTTAATTTTTGTCTATTTTGTTCATAGATTTAGATATTGAGCCTCCAAAAATGCAGGGTCATGCAACTCGCAGCACAATGGAAAAACCAAAACTTAGAACTATAACGTATTGTCCTAATAATAACATAATTATTAAGCAACGAACTTATATCTAAAAATAAATTATATTATGATATTAAAAGTATTCGTTTTCTAATGAAATAAAGAGTGAATAAAACTTTATTTTAATAAGGTTTTATAGCAATAAAAGTTTCATAAATAAATTATAATATTTGGTTTTCGACGATTGGTTTCAATCGAGCATGTTTGCAATTTGTGTCGCTCAAAAACTAAAAAAATGATATCTATTACGAAACTGGCAATAATGAGAAAACGTTAATTTTTTTTTTAACGCGAACTACAGGCAAATTATCTGCTGAAAACATGCCGTCATTTTATTACCAGATGTCTTCAGAACCAAGAATCCAATTAAAAGTTTTCTAAAAAAAGGAAAACTAGAATTTTTCGGTTTAATACTTATATCTTTCTTAATTGTTGCAATATTCTTTGTGTCTTTTGCTTTTTATCGCTTTGTAATCAACAACAACTAGCCAATCGGGATAGCTGCCAAATTATGTACTTTTCTTCGCCAAACGTGTGCCAAATATTTTTATAGTATAGAAAAAATATATGCGCTGAAACTTCATCATAGATTCTTGTAAATTTGTGAGTTTTTTACATGCCATGGTGCTACAGTAACCGTTCGGAGATTTTTTTTTTAACGCCGACGAATGTTTGCATCGTTTGATACCGAGATCTTGCCCCATAATTGAATACCATACCTCCATGTATACCTTAGGGACTCCTTTTTATAACAAAACTTTGGAATCCACCTTCAAGGTAGAATCTATGTTTTAATTTCAACTGAGCGACTTTCGAATCACCATGAGACTTCAACGTTAGTCGACGGTACAGGTGAATGTATGACTTCATTGTGTTGCGGAATAAGGTTATTGTTAACTTTTATAGGAATATATGTTTCTATAGGCAGTGCTAATGTTATGAGTACTGTTTTGTTTACTGACTTTGATTTGCCAAAGTTTTAGCAATTTCTATAATCTTGAAATATATTCCTTCAAATTAATTAATGCATGAACGCTGTCATGTGCAATAGCACATTGAAGTCAAGTACCTTGGTATTCACCTTGACCGTAGGTTAACGTGGAAGTCTCACATAGATGCGAAAGTTACTCAGTTAAAGTTAAAAGCAGCTGAACTAAATTGGCTAATGGGCAGAAATTTTACATTGAAAATAGATTGCAAACTGTTGTTATACAACACAATTCTAAAGCCTATATGGTGCTACGAAATTCAGTTATAGGGCACCGCCTCCTTGATGGTTTTCATGTACGCTGCAGAATGCTGTGTCATCTGCAAAAGTTGAAGTGTGAATACCAGATCTGTGCCTCGTTTCTGTAATATTAGTGAGAAGTTTCTCGCACTGAAAACTATGAAACATAAAATTCCACCGATTCTCGACTATCGAGATAAACAGCGTTTCTGTATATTAAATCGAAAACAGGCAACACTAGTTACGTCTTTATTGGAATATTTCCATTAAGGTATAGTTTTGTGGTGATGATTGCTGACCAATATGACCCGCGAAACATGTTGTGCATTTACAGGCAGATAATAAGAGATGCAACCGACCCTTTTTCAATTCCTGAACCAATGAGGGAAGCTTCTCGCATTCGAGACAGGCTAAAATTAAGATTTTGCCATTAAATTTTTAATTTATCATACTGTATGTACGTACATAAATATATATTAAGAAATAAAGAAAAAACCAAAAAAATTTAATTCAGTTCTTTTTATATATTTATTATAAAAATAAAAAAAGGTTCTGCTCCGTGGAAATTCTTTCAGTTTTCTAAAATAAAAAGAAGAAATCAAAAATGAACTACATTCAATATCTGCCGTATTCATAATAAATAATTTACACATAATAAAGGTTTAATTGACAAATTTTGTGTAAAAATATGTATATCAAGTAAACTTTTACTAATTGCAAATTATTTTTTATGAATACGGCAATATGTGTATAAATATTTAGAAACTTTACCTTTTCTACCCTTCTGCCATCCATTTTGTCAATTTTATAATATTTAAATTTATAACTTCCGCAACTCTTTTATTTGTGAAAAGTTTTGCAAGCTCTAGCGAGAAACTTCTCACAAAATTTTAATACAGAAACAAGTTTACTCACAAACTTCCAATGAATTACGTCAAAAAAGCTATTTTGACAGATATTTCTCGCTTCTCAAAGATACAGAAACATTTGTGTGAGAAACTCCATTTTTTGTTTCAATTCGCATAGATTTTCTCTCAATTCCTTTGTTTCTTGTGAGAAATTTCTCGATGCGAGTAATACAGAAACGAGGCACTGGTTGGCATGTCAGAAGCGTAAATTAAATATAAAGTGGATGCCAGAATGCAACCTTGGGGAACTCCTGCCTCGATTGGATGAGTTGGGCTTACAAAATCGTCTTCTCTGATAACAAACACCCGGCCGCATAAGCAGCTTTCCAGAAGCTTGTGAGTGTTTGCAGGCAAGTTCAGCTTTATTTTGTAAATTAATCCCTCGTGCCACGCTTTATCAAAAGCTTGGGAAACATCAATGAATATAGCTGAGCAATACTTTTTGTCCTCAAAAGTATTTCTTATAACATTAACTAACCTATGCGTTTGTTCTATGGTGCTGTGTTTAGCCCGAAAACCAAATCTTCTAGCAACACGAGGTAACTGTACAAGCATTTTGCCAGTAATTATATCAATACCTCGAGCTTTTTTAGAGTTTACTGTATTTATAACGTTTTCCACATCTTGAAAACTAAGTCTCAAAGGCACAGGTGGTCTAACAGCATATGGCGGAAATTCAGCTACATTATCCACCGTATCATTTGCAATAAAAACGTTTTTCAAATGATTAACATACACCATCCCTTTTTCAGAATCGCTTCTTGCCTAGTTTCCAGTTGAATTGCACAAAGGTGGTTTACCTACTACGGATCTTTTCAGACCTTTGTCGCTTTCCATAGAGAATAGTCGGATTGAGGGGTGCCATCAATACCTTAAAGATAATTTTTAAGGGAATCCATTCTTTGGATATCAAGCAGATTTTTTAATAGAGTCATGTACTCCTGTAGCCTGCTTTAAGCTGGGGAGACCTGCGAAGTTGCCACTCTCTTCTAACTCTTCTTTTTTCTGTTAGAAGTTGTTCAATTTCTGACGAATATGTTCAATTGCTCACATTTGTGAATCTTGTATGACTAGTGCTAGCATGTTGTAAGGCTAGTTTAAGCTTTTCAGAAAATTCGTTAATCGACACATCAATATCCTGACGTCCTCTAGTGACGGTCAACGCCAAGTCACAAAACGGAGAACTAACCTCCGGGGGTAACGAAACAGATGTTATAGTGTGTGAGTGACCTGATGACAAATCTAATGATGAAAATGCTCCACTTGCATCCATTCTGTAACAATAAGTGAGGTGTCCGCTTGAAACCACATCTAATCCCATTTTGGAAATGGAGTCAAAAAGCACATGGCCTTTCGAGGTAATTAAACGTGATCCCCAAAAAGTGTGTTTACTATGTTTATTCAAATAAATTATGTATATTAATTAATTTTGTCGCAGCTTGATAGCACACAATTTCCTTAACATAAATACCGGCGTATTAAGCAGTTTAAACTTGTAGTGGGATCCAATCTTATGTGTATAATTGGCAATTTCTGTTAAAAAATTAATGTTTTTATCTCTTTATAAAAATAGTATTTTTTTTTAACTTCTCTTAAGTGCGAGCTGCAAACTTAGCAATGAGTTTGTAGTATAAGGATTTTGATTATACATAAGACCGTAAATATCTAACTTATATACATTAGGCTAGCCTTTTTCTAAGTTTCCACAAATGCGACGCAGAAGCTCCGCATGAACTGAACAGCATATTATTACTTTTTCCCATATTTACTCAGGGATTGTTAACAAATAGTCTTTAAGAAATATATTAATTTAAACCAATGAATTGTAAATAAAACCGTAAAATTTTGGTAATTTACTTACTTCTTCTTGCGTGTGTAATTACAAAATACTTTATCATTATAAAACTTCGATCTTAACCTCACTTAAATGTTATTATAGAACAAAAGTTTACATGCATTCAAGTTTTCTAATTAAATTTCTAACACTGTTTAACATATTTTGTAAGAAAATTTTCAAACAGCTTTTTCTTTTCTTTTATTTCTTTTTATTCCAAAACTTGTTTAAAAGCATATCTTTAATCAAAGTTTATCTCTGAAAACGTTGTCTTGATGTTTTTTATCTACAATCTTTGATCTTAAACATTACATCAATTTTATAAGTAGAGGGGACTTCTTGTATAACAGCCGATGTAAGTAACCGTGAAGATTTTCTTACCAGTCACTATCAGGTTACGTTGAATGAGTGTCTGAAATGTGTTTTTATTGTGTGTTTAATAATGGTTTTGAGTTTGAAATAGAAAAAAGGGAAATGTTTATTTAAAAATAACAAAATCATCTGTTTTGGCGCCACTAACAATTTGAAAAATGTTCTGAAGAAAGAAGAGAAGGTGTCCCTAATAAATTATGATGTATTAATCAACTTTCGTTAAATAATTAGAATACAGGTTAATGATTCTTTTTTCTACGATTTAGGATCAAAATTGTTTTAATTGTATTTATGAAACTGCTTTTATTTAATACAAGAGTTCTAGGGGATGCAAATGCAAATTGTTAGAGAGAAATTAGTGTTGACTAAAACAAAAATTAATTGCATTCTATATGTGGCAAGATTTCATAGCAGAGTCAACATTTTACGGATTTAAGATTTTCTCTAATTTGGAAATATTTTTATTGAATTATAAATAATTTTACTTTAAAGTTAAATAAGTTCTTTCTTACAAAGCCAAATCACGAAATTTGTGTTCCCAGTTTGCCTCCCGTAATGACCAGCCTAAAGTTTAAAAGAAAAAACAGCTCGATATCTTACACAGAAAAAATTATAGTAAGAATGAAAATTTTTGTCAGAAAAAAGAATTTGTATACGTATACATAAATGTCAAAAAATAACCCTGGATATCGTATTTTACTGTTGTTTAAAAAAATAGTTGTTTTCGATCAATAGTTATTTTTACTAAACTTTAGTTTGAATCCACGAATTCCTTTACAGGTCCGCATTCAAATAATTTATTAATTGATTCAAAGAATTTTGTAATTGAACACGAAAAAAATTGTTCTGGCTGTAAAAACTTCCATTTCCACACATATTTTAACATTTTTAATAAATGATTTTTTCATGTAAGATTGTGTATACAGACTAAACGATAAGAAGAAACGAATTGTATATATTTATGTTCATTGAGAGTCCTCGGTTTGTACTTAATCAAGGGCCTTTGTTGAATCTGGGAGATAAAACTATTTCGCACTTTTTTTAGCTCCTTATTATAATAAGGAAACTTTGTAGGTTTCTTTTTTACTTCGAACTGTTTCGCCTTATGTCTTCAAATCGCTAAAGTTTATTGCTAATATAATAAATTTGAATTTTACAGAAAGTAAAACATAATTTAAAACTAATATTAGATTTGATAAAACTAATATTAGATTTGCCAATTTGTACAATAATGTACTTCGCATATTTGTGCTTTGATTATTACAAATATTTACTTGCTAATTTCTAAAGTACAATACATTTCTCACTTCAGCAATCGGGTTTTTATGACCAGTACAAAAAAAAAAATAATAATAAAAGTCAGCAAACTATAACTTTGTCGTTATAGTTATGGCTATGACATTATGTCAAGCCATCATTTATATAAAATTGAATATTTGTCTGTATGTCCTTATATTTGAGACAGCTGATTTGTTTTGTATAATTATGGTTGTATTACATCTAATTCAACTTTAACTGTTTAAAGAGAGATAGACACGATATCGTCGATATGTCCTTCAACAAAAAGCGTCGTCGATGTCACACATAGTAACTATTATCATGCTTGACCGCGTCTAACTGCCATTTTCTCTTAGATTATTTATATGATTTGTTATGATTAACTGCGATTAAAACACATGTTTGAACACCCTCAAAATCAACGAGAAAAAGTAATATACCGAAAGATATTTGTGTAAGTTCATTTGTAGTAATAAGGGCCATAAAATAATATTTTTTGTTTTATAAGCGATTTTCAGATTCAAAAATGTTTAGAAAAATTCAAAAGTAGCAGCTTGTGTGTTTTCCAGCAGCCTATAAGCCCATTGGATGTACAAATATAAACAGAATTGTCAGCAAATTGTTCAATGTTTTTATTTTTATTTTAATATTTTTTTAAAATAGACATAAATGTTTGACAAAAACATATTTTGAGTATATACAAAAGCTTAGACCACAATTATAACTGCTTTAAATAAGTGTTTGTTTTTTCCTTTAAGTTTATTGTCATATATCAAAAATTGGGTAACGTTCCCCAAATTATTTCTTTTCTTAAAGTCTTAAACTGTTTAAGAATTTCTACATCTTAAGAAATTGCTTAAGGTGAGGTATAATACATTTATATATTTTACCACATCCTCATTTATCAGAAAATGTTTGTTGTCTAAGAGCAGAAAAACATTGTCTATTAAATGAATAAAGGCATTGCGAAAAAGCTGAACTTGGCTTGGTATCACTTTTCCTTTAAACAAAAATTGAAAAAGAACAACAATTAAACTAAACACATGGAAAAAAATTAAGTAAAATAACTTTTTACATTCACCATTCTAAAATCTAACGGTCAAGTTAGAACAGGTGGTAAAAAGAGCAAAAAACAAGTAAGAGTGTGGTAAATTCGGCTGGGCCGAATCTAAAATACCCTTCACAATAGTCACGTAAATGTATAGTACATATTACAAATTTGAACTAAATATGCTGTTTTAATGATAGTTCATTAAAATCTTTGATATGAACTAATAATTTCCATAATATGGTAATAAGAAACATTAACGTTATGGAATGATTATTTCAATATTGAATAATATTAATTAAAAGTAACTCCATTTTGATCATTATATTAATTATAATGAAGTAAGGTTTTATTTATATAACCTTACTTTATTACCGGAACTGCCTTTGAGCAAAAAAAAGTTTTTTAAGTTCGCTTACGCGACACTTTTATGTAAAACCCGGTCTAGGCTATGTCTCGGGTATATATGGACCGATATCGAAAATTTTCATTTTGCATATATAGATAACCATATTTCATTACCAAAACTGCTTTTGAGCAAAAAAGTTGTTTAAGTTCGCTTACGCGACATTTTCATAAAAACCCAGGTCTAGGCTATATCTCGGGTATATATGGACCGATGTCGGAAATTTTTATATTCCATATTTATATAACCTTATTTCATTACCAAAACTGCTTTTGAGCAAAAAATGTTGTTTCAGTTCGCTTACGCGACATATTTATGAAAAACCCGATTTGGGCTATATCTCGGGTATATATGGACCGATATCTAAAATTTTTTTTTTTGCCTTTTAGTCCCCATGCTTAATGAGTGTGTGAAGTTTGAAGCAAAACAAACAATTTTTTTTGTCAAAAATTTCCATACAAAATTGCAAAAATTCATGGCTTTTTTCGGAATTTTGAATATATCTCAGCTATACGTGGACCGATATTACAGAATTTGAATAGCAAACCAATGAGTCGATGGGGTGAAAGAAAAAAGTTTCTAAGTCTAATGGTTTTCTCAGAAATGGTATTTCAACAGCGCACAGACGGACATCGCTTCATCGACATTTCCATTAATTCTGATTCAGAATATATATACTTTATAGGGTCGCAAATTAAACTGTAGAAATTACAAACGGAATCACAAACTTATATATACCCTTAACATTTTTGTAAAGGGTATAATAATAATAAGAATTTAAAATATTTAAAAAATGTTCAACTTCAAGGAATTGTTTTCAACTTATTTCTGTGAAGATACATTTTTTGGAGACGATTCAATAGAAGGTCAATGCTTATGAATGTACTTACATATATACATATCGTTACCTGAAATATAATAGGTTTAGTCATCGTTTTTTATAACTTTTCTGTTGAGATTAAAATTAGTTGCGCTATGGTCCAATGTGCGTTATCAGTAAGCGATTGAATCTAATTTTT
This sequence comes from Thecocarcelia acutangulata, assembly GCA_914767995.1. Classification (NCBI taxonomy): domain Eukaryota; kingdom Metazoa; phylum Arthropoda; class Insecta; order Diptera; family Tachinidae; genus Thecocarcelia; species Thecocarcelia acutangulata. Next base: position 102,111,396 of record OU612094.1, on the reverse strand, counting down.
TATACTTGCACATTTTATTTATTTCAAATATAAATTTTGTATGTTCTATCAAAAATATTTCCATTTATTTTGTTTTTAATAAGTGTTTCATCACTTTTTGTTCAACATTTGCATACATGCCCAGTGAAAAACAATTTTCAAGGGAGTTAATAAACGGAAATATTTGAATACAGCTTCTAAAACTATTCCATTAGCAATAAATATAAAGCCTGTTCAATTGTTATAACGCCACTTTAAATTTCGCTATATAATTGAAAACGAAAAACAGTATATTTATATATATTATTCCCATTAAATGCACAAAATAAAGTAAATACATAAAAGAATGGATTTGATTTTTTGCAGTAACAACATATCTTCTTCCAACAAAAAAAAAGCAGAAAAAGTTCTTTGTTAAATAATTATAACCCCAGTTTTACAAAATTTTTAAACTTCAAAAAACCTCAAAATGTAAGTCAAAAAAGTTACATGAACATTTTATCAAGCAAAGCTCCTTTGCTGCATAAAGTTGTACAACTGTTTTTTTCTATATCCATAACTAGACTAACGATTGGTTTAATAATGCCCACTTACGGTAAATTGTATCTTTGTGTGCATTTAAAGATTCAAATATTTTATTGTTATAAATGCCTAAGGGGAGTACTAACCAATCGCAAATAAGCCTCGTGTCTTATATAAATCGGTGCATTACCTTGCTGGTAAGTTAAATTTTGTACCTATGGAGCACATACTCTCTCGAGTATGTGCTCCAACGTGAGCACATACTCGCTACTTCTAATTTCAGATAAAAGTATTATCAAATCTAGACATCCTTCTATTCGGGATATTTATTTTAGGGTATTTTAGCAAATATCTCTAATAACTTCTCTTTACATCTGGTCCAACGAGATGCAGTTCTTTAAGATGAAGGAATACTAATGCTTAAAAATCTTTCGTGGGAAATTGTTAACATAAACAAACTAGGCTAACTCAATATGACAGCATTCTGAGCTGTTGTATAGTTTTTGAGCGTTTAAGAACGTCCCATATTGTTGATTTTTTTTTTTATCTGGGACCAGTACTCAGGGGATGACCCCTACATATGCAGCGCATTGTACTGAAACTGGGAAAATAGGGTATGATGAGGAGGAAAGAGGGAGTAGTGTTCGCGAAATGTTAACGATAACAACACGAAAGTCTGAAACAAACTCTATTTCAGCATTTACAATGTTGGAATTAAATTAGTTAAAACTGATCAGTGCCCAGTGTATATACCTTCGACACTGCTCAGATTAACAAAATTTAGTCCAACACCTTCCGCACTACGAGGTAATTAAATTCATCGAAAATAATATGAATATTGAATATATAAAGAGAACACGGACAACGGTGAAAAAAAGACAAAAAAAAAAAACATGTGTATCATACTGCTACCTATTCCGGTGCACTTTTATTTAATACAAAATTAGTAATAAACATACATACATATATGTAGAAAATACGGACAACGGTAAAAAAAAACAAAAATAAACACGTGTACACAACTTGCCACCTATTACGGTGCAATCCGACCTTATACGAATTTAATTAATGAACATACACATATTGGAAATACGAACAGCAGTAACAAAAGACGTGTGCACCTGATGTGATTAATATCTTAAAGGTTTATTCATTTGTTTCTTGCTAAGATGACAATATGCCTTTCTTGGCGTTCAGCTAGCTTTTGTTTTGCAGACCGCTTCAAAGTGTTGTATGATGAAGGATTATTTAAAAGATTTTGAACAACGCGATAGGTACGGCAAAGCCGTCGGACACTTTCTCGGGTTTTCCCTTGTTCTAGATTTAAAAGTACTGTACCTTGGGCCATAAAACAAAATATTATAAAAAATTAACGATCTTTCCGTCAACGATACACATATTTTTAGCAAAATCTGCTGTGGGTATAATAAATATTAAACAAAGATAAATTTATATTTAGCAAAGAAAAGTTTACCGTTCGTAAAAATTATTCCTTCATTCAAATCATATTCTAATAGTCTAGTAACAGGGTGGATTTTAAATTGGCGTCATAAATATTGAATGGAGTTGATTTAGAATTAGAATACTGTGTTCTGAATTTCGTATAACTTTACGAAACACTTTCTTTATAAATGAGATATAGAAGAGTTTTCAAGCTAAGAATTTTTTGAGGATCCAACTTAAATATTTTGAGTATTGAACCTTTCTATTTTATTTTAATCCTAAGGCCCAGTTTTTGTTAATTATAAAATTAGTTCATTTTCATTGAAATTTAGGTTGTATTAAAATGCAAGTTCAGTTTTTCAGTTTTAAGTAATTGCTCTTATTGGAATGCGACGAATATGTGTCAGCTTCACTTAAATTCCAAATATTATGGAAAGTGTTCCATGGAACAGCTGTTTGTTATTGGAAGAATAGAAAAATTCTTAAAGAAAAATGTCAACAGCATAGAAAAATTTAATAATTGTATTGCGATGTTATTGCCAAATATCATATTCTGTTGTTGTTTAGTACAAAATTAGCAACTAATTTTAAAAAATTTTCTCCTGTCTTCATGGTATATGAGCTAAACTTAAATGCAACATAAATGCAGAATATTGGGCACTTAAGTTTGGTTAAAATTTTTAGTGAAAGGTTGATTTTCGTATTTAAATGGAACTAAAAACGCTACAGCTAAACGAAGTTTAAATACAAACTCAAAAACTGAGCCTAGGTTTAAGAGAATCTAAATACAGATAAGAATCTAAATACAAGAAATTTTAAAAAATTTATAATAATATATATTTTTTCATAAAATCTGATTTCTATAAGTGTCATTATTACAACTGACGAATAGTTAACATTAAGATTTTGTCTTTTTACTTTCTATTTACATATAATTATTTTTTTTTTTTGGTTGCTACAAGTTAACATTAACCTGAGAAATTACTGATAACATAACAGCAGGTTTATCCTCATGGTAGATTTCAAAGTGAATTTTACAGATTTGAAGCTGCCATATACTCTGTTGAAAATATAGTAACTTCAGTTGCAAAAATGGTAAAAATTTAATGCTGAATTTATCGTTCACGTTAGCAAACGTGCAGGGTAACTATCGGGAACTTTATCGTTAAATTGTAATAATGGCCATAAATGAATTAGTAATATATTCTAATTTCGCTGAGTATGAATTTCTGTTCTTTAATATTTTTTAAAATTTCATGCATAAAAACATAAATGAAAATGTTTTTCTGAAATTAGTTTTCAATATAAATGTAATTTTTATTAACCGTAACAACTAAATGTGATGTTTCTAAAATTTCCAAAATTATTTCTACTGCTCCCTAGAGATACACTTAGTTGTCAGAAACTAATGAATTTAAGCGTATCGATATTTCAGTATTATTATTTTTTTGCATATTATTTCTTCATTATTCAATATGTCAATAGCCGTCTCTTGACAGCAACTTAAGATGTGCTAATGAATGTAGAATATTAGCTCTCTTAACATGTTTTATTTAACTGCCTTAGTCACACATTTTGTGGTTTGCAAATATCTTTATTAGTATTTTTTTTTTTATTTGCTTTTACATTCAAATAAGAGGAAAAGAGAACAGTGGGACTAAATATACATCAAACTAGGAAAACTTCTAAGCGAATTTTGCAATTACCATTAATATAGCAAAAGCTTACACCAACTGCAACAACTGTTTTTTAATCACATAAAAATCTCTTGGTCCTAGTTGCTTTGCCCTTTATATTATTCAGTCATTTGCAACAAATGCCTTCAGCTTCAGGTCTTATGGTTATTTTTTTAATTTTTTATTTTATTTTTCAATATTTCGTTTTTATTTGGAAAATTTGTTCAGGATATAATGAAAAATAAAATACAAAAATTTTAAAAAACCACAAGTCCTTACTTAAGCTGTAGAAATTTATTGAAAATAATTTTATCATACAAAAATATTGAAACATTTAAAGAACTTTGTGTTTTCGTTCAGGTTGATTCATTAAAAGAAATTTAGACAAAAGAATTTAAAACCAACCAAAAACACTTAGTCAATTAAGTGGAAAAACATACTTCAGACTGAAAACGTTCTCATGCATAGCATATTTAAATTTCTTTTAAGTAACAAAAAAAGAAAAAAAAAACTGCTAATTCATTTAATTATGGAATTCTATATGCTGTAGAAAATACAAAAAAGTATATTTCGTGCGCATTCTTTTTTCTTTTATTATCTCTAGCTTCCACCACGGATTCAGTAGTGGAGACAATAAGCGCACATAAACATTGATTAAGAGGAAGTTTGATTGATTGGTTGTAAACTGCGCTGTGTAATTGGCTTTTTATTTATTCATATCTCAAATTTTATTAAGAATTCAACAATGCTTGATGAGAATATTTCAAAAAATATAAAACCAACTCAATTCAGTTTGCTCATTTTCGTTTTATTCCTATGTATGCAACATATAAAATTAATAGATTCATATCATTATTTTTGCTTGTTGCTTGAGCTAGAATCATATGCTAATTAAATTTTGAGAAATTTTTGCTTAACAGTGCTCAGTTTGAAATGCAAACTTTAATGGAAACATTAAATGATCAAAATAGCCAACAACTACACGTCCGAATTTTTCCATGCTAAAACATACAATCTTATAATACATAAGTTCCTAGTTGTTCGACCTTTTTTTAAATATAATTGTTGTTTACTTGAGCTTGAGGTCACTTGTTTCAAAAATTATTCGTTTATTAATGTTTCGATATTTCGACAACCTCTTGTGTGTCTTCTTCAGGAAAATTTCAAAATTTTTTGTTTACAAATTTGTATAAAATTGAAAACAAATTGATGTAACAAAAAACAAATTATACATAGAGAACAAATTTTTTAAACAGTAGTAACATTAACATAATTCATAGTATATATTTGTATCTTTTCATATGTTTAATACACTCGCCACTCAGTGTCACGTACATAACATACGTGAGATGGGATTTTTCGTAGGAACTGATATTACATATACATATATATTCGTTTTGGACTGTTTTGTAAAAACATTTTTTGGCTGCCCTTTGAGTAAAAGTATGTGGAATATATGAATTTTGATGACCTTAGTTCACTCTACCTTTCCTCGAACTAGAAGAGAATTTTTTTACGTGACTTTAATTATGCCCCATATGTTACAATTACGCTAATTCTTTTGGAACACTTGTATTAAAGGACAATTTAGCTGTCGAACGGTGAATTTTTTTTTAAAGTTATCTAATATTATGAAAGGGGGAGAGCTTCTATATGCTGATATATTCACGAACAAAGGTTTGGAGGAAAAATTAATGGGAATCATTTATACATTTAACTGTTTAAGAGGCACTCTGGGGCTAGTTAGATCGATGGTTGAAAAATTTGTAAAAATATTTTTTGTATCAGAGCCTCAGAGGAGAAATGAGAAATTAATGTGGATCCGGTCTTACATTTTACTCTTCTAACAATAAGAGTAGTTGTGAAAATGTTACATCTTTATTTCCAACTTTGATCTCAATGACATAGTAAAAATAAAATTTTCTTCTACATAGTTTAGTCTGTTTTGTTTTGTTACGTTTTATTTTTTTCAATATTTGTACTATAAAAGATTGTTGTGTGATTAGTATGAAAATATTTTACTGTTTGTGCAAAATGGCGTTCAAGGTTGACAACGATGTACACCAGATAAATGACATTAATGGTGTCAAATAACTGCCTGTCTAAACAGAAAATGACGACCAACGTTGGTTGATTTTGCATACTTAGAAACCTATTTTGTTTTGCTAACTTTATCGGGAATAATTATATAAATTATATAAAAAAACAACCTAGGATATCGTATTTTGTTGTTGTTTAAAAAATGTTTGTTTTCGATTGAGTTCACGGATTCCTTTAGAGTTTCGCATTCTAATAATTTATTAATTGATTCAACGAATTTCGTTATTGAACATAAAAAAAGTTTCTGTGAATAAAATCCAAGATAGATTTGTCTTTAATTTCATATGATTCAATACTAATATTGTTAGTTTTACTTAGGCCTTTTATATTAATATATACATACACTCTTTTATTTCATTCAACCGGTATCATGCGTATACCTATTTAGGCTTTTAATTCTAATTGCATCTACCATTATTGACGAATCATAATGCTTGTTTATGAAAACAAAGAAATTACACTCTAAATTGGTGCAGTAATGAAATGTATGGCACTGAACTGACTTATGTGTAGTCATCATCTGCATAAATTCAGTTAATTCGTTGATTCAGAAAAATGTATTTTATTAATATGCAATCATGTTGAATCAAAAAAGAGTTTAGATTTGATGTACATTTAAAAAGGTTTCATATTAAAAAATCTTAACATATTTTTTTTTTTTTTTTTTGACAAAAATCATTGAGTCAGTGAATTATTAGAACTATGTATTAAGAATTGAACGAAGTCCAAACTGAATAAAATGTCTAAAAATGTTAATTCAACATGTTCCATAGTAATTGTTAGTATTGATAAGTATTTTAGACGACTTCTGAAATGTTTATCAGACGGGTAATTTTGTTGCTTGCTCATTTTTAAGAAAAATGTATTTTTGACAATTACATGGTCAAAGTTCCACTGTTTTGAACTAAAAGCTAAATATTTAACACTTTTGTTGCTTTTAATACTTTTTCTTTTAATTAAAAATTCTGATCAAATATTTATTGCATAGTTGTTTGAGTTTAGGTTAATGATCTTATTTCCGAGCCGTTTTTTCTTTTATGGCCAACTATCAGCGACTATAAATTTATGGCCAACTATCAGCGACTATAAATTCCATAAGAAAAATAAGAAACTAGTAGAGACACATTCACATTTAACAAATATTTGATAATAAGCGTAACCATTGTTTTATATTATTTTAGACAAAAACACAGCTTGTTACGCTTATTATGTAAAATATTTCCTCAGTGTGAAAGTATCTTAGGAATGTATTACTTTGTTAATAGTATTAGTAAACAATTTTTAATAAATTGTAAGGATGAAGTACGAGTAGATGCTATATTGTTTGTCAACTAAATACTTGTAAATGATTTGATTATGTTACTCAAGTTAGAAAATGTAAGATGTAATCTAAAATATACAATACTCAAATTTGATTAAAACCTTTTTCAGTGCCTTGTCTGAAATATACACGGTGGATCAAAAGCCACCTTGGAGCTTAAAAAATTTCTGGCAGAGGCCACAAAACTGTAAAGAATTTATAAAAGCGAATAATAAAAAAAGGAATAACAAAAAGTTAATGATTAAGTGGCACTATTTTCCACAACTTCTGCAAAACTGTCAATTTTACATATATATTTTATAAGCAGCAAATCATTAATAGTTACACATATGTACGTGTCTCATTCAGTAAATAGTTTTTATTAGAATTGTTGAGCCTCCACATAATCTTCCACGAGGATCTTTAGTGTGTAGCCATTAATTTCGAAATAACTTGTGAGCATCAAGTGAGTTTCAGCAATGAGCATAATACTTTTCCATAAGGAAGTGCTCAAGTTCATTTTTGTGTTGGCGGATGCCGTTTGCAGGCCAGAAACATATTGTAAAACAAATCATTGTAGAATTGTCTGCAAAATAGTGGATTGCATTTTTAGCATTTGCTGCATCATGGTTGTCATAGAAACTGTAGATGTATTTATGGATTCAACAAGAGTCTGCAAAGCTGCCTCAAGATTGCTAAAATTTTGATCTGAGTTTTGGGGCTTGGGCTCCTGATTAAAATTTTGCGTATCGGAATTAATAACATTAGCATAAGAAACTTTTTTGGGGTTTTGCATGATTATGTGGCTGGTTGACTGGCCCATCTGGGGAAAATTGTTTTTAGAAATGATGTTTTATTGCTGGGGTTGTTTAGTGGAAGTTGATTACCTATTTGTCATTGACCGCTATAGTGAGTATACACAGGGCAACCCCTGTAATTTGCAGTATGGCTACCTCCAGAGTTATTGCATTTGTTCACACTTGTGTCAGTTTTTGACTTCATGCACTGTGATATGCCGTGAAGTTCGCCACAACTGCGAGCAAGTTTACAATGGGCCTTAGTATGGACAAATTCTTGGCAGTTTAGGGATTGAACGGGTCTCAAACGCCTATGTGGCTCCTCAACTATTACCTTACCGATGTAAAAGAAACTTAAGGTTATAAATTGGATGAATTTCGCCTTTTTTTAGGACAACATCCCTGGGTTCTAGTTCAACTCTAGACATGGGATGTTTTCACGGGTTTTAATGTTTACCACATTTTTAATTTTGAACACCTTTAATAACTACCTGAAGACCGTTAGCCCTTTTAAGCTGATAGGTGTAAAAAGATCTTTTCTCCAGAACGTCAGACTATTTTCGGTATGCATTTCCACTATTTACGTGGATTTTTCTTTCACTAATGCTGCAGTGCTTAGCTGATGCAACGTTGAAAGTGTCTTTACCAGTTACGGCAAATATCATCATGCATTGTTTAACAAGGAATTTCGACTATTTATCACGTTTTACGCAAACGTAAAATTTATTTAATATTTAAATTCAAACCTTTTGCTAGTTTTGGGCCACACTGGTATAATAGATATTACATATTATTTTTATGCAAAATTTTTTTATTATTTTAATTTTTATTATTATTTTAATTTTAATGTTTTTTCAATTGCGTTACATATTTCTGCAAATACATGACAAACAGCATTTCTAAAGAAGAATCGAAATGTTTAAGAATTAAAAAAACCAAAATTTTAAGCTCGAATTATTAAACAAATTTATATATCTAATATTATATAGGGTGTTTTTTTAAGCTAGATAGAACTTTAAATTGTAAAAAGTAACACAAAAAATTAAATTTTGATGAAACATTTTTTTTATTTGTTTCAGTATACTCTGACAAATCATCATGAATAGACTCACGCTTGAACAACGCTACGAAATTATCCAAATTTACTTTGAAAATCAGTCGTCGATTCGCGCGTTGTTTTATCGCAAAATTGTGTTCAGCGATGAGGCGCATTTTTGGCTTAACGGGTTTGTTAATAAGCAAAATTGCCGCATATGGAGTGAGACCAATCCACAAGAGACCCTACAGACTCCATTACATCCAGAAAAATGCACTGTTTGGTGCGGTTTTCATGCTGGTGGCATCATCGGACCTTATTTCTTCAAAAATGAGGCCGGAGCTCGCGTTACGGTCAATGGAGATCGTTACCGCACCATGATCAATGATTTTTTGTTTGAAAATATGGATGACATTGATCCGGAGGAGATGTGGTTTCAACAGGATGGCGCTACGTGCCATACGGCGAACGCAACCATCGACTTACTGAAATCAAAATTTGGCGATAAGTTGATTTCGAGAAATGGACCTGTCAATTGGCCTCCAAGGTCGTGCGATTTGACACCTCTCGATTATTTCCTGTGGGGCTACGTGAAGTCACTGGTTTATGCTGATAAACCAGCAACAATTGACGCCTTGGAGGCCAGCATTTTTCGTGTTGTTCGTGACATACGGCCAGCAGTGCTCGAAAAAGTGGCCCAAAATTGGACGTCCAGAATGCGCTTCGTCAAGAACAGCCGCGGTGCCCATATGCCCGAAATCATTTTCAAATGTTAATGTCACGTATTGATCTTTCGAATAAAAAAAAATTTTGATTACAATTTAATTTTTTGTGTTATTTTTTACAATTTCAAGTTCTATCGGGCTTAAAAAAACACCCTATATGATGGTATTATTCGTCTGGCTCAAGTTCAATTCTGGCTTTGGCCAGGTCTGGTACTGAGTTCGAATCATAGTGGGTGGTAATGAGCAGTGTAGCGACTGCGTAACAGCTAGTTCTCCCCCAGCTTAGTATATTCAATTATTTTTTCCTGTCTTCTTTAATCAAGAGTTATTGATCGCAGCAATTAATGTTATAACTAAAAATAAAAATAATTCTTGGTGAAAGCCAGGTTTGAACTTGAGCCAGACGCTTAAATATTCAATAAGTTCGACTATTTATCATTAATACTCGTATATACAAATAATATACATACACAAATTTATATAAGAGATACAGATCGAACAATAAATAACAAGTTTGTTTGTAGTGTGTATTAGTTTGGAGAGGTTGAAAAGATGAAACTTTAAATAAATAAACATATTTTTCTCCACCGTGATGAAAGCTAATTTAATACCAACCAGGTGGATACATTGGCGAGTTCGGTAGAATTCGTTCTCTTTTACCAGATCCGTCTGCTTAGTTCTGTTTTCGCGTAGCGTCTAAATAAGTATGTGTTCTTGGTGAATGAAAAACATTTTTTTATAAGAACTAGAACAATTATTACTTGTGCTGAGTAATTAAAACTAAAAATAAAAATTATATACTTATACGAATATGTGTATGTAAATATGAACTCTAATCATAGCACACACACAGGCACTATTGAAAATACTAAAAATACATCTGTTATTAATAGAATATTTTTGACAGATGATTTTGGTTTTCATACAAACAAAAACCATGTTGTTTTGTGTTGTTTGTATATAACATAATATACTTAATCCTAAAACAATTTCATTTTGCATATATTTTTCGCATGCAATCGTAAAAATTAAGTATTTAATTGAACAATAAGCGTAAATTAACAGATATCAAGCAGAAATACTTTTCTTTAAAATTAATTTAAGGAGAAGGGCAGTTATTTCTTATTAACGTTTTGTTACAGCTATTTTGCTAGATTTTCCAATTTGACTTAAGAAATGTTGAAAATGACCCTCATGCTAAGAAACCATTATTTACCACGGCATTGCGCTCAAGTTTGTACAAAAAAAGCATCATCATCAAGATCATCATCATCATCAGTGGCAGTTGTTAAATTAACAAAAATTTTTAACAGCAAGTCTAAATGAATTTATAAAGCTAAAAATACTACTAAGTAGTAAATGAAGATATCAAGAGAGTCCATTCACTTTTTCAGTCTTATTGACTGACATCTTAATCTTGGGATAATTTTAGCATAAAGTTTTTGTTCTTGTTCGCTTTTTTTCATTACCCATAAAACAACAACTCAATTAAGCCGAGTTATTTATTTTTTTTTTTTCTCTAGTATATTTGCGTTTTATAGAAAACTTTTCTTATTTCATTAACTATTTGGCTGCTATTAAAAATATAAATATTTTTTTCTTTATGTTGGCTTTTTTTACACTAGGAGTATATAGCAATAAAAACAAAAGTGAAAAAAATTAATTTATTTTATTGCTTGGATTTGTGGTCTTCTACAGAAATCTCGGTTTTGCAGCTGCTGCAGGAAGTCTTTGTTTTGGTTATACATATTTCTTTTCATTTTATTTTACACGCTCTTGAAGGTGTTTTAGTTGACGCTCCTTGTCATTCAGTTTTGTTTGTTTTCGTAGCAATATATTCCTGCCACATTAAATTCAATTTATTATAGACGTAGTGTTTTATGTTGTATGATGTTAAGCGATCTAGACAGGATGCTGTAAAATTTATGGTGTACGAATAGTTTTGTCTCTGTAAATTTCTAGGAAATTTGAATATATAAAAAAATGCATAAACCTGCAAAGCTCTTGATATGTGAAACTAAATTGTATATTTTATATTTATTTGGTTTGCTAGCAAAGCTTCTTTCTCACTAAAATATGCATATTTGAACTTTAACCTATTGTTTTAAGTTTCAGTTTATGAAATTGCTCCTAAAACTGATTTAAATTTCTCAGACAACCTTTATATACTTATTCTACTGTTTTATTGCCTCATTTAGGTAAAAATTAATTTTAATTTTTTTATTCTCTTCCTTGAATTATTAAGTCCTTGAAAGCAAACATTATTCTCATGTTGTTCACTGTCTTGTTTTATTATAAAACTATAATTTTGTTTGGCAAATTATTCTCCATGTAGTTTTTAAAAAAACAAACATCAGATCATAATAACAGGAGATTTTAATCTATGATCATGATGGTTTTATAATTAAGTCATAAAATAGGGTTAAATTAGTATTATTGTTATTGTAGCACAAAAAAAAAATCAGAAAAAGAAAAAACAACAAAGCAACAAGTTGGAGTATTTGATGCATTTAAAAAGTGGTGTTTTTGAAAAACTTTTGTAAAGCACGCATGCTTGATTTTGCAGTATGTGATGTAAAATTACAAACATTTGTATGCTTGTAACCAGAAACAGAGAAATGATAGTAAACACTACAATTATTGAATTGTAGTCCTAACAACTTCTTTTGCCTACAACAAATAAAATAACTCAGCTGGATTCACAGTTGCTTATTTGTTCAAGAAACAAAATTCAAGTTATAAGTTAGATTCCCATACCGCCTCTGTGAACTCAAATGTGTAGTCTGAAAATTCATAAAAAAAAGCTTAAGTCAAACGTGAATAAACTACAAACTATAGTAAAGGCCCCGCCAAATCAGTAACAGCAAGAAGCACTACTCAAACGTTGAGAATAAGCCTCAACGATAATTCCTCTCTGGCAGGTATAATTTTTCGTTGAATTTGGTCATCAGTTAGATGCATTTTCAGGGCCCAATCAGCAAAACCCCGACGTTGATAACGGACGGTATGTTCTATTGCGTTATGTGATATTTACGTGACTTAAGACTTAAGTAATTATGCAAAATACGATGGAGTGTTGTTTGTAAAATGTGCATTTGCAAAAATCTACTAAAAATGTTCAAACTTGTGATTCCTCCCAACGGTCTGGTTTATAGCACCATTATTTTAAGTTTTAGAGCGACGTGCATCAGTTCGAGGCCCCACGTCACTAAATCTTCCCAACAGCTCTACCAATCTCCAATTTTATTAATTTCAAGACGTTGCTGAAGCATATTTATTTTAATTTTTACTAATAGCGAAGATTTTACGACGGGTCTCATTTTGCTTTCTCGTTTAGTTTATTTAAAAGATTTTACATGAAGGATGTAGTAGCGTACGATGTACATCAATAAACTCAAAAATAATGCGCTGGAGGTGCAATTCGGGCTGCCAGATTTTTAGTATATTAAAATTTATTTATTTAAAAATATAACAGATGTTCTCAAATTTTCACATTCGTAAAATATAGATAAATTTATGAAAGAATTTAGTTATTAAGTAATTACAGTAACATACATATATACTTAAGAATGGTATTAAAAACAAATACACTTTAATACATTGACTTTTCCGAAAACTTTAGGAAAATTATCTGAATTGAATAATTCCAATAAATGGGATTTAACTGCAATATCGAAGAAGTTTCAAAAATTTAATTCAAATTAGTCTTTATAATAAAGAATGCATTCAATTGTTTCATTTTCTGAAGAATTTCTAAAAGTTTTCGTTGGAAAAGCCGCGATTCAATTAATTTTTTTTTTTGTTTGTTTTGCCAAAACTGCTTAAATTTGTTTCTTAGCTTTTTTAGTTTTTGCTTTAAAATTAAAAAAAAAAAAAAAAATTAACTCTTGATACTTGGAATCCAGAATATGTTTTTCATATTTATTTATAAGATGAGGAAACTGCATAAGAATTTCTTTTTTTTATTGCTAATATTATCAGGAGTTTTTACAAAATCAAACATCTTCGAAATTTGATCGCGAAATTCAATGTAAAATTTTACATGAGTTGCGTTATTAATTTTCTTACTTTTTACACAGCTCTGGATATCACTTTATGCATACTTTTATATTTTTGTTGCTAATTAGATAAGCTCTAAACACTTAGATGACAGCAGACTTCACCACTTCACGGCTGCAAATGAAGTTAGCTTCAAATGCTGCCGTCTCGTCAGCAGCATAACAGCATAATGCTGTTGTGAAGTCGTGCTGCTGTGATGTCGTTAAAATAATCGTGTGCATTTAAACACATGTATTTTATTTTTGACAGATTGCTGCTTGCTGTCTGCTGTCGTCTATGTGTTTAAAGCTATAAGCGAAACTTTGCTTATGCCTGTTTTAAAATTTTTGTCGAGTTACATTTTATTATAAAGATATACTTTGTGTTCCACCTACAAAAAATTAAAAAAAAAAAATAAAAAAATCGTCAAATTTTCGTTTTGCTAAATTTGGTAATGGAAATCGTCAAAATGACAATTTTTATGCAGACTCTTGCATTATCTCAATAATTTTGAAATAAAAAAATTTTGGACGTTTTTGGGATCGATCTTGTTTTAATCGGCTGAATATACAAATATTTTCCGTTTGGTTTTCCCTCTATTGTTATTTGCGAGATGATATTTTAAAAAGTTTTGCATTATTTTCAAACCAACCTCGTTTTATTGTTTCTTGATCAATAAGTGTACCTGGTCAGCTATTGAATTTGCAATAATTTTATTTGTTTGTTTATTATTACAAGAATTATATTTTATTATTAGATTTTTATTTCTGAAATAAATAACGAAATAACAACAAAACATATCTTATTTTTTTGTTTTGTAAATCACCTGCGGTGAAATTCTTTTAAAGATTGTTTTCTTAGTTGATGTTTGTGTAGTTGGTTTTTATGGTCAAACATACATATTTATGTAGTTTTGCCTTGTATTGATCTTAATTCCTTTAACAAGTGTAAGTTAAAAATCTTTTTCCTAACAGCAATCTACCCAAAAGAAGTCATCTCTATTGAATCGCTTTTCTGTATATTTATTCACTTTTTTCCGTTCAAAAGCTATAATATTCATGTCTTGTATCTGTTATTTGAAGATGAGTATTTTTTTTTTCTTTTAAATTATACTTGAATTATTTGTTGTTAAGGCTTAAAGAAAATCTTATGTAACTTCCTTGTGTCTTGTTCGTATTATCAAACACAAATATTTTCTTTATTTTTTTATGAAAATCTTGTTAAGATATTTTTTCCTGTAGTTTTTATTCGACAGACTTGTAATGTAATAAAATTTTATTTATTTTCCATGATTCTAATTTTTATTTGTTGCTTTTATGCAAACTCATGTACTTGTTACGCTATTTTTATGTGAATGGAATGGTGTGTAGTTTTAGGCAATAAATTTGGTTCGTCAAGAGTTTTGCAGTTGCATTAAGAAAAAAAGAAAAACTGTAAATATCCTGTTGTCTTTTATTGCCCATATATTCTTATTCAAATCTTTCTGGCACCTTTTTGGTATTTATTATTTATATATTGATTTGCTTTAAACAGCTCTCATTTTAATTATACTGCAGTGCACATATAAGAGTCGTTTCCTGAATATTTGTCCAGTTTCAAAACAAAAAATTGTTTTCGTCGAGGTTGAGCGGACAAAAAATTTTATTTTGAACTTAAACCCAAATTACCAGGTACATGGCGCAAAAAATTACTATACAGAAAAATATGTTGCTAAAAATAGTACACAGAAAAAAATAGATGAGATTTTTTTTCAATCAAGTTATGTTATTAATAAAAAACCATCAATTTAATAAAATTTGCATTGACTTAATTAAATTATTATTAATAATGAATTTTTGGAAATATCTCTTAATAAAATGCAATTAATAAAAAGTTTTCCGAATTATTGACTGTTATTCAATAAATAAATTTAAAAGGTTGTCATATAACAGTGAAGAGTTGTTGTTTCATTAACAATTTTTTTTGTTAAGTATATTTTTCAACTCAATAATTTTTGCTTTTAAGTGAAAAAGCTATTTCTACTTTATAATTTGAATTATCAATCCAGCAAAAAATCTTTTTCACAGGAAATTTGATAAAAATAGTGCAATTTTTATCAAATTTCCTGTGAAAAAGATTTTTTGCTGGATTGATAATTCAAATTATAGAGTAGAAATAGCTTTTTCACTTAAAAGCAAAAATTATTGAGTTGAAAAAATTTTCGTTAATACGTAAAATATACTTAACAAAAAAAATTGTTAATGAAACAACAACTCTTCACTGTTATATGACAACCTCTTCAATTTATTTATTGAATAACAGTCAACAATTCGGAAAACTTTTTATTAATTGCATTTTATTAAGAGATATTTCCAAAAATTCATTATTAATAAGAATTTAATTAAGTCAATGCAAATTTTATTAAATTGATGGTTTTTTTTAATAACATAACTTGATTGAAAAAAAATCTCATCTATTTTTTTCTGTGTAGATACCTATAGAATGAGTTGCAGAAAAGTCACTGACTGTTGTTCACAAATATTCTAGTAAATATGATGTGTAATCATAATCGTCTGATGGATTTAAAAAATTATTATTGAATTATTTTTGTTGTCTTTTTTGACTCCAGAAAAAATATATCGAGAAAGCTGACCGATTTAAATTATGTTTTATGCATCTTTATAAACATTTCTTAATAGCGTATTTTCTTTATTCGTTGAAACAGTGTGTTTAATAACATTAAAGTAGCCGTTTTGGTTTTTTCCTGCCTTACCTATAACTTTGGATTTATTTATTTTTTATTTTTTTTATTTTTTGGTTTTTGCACAACACTCTTCTTGATTAAGATAATTTGTTTATCAGTTTCTTGTTTACGTTTAAACACACACACACTTTTTCTCCGTTTGCTAAATATTTCTTCCTCAAATATACACAGGTAGTAAGTAGATAGTTTTACCGCACGCAACGTTAAATTGGCCTGAGGTGAGAAATTTTTTCATTAGATAAAATAAATTTAAATGGATTTTAATGTTTTAGACAACAGCCACAAAATTAAGAACTATTTGGAGGTGGGCACTTCAATATTGTCTAAGATTACACATGTACTTACCTCGTTTGTTAATAATACGAAGGAGGATTATTTTTCCTTAAGGGATTCTAAGTCCTGGTATATTTTTTTCTTTTCCGCTGAAAACAGAAAGGAAAAAAAATGAGCAAGTGCTAGATAAGTCAATACGTTTCTTATTTCTAATACGTAGGCGATTTTTAAAATATATTAAAATTAATGATAATTTTGTTTAAATAAGACTTTAAGATAATCATGATCAATAATTTCTTATGTATTGAAATAAATGTATACGGCAGCTGTACTAAACCAGTCATTATTATTTGATAGTCTTAAGTCAGGTTAAGATAGAAAATTTTTGATAATTACAAGTTTTAATAACACTTGAAACTATTATGCAAACTATTATTAGCGATTGCACAATTTCGTTACCATTTTTCTTATAAGCTTTTAATATATGCTATATTTTGAACTTTTTCTATGATTAAATACTATTATGCAAATGATCTTTCAAAATGTAGAAAGCTTTTGCGCTTTTGACTATATGTAGCTGGTTATTACCATTTTTACACATTATTATTTAATTTCTGTTTGCATAGTTTATAAAAATGTAATAAACTTGCCAAACTACGAGTACTAAAGATGAAATAACCGATTGAGCTTTTATTATGTTGAGTATTTTCAAAGAAGATTCAGAGACATTCCACCTCACCGCTTTCATAATTGTGTTGTCCAGTTTCGTTTCAATATTACTGGTACTTAAGGTCAGGAATCTTAAGGTTTGTCTTAGAGTTTTTATAAACAAATTATCAAGAAATCTGACGAACAAATAATAATAATTCTTCATCGATGCCCGATAGTTCGAAATTCAAAAAAGATAAAATTCAAAACATTACGTGCATGTTGGCGAGCTAAATACTGTACTAATAACTTAAAATTCATATGCATTTTTTTCAATTCATTATTTATCTTGGACCAGTACTCAGGGGATAGCCTCTACATATGCAGTGCAATGTACTTTAACTAGGAAAATAGATTATGAGAAGGAGGAAAGGGGGAGTAATGTTTGTGAACTTAACACACGGAACGATAAAAAACGTTATCACAGCATTTAAAATGTTTAAATTAAATTAGTTAAAACTGATCACTGCCCAGTCGACACTGCTCAGACTAACAAAAATTAGTTCAACACCGCGCATACCGTAAGGTAATAAAATACATAGGATGAACAAAAAAAAAAATTAATAATAACAAAGAGAAAAAACAAACAGCAGTAAAAAAATAAAATAATATAAATAAGAAAAAACACGTGCACACATGATGGAAAACAAAGTTCTACCTATTCCTGTATAATTTCGTTTTTTACAAATTAATAATAAACATGAGTATAGGTGCAGAAAGTACGGACAATAATGAAAAACACGTGCGTACAGAACGAAAGACAAAACACTACTCCCTATTTATGGCCTCTGTTACAACCTAACAATAAAGTTCTTGATAGTTAACCCAGCTAGCTAACCATCGTACAAGCTTTAGTTCAGAGCTCAGTTGCCTGATATAGCCACCGCAATACCATCGGCATATGTCTCTGTCCTAAAAAACATGGACTCTAATTCCACCAATAACGAAGTCAGGGCTAAATTCCATAGAAGAGTAGACAGACTGTTTAGTTCCCCTCCTAGTATCTCTGCATATTGTGGCTCGCCCCATCTTTTTTTTGAAGTAATGATCCTATTGATCAGTAGATTGGCTATGAAATAGAGCTGCAAAACTATCCTATTGGTCAGTAGAATGGTTATGAAATAGAGCTGTAAAACTATCGATAGTCGGCCCATTCGATATTTTCGATAGTTTTGTTTTTAGCTATCGACATTTTCGATAGTATCGAACTCTAACATATGTATGTATATGTTAAAGCTGAAATTCATAAAGGATATTGCTATTCCTTCTCATAATCTATTTTCATAGTTCCAGTATAATGCACTGCATATGTAGGGGCTATCCTCTGAGTACTGGTCCAAGGTAAAAATAAAAATAAAAACCAAATCAAAATCAAAAGAAAACCTGTTTAATATTGGTTTTAGAAATAAAAAAATAAAAAATATTCCAAACTTGTAATTAATTAAAGATTTATTTTCATGAAAAATGAAATATATTACAAATTAATATAAAATACATACATATATACATACATACATACATATATTTGAAATTCATTCACTTTATGAATACCGTATTGGTGGCTAATCGTACGAGTTTTTATCAAACCACTTAATAAAAAAACAGTACAACAAATTAAACTACAATTTTAATTTTGTTGAAACACAGATTATATTATAGCTTGGACAATTATATTTTATTTATACATTTTGTTTGTCATTAGTTAGATCATTAATTATTTTGGAAAAAGTAACCCAATAATAAGTAATGCATAACAAAAATTTTTCAAAAATATCTTTGGAGAGCTTAGCTTATAGTTAACTTATTAAATAGAATATATTTTTAATTCAATTATGTGTTTATATCATTAGAGTTTTTGCGCATATTTTATTGAATTATTGCGC
Source organism: Thecocarcelia acutangulata (assembly GCA_914767995.1). Classification (NCBI taxonomy): domain Eukaryota; kingdom Metazoa; phylum Arthropoda; class Insecta; order Diptera; family Tachinidae; genus Thecocarcelia; species Thecocarcelia acutangulata. Next base: position 102,092,173 of record OU612094.1, on the reverse strand, counting down.
ATATTTTTGTTGATAAATAACACCTCCTACGGTCTTAAACAACTCATACGGTCCGAAATAATGACCCAGCATTGCTGCATATTCTCTCTGACTCGGTAAAGTTGCTGGCATACACAAATACTGTAAGGCACAAGATTTAGTGAGTGACAATTCATTACCACTGCACTGCAAAAATGAAAGGCTCCAAACTTCCGAGAACCATTTTTGGATTCAGTGTCACCCCCGCAGCCGTTTTCAACAATTTTATATTGTTCATCTACACGAATACATACATATATAACAGCAATTTGTAGCAGGCAACTTTAATAATTCACTCTACTTACCATTGAGCCTTTCCAGAAACTTCTTCATAACAATAAAACAAGCTTATCAAAACCATCAACTTTTAATACTAATGAACAGCTTTTAAAAAGAAAAATTATTGCCAAAGACGTTAGCATATTTTGAAGTTTAAGTCAGCGATAAAATTTCAAGGTACTAATTTGATCAATAACCCACAATACAAGCAACGCTTCTGTTTTGAAAATAATAAGTTTTTTCTTTCGATAGTGTCACTATCGGATAAAATCTATCGACAGTGGACTAAAAATGAAACTATCGATACTATCGATAATACTATCAATAGTTTTGCAGCTCTACTATGAAACTCACAATTGACTGATGAACGTTCCAGGAAGGCCACTAATGCATTCTATTCCTAATTCAGAGTTTTCTCTGTATACCCACCATACCGTTGCAGTATGGTGGCCACTAATGCATTCTCTTCCTAATTCAGAGTTTTCTCTGTATACCCACCATACCGTTGCGGATGCAACGCTGTCTCAACAGATTTGCCATTGGTGTAGGCACATTGAGATACTGATAACTGGCTTGGATCAATTGATATCCTAAGATGTAATTCAATTAACCGTTCCAAAGTTTTAAGCAAAAATGATGACAATATTATGGGGAGGAAATCCTTTGGATTGCATAAAGTAACAAAAAGCCGAACCAATTAAAGCAATTTAGTTATATAAAAATCTTTCATGAAACACAGTCCTGATCAAGAAACTATTTAACATTGTTAACGAAAAGTTTTTAATAAAAGATAAAGTTTATTTTACTAAAAATAACGTATTTTCACGTACTTATTGCAACTTTTCGATAGTTGAAACACCCTAGATTTTTTCAAATTGCGCAAATCGAGCTAGAATTTTATATGGAAACGTTACGCAGCGTTCAGTCACCAATCTGAAAATTTAAGCATTAACTTTTTTGAGTCAATTCATTTGCTGTTTCTATCATCATTTTGACTTCTTATATGTCAATTATTGCGATTTATATTATTATTATTATTAATTAATAGATTTATTAGAAAGTATATATTTTATGACTTATATGTATATAAGTATGTGATTTACGCGTAAAACAGCGTTTATAGAACGCATAGCTCACAAATATTTGACAAAAAATGTATACCCCCTATTTGATGCTTTATAACCGTTCATTTGTTTAATATCTCTTTAAGCCTGTGATTTATATTAGGATATGATTTAGTACCCTCTAAAAAACAAAAAAGTAGTTTTGCTTAATGTGTCAAATATATGTTTAATTAACATAATACATACAGATATAAACTTAACATAAACTTCAAATAAAATTTAAAAAAGTTATTGTCTCCAATTTCACATATTGGTGCCATTGAAGTCTCCTGAATTTACATATATGGGAAACAAACACTGTACCTGTCGATTATGTCGTTTAACAAAATCTTATGTGTATTAAAATAATACTTTTTTGTAATTATTTAAACTTTATTTTTAATCATAAAAATAAATAACTTCATACTCCACGCCTAATATATCACAATATGCATAACTTTTCTCCATTCGTTTCCCCTTTACGCGCCGAGAAACATTAGGACTAAAAACAGATTATTTGCAACCATCGTCTGAGAAAATTACTCTACATTTAATACAAGAAAACAGTTATTCTTCCATTAACCCCATTTATTTCTTTTGCCATGAATTAAATTTAATTTGCTTAAATTTACAAATATTCAAGATGAAATCTTGTATATTTTATTTTTCTATTAAATAATCAAAAGCAAATACTAGTTTCTTTAAATAAAAAGATTACATAACATTATAAGACCAGTTTAAAAAAAATTGCAGGTCAGATTCAAACTAATTTAGCCACAGCCAACACATGTTCTGTAAAAAAAAAAAAAATCAAAAGTCTTTTTGACTTCATCTACCAAAAGTATTCAATTCAATGAAATGTCTTAAGGAACTTGTAGATCAACAGCAACATTAACATTTGAGCTTTCGATAATAAGGGTCATGGAAAAAGAAGAAGAAAAAAGATAGCTGAAGAGGAAGCAACTGAAATCAGTTTGGCCAAAGCCACTCAAAATTGTTGTAATAAGAGTTAATATGACCAACTTAAACAATAGATGGCTGTTATGGTTCAAGTCTGTCCTTTTGACTTATGAACAATAATAAAACCGTAAAACTTATTTTTAGTGAACATTTCATTTTAAAGTTTTTTTTTGGATAATACGAACACAAATGTTCTATCTATGCCACTTAATGGCTTAAAGTGACTTTTGTAACACTCACCTCACATTTAGATGACGTTTAATAAAAACACTACCATTTAGTATTGCATAAAAGAAACACGCCTTGACAGAATACTATACCATTTGCTCCATCTGTTTTTTTCCTTGCGTTTTATATAGAAAATTTCATGCGCTTCAGAATTTTCAGGCTTATGCTCAATAATATGAAGAAAATTAATACAACTCTTAATTAATGGATAGCGGCAGTTAAAAAAATACAGTTTTTTTTTTCTATATATAAATAAAAAAATTTAGGTTTGCGTCAACAAAACACTGGTTTCCAAGTTGTTGAATATATATTTATGTACGCCCAGCTTGATAAATAGGTTATTTCTAAAAAGTTTTTAAATTTGCGTACATACTTACAAAAAATAAACACATTTTAATGGCGACTCAATTGCGATTTTTGCTGAACAGTAAATGGCATTCATGAAAGTCATGGGAATTAATCAGAAGCAAGAAAATTGGGTGCCGTATGGGTTGAAGCCGAGAGAGGTCGACGGACGTTTGTTTGCTTGTGAACAGGTGCTTGCAAATCAAAGTCGGATGGGATTTGTGCATCGCATTGTAACTGGGGAAGAAAAATGGGTTCATTACTATAATCTCAAGCATAGAAAATCATGGGGGTACCCCGGCCATACTTCCACGTCGACAGCCAAACCCAAATGTTCAGTATTTAGTGGAACCAGCTTGGCATAATGTATTATGACCTGTTAAAAATAACTGAAATAATCACAAGTGAACATTGACAAGTTAGATTAAGCATTGACAGCAGAACATTAACAAACGGCCGCAATACAACGAGAGATATGATAAGTGATTTTACAGCATGTTGCCAAAGTGATGTAGAATTATATATATAGAAACGTTGAAATGGAAAGTCTTACCCCACCTGTCGTATTCTTCAGTCGTTGTTCCCTCGCACTATCATTTTTTTCTATCAATGCAACATGGTCTGGCTAACAAGCACTTCCTGTCGTATGAAAAAGTAAAAAATTGGATCGATTCGTGGATCGGATCAAAAGACGATCAGTTATTTCAACTCGGGACTCGTACGCTGCCTGAAAGATGGAATAAAGTAGTAGTCTGAATCAATAAAGCCCCGAATTTCAGAGAAAAACGGCTGAAGTATTGTACACCTATGTATAACTATCGGAAAAGTTTAGCAACAGCAGGTATACTCAAATAACAGAAATACTAACTGAAAATAATAGTTTTTGATGAAAATCATATGACATTTGGATAAAAAAAAAAACTTTTTTAGAAGGCTACTCTATTCATTTGCATATTTGAAATATATAATTATAACATATTCTTTTTAATTCTTATTATCTTTTGAAAGAGAATTGAATATAGAGCTGAATATTTCAATATATTTTTCAAAAACCTTCAAGTGATAGGCTATGAAATGCCCAAATGTAAACAGCTATAGAACCCAAAAAAGACAGCTATGTTTTTTACTTTAAAGTAAATAATATAAGTTCATTTGCTTAAGATTTGTCTTTGTTCTCAGAAATATTTTCAGTAAAATATTTCGTATAATAGGCAAATTTTTTGCCTGAATGAAGTTTATTCTATTGGGCAAAGAAAAAAAAAAAGGAAAAATCAGCTGGAAACTGGATAATTAACCTTGAAAAAGAAGCTTGTTATAGCGTAGACAGTGGTGTCAACTTTGAAATTTCAAAACGCACCAAATTTTTCATTTTATTTCAAATTTTTTACAAAACTTATATTCTACAAAAAGTATATTTTTATATTAGTAATATAGTTCAGGCTTTGAACAAACTAAACGTAACAAAAATAAAAAATACTATACTTCGGTCAAGGCAAGCGAACTTGAAAAAAAGAATTTAAAATTAAAAAAAAAATCACAACTGCCCTTGTTCCTAGAGGAGTAAAGTGCAAGACTGAACTACACTAAATTTTCCTTACCAACATTTTTCTAAACGTGTTTACCTTCTTTTTCCCAACTCAAGGAGCTCTCCTTTAAATATATATTTTTACACATTTTTCCCCCATCGCGCTAACCCATTTCAGGATGTCTTTAGAAGAATCAAATATATGACCGACTCCTGTTAGATTTTTCAGCTCGATACTTTTTCGGAACATACAAACATATGAAAAGTTTCTCTCTTGCAAAATAAAAATTAATTAAATAACCATTTGTAAGTAAATGACCATTTGTTTAAACAACACTGTTCGAAAGCGGAATTGTCGTTCAAATAAAAGTCTCGGAGATATATAAATTTTTAATATAAATATTTCTTATTTTTGCAGCAAAAGATCGTTTTATGTTATATAAAAAATTTAACAGTATTTATTTTCAATATTTCGATAACAATTTGTTATCATCGTCAGGAAAATTAATATGTTATTAAAAAATTTTTCAATTTGAAAAATTATTGTCAAAAAATTCCTATATACAAAAAATCTATACACCAAGAAAAATTATTAATTCATACACAAAGAAAAAATTCTTAACAATATTATCAAATTGAAAACTTAAAAAATATCTATTTAATATACTGACAAAAACATTTTTGGGTTATTAAAAAAAAAAAAAAAAAAAAAAAAATCAAAAAAGAAAAAATATAATATTAATAACAATAATGACAAACATAAAAAATAACATAAAAACCAAAATAACCTAGTTCTGCAACCAACACATGTTTTGCAACATGTTGTTTCTCAACTAGCAAAACAAATGTTGTTTACAGAATAACATGGAAATATTATTAACATAATTTAAAAAATTTTATCCTAACATTCATTCTCCTAACAAGAATTCAAATCTAGAATTTCTTATTAACTAAATATCTATAATTCTGTGCTAATTTTTCTGTGTCTACCTTGAAGTTAATTCTCTGTGTTGTTGGTGTGTTTATAATCTCTAACATTTCTAACATGTAACGCTTCTTATAATTATTTTCTGTTCTTAAAATTGAAACATTTTCAAAGTTTGGAAAGTGATTAAATTTTGAACAATGAGAAGATAAAGCAGTTTTTTGTGAATTAATATCCCTATATCTTTGATCTGACTTATGTCCTGCAATTCTCGTTCTCAATTTGTTTTTGTAGTTCCGACGTAAACTTTACTTACTAATGTTAGAGATTATAAACACACCAACAACACAGAGAATTAACTTCAAGGTAGACACAGAAAAATTAGCACAGAATTATAGATATTTAGTTAATAAGAAATTCTAGATTTGAATTGTTGTTAGGAGAATGAATGTTAGGATAAAATTTTTTAAATTATGTTAATAATATTTCCATGTTATTCTGTAAACAACATTTGTTTTGCTAGTTGAGAAACAACATGTTGCAAAACATGTGTTGGTTGCAGAATTAGGTTATTTTGGTTTTTATGTTATTTTTTATGTTTGTCATTATTGTTATTAATATTATATTTTTTCTTTTTTGATTTTTTTTTTTTTTTTTTTTTAATAACCCAAAAATGTTTCTGTCAGTATATTAAATAGATATTTTTTAAGTTTTCAATTTAAAATTTTTCAATTTGATAATATTGTTAAGAATTTTTTCTTTGTGTATGAATTAATAATTTTTCTTGGTGTATAGATTTTTTGTATATAGGAATTTTTTAACAATAATTTTTCAAATTGAAAAATTTTTTAATAACATATTAATTTTCCTGACGATGATAACAAATTGTTATCGAAATATTGAAAATAAATACTGTTAAATTTTTTATATAACATTAAACGATCTTTTGCTGCAAAAATAAGAAATATTTACCAAAACAAGATCAAATAATTAAATATTAAAAAAAAAAAAAATTAATATAGTTAATTAAAATCTACTTTCAGTTTGTTTCTCACGTTCTAGCTGTGGTTTAAACCTTAAATCGTCGGAAGGAGAGTTAGTATTCCCGATAATTGTGGTGCATGGCCGATTGCAACAGATACCTGATTGTGAAGGAACTAAGAGTGATGTTTAGACGGGTGAGTTGGCTAAAAGCTGATGCTCTTAATGGGTCTCGGCCTATCAACTCATTAAGCCTTGTCTTTCATTGACTGTATAAGATGGATTAGAAGGCTCGAACTCTTAAGCAAGGGGTTCGTCTATAAGGCTACAAACTTACTCGTATAGCGAAAAGTTGCGACCTGTGTACGCTTAGTAAGCCACACAGGGGCACTAGTGAATCATGAATAATTCGCTCAATTTCACAGTAGTCAAATCAAACCATTTTTATGGAAGCGATTAATGTTACCCCATTTTCGGTTTTCGGGGTCTAACAACTCCCGAAGGTTATGTTGTCTTCTAACAGATACCTTATGTTAAGGAACCAAGAGTGATGGTTAGACAGGTGAGTTGGTTAAAAGCTGATGCTCTTAATGGGCCTCGGCCTACCAACTCATTAACCCTTGTCTTCCATTGACTGTTGGGAAATTGCGTACAGGATGGGTTACTCGTATAGCGAAAAGTTGCGACTTGTGTGAGCCTAGTAAGACACACAGGGGCGCTAGTGAACCGTGAATAATTCGCTCTGTGACTTTAACCCATCATCAGATTAAGCTGTCAAAGCAGGTGTTGATGTAAATCTGTTTCACAGTAGTCAGGTCAAACAATTTTTATACATGCGGTTAAAGTTATCCCATTTACACCATAATATGTGAATGGCCTCATGCAAATTTATCGTTGTCGACTAATGTATAGGTTAAAGTAAAAATTATCTACACGATAAAGAAAAACTCAAAGAACTGCATAAACATGTACTTTTTTCTTGCAGAAGATCTTGTATCTACAACTGCACTGAAACGGAACTTCAATCCATCAGTACTTAAATCAATCCCAAGCGGTGTCAAAAATACGTTAAGTACGGATTTTCTTAAATCAAGGACGGGTTACTTGATTCAAGTGGATTATTCAAACACAAAATACTTTTAGACATATTCTAATCCCGAATCCGTACTATAAATAAGAAAAATTATTTTTATTTATTATACTAGCTACTAATATTTATACCAATCAAAAAATATACGTAAGTAGAAATTTCATTGAATGGCGATGCCATTGGAGGCAAGTACTTACCATTCTCGTAATGTTAACATCTCTTTTATACCGGGTATTCATAACCCGTATGTCGTAGTGACAGCAAAACAAACGACACGAGTGGCAAAATTGACAGAACAGTAAAATTTATGAAAGCAAATAATGATTTAATACATTTTTGATTTTGTAAATATATTTAAACCTGTTTCTATTCCTTATATTAAGTTTCAGCAATTCCAATTATTATTAAAAAATTTTTTTATATAATTTTAATTGCAAATATTGTACATCTATATTTGCCACGAATAACTACGTACATACGTACATATACAACAGATATTAAGCAAGTCATTACTCAACAAACAAAAAAGTAATTCAGACGTTAAATACTATGATATTTAAAAGTATGCTCTTAGGTAAGTGCAACACATTACCAAGTTTTCGCTGGGATGTTAATAATTAAAAAAAAAAAATACCCGTTGTTCAGATACAGCAAACACTGTACAAATAACAATGACAAATAATACAAATAACGACATTCCTTCCATCGGAAGGAATGTCGATGTCGCTTTATGTCTGATGTTTCTGTCTTTGCGCTTTTATAAATGTACGATAGAATTTAGATCTGGGGACTGTGGTTCCTTAAAACAACCATTCCTTAAAAATTAACGACGTAAATGAAATAAGCCTGGCTAGAACAGTGTACATAACGTATTCCACATACAAATTGAAACTTCCATTTTTTTACAGTAAAATTCAGTTGTATAGTATATTATAATTGAATTCCTAAAATACCATTGAGAATGAAAATTTCAGAAAGATAATTTTAATAACGAGGATGATGTTATAGATTTAACAAAATAACTCTTCCTTGACTTCTTCATTATTATATTCTGTATAAATTAATTTTGCATTGAACATAATAAGCTCAAGGTTGTCTATTGTACATATCTATAATGTGAACGGAAGGATAAATAAATGTTTTTTTATACTAAATAAACGCTTCTATCGGCTTTTGTAGAAACTATCAAATTATAATTCTGTAAAATTTGTTTTAAATTAAAAAATTTGAACAAACAGCCCATTGAAAATACAATTTTGTTATAGTGTGCATAATAGTATACATTTTTCTTCTCTTTAAAGGAAAGCTCAGGTAAACTTTTATTTTAAGGTTTTAATTAAATACACAAATGGTTCTCAGTAACAAAAGACAAACAGAAAAGTAAAAGCAAACTTTTTCTTAAAAATATTTTAATTTTAAAACAAGTTCACACAAGGCTAAAAACGTCTTGTTATTTATAAAAATTTCTTAGATACATTGTTGCATAAAGGTTCTCATAAGCATTTGAACACAACAATTTCAAATATTCGGCTGCAATTTCCCTCTGTGAAAACAAAAGAGCTAAGCAACAAACTGGATATGTATGTACTCGTATGTAATTTCTTTTCCTCTTTTTTTGAGAAAAAGTTTTCTTGCTTCTTTGTTAAAGGATGGTCGTAACCTACTTCTGTGACAATACTTACATCCAGTTGAACTGCAATCAATATAATTCTATAACTACAATGCTTGTTCCGTGTTAAAACTTGTAGCTAGTTGCTAAGATATATGTGTGTGTATAGATTTGTTTCTTTTACAAACCATTTACAGAACCATTGATGTAACCTGTCATTGAATCACAGTGCAATTAAATTAGAAATATTGCCTTTTAAAAATCATCTCAAAACATACAGCAAAAATAAACATTCTAAAAAGCAAATATATTTATTTAAAGGTTGTTTTCAAAGATGTGTTTAAGTACTCGGTATTGATATGGCAATAGAATGAGAAAAATTCTCAAATAAATAGTAAAAACTTAAATGATAAAATGCCGCTTTAGTTGTTTTTTATTTAAAAGCAGCAACTTTGAAAAGCGGAAAAATTAAATAAAAACATTGGACAAGTTGTTTTTGTTTTTGTTATATTTGTGTTTAGAAAAATGCCGCCTTAAGGACAGTATTAGCTTAACATCTTTCTAAGACTTCATTTTTATTTACAAAGAATGAAAATTCAAATAATAATAATAGAAAAGAAACAAAACTGAAGTAAGGTGTACGCTTGCCATGATTTTCTACAGAGTTTATATATTCCAGCATTGTCAGCTGCCTGCAGTAAAGATTGTAAAACGATTTGTATTGGTTTTATTTATTTTTGTTTTGTTTTTCTTAAACTTTTGCAGGAATTCTTCTTTTCACAACTCAATTCATCTTCTAGAAGCTCGTTTTGCAATTCAATATTTACAGGTTCTTTTTTCTTCTAACATTTACAGGCAGTGTGAGGAGTCATCTGGCAACTGATTTTGCACGTATTACGAATCTTTAGAATATATCCATAGACCAGTCTGTTATTTATTTATTATTTAATCATAAATATTTTTTTACCAATACATTAAAAAAAGGAAATTTATGTTTTTCTTATATGGTATTCAGTCGTTCTGTAGGTCTTTTTTTAATTAAATATGGTATCACAGGGGAGCTTTAATAAAGATTTTGCTGCTAATTTTTTCTTGCGGTTTTTGTATTCGACCCATAAATCTTTATCGTTTTACAGTTTCTTAAAATAATTAATTATATTCCTGGTTTGGGTTGTATGCTTGGTAGTACAGTGTACAGTAGGCTGAGAAGAAAAAGTGTTGCCGTACTTAAAACTCGCTGTACCTAAAATAAATTGACAACTTTTCAGCAGAACGTGTGTTTGAAAGCGTTTAAAGGATGGCAAGGTGGCCCGTTTTTGCCAAACGAAGACATCTTGCGTTACGTTCAAATCAAAGAAGACAATTTAATTGAGAAACAAATCTTTAACAATGCTTTAATTATTGGATGAATTACAAATAGAAATGTTCACTTTCTCAAATATTCATTTTTTCATGTATTCAGTTTTATCGGAATATTTTGCGCTGCTAAAATCCTACCTACCGCAAAATCTCTATTAAAAGCTTCAAAAATAAGTATGTAAAACGTAGCAAATTGGTGGACTAGGCGTGTTTTCAATCGGAAACAACTTTTCATAGTTTTACGGATAGAATAAATTATGTATTACGCTGTCGATTTTCTTAACAAATACAGCTGATGAGACGTGCTTACACACTTTCCATTGGTTTTTCAGACCCCTTATAATATATAAAAATTTTAAAAATGGTTAGATAAAATATTATATTTTTAAGATCCCTAAGCACTATTAATTCGTCCACATTTAAAACTACATATTTAACAATATAATATTAATTGTGATTTGCGACAAAATTAATAATAAAGCTCATTATATCATTAAAAAAATATTTACCACTACTAATTCGTGCAATGATTACTTTTGATATATAAAACAGTGTTAAGCCTCCTTTGCTTTCCAGAGCAGCATCTAAACGTTTTGGTTTTTTGTACTCTTCAGAGGCCATTAAATCGCATATTCATATTGCAACTTCCTTTTCATAATTGCCGGAAAATTTCCCGGATCAGGCGAACAATGTCCAATCTAAGACATATGTTCTCACTCTCTTTCGTTCTCACTCTCAAAAAGAAAAATGTCAAACTACATATTAAAAAATGTTTCAGAACAAAAATTTTGTTCCGAAACCATGGATGAATCCAGCTTTATTATACAGTCTTCAATACTTTTTGTTGTTGTTAATTTTCATATAAAAATTTTGTCTTATTACGTATATGGTTGAATTTTACATATCGTTTTTAGACTAAACGTTCCATTTGTTTAGTGAAAATGTAAACATTTTAATAAACGTTAATTATTGCCCAAAATTTAATGTTGCGTAATAACTAATATGCATTTAATTGTTTTCGTTTTAATTTTCAAACTATATTAATTAGCTTGCTACCGTGAAAAATTTATTGCCATTTCCAATCAAAATAAAACCTATTTTATTTCTATTTTTAACGTTATTAAATATGATAAATAACGATACAAGAAATATGTGTGTTCACAAGCACAAAAACAAATATCTTGTTCTTTTAACGATAAACCATCCGACTGGGCTTCTCAATTGAACAAATATGCTCGTAAATTTAATTTAATTAAATATTTAATTTAACAGATTTAATGTTTTTCCTTATATGTTTATTGTCTCTAAAATAACATTGATTGCTGTTTAACAAAATGTTAGACTAAAATTAATTTTCCTCCTTGTGGCAATTTTTTTCCTTTACTTATTATATGGTTTTAGAAACTGTTCTTTTTTTTTTTTTTTCTTTAAATTTTACACATTTGTTACATTTGTGGCACTAAAAACCTGCAATAAATGTGTTGCAGCAGTTGAAATAGAAAAGAGAAGACTTCATCATTAATTACATGTTGTCGTCTGCCAGATGATTTTAAAGTCTGCATTAGAAAAAGCCCTTTTCCAGTATTGTTTTACTTTTTTCTTGTTATTCAAGCGTAGAATAACATCATGTTTCTTAAGTCTTTTGATTTTCTGCTGCGCTGCAATATGTCTGACGGCCGGCTTCAGCAGCAACAATAACTGAATCAGACATAGTTTTATAAAACAAAAGACGTGTGTTTCTAACTTGAGTTAATAAGGCACTAATAGTTTGAGTTAGGCACACTCTTTACAGACGGACGGCACACTACCATCGACGTCTATTTGAAGAACGGTATTTAGTTTTTGTTAGAAAATTCACTGAAAGGTTTACGATGGGAATATACAAGTTTACATTATTATTCACTGCAGATTGTTAATTAAAAATAAAATTAAATTAAAATCTTTCAAATTCCCTTTCGTAAATTGTCATGTTGTATAATATAGTTTTAGAATTTCAGAATTCTTTCTTAAGTGCTTACGTAAAATGCTAAACATATTTTTTTTTTTCTTTTGGCGTAGCGAGTGTCATTGAACTCGTTTTATAATGTATAAAAGTAAGTTTTCCAGACATAGGCCCATAAACGTTATTAAATATGCATAAAATATTTTGCACCCGCATCTTTTTGCCACAAAATTGTTAAAATTGCATTAAACAGTACTTCATGAAACAATATGTGCTTATGCCTCACTTTGATGGCGTTACCCCTATACAAATCTATTGTCGCATATGCATAATGAGTTGTTTTTATCAGAATAAAGGGTATCCGGAATTGAGGTATAATTATAAAAATAATAATTTTTTCAGATAATTAAAATTATATTAATATCGGGTAAATTAAAAAATTATGCTTACCAAAATTATCAATAACGCTTTTTAATAAACTGTTCTCAATAACTGATATCTGCTCGGTAAAGCTTGATGTAAGCTCTTGAACTACTGTATACACACTTAGAATTCTATTTCTGAAAATACTATTTTTGGATTGTGTGGTTTGTTGTAAAATTATTATATTTTTATATATAAAACGTCATTGATATGCCTCGCCAGAGTTTTTTAAAAATTATACATAACTCTACTTTATTTTGGTTCAACGTTGTTATAATTATAAGCAAGCACAATAATTTTTTTTTAGCTTTTATTTATTTATTGAATCTTCACAATGCAAACTAACAATAAGTATTCAAATCTTAATACTAAACACAAAAATTAACTAAGTCCAGCCAATGCTAGACAACAAGTTTTATTTTCCGCCAATTATATTGGTAAAATCACCTATTCAACGCTTTGATGGTGGCAAGGGTATTCCTTCTTCTCCACCGAGTGTGACCACTATAATTAAATATATTGCGTGCAAGATGATTTGGGTGAAGTCCCAGTGTGCTGATATACCTTGTCGCATACTTCAAAAATTCGTCTTTTACCAGCGGAACGAAAAAACCCTTGTGAATTCGTGAGATTTTTATACACCATGAAGCTGCAGTAATCGTTCGAAGAATTTTGTTTTGTCGTCCTTGAATTTTTTTCAATGTTTGATGTTGAGGCGGTGCCCCACAAATGAATTCCATATCACCATTTAGGCTTTAGGATTGCGTTGTATAACAAAAGTTTACAATCCAACTTCAATCTAGAATTTCTGCCGATAAGCCAATTTAGTTGCGCTGCTTTTAATTTCAACTGAGTGACTTTTGCGTCAGTGCGAGATTTCCACGTTAACCTACGGTCGATGTGAATACCAAGGTACTTGAATTCATTATGCTGCGGAATAAGTGAGTTGTTAATTTGGATAGGCGAACATGTCTGTTTACAAAGTGTAAATGTGGCATGAGTACATTTTTGTTCATTAACTGTGATTTTCCAAAGTTTTAGCCATTTCTGTAATATTAAAATATATTCCTGCAAATATCGTGAAGCTCGTTGGTAATCTTCATGAACGCTGCAAACTGCTGTGTCATCCGCAAAAGTTGAAATGTGAATACCAGATCTGGTTGGCAAATATAAAGTATGTCCCTTTCGGGAACTCCTGCTTGGATTGTCTGAGTTGGGCTTAAAAAATTGCTTCCTCTGGTAATAATTTTACGACAATGATTGCAGGCAAGTTCCGCTTAATTTTGTGCATTAATCCCTCGTGCCACGCTTTATCAAAAGCTTGGGAAACATCAATGAACAGAGCTGTACAATACTTTTTGTGCTCTAAAGTCTTTCTAATGACATTAACTGATGATAAGGGATATATCCTACATCAAAAAATATTGGAGTAAGCTTCGGCATTAAACATTTTTCGAATAGTTTTGAAATTGTTGGCAGTAGACTTATTGATCTATATGACTTTACTTTAGTGGGATCCTTTCCTGGCTTGGGTATCATAGTAATCTCAGACACTTTTCACTGTGCAGGATAATACTGAAGCAGTAAAATGGCGTTAAAAATAAAAAGAAGAATTCTTCTACCCACACGCGGTAACTGTACAAGCATTTTGCCAATAATTTTATCAAAACCTGTAGTTTTCCCGGAGTTTACTTTATTTATAACGTTTTCGATATCTTAAAAACTAAGTCTCAAAGACATAGGCGGTCTAACAGCTTATGGCGGTAATTCAGATGCATTAGTTGCTGTGTCATCAGTAATAAAAACGTTTTTCAAATGATTAACATACAACGTCCCGTTTTTAGAATCGGTCCTTGCCCAGTTGCCAGTTGAATTACGCAAAAGTGGCTTACATCTACCGGGTCTTTTCAAGCCTTTTGTCGCTTTCCATAGAGAATAGTCGGACTGAGGAGTACCATCAAGACTTTCCAGATAATTTTTATGGGGAGCCATTCTGCGAAATTTAAGCAGATTTCTTAGTTGCGTAATGCATTCCCGTAGGCTAATTTTAATCTGGAGAGACCTTCGACATTGCCACTCTCTTCTAACTCTCCTTTTTTTCTGACAGAAGTTGTTCAATTTCTGACGAATAAGTTCTATCGTTCGCATTTCGGAAGCTTGTAGGGCTAGTGATAGTATGTTTTATGGCCAGTTTAAGGTCTTAACGAAAGTCATTAATTGACACATCAATATCCTCAGGTGTTCGCAAAGTACTGAAACATTTCTTATATTTTAGTCAATTAACGCTAGTAACGGGCAACGCCAACTCACCAAACGGTGAGCCGATCTCCTGGGGGAACGAAACAGAGACTATAGTAGGTGAGTGATCTGACAACAATTCTAATGAAGGCCCCACTTGCATCAAATTTTTGCTACACAAAAATCTACAACATCTGGGATCTTTCGTCGGTCTGACGGCCAATAAGTCGGGTGTCCGCTTGAAATCACATCTAAGCCCATTTTGGAAACGGTTTCAAAAAGCATACAGCCTTTCGGGAAAATTAAACGTGATCCTCAAAAAGTGCGTTTAGCCTTATAGTCGCCAGCTGCTAAAAATCAAGGCCCAAGTAATTTGATCATACCTGTCCATGCCTACTTGTGTTTTCTTATCTGCAGAAATTAAACTGAAAGATGTCTTACCTTCTGATGTAACAATTATATGTGGCGAGCACGAACGCGGCCGCTTCCTATCTCGTAGAGACAGAAGTTTGTCCAAAAATGTTTTCAAAGATTCCTGCTCAGAAATCCAAAGGTTTTTGTTAGCGGAGCTAAACTCTTTCTCACAACTACATTTGCTAAGTACACTCATGCAGTTTTTTTTCCTTTTTTTAGGTAATGTGGACGTCAGATATATTTAAAAAAAAATGTCGCAAAGTTGTTTTATATAAGTTCACTTCTTCTACTCATTCCGGTTTTCTACTTATTCCGGTTTCATTTTACAACACTCCAAACAAAAACAAGCACATCCGTTCACTATTGAAGCTAGACTCTGAATGTATAGAAGTAATAGGAGCATAATAATAATAAGAGTTAGCATTTTAACGTAATATCCAGTCATGTTATCATGACGAATAACCATACTTATGTCATAAATGATCATACTACACTTATTAATCAACCATACTAATATCATAAGCACTTTTATTGGCATAGAACCATATATTTGTCATAATTCCCCACAGCAATGAAAAAGACGACATTTATGGTCAAGTGATTTATTTAAAACTTCGTATGTACTGCAGCTATAAACTAAAAAAAGTTATATTTAGTATGACGTTCTATGATAAAATAAAATAATTTAAAATAACCTAATATTATATGATAGTATTAAAAATAACCTAGAAAAATAGTCGGGTTTCATAATTGTAAATGATTTCAATATCGATGGCTTCTAGTATATATTAGATGAAATAGATAAAAAAAAAACTTGTTAAGCATTTGGTGTAACCATATTCATATAGTTAGATGTTACATAGTATGGTGAACAAATGATGTAATTAGTTATTACAATTTTTATGGTTGTGACAATAGTATGGTTGGCGGAAATTGTTTTTGATTTCATCATAATATTGTTGATTACATACATTTGTACAAACATTAACATCCGATACTCGAAAATATCTGTTGATTTCTACAAATACTCTTTATGAATTTCTTGTATATTTTTCTTTTCAATGAATGTATTCATATTTCAGATTGCTATTTCTTTGCGTGTTCTTTCAACTTCAAAAAATCGCACAAACAAGTTTAAAATTCCTCCTCTACAAAAAATAATCGGATTTTCGAACTTTTCTTTTTTTGTAAAAGATTCTCATTTTCGTTTTAATTTTAAGAATAATAAAAACACTATGTTCCTTCGTGTATCCATACTAACTAAATGGAATGTATTTAAAGTCTGGAAATAAAAGTTTTGAATAAAAATTACATACCGAAAAAATGGCAGGGAAATTAAAATGGTAACTCAATTTTGGAGACCCTTTAGAAGTTAGTTTGTTGGCCGCTGGCAATGTGCTTTCTTATTACATTAATTATCACGTCTATGTCAGCTTATAAATAAATGCTTTCTTAGGAAAGTTTATTTACCATTAGGAATGTACATTTGTACTGTTTATCGATGAGAATTTTTAATTAGTCATGGTTCATTGCAAAATGTAGACACAAACTACAGCAGAAAATCGTTAATCAAGTTTTTGTTTCTTGCATCAGCTCTTCGAATAATATCCATAATATTGCTCTTTGTGGTAGTTATGTATACCAAAAAGCGTTTTAAGCATTTTCATGAAAACCCCGGTCTAGGCTATATCTCGGGTATATATGGACCGATATCGGAAATTTTCATTTTCCATATTTATATAACCTGATTTTATTACCAGAATTGGTTTTAAGCAAAAAAAAGTTGTTTAAGTCCGTTTACGCGATATTTTCAAGAAAACCCCGGTTTAGGCTATATCTCGGGTATATATGGACCGATATAGGAAGTTTTGATTTTCCATATTTATACAACCTAATTTTATTACCAGAACTGCTTTTAAGCAGTTCGCTCATGCGACATTTTCAAGAAAAACCCGGTTGAGGCTATATCTCGGGTATATATGGACCGATATCGGAAATTTTCATTTTGCATATTTATATAACCTGATTTTATTACTAGAATTGGTTTTAAGCAAAAAAAGTGGCTTAAATTTGTTTACGTGACATTTTCATGAAAAACCAAGTTTAGGCTATATCTCGGGTATATATGGACCGATATCGGAAATTATTATTTTCCATATTTATATAACCTTACTTCATTACCAGAACTGTTTTTGAGCACAAAAAAGTTGTTTCAGTTCGCTTACGTGACATTTTCATGAAAAACCCGAATTGGGCTATATCTCGGGTATATATTGACCGATATCTGAAAAAAAAATTTTTTTGTCTTTTTGTCACCATGCTTAATGAACGTATGAAGTTTGAAGCAAAACAAACAATTTTTTTTTTCAAAAATTTCCATACAAAATTGCAAAAAAATGGGTTTTTTCGGAATTTTGGATATATCTCAGCTACGATGGGGTAAAAGAATGGTGAAAGAAAAAAGTTTCTAAGTCTAATGGTTTTCTTAGAAACGATATTTCAACAGCGGACAAACGGACATCGCTTAATCGACTTTTCCATTAATTCTGAATCAGAATACATATACTTTATAGGGTCGCAAAAAAACTGTAGAAATTACAAACGGAATCACAAACTTATATATACCCTTTACATTTTTGTGAAGGGTATAAAAATGATCTGATTTGTCTTCGAAAATATGTTCAATAATACTTAATTTTTTAATAAACTTTGAAAGTGTTTCACTAGAAAATAAAACCATGGGCGGTTACTCTCTATTGCGATGCGAAAGAAAAATCGAAGAATTGGTACCCTGTATTGCGTTTTCGCATTTAATTTTCCCTTTCGCATTTTTTATTTTATCATTCTTCATTATTGTTTATTTTGTGATACCAGTGTTACTTAATTTTTAAACTTTTTCGCGAAAAAGTTTGCGCAAACAACACAATATCAAATTATACTCTTATCGCATCTACCTTTCGCATGGCAATAGAGAGTAACCCCCCAGAAAATGTTTATTATATGGAAATGTTTTTTACTATTTTACAATTAGGGGGCAATATATTATGTCTACTCATACTATTACCAGTTGAAAATTTGAAAATTTCTTAAATCATTTATCAGTTAATACGAGTATGGTTTTCTGAATAAATAAATAATTATTAATAACAGCTTTTTAAGCTTTAATCATTTGGTAACAAGCAGGTACATGAAACCAAAAGTATTTTGGGTGCCATAGACGTGTGACCCAATTATAATTACAGAGGGTTATATAATAAATAAATTGTTCAACGGGTTGTATGGCATGTGACATCGGTTGGCCATATCAATATCGTCCAATTTCAGCACAAATAACTGTTGCGATATCGAGCACTAGTCGCTGCTTGAATTTTCAGAACCCCAAAAGCGGCAGTTTGGTCATTAGCAATGTCATTAAGGTGAAAATGTGGTTCATTGCTTAGAATGATTTTGTTTGAAAAGATCAGCATCCATTTGTCGATGTTCAGTAATCCATTCAGCGAATTTTGTTTTATCGTCTAACACTTCATTTTCAGTAACTTTAAATTATAGTTTATTTTTGAGCTGCCATCACTAATGTGAACACAAATGGCGACAAATTCATAGCTTGATTTTATTTTACTAAGCGTTTTTTATTTTTGCGGTTTTAGATACAACTGAATATTTTAACGGATTATAATTCATAATTTTTTATCTCATCTTCTTTTAATTTCATTTTTATTACACATATTGCCGCTGCAAAAAAGTGCTAATAAAAGCATTCCATGTCTACTGTATATTGACTAATTTTTCATTTATGTTTCCTTTCTTTGTAGGTAAGTTGACATGAATTAATTTGTTTCACAAAAAAACTGGCCTTCTTTCGTTTAAAATGACTGTCTGGTTCTTTTAACTGCGTATAAGTGACCTACACTGCTTTTGATGATGAACAAGAAAGTTGATGATGACGATGACAGAGAAGAATAAAATAGTAAGCACCTGTTCCAGAATGCAATGACAAACAGAATATTAAGGTCAAAAACAAAGTTAATTACATGTGAGTCGAACACATAAAAAACACAGAAAATGACAGTTTACATAAATGAGAATACTTTTATTAACCCAATAAACTGCAACTGAATAAAAAGGCCTAGCATAAAATAAAGAGTACCAGGGGCGGGCAAACAGGTTCCATTTTAAATTAGACTTTTAACATGTAATGCAATTGTCACAACAGAAAACAACTTTTATTTATTGTTTTTATGTTTAACGCCTACATTTTACAAAACTAAACTACCACTAATTTGCATTTTAACTTAAAGCCGACAATAGCTAAACAAAACATGATGCAGAAGTGCACAAATTCGCAATAGCTGATTGTTTAGCGTGCGGGAAATGATGATGGCGTTGAGATGATATTGGACTTTGATAATGAGACCTTTGCAAATCTTTAGCTGAAAGATGTATACGATAGTCTACAATTTGAATAATTTTGTTTACACTATTTTGCAATTTCTTACGACTGGCTTAAAGGGGGGCGTTAGTAGTTTGTAAAATAAAATTTCACTATTTTCAAATTGTATTGTACATCTGTACATTGTTGTTCTTCAATTGTTCAATTTCACTTACGCCCAAATAACCTAGATATTGTCTTGGCAAAATTCCTTTAACATTTTGCTGAGCCGGCCAAAACAAATCGTGAGAATTATTTCTGCTGCATTAAAAGTGGCTTTTTTCTTTTTTTTTCTTTTCCATTTTCCATTTCGTATACTGACTTTAAGCTTTGGAGGAAATCATTATGTTTTATTTTGCACAATTTAAAAGAAAAGATTACTTTTAAGTTATCATGGCAAAACAACAGAAGACACTTTTTTCACAATTCATTTTCTTGGTTCATGGTAAAATGTTGTTTAAGGCAAAAAATAATTTCGCTTTTTAGCAAAAAAACAAAAAAAAAAAGGAGAAAAATATGCCACCAAAGAGATAAAATAAAAAACAACAAATATTTTGTTTACTAGAAAGTTACCATCTCCTAGGAAAGGATGAAAGTTAAACTCATACATTACATCTATGTACATCCAAGTTATATTTTACTGACCCTCAAAGAAGTTATTTTTATTTTTGATTTTAAAGTTTTGGTTTAAAACCACCATTCTCAGGTGTTTGGTTATATTTTACTTGCTTACATTGTTTGAAGTTGAGGTGTGATATTAAGCCTTTCTTACTAAATAAATGGCTTCTGATTGTTTTAATGGTTTTCCATCTTTGCCTTCTTCAATCGATTCTTCCCTAGATTTCAATCCAACATTCTTGTAGAATACGTATACATATGTACATTTTTTTGTAAAACAAAAAAAAAAAAAAAACACAAAAAAAAAAAATTATACGAGTAAACATGACTCGTCACATGCATTCATTTTTTACGAACCTTTCATATGAATCCAAAAGATGATTAAATGGAAAACGTGCCAAACAAACAATGAAATAAACAAACAGTTTGAAATCTAATGATAGTTTTCGGTTTAATATACTATTGCTGGGATATAAAGTTGAATGTTTGAGAATATCTTTCAAAAATTTCCAAAGTCTACTGATGATTAGGGTAGTTCCTATGAAATGTCGACATATAGATAGCTGGGAAACATAGAAAACAAGCTATTTATAATTTTTATTGGTATAAATGGTAGAAGCTAGAAATAGTGAATAAAAAACTTAATTATTCTTTTAGAAAAGTAAACAATTAATTTTTAGTTCTTTCATATTATTTGTTTTGAGAGTTATTGTTTTATAAGAAAAATTGTTTTGTTACTTTTAATGTTTATGCTCAAATAAAAGAAATTTGAAATTAATAAAAAACAATTTCAAATTTCTCAAACAAAGTCGTTCCAAATATTTTGATGATTCTCAAAATTTCACATATAATTATGAAATTACCGAGAGGTTTGATTTTCCCGGCTTTAGTGTAATCAGTAACAGTATATGAAAAAAAGTATAGTATAATATTATTTTAAGTAAGGACGCAAAAATATCTACATACTATGTACATACACATTTACAGTCAAACCACACCAATTTCTGCAATCTCAGCAACTTGTGTTTATATAAAAGCTTGTCAATGCCTGTCGTATGGTTTGTCCAGGACCTTCCACATAGCTGGCGTTAGTTTTATTGCAGTCACCTTTTTTTAAATTAATACTAACTTCAAAAGACAGCTGTTAAAATTTATTGATATTCTAGTTATTCGTTTGTGAGTTATTGTTATTTTGAAAACAATAGATCAAAAACAATTTCGTGTTTTAATTTACACTTCTTCTTGATGAGAAAAAATACCGTTCAAGGGGATCAATGGCTTAAAAAGTGTCAGAAACAACAATAAAACGTTGGTTTGCTGACTTCAAACGTGGTCGTAGAGACACCGATGATGCAGAACGCAGTGGACGTCCAAATGAGACGGTAACACCAGAAAACAAAAAAATCCACAAAATCGTTTTGAATGATGTGAAGTTACGCGAGTTAGCTAATATCGTAAAGATATCAAAAGAACGTGTTGGCTTTATTTTGCATAAGCATTTGACTATGAGAAAGCCCCGATCAAAGTGGGTGCCGCGTTGATGATTCTGAGCAGTGTTTGGCCATGTTTAAACATAACAAACCGGATTTTTTTTGGCAATGGATCCATCATTTCATTTCGGTAGCAAAGCGATCGCCATCTGCGTGGACAGCAAATGGTGAACTTCGTCCAGAACGCCCGCAAGTACAACAATCGGTTGGAAGGGATATGGGCTCGGTATTTTGGGATGTGCGTGGTGTAATATTCATCGACTATCTTGAGAAAGGAAATACCATTAACAGCTACATGAATTGAACTTAGAATTGCTCCCACATCCACCGTATTCGCCAGATTTGGCTCCCAGCGACTACTGGCTGTTCGCTGACCTGAAAAAAATGCTCGCGGGTAAGAAGTTTCGCACGATTAGAGAGGTTATCGCTGAAACTGAAGCCTATTTTGAGGCAAAATATAAATCGTTGTAGAAAAGTGGTATTGAAATGTTAGACCGGCGCTGAATGATTGCGTTGCTCTTGATGGAGATTGTGTTGATGAATAAAGCTAATTTTGCAAAAGCAATTCACATATTTGCGATGTGGAAAACAGAATATCTAAAATGTGTAAATGTAAAATGGAAAACAGAATATCTAAATGTGTTACTCGTATATTCCATCAGTATTTACATTCTACTAATCAAAAATTAAATATGGCGATTTATTTTAATATCTTGTAAATTTTTGGCAGAAGTATTTTTTTTTTTTAACGCAATATTAATACACCAATTTTTTACTGTAAGAATAACTGTTGTTAGATCTGGCAATCGTGATATAATAGAACGCAAAATAAAAACAACTGCAAATATTATTTTAAGCATTACATGTATAAGTTCTTCATTCCTGGTAGAGAAGATAGTTGATGTATATTAAAAATTTAGGTTAACTTTTTTTATTATTGTGGAAGAATTTTTTTATTGTGGTTCTAGAAATAAACACAGAAAAAAATTTTCTTCGCAACCGCTTAATCAATTAATAAACTGTTTAAATGCGGACCTGTAAAGAAACTAGTGGTTTCAAACAAAATATTGGAAAAAATAATTGTTGATTGAAAGCAACTATTATTTTAAACAATAACAGAATATGATATCCAAGGATATATTTTTGATATACAATACATATTGCTCCTTTATTGCAACATAGTCATAACTAAAAAAACTGCTTGTTTCGAGAGAAACGCAATTCAAACGTTTAGTTTCCATACAACTCTTAGAAAATTTTTTTAGATAATATCTCCTAAAAGAAACAGTTTAAAAGTAATTTAAATACATTTTTGGCGCAATAGAAAAGGTAGTACTGTTAACAATTCTACATTGTTTACTCGAAAAGCTCATTTTTTGAGATATGACTATGTTGCAATGAAGGAGCGATATTTATATGCACATTATATACATTTTCATACATAATTTTATTGATTTTATTTTACTATACTTTTTCTATAAGCAAATGAAAAACTATCTTTGTTGATTCAGCGAAATTCATCTTTAGATCTGCAACCAAAGAGAAATTCTAAAGATTCAAGGAATTATTTATCTCAAAATAATTCAACAAACCAAAATAAATATGTTATGATTTTTTCTAATAGTTTTCCTCTCGAATAAATTCAAAGGAATTATATATTTATTATTGATGTTTCAGTGAACGTATTTCGTTTAAAATATTCTGGTACAGATTAAAATTGTAATTAAATCCATGAAAAGCAATTTTTTCTGTCCATTCCAAAAGATAAAACGAAAGACTGTTCCAAATATTGCACATATCTTAACAATTATTAATATTATTTGCAGTGTTCACGTAATTTGCATAATATATTCCTATTTAGGTCGTGAGACAGTATATCCGTTGCGTTAATAACGTTGTGCCAAATAAAACTTTGCAATATAATTGTTTAACGTTTGTATGTCACGCTTTATAAGTCAAGAACGTTTTCAAAAATATCATACCGAATTATACGAGTATTTTACCTTTATAAGTGAGTAAAAACAAAAACCATTTAACTATAATTTTCTTCTTTTAAAGTTCTCTCGCATAATCATTGCAATTGACCCTCATCTATTTACTCGTATCTTTTGAAACTAAGTTGGTCTTATTTGAAAATAAATAATAAGCACAGGAAAAAACAACAACAAGACATCTTAATTTAAAATCTTCTAATTTGGCCATTAGGAAGGGCACATACAAGAATGCAGTGCTTAGTAGGCACATGTGTAACAATTTTCTTACAATAATTTACTGTCTATGACTCTATTTTTTTACTTTTTTCTTTTTTTATATTTAGTACTTTGATTTAATGTTGTTAATGTTGCTCATATTATTGTTATTATTATTGTTTTATAAGTTATTTTATGTAATGGCTGGCTTTATGAAAGCCAAGACTGTGTCTACGATTTTCTTTGTTTCCATATGCAGTCAACCAAATTGCATGTTATTTTCTTTTGCCATTTTTTATACATATTTAACTATTTTACTTATAATATTGTTTATGGTCAAAATGTTCAAATGTGCTTTTGATTAAGATAACATGCGTCTGTCTGATTCTAACTATGATTGTCTTTATGACCGTCTGTCTGCATGTCTTTGCACATGGCTGATAAAATAGTTTTTATTTTACTTTTTAGAATGAGACCTTTTCTTCTATTTCTCGCGCTGATGTTTTATTAAGACCAAGACTTCGTATTAAAGAAAATCTTGTTAATATTCAATTTCTAATTTTTCTTTTGAACATGTCGTTTATTTTTTTCCGTAGCTGCTTTTTTAAGAACATGACCCACATTGTATCGATTTTCATTTATATTATTTTTTTCTTATGCTCATGTCGCTTAAAAAGATTTATAAAAATATCTTAAATTTTTGCCGTTATTTTTTAGGTTTAACATTTGAATTAAT
This sequence comes from Thecocarcelia acutangulata, assembly GCA_914767995.1. Classification (NCBI taxonomy): domain Eukaryota; kingdom Metazoa; phylum Arthropoda; class Insecta; order Diptera; family Tachinidae; genus Thecocarcelia; species Thecocarcelia acutangulata. Next base: position 102,067,272 of record OU612094.1, on the reverse strand, counting down.
AGATCAACAAAAAGGCCATTGTGAAATAAAAAAAAAAACGTAGTAAGGCAGAACAAACCTGACAGATTGTTGAATAATGCTAAAGTCTTCATTTCTCGACTAGAGCAATCAAAAGCGAAACGGATGACAAAAAATTTACGTATTTCAGCTGGTTTATTTTTTGGATAAATCGATTAACCGCTATTTTTTATTTGGTTATATCTGATGAAATGTTATTGTTATGTATATATAAATTTTTAATACTTTTGTTTACTTTCAAGTCAGGGTATAAATTTTGTCATCTAGCCCTTTTTAGTTTTAGGACCTTTATACTAAAGAAGACATAACAATTCGACGCTTCTAAAAATTATTGCCACATAACTCTTTGCTTTGGCATATTAAAAAGCTATATTGTGTTTATTAATAGCTTATTTGGGCAAAGTTAGTAAACCAAAAAGTACTCTTAATGAATTCAGACCATTATTCTTTCGAAAACTCAATATTTCTTTTAAGTTTAATAATCATTTATATATTTTTAAACAGAAGAATTTTTGTTTTATGTAATTTATATATATATATATATATATATATATATATATATATATATATATATATATATATATATATATATATATATATATATATATATATATATATATATATATATATATATATATATATATATATATATATATATATATATATATATATATATATATATATATATATATATATATATATATATACATATATATATATTAAAGATGTCAAAAGTCCATCTAGTTGTAATTGTTGCTTATAAATTCCTTTAAATGTATGTACTATAACTTTAAAGTTTTAATTACTAGGCGAATTCAAAACAGGCGAACTTGTCAACTTAGGTTATAATTTTTCGCTTTTCGCATTTTATTATTCAATATGTAAAACTTTATTCTGTTCTAATCACGCACATGTTATTTAAATCTATTCTGAGTGCTAAAAAACTTCTTTGGGCTTTAAAAAAAAGCGCAATAACTTAAACAATATTTTATTATTTTATGTTCATATTAGCGTTTGAAGTGCGAAATTTCCAAACCGTAATTTTAATTGTAATTTAATACTTTTAATTGTAATAAAATACTATTAAATTAATATAACAACCTACAAATTTTTATCTATTGGCTATGTGCTTCTGTTTCGTAGTTTTTATTAAGCAAAGGTTGTAAACATTGTTAAAAATATCTTAACTAGAAATCATCGAGACAGCCAGGCACCCAAAATAAAACGCCAATTAGAAATAGAAAGCTTCATTCTAAATCAGAGAATGTGACCAATAATCATTTTATTAAAATATATTTTTACTATTGTATGTAATACTAAAAGTGTTGAAATAATCTTTATATGATATCGGATACTCCACAAAAAAATTGGAACACTTTCCACAAATATATGAATCACAATAGCTGCCCGTCATTGAGCATAAAAAAATTAAGTAAAAAAAATTAAAGGTCAATGAATGAAACGCGCGCGTAAAGGCAATTTGGAATATTGTTGCGATAAAATGAGTATATATTCTGTAACAATTTGTATTGTTGCCGCTAGTAGTGTACTATCGTTTTATATAGTTTAATCTAATAAAATTATATTAGAATTATAATTTTCACATTTCTATTGTTAAACTTCTATTGTTTTAAAACATAGTTGAATGCAATAATATTGTTTTGAGCAAAAGTTTGTATACAACAACAGCTTTTGTAATATGCAACAATATACAGCTAATTTTAAACATACGTATGGTTATTGCACCATAATAAACTTTCAATTGTTGATTTTATGCAAGTAGTTGACATCTGCTTATGTAAATACGAGTACATAGTTTTCTCTTAGTTTTTTAGTGTGTGTGTTTTTATTTTAATCGGAATAATATTAAAAATATTTAAAACATTTATCAACATTTACTATTTGGTGAAAACGGTGTCAACATGACAATAAACATTCAAAACCAAAAACGTTTATTAAGGAATTTATATTGAATAAAATTTGGTTTTAATTATAGACGTTAACTACGCTGAACCAAATTTCGTCGGTACTATAAATTTAAAAACTTAGTAAACCCTTCACGAAAAAAAAATTTCAAATCAAAAAGCTTTATTGCAAATCGGAACCAAATTTTTTTTTAAATAAACAAATATTTTTCGACACAACTCCATTCAACAAACATTTAAAAATGTTGTAAAATTTTGTTTGAATGAGTAAAAATTTAATTAAAACAATAAGGCAAAAACACACACAAACATTTTAATTAAAATCCTGAATGTTAGTTTGAATAAAATTTTTATTTATTTGACTAAATTTCGTTAATAAAATTCACCTTATAGATTTAAATAAATTTTCCATAGAAGCACTAGCATTGACTGCTTAGTTAAATATAACTTACTCTAATTGTCCTTGATCAGCGCTAACAGCACCCAGATCTCTACCATAATAAATATTGCATTTAACTAAAAATATGTATTACAACCTGTAGAAATGAAGAAATTTCTTTTTTTATTTTAATTAAATGTATTACAATAGTTGAAAATTGAAGTAAATTTGAATAAGATATTTTGTAAGTTGTAAATAACCCCATTTTGCAGTATTTAGGTAAATTTTTGCTTCAGTGTATGTATGTACGCATGTGTTTTTTATTATTTATAATAGAATTATAATATAATTCATAAATATTCAATAATATGGGTGGGAGCAATTATATTAAATGGTTGGACATGATAGTAAAGTTCTATTTTTTGCAATAACAGTGTTAGTCATGCTACAATCATTACAACTTTTACAAAATGTATGTTAACGTAGTATAGGTTTGGTTCTTGGCTTTACTTAGTTTGGAAACAAATTTAAGACTAAAACCATATTATGTGGCTGTATTCAACAATAGAAATTGTCATATTGACAGTATTGTCATATCAACAATATTTTTTCTTCTATGTGCGGGGATCTTCTTTACGTTGAGTTTCAAGTACTGAATTAGGTTTGTTTACACTAATATTACTAAAAAATAAATTACTTACACTCAACAATTCACCAGATTGGTCAGCTTTTGACTATTTTTTTTTGTGGTTATTTGAAAGAGCAAGTATATGTGAACAAGTCCGGGAATTAAAAGAATATTTATTTGAAAATTTTGAAGCTCTTTTGCGTAGATAAATCTGCATTTTATTATAATCCTATCTATAAACTTCAGTTTTAAATTCTGGTATAAAAGTACATTTATGTTAAGAATTAATCTAGTTGCCAACTTGTCTCAACAATGCCCTCTGAGCGCTAGAACAACAATAATAAATTGTATTCTATATGAAATGTAAATAAATCTATCTATCTAAAAAAAATCCAACAACATTGTTGCAGAAATTGTTACGGAAAATCCTCTAAAATGAGTCCATGAACGCGAAGCTGAAAACAGGAGTTATTTATCTGAAATTTTTTTCTTAGTACCTTCTATAAAATAATACAAATATAAAATGATACAAATATAAAATAATACAAATATAAAATAAAAACATATACCTGTATAAACGAAAAAATTATAAAACTAAACCCCATCCCTTCGGATAGATGACCTTATGGATTAAAATTCTAAATTTTGTTACATTTTTCAATGGATATTTCGTTTTCCTCCAAAAAACTTCCTCAGTAGTATTTTTTTTAAATATCCAGAAGAGAAATATCGTTTAAAAAATATAACAAAAATTAAGAAAAACAAAAGACCTCAAGCTTAAAGAAAAGGAAACTAGGATAAAGAAAATAATTATCAATATTAAAGATAATAACAAAATTTAACCTACACGAGCACTCTAAACTTTACTGGATACTTCTTGACATAAAATCAATTATAATGACACCAACGTTTTTTTTTTATATATTCCAGATTTTTTTTTACAAATTTATTTAAATTGCTGTTCTGAAAAGTAACAGAATGTATTACAAATAAAAAGCTTTAACAACTACTTTCTATAACATAAAACTAAATGAAATCGTAATGCTTAACAATTCTATTCAGTAGTTAAATTTTTGCATATGAACTAAATTTGAAAATTTTTCAATCCAATTAATACAAAAAATAAAGCAAACCGCTATGCAAATTTTTGTCAAGATTTAGGGAGCTTATGGTTTAAAATTTTTGTAATGCAACTGAAAAATAAATTAAATAGCGTTTGAAATTGCTCTAACTTTTTTCCTATTAAAAAGGAAATCATCTTTGTAACAACCAGTTTTAATTCTTAAAATAAAGGAATGTAGTAAAACAAAAACTTGTCACAAGAACGGGATACAGTGTCACAACAAGTCATTTTGTTTATATTTATATGTATTTCCAGCTTCCTTATATACTCATACAGTCTCCACCACTTATTCTGCTTTTTTTTTGCACCGCAATAACCTCTAATACAACTTATGATGACAATGTGGAACACAACCCAAATCTCACACCTTATAACCAAAAACGTAAAAAAATCTACAACTATGCAAAGGCAAACTAAAAAGTAGTGTTATGCAGTTGAAAAAGCAGAAAAAACAGCACAATGATGCGATATTTTTTGCTGCGGATTCTGTTAAGCCTTACAAAGAAAATAGGCAGTAAAAATGTGGACAAAAAAAAAACAAAAAGATGCTGGCTGGTTTTTCCAAATACAAAGATTGTAGCTTATAAAATTGTTAGTGCATAAACTGGCAAGTTGCATTAGTTTTGCGCCAACCAGAGTTACAAACGACAACCAGACGGACGTTTGTAGCCAGACAGACAGACAGTTAGGCAAGAATGAAAGAACTGTTACAAAATCAAGTTTAAGACACCAATTTTCAAGAAAGATGAAAAAATATGTATATATATTGAAAATAAAAAAGGCCGCAATGAGTATATTTTGCAATGGAATTTTCTTTAACGCTTAGAAAATGAAAAAAAAAAGAATATAATATTCTAGAAGTTTAAAACAGGCAAACGGCCAAAGTTGTGAATCTTCTTTTCATCATCATCATCATCACCACAATCACCATCATCATGATCGTCATGTGCTTAAAAGATAAACAGCCAACAGGAAAAATTATATTGTACTGACCAGAGTTTTCTTTTTTTTAGGAATTTGTTGTTTTACTTAATAATGAAGATGTTATCATTATCATCATGAAAACAATTTATACGAAAACTTCAAAACATGACGTATCAAAATTGCCCAAAGAAAAATTTGTCGAAAAAATCAAAAACTATAATAATCTAAATTTGAATTTCCTCACGCTCCAAAGAAGCAAATGAAGCATGTGTTTTTATTATACATATTGATATGTGCTGTTTATATGTAGATATGTATGTATGTGCTCACTTTATGCTGGAAATTTTAAATTTGTATAAAGCAAAAACCTTATTCGAAAGGTTCTTAAGAAGTATAGCCTTAAAAAAATTGTTCATAGTGTAAACAACAAAGGCCTTTTTCACAAGTTGACTCAAGTACAGTGCACTGTTTTCATCATTAGATTGTCGTTGTAATCGAGTCAGACAAGTATACACTTTAACAATGAGTGGGAGGTCTCCGTCAGCAACCTGCGCCGCAACGGCAATAGCCCGATAACGCATGCCGACATGACATGATAGCCGCCGCCAAAATTATTACGGCTCAGTTCTGTTGCAAATGCGTCGCAAATGAAGGACATTATGTTATGAAATATAAGTTTAATTGTTCGTATTGTAGATGTAAACATTAAACATACTATGAAAAATAAATTTGACTTTTCGCTTGACACATATGTTCTGCCTACCACATCTTAACAAAAATGTTTCTCGCCAGAGCAATTTAGCTATACTCTGGCGATTTTGGAGTTTCTATACAGAAAGAAAAAGCTCGTAATGAATTTAAGTATTTTATACTTGCCTTTTTACGAGTCTTACTGGAAAATTTAAGTACGAATAACAAATAAGTTTGCTTAAATTCAGCCGAAAATGGGGTTGTTCAAAAATTCCAATCCTGCAGTATCTTAAAAGAAGTATAAAATTCCTGAATCAAGTGCAGAGTTCTTAAACCCACTAAAAACCCCATAGCGTAGACAAATATATACGCGTGAATGAATTGCTGAAAGGCAGGAGAAAAAGTTTCTCTGAGGAAAAATTATGTTATTTGTATTAAATTATGATATCTGTTTGAGAAATATTATTAGAACAATTTTCTCTTTGAATTGTCATTAATTCATTTAAAATAATTGTATAGTTAAATTTTTTTTAATATTTTTCACTCACAGCCCCTATAAAATTTCAAAAACAAGATGAATATATTTTATATTGGTATAAATTATAATAGCCAATGGAGTAAATAATATTAAACTAAATTTTTCTTTGAAAATAATAACAGATTCTTCCATATCCAGCTTATTTCAAGTACGGATTTGGTATTAAATCAACTCTAAAATTCTTAAATCAATAGCATTTGTCTCAAATCAGCCTAAGTTGCGACATATTTCAAGTACGTGTTCGGGGTTAAGTATGTCTGAAATTAAGTATTTAGTGCTTAAATAATCCATACATAGGTCAAGCACACCGTACTTTATATAAGAAAATTCTTACTTGCCGTACTTTTGACACCGCTTCGAATTGATTTAAGTACGGATGGATTTAATTTTATTTTCAGTACACTGTAGTGTTTAATAAAAAGAATTTGAAACGAATATTGTTTCCTTTGAATATAATATACCAGTAGCAATAATGCACAAATTTGCTTTTATTTTTAAATAAGGCAACTCAATCAAGTTAGCCGTGTGAAATTACCGGGGTTTACGGTAATTTTTAGCTGCAAAAGTTAGTATTTAATTTTATTTGTACGGTTCGCAGGTATTTTTATTTTTCTACTGTTGTTAATAATTCTACAATTGGAATCGAACAGTAGTTTCAGTACATTTATGTAAAATTCGCTATAAATTCTTAGAAGAATTGAAATTTTTACAGAAGAAATCTGTAATGTTAATAATTATTGACTTAATATTTTATTTAAATTTGTTTTATCCATAAAAAAAAAACAATAAAATAGCTTAATATTTTCAAGGCTACAGCCGTTTTCCTGTTGCCGCCGAGTAATATACTCATAAGACGCCGTCGCCGTGAAAAATGCAAGGTGCAGGTTTTTGAGCCCGTTCTTATACGAGGTTGACTAAAAAGTTTATTAAGTTTCATGACTTTCGTTCTAGTAGTGGTCCAGATAAGCACTTATTAATATTAATTGTCTTAAAGTAAAAACCGTGAATCGGTTAAATATGAGACTCGAATTAGAATTGTGATGTTGTTCTCGTGAAGCAATCATGTAGTTAATTTAGAATCTCTTCTTAGAAATGGTTAGGATTTAAAAAAGAAATTATTTGTGATTGTTTTGTGTTTTAAATAATTTTTAATTAATTTCACAGTTATTAAATAATCCAATTATCAGCTACATATATATCAGAGTTCAATTCCATTCAGAAATGGAGTTCAGTCCGTAATGTGGTTGTTTGGAAAACTAAAAACGTTTTCGGCATGAAACCGTTTTATATTTCGAGGATAAAATTATTATTTTCTCTTAAAAATGCTGTCTTTCTAGAAAACTTGTTACTTTACCGTTTCTGTAAAGGCTTAATTAAAAAATCATTTGATTTGTTTGATTTATTAATTTTTACTGAGAGTTATCTTGAAAAAGACTTCTATGACAGATATGATAGAAATATCCATTTAAAATGTTAATTTCAAAAACAAAAAGTTCAATTCAAAAATTTTGCTCATTGTTGCGACTCGAAACGAGTCTAGCGGGGCCATCTCAAAATTTTTTTAAAAATATTTTCTATAGCCTGATTGGTAAACAATCACCTGCACTAAACGTCACACTAATATGCATCTCGCACCCGGTGAATAGTTCAATTCAAATAGTATTTACCTCATCCGTAAACCCCACCCATGTGACATTTTATTTTGCATTTTGTTGAGTATTATATTGCTAGTAAGTCTACGAGTATTAAAAGATTTTTTCTTAATAAAATTTAGAATTGTACAGTATATTTTGCTTGCAAGCAACTCATGTGTTCTATGAAGTAGTAAAATAAATTAGTCCATGATTAACACTTGGTAAAAGTGAAATAAATTAGGGGGGAAAGTTATTCACGATAAAGATGACAATTTTTTAATATATGAATAATGTTTATAATAACGTGAGTCTTAAGTGGAAATGAAATTATATTTAACCATAAGCATAAACATACCTATTAAATTTTTTCCTACAAAGCATACATGCTAAAGGACTGCACAGAATGTTCTAAAGTACACTGCTCAATACTGTGTAGTAGTTCCAAGCATTGTATTTCAAAACCATTTTTAAAACAATACAAATAAGCTATAGAACATTTATAAACAGAACAAACACTTCATAGTTTTGAAACGCTTTCACGACAGTGCTGACTGTACTTGAATTCTGTTTCACAGCAAAATCCAAAACAAAACATCACAATAAAGCAAATAAACGATGAATCACAGCAAGCGCATTGGCATTTGAGCATACTACGTCTTAAATATTTGTGCTTAATACAAAGCCAAAAACCATGAACAACAACAGCACACACACACGCTTTTGAGCATACTGTGCATACAGTAGACAAAGACAAAAACCATGAACAACAACAACAAATTTTATATACAAAACTGAAGCATAACATTGCTTCAATGCTTCAAGTTCTACTTAAATTTTGTTCTATTTCATTTACTTCTATTTGTGTTTGGTTCAGTTTGTTCTAAATGCTTATAAGACAGTATTCGCTTATGTGTTTAGAACATTTCGGCACTGACGTGTTTGTTTTGAAATGTGAAACAACAGGATGGATAGTACTTGAAAATACTACTACGTCTTGTAAGATATTTTTATTGTGCTTGAGCAGCCCTCTAGTACATACTCTTTAATAAGCCAAAAAAAGATTTCTTTATATTGTAAAAGTACATATATTTTTTAGAAATGCAAACTATTTCAAGAATAGCTGTGTATGTTAAAACTTTCTTTTGAAATAAATATTTAATGTGAAGAAGAACTGAATAAAGCTTGTTTATCTTCAACATTGATTCACCTGTTATTTTTATTGCCCTCAGTTTCAAAGTTGTCGTACAACAATGTTTATAATGACGTTGTTAAATGTGAAAAGTGTATCTTGGATATCAAAAAGCAAATACAATTTCGGCAGTTACAAAAACCAGATGAACAAACAAGCCTTTCCAAACAAACACAACAAAAGAAAAAAAAAAATGTTTAAGTATAAATTCTTAAGACACAAAAATGAACATAAAATTTACGCATTTCCCATACACACTGAATGCCACAAAGGCAACATGCAACCGTTCGGCCATTCATACTTCAATTTAAGATTTATTTTCATTTGGTCATCATCAATTTGCTATTTAATGTCCAAATAAATAGAAAAAAAAACAAAAAGCACACAACTTTGAAAATAAAAGAAATGTGTCACTAATGTTAACAATTGAACTGTTTATTTAGAATGTGCCCCCTAAAAGAAAAACAGTTGAACGTGGACAAAAAGCAGATTTCAATTCGCATTTTTTTATCGTATTTCGTTTTAACTGACACGATGACAGGCCGTTTAGCCATGTAATTCTTTAAATGAATTTGAACTCTTTAATCTTTCAATGTATGGATGTAGTTTTCTTTTACTTTTTTAACAAATGCGTCCATATGTCCACCTTTGTTGTGTCGCAGTTGTCCTCTTTTTTACATTTCCTTTACATGTTTTAAAGTTTTTGGGTTTCATTTTTTTTTTCAATACGCGAGTTTTTGTTTACTCGGTGGAGTTGATGCGGCCAAGTCAATTGCTCGTAATTATTTGGATTTTAAAATATTTTACATTCATTTATACATTTACAATTGTATTCAATTTGGTTTTCCCTCTTTATTTGAATGTCGATAAGTTTAACTCTAAATGAAGAGAAAAAATGTGAAAAGAAGTCTTAAGAAGCGATTAAATATTGTTCTACTGGAATGCAAATTGGAATAAAATAGTATTGTTGTGTACAGGCAGCAGAAATAAATACCTTTTGCACACTTTGTGACCTGTTACGGATAAAATATTAAGGCTTACTTTGCCTTTTTTGAAATCTTCGAGAGCTTGTAATAGATTCGAGTATTTTCTTCGTAAATCTATTATGAATTCTCAAAGATTTCGAGAAGGGTTATAGGTACAATTAATAGGATTTCGGTTAAATCTTTTGATTAAAAAATTTTATATATAAAAATTTCTAAATAATTAGAAAAATAAGTATGGTTCAGAAGGATATCGACATCTAACCAACAGTAGTATAGTTGATTGAAATAGTTATTCCCTAAACAGTCGAAGGAAGTTAAGGCGCCAAGAGGTAGCCAGTGATCCATAAAAAAGATAAGGCCTTAACTAGACTCGTTTTCATGTTTCCTATCATCAAGTTGCTTATATACATTGCAAGACAACAGAGCCTCGAAGGCTATAGCTCGCGGAAAATTACCGTGCAAAAATCTAAGACTAAACTAAAGCCAGATCCTGTTAGCCAAGGTAGGCATCTTGACACACGAGTATGACCAGCATTAGTTTTTAGTAATCTTCCCACGAGAATGTGCCTTTCCATTCTTCCAATTAAACGATGCTACAATTATCGGAAGGTCCAGTACAATGTAGATCATGTCTTCCCTTCCTAAAGCTTTACGAGTAAATGCTGAACACAAACGTGGAATCTCTTTCCCCAGAAAGCAGAGTGCGTCAGGTGGGAATACGCTAAGCAAAGTCCGGTTTCATTGCTATTGTTGTGTTCTTGTAAAGACTGGCGTCAAAATAGCTTGTTTCGTTTCGATAAATATCTTCAATACATGTTTAGCTTTAAAAGATGTAGTTTAAGAATATTAATTTGTCATTGTTTCCATTGAAATATACTACCATTAGAAAATATTTACTTTTAAGAAAAAAGCAATTAAAATTAACATGCAAAAGTTTTTGCTTCATTCTGACGCTTCATGTTAATTCACCGTAATAGATAAGCCACCTTTGCAAACTTCAACTGGGCAAGACTGAAAAACGGGTGGTGTATGTTACCCATTTGAGAAATGTTTTTACCACAACTAAATCAGCGGATGCTGCAGCAAAATTTCCGCCATATGCTGTTAGACCGCCTGTGTCTTTGATACTTAACTTTCAAGATGTCGAAAATGTTATATAAGTTACACAAACCCCAACAAAGCTCCAGGCATTGGTCAAAGTACTGGTAAAATAAACATTGGACTCAACTTTGCCATTAACAATTTTTCGAACAGTTTTGAAATTGTTGGCAGTAGACTTATTGGTCTGTATGATTCTACCTTACTGGGATCCTTCCCTGGTTTAGGTATCATAGTAATCATGGATACCTTCCACTCTGCAAGATAATACTCGAGACGTAAAATAGCGTTAAAAATAAAAAGAAGAATTCTACGAGCTACACGAGGTAGCTGCTCAAACATTTTACCAGTAATTTTATCAATACCTGGAGCTTTTCTGGGGTTTGTGTTACGAATAACATTTTCAACATCTTGAAAACTAAGTCTCAAACGCATAGGCGGTCTAACAGCGTATGACGGTAGTTCAGCTGAATTATTCGCTGTATCATTTGTGGTAAAAACATTTCTCAAATGATCGACATACAACATTCCCTTTTCATAATCGCTTCTTGCCCAATCTCCAGTTGAAGTTCGCAAAGGTGGCTTACCTATTCCGAGTCTTTTCAGACCTTTTGTCGCTTTCCATAGCGAATAATCGGATTGAGGAGTACCACCAAGACCTTCCAGATAATTTTTGAGGGAAGCCATTATTTGGGATTCAAGCAGATTTCTTAACTGAGTTATGCATTCCCGTAACCTAGTTTTAACCTGCGAAGTTGCCACTCTCTTCTAACTCTTCTTTTCTCTGACAGAAGTTGATCAATTTCAGATGAATAAGTTCTATTGTTCACATTTCTGGATCTTATATGGCATGTCGTACGGCTGGACTAAGGTGTTCAGAAAATTCGTTAATCGATATATCAATATCCTCAGGCGTTCTCAAGGCAATGTTTTCCGTACAATGAGTACTCAAATATTTTTTATATTTTAACCAATTAACTCGAGAGACGGTCCACGCCAAGTCACAAAACGGGGAACCAACCCCTTGGGGGAACGAAACAGAAACTATAGTTGGTGAGTGAGCTGATGACAAGTCTAATGAAGGTTCCACTTGCATCCATTCTGAGGGAAAATTTTTTGTAACTCCAAAATCTATAACGTCTGGGATCTTTCGTTGGTCTGACTGCCAATAAGTGGGGTGTCCACTTGAAATCACACCTAAGCCCATTTTGGAAACGGTGTCAAAAAGCACACGGCCTTTCGGGGTTATCAAACGTGATCCCCTAAAAGTGTGTTTAGCGTTATAGTCGCCAGCCGCTTAAAATGGAGGACCAAGTGATTTGAAAAAATTTGAGTAGATAAAAGTTAATGAACAAAAGTGTACTCACGTTACATTCACACTGCGTAAGCAAACATGCTCGCCTATCCAAATTAACAATACACCTATTCCGCAGTACAATGAAGTGAAATACCTTGGTATACACCTCTGACGTGGAAGCCTCACATTGATGCGAAAGTCACTCAGTAGAAATTAAAAGCAGCGCAAAAATTCTTGTTATATAACACAATTCTAAAGCCTATATGGTGCCACTGAATTCGTTATGGGGCACCGCCTCAGCGTCTAGCATTGAAAAATTCAATGGTACGTAAGAAACTTACGAATTCACAAGGATTTGTGTGTTCCTCTGGTAAAAGACGAGTTCTCTAAGTACGCGACACGGTATATCAGTAAACTCGAACTTCACCCAAATTCACTTGCACGGAACATACTTAATTTTGACGGCCACTCTCGGTTGAGAATGTTAGATAGGTGATTCTACCGATATTATTCGCGCCAAATTAAACTTTTCTATCTAGCATTGGTAGGACTTTTATATTATATTTGAATACTTTTTGTTTGTTCATATTTTGAAATTTCAATAAATATTATTTTTCAGTGGTTTGCCCAAATATATACAAATTAAGTATTCTAAAAGTCCACTGTTATATGTTTTTGATGATATTTTCTTCTACGTGAAAAATAAAAAACACAAAAAGACAAAGAATTGATGCAGATAGAGTTTAGCCGAAAAACTATATATATACTATATATATATGGCCTGTATATAAATTTGATATACAGGCCGTACCCCCGCCGAAACTGGGTGCCAAGATTGATTGTAACCATTATGAGAAAAAGCAGAAAAAAATCTAAAAAAACTGAGTAAAATTTTTTTTTTTTCAGATCTTTCTCATGATGGTTACAATCAATCTTGTCACCCTGTTTCGGCTAGATGTTGGATTCTGGGGCACCTTGTATACATTTAGATATATTAAAATTTCATAAATAATAATCATGTCTGAATAACCACATGTCTGAATGTACAAATACAAGACATACATATATTCAGATGCTATACTTTTATGTACGTATTTCGTTTAAGTCTTAATACTTTCATTAAGTCTTAATACTTTCAAGTAAACAATTATAGTATAGCTTAAAAAATGCAAGCTACTTCGATGTGTTTTAGCAAATTTTAAAGCTTTCGAAAATTTAATTTATATTTCTGCATCTTACAATTATTTATTTTCTACAAACTAAATTTTATAAATGAAATTCTTTTTCATATAGATAAGAAAAAAATCGTCAAATTTCTCTTAGTGAATGTTAAATTCAATACAAGTTCATTTATTAAATTTCTTCTTTCTTTCGCAAGAGAAACAGTTTGTTCTTATATTTTAAAGGAAACAGATTTAAGTGCTATCAGCTTTTAATTTTTAATACTGAATATCGTTCTGTAAAAAACATTTCCTTTGTAAAACAGTTTAAAAATATTGGATTTAAAGAAATGCAATAATGGTGCTTTTCTAATCGTAATTTGTCTGCCGGCACACTTTTAAACACTTTGAAAACAGATATAAACATATTTGTTTGAATTGTGTTTCCTCTTAAAGGAAGACATAAATTAATAAAAGAACACAGAATAAATGTGTTTGAAAATTCAAAAATTAACCGGTTTAAAAAAATTCAATACGTTATAAAAGGTGTTAAATAAAAACGATTAATAGTATTCAGCAACAAGAGCAAAAGCTAACGAAAAAAAATCAAATCTAGAAGGAAAACTAAGACGAACAAATGTATATAAGACTTAAGATATAATGTTTTATTAGTTACGAACTGAATACCCCTATTAAGATAAAATACACTCAAGTACTCGCATATTATGCTATTATTTTTATAAGCTTGATAACTAAAACGTGAATTTCTGTTAGGCGATGAGGAGTAGGAACTTTGTTTTTTAAGAGCTGCAAGTATGTTAGCATCCATTGGCAACATTGGCATTATTTTACACGTCAAGTACAAGTGTTTAACTTGATGCTGTTTGCGGTAACATCAACAATACTTGTGTACAAAGCAGGTGAATGAAAAAAAATGTATGTTTATCTCTTAGTATTTTTTTCTGGTCGCACATTACACATACATATATTCCATAAACAAAAAATCTGTTATAAAAAAGAACTTCCTTTATTACTTAAATTTCAGAGATTTCAAAGAATTAAATTTAGCCAAAGAATACACAAAATTATTCTAATGCGAGAATAAGCCGGGAGTTTTTTTCAGTTGGTAGCCGCATCCAAAAACGATACTCTCTTATCTTTTGAATTACAAAATTATGCTATTATTCACATAAAATTCTTTAGAAATGTATTAATTTTACATATCTGTGGCATTATATCATAACATCTTAAGTCGAGATGAGACTAAAAAAACTTTTTAGGATAAATTTCAATGAAAAACTGTATTTAAGAACAAATGAAAATAAACTAAAATTAAAACAAAATTTTTTCAGTAATACGAAAAAATATTCTTACAAGCAACAATTTTATAAATAATAAATTAATCAAAATAGATGCCATTTTTTTCGATTTTTAAAATTCTACTTAATTTGTTATGATAAAACATCACAGATATATTCGAATATTTGAATGCGATAAACCCAGTGGCCTTTTTCTTCTAAAATCATATTGTTGCGAATGAAGAAGGTCGAAGTTTTGTTCACAACTAGTTGTTGTGTTGTTGAGCAAATTTTTCTCGTTTTTTTTTTCATAAAAAGTTCAGCCACTTTAATTAGCAAAACAAGTTTGGTTGACTTACCTTTTATCAAAAAGTCGGAGAAAGTATTTATTTATTCTGCAAGAAGAAAAAGAAACAAAGTGGATCAAATTAAAAATTGTTTAGAGTGCTGTAAATTAAAATTAAGATAAAAGCCAACATTAAAAAAAAGTAGTTGTTCTTTCAATTAACTTGATTGAAATTTTTAAGGAAGCAAATCTTGCAATAAAGACAAATGTATGTCATTAAAATTAATTAGGTTGAAAAGAACTAAAATATATTAAATAAAATTGAGAATTAGCGGTCAATTCTGAAAACACGGTTGGGACTATATCGAAAGGCTAAATCAAACTTAGCCGAGTTATGGCAACATGTGCAGCTGGAATGGCAGCACATTCCAAATGAAATTATTGAAAACTTAGTCAGAAGCATATCCAAACGTATAAATAGCGTATTAAAAAATAATGGGTTATAGACTAAGTACTAAAAACAAAACATATTTTAGTTATTGCCGTGAAAGTGCAAAATTGAGTACTTAAGAGTTATTATAATTTATTTCGTTTTTTCTGTGAATAAATAGGTTTTTGTTTTTATTTAAATATATTTTCGTAAGTATCTAACTTATATAAATAAAAGACACGAAAAATAATTTAAATCGCTTTATTATATATTTATTGAATCTTCATGATGTGAACTAACAATAAGTATTTAAATATCAATCCTTAACACAAAAAATAACCAAGTCTAGCCAATGCTAGACAAAAAGTTTTATTTTGCGTGAACTATATCGTTAATTTCAAATATTTAACGGAAGGATTTCCCTTCTTCTCAACCGAGTGTGACCTCCAAAATTAGGTATGCTAAGTTTTTATTAAATGTATAAAATTTTTTCTTTCTAATGTTATTATAACGTTATAATTTATTAAAATTTATATTAAAGATAAGAATTTCCAAATAAAGAAAATATTTTTTGCTTCGATCTGACGTGCTCTTTCTAAAGCATTTCCCATAACTTTTCTTAGAATTTTACATCGCTTCGCCCTCAGTTTTATTGGCCTATTAAAATACATATAAGCAACTTCTTAGTAGAAAATAAGTTTATTGACTTTTTCTTTTCGTATTCCACATTATATTCTGCATCATTTCAAAAACGAAAGAAATTTTACATTTTAAAAAATACCTAATTCCAGAAGAAGTTTTGCAAAACAAAATATTACCAAAATAAGCTAAATTTTTGAGAGTACTAAATAAAAAGTTTATTTACTTAGATCATTATAACATCACTGCGTCACCCTTTGAATTTTGCATAAAACTATTTTTCGTAAATAAAATCGGAAAGATAAATTTTTCATTAAATGAATTCTAAACTCAATTATACAAGAAAATAAAAATGATGAGTTAATGATTTTTTTTTTTTTTCAAAAGAACTAAAAAAACTTATGAAAAAGTTCTGGTTCGTTGAAAGCAGTTTTGTAGTCAGTCGAGAATAAGATGGTTAGTTATAACTAGCTTTTTTTTATCTTGGAGCAGTACCCAGGGGATAACCGGTACATATGCAGTGCATTGTACTGGAACTAGGAAAATAGGTTTTAAGGAGGAGGAAAGACGCAAAGTTGATCAATATATCTCGAGTTAAGTTTTTATTTCATTGGCTAGTTTTATAAATGATTTGAAGAGTTGCCAAAGTGAAACCACATAGAAAGCATGTTGGCTTGAAACTGTTGTGCACAAATTAGTCACGAGATAGACATAACTAATGTACGCTTGAAATCGGCTGAAAACAAGCGCAATGGTATTTTTTAAGCGTTATTTAATAAATATGACAATTCTTTTGGTTGGTTTAATACTTCTTTTTTTTTGTGTTTGCTGTAACCCCAATAAAAGAAAATTCTGGTTTACTTTACGTATCCTATAGCTGTAGTTTATCTTTGGATTAGTTTATTATATGCCAACCTATTTGACCACATTGATATTCCATGATTTTACATAGAAATCCTTGATATGAATTATAATGACAACATGTGGCACACATAAAATAAAAATAAAAAAAATAAGCAACTCACAGGAGATGAAAATTCTACAGAAAAAGTTTAAAGCCAATTGTATAAAAAAATGAACGAAATAAAAAACTAGGCTAACTTTAAAGTTTTCTTCACTGCCATTCTGCCACAGTTCACTTATCAATGTGCTGCACAAACAAAACAACGGCAGCAGCAACATCTTCTGGGAACGAAACTGGAAAAGGACATAAAACATTTTTTTTTTTTGTAACAACAGCGAAATAAAATAGATTATACAAAGCTCTACATTGAAGAAAAAATTGTATATTAATGCCACTGAAGCTGATAAAAAAAAGTTGGAAAACATATGAATACCTCGAAAAATTCTAGCTGAATAGTGTTGCCAGTATGACAATTTGTATTTGTAGAAATAAATTATAAGTATAATCACCCCTATTCTGCGTTTCGATAAAGTCTCCGCATTTAGTTCCGTTGCGATCGAAAATTGGTATTCTGATAAAAAACGGAATCGAAAGAAAAAGAGAAGACAACAATGTTTATAAAATTAATAGCATTACTGTGGAATGTGGAAATGAAATTGCAAAATAAGCAAGTTTGTTATCGTTTTCATAAACAAATGTCAAATTTAGTACAAAAAGTTGTTTGTATACATAATTAAAAATAAGTTTAATAAGAAATAAAAAAGAAATATACAAAAACAAACTAAAATTAATTGTTCATAAATATATTACAGTGCAAAGAATCTTGTGAAGATAAAAGTACATAATAAAAAAAAAAAAAATTGTGTTGTGATTAAATATAGAAAGACCAAAATAAAACTTTAATAAAAATTGTAGGGGATTAATTCACTGTATTGCAATTAATTTTTTTTTAATTTCAAGCAGGAATGGAGTTTATAACAGCTGCATTATTGTTGGTCAGTGAGGAGAACAACATGAGAAATAATGAGGCTGGAATTTTTTTGGTGGAAGGCCTAGTGCATTGATGATTCCTGCAATTTCCTCCCAGAACACTGCTGCTTCTTCCTTTGATCGCTGGTTATATCCACATGCAATGTTTGCATTAGATGACATTAAATTGGCCAATTTTTCATATTGCTCTGGTGTTGTTGTTTTTGACCCAAAATACATAAAAACACATCAGATTCGGGTACAAAAATTAATAATTTAAAACAAAAAAAAAAAAAAAAAAAAAAAACAAAAATAATAATAATAAATAAATAAATAAATTTAATTAAATAAAATAATTTTATATGTTTTTTTAATCGCTACTGAACATTTTATATCATTTTCTACTTACATTTTTTTAACTAAAAAACAGATAACGAAAACTTCTCCGTCAACAAAAAAACAACTGAAAAAAACGGAGTTCCGATCGTAATGCAGAATACATACAATCGAAAGAAACTGAGCGGAATCGAAACGCAGAATACTCAAGTTGCCAGACGGAGAAAATTTCGAACCGAATCGAAACGCAGAATAGCCCCCAATATATATTTAAATACATTGAAATTTTATCTAATATAACATATTTGCATTAAAGGCATCAATTTTATTTGGTGAATGCTTTGACGGCCACTTTTCACAAAATTTAATTAAGGAAATACATTTACTCCCATTTTTCTAATAATATACTCCAAAAAAAAAAAAAAATTGCAGAAACACTTGTGTCAGAAAAAAATTTTTGTTTCAATTCGCATCGATTTTTTTCAATTCTCTTGTTTCAATTGAAAATCAAAAATTTTGCAATGCGGTAAACACAGAAACGAGGTACAGATATTTTAATTTAGCTGGTTTTCACTAGATTTGATAAATCCCAGACGTACCAAAGCTGATAAAGTTTTTTGTTTTAAGAAAACCAACTATAATCTTCTAAATGAAGGTATAAACAGTAGTGTTTTGTCTTTCGTTCCGTACACACGTGTTTTTCATTGTCATCCGTGTTTTCTATACTTACACATATGTTTATTATTAATTTGTAATAAGCGAAATTTTACCTTAATAGGTAGAGTTTTGCATCATGTGTGCACGTGTTTTTTTATTATATTAATTTTTACTGTCATTTGTTTTTTCTCTTTTTGTTATTATTGAATTCTGTTTTATGTTCCTCCTATGTATTTTATTATCCTACGGTGTTGAATTAATTTTTGCTGATCTGAGCAGTGTCGAAGGTATGTACACTGGGCACTGATCAGTTTTAACTATTTAACCTCAACATTTTAAATGCTGTGATAATGTTTGTTTTGGTCGTTCCTTATGTTAAGTTAACAAACATTACTCACCCTTTCCTCCTTCTCATACTCTATTTTTCTAGTTCCAGTACATTGCACTGCATATGTAGAGGCTATCCCCTGAGTACTGGACCAAGATAAAAAAAAAAAGCAAAAAGTCTTATCGATTACTTTGTGTTCGAACCTAGATTGTCGCTAATTCATCTCTCATAAATTTCGTCTTTGCGCAGTTGTCAAATTATCGTAAGTAATAAAAAACTTATGTGATGTTTCCATATAACAAGCAAGCGACATGTCAAACAATTTTGTATGAAAAGCACTCAATTTTTTAGTAATTTCTATACAAATATTTCAGACAATTCGCTTGCTTGTAATGTAGAAACAATACATTAGACATTAAATGTTACAAATGGACCTATTATTTGTTTATCTGACTACGTTTAAATTTTCAATTGGTACTTGTCCGCCGTTTTATTTCAAGTAAGATAATTTAAACATAGAGCAATGACAATGTTGGATACCAAATTATGAACCTTATTCACAATCTTGTGCAAATAGCGTTGCATCATAGCATTTGAAAAATTGTCTGGAATATATTTACTTGACATTAACTAATTATAGAGAGACAAAACTGCTACATTTTTACACAAATGAAAGACTAAAATTAGTAGTTTGTTTATATTTGCATTAATCGTATACGACCCTTAATTGAAAAGAATAACTGTCAATCAAGTCGTGCAACTAAAATAGCCAGTCCAAATCAAGAGTATATGTTTGCAATTGTAAAAACTGTTAATCTCCAATGTATAAAAAAATAATTATAGCATTACTTATACATACTCGTTTATATCAATGTTTATATATTGTATGATGTATATATAATCTATACAGATTATGTATACTTTGACGTGATTATAAATAAATAAATTAAATTTGACAATAAGTAGCTTCTACGTTGCAAACTTGGATGAAAATCTTTAGAGTTTCATTATGTTAGTCCTTAACACTTCGCCAGCTAAAACTACTTTAATATATCTTATTAGGAATTATGCCAACTCCTCTCTCATTAGTAATAACATGTTTAGTTCAGTGACGCATTATTTAGTAAACGTTGTTGGCAACACTGTATCTACCTCACATTTGTGCTACAAAACGTTGTTTCTGCAACATGCATTAAAGACACAATTTCACAAAAACTAGACGAAAAATACAAAATCTAAGAAGAGAAAAAAAATATTGTGGCGGAAATTTACATGATTAGATTAATGTTTAATAAACATTGCAAACTTGTTGTTTTTATTGTAGCCATTAAGAAACCAAGTATGAGTGTATGTGTTTTAGTTAAGCCAGATATATGGAAATGTTGCCTTTTGCTCTGGTTGTCCGTTGTAACAACATTAATTCATGTGGCATACAAACATTATTAGCTGTAGTTGCAACATTGATTGCTTTTTCTTATATTTTTTTATTTACTTTGTAAACACAATGTGCAATAAATTTATGCATCTTAAATAAATAAAATTAAAATAAAAATGCTAATATTTACCACACACGCACAAGATGCTCACCTAAAAAGTAAGAATTGAACACAATGGTTTTTCTAGGTTTAGCAAATTTTTAAGCAATAATAAAATAAAAGAACAATATTGAAAACACATTAAAAGAAGTTGAATAAATTCAAACATTAAAATCAAAGTCTAACTCTTTTTACATTTTTTGAATGAAATTTTCCATCTTTAAAACAAATTAAAATATTGATTTCATGGCTCCTACTAGCTGCAAGTGTCGCTTTTATGCTGGCCACAAAAGTTCTTACGACAGCTTACAATTCATTAGCATTTTGGCCACATCAACTTGGTCATACTTGCTAAAGCATCGACAATTGATACCTACCTGGGCATGTTAAGCAGCTATTTAAAATTCACCTTTCTTCTTCAAATAAAAATAAAACAGAAAACCAAAAAAAAAAAAAAAAAAAAATTATAGAGATAAAAAAAATGTTTAAATATATTTCTTGACGACATGCTTGCATTGAAGATTCGAGACAATTTCATGTAGTCAAGTTTACAAGTTCAACACTTGATGCACAAAACAGCCAGCACACAGACAAAATCCCACTGTATGAATGCACAACTTCAAGTAGCAGACTACTTGAGATTCGCTATTTCCACATTAATATTATGCTGTTGAATATAATGAAATAAATAAAACAATTCATATCCACCGGTTCTTTGCAACCGAAAGAAATAAGCGAAAAATGTAATGAAAAATTGTAAAAATGTATGTGAAAATATTTTTTCGTAGCAAGTTGAAGCAGCAAAATCGTGCCTAAAGAAAGTTTTAAAATTTTAAATTTTTTTCCATCCACATCTCTCTCTATGAATTTATTAGGTGAATTAAGTTTTTTCTTATACTTAAGCTGCTTTATGCATTATGAACTTTTATTGGTAGACGACCTTATCATATAGATAATTTTTTATATAGTATATATAATATATTTTTTTGTGCAAAAAAATATGTATTGTAACGAAACTAGAACGTGTGATTGAAGAAATTTCTGGTAAACATAATTTTTCTTATAAAAAATAATTAGGAATTAAAAACAAAATTACACGCTCTCACATCTAGGAAATTTGTTTAAGATAAAAAAAGCATACATTATGGTTGCTAATATCCCCCGGAAGTATAATTGGCAATTTTTAATTCCCGATAATATCTGTAGATGAATGTTTAGGAATTCTATACAAAACTGAACCATTTAATTAATTATTTCAAAGGAAAAAAAATTTGCCCATATTTTTCTGATAATTCAAACTAAGTTCTTAATGTATAAAAATTGTATGATCACGAGCAATATAGTAGTGAGGAATAATAAAGTTCTACAAAACTGATGCTGTTGCTGACGAATATCATCGGTTTATAAATTTAAAATCTTTAACTAAAAGGCCATCTTTAATGCTCGTTATTACTGTTAGAAAATTAATCTATTAAAAAACTAGTTTATGAGTTTTTTTTTGCCGAACGTGATAAAGAGAAATTCATGTCATTATGATATTGTTAATTCTGATTAATAATATCAGTGTCAATATTAGCAAGTTATTTGTCAAACTTATATTGTTTTTTTTTTTTTTTTTGTTATAAGATCATCTCTATTTTACTGACCTAAAATTTTTAAAATGTGCATAAACTTACATTCGTATACAGAATACAGACGAGCTACAAATTTATTAGATGAATTTTTCGTCTGTGTTATGCAAACAGCGATAATAAGAATGTGTTGTAGATGTTTCTTCTTTATGTACATATGAAAAAAGCGTGGGGTGCTTTGTACATTTATATCGCATAATACTAGTATTTTTAGTTCACTATAGTTTTAAGATTATTTTTAAAAACCATTTCTCACTTTATAGTTCGATATCGAAGTAAACACTAGTAATCTGTAAACATATTTATATTTAATACATATTTTTCAGTTACATAAGTAAGTGCTTATCAAAAATATATATGTGCGTTATTCTGTCATTGCTAATAATGGTATTGTTACGTTCCAATTTTATTAGATGTTAGAATTATTAAATTTTATCGATATAAATCTTAAAATGCGTTGATAATAACCATTAGATTATTTTGTCAACGATATGTCTTTTTTTCAGTTTAATTAAACAATAAAAAATTTGCTATAGAAACACAGTAATTCACCCATAAATTCGTTCAGGAAAAATACCTAAATCCACAAGAATCTAACTAAAGTGTGTTTATGCCCCATAAATGAAATAGTTTTAGTTTATTGACTCATTTAATAGAGTTATTGCACATGAGAATTTTTTATGGAAACTATTCATAAAGTTACATATACACGTATGTATGTTTTTAGTAAAACATTATTAATACTCAAAACTTTGTTTGTACACTTAACGGTGGGATACATTTCAAAAGCTTCATATTTGGTTTTTATAATAAAACAAAAGTTTTATTGACAATTAAATTTTTATTAAAAAAAAATTATAAGTTTCCGGTATACAATATTTACCGCAAGAGGTATTTAGAGGTGTAAGCAAGCATTTTTTTTAAATATTTCCACATATTTTAAATATAGATACTACTTTTCCCCAAACGTCAACATATTTTGTATAACATTGGCATTACTATGCTGTCAGATCATAAGCCTACAGAACTGGTATGATAGTGGATCGAAAGTGCCCGCAAGTGCAAGTTCCAGTGGGGTCCAAATTACAGCCTTGGCTGGCATATGACAAACAAGTGCTCCTTAGTAACTCTTATTTTAAGGAAGCATATGATTGCTTGCCTGATTCACTTAGCCGCGAATTACTATATATTAAAGAATTCATTATAGAGAAAAAGTATAATCTAAAAGTTAAGCAATACTATACAGAAATAAATAAATATGCAAAATGAATTTTGCAATTTACTTAAACATGTAAAAGAATTCAATAACCGCTGCATATGTATAATATTTTCTTTACCAAGATAAAGTTCTTTTTTGATAGAGCGAGATTTTTTTTCATAATTTTCAATTCAACAAGTCTTTACTCGTAGTTTGATTTATTTCAAAAACATATACTGGTATTATTTTGTCTTTATAACAAATTGGTTTTTCAAAACGGTGACAACAAACTCATCAAATTATATATGCAAGCAGGTATCTAATGAATATCATCATAAACATATATAATTGTCACTAACAAGTGTGAATTTGTGTGGGCTTTGTAGGAAGATAAAAATATGTTTCAATTTAAATATAAAATTTGTTGCTTTTATCCACTGCTCAAGCAACAAAACGTTTGAACTACGACAACCCACAAAGAAAAATTCGTTAGAGGAAATGAAATAATTTTTTTATTATATTCGTATCAAAATTTATTTAAAACATGTATTCTACAATAGTAGCAAGATGGTGTAGTGCATTCAAAAATTTATCATCTAGGTTTCAATTTATCCAATAGTTAACCCAGCGAAAACTTGGTAAAGTGTTGCACTTATCTAAGAACATACTTTTCAATATCCTGGTATTTACCGCCTGCATTACTAAGAAGTAAAGTGATGACTTGCATAATATCAATGAAAATTAATATGGTAAGGAGATCGGATGGAGTGAAGTACATCTTACACCGTTTCAAAAACCCGAGGCACTTGAATGCTTCTTTAGAGACATGAAAAATGTGTTCAGTCCAGCAAACACCACACTGTATTTTCATTCCAAGAGCATCAAGAGCACCCGATACCTCAATACTGATTTCATCCATGAGTACAGATGAAGCAGCATTAGCGGTAATAAACAACACTGGCTCTTACAAGCGGTGAAGGCCACCCTGTTTTTGTGACCCCATTCGGAGATTAATAGAAGATCAATATTCAGCGAGTCATTCATATTTTGCCTTTTGGCAACGATCTCGTATATGCTGGACCTATAACTGAAAGTGTACGAATGGCAAATGCTGCTGTCATCTGCGAAAAAGTGGATAGGGTTGGAAGTTTGATATAAGAATTCGTTGAGGAAAATAATCAAGAGGGTAGGATAAAAAACGGAGCCTTGCGTTACCCCTAAATTAATCTTGAACTCGTTTGATTGGATCCCATCTATAACAACTCGTATAATGCGATCCCTGAGAAAGCTCGATATAAACCGAGAAAACTCATCACCAACAAAAAAAGCAAGTTTTGCCAGAAATGCACCATGCCACACTCTGTCAAACGCTTTCGAAATATCCAGAGCCACCACTTTACTTTCACCGAAATGATGGATAGAGTGGCACCATTTTTCCGAGAGATACGCCAAAAGATCGCCAGTAGAACGACCCTTACGAAATCCGTATTAGCGATCACAAGATAATATATGCGACTCTAGATACCTCATGAGGTAGTTAACCATACTTTTCATTACTTTGGAAAGCGCAGAGCAAATTGCATTTGGGCGGTAATTTTCAGGGTTAATTGTCTCACCTTTTTTGGGGATTGGCACTAGCAACCTTCCACCCCGATGTAAACTCACCAACATAGTAAAGTATGCTGAAGAGGCGTGCTAATGAACGAATGAGCGTAGAGGAATACTGCTTCAAGACCAGTGCTGGAATGCCATCCGGTCCAGGAGTCTTATTTATGTCGAGGTCGGTCAAAACCCTTTTAGCTGCTGTAGCCCAAAAAAATATCTTCGACATAGTTGCAGATACTCTTTCGAGTGCGGGAAGTGGTTGACTGCTTTCCGACAAGTAAGAATTGCTTGCAAAAATTTCAGCCAATAGATTAGCCTAGTCAAACGGGTCAGTGAATGCTTGGTCATTCCTTAAGAGAATTCAAACTAATAAACTAGCACTGTTCTTTACCCTCTTAATGAAAGACCAAAAGGTCTTATTGCCCCGGGGAGCTGAAAGGGCGTTGGCATGAAGACGCTGTTCGAGAAGATACTTTTCACACCTAAGTACTCTTGCACACGAAGACCTTGCCTTTTTAAGACGTCCACTCCAGTCAATTGCAATAGTGCGACTCTGTAAATTTTAACGATCTTCATCGCTTGCAGGAACGATTGTGTATGCTCCTGCGATACAATTCTGATGACGGTAAACAGCTGTACAAGTTGTGTCCATAATAGGCTGACAGCGAAAATCATTAAATTATGTTAGATACTGAATAACAAATGTGAAAACATATCGTTGTAATTATTGTAACAAAATGATTTGGTTGATAAAATTAACATAATCGCACAACATTTTATTTTAAGTGCAGAACTAGTTTAATAGCATGCCGTCATTCAGTGCTATCAGGCCCTATTTGATCGTTTAATAAGCACTTAAGACGTCATTTTATCGTCGTGTTTTTAATATAAAACTATTATACTTTTTTATATAAAAGTCCAACCAATCAAAAATTCTAAGCTTGATGGGGGTTTGCTGAAATAACCTGCGTTTTCATCCATTTTGGTGCGTTTTGAAATTTCAAAGTTGACAACGCTGATAAAAATCTTCTTGTAAACCATGAAGTCATACATTCACTTGATACTGTGTTTACATTTCAACAAAGTTGAAAGCATTCTGCAGATTCCATGAAAGCCATTAATTGCTGTGCGAAATTTGCAGAAGCATATTTCAGTATTGGAGAAATGGTTAAAACTTTGGAAAATCAAAGTTAATGAACAAAACTGTACTCACATTCCCTTCACACTGCGTAAATAAACATGTTCATCTATCCAAATTAAGAATTCACCTATTCCGCAGCACAATCAAGTCAAGTACCTTGACTTTATTTATTTAAACAGCAAGTTTATATGGTGTCTCAAATTTAAATCTGTCACCATTTGTGCAGTCAACCCTAAAAATGCTAAAAAGAAGCCGTGAATTCTATTTGCCTTACGTGCTATACCATAATAAACCCTATACTATCTAATTTATGATTCAATGAAAATAGCAATCAAGCAACCAAACCCATGTTTTCTATTTAATTCTAAACGTGAGTTAATATTTGGACACCCTTCATAAAGAAGATAATAAACTAATAAGATGAAGAAAATGAAACTAATTAACTTTGAAACTATAAAGCTACGTACAGAGGTTGTTAGATCTGACAATTTTTTCAGTATAATATTTTTAAAATGTTTTACAACAAGGTCTGAACTGTCAATTTTTGTCTAACAACGTTATAAGAAAAAACATTTTCAGTACATTGTAAGACTAATATATTGTCAGATACCTGACAATCGTGAGAACACTATTCGTAGTCGCTGATTACCAGACATTGTAAGCTCATTTTTTATTGGTAGTTCTATGTAATTTAAGGTATTCGACAATGGCACCATTGTTAAATAAATATTCTACTGAAATATTAGAAACAAAATAAAGGGGTTAAATTCAATAAAATTTTGTGATATATTTAATATATTGTATCTTAGGAAAATCTATTTTTTGTATTATCTCATCTAGTCGTATATATCTGAGAATTAAATTGTGATATTTATTGTTTTAGATGCATGTACATGCTTCTAATATTAATTAGAAGCTACAAAAATATTTACAACTATGCTTCATTTCTATCCTTGTTAGTGCTGTACCACAAACCTATTTGTGATGTTTTTTATCTCTTCTAGTGTGCAAAGATCCCAAGCCAACCAGGTTATATTATGGGGGAACTTAACAGTAAAGAAACACTTGCTTTCGGCAATACTGACATCAACGACACGTCTTTGGTTAGCTATATTATTAATTAAATGCGTGTTACCGCCTTCAGCCGTACACTATTATATCAGCATTCAAGGTACACAAAAGAAATCATATTTGTTAGAAGAAATACTAAATTAGAGTCAAATCAATTAATAAAATGGAACGTGCACCTGTAAATGTAACACTCGACCTAATATTTTCAGCACTTCTGATGAAGCTGCTCTAGATTCCCACATTGTATACAAAAATGACTTAATAAATCCAATAAAATTGAAGTTTCGCATCGCTTTGCAAGGAGTTATATGTAAAAACACTACAACGCTTTAACAACTCTAAAACTCTACATGCGTAGAGAAATAAATTTCATTCACCTGTGCGCTATAATTGTTGTCAAATGAGATGAATAATCTAAAATAAGATGTAGTGTTTTATAACAGATATGAAAACAAAGGCAGTTTTAAAGCGCCAGTGCCACTTTACATATTTTTACTTTTATTGCGTTTTTTTATTTTTCTGGTTTAATTTCTAGGCTTTGAAAGTTCTTACAATTGCTCTGACAATTTTTGCAATACAATATTCTGAAAATCGTGTGAACTGACAATTTTTATTGGTAGACGAATTTATTGTCAGACAAAATTGTCTGGCAATAAAATTTTAAGATTTTCTTACAATCGTCTGAACTGACAACTTACCTATTACTATAAATTTTTGATGTCCAGTATGTTGCCAGTACAATGTCAGACCTTACAACATTGTCAGATCTAACAACCGTACTGGTAGCTTTATGCTTGTGTAACGCTAATCGTAATACTTATTATTGAAATATCTGTTGAACTGAAAGTGACATTTAAGTTTTTTTCATCATTTGCAAATAATACTGATATAAAATTACACAACATGTAAAAAGTTTAGCTTTGTCATGAAAACTGCTGTGTTATGATCGCTATAAGAAAAAGTACTTCAAACAAACGGCATATGTTTGCCTTGTAACTATAAATGTTTGCCTTGTGTGGGAATAGACTTTACAAGCATATGTTTCAGATCACTAACCACTACAGGCTACCAAGATAAAGCGTCAAAGCTGAAGATCTACACTTAAAAAAATTAGTTTTTTCCTGTCGTTAAGAAAAGTTTAGCATTGGTCCAATTAAAGATGTTCTTGGCGCCATACAATGTAAATTCTTTGATATTTGAACTTATTTGTTCTTTGATGTAGTAATGTATATTTTTCGATGCAATTATTCTTTTAGGAAAAATCAATAAAAAAGCGTTTTACTTCCTAATAAATTTTATTGTACATTATTCAAAGATCATCTTCAAAATATTTTTATTTATGAGTTTCTGCTTCCATCGCCACACATAAAGAAGAGATTATTATCACATTGACCCTATTTTCTAGTGGCTGCTCTTCAAAGCCGACAAGCAACCCCAGAAAGTTGGAAAAGCAATAGCGAAAGAAAAACATTCAATTTATAAGCCATGCTATCGGATATTTTCTTTTAAGAATTGAAAATAAACCGCATTATCGGTCATAAACAATTAACCAATTGTCTATAAAAAAAGGAAATTCTAACAGTTATTATCATTAGTCTTTAAACAAAGTATGTGTTTATGCAACAACAACATGGAAAACAATTTTATAAAGAACACACAATTTCTCACCAATCTCTAAAAGTCAATAAAACTACCTCAGACAAACAAGCATTAAACTCTACTATATATAATAACTTGGGAGTCGTCTGAGAAATTCTTGTTAAACAAAAAATATAAAAGAAAATTGAAAAGAATTATTAAGCAAAATAAACACTTGTTAGAAAAGTGCAATTAAAAAAATTACGTTCAGTTACTACTTTCTTTATTAATATTTTTTGTAGAAGTTTTGTTGGGAGTTATTAAACTTCATGATCTTATCATGTTGTTAAGATCATCTTAAAACTAAGTGCACACATCGCTTTTCATAAACTCCTTTGATAATTTTCTCCTTCAGTTTTGTAAGCTTTTTCCCCAAAGAACAACAAAAAAAAGCAGTTTTGTTTGCTTGTTCTTCCATCTCATTGAAGGTTTTAACTAATTTATAGCATTTATTTATCAAGATTCAAAAAAATATGTTTCTTACTTTTTGTTCTTTGTATGATGTGGCAACGAAAATTGAATTTTCGGCTCTTTTTTCCCCCTTCGTTCAACATCTAACACATATAACCACTGTTTGCTTAATAGAAAAGATTATCTTTTAAAAGAGTTTTTAATGAAAACTCAACAGTAAATTTGGGGCATTTTCATAAACTGTATTTAGCGCCATAAAAGGAGTTTATAAAACTATGATTAATTGTAGATATATTGAAAATCTACACTTCGAAGCTAAATTTACTTTTATTCTAATCTGTGAGTGGATGGTGAGATATACTCGTAAAACGTAAATCACTTTTTCTTTTACTTCAAGAATATGAAAAGATTGAAACTAGGCACAATATTATTTTACGTACTCGCATTGGACTGAGAAGATTTGGTTATTAAAATTACTAAAAATTCCGTACAATGCTAAAACTTTCAAATTAGCTTAAAATATTATATCCAATCAAGTTTTTATGTTTGAGGAGCTCGCATCTTTACATACTATTTCTGGTAAAGCAATCCTTACCAGCACATAATTTGATTTCCGTTCGGCAATGGAGACTTCAACCATTCTACAAATTAGGAGCGGTTTTAGAAAAAAAAAACTTTTTAATTATATATACAATATGATCGATCAAGTAACATAATAAATAAACTTGCTTAACATACATATATAATCAACGGATTCAAGAAAAAGTACAGACACCGAACAATCTGTAGTCCATACAGTGGAATACATATACGAGGAAATTGGCGTTGGAGACAAATGAATGGCAGGTGTGTTTTAATGGTTTATGAAAACGATTTGATTTAATTCACCATAATAAATTATAGCTTTCGGGATTTCCTACTAACAGTGTTAAAGTATTCTAAAGAATATGCAACAGTTTATACAAATTGAAAATTTATTTTTTCCACTAACAGTATTAGAGTATTCTAATGAGTAGGAAACAGTTTATACAACTTGAACATTTAAAAAGGAACATTAATGATACCGTTTGTGGAGCCCTCCAAATTAGTGTTCTTGGAAGTCTGCTATTATATAAATTTAAAAATATGGAATTTTAGGCAATTTATTTTTTATGTACGATGATGATATGTCTACTGTATAACTATTAGCACGAGAAAATTTTACAAACGCAAATAGAGCAGCTATAGCATTGAAATATCTTACGATGTTTAATCCATACATCTTAACATATGATGAGTATTCGCATCAACGGCAGCCTGTATCAGTAAAATATTTTGGAGTCAGCCTTTATCAATCATAAACTCTTAAAACGTATATAAATCGATCGGGAGCAAATCGCTCCTTTATTTCAACATAGTCATATCTCAAAAAATGAGCTTTTCGAGTTAACAATGCAGAATTTTTAACAGTACTACCATTTATATTGTGCCAAAATTTTATTTGAATTATCTTTAAACTGTTTCCTTTAGGAGATATTGTCTAAAAAATTTTTCTAAGACTTGTATGGAAACTAAAAATTTGAAAAGTGTTTTTCTGGACAAGCTTTTTTGCGGTATGACTATGTTGCAATAAAGCAGCGAAATGGTATCATCCGCCATAAGCGTCAGAATTTCTGAAAAAAATATTCACTATCCAAACAAAAGTGCTGCTGTACAGGTTATTGGTTCATTGAAATTTTGCGTACTAAACACATGCGCAGTTACCGTTACGGCATACATATTTGTAAAATTTTATCTACTTGTGGTTGTTTGCTGGTTTTTCAGTTTTTCATTTTTAGATTTTTATAGCTAGTTCGCTACATTGAATGTCAATAAATAAAAGAGAAAATGATACTAATATATTAGGTTTGTTTCTTGTTGAAAAACAATACAAACAATACTCTTATAATACTCTTACTACTAATCACGGATTTAAGAAAAAAAAAAATGCCACTGACATTGCCGAACTACGTGCGTGTGCGCACATGCAATATTTCTCTTATACTACATTTACACCAACTCAAAATCTAGTAGATTTGAATTAAAATCTACAACGAAATCTATATAGTTTACACCGCAAGACTTAATTTTCATAAAAATAATTTATGCATACGGGCTTGACACAACAATTTTATCAGAGACTGAATACACAACATTAAAGTGTATATTTTTGTTGCAGTGTAGTATTTTTAAGTACTTTTTGAACAAAATCGTAGTTGCATCGCTTGGTACTGAGTACATTGCAGGAGATTTCGTCGAAATCTACTCATAAAGTAGATTTCATTTTGTATGGGAAATCTTCACAAAATCTGCTAGATTTGGCTTGAAATCTCGAATGAGCAGATTTCACTTTGGTGTAAATATACTATTAGCATGTGTACAAACTTGAGAACATTTTTACTGCAAATTATAACGCAAGATCGGTTGTATGATAAAACCACAAAGAAAAGTTTTCTTGTACGCGAAAGCATAAATAAATTTCTTTAGTTTTGATAAGATAAATGTGTGGAAAGTAAAATTCGTCGCTTTTTGCGCCGTTTTTGGTAATTTTTCAAATATTTTTGGTTGGTGCACGACCCGTCCTTTTTTTAATGCTCGATGCATTTATTTATTATTTTTTATTTGGGTGACTCCAAATCATATTCAACACAATGTTTTGTTTTAGTTCACGAAAAAACTTTTCGTAGTCCATAGTACGACTACATCTGTTTGAATGCCATTTCATTTAAGTGTACAAAAGTTTTACACATCATTTTACAGAGCACAATAAGAATGCGCGAAAATGATGTAGTAAACTCACCCAATCATGTGCACAAAATAGGACAGTCTAGCTGCTGTAAATTTTTTATATATATTACTCGTATCTAAAGAAAGGAAAATGTTTCATTATATAAAATTTGCAGTCCCTTTTAGTTTTTCACAATACATATTTGTTTTTGTGTAAAAATTTTTATTTATTTGTGTTTTTAATATAAAAATATTATAAAATGAGCTTTATGCAAGGGAATAATATTTTTTCCAAATTACAAATTTAGTTTATGATATAATTGTCTCATAAGTGAAAAAAGTAATGCGTAGGGTCGGGGTTAAACTTACCGTTACAAGTGTTAAAGATGAGCAATAGTCTTTGTGTATATGCCTATGATATATGGTCGTAAGGTTAGTCTAGCAATGAAATTACTTCAGTCGTAAAAAAGGCAATTAATAATATAAATCTTCTCTTAAATGTAGCACTGCGAATCTGTATGAAATATTTTGTCAAAGCAATACTTGTCATTCAACAATTATTAACACATTTTTAAATGCCTGAGTATATATGGAGTTCATACGATGGAGTTTCATCAGAATTTTAATTTAACTAATACAGTTCTAGTAATGGCGTAAATTACCGACTGGAATAAACCAAACCAAGAATATAACTTGCTGGTGCAAATAAATACATTTTCTACCCAACGATATTACAGATACAGTTGTTTTATGCACTTAAAAAATAACGCTTAAAACAAAATTTGCTAAACAAAGCTTTAATGCTTCTTGTTCGTTCGACTATAATTGTGTTTCATTAATCTTTCATAATATACATATTATATGATTCATGCAAATTTGGAGTAAGTTGTCAATTTGTTTTGTTATATTCCTCTAGCCATACTAGGACTGAGGCAATAAGGGAATTTGCGTATTTGAAGTATGATGAACCTTTAATAAAACTCTAAAAATTAAAACAAGTTTACATCACTCCCTACCTTCTGTTGGATTAAATACTTGTGCAGTTTTTAGGTAGTGAGAAACTATGCAGTCTTTGTTTTGCATAATGTGTTTGTAAAACTATTTCTTTTAAGTACTATTGCGCTTACAAGCTGTTTAAAATCATCAAACTTGCTAAAGTAATTTAAAAAATTTCTATTTAATTGTTATTTGAAATTAAAAGAGCATCATGCAATAATTTTCTTCTAATAATCTAGAATAACCAACAATTAAATCAAAACTAGGAAACAATTGCGCTTACTCAACAACAAATTTCCTTCTTCAATGAAAATATCTCTAAAATAGCAAATTTAAATTTTGTACACTTGTTTAATCTTAGATCTCTTATAATCTGAAGCTCTTTTATGGCTGCTAATAAAATAAATAAACAACTTTGTACATTTCATGAAAAAGAAGTCATCGTCCGTACGTCATTAATAGCAGCCACTTATAACAGAAGTAATAACAACAACTTTTACGATCAAAAGACTATTTAACAATTGAGTATTAAATTGTTTGGCCTAATTTTCTCAACTCAACTATAGCTCAATACAGACATACATAAGTATAAAAATAACAAACAAGTATTGACTCTCGTATGAAGTTAGAACCAAAGAAATAAATATTCAACTCACTAGTCAAGCTAAACAAAATCTAAAACCAGCAGCTACTATAGCATATTTAACAAACTTTTTAGCACATATACACTTAAAGTTGAATATTAACTAGCAAACATAATATCATCTACGATAATGATGATGTCGCTGACGACTACAATTGCAACTACATACATAGGTACGACTTAGACTATATGTAGTAAGCAGCACAGTTATAAAATATATTATATGCTCTTGCCAAGACTTGGACCACAAAAATTTAAAGTAGCTTTATAAGCGGCATTTGGCATTGATAATATCTTAAGCCAACGAAAAAGTCAACCAAATCAGGAAGGCAAGTAGACAAACGGCTGTTATTTTTCTTTTTCTTTAGACGTGCACTCTGGCAAAAATGCTGGTTTTATGAATTAGCCTGAATAAATAAACAGCCAGCAGAATTTAAAGTTTTGTGACTTGCATTTGACATTAAAGAAAAATTGTATTTATTTATTTGCATAGAATAGTTGTTGCTGTTGGTTCCAGAGTAGAGCATTATAATTACCGTAAATGCAAAATAGAAGTAAATCATTAAACGAAAGATGAAGAAACTGTTAAAAAACAAGCCAAACTTGTTCGTAAAAATGACAAAATAAAATTTTTTTGTTTGTTTTGAATTGAAAATCTTACGATCAGAATAATTCTTTTGAAGGATAAATGAATATTTATTCTCAATATGCAAATATTATTTTACTATTTCCTTTTCCATTTTTTATGTGAATATTTATTTATTGTGTTGAATTTTGCAATTGATAAATGTTCAAAGAATTGAATGAACTCTTCGTTTGAAAACGTGTATTATATTTTAAAATTGTGTAGGCTTCAATCTGTTTTTATTTCTATTAAGGGGTTTCACAAACTATTGAATAGGGATGAGAAGTGTCAAATAGTGCAGACACCTAAGAATTCGTAAGAATAAGAGAAAATATATAGAAGGAATGCAATATTTTAGGTCTTAGGAAAATATTAAAATATAAAATAAAACCCTTAAAGGTGAAAATCTAGCTTTGCAAAACAATCAATATTTCGTATTTATTTATAAATTTTTGATATCAATTGAGCTATTAAAATTTGGATAGTTTGAGAGAGAGAGAGAGCGAGAGTCTCTATACGGCGTATATAACCAGCAAACCCGAAATTAAACTTTTGATATAAAATGATTATTATTTGATATCAAACATAATTTTCAAGATTTTTTCAATGGTTCGATTCTAACACTTGAATTCAAATTGAGATTTACATATATGTTGTGATTATATATTATGATATGATTATAATGTTTTGTTAATTTGTTTTTGAGTGTAACTATTAATTTTAAAACAAATGTGTCAACACTTACTGAAAAAATGCAAACAGTTTATATTTAGATGAAAGTCAATTAAGTGAAAGTTTTAAGAATTCAAGAAAAGATAAACAAATCCGATTTGTTTGTGAGTTGTAATGAGTTAATACTCGTGAAGAAAAACATGAAGACGTGAAATAATGAGTTTATTGTATCATCAAGGCGCGACTTAGAACCAAAAGAAGAATTTCAAGACAACAAAACTAATAATAAATTCAAACTAATGATAATAACAAAATAAATAAAAGAAATGTAAATTCTTAAAGCAAAAATTAGTTTTCCTTTCATATTTGAAAAACATTGATAATAACATTTGAAACCAAGTTGAAAAAAAAAATGAATTTCTCAATTTAAAAATAATTTCCAGTTTTCGTTGAGAATACAGTCGACTCGCGAAAACGTGAACTAATTTTTACCGAGGGTGTTCACGTTATAGATTGGATTTTTTTACATGAATATACGTTGAAAATCATTATGCAGAACAGTTTCATATACTATTCAATAAATTTGCTATAATAGTAAATTTACTATTGTAGTTAATTTACTATTAGTACAATTAGTGTAGAAACTTTGTTCCAACTTGACATTGAATTAAATCTTCATGAAATAAAAAACATTTTTATTAAAAAAAAAAAAAAAAAACAAAATAATTCAGTCTCTGGCTTATGATGAAAGGAAGGTAAAAAAATATCTCATTCATAAGTCATAACAATATGTGCAGAAAAACTGGGAGAATATTTGTAAACTAAACCAAAAACGAGGTAATTTTTTGTTGTCGACTGTACTATGTTTTTCAATTTGGCTTCAATTGGTATCAAATCACTAGCTATTTGAAATCAAATCTTAGTTCTTGTTAGGTAGATACGCATGTAGGGTGGAAACAGTTTTTGTATTTTGTAAAAACATATCGTCATTTTTAGGATGAACAGAAAACGTTGATAAAATAAAAAAGCACTTCAAATACGAGTATAGTAAAAAACTTAGCACAAAAAAAAAAAAATTGCTAGAGGCTTGTAAATTCATAATTTATTCAGATTTTTTATGTTTTTTACGTGTTTTTAGATTTTTGCCAACGATATAAAATGTAAATTTTTACGTATTAGTAAAATATTATAAATATTTTACTAACTTATAATAATTATACAAAACAAACTTATAAAATAATAATACCGAAAATTAAAAAAAAAGCATAAGCACAAGCGAAATTTATTCAAAGAAGCCCATATCCATTATAATGAAACTGAATTTTTTTTTACATTTTGGTTTATGACTGCCTTTAGCATATTTGGCATGGAATGAATTCATTTTTGTAATATTTCCGCCGATTTTATCTCATTATATCCCTGTACAAATTTTAAATCGCGAATACGATCGCTAACTTCGAAAAACGGGTAATGCCATTGAATTCATCATACCCGTATTAGCTTTGCCAATGGGTGCCCAGCTTGTTGCAAAAAAGTGTCCAATGCATAGTGCATAGTGTTATTGTTATAATTACAAATAAAATTAAAATAATTCTTGGCGAAATCCAGGTTTGAAGTTGAGCCAGAATAATACCATCACATAATGTTAGAAATATTCAATAAGTTCAACATGTGCTTATATGTATGCGCCCGACTATAAAAACTTTATAATACATAATAATTTTTATTAAGTTTTTCTTATTTTAAATCAAAATTTTAATGAATTAAATATTAAAATTTTGTCCAATTTTCTAATTGAAGTAATTAATACCATTCGCCTAAAAATTTTCCGTGCTTAATGACCAAAAAGTTCGAGAGTTTTCCATTACTGTAAATACCCCTTAAAATTCGAAGAACTAAAAAACTTTATAAACGAACATGAACAAAACACAAAAAAGAAATGATTCAATGTTCTATTTTTCTTTGCAGTACCATATTGTTGATCTTGAAAATCGATTTTGTATATTTATTTTCACAAATGTCAAAACATCGGCATCTTGTGAGATTTCGCAACATTTGAAAACACATACAGTAAATAATTACTATTTTATGTATATCAAAGCTGTGTATTAAAGAAGTTACCTCAATGAACTTATAAAGTGTTTTCATATGAACTTCCCTAATGTTTTTTTTTTCAAAACGCTACGATCTCTACGAAAGTTTTAAACGTTCTTTTAATTTCCAATATTGTCTTATCTTGTCTTATTTCATACTGAAAGCTTAAATACTTTGCTTAAAAGTACATAAAAAGCTACAAATAAAACTTCTGACTACAGTTGTGTGCTAACATAACTATATATGTATGTATGTACTCATGGTCTTGTTGAAACTTCTTTTTATGCCACATATTAAACTGCAGTTCTGTTTTCATTCAACTCTTTCTTAGTCTTCCCATTTTAATGTAAAACCATTACCTCTGCTTTTTATCTTCTTGGCCAGCTTAAACAACAACTGGTCTTTCAAGATTGATATTTAAACGGTTGTTTTTCAGATTTTACTATTTTATTTTTATTTCTTTTATTTTCATTTTCTAATTTTAAAATTCAGCGCGTGCTTAAATGCTTGTTGTATGTATTTAGATTAATGAAAAATAAGCTGCAAAAACAAGTTCATTTGAGAAATTTCTGAAAGAACGCACAAAAAATTAAATTTTTTATATGTTTTTCCATATAAGAGCAAGTATAAATGTCAGTAGAAAATCAAAAATCTGTTTAAATAGAATTTATTTGAGAAATTTGAATTTTGTTACGGGCTTTTCCTGATGAAAAAAAGAAATAATTAAACACAGACAATTATATGCAGATAAATGTCAAAGCATTTGTGTAAATACATTTAAAATTTATTTTAATATAAAAAAATAATTCGTTCCTTAACCCTAGTGATAAAAACTCGGGTAGGTTGAGGTATCATAATGATATGTTGATGTCACAAAAAATGTCTAATCAAAAACTCGTACTTGTAAAATTTGCTTTCTAACTTGCTAACAAACAATTTAAGGTTTGTTTCTCAATGCACACAGAACTAGGGTAATAAAAGTACTAATTGATTAATAGTGATTTTTAAATGAAATTTGTGGGAATGGAGTATTTACATAAGCCGCTAGTATTGATGTGACATACAAACTGCTTCTATTTATTATTACCGCTATGAGGTTGATATCTAACTAATAACTTCCAGGCATATCATTATTCATTGTATTAGTTCAGTAATGTTGTACCGTACAAACTTTCACCACCAGTTTGTCTCTCTTATGAGACATTTTTCAATATAAAAACTGTAAAATAGCATTCCCCAACCACAAAATATTTCCATACTAAATGTCTTTTAAATTAATTCAGTAACAAAAACTTACAGACAGACAATTGTAACACTGTATAGTATAATAGCATGGAGTATGAACACCTGTTCAGTAGAACAGGCTGCCAGCTATTGCAAAATCCAGTTCATTTGGGTCTAATTTAGTCTTATTGTGATATACAAGTATCTGAATCAAACTGAGGATCGGAGAAAAACGCCAATAAAATATTTCTATATTTCCACCATATTATGCTGTAAAATGCCCTTATATAAGAAAGAGCCGGACAACGACAGAGGAAGTGTTCAATGCTCTTCCTCTGATATGAGTTTTTTTTTACAGCAGACATTATAAAATTTGACGTCTTCTTGTGTATCCTCATGTGAAAGTGTTCCTTCAGCGCAGCCTCGGCAATACCCAACCTACGTCGGGGTAGACCGCTCAGGATAACAATCCTTTTATTATCATCGTTAGGATTTTTTAGTCTCTTTATTCGACTGGTAACCTGACTAGACTATAGTCTATACAACTGTACTCGGACTGAAGTTGGAACCTTACCATCCTATCTACGACCCTTTATTGTAATTCGGCCCACTATAACAATTATTTTCTGACTGTGACATGTACAACTGTAGGACGGTACGGTTTCTTAAGAAACTGGTTATATGAAAAAAAGGTGTTTACTATTGCAACGCTCGAAATTGGTAGACGCATTGGCTGTTGATGTGCAACACCGCAAACTAGACTTTTCTACACTTAAAGTCTATTGATCCAATCTGATATGAATTATTTTTATTGAATAAAAATTTTAAAAACATTAGCAACGACTATAATGCAGTTAAGTTATTGCGAGTATGTTGCCAGAATGTCGTCAGGACCAACTTCGAAACGAACATAGCTTAAATTAAATAAACTACTAATATAAAGCTCAATAATATATTCATAATAAATCCTACAAATTTAAACTACTACGTCTACTACTACTACTTCTCAAAGTAAGTTAAGATATTTAGGATTTATTTTTTTTATTTTTTTGTAATTTATGCCAGGTAAAAGTGACGGCCCATTTTCATGCAAAACATTCTTTTGGCTAAATCATCAGTTAATTGACTCATTTTTATATTTCCTTCTTTCGATACCAATTTCTTAGACTTGATTAAAGCAGGCACATAAACATTCTTTTTTAAGATTTTGTATGCTAATGCTGAATGCATGTTTTTACCTGGAATGTTTATTATTTAGTGCTATTTTTTAATGGTATTAAACCATCATATACATAACTCGGTGCGTTTCCCACCGTTCTTTGTGTTTTTTCACATTTTTGTGCGAAACATGGTTTAGTCGATGCGCTAGATGTTTTTAATGTTCGATGCGTTTTTTAAATTTTGGTGGCACTAACTTATAACCAACAAGAGTTTTTGTTTTAGCGTAAGAAATAAGTTTTTGTACACCTGTTTGAATAACAATTCATTCAAGTGTCCAAAATGTTTACATTTCGTTTTACAGAGTACAGTGTAATGATGAATAAAATGTCCCAAATCATATGTACAATAGTAAAGTAAAACAGTTGCACATTCTCTAAAGAAAATGAACCATTTCATTTTATAAAATTAACTTTTTTGTGTTTTTCACCGTATATAACTGTTTTGTAAAAGTTTCTGTTTTGTTAAGTTGTTAAATATTTTATATTACATCTTTTACAAACATAAAAATATCTAAAAAAAAAAATCTATAGTTATTAATTCTGAATCTCTAATACAAATGTTTGATCTCTTTAAGTCAATTCTTGTGCAATTGACCAAAATGAAAAATATTTTGTAAAAATTTAAATTTAGTTTTTTTATCTTAAGTTTCTGTTTTGTCAAAAGTTAAACTGAGACAATAATTTCCTCTGGCCTAATAGCACCGCCTGATAAAAGCATGTGTCTTAAGCGATGAGGCCAAGTTTGTCAAACATCATGCTGAGTAGTAAAGTTCGTATTCATGATGGGACGTGAATTAGTTATTGTTTTAATAAATTACCAAATTAATAATAAAATTATTCAACTCTTGAAAAAGCTTTGGCTTTAAGGAACTTCGCCTTACATTTGTCATAACTCTGGCAAATTTTCATACACTTCACGGGCATAGCCAAGGCATTCTTAATGTTTTCTCATTACAACTCAAATGAAATTTAAACTGTGTATGGCAAAATTGCGTGTTTTATGGCCTGATGACAAAAGGTGTTGACATTAATTTTTATGTTTTAAATATAAAAATATCTTACTTTTTATACAAAATAATTTTAAATAAATTTACTTTAAATAACTAAAAACATGCTTCGATATCAAACTAATTATCCATATAACCAGGTAATTATACGTATAACGCGTTGTTTTTGTAAATCCCAAAGTCGGCATCAGGAATCGCCAGCCAGCAATTTTCACACTAAACAGTTAATAGTTCAGATTCACGATCCACGTTCAAAACGCGCACCGAGTATGATAACCCGGTTCCGATTCGGTTAGCGAAGCGTTTCCGAGATTTTTGTCAAAATCTCCCCACTTCCTCAGAAGGAATACGGCAACTGCAATTTTCACACTCATGCGAAAAACCGTTTATAGTTCAGATGCATGTTTCACGGGAAAAACGCGCACCGACTATGAAAAACCAAACCGATTAGCGAAGTCCTTTTGATTTTTTTGGGAACTACTGTATTACTTCCCCGGAAGTAATACAGCAACTCCTTTTTTCGCACTAAAGCAGCAACACTGAATATACACTTTTATATACCTACATATGTAATAACCACTCATATGTCATGGGTTTCGAGTGTTGCAAACAAACAAACCAGTGAATCTAATAAAATCGCGGTAAAAAGAAGAAATATTCTACACTCGGTGCGTTTTAGTTGAAATAACACGATTTTATGCTCACTGAAAACACTGATAAATAGTAAACCAATCAATATTTTCAGCAGTTTATATCATTATTTTTATTATATATAGTTTTGTCTATTTTATGTAAATTATTTTAAAGTTTTATATTAATGAATTCCAATTTTGAAGTCTTCAAAAACACTACTGTTTTTTTTTGTGTCTGTGTAGCTAGTTGTTATTTTACGTTTGCTTATTTTTTTATTAGGCTTTGTTTTATTTGCACATATTACGAACTTAAGCCCAATCGTATTATTTTGATATATAGCTTTAATCAGCGTAGAAACCCGTTCACAATGTATCTATTATCTGAGAGAAATATGTAAAAATTGTGCCCTTAAAATACGTTGATATGTTAACAATTATTTCTTAATACTCGTAATTATAAATTACGTAATTAACACTTAATTTCTATAATAAAAGTTGTGCGATAAACTAACGAGATTTTAATAATTTTTAAACAACTTGCGTTAAAATTATTATGCTCTTAAAAATCTAAAACTACTAACTTAAAAACAAGCGTAACGACTACACAGTATTTTCTCCTTGCTTTAAATACGAGTCGTGCTCAAAAATCTAATCTACGAAAACGCACAGGTGTCCTTAAAGTAAACTGAAAACAGGATTGTTCAAGAAAACCAACCCTGTGATGTTTTAAAGTGAGTAAAACATTCTTATATCTAGTGCAAAGATACAAATACATACATAATTGCTGCAAGATTGGAATAAAAGCTTCTCAGAAAAAAAATCTGCTTTTTATTGAGAAATATTATTAGAACTTTTTACTTCTTATTGTTTTATTTTATATGATGGAATATATAGGTAAATATATTTCAATATTTTTCAAAGGTTTCTGAGTCTTCTGATGATTAGGGTAGCTTCTATGAAATGTCGCTATATAGAAAGCTAAGAACACAAAAAACAACTGTGCATATTTCTTGATTAATATAGATATTATTAGCTAATAGAATAAGTAATTATAGACTCATTCATTTGTTCTTTGAGAATAATATGTGAGTGTTATAAATCTCTCGTTCAGCTTAATTCAAGCTCGGATTCGGGATTAAATGAACTTTAAAATTCTTGAATCAGTCGCATTTTAAGATTGGTTCGATCTTTGTTTATATCAAATCTATCTCACTTTGGGCTTATTTCAATTACGACTTCTTGATTTAGTATGTCTAAAAGTCCTTGTATAACCTACACATTAATGAAGTACACCTTACTTCATTTAAGAAAATCCCTACTTACTATATTTTTAACACCGATTGGTTTTGATTTATTTTGTGTTGGACTGAATTTTGTTTTCAGTGTGCTTTTGTGTTTTTTGTTCAAAAAAAGTATCTCCTTATTCGCACATGTTTCATACCTCTTCCTTTGTTGGTTCGGAATATTAGCGTTCTTCTATATTTTAGACACTCTTTTAGGACCGAAGTAGTTGTTACGCTTATTTCACGAAATATTTGCCCACGTATTTTAATAACCAAATGTTTAAACAGTAGTAAGTCTCAGCAAAATTTATAGAATTTCACAAAAATTTCGGCGAGTCGGATTAATTAGCAGGCCTGACCAATTCGTCGAAATTATCTAAAATGTTGTTAGATTAGAAGTTATCAGTTTAAATAACCCTAAACAAGTTTTGAGATGACGAGACAGGAAACAAATTGTTTTGTTACTTTATTTCTCTTTATTCGTATATCTTATTTGAAATAACTGAGATACAAATTAGTTTCCAACAGGCAGAAAATATAAATAATTATTATTTTTTTTATTAGTAAGAGTATCTATGTAGATTGGGAGGCCAATAAACTTTTTTCATGTGTCAAGTTTGCCCAAATTTAAACGTGTAACTGTAAAGCATTGCCTAAACTTATGGTTTTTCATTTGTCTTTCCTCAAAAAATTTTAAAAGTAAATTCAAATTAGTTTTAAAAATAATTTTATTGACCCAAATTTTTAAGCAATGAAAGTGAAAGCAATCAAACAAAATACTAACTTCAACATAAAAGGTAGTTCAACAAAAACATACGATAATTGTATTTTCGGAGCATTATCTTAATATTTTTTATTATTATAGAAGGATCTATGAAAATTATGTGTGAAATAAAATGTCGGCCAAATGCTCTCTATCTGATGTTCCATGTTTTCAATGACTCTGAGACAATGTCTTTAATGTGCCGAAATATCTCATCCTTTACCTCTTGAATTGTTCTTGCCGTAAACACCTTTTCTTTTATATATCCCAAAGAAAGAAGTACAACTGTCCCAAATTTCATGATCGGGACGGCCAATTAACATCGCCGCGGTTTTATTATTATAGAAGGATCTATGAAAATTATGTGTGAAATAAAATGTCGGCC
The DNA here is from genome assembly GCA_914767995.1 of Thecocarcelia acutangulata. Classification (NCBI taxonomy): domain Eukaryota; kingdom Metazoa; phylum Arthropoda; class Insecta; order Diptera; family Tachinidae; genus Thecocarcelia; species Thecocarcelia acutangulata. The sequence goes on along the minus strand of OU612094.1, from coordinate 102,023,317 downwards.
AAATGCTCTCTATCTGATGTTCCATGTTTTCAATGACTCTGAGACAATGTCTTTAATGTGCCGAAATATCTCATCCTTTACCTCTTGAATTGTTCTTGCCGTAAACACCTTTTCTTTTATATATCCCAAAGAAAGAAGTACAACTGTCCCAAATTTCATGATCGGGACGGCCAATTAACATCGCCGCGGTTGAATTTGTCACACATAAATAAAAAAATGTCAATTTAAGATGGGCAAAAAACTTGACAATGAGGTGTAATACACAATTAACATCGTGCATTATAATTGGACCGCATAAAAAGTAATCGACATTCTAGCGCATTATTGCAGATTACAAATACACTATTTTTCTACCCGCAATTCTTTTTTTAATATGTTCAAACTTTGTTATAATTTTAGATATGTATGTTGAAAAAATTGTTTTTATATGTTTTTAAGCCACATTTAGTCACGATTTATTTCTAATGCTGAATAAAATCGAGCAAAATAAAACCACTAACATGACACCGAAAACAAAACCTTATCTATTGTTGTTTAAAATCAAAAATCAAGTAGAAAAAATCTTTTTCAAGCGCTTCAAGTTGCATTTATTAAAAAGGTTAACTTAGAAAGAAATCAATGCCTTATTTTAATCTAATTCACTTTTCAACCAACAATGCTTTTTAGTTTCATTTCATAGTAAATGCCAAAAAATAAAAAATAATCTCTTTGTTTGTGTTCTTTGGGCAAACAGATAACTAGGAAGTAAACCACTTGTCTGGTGTCACTTTAAAGTCAGTTAATGGCAAAACCCTCAGCTCTAGAAGATTTACAAAATTCTAAGAATATTTAAACGAATTTTTTTAACTACATTTTTAAGCAAAAACGATTTATAGCAAAAAAAAGTAGAAAAACAAGAGAACAAAATAGAAATTTACATAAAATTACACAACCAGATTGAATTTAGTTTAAATGACATATTCTTCGTTCAAGTCATTTAAGCTTAACATTATCTTAAACCTAAATCTTAAAGTGAATACTTAAACATTAAGGAGTTTAAAATAAATTAGAAGAGTTCTAAATTAAAACTTAAACTGTTTATTAAAGTTTTACTTGATACAAACAATTCAGTTTATTCTCTTTATTCAGTTTATTCACTATTTTTTTTATTGATAACAATAAAAAAATACAAATAGCTTGTTTTTTATGTTTTCTATCTGTCCACATGTTGACATTTCATATGAGCTATCCTAATGATAATTAAACTTGAAAACCTTTGACTATTTCCAAACATTTAACTACATATCCCAATATTTTGAATATGCTATTGAGAATTGAGAAAGAAAACTATTCTAATTATACCTTTCATAACACAAAAAACGAGCTTTTTCTCTTGCACATGTTCATACTTTTCTATACAACTTTCAAGTAAATGAACAACCAATGGATGCTACAATTTGTTTTTTCGATACCTTCAAAAGGCATACTGTTCAACAGAAATACACAGGTGAACTCAACTTTAGGAAAGCACTCTTTAAACTCAAAGCACATTATATTCGTAAATTGTTGTTGATATATCGAATTACTGTGCTAGAATAAAATTTTGCCAACAAAAAAGTACAACAATTTATACAATATAACAACATTATCAATATTCTTAGATAATTATTTTCATTAAACTTTAGCTCTTGGCAAAGTGTAATACTTCTTGTGTACACTCCTCCTAATATCACTTAAATAAAAAAATTCCCGTTTATGTCATGAAATCATATTAAACACCAATTACAATTCAATTTAAACTTATTGTATAAGAGTGAAGTCTGTTTGGACATGTCCTTGGGCAGACTTTTATTTCTCTTAAATCATTTAAAATTTTAATTTAAAAATTCCTTAACTAAAGTATTTTTGATTGCCTGCAATGCATTTTTTTATCTTTATCAATTTTCCACTGAAAATAGCTTCGCCAATACTCAAACTTTGTTGTCTTTACAAGGAAATAAACACTTTAAAATTAATTTTCATTGTCAATCACACTACATACAGACTCATTAACACGTAAAATTGATTGCTGTAAAGAAAAAATAATTTATCTATGTATAAAACCCTTATAGATATTCTGCAACTATCAAGTTAACTTATAATTTTCTATCAAGCTCTTTACTGTTTGCTCCCATATACGCTGAAAAACAATTACACTGCCTTTTATGAAATATTCTTAAAATATGTAGAGATTTTTTATTCCTTTTTTATTGCTTTATATAAATATGTACACATAAACATTTAATACTTTTTCTATCTGACAATTTTTCTCTCTTTTGATGCTGTTGCATCAACTGTCTAATCATCAGCTCGAACCGTTTGACACTAATGCCAACCATCCAACTCGAAGATAAAGCGAAAAAGGAAGAAAGGAGAAAAAAATAAAATAAAGAAAAATAAATTATCCATCAATAAAACCATCATATCGAAAAATGTTTGAAATATTCAAGTTTGACATCGGTATGTGAAATCAGTACTTTTATTACCTGTAACTGTCACCCATTATCATTTAGTTGTGGTTGGTCGTTCTGTCGGTCGCTCACTCTAACCAAGTTTGATAATTTGCTGACGTTTTTCTTACTTTTCTAACATATTTTCAACTCTCTTAAGCCTAAACATTAGTTATGGTAGTTTTTCATATTTTTGCTTAGCAATTATTTTATTTATTCTGTTTTTGGCAAATCATTAATGTGATACCGAATGGAAAGAACAATTTCAGTTAGAGAAAAAAACTTCAACATAGAAAATGTAAATAAAATACTTATAATCCTTTTATAATTCATTTCCCTTTTGGTTAGAGAAGGAATTTTGTTCAACAATAAACACATTTTATTTATACCTTCTTTAACAAACTTTGTATGTTGAAAAACATTTTCTGATTTTCAATTTGTTACGGTCCTAGCGATATCGATTTTGGGGAGGTGGTTGATCATATAACTGTAACTTCCTTTGTTTGGACCACTAAAATCTAAAAGTCCTGCTTTTTTGACAATTAAGAAGAAGACAACATTTGAAATATAAAGTTAAACGTTTAAACTAATGTTTGTGTGATATAAAAAAATTTTAAATGTTGATGTAATTGGCCAATCATTCAAAAAAAAAAAAAAAAAAAATGTTACCAGTGTTCTGAAATAAGCCAAGGGGGTTTTCTATTTTATGTCAGACTAAATTATGTAAAACATTAAAATGCAATAAACATGTAACTCAAAACTTCTACACATTTAACCTAATACAATATCAATTAGACTGTGATATTACGAGTAAGTTAAAGGTGAACAAGTTTTAGGTTAAATGTTTATTGTATTTGCAATATTTTAATGCTTTAAATAATTTACTTTTACACAAAATAGAAAAACCCTTGAAAATTTCGACAAAACATCAACGAAAGGTCGGGCACAACAATAATTAAAACGTGGTTTTAATTATAAAAGATATAAGGCCTTACATCTGGTAACCAGGAACCAGGAATGAAACAAAATACTTAACATAACGAATTGGCCAATATTTAAAAAACGCAATTTTAATAAGTAATTCTATAATTTTAGCGTACATATTTTTGTTTAGTAAAATAATACGCAGGATTTACTTAGCGCTAATGATGAAACTTGACATGTAAAGTAAATAAAATGCCATCTGCTGGCAATCAATAAATAATATTTGTAAAACTCTTCGCAAACAAAACATGTACATATTATGTATATAAATCTGGAAATTCTTTATAGTACTCCTCAATCCGACTATTCTCTATGGAAAGCGACAAAAGGTTGAAAATACCCATTAGAGGCAAGCCACGTTTGCTGAGGGCAACTGGAGAACCGATTCTGAAAAGGTAAAACTTGAAACAAGTTTTACCACAATTTATACCACAAATATTAGAAAGCCTGTGCCTTTGAGACTTACTTTTCAAGATGTCAAAGACACCATAAATAAAATAAACTCCTGGAAATCTCCAAGTATTGATAAATTTACTGGAAAGATTATTTTTCAGTTACCTTATGTGGGTTTGTAATGAAGTCTTATTTTTATTTATAATAGTATTTTACGTCTCGAGTATTATCCTGCAGAGCGTCTATGATTACTATGATACTCAAGCCAGAGAAGGATCTCACTAAAATACAGTCATATAGACCAATAAGCTTACTACCAACAATTTCAAAACTGCTCGAAAAGTTGTTAATGGTGAAGTTGATTTCAATATTGAATGATGTAGGATATATCCCTAATCATAAATTCGGCTTTCGGTCTAAACCATAGCACCATAGAACAACGCACAGACTAGTAAATGCCATAAGACTTATGAGGACGAAAAGTATTTCTCAGCTGTATTCGTTGACGTTTCCCAAGCTCTTGATAAAGTGTGGCATGACGGTTTGATGAACAAAATAAAGTTGTACTTGTCTGGAAATACTCACAAGCAAAACTACTAATGTGGCCGAAAATTTGTTATCAGAGAAGACGATTTTATAAGCCGAACTCAGCCAATATAGGCAAAATTGCCCAAGGTAGCTAGCTAACTGTGGTCAGCTTAATATTTAATTTATGCTTCTGACATGTCAACGAGATCCGGAATCCACACTTAAACTTTTACGGGTAGTACAGTATCCATGTAAGCCATCAATTAGCTTCACGAAATTTGCAGGAATGTATTTCAATATTAAGGAATTGGCTAAAACGTTGTAAAATTAAAGTTAATGAACAAAAATTTACACATGTTACCGTAGACTAACGTGGAAGTCTCATATTGATACGAAAATCACTCAGTTGAAATTAAAAGCAGCGCTACTAAATCGACTTTTGTGCAGAAATTCGACATTGAAGTTGGATTGCAAACTTTTGTTATAGAATGTAATTCTAAAGCCAAAATAAAACTTTTTCCCTAGCATTGTTATTTGAATACTTATAATATACTTATAAATAAATAAAAACTAAAAAACAAATTGAAATTCCCAATTTTTCACTAGTTCGAAAATGTAAAGCGTATGTTAGATGAACACAGAAAAACAATATTTCATACTCAATAAATAAGTTCACCGCATCTGCTAATAAATTGTTTGAATACAAACATGTAACAGAGTTAATGGCCTCAAATAACAACTTTGTAAAAACTATTGTTAAACGAAAACTGAATTCACTACAACAACAAGAACAATTAAGCAAATATGCTGAAGTTTCAAAATAACAAATAGTAAATGTGTTTGCAATTGCAGATGTTAAATCTCTATAAAGCGAAGGATTCATTCGAATGCTTCTCTTTTGAAAAATAGAATTTGAATAATCATAATTAATTATTAATTAAATTTTATTTATTTCATCAAGATTCTTTGTACCTTGGCTTCACTGATACATACGTACAATGAACTATTTTTGATCCGCCTTTAGATTCGTTATGTTGACAGAGTTTACCTTACAATAAACAGACCGACTCAAAAAACTTGCTACACTTTTACTTAGAATTATTAAACAAAATTCTTTAAAGTATTATTCATAAAACAATATTGGCTATTGGCAAATAATGAATTATATATCTCCAACCTATCTATTAATAAAATTAACCTTAAAGTTTTTTTTACAAACTTTTTTTACAAATTATAATTTCTATTATTGGTTTTTGCCCTCAATATATCATTCAAACTTGATCATACGTATGGGTGAATATATATGTGTATACATATGTTCATATGTACTTATTAAAGATGTGCAATAGTGTAACAGAAACTATTGAGAAAACTGTTTAATAATGATGCTACGCGTTACATTTTGCAAAAATAAGAAAATTGTATTATATGCACTCAACTTATCAAAAAAAAAAAATTGTTTATGTTTTCGCGTACAAGAAAGCTTTTCTTTGTGTTTTTTAAGACAAACATAAATACATGAAAACACACTCGCATTCTGCAATACACGTCATTCTACTTTTGCATTTTATTTTCCGTAGTCATTACTAGTAGTAAAAGTGTTCTTTTTTCATTAAGAAGTAAAATAAATATTTTAGTCTTATTATCTGTTTCATTTATTGGCGTTCACTGTATGTATAATTATCTATGTGAAAAACAGCTAGCTGAATTTTCAAAATTTTTTGCAACTGTACATGTGTTTAGTTCATCTACCCGTATACTCGTTCCCATGAACAAGACTTTACTTTATTCATCAAAATCTTTGACTGAGAGATAAAAGCAAAGAACAAGACTTTACTTTATTCATCAAAATCTTTCACTGAGAGATAAAAGCAAAGAACTGTTTATGATACCCAAATGTTTTTTTTTATATTTTTATTATAATATTATCTTACAACTAAAAAATATTGGAAGTACCACCCAGCGAAAACTTCTATAGAAAAGTAATGTGTTAAAATGTTAATAAACATAGTCTTCACTACTTTTACTTTGGCCTTTTAAGACATTATTTTAACATAGCGATGCCATTGGACGCAAGTACTTACGAATAACTGTTTCAAAATGTCATTACAAACAAGTCATTAAAATAGTAAATTGCTTATAAGTCCTTGATTTACGAGTTGGTGTCGATAAAAACTATCAAAAATGGCTGAAGATGTTTTGTGCAAATGTATTCAATGTAATGGATAACTTCATATAATATAAAAAATACATGACTTTAAATTATGCCACCTTTATAAATGCCTTCTTACAACAAAACTTTCTGAAAAAAGGCCTTGCTGAAGCTTGTTTGAATAAAAGTACCTCTTATAATCAGTATTTTTCGGAAAAATCTCTTGCATTAATTAACATTTAACGTCTTGGAATTAAATACGGAACTGGTTTTTAACACTGATTTATCATTTTAGCAGTTTAAAAATTTATAGTTAATACATTTGAACAAGACATATGTAGTGTTAACATCACTTCTATACCGAGTATTCATAACCTGCGTATCGTAAGGACAGCAAAAGAAACGACACAAATGATCAAATTGCCAGAACAGCAAAATTTATAAAAGTAAATATTGATTTACTACATTTTTCCTTTTCTAAAAATTTGTAAACCCGTTTCTATTAGCTTATTTTCAGTTTTAGCAAATCTAAGTATTACTCAAATTCTTTTATTCAATTTTCATTGCAAATATTGTATATGTATATATGTCAAGGACATATTATTATTTATATTATATACAAACATATATAGACGATATTCAGCAAGTTATTACATAACTAATTCTAAGTAATGCAGGCAATAAATACTATAATATTGAAAAGTATGTTCTCAGGTAAGTGCAACATATTACTAAGTTTTCGCTGGGTATGGCTACCAATAAATATACAACATATATTTCTCTTCATTAAAACAAAAGCCACAATATTGTACAACTTAATGTTTTCTAAATACAAATATAATGTAAAAAGTATGATGTTTTCTGTATTTGTTTGAACACAAAATTTTTTTTATCATACAAACATCTTCAACGTGGTTTTGCAAATGTATGATTCTTTCTAGGTTCATAAATAATTGTTATTCAAACCTAAAGCAGAATCAGACATGCCAGATTTTCTTTTGAGTCTAATAAGCTTGTATTTGGTTGTGTGTGTATAATTATTTGTAAGCTTTTGCCACATGTAGCAACGCGCAGCATTAAGTTATTAATATTAATATGGTGTCATGTTCCAACCACTGCATTTATTTATTTTCTTTTTCCCCACCATGGAAAAGTAACCCAGAACATTATTTCCTAAGCATGAGATGAAAACTAAATAAACTTTTATTCCCAAAAAGCAATAAAATACTCGATTTCATGTCTATTAAAAACGTCCTAATTCTTTATTAGTCTCTTGAGATTTGGCTGTTTAGGTAACGGGAATAATTATAGTGTTTTTTAGACATTGCTGTTGTTCTTAATAGGCAATCTCGTGTTTTGCTAATTATTATGATTTTGGCAAATAAATTTTTCAATATGTATAGTGATGTTTTCTAACACAAGACTCCAAAAGAATTTCTTTATGTGTGCAAAAGAAAAAAAATAAGAATAATTTTAGCCAGTTTTTGTACACTATACAGTATTAAACGAAAACTAAATCTATTTTTTAAGGGCAAAACTTATTTTTTGTTGTGTTTTTCACCAACAATTTTCCCTTCAAATGTGACAATTTTTGTAGTGACTGACAGCCACATAATCTCGTTATAAATTCTCATTGACACGTGTGGTTGATAAATAACCATATTGGCTGTTGATTTGATATTCAATTGATTAATTCTATTGACAGACAGCTGCTCAGAAATCATGACCATATATGACAGGTCTTAAAAATTTTTGCAATTCCTTAAAAGGTCTCAGGCAATTAAATTAAGAATTATTATTGCAAACGCAATTTTGCACTTCATCTCGATTTATTTGCATTGATACAATGATTTATTTTTTTTTATATATTTTTGTTCTAAAAACACTTCTTCTGAAAGAAGCTTGAATTGCTACAAAGTAGAGAAAACTTTACATTTAGATCAAATGATTATTTCGTGACGTTATTAAAGCTAAATTAGTAGTGAAGTGAAAACGTTTTAAAAACATTAATATTTAAACAATTTATCTTGGCCTTAAAAAAAGAAATAATATGCAATCACAGTAGTAAATGAAAAGAAATAGCAGCCTTGTGACCCTATATGCGTGCCAATAATTTGTATCAAAATTAAGGCTTTTTATTATTCAGCACACAATTTATTACATACCCAATGAACGGGTGTGTATCAGGTATATATTGTTGCTATTTGCCACAAATGTAAAACTTACAGTTGATGTATTACAAACGAAGCGAAGCCTTAAGCTGACACGTCTTTTCAGCATTTGATGTTAAACAGGCTTTAATAATCAAATTCCTTTATTACTCATTCATATACCCACTAAATAACCCGCAGTACCAGCACCACATATGTGTGCAAATGCCTTCTTTATGTATGCTATCGTATTATTTATCATTTTAGGAATCTTTGTTGCAAAGTGGCAATTGCCACAAACACCACAAAAGCCACGAACATCAATCCGGCTACATATTAAAAGAAGTTTATTTAAAAATGATTATTGTGATAAAAAGAACCACTCATTTTTGTAGCTCAGTATTTTTGTTTTTTATTTATAAAAAGCAAAAAAATGTGCCACAATTTTTTAAGGTGAGTGGCAAGTCAAAATGGTGTCATCTAAAAGCCATTAAAAACTTAATTTTGTTTTGGCCTTTGTTTCAAAATGAGAATAAAAAAATCTGATGTGATTTCCAATCATTTGATTTATTCATTTTTATTAAAATAATATTAAAACTTAAAAATTTTTTCAAAGTACTTCCATCCAATTCGTCTTCTTTATTTATTTAAAATAAAAATATAAAAATTTAAATGTGAAGACTTAAAAACTGTTTCATATTATGTCACATCAAAATTATTTGTTTTTAATTATTTGTTTACATATTTATTATAATTAAAATTACAATAAATTTCAAAGCTAATTTCCTTTTATATATTTATTTAAAATTATCTGCCGCTTCACAGTTCTCTGTCAAAACTTATTTACCAGATACGATCAAACAGAAAAAATTAATATACAATATAAATGGTCAATAATTTTTCAAGATGTGTACCAATCATTCATTTTTAATATACATATATAGGAGTATTTTAAGTTTCTCATTTTTTCTACAAAGACAATTTTGAAATTTCCGATTTCGGTATTTTAAAAACATAAATTTGCATATTCTTAATGAAAACAGGGCTGTTTAAATATGACAAATTTCACACACAGAAAAAAATGTTTTTCGTGTTTAATAAGGGAATTCGTTGAATCAATTAATAAATTGTTTGAATGCGGACCTGTAAAGGAACTCGTGGATTAAAACAAAAGTTTAGTAAAAATAATTATTGATCGAAAACAACTATTTTTTTAAACAACAACAAAATACGACATCCAAGGTTATTTTTGATATTTATGTATATACATACTAATTATTTTTTCAGCCAAAAATTTTGTTGATTTTATTTTTACTATAATTTTTTCTGTGCAGCATATCATAATATCATATCCCTATGGGATATGATATGCTAAATTTGAATATGAAGTTTGAAGTTCAATCAAATTGCTAATATTTGTTTAAATATGGTTAATAAGTGATGAAGTAATAAAACAATTGTTTATTGAATTCAGTGATGGCCAACACATGTATTTATACTTTTAGAAGCAGCAAAAAAATAAGGCTCAAAAGGCATTTGAATATATTATTTGCTTTCTGAATAAATAAAGCTTCGTACCATACACGATTTGAATATACTTTAGTGACTCATATTCTATTTTAATGAAAACAAATGAACGAATACATAAGCCGAATAAATAGTGATATTAACCGTACTCGTGGAGAAACAAACACAACCACGTTCAAATAAAACTAAAATTAAAAAAAAAAAAAAATATATATATATATATATATATATATATATATATATATATATATATATATATATATATATATATATATATATATATATATATATATATATATATATATATATATATATATATATATATATATATATATATATATATATATATATATATATATATATATATTGGATATTTAATTATTTGATCTTGTTTATGTAAATATTTCGTATTTTTGCAGCTAAAGATCGTTTTTTATTTTTTATAAAAAATTCAACAGTATTTATTTTCAATATTTATCGTCGTCAGGAAAATTAATATGTTATTAAAAGTTTTTTCAATAACATATTAATTTTCCTGACAATGATAACAAATTGTTATTGAAAATAAATACTGTTGAATTTTTTATAAAAAATAAAAAACGATCTTTAGCTGCAAAAATAAGAAATATTTAATATATACATTGTTTCAAATATATTGTCATTGTTTCGAATATATTTATATATTTATATTTATATTTATATTTATATTTATATTTATATTTATATTTATATTTATATTTATATTTATATTTATATTTATATTTATATTTATATTTATATTTATATTTATATTTATATTTATATTTATATTTATATTTATATTTATATTTATATTTATATTAGTAATTTATTTAAATTTTTTTTTTTTATTTTTAAAATTTTGAAAAGTAAGTGGATATGAAGTTATGTGTATATTTGCAGTCGTTTGTTAAAAGAAATAAGTAAAAATTGATTAGAAAATTTAAATTGTATGCGTATTTCATATAAGTGCTATCAAAGTTCTTTTGTCAACTTCAATTTAGCATTTGAAGCCTTTATTTCGCATTAACTTTAAGAGCAAATTTCATTTTAACAGAATTTTTTAGTTTGTAGTATAATGAATGCAATGTATATAAGAATATGTATAATAATATTCACTTTATTCATTTGTTATTTATTGTACTCAGTCAAACTGTAATCGCGTATTTGCGTACTTTTTCGTATACAAATTCAATAAATGAATGCTCAATATTTGGATATTGGATTTACCAGTTTTTACTTAGGTAAGTCTCATACATTTTGTTTGTGTGTGAAAATATTTGACAGACAAATAGCGCTTTACGAGGTAATTTTGGCAGAGATACTCAGTCGTGAAGAAGGGGGGTACATAAATAAATTTGAATTTCATCCAAATCCTGTAGCAGGTAGGTAACATCCTTAATATTGGCGGCCATACTTGATTGAGAAGGAAGGATACCTTTGCCAAAATCAAACCCTCACACAGCTGCTTTTGCCGGTGTAGTACTCGCAAAAAATTGTGTAGACTTAATTAAGCAAGCAAAAAAGAAGAAGTTACATATTTTTGTTTTTAGTTACTATTAAAGTTTAGTGATTCTATGCTGCATTGCCGCGAGATTTTATTTGTAGCTTTTTTCTGAAGTCATTTAAGTTTTTTGTGCTCCTTCTATTCATTCTATTTTAACTCTTAATGTAAAGTAAACTTTCATCACTTACAAACCGTATTTATAAGATTTTCATGGTTTAAGAACGCAAACATTACCTGAAAGTAAAAGAAATAGGATATTGTTATATATAATATATTAATTATAATTTTTGAAGCAAAGAATAAATTCTAAAAATCTAATAGGCGAAATTAACAACTAATTTTAGAAATCTGCATACAGTTCCTATTTTTCCTCTCTTTCTTTGACAAGATTTTTTTTACTTATTTTTGCTTGAAGAATTAGGCTTTTAATGTATTAGAAAGTGAGTTAATAATCTTTTTATCACAAGGATGTTAGTTAAAATATTTTATTCTAGTCAAGATGAATCATTAAATTTAGTATTATTGTTAGTTCATTTTGAAGATTCAATAAATAAAAAAATGCTTTAAAAAAAAAGATGAATCATGACGAAATAAATGTAAAAAATTATATATAATGTGGTTAATTCTACGACAAATTTCGAAAATTTCTTCAGCAAGAATACAAGTATCATCTCCCCAAGCTTAAAATATCAACAAACTCCTGCTTAAGTAAGCTTTAGTACATTTAAGATATTCACAATATTGTATTAAAATATTTCCATATTAGACGGAAACCAATTTAAGTTAATCTGTTATCCACTAGCTTGAATAATGTGTTTTCTGTAATGAATCTAAATACAAAATGAATTTAAATTGCCAGATTCTTACCAATAAAAAAAATTATATCTTTTTTGGTATATCTTTAAAAAAAAACGAATTTTTAAAACTCGGTTGATAAATAGCAGAATTATATTAAAACTTCATCTTCGGCCACAATTTTTGCCCCATTTTTTCTACCCCACATAAACTTTCAGCATAAAAGCCATTATATGTTTTTTCCGGACTTCAAAATATGTAGTAATGTTTCGTCTTCCGTCCTGTGCGCAAGTGTTTTTTTACTGTCGTACGTGATTTCTCTATATGTATGTTGGTATGTATATTTTTTTAACAAAACACCAAAATAAGTAGCAAGCAGGAATAAGTAGCTTTTATTCTTCTATCTTATGAACACATTTTTTTTCACTGCTGTCCGTTTTATTTATATTATCATTATTAATGTCTTTTCAATCCAATTCGTTATCTTGCAGTGTGACAGGTGTTGGGATAATTTTTGTTAATCTGCTCAGTGTCTAAAGTATATACACTGGGCACTGATCTAATTTATTTCCAACTCTTTAAATGCTGTAATAACATAAATTTTGGACTTTGCGCATTGTTTTTTATAGGTGCAAGTCAAACGTCCACAAACACTACTCCCTCTTTCCTCTTCCTCTTAGTCTATTTTCCTAGTTCCAGTACAATGCACAGCATATGTAGGGGTGATCCCTTGAGTACTGGCCCAAGATACTTAATGTGCATATAGAATTTCATTCGTTCAGCGGCTAAGACTTGAAAAGGTAATAGACTCACACAGTTATAATAATAACTGTAGAGTGATCTTCAAATATAGCTTCGTCCAAGTCCGAACTCCTCAATGTTCTTCTCTTTGAATGTTGATTTCCATGTGATCAATTGGCACTAATTTATCGATATTAACAAGTGACTTTACATAACAAAAAAAAAAAAAAAAAAACCCCTTCTAATGAGATTAAAATACAAGGTTTAATAGATTTGGCTGTTACGTGAAATTGATCCTTCGCCAAGTTTTTCTGAGCAAATCACTTATAGCGTGCACCGTATGAAATGTGGATCCTTTCTACTGGCACCTCATGTCAGCAAGATTAACAAGGTATAAAAAAAGTTTGAATAATGTTTCTATACCGTTAAGCATTGATAGTAATATTCTGGCCATCATCGTTTTTAAAGACATTTGGACCATAAAGTGTACTAAACAGTAATGTGCTGTTTTGACAAACATATTATCCTCTCAACCAAAAATGGCTTCATCGGAAAACAAAATTATAACTGGAAATGCAATATCAATTAGTAAACAGAAGCACTGTTTTGATTAAAAGTTTCATCAATTTGCAAGCGTAGCTCTGATCTAAATCTATGAATAATGAAGTATCAAACCAAACTGAATAAAAACTATTATCAGCTGTTAAATGAGTTGCCAAGTAAAGCTGAGTTAACATATTAGTACCGAAAAATAAGAAAGATAGTGTAAATGGTAACATTTCGTAGGAGTTTGCATTGCAATTCGAAAAACGATGTAGTGAAGAGGAGAAGTAATGAGAAGCTTCAAATTTCTATGGTTGTTTTTCTTAAGGCTGATGAAAAGTCTGCTAATTCTTCTTTTTCTCGGCCATGCGCAGTAAATATTAAATACAAGTATCACAATTACGCACATACTTCATTTCCAAGTCATTTGGCGTTATAATTTGTATTATATTTGTAGCAATTAAACAACAACTTTTTCTTTGCAGTTTAGTAAACTAGATTATAGTTGCCATACATATATAACAAAGACGCCGATCTTATCATAAATCTTAAATACAAATAGCAACAGGTAATAAAATGTAATTATTAACACACACTTAAATGCGAAAGAAAAAATTACAATAAGAACAAAACGAAAATAACACTTAGAGAAACCGTTTATTCCACATTCAATACACATACAATATTTAAAAAAAAATCTTCATATACAAGAATGGCAACAAAAAACAAGCAATGAGACGCTTAGAACGACGCTTAGATAATAATAAATTCGAAGTAATTTAAGTATGCATAAGTGAGATAACGTATGAAAATGAATTATAACCATTATTAACTTATTAATGTTATCTTGAAGCAGTTATCATAATACGTATGTATGTGTGTAAATAAACAAACTCATTTACATTCACACATTTCAAGTAAAGTTTGAAATGAATGCGAAATGAAGAAAGAACTCATTTGAATGTGTTTTTAAACATCTAGTACTTAAATATTTCATTCTTTTCATAATAGCTAGAATATTATCTTAAACGATTTTATGAAAAAAAAACAAAAGCCAACAAAATATCTTAAGACCCAGTAACAAGCATACTACACATAAGAAGAGAGAAAATTCTGAACAATTGTTCTAAATACTGCTTTTCCACTTCTTTTTGTCACGGCGGTCGGTCGGTTTTTACACCAACTCTTTAAAAATTTAATATAAATATAAAAAAATAGATGTAGTTCTTTCTACTTTTCTTTCAACAAACACTGACTGCTGCAGTATTAAACATGTCTACAAAATTGTGCTTTTTTTAACTTAACAAATTTAATAAAAAACATTTCATTTTAGCAAGAAAAATAATGTTACATAAGTTTGTTTGTTCAAATAAGACACCAGGTTAAAGCACTTTATGCTCCTCTGCACCTTTAAGAAATGAAATAACATTTGTTTCCATGTACATATGATTATTATGTATATTTTGTTATTGTTATTGTTCGTTTGAATGTACAATTGTATGTGTGTGTAAATGTTTTTTTTATTTAGGTAGTAATGACCTTCACTAGTTAAAAAATACGAAAATGTTAAAAAATAATAATAAATGATATCTAAAAACAACACACAATCCTGTTCGTGTGGTGGGAACAGTGGGTTAAATAATATATAATTTAACAAGCTTTAATGTTTTAGCAGTGACATGGAATTTTTTATATCTACTTCAAAAGTTTACCACTTAAATTTAAACATTTCTTCAAGACAAAACAGCTTATACTAAAAAATGCTTAAATTAAGTTCACTTTATACTTTTATATGCAAGTTATATATTCTTTCAACTTTAAAATTAAGTTGGTTTTCATCATTTAATATATAATATAAAATATCCGTGGCTTTAAACAATTTTAAATTTATTAAAAATTATTATTGAAAGAAAAAAGCTATTGCAGAACAAAAAATAAAAACATTAAATCAAAAATTATGTCTTTGGTATATCAAATGCGTGTAGCTTTATGCGGAAAATATACTAGACAGAACAACATAATAAAAGTTTTGGACTTTGCGCGTATATCCTGAGACAAAAATGTTATCGATTTTTTGCTATAATTTTTTCTATTAAAATAGAGAAAAGTTTAATCGAATATGGCTTTGCAATTAACTCGCAGGGCCCCAACCAAAATAAGGAATAGCATTGTGTCTATAATTTGCACAAGTAATTTTTAGCCTAAATCTTAGGGCTTATATATGTTGAAAACAGCAATTGAGTATAGTAATGTTAATGCCGATAACAAGTGTAGTAAGTGCAAAACTATTACATCAGTGAACTACATCATGCCAACTCCACGGAGTGAATTATTCATGATTCAACAGCGCCTCCGCGTGGCTTACCAGGCACACACAGGTATCAATTCTTGCCATATGTTTGTAGCCATATCGACAACCCGTTGTTCAGGAGTTTGGGCCTTCTAATCTCTCCTGTATGCAATTTCCTAGCAATCCATGGAAGACAAGGCTTAATTAGTTGATAGGTCGAAGCCCTTTAGCAGCATCAGCCCTTAAACTAACTCACGCGGCTAACTATCACCACCCGTTCCTAACCAATACCGCTGGTTCCTTAGAGGTATCTGTTGCACCACAGACCAGCAATTATCAGGGATACTAACTCCCTCTTCCTGTGTCTTTAGGTTGAAACCACAGCCAGAACGTTTCAGCCAAGGTGGGCACCTCAACCATGATCATTCCGGGTTGAACTGCAAGCAGAACCACCCGGGGACATGCTGATCCCCATTCTGTCAATTTATACCCTAGGTAAGAGTTTCGGAAGCCAACACAACGCGGCTTTTTAGAATTTTATTTGCTACAACAAACGAGGACTCCTTCCCCTCTTTACCTGATAAACGGAGTGCCCTGGTTTAGAAAATGCCAAGGAAAAACCTGTTACCCGGGGGGATGACAAGAGTAGTAGTTGCTTTACTTTCACTTTTATGGCAACCAGAAATTTGTGGCAGTTGCTTTACTTTCACCATAAATTCTTAGCCGAATTGAAATCCGGTTGCCATCGATAAAATCAAGCCATTCAATTGCAATATTCTCCTTATTTTTATAATTATTATATATCATATAAAAAAAGATAACACAAGATTTGTACTTTTAACCTAGATAACTGCTTTTGTGAGTACAGCCTTTATAAAATAAATTTGCAAAATATGCAATTATAGAGGGTGTTTTTTTAAGCCCGATAGAACTTGAAATTGTAAAAAATAACACAAAAAATTAAATTGTAATCAAAATTTTTTTTTATTCGAAAGATCAATACGTGACATTAACATTTGAAAATGATTTCGGGCATATCTGCACCGCGGCTGTTCTTGACGAAGCTCATTCTGGACGTCCAATTTTGGGCCACTTTTTCGAGCACTGCTGGCCGTATGTCACGAACAACACGAACAATGCTGGCCTCCAAGGCGTCAATTGTTGCTGGTTTATCAGCATAAACCAGTGACTTCACGTAGCCCCAAAGGAAATAATCGAGAGGTGTCAAATCGCACGACCTTGGAGGCCAATTGACAGGTCCATTTCTCGAAATCAACTTATCGCCAAATTTTGATTTCAGTAAGTCGATGGTTGCGTTCGCCGTATGGCACGTAGCGCCATCCTGTTGAAACCACATCTCCTCCGGATCAATGTCATCCATATTTTCAAACAAAAAATCATTGATCATGGTGCGGTAACGATCTCCATTGACCGTAACGCGAGCTCCGGCCTCATTTTTGAAGAAATAAGGTCCGATGATGCCACCAGCATGAAAACTGCACCAAACAGTGCATTTTTCTGGATGTAATGGAGTCTGTAGGGTCTCTTGTGGATTGGTCTCACTCCATATGCGGCAATTTTGCTTATTAACAAACCCGTTAAGCCAAAAATGCGCCTCATCGCTGAACACAATTTTGCGATAAAACAACGGGTCTGATTTTCAAAGTAAATTTGGATAATTTCGTAGCGTTGTTCAAGCGTGAGTCTATTCATGATGATTTGTCAGAGTATACTGAAACAAATAAAAAAAATGTTTCATCAAAATTTAATTTTTTGTGTTACTTTTTACAATTTAAAGTTCTATCTAGCTTAAAAAAACACCCTATATTATCAAAATTCTTTAAATGTGAAAAATGTACTTATTCACTACTTCAGAATTTGGGTTGATTTTTCTCTTCATGACTCATTTGAAAAAAGACAACTTTTATGAAACCAAATTACGCCGGAAGTCGTTTTAGTTTTCTATCCTGTGTGCAGATGTTTTTTTTTTTTATTGTCGTGCGTTTTCTTTACAGTATAAATTTCTTTTCAATGTAATTCATTTCCTTGCAATGTGAGAGATGTTGGAATAATTTTTGTTAGTCTGTGCACGGTCAAAGGTATAACACTGGGCACTGACTAGTTTCAACTAATTAATTCCGATATTTTAAATGCTATAATACCGTAAGCTTTGGGCTTTCCGTGTTGTTATTGATAGGTTCAATTCAAACGTCCACAAATATTATTCGCTGTTACATCCTCCTCATATCCTATTTCCATAGTCCCAGTAGTTTCTGTGATAAAATACTATAAAATGAAACTTAAAACCTTCTTTTCGAAGGCAGATCCACAAACCTAGAATTTCAAATCTTTAAAGCTGCTATACTTGTATATACAAATATAAGAAAGAACTTGGGTATAAAAAAGAAATTAGGTTTCGATATTTTTCAAACACATTTATTTTGCTTTATTTATTTTTCAAGGTAAAAACGCGATTAAAATGTTACACGGGATTTTGAAACAAGAAACTTTTTTAGCAACAATTACAAAACTGCAAATCATTTTTCTTGCCTTCGTAAAAAATTGAACCTATAATTTTATTTTAATAACGCCTCAATTGCATTTTGTTTTTATTTAATTTCAATGAACGTTTCATTGTATTGTATTCAAACTCTTAATTATTTTAAGATATATTCCTTATATTTTTTTTATAATTGAGCGGTACATGAGTTCTAAAACTTTCGGTGATCATATTGAAAACATCATGTACGTGAATGATGTTTCCTATATCATGTCTTTGTGAATTGAAGCTAAAGCTCAAAAAATTAAAATATTTAGGCATTAGGATGTCCTTTTGAGACATTACAATCTTAGAAAGTTTATTTAGTGGGGTTTTTATTAAGAATTTGTTTTGTCAGCCGGGTTTCCTCATGGCTAACTGCACCAAGTAAAGTATCAAAGCAGCTACTTATTGTGAGATTCACAGTGTGTTTATTGTGAGCAAAATTAATTTTTGAGAACACTAAGCCATTAGCATATTCAGATCTGTAATATTTGCTGTTGCTGTTGTAAAATTTTTTTTTTCTTTAAGTAAATTTTTATATTATTAATAATTCTAATTTAATTCTGAAAATTTTAATGAAAACATGAGAGTTCTAATATGTTTTTGGTGAATTGCTTAGGCATATGTATGAAAAACAGTTTACATAAAAATAACAAGTTTAATCGAATACTTGTTTCCTATTTAAAACTGTAGACCACTGTCACCTAATTTGGTTCCTTGCTATCTTTTAAATATTTATTTTTATGCCAACATTTTTACGCTTTATGACTTTCTGAAGTACTTTTTGTACTACTCTTGAAGTTTTTTGTAGTTTTTACTCTTCTTTTTTTTCCTTACAACTAACAACTCAATTGATTTTTTTCTGTTTTTATAAAATACTGTTTGTTTAGTTCTTACACGACTTAATCTTAACACTGCATATTGTAGTACTTTTGTTACATCTTAAACTAATAAGCTTTCCTTTCAATAATAATAATAACTTTAAGTACAACTGCAAAAAAATCATTATTGTTTTTTTTTCTTTTTTTAATAATACAGTCCAAAAAAAAAAAATGATTTTGTTTCAGACAATAATAAAGAAAAGATACGGCTAGAAAAAACCTTTTTATTGTTGTTCTGGTTCGTTGATCAATATTTTTTGTTTGTATGTAGTTCTTTTGTCTATGTAACTATTCGATTTTACAAAGACTTCACTTGACTTTCTTTAAAACCTAAAGGCTTAAGCTTTTTTTGTTTTTGAACAAATAAAAACAGAAAAGAAAACAATTTTAAAAGCAACAAAACAAATAATACCTTAATAAAGTTGTATGATAAAAATGTTGCAATTTTCTTAAGAACTATTGAAGCAAAAAGCACCTTAGAGTTCCTGACTTTTAATGTAAAAGCTGAAATAGTTTTCAACGAAAAAAAAAAAACTTTTGAACAGGTGACTGGCTGGATACAGTAACATTTTCACAAAAAAGAAGGGTTGGTATAGTAAAGTTTTAAGGATTATTGTAGACAAAACAATTTTTGCTTGGCGTGGTAAACTAATGTTTTCTTTTTTATTAGTTCAGGGCATATTTTTTAAGAAAATCATGTACTTCTTTTTTCTCTGCATAAAAATTAATTTCTTTACTTTTTGGGGCAAAAAATTGCTTTTTCCTTGAGAGCAACAGGCCAAAAGAAACATCTGACTTCAAAACAACTTACGTTTTGTTGCAATTCAAGTTGTGGTGCCTTCTAAGTATATACTGTAATACATGTATTTCATCAGAGTACATTAAAATTTTGTTGTTTTATATACTTATTATTTAAATTTTTTTTTATAACTCTTTTTTAATAACTTTATTTGTTTTTGGAAAGAAGCCTACATTGTGAATATCCTCTTCTAGTTACGGATAAGAAAGAAGCTTATTTGTTGAAACATAATGGTAATTTTTGACACCATGCGAGCCAATTGTTCGACAGTCATAATATCAAATTATGCTGTTTTAGAACAGACGCCTGCATAGTAAGACACGGGATAAGTGTCGAGCAGAATTGTTCAATGTCTGGTTTTCCAAAAAACTGGCAGCCTCTACTGCTTAACCTTACCTAATACGACTCCGGTCCAAAAAAACTATTATCCCTTTGGCTTCTTACATGCTTCAAGTTGTCTTCACGTGTAATAATTGGCAGCTAGCTTAGCCACACGTGGCATAAAAACAGCAAGTTGTCAGTGATTATTTTTCTAAAAGCAAGACAAATCCTTTATATTTTTTACTAACCACTGATACACGTTGCTGTTTGAGTGTTCTATTTTCCCCAACAAATAACCGAGAAAAAAATTCAAAGAGTTAAAATGCTAAAAAATTTTCTATTTTTCACCAAATTGCGTGGATTTGGTAGAGATGGAAAATATGATAACCCCCATAATCCCTCTTCACAAAATAAACAACAGAAAAATATATAATTTATTCTGCTAATAAGTGATTTTCTAATATAAATTTAAAAAAAATATTTTTTTTTGTATTTAAAAATTTAATCTCCACTTGTTGAAAAAGCTTCTGCTGGATTCGCACTTGCATCAAATATAATTTCATAAATTTGTTATTTCCTTGAAGCACAGAAGTTACAATCATTGTTATTTTTATGTTTTTCAAATTATGTTTTATAAATAAGTATGTACTTTAAACGCTTTCAAAAAATTAATGGTATACACAAGTTCGTTGCTTGAGTCTTTTGTTGCCCTAAAAGCGTTAATTCCATTTACACTCAATTTAAATTATTTTAGGAGAAAAGAACAACAACTTTTATGGCTGAAAAACATTTCTTTATTTAAACTACTTTTTAAAGTCGTAATTTGAATAAACAAAGTAGTAACCAACATTTATTGCTCAGCTTTCTTTTCAAGCAAAAAAATAAAATAAAAAAAGTAAGTAAAAAAATTGAAGCTGGTAAAACGGCATGTGCTTTACAAAATTATGAAAAACAATTTTATGAAAAATACTTTACAATAAAATACACAAATAATAATTAATCATGACATAAAAAAAATAAATTTTTTATTTTCATCTTACATTTGCTGAAGTTGATAATAGGAATAACATGATTTAAACCAGCATAAGAATTTGTCTAAAGTTAACGCTTCATGGCAACCAAACTTAAAATAGAAAAGACCAACCAGTCAAATAGTATAAACCGAGTGAATAGATTAATTTCTAATGACTAGACAAAACAATTTGTTGGAGTTTACTTTGAAAGCACAAAAAAAAATCTCAAGAATAAAAAAAGTTAACCGCAAACTTTACTTCTTAAGCAAAATTAATCAATCAATTAGTTGGAGACAGTTAAATATTATTATTGTTATTATTATTAACAATATTCAAGCTGATTGTTTGTTTTGCTTAACGAACGTTGAAAACATATGAAATACTTCAAAATATTTATTGTTCATTGGTTCTATACCTGAGCTGGAAAGTTAAATATTGAAGCAAAAGTTCCCCATCAACCGAAAACCATGAGTTAAAAAACAAGATTTTGTGTACAAAAGCTGTATAAAAGAATTAATACGAAAGTAAAGAACTTTCACCAAACACATTTATGCCATTGAATCTCTAATCAGTTGGAATTGCTTTTTTATCCCTGTTTTTGCTGTTTGTATTTTTAATGGCATTTAGCTTGTCATCTTTGGCGAAAAAAAAACAGTCGTAAATTTTTGAAATTTAAATTCTGTAAATGTTTTACTGATCACTCACTCTACAAAGCAGAATTTTAACGTTTGTAAACTTTCTTCGTTTCTGATTCCGGTCTTTATATTTATGGTGACACACTTAAAAAAGTTGTTTTTATTCGAAAAGAAGTGTTCTAATTTTTTTTCATCTTTTAGTAAAGTTGTTTTTAAAACTGGGAAATTTATAACATTTCATCTTGTAAAATACATAATTTTAATTCAAATTCTATTAAGATTTTTGCATTTTAAATTGAGGACTTCTGATATAGCAGGAAAAAAAATTATATTTGCTATGAATACTACGTTGAATAATAAAAAAAAAAGTTATAACTTAATTACCTTTATTAAAAGCACGTGATCTAAAGTGTCAAACTCTTCTATTTTTTAATTAAAATTTTTTTTCAGTTATAAAAATACAAGCCCTAACCACAAACTTGCACATTTCAGATTGCAAATATTAGTCCAACATTGTGAATAACTATTTTGGTTGTCACTAATAGTTGTTCATTTTCAATTAAAAGTTATATGCTTCTATTACAAATATGCACTTCTCTGCACGTGTGTCAAATGTGTAGAGTAAATATATAATATTAGCCCACGATTGTGAATGACAGTTCTGCTTAATTGTCAGCTGCCCGCTGGTAATTTAGGGGATTCACTTTCAATCTTGCACATACAAGCGTAGTATGCTTACTCATATTTTGTTAATGTTAAGTAAAAATATAATACTCCATTTTGCAAATGCTATGTCACAAGAACATTTGCACAATATTGTAAAAAATGCGTTTATGAATAAGGCTACAATTTTTACTTCTAATGCAAAATAAATTGCTCTTTCTGGCGATTATATTTCATTAAACACGTTTTCAGCATTTAATGTAGTCGTAAATCCTTTTTAGGGGGAGAAGTGTGTGAAAGATATTTAGAAAAGGCAATAAATCATTTATTGAAACATCTCAACTATTTCGGTTTTTCTTTTTTGTTTTTTTTTTTTTCTTTTTTCTTCATTTCTTTCCAATAATTATTAATGATTTGTTAACAAATTATCTCAAAATCCAACATTGACTTCAACCTTCTTTTATGACTACCAGCGCACTACATGTTTGAAAGCGGTTAGTAAATAACGTAGAATTTCACGCGTAAGCAACACTTTAAGTTGGAACAATTTCCAGCTGTGCTGGAAACAAAAATTTTATTAAGTTAAACATATTTTAAAAAGTATTAAAAAAACATAGCGACCGTGAAATGCAAGTAGTCAAAGCTATTCATTTGCATCTAAGACTTTTAACGGGGATATTTTTTATTTATTTATTTTTATTTTATAGTTTTTTTTTTTTTTTTTTTTTTTTTTTTTTTTTTTTTAATATTTCTATCAACTTCAATTATTTTTTAAAGTAGTTATTTGCTGCTACATACACGCAGAAAAAGAAATATATTGTTGATATGACAACATTCTAGGGAGCACAAAATATTATATATCTATATCCAACAATATCCTGAAATAATGAAATTTCAGTAACACTTGGTATGGTTAGTTTTTACTGCTTGTAATCATGGTAGTGCCATGTCATAGTTTGTTAAACATGGGTATTTCATGAAAACACATTATTATGCAGTTTAAGATATTTTTTCTTTATTTTATTTATTAAATTGTATTTACATGAATATTAACCTACATATGTACATAAAAAACAAATAAAATATTATTCTTCCCGATATTTTAGTCATATTTTGCTCTTGGACTATTGCTTATTCTGAAAACAGACTAAAATTTTTCAATTTTCTGAAAAACTTTTTAATAACATATTAATTTTCCTGACGATGATAACAAATTGTTATCGAAATATTGAAAATAAATACTGTTAAATTTTTTATATAACATAAAACGATCTTTTGCTGCAAAAATAAGAAATATTAAAAAAAAACTAGAATGAAGCAAACACTTGCAGAATTGATATGTTTATCAGCATCCTAACTAGAAATCGTATAATAAGAAGTATATCAATCATGCTATGAAAGTAACTTAATAATGGCACCATACTACGTAAATAATGAGTGCATAAAAAATACTGGAAACTGGTTACATCGTTGGTCTCATGTAGAAAGGCCCTAATAAAAATAATTGCAGTTTTACAGGCGAAGGCAAAATCGTAATGGAAACTCTATAAATAGGTATATGAAAAAGTAACTTTTTTTGCTCAATTGTTTGTAAGAGCGAAATGTATGAAATTGTATAATTATATTTTTGTGACACTACGTACTTATGTGAAGCGTAGTAGAATCCCTAAAAGAGCTTAATTCAGGGAAAATGCGAGATAGGGCCTTTCTACGTGATTCTAACGATATACCACCAGAAGCGTACCTATACCTGGACAGCAAAGGATATTTACAAAACGAATGCACCCTCCTCACGGCAGATAATAGTAGATTCGATACCCATCCTAGCCTCAAATATAAAAAAATATTGGTGGCACACCAAATAAATTCGTTTTTTCCATGTTTTTATATCTTGACATTCATAGATCTCCTCTACCCCATCCAGCTTTACAAAAGTAAAGGTTTTTGTATATTTTTCTTTTGTATGAATAACATAAACATTCAACGATTAAATAATAAGCAAATTTACTATTATAAATGATAATTTAAAGAATAACGTCCGTATGCAAAAAAACTTAACAAAGCTTGGTAAGCAGTTGTTAGGAAAATTTTCCTAACATTGTATCCAAAATCAATTATTTGTTACCATACGTTTAAAGTTGAAATAGGCCACTTTAACTGTGTGTTAAAATGACATTTAATTTGTTGATATTGATTTTTCTTAAAATTGCCAATTTCGTGAAAAATGCTTGCTAGATAAATAAATTAAAACGTTACATTTCGTATGAATTGAAAATATTTATTTTGAAAACGAAACATAAATAAGAAATATGTTAGTGATGCACTTTCAATCGAACGAATACAATTAAAAACGTTATTCAAATAATAAAAGTATTTGTAGTATAAAAAATCCTATTAATTTTTCTCAATTTCATTAATACACTAAATATTAACGGCCTTATTCATAAAAACTATTGTATGTTTATTAAACTCTTATTTGACATATTTCTATACAAAATTTGTCAAATAAGTGTTTAATAAATATAAAATATTTTTTATGAATACGGCCGTATATATCCATTAGTTATTAAAAAGGTAAATCCAGGAAATAATCGTCAAAAAAGTGTTAATTTATGTCGTAATAACAAGTTTTTATTTTTTTTAATTTGTTTTTCAGTTTTCGAATATTAGTTTTCATACATCACTATTCAAGAAATTACAACTGAACATAACGGCACTGCCAGAATAAAACAACTAAATTCCTTACTACATTTAAAAGTTAACGTACTGTTTTTGCATAAACTTTTTTAACAAATGTATGGTAGTGTTAATATGTTTGGTAACTAAAGTATGCGTTAAAACTCAAGTAAGAATTTTTTTTGGATACGGCCCTAAATATTTTATATAGTATACTTGAGAGTACGTAATAAAAACATTTGTTAATTTTTGTTACTTAATAATAAATATTTTGATTATAAATACGATTTAAAAAAATTATAAAATAAAATAAAAAAACAACGGCGGCAGTATTTACTGAAAAAATAATTGTAAACAATTAATAAGACGACAAAAGTCAATTAAAACACACAACACACAAAAATATATTCGTCGAATGTTAACAGCCATCAACGACATAGTAATGGAATTTGCCATTTGTATAATCGTGAAATCGTGACCATTTGTTCGAAAATTTCATCAACGATTTGATGGAGTTGTCGTCCATATGTCTTCTACGATTTTATATACTTATACGACTACTAGCATCTGTACGTAGTATCCACCTGAGATACTACGTAAAGCAACATTATGGAAATTTTGCGAAAGAAAAGAAAAAGTGAAATAAGATTATTCAATATTAAAAAACTGTTGTTGCTCTAGAAATATATCTTAAAAAAATTTCCTTTCTGGCAAAAAAATACTTTTTTTTATTTTCCACTATAATTTGTTTATGCATAGTTCTTATTTTAAATAGTACACAAAAATAAAATATTTTACAATAATATATTAAATTTTGCACAAAAAAAAAAAAAATTTTAAGTATATCCATTATTTCTAAAATTAAACTTGAGTCGTAAAACAACTCTGGGGTGGAGAACATCTCTCGCGTCATCGTTATTATTTCTTAAGTGCGATCAGTGTTGGTGTTGTTTTACTTTCGAGAATTTTACGTCTCGCTCCCACTGGTTAAATTTTTGTCATAACTAACTGCATTAGATTGCATTTTTTTATGCATTTCTTTGTTAACCAAGCGGCAACTTCTTATGTAAAGTCATAAGTCGTTATAATTAGTCATAGCGCCGCTGCAAATTACTGTTAATACCATCCTGGGCATAAGGTCTTCATTTCTCCGCCCATGCATCCTATACTCTGCAAATTTATTTGCAACTGTATAGTTAAATAAATAAAATTAGGCTTGTATTGTGTAGCGTACAATTTTTGTTATATTTTTGAAACAAATAATGCAAAACGTGGGTCCATTTCGCCGAGGCTTTTTTACAAGATGAATGAAAATGATAATGCATATGTATATCTGTAATTAAATTAATGTTCAGATATCAAGTTGCATCCACATGCCTTATTTGCATAAATAATATGATTGTAGTTAATTAAAAGTTTTATTTTTTTTTAAGTAAATGTGTAAAAGACGTATGATATTATTTATTTAATAACATTTTAGTGTGGCCTTTAATCACATTGTGAAAAGATGTAACATAAATATTAAATATTTCTTTATGTTAAGGTTGTTAAAATTGTTAATAGAAATTTGCGCCATAAAAATCTCTATTAAAATAGTTTACTTTAATATTCACTTTTCGTTTTGGTATTCACTTTTTTAAGTAAACTTACTCTTTTGTTTTTCATATAATCTGTTTTACTTGTATTCTCATTTGTCGCCTTAAGGCTAAGACACACCAAAGACTGAATGATGAAGACGAAGAAAAAAAGTTGAAATTTTAAAGTACGAGAAGGTTGTTGAAAGACTGAAGTTTTCATAAGCAAGTCTATAAAACAAGTAATTCCTTGGCTTTAAGAATCAACTTTCCTTCATTAAAATCGTCAGTCAGTTAGTCCATCATCAAGTCAGTTGAACTGTTAGTTACACCGTCAATACCTTTAGTATTTTTTTTCATTTGTTTTGTTTTTCATAAAATGTAACATGACTTACTCATATAACGACACGTATGTATTTATATTTTACATTCACTTTACTCGTTTTGTAACACGACCATTGGACTTTTTACTCATTCATGATGATGTTCTGCCCAACAGAATCTGTAGATTTTGTTTGTGATTTTTATTTTTTCACTTGCAGTTCAACTTAATGATGGTTTAGGAAAAGAGCAAAAAAAATAAAACGAAGGAAAAACTATGTTTAAATGTTAAATCGTTGGTGGTTTAAAAATAATTTTTTCTGTACTGCATTCATCTTTCAGCTTAAAAGAGTTTAATTGCAGACACATATCAATCAAAATTTAACGCGAATTGCATAGATATTGTAACATGCCACAACAGCAAAAGTACTACAACTAAAAATAAGAGTATCTAGATGTTTAACAAGTGCAAAAACTTGAAAAGTTTAAAAACAAACAAAAGTTGAGACGTTATATAACGAAAAAATAATCTAACACTAGACTGACAATGTAAATACCAAATAAATTTATATTTATTTACTTTATTTTCCTATATTCTTTTTTGGTTCCTTTTATTTATTACTTATTCACACTCAACTCAGAATAGTTTTTTTTTTTTTTTTTTTGAAAATTATATAACCCTCACTTTTATATTATATTACTTGACAGGTCGGAAAACTAAATTCAATGATTTAAATCCTTTGTCTTGTCCTTACAATCTTTTATCTTTGGTTTACCTTACCTTTAAAATAAACATGACGTATTGCAAGCTAAACACACCATTAAATCAATGATAAAATATAATTGCTACAAGTGCAAAAATTAATCGCATGCATCTCTCATAAGCAGATTATTTATTTCTTTTTTTTATTATAGGCTTGAAAAAAGCTGCTTGGATACGCATAGTTCTTATCTCTACCAGTAATCAGAGATATATTGTCATATTTTTAATATTTATACATAAATAAAATTTTATGTATGTTTTATTGAAAGCGTCTCCTTTCTAAACAAGTTTTACATTAAATATTTCATGCTGCATTTAAAAAGGCAACATTAAAATTTGTATGGCAATTATTTCTATAATTAATAAAAAACGTATACATTACAGATATGCAAAACGCAAGAAAATATAACTTTACTAATTTGGTTTTAAAAAAAGGAAATTTGTTTAGCATTGAAAATATCTATAATATCCAATATTATAAAATAATTTCAATTTCGCACTAAAAATATGATTAGGCCTTGAAATTACTTTGATATTCGAGAGTCTGTGTTACCCATAAAATGCACTTAAAGAAAGATTAGTATTTTTTTGTTTATATGCTCCTAAACTGTAGGCATCGTTTAATAAGATTCTTCAAGGTGGTTTTTAGTATTACGCAAGTTAAATTTATCACAAAACAAAGAAATATAATTTGTGATTAAATCAGGTTTATTAGCAGAAAGGTTTATGATATACTATTTAAATAAAATTTCGACACAATTGACGTGAAAAAACGTAGTCTGAATCAAAAGTTTTAAAAGTTTTTTGCCAGATTTGCAAACGTATTTCGGCAAGAACTTTTCGTACGTAGATTTCCGGGCGTTCAGTTGTCTCTGTTTTATTGACGTAGACAGACAGAGTGGGGCTAAGTCACACGATCTTGGTAGCCAATTATGTGAAATTATTCTTTCATCAAAAGTTTCTTTGAGTAAATCATAACACACGCTATGTGGCATATAGCTGCGCCCTAATGAAACCACATACAACCAAGATTAACTCCATCTAATAGAGATACATAAAAATTTCTAATCATGCCCCTCTGTAGCTGACCATATTCAGTAGCATTTTCACCATCTTTGCACCAAACAGTAATTTTTTATGTATATTATAAATATGGGGAATTTTGAATTTCCATTCATTTTTTTATTCTCTATTGAATAAACTTTTTTCGAATTGAATAGGTACGTAAATTAACATAATTATCGCATTTCTAGAGTAATGTTTATTCATAGAAGAACAAACTTTTAAGTGGAAATTCAATATCAATATCAATTTATGAAAAGAATCATTATTTGGAAAAAAAAACAATTTTTAAGCGTTGCTCTAGTGTGTAATATGCATATACAAAATAAGACTTATGCATACTTAACAAATCAGCTGTTAGATGGTTTGCCAAACAAGGCAGTTTTGCCTTGTTTGGCAAACAAAAAAAAAACCAATAAACTGCTGTACAATTACACCCTTTAAGTGTTTAAATACAATAAAGTTAATTGTTGTGTATTTGATATCTACTTATGTAAAATTTGTTTTGTTTGTTTCTTTTTCGTTTTGTATGTAAATATTAATTCTTAGTTGATAAATTTTTTTTATTTTCTATATAAAGCCAAGTTGTTAGATCGTTAAATCTATAGTTTTTTGCTTTATACTGAAATTTTTTTTATCTATAAAAAGTTTTTTTTTTGAAATTTGTGCAGCTTACATTTTTAAATAAAATAGACCAAAAATGCGCATGTTTTTTCAATAATTTAAGAAAAATATATGTTGGGTTTATTTTGCACAAAAGATGATAACACATCAACATAGTTGATCACTTTTAAAAATGCACTGAATAAATTGTCTTCACTTCCAGTAATGAAATTCGCTGAATCAATTAATAAATTGTTTGAATGCCGACCTGTAAAGGAATTCGTGGATTTAAAAAAAAGTTCAGTAAAAATAATTAGTGATAGAAAACAACTATTATTTTAAACAACAAAAGAACGCAATATCCCAGGTTTTTTTTTATATATACATGCATATACGAGTACACCGCCTGCCACTTGAATAGGGAATAAACTTTTTTTTAATTGAATTAAGTATATCTCCTAAATTAAAATTCAGAAAAAATTATTTTTTGCAAAACCTAATTTCAAAGTATTGGTTTTCGTTTCCTGAAGAAATAGAAAATATACATATTTTGATGTAATAAAACTATGCATTTTTTTAAAGACATGTATTTCTGTTATTCCTGTGATACTCTTTCGAGTGTCACTTGAATAAGGAACATTTTAAAACTAAGTACACTATGATAAATTTTTAAATTTTAGATTTTTAGAAATGATCTCAAAAATGCGATTTGGCGCTAACTTGTATAATGACTAATTTAGCGACATTTAACTAAATTCTATTGGTATTGGTATCTTTTAAGGATTCTAACGTCTCAAATTGTTTTCCTCCTTCATAGACTTTTCGAGCAAGCCAACCCCAGACATTTTCCATTAGATTCATATCTGGGGAATATGGGGATTAATACACAACTTGAACACCTTATATTTGATACCGATATAGCAGATTTTGATGCAATTCTAAAAATGTGCCGTCTTACTTTTAGAGCTCCGCCCTTTCAAGTATTTTCTATGTCTCCACATTATTTAAATAATTTTATGCAACTGTCTCTCCGCTATTAAAACACAATTGTTAGAATTAATAATTTTATTATAAATAGATATGTATATTTCTTATTTCTTCAGGAAACTAAAACCTTGAAATTTTGCTGCGCAAAAAATTATTTTTCCTGAACTTTAGGCGATAAATTAATTAAAGTTAAAAAAATTTTTTGTTCTTTATTCAAGTGGCAGGCAGTATATATACAAATTGTTTTTTCAGACAAAAACTTTCTGATTTTATATTCGCTACAATTTTTTCTGTATTGTACTGTTGTTGTTGAAAATTATTAGCAGTTTTAAATTGTTGGGAAAAATCGCCCAAACATACTGACATTTTTGGTCCGAAAAGAACCAATATTCGTGGATATGTAACAAATATAAATTAGCAATCGTAACTTCATGACATCAATAACTACAACACCGTGAAACCTAAAGTTACTCAACATCAAGAGACGCTCTAAAATGTGCTTAGGTTTTGTGTCGATATTGTGAAAAAGACCACTAAACTTCATTATTAATTTCTGCCTTTTTTAGGGCTTTTACAACAAAAATAGTTAATATTTAGATTCTGAATATTTCATTGCTAACTGTTTAATTTTTCTTACATTTTGTATGGCTAATTAATAGGAGTATTAAAGTACACTTTGATATAATTTTTTTCTAAAAGGTTATTGCAAACGTAATTATGTACAGGTATGCATGTGAATTACTCAAAAAATATTTCTTGTTCAATATGACTTTATTTGACAAATTTCTATAGAAAGTTTGTGAAATATGATTGATAATAACTTAAAAAAAGCCAATTTTAAATTAAACCTCAAATTATTAAAACTTGGTTAGATTCATGCGCTATTTACAGCACACAGACGAGCAACTAATCTGAAAAATTGATATTAAAATCACGCAACAATTTAAAGAACTTTCAACTTTTGATGAGCATCGATTAGCTTTAAGGGTGACACTTGTACTGAAATGTTTGTTCGTTATCTGTGACATTTATTTTCATTCTTAACTTGGGTGAATACACAAATGAATTTTGAGATCAATATGTGCAGAGTTAAAAAAATAATAATATTCACATCTTTAAAACTTATACAATGCAATCAATTATAAATTGTATTATACCAATTCTTCTTTGACTTCAATTTTTTCCGCACTTGAATTTTACTCTTTCTACCAATAATTAATTCTTGTTATATAAAATACACAGAAATATAAAGCTAATACTAAATTAAATTTTTTTCTTCTTGCTTTTATTACGAGTCGAGTTCAAAAATTTAAGTATGAATAACACACAAATGTACTTAAAATAAACCGAAAACGGGATTGTTCATGAGATGTCTTAAAATGAGATTGACATTCTTGAGCCTCGAAAGAAATCTTGAATCAAGAGCAGAATTCTTAAACTGAGTAAAAACTCAAAGCAAAAGGACATATACATATTTGCGTTTATGAATGACTTGCTGACAGATAAGAATTAAACGTTCCTTAATGAAGTTTTTTGTGTTTGAGAAATATTATTGGAACATTTTCCTTTCTAAATTCCCATTATTTTATTTTAAATAATGGAATTTTATTATTTTACTTTAAATAATGGAACGTAGTAAATTTTTGAAAATATATATCAAAGGTTCCTAAATCTACTGTTGATTAGAGTAACTCATGTGAAATTTCGACTTATAGACAGCTAAGGAACACAGAACACAAGCTGTATATATTTTTGGATTGGTAAAAATATTAGTAGCTAATAGACTGAATAATCGCAGATTCAATTGTTCCCCCTCCTTATAACATAATTTCCTAGTTCTGATACAATGCACTGCATTTGTACTGATCCTGAGTACTGGTCCAAGATTTAAAAAAATATCTGAGCGTTATTGAATCTCTTATTGCAATTATGGATTCGGGATTAAATTAAAATTCTTGAATCAATCTCATTTTAAGATTGGTTTGTTATCTGCTTTTATCAACGGGATTAAGAACGTCTAAAATTTTGTATTTAGTGCTTGAATAGTACATACTTGAATCAAGTGCGCCGCACGTGATTTAAGAAAATAATTACTTACCGTACTTTTGACACCGTTAGTGATTGATATAAATACAGATGGATGGAATTTTTACATGTGTATATAAATAAAATAAACTTTCAAAAAATGTAGAATTTGAAAGCATAAAAAAACGAAAATTGTTAAAAAAAAAATATTTGTGTGAACGTTGCGAAAGTTGTCTTTAAAAGAGAATTGATAATAAATTGAGATCAACAAACGTTGAAGCGTCTTATATTGTGATAAATTTTAAATGAAAATTTGTGGTGCCAGTTCCTTAAGTATTTTTATTCCGTGGCCGGTCAAAATGATAAAAAGTTATAAGTAGCTTTAAAGTGGTTTATGATATTCGAACCATATAAGTTTTGCACACAGAAGAAAATCAGCTTGTAAATATTTTTTTAGATTCAAATAATAATTCTGAAAATGTTTTTCTTCTTCTAAATTCTAATTCTCCTTGCTTAATTCTTCCTAATAAACCAAAAGCCGGAGAATGTAAATTTTATGTCAAATCAGACAAAATTCATTGCGTTAACGAGTACGAAGATTTACTGTCTACAACTCATGAATTTACTCTAAAGAATAGCACACCACATCAATCATTAGCACGATCAATTTCAGAATAGTGGAGAGTAGGTTTATAATTTGCATACAATTTTAAAGCGAAATGGAGTAAATAATAAAAATAATCTTCATGAAGCTTTCAAGCTTATGAAATAATCCAAATGAATGAAATTATGATCACATGTCTCTACATTATCCACAAAAGTGTATTATAAATAAAAATATTAAAAATATTAATATATGTATATTCGAATGTATATATGTATGTTAATGAATTTACCATTTACATACTTAATGTGTGGATTAAGACGATGTTCGAAAAACAATGCAGTGTGTGCAAGAACAGGTTTGTAGCCAAAGAGAACAAAATTTTTGCAGCAGATGAGAAAGCTGAATTGTGGGAGTAATAGATATGAAAAGTCAAAGTTCACAGCTACGAAAAAAGTGGGGAAAGTTATCGTTCCCGGCTGTAGGCAATATTACGCAGTTCAAGCAAATCCGAGGGAATTCTTAAAAAACTTAAATATGCAGCATTCAAATAAATTAAATTCAATATTTACAATATTACAAGTAAATCAGAAAATCTAATAGCTAAAGAGAATATCGTCTCCTAAAATATAAAATAACGTAAAATGACGATTCAAACAATTTTTTTATTAATTATGATCCACATCACATTGTAGACAAAATTTTGTTGGTCTTATGTAAAAAAATACCTAAACTAAAAATAATGTATCATCAGGTGCATGATTTTCGTAAGCAAATTAAAAAAAACTACATAACATTTATTTATATATTTTTTAATTGCTGTGAAATCAATAAAATATGTTATATAAATGAAAACAGTTATCCAAGTTTAAAAAAGAGAAGAAGAAAATTAATATAATCAAATGGAATAGACATTAAAATCTAGTCAATAGAAAAATGCACTTCTAAGTATTGTGAGAAAATTTCAAAGCCCATATACCCGGTTTTAAATAAAAACCGGGTATATGGGCAAAATTCGACATTTAACATCAAAAGTCTAGTATTTGTAAAAGAAAACAGTGCGTCATCAAGAGTACAGTAAAATGTTTCTGTCAACTCTCGGCATTTCGGAAACAATTCTACGATGTTGGATGAGTTTCAGTAAACTCCATGGTACTCCATTGGTTCCGGAAAAATTGGTTAAACAAATTATGCAAACTGAAAAGCATAAAAGTAGTAAAAGGACAATGGAATATTAAACAAGATAAGCCTGTTTAAACAAGTTGTTAGAAGATGTCCCAAGAATCCCATTACCGGCGTTAGTTTAAAAAGAAATTGTATTTTCAATCTGATTTTATATCATCTGCAAATACTTTACAATAGCAAAATAAATGGGTTCATCTAACTCATTGGACTATGGCAGTCGTTCTTCTGTTAATTGACAAATTGTTAAAATTTGTCAATTATTTGGGAGTATACTCATACATATTATATAGGTATTTAAAAGATTATATACGATTAGCATGTAAAAAAATTATATAGTAAAAATTATACATATATTTATATAAAGGTGTGTGATTGGATTTAATAAGCTCTCAATTTGAAGATAAATTCCAAACGTTAATTCGTTTTTTCTGATATAATCAAAGAATTTTTTTATTTCGTCTTAGAATACGGAATAAAGGCAATTTAATCCAAATTAAAGCAGCTAATACTATAGAACTTGAAAAATTTATTTTATTATATTGAGTAGTTTTTTGCTTCTCCTGTAAACTTATGAAAAGTGATGTTACGTTATTTTGCATTTTAAATGAGGATATGTATATATATATAAGTTTTTACAGCATACATATTCCACTGATGGAAAAATAAGTAAACTAATTGTTGCTTATCACTCCTTTCTAAATCTTCGAAAGTTTGTAAAAGATTAAAGAAAAAGTAATCGAATCTCTTCTAATCTGTTAGAAATCTTCGAAAATTTCGAGAACAGCAATAAATCCAATTTAATGTTTCCTTTTGCTTATAACTTTTCAAAAATTTCAACTAAATCTTTTTTTCTTACTTTGTTTTCAATATATGATGTTATTTACCGCGTCTCATCTCGCAAACTTACGCAAACACTAACCGAATTACGAAACGAATTGCTGATTATGGTCATTCTGATATATTCTACTTAATGTCTACCCTAGACATAATCAAGCGTGGTCATAGATCATGTGATGTTCTTGTTTAACACCGACGATGCTTGATGGAAAATCAAAAAAATGTAACAAATTTTTGTTTATATGGAACCTCTTAGGAACTCTAAAAATTTTTAGAATGGTTTACGCATGATTACAAAAAATATAAAAAAGAAAATTTAATAATATTAGTGCCATATTGTAAATATTTTATTAAACAAAACCGCTTTCTTAAACTTCTTATATTTTTTTAATGATTTAAATCAAAAACATAAGCAACCTGAGATATTTGGAAGCCGATAGCCTTTGTCGCTAGTACTGTATGTTTAAAGATGTGTTATAATTGAAACTGAAATAATGTCTAACGTAACAAACAATAACTTGGGACTTGCTATATCGGATTTGTGTTAGAAGGGCGAAGTTGTGAATTTAGATTTTCTAAATTTTCACCAAATATAGTGTGTGAGCAATTAAAATTAAAATATTGTCGTTCCACAAAATCCACAACAAAAACTTTATTTTTCATCCGTTTTTTTTTCAAATTACGCTTAAAATGTTAGTAATTAAATAAACTGCTTGGTAAAAGAATAAAACATTCCAGATCTTTACTACAACGTAGAAAAAAACTGAATAAAAATGAAAAATTTTAAAGCAAGCGTAAAAAATAGGCAAATTTTGAATTTTGATGTGTCATAACTCAGCCATTACCAGTCAGATGGATATGCCCATTATATTGGTGGAAATGGCATTCAATTGCCTTTCCAACGATATGTTTTTTATTTATTTATCTCGATTGGAGTTTTTGGCTGGGCTCCATAAGGATTTGAGTGGGACCATACACCGAAAACACAAATATACCTAGATAACGGTACTTAGAAAAAAAAAATATATATATACCGTTTTTCGTGTTCAGGAGGTCCGAATTAACTTATATAGGCATGTGGCGTTCTTGGTATTTTTCCAAATTTAAAATTTGTAAAGCAGTGTTATGAACTAATATTCATAAAATAAAAATTAAATATATATTTCAAATTAATAAGTTGCCCATTAAATTTCAATAAATTAAACATACACATAGATAAGCCAATTTTTTATTTTCTTTCAGCACTCGAATACATACATTTTTACCGCATGCTAATATTGAAGGCACTGCTTTGAAAAGAACTGATATCTTTTTTTTTAGTTGATAAAAATTTATTTTAATCCAAAACTTCCATACAATGAAAAAATGTTGTTTTGAACGAATTGGTTAAGCTTAATGGTGAATGGTGACTCATTCTAATATTTTTTCGTCAAATTTCAATGAATTAAATATGAACACGAATAAACCAAATTTTTTACTCTGGTTCGGGATTCATAAATTAGGAAAATACAATATAGTTTTACTGTAACCTAATTTTAAAGGCACTGCACTGAATGGAACTGATATGTATGTTATTTTATGTTTGTTTTATATTTTGGTTTTCTTATAGCTACGGTATTGATTTCTTTTTCTAAAAATATTGATAAAAATATAAATCAGTATTTAAATTCAAATCTTCGATACAAAGAAAAATGTTTGTTTTGTAAGAATTGCTTAAGCTGAAAGTCACTATTCTCTTGTTAACTTTAATGTATCGCTATTTATATTATAGTAAAAAGATTTATTTATTTTTTTATCAATAAAAGTATTTTTAATAGCAGGTATTTATCAGGCTTTATTATGTGCCTTGAAAAGGAAATTTATTCCAAGCCCATACATTCCTTAAAATTAAATTCATGCTCTGAACTAAAAAAAATCTATAATTTTATTTTATTCGTACCAGTCAACAAAGGCTAAAAAAACAAAAAATAACTCCAAAGAATAAAATTCACTTTAGTTTTTCTTATTACTGCTTTTTTTTAAACAAACACATGCCTACTTTTATATAAAGTATAGTAATTTACAAGCCGAAGAATAAGAAAAAGTCATTTTGTGTGGACAGTATGTACGATGTTATTTTTATTATTTCACCTTTTTATATACAGAAAAAAATAATAAAAATAAACTTAGTTTTTTACTATTATTAAGGGTCATTTGAACAAAGTAAAACGTGGACTTCATGTCAGTTTAAATTTTCAAGACTTTCAAGTTAAGTAAGTCGAAAAAAAACATAAAAGCATTCCACTAAAAGTTAAACTGAACTTGTGTTTTAGCTTATGATTTACAAATGTTAAAATATTTTTGTTAGAAGACATCTTGAAGCTCAGATTATTGACTTCTAAAGAAATGTTCTTATTGTTGAAGCATATTAATAATAAAATTAAAAAAATCCTGGTTTTTTATTAACTTGTATAGTTTTAAGCAAATATTTTTCGTGTGCTGTTTCCTGTTAAACATAAAACATTCAATAAACCTTAAGAGTCTATTATCACCACTAAGGAAATAAAGTTTCGTTTTAAAAATTTTGATTTTAGTTTGTTTT
Organism: Thecocarcelia acutangulata; assembly: GCA_914767995.1. Classification (NCBI taxonomy): domain Eukaryota; kingdom Metazoa; phylum Arthropoda; class Insecta; order Diptera; family Tachinidae; genus Thecocarcelia; species Thecocarcelia acutangulata. The sequence continues at coordinate 101,985,149 of OU612094.1, read as the reverse complement.
AAACTATTAAAACTTATTTATACACTTGGCGCATAAATCTGTGACTAAATATATTTATTATTTTTTAATAAATTGAAATTAATCTCTTGACTTTAAAGTTAATTACTAAGTCTTTATATCGGCAGGCTTCTAGCCCTGACTCTTCCAAAATTAGTTTTGCTACGCTTAAAAATGTAGCGAACAATAATGTTTAAATAATTAGGACAAACAATTTTTCATTAATGAATTCCACCACATTTGGTATGTGAAGTAAAAACATAGATTTCAAAAACAAACGAAAAAAGTGTTAATTACTTGCTATAAAAATAATTCTCTTTAAAATAATTTTATAATTTATAATTCTCTGATCATAATAAGATAAGAAGCAAATTTCAATTAGAAATTATTAATCCAATACATACAAGTAATATCACCAAAAAGCACACAAATACCACCAAACCATAATTTATAAAGTGTGACATATTTGCTTCTTAGTACCACGATTTATGCAAGTGATTAAAGCACATGATTAGCTTATTTTTTATACAGTTGAAAAGCACAAGTAAGAGTTGCTTCTTAAGATTAAATTTCAGTGAATCTATCAATCTTAGCATCGATTTTAAAATTCGTTTTCCTATTAATGAGACATTATATCATGATATCCGTGGAATGTTTTTGGCTAAAACCAATAATTTCAATTTATTGTATAACATCTTGTATTTATGTTACTCTTAATAATATAGTTAGTAAAATAATGCTATACTGCGAAATTAACATTTGTATTAAAAAATGTCAAAATTATTAACAAGCTATTTATTCTGAGAGCTAGTTGTCAGTTTCATAATATCTACGCTTTTACAAAGTAACGAAAAAGTTTAGAAAAATCATGGCTCAGCTCAATTTATCTTAAAATAAATTCTATATTTTCATGTGCAGTTTCTTGCAGAATATAAAAAATCAACAAAGATTTCGTTTTTATAAAAAAAAGATTAATTGTCAGAACCATTATTAACTTACGACCAAACTTTTTTTTGGCAAAAAAATATTGGCGCAGAAAATTAAATTATATAACAAATATTATGACACATATATCAAATTGTGTTTATTAAAATAAAAATTTAAGTTTTTCATTAAATCTTTCAACAAAGTAAAGAAACTTTCGTTTCCTAAAGCTCATAAAAAATAAAATGTATTCGTATTTGAAACTAATTTTAACGATATACATTTAGCTCAAGAAAATCAATTTGTATATTAAAAAATTATTGTACAAATAAAGCAGAGTTCTTTAAAGCAAGTTTAATAAATATATGAAATTGAGAGCTTTCCTGTAAAAATCTTTGCGGTTAAATTTTTTTATTTTAACTTAGAAGTTTTTTTTAAAAAGAATATTTTTTATATTTTTCTTTTAAAATACACAGTTCAATTTTAGTTAATTTTAAATAAATTTGAACAACAAATTTTTTAATATGTGCGAACATTTTATTTCGGTTTTAATAAAAACTAATTATTATAAATTAAAAACACTCACCTTTAAAAATATTTATTTATTTTCACTCTAGTTTTTATTAGTTACAGAAAATGTGTTTGTTTTTAATTTAAATTCCATAAATTGCAGTTTTCATTTGAAAAACACCTGTTGTCACTTTATTTAAAGGTCTTCATATAATAGATTTTTCAAAACAAAACAGTTAAATTAGCACCAACTTAAAATTTATGTTTATAAATTACATGTATTTTAAAATTTATTTATAAAACAATTTTTTTTATAAGAAACTATTTTGTAACTAATTTCCCCAAAAAATTTTTTAAAACATTCACTTAAATACCGCAGCAAAATTCTCAATTTTCTTTTTTCTCCGTAATTAAACTCTTTTCATTTATTTCTTCTTTTTTGAAAAGCAAAAATAAAATTTTCTTCCAAATGGAGGTGATAAATATTTCTCTAAGTTAAACTAACTTGAACCAATAAAAAAAAGAATTATTTGTAACCGAACTTGACCAATGTAAGGTCGACGTAGAACTAAAGTCTTTTGCCAAGGTAATGAGTTGTTATATAAGTTAGAAGACTTCTTTCTTCATCTGCAACATTTTACAAACAAACAGCCGTAAAAGAACTGTGAAAGAAAATGAAAAAAAGAAAACCAATTGAAAGAAAAAAGTATACTTACACTTATGCAAACAGCGAACATACTTCTTTCTCAATCATCAAACAGATTATACATCCAGCAATAAGTGAAAAATCATCATGATCATTAACAAAGTTTTAACTACATTACTATCGTCAGCATGATGATTATGACCATAAAACCATCATTATCTTGAAAAAAAGAATGGTAAAGAATCACACAACATTTAAAACTCTCTTTACAATTAAACCAACTTTTGCTGGGTATCTGTCTTCTGGCATTTGATTTTAGCTGGCTGTAAGTTATCTGCAGGTTTTAATGGCCTTCATGCACGCAAAACTTCCAATGTGTTTTTTTAACGTGTGTGCTAACAAGAAAGAATTCTCAGGTTAGTTGTCTGAAAGAATGAAAAAAGAATTATCAAAAGATGGCAGCAACAAGAAGTTTGATCAAAGAATATTTTTAGTTGTAAGAGAATCCAATGTTGTGACCACAATGTCGAACCAACATTTTCGTAATGATCATTAAAACTCACACATAATTCCAATAATTGAGTTCAAAGCGAATACAACCATCTAAATTTCTTTTTCTTCAATTTTATTTTGCGCCTCACTTAAAATTCAAGAGCTGAAAGAACATGAAAAGTGTCGACGTTTGTAAGAGAGTTTAGTTTTGCCATTGAGTATGTATTTAAATGTTTATAGAGAAAGTACTAGCTTAACAAAAGGAAATTAAGAGATGAAAAATTTATGCTAATAGTATAACGAAATAATTATTTTTTGAGTAGTAATGGATTTGGAACGACTTTGGTGTTAAATTAGTAATAGTATACAATTCTGTCGATAATTCTTATTGAATTTCGACCGAAAATGGTGTTGGAAGAGTTAAAAAATGTAATTAAATCAGCGTCGGCCAAAAATTTCCTGTTGTTGCGAGGTAGAATGAAAAACTCAGCTGACATGGTATAAAACTTTTCATTTAGTCAGGTCATTCAATAGAATATGTAAGAAAACAGATTTTTTTACAGTTCATTTGATTTATTTTGGTTTTCTAGAAGCTACAAATATGAAAAGTCGAAAATGTACCGAAACATTTTTATTGACTTTTTATGTTTATTCTGCAGTTAAAGCCGAGCAGCCTTTGATACCACTCTTACGAAAGTACACACATATGTACATACCACATATACTTTGTTACTAGCAAGGAAAGACTTAAGGCACACTCATAAGGGATTGAAGAACTCACATACACACAATCGTATATGTATATGTACATAAACGTTAATACCATAAATTATTTAAAATTTAACAAATAAAAATTGCACACTTCATATAAAAGTGATTTTAAGAAAGTTCTTAATAATCGTTTAAAATTAGTTCTCTTGACGGGTTTTTTAATTTATTAACCACCAGATTCTCTTTGAAACTTTAAAAAAATATTTGCACTCATAATTAAGGAAAGTAATTTCTCTTGCTTAATTCCTCCCCTTTTAGAATTTCTCTCAAACGTGGGTTCGAAACTCTGCTTATTTATATTCTGGCCAACTGCAACATACGTCGCTTGTTACAAATGAGTAGAAAAAAAAAAACAAGGAAAAACATATTTATATGTAACACATTTAGACGTTCAAAATTTCCATTTTTAAAAGTAAAGTTCTGAATTGCTAGCGAAAAACCTACGTTACGCTGCCATGGTTACAGCTAAGCAAAAAACTACACCTGTGTATAAAGGTATGTTGATATTTTCAACAAGTAAAAAGAAGAGCAAAAAAGAATTTTTATCGTCTTGTTAATTAAATTTTTTTAAATTTGTTTTTCGGTTGCAAATAACCGAAATCGCCATCATTTATCATGGTGCTGCCACAAACACACTTGCTCTGTCTTTCATATATAATACGTATGTACATATTTTACACATCAACAATGTATGATGACGTTTTCAAAGCGAGTTTTTTTTTGCTTACTCAACCAAGCATTTCATTCTCAACGTACAATGACCGTTCAAGTAGGCTATAAAACAAAACTCTTTTCTTTCATATATTAAACCAGGAAAATACAAAAAAATCCATCATAAAACTTGCACGCATTGCTCTTGTCTTGTCTTTTTTGCCAAATAATTTACTACTCTTTGGCTACTTGGTCTACTGGCTGGTGTGTGGTATAGTTTGCGAGTTGTTGGTGGATTAGTTGTTGCTGCTGCTAATTCTTTTTTAACTGTAAATTTAATAGAAGATTATTAACTCTCTCATGACTTAATATTTCTTTCGTACAGTGCAGTTACTATTTTCTTTTTCAGCTTAGGCTTAGGTGCAAAAAAATAAAGATACAACATCGCACATATCCAACATCATGATCATGCCAACTAAAATGGCCATGATCATGAACTTGTTGCATGTTCAACCACAATTTTTGCCTCGACATTGCCTTCACTTACACACTTATGTTCGTTGACTTATGTTGGTCAGAGTTTACAGCAAATACTGTTTGGAACTTTACATTGAAAGAGATTGACAAAGCTTTTTTAAAGCACGCAAAGTAAAATGGGGAGCATAAAACTAGACAAAGCTTTTTAAAGTAAAAAGCTTTTTAAGTTGGCTTACTTGAAAACATGTATGTATGCTTATAAAGGTGTTGATAATTTTGACGTTTGATCACAGTATTTGCAGAACAGAATATCGAAGATTTTGTCACTTAAAAAAAGTAAACAAAAAATATGACGTCATTTCATTCTCAATCATTTTTCTTTTAAATCATCAAAAGTTACAGAATACCAGTGCAACATAAATAAGGGCGTAATCGCAAAGTAATTTAATGCTTTGATTATACGCTGTAGTACGTAACTTAATACGGTTTTCACACACAGAAAGTTTACTTTGCAAAGTATTGAGCATGGGAGGTAGCAAGGGTAAAAAAAAGAGAAAATATATCCGCTCACTTTTCCCTTGCCACCGCCAAACTCAAGACTTTGCTAAGCAAACTTTTCGTGTGTGAAAGCGGTGTAAATAAAAGAGCCAAAATTTTGCCATCAATAGTGTTTAATAAAAATCCCTAAATACAAATGATGAATAGTGATAGAGACGCTAAATTAGTCTTAAAGAACCTGAAGTGTGGTTACTACCCAGTGAACTTTTTGTCACATACATCTTCGATCTGAGAGCATTGACAATGTAAGTGGGACCCATCCGAAGTCTGTATACTATTCCTACTTACATTTACACAACGATGGCCTAGGCCGTAAGATGCATCCAACACTGTATACATTGTAAGCGAAGATTGGATGAGTCTAAAACTATATTATTAGCATTTGTTTTCTTCTTTGCTTCTTATGTACAGTTAATTTAACAAAATGAGTAGAAAAATACTAATCTGAATCGGATGCTAGTTGTTTGTTGTGTTGGATGTGTTTATTTTGATTTTTTCTGTTGACACAATCGCTTACAATCGGATGCTTTGCAAATTGTAATAATTTGTGGACTGCTGGGTAATGGCCGCACAAAATTAGTAACATTTGCTTTGAAGGGAACTTTACCGAGTGACAGTGTAGCATTCTCTCTTACGCTCTGTCAAAATTAGATTTTCTAAAGCATAGACGATGCGCTATTTGGGTTGGTCTCATACGTTTTGTATATACATCAGGGTTTTTGACAGATAAATTACGCTTGACGAGCTAAGTCAGGTTGCACTCTACTGTAGAAATTACTTCAACAGCCGAAAACTTTGTTCTTGCGTTTTCCAAAAGAGTTTACCGAGCTTTAGCAATATACATATTTCAAAGTTAGTGGATATGTAACTTTCGGACTGATAAAATCAAATGGTAGATTTCAAAAAAAGCTGAGTTGAAGCAACTTCTTTCTATAAAGAATTGTAAAAATTTTTATTCCGTAACACAAATATAGTTAAAAGGTAATTTTATTTGAAAATTTATGAATTTCAAAATTATGAAGTTTATAACTTTGTCTGAACTTGGACTATTCATTTCAATCGCCTCGTTTAAAAACATACATACATTTAAATTTTTTAAATATATGCGTATAATAATAGCTTCGAAATTTACAATTGCTAATCAAAAGTCTATTGGTTGCTGTTATCAAAATATATTTACAATCACAAATAGAATAAAAAAATATTAAAGCTAGTAATATTTTTATAAACTTGGTCTTCCAACATAGAAAATAATAACAGGAATGTAATTTTAAATATTAAATTAGGGCTTTGATTTTACGTTGTAGTAAGTAACTTAACTAAGAGCGTTGACGTTGTGCCATCAACAGTGTTGCTCACTAGCCTTGTTTAGTAAAAATCACAAAATTAAAATAATAAATAGTAATAAAGTCGCTAAACTAAACAAGGCTAGTGTTGCTCACTAGCCTTGTTTAGTAAAAATCACAAAATTAAAATAATAAATAGTAATAAAGTCGCTAAACTAGCCGTAAAGCTCCTAAATTGTAATTACTAATGGCAACAAAAAATGGGTAACATTTGTTTTGAAGGTATCTGTACTGAGAAAGATAAATAGTAAATTTTACTCTCTTACGCTCTGTCAAAATTGGATATTCCAATTGCAAGGCGTTAACGCCGCGCTATTTAGGTTAGTATCATGCATTTTGTATGTGCATGAGGATTTTGACGGATAAATTACGCTTGACGAGGGACCCCTTCCCCTCTTTTCCCTGAAAAACAGAGCGCCTAAGTTAGGAAACGCCAAGGCAAAACCTGTTCCCCAGGGGGATAAACGCTGATAAGGGGGAAGTTTGACAGTCTTCAAAATTTATGCAGAATTATTTACTGCGATTTGTATTACTTTTTATGCTTTCAAAATTTCTACAACCCATTAGTTCTTCCTTTATAAATACTCGTAGTAATCTTTTTTGTTTAACTTTAATACGATTATCTTTTTAAGTTGCTTACATTAGTTAAAAAAACTTTATCTAAATAAAGTTGTAAACTCCATACTGCTTATATGCTTTATTTTGTACTAAACTATTAAAAAAAATTTATACATTATTAAAAAAAACTCCAAAAAATATTAAAAAGTATGTTTTTGCACCTTACGAAAATAGCTAGCAAACTGTGTGCAAGTATATTTTTGGGAATTTAAGTTGTATGAATCAGTGATATAAAACATGATAAGGTAAATTTAAAGCAACGCAAATCAAACTATTGAAAATTATTTTTTTAATCGGCGCTCAAGTTGAAAATTTAAAAAATGCGTCTTAAAGTTTTGAGGCCATATAAAAATCAAAATTCGGATAGAAACAAAAAGTCATTAAGCATTAAAATATTCGAAATACAATACGTATTTAATACAAACCTTTAATACAATATCACACAAAACTGTGTTTATAAGTAAATTGAAACACTGATTATAAGCCGAACACATGCAACTCTAAATTTGGCTAATTGTTATACTGTCAAATCAATAACTTTAAACTTGCTTAATCATTTATTCATTCCAATAACTTTCATCAACCTATAAAGGTCAATGAATTAACTAAAATGTTTGTAACTTTTATAACTTTATATTAACATAATTTATAAAAACAACATTTTAAAAATTTATATTCTTTTATTTACTCGACGGAACTTTTAATTTAAATTGCATTTGCTAACAATGAAAAGGTGTACAAGTTTTACGTTTATTTATTAAATTTTATTTTTCTTTTGACTGTAGTGAAATAAGTGATGAAAAAAATGGTAAATCTTAAAATCATCTATATTTAATTTGCCGGACAGTACGCTAATAATGAACGAGTTTGCAACATAGTTTTTTGTGAGAAAAATGTTAAATTCTCTTTCTTGACGCAGACTAAAGACCTTGTTATGCGAACATTGATGTTAAAAAAACTTAACGTTCCTTAACGTACGGCCGTTCGGACAGTTACAGTATTTTAAAAAACGTACCGCACGTCAACAAAAAATAAACAAAACATTGGCACAGCATAGTTGTGTTCGTATGTGATTGTTTTTTCTCAAGTCCGTAGCCGAAACAATTTTTGTTGTACAGGCACTCATTTGCTTGTACAAGCAAGATAGCTTTTCGTCGTCCATTTTATTTTTATATTTTCAATTATTAAACCAAAATTCAAACTGTTTTTTCTCCACACACAAATTGGAAACAGTGTTGAGATTTTCAACATAGTGATTGGCATTTTTAAGTTAGTTTTCGTACTTGCAACAGTCGAAAAAGTACCAATTGGCTTCAATAGATATAAAATTGATGTTTATAGAAATAGTAGAACACATATATTTAGATTTCTAATGCCATTATTCAAACTTAATTATATTTTATTAAACATTATTCCTTTAATTATTATAATAAAATCTTAAAAAACTGAAAATTATAAAATTATTTTTGCATCACTAGAAAAGTTCCAAAAAGGGGTTAATGGGCCAGAATTGACAATAGAAACTGATTAATGCTAGAATGTCGTAAGTGTATTACCGACGTCACTCTTTACTTGCTGGACATTCGGATTGCCTCAAATTATTTTCCAGATCTATAAATGCATTATTAATTAATTTTTTTAGTATAAAGTTACTACAGGTAGTAACTGCCCAAAAAATTGTAAGTCGTTGTGGATGTGTTGCTATTTTACCATACATGAAAATTTTATTTGGTAATTTTTTCCAAAACGCGCCAAAGATGATTTTTTTAACAAAAAAATAAAAAATTGATAATAAAGCTTTATAATATAGATGTTCTACTGCTCATTGTCTTTGGCATCACTATTTGACTAATACACAACATATCACACCGATGCCACCAAAACAACATACCGATCGCAAACCGACAACATCTTCCCGTTCCAATTGAAAAGCCATAAAACACAGAGCACACACACGATAATATACGGAAAAAAATTAAGAACATTCACAATTTTGATGTTAAAAATACTAATTTATGCTGTTTTCTTTTTAAAACTAAGTTTAAATAAACTAGATTTTGACGTGAAATAATTAAATTACACGTAGAGTCAATAAAACGGAATCATTAACTGTGTAATTAATTCAACGTATTTGTGTGCTTCCTATCTTCATTCTCAGCTCCGATAGATAAGGGCAATCTGATTTGTGGCGATATTGAGTTGCATGCAACTTTACTTCTAGTGGTATATCATTTCAAATATAAACCTCTTTTGACGAAAAATGCCGTATACAACATAAAACTCATATCATAACCGACATATCGAGGTTGCTAGTAGTAATAATCGGGCACTGTATGGAAGAAAGCCTTGCTAAACCCTGCAATGAAATGGTAAGGATGATGAGGGAACGGTCTTTTATTTTCTTCGCAAATCCGCATTTCTGCGGATACTTTTCCAAACCAACCAAACAATTTTCAACAAGCTTATATAATATTTCACGTCTTCAAGCTGGATTAAATACTGCAATAACACCAATAAGATGTAAGTTTCAATATATCCAGTAAATACTGTGGTGTTATTAAAACGGCGTGATTGTTTGGCTGTGATGAACTAACTACCACGAAAACCAACCGACCAACTACAATACATAGATTAAATGATAACGGATTATTTTAACATTGCACTGCCTTTCGCGTTAAACACCTTAATAAATGCTACTACTGTAATAATTTTTATTCACACTAACTGAATTCAATTTGATTCATTCGCTGTATTCTTTTTGAATGAATGTTTATTTTATTCTCATATATGTATAACATATTTCACAAATCTCGCCTATAAAATACATAGTGATAATTTATGTATAACTGATTCCCACGGCGATTTATAACTATGGAATTTTTTTCTAATGTGTCAATTTATGATAAAAAAAAAAGTCAAATATTTTGAGTGTTTGTGAAAGTTTGGCACGTTCGGGCACAAATGACTATACAACACAAGAAAAATGTGTTAAAGAACTCGGGTGTTTTGCGTGCGCATGTTTTTTTTTTAGTTTTATTAATGAATTTGAATTTTAAGTGCTTCAAAGCTTTAAATACTCATAGTCACGACAATAAACTCAAACATGGCCAATTTGAATAATGTGGGTGTTTATTATGTTCTAATTTCACATGAATAAAACAATAAAATTAAACAAATACCTTCAGCATTTTGTGTTTTATGGGGTTTAAACAAAATTTTTAAAATCAAACAAGTAACAAGAAATGATTTTTACGTGCCTATTTACTGACAAATTATTGTACCCAAATATTAGTATGAAGAAAAAATAAAAATTTTAAAATAATTTCTTAATTTCTAAAAAAAAAAAAAAAATCGCAAATTTAAGTTCGTAAGAATTTAAAAAACTAACTGCCTGCCTCACGATGTCGTTACGTTAACCTTCGCTAATGTTTTATTTTTTTTTTTTTTTTGACCAGTACTCAGGGGATGACCCCTACATATGCAGTGCATTGTACCAGAACTAGGAAAATAGGTTGTGAGGAGGGGGAAAGAGGGAGTAGTGTTTGTGAACAATTGACTTGAACCTTCCAACGTTATAACAGACAGGAAACACATCTGCAGGCAAATTATTCCACAGACGAAGCGTTCGGCTCAAAAACGAATTCTTTCTGTAATGCGTAGTGCGATTCCTCGGGTGATCGACCACAAATGGATGAGCTCTAGACGATGAGCGCGTGCTACGTAAAAATATGCGAGTTTCGGGAACAAGATCCCTAATCTCGTCAGAGCAAAATCCATTGTAGTAACGATAGAACAGAGTAATGCACCCCACACTGCGTCGATGCTCCAGTGAGTCAATAGAGTTGGATACCCTACTGTCACCGATGAGTTTCTTCGCCCTCTCCTGCACACGGTCGAGTAACTCCAAAATAGACGTTGAGGCACCGGCCCAAACATGAGAGTTGTATTCCATTTACGGCCGGATATAGGTGGTATAAATAGTAAGGAGGTCGTTTCAAAAAACCATTCAAGTGTCTTTGGAGACATGAAAAATGTGTTCAGTCCAGCGAACATCACACTGTATCTTCATTCCAAGAACATCAAGAGCGTCCGATTGCTCAATATTTATACCATCCATGAGTACAGATGAAGCAGCATTTGAGGTCGTTTGCTTGTGTGTTAATAAGCAACATTGGGTCTTACGAGTGTTGAAGGCGACTCTGTTTTTACGACCCCATTCGGAGATTAAAAGAAGGTCACTATTCAGTGAATCATTCATATTTAGCCTCTTGGCTGCGATCTCTGATAGGCTGGGCCTATAGCTAAAAGAGTACGAATGGCAAATGCTGCTGTCATCTGCGAAAGAGTGGATAGGGTTTTAAGTTTGATAGAGAAGGTCGTTGAAGAAAATAAGAAACAAGGTAGGAGAAAGAACGGAGCCTTGCGGCACCCCTGAATTAATCTTGAACTCGTTTGATGAGACCCCATCTACAACAACTCATATAGTGCGGTCTCTGAGAATACTCGATATAAACCGAGAGAAGTCATCACCGACACCAAAAGCAGTAAGTTTTGCCAGTAGTGCACTCTGTCAAGCGCTTTTGAAATAGAGCCACCACTCTACTTTCACCGAAATAAGATCGCGACTCTAGATATATCATAAGGTGATGGTTAACCATACTTTCCATTACTTTGGAAAGTGTAGAGCAAATTGCAATTGGGCGGTAATTTTCAGATTTATTTGCCTTACCCTTTTTGGGTATTATATATATATTAAGCTGTTCCATTAGTAAAAGTCGAATCTTCGAAGTACACAATAAGGTCGTCCGCCGGGAAGGTGTATTTTGTTTTGCCGCCATTTTTGTAAACATTAGTTTTAATAGTTCATATTTGGCAGCCATTAAGTAGAGACATTTATTATAGAAAAATATTTTTATCACAATCAATCATCGTTTTTCATGAAAAAATCATAGCGAGTAACGAGGCACATTTTCATTTTAATGGATATGTAAATAAACAGAATAGTCGGTTTTGGGCAATGGAAACCCCTCAATTTATTCATGAGTAACCTTTGCATCCATTAAAAGTGACAGTCTGGTGTGCAATTTGGTCAGGACCATACTTCTTTGAAAATGAAAACGACGATATCGTGATATGACTAAAAACTTTTTACTGCCACAACTGCATGCTTTGGACTTGATTAACATGTGGTATCAGCAAAATGGTATCAAATCGCATACATAAAGGAACTAACAATTACATATTCAGAAGCCTGTATCTTTTGCAATTTTTAACCGATTACAGAATTTTCAAATAGAAATGGAAGCTAGATATCTTGAGATATAAAAAAACCGAAAAAAAAATAAAAAAACAAAAGTTGTTTCTTAAGTAAAGAACTCTTTTTGAGCAATTTATCAAAATAAGTCCAAAAGCACATTTCCTTTTTGTTCACTGGACTAAAAGCATTTATTACTTTTAAAGTAAGCGATGATTTTTTTGCACGGAGCGATTGTTTAGTACAATTTATTACATCTTAATCAGTTTACGAGCCAAAATGGCAGAACAAAAATTGTAAATCCATTGGAAACAACTAAAATCGATGTTTACGTTCTAAAGGATGTTCTAACCGCGCAACAGCTAAACAAATGGACGAAGCCCAACATTTGTCGATAATTACACCAAGGATCCCGAAGGGTATGGAAAACATTTTCAAGGAAGGGTTTCATCGTCTTTATCAACGTATGAGAAAAGAAAAATTCACTGAATTGCTTCTAATTCTGTCTTATACTTGTCAAATATAAGAGCTCAATCTGGAGTGCAAGCAAGCACGAGTGCAAGCAGTACGAAGAGGAATTAAAAGCAGTAGGTATCTTAAATATCGGAAAGTACAAAAAAAAGTCGCCACTTAATGCTCCTCGTGAGGAAACGCGGCTTCAATTTGCGAAAGACTACATGGCATTGGATGTGCAGCAAAGAGGTCATGTAAATGACTAGAGAACCGTTATATATACGGTTGAGAAATTAAAAAATTTAATTTGGATGAACCTGATGATATTGGTATCAGCTTTTCTGAAGTTCAATGAACTAGTTAGTCCCATATCTTGGATATTGCAAAAGGATTATGCTCTTATACGCAACTCCAGAGTAGTAAAGGAGTTCATTGCAAGCCAAAATGTTGATATTCTTGTCTGGCTACCCAATTCGCCAGATCTAAACATTATCGAAAATGTCTGGGGTTGGTTATCTCGTAAAGTGAATGACAAGTTGATGACAAGCAGTCACTAATGCATGCTTGCAGTAAAATTTCGTTGGATTACATAAATTCTCTTTATCTGTCCATGAAAACCTGTATATTTAAAGTTATTGAAAACAAAGGGGGTTTTAGCCATTACTAATCGTTGAAGTAAATAAAGCAATATAGAAAAAAATTAAAAAAAGAAAAAAACAAAAAAAAAAAACAGTTTTTCATACAAATTAGTTAAGGTGCTTTTATTCAAGTGAACCAAAAAAAACAAGTACATTTTTTGACTTTCTTTATAACTTGCTCAGAAAAAGTTGTTTAGTTAAGAGACCACTATTGTCATGATTTTTCTTATATCTCAAGATTTCTAAATGCCACTTCTATTTTATAATTCTGCAATCGGTTAAAAATGGCAAAAGATACAGGATATGTTTAGTGCTTTTAAATAAGTGCACCGGAGAGTATAAAGGGTATTTTTCATTACGTCATAAAACTTTTAAGTTGTCAAATCTTTTATTTTGTCAGCTGTTAAGTGATTTATATATAGTTTGATTTGACATTTCAATATGAATAGACGGACGCCTCAACAGCTCTTTACAATTGTGGAAATTTATTTTGAAAATCATAGGTCTGTGCGAAATACATTTCATGCCTACGTCTATTTGACGGTCAACATTCCATATGGTTGACATTTATTTGAATTTATACGTGAATAAACAAAACTGCCGTATTTCACGCTGTCATTATACGGGAAAGTACTTTCATGAAATTTTTGTATACGTATTATAAATAAAAATTTCAATAGTATAGCCATCTTTCTTGAAAATTTTTGGTTCGTCTACACAGGAAAGTTCATTTTAAAAATGTCGCCGAAGCAAAGAGTCACAAAATTTGCCTCTACTTCTCTCCATTCTTATTTTATTTTCTTACTAATTAGAGTTGCCAAACTTATTATGGGGTAATAGTTGAAAAAACTTATCATTATAAAGCTTTTTTATGATTATGTTTATAAAAAGACGTTAATTGTTTTCTTTGTATGTATTAAAAGGAAAAAATATAATAATTCTTTTCATAACAAGCAAAAGAAGTTAATTTCATAATTATTATTTTACTATAATACTGCAACTTTGTTTAATTCTGTGTATGTGGCAACAGTGTTTATCAATTTATCATTTTACTTTCAGAAAACTTCAAAAAATTTGTTTCATGAAATTTTTGATAAAAGCTGAGGGCAAAGTAAACAAAATATTAATGTGTTAGTGAAAAAGTGTATTGCAACTTTCTTGAAATTACTTTCCTGTCTAAGCGCTAGGTCTGCTGATAGATACAAAAACCTATTGAGATAAAAACTATTTACAATTATGGACCCGGACTAATTTTTGCGAATTATTTTTAATTATTTTATGCTATAAAAATATAAAGGTCCATTTTAGAAGATTAAACTTTAAGTTGGCAGCACTTGTTTAGCTAGCGGCCACTTTGTTAGCTGTTAAGTGTTTTACGTTTAATTTTTTTGCGCTTTTTGGGCTAATGGAAAAAGTCATCGAAAATTGACCTTGTGATTGGACTATACCCGACCTAGCCGTGGTGGCCATACGGCAGAAGTTATATTTAAATTATAATGCCAGAAGAGTAGCTTTCGAATAAAGTAAATTTCATGGCGATTTAAAAAATTCATCTATATATTATTTCATTTCAAGATTATATACCTCTATAAAAAAACAGCCATTTATTTGCTTTTTGTTGGCGCTTGTGCGCCAACCTGGAGATCTGAAAACATGGCGCTTCGTACCGACATATTTGAAAGATATTAATTTTAAGAGATATTAATAGTGAATCCTACACTTTTACTTTTGTATTCTGCGTGGTTTTAAAGTTATACATACTCTGTGGGGTTCAGCAACAAAGTTATTGTAGTATTCTATATAGGGGCAATTAAATAATGCTTTTTTTGCTTTTGGCATCATTAATTGGGATAGCAATTTACATACTTAAAAATATATTGATACAAAATATCTCCTACTGTGTGACAACGCATCAGCCTATAGTAAAATTTTTTCTTAATGAGCATGTTAGTAAAAAAATTGGCACATTTTATAGTAAAAACCTACAGGAGACTTTTTGGTATTCATTTAAGCAAATCATTCTAATCTTTTTAAAATTATAATAGCTTTTGCATTCTTAAAATTGTATCTTAATCTAATGTAAAGTGTGGTACAATTATAGTACAGCGATTCAAAAATTCTTTTAACTGGCCTCTTCTTTTCATAATTTAGTTGTACAATCTCTAAACAAACAGCATGCGGCGTATGATATTTTTTGTTTAAGCGCAAAAATTAACAGTGATTATATAAAAAAAAATATCTTTTCACCAACAGAAAGAAATATAATAACGAATGAATCTTTTATTCAAAACGAAATTAAAATACATTACATATTTGTTGAATTGTACGAAAAGATCTTATTTTTTGATATGAATGTTAACTGGAGCTTTACTAATTTGTAAAAATTCTTAAAAACATTTTTCAAATTGTAAGCAGACTATACACACACGCTTTTCAAATACGTACATACATACATATATATACATATACTCGTACGTACAGAGACACAGAAATGTTAGCAATATAAATTCGGCCAGAATTTTAATTTGGCCACAATTGTTTTAATAACATTCATGCTGAGTTTTTGCACAAAAATAAAGTCATTTAAGTAACAATTTGAGTGAGTTCGTTTATTTTATTTTTCAAGGCTTAATGTTAAGATTTTAGACAGTGTTTGCGCTGGCCCGGCTTGCTAAAATTGTGGTACATAACAAACAAATCGTTATCATTAGTGGTAAAAAAAAAATTGTTTCTTAGTTCAAAAAGAAGCAACTAGAGCAATTGTTTAAATCTTAACATGTGCAGCTGTTACATTTCTTTAACTGCGTTCCTGCTCCCAAATTGCAAAAGAAAAAAACTGTACATGAAATTTACGCAAAGAATCTTAAAAAAAGAAGAAAAAAATTGGATTACAAGCCGTTATGGTCAACGATTTAGATTTCATTCGAATACAAATAAATTCGTACACATTAAAAATCTGGATAAGAGAAGTCTGGAAATTGCTCAATCGTTGGTTGCTTTATTTAAACATATTCAAGATTCTTTTGTTTTCTTTTTTCTAGTCAAGTTGCAGCAACAAGTGTTGAAGAATAGTTTAAACACGCAAACATAAAATTGCGCAATAATATGTAATTCAGAATTTCCCAATTTATGTATATTGGACAGTAAAAGAAATTAAAAAAGAATTAATGTCTCTAGATAATAAATAAGAGAAAAATGGAAAAGGTAATTCCCTTTCTAATTCCTAACTTTGATCGTTATGCCTCCACATCTTTGCATGAAAATAGACCCTCAGTTGTCGAAATTCTTCGTGACCATTTTGCATAAATGTGGCTCTCAATTCATAGATACAAAAAAGAAAGGTTCAATTATGCCTCCACCCCAAAATTTACACCAGACAGTGATTCGTTGCGGATTCATTTGTTTATCGACAGTCAGATGTGATTTCTTAGAACCGGAAAAGCTGCAATTTTGACATTTAACAAAGCCAACAAGGTGAAAATGTGCTTCATCGCTTAGGATGGAATGGTTGCTTGAAAAATCACCGGCCATTTATTCCTTATTTTTTAAATATTGTTCAATAATGTAAGCCCTGATTAAATTATTTCTGATCAAATTATTTTGTTCAACAACGAAGAAACGTCGTTTTATTGTGTATATTTCCATTTTTACTAACCATAAACTGTCAGATTTCGATTTTTTTGTATGCGACTAATTCAAATTTTGCGTTAGTTTTGGGATTATTTATTTTTATTTTTGTATGTATATAAATAAATAGTAAGTAATAAAAAACGGGAGCCGTGATTAGGCTGAGATGGTTTTATAAAGGCATAAAAACCAAGCGCGGATAATAGAGGTTATAAACAGCATTGCCCTGTGACATTAAGATGTCAATTTGACCCTTTTTTGACTTTTTATAAAATACCATTTCGCGATACTTTTTGGGTTCTTACCAAAAACAGCTTTTGTTCTCGTTCAAACTTAACTAAAGTTTTCTATTAAACTGCTCTTATATACCTGTAAGAGTATATTAACATATATTTGATAATAAAATTTCAAACAACACCTACAATGAACCAAATTTTTTCGGTATTATTAACTTAAAAAATTAGTAAAGCCATAACGGAAAAAATATTCAAATCAAAAGATTTTTTTTTTCAAATCGGAACAAAATTTATTCAATTAGGCAAATATTTTTCCCTTCAACTCTAATAATGGGTTTTGTTAAAAGTATAAATTTATACATTTCAAAAAACATTGTTAAAAATATGAGCAAAATTTTTGTTGAATTAGTAAAAATATTTTTAAAACAGTAGAATGAATCGTAAGTCAAACAACACACAAAAATATTTAAATTAACTTCTACAAAGAATATTTTTTGAATAAAATATTCGTTGATTTTACTAAATTTTTTTAATAAAATTCCCCTTGTAAATTTGAGTAATTAATAAATAAATTTGAGTCAACTAATTTATTTTATTTAACCTGAATAATACTTTTCTAAATGTATGTATTATGGAATCCTCAGGCAACACAACGGGACCAAGAAATGACCCAAGTGGGATGGTTTAATTTTTAAGTGAAATTAATATAATATAATCTTATATTATTATTTATATATACTCGTATAATCGTAACATTATATTTTAATACAAATACATTAATTTACTTACGTAAATACTTTTTGCGATTAATTCTTATTGATTGTTTACTTTTTTAATTAAAATTGAAAAGTGTGTGTTTATGTTTTTGTTTTTAAAAAACTTTTCGCATTTTTCCCTTAAAAATAGCCCCTTTATTACACCTTTTGTTCAAAATACCCTTTTTGCGCCACTTTTTGAAAAATTTCTTGGGACACGCTGTCGTCAGCTTTTGGTTAATAGAAACTTTAAATTCTGTTCAATGCACTTGAGTGAGAACCAGCGTTGCTTCTTATGATACTAAAGTGTCAATTTGGCCCCTTTTTGATGTCTATGTGACTTTTTATGACAAGGTTTTATATTAAACTACTCTTATGTAGGTATATTAACATATATTTGATAATGAAATCTTAATAAATAGTGGAATAATTTATACCAAGATTGCAAATATAAGTGTGATGTAAATTGTACAACGGGTTGTTGTTGTGCAAACCAACAATTTAATTTAAAAATTATAAAGTTCTAAAAAAGTTCAATAAATTAATAAATTGTTTTATTAATAAGTCTGAATGTCATTTAGCTTTAAGTTCCATTTAAATACGAAATTTTATTTTTCACTACAAATTTCAACCAAATGCCCAATATTCTTCATTTAAGTTGTATTTAAGTTTATTTCATTTATCATATAGTTTTGCGTGTTTGCTGCAAAAAAGGTAAACTAAACAAACACACATAAGAGCTGTAAAAGATCACAAAATGATATTTACTGCCTGGCCCACGATGTCACTCGACATCGCTCGCGCGCTTAAATACATGCAAACCAAAAACAACATTAAAAAATTTGTTTTTGTTTCAAACGTATTTATGCGAGCGAGCGGTGTCGAATGACATCGTGGGCCAGGCAGTTAATTAAAAATATCATCACATGAAATACAATTATTAAGTTTTTCTGTACTGTTGATAAATTTAATATTTTTCTTTAAGAACTCTTCTATTCTTTGAATAACAAACAGTTGCTCTTGGAATACTTTCCATAATATTTGGAATTTAAATTAAGCTGTCACACTTTCATAGCATTTATACATATATGAGGAATTGCTTAAGACTGAAAAAAATTTAACTTGCCTTTAAATATAACTTAGCTTCAAATGAAAATTAACTAGTTTTGTATTTAAATACGAAGTAAAAAACTGGACCTGAGTAAAATTAATAGCATTTAAACTGATGTTATTAATTATATTTGCATAATTTTTCTAAATGTAATTATTACATTATATTTTCATTCAAATACATTTACTTTTGAAGATTTTTTTTTTTTTTTTGCTTTTAATGTTTTTTGAAAACGTAAAGTTTTCCTAAAAATACCCTTTTAGCGACTCCTTTTGTTTTCAGAATACCCTTTTTGTGCCGCTTTTTGTAAATTTTCGAAGGCAACGCTGGCGAGAACTAAATATTTTGGCAGCATAGCTACTTTTTTCAGCTACTTTTGTTCTGGTTCGATTAGTAATCGATATTTGGCATGAGGAAAGTTCCACTACGACATATAAAAATCATCCTCGACGCGCCCAAAATTAATTTTCTTTTTACGTTTATTCTGCTTTTAATTTTAAGGTTTTTTTTCGTAGGAGTAGGCAATAAAAAAAATTGGCTAATTTACTTTTTTCAATATTACCTTTGTAAAGTGAAATTTATTTTTGAGTTATAATAATTACGAGTAATTAGAGTTGTTACTGAATTATTTTTGGTATAATTGAATTATTTGTTAACGAAATGAATTAAAATTTGAACGCCTTTTTCTTCTCATGCCAAGCTATCGCTTGGTACAATATCGACAAATTTTGTAAATTCCAAATCGACCCACCCTGGTATGTGTATGGATATATAGGGTGTTTTTTTAAGCCCGATAGAACTTGAAATTGTAAAAAATAACACAAAAAATTAAATTGTAATCAAAATTTTCTTTTATTCGAAAGATCAATACGTGACATTAACATTTGAAAATGATTTCGGGCATATGGGCACCGCGGCTGTTCTTGACGAAGCGCATTCTGGACGTCCAATTTTGGGCCACTTTTTCGAGCACTGCTGGCCGTATGACACGAACAACACGAACAATGCTGGCCTCCAAGGCGTCAATTGTTGCTGGTTTAGCAGCATAAACCAGTGACTTCACGTAGCCCCACAGGAAATAATCGAGAGGTGTCAAATCGCACGACCTTGGAGGCCAATTGGCAGGTCCATTTCTCGAAATCAACTTATCGCCAAATTTTGATTTCAGTAAGTCGATGGTTGCGTTCGCCGTATGGCACGTAGCGCCATCCTGTTGAAACCACATCTCCTCCGGATCAATGTCATCCATATTTTCAAACAAAAAATCATTGATCATGGTGCGGTAACGATCTCCATTGACCGTAACGCGAGCTCCGGCCTCATTTTTGAAGAAATAAGGTCCGATGATGCCACCAGCATGAAAACCGCACCAAACAGTGCATTTTTCTGGATGTAATGGAGTCTGTAGGGTCTCTTGTGGATTGGTCTCACTCCATATGCGGCAATTTTGCTTATTAACAAACCCGTTAAGCCAAAAATGCGCCTCATCGCTGAACACAATTTTGCGATAAAACAACGGGGCGAATCGACGACTGATATTCAAAGTAAATTTGGATAATTTCGTAGCGTTGTTCCAGCGTGAGTCTATTCATGATGATTTGTCAGAGTATACTGAAACAAATAAAAAAAATGTTTCATCAAAATTTAATTTTTTGTGTTACTTTTTACAATTTAAAGTTCTATCTAGCTTAAAAAAACACCCTTTACATAGATGTATAACTTTGCTTCCGCTATTTTTTTTTTTAATTCTAGGCTTTAATAAAAAACTGGTTATCCATTAGTGATTCAAAGTATTGTCCACCCCTGGCCACCACGTTTTCCCATCTATCGTTTGGAGCGATCCACGAATCAATCTAACTTTTTATTTCATAAGACTGGAAATGCTGGTCAGCCACGCCATGTGCCTCTGATCGAAACAAGTGATGGTCCGAGGGAGCATCTAGCCAGGAGAATACAACTAGTGGGGTAGGACATCCCATTGCAACGTTTCCAAGTATATCTTGATAACTTTCGCTACATGAGGTCAATCATTGTCATGTTGTAAAATCACTTTATCAAGTCTCTCGGCCGTATTGCGGACGTGTGTGAGAGCATTCGCTTAGCCTCAGCCGCAGATTTCTTCATATTAAATTTGAAAATTAAAACTTCCCGCAAATGACGAGAATTTGGCTTGTAAGTTGCATGTTTATTCAAGAATAAGTTTATGATGCAAACACAAATCGGCTAATCTTTCAATGGCGTTATGTTTACAAATACTTAAGCCTATGGCATCGATCTATTTCTCCCGACTACCAATTACCGCTACATCCATCTGTCGAGATACCGCATAAACTAACAATCGATAACGAAAAAGAATCGTGGAATTTTGAAGAAAACTAGCTTTAAAAACTTTTATGTATCGATAGTATTAACAAAACTCTGTGGAATTGTCAACATTTGTACCTTCTCTTTTTTCGAGATAACAAAAAAGAACCGTCAATTAAAGCAATGGAATTTTGAAGAAAACTAGCTTTCAAAACTTACTTTTACGTATCGATAACTTTATATAAAACGGTGTAATGTAATTATTTTACAGCAAGGAAAACGCGGAATTAAAAAAATATTCAAAATAAAAAAATCCAAATATCACTACAGTAAATGAAAACTACTAACATGGTCAGCAAAAATTTGGATTTAGTGGGAGTTAAAATATATATTTGCATGCATGCTCATTCATTGCATGCAATAAGTTCTAAATTTGGGGAATAACCCATGTATGGAGAATAACATATTGTCCTTTTCTATTTCTATTTGCTTTTTTTTTTCTTGTAAAGGTGAAAAACCTCAAAGATGTTTCAGTAAGGCAGCTTTACTAAAAGCTTCCTTACTCTGCTGTTTGCCTTTTTGAAGAGAAAAAATTTTTCAAATTTTGCTTACAAGCTGCTGAGAACAAGTAAGAGTGTGGTGTATTCGGCTGGGCCAAATCTAAAATACCCTTGACGATAGCCACGAAAATTCATAGTATATATTTCAAATTTAAACTATGCTCGGGTATACATAGATCGATATCGGAAATTTTCAATTTCTGTATTTTAGTAACCTCTTTTTATAACCACAACTCGCGTATATATGGGCCGATATCGAAAATTTCCAATTTTTGTATTTATTTAATATTCTTTTAATACTACAACTACTTTTAAGCAAAAAAAAAAATTTGTTTCATGAAAAAATCGGTTTAGACTATATCTCGGGTGTATCGGAAACGTTCATTTTCTGTACATTAATAGCCTTCTTTTATAAGCAGAATTAATTTTAAGCAAAAAAAAATTTTTTTTCATGGAAAAATCGGTTTAGACTATATTTCGGTATATATGGGCCGATACCGGACATTTTCGTTTTCTGTATTTGGTAACCTCCTTATATTACCAGAACTACTTTTAAGAAAAAAAAAGTTGTTGAAGTTCACTTACGAGACATTTTAATGAAAAAATCGGTTTAGGCTATATCTCGGGTATATATAGACCGATATCGGGAAACATATTTTTGTACTTTTTAATTGCCATATTTTATAATTGTGTGAAGCTTGAAGCAAAACAAACAATTTTTATATTCAAAAATTTGCATACAAAATTGGAAAAAATTGGGTTTTTCGGAATTGTGGATATATTTCAGCTATATGTGGACTGATTTTACTGAATTTCAATATCAAACCCATGAATCGATGGAATAAAATAATGGTGAAAGAAAAAACTTTTTAAGTCTAATGGATTTCTCAGAAACGGTATTTCAACAGCTTAATCGAATTTTCTATCAATGCTGATTCTGAATATGTATACTTTCTAGGGTCGGAAATGAAAGTTGTAGAAATTACAAATGGAATCACAAACTTATATAAGTATAACCTTTACATTTTTGTGAAGGGTATAAAAAGAGAGACAATACTCGTTAAAATGAATGACAATACTGTCAAAAATGAAAAGATGTATGTACCATTGATTTAGTAGGCATAGAGAGAAAAATAAATTCATTACAAAATTGGTTATACAAAAATTAAAAAAACTAATATATGATGGGTTGGTATCATTCGTCTTTGCTCAAGTTCAATTAATTAATTAATACATACAAAAATTAAAAAAATATATATTCTACTTCGGTTAATGTGATGTTTGTTTGCTAGGAGTTGTTTGCTAATGTTTTGTTGAGTTTTGATTTAAGAACAATACAAATGCTTTAAGCTACAATACTCATGACTGATGATCATCGGCAATCTCATTTAAAAAAAATCTATAAGAATTAATTTTTCTGCATCACAATATCTGTTTATTTTTTCCTTATTTTTTATTGCTTTCAAAATTCATTACTTTCCTTTAAAAACGAAAACTCTTTAACTCGGAAGATTCTTGTTTGAACTTGTTCACATTATTGTATTTATTTTATCTTGGACCAGTATCTTGAGTACAGGGGATGGCATAAGTGGCTCCCTATATTAAGAGGATGAGAATGAGGGGGTAGTGTTTGTGGACGTTTGACTTGGGCTTATCAATAACAACAGGGGAAGACCAAAACAAATGATATCACAGCATTTAAAATGTTTCAATTAAATTAGTTAAAACTGATCACTGCCAAGTTTATATACCTTTGGCAATGCTCAAGTAACAAAAATTAGTACAACACCTCCCAGACTGCAATGTAATGTATAACATTCAAAAGAAATTAATAACGAATACAAAATATAAAAAATTTACCTCTAAATAAAACTCCATAAGTTTTTGTTAAATTTGCTGAGGCGCCTTAATTATTTTTTTTTACCCCTTTTTCCGATCTGAGTTCTACTTTTTATAATTATAGGCGAATTTTTACTTCACTGACACTTAATTCCTTCCAATTCCTGTGTATCGCCTCTTTTACACAAGAAAAGTTTACTTTGCAAATACTTGAGAGAGGTGGTGGAAAGGGAAAATAAAATAGCTCTGGGTGACTCAAGTCTTTACAAAGTAAGGCTTCCGTTCGTGAAAGAGGTATTTATATATTCTTAAATGCCATAACTTTTGAGGCGAACAAGTTTCACGTTTTCGGTAAAAACCTTTCAAACCGCGGATTGGAACTAATAAATTTAGACCAATAAAGACGACGTTCACAACACAGTCTTTAAGAAAGTGTTGAATTGATTTTGATAAACAATTAAAATTGCAATTTTTACTTTTAATTTTAACGCTTATTAATTTTTAGTTTAAATTTTAAGTTTTTACAATTTTCAATTTGAAGATAAGCAATCATCAAACTATACCTTGTTTTTCTGCTTTCTACATTAATTTTGATCATTTTAAGAATCTCTGACAAATAATATCAAAATAATAGTGTTCTTTTTTAATTTCATTTAAAATTGAGAATATCCATAAATTCCACACCTAATGGGCGTATTAACCACAAATAAAAGTGCAATGCTAGAATCAGTAAGGCATAAAAACAAACAAGAATATATTCACAGCCAACAACGACTCAAATAGAAACAAAACAAACAAAGCTATTGGTTATCAAATGAACGTTAGAAGACTCTGGCAGCGATTTAAATTCGCGGAAAAATTGTTTGAAATTTTACGCATTTTATTGTTTGCTAAAAAAAATAATGCGGATTGGAATGTCGGTAATCGAAATATATTGTTTTCAAATTATAAAACTGGTTTACATTTCATTATTTTCTTCAACGTCAACAAACGCTAATTACACTTGGTATTCCATAATATACTCGTACAATGTGCATACGCTTTAAAGATAAGTTTGTAGCAAAATTAAGGTTCTTCACAAGTTTAATTTTAAGTGACATTGTTCAAGATACTCTTAATTATGATTTGCTTATTAAGGTACAGGCCTAATCTTTAAAGCACAAAGTAAAATTGAAACTATGCTAGAATAACAGAATCTTAGAAAAGTGTTGAAATAGTTCGGAAAAACTAATGTATACCGACAAAGCAAATACAATGTCACAATCGAATTGTTAACCAATTCAATTAAGGCGATTCCGTGTACTACATCCCAGTACTATTGAGTGCATCGAACTACTTATGTTCATACAAACACACTTAGTAATATAAGAACACGGGCACATTTTTAAGAAATTATTGAACTTCGTTCTACACAGAAAAAAAATTTTTTATGTTCAATAAGGGAATTCGCTGAATCATTTAATGAATTGTTTAAATACGCTTCAATAAAACTATTTGTCGAATGAAAGATGATCTGTTTTCCACAACAAGCAAATATAATTTTTTTGGAACACATATGAGTATGTAGGAATTTGTAAACAAACACACAGCAATATTATGGAAAATATATAAAAGACTACAAAAACTGATACAAGACTTTTACTCAACAAAAATATTTATTCAAAAAATATATATATTTTCAAACAATAATTTTATAAATAATTTTTATACTATATTTTTTTCTGTATATTCTCAGAACTCTTTTTAACCACCAAATTGTAATGGTCATATTTTTATTTATATATAATTCAAGAGGTTTCTGAAAATATAAAATTATTTCCCCAAAGCATTGTGTTATGTAGTGTTAATGACATACGCATGTAAAAAATATGAGTATATTTCATAAAAATTTTTTACACATATTACTCCTTCGGATTCCAAAAAAAAACCATATTAATTTTGCGACATCCATTTATTTATTTAATCTTCAAAATAGGAACTAATAAGTAAACAAATCATAATACAAAATTGGAGTAAAAAAGATTTACCCTTTACTTAAGTCCAGGCAAATCTAGATAAATATTTATTATTTGTTTATACCAATATATTCGTATTTAATGCTCTAGTGGTGGTAAGGGACTTCCTCCTCTATCGAGTGTGATCGCAAAAATTAATAATGTTATGTGAGAGAGAAGTTAGGAGTAGTTTAAGTTCATTGATACACCACGTCGCGTATTTCGAAAATTGTCTTTTACGTATACATAATATGTCCTTGTGAATTCATGAACTCAACTTTAGAATTACATTGTGTAGGAAAAAATCCACAATAAACTGAAGAAAACCTAATAAAATTTATCGGCATATAGTGTATATTACTTGGAATGATAGGTTTATTTTATTCCATCTTTCTTCTTATGCATTTCAAAATTGAAAAAAATTAGCTGAAAAATTTAGTAACATTTTTTTTTTTATGTATGGATGTATGTATGTTTTTATACCCTTCACAAAAATGTAAAGGGTATATATAAGTTTGTGATTCCGTTTGTAATTTCTACAGTTTTTTTTTTTTGCGACCCTATAAAGTATATATATTCAGAAGTATATAGATTCAGAATTAATGGAAAAGTCGATTAAGCGATATCCGTCTGTCCGTCTGTCGGTCGTTGAAATACCGTTTCTGAGAAAACGATTAGACATAGAAACTTTTTTCTTTCACCATTCTATTACTCCATATTGCCATGTGTTTGCTATTGAAATTCAGTAATATCGGTCCACGTATAGCTGAGATATATTCAAAATTCCGAAAAAAGCCATGAATTTTTGAAATTTTGTATGGAAATTTTTGATAAAAAAAGTTGTTTGTTTTGCTTCAAACTTTACACACTCATTAAGCAAGGTGACTAAAAGGCAAAAATTTATTTTTTCAGATATCGGTCCCTATATACCCGAGATATAGCCCAAATCGGGTTTTTCATAAAAATGTCGCGTAAGCGAACTGAAACAACTTTTTTTTGCTTAAAAGGTTATATAAATATGGAAAATGAAAATTTCCGATATCGGTCCATATATACCCGAGATATAGCCTAGACCGGGGTTTTCATGAAAATGCCGCGTAAGCGAACTCAAACAACTTGTTTGTGCTCAAAAGCAGTTCTGGTAATGAAATTAGGTTACATAAGTATGGAAAATGAAAATTTTCGATATCGGTATATATATACCCGAGATATAGCCCAAACCGGGTTTTTCATGAAAATGTCGCGTAAGCGAACTTTAACAACTTTTTTTGATTAAAAACAGTTCTGGTAATGAAATTAGGTTACATAAATATGGAAAATGAAAATTTCCGATATCGGTCCATATATACCTGAGATATAGCCCAAATCGGGGTTTTCATGAAAATGTCGTGTAAGCGAACTTAAACAACTTTTTTTTGCTCAAAAGCAGTTCTGGTAATAAAATAAGGTTGCATAAATATAGAAAATGAAAATTTCCGATATCGGTCCATATAAACCGCGGTTTTAATGAAAATGTCGCGTAAGTGAACTTAAACAACTTTTTTGTGCTCAAAAGCAGTTCTGGTAATGAAATTAGGTTACATCAATATGGAAAATGAAAATTTCCGATATCGGTCCATATATACCCGAGATATAGCCTAGAGCGGGTTTTACATAAAAGTGTCGCGTAAGCAAACTAAAACAACATTTTTGTGCTCAAAAGCAGTTCTGGTAATGAAATTAGGTTACATAAATATGTAAAATGAAAATTTCCGATATCGGTCCATATATACCCGAGATATAGCCTAGAAAGGGTTTTTCATGAAAATGCCGCGTCAGCGAAATTAAACAACTTTTTTTGCTTAAAAGCGGTTCTGGTAATAAAATAAGGTTATATAAATATGAAAAATGAAAATTTCCGATATCGGTCCATATACACCGCAGATATAGCCTGGAACGGGGTTTTCATGAAAATGCCGCGTAAGCGAACTTAAACATCTTTTTTTGCTTAAAAGCAGTTCTGGTAATGAAATAAGGTTATATAAATATGGAAAATGAAAATTTTCGATATCGGTCTATATATACCCGACACCGGGTTTTTCATGAAAATTTCGCGTAAGCGAACTTAAACAACTTTTTTCACCTTAAAGCAGTTCTGGTAATAAAATAAGGTTATATAAATATGGAAAATGAAAATTTCCGATATCGGTCCATATATACCAGAGATATAGCTTAAACCGTGGTTTTCATGAAAATGCCGCGTAAGCGAACTTAAACAACTTTTTTCGCCTTAAAGCAGTTCTGGTAATGAAAAAAGGTTATATAAATATGGAAAATGAAAATTTCCGATATCGGTCCATATATACCCGAGATATAGCCCAAACCGGGTTGTTCATAAAAATGTCGCGTAAGCGAATTTAAACAACTTTAATTGATTAAAAACAGTTCTGGTAATGAAATTAGGTTATATAAATATGGAAAATTAAAATTTTCGATATCGGTCCATATATACCCGAGATATAGCCTGAACCGATTTTTCCATTAAAATTTTTTTTTTTTTTTTTTTTTTGCTGAAAAGAAATTCTCTTTATAAAAGAAGGTTACTAAAATAAAAAAAATAGAAATTGGAACGGTACTGCTCGGACTGATGCTACGTCCTAGGACTGTTTCTAAATATTCCCTATCACTATTAAACCGTGGACAGATGAAGAACACATGCTCAGCATCTTCCAAGACATTACCATCACAACTCGGACAGAACGGAGTACTGTCATGTCCAAAACGGTACAAGTACGGCCTAAAACAACCATGCCCAGTTAGAAACTGTGTAATATAGTAGTTCAAATCGCCATGCTTTCTTGATAGCCATGCTCTGATGTCTGGTATCAGTAAGTAGGTCCATCTTCCCTTGTCAGCTGTCGCCCATCTTTCTTGCCATTTTCGCAGACACGATTCTCTCAACCCAACCGTGATGTCCGAAGCGGCCTCTAGCTCGATCGGTATCATGCCGGCAATGACAAAAGCGGCCAGGTCCGATACAGTTCGGAATGCGCTACATACACGCAAGGCGATCAGCCTATACACAGGAGATATCAGGTTCACATAAGTAGGATATCTAAGTGAGCCTGACCATATAGGCGATGCATATAAGATAATGCTTCTTACTACACTAGAGAGTAATCTCCTCTGCAGATATTTTGGACCTCTTGTATTCGGCATGATCTGGCATAGCGCTGTGCATGTTTTTGATGCTTTACTGCCTATGTACTTCAAGTGCTCTTGAAAAGACAGACGAGTGTCAATCATGACCCCAAGGTATTTTAAACATTCCTTAGATTCTATGCTACACGTGCCAATATTTAGCCTGACAGTTTCCCTAATTTTCCTACTACTAATCAGAACCGCTTCCGTTTTATGGTCAGCTAGAGTTAGGCCCATTGATGTTAGCCAAGATCTTACGATCTGAATACTGGCGTTTGCAATGGTTTCCACCTCTAGTAACTCTTTCCCTTCACACACTAACGCTATGTCGTCTGCGAATCCAACTATCTTCACCTTTTCCGGTAGATCCAATCTTAATACTCCGTCGTACATGACGTTCCACAATAGTGGGCCAAGAACTGAACCTTGAGGCACCCCACCAATGATCTTGCGCCTCTTAGTACCTTTATCGGTATCATAAACTAGCTCTCTATCCCGAAAATAGTCCCGTACAATTGCTAGTAGATACCCTGGGATGTCTATACGGACCAAAGCATTAACTATATGCTCCCAGTTTGCCGTATTGAAGGCGTTTTTTACATCTAGGGTTATAACCACACAATACCCTTTTGTTCCATTCCTCCACCTCTTCCCTTGGATAGCTTGCGCAGCGGTTTCTACTACAACTTTGATAGCGTCCACCGCTGACTTTGCTTTCCTGAAGCCAAATTGGTTATCTGATAAACCTAGGTTAGCTTGTACGCAATCTTCCAATCTTCTGCAGATTATACTCTCCAGAAGTTTTCCACTTGTATCTATCATACAGAGCGGACGATAGGAGGAAGGGTCGTCTAGCGGCTTGTTATCCTTAGGTAACAACACCAATTTCTGCCTCTTCCAGATTGTTAAAAAAGTTCCCTGAATCAAGCATGCGCTTATTACTTTCAGGAAATAATCAGGATGGAGCTTAACAGCCTCCTTCAGTACCATATTTGGGATGCAATCTAAGCCTGGTGCCTTCTTGTCTTTGAATTTTGAGACAGCACCTTCTATCTCGACGACCGTAACCGGAGGAATGTCGAATAATTCAGCTGGATAGCTGTGTTGCCATGTCGGAGCTTCCTGTTGAGGAAAAAGATGGTCTACAATTCCGTTGAGGATATTCTCTTCTCTTGGCGGTGATGGGCCAAGACATTTAAGTTTCCTGGTTACTAGCTTATATGCTAAGCCCCACGGATTACTATCTATTTCATCACAAGCATCCAGGAAACACCTACACTTGCTCCTACGAATTGCAATCTTCAACGCCTTTCTTTTATCCCTATACAACTGGTTCTCTAACCGACCCCTCGTTCGTGTATACCGCCTTCGGGCGCTAATACACTCTGAACGCAAGCTAGCAATTTCATCATTCCACCAATACACTGGAGGCTTATTTGGCGATCTTTTTCGCCTTATCATAGCTACATTGCAGGCACTAGTGATATTGCGCACTAATTGCACTGCCATGTCTTCTGCTGAACCAGCCATTTCCATGTTCTCCATGCAGGCTGCGAAGCTATCCTTATCAAAGGTATTTACCTTCCATCCTGTCAAGACACGTGCTTGTACAATAGCACGGGGCTGTGTGTCTTGCACATCTATTATTATAGCGCTATGATCGCTAAGTGTATAGATGTCAGATATTCTCCAGTTCACTTGGGCTGCGATACTGGCACTGACGAATGTAATGTCAATTACTGAGCCAGCATCACCCCTTCTGAAGGTGTGTTCAACTCCATTATTGATGAGTACAACACCCAGTACAGAAAAGGCTTCCAAGAGTATTCTTCCTCTTGCGTTTGCTGAGGGACAGCCCCATTCAACAGCCCACGCATTGAAATCACCTGCTATTATTACGGGGGTTCTTCCAACTGCATCCGTTACAATACTGTCAACTATTACCCGAAAGTATTCTATAGAATACCTAGGGGGTATATAACAGCTGTAAATAGTGATGCCAGATATAACCGCTCGAGCATATCCACATTGCGTTGTTATTCTATCGCGTATGGTTAGCGTGCTGGTGTTCCATATTGCCGATGTACCCGTGTTATCGGAAACCCAGTTTACAGATGCCATGGTCCGATATGGCTCACTTAGAATAGCGACATCTACACTTATATCTCGAACGCTTTGCTTAAGAAGCTCCTGGGCTGCCTGGCAATGGTTGAGATTTAACTGTAATATACGCATTTTGGTAACTTAGGTTCTACTCTACTCCCTAAGTTTCTGTAGAGCTCTTTTATAAAACGGGCAGACTGCACCTCCGGTGACATGGTCACTAGCGGTGTCTGCTCCCTTCTTGCAGAGCAAGCAGGATGGTTTATTGGAACAGGTTCCAATTTTGTGGCCCGTTTTGCCACACCGTAGGCAATTCCCTGAAAGGTCTTGCCCCTTACAGTTCCCTGCTACGTGTCCATAATCCAGACATTTAAAGCATCTTTTTGGTGTATTCGGCAAACCACCCAGCCAATACGTATCTTTGCCATCTCTATAAGGCGGCGAGCTATCAGTGCACTCACGCCAATTGTGGCGGTCTGTGTCCCACCGTATGCTCTCCTTAGCGACTTAACTGCCGTAGGGTGCAAAGCTTTAAATTCGTCAGATATTTTGACGAGAGCTTCATAAATATCCTCCTTAGAGGTTACTTCGTCTATATCCCTAATCTCAAGCCTGACCTCATGAGATAGTGATCTAACCTTAGCAGCATCACCTAGCACCTCTTCTATAGCCGACCTAAATTCGCCCGTATTCTGGTGCGCGGGTCTACTCAGCTCAAACAACAGTTCACCCTTCCCTGTCTTCCTAATGCTCTTCACATTTTGACCCAGGTTGTTTAGCTTAGGGTCCCTCCTCACCTGTCTGAGAATATCTGCATAGGAAGTATCTCCACAAGTTTTAATCACTATAGCATCTGGTTTAACGGACGCTTTCTTTGTTTTAGCCCTTGGGCCAACCTTAACCCAGCCAGGATCTTTAGCACTTAGATCCGGTTTGCCAGCCAAGTTTAAGTTTATAGCCTTGGGTATAGTGTGTCCACCTACCCTGACTACTTTATTAGGGGTTGTTCCCCTATTCTTTTTAGCTCTGTTACCTTTTGGGCTTAAGTCCTCCCTTCTACGCTTTGGAGTTCCGCCCATCACAGGATTGAGCCTTGGTGGTTCGTCTGTTTGAGTATGCGTACTAGTATGTGCTTTCTTCGTACTACTAGCACTTCCACTACTCAATTCATCTGAGACCTGCATGTACAATGCCTGTATCTCACGTGACATTGTCACTATTTCCTTATGCACGTTTGAACGTGCCTTTAGGAAAGCTACGAGCTTTGAGATCTTCTCTCCTAGATTCTGGACGTTATTTTGTCCATTTTCACTATTTTCAACGGTGCCTGGCACCGGAACGGTCCTACTCACCGCTGTAGGAGGTGATCTGGTTATCACCGATTTCTTAGCAAAAGGATTTACAATTTCACCCATGCTCAACTCATTTATACTCTCATTATTATTATTATTATTTTTATTCATTTTTTCAGTTGGGTCCCCGCTTAAAGCTGTAGTCTCCGTTTGCCGCACACTCAATAAAAAGTTTTTTCTTTGTCCAAAACATTCCCGCATTTTCCGGGTTAAGTTAATTTTATTATAATTTAGTTCACTTTTTGTTGAGTGAATGTGCAGTTACCCTTGTAGTGACCCCGAGGGTGGCTATGCAAGCAGTGAGTTCCTCGCGAGGGTTGACACAAGGCCTTATGAGACTTGTGTACTGTATGTATGTGTGTATGTATGTATGTATGTTTTTTTTTTTTTTTTTTTCATTCGCGGGGTGAAAAACCATCGAAAGGCACTGGCAGTGATGGTGGTTGCCAGTAGTGCGAGACTTTAACTCGCTAAAAAACACCCCTTCGCCCTGACCCAGATGCTCCCCGAGGGACTGCCGCAAGGCTTTACGTCTCGAGGTGGGAAAGGTGATACACCCTACATCTAAACTAAACTACATTGATTCTGCTGCGAATCTGTTCTAACCTACGAAGTTCCAACAAAACCAATTTTACAAAACTACAGACGTACGTCCAGTTGCACAAAGATTCCAACATGATTGGAACGATACTGCTCGGACTGATGCTACGCCCTAGGACTGTTTCTAAATATTCCCTATCACTATTAAACCGTGGACAGATGAAGAACACATGCTCAGCATCTTCCAAGACATTACCATCACAACTCGGACAGAACGGAGTACTGTCATGTCCAAAACGGTACAAGTACGACCTAAAACAACCATGCCCAGTTAGAAACTGTGTAATATAGTAGTTCAAATCGCCATGCTTTCTTGATAGCCATGCTCTGATGTCTGGTATCAGTAAGTAGGTCCATCTTCCCTTGTCAGCTGTCGCCCATCTTTCTTGCCATTTTCGCAGACACGATTCTCTCAACCCAACCGAGATGTCCGAAGCGGCCTCTAGCTCGATCGGTATCATGCCGGCAATGACAAAAGCGGCCAGGTCCGATACAGTTCGGAATGCGCTACATACACGCAAGGCGATCAGCCTATACACAGGAGATATCAGGTTCACATAAGTAGGATATCTAAGATGTATGTATGTATGTATGTATGTATGTATGTATGTATGTATGTATATTAAGAAGAAAATTTTCTCTGAAATTTGACACTGAGGTGACGAACAAATTGTAACAGATGTTAAAATGGTAATATTCCATTTGTCATGATAATATTTCATTTAGTTTATTTACACAAAATTGTAAAGAGCTACAGTGGTGGCCACATAGTTAAAACATTTTTCATAGTAAATTAATTTATTATCCTGACGGTATGTCTGAGATTTTGTTGTAGATTAACTAGGCGCCATTCATAGCCTTTTCCATCTTATCTCCACTGGAAAAACTTGGATTCGTCACTCCATAAAATATTTTTCCAAAATCTGATTGGTTTCTAATGTTTTTTCTGAGAAAATCCAACCCGGATTTGAAAATTTTTTTTGGAGACGAAATTTTTTTTTTTTGTGCGTTGCATCCACGTGAGACACTTTCATTAAGCTTCCGTCGAATAGTTCTAGATGATACATGTATGCCATATCGCTCCTTTATTGCAACATTTCGAGTTAACAATGCAGAATTGTTAACAGTATTATAATTTATATTGTGCCAAAAATTTATTCAAATTGCGTTTAAACTGTTTCCTTTCAAAAAATTTGCTAAGACTTGTATGGCAACTAAAAAGTTTAAATGGGTTTTCCCCGAAACGAGCTTTTTTACGATATGACTATGCTGCAATAAAGGAGCGATATGATTGCTCTAATTCAAGTTTTAGCTGTTTAGAGGTTTTAATTCGATCAGCTTTAGAGACACTTACGACTATTCTATTATCTCTAGCTGTGGTTTCACGTGATTTGGAGGCTCTGGGTAAATTAATTGAGTTCCCAAATTTTTCAAAATGGTTAATTCATTATACATTTTTCCTCTAGAGCAAATAAGTAATTGAGAAAATGCATTCACCGTCTTCTCGGAGCCTCATTAATTTAATGATTACTTTCCTTTCTTCTTTGGAGCAACTTGGTTTTTCTCCCATACCTAGTGGCTAATATTGGTATCAACCAATTTTCGCAACAAAACAAATTAGATATTAGAACACTTTTATTTAAATAGCAGAACTGAAAAAGTTTTTATTATGTGTCCACTTGAAAACGTCCCTTTCACTAAATAATGTCTTATTTTTTAAAGAAAATTAACCAAAAAATTAATGTAAAGAAAGAACCAAATACAAGGAATATGAAATTTATCTTTGCAGAGAAAAAATTCCGTTGAAATAACAATAAATCATATAAAATACAAAAGAATGAAAGATTACATTTATGAAAGATTACATTTATGTTTTAATTACATGTCCACCACTGTGTATTATATATGTTACGCCATTTCGCCAAAAAAGTCATTTGAATTTTATTAGATTAAAAACTATTATGTCTGTACATATTAAAAATCGAGAATCTTTTTAACCATTGTTGGCCATTTTTTATAATTCGAGACAAATTCTGCTTGTATTTTCGTACTTGCATTTTCTTAGGTACAACCAGACCGGATTAATGCTAATTCAACTTAACAGCTTTGTTGATATTTTTACTGCTTCCCGCTTTAAGCCTAGTAGTGAAATAATTGCTATGTGTTCAATGTTGCCTATTTGTAACCTTATTCACATTTCTTTGTTAATTTTAAGTAATAGGTGATTTTATAAGAACTATCGGAAATTAAAAAAAAAAAAACACATAAAATTCAGCAAAATGCATGAAATATTTATTTAGATCGATAGTTGGGTCGATATAATTTAATGTATATAGACATTAGCCTTAACATAGCCCCACAAAAAATAGTCTAGAGGCGTTAAATCGCACGATCTGGGCGGCCAATTGACTGGTCCCAAGCGTGAAATAAACTGTTCACCGAACTCGCCTCTCAATTGGTCCATTGTTTCGCGTGCTGTGTGGCATGTGGCACCGTCTTGTTGAAACCACATGTCATGCAAGTCAAGCTCTTCCATTTTGGGCAAAAAAAAGTTTGTTATCATCGCACGGTAGCGCTCACCATTCACAGTAACGTTGTGATTCGCATCATCTTTGAAGAAATACGGCCCAATGATGCCGCCAGCCCATAATCCGCACCAAACGGTTGTTTTTTGTGGATGCATTGGTAGCTCTTGCAATGCTTCTGGCTGCTCTTCCCTCCAAATACGGCAGTTTTGCTTGTTCACGTATCCATTCAACCAGAAATGAGCCTCGTCGCTGAACACAATTCTTCGATGAAAAAGTGGATCTTCATCTAACTTTTCAAGAGCCCATTCACCAAAAATTTGGCGTTGTGGTAGGTCGTTTGGCTTCAATTCTTACACCAGCTGTATCTTATAAGGCTTCACACCCAAATCCTTCCGCAAAATTTTCCACGAAGTGGAGTAACAGAGGCCCAATTGCTGCGAACGGCGCCGAATCGATAATTCACGGTCATCACCAACACTGGCCGATACGGCTGCGATATTTTCTTCAGTTCGCACTCTACGTAAGCGTGTTGGTGGTTTAATGTCCAACAATGTAAATTTGGTGCGAAATTTTTTTACAATAGCCCGAATAGAAGCCTCAGTAGGTCGATTAAACTGACCATAAAATGGAAGAAGTGCACGATGAACTTTCTTAACAGAGCACGCATTTTGGTAATAAAATTCAATAATTTGCAAGCGTTGTTCGTTTGTAAGACGATTCATGATTAAATTATAGACCAAACCGAAGATGTTTGACAGTGACACAAGATACAAAACGTGCGTGAGCTGTCAGTGTTGACAAAAAGATAATAGCAAAAAAATCACTCGTTATACATGTATGTATTTCGTGCGGAAAAATCTTTGCTTATGTTATTTCGCAGCTGAAAAAACAAATAATCCCAGAAACAATATTAATTAAAAAATGTTGCAGATGCACTTTGCGTGTTTTCCCCTTAAAAAACTCAGTACTACTTTTATTAACTTATTTCGCAAATATTTCATACGAGTCACTTTTGTATGCAATTTGACTTCGCGCGAAATTTGAATTTCGCACGAAATTTTGTCAAAACACTTGGTATAGCCAAAATTCTCGTATTTATAAAAACTGTCCCGAGTAATAAAGACTAACACCATATTTTCGGTCAATGAATGACCTTGTCTAATAAAGTGTATAAAGACTTATGCTACAAACTTTGAAAACCAAATTACATATTCAGATTCGTATATGAGATAAAATAAAAATATATAAACTGTCTTAACTTTATTGTAACTTGTAACTGAAATAAACTTTTTGATAAGTGGACACAGATTTTGTAATTATTGAGTCACATGCGAAAAAAAAATCAAAATTTACATTCATGCTTTGACAATCGAAAATCGGTTAAAATAAGCTTTTGCGGCTTAAAAACACAAAACAAATGTTCTGGCAAACGTATAACACAAGAGGTGTGATTTTGCGATTTGAAACCGCCAAATAGATGTTCTGGTAAAAGCATATCGCTTAAAGTTGGCTACTTCAACTAGCATGTGTATATTTAAATTAACTCTAAAAAGAAAATGCAATGCGCACATCAAATGATTTCATGTACGCCTAGGCAAAACTTGGTCCCCTGTGAATTATTGTTGGGGATACGTGAAGTCGCTAGCCTACGCCGATAAGAAGCGATTGATTACTTGGAGGACAACATTCACCGTGTGATTAGTATTATGCTAGCATAAATGTTAGAAATTCTTCGAAAATTGCACCTCCAGATTAGACTACGTTCGAGCCAGCCGTGACGGTCATATGCCAGAAGGCATATGATAGTGCCAGAAATGTGTTCTTCAAATAAGGTAAATTTCATGTCAACTTGAAAAAATTCATGTTTGTTAACGCTGCCATTACACAAGAAAGTACTTTCATGAAATTTTTGTATACGTATTACAAATAAAAATTTAAATGAATAGACGACTTTCATGAAAATTTCTTGTTCAGCTACACAGGAAAGTGAAAGTTCATTTTACAAGTGTCGCCGAGACAAAGAGTTGCAAAATTTGCCTCTACTTCTCTCCACTCTTATTTTGTTTGCTTACTAATCAGAGTTACCGAACTTATTACATATACAAATTTATGTGGCAATAGTTAAAAAAAAACTTATCATTATAATCTTTTCTATGATGTTATTTTTATAAAAACACTTTAATTGTTTTCTTTATGTGTTAAATATACAATACTATGACAAATGATCATAATTATTTTCATAGACTTGCAAAAGAAGTTAATTTTATAATTATTATTTTACTACAATACTGTAACTTTGTATAATTCTTTGTATGTGGCAACAATGTTTAGCAATTTGTCATTTTTCTTTCAGAAAACTTAAAAAAATTTGTTTCATGAAATTTTTGATGAAAGCTGAGTGCAAAGTAAGCAAAATGAGAGTGTGTTAGTAAAAAAGTGTGAGTGTATTGCAACTTTCATGAAATTACTTTCCTGTCTAAATGATAGGTTAATTTCATATAAAAGTTATATACCTCTATAAAAGTAAAGATTATTTGTAGACGTACAAATACCATCAAACCTTTAATTTTTGTGTATATAAACCTATAGGATTTCAAATACGTACACACACATTTGCTGTATTCCAGCAAATAGGAAGTCTGCTTTACATTTGTTTTTAATTTTTGTTTGTTTTACGTGTACAAAAAAAGTGTCTTATGTATGTTCTGGTGTTGAAAAAATATACCAATTCGGATGTTTTTCAGAAACTAAGTATATAACTAATCATTTCTTATGATAAGAAAGGATTAAAAAGCACATTAAAAATTATTAAACAATTATGCATGATTTTAATATTTTAAGTGGCATTCAATTGTTACTAAAGGATCATAGTTTTTTGCAACAGTTAACGAAAGAAGGTTTTAACAATTTCAACAAACATCAAAAAAATTTATAATCCATATCCAGTTAGTAGAGGAGCTTAGAATAGTAAAACAAAACCCACGTTAAACGGGTGGCATATCACTTTTAAAATAATTGAAGTTTTTGCATAAGTAAAAAAACCAAAGCGCCAAATATCTACATTAACATATATACGTATGTATATAATATACCCAGCCAAAAAATTAAAAAATAGCTTTTAGCCTTCTTTGGGGCACTTCCTCCAGGTTCAGTCTGTTGTTTGGATTGTTCTTTTGTCTCTGGAGTATAGTGTTGGATCCATGTCTTATCAACAGTTATGAAACGACGCTTAAAATATATTTTATTTCGCTTAAAACGATAGAAACAAGCTTGAGAAATGTTTATTATTATGCGTTTTTGGTCGACTGTTAACAAATGCGGCACCCATCTTGCAGAAAGCTTTTTCATCAGTAGTTCTTCATGCAAAATTAAATGGACTCGATCATTTGAGATGCCCATGATATTAGCTATTTCATGTACTTTTATTCGTCGATCATTTAATACCATATCAAGCACTTTGGCTACAATTTCTATTTTTGTTTCCGTTTTTGGACGTCCACTACGTGGTTCATCTTCAATGCTTGTACGACCATGTTTAAATTCAACAACCCAATTTTTTACTGCTGCATATGAAGGAGCACTTTCACCTAACACATTCACCATATCATTATGAATTTCTTGTCCCGATAAACCTTTCTTATGTAAATATTTAATGACACCACGCATTTCTAAATTTTCCATTGTAAAAAATGTGAACACTGCGTCTTTTGTGAACACTTGTTTCTGGAGTTACCAGATCGAAACAAATTTTAACATGTGTTCATAGCAGAGATGGAAGTTTCCAAAACACTTAACTTTTTTCTGCTTATACCGTGCTTTTTGTGCTACGCTAAACTTCTTCGAGCCGCCCTCGTATTAATTGATTTTTTTTTTTTTTGGCCAGCAACTGAAAATTGTAATCTGGTTGGCATGTAGTTTCTAGAAAAGACGGTATCACGATCCATACAAAACTGTCGATTTTGGCT
This sequence comes from Thecocarcelia acutangulata, assembly GCA_914767995.1. Taxonomy (NCBI): domain Eukaryota; kingdom Metazoa; phylum Arthropoda; class Insecta; order Diptera; family Tachinidae; genus Thecocarcelia; species Thecocarcelia acutangulata. The sequence continues at coordinate 101,945,660 of OU612094.1, read as the reverse complement.
TATTGTGTGAGAAATTTTCAGAGCATGTAATTTCACTTTTTGGCGACGATAATTAGCCACCAAGATCCTGTAATTTGACAATGTTACACTTTTTTGTTCGGCTACATCAAAGACCATTTGTCAACCTATTGGTAAGATACCGCCCGAAATATATAAATTGTTCGAAAACCTCAAAACAATCAACTGCTGCAACCAATATACCGATTCTCAATTGAGTTAGTCGACGTTCGGGGTGGATACCAAGGAATTTAAATCTATTGTTTTGCTAAATAATTTGATTGTTAATCTTGATAGACGAACATGTATCTTTATGCCGAGCAAATGTTGTTGAATACAGTTTTGCTAATTAACCTTAGTTTTACAGAGCTTCACTCATTTCTCTAACACGATGAAATGTTTCTTGTAAATTTGTGCAGCAATTAGCTGTAGAATGCCATGCCATTTGCAAAAGTATAGGTGTGAATTTTAAGAGTCCCGATAGGCCAGTTAGTCACTGTAGCAGGTTTGCTTCCTGCCAAAAATTCCAGGTGTTTCTGCAGACAAGCCAAATGCTTCACAGTTACGATTGTTTTAGCTCGGCTCATAAGCTTACATTTTTTTAATGATAATCTTGCAACAGTAGTCGTAAGCAAGTTTAACTTTATTTTATGCATTAAACCATTGTGCCACTTTTTATCAAAAGCTTGGATAACGTCAATGTAAATAACTGAGTATTATTTTTCTATCTTCAATCACCTCTCTTAGAACGTTTACTCGCCTTTGTGACAGTTTTATGGCGCTGTATCGTTATGAGAAACGAATAGCTGCTGGAGTTTCTTAAAACACTGATGAATTATTTGTCGTTAAGCGCTAAGGCTTCCGTAGCTAAGAGTTAATTGTCAGAACGGGGATTAGCAGAGATTGCGACAAATTTTTTGCAGATTAGGCACTGAACAAGTCCTAAATACTTATAGGACTCCTCAACGGTAACCTTACGATGCAAAAAGTGCTTAAGGCTATAAATTGGGTGTACTTCATTCTTTTCTAGTATAATTTCACCTGGCTCTAAGTCTATCATAAGCATGCATGGTCTGATCGGTTTTTTCAAAGTTTCTGATTTTAACTCTATTCTTAATTTTGACCCCCTTGGTGCACCAATCCAGTCTTAACATCGTCAATATGTGTCTGTACAAGAAAAAATGTATCTTATTACATCTTGTTAAGTTAAAAACTGTAAAAATTATTTTTTTCTTTTTCCACCGCGTCAGATCGTTTTCAGGAAGCATTTTCATGGTTAGCCTGGGGTTTTTACTGGTGTTGTCGTGCTTGATAGATTATTCATTAAAAGTGTCTTCACAAATTGCTGCAATTATTTTTTTTTCTAGTGGAAAAAGATATTTTTCAGAAATCCATATATTTTTACCGGTGAACCTGAGCTCATCTGCAGAGCCAAATCTGATGGGATTAAATTACAATATCGATTGTTTATTTATGAAGAAAAAACAGAAAAATGTTTATATAATTGGTATCCAAGTTTTCCATTTATTCCGGTTTTTTAGTATGAACCGATCAAATTTAAAAAATATATTTTATTACTTGAAGTTACAATAAAAAAACTATTTATATAAGAATATGATTAATTGACAATTTGCAGAAAGTTAATTAAAAGTTGCTTTTTACAAAAGCTTGATTTAATTTTTACTGGGTGTACATATGTACGAGTATGTATGCAAGTGTTTGTATATTTTTATATTTGTAAATATGTGTGTTGCATTAATTTGCGGTGCTACAGCATTGAAAGTTAAAAGCCAAAAGCGATATGAGTGTTAATTTATTCCTAAAAAAATATATATTGCGTACTGCAAATTGATTAAGTTAAAAAATAGTAATACTCTTGTTATTTTGCCTTTGAGGTGAACAAAACTGTTTAAGAAATATTTATGCCTGACACTTAAACGAAAAAGAAAAAATAATAGAATATTCTGCAAACAGATACCAAGCATTTTATGGTATGGTAATACACATATTTTTGAGTACTGAATAAATTTACAAAAGTTGTTGAAGTTTTTCTTTTGATATAAGTATACTAATTGCTTTTCAATTTAAAAAGTCTTAGAGGTTATTCGAATGGTATCATAAAAATACCGTTAACATAAAGTTTATTAATGTATTTTGTGTCTTGTGACTGGCAGAACACTATGGGCAAATAAATGAGTATTTAGTAACGAATGAAGATATTAGGCATTTAATGAAAAGAAACATCAAATAAGATAATCATTTTTATTTTCTCTACATGACGCCAGCAAGGATATACTTACTATTCATACAATAATTCTCAAATTTTTTATGTGTATAAATAATGATAAGTATATGAAATCTTTGTTGCTGTAAATAAACAGTGATTTGGAAACTTTCTTTTAGTGTTTTGTTTTTATTCACATTAATTTTTAATTGATGACATCACAGCAACCAATGGTAAGATACTATTACTACAACATAAAATTTTAAAATAATGTAAGGAATAAGATTGGCAAAGCTCAAAAATAATGATCCCTTTTTCTATCAGCTGTGTATGCGTGTAAACCAGCGTCGGTCAAACTCTTAATTTCCAATGCTCGCAAGTATAGGAAACAAAATTTAGCTGCTATGAAGCCCTTCAGTAATACTTAAAAATCCTTATATACAGCCTAAAGTTCATCGTGGTAACCACGAAGGCATACCTTATTTACATTTGGTTACTATGATACTACACATTATTTTTTGCGCAAATAAGAATATTCCATTCAGCGTTGCCACTGTTGGTGTTTTTCAATAAATTTTGGTCGGATATTATTCGATTGGTATTGGCTGGTAGGCTGGTCGGCTAAACCTTATTTTGGTCTTTTTGAAAAAATTCAACTCTTCATTTTAGGAAACTCCGAACATTGGCCACCGAACATTGGCCAAAAATTTGAAGCTTTAGGCAATCCTATATACTTCTGAGCATGAAAAATTAAATGAAAATGAAAAAATGCTGAAATCAATTTCAATAAAAAAAGTAACATTTTTTTTTTTTTTTTTCAAATATATTTATTGGCACAAAAGCTGAAATGTACATTAAAAAAATTAATTCGAACGAAATTTTAGAAGTTAAACAACAAATATTGAAATTTTATACTGAGCTCCTATATCAAATGAAATCTAGATTTGACTTTAATCGTGATGACATTAATATGTTACAAATAATTATTCCCTCTAAAGTGTTGTCTAAAGAAGACTTGTCTATACTGCACCTAATTTTAATCATTATTATACAGTGGAACTTGTTGCGCTTAACAGAAACGAAACTATTACTACGTTTATAAGTGCAGACTATCCACTAATAAAAACCAGTTGCAAATAACTAACTCATTGTTTATGCGCCAAAATATGGTCGAAATATAAGTAAAAAGTGCAAAAAGCATTTCGATTACTGAAATAATAACAGAAAAATAAAAAAATTATATATTCTTTTGTAATTTAATTAAAGCGAATAACAAGAAAAATGGAAAATTTTGAATATTTGTTTTTGTACGTAATTTTTACCATATTTCGTGTATGCCTCATCGACGAAATCTTTGAAATTGTGAAATAAAGTTACAACTTGTGCTATTTACAAAATTTTTGTTTGCAAATAACCTGCACCTATGAACGTAGTATATGTTTTCGTTACATTATTGTTATTTTTGTTATTATTGTACACCCTGTTCTAAAACTAATGTCATTTCAAAGCACATGCCGTTCCAAAAGCAGAAATGTGATTTGTCCCTGTTCTGCAAATCACAATTTTTACGATTTTCGATGTAATTTATACTCTTCGGAAGCACAAAAACACAGCTATTTTTTGCTTCAATTTACTGATATTTTTATTTTTAGGTTGAATTTTTTTATTCGCGGTGTTATTTGCAAAATAGGTTAATTTCTTCTTATAAATATAAAAGGTAAAGTAAAATAAATCAACAAACCAAATCACAAAATAATATAATAAATTTTGCAACAAAATAAGCGTATCTCTTCTTTTTTTATTTAGTGAATTATTTCGTATAAAATAAATAATTTTACTCAAATAATCATTAATGTAATACATTATGAAATTCATAATAAAACAAGTGCAAAAATTAGGATGTGATTTCAAATTGATTGCAAGTTAGTTTACCGGTTTAAAATCACAAAAATTAAAAATATTTTGTGTACAGAACTCCTTTTTTGTGATTTCAAATCACTTTCACAAAAAGTGATTTGCGGAGCAGCCCTGATAATTTAGATACTTTATCGAATAAAAAGTGTACTTCATTTAAAAAATACATATATGTTTTTCAATATTATACAATTGGTCTTTATGGAAGGATTTTGGTAGGTTTTAGATCTAAGTTTGGTCGGCTACTGTTTTGCTTTACTCTACCTAACACACCCAATTTATGGAAACAAAAACAAAATATATATGCTTTCTTCTTGTTTTGTTTATTTTTTTAAGACAAACTTTGTGAATATAACAGTACAAATTGTCTCTTGTTTTGTTGGCATGCAAGCAGAAACGCCTGCATACATACACGCACATGGAGTTCGCCTATGCACATGGCATTTTTCGCACGTTTGTGTCTTAATTGCCACAATCCCATAAAAATTAAAACAATTATAAAAGAATTGTGTGCTTTTCGTGTAACCATGCATATGTTTATTGTCTATCACCAGTGTTGTCAGCTGGTAAGATTTAATTTTTTTTGCTGCTTTTTTGAGATGCTGAAAAGATTTTTTTAAATATTTTTTCTATGAAAAAAGTTTTTTGAAAATTTGTGCAGCTTACTTTTTTATATATTTTGAAAATGGAAGCAAAAATACACGCAAAAAAATTTTTTGGTCGAAAAAAGTTTTTTTTTTACAAAATAAAAGATTTTTTGAAAATAAATATGTCAAGACTGCCTACTACATTACATCTCTTTAATGATATGTACAATAAACAAAAAAAACTGTATTATCGATAAATGCGTCCTTTCAAGGATTTAATTTTGGCAGTAGGAAAAAATCACAGAGGATGAGGCTTAATCTAGTAAATACGATGGCTGCGGCATTATTGCAGTATTATTTCTAGGCAACAAAATACCAACAAGCAATGGCGATTTCGGAACGAAATTCGCTGCCATACACGTATTGCCCAAAATCTGCAAAAAAAAAAAAAATTAGCACGACACAATCGGTATGCAACTTCTTCATAACAATTTTTTTCATTTTCTAAACATATTTACCGGTTTTTGATGTGATGGGTCTTCAAGGACGAATCTCATCATTCATATCTTCTCAAACTGCTTTGAAAAGCTTGCAACACTTGTGAACATTTTTGAAGCAGAGTACAATTACTGTGAGTCGCGTTCAACATTTCAAGTTCTTTTGACCATTTAATTCCATGTTTTACACAAAATTTTATGCAAATTTTTTTATCCATTTTGTTCCACAAACTAACTGAAACATAAGCAAACTCAACTAAGAACATGTGTTCGATACAAGTGTGCTAATATATCTCTCCGTGGAACTAGTTTTGCCTTGACGTAGACCAAACCAGGGTACTCTGTTTTCTGGGGCATAAACTAGAAGGAGTTCTTGTTTATTGTAGCAAACAAAACTCTAGAAAGCCGCATGACTTATGTTGTGTTAGACTTCCGAAACCCGTATCAGAGGTTGAAATTGGCAGAACGGGTATCAGAAAAACCACCGGGAGATTCTGCTTGAAAACCAATCCGTTGCTGATCATGGTTATAGTGCCTACCTTGGTAGTAACGTTCTGGCTGTGGTTTAAACCTTAAACCGCAGGAATGGGAATTAGTTTCCTTGATAACTATGGTGCAATGCTGGTTTTCGGCTAATAACCGCCTGAGGTAAGATTGTCTTGCAACTGATACTCGTAATGTAAGGAACCAGGTGAGTTAATGGTCTTCAGCCTACCAACTCATTAAGCCTGGTCTTCCATGGACTGTCTGGAAAATTGTATACAGGAGGCTCGAACTCTTTAGCGAGGGGTTTGTCCATACGGCAGAATATGCAACCTTTATGAGCTTTGCAAACCACATATGGGCGCTGGTGAATCGTGGATAATTCACCCCGTGGGGTTGGTTCATCATCAGATACGGCCGACAAGGCAGGTACCTATGTAGATGCGTTTCTACAACCTGCGCTAATATAAAAACAAACATTTAACAATTCACCTTTTCTATTGAACAGTCCTCATATGTTTGAAGCTAAGCCGAAAGCGTACACCATAAGAAAAGCTGACATAAGATTATATTGAAGCAAATTTTTTCTTAAATAAGTACAAATATTTATTGAAAAAAATACATGTTTTCTAACAAAAAAATATAATTGATTATTTTCTTCCTATAATATTTCCTATATTTCTATGTAATCTTTTGGTAGCATTATGCGTGCTTAAACTTAAAAACTTATACAAAAAAAATTGATTTGTTCATTAAAATTATTTTATAAAAATAGTGCAAAAAACGAATTCAATGATATATTTTTACTGCTACAATTATATTTCTGCAAGTTGTGGACTCACTTTGATTTTGGTTGCCAAAAGTAAAAATCAGTGTTACGCATAGACATTTCATTTTTATATTAATAGATATAAGTACATAAAAATCATTTTTAAAATTTTAATATTTCTAAAATAAATGCCGAGCATACATATAACATAAAAAATGAAGAGGTAAACAAATACGTATAAACTTATTTATATTGCAAAAAAGAAAGTTATGTACATAATTTATTTACCCTGTAATGTAGCAGACATTAAAAGCGCATGTAGTACAAAAGTACAAAGTTTGCCTACGACATTTAAAATTACCCAGTAAGCAAATTGTATAGGTTGTTAATACTTACACATACAACTTGTAACAAGTTACCTGCTGGTGTAAACTCAGTGTAAGCAACTACTACATGGGCTGAAAGGTGTCGGGCCTAACACGTAGAGGCGCTGGTTTTATTGCGTTCACCTTTTTTCAGTTAATACTAACCTTCAAAAGACAGCTGATAAAATCATGATATTTTATGCATTAGTTTGTGAGTTATTATGCTAAGAGGGAGGCTACTTTTGTTATTTTCAAAACCATGAATCAAAAACCATTTTGTGTTTTAATTTTACACTGCTTCTTGGAAAAAATAAAATACCATTTAAGCAAAAAAATACCGTTTAAGAGGCCTCCCCTTCATCAGAAACAATAATAAAACGTTGGTTTGCTCCCTTCAAACATTGTCGTAAAGACACCGATGATGCAGAACGTAGTGGACGTAAAAATGAGACGGTAACACCAGAAAACGTAAAAAAATCCACAAAATCGTTTTGAATGATCGAAAAGTGAAGTTGCGTCAGTTATCTGACATAAAAGATGAGATAAAGATTTCAAAACAACGTGTTGGCTTTATATTGCTTGGGCATTTGACTATGTGAAAGCTCTGTTCAAAGTGGATGCCGCGTTTGCTCACTGTTGACCGAAAACGAGAACGGGTTGATGATTCTGAGTTGTGTTTGGCCATGTTTAAACGTAACAAACCGGAATTTTTACGTCGATATGTGACAATGGATGAAACATGGATCCATCACTTCACTCCGGAATCAAAACGATCGTCATCTGCGTGTACAGCACTGGTGAAAGTGGTCCAAAGCGCCCGAAAGTAAAACAATTGGCTGAAAAGGTTATGGCCTCATTATTTTGGGATGTGCGTGATGTAATATTCATGGACTATCTTGAGAAAGGAAATACCTTTAACAGTAAATATTATATAGCGTTGTTGGAGCGTTTGAAGGCCGAAATTGCAAAAAAAAAAAAACGACATGAATTGAACTTCTACATGAAACTACATGAATTGAACTTCGAATTGCTCCCACATCCACCGTATTTGCCACATTTGGCTCCCAGTGGCTGCTGGCTATTCGGAGACCAGAAATATGCTCGCCGGTAAAAAATTTCGCACTAATGATGAGTTTATCGCTGAGGCAAAAGATTAATCGTTCTACAAAAGTGGTATTGAAATTCTAGAGCGGCGCTGGAATGATTGCGTTGCTCTTGATGGAGATTACGTTGATGAATAAAGCTAATTTTGAACTAAAAAAAAACCCCCGTATTTTCTTTGTTAAGTCCGGGACTTTTCTGCCCATGTGGAAGAAAATAATACAATGATGGGCTAGGCCAAGGCGAATTCATTACAAGGTGAACTTGACAGCGCAGGTGATAATTTTTTGCTTCACTCCTATTTCTTGCTGAGACTGTTTTTTTTCTTTTTGTTTACAAACATTTTCGCGCCATTTTAATCCAAAGATTTTTTTACATAATTTAGTGCAATTTCGAGAAATTTTATAACCTGTGATTTTAATTACAAACACTTATAAAATTTGTTATAACGTTTATATAACATTTTTTCCCAGCTAAACAATCGAATTTTTACATTTTCAGGAAGTTTTACAATAACAAAATACATAGTACTGAATTCGACTTCCCGCTTGCATTCACCTGTATAAATTCGCCTTGGGCTACGCCACCTAATACTAATAGTGTAAACTTCCAACTTATTGTCAGTATATAATGCAAATTAAAATAATTTTGTATTGGAAACAATAAATTCTATTATGTCAAGGCAATGTGTTCCCAAAGACAGTTTGATTTTTTGATTTGTATTTAAAAAAATATTAAAGTGTGTAATTCGCGTTGGCAGCGTATAAAAGATTTCTCTTTTATTTGTGATTCATAATTTTCAGATTAAAGCATTAGTCCGATTGCTTGCTGGGTTTTAATCGCAACCCGCCACCACATGTAAAGCCAGGCTATAACTGAAATGCATTGCTATTTTAACTTTTTTAATTTTTCATCTTACCCACTGCAGTTGGTGTTCCAGTGGAAAAGATTTTATGATTTTGAACTTGAAAATTTATAAAATTCTGAAAATATTTTTAATGACTTGTTCCAACTGGTTAATGAGTGGCTAAATGGCGTAATTAGGAAGTACACTGTGACTGGTTAAGAATTTTATTGCCAAAAAAAGATTTAAAAAAGAGAAACAACAATTATAATTAGACATTGTGAGAAAATTTAATGTCAATTATGTTTTGAAAATTTAAAGACTTGTTTGAGATTTTAATGTTTGGTGAAGATAAAGAAACAACCCATCACGTGATGAGTATAAAGTTATAAATATGTTTTTAAAGGACAGAATGTAATAAAGATTATTAATATTTCCGTACAATACACAGACCTTGTATAAAATTAAGAAAATTATTAATTACCCAAATGAAAATCATAAGGAAAGTTGTGTTTAAGTTATGATCTGCAAACTTTTATTATTTCCGTAAGATAATTTTTTTAAAATATAAGTATGTACACAGGTGAATAATTTTAAGCAGCTACAAATTTATTGTGTCAGTTAAGTGTATTTTTTAAAGGTAATCTTTCGCCAAAAAAAAAAAAATGTGCAAAATCACGATTATAATTTCTTGAACAGCGGTAAATTATAACGCACAACAATTAAATATAAGAAAATTGGCAAAATATGTATAGAATGCGAGTTGCGAAGTTATGCATATTGATAATTTTTGTATTGAAATTCATCTAAGGATGTAAATGCTTTACTCACGGATAACTTTAATCCAGGTTAGAATGTTTAAGTAATAGTATGTAAAGAATCTAATGACACAAGTCCAATTGGAATCCCTCCCTTTTAAATTATATTGCCCAGAGATCTTCCCCATTTGTTCGGTTTATTAAAGCTTTCTAAAAATTGCCGAATCATGGATAATTTCACAAGTAATTCGAATTACTAAAAAAAAGCGCACGCAATAAGTGTACTCGTATTCCTCAACAGCATTGGATAGTTTGATTAACACCCAAGTGTAAAATCATCTTTTCTCTAAAATGTAATTAATCGATTTTAGGAAAACTTTAGGAAAAACTATAAAGTTACAACTACACTCAACTAAACTTCGTCGGTATTATTAATTAAAAAAATTATTAAAGGCTTAACGAAAAAAAAAATATTAATTTGTTAAATTTTTGTTGAACTTTTATAATTTTTTTTTAAATTAAAAATTGTTTGGTTTGTACATATATATGTACAACAGGTTTTTAGTTCAAGTTTTTCCTTTCTTAATTTTTTTTCTTAAGAAGGATTTTTTTACAATACAAATTTGCTGTGATCAATAATTTTGATTGAAGAAGACAAGAAAAATAATAATCAAATCTTTAGCTGGGGGACAACTAGCTGTTTCGTAGTCGCTACACTACTCATCAGCACCCACTGGGATTTTAACTCGGGACATGACGTATCATGATCTACTGCTTTAACCACTAAGCCACCGAGCATTTAATTATTTTCTATCTATATTCATCTCATATTGAATCACATATGCATTTTGTTAATTGCCCACATTGTTTGTACAGCGTTTGCTGTCTCAGAACTAGCGGTATTTATTTTATTTATTAACATACATATTTTTTGTATTTTAATATTCTCCGGACCCAGAGATGTAAATATTAATTTGTTAAATTTTTGTTGAACTTTTATAATTTTTTTTAAATTAAAAATTGTTTGGTTTGTACATATGTACAACAGGTTTTTAGTTCAAGTTTTTCCTTTCTTAATTTTTTTTCTTAAGAAGGATTTTTTTACAATACAAATTTGCTGTGATCAATAATTTTGATTGAAGAAGACAAGAAAAATAATAATCAAATCTTTAGCTGGGGGACAACTAGCTGTTTCGTAGTCGCTACACTACTCATCAGCACCCACTGGGATTTGAACTCGGGACATGACGTATCATGATCTACTGCTTTAACCACTAAGCCACCGAGCATTTAATTATTTTCTATCTATATTCATCTCATATTGAATCACATATGCATTTTGTTAATTGCCCACATTGTTTGTACAGCGTTTGCTGTCTCAGAACTAGCGGTATTTATTCAAATCCCAGTGGGTGCTGATGAGTAGTGTAGCGACTACGAAACAGCTAGTTGTCCCCCAGCTAAAGATTTGATTATTATTTTTCTTGTCTTCTTCAATCAAAATTATTGATCACAGCAAATTTGTATTGTAAAAAAATCCTTCTTAAGAAAAAAAAATTAAGAAAGGAAAAACTTGAACTAAAAACCTGTTGTACATATGTACAAACCAAACAATTTTTAATTTAATTGAAAAAAAAATATTCAAATCAAAAGATTGTTTTTTAAATCGGAGCAAAATTTATTCAAATAAACAAATATTATTCGATTCAATTTTGTTTAAAATATAAATTTGTACTTTTCCAAAAATATTTGTGTAAAATCTGAATCGTAAAAATTTTGGTAAAAATGTAGTAACGCAATACAAAACCAGAGACAAATATTCAAATTAACATCCTAAAAGAACGTTAGTTTCAATAAAACATTCATTTATTTGATTAAATTTTGCAGTATTTAGGTATATTTTTTGGTTCATTGTATGTTGATATGTGGAACATATAAGCCGCAATCAAGATAAGGTTTCTATGCTTGTGACTTTGGATGTGACTAAGGTGGGTTTTCCTCTCCTTAAGTCATCAAGCAAGCTTTGTAATGAATTTAAGTAATCCAGCCTGTTGCTTGTCGTCATTCTTCTTTACTAGTAGATTATAGTATGTTGAGCTCAGAGATTTGTGCAGAGACCTTCTGTAGGGTTATATTCCCTGGGGTTGAACTGGAACCAGGAGATGTTATCCTAAAGAAGAATGAAGTACATTCAATTTATGCCCTCAAATTTCTTTTGCATCGTAGGGCTACCTTAGAGGAGCCGCATAAGCGTTTAGAGCCCATTCAATGCCTAAACTACCAAGAATTTGGCCAAATTACGGCATATTGTTAATTGCCTGCAGTTTGTGTTGTATGTATCGAAATTCACGGTACATCACAATGCAAGGTGGCAAATACTGATTCGGGTGTTAAAGAATGCTGCAACTGTGGAGATAACCATACTGCAAATTACAGGGGTTGCCCAGTCTTTACTCACTTTAAGCGGTCAATGACAAATAAGCCGAAGCTCAGTTAAGCAACCCCGGCAGTCAAATATCATTTCTACAAACAATTTTCCCTAAATAGGTTAGTTACCTAGCCCCATTAATATACAAAGCTTCTACAGACTCTTGTTCGATCCATAAACACATTTACCGTTTTTATTTGTTTTAAAATATGTTTCTGGAACGCAAACGGCATCCGCCAACACAAAAATGAACTTGAACACTTCCTTATGAAAAATCAAATCGATATAATGCTGATTGCTGAAACTCATCTGACTTCGACAAGTTATTTCAAAATTAATGGCTACATACTATATGACACTAAAGATACCCGTTCCAGATCTTGTGGAGGCTAGGCAATTCTGATAAAATCCAGAATTAAGCATTATTTGCTAAACGGGACATGTGAGGAGTATCTCCAAGCACCAATCATATGTATTAAACATTTTCTTGAAAAATTTTCTATTTCACTATACCGATTTTCAGTAAAAGAAAATCAATACTCACATTTTTTCAAATCACTTAGGCCTCGATTTTTAGCGGCTGGTGACTATAACGCTAAACACAGTTTTTGCGGATCACGTTTAATTTCGCCGAAAAGCCGTGATTTCAAGCGGACACCCCACTTATTGGCCGTCAGACCGACGAAAGATCTCAGATGTTATAGATTTTCGAGATGCAAAAAATCTTCCTTTAGAATGGATGCAAGTGAAGCCTTCATTAGATTTGTCATCAGATCACTCACCCACTATAATCTCTGTTTCGTTCCCCGAGGAGGTTGACACACTGTTTGTAAACTCCAGTAATAGTTTCATAAAGCGGAATTTTTATTTATTTTTTTAGGTTTAATGTACGAATAAGTTCATTTTTGTTAAACCCTTTAAAATTCAGAAATTTCAAGCTTTGAGTTCATATAATGAAATAAGCAAAGTTAGTGCTGGAAGCAATGCCAACATATTTTTAACTGACAATTGAAAAACAATTAATTGGCAGCAATATTAAAAAATCATTTATCTCTTAAAAACTTGACAGAAAAGGCAAATAAAATAATTCCTCAATTTGCTTTTTTCTTGGTTTAACAAAAATTAATTGCTTATTTTGTTGTCTTAAAAATAGTAATATTAAAGGTATCCGTGAATAGGTGGATCCGTGACTAAACGATGTGTTAAACTGTTCAAATATATCTAGATAATCTAGATAGTGACAAGCGGTCACTGATAGTTAATTATATAATAATCCCATTACGTACTCTTCGCTTATTAGTTGTAGCGAGATCAGTTTATTTAATCGAATTACGATTATGTTTGATTTTTAATTTATACTTCAAAAAAAAAAAAAAATTATAATAACAATAATTGGGAAACATCTTAAAAACGCACAGTGTTTTACAATAGATTTTTTTAAAATTAACGTATTTCCTACTACATTATTCAAAATTTCTGAAAGGGATTTTAATAAGGACGTCTGCGAAACGGTAGCAAAGTACCACTTCTGAGGTGAATAAAATTACACTAGCTCTGGGGGCTAGTATAAATTTTGACAACAGGATAGAAATATTTGAAATTTAGAAATTTGATTGTAATAAATTATAATTGAAAGTTGTATTGTTAAAAGAGTAAAAACGAAATAATATTAAAAAATTGTTTCTTTTTGTCCAAATTTTATGTTGTGCAAAATTTGTTTTCTACCATTTCGCACACGTCCCTATGTAACAAAAAAGTTTCTCTTAACTGAGGTGGAAAGGCTCGTGTTTCTAAAATGAAACAAAAAAAAAATGAACAATTAAACAGACAATTATAACTATGTAATATAAGGGTAGTTAAACTTTAAGGGCTGATGTTGATTTTGAATAAAGCATAAGTTATGTAAGAATTATTGTCATTTCTAATTTATGATTTGTTTAGTGTGCTTTTTAGGTCGTTTAACTCAATTCTTTTTATTATGATAATATTGGTATGGTTCAATTATGTATGAAACAAACTTTCGGCCAAAAGAACGCCGCGACCTCGGCGGCACACCTGCATTCGATGGTCGAAATTTTCGATGTCGCTTAAACATATTTGAGTTCTATGCCGTTAATGTGCCGAATTATCTCATCCTTTACGTGTTGAATTGTTGCAGGCTTATTGACATTCAGCTTGTATTTCAAATAACCAAAAAAAAAAAAAATCACTGTTGCCATTTCTTGCCGCCATTCTGACCACTGACGACGCTTGGAATGGTGAAGAGGCTTTAGTTCTTGTGTTACTTGCACCTTGTAAATGCAGGTCTTAATGCATAATGTTCATCAACGACGAGAGGTGCAATTGTTAGGCACGACACTTTCGCGAACAGCAGCAATATTTTCTGCAGAACGAGCTGTACGACATACAGCTTTTATGGTGTTTTCACGTCTCTTACAGACTGTTCAAATTTTTACACGACTTTTCCGATTTACGCACATTTTGACGATTAAATTGACCAAAAAATCCCGTTTCGATTTGAACTCCTATTTTCATAATAAGCTTGAATAACCTGAACGTGTTGCTCGATTGTGTATCTTTCTATGATTCAAATTGAATTAATCTGAAATTGAGAAATGTCAAATTAAATGCAGAAAAAGCTTGACGTTTATGTGTGCTTCACATTCAACATCGGCTCTTAAAATTTTACCACCCTTGGTCAAAAATCTATGGCGTTCAGATTCTGTTTACATTGCTTTTCCACACCTTGAGAAATTTAACTAAAATCCATGGATCCGAATCCAAAAATATGTCTTCTTTTTTAGGATTTCGTAAGATATTTTTAGCGAAGGTACGGCGATAAGATACACAGCAATGTATTTAATCTAGATCATTTAAATATTTAAAAAAAAAACAGGAGTATAAGAAAACAAACAAATGTGTATAAAATTTTACTATTAATTTTTATTCTGTGACAGTTAACAAACATCGACGACGAAATGGTAGCAGAAACTGCCGTTTTTATAATCGTTGACGGTGCAGTAAGAGAAACTGTTGTCTTTGTTCTCTTGCTACATTTTTTTCAAAAATTTCTTCAATGATTTGTTTGAACTGTCTTCAATATACCTTGTATTCGCCGTTTAATATGTTTTAAATAAATGGCCAACTAGGGATATGTCTGACTGTTAGTTGCACTTACAAAACACTGTGAATCGTCATGTATAACGAAAAAACAAATTATCTTGTTACCAGCCAAACAAAACTAAAAATATTGAAGAAAATTTAAATGTTGAAAAATAATCAGAGTAACACCCATAATAACCACTTCAAGAAAGATAATTTAGTATTTTAGTCGGTTGAAAACTAACAGGCAACAAAAAACGATTAAAAAAAAAATCAAACAAATCAAATGGCAGTAGTATTTTATGTCGGCAGATGTACAATACCAATTTTTACGAAACTAAATAGCACTTGAATTAAAGCCAAGTTTGTACATTGATTTTGAATAAAATACAGTCCCTAAAACATCTAAACGCACTTGACTTTGGTTAGCGTCTTGAGCTGGAAAATGTGCCATTAAAAGTTCACGCATTTAATCAGGATTATAAAATGGTATAACACGAGTATTTGTTAGTTTCATACCTACGAGTACAAAAAAAAACGAGTAAAAAACAAAAACCTCCAGTAACCCGATTCTTGCTAACCCGTTTAACTCAGCTCAAATGTTTTTTATTCGCAGAAGCTCTTGATAGGTTCTTAATTTTACACCAAAATGATGAAAGAGATGGATAGTGTACATGTTTGCGAGACGGATAGTGGTTAGATGCCAAACTTAGAAGTTGGTTCAGTAACAAAGAAGAAACTATGGCACCCTTTTTGTTTCTGTTTTCCTATACCCATAATTTAAATATAAATGAAAACAATGAAATTTTAAATAAAAATTTTAAGGTTAGAAGATGAGTGAGCAGGTCAGCAAATGTGTAAAAAAACACACAAAAAAATTTGTTATTGTTACTCTTCAAATAATCATCAGAAATTTTTTTAAGAGTATTATATTGAACACAATCGACTAAGAAACATAGTTTCCTAGATGGGAATCCTCAGCCCCCATGACACTTTTCAGCGCTGTGATGGCAACCATTACAGCAGTCGAATTATCATTAGCGGAACTTGTCATTATCAATGAAATATCATATTGAAATCATGGGAAGCATGTTATCAATACAATGACCCTCTAATATCGAATAAATTACCAAATGAAGTCAATGTAATGACAACATATCATCAATAGAATGGCACAACAACATCAGAACAGCTATAACTTGGATTCAATTTCATGTAAAAATAGATGTGATTTCTCGTTAACATCAGAAAAATTACTAAGTGGAGCAAATTTTATGCTAAAATAGAATCAATACCATACTCGTATCATCAACTAAACTTAAACTCGGATTTAATTTAATAATTTAAAAATATGTTCAAACATGTAATTTTATATTCCACCATTTTCAAGAAATCAATGAGAATTAAAAATGTTCGAATGTTACGATTGATGACTTATTGTCGTCAATATAACGTGAGTGTTATCATATTTTAATTGTGTGCACTCTGTGTACGAGAAAATATTATCTTTCTTTGTCTCCCAGTTCCATTTTTTTTTTTTTTTTTTTATCTGAGACCAGTACTCAGGGGATGACCCCTACATATGCAGTGCATTGTACTGGAACTAGGAAAATAGCTTATGATGAGGTAGGAAATAGGGAGTAGTGTTCATTTTTTTATTCTACTCTCGCTTATGATGACTAAGCGACATCAATATGACGTGTAATATATTTGCCTTTACTTAAACAATACTTGCTGTGATTACAAGTTTACAAGGCTTTTTTTCTACTTCTTAAACAATAACTTTGATTTAAAAATAATTTAAAAAACAAAATTCCGTTTCAACAATCAAAATGATATAGTATAACCCTATTTATTCTTTTTTTTTTAATAAATTTTGAGGAATTAGTGATTTATTGCATTGATCATACTCTATGTATGACACTATTTGTCATTGAGATTGATGTCAGTTTTTGCATTATTGATGACTATTTATTTTCATAATACTGATGTCACAATTCCGATAACTCGTCGTTATCAATATGAAAATGCTTTTTTCTATGAATGCTTAAAATCAATATCTAATTACAGTAACAGAGGTAGAACTAAGAATGAAAACAGTTTGGAGTGAATTCGATCGCGATTTATTGAAGAAATTAACAGAATCGATGTAATTTAAAAAACGACTCATCTACTCACAATTAATGCAGCCAAAATGTATTATTTCTTAAAATATACTTTTAGGTATTGAATGTGAAGTTAATACATGTTTGTTAAACGAATTTATAGTCCCTTAAGTGAAATTTCTGTTTAGAATTGTTAGATAAAACTAATGTACGTTTATGGGAATATGAATCAGTGTGATTATTTGTAAGTTTTTCAATGTATTTTATACGGCTTGCTATCTGTAAATGCGAATTATATTCTTTTACTTCTTATCGTGAAGAAACACACAAGCCAATACTGCTTACTAGGCATGAGTTAAACAGAATAATAGTTTTCTTGGTACGCGAAAGCATGAATATTTTTTATTTTTTTGTTTTAATAAGTTAAGTGTGTTACTCAGAGTAAAGAATAACAGCTTCGTACAATAGAATTTTTCGTTTGTGAAAAAGTAAAGCGTAGCACCATGGTTAAAGTTTCTGTTACACTAATGCGCGTCTGTATTATGAATATAAAAATTAATCATGCGTTAGTAAAACCTTGCTCTTAGTCACTACATAGCCAAAGCATGGTTGCAATGAAATAGGAGCGATTGTACTGAAAGACCAGTTCGTATACAATTATTTACAAAAAAACAAATGAAATAATTGTTAAATTTTATTCAAATCCACATTATTATTGATCTTACTATTACGAATTCAAATATCATCAATGGAATAAAATTGTGCAACAGCTAATTTAACATTGATTATGCATAAAAATTAATAAATTAAGATAAGTAAAAAGAAATCAAAAGTTTTAGTTTATTATGTAATAATGAAATTTGTAAAATTTAGTCGACCATGTAGGTCTGATAAAAAAATTACCGTTATTTTAAAATTTTGTGAGTTACGGAACACAAGGGTTGAAAAGTGCTGGACCTAACAAAGAAAGCACGGTTCAAAATAAGCTTTATTCATCAACGTAATCTCCATCAAGAGCAACGCAATCCTTTCAGCGGCGCACTAACTTCAAATACTACCACTTTTGTAGAACGAATTTAGCTTTTGCCTCAAAATAGGCCTCAGTTTCAGCGATAACCTCTTCATTCGTGCGAAATTTCTTATCGGCGAGCATTTTTTTAGGTCTGCAAACAGCCAGTACTCGCTGAGAGCCAAATCTGGCGAATACAGTGGATGTGGGAGCAGTTCGAAATTCAGTTCATGTAGTTTTGACATTGTTTTGATGGAGTTGTGACACGGTGCGTTGTCTTGATGAAAAAAAAAATTTTTTTCTTTGCTATACGCGGTCGTTTTTTTGCAACGTTCCAACAACGCTATATAATATTCACTGTTAATGGTATTTCCTTTCTCAAGATAGTTGATGAATATTACACCACGCACATCCCAAAATACCGAGGTCATAACCTTTCTAGCTTTCGGGCGCAAAAATTCCGGTTTGTTACATTTAAACATGGCCAAACACTGCTCAGAATCATCAACACGTTCTCGTTTTAGGTCAACAGTGAGCAAACGCGGCACCCACTTTGAACAGAGCTTCCACATAGCCAAATGCACAAGCAATATAAAGCTAACACGTTCTTTTGAAATCTTTACCTCATCTTTTATAGATTTTTTTATATTTTCTGATGTTACTGTCTCATTTGGACGTCCACTACGTTCTGCACCATCGCTGTCTCTACGACCACGTTTGAAGTGAGCAAACTAACGTTATATTGTTGTTTCTGATGAAGGGGAGGCCCCATAACTGTTTTTAATCCATTGCTTCGCTTGAACGGTATTTTTTTCATCAAGAAGCAGTATAAAATTAAAACACGAAATTATTTTTGATCCATTGGTTTGAAAAGAACAAAAGTAACGTCACTCTTAGCACAATATCTCACAAGCTAATGAATAGAATATCATGAAATTTTAACAGTTATCTTTGGAAAGTTAGTATTAACTAAAAAAAAGGTGACTGCAACAAAACTAGCGCCTTCTATGTGTTGGGCCCGGGACGTGTAGTATGTTCGATTTTCAAATTTTTTTCTGTTATGTTGATCTGTTATACTTGTTGGCAATATCAGCTATTTCGGATTGTCAGTTTGTTTTTGACAGATAAAAAAGCACGTTTTACGACCTTTAATTTTTGACTTTTAGCATGAATATTTTAGTAAATAATAATATTATTAGATGTGATATTATTAGTGTTTTCAATTTTAGTGAATTTTTATCACCATGTTTGGAAAGCTTTATGAAAACGTAATATGATGTTAGAAAATTATATATTTTACATGTTCATAGATTTCCATTTCCATTACTTTACATTACGTCTTAATAACTCTTTTAATTACTTCATGCGTATTAAAATCGATCAGCTATGTCAATCCGATACAGTTACACTCTATTCTAATCGGCTAACTGAGTCGTAAATCATAATGTTAGAAATGCGTTGTGACTCTAAGTCTATCCAAGTTCCGTTTATAGTGCAAACTATAAAGAGGCAATATTACTAGCATCAACTATTTTCTCCTCTTTCATCTTATAGAGCATTTACATCAAAGCAAAATATAATAGATTTGAATGGAGTAGTGTTTTCTATACAGCCTGTGTACACGTGTTTTTTCTTCTTTTTTTCACTGTTTGCTTCTATTTATATATGGTTGCTTTCTATACTCATTATTAATTTTCTTTTATGAATGTTGAACTAAATTTTGTTAGTCTCAGCAGTGTCGTGGGCACTTATCAGTTTTAACTAATTTGATTCCAACACTTTTAATGCTGCAATAGAGTCTGTTTTAGTTTGATACTCAAACGTCCAAAAACAACCCGTTCTTTCCTCCTTATAACCTATTTTTCAAGTTCCAGTACAATGCACTTCATATGTACGAGCCATCCCTTGAGTACTGATCCAAAATAAAAACATTTGAATGATCTTAAGCGTTTACACTTCTGTTTTGCGATATCTTGCAAGATTTCATAAAATTTGTTTTTGCAAAGGCTTTAGCAGCACAGTGAATTTGTCTTGTAAAAGTATACTTTTTTTATGCAGCGTACAAAATCATAGTTGTGTAATTGAATACTTACAAAAATCAGCCAGATTTCGTCAAAATCTAATCGAAAAGTAGATTTCTTGTTTTATAGGAAATCTCGTCAAATTCAACTAGATTCGACTCGAAATCCCGTATGTACTAGATTTGGCTTTGGTGCAAATGCCCTATTAGATTCTGAAACAAGTAAATGTGCATGTCAAATCTAAAATATCCTTCACGATAGTCACGTAAGAATATACATACATGTTCTGAGAAACGCAAATAGCTTAAACTTAGCGTTTTTGATTTGAAAACGCCAAATAGGTGTTCTGACAA
Source organism: Thecocarcelia acutangulata (assembly GCA_914767995.1). NCBI lineage: Eukaryota > Metazoa > Arthropoda > Insecta > Diptera > Tachinidae > Thecocarcelia > Thecocarcelia acutangulata. Next base: position 101,925,103 of record OU612094.1, on the reverse strand, counting down.
ACGTATAACGCAAGAAATATGGTTTTGCGATTTGAAATCGCTTAAAATTGGCGACTTCAACTCGCATGTATACAATGAAGTGAACTGATTGAATTTGCTAAAACTGAACTTGCAAAAGGTAATACAATTATTCACTATTAAAATTTAATATGTTTTCATTTTATTTCAGTAAAAAGTTCAAAGAATTTTACACATTTGCATTAAGAAAACTAAATTGAAAAATGTTTCTATTTGTTGTCAAATTTTTTTCCGTTTTATATTACTACCACATACATATAGATGTATGTAAAACACATGTTGCATTCTTTAGGAAAAACTCCTAAACTCCAGTAAAACGCGCGTTTCTCAGAACATCTAAAAATCAATTAAGCGTTTTTCAAAACGCATTGCGGTTTCAGAACGCGCGTTCTCGTAACATGGCTGATAGTATATATAACAAATTTGAACTAAATATGATCGGATATATTTGGACCTATATCAGAAATGTTCAATTTCTGTTTTTAGAAATCTATCTTTATTACCGCAACTGCTTTTAAGCAAAAAAAAAAAATTTTTTTTAATGGGAAAATCGGTTTGGACTCTCAGGTATATAGGACAGATATCGAAAATTTTCATTTTATGTACTTTAGTAACTTCCTTTTATAATAAGAACTGCTTTTAAGCCAAATAATTTTTTCTCATGGCAAAATCTGTTTAGACTATTTCTCGGTTATATTTATGTAGACCGATATCGAAAATGTTAATTTTCTGCATTTTAGTAACCTCCTTATATAACCAGAATTGCTTTTAAACAAAAAAAGTTGTTTAAGTTATGCTTTCATTAAAAGGCTTATATCTCGATATTGGAAATTTTCATTTTCTGTATATTAGTAATTTGCTTTAAACTGCTTTTAAGCAAAAAAAATTGTTTAAGTTCACTTACGCGACATTTTCATGAAAAATCCGTTTAGACTATATCTCAGGTATATATGGACCGATATCGAAAATATTCATTTTCTGTATTTTAGTAACATCTTTTTATTGCCAGAAATGCTTTTGACCAAAAGAAGTTGTTTAAATTCCATGTAAAAATGGGTTAGGCTATATCTCGGGTATATATGGACCGATATCGGAAATTTTCATTTTCCATATTTATAAAACCTTTTATTACCAGAATTGGTTTTTATTTAACAAGTTGCTTAAGTACGCTTACGCGACATTTTCATGCAAAAACCGGTTTAACCTGTAATATCTCGGGTATATGGACCAATATCAGAAATTTTAATTTTCCATATTTAGATTACCTTGTTTTATTACCAGAACTGTTTTTAAGCAAAAAAAAGTTGCTGCTTAAGTTCGCTTATGCGACACTTGCATTAAAAAAATCGGTTCAGGCTATATCTTGGGTAAATATGGACTGATATCCGAAATTTTCATTTCCCATATTTATATAACCTTCTTTTATTACCGGAAATGCTTTTAAGCAAAAAAAAGTTGTTTAAGATCGCTTATGCGACACTTGCATTAAAAAAATCGGTTTAGGCTATATCTCGAATATATATGAACCGATATCGAGGAATTTTTTTTTTTAATTTTAATCGCCATGCCAAATAATTGTGTCAAGTTTGAAGCGGAACAAACAATTCTTTTTTTTTATTTCATACAAAATTGAAAATAAATATGGTTTTTTTGGAATTTTGGATAATTCTCAACTATACGTGAGCGATTTTACCGAATTTCAATAGCAAAACTCATGAATCGATGGAGTAATAGAATGGTGAACGAAAAAAGTTTCTATGTCCAATGGTTTCTCAGAAACGGCGTTTCAACGGCGGACGAATTTTCTATGCTGATTCAGAATATACACTTTACAGCGTCACAAATAAAAATTGTAGAAATTACAAATGGAATTACAAACTTATTACCAAACCTTAACATTTTTGTGAAGGGTACAAAAGCGAAAAAAATATTGTCATGAGAATTTAACAACTTTTGTATTTTCTTTGAAAAACTAAATATTATGCACTATTTTAAAAACATACAATGTCTTTAATAATATACATATACACTATAAATCAATAAACTGCTATTGTAAGAGGTGTAGTTCTTTCAGAAAAAAACGCAAAAATGCTTAGAACCGAAGCCACGTTCTGCAGTATATTATTAACATATTACTTTTAAACTCTAATAGCATGGAAACTTATGCGAGAAAACTAGCCGTGTCCGCATTTTAGCTAATCCATAGTGTTAACCTATTTGTCAGGTGATAAAGGATATGTCGCTCTTGGCGCTCAGTGCGATTTATTTTTTATCTACAGAGCTTTAGTATATTAATATAATTTTAGGCTTCATAACGACTGAACTAAAATTGTATCTCATGGTTGGTGCTATTAACTAGAAAAGCTTTGATCAAGCGCTTATAACTATTTTTATGGAGTTTTTAACTCAGTTGTATGTGTTCACCAAATCCCACTCAAAAAATTATATGTATGTATGTCATAAATGCCCTACAAGGTCTAAGCAAACAACACCTTTCTTTTAGTGTATTTTGTAGTTAAAAAAAAACTCTGTCGAATGTTAATTATTGTTTTGACCTTAAACGTTACACATTTTACAAATAACACAAAAAAGAAGAACCTGATACCAACAAGTGGGAGAAGACTAATTAACCTTTTGTTTTGTTACGAATTCTTCATTTATTTGTTAGATGAAAAATGTTCTAATAATGTGTTTTCTTTATTCTGTAACAATACAAAAAAAAAAAAAAAATTTGTTCTATTATACTAGTTAATCATTTATAAAAGTTAACACGTAAACTAATCAAGGCATCATCCAACCTCGTAAATAGTTTCCATTGAATTTGGTAGCTATGCATCTAAAAAAAAATGCATGCGTGTGAATGCAGTGGAGCACTATGTGAAATCGTTGTATTGCAATTAAAATCCAATTTTTTATCTAACGCTTCTTTTCAATTTGTATCGAATAGTGGGAGCGCCAAAATATGGTCATAAATATGTGCCTTTATATCCCAGTTCATCATGTCTTCGCGGCATTTGGTTGGAAGTAGTGTTTTGTCTTTCATCCTGTGCACTCGATTTTTTTACTGTCGTCCATGTTTTCTATACGAGTATTTGTATGTTGAATATTAATTTCTTTTCAAACCAAGTTGTGCAGTGAAGTGCCCAGAAATGTTGTAGCGGGCGAACTTGCAAAGGCCGGATATAACAAAAGGATATAAACGGGATCGTTGTTAATGACTTCTGTAGAAGTTGCAGAGACGAGGAGCAGGCAGAGAGTGTTGAGCACTTCCTCTGTCGGTGTCCAGCTTTTCTTCTATAAGGTCTTTGTATCTAAGCAGACCGATGCTGCATGATATGGCGGAGGTATCTGCGTGTGATGTAAGTGGATTGGACTCGTTTATCCGCACCTTGAGTTGGTTCTGAACCAGTGATATGTAGTTCTGTTGAGATACAGGAATAAGTAGAGTTTTGCCTTCCATTCTGTGTATGTGTGCTTTTTTCCACTGTGTAATCCGTGATTTTGATGTACATACTAGCAGTTACCCCCGACTTTGTCTGCGGAAAACAGCTGTTTTCAGTAGCCTATTTCCAAGCGAAATCAAAATTAAAAAAAAATATATTATTATTAAATCATGATTCATACGTTAGCGGGTGGGGAATTTTAGGAATTCACGAAGCCGATTTCGTTAACTAGCAAAAAAATTCGGAACAACTACGCTAAACTATTTTTCATATGCATCTGAACCATAAATAGGCATTCGCTTTAGTGCGAAAATTGAAGTTGCGTCATTGCTTCTGAGGAAGTGGGGGATTTTTACGTTTCCTGAATCCAACTTTGGGAATTTTCAAAAAACTCGGAATCGCTTCGCTAACCGAATCGGAACCGGTTTTTTTATATTCGGTGAGAGTTTTAGCCGTGGAACGTGCATCTTAACTATTAACGGTCATTCAATTTGATGAGAAAATTGAACTAACCACACTGTTTACGGAAAAGTGGAGGATTTTGGTGGTTCTTGAAGCCGATTTTGGGAATTCCGAAAAAAAAAATTCAGAACGCGTTACACGAATAACCATCTGGTTACACGGATAATTCCAGAAGCTTAAACAATAGCGAATGAAAAATCGAAGCGTGTTTTTAAGGTTTTTAAACTATATATATTACTTATGTGTATTGACTACTTATTCGCCTATTTTATAAAAAATAGTTTATAAATCTCAGAAATAATTAGAACCTAGATAATGACCCCTATCATGAATAATTTTTCCCCTAAAATGTTTTCCCATTTCCCAAAAGTGCGATCATGAATAATTTTTCCCATAAAATGTGTTCCCATTTTCTGATATGTAATTCAGCGGTGAATGACATGAACAAAAAACTGTTCCCATTAAAAATTTCGCCTTATCGTGAATGGATTTTTCAAAGACATTTTTCTCATTTTTTGTGTAAACGTTTTCATTTTATTTTCTTTGGGAAACTAGAAAAAATGTAACTAGTTGTTATATTTTAATGGATATAAAAATTAACTAAAAACTATTTTTAGGTCTAAATCAATAAATAATGTGCAACGTGACATGTTTCTCAATAGGATACAAAATAACCTGCAATGGGTCGGTTAGTGTTTATTATTATATGTGGTTTTCTGAAAGTTTCTAATGATGTTGTGCCCGAATTTTGGAATTCGCTTACAGAAGAACTAAATATTGCTGGCCCTCCTGTTAAAAAAAATTCATGAATGCAAAAAGGTATTTTTAAACATGCATACGAGTATGTACATACTTATACAGCTTGCAATACGTGTGGATAGACCAAAAAAAAAAAGATATGTGCGGTGAAAAGCAGCCGCTAATATAAAAAACCAACGTGAAACGGGAGGTGGACCACACTGAACCAAAAGCTTGTTAACCAGTGAGCAGTGTATTTATTATGAATTGATAGGAATAAAAGAGTCGGTAGAGGGCTTAGAAAACTACTTCAGCTTTGGTTTGCCATAAGATGTTTATGAATGCGATAAAATTAAACATCATCTTTACGTGCTCTTGATGATGAAATAAGCTCTGAAACACCCATCTGTTCAAAACTTTAAACACCATCGCCATTAGCCACTACAATAAGAAGAAAGTCCAGTAATAAAAACGCTTTCTCCATTAAAAGAAGAAGAATTGAGCCACAGGAAAAATTAACAACTGCCGAACTTATTGAAAAAAGGTTGAATACCGAGGAAAACTTGTGCTCTCCACAATCGTTGAAATGTTCGAGTCACTTTAGAACCACAACAAAGAAGTGGAAGTTATGATGAAAGGGGTATATCGTTTCTTAGAAATGAGCAATGATTTAAAATCGAAAAATATAAAAGAGTTAGAGCCTCACAACTCAGTTATTGAAACTTGCAGATAAAATACAAATTTGTGGATATTATTTATAAAACTTATATTTAATTACTTTGTACATCACTTAAACACAAATTTTCAATAATTTTTACTTTGTATTTATATTTTATTCTTCCCTATTGTCTACTCACTACATATTGATAGCAAAACAAACGTTCGCATGATATTCATGATAGCAAATATCCCTACTTGGGAAATGAAAATTTTATGGGAATAAAAATTTCACATTTTATTCACGATAGGGATAGGGGTGATTATTTAAGTAAGTCTTCATAATTTTTTCTATTGGGAACAAAAAAAATTAAAATTTTTTTTTCTTTTCTGCAGTATAAAATTAAAGGCGATTGTTTTGTTTTTACCGTTCATTTGGTAAACTGGGGATGTCCTTTTTATTTTTGTTCATTTAGGACATACAGATAAACATGACCAACAATAGTGGGCTATAAATATTCAGAAAGATTTAAAGGAAAAAAAAGGATGTTAAAACCTCTCGTAACAAACTTGATTGCTCAGTTTTCTAAGTATAGATCTCCTTTACGACGTCAAGAGAAAGAAGGTTTTCAAAAAAGAAAATATATTTCAAGACAATACTCGTAACTCAAATTAAAAGTAAAAAAAAAATCGCAAGAACTGAAAAAATTGTAAAAATGATACGAGTTTATAATAATGTCAGTGTGCTTAAAGACTCCAATTTAATAACATTGCTTGGGTCTAGGAATTGATTGCATTTGATTACAGACATCATGTGCGTCTAAATGAACATTAAGCCTAATAATTGTTGGTTTAAACAGTACAAAAGAAATTTTTGGTTTTATATGCAGCAAAAATATGGGTTTAACTGAAAGCAAGTTTGTACAATTAAACCTTGCTGCTCTAATTTTTTTTTCTTGGATTGGGGTGGCCAAAAATGATTAATCAAGCACGAAAAAAAGTTAATTGCTAAAATAATTACATCCTCCTAAGCAAGAGGGGTATGTAGTATAACAAACAAAGAATTGATTTAAAAGACATTTTTGCCTTTCTCGCATCGAAAATGTTTTCACTTAAAATAAGGAAATCGGAATAAAATCTATGCGAATTGAAAAAAAACTAGTGTTTCTACAACTCCTTTTTGTGAAAACTGTTTGTCATTGTAGCTCTTTGACGTAAGTAAATGGAAAAATGGGAGTGAACGCGTTTTTGTACGAAGTAATTGTCAAAATATTTCCCAAATAAAAACAGGCACAAATTGTACATTTCAATAGAAAATGTATTAAAATTGATCCCGAAAATGAAGAAAAGATACCATATTTTACACATTTTATTATAAATAGATATTTATTTTATTTTAGATATTTAACAATTTTCAAAATTTGCTCTTTAGCTTTTTGTGATGATAATCCTCACGTGTATGTTGTGAACCCGTTACCTCTATAAAAACTGTTTAGAGCGCTTTATGGGCTGGTAGAATCATTGCTCAGCACATCTTTAAAAGCGATGCAGTTCAGAACATTACAGTCAATGGTGACTTTTTCGTGCATGAATTAAACAACCATTATGTGCAGGAACTGTGTTTTCAACAAGTCTGTGAAACAGGTCACGTTGTACGGTTCGCGTCACAATTGATTTATTGAAGAAAACGTTTGGTAACCAATACCATGAGACTAATCGTTGAACTATTTTCTGTAGAAAGATGTGGAGCCGCTAGTCTACGCCGATAAAGCCCAAACAATTGGCACTTTTTGCTGATGTGCGCCACAAATATTGGAAGAATAATATGCCCACGGATGCCAGAAATGCAGATTTAGCTTCATTTTGCAGATTTTTCCTCTCTAAACACACTAAATAAAAATATGAAGATTTTTGGCCTAAAAAAGCAGATATAAAAAATTTTTAATAATAAAGTAACTTTTTGTACTTTTCCCCTTATATTTCTACTACCATTTATTTACGTTATGTTAGAACGAAACTATCAATTGTTCATGTTATAGCATAGATAAAATGGAATAATATCTTGCACAATTTTTTGAATGCTATGTCAGAGTTTAAGTTTAAAAAGTTATTTTGTTAAAGCAACTTTGGCAAGTTTCTAGAAAGTAATATGAGCTTATTTATACGATAATTTAAAGTCTTTTTTTATAATACTCTTTTAAAATTGCTACCAAAATCATGTTACGTTTTTACGGCGATTTTTAAGTCATGTCTTTGTCTTTCATTTAAATTTTTTTTAATTGTCGATTAAAAATTCGTTTCATCGATGTCAGTCAAATGGAAATAAAAAGAAATTTTAAAAACAACAAATGAGTCCAAGGCGAATTCATACGAGGTATATGCAAGAGCAATAAATACAACACTACAAAAAATAAATCTTTTTCAAACGTCAAGAGAAAAATATAAACACAAAAAGGAATTTAAAAAAATATATATAATAAAAAAAATTTACAAGAAAATATAAAATTAGATTCTCGGATCATAGAGCTCAGAAAGGTGAAAAAGGCCAGCCAGATTGCGGAGGATTCTGAATGATAGTTGCAATACAAAACTTAAAAAATTGTTTCAAAAAAACTTTTTTTTTTCAAATTTTTTTTTTAATTTACAGTAAAAGAAAAACTTAATTATTTCGTGAAACTAAAAGTCTCAGACGATAGAGCTTGAAAAGGTGAAAATGGCCAGCCAGATTGTGGAGAATTCTGGATGATACCTGGCGCTCAAGATACAATAATAATATAAAAAATTGTTTAAAATTTTTTTTTTCAAATTTGTTTTAATTATTCCATTGACACCTGAAAAAGATTAAAATTAAAAAAAAGTTATCAGCTGCGCTGTAAATTTCACCTGTTTTGAATTCGCCTTGAATGAGTCAAAAGGAAACTAGAAAAAAACATGAAAAACGTTTTTCGTTGTGACAATTTTTCAGTACAACAAGAAATGCCGTTTGGACATTGCTTTAAGCCATCCTGAAAATCTGCTCTACCTAAAATATTTATTTATTTATGTAACTATACTCGTACAGTTGGAAATAAATTTGTAAAGTAAGGATAGTAAAAACAGATAGTAATATAGCAGTGGCGCTGTGACTAACTATAACGACTTATGCCTTCACATAAGCAGTTGCTGCATGGTTAACAAAGGAGTAGCTCAAAAAAACTATAACTAATGCAATTAGTTGAGTCTAATAGCCAACCAGTGAGAACGAGATGCAAAACTCTCGAAGGCCAAACAACAACAACAAGCCAGACCGCACTTAAGAAATAATTACGATAACGTAAGAACTGTTATCCTGCCTAGAACTGTATCGAAAATAAAACCAGCTAATTCTGACGGAATTTTCAAATTCTAACAGAGTTTATTAAATATATAATGATTTTACCACATTCATCAGCAAATGTGGAGAGAATCATCAGCGAGGTAAATTTTAAATACTACCGAATATACTCGTACATCGGTATACGTGGCATTAAATAATTTGAATAACTTGCATATATGTTTTTCTCATTAAATCTATTTGCATTTTAATACTCTGAAATGCATAATTTCTTTCAATATGTTGCAATTATTTATAAAAAGGGCATATTAATAAGAGCTTGAAGATTTGGAAAATAAAGTGCAGATTTTGCAGATTTTTTCCTGAGAAATTCTTGAGTTTTGCAGATTTTACCTCTTTAAATTCTGGCACATGATATGCCAGAAGTCATATTTAAATTACAATGCAGGAAGAGTATCCTTGGAGTAAAGTATATTTTACGTCTATTTAAAAAATTCATCTTTGTTTTATTCCATTTGAAAGTTTTTGTCTGTTGTGATAATCGTTTTTATAGAGCTCGCACAGCAATAAAATAAACTGGGTTCCATGATTCCACCAAATTTAATTAAAACCATTATATTTAAAACCAGCATTATTTGCAACATATATGAGTAATAAAGTTTCACAAATATATGTATATAATATACAAAATTGTTGCTGTTTTTTCAGAAGTACTAATATATATTTTTGATTTTCTTTTCTCGTTGCAGCACACCTTAACTGGTCATAGTGGAAAAGTAATGGCAGCCAAATATGTTCAAGAACCGGTGAAAGTTGTCACCGGCAGCCATGATAGAACCCTAAAGATTTGGGATTTGCGTAGTATAGCGTGTATAGAAACTAAATTTGCTGGTTCCAGTTGCAATGATCTCGTTACCACCGATAGTTTAGGTTCAACAATCATTAGTGGTCACTATGACAAAAAGATACGTTTTTGGGATATACGCACGGAAAAGCAAGCCGATGATGTCTTATTAAATGCTAAAATTACCTCATTGGATTTGTCAAAAGGTATGCAAACATTTCCTAAAGTAAACTTTTTTGTCAACAATTTTATTTACCTCAAAAGATTGCAATTACCTCATATGTTCAACACGTGATGATACCATCAGACTTCTAGATTTACGTAAAAATCAAGTTATTTCCACATTTTCGTAAGTTAAAATCCCAGGTTTTCGTACTGAATGAATATTTTCATAATAATTTTCTGTAACTAATCTCGTAGCGATGAACATTTTAAACTAAGCTGTGATTGGGCTCGTGCCTCTTTTAATATGAATGCCACAAAAGTAGCCTGCGGATCAGCGGATGGTGCCATTTATATCTGGAATATAATGGGCAATTTAGAAGCGGAATTAAAAGGACACGCGTAAGCAAAAATTAATGACTTTTAGCACAGCTATAATACTTTAAATAATTTTGTTTGTCATCTTTTTTATAAACTAATTCCTCTTTATGCTTGATTCTAACCTTGACCGCTAATTTAGCCAAAACAATATTATTGAACTGTAGAGGATTAATAGTCATACATGCACTGATTCAAATCGCATTTTACGCAGAACTTACAACTATTGCCAGAAATATGAAATATTTTTTCTATACTTTATCAGAATTGTTGCTAGAATTTTATGTTAGTCATAAGAAAGGGCCAAGAATGAAAGTACGAGTATACATGATTTCGGCAACTCTCACACAAAACTTGGAAAACTGAGAAATATTTTCAAGCATTTATCTATATATTCTATTATTTTGAATAAAATAATGAGAATTTAAAAAAATATATGGCAGTGTTGCGATTTCAATACAGAGACGAAAAATTCGAGATGTCACTGACTTATTGCAACACTTTCGTATATCAAAATAAAAGGCAGACATTTTTATTACATAAAAATTCCTTTTTTTTCTCTTCAATAAAAGAGTATAGTAGGTCTTATGTAGAAAGGCCCTAACTAGCATTATTACAATTTCAGGGAAGAATGAAAAACATAACTGTGTATATCAACAAGTAAAATTTTTTGTGCAACTGCTTGAAACGCCGTTACTAACTACATTATTCCATTAAATCTTTGTGATGAAGTGTGTTTGTTCGAAATGTATTAGAATCACTAAAAAAAAATTTTAATTCAGTGCAAATGTAAGTTACCAGTACAAATTGATTTGCACAAACTCTCCAGATTTTACAAAAAAGTTTATTTTGACTCATTACGTTTTTCTTTTATGTTGCGGTTGGCATAATATTCAACCAAACATACTCGTATAAGCGAAGCACATAGTTCGTAACGGAGAAGCCTCTAGGATATGCCGACAATATATGCCACGTTATTACCATTGCTTCAAAAAGAGCATTTCACTTAGCTAAAATAAGTTATATGCTAAAAATTGTAATCCTAGCGAAAACTTGGTAATGTGTTCCACTTAACTAAGAACATATTTTTCAATATCATAATATTTCCCACCTGCATTACTTATAATTACTCGTAGTTACGTAATGACTTGCTTAATATCTGTTGTATATGTTCGTATGTAAGTATTTGTTCTTGGTAAATGAATAAAAAAAAATTGAGTAATACTTGGATTTGCTAAGATAAGGTGATAGAAATGGCTTTAAAAATGTTAACAAAATGAAAAATGTAGTAGATGAATATTTGCTACTATAAATTTAGCTGTTCTGGTAATTTTACTATTCGTATCGTTTGTTTTGCTATCATTACAAATTGCAGGTTATGGACACCCAACGTAAACGTGATGTTAACATTATATATGCGCTGCCAGTCTCGTTCAAATTTATTAACTATAATTTTTTTAAATACTAAAATGAGAAATCACAGTGCTAAAAACTAGCCCCGTACTTAATTCCATGACGTTAAAAAATAAATTTTATTGAAAAGGTTTTTATGAATAATATTTAATATAAATGGTACTTTTACTCAAAAAAGCTCTTTGAAAAGGCACGCTTACTTCTGTAAAGCCTTTTCAAGAAATATTGTTTGTAAGAATGCATTTATAAAGGTGGCATTTACACCATGATTTAAAGTCATGACTTTTTTATATTATATTTGTAATGATATTTTCAGATAGTTACTCGTAAGCGAGAGTGGTAAGTACTTGCCTCCAATGACATTGCCAAGTTAGGTTAGATTAGGTAGGCTGGCCGCTGGGTTCTCCAAAGAGTACCCGGATACTCCAGCTCACTTGGGTCCTGAAGGTCGTTCTCTTTGTGATTGCCTGAAAAGTTAGGGTATGATAGAACATTGCCATGTTAAAATAATGACTTAAAATGCTAAAGTAGAAGTAGTGAAGCCTATGTTTATTAACATTTTAACACATTACTTTTCAACAGAAGTTTTCGCTGGGATGAAATAAAAATGTAAAATGTCAAATATGAACTTAAGCCAATCTCACGAAGTTTGGAATTTCTATATCACAAAAACTCTTCATTTATTTACTTTTACGACTTCGACAGCACTAAGACATGGTTTTGGCTAAAAGCGGTATTAAAAGTACGTTTACAGGGTAATACAAAGTGCTTAGATTTTGTACTATTATGTTATTCCGTTAGTAATAGTAGTATTATAATTCAACTTCTATTTATTTTATATTTAATAAAGGATGGTCCCAACACGATGTTGATTGTGTGCCACACCTTAACGTCAAGTTTTTGCCCGACTTGATTTGATATTTCTTTGTTTCAAAATTTTACAAATTCAACAATGGACAGGTAGACAGTTGAGCAGCGCGTTAAGATTGTTGAATTTCGCGCACTTCGTGTATCATATTTTCACCTGCACTGCATTCCTTAACAAGAATTGGCGCACTTGGGCAAATAAGAATCCCAGAGTGATTGTTGGAAATCGATGATTGTTGGAGAATCGATGCATCACAAAGAGTGATTGTTTGGTGCGGTTTATCGCCTGACGGCGTCATCGAGACGCACTTCTTCGAAATTAAGGTCAGCCACGCAATTACCGCGAATGGTGTTCCCTATCGAGAGCCTCGATGATTGATTTGGTAGAATAGTCGACCATCAGTCTCGAGATCGCAGGTTCGATTCCTGCCACAGATCCTATTTTGAATGTTACTGCTGACAAGCGAAAAGCTTTTGTTTGTAAAAAAAGATGATAACAAGTTTCTAGTGGGAAAAAACTGAGGACTATATGGGGTTCTAATAAGATTAGTGTCATTTGCGAGAAAGTTAAAATACCAGATACATTAACGACATTGAAACTCAATTATATCCCATAGTCATTGGCCCATCCGATAGAGATATGCTACCGAAGTCGTGCCGATGTTTTATTTTACACGTAATTTTTATTCATCCTTCCATCATAGTAGAACATGTTAAAGAGGTCCCCTGGAACCTTTTGTTAATAACGTGTGCTTTGTTGGGCCAACCCCAACATGATATATGTAAAATCAATATATGCACATTGATTTTACATACTTTTATCAGATGAAACGTCTGTATGCAATGTCAAATCTTGTATGTGTATATACAAGCAGCGAGCTCTGAAAATTATAACTGTACCACTGTTGACACAAGCGGATTTGCCAGTGTGCCTATTTGGAGTCGTCAAGTCAATTTTTTGGGAGATTGGGGAGAAGAAAAAAGGCGTGCAGACTTCACCGTTTAAAATGAAATGGTAAAAAATATGAAAAGTTGAAGGCATAAAAACTTTGTATCGTAAAGTGCAAAAGAAATTTGAACAACTGATCAAATAAACTTGATGTGTGTAAACTGGTACGATGTTTGCTATGCATCAGTAATAATAAAAATAGCAGTCAGGAAAATTATTATGGCGAATAATTTTTCATGTCAACGGTTAATTTTCCGCAACTTTTTGCTGAACTTAAAAGCATATAATATATAAAGTTTTTGAAATATGTATCTTTTTTTAGAATATAAACTTCTTTGAAATAAGCCCAAAGAAAACAAAGTAAATCAGTTAAGTCCAGCGAACACGGAGACCAATTAACATCGCTTTTTCGAAATAATTCGTTCACCAAAGATGTCGTCTCTCGCAGTGTAGGTTATCATCCTGTTGGGACCACACTTTTGGCAGGTTTCCCACGCTTTGCCTAAAAAAAATATTCCAACATTTCCCGATATCAAACACTAGCGATGCAAAATGGTGACATCCTGAAGTTTTGCCTATTAATGAATCCATTTCACTTAGAGCTTTATCGCTCATAGTTAAATTGTAAATAAAATCGTGATTTGATTTGAGAAATGAAGTTCAAATATTAAAGTTCAAAAACGCTATAAGGAATTCACACCCTTTCGGTAGTTTTGGCTAGCTTGCATAATTTTTTAGGTTTGTGTTCTGAAACCCGCTTCTAAACCTAGTTGTCTACATACAAAACAAAAATAATTTATTTATCTTTCAATTTATGAAAAAATTATGTAGTTATTATATCATTCAAATTACTTAAATTCATTCTTTACTTTCTACCGTTTACGTTCACTTGCGCATAAACAATTTAGTTTTTATTTTAAGAATGTTGTGCATTTGGAAACAAGGAAAAATTTGGCGTTATTGTATTAGAAAACAACATGCCATGTTTACCGTTCTGACACATTTACAAAAACAACATCCAATATCCTAACTTGCAATTGGTTGGGCTTGCAAGCGTAGTGCCACCTTTAGTATACATACATATATTCAAAGTGCTGTCAATGCACACTTAAAAAAACCACCCTGGGCTGTTGTAAATTTAATGTTTCCCAAAATGGGTTAGAAGATGAAGATTTACCGATCTCTTGCAAAATGTTGCTTTCGGATTTCTTTACTTGCTGTATACGTATCGCTTCAGCAGAGTGCGATTTTCTTCATTTTACACAAATTTTTAACAGATTTAAGCACTTGTACTATTACCATGCAAACATTACTCAATATTAAAATTTTCCCTCTTACGATATATTCTTTGCGCATTTCTTTATTGTTCATTTCTTTTATTTTCACAGCTTTACATATTTTTTAGTTGCTCCATTTTCTTTTTTCTTTCTTTATTTCTTGTTTTCTTTCTTTATATTTCTTTCTTTATTCTACACTTACACATTCTGTTGCACCACTACCAAAACTCAACAATTATATGAAAAGTATGAATATAAATTCTAGTTTTGGATTTTTCCACAGCTCGGCGGTCAATGCAGTCAGTTGGAGTCCAAATTTCAATGCAATTGCTTCGGTGGGCAAAGGTAAAAAATGCCTGGTCTACACTGAATCGTAGCCGACAATAAAGAAACTAAGAATCTATAACACGTAATACAAAATTAATGTTGAATTGGCCAAATTCGAAACAAAAAAACAAAAATCGGCTATATGAAATGCTTGTACCATAAAATATTGAACGCCAACAAAAATCGCAAAAGTGTGAAACTTACCATTACAATTAAAAATAAATGACTAAATATAACTTCTTAAAAAAGCAACAACAAACAAATTGATTTATAGTTTAAGAATATTTTTGTATTAAAAATTCTTTAAATAAGAATTGAGAAAAAGAAAACTTAAAATTTTATTGATAAGTTGTGTTTTGGTTTGTTTTAAATCATTATCTACTGCTTATAAATTATTGTTAAATCGGAATTATCCAATTTGATTTAAGGCTGGAACAGAATAAGGAAGTTGTAGTAGTAGGTGAAGCTCACGGCGTAACTAAAAATGATGCAAGAACAAATGCAAAGACGATGTAGAAATACTAAATATAAATTTTTTTAAATAATTCAATAAAAAACAAATTCATTCATATTCATATAATTTTGACAAACAACGCTGTTGCGCTATGGAGTTAAAGACTAGAATTTGCGCTTCAACTACTACTGCAGCGGCTGCTACAACTACATATTCTGTGCACTCTCCTTTAAAACGCCCATTTATAACATTGAACAGCTTGTAGTGCTATTCGTCATGTTGTACTGCAGCGACAATTCTGTTCCCCTTTTTAGAATCATGTACTATTTATATGTTTTTTATTGTATAATGACGAATTTAGTTGATTTTAGTTTTTTATGTGTAATATGTTTGTATAAGTCCTTAAAATTCTTTAATTCCAAAGTAAGCACCACATTTATTTCCTTTTTTTTTATTATTAAACATTTTTTCAATAAAAAATCTTGAATTGTATACAAAAAATATGTTTAAAACACATGAAACTCTTTTATAAATTTTTTAGAAAAATTCTTTATATTAAGTAATTGTAAACTTTTCATAGATGTAGCTCAAATGATAAGACTAACTAACAGCAACAACAACGTTTCTAACGTCTAACAAATTTTTTTAGTAGGAGTTGCTGCTGAATAAAACTTGATGTTCTTTTCATCTTTATCTGCCTGTTTTGGTTGTGTTTTCACTCGTATTCGTATAATATGCCAACGATTAATTTCAAACAATAAATTTTGAACTGTAACTGTAACACAACCATTTATTGTTCAACATACCGAATATTCAACCTCTGTTGAACCATTTGTTTGTTTGTTAGCCCCATCCTTCGCTATGTCTTCATATTTTTTGGGCAAAGTATGCTAAAAGTATCCAGTAACAATAGCTTATCTTTGAAATAATGGAACAAACCAGTCATCTTAAAAGAAATTTATGAGTTTGTTTTCCATTCAACATGTAGTCACTCGTTCATACGATTTTTTTCTTTTTGGTTTTTCTTGTTGTTGTGTTTTGCATTTAAAACACAATCACACAAATTTAATTGAGCACTACTAAAAGGTTATATGGTGTTAAAGATACCGCCAACCAACGACAACAAAAACCGCACCAAACGATGCTGATGGGTTAACAACGGATATGCTCAAAATATTACAACAACGGCTGTTACTCCATGAATGGACACAGAATTGGCAGGAGCGTTGAGGTAAGTAGTTTTCAAAGAATTGTGTTAAACTAAAAAGTAACTATCAAACATTTTAATTCTCTTTAACATTCCTGCGGGCAGAAGTAATTTAAGTATTAATTGGTTTACGGGTTTTATAAGAAGTTTGTTTTCCCCTCTGAAAAGCTCAGAAATCTGGTTCAGAACTGGCTCTTGGAAAAAAGGTAAGCAATATATGTATGTACATATGTGTGTATGTAAGATTAAAACAAAAAATATATTTAGAAAATTTTTTTAAAACTTAATAATTTTAAAATCATCTTCAAAGCCAAGTTAAAATGAAAATGCATTTATTTGCTTATATTACGAGTAGTGGTATCCGTTGCAGGACAACAGCATATCGGGCTATTAGCCGCCAAAAACTAGCATAGTTATCTGGAAAATTAATTGCGATTCCTGCGATTTTAGGTTCAAAACAAAGCCAGAATGTTGCAGCCAAAGTAGGTATCTCAACCATGATCAGCATCGCGATGATCTGTAAGCAGAACCGTCCGGAGTCCTTTCTGATCGCCGTTCAATTTTATTAACCCTTTGTGAGGGTTTCGGAAGTCCAACACAACATTAGTCATGTGTCTTTCTAAAGTTTTATTTGCTGCAACAAAAGAAAAACTCCAACCGCTCTATTGCTCAGAAATCAGAGTGCTCTGGTTTGGTGTACGCCAAGGTAAAACCTGTTCCCCAGGAGGCCATTTGCAGACAGTCGTCCCCGCTTATAACATTGTAAAACTAATCTGTGTTGGCAATGTACTGATAGAATCTGATTTTTACATGGGTTTCCGCTTTAGTGGCCCAACGATAACAGCAGTGCACAAGTGTTCCCCCGGGGGAGACTGCAACATAAACAACTCCAAGACAGAGAAAGTAGCAAGAAGAAATACAGGTACAAAATTAAGCCACCGCGCTGGTGCCAGCGTGAAATCCAGCACCCGGACAGCCAGACAAAAGCTATAGATGTAAGATGTACAGAGCTATAAATAGTTATAATGGAGGGCAGCCACTGATACGTAAATACTCCCAACCTTCTCTTATTAAAAGCTTCGCGTGAAAAATTATTAAATATTATCGTTAAAACGATTACCGTTGATTCTGTCATGAACATGAATTTTCACTTGGTTAGAAGCAAAGCCTTTCTAAAACTCTTCTAGATTGCTGGGTCACAGCCCACGGTCGCATTGCAATGCCACACCGAGCTCAACTGAACACTCCGCGCGATTTGCGTTTAAACTACAACCGTGATGTGAACGCCCAAGGGGCATCCCCATAGCCGTGAAGGAACAAAGTTTCTGGAGCTTCCGCCACTCATGATACCAATAATTAACAGTTTGAAAAAGTGCAAAGAAACACAATAAAAATGTTTTAAAAAATATTTTAATTGCTTAAAATGTGTTGAAAACAATTATATTTAACAATTATAATACGAGTAATTAACAATTATAATACGAGTAATTGCGCCATGGCCCGAACGTATACACTTGCTCCTTTGTCTAAATATTCGGTGAACGTTTTCCATAAATATGGCTGAATTTCGTTGATGCAGTGTGGATTCTCCTTCTTTAATGACCTTCCCTGCGATTTCAAATAAAAATAAATTAAATGCTGTTACATAACACGATCTATAAGACCAATTCTGATCATCGAAACGACCTAGAAATGTCTCGTGCAGTACTTGAATTATTTCACAAGATTGTGTGGACCACATATTGGTCACTTCATGCAATTTCGACAAAATGAACTTAATTATGTAGCGACATCAAGCATCACTAAGAATCACTGCTTAACCAACAAAGTATGCTCCAATTATACCTCCAGTTTTTGGATGCATTTTATTTGCGAACCTCACCCCCATAAAACGCCATACTGGCAATTTTGGCGGTTGTCAAGACTTTCAAGGTGTAAATAGGATTTATCGCCTAAGATGATTTTGCCCGAAAAATCAATAATGAAGACATGTTCTTCTATTGTATACCGCTCAATTTTCGCTAACCCTAAATTGTCATCTGAATAATTTTCAGGGCTGCCAAAACTTTACTGCACAAGTGGCAACAAATTCAAATCTAGAGATACATAATTTTTTGAAACACGTTTTTTTAATGATGAAGGTCAAAAGAAAAACCTTTTCCCTTTGTTAAAACTCTTTCTAGACAGACTGCATGTGGATTTTTATTAACAGTCACTTTATTATATGGCTTTAAAATGTATTAATAATTTTGCTAGTGAAAGAAAGCATTTTTAAAACAACCTCCCCTAAAAAATTATCTTTAGCCGCCTTTACAAGCACTCAAAAAGAAATTAAACGAAAATAGAGACGACCCAATAACCCGCTGTTGTTAGCGTATTTGTTTTATTTAAAAATTTTTTAAACTAAGTATAACTCTAGAACTAAACACTGTTTAGCCAGACCACATCATGTGCGCAGTTTTAATAATTTGCATTGAAAAATATTATTTTTGTCTGCAAGTATTTTGTTTCCTTTTTGTTTTGTGATCTAACGGAACAAAGCAATAATTTTAATTGTATTGTTAGAATTTTGACACTTGTAGGGCAAATCATAATACATACTTCCATATGACAGACAAAGAAACCGACAAAATATTATAATAGACTTCGACGCCCAACGAATGCTTAAAAGCCTGTTTAAATATGTACTTAGATGCTGACATGACGCTGTTGTAGATCAAAAAGGTGCTTTTGCTGGTGGCTATTTGGCAAGAACAAAGGGAGAACCTAAAGCACGTTCAACATGATGTTACTAAAGTTGGCTAAAAACATTTTTTGTAGTACCTAAATTTGATACTTTGTTAACTGCTAACATACCACGAAAAAAGGTAATTTCCTGGGTTTCATTCAGTTGTTGTTTTATGTTTGTTTTTTCTCTCCGTTTTTGCTTTTCTTTATTTCACTACTGTATTGTAAACAAAAAAGTAGAGATGATGATGGTCACGATAATTTAAACGTGTTGCATCCAATAAGCAATTAACAATGGTAAATATCAAATACAAATGTAGATGTTGGCTGAGCATGTAAAAAAATTCAAAAATTTTTTATTTTTACACACAATTGTGTTGATAGGTTAAAAGCTTCTAGGGATGTAGGGAATGGCTGGATGTTTAGCGAATGCGAATAATAAATTCAGATTCATGTCAACGCTTTAAAAATCCAATTAATTTTAGTGTTTTCTTCGAAGATTTAAAAAAAATGTTTGCTGCGCTTTTGTTTTTTAATAACGCGGTTTTTCTCCCATATTGGTACGTTTTGAAAATGCTGATTTTAAAGTCTGAATCAAAATAGCATAGTTTTTATTCTGAAAATTACCCTGCAAAGGGGGTAAAATAACAGCTCAAAATTATTTAATGAACCGATATTTTTTGAAATGGTTTCCCACGGCCTAAAAAAAAAAATTTTTTTTGGACACCGTTCAGACGAAATGTCCGTCCAAAAAACAAATTTTTGAGCCAACGGCCTGAAAATAAAAAAAAATGTTGAACATCGGGTACACAAAATGTCCGTCCGAAAAACAAATATTTGAGTAACTGTACTATTTATGAACCGATTTTTAAAACTGTTTTATTTTTGAAAGGTACTGCTTGAACTTGGTATCCATTGAATATTTTTGAAAAACATTTGTTTTTTAAGAACTGTCATTTATCAGCCGATAAATTGTTTCTCTTCTTTTTGAAAAGGTTTATCAACTCGAAATAAAAAATAAAAAAATTGGTATTGGGCGAAACAACTTAATAACTCTTTCTTTTATTGGAAAGAGTGTAGCCATAGAGTATTTTCTTCAATACTTTTTGGAAATCTGACAAAAATTTTGTTCGCTGAAAGTCTGAACTCATTCATATATGTTATAATTTCATTTCTTTGTATTCAAATACCAAAAATAGTAAGCGTTGCTGGCATGATAAAAGCAATTTTGCTGGTGATTTCAGACACCCTCTACCAGATCAAATCTGCCAATTTGATGGCTATGAAAATAAAAAACTGGTTTGGCATCCTGAATTTCGATTTGGCGGCATGGCAGTTTGTAACCTAGTTGGTGGATATTTTGGCTATTTTCGATAAAATATGTATACATATGTTTAACAACAATAGTTTGTTTATCGCACATGTGTTGCTGATATATAAATTAACCATACGTACGTTAAAAAAACTTTATTCTTGTACATTACAAAAGCTGTTGTTATGTTCGAATTATGTTTTAAGCATTAAGCATTACACACATAGACCACAGCAGACTGCACGACTTCACAACAACAAATGCTGCAACCGGCAATTGTAGTCGTGTAGGGCACTACTGAATTATTTTGAACACGACAGCAACATAAATTCATATTCAAAAAATTATATTTCAGTGTGGCCACCAGCGAGTTTTTAGCCTCACAAAATTTGTTGATTTACAGAACAAGATCTGTTTATATCAAACTCTCATGAATAAGTTCTTCTGTCTAACAAATAAAGTTTTAAAAAGATAAAAATAGTGACTTAACTTAAAAAAGTTTTCGTTTACTGCGAATAATTCAGATTATATGGGCCTTTAAAGTTTAAAATATAATTGGACATAACTTCTGATCTATAATGAGGACAGTGTTAATGAAACTTTACGACAATTTATCGAATTTTTTAAAACGGAGACCAAAACTCTCTTAAATTTTTTTATCAAAAATATGGAATTAGAACTACTTGTACGTGATGCAAAAACAACTAGTACATACATAATCATGATAAAAAAACAAGGTAGCCGACTCGCTACAACAATACAACTATGAAAACAACAGGTATTTTGTTTGTGTAAAAGGCGAATTCACACTTCAGCTGTCAAAAGAACATGTACAAAAATTTAAATGGCGCCAAAAAAAATAAACAAAGCTAGACAGAGGAAGTGCCGCCATATTAACCGAATTCGCCTGAATTCGAAGATGCATCCACCTAATAATGAATTCACCTTGATACATGTCTATCTAATCACATCCTACTTATTTAATACAATTAAGATTTTTTGTTTTGAGTCTAATGGCCTTATTCATAAGAAATATTGTATGTTTATTAAACTGTTCTTTGACAAATTTCTATAGAAAATTTATCAAATAAGGGTTTGATAAACATATATTTAACAATAGTAAAAATATTTATTAATTTATTTAAATTTTGTTGTTATTTTATGTTATATTAGAAACTACAATATTTCCAAGAGCTAAATTGTTCTTATATACATTGGTCACACTGTTTTTTTTTTGTTTGTTTTTTTTGTAGTCAAGAAAAATAGAAATTAGTTTAATTCGACTGCGGTAAAAAAATCAGTTTGGACAACAACCTGCAGTCGTGTCGTCTTGCTGTTTTCAAAATAAATGTTCGCATTTAAATGCAAGTATTTTATATTTGACATATTGAAGTCGGTTGTTTGCTGGCTTCAATGTGTTTATTGCTTTATTATTACATTTAACCCTATTTTAAAATGAAAAAAATGTAATAATAGAAAAATAGATGTGGAAAAATGATAATATACTGCTAGTGGCAACAATACAAGTTATGACGGAGTAAATACTAATGCTGCGACAACAATATTCCAAACTGCTTTTTCTTTGCGTGTACATGTATAAGCACGAGCGGATACACAAAAGTAAGTATGTACATGAAAAAAAAACAAATTTGAAAAGTGAAATTCATCTAATTCCACGAGTAAAAAATAAAATATATGAGTATATTATAATATGAGGGAGAGTTTGCCGTTGTGGAGGCTCTGTGATTTCTTATCTAATTTAGTTGGCCGGCGCTAATTAACGCCACGGGCCTCAATGATAAGTTGCACAGGCAGTTTTATATGCCGGTGTTTGATTAAGGCAGATGAATGCCAAAATAAATTAAAAATGCCGATTTGAAGACAGAATAATAATTGATCTTTATTTACAAACTTATGTGTTTATATATCCTTTTTCTATGCTACAAACCACCAAAAAAAATTGGAAACAATATTCCTGCAACTACAAAAATGAATCAGGAATATTTCCAATTTGTAAAAACTACATATAATAATACGGTACTTATAATAATACTAAACAAAGTAGGTATACGTCGACTTATTAATACCTTATAGTATGTGCACACTACAATATATATATGGGTACCTCTATCAATTTCTCACCAACAAGGTAAGAATTGCAACGGCAAAAGTTGCGCAATGTAGACTGATACTTATTTTTTTACTTTTGTGCAGGCCATCAGTTCAAAGTATTCAACAGACATATTTGCGCCGTGAATTGTTTTTATTTTATTTATTTATATATAAAACGGACTTGGATCAGAACACAAGCATGCTGTATAAAAAGCGTAGCATGTAACTTGAATTTAGAAGCGGTAAAATGCGTGAAATGGTTGAGATAAAGCATCTAACGCGTGTTATGGACTTTCAGCATTATGTGTTCATATTAAGTCTTAATTTTCATTATTAAGGCTTATTGCTAAACTGATTAAACTTTTAGGGAACGGGGTGAAGTATTCTAATTCATGTGTAAATTACTTCTGATACCAAGTAAGTATGTATTTATATTTAGTATCTATTGGGTTTGTTATTATTTAATAGCTACTAGCATTTATACCAATCAAAAATTATAAATGGCTTGTTTTTATGCTTCTGAGCTGTCTATGTTCACACTTCATAGAGCTGCCTTAATCATCAGTAGACTTGTACAGCAGTTTGAATACCATTCAAGTTACAAAATTTTCATTTTAGAAAGCACAATAAAACACCGTATGATAATGTAGAAAAGCCACGAAATTATATGCATTAAGAGAATCTTGCTCTTGTACCCGTATATTATACATTTTCTCTAAAGAAAAAGGAACATACAATTTTATACAAAATTTCTTTTTTAGAGAGTGTTTTATTACTAAACGACCGGGCCAAGTTTGTGAAATGCCACAATAAAAACAGATACTGAATAGAGGAGTTCATATCTGTGATGACCAAAATTATAAATTTTTTTCAAAATATTCCGCCCTAAATTTTAATTATGAAAATTTTTACATTTTATTTGTCATAATTCTAGCAAATTTTTTGCTGGATACTGAATAGAGGAGTTCATATCATCACTGTTCGCTTACGAAAAAAAAAACTGAAATTTACCTTGTATTTGAAGGAATTACTCTTCAACGTATTTGATCGCGGTTCTGTAACTTTTAACGATCCGATGTTTGAAGCTTTTTTCTACAATGCATACTTCATCACTTGCAATAACGATTGTGTGGTACTTTAACATAATTTTGCATTCGTGAAACTATCTGCTTTTGATCTATAGCTGATAATATTAAAAATGTAACTGAATAGCGAGTTTAATAAAATATCGTTATAATTATTTTAACCATGGGATTACTAGACCAAGCTTGACAAACATGAATTTTGGCTATTGAAGTAGTTATATAACATGCCAACATACCTATTTTGATCGTCTGCTAGCCGCTTTAATGTTTGTTCCATGCTTATGCTTTCAATTATGCAAAACAAATTATACAAAATAGGGTTTAGAATAAAAATGCTATACTTGGTTTAGTTGCCATAATGCGTTTTCCCTCCCATTTTGGTGCCCTTTGATATTTCAAAGTTGGCAACGCTGCTAGGAAACGTTTGCAAAATATTATATAACTTTTAACAATATATTACATTATTTTAAATAAAACGATGATCATTTAAAAAGCAAAATGTTGTAATAATACCTTTAAAGGAAATCGCAGCAATCAATACTTGGTTGTTCGTATGTTGAAAAGTTGTTAAGAAAAGTAAAAACGTACGAAAATGTTTGCTTTTTTGAGTCGATTTGTACAAATGTGAATTTAGCATTACACACATTCTAAGAATCCTTGAATGCCTAGACTTAGACATTCATATATAACAGCTGGGCCAAAAGCAGTCATTCAATAATGTTTGGCTCTCACTATTTTTTTTTTTTTAATAAAAAACTTTGATTTTGTTTTTCGATTATGCTAATTTGAACCTTAAGAATTTTATTGGCAAATACAAGAAGATGATATCGCCGAAATTGATTGCTATACGAGCTCGTTTTATGGATATTTTCATCACTTCGGGCGATAGATTCTGGCACTCGTGCCGTATATTGTCCTTGAGGGCTTCCGGGGTCTCGGGCTTGTTCACTTAAATACAGGAGTTAAAAAAGCCTCACAAAAAAATTCTGGAAAGGTTATATCGGGGGATCTATCGGGCAATTGCCAAAACAAGAAATGAGGCCGGGAACCCCGCCTTCAGAATATGCCGTTGCTCAGTCCTGTTGGAACCACATGGCCTCCAGTCCGAATTCGTTCAATTGCGTGCACCGTCTACTGTTGTCGTTTGATCTCCAGCGTGAACAGCCCACAATGCAGTCACATTTAGTAAGTATAATGGCTCGTACATCACTCGTGGATTTTCGGTGTCCCATAAGCGATAGTTTTGCTGGTTCACGTACCGGCTGAGATGGAAATGAGCCTCATCGCTCATTATGATTTTGATCGAAAAATAGACCACTCCGTCCTAGGGATTGTGGCGGCGCCCATTTCATCTATATCATATTCTCGAATTGACCAATAAAATTCTAAAGGTTCAAATAAACATAGTCAGGAAACAAAATCGAAGTATTTTATTTCAAAAATGTGAGAGCCAAACAATATCGAATGACTTCTTTTGGTCCACCTTGTGCAATAGTAAACATTTTTGATAAATTTAATTATATGTTGTATAATAGCATCACGATATTTCGTATCCCATTTAATAAAAAGTGTCAATAATATTTTTAAGCTTTTATTTATTTATTTATACTTCAAAATGAACTCACAATAAGTATTTAAATCTTAATACTAAGCATAAAAAATAAAAAAGTGCTTTTTACTTAAGTCCGGCCAATACTAAGCGAAAAGCTTTATTTTGAGGGAACTACTCGTATATCGGTAACAGCACCGTTCTGATGGTGGCAAGTGTATCCCTTCTTCTCAAGCGAATATAAGTTTGTTGCGTGCAAGAGGATTTGGGATGTACCTTATCGCGTACTTCTTAGAAAATTCTTCTTTTACCAGCGGAATACCCAGATCCTTATGAAGTTGTGAGTTTGTTTACGTACCATGGAGCTACAGTATTCGTTCGAAAAATTTGTGTTTGTGCCCCATAAGTGAACTCTGTAGTGCCATATAGACTTTACAATTGGGTTGTATAACTAAAGGTTACAATCCAACTTCAATAAAGAATTTCTGCCCATAATCTAATTTATTTGTGCTGCTTTTAGCTTCAACTGAAAGACTTTTACATCAGTATGAGACTTCCACGTTAGCCTACGGTCGAGGTATATCCCAAGGAACATGACTTCATTGCGCAGTGGAATAGGAGAGTTGTTAATTTGAATAGGCGAACATGTTTGTTTTCAGTGTGAATGTGACATGAGTACATTTTTGTTGATTAACTTTGATTTTCGTATGTTCTAGCCATTTCTGTAATACTGAAATATATTCCTGCAAATGGTTTTCTTGAATGCTGTATCGGCTGCAAAATTAGAAGCGTGTATTCCGATTCTCGTTGGCAAGACAGAGGCGTAAATCAATAATAAAATAGGTCCCAGAAAGCTACCTTGCAGAAATTCTGATTGGCTATGAAGGGTTTACAAAATCGCCTTCTCTATTAACAAATATGCAGCCACATAAGTGGGTTTCCAGAAGCTTGTGAGTGTTTGCAGGCAAGTTCAACTTAGCGCATGAAACAGTCGTGCCACACTTTATCAAAAGCTTGACAAACACCAATGAATAGAGCTGAACAATACTTTTTATCCTCAAAAGTCCTTCTTATGACATTTAAAATAATAATACTAGTCTGTGTTTTTGTTCTATGATGCTGCATTTAGCCGGAGAGCCAAATTGATGATTAGGGATACATCCCACATCATTCAGTATTGGATTCAACTTCGCCATCAATAATTTGTTATGAAATTGTTCATACTAATTATAGACACCTTCCAGAATAATACTAAAAAGATAAAACAGTGTAAAATATAACAAGGAAAATTCTTCTAGCTACACAAGTTAACTGCTCTAGCATTTTACCAGAAATTTTATCGACACCTAAAACTTTCCTAGGATTTGTGCTATATATAACATTTTCGACGTATTGAAAGTTAAATATCAATGACACAGGTGGCCTAACAGTATTTGATGGTAATTTAGCTGTATAAATTGCTGTATTATTTGTAATAAAAACATAGCTCAAATGATTAACATACAGCATCCCCTGCCATGTCCCCAGTTGAAGTTCGCAAATGCGGAGTTGCCACGCTCTTCTAACTCCTCTTTTTTCTGACAGAAGTTGTTCAATTTCAGACGAATAAGTGGTTCTATTGTTGATATTTCTGAAACTTATATAGTTAGTAGTAGCTAGTTTAAGGTTTTCAGAAAATTCATTAATTGACACATCAATAACGTCAGCCGTTCTCAAGGCAATATTTTCCATACAATAAGTACTCAAATATATTGTATATTTTAGCCAATTAAATCAATGCCAAGTCATTAAACGCTGATTAAATCTCCTGGGGGAACGAAACAAAGATTATAGTGGGTGAGTAATCCGATGACAAATCTAATGAAGGCTGCACTTGCATCCATTTTAAATGAATTGTTTGCAACTATAAAATCTATAACATCTGGGATCTTTCGCCGGTCTGACGGCCAATAAGTGAGGTATCCGCTTGAAATCACATCTAAGCCCATTTTGGAAATAGTGTGAAGAAGTATGCGGTCTTTTGGAGAAATTAAAGGTAATCCCCAAAAGGTAAATTTAGCGTTATAGTTTTCTGTTACTGAAAATCGAGGCGGTGAGTAAATCGAGGAAATAACAACTCTTTCATGTAAATATTCAATAGCTTAGAGATACTCCTCACGTGTCGTGACTGTGTCTGTAAAACTTTTGCGAAAAATATTCCGAATCAAATAGCAATAATCATCATTAAATGAATAATACTATTGAAAAAGTAAGTATTTTGCTGGTCAATTAAGTTTAATATATTTATTTACACAGTTTAGAATTTAGAATTTTTTTTTTACTTTTTAATTCATTTTTATACCCTTGACAAAACAAGTTTTAAGGGAATACTTAAGTTTGTAATTTCTACGATTTTAATTTCCGGCCCAACAAAGTATATTGTAATAATGTTTTTTTTTCAGAATTCACAAATTGCAATTGTTTTTTAATTTTACAAAATTTTGTACATAAGTATGTATGTATGTATTTGTAAATAAAATGTAAACGTTAGAGCCATACCATACATTTTCTAGAAAAGCCGGCGGTTATAATATGACGCTGTCGAACAAAATTTCTTAACTTTAGTAATTTTTGGTCGGCAGAGGTACTAATTGTGGCTGGTGCTTTCATTTTTAAAATTGCATGTCGGCTTCGTTTTATATTTTCAGACATTTCTAACGTAAGGACGTAATCCTTTGGATAGTTTTCGACATGAGTTACAGACGCAGTTTTTTCTCACTTTTCGAGAAACGATGGAATAATTTGTTTCACAAGTTTTCGACGCGAGAACTTTTCCCCAAAGTTACAGAACACAGCCACTTTTCTACAATAAGCAGAGGTATAACCAAAGATCTTTTATATTTTGATTTCATGTATTGAAGCGAAATAATTATTTGATATACGAGCATTATGTATGTAATTGTAAATTTTAATCGTACGTAGTGAGCTCTTGTACATATTTATGCTTATTTATAAATGTTTATGATAGATTAAACAAATTATTTTTAAATTAAACAAGAAATAAATTTAATAAAACCGATTAAATGTTGTTTTATTTTTTATAAATAAGGTAAGAAAAATCGAACTTGATTGTTAATTACTCACAGTAGTTATTTGATCAACAAAATATGTATGTAGTTTCTTAATTTGTTGTCTACTATTAAAAAATATTTATTTACTCTAATATTGAATGCTATCCAAAAAAAATCAATTAGTTCTTTTCCTCTTGATTTCGTTAAACACTAATAGCAGTAAATTTTATTACATTTTCAAGATTTCAAACAAAATCGGTGTTATAAACTTTCAAAGAAACTTTTGCCACCGGTTAAAAAAACTTATTCTTATAATGTTTCATGTTTTTTTTTAGAATTGTTTTTAAAAATGTTTTACAATTGCACCTTTTTTGAATATCTGTCGGAAAAATTTGGAGAACATGTTTATTTTTTGGAGAAATCATTTATATGCAGCTGATTAAAATGAGCAGATGAACAGAATATTTAGGCAGCGTTGTCAACTCGGTGCGTTTCGCACCGTTTTTGGTGCTTTTTAAAGTTGTTTGTGCGAAAAATTCTTTAGTCGGTTCGCTGTGGGCTTTTTTCTAATTTTCGGTGGCACCAAATGATATTCAATTTAATGCAATTATTATATAAAATGTTTACATTTCATTTTACAAAATTTGCTGTTTTATAAAAATGGCTGTTTCGCTATCAAGCCAAGTTTGTCAAATATTACTATAAAAGCAGCACTGAATAGTGAAGTTCGTGTTTATGAAGGCGCATATATTCACCACTTTTTTAGTAATTAATAAATTATCAAATTAATTATTAGATTCTTAAGTTTTTCATATTTAATTAAATTTTGATTATGATAAATTTCATCTTCTATTTGTTACAATTCTGGCAAATTTTCGTATGTATCAATAATTTCTTTTAAAGACACCCACTCTAGCTAAAGGGCTTTCACTGTTCGCTTGCGAAAACCAAATGGTAATTCCTACTGTGTTTGATAGAATTGCTATTACACGAGTTTGATGGCCTGTTGTGCGATTGTATAACCGTTAATGATGCGATAGTTGTAAATTTTTTCGACATATTTTATCCTTTGCAGTCACGGATGTATGCTCTTACAATATAATTTTAACGACGGTAAGCAGCTGTATTGTTGTGTACCTCATGGTAGGTAGTAAAACCAACATCCCATTTCGGTCGCCAGCGAATATAATTAAATATTGTTGCCGGATACCTAATTTGATAGTCGTTATCGCAATATCGAATAACGTTATAATTATTGTAAAGATGACATTGGGTTAATATAAGTACCAGATTCGCACTAGAGGCCAAGTTTGACAAACACGAGAATGAATTTGATGACATGCCATCATGTCCGATGCTATCAGACACAGTTTGGTCGTCTAATAGCTGCTTAAAAGGCTGCTTCATTATCTTTTTTTTTATGTAAAAATATTACACTTATTACGCGCTTTTTTCTTTATTTTAAAATGAAATTCACCAACACTACCATATTGTATGCACACACTAAACAACCAAAAATCTCATCAACAACCAGTATTGTCGTCTTTTTTTTTAATCATTGTCAAGTTAGATTGCCGAAATCTAACCATTTCCGGTTATTAGTTTTTCTTCCTGAGTTATCTATTCATCCAATCAAGCAGTGCGAGCAGCTGAGTTTATATAAGTGTATTTTTAAAAAGAAGGAAATTGTTCAAAAGAAACTGTGTCACAGGTGATTAATAAACACCCCCTATTTATTTGAAAAGAAATAATGCTCTTTTATTTACTTTTCTTTTATCCCAACTCATTATAATCAACTCATTTCGAGTTAATTATAATCCCAATAAGGGAATTTACTCCTAAAATGGATTTTTCTGAAATGTGTAGTGCATTGTTAATATTAGGAAAAGCTAGAAATAATAAGCTGATGTAAGTAGGTATCTGTGGTCGTTTCGAAACCCAGGTTAGGTTTAACAGGCTGCCAGCTATTGTAAAGCCAGCCCACTTGGGTCCAATTTAGTCCCAAAAACTAAAAGCACGGACTTCTGCTAATCAGTAAACTTTACAATAGCATTCAAACGAATGCCTATTTTAAAGAAAATATTATTACATTTAAAAGAAAATACTCTTTAGATATTAAAAACGATGGGAAAAGCTTGATGCTTGTTGTTTAAAAATATATAAATAATTATTTCTACAAGAATGACCCAGGATGCAGCGACTATGCACGTAAACTTGAATATTCTTCATTACTTATAATAAGAAAAACCTACTTCCAAAATATGTCATTATTTGCTTAAATATCAAAGTAAGCATGTTTAGCGAAAATTTGCATATCCATAGTTTTCCGTCGTTTCTGTGCCTTCAAACTTGTGGACGTGACTTGTAACTTCTCCAACAAATGGCGCGATATAATTATTTAAAAGAAAAAATAATAGCTGATTTTAATAACGGCCAATCAGTGACAACAACTGCAAAAAAATTGACATTCACCAAGAATTATATGCCGTTTTCGTTGTTCGGGTACTTTGGTTACATAACGTAAAGGTGGACGTTCCCGAAAAACCAGTAAACGAGATGGCCAGGCAATAATATGTTTGATAAAAAAAGACCAATTCTTGTCGTCAAGAACCATAACCTCACAATTGCCATTAAATGTTACCCCCAGAAGGATTCAAAGGCAGGCTGCAGAAGGCGGACTAAAAGCATACCATACAAAAGTGTAAAAAAACGTCTTTATATCATGGAAAAATGGACTGGCCAGGTTGGAATTTGCAAGGAAACACATTAATTTGACCACCACACAAAGGAATTTCATACTATGAGTCCAAATTTAATTTAAAAGGTTCCGATAGATTAAGACTGACGTTATACTAAAGGCACATGGTGTCGGTAGCATTTTAGTCTGGGGATGTTTTTTAGGCCATTTTTATATAATTTAGATTTATGTATGTATGTATTTTATTTTAAAATTTTTATTTATTTTTGTTAGAAGCCACAATTTTATTATCATTTTTTGACAAAACTGAAAACAAGGGAATGTATAAACTAATACGGTAGCACAATTTTATGGAAAATGTCACAATCCTTATACTTGTCAGATGGTGATTGTTAAGGAAAATTGAGAGAATAAAACTACCTTGTAATTTTTATATCATGGTGTAAACTACACAAATATCGACAAGCAATAGAAAAAATTCTTTTCAGCAAAAAATAAAATAAAGCTTAACATCTGAAGACAATGTCATATAATATGAAAACTCAATTCGATCACAATGGAATGCCATCATAGATAACGAATCATATATTAATTTATATTTTATTTATTATCGTATCGTATTATCTGTTATAATGTTGGAAAGTTCAAGTCAAATGTTCAAAAACACTACTCCTTCTTTCCCCCTCGTCACAACCTATTTTCCTAGTTTTGGTACAATGCACTGCATGTGTAGGGGTCATCCCCTGGGTCCAGTACTCAGTAAAAGTACTCCTAGTTAAAAAAAAAAAAATAACATGACATAAAAATACAAGGTTGCATTCTCTTATTATAATTTTTAATAAGGAATTTTGAAGATTGTTTTTAGAGAGATATATAAAAAGACCGCCACACGGTTAAATAAAGGAATCTACTCCAAGAATTGATTTTTTCTAAAATGTGTAATTGCGTTGTTGAAACTAGTAATAATAATCTGTTTTAAGTAGGTATCTGTTGTCGTTTTGTTAGCTATATTAAAATATTAAACAAATATACTAATAGAGTATTGAGAAAAACGGTTTGGTTTTGAAATAGACAGTACATTTTAATGTTAATTTTTAAATATCATTTGCCAAAGCTTATGTCCACCCGTTTTTTTAACATTTTCGTCAATGGATTTTTCATTTCTACAATTTTATCTTACTTAAATTACTCGTACTTAGCATTAAAGAGGGGTAACGACATATTTATGTGAATGGGTTTGGATAATAAACGGTTATAATACGGTTGCATGCAAAAAAAACTTAACAAAGCTTGGTAAGCAATTGTTAAAAAAATATTCTAACGTTATTTGCAAAAATGATTGTTAGCTTACCATCTGTTTGGGAAGCTAACGTTAACTTTAAATATTTTAAAGTTGAAATGGGCACACTTTACCTGTACGTTAAAATGACATTTAAGTTTTTTGGTTCCATTTCTCTTGAAAAACACTATTCTCTGCAAATTCTTAACAACATTACAATGTATGTAAATGAATTGAAAATATTAATTTTGGAAGAGCAATATCAACAACAAATATGTTATTGAAGCACTTTCAAACAAACGAATGCAACGAAAAACGGCATTCGAATAATAAAAATATTTCTAGTAAGTAATCTTTTTACAATTACATTAATGTATTACAATTTCATTAATATACTACATATTATATGTATATTCATTATTTATTAAAAATGTAAATCCAGGAAATTTTTGTCAAAAATTTTTTTTTAATTTGTTTTTCGATTTTCGAATATTACTTTTCATGCATCGCTATTTAAAAAATTACAACTGAACACAACGGCATTGCTAGAATATAGCAATTAAATTCCTTACTAAATTTAATAGTTAACGTACTGCTTTTGCATAAACTATTTTAACAAATGTATAGTAGTGTTAATGTGCTTGGTATCTAACGTATACGTTAAAACTCAAGTAAGAATTTTTTTTGGATCTGGCCCTTGGTGTTGCATTCCTGTGTAACCTCCTTGATCGTTTCTTAGTCCGCTTTTACATTTAGACAGACGATGGGCAGACATTTTTTAATTTTTCTTTTGATATTGCCAAAACCTATTACATTTAAGAAATTTATAGACCGAGAGAAACTTAACGCTTCTCTTTTCTTGTTGTTGTTTTTTAAGCACAATTAGCACGGTTGCCAATTTAGCGCCTTTCTCGCTAGATTTAGAACTTTTTAATACATAGAAATACGCTTTTCGTCGCCTGAGCGCTTCAAAAAATACGCTAAACTAGCGCTTTTTTATACACTTACTTTTTTGCAATCTTAAAAAGTTTATAGTAGATTCTGATAATCTAGAATGTGACATTGACTCCGTATTAAATTAATGATATTTTCTGAGATACATATGTATGTATATAAAAAAAAGTCTGCTGTGAAAATAATTTTAAAAGTTTTGAAATAGAATTAATTAAGACAAATTCAGCTTCACTTAGAAATACTCTTTAAAATATTGTTCTATAAAACAATGCTAGAAATATTGTTTGTTAAAAAGTTGTTTGGTTTTGAAAACAAAATTGACGAAATTTTCTGTTTATGGGAAAATATATATAAAGCTCCTTTGAGTTACATAGTTTTAAAAATTCATTTAATGTGTGCTTTATTATTGATAAATAGAAAAAGTTTTTATATATATATTTGGTAAAATAAATAAATAAGCAGGTCAAGGAGAATGTTGTAAAAGCATCTCCATAAATAAACAAGAAGACAAAGAGGTTTGTATTAGCATTTTTATTTTTAGAAATGTATGCATGCTGATAATAAATTATTATATTACAGATCTGCAATCCAATAGCTTATCCAAGATATGACGAAGTTACACAAATCTTATTGTCTTTTTGTACATTAATTGAAGTCAAGCATTTTTAAAATAAATTATGTTTTATAGCAAAAATTTTATGTTTTTATTTAATTCTGTGGCCATAAACCATCAAAGTAGTATAACTTTCATTCGCAATAATAGAGATGACAATGATAATATAATATGGCTTTCATGCTAATATTATTAAAACTTTTATCAAATTTATGGTTGCATGATATAATATGGTTCTTGGATACACTTAGTTCAGCAAAGAACATTTCAAAGTGAAACCGTGTTATTTGGTTGTTTTCTACCATATAATTCAATAACAGTATGTTGCCCTTAGAATATTGTTATCTCAACCATATAATTTTTTCTACATGTGTGAAGTGGTCTGTCGAACTGATTTTGTTCGTCACTGAGCAATCGCGGCACCCTTCTTCCCGAATGGATATATGTATATATGCAAAATGTTGAACACACATTTATATGATATGTTTACCATTCCAACAATCTCACGTAACATGACACGGAGATCATTCATAACGATATCGAAGATTTTTATGATATTTTCTTCAGTAATCCTCGCTTTTGGCCGTCCTTGTATTGTTGTAGTGCTTGTTCGGCCGCGTTTAAATTCAACAATCCTATATTTTACCATCTGCTCTAATGGAGCAGACTCACCGTAATGTTAATAGCGCTTTTCTTTTGTCCCTTTCACCGTTTTTTTTTTTTCAAATAATAGTGTTTAACCACTGCACAAAATTCACTTTTTTCCATTTTTCAAGAAATTGAAAAAATTGATGAATTTTAACAGCTAACCTTTGACAGATTGCAATTTCAAAAACAAAATAATAAATTAATTATATTCAAATTCTTAATTAAATTAATTTTTTTTATCCAATGTTTTAATTAATTAAATATTTATATATTAATAGATATCTATTAATCCTATTTAGTATATAGAGCAAAAAATTTTCTATAAAATTAGAGTCCTTAAAATGTTAGTACAGAAAAAATTAATTAATTTAATTTACAAATATTGTAATACTATTTGTTATTACAGCCAATGCATGTATATATGTACACAGATACCATCAACTCCTTCACATTGATTGAACTGGCGTATACCAAACCTTTGCGAGAGTAGGTATATGTGTAACTAAATTACAAGGAAAACTCCCTTTAAAAAATATGTAAATAATAATAGATAAAAATAATCATTTTGCGTATATTCTATAGTTCTTAAAATATGCATACGTATGTATGTATCTACACTTACAAACATTTAAAGAAAATGCCAACATTGCATATGTTTTGCTTTGGCTTTTTCTCTTATTCAATTTGCATTTCTTAGAATTTGAAAATCAAAATGAAAAGAAGATGCCCAGAACATCATGTTCCTGCTCCTTCAATATTTCAAATAAACGAAATTAAAAGAAAAAAGCATTACATTCGAAATGGAATGGCAATTCTTTACTCAATTTCAACAGTTAAGTTTCATATCATTCAATTGAATATTCATAAAATTTGTATGAAGTGTCTTGTTAGTTGCAATTTCAAATGCAGTCAGTGTACGACGAATGCAATTGGTTAAAGCTTTTAAAATAAAACATTTTTGAGCACAGAAATTTACCAACTGTCAGTTAGAAATGATAAAAAAAACAAGTAAGAGTGTAGTATATTCGGCTGGGCCGAATCTAAAATACCCTTCACGATAGTCATATGTATAGTATATTAAAAATGTGACCTAAATATGCTCGGTTATATATGAACCGATATCGGAATTTTCTATTTTCTGTATTTTAGTAACCTTCTTTTATAAAGAGAATTGCTTTTCAGCAAAAAAAAAAAAAAAATTTTTTTAATGGAAAAATCGGTTTAGGCTATATCTCGACTATATATGGACCGATATCGAAAATTTTAATTTTCCATATTTATATAACCTTATATCATTACCAGAACTGCTTTTGAGCACAACAAATTGTTTAAGTTCGCTTACGCGATATTTTCATGAAAAACCCGATTTAGGCTATATCTCGGGTATATATGGACCGATATCAGAAATTTTAATTTTTTCTATTTTCGTAACCTTCTTTCATAACAAGAACTGCTTTTCAGCAAAAAAAAAAAATGTTATTGGAAAAATCGGTTCAGGCTATATCTCGAGTATATATGGACCGATATCGGATATTTTCTTTTTCCATATTTATATGACCCTATTTCATTACCAGAACTGTTTTTAAGCAAAAAAAGATGTCTAAGTTCACTTACGCGACATTTTCATTAAAACCGCAGTTTAGGCTATATCTCGGGTATATATGGACCGATATCGGAAATGTTCATTTTCCATACCTATATAACCTTATTTTGCTATTAGAACTGCTTTTAAGCAAAAAAAGTTGTTTTAGTTCGCTTACGCCGCGTATTCATGAAAAACTCGGTTTAGGCTATATCTCGGGTATATATGGACCGATATCGAAAACTTTCATTTTTCATATTTATGTAACCTAATTTCATTACCAGAACTGCTTTTGAGCACAAAAAAGTTGTTTAAGTTCGCTTACGCGGCATTTTCATGAAAACCCCGGTCTAGGCTATATCTCGGGTATATATGGACCGATATCGAAAATTTTCATTTTTCATATTTATATGACCCTATTCCATTACCAGAACTGCTTTTGAGCACAAAAAAGTTGTTTAAGTTCGCTTACGCGACATTTTCATGAAAAACCCGATTTGGGCTATATCTCGGGTATATATGGACCGATATCGGAAATTTTCATTTTCCGTATTTATGTAATCTTATTTCATTATCAGAACTGCTTTTGAGCAAAAAAAAAGTTGTTTAAGATCGCTTACGCGACATTTTCATGAAAAACCCGATTTGGGCTATATCTCGGGTACATATGGACCGATATTGGAAATTTTCATTTTTCATATTTATGTAACCTAATTTCATTACCAGAACTGCTTTTGAGCACAAAAAAGTTGTTTAAGTTCGCTTACGCGGCATTTTCATGAAAACCCCGGTATAGGCTATATCTCTGGTATATATAGACCGATATCGACAATTTTCATTTTGCATACTTATATAACTTTATTTCATTACTAGAACTGTTTTTGAGCAAAAAAAAGTTTTCTAAGATCGCTTATGCGACATTTTCATGAAAAACCCGATTTGGGCTATATCTCGGGTACATATGGACCGATATCGGAAATTTTCATTTTCCATATTTATGTAACCTAATTTTATTACCAGAAGCGCTTTTGAGCACAAAAAAGTTGTTTAAGTTCGCTTACGCGGCATTTTCATGAAAACCCCGGTCTAGGCTATATCTCGGGTATATATGGACCGATATCGAAAATTTTCATTTTTCATATTTATATAACCCTATTTCATTACCAGAACTGCTTTTGAGCACAAAAAAGTTGTTTAAGTTCGCTTACGCGACATTTTCATGAAAAACCCGATTTGGGCTATATTTCGGGTATATATGGACCGACATCGAAAATTTTCATTTTTCATATTTATGTAACCTAATTTCATTACCAGAACTGCTTTTGAGCACAAAAAAGTTGTTTAAGTTCGCTTACGCGGCATTTTCATGAAAACCCCGGTATAGGCTATATTTCGGGTATATATGGACCGATATCGGAAATTTTCATTTTCCATATTTATGTAACCTAATTTCATTACCAGAACTGCTTTTGGGCACAAAAAAGTTGTTTAAGTTCGCTTACGCGGCATTTTCATGAAAACCCCGGTCTAGGCTATATCTCGGGTATATATGGACCGATATCGAAAATTTTCATTTTTCATATTTATGTAACTTAATTTTATTACCAGAACTGCTTTTGAGCAAAAAAAAGTTATTTAGCTTCGCCTGTGCGACATTTTCATTAAAATCCGATTTGGGCTATATCTCGGGTATATATGGACCGATATCTGAAAAAAAAAATTTTTGTCTTTTAGTCACTATGCTTAATAAGTGTGTGAAGTTTGAAGCAAAACGAACAACTTTTGTTTTCAAAAATTTTCATACAAAAATGCAAAAAAAAATGGCTTTTTTCGGAATTTTGAATATATCTCAGCTATACGTGGACCGATATTACTGAATTTCAATAGCAAACCCATGAATCTATGGGGTAAAAGAATGGTGAAAGAAAAAAGTTTCTAAGTCTTATGGTTTTCTCAGAAACGGTATTTCAACAGCGGACAGACGGACAGACGGACAGACGGACATCGCTTAATCGACTTTTCCATTAATTCTGATTCAGAATATATATACTTTATAGGGTCGCAAAAAAAAACTGTAGAAATTACAAACGGAATCACAAACTTATATATACCCTTTACATTTTTGTGAAGGGTATAATAAAATAAATAAATGAAAATTTGCTGACATCACAAACTAAGCATCAAAATACACGAAAGAGATGAAAGCAAACAAATAAAACTTAAAGATGAGGAAAATTCCAATCCGGTTAAAATGTCAAATAGTTTAAACTTCCTTAATGAAAGAAAAACAATATTAAAATAGTGAAAAATGTACGTTTGAAATACCAATACGAACGTTGGTAACACCAAATAATATGAAGGTTCTCTTAACCCATTACATATGTAATTACGTATATGTAGACTCAAAGTTGTTACTGCGGAAATTAATCGAAGAATTTGAAGAAAATCAAAGTGGATTCAAACTAAATCTATTTTTATGTTCTTTTAAATTGGTATTTGGTAAAATGATTGTACCACCACCATGATACAATAAACAAGGTAGTCGCTTTCCTACAATAATACAACACTAAAAAAACAACAGGTGTTTTGTTTCTATGAAAAGCGAATTTTTAACCTCAACTGTCAAAAGTTGCTTAAATTTTTTTTTAAAGTTTTTTGACATTTGCGGAGGAAACGTAGATCGGGTCATTAATCGTGAAGTTTAATTTATGATGTAAAATAAAACACATAATTTGGAAGGGATCTTAAAATGTTATATTGTTTAAAAGTGATATCACATGCCTCTAAGGTGGCAAATGCCTCTAAGGTGGTCCATTCGAAAGGATTAATTTTGGGCTCTTTGTTCGAGCATAGCGACTAATATCTCGTAAATAACACGAGAAATTTGGCTTCCAAAATATCAGTTGTAGCTGGTTTATTCCTGAAGATCTCAAACTTTATGAATTCGTAGAGATGAAAATCCAAAGGTGTGATAACGCTCAATCTAAGTGGCCTATTTAGCGTAGCAAAATAGGAAATTAAGTTTTCATCAAAATAGTTTCTCATCAAGTCCACTGTATCACGCACTTTATCTCTCGTAGCGCTGTCTTATTGAAACCAGAGCTCATGCGCTTGAATTCCAATAAGCCCGTAGTCCATTAATAAGGCAATCGTGTCGAGTGTCGGTAACATTCTGATTTGCTTCTCAGTTACAGCTGCTTTATTCTCTTCACTACATGCTGGATGTGGTCGGACCGGACGCCTGTCATCCACTAATGCAAATTGGAATTCAAATTTTTGGATGGTATTGGCACGAGAAACATTTCTCACAGAACGTTGTGTTCCATAATACAGTTGGTAAATTTGGATATCCTCTTGTGGTTTGAGTCTTTCCATGATGTCTTGCCAACAAATGTCAAACAAAAATTATCTGTTGAAAAAAAAAATTTGTTGAAAAACAAACCTCACGATAAACTATCCCATACAAAATATACGTCAATAGGCCATATACTGAGTATGCTCAAGAGTAGTAAAATTTTCATCGAATATCATCGTGAGCGTGAAAATATCCTACGATTTGTCATCCAAAACTTTTCCCCATACCCGAACACGTTAATAAAAATGTTGGCTAATATATCTCATAAGCGGCCAGAAGCATTGAAAACCATGCGAATTCATTTTAAAAATTAACTTACTTTCCTTGAAACTGACCAATTAGAGTTTTATTTAATGAAAGAGTAGTATTTAACTTAATAAAATTGTTCGGTCAATCAAATGGCTTTGCCGAACTTTTAAAAGCCGTTTGAAGCGTCTTCATTGAATATGACTGTATTAAAACAATAACTCAAGAGCTGTTGTGGAAATATGTAACTCTTAGTGAAAACTGCTAAGATTAGGTAAATATACAAATACCTAATTCCATATATTCTTTGGCCATATTTTCTTAAATCATTTTGCTAGAGACGACTTGAAAGCAGTGTAATATGCATAAATTTTTTAAGAGCCTAGCATTGTTTACTAAATTTATGTCATAATATATATGAAATAATATTACTTATAAGCGTACACCTCTCATAACTGGACAACAAATTTCGCGTTGCGGTGTGTGTTCGGTTATGAGAAGTTTCACTGTATTTTGGAAGAAAATTAAAATGAAAAAAATATTTGCATCTCCACATTGGTTAACATTTCCAAAAACCGCTCTGCCACTTTAAGTCCTTTAAAATCTGATTTCCAAATAAGAAATACTATTTATATATATATATATATATATATATATATATATATATATATATATATATATATATATATATATATATATATATATATATATATATATATATATATATATATATATATATATATATATATATATATATATATATATATATATATATATATATATATATATATATATATATATATATATATATATATATATATATATATATATATATATATGTATATATATGTGATAATTTTCGTGCGGGTAACGCCGCGGTTACGGCTAGTACCTTATACGCAGAAATTCTGTTCGATTTCAGTTTATGTTTAATTGTAATTCAAACGCACGCGTGTGTATATTATGCTTCGTCCAACAACAGTTCTTAATGAATTTCTGAAAAAAATGATAGTACCCTTGTGTGTTTTCATCGCTTGCTCAACGATAAGTG
Source organism: Thecocarcelia acutangulata (assembly GCA_914767995.1). Lineage (NCBI taxonomy): Eukaryota > Metazoa > Arthropoda > Insecta > Diptera > Tachinidae > Thecocarcelia > Thecocarcelia acutangulata. The sequence goes on along the minus strand of OU612094.1, from coordinate 101,884,333 downwards.
AGTAAAAGTGTTTAAAATAGAATAGCAAATACGTGTAAATTTTTTCGAGCACTTGTTTTATGATTTGAAGATCACTGCTATAAAACATGAACCTTATTCACAATCTGGTGCAAATGGTATCGCAGTATGGAGCAGTGCATAGTTACTGTATTGCATTGCACCTCCGTGGAACAGGTTTTGCCTTGGCGTATTACTAGCCAGGGCATTCTGTTTTTCGTGTAAAGAGGGGAAGGAGTCCCTCGTTTGTTGTAGCAAATAAAACTCTAAGAAGCCACATGACTTCTGTTAAGTTGGCTTCCGAAAGCCTTAACAAGGGTATAAATTGGCAAAACAGGGATCAGTTTGGCCCCCGGGTAGTTCCGCTTGAAATTCAGCCCAAGCTGGTTGGGGTGCCTACCTTGGATGGAACGTTCTGGCTGTGGTTTCAACCTAAAACGCAGAAAAGTGGAATTAGTATCCCTGATAATTGTTTGGTGTGTGGCTCTTTTTGGCGACTAACAACCTCTCGAGGGTCTGTTGCATTTACACTAGATACCTGTACTGTAAGGAACCAGTGGTGATTTTTAACGGGTAAGTTGGTTCAAGGGATGATGCTGCTAGTGGGCTTCGGCCTACCAACTCATTAAGCCTTGTCTTCCATTGATGGCTGGGAGATTGCATACAGGAGGGATTACATGGGCCGAACTCCTCAACAAGAAGTTGCTCATATAGCAAAAATTGCTACCTGTGTGAGCCTAGTAAGCCATTTCGTGTAATTGGTCCATCATCAGATAAGACTTACGGCCTTACGACAAGTGCTGATGTAAATCTTTTCACTACTGTATTGCATTGCAAACTGCGTTTGTCAAGTCAGCCTCTTGAATGTGAACTTGATATAAGCAAATCGCAAGTAATTTCTTTAACTCTTAATGAGGTTTGCATCTTTTATTTGATTTCAGCATACCAATTTTGCAAACCTCATAACTGCTTCTACTATTTATAAGGGTTAAAACAATTTCTTGTGTATACTTAGTGTGTTTCTCGCAGGTAACCAACATTCGTTTTTCTAGTTGTCATTCAACTTTGTGTTTGCTTCTTGAATTCTGTATGCGTATGTTAAAATCTAAAAGTTAAATTTCTTTAATACGTATTAAGTGAAAGCTATGACAACCGAAATGGCAAAAAAAAAAAAAAAATCGTTTTGTAAGCAAATATATTAAAAAAATATCGCCTTGTAACTTCATAAGGATTACGAATTTTTCAGCAGCTTGTAAACACAGCTTACTAAGTCATAAAAGAGAAATGCATTCTTCCTAAAGTTTTCTACAGCAACCAGCTTCTATGCAAAAATTTCAAGATTTGAGCTTTACAACTACTTACTCGTACGAATATGTACCACTCATTATGTGAAATTTGCCAGTGCGTATTATATTAATTAATTATACTGGAGATAGAATTCGGAATATTCTTAGCGCTCCTACAGAGGGTTGGTTATAAAACAGATAATCTGTGCTATATACAGCAATTATACAGCTGATATTTCTGATCTCAACATACACTCGAGGATTATTTGAAGTATTATTCAAACAAAAGTAAACTTCATCACCAAAAAAAAGTTCGCTTATGAAAATCGGTAACAACGGCAATATTGTTTTGATCCCATTCACCGAACTTATGCTTTGCTAAGTCTATTCATGTTAGACTGCTAAACCAAACTAAACATAAATCACTTAACAGCTGAAAAAATAGCTACCAATTGAAAAGTGTTGCCAAGTTAAATTTTTATACCTCTATAAAAACAACCTTTGTAAGAAATATTAATTAAAAATTAAAATTAATTAATTCGTAGTGATTTTTATCTTACTTTGTCTGGCAGCCCTAAGTTCAAAAGAAAAGTAATAGAATATGTTTATCAGGACAGTATCAACCAACAATGGCAAAGTTAAATCTTAGAAATTGACCTAAAATATGTTGAAAAGCCATCGAAAGATGAACTTCTAGATAAGATTAATTACGAACCAGCCCTGACGGTCATATGGCAGAAGTCATGTTTAAATTATAATGCCAGAAGATTGCCTTTTGAGTCATATACATTTCATGTCAATTTAATAAAATTCATCTCGGTTTATTCCATTTAAAATTTTTATATCTCTATAAAAACACATTTTATTATTTTCCTATATGTATTATAATATGAATGCATAAAGTTCAATGAGATTTTGTGCTATAAAATTTAATGATAAAACTTCTGATTAAACGCTTCGCTAAACTTACAACTCGATTAGATGGCGCAAATATGGCAGCTTTATTCTTATATTTGTATTTGTTATATTTGCAAAGAGTGATTCAACTAAAATATATGAAGTTAATTGTAAATAAAATGAAAAGCTTTCCAAGAATTATCTTAATATTTTCATTATGATAGATGGATATATGAAAATAATTAAACATAAATAAACAAACCATCGCTTAAATGCTCGCCACGGCTTCGGTAGTACAACTCATCGAATGGTTTATATATCCAATTACTCTGAGACATTATTGAGGGTTAATATCATTAATGAGTCGAATTATCTCAGCCTTTAAGTATACAATTTTTCTTGGCTTATTGGTAATGTAATGTAAGGAACCAGTAGCGATGGTTAGGCGGTTGAGTTGGTTAAGAGCTCATGTTTTTATTGGACGTCGGTCTACTATTACGCTTTGACTGCATACAGCAGGGATTAGAAAACCCAAGCTCTGCAGCAAGGTATTTGTCCACATAGCTAAAAACTTATGGCGAAAGTTGCGACCTGTGTGAGCCTTGTAAGCCACACGGTAGCGCTGGAGAATTGGGCATTCTGACGATACTTCTGACGATAACTGAAATCGCACACATACACTCAAAGGTGTTTTCATATTGTGCTCAGCAAATTTTAAAACAAACTAAAATTTTGGCCAACGGTTTAACCAATTACAATACACATCTTAAGATTCTCTAAGTACTCGTTCCACCCCTTCAAAAACTTCTCGATCTGTTTCCATGGGTGTTGTATTTTCAAAATAAAAAAAAAATCACTTAGTGCGCAACAGTGTGAAACATCACAATCCAATAAACATAGTAATTTGCTAGTTTTAATTTTACTTTTTTCAATTCACTTTCGATTTTTTACTTTATACACTACTTTAGTTAATTTGCTTATTTAATTTATGATAATTTTATGATTAAATTGCAGATGTGTATTAATTTATTACAAAAAAAATCCTTTCCCTGTTACATTGTTCGAAAAAAAAATGTTTTCAGGTTTTCAGATGTGTTAAAATGCCCCTACAAAAATACCGTAAAATCACTAACACGTTTTAATCAAACGACAGCTAAAATCGAACTCCATCAGTTCCGTTTTGTTGAAATTTGAGCACAAGTATCCTAATTGTGGACACATTTAGTCGAGCATTTTATCATTTTCCAACAGTTGTTGTTACGGTTCAACAACAAATTACCAGCGTTGTCAACTCGCTGCTTATCGCTCTGTTTTGCTTTTTAAAATTTTTTGTGCGAAAAATTCTTTAGTCAGCGCGTTTTAATTTTCAGAGCGCTTTTTAAATTTCGGTGGCACCAAATCATATTAAACTCAAGTTTTTGTTTTAATCCAAGAGAAAAGTTTATTCAAGTGTCCAAAATTTTTTAAATTGTTTTGTAAATCACAATCAGAACACGGAGTAATAATGTGGAAAACGTACCATATCAAATGCACAAAGTAAGACAATCTTGCTGTTGTATTTTAAACCTTTGCTCTAGAGGAAGAAACATTTCGCTTAATACAGTTTGCTGGTTTTAGAGAGTGTTTTGCTATTGAACGATCAAGCCAACTTTCTCAAATATTACAATAATAGCAGACACTGATTAGTGAAGTCCATATTTATAATGACGCGTGAATTAGTTACTTCTGTGGTAGTTCATACATGCCAAATTATTAATAAATTTATTAAATTGTTTCAAAATCTTAATCGTTAAGTTACAGAAATCTTCACCTTTTATTTGTTACAATTCTGGAAAATTATCGTATATTTCAATAAATTCTTTAAAATACACCCACACCCTAGCCAACTGATTTTCATTGTACGCTTACGAAAACAGAAATGTTCGATAGAATTGCTATTACACGAGTTTGTTGGCTTGTAGTGCGATTATGTAACTTTTTCATCATGAAAATATTTCATCCCTTGCAGTAATGATTGTACTCATATGTTCCTGCAGTAAAATTTTAACGACGAATTGGAAATAACACTAACAGCTGGTTTCGGTTTACAGCAAATATATTTAAATAATATTGCTGAATAACAAATTTGATAAATTATCAATTTATTGATTTGTTGTTGAACTTTATCATTTTTAAACTAGATTTTTGATTTTTATACATTTGTACACGGGTTTTATTTCAAGTTGTTTCCTTTCTGAAGTTGCTTAAGAAGGATTTTTTATATAGATAAAATATCGTTTCAATTATTGTTAAGATACTATTAGCTTAATAAAAGTTCCAGAATTGCACTAGAGGGCAAGTTTGACAAACACGTGTTCTAGTTATTGAACGAATTTGCTAGCATAGCATCAGCCGGTGCTATCATACCCAGTTTGATCATTATTAGCCACTTAAAAGATTGTTTTATTATCGTGTTTCTAATATGTACAAAAATATTATACTTTTTACAATACAAAAAGGGTTTTTAAAAAGGAAAAACTAATTCTAAACTTGGTGCGTTTTTGTTGAAATAACGTGATTTTTCCCCCATTTTGGTGCGTTTTGAAATTTCAAAATTGACAACGCTGCAAATGACATTTTACAGAATTTTTATATCCATTTTTTAACAAGGATGAATTGTTTAGGTAGAAACGAAAAACTCTAAAATAAAACCGAATGAAGTTACTATTATTAGTTTTATATAGTGCTCGTAATATTTGGTTGCATAAAGTGCAAGATTTATGAAACGATCTAAGAAAATATTTCTCTACCAATTCTTATCACCAAATCAGTTTTTTCCTAAACAACTGTATTCATTAAAGTAAAAGCAGCAAATGATTTCTTAATTTATTTTTGAAATAAAAAACATTTTGTTCTTTTTAAGATCATCCGTATAATTTTTTATTACAACGGTGGTAAAGAAATAAAAAGTGTAGGTGCTGTCTGAATAGTGTTTGTGTTTTTCTCTTTCTCTGTTAAAACAACTTTTTATAGTGGTCAAGACTAATTTTCTTTTGATTTTATCTTTTATGTTTCAGTTGATAGTAACGCCTAATGATCCACCTGGCAATTAATTATAATTTATTAATAGCTGGCACGTCAGCATAACGGTCTAGCGAAAATTCAATATTATGGCAGCTGTGGTTTAATCCATTGTTTAAGAAAAAATCTTTAAACTTTAAATGTATTGCTTATGCAATAACAACACATACTTTGTAATCTTTATACGAGTACTAACAAAGAAAAAAATTAAATCAAATAAAAAATGTTAATTAATGTTTTGCAGAAGAGACATGGCCACCTTATATTTGCCTTGTATAATGCAATTATCTCCTTGTGTGTTTAATTTTCTTCTTTTTTTTTATCTAAGTATTTTAATTAAAGTGTATTCGCCTTTATGTAACAATCTTAATTGAGTGAAAGAGACCACCCATTTTATTAAGAATATTTTTACCTTTAAGAAAACGAAGAACTTTATTTTTACTTACATACATACGAGTACAACCAACTTTTAAAATTCTGTAGAATAAGTGAAATGCAAATTAACCACAAGCCGCCTCTCTGCAACGCCAGTAGTACTCCGCACATACTGAAATTAAAGCTAACAAATGTTCATATTAATGTTTCTTTTTCTTTTCTCAATAAGTTTAATAAGCTTTTTTAATACTTTATAAAGCTATCATAATTTTTTGTTTTTAAAATTATTTATTTATTATGTCCACTTAATGTTAACAATGAATTAGTTTAAGGTTTTAAATTACTGCTCATTAAATTGATGTTTTAATAAGAGGTATTTTATGCTTTCATATTATAAAGCTGCCAATTTGTTTGTTCGCTTCCTGGCTACGCCTTGGTGTTTCTTAATTTTTTTTTCCTCGAAATAATAAAGTTGAGGTGTTACCATAAGAATGATTTATGTTTCTTGAATAAAACACCCTACAGTACATTCAAGCATATTCAAGCTTGCACCAGTCATTTTTGCACATTGAAATTCAAGATCGATGGTGCCATAGTATGTAACAGCACCCGATACCATAACGCCTCCCTCTCGGCAGTGATGTCGGTGCAAAAATCGCTTTTCTTTGCACAAATCATGCAAATAATAGTTATAACCATCATGTTCATCCAAATTAAACTTCTTCCCATCCGTAAATACAACGGCTTTCCAGTCATTTAGATGACCTCACATCCAATGCCATGTAGTCTTTTGCGAATTGAAGCCGCTTTTCGTTAAGAGGAACACTAAGTGGCGGCTTTTTTTGTAATTTCCTTTATTTAAGATACTCACAGCTTTTAATCAGAATCAGAAGTAATTCTGATGATTTTTCTGTTGTCATACATAAATAAAGACGATAAAGCCCTTCCATTTAAATTTGTTCAACACCCCTCGTGGTCCTTGATGTAACTGTCGACAACTGTTGGGCGTAACCCAATTTTTTTTTAGTTATTGCGCGGTTAGAATATCCTTCAGAACGGTAAAACACGATTTTAGTTTTTTCCGATAGATTTAAATTTTTTTGTTTTGCCATTTTGACTCCTAAATTGATTAAGCTGTAATAAATTGTAATAAACAATCGCTCTGAAAAAAATCACTTACTTTAAAAATAATAAAAAACCAAATGTTATACAAAATAAATGAACAAACTATTTTATTTTAATTAAGAAAAAGAAAAAAAACAAGTAAGAGTGTGGTATATTCGGTTGGGCCGAATCTAAAATACCTTTCACGATAGTCACGTAAATGTGTAGTATATATTACAAATTTGAACTGTATACGCTCGGATATATATGGACCGATGTCGGGAAAAATAGTTTTGCCTTGTAATCCCCATTCCAAAAAGAAATATTTCATGGACATTTTAATGGAAAAGTTTGTTTAAGCTACATCTCGGTTATATACGGATTCCGATATTTTCTGTATATTAATAACCTTCTTTTATAACGAGAATTGCTTTTCAGCAAAACAAAAAAAAATTGTTAATGGAAAAATCGGTTTAACAGGTATATATGGATCTATATCGGAGATTTTCATTTTTCATATTTGTATAACCATATTTTGTTACCAGAGCTTTTAAGCAGTTTTTCATCAAAAACCCGTGTATATATGGACCGATATCTCAAAGAAATTTGTTTTACCTGTTAGTCGCCATGCTTAATAATTGTGTGAAGTTTGAAGCAAAACAAACAATTTTTTTTACAAAAATTTTCATACAAAATTGCAAAAAATAATGGCTTTTTCGGAATTTTGCATATATCTCAGCTATATGTAAACCGATATTATTGCATTTCAATAGCAAACCCATGAATCGGTGGGGAAAAAGAATGGTGAAAGAAAAAAGTTTCTAAGTCTAATGGTTTTCTCAGAAACTGTATTTCAACGGCGGACAGACGGACAACGCTTAATCGAATTTTCTACCAATGCTGATTATGAATATGTATACTTTATACGGTCGGAAATGAAAATTGTAGAAATTACAAATGGAATCACAAACTTATTGGGCATATTCATAAAAATTTAAATGAATTTGAAATGTGTTTTAGTTCAAAAATTCCATACAAAATTTTACTAATCCTTTAATCAAGTGAACAAAAAAAGAAAGTACATTTTTGGACTTATTTTTATAAATTGCTCAAATAGTTAAGAAACCACATTTGCCATGATTGTTTTTATATCTCAGGATGGTTTGCTTCCATTTCTATTTCAAAATTCTGCAATCGGAGTAAACACTGCAGAAGATACAAGCTGGTGAATATAGAATTTTTAATGCCTTTTAATCAGTGAATCGGAGTGTACATATAAGAGGGCGGTTTGCTATTGAAGCTACATAGCGCTAGTTGGCAGCAACACACAATTTTTTGAAATTGCGATCTGTCAAACGTCAGCTGTTAAAATTTCAACCAATATTATCAATTAGTTAATTTGTTTGTAAGCAACTTTTTTGTTTCTTGAAAAATGGAAAGAAGTGAGTTTCGGGCAGTGATTAAACACATCGGATTATTTTAAACACTCTTAGCAAATTGATGACGTGGTATTTATACGAGTACCTGTCGCTCGTTCGCGAAATCTTGATACATCAACAATCACTCATACACCACTTTCGTATCTTGTATATTTTTCTGTTTTCGTTTCTAATTAATACGTACATGACATCATCAAAAATTCAACTTGTAAAAGCAACACTTTCGACAAATATGCGTCATCTTTAATTTAACATTAACTGAAATTGCAGCTGCCAGATTTAATAATTTACACCCATGTTGACGATTTCAAAAGTATCATACTGAATAAAGATTTTAAGTTTGTTTTTGCTGAAAATTTGAAACGAAAATATAATTCAACCAAAATGTTTTCCACACTTGGTTATATCGATGTGTAACTGTCGATTTATTGTGGTTATGGATTAAAACCAAGAAACAAAAATTATGAATGAAGGAAGATAAAATAAAAGAAATTTGAGAAAATGTGCTTCAGAAAAAAATCAAAAGTTTTTTAAGTAAAACTTATAATTTTTACCGGTTTTGTACTAAATATAATCAAATAAAATATGTGTGTGTGTAACCTTCTGGCAACGCCGCGCTTAGTACTTGTGTGACTACATACATAAAACTGAAAACACACACTCTCAAGGGTAAGGTAAATTTGTGACCGCAAATTCTTACATACAAATATTATTTTAGTTATTAAAAAGAAGTAAGAGTTAGATTGCTGAATGTGGAAAAAGAAATATGTTTTATACTCTAGTTAACAGAGGCAAGCTCTACCGAGTAGAAAACATCTTGTGCAAACGATATATGCAGTAGCCAATCACACTGCAACTCGAATTAACACAGATCTCTGGTATGAAGACGACTTGTCAGGTAAAATTATATCATCGTTTTAAAACTTGGTTTGAGCTATTTATAACTTTTTGATGTGACATTGAGCAGACAATGCCCATACTGGGGCAGCGTAGAACATTATTGAGTGAAATGCTGCTTTTAGTATTTATTAATTTTTTATTCTCCAGTGTGTGTAGCTTGGGATATATTTATATTAATATACATGGGGTATGTGATTTTTTAAATTTAAGTTTCTGGTCTGGTATCCCGATTTATTGTGTTATTGTTGAAATTTATTGGATTTTGTGGTACGAAATAAGCTCTTCGCCTTTTCGTAAGGTATATTGCTTGCGTCTTTTGAGTATGGCAACAAAATATTGGATGAAATATGAGTGGCGGATTTAAAATACAAAGTATGTAAAAATAGCCAACTATTTCGCCACATAATTTTTAAATCGCCAGTCGCCAAACCAAAAATTTAGTCGCCATAGTAGATAAAAATTAGCCACGCTTGGCGAGAAATCGCCACATCTGACAACGCTGCTTATACTGTCATGTAATATTAATGTGGTATTAGAGTGGTGTTTTAAAACTGGAAATGATATCGATTATGCTAAGTAAAATCAGAATGCGGTTTTCTTTGATTATCGGCCATACGATTGACTTAAATGTTCTTAATTTGATTTAATTGCATAATTGGATGCATTATTTTAGGATTAAATATAGAAGCAGACAGAAATTTCGCTAATTCAACTTATTATTTGAGTAAAAAATTTTGTAATGGTATTTTATGAAGAATTATTGATATTATTATTATTTTTTAATATACATGTGTATAAATAGTGCTGCTGGCATTTGCTTTTTACATTAAGATTATCTTTGGCATAAGACTAAAAATTCTCTTAATTCGCTAATTTTCGCACACAGAAAAAATTATAGTAAAAATAAAATCAACAAAATTTTTGTCTGAAAAAATAATTTGTATGCATATACATAAATATCAAACAAATAACCTTGGATATCGTATTTTGTTGTTGTTTAAAAGCAATAGTCATTTTCGATCAATAATTATTTTTACTAACCTTTGTTTGAATCCACGAATTCCTTTACAGGTCCGCATTCAAACAACTTGTTAATTGATTCAACGAATTTCGTTATTGAACACGAAAATAATTTTCTGTGCATTCAAGAAGAAAATTAACCGTTCTCACAAAAATGAGCAATATATTGGTTTTGTCAGTCGTAAAGCAGCTCTGGGCTAGTTTCTTAAGTTCGGTCAGTCTTGTGTTTGTTGTTCGGTCTTCGACAGTTTTGCGTCTCACTCGCACTGGTTAACGGTTTGCCTCAACTATTGGTTTACAGTTTTTTTAAAGGTTATTCATTGTTAACCACGTGGAAACTTCGTATGTGAAGGCATAGGTCTTTACAGTTAGTGATAGCGACGCTACAAAAGTACTGTTAATACCGTCTTGGGCATTATGGTCTTTGTCACCCCGCCCATGCTGTGCATCCTATACTTTGCAAATTTACTTTGCAACTGTATAGTTACTAAATAAATAAATAATATTGGTTTTGTGTAGAGTACCATTAAAAGTAAAATGATCTCATTTAATATGATCATGTGTTTAAAAAATGTATCTTTAGTTCTGTGTTCATATTTTTGGTGGTTTTGCTGTTTTTTTTTTTTTTTTTTTTTTTTTTTTTTTTGTTTCCTTACTTTTCGCATTGCGTTCTTACGTGTAATCATGTTAAACATTGTGGTTTCTTTCCTTTTTTCCTTGAAATCTTAAGGCAGCCAACCTTTTGCATATAATGTGTGATTATTTTCTTTTTAAATTGTTGTATTAAATTGATGTTTCGAAAAGAAAATAAATTATGTTTAAGCAAATGTTCATGTATTTTCGTTAATCAGTTTATAAATTGCATATGCTTTTAAACTGCGGGAACTTAGAAAGTTTTGATATAAGTTGCATTTATAGAAGTTTTTTTTAGTATTTGAGAATTCATACTGCTATTATTTAATATGTGACTAAGCGTCTGTATTAACAAGAATGCTTACGCAATCCGTGCAAATATAATCACGTATGTTTTCAATAAACATTTTAATATTATCTGGACTAAAGACTATAGTTGTACTCCAGTTTTTTCCAGTGGTGTTGCATTCAAACTTGTTTAAAAATAATTGCTAGGGATGAAAACATTCATCCCCTCTAAGTACATTTCGATTAAACCAAGAAGGGCGTCTTAATTTAATCAGACGTGCAAAAATGCAGTCAGGCCTATAAAGGAAACACTCATTATCTGGTGTTCAAACAAAAATCCAGATACCGATTTGTTACATAAGGGCTGCGTAAACCAATGTACTTAGAAGTGAAAAGTTTTTACACGAGGAGCGTTGTCGTGACAAAGTTTTCCCGGGGCAGCAAAACCTGTTGGTCTTTCGTTAGGTGAACAAGAAATAATGGTAATCCAGCAATTCCGACTTTTACAGAATAATCAAGCATTCACCGACTAAATTAACAAAGCTAAACTGCTGATTGAAGTGTTAGCAAGCCATTCATACTTGCTGAAAAGTAGCCAACCACTTCCCGAGCTCGAGAGAGTATTTATAACTATGCTAAAGAAATTTTCCTAGTTCGAGCAATTAAAAGGCTTTTAGGCGACCGCGACATAAATAAGCGTCCTGGCTTGGATGTCATTCCAGTACTAGAGCACTTGAAGCAGAGTTCTTCTACCACGTTGTACCACGTTGGTAAGTTCAAATTGTGTTGGAAGGTTACTAATGTAACATCAACGCACAAAAGGGGTGAGGTAATTAATCAGGGAAATTACAATTAATGGGAAGCATGGTTAACTCTCACCTTGTGAGGCTTACAAATTATTTTGTGATCGTAAATATGGGTCTCGCAGGGGTCGTACTGGCGATCTTTTACCATATCTCTCGATCCATAATTTTCGTGGAAGTAGGCTTGTGGCTCTGGATAATTCCAAGTCATTTGATAGAGTGTGGTATGGTACATTACTATCAAAATATGTCGTTTTTTTGATGTCGGTGAAGATAATTCTCAGCTTATATCGAGCTTTCTCAGAGACCGCAGTACAAATTATAATAATAGTTCAAGATTAATTCAGATGTTCCGCCACGACTCGGCGCTTTCTTCTACTCTATTTTTTATTTTTCTTAGTGAAGTTCTATGCCAAACTTCTAAACCTCTCCACTCTTTTGCAACTGAAAGCAGCATTCAGTTATGGGCCCAGCCTACCCAAGACGCACGGCATAATACGAATAACGTAAATAACGAATATATATATATGTATATATATATATATATATATATATATATATATATATATATATATATATATATATATATATATATATATATATATATATATATATATATATATATATATATATATATATATATATATATATATATATATATATATATATATATATATATATATATATATATATATATATATATATATATATATATATATATATATATATATATATATATGTGTGTGTCCGGGCAGGAGTTTTGAATTCCTCCATAGCAGACCGCAACCCCCGTCCAACGTCAGCCGTACGTGGTGCCACTGCCGCATGTGACCAAACACATACGGAATATTTTGTATTAGTTTATTTAAATAAAGAAACCACACTGAAGACTAATTCTTTGTTTTCTTTGTTTTTGATTTCTTATATTGAAACGACCCTGGACCACGCTGAGCTATCCCAGCATAAAGCGTAAGTGTCTTTACAGGCTTTAGAACTGCATCCAATTGCAACAAAAGTTCGCAATCCAACTTCAAGGTAGAATTTCTGCACATAAGCCAATTTAGTTTAGTTTCAGCAGTGCGCATTATATCGATTTGCTTTTCCATAAGGAAGTGCTTAAGTTTATTTTCAATTTCAAAAATGTTTGCCAAGTAATAAACTTCATATTAATTTTGGCAATTTTTTTTTTGCACATTTGGCAACTTTTTGAAAAATTTTAGTTGCAATAATTTTTTGATCGTGGTAGCACTGATTACACCGTGGCGATGTTAATTGCTCGGCTTTTTCCTTCTTTGCGGATATACAAAACAAAGTGTACGTCCAGTAGCCAAGAACAATTCAAGAGCTAAAGAATGCGATATTTCGGCACATTAGCGACATTGAACCTTAATTATGTATCAGAGTCAATGAAAGGGCAGAAGCGATCATATGGCTGATATTTTATTTCACACACAATTGTCACGAGATATTAAGACAATTATCTGTGTTTTGGGCAGACTACTCTTTACTAATAACTTAATTTTTCTATAAGTGTAGTTGGCTCATATTAAAAATTTTATTTTAGCAGTTTCTTTCTCATGCTCTGTTTCAAATAGCAAAGTGCGGCCGTAAGCGTTCTGTTTTGGAATAAAACATTCCAAACAGAATACTTTTGGTTTTTGAAAGAATTTTTGCTTGGTGCTACAGACTTGGTTATTTATTAAACAAAATTTCGTATCCTTAAAATTTGTTCAATAACTCTAAGTTTTTTCTTTTTAAAATATCTTGCAAAGCTATTTGACCAGCACTGCAGCCATTAATAATGGCTTATTTATAACTTAAGATTTTTGATGGTCAACTAAATAAAAGATTCATTTGCGATTTTACGTTCAGGTATCCGCACCTTAACTCATATCTTTTGTATTACATGATGTCTTCATCATCAGGTAGTTTTTATTGGTAGTCTTCACTTACAAAAAAAAAGTTATCCACTGTTAGTTAAGTCCCTGACTGGCCAGGTTTTGGCTTTACTGCACTAGTTTTTGATTTGCTGCAGACTATGTTGCGTTTCAGTAGGCATGAAAAAGGGGGTGATACTTCTTAAATTGATTAAGCTCACTCACGTAGGAATTTGGTCACATAATTTTTAAGGATAAAAATAAACATGCATGTATGTGCGTTTATAAATAAATTCAAAGACTTCTGTTTTAAATAAACCGGATCAAAAATATTCGTTTTCCAATTAAAGAAACAAAATTGTCAATTTACAACGATTGATGGTCCCTTGAACAACAGAAACAAACATATACATACATGTGTATTTAAGTTGGTTAATAAAAAAAAACCCTACTTTAATAAAGTAATTATGAAAAATATTTTAAAGAAAAGAATCAATAATAAAGTTTTTTAGCTGTGAACATTACAAAAAGTTCTTAAGATAGCAAAGCTATTTTTCAATTAAATTAATTTTGTGAACAAATGTGATTTTTTTTTTGTTTTATTCGCGGGTTACTTGTCCACCTTTATCAATTTATGTCTTTTCTTTTTTTTGTTTTCATGAAGAGCTTTAAATAAACACAACAAAAATCATGATATTTACCTCTAAAGCTTCATACAAAAAATAAATAATAAACGCATACGCCCTTTTTAGCACAAAAAAAAATCTTGTTCACGCAGGAGCTCTTCGCTGTATTAAAAGTAAAACATGCCACTTGGAAAAAGTTACTCAGGCGCCATAAAAGGACTTCTTAGGTTACGTGTCAAAGTAAAGCTTTTTGTATGTTATTTGTTATAAAAAAATCAAAGCAACGCATGCGATACCAAATGGTTTCAAGTCTAAGTTTGACCCAGAGTATAAAATGTATTTGATAACCTTTATTTTTTTTATTTAGATAAAAAAAATCCTTGATACTTTATAAACATTCATAATGGAATTCCATCACCGAAACAGAACCTTCTGGGAGCTGCAAAACAGAACCTTCGGAGGGCTCGCTGATTCTCTTACTGCTAATTAATCATTGGTAAAAACTGTCCAGAGGTTTGTGCGCTACAACATATGAAGGACTCCTTCTCCTTCCTAAGCCAGAAAATTGTGTGCCGATTAGGTGAAGACCAAGACAAGTTTTGCTTTCAGACACATCGCCATATTTATAGACTTAAGGCTTTCCACTAGTACATACATTATTTCCTAAGATTCAAATGCACAACATGAAATTATTTAGATGCCTACATACATATATTAGATGCCTACATACATATATTTAAATGCCTACATACATATATTATACTAGCTTTTACGCGCGACTTTATCAGCGGAGAAAAGGTACGTACTTTCAGTAACATGTTTGGACCTGAAACTAAAACTAAAAGAAAAAGGTATTATTATTAAATCTGGTCTACTTATGCATAAGTTTTGTTTTACTAAGGCTTATGTTACTTCACAATTAGAGTAAAACTATTTAAATTTAATAAATTTCGCTATAAAACCTTTCAACATTTTCAAGTATGCATTTATTTCATTTGCTCCTGTGCCTCTAGCGATACCCAGTACTCATATAGGCAGTCTGAAATCACTAGCTAAAAGTGCCATCACCCCTCCCGTAATACATTAATTGCTTTTAAGATTTTTAATAATCCAAACTGAATATTTAACGGCACTTTTATGGAATATCATACATTCATTCCTAGCTAACTATTTACATCTTTGTAGCATATATTTTTTGTCTAATTTCCAATTAATAAACGCTTTCAAAATGAACAAAAAATTATAGTTTCACAGGTAGCAGAGTTATTAAAAAAATTACTTTTTTCGGATGGCTATTTTCTTCAAAAATATTTAATAGCACCCAAACAATAAAAGAGTTTTAAAAACCATTTTATATAATCTAATCTAATTTTTGGACGGACATTTTGAATGTGCAATGTCAAAATTTTTTAATCGTTTTGACAGAAAAGAATAATATTCAAAATTAGCTCAAAAATTTTGTTATTTTGTCCAACGTTTTCGTTTCATATATGACAAAGTTGATCCCAAATGTAGTTTTCGAGCTGACATTTGGTCCCCCTGATATAAAAAAAAAAAAAAAAAAAAAAAAAAAAATTCTTTTTAGGCTATTGGCATGCGCTGTTAAAATAAGAAAAAGCATTAGAAATCATTTTATATATTGCGGAGCAAATAAAAAAGAAATTTTTTTTTTAATTTTAAAAATTTGGAAAAATATGCCTGAAGAAGACACACAGGGCTGTGTCGAAATATCGAAATATTAATAAACTGATTTTTACAAGTAACCTCAAGCTCATATAAACAACAATTACAATATTTCTTATTGCTATATTATGGAAATTATTAGTTTATATCTAAGAGTTTCATGAATTATTATTATTATTTATTATGTTATGTTTAGTTCAAAATTGTATTTAAATTTGACCGAATCTAAAATACCCGGCACGATAGTCACATAAATACATAGTATATATTACAAATTAAACTATATATGCACGGACCGATATCGGGGAAAATTGTTTTTTTGCCTTGTAATCGCTATGCAAAAAAAGCATAGAAATTTGCGTGGAAAAATAGGTTTAGGCTATATGTCGGGTATATGGTATATATGGACCGATATCGATAATTTTTATTTTCTGTATTTTAGTAACCTTCTTTTAGAACCAGAACTGCTTTTAAGCAAAACAAAACTTCTCGGAATATCAAAAATTTTCATTTTCTATTTTGAAATAAACTTCTTTTATTACCAGAACTGTTTTTAAGAAAAAATGCGACATTTTCGTTAAAAAATCGGATTAGACTATATCTCGGGTATATATAGCCCGATATCGGAAGTTTTCATATTCCATATTTATGTCGTATTACCTTCTCTAATTACACACTGCTCAGAAACTCTTTCAAAAGAAAAAATTGGTTCATAAATTGCTGAATTAATTTAAAAACTTTTTTTTTTAATGGCAATTTTACCCAGTTTTTACGACTTTACGGGATAACTTTTATCTTACTTCAAAGTATCTGCAAAACGAAATGCATTTAAAGTCGGTAACAAACAGACAGACAAATATACATAGTTACTTACGTTTATAATAATGGGTGATTTTATAAGAACTATCGGAAATTAAAAAAAAACACATAAAATTCAGAAAAATGCATGAAATATTTATTTGGATCGATAGTTGAGTCGATATAATTTAATGCTTGAAGATTATTTTATGCAAATGTTGGCCGCGGCTGCGCCTCAAATGGTCCATCCGCTTAGTCCAATTTTGGCATACTCTTTCCAACATTTCGGCCGGTATCTCACGAATAATGTTGGCAATGTTGGCTTCCAGTGCGTCAATCGAAGCGGGCTTGTCGCTATAGACATTAGCCTTAACATAGCCCCACAAAAAATAGTCTAGAGGCGTTAAATCGCACGATCTGGGCGGCCAATTGACTGGTCCCAAGCGTGAAATAAACTGTTCACCGAACTCGCATCTCAATTGGTCCATTGTTTCGCGTGCTGTGTGGCATGTGGCACCATCTTGTTGAAACTACATGTCATGCAAGTCAAGTTCTTCCATTTTGGGCAAAAAAAAGTTTGTTATCATCGCACGGTAGCGCTCACCATTCACAGTAACGTTGTGATTCGCATCATCTTTGAAGAAATACGGCCCAATGATGCCGCCAGCCCATAATCCGCACCAAACGGTTGTTTTTTGTGGATGCATTGGTAGCTCTTGCAATGCTTCTGACTGCTCTTCACTCCAAATACGGCAGTTTTGCTTGTTCACGTATCCATTCAACCAGAAATGATCCTCGTCGCTGAACACAATTCTTCGATAAAAAAGTGGATCTTCATCTAACTTTTCAAGAGCCCATTTACCAAAAATTTGGCGTTGTGGTAGGTCGTTTGGCTTCAATTCTTGCACCAGCAGTATCTTATAAGGCTTCACACCCAAATCCTTCCGCAAAATTTTCCACGTAGTGGAGTAACAGAGGCCCAATTGCTACGAACGGCGCCGAATCGATAATTCACCGTCATTACCAACACTGGCCGATACGGCTGCGATATTTTCTTCAGTTTGCACTCTACGTAAGCGTGTTGGTGGTTTAATGTCCAACAATGTAAATTTGGTGCGAAATTTTTTTACAATAGCCCGAATAGAATCCTCAGTAAACTGACCATAAAATGGAAGAAGCGCGCGATGAACTTCCTTAACAGAGCACGCATTTTGGTAATAAAATTCAATAATTTGCAAGCGTTCTTCGTTTGTAAGACGATTCATGATTAAATTATAGACCAAACTGAAGATGTTTGACAGTGACACAAGATACCAAACGTGCCTGAGCTGTCAAAACTAGTGTTGCCAAAAAGATAATAGCAAAAAAATCACTCGTTATTAGTAAGGATTATTTTAACTACCATATGAGAAAGACTTTTTCAAGAGTGCATTATTATATGTTTACATGATAAAACGTAGCTTATGTCTTCGATATTTTTACTGAATAATTTAGAAATGTTTTTCACTGAAAAACTCAACAAAAAACATTCCTTCAAATATCAGTATTTATTTAAGTGCAAAAGTAATAAGCTTTAAAATCCATCAGGTTTAATTTTGCTTTTATATAAAAATAAACAATAATCTTGCCTGCAATAAACACGTAACGTAAAAAATAGATTATCAAATTTATATAAAATTATAAAGGGAATTGCTTTTTTTCTGTATAATTTTTTTATTGTTCTTGGTTGAATAAAACTTCAATAAAATGTAAAACGGAGGCTTTGTGTGTTTAGTTAAGCGAAAAAGAAACGGCAAGTTTTATAGAGATCGTAAAGCCAGATAATAAAGCTCCTAGCGTTAAAACAGATCACTTATTACTGAGTCATCTTTCCAGTCACATGCAGTGTGAAGATCAATGTTGGAGGGTGTCTTGACATTGTGATCATGCACGGTCAATTTATAAAGACTCGTTAAAAATCTATGTATGAGTTTTATAAATACATTATTAATGTATTTTTCTTTTGGTTTCCTTTTTCTTTAATTAATGTGAATAAAAATATTGAAAAAAAATTTATATACTTACGAGTAAAAACGCGCTGATAATCCTTATATTTTTTAACTTATATGAATAGTTTCTTTTTATATATATATTTATTTGCTTGCTTGACTGTGTGGGTAAGCGTTACTGATCTGGGTGAAATTTTTACTTACATAAATATATATTTTTGTATTTTAGTTGATCGTGGTATATTTAATATATTGGAAATGTGTGTTGACAATATTGCATTTTTTATATCTTACACCCTGTTACAAGACATACTACTGTATACAAATTCGATAGATAGAAATGTAAAATTTGCTGCACTTTATGGAAGCAGAGATGGAACAGAGGCAGTGGCATCTTCGAGAAATGAAAAAATTATTAAAATTAGAATGTGCTAAGTTACTGAAAACTTGGAAGGCGTGGAGGAGCGGAAGTAGTTTCTATCGTCTAACTAGTTAACAACAGATATTGTTAACTTTGAACTTTCCAAACGCACGAAAATGGTGGAAAAATCGCGTTATTTCAGCAAATAAAACGCACCAATTTTATACTATTTCTTTTATCATGTCTGTTCGTTTACTCAAAACAAAAGAGAGTAAAGTGACAATTCTTTTACTGAGTACTTACAAATTTTTACTGCAAAAATTTTTGTAAAGTAAAGTTTAGTAAGATGAACAACACATGGTAAACAAACATATGTAAGCAAAATAGAGTATCTAAAAATAGAAAAATTTTCAGAAAAGTTAAGAATACCATAGAATTAAATAATTACGGCTTTTAAAAATTATTTAGCAAACTATATAATAGGTAGTGAAACAATTGTGCGCTTATAGTAATCAGTCAGAGCGTAGTAGCCATTTAAAATAAAGTGATTAAAGATTGTGACGCAGCACAAAGGGCGTGTTGCTGCAGAACCACACGATCCTGATGCAATTCTCAGGATCCTTCAGTACGCGAAACCTGACCTCTCCACACAAGACAGTAAGGTAGTCAATATTGCAGATGCTAAAGGATCCAGCAGAGAGGTGGTTGTGGTCCTAAACAAGGAGTCTCTGCCATTACTCCGAGATAGACAGCGCATGGCATTCTATTCATGCAATGGAACCATGCTCTGTCTATATCGAGGTGATGACATGATGGACCACGAACCCGATGAAAAAGCTAAAAAGCCTAACAAAGTACAGGATGTGGAGGTAGAGGTGAATACCAATTCAATACAGAGCTCACAACCAAACTCTAGTTTGGTGGGAGTATTCTTTGGAGGATTGTAAAACGCCACAGTTGATGACAGTCACAACCAAGCTGTAGTTTGATTGGAGTATTTTTGGAGGATTGCAAAACGCCACAGTTGGTAGTGAGGACAGTCTACTGGATTCCGATCCGAAGAATGCCACCATCATAAACTTCGACCTCGACACCGAATAAACGATAAATGTTACACAAACTAACCATAAACGCTGACGCTGCTTTACGTCAGCGTTTATATTGCGCTAGCACATGAACCATGGACGTATAATGGCAAGGTCCTAGGACTAGGCGCGAAGGGCTATAAACTAATATAAATTCAGGTAATGGGAATATAACCATAAAATCCTGTATCATAGTTAAAACGCATATAAATATCTGCATTATATCTGATTACAGTAATGAAGATACCGTAACTGCCCCGACGGATGTAGGAGATCCAACATATGGATTCTATCCTGCTAAATGGCTCATGGCAAGGTAAGAGACGCGAAAACAAAAGGCATACCATGCATTATAGGCGCGGATGCCGCTTACCACCTGATCTGGGGAAGCTCAGACATAAACAAAGAAGGTGATGATATAGTAGAATTTATTCTAGAAAATGATTTAGTAATTCTAAATCAAGGAAACAAACCCACCTTCGGCACTTCGAACAGACAAGAGGTGTTAGATATTGCGCTTACCAGTTCGAATATCGCAAGTCAAATACAAGAATGGAGAGTGTCAGAGGACTGCTCCTTTTCCGATCACTATTATTAAGATTTCAAAGTAGGCAAACAACATAGAATCACATTCTATCGTAATAGAAGGTGTACCCTTCTTCTCAACCAAGTATGTTTCGTACTAGAAGGTTTGTGTTTGTTTCTAACTCTCCATTTTCCATATATTTGTTTCTTGGAGGTGCTCCTCACGAGTGTCATTAATTCTAGTTTTTATTAGAATTGCTGACCCTCCACAAGATCTTCCACGGGGATCTTTAGTGTCATGTAGTACGGAGCCATTATTTTTTAAATAACTGTTGCTTGTTAAGTGAGTTTCAGCAATCAGCATTATGTCGATTTGCTTTTCCATCAGGAAGTGCTTAAGTTCATATTTTTGTTGGCGGATGCCCTTTGCGTTCTAGAAACATATTTTAAAACAAATCATTTGTTTACAATTGCCTGTAAAATAGTGGATTGCATTTTCAGCATTTCCTGCATCATAGGTGTCATAGAAACCGTAAATGTATTAATGGATTGAATCAGAGTCTGCAGAGTTGCCTCAAGATTGCTAAACTTTTGATCAGAGTTTTGGGGCTTGGGCTCCTGATTCAACTTTTTTATATCGGATTTAACCATATTAGCATATAAAACTTGTTTTGGGGGTTTGCACAATTATGTGGCTGGTTGACTGGCCTACCTGGGAAAATTTTTTTGTATGAATTATGTTTGACTGCTGGGGTTGCTTAGAGGTAGTTGATGACTTATTTGCTACTGGCTGCTTAAAGTGAGTATAACCAGGACAGCCCCTGTAATTTACGGTATGCTTGCCTCCACAGTTACTGCATTTTTTAACGCTGAAGTCAGTCTTTGATTTTTTGCACTGTGATATGCCGTGCAGTTCTCCACACACAACACAATCTACGGCCGATTTACAATAGACCTTAGTATGGCCAAATTCCTGGTAGTTTAGGCATTGAACTGATTTTAAAATATATAATTTTGTTGTTAAAATCATTATTTTTTTTTAATTTAAATTAAGTTTCAAGTAGTACAAAAAAATGCATCATATTGATGTAAATTTGAAATCACAACAGGTTTTGTTTAAACAAAGGCAAATTAGTATAACTATGACGAGAATATATAAATGAACGATAATATTCTTAGTTCTTAGACAATGACGCGGCGTTAGTTAAATAACATATGTACTGAGAGCTTCTAGAGTAACATAAAAAAAGGAACTATGAGACATAGAAATAGATTATTTTCTCGTGAATAGCATACATCCCCCCGGGGAACAGGTTTTGCCTTGGCGTATTCCTAACTTGGGCGCTCTGTTTTTCGTTGAAAAGAGGGGAAGGGGTTCCTCGTTTGGTGCGGCAAACAAAACTCTAGGAAGCCGCATGACTTATGTTGTGTTGGCTTCCGAAACCCTTACCAAGGGTATAAATTGGCAGAACGAGGATCAGCATGGCCCCCGGGTAGTTCTGCTTGCGGTTCGACCTGGGCTGATCATGGTTGAGGTGCCTACCTTAGCTGAAACGTTCTGGCTGTGAAACCTAAAACGCAGGAAGGGAGTGTTAGTATCCTTGATAATTGTTTGGTGTGGGGCCTTTTTCGGGGACTAACAATCTCCCGAGGATCTGTTGCCTATACAACAGATACCTGTATTGTAAGGAACCAGTGGTGATGGTTAAGGGTCAGTTGGTTTAAGTGCTGATGCTCTTAGTGGGCTTCGGACTACCAACGTATTAAGCCTTGTCTTCCATTGAATGCTGGGAATTTGCATACAGGAGGGATTAGAAGGCAAGAACTTCTCAACAAAATGTTCCTCATATGGCTACAAACATATGGCATAAATTGCTACCTGTGTGAACCTAGTTAGCCGCACGGAGGCGCTGGTGAATCATGAATAATTCACTCCGTGGAATTGGTCCATCATCAGATAAGGCCGCAAGGCAAGTGCTGGTGTAAATCTTTTTCACACCTGCACAGCATACACACAAGTAAAGTATAATAATGCGCCACTTAGACACTATATTGATGACAGTAAGACATCAAAAGTATTTTTAGAACAGTTTTAATTCTCTTTGATTTCTGGAAAATGAGAGAATATAAAGTTGTATGTTTGAACATATTTTTGAAATCATTTAATTGAATCGGACTTTAAGTTTAGTAAGTGATGGCGTACCATGGTATTGATGATGTTTTGTCATAAAATTTACTCCACTTAGTTATTTTTCTGTCATCATATCAGTGAGATTTTTACATCAAATTGAATCCAAATTATAGTTGGTCTAATGTTAGTGTGCCACTCTATTGATGATACTTTGATATTACATTGACTTCATTTAGTAATTTCTTCGATATTAGAGTACCATTTCATTGATCACATGCTCGCATCAAATGTATTCCGGTAAAGCATCACCATGATGTCAGTATGACATTTCATTTGAGAAATAATTGTCGTAATTGCCGCTAACGATAATTAATAAAACATGATAAAATTAGGACATATTGTATTGTATTGATGTTGAAATACATACCAATTAGGACGGCTTTTCTATGAGTGTACGCGCTCTATTTGAGTATACGTCTGTGAGTAAAACGGGAATAACTTTTGACACTTGATGTCATACAAGTCGAAAAATTAGAACGTCTGCTTTTTCAAATACACCTGGTAAATTTAATTATCTTTGATCTTAAGTACATATTGAAATTTTATTTAAATTTGTGAACAACTCTCAAACAAGCAAAAATATTCATGGTTGTGTATTTACTTTTGACGCTCATAGTCAGCCTTTATACAGAAAAAATTAAACTACATGATTACCATAAGTGCGAAAAACAAGTCTACTGTCAAGAACTTATTTCATTTTTATATAGTGTGATAAAATGCACAATAAGTCCCTTTTTGAAACTTACAATGCATTAAGGTTTTTTGATTGATGTGTTAGTTAATGCATTTAATAATTCAAGTAAATTTAAACATCGAAACATACCGTAGCTTCATAAATACATACATACTTAATATGTATATACGTAACATATTGAATATTTGTTTTACAAATTCCATTAAATGTTTTTAAAAATGTGAGTTAATTACTGTTAAAACAAGCTTTTAAATGATTTAAAAATGATTTTATACGATAGGAGTCGGTTTTGCTACCCGAGACAAATAACATGGACGTAAGAATCGAAAGCCATTAGCAGTCTTGTCATTTAACAAATCACCAATACAGAAGAGAGTTTCGTAATGCAATTTTGCAAACAAACATAAACTGATTAGAAGGGAAACCGATTGCTGTCACATACAATGATTACAAAAATATAAAAAAAGCAACAACGAGTTAATCACAATAATAATAACATTAGTGTGAAAAAGCTTCCTGTACCAGAGCAGACATAAAATTTTTATTTGAGGGTGTGAGCATTTGTTCAGTGGTTTACATACATATTTAACATTGATCAAAATGATCCATTAAAAATATAGTTGAAGTGTTAAAATATAAAAAAAATATTTTCACTGCACTTAAGGACGCATAAGCTAGTTCATATCGGCCAGTGGATTAAAAATTAATAAAAAAAATTGTTTGGGAGCCTAGGCAGGTTAATAAGTGTAGACTGCACTTTCCACCCGTTTAGAAGCAAATTACGAAAAGATGTAAAGGTATTTTCTATTTTGGAAAAAATACGGCAAAAAGATCGTTGCCTTGCTGTTGTTGTTATCCTAGGAAGTCTAAAGTGGGTAGCATTTCTTAAGTGACATGGTTCATTTTCTCAATTAGGTATTTTGGCGCATTTCCGATTTTCATATTTTGAATAAAGTATAGAGTATTTAGTTCGAGTCTCTGTTTTATATTTAGCAATTTTAATAAATCAAGCATAAATCCTATGGGTGTATAAATGTTACATCTTAATATTGCTCTCATAGCTTTATTTTGTAGTCTATCTATTCGTGTTTCCGTGCAACACGTGTAAACTCAATGTGTAGTTTTATTATTACGTTATATATATTTATAGCCATTGCTGTAGATATCTTGTTACGTATTCCTTTAAAGAAACCTATTTTTTAAAAATTTTTTTTCACACTAGAATACGTGTGAAAAAAAATGTTCTTTAAATTTCAGTTTTGTGTCTTTTTTAAAACCAAGATATTTAATTTTATCTACTTTTTCTATTATGCTTATTATTTTTTCTATTATTTTATTGTTAATTTAAAAAACTGATTCACTAAGAAACAACTTATTACGGCAATTTTTAAACATTAGAAACTGTAAAGAGATCCCTCAACCCACGTTTAAGGTTGAACTGGAGCCAGAAAATGTTGTCTTAAAAAAGCAGGAAGCTCATCCAATTAAATTTCTTTGGTGCCATAAGGTTACCGTAGAGGAATCATATAGGCGTTTAGGATCTGTTCAGTGCCTTAGCTGCCAAGAATTTGGCCACACTACTCGTAAGGCCTATTGTAAATTGCCCGCAGTTTGTATTGTGTGTGGCGAACTGCGTGGTATATCACAGTGCATAAAATCAAAGACTGACTCGAGGATTGACACTTACACACACAAAATTATAGAGGTAGCCCTGTTTCTACTCACTTTACGTGGTCAATAGCAAATAGGCTACCAATTTCCATTAAGTAATCCCAGCAGTGAAGCATTCAAAAATTACAATTCTCCCAAGAACTCCAAACAAGTTTCTTATGCAAATGCGGTTTAAGCTGACATACAAAACCTATGTAAGGAGCCCAAATCTCAAAACTGCGATCCAAGTTTTAGTATCATTGAGGCAATTCAACTGCAGACTCTTGTTTAATACATAAACACGTTTATGGTTTCTATAACAACCATGATGATGAAAATGCTGAGATGCAATCCACTATTTTGCAGGTAATTTTAAATATATGATTTCTTTTAAAATATGTTTCTGAAACGCAAACGGCATCCGCCAACTCAAAAAATGAACTTCCTTATGAAAAAGCAAATCGATATGATGATGATTGATGAAACTCACGACACTCAATAGTTATTTTAAAATTAGTGGCTACATGCTGTAAGACACCAAAGATCCCCGTGAAAGATCTAGTGGAGGCTCGGCAATTCTAAAAAAACCAGAATTAAGCACCATTTTCTAAACCACATACATACAAGCAACAACTACATGCTTTCAATATTTTCATGAAAAATTTGTTGTTTAATCGATTTATTCACCGCCTCAATTTTCATTAGCAGAAAACTAATATTCACATTTTTATACTCTTCAGAAAAATGCAAAGGGTATAAGGGATATAAGTTTGTGATTCCGTTTGTAATGTTCACAATTTTCATTTCCTTATAAAGTATTCCGAATCAGTATTGGTAGAAAAGTCGATGTCCGTCTGCCCGCCTTTGAAATACCATCTGACAAAACGAGAAGTCTTAGAAACTTTTTTGTTTCAGTCGATTCATGGGTTAGTAAAATCGGTTCTCGTATAGCTGAGGTATACCCAAAGTTCCGAAGAAAGTCATTCTTTTGCAATTTTATATGAAAGGTTTTGAAAAAAATGTTTCTCTTCCTTCAAACTTCACAATATTATTTTATTGAATTTTTGTTGAACATTATAATTTTTAAATTAGATTTTTGGTTTGTACATTTGTACATCGGGTTTTAGTTCAAGTTTTTTCTTAAGAAGGATTTTTTTTAAAATACAAATTTGCTGTGATCAATAATTTTTGTATGGAGAAACTTGAACTAAAACCCGATGTACAAATGTACAAGACAAAAAAAAAACATAAACACTCATATCCATATGCTCGTATACCCAAGATATATTCTAAACCTATTTTTCCATGAAATTGTTTTTTATTAAAAGCAGCTCTGGTAATAAATGGAGGTCGTTAAAACCGAGAAAATGAAAATTTCAGATATCGGTCCATATATACGCGAGATATACCCTAAATCAATTTTTCCATGTCGCGTAACCGAACTTAGACAATGTTTTTGCTTAAAATCAGTTCTAGTAATAGAGGAAAGTTATTAAAATACATAAAGTGAACATTTATATCTAAGAATTTCATGAATTATTGTTATTACAAATTAAAAGAGCATATTTAGTTCAAATTTGTAATATATTTACATGGCTATTGTGAAGGGTATTTAAGATTCGAATATTCTACACTCTTATTTGCTTCAAATCAATTGGTACTCGATTTCTGGCGGCTGGCGATTATAACACTAACTCTAAACTAAACATGCTGCCACTAAACGTATCAGATCCAAAAATTAACATATTTGTCTGGCAGAAAAAAAGAAGAGTCAGAAGATTGTGGCAACTCCGCAGGTCTCCACAGCTTAAAATTAGGCTACGGGAATGCATAACATATTTAAGAAGTCTTCTTGAAATTCAGGAAATAGATTTCCTTAACCCAAATTTGACAAGCTTTGATGGTACTCCTCAATCTGACTATTCCTTGTGGAAAGCTAGAAAATGTCTGAAAAGAGTCGTTAGAGATAAGCCACTCTTGCAAATTTCACATGGGGACTGGGCAAGAACCGATTTTTAAAAAGGGATGGTGTATATTAATAATTTGAGAAACGTTTTTACTACAAATGATACAGAGAATTATACAGCTGAGTTACCGCCATATGCAGTTAGATCGACTGTGCCCTTGAAACTTAATTTTCAAGACGTTGAAAACTGTTTTTGTCTTGAGTATTAGCATGTGGAAGGTGTATATAATACCCAAGCCAGGGAAGGATCCGACTAAACCAATAAGTATTTTACCAACAATTTCAAAACTGTTCGAAAAATTGAAAGACTTCTGAAGGCTCTAGCTCTAGTCATTGGCATTTCCCAAGCATTTGATTAAGAGTAATGCACAAACTTGCCTGCAAACACTCAAACATTTTTGGAAAGCAACTTATACGGGCGGAAGTTTTTTTTACCAAAGAAGACGATTTTATAAGCCCAACTCAGCCAATCGAGGCAGGAGCTCTTCAAAGTAGCATACTGGAACCTATTCTATACTTGGCTAACTTTTGCCCGCGGCTTCGCTCGCCAACAGAGTTTCATACAAACTTTCATCCCCTATTTTATCCCATTGGGGGTAAAATTAATCAAAATCCTTTTTTAACGGATGCCTATGTCATAACATCTACCTGCATACGAAATTTCAGCCCGATCTACTAGTGGTTTGGGCTATGTCACTTGGTCACCTTTGAGTTATAAATATATTTCGATTTACGCCTCCGACAAGCCAACAAGATGCGGAATCAACACTTCAACTTTGCATAAACACAGTATTTTATTGAAGTTGAATTTCAAACTTTTGTTATACAATGCAATTCTAAAGTCTACATGGTGCTATGGAATTAAATTATGGGCCACCGCTTCAACGTCAAACATTGAAAAATTTCATAGACGACCAAACCAAATTCTTCGAACGGTTGGTGTAGCCTGCTGTATGGCACGTAAAAAAATCCACGAATTCATGAGAATTTGACTGTTTCGCAGGTAAAATAATTTTCTAAGTACGTGACAAGGTATACTCGTATCAGTAAACTAGAACTTCACCCAAAGGCTCTTGCACGTAATATATTTAATTTTGGCGGACATACTCGGGTGAAGAAAAGAAATGATACCTTTGCCACCATCAAAACATTAAACATGTGAATTTAGCGGTAAAGTTCCCAAAAAATAAATCTTTTTATCTAGCATTGGCCGGACTTAAGTAAAAAGCACAGTTTTTTTAGTTATTTTTTCATGTTTAGTATTAAGATTTGAATACTTATTGTGAGTTCGTTTTGAAGATTCAATTAATAATAAAATACTTAGAAAAATAGAATCAAGCTCAAGAGCTACAATCCAAGGTGCATTAACTTTTACAAGGCATTGATTCGAGATAAGACAGACTTTTGCTACTTACTGATAATATTGTGAGCATTCAACGTCATATTGATCATTCAACTGACAGTGAATGTAATGGTGAATTCTGAATTAAACATTTAAAATAATGTTGTGAAACTGAAAATAAATCAAATAAAAGTAATTTTTAAATGTGAAAAAGTACTTTCGTAATTTATATGTAATTGTGAAATAAGTTACAAATACTTTTGACAAGCGCAGCTTACTACATACCAGTTTTTGTTGTAATTTTGCTCTATCGCTGCCACTTTGTAGACGTTACGAGTAATACATCTTGCTACAACTTAACTTCTAAAGAAACACTTCTACAGCAATTTTACAAGGCAAACATTTATACTATTTAAGGTCCAAAAGACTAATTTGATACACTCATTGATACAAAAAAAATTATTTTCGCAATTGTTAGGCATAAAATCGTATTTACAACGGATTTGATTTTAATCCTTAAGCAAATGTTAAAAAGCTCTTCTTAGTCCAGAAAGCGAAGAAAATCATTTCAATAAACACTTTTATCTAAAAAAATAATAATATCAACATGTGAATTGATCTGAAAAGCATAACACAACCTGACCAAGAAACAGTGGGGAAAAACAAAACCTTCACTTTCAATGCGACCACAAAGAATGTCAACCATGTAAAGTAGACCTACATATGTGTACCTTGAAATGCTGAGACAAAAGCATTTTTCATACTCATCTTCTTTTTCATCATTATTGTCTACTGCGATTACCAAAGCCAATGCGATAATGTAGATGGCGATGCCCTTATAAGAGATTATTAGTTTTTTATTGTTATGTTTTTTATGCTATTTTGTTTATTGCTAGTATTTATTTACATAAATATATATGTATAAATTTATTGTAGTTATGAACCATATATACATAAGTAATATTTTTAACAGGAGGATAGTTTTTATTTTTGTCATTTTTGCGTACTTTCAGATTTTTAATAGAAAAATATTTTATAATAAAAATTATTACATAGTTTAACACAAAAATACAATACTTAAGATGGGGCAATATACTCTCTAGGGGAGCACGTAACAATAGAAGACAATAACTACCAACATTTTCCACAAAAATGCTTAAGTACAGGGTGGCGCAAAATTAACCTTCCGATGTTTTTTGGTTGTAATTTAAAAAAAAAGAAAAACTTTGATTCTTCTTGTGGATTGTCATTTGAGCCCTTTTTATAGCATTTTTCATCACATTGGCCAAAACTTCCAGCGATAGGTCTTCACATTCTTGACAGATATTGTCTTTAAGAGCTGCAAGAGTCTGAGGCTTGTTGACATAATCCCGCGGCTTCAAAAAAGCGCACAAAAAGAAGTCTGTAGCGGTCAGATCAGGCGATCTTACTGGCCAGCGCAATTCGCCAAAACGGGAGATTAGGCGCCCGGAAAATGCATCCTTCAGCATATTGGTTGTGGCACGTCCAGTGTGTGCCGTAGCACCGTCCTGTTGGAACTACATGTTTTCCAATCCCAATTTATCAAGTTGCGGCAAAAAGAACTCGTTGATCATTGCTCTGTAGCGCTCACCATTTACAGTAACCGTTGGCCCGTGACGTCTTCGAAGAAAAAAGGTCCGATTACCCCTCCAGCGAAAACGGTACACCAGAGGATGTAATGGCACTTCGTGGGTTACACGCGGATTTTCATTTTTGAAGAAAAATCATCTTCCTCTTGTGGTCAAATAAATAGTCACCAATATTCCGCGTTCTGTGAGCAGTGTAGCGTAACATTGTTTACTAACGTGTATTTCGCATGTGTTTACTACACAAATGTCAAAACAGAACTGACATTGGGCGCCAATCGCAAAATTTATAGCATTTTCTGATAGAAGGATTACTCTTGCGCCACCTTGTATATCCAATATCCAAAAATATCGTTGACAAAGCCGTTCGCAGAGGTAATTAAAAACTTTTTTTAATGGTCATCACAATTCTCTTCTTCGTGGGATAACTTTCAGAATAAAAACTATACTTTGTTGTTTCTGTTACTTCAAAATATTTGCAAACTGAGTTTCATCTAAATTGGTTCCGCGGTTTATGTATGAAAAGCTAACAGATAGGCCAAAGTTAGTTCCGCATATATAATATGCGGATTATACAAGTAGTAAGCTGAATCATTTAAAAAAATTACAATACATTAAATATGATTGAAACTTACAATAAATATTATGGGACCATATTATTATTGAACCAGTTTATTGACTTGATCGATAAAATACTTGATTTTTTGTTCGACCAGGACTCTTATGTTCCAAACTGCAAAAACAAAAAAAAAAAAAAAAACAAAAAACTTTTTAGAACAATAAGTTGAAACAAAACGGGTACCGCAAGGCTCCGTTCTTTCTCCTACCCAAATTCTTATTTTTCTCAACGACCTTCTATGTCAAACTTCAAACCCTATCTACTCTTT
Source organism: Thecocarcelia acutangulata (assembly GCA_914767995.1). Lineage (NCBI taxonomy): Eukaryota > Metazoa > Arthropoda > Insecta > Diptera > Tachinidae > Thecocarcelia > Thecocarcelia acutangulata. The sequence continues at coordinate 101,853,251 of OU612094.1, read as the reverse complement.
CGATTTCAGTTATAGGCCAAGCCTATCCGAGATCGTTGTCTTACATAAATCTCCAGTAATATACTATATGATGTGCAACTGATTACGCCACAGACAGTTACTACCGGTAGATAATTGCTACTGTAAAGGGTATTTTGGGTGTAGGTCAATCGACCTGTGAATTGACTGCTTAGATCGTGATAAGTCCCCATATTAATTGTTTTATTTGACGTTATTAAAAGCCAGAATTGTTCGCGTGAGTAATGGAAAATTGTGATACCTCAAAAATATGGTGCAGTGCAAACCACAAAGTCAAGCCTTGTGTGTAAACGGTTATGCTAGTGCTTTTTCAGCAATTATAAGGATAACGTTGGTAAATTTACAGGGCTCAAATATTATCGTAGACTCGTATTATAGCAGCGAACTTATCGATGAATGGACTGAGATGATGATAGCTTTTCGCCACATTCTCTTACAATAAAATGTTCTTTGAATTTGGCGAACCAGCTACCACTAGAAAAGAAGGTCACCTTTATAAAAATATTTACATATTATAGTTCATATCCCTACTGGAATATGTAATATTCTCTGGTTTAAAAAACCACTCATACAGCGCATCTTAAATTTTTGTATATTCTCCAGTTGCTATTCTGTAGCGGGATTTTAGTGAACTTGTTATAGCTAAGATAACCTTTTCGTACTATTCGTGTAAATGAAAATGCGTACTATTGCGTACTAACTCCTTTTCCAGGAAGTTTAAGATCATCTTCCGAACAAGGGAGGAATGGAGCATGAGCCCAAGATGGTTGCAGGATGGTTCACAAAAGTGGTACACGGATGGATCAAAAACGCTCCAGGGTGTTGGAGCGGGAATAGTGGGGCCTAGAGCATGCAAATATATAACTCTTAGCAAAGACACCACAATCTTCCAAGCGGAACTATACGCAATAAGGGAAGCGGTTGAAATACTCTCCGATAGGAAACACAAGGGAGAGCTGATAAAAATACTCTCTGATAGCCAAAAACCCCTTTTAAATGCTCGTGCCCAGAAGAATATCTTTGGCATGGTTGCAGATACTCTTTCGAGCTCGGGAAGTGGTTGACTGCTTTCCGGCAAGCAGGAATTTCTTGCAAAAATTTCAGCCAACAGGTTAGCTTTGTCAACCGGGTCAGTGAATGCTTGGTCATTTTTTAACAGAGTTGGAATTGATGAACTAGCACTATTCTTTACTCTCTTAACGAAAGACCAGAAGGTCTTACTGCCCCGGGGAGCTTCAAGGACCTTGGCACGAAGACGCTGTTCGTGGAGAAACTTTTCATGCATAAGTACCATGGCACACGAAGATCTTGCCTTTTTGCGTAGCAAATCAGTGGCTGGAGTTTTGTTTAAACGCCAGTTACTGAATGCTTCCTCTCTGGATCTGACTGCGGTTTTGCACGTCTGATTAAAATTGGTTGAGCTCAGCCCAACGAGCCTTTTTGTATATAAATTTTGACCGTCTCGTAGCTGATTTCGAAACGTTACGAAGTGCAGAGATCGAAAAGGAGGCAGAAATGGTGCAATGATCCGAATTGCCGAGAGGTGTATTAACTTTGACTTCATACTTTTCAGGGTGTGAAGTCAGGAATAGGTCAAGAGTGTTTGAATGGTGCCATGGAATATGCGTTGGATCATTCACTAATTGCGCTAGGTGGTTGTGCGCAGCGAATAACTCAACATATTGGCCTTCTGGAGTTGTATGACTCGAATGGCGAAGCCAGGAAGAGTTGTGAACATTGAAATCACCAGCAACAACGATTTCACTGCTTGGGCAACTCTCTAGGATCTTCGATATGGAGTCGGAGAGGGCATCGAAGCCAGAAAATGTAATATCCCTTCCCGCATTTGGACTTCTATATAAAAACCCGAAATGCAAAAAGTGTGACCTGATTTTGAAATTAACCCAGAGACAGGTAAATTCTGCATCATGCATGCCTAATGGTTGCTGGCATTGGAACACAACTTCGTTGCGAACATAGATTACAAGGCGCCGATGCAAATTAAAGAGGGGTAGAAGTTGATGCCCAGGTATGTGAAAATCCTGTGGATCAGCATTCTCAGATACCTGGGTCTCACACTAGGCGAAAATATCCGGCCGATGGAGACAAGTGTGGGCATATACAGAAGAGAAATTCGTTCTCAGCCCACGTATGTTACAGAAGTCTATTTTAAAGTTGCCTGTCATCCCGGTGGAAGATCAAAAAACAAATGTTATTTTTGCAGTGCAGGTAAAAACCGAAATTAATCGTTGCTGAGTTGATCATATAGTATCAAGTGTATATACATTCGATACTATAACGATCAACAACGATTAATCCGGCATCCCTAGCATTGCAAAGTAATTTCTAACTGGGGGACGCAGTAAGGAGTTGATAACAACGCTTGAAAAAGGGCCATAAAAGCACTGATCTGGCCATGTAATTGTACGTATATTTATTTATTACTATTATTATTGTTATTTTTCCTTTTTTTTATTTTATTTTTTTTAATTTTATTTATATTCATTTAGCTTCATTTTATTTTATTTTTTTGCTTTGTTTTATTTTATCTTTTTTTATTATTTTAGAAATGGTTATTGAATGGTTTGTTGGGTGGTATTATCGTAGTTGAATTTTTGTAAAATTGATTATTGTTGTTGGGTTTTCTGGTTTAATATAGTGTTGTTATTTTTCTTACTTCTTGATGTTTTGTTTTTATACCCTTCACAAAAATGTAAAGGGTATATATAAGTTTGTGATTCCGTTTGTAATTTCTACAGTTTTTTTCTGCGACCCTATAAAGTATATATATTCTGAATCAGAATTAATGGAAAAGTCGATTAAGCGATGTCCGTCTGTCCGCTGTTGAAATACCGTTTCTGAGAAAACCATTAGACTTAGAAACTTTTTTCTTTCACCATTCTTTTACCCCATCGATTCATGGGTTTGCTATTGAAATTCAGTAATATCGGTCCACGTATAGCTGAGATATATTCAAAATTCCGAAAAAAGCCATTTTTTTTGCAGTTTTGTATGAAAATTTTTGAAAACAAAAGTTGTTCGTTTTGCTTCAAACTTCACACACTTATTAAGCATGGTGACTAAAAGACAAAAAATTTTTTTTTCAGATATCGGTCCATATATACCCGAGATATAGCCCAAATCGGATTTTTAATGAAAATGTCGCATAGGCGAAGCTAAATAACTTTTTTTTGCTCAAAAGCAGTTCTGGTAATAAAATTAGGCTACATAAATATGGAAAATGAAAATTTCCGATATCGGTCCATATATACCCGAGATATAGCCCAATCCGGGTTTTTCATGAAAATGTCGCGTAAGCGAACTTAAACAACTTTTTTGTGCTCAAAAGTAGTTCTGGTAATAAAATAGGGTCATATAAATATGAAAAATGAACATTTTCGATATCGGTCCATATATACCCGAGATATAGCCTAGACCGGGGTTTTCATGAAAATGCCGCGTAAGCGAACTTAAACAATTTTTTTGTGCTCAAAAGCAGTTCTGGTAATGAAATTAGGTTACATAAATATGGAAAATGAAAATTTCCGATATCGGTCCATATATACCCGAGATATAGCCTAGACCGGGTTTTTCATGAAAATGTCGCGTAAGCGAACTTAAACAACTTTTTTGTGCTCAAAAGCAGTTCTGGTAATGAAATAGGGTCATATAAATATGAAAATTTTCGATATCGGTCCATATATACCCGAGATATAGCCCAAATCGGGGTTTTCATGAAAATGTCGCGTAAGTGAACTTAAACAACATTTTGTGCTCAAAAGTAGTTCTGGTAATGAAATAGGGTCATATAAATATGAAAAATGAAAATTTTCGATATCGGTCCATATATACCCGAGATATAGCCCAAACCAGGTTTTTCATGAAAATGCCGCGTAAGCGAACTTAAACAACTTTTTTGTGCTCAAAAGCAGTACTGGTAATGAAATTAGGTTACATATATATGAAAAATGAAAATTTCCGATATCGGTCCATATATACCCGAGATATAGCCTAGAACGGGTTTTTCATGAAAATGCCGCGTCAGCGAAATTAAACAACTTTTTTTGCTTAAAAGCGGTTCTGGTAACAAAATAAGGTTATATAAATATGAAAAATGAAAATTTCCGATATCGGTTCATATATACCGCAGATATAGCCTGGAACGGGGTTTTCATGAAATTGCCGCGTAAGCAAACTTAAACAACTTTTTTTGCTTAAAAGTAGTTTTGGTAATAAAATAAGGTTGTATAAGTATGGAAAATGAAAATTTTCGATATCGGTCTATATATACCCGAGATATAGCTCAAACCGGGTTTTTCATGAAAATGTCGCGTAAGCGAACTTTAACAACTTTTTTTTTGATTAAAAACAGTTCTGGTAATAAGATCAGTTTATATAAATATGGAAGATAAAAATTTCCGATATCGGTCCATATATACCCGAGATATAGCCTAAACCGGGGTTTTCATGAAAATGCCGCGTAAGCGAACTTAAACAATTTTTTCGCCTTAAAGCAGTTGTGGTAATTAAATAAGGTTATATAAATATGGAAAATGAAAATTTCCGATATCGGTCCATATATACCCGAGATATAGCGCAAACCGGGTTTTTCATGAAAATGTCGCGTAAGCGAACTTAAACAACTTTTTTTTGCTTAAAACAGTTCTGGTAATAAGACGAGGTTATATAAATATGGAAAATGAAAATTTCCGATATCGGTCTATATATACCAGAGATATAGCCTAAACCGTGGTTTTCATGAAAATGCCGCGTAAGCGAACTTAAACAACTTTTTTCACCTTAAAGCAGTTCTGGTAATAAAATAAGGTTATATAAATATGGAAAATTAAAATTTCCGATACCGGTTCATATATACCCGATATATAGCTTAACAGGTTTTTTGATGAAAATGCCGAGTAAACAACTTTTTTGTGCTCAAAACCAGTTCTGGTTATGAAATAAGGTTATATAAATATGGAAAAAGAAAAAATCCCATATCGGTCCATATATACTCGAGATATAGCCTGAACCGATTATTCCAATAACATTGTTTTTTTTACTGAAAAGCAGTTCTTGTTATAAAAGAAGGTTACGAAAATAGAGAAAATTAAAATTTCTGATATCGGTCCATATATACCCGAGATATAGCCTAAATCGGGTTTTTCATGAAAATATCGCGTGAGCGAACTTAAGCAATTTGTTGTGCTCAAAAGCAGTTCTGGTAATGATATAAGGTTATATAAATATGGAAAATTAAAATTTTCGATATCGGTCCATATATACCCGAGATATAGCCTGAACCGATTTTTCCATTAATATTTTTTTTTTTTTTTTTGCTGGAAAGCAATTCTCGTTATAAAAGAAGGTTACTAAAATACAGAAAATAGAAAAATCCGATATCGGTTCATATATAACCGAGCATATTTAGGTCACATTTTTAATATACTATACATATTCGTGACTATCGTGAAGGGTATTTTAGATTCGGCCCAGCCGAATATACTACACTCTTACTTGTTTTTTTTCTTTTTCTTAATTAAAATAAAATAGTTTGTTCATTTATTTTGTATAACATCAAAAGTTTAAAAAATCTATAAAGCTATTTTTATACGATTTTAGTTACTTACGCAGGGCATGCAACCCGGACCGAGTCCAGCTACTACATAAACATTTTGCGGAGGAGCTTTTTTTTATAGTGGTCTAATTGAAAAAAAAAGAATAACAAAGTGAATATTGTTTTGTTTGTATTTATTTTTAAGATGCAAATATACAAATACATTTATATGCACAAAAAGCGATTTGTCGCAGAAATTTAAGAATCTCTCAAATTTTCCATTCCTATTTTTTTATTATTTGTTATCTTTCGCCGCATTTTGATACTTATGTCGTATTTGACAAACCGGAGTAAATTTTAACACAAATCGTCAATAGTCGCGATGTATAAACCAAAAGATGAAAAAAGTTGCAAAACTAGTGCTTTTTATTGACGAGTCGTGTCTTATAAGCAGGTTGTTAATTAACTTATGCATTTATTTAAAATGCTCAGAATGGTTTAAAATATTCTAACCTAATTCGACAGAAACAAAATAAAAAGCTGAAAAATTTGAAGAACTCCATACATATGAATATATTCGTATTGCTTTTTTTTAACTAAATTGTCTAAAAATAAAATAAGTGTAATAAAAACAATATTTTAAACTAAAGTTTTATTGTTGCAATTATTCTACGCGAAGATAATAATCTAAGCTTTACTCGTTTTATTTATAAGGAAGTAGTAAAATCACACCGTAATTTTTATGATTAGCTCTTGGGAAATCACTTTAGTTTTATTTCATTGAAAGAAAAAAAAAAAACAAAAAAAAATATTCGTATTGTTGTTACAGCCGGCGGAGGAAAGTCATATTTATTATGATTAGGAATTGTGGCTGCATAAAATCAACTAATCCCCTGAGATCTTGCGTTGTTTTTTTATGTGTGGTGTTTTATTTCAGCACTTGTTATGGAACCTGAGCTTCTATATTTATACAATAAAGATTTTTGCTCAATGATAGAATGAAATAAGTTAATAATTAATATTTACAGTACAATCTTTATTTATAATTTTGTAATAAAATTATAAAAACTTTTTGCTTTTGCAAGTCTTCAACTCATAGGATTATTTTACGACAGGTAAGATCATCTCTATAGTCTCTCTGACTTAAAAACGGAAAACAATTTTTCAGGAAGTTTTAAGATTTTTAAGCGATACATTTTTCAGCATGTAGCTTCTAGCCGTATCTTTGCTGTCATTACATTAAAGCTTCTTCGGGAGTTACAATAGGCTAATTTTAAGCTGGGCAGACCTGCGGCGTTGCCACTCTCTTCTTCTTTTGTCTGACAGAAGTTGTTCAATTTTAGACGAATAGGTTCTATGGTTCTCGTTTCTGGATCTTATATGTAGGTAGCATGCTGTACGGCCAGTTTAAGATTTTCAGAAAAATCGTTAATTGACCCATTAATATATTCAAGCGTTCTGAAGGCAATAAAAGTGTGTTTAGCATTATAATCGCCAGCTGCTAAAAATTTAGGACTAATTTCCATTATTACAACTGACGAATAGTTAACATTAGGATTTTATCCTACAGATAATTTTTTTTTTTTTTGGTTATTACAAGTTAAGATTAACCTTAAAAGTTATTGATAAGTTAACAGCAGGTTTATCCTCATGGTTAATTTCAAAGTTAGCTTTAAGCAGTTGAAGCTGCCATCATTTCTGCTGAAAATATTGTAACTTCAGTTGTAAAAATGGAAAAATTTGATGGTGACTTTATCGTTCACGTTAATTAATGTTAAGGTTAACTATCAATAACTTTATCGTTAGGTTGTAATAATGTTCCTAAGTGATTTAAAAAATTTCTATATTGATTTTTATTCACTGAAAATTGGGGAGGTAAATATATGTGGAAATATAAATTTTTTAATAAAAATGGTCAATACATATATTTGCTGATTTGGAATATTCCTTACGTGTCTCATTCAGAAAATAGTGTTTAGTTCTGGTTTTTATTAGAACTGCCCAGCCTTCACAAGATCCACTAATTTTAAATAACTGTTGGATGTCAAGTGAGTTTCAGCAATCATCGAAATATCGATTTTTTGTTCCATAGAAAGCGCTCAAGTTCATTTTTATATTGGCAGATGCCATTTGCATTCCAGAAACATATATGAAAAAAAATTTATTTATGTAAAATTGCCTGCACAATAATGGATTGCATTTTCAGCGTTTCCTGCATCATTGTTTCTTTTTTGACGTTGTATGCTTTTCAGTATGATAGTAAATCTATTACTATCCGTTACCGTAGTGGTAGATGATAATCTTTACATATTTTCGATTGAGATGATATATATTTGAGTGCATTTAGGGCTTCGCTGCCGTTTAACCACAGTTAACCTATCTATGCCTACTTATGTTTTCCGCAGAAATTAAACTTGCAGTAACAACTATATGTGGCGAACACGAACGGGGGCGGTTCCTATCTCTTAGAGACACAATATTGTCCAATGATTTTTTCAAAGAATCCTCCACAAAAATCCAAAGGTATTTACTAGTGGAGCTAAGCTCAGAATTACATCTGCTGGGTATACTCATGCAGTATTTTCCTTTTTTTTACAATTTAAAAATGTATAAAAAGTCTTTATAAAAGATCACTATTTTCTACTTATTCCGAATGAAATATTAACATAGTCACAACTCGTCATACCGCAGTTTTTTTCACCTGGTTTACACGTGAAAAGAACTGCGGTATAATTTGTCTTATAAAGTTATGTCTTACAAAGTTATAACGTACTATACTCGTAGTTTTACAATAAAACGCCTTCACTATATCTAAAAACCATAATAGATGGATTACTGAATATAACGCATATCGATTACTTTGGAAACGCTCTTACCTCATTTATTTTAGTTTCGTAGTGTGGTAATATGGCTTAAAAATTCACTCCTGGACGTAATACTAATTAATATTATTAATACTTATAAATTCTATAAGATAAAAAAGATATTTATACCTTTATTACACTGAGATCAAAATAATTTATAATCATTTAACCCGATTATATTTTGTTATTACAATGCAAGAAAACATTTTTCCACTTCCAATAATGGTATGCACTAAATCAGTCAATAGTTTGTTTGATTGAATTGATATAAAAAATACTTTGTAAAAATAACAACAAAAAGTATTATGCCCAACATTATATTTTTATACATATACTTGTTTATGTAAATGTATTAACATTTTACAGATTTACGAAAGTCTAGAAAAACTTATATTAGTCTATATTAAAAGAAAAGAGTTTGTTGTTCAGCAGAATTATTTTTTGTTTTCATGTTTCCTAACTGTCTGTAAGTTGACATTTCGAGGGAGCTACCTTAACCATCAGAAGACTTGAAACCCTTGAAAACTATTTTTAAAGTTTTAAATATACATACATATGTATACTGCATTATTTAGTTAAAACAATGAGAATTAAAAAAAATTGTTCTAATAATAGTCTTCAAAAACAAGCGTTTTGCTTTTCATACGTTTTCACTTTTCTTTCCTACTTTTATACAAATCAACATCACGTTAGTTGCAACGATTTGTATTTTTAAAAGTAAAAACCAAACATGCAAACAGTCATGCGTCATCCGCTGTTGTAGGTAAAACTTATTACGTTGTGTTTTTGTGCAACGATTCCTGTTCAACCCTGTATAATATTATAACATTATGGGACATAGTCTTAACTAAACAATACGAGTATTTATGTATACTCGTATATCCAGAAATATTTTCTTATAAAAAATGGTTCCATAGAAGTAAATTTATTTATAACATTAAATGGCTCGGTATGAGAATAACATTGTAACTTACTAGGGCGGTTCGGAAACTTCTTACCCTATCAACGAAAGAGAATAGTTAGTTTTTCTAATATATTTTTATTTTTCAATATAATCGTCTAAAACTTCAATACACTTAGTCCAACGCTTTTCTAGCAATTCTATCCCTTGATTAAAACAGTTTTCCTCAAGGTCTTTAAAATAGTGGTTTACAAATGTAATTGCGGTAAAACGCTTGCCAGCAAGGAATTTTTTTTTAGATTTGGGAACAGGTAAAAATCACTGGGAGCTAAATCAGGAGAATAAGGTGGGTGGTCAAGCATCTCGTACTTTAAAGCGTTGATTTTAGCCATTGTTAAAATACTCTTGTGCGCTGGTGCGTTGTCTTGATGAAAAATTATTTTTTTGTATTGTAAGCCAGGACGTTTTTCTCGAATTTGTGCATTTAATTGATCCAAAAGGTAGCAATAGTACTCTGAATTTATTGTTTTACCCTTTTGCAGATAGACAATCAATAAAATATCTTTGAAGTCCCAAAAACGCATTGCCATAACCTTACCAGCCGAGTGAATTGTTTTTGCCTTCTTTGGGGCACTTCCAGCTTCAGTCCATTGTTTGGATTGTTATTTTGTCTCTGGAATATAGTGGTGGATCCATGTCTCATCAACAGTTATGAAACGACGCTTAAAGTCCATTTTATTTCGCTTAAAACGATCCAAACAAGCTTGAGAAATGTTCATTCTTATGCGTTTTTGGTCGACTGTTAACAAATGCGGCACCCATCTTGCAGAAAGCTTTTTTATCTGTAGTTCTTCATGCAAAATTAAATGGACTCGATCATTTGAGATGCCCATGATATTAGCTATTTCACGCACTTTTATTTGTCGATCATTTAATACCATATCATGCACTTTGGCTACAATTTCTGTTGTTGTTGCTGTTTTTGGACGTCCACTACGTGGTTCATCTTCAATGCTTGTACGACCACGTTTAAATTCAGCAATTCCAATGTTTTACTGTTGCATATGAAGGAGCACTTTCACCTAACTTATTCGCCATATCATTATTAACTTCTTGTTCCGATAAACTTTTTTTATGTAAATATTTAATGACACCACGCATTACTAATTTTTGCATTGTAAAAAAATGGCGGATGCGTCTTTTGTGAACACCTATATGAAGGAGTTACCAGATCGAAACAAAATTTAACATGTGTTCATAGCAGAGATGGAAGTTTCCAAAACACTTAAATTTGTTCTGTTTATACCGCGCTTTCTGTGCTAGGCTAAGAAGCTTCCGAACCGCCCTCGTAAACTAATAGTATAAGGTAACATTATAGCACTAACGCAGAACATACACAGAAAGCAAAACCTTGTACCAAATTTAAGTTATTTACACCTGCTTTTAAGACGAGTAGTACTCAAAAATGTAACTGCACCCAAGTGTACTTAAAATACAGGGTGGCTGAACAATTTTGCTTCTTTAAGAAAGTTAAATAACTTTTTGTAAAGTTTATGTAATTTATTTTTCAGTAATTCATTTGAAAAACAATACATTCTTATTAAAGTAATGAAGCTTTGAAAGTAATTCAATTCAAATGGATCCGTCCGCGGTGACACATGTGCGATATCATATCAAAAAGTTATTCCTGCCCGGAGTGTTGCGGCGGGAATTGTCCCAATTACCGTTCGAACGAATTGCTTTAAATCATCCAAATTTATTGGGTTTCTTATGTAAACTTCTTGTTTGCAATAACACCACAAAAAAAAAAGTCAGGTGCTGTGAGGGCAGGATATCTGGAAGTTTATTGGGAAATTGTTGCCTCAATTCTGTCACAACAAGTGTGGTTATGTGACAAGTTTCCCCATTTTGTTGAAGCTAAACAGAGTTAATAGGGATGTTCTTTTGGCGTAATCCTGAAGAGAAAAACTTTTTTAATATCTTTAAGGGTCTCCATTGACCATAACGGTATAACTGGTTTCTTCGAAAAAGTAAGACGCTATAATGAACTTTGAAGAAACTACACAACCCACTGTGATGCGAAGTGGATGTATTTGCATCTGATGGAGTATCTGTGGATTAGAACTACTCCATATTCGACAATTTTGTTTTTTAACACTGACAATTAAATCAAAATATGCCTCGTGTGACATAAAAATTCAGTCCAAGATGCAACCATTTGAATGATCGTTGCACAAAATTTCAAGTGAATCGGGAAGTCTCTAGGGTTTAGTTTGGTTTTTAATTGAATCTTATATGGAAATAAGTTTAAATCTTGTTGCAAAATTGTCTGCAGTGAATGGGTGCTGGCACCCATTTGCGCAGATAAGCTCCTTGTCGAAACTCTAGAATTTGATTGTATAGCAGCAGCTACAGCAGCGATAGTTTCCTGCGGCCACGCTTGGCAAAATTCTTCACGCGCCTCATTACAGTCCATATGCTATAAGGAGAGCCACCAAACGTGCGCCTATATTCTCTTTGGACGAAAACAACGCACCCTAACCTTGTGAAAGCATTGCACTATCCAAATTTTTGTTTCATTGTCCCAATTCTCCATTTTAGTTAAACTTAAAGATCAGTCTATAAAATACAATAAAATAAAATGCGAGTACACAAAAATGAAATAAGTTATTATGTTTTTTTTTTTTTTGTAGCAGGTTTCATCAGCTACCCTATAAATAAAACACGGAATTGTTCAAGAAAACCCTTAAAATAAGTATAAAATTATTGAGTCAAGTGCAGAATTCTTAAACCGAGTAAACAAAACCAAATCAAAGATACGTACATGAATATGAATGAGATATACTATTAAAACATTTTTCTTTTTGAATTCTTATTAATTTATTTAAAATAATGGCCTATATAGTTAAATATTTAAAAATATTTTTCAATGTCTACTGATGACAACACAAAAACAAATTGCTGAATATATTTTTTTATTGATATAAATGTTACTACGAGTAGTTAATAGAGCAAATACTCATAGACAAAATTGTTGTTTCAGAATAATATGTTATTAAATTTTACAAAAATAATATGTTATTAAATTTTACAAAACAATCCCGTTTGGAATGAAAATACTAGGGGGGATTGATATTGAAGCTACCAAAGTGGAAAAAACATTTTTTTTTTTTCAAAAACCATTTATTTGTCAACATAATATCCTTCCCTATCCTACCATCTAAATAATAAGATTTTGGGAACCTCTCAAAATACGCGTTGGTTTCAGGAATCGATTTTTCGTTTGAGATGAATCTTTTTCCTGCAAGCCATTTTTCAACTTTGGAAACAGGAAAAATTCACTAGGAGCTAAATCTGGACTATAAGGATGATAAAAACCGTCGATTTTATTAATTTTTAGTGACGAGCAACCCGATTATCGCTCTAGTCAACACAAATTATAATTGTTCTTAAAACTATACTTACGTCTACTTATATACTACTTATGAGAAGTTCTAGACAACTCATTTTTATATTATTAAAATTAATGTTTGGGAAACCAATTTGGTTCCCACGGTTTAGGGGTAAGCTGATCAGACGTTACATATGCACATACACATATGGTTCAAGGCCATACATTGCTTCTTTGAGACGTGCATAGATATGTACATGTGCGGCGCGATTCAAGTGTTTAGATTTAATTATAACAGTGCAGCACACATCCATATATACTTTCATAAACCCATATCATTCGCTCAAGTGTATTTTCAAGTGAAAGTACTTAATAGGCGCAGTGTCGCGACAACGGTCAGTGACAACCAAAGGTGCGAAGTGACGAGTTACGAATTTAAAATGTAACTTAATATTCTTTTAGTTATTTCTTGTACATGCTTTTAATAGGATACATTAATGTTATGGCTAAAAAAGTGAATCTATGTCGTGATAATGCTACAATGATCAACCAATTCGAAGTGTATTTCACGTGATTTTAGCATCATATCTAATGCTGTGTGAACCGGTGCGTTGTCTTGAAGAAGGAATATTTTTTTCTTCTTTAATATTGGTCGGTTTTTCTTGATTGCATCCATCAATTGATCCAACAATGCACGAGAATACTTTCCTGTTATTACGGATCCTTTTTCTAGATAATTTATGAGCAATACTCCGTGTGCATCCCAAAACTCAGTAGCCATAGCGTTGCCAGCCGATTTCACTGTCTTCGGAGCAATTCCACCCATTGTTTCGATTTATTGTTGGTTATAGTTAACCAATGAGAGTGAGACGCAAAACTCGCGAAGGCGAAACAATAACGACAAGCCTGACCGCACATAAGAAATAATTACGATGACGAGAGAGCTGTTCGTTGTTAACCACGCGGCAACTTCCTATGCGAAGGCATAGGTCGGTACAGTTAGTCACAGCGCTGCAATAATAATACTGTTAATACCACCGTACGCATAAGGTCTACGTTACTCCGCCCATGCTGTGCATCCTATACTTTGCAAACTTATTTGTAACTGTATAGTTACAAATACAATACAATACAATTTTTGGTTTTAGGTGTGTGGTGATAGACCCTCGTTTCATCAACAGTTGTTAATCGACGACAAAAATCAAAAGGATTATGCTTTATCATGTCTAAACACCGCTGTGAAGTAGAGCTGCAACACTATCGATAGTCGGCCAATCAATAGTTTTTTTATACTATCGATAGTTTTAAAATATAACGATAGAATATTTTAAAACTATCTATGGATTCGATAGTATCGAACTGAAACATATAGAATGTATATGCTACAACTAATATAGATTATTTTCAATATTAATTTTGAGAGTGGTCCGTGAAACCTTAGCCAGCATCAAGACATTTCACAGACTCACAAAAATTTTTGTACTGCACTATGCTGAATGGTTAGACATCGCCATTAGAGTGTTGTTAAGATTTTTTTTGCGATTTGTGTCTGAGCCGCAAGCATCGGGTGTTTTAAATAATTAGTACATTTATGACAGAGGCGTTTTTAAGTAACTAGGATGAACCCGTTTTAGATGTTCGAATATATTAGACATGTTGCCTCTTGTTTTACAAATTTTACCACATGAATCGCATTTAGCATAGTTTTTTTCTTTTGATCGCTAAAAAAACTCCAAACTTTCGAGAACCCCTTACGCGTTTTTTGCTTCAATTTCACCCTCACCGCTCATTTCAATATGCTTACCGCAAGCAACTAGATACAAGCATATATAGTAGGTAAGAACAATTTTTTCAGAAGCATGCAACTTTAATAGTTCATTGCAGAAACTTCTCCATAACAATAAAACAAGCTTATCAGAACCGTCAACTTTTAGTAGTATTCAACAGCTTAAAAGAATTTATTGCGAAAGATTTACAATTTTTAATAAAAATGTATGAAACCAAATGTAGTGTCGCCAGCAATTTGTTAAAACAAATCAACAAAAATAGTATATTTTAAAATTTTTGTAGGCGATTAAGCCTTTGGATTTTAGGGTGATTATTTTGTTGTGTCTACTTTTAGTAATAAAAAACATGCTTAATGTTTACAGAATTAAAAATTTTTAACTTATTTTTCAATTTAATTTACAAGAATATGCAAGCCGTCGAGTATTTGTAACCAACTTTGCTTTTGCTTTCTTCTCGCCGATAGTATCACTATCGAATAAAAAATATCGATGGTGGACCAAAAATAAAACTATCGATAGTTTTGCAGCTCTACAGTGAAGTGCACTGTCGAACCCGTTTTTGACACTGAGCAATCGCGGCACCCATCTTACCGATAGCTTTTTCATATGCAAATGTTCATGCAAACTGTTGAACACACATTCATATGATATGTTTACCATTTCAACAATCTCACGTAGCTTGACTCTGCGATCATTTATATCGATATCTTTCCCTGTTTTCTCTTTCACATAATTCATCGTAATATATATCGAGCTTTTCTTTTGTCTCTTTCACTGTTTTATCTTTCAAATAATAGTGTTTAATCACTGCACGAAATTTATTTTTTTAATTTTTCAAGAAACACAAAAGTTGCTTACTTCAAACGACTACAACCAATAAACTAATCGATGAATTTGGGTGAAATTTTAACAGCTGACGTTTGATCACTATTTCAAAAAAAAAAAAAAACGGGTTTTTGTGTTTAAGCTGCCATATAACGCTAGGTAGCTTCAATATCAATCAATCCGCTCTTGTATACGATCCCTAAGAAGTAAAACTGCACGAGCTGTAGGAATTTTATATAAATTTGATAAGGATACTAAGGCGGCAATTTATAATAGTTTAATGCAAAGCCATTTAAACTATTTCGCAATTTTATACGGTATAGAATTTGAATTAAACAGCGTATAGAATTTCTGGGTAGTTGCGAATACAATAAACTTGCTTGAAATTTTGAAAAATAAAAGTAGAATTTCGGTATTTAATCGATTTCTAAAACAACACATTATTGTCATATCATATAATGATTTATTCTCGATTTTTTATTTTCTTTATAATTATTATTACACTATATAAATTTATAAAAAATATAAATTTAATACAAAAAAAAGAAAAAAAATATATATATATATACACTTTTGAATTCTTCAATCAATCGCATTTTAATTTTTTTTTGTCTTGGCCCAGTATTGTAGTGCATTGTACAGAAATTAAGAAAGTAGATTATGAGGAGGAAAGAGAGAATAGTGTTTGTGGACGTTTGACTTTGACCTACCAATAGCAACATGGAGGAGGTATTTCCGTTATCACTGTATTTAAAGGGTTAAAGTTAAATTTCTTGTGTATAAACTTTCGATGCTCAGACTAAAAAAAATTTTTCGAAGACCTCGCACACTGGAAGATAATAAATTATAGAGCAAGAGCATTCAAAAGAAATTAATAATGAACATATAAAGAAAACGCAGTCGAAAGAGGAAAATACATGTTTACACAGGATGGCAGACGCAACTCTACTTATTTGCGCTTGAAACTTATGCCGGTGTAGTTTAGTTTTTTATGATCGAATCAAAAAAGTCTATTCACATTCGTAACTAGAAGACGGTCTCCGATTTCAGTTTTTGTCAAATCAATCTCATTTTCGGCATATTTCGAGTACAGATTCGGGATTAAGTATGTGTAAAATTAAGTATTTAGCGCAGTTGAATCAATTGATTGATTTAGGAAAACCAGGACCTTTGGCCCCACTTGGGGTTAATAGTATTTCTATCCATTTTGTTTTGTAAGTCTTAAAATTTTATCATTGTTTTACAACATGTTCGCCTGAATCCAATTTACAAATTGAGGCTTGGAGTAAATCGAGATCATACTGTACTTCTTAGTTTACAGCTTTTGTTACACAATTATTTAGTGTTATACGGCGTTTGATTATTCTGTTTGGAACTCCAACTTTTATAATAATTGCAAAGTTGGCTTCAGTGTGAATGCAATGCCTCAAATCCTCTTACAACACAAATAAATTCTAATTTTGCTTGCAACTTTGTTTGGTTATTAAATAATGTTGTTCTTTCCTATGTTTTACATTACGTGTCGTTAATTAGAATGATGTTAATTTTCGTTCATAGTTGCAAGAACTTTAAGTTTTTACGTACAGATATAAACGAAAAATACATAATTAACGTTGTCGCTGTAATTTTACCAACACTGGCACCTTTAAAATTCACTTATAAGAAATAATAATTATTGTATACTCTGGTTAGTTCACAACTATTCTGGCGACAGCTCTTTTTGTCCTCAAAGATAATATTTTTTTAAATATGTATTAAAAACAAATTTTGCGGAGAATGTGCATGTAAAACGTTCTGTTCAATGGGTTTGCACAATGGTCTATAGAGCCAGTTTTTGAAAGTAAAAATGCCTAATTTTACCCCATATTCCTATGTACTCTTTCATATTGTATAAGCTAATTGAAAGATAAGTAACATAAAATTTAATGATGAGTTCGGGAACTGAGTAAGCTCCCAGTGGTGAAAACTTCAATTACAGAAGCGATGATTCGAGGCACACATATATATAATACAGTAATGCACACCATACGAACCTAGCATACATTTTCAAACATATTGCTATGTTTCCACTTGTACACAAAATACCCCCCGGGGAACAGGTTTTGCCTTGGCGTGTTCCTAACTTGGGCGCTCTGTTTTTCCGGGAAAAGAGAGGAAGGGGTCCCTCGTTTGGTGCGGCAAACAAAACTTTAGGAAGCCGCATGACTTATGTTGTGTTGGCTTCCAAAACCCTTACCAAGGGTATAAATTGGCAGAACGGGGATCAGCATGGCCCCCGGGTAGTTCTGCTTGCGGTTCGACCCGGGCTGATCATGGTTGAGGTGCCTACCTTGGCTGTAACGTTCTGGCCGTGGCTTAAACCTAAATCGCAGGAAGGGAGTGTTAGTTTCCTTGATAATTGTTTGGTGATGGCTTTTTTCGAGGACTAGCAATCTCCCGAGGAGCTGTTGCCTATACAACAGATACGTGTACTGTAAGGAACCAGTGGTGACGGTTTGACGGGTGAGTTGGTTTAAGGGCTGATGCTCTTAGTGGGCTTCGGCCTACCAACTCATTAAGCCTTGTCCTTCATTGATTGCTGGGAAATTGCATACAGAAGGGATTAGAAGGTCCGAATTGCTCAACAAGAAGTTGCTCATATGACCGCAATCATATGGCAAGAATTGTTACCTGTGTGAGCGTGGTAAGTCACACAAGGGCGCTGGTGAATCGTGAATAATTCACTCCGTGGAACTGGTCCATCATCAGATAAGGCCGCAAGGCAGGTGCTGCTGTAAATCTTTTTCACAACTGTACACAAATTAAACGTGTTCATCGAACTAAAGGCCTCATTAGTTTTTACTTTCTGTTGCCATTCTTTTCTATAGCAAATATTTTACGATTACTTTTTCTGTGAATATATTCAGCTGTTTTTTAAAGCAAAGCATAAGCAGAAAAAACCCTTTGGAATGAAGAATGAAAAATTTTGACAAAAACTACCTTGTGTGAAAAAAAAAAAAATAAATTAATCATTCAATTTAGAAATGGTGATCTAACAGCCCACCTATTTCTCACAACCTGCAGAATTTATTACACTTCATCGCTAAATAAAATTCACTTATGGAAATCGGGTTTAACGGCAATTTTGTGAAAAATTGGAAGCGTTGTTCAGTATATTCATGTTGAAATGCCAAACTAAACATAAATCATTTAACAGCTGATACAAATGGCTGCCAATTAAAAAGTGTTGCCAACTTGAAGTTTCATGCTTTATATTTCGATGAACACAATGTGAAATCTACTTTCTAATTAGACTTCGACGAAATCTGGTACAATTTTGTAAGCACTCTGTTGAACAACTGTAATTTTGTTCATAAAGTACTTGAATATATTGCATTTTAACGAGGTGAAATTATTGTGATAAAGGGGTAACTTGTGCTATCAAACACTTTGCAAAAACAAATTGAATGGAAATGAAATGTCAGAAACATATTTTACTAACCACTTGTGGTACACTTTTTTGCCTTATTCATAATAAATTCATTAAACGTAAAAAATATTTTATGAATAGCATAAATTAAATGAAAAACTCTGTCTTCGAAACTACTTACTTCGTTTTTATACATTTAACTCTATTCCCGAGTTTAGGTTAATGGAGACCACAGTGTGTCAACTTTCAGCAACTAGAACTATTTCTCGTTCATATTGTTTTTTGCTATAATCTTTTGTTGATTGCCGCTACCATAATGACACGGTTCTGTGTGTACAACAAGTGAAAATGATTAAAAAAATTCCAAAGCTCACTGACTCACAATATCGCCTTGTGAATGATCTGAATGACGTCGTTAAAGTTTAGTTTATTAGTTAGACTTTTTCTTCAAATGTTGCTGCTGCTGCTGACGTTCTTACTGGTATTATGCATTGAGTTGAATGAAATTACCTCCAAGAATGCATATAATTATAGTAATTCAATTTATTCCTGTGTGCATATTTGTGTTTTGTTTAAAATTTTCAAAGTTATAATTCTTTTGTGTTAAGAAGCGTTAAAATCTTTATTTTTGTTTTAATAAATTTTAAATGACCTCAAATCTACAGCTCACACGCATTTGCTGCAACTTGTATAACAAACACTTCTTTAGGCTCAAGAATGAATGAAAAACAACAGTTATTTATATACAGAATTTGAATAATCTGTGGTTATTAAAGAATAATTAATTATATTTTTTAGCAGAAGTTATTTCTCATCTAATTTAAAATTTTACTGGTTTGAAAATTTATTTATAGTATATAGTTGGCAAAAACAGTTTTTAGTGTTGTCAACTCGATGTTGGTCGCATCATTTTTAATGCGGGCTTAAAAATTGTATGCGGGTAATTTTCCAATTGCCGTTTGGCGCTTATATGGAAACTGATGTTATTTAAAAAAAAATTATGATAAGAAATGGTATTTCATTGAAGAGCAAATATCACCATGAGACAGACTTTAAAAATTTTATAACTTTTTCGTTTATGTTTTTGAGATTGTTAAATATATAGTAAATGAATATTGTTTTTAATACTTAAGAGAACTTTGTAACATTTCATACTTGTCCATCAACCCGAAATACAAAAGTTGATTAACTTTTAATGTACGTTGAGTACTTTGAAAACTGTTGATTGGGTATGTTTTCATTTACATAACTTTAGGTTTGGTTTGGGTAATTAAATATACGTCAGATGTCGTTACGTTAATGTTAGTTGAAAACGGACACAGATGACGTACGATGAATTCTGATGGCTTTGGGATTTTGAAAAGATGTCAAAACAGAGACAGCAAAAATGGGTTATTGCTTTCTGCTAAATAAGTTTGTCTTTGAGGTTACACAATTCTTTTTTACGAACAAAAGAGAAAAGATTAAAAAGAAAAATATAATTATAAGAGATAAATATAATTACTAAGAAGTTTGATATTCAAAACTTATATAATAAAATTTTAATATTCCGGTTCTTTGTTCAGTTGTATCCCAACATGCTACTTACATAATCCGAAAATATATGCAAATGAGAACGTTATGGCTTTTACTTCACTCTGTGTATTCCTATCACTTTCTGGTTGTCCAACAGAAATGAAGAAAAAGCTCAACACAAATTAAGATTGAACTGCTAAATAATGATACTGTATGTAACACTCGAAACAACTAAATTCTTCCTACGTTTCGAACTTGACTTTATGATAGCCGAATTGGAAATTTGGGAAGAATACGATAAATCTCAGAAAGCGATAGAAATATTGGATAAATTACATGCCGTTAATGTCGCTGTTGAAAGTGGGACCAAATTTTTTTTTCATTCATTTATTTATTGAATCTTCAAAATATGAACTAACTATAAGTATTCAAATCTTAATACTAAACATAAAAGTTATTTAAGTCCAGCCACTGCTAGACAAAAGAGATTTGACAAAGATGTGATTTTTCTTGTCTTCTTCAATCAATAATTATTGATCACAGCAAATTTGTATTGTAAAAAATCCTTCTTAAGAAAAAACTTAAGAAAGGAAAAACTTGAACTAAAACCCGATGTACATATGTACAAACCAAAAAATGTTCAATTTAAAAATTATAAAGTTCAGCAAAAATTTAACAAATTAAAAAAGTTTTATTTTGCGCGAATAATATCGGTAGAATCACCTATTTAGCGTTCTGATGGTGGCAAGGTTATGCCTTCTTCTCAAGCAAATTAACCAACCAAATTAAAAGTATAATACAACATATTGAGTCGTAACGAGGAAGAGAAAGTGTTTTTGTTTCAAGTTGTCGCTGAAAATAGAAATATCGCTCGCAGCAGCACTCATGGGCTAATTAAGATGGGTGACCCAAAAATTTTTAAAATTAAAATTTTGTAGATATTATTAATACATACATATTTTGCAGATATTTAAAAAAATATATAGTGTTAGAAATAGTGGGGCTGGTCTTACATTTTACTCCCTTAAGAATGACTTATCCGTGCTGGAGCTATCATACTCCCATCGGACGCATCCCCAGGGGACATGGCCATTCACATATATGACCATGCCGCAAACATACCTTATATGCGAATATCCCATGTCCAGGGCTTGAGGGGAACATAGGGCAGGTGAAAATCCGCTTTCAGGTGCTAACCTCGTGATATCACGACTACCACAAGGTGTATGAGAACCGCGGATGAAAATGTCCCATTGAAGGCCAAGGTGGTAGAAGCTGCGCCGAGGATATGTGCGGCTTATCAACGGATAAAAAAAAAACAAGTTGCGAATATTTTCTCCTTCGGTCTAGAGCACGGAAAAGTTGTATTTAGTAGTTGCCTAGTCTATACACGCCGTCACTGTATGAATGGTCCTTTCTTTACTGGCATACTGATGGGAACAGAAATGAACGATAAAGTAAAAAAGAAACAAACAAACACAAAGCACGACAGTCCATCAGGCTAGTAAGCGCCATGAAAGAGGTTATCGCATCATTAGGGTAAGTGTGGCCCAGAGCACAGCTGGACCTGATCTTAGTCAGCGACATCCCTCGTCGACCAAGAGCAGCTGCAGTTGTTCTTGCGGAACCACACGATCCTGATACGACTCTCTTTCTGGTCGGGAACCCTGTCCTTCCCAAACAAGACTGGAGGGAGTCAGTGTCGCAGATGCTAAAGAATCCAGCATAAAGGTGGTTGTGGTCCTTTACAAGTAGTCTCTGCCATTACTCCGAGACAGGCCATGGTATTCTATGGGTACCAGGGAACCAGGCTCTGTCCATATCGGGGTGATTACAAGATGGACCACAAACCCGACCAAAAAGTCGAAGAGCCTAGAAAAGTACAGGATGTGGATGTAGAGGTGGATACGAATTCAACACAGAGCTCACAATAAACTCTAGTTTGGTTGGAGGAATCAGATTCTATCGCAATAGGTGGAAAGCGGACTGGGAAAAACAGGGACAATTTCTGACTAGAGACCTAACCCAATACCTAACCATAACCAATGTCACGAACATGGATAGATCAGTGGGGGAAACTCAATGACGCTTTTAACAACGCCACAAGACGATCTTGTAGACTGTCTGTAAAAGGGAATAATAGAAGACTCAAATGGTGATCAGCAGAACTGTCTGAGACAAAAAAGAAATGCTGTAGGCTCTTCAACAAAGTTAAAAGAACAGGTAACTGGGATGAATATGAAACTTCGGTGAACAAATACATGAATCTCATCAGGAACTTGAAGCTAAGAGGAAGTTTTGTAGTAACGTGAATAGTACCTGCGATACATGCAGATTTCGGAGAATACTTTCAAAACAACCGACAATCCAAAGCCTTATCAGAAGGTTGGACCACAAATTGTGAGGAATCGCCAGAAGAATTAATAAACACCCACTTTTCGGGGTTCCAACCGTTCATATCAGCAGGAGCGTATGATATCATTCCCGCAGATTTCCAGAACAATCTGGAGCTTATCACACCTTGGCTCTTCGAAATATATAGAGCTGCCCTAAACTTGTGGTACACTCCAACGGAATGGAATAAAAGTAATTTAGTCTTCATTCCAAAAGTAGAGAAGACGTCACATGCTAAAACAAAGGAGTATAGGCCAATTAGCCTGACATCCTTTCTTTTTTTTTTGTCATTCATTTATTTATTGAATCTTCAAAATATGAACTAACAATAAGTATTCAAATCTTAATACTAAATATAAAAGTTATTTAAGTCCAGCCACTGCTAGACAAAAGAGTTTCATTTCGCGCGAATAATATCGGTAGAATCACCTATTTAACGTTCTGATGGTGGCCAGGGTATCCCTTCTTCTCAACCGAGAGTGGCCGCCAAAATTAAGTATGTTGCGTGCAAGAGGATTTGGGTGAAGTTCCAGTTTACTGATATACCTTGTGGCATACTTAGAGAACTCGTCAGTTACCAGCGGAACACACAGATCCTTGTGAATTCGTGAGTTTCTTACGTACCATGGAGCTGCAGTAATCGTACGAAGAATTTGGTTTTGTCGTCTTTGAATTTTTTCAATGTTAGATGTTGAGGCGGTTCCCCATAATTGAACTCCGTAGCACCATATAGGCTTTAAAATTGCGTTATATAACAAAAGTTTGCAGTCCAACTTCAATGTCGAATTTCTGCCCATAAGCCAATTTAGTTGCGCTGCTTTTAATTTCAACTGAGTGACTTTCGCATCAATGTGAGGCTTCCACGTTAGCCTACGGTCGAGGTAAATACCAAGGTATTTAACTTCATTATGCTGCGGAATAGGTGTATTGTTAATTTGGAGAGCCGAACATATTTGCTTACGCAGTGTGAATGTAACATGAGTACATTTTTGTTCATTAACTTTTATTTTCCAAAGTTTCAACCATTTCTCTTATATTGAAATATACTGCTGCAAATTTCGTTAAGCTTCTTGATGGTTTACATGAACGCTAAAAAAAGCTGTGTCATCTGCAAAAGTTGAAGTATGCATTCCGGATATCGTTGGCATGTCAGATGCGTAAATCAAATATAGAGTGGGTCCTAGAATTCTACCTTGGGGAACTCCTGCTCCGATTGACTGTGAGAGACTTGTAAAGTCACCTTCTTTGATAACGAATTTCCGGTCGTATAAGTAGCTTTCCAGAAGCTTGTGAGTATTTGCAGGCAAGTTCAACTTTATTTTGTGCATCAGTCCGTCGTGCCACACTTTATCAAAAGCTTGGGAAATGTCAATGAATAGAGCTGAACAGTACTTTTTGTCTTCAAAGGTCTGTCTTATGACATTGACTAGCCTATGTGTTTGTTCTATGGTGTTATGTTTCGCCCGAAAGCCAAATTGATGATCAGGGATACATCCCACATCATTAAGTATTGGAGACAACTTCGCTATTAACAATTTTTCGAACAGTTTTGAAATTGTTGGTAGTAGACTTATTGGTCTATATGACTCTACTTTAGTCGGATCCTTCCCTGGCTTGGGTATCATAGTAATCATAGAGACCTTCCACTCTGCAGGATAATACTCAAGGCGTAAAATAGCGTTA
The DNA here is from genome assembly GCA_914767995.1 of Thecocarcelia acutangulata. Classification (NCBI taxonomy): domain Eukaryota; kingdom Metazoa; phylum Arthropoda; class Insecta; order Diptera; family Tachinidae; genus Thecocarcelia; species Thecocarcelia acutangulata. Next base: position 101,828,910 of record OU612094.1, on the reverse strand, counting down.
AAAATAAAAAGTAGAACTCTTCTAGCTACACGAGGTAACTGTTCTAGCATTTTACCAGTAATTTGATCTATACCTGGAGCTTTCCTGGGGTTTATGTTATTGATAACGTTTTCGACATCTTGAAAGTTAAGTCCCAAAGACACAGGCTGTCTAACAGCATACGGCGGAAATTCTGCTGCAGCATCCGCTGAATCGTTTGTTGTAAAAACATTTCTCAAATGATTAACATACACCATCCCCTTTTCGGAATCGCTTTGTGCCCAGTCGCCAGTTGAAGTTCGCAAAGGTGGCTTACCTATTACGGGTCTTTTCAGACCTTTTGTCGCTTTCCACAGAGAATAGTCAGATTGCGGAGTACCATCCAAGCTTTCCAAATATGTTTTGAGGGAAGATATTCTCTGGATTTCAAGCAGATTTCTTTGTCGAGTTACGCATTCCCGTAGCCTAGTTTTAAGCTGGGGAGACCTGCGAGTTTGCCACTCTCTTCTAACTCTTCTTTTTTCTGACAGGAGTTGCTCTATTTCAGCCGAATAAGTTCTATTGTTCTCATTTCTGGATCTTATATGACTAGTGGTAGCATGCTGTACGGCCAGTTTGAGGTTTTCAGAAAAATCGTTATTTGTAGCTTGGAGATATTCCTCACGTGTCCCGTTCATTAGATAGTGCTTAATTCTGGTCTTTATCAAAATTGCCGAACCGCCGCAAGATCTTCCACGGGGATCTTTTGTGTCATATAATGTGTAGCCATTAATTTTAAAATAACTGTTGGTTGTCAAATGGGTTTCAGCAATCATCATTATATCGATCTGCTTTTCCATAAGGAAGTGCTCAAGTTCATTTTTATGTTGGCGAATGCCGTTTGCATTCCAGAAACATATTTTTAACCAATTCATTTTGTTAAAATTGCCTGCAAAATGGTGGATTGCATTTTCAGCATTTCCTGCATCATGTTCGTCATGGAAACCGTAAATGTATTTATAGATTGAACAAGAGTCTGCAGAGTTGCCTCAAGATTGCTAAAATGTTGGTCGGAGTTTTGAGGCTTGGGCTCCTGATTTAACTTTGGTTTATCGGATTTAACCACATTCGCATAAGAAATTTGTTGGGGGTTTTACACGTGTATATGGCTGGTTGGCTGGCGTACCTGGGGAAAATTGGTTGAAGAAATGGTGTTTGACTGCTGGGGTGGCATATTTAAAATCAATGGCTTATTTGTCATTGACCGCTTAAAATGAGTATAGACAGGGCAACCTCTATAATTTGCAGTGTGGTTACCTCCACAGTTACTGCATTTTTTAACGCTTGCATCGGCCTTTGGCTTATTGCACTGAGTTGTGCCGTGAAGTTCGCCACATACAACACAAACAGCGGGCAACTTACAGTAAGCCTTTGTGTGGCCAAATTCTTGGCGGTTTAGGCACTGAACGGGTCCTGAACGCTTATGTGGCTCCTCAACGGTAACCTTACGATGCAAAAGAAATTTAAGGTTATAAATTGGATGAATTTCATCTTTTTTCAGGACAACATCCCTGGGTTCTAGTTCAACCCTAAACATGGGTTGAGGGATCTTTTCACGGTTCCTGATATTTACTACGGTTTTTATTTTAAAACCTTTATCTTCCAATCCGGTTTTGACGTCATCAATATATACGCAGGGGTCAATACCTTTAATAACAACCAGAAGGCCTTTAACACTTTTAAGTTTATAAGTATAAAAAGATCTTTTCTCTTTTTCCAGAGCGGCAGAAAGTTTTCGGTAATCAGTTTCGCAGTTGACTTGGATTTTTGTTTCACTTATTTGTCCGTGCTTCACTGATGTTACGTTGAAGGTGTCTTTACCAATTGCCGAAATAAGTGCTTTTACCAGCTCATTAGATGTAGGTTCTCTCAAGTATATTGGTGGCGGTTTAAATGTTTTTTTTGATGTAGTTGGCTCGTCAGTCTGAAGGATAGCAAACCTATTACTATCCGTTGTCGCAGAGGTAATATCGCCCTTAGACATTTTTGGTTGCGATGATATTTGCGCGGATTTAGGGCTTCGCTGACGTTTAACCACGGTTATATAGCTATCCATACACACTTGAGTTTTCGGTTTATCAACAATAGCTAAACTGGAAGATGGTATGTCTTCTGTTGTAACAACAATGTTTGGCGAACACGACCGCGTGCGTTTTTTATCTCTTAGAGACAGAAGATTATCCAATAATTTTTTAAGTGATTCTTCCCCAGAGATCCAGAGGTTTTTTCTAGTGGAGCTAATTTAAAAGTATATAAAAATAATTGTCACAAAGTTTTTTTTTTTGTATAAATTCGCTCTTCCACTTATTGCGGTTTTGCAAGGAAACAAAACTTTAGTGTATTAGTTTTTTTCCCACTGGGTAGGTAATCTTCACGCACAATAACAACAACAACAATGCACTGCCACCGCACTTGTTTTATTGAAATTGATTTTATTGTTTAGTTAATGAAATGTGAGGAATTTATTTTCCCGTTGTTTTTTAAAATAATTTGTTATTGTTTTTACAATTTAATACAATATATTATTGTTTTTATATGTAAGTTTAAAAATATGTTAGCACAATGATTTTTTCGTTTTTTTTTTTTTTTGTTCACTTTTTAAAAACACGACCGTGCGGTTGAAGAATCACAGAGTGAATGATAATGATTTCTTTATAAAACGCTAGGTAGGATCATAGATATAACAAAAACCGGTTGTCGCCATCTTAACTACCAAAAGGACAGATCAGTTTAAACGACGTTACATAGTTAGGTTAGTCGTATTGAACGGTCCAATCAATACAAAAACTATACCTTAATGGCCTTCATGGATATTGAAGGTGCATTCAGTAATGTCGAGACACAGGCAGTCAGAGATGCACTTGACGGTCTGAAGGTTGGTCGACCTGCAGTCATGCTGATTACGAGCATATTAAGCTGCAGAACTATAATATTAACAATGGGGAACTGCAGAATTATGAGAAAAGTATGCAAGGGCACACCCCTGGGTGTAACTATCCTTTTCTGGAATGTTGTAGTGAATACCCTGCTTAAAGACCTCGATGATAAGAAGATAAAGACTGTAGTCTATGTCGATGACGTAGCGATTGCGGTCTCTGGAACCCATTTAGACACCGTAACAGAGCAGTTGGAATACGGTCTAAAGATGGTAAGTCAATGGAGTGTACAATGTGGACTAAAGACAAATCCAGCGAAAACGGAAATCGTACTTTTTAGTAAAAAGTATAAAATTCCACATATCACACTTCCACACTTATCCTATTGGATAAGGCAAAATAACTAAGCGTCGTTTTAGACAGCAAACTAGCATGGAAAGAGAGCATACAGGCTAGAGTAACCAATAATCGTGCCCTAATTCACTCGTAACGTACATATCTGTATGTTGTGTGGCTTTACACAAGATATTCGGTAGGGATATCATGATAGTAACGGACAGTAAGGACGCCATCAACTCCATGATTGGAACATACACTAATGCTAGTGTAGTCCAGCAATGCCGGACATCTTTAAATAACATGGCAAGACATTCTAACCTAACCCTAAAATGGACATGTGGACATCGGTCCAACAACGGCAACAACATCGCTTACGACTTAGCCAAAAAAGGGAAAGCCCTAGAGGATAGGGACATAAATCCCTTTTGCGGACAACCCTTATCAGCATGTTGGAAAATAATAAAACTCCACACGTCAGAATCTATATCAAGGCCACATGTTAATAGTAACTCTTAAGAGAACGTAGGAGCTATTAAATATACCTATATCTCACCTAAGAGTTACTGTAGCAGTTATCACTGGACATTGCCCCTGTAGGAACCTTGCCAGCAAACTAAGCCTACCCTATAACGACTTCTGCAGAATTTGACAAGACGGATCCTTCATCTCCTCGGTACATGTTCGCCATTGGACCATCATCGTCTAAGATACCTAGGTGAGCGAAGCTTCAACAGCCTATCATGTCTGGCCTCGGTCAAACCGCCCGCGATAGCCTCTTTCATAAGAAGCAGCGAATCGCAAGTACAGCAGCATGTAACGTTACACTAAGAGGTTCCCGCCTTTCCTTTCCATCCCCGCCCATCTATCTCCTCCACTCATACTATATTCCTCTAACTTCTCGTCTTCACTTCACTATCCCACTTTTCAGGCAATCACAAAGGAAATGACTTCAGGACCTAAGTGAACTGGAAAAACTAGGCTATTTCGGGGTATCCAATGGCCTGCCTACCTAACCTAACCTAAAAATGACTTGGAGACAATTAGGATGATTTTTGTGGATTTGCTGCGATTTTGCCCTACCTTTGCCCGAGATGCGAAGCCATTTATCCCCATTCTTCCGTTCTAGGTTCTAGCGATTCCAAATCCAATAATCGTGCCCTAATTCACTCGTAACGTACATATTTGTATAATTTTACACTCCTTTTACTACTTGATTCCCGAGTGTTTTTTACTTTTTGATATTTCTAAAATACGGGGGGTCTAATAAAAAATTAACCGTTATTTTAAATTTTTTGAAAAAGTATTTATTTATTCATCAATACCTTTCTTGTCTGCTTCAAAGTAAACCCCCTCAGATATAATACACTTATGCCAGCATATTTTCCAATTCTCGAAACGCTCTTTTTGGTATCGCTAATAGCTTCTGATTCGATTTTACTTTTATATCCTCACTCGTAGCAAAGTGCTTTCTTTTCATCGGAGTCTTCAGTTTTGGGGAAGAGGAAAAAATTAGCGGGGGTCAAGTCCGACGAATACGGTGGTTGAGGCATGATAGCGGTTTTGTTTTTGGCAAAAAATTTCCGCACAAACATCGATGTGTGAGCGGGTGGTGCGTTATCATGAAGCAAAACCCATGATTGTCTTTTCCACAACTCTGTGTGTTTCTGACGAATTGCATCGCGCACACCGCGCATATCTTCAAGGTGGTATTCCTTATTCACCGTACGACCTTGTAGCAAGAATTCATGATGCACCACGCTATTGCAATCGAAGAAAACAGTGTGCAAAACCTTCACATTTGACCGAACTTGACGCGATTTTTCCGGTCTTGGCTCTTTTGGACGCTTCCCTTGGGATGATTCAATAGTTTCAATGTCAATGCCATACACCCATGATTCGTCACCAGTCATGAACTTATTGAGGAAATCTGGATCGTCGTTGACCATGTTTAGCAGCGCCTGAGCGATGCTCATGCCGCACGATTCATTCCTAACATACACATAAAAATTGCTTGGCATGAGGCGAACGATATGCCAACATCATCAGCATCCTCTCTAATAGTGAATCAACGATTATCCAAAATCATTTTCTTAACTCCTTTAATGTTTTCATTCGTTGTTGACACGCTTGGGTGAACAGAACGAGCATAGCAATTGACATCTTCTCGGCCATCCTTAAACCGGTTATACCGCAACTGAACTTGTATTCTGCTCATAGTTGACTCGCCAAACGCCACAGTCAACATTTCAAATGTCCTTGCGCATTTAATTTAATTTTTTACACAAAACTTAATACAGTTTCTTTGATCCATTTTTTCGAATAGTAAAATGTCGAAGAGCACACCCAAACACGACCAATCTTTTTATCTGTCAAAAAAAAACTGACAATTCAAAATTGCTGATATGTGTACCAACATAATAGAAAAACTGCTAAAATCGAACATACGTATCTCACGAAATTTGAAACTAACGTTTATTTTTTGTTTAGACCTCGCGAAGGGTGTTTTCTTTAGAGGTATTGAATTTTTATTTTTATTTCGATTTTCATTAGCGAATTTCGTTTAGCGATGAAGCTGACTTTTGTTTGAATTGATACATCAATAAATAAAACTGCCATATTAATTATAAAGTTTACGTTGAGACACTGTTACATGTAGAAAGAGTGACTGGTTGGTGTACTTGGTACATACTTCTTTAAAAACAATACTGGTCAGTCGTGACTGCTACAGAGCTATTATTACTTGCATTGATTTCAACGGCCACAAATGGGGGAAAAAGTAATCGATAATTGGGTCTCTATGTCCTAACTCTGGCCACCTGTGGCAGTCATATGCCAAAAGTCATATCTAAATTATAACATCAGGCGATTATATTTTGAACACAGAAAATTTCATGTCAATTTAAAAATTATAGCTTTGCTATACCTTTTACAAAAATGTAAAGGATATATATAAGTTTGTCATTCCGTTTGCAATAATGAAAAACAAAAATAATGTAAAACAATTTTCATTTTCGCCCCTATAAACTATATATATTCTATAAATTATATATATTCTGAATCAGTATTGATATAAAAGTCGATTAGGCGATGCCCGTCTGTTTCTGAGAAACCCATTGGACCTAGAAACTTTTCTCTTTTATCATGCTATTACCCATTCGATTTATGAGTCTTCTATTGAAATTCAGTAAAATCGGTTCATATATAGCTGAGATATATCAAAAATTAAAAAAAAAAAACATTTTTTAGGCAATTTTGTGTTAAAAGTTTTAAAAACAATTTGTTTCTTTTGTTTCGAATGTAATTATATTATTTGGCATGGCGCTTACAAGGCAAAAATGTTCCCTGATATTGGTCCATATATCCGAGATAAAGCCTAAACCGGTTTTTTAATGTCTATCACGTAAGCGAACTAATACAATTTTGTTTTGCTTAAAAGCAGTTCTGGCAATAAAAGGAGGTTAAAAACATATAGAAAATGAAAATTTCCTATATAGGTCTATGTATACCCGCGATATAACCTAAGCCAATTTTTCCATGAAAACAGTTTGTTTCTGCTAAAATCATTTCTGATAATAGAAAAAATTTATTAAAATACAAAAAGTTTTTTTTCGCTATTCGTCCATATATAGCGCAAATGAAAATGTCGCGTTTGAAAAACCAACCATTTAAAACTTGACAACGCCTAAGATACATTTGCCAATAAAATTGGTACATTTTTACATATGTATATATGTGCATGTATATACACATATGTATATATTTTTACTGCCTTATTTATAAAATTTTTTTTAAATTTATTAAGCTGTTATGGCACTGATTTCTATACAAAATTTGTACAATAAAAGCTTAATAAACATGAAAAAATTTTATAAATAAGGCCGTTATACCCTTGAAATAAACATTTTCATTACGTTAATGCTTCTTATTGCCATATTATAGAAATTATTCGTTTATATCTAAATTTCATGAATTATCATTACTATAAATTTAAACAACATTATTATAAATTTAGTTCAAATTTGCAATAAATATTATATATTTATGTGAATATTGTGAAGGGAATTTTAGACTCGGCCCAGCCGAATATAGTATACTCCTACTTGTTTTATTCCATTTCAGAATTTTATATCTCACATAAAAAACACAATTTACAAATTGTAGCAACCGATGGTAATTCATTTTTATAAAAGTTGTTAAGAAAAGTAAAAACGTAAGAAGAAAAATTCAGTTTTTTGTGTTTGAAGAATATTATTAGAATATTTTTCTTTTTGAATATTTATTATTTTATGTAAAATGGGGAAGTATGTATATAGTTACATGTTTAAAATTATGATTTGGGTAGCTCCTATGAAATGTCGATATATAGATAGTTAGGAAAAACAAAAAAACAAGTTGTATATATTTTTAGTTTTATTTAAATATTAGTAGCTAATAAAGTAAATAATAATAAACACGGTAAATAAAAAACTCTTCAAAATTATGATAATGTTTTTATAAATTAAAAATTCCCACTGCTTCTTATCATCATGACATGCTTAAAGTTTGTGGAAGGTGCTTGCTTTTGTAACAGGTATTGCCGTCAAGGGCGTTTTTATAAATAAAAAAAACACTTCCTTCTCGTACCAACTTTTCAACTGATAATCAGCATTTTGTTGTAACTGCCACTCGTTTCAGCTTTAGTCAGCTAATGGATGCTAATTGAAAATGAAAACACTTCAGTGATTGCAACCTAAAAGTGATTATGCAAATTTTCTTCTGCTAGTTTTATCTTCAATATTTCTTTCTCAACAAATATTTTATTTAAATGAGTGCTGTTGCAGCAGGGTTCTTTTTTAAGTTTAAAAACTCTTTAGCAGGCTTAGTTTTGTTTTTGCACGAGAGGTTGTCGATATGATCACGAGGGTGTTACAAGTGAATTACGTGCCTATACCACGTTGGTTTTGTTCTGTGTTTTCAATTTTCCTAAATACCTTTTACCTATCTATCCATCTAATGCAGCTAAATCAGCCCACAATTCGTTGCAACATTATCTTTGTATGCGAGAACAAAAAACGTTGAACATATGCATTTTAGTATAAATGCACATATTAACAAACTTATTTGCGCCTCTTAACGTGTCTTGTTAACTTATGGTGTTGTGGGTTACACTACAAAATGGAAATTAACATGGTATCATCTCAAATAATGTTCAAACTATTCAACGACATACTAAGATTTTTCTCTTTAATAAAAAAATGTTTTTGGCGACCACTGCAAATACTCGTAGTAGATACGAGCACTATGTGGAACAGAAGGCTATTGAACTTGCAAAATTTTGTAATGGAAGATTTTTTTTTTGTAAATCGCATGTAAATTAGAAATAACCACAATCACATTTACTTATGTGCACATATGTATACATATACATAAGTATTTTGTCAGTTGCTGCTATTAGAGATCGTTTTTCTTTTTTTGTTATTGCTAAATGATTAAAGTATAAGCGTGGGTTAATATACAATCTAAAGAAGAAAATAACGGAAAACTCCTGTACCAGAAACAAAAAAAAAAAACATTGTACGTACTCCTATATTGTATTGCAATGTAGGTGATGAACATTTTTTGTTTCTTTTGTTTTATTTTTCTTAACCGAATACTTTTACAGACAATTTCAACTTATTGTATTTTGTTGTTTGCCCAGTTAATTAAAGGTGAGAATTGCTACTGCATCTGTTTTTTGAAAAAAAGATTAATTCAAATTTGTTTGAAGAAAATCTTTTCTTTTATAGCTTACTACCAAAAAGATTTTTTGTTAATTTATGTATGTGTTTATGCATACATCTTTATGTACTCGTATGTATGTAACAAACTGATTGCGAAAGCAGAATTTATAGGCAATCGAGCTTTTCCGTTGCATACAGTAACTTTAGATATAATTGAGCTTATGCACTGTAATAAAGTATCTGATAATCATCTCTTGACTAATCTGTATTTGCTTATTTTGAATACTACTCTTCTTTTCCATTCCTGGGTGCACACTAGATGAAAAATCGACTTCAAAGACTACAAAATAAGGGTATGAGATTATTCTAGTCGTACGCTGTCATAGACGGTCAAACGAATGTAAGTTTATTTTATCTCCGACAAGAACTCACGGGATGACCCCTACATTTTCAGTGCAATGGAATTAGGAAAATATGTTATGAGGAATAGAAAGAGGGAGTAGTATTTGTCTTAAACCTGTTGATAACAACACGGAAAGATCAAAATAAACGTAATCACAGCATTGAAAGTGCATTGTATATACCTCCGACACTTAGGAATTGAAATTCCTTCAGAAATTTTAATTATTTAACTTTAATTATAATTCTGGGTTAATGCTTCCCGAAGTTCTTCTATTTTCACTCATCTAGGGGCATGTACATAAGTTTTGGTCGTGTGATACTAGTAGCGGATTGCTGGTGTCCGTAGAACAAACCAACTTATGCAATGATCATGGAATTATTTTTTTATTTACAATAGAGTATTACACAACTAACAATTTTGCGACCATCACACATTTGACTTGGCTAATGATGATATAGAACACCCCGTTTATTTTATTGTAATTATAAAACATACACACATATAAATCTTCATGCTGTAAGGCATGACGTGAGTTTTTTTTATCTAAACAAATACTATTAGTTTATTTAAAAGTAATTTAAATGTTTCTTTACCTCTTTAGTATATGACAGTTTAATTACATCAACTCTTTAGCCCTTTTTAGTACTTAGTATGGTTATCTTGTTAAAAATTCTGAAGAAAAATGTTTTCTTAGAAAAATATGAAAAAAGAAACACAAATACACATTAAACTTGTCTGCAGGATATGAAATGAATTTATGTTTCTGAACATGCCATGTTTTAATTAACAGTTTAAGACTTTAATCAAAGCCATTTAATAGTTTTGTAGCCATAAGTAATGCATACAAATACGACCATAGATAGATTTTAACTAAAAAAATAAATAAACAATAACAAAATAAATTTTGAGGCAGCGATGCGTCTCCTCTTAATGCTAGCAATAGGTTTCATTTGCAATTTGTATTTTCTGTTAATTACTGGGTGGCCCAGAAAGACCGAAGTGGTGTGAATTCCTTATAACTTTTTTATTATAATTTTTTCTTTCTTTTTTTTTCAGTATTTTGTAAAGAAGACTTGGATAATTTATAATGGAGCAATACACAATTGAACAACGTGCCCAAATTGTTGAAATTTACTTTTCAAATCAACGGTCCATTGTGTTGACTCAGCGTGCATACCGTCGTCAATTTAATGTGCGGGTTGCACCCTCGTTAACAAGCAAAACTGTAGGATATGGGCTACGGAAAACCCGAGAGTACTTCATCAACGACAATTGCACCCAGTTAAGTGTACCATTTGGTGCGGTGTTTCTTCAGAAAGGATCATTGGCCCATTTTTTTTTTTGAAAATGAACAAGGTGTCGCCATTTCCGTCAATGGTGATCGATATCGGGCCATGTTGCAAAATTTTGTAAGGCCAGCCGTGGAAAACCATCCGCAAATATGGTTCCAACAGGATGGAGCCACAGCGCACACTGCGAGGGCCACAATGACTCTTTTACGCGACATCTTTGGTGAAAGAATAATTTCTCGTAACAGCAATTTTAATTGGCCTCCGCGTTCCCCGGATTTAACCGGTCCAGACTATTTTCTTTGGGGCTATTTAAAAGGAAAAGTTTATGTTAATAAGCCTAGGACTATTGAGGAGTTAAAAACCAATATTCGAGAAGAAATTAACAACATACCACCGGAAGTTTTGCGAAAGGTCATGGAAAATGTGTTGGAAAGAGCACATTTGTGCGAAGCAGAATATGGCCACCATTTGCGGGATATCATTTTTAATAACTAATCCAAAAATATTCCCCATAAATTTAATGTATTTAAAAAAAAAAAAATTAAAAAAATATCTCTTAAATAAAAAGTTATAAGCAATTCACACCACTTCGGTCTTTCTGGGCCACCCTGTATTAACAAATATATATCTATTCTGCAGTTGTTTATGGATTCAGTCAAACAAAGGCGGACAATAATATACCAATGCAGAATTGTTAACAGTACACCATTTTATATTGTACCAGAAATTTATTCAAATTATTTTTAAATTGTCTCTTAATTTTCTAATTCCCTGCCTAAAACATCCGTAAAAATTGTTGGGCAGGACTCGAACGATATGCCAACATCATCAGAACCTCTCTGATAGTGATTCGACGATTATCCAAAATCATTTTTTCGCTGCTTCAATGTTTTCACCGGTAGTTGACGTGCTCGGGCGACCATGACAAGCATCGGTCTTCGTTAAACCGGTTATACTACAATTGAACTTGTGTTCTGCTCATAGTAGACTCGCCAAACGCCACAGTCAACTTTTCAAATATCCTTGCGCATTTAATTTTATTTTTTACACAAAACTTAATACAGTTTTTTTATCTATACATTCGAATAGTAAAAAATTGAAGAGCACACCAAAATACGACTAACCTTTTTATGTAATATATATATATATAACAGACATGTGTACCAATCTAAAAGAAAAAGAAAACGCCAAATTTTGAGTAAAAATAACGTCGCATGGATATCGCAAAAGAGCTGTGTATCGTCGTCAACGACGATCCAGAACTGGTAACGACTTATGACATTGAAACCAAAGCCCTATTACCCCAGTGGAAGCGTCCAGAAGAGCCAAGTCCTAAAAAAATCACGTCAAGTTCGGTCAAATGTGAAGGTTTTGCTCACTGTTTTCTTCGACTGCAATGTCAGGGTGCATCATGAATTCTTGTCACAAGGTCGTACGGTGAATAAGGAATACTACCTGGACGCTATGCGCCGTTTGCGCGAAGCAATTTGCACCATGATAACGCACCAGCTCATACATCGATGATTGTGCGTGAGTTTTTGGCCAAAAACAAAACCGTTATCATGCCACAACAACCGTATTCAGCGGATTGGCGTTTTGCTTTCCTTTCATTTAAATTTAAATGGATGATTTATCTTTATATATTAAGATAGATATTCAAAATGAACTAACAATAAATATTCAAATCTTAATACTAAAGATAAAAAATTAAATGAAAAATATAAGCTTATCTCCTAAAGGAAACAGTTTAAAAGAAATTTGAATAAATTTTTGGCACAATATAAAAGGACGTGCTGTTAACGATTCTGTGTTGTTAACTCGAAAAGCTCACTTTTTGTGATATGACTATATTTCAATAAAGGAGTGATATGTATCTACCCATCGTCATCGTAACTGCAAACAGAAGTATTGTAACTACACAAAAGTTCAAAAAGTGTGGTTCTTTTTGCCAAACAATTTTTAGAAATATGCTATTAAAATCGGAAAAAATGGTTTAAATACGTTTTATAATATTCAAAGAGTGTTGGCTTCTCTTTCAAAGAGAATAGAGATACAGTTTCGCATGTTTGCATTAAACGGGGTGATATATACTTACATACAATAAATATGCGCATACATATCTTATTAATGAAAATGTTTTTAATTATGGAGCTCTTCAATTCAGAGTTCTTAGTAAACATCATTTTGAACTTAAAACAATTGACATAAACAAATTTTATAACCACATCTTTCAACTTCTTTGATTACCATAAGTCTGGATTTTACCATTAATCAAGCCGTTTCGTACCAAAAAGCAATAATATCAAAATCGCTTTTCCTCATATAAAAAGCGATCGCATTAAAAATTTAGCTTTATCACTATAGATTTTGCAAATAAATAACCGGCCGCTCCATGATCGTTAAATGCTCGCTACCACATTTTAATAGAAGAAATAAAAAAATAAAAAATAATAGAAAATCTAATTCATCATTAATGTTGACGTGCGAAAAGTCATAAACACTCATTCATATCAAAGATTTTAATTTAACATGCATTAATCATTAGAGGAACAGAATACATTTTGCACATAAAACTCATTTAACTCATCATTGTCAGTTTGCATGTCTGTCAGCTTTTTATCCTCCACAAAAAAAGATTAAAAGAATTTGTGCATTGGAATAAATTTATTTACGGAACTTTCTTCCTTTTAATTTCTATTCATTTTTAAAGTTAAACTATGTGCATGCAATAGACCACTGAGCAGAAACCAGACAATAAATAATTTTTCGACAATGGGGAATGTGATCTACCCTATATGTATATTTGTTCATTTACAATTTGGTTTTTATGAAATTTTTATTCTAATGACAAAAGTTATACAAATAAAGGGCACATTCCATTTAAAAGCTTCAATTTCAACCTTTCCTATGAACTACTTTCTTTTTAATACTAGTTGATGAAAATCTAAGGAGTTTTCAATGAAATTGTTCAAAATGATCTGAAGGTAAGGATATTTTTTCTTGACTTTTTTACATCATATTTTTAGGAATGTAAGAAGAGAAATTAAAAAGAATTCATTCATGTTATAATATACATACATATGTAATTATATATGGCACAAGATTTTCATATTCTCGAAAGAACAAATTTTTATTCAATATACAGTCACGTACCACGTCGATTTCTCACCAAATGTGGCGAATTTTTATCTACTATGGCGACTAAATTTTTGGTTTGGCGACTGGCGATATTTTTCGCGATTTAAAAATCATGTGGCGAAATAGCTGGCTAATTTTACATACTTTGCATTTTAAATCTGGCATTCCTATTTTATCCAATGTTTTTTTTTTTTGTCATACTGAATGCTCCAATGATTTAAAATGAAAAAGTCGCCTGTTTTTGATATCCTTAAATTTCAGTCTGATTACATGGATGTAGGAAGCGTGCATGATCAACTATTTTCTACTATACAAGTTTTTTCCTCAAAAATTTTTAAACAAATAATTTTGAAAGTGCTTACGTTTTTACGTTTCCCAGCTGTCTATGTGAACATTTCATAGGAGCTAGCCTAATCATCAGTAGACTTTGGAAACTTTTGGAAGATATTCTCAAAAATTCAGCTATTATTTATCTATTTATTTTTTATTGCCACCAAACGCGTTGCAATACGTTTGAGCCAACGGAAAACTTGTTGAAAAAATTTAATGCTAATGTTATGTATAATGTACAGTACAGATCAAACAGATGAGACCGATATTTATTTATAACCTTCTAGATATGTGCGTTTAGCTACTTGTGTAGAAAACTTTTTAATACTAAGCCCATAGGGCCAATAATCCTATTAAATAAATATAATAAATATGAATTAAAAGAATAAAAATTATATATGACTACAAAGCTATGAAAAATCATCTGAGAAAATACTTTTAGGGATTTATTGTCTTTTAAAGATCGTATAAAAAATATTCTGCCGATTTTTGGCGACTTTTGATGGCCAGTTTGGTGCTGGAGGTGGGAAAAAATCTAACAACACAACATGGAAAATATGGAATTTTTTGTATGAAATAATTCCGCTATACATAACAGGATAGTAAGTACTTTTTTGCTTTAGCTTCAGAAATTCCGCAGTAACTTTCAGTTAAGTTTAGTTCTCCCTTTTTAAGATTATCAGTATAACAGGAGTCTGTGAACATATGTATGTACATATATGCATTAAAAATATGCATGTACATATATGCATTTTTGGGACCTTTTCTTTTTAACGTGAAACTTTTTTGCTATTTTGTTGGCAAATAGTCTCCAAATGTTTTAATCTAAAAAACCAAGTATTGAACGAAATAAAAGTAATTATGTACTTTTTCGTGATGGCAAACATATTTCGGGGAGGTTTTCTTCCAGATAAGATAGCAGAGTTCCAATTCAGTCAAGAGCATTAATTCTGAAGTCTTCGTATGCATTATTTTGTTGGAAGAAACAGGTTAGTCTAATCTCTTTAAGATGTATGCAACTCTGATGTATCCATGTTCAAAAATTGTCAAAGTGGAGGAATTCTTTTTAATTACTCTTCTTTCATTCCTAAAAATGTGATGTAAAAAAATAAAGAAAAATATCCGTACCTTTATTTTGCAAAATTTTATTGAAAGCTCCTTAGTCATTCCTTAAGATTAGTCCGCTAATGTTAAAGTTAATATTAACATTTTTGTAACAGTTAATGTTAACATTTTTGTAACAGTGTTTAGCAAATGCAACAAAAATTGAGTAGCGCATTAAGATTGGTGAGGCCTTTTACGAAAGTGTGCGTTCAAATCAAAATGCGTTTATTACCCTTCTTGATTTTTTTGATCATCATAGTCATGTCATTGGATTCGTTAACAAGCAGAATTGCCACATTTGTGCACAAAAGCATCCACAAATGACTGTTGTAAAGCCGACAGCGTTATCGTGCCGTACTTCTTCGAAAATGAGCTCGGCTAAGCAGTTACCGCGAATATCGTTCGGTATCACGAGATGGTAATTAACTTGTAGCCAGAAGTTTAGAATATGGACCTGGACGATATGTGGTTGCAGTGGGATGCTGCCACTTGCCACGGAGCTAATGAAGCAATGGTTTCTTTGTGTGAGAAATTCAAATACCAACTTATCTCACGTCCTCACGATGTTAATTACCCGCCACGATTATGTGATTTGACGCCGTAGGACTTCTTTGAGGATATTTAAAGCAGCAAAAGTACGTTAATAAGTAAGAATAGTTCAAGACCTCAAAGATAAGATAGTTTGCCACTTAAGAACATTGGGCCTTAATTATATTTCAGAGTCAAAGAACGACCAATGAAAGTATACACCGTGACGAGCATGTGGTTGATATTTTATTTCACACATAATTGTCAGAGATCCACAATAAAAAATATTAATATAATTCCCTTTTTGTTCTATTTACAATTAGCATCGTATGTTTTCATTAATGGATTATTTCGTTGTTTTTATCTCTATTTTAGACTAAACGAATTGCCTTTAATTGCAATTTAGTGGTACGGACTTGCACATTATATAAATAAAAAACGTATATAAATTGGATTTGAACCCGTCTTTGGCTCAAAGCCATTTATACATACATGTATACGCATTACCAAACACGTAATAACTCAAAGTTTCCTTGTTACAAGTACTTCGCTGGAAGACTAACAAGTATAGATCTAGTTCTATTCCAAACTGTTTTCTTATGCCAATGAATTTTTACCCAAACCCACTTGCACTCGGTTGAGGACGGGCATCCTTGCTACCAGCAGAGCGTTCGAAAGATTATTTTACCGAAATACTACACGCAAAATATAACATTTTGTCTAGCATTGGCTGAACTTAAGAAAAATAATTCTTTCTTAAATTTAAGATTTGTATACTTATTGTTAGTGCAAATGAAGATACAACAAATATATAATATGAAGAAAGTTAAACGGCCTATGAAACTCATATTGCTCTTTATCGGGAGATTTTTTTCTCCGGCGGCAAGATAACTTTTATAACAAAGCTAAAGAAAACAAACAAACGTAACAACAAATCTATGCTACTCATATTTATAGAACACTCGTAACCCCCTTATCACCTGCTGCGAATGACA
This sequence comes from Thecocarcelia acutangulata, assembly GCA_914767995.1. NCBI lineage: Eukaryota > Metazoa > Arthropoda > Insecta > Diptera > Tachinidae > Thecocarcelia > Thecocarcelia acutangulata. Next base: position 101,812,188 of record OU612094.1, on the reverse strand, counting down.
TTTGAAAAACACATAAAAATAATTTAAAGAAATCAAATTAAAACGGAAAATGAATTAAAAATCAACTAAACTCACTTTTTGTTCAAATCACTTTCTGCCAACAACATACGTCTGTGCACACACATACATTCATATGCCATGGAAAGCAAACTTCATGCTTGCTCTTTTAAACATTTTTTTTTATTTTAAGTATCCTTGAAAATCTCAGCTCCCGTAAATTTCTACTTGCAAAATTAAGATGCACCACGACTTGAAATTTTAACAAAGGTTCATGACTTTACCATCCGTTTTAAGTTAATCTTTATTTTATTTTTAAAACTAACTCACTTCCTTATTTAACCTGCTGCTTGAAAGAAACTTCGAACGAAATGATGAGCTGTGCATGAGTCTAAAATAAACCTTTATTCCTTGTGGAGTTTTCTGCTGTGCTTGTTGCTACCAGATTTGGTAGCAAAGGTGTTGCTTATGCATATTTCTTTTAATAAAAAAATAGTTTGATGGTGGCATTGCATGCTACACACAATCATGCAAGAGTAGAAAACAGGTGAATTATTTAATCAATATAACTTATATAATGTAAATACTCATATGTATTTTCAGAGGTAATTGTTTATTTTTGTACCTGAATAAATCTGTGGCGGGCAAACGTATAATTTGTAGAGTTTCTGAATGAAAACTACAAAGTAAAAATTATTTTATAATTAAAAGCGATTCAAGTTACACTACCTGAAGCCGGGAGCACTATACACGAAAGTTAAAAAAAGAAAATATAAATCGAAAATAAATATCTTCAAATAAAAGAATAACATCACATAGTATATGTAAATAAAACAAAACTTTATCTGCAAATCTTTTGAAATAAAAATTGGGGTTTCAAAATCTGCTACAATGAAATAAAATTGTAAAAATGAATCCTCAACCTAATACAAGAAAGCTTTGTGATGTAATATATCCAATTGCAACAAGAATAAATAAAATTTCATAGTAATTATATAATTTTGTTCTGTTTTAAAAGTATTTAACTTGATACAACTTTTATTTCTTCACCAATCAAAACATTTTTTGCTTTCTAAATGGAATAGAAATTTTTACCAGCACTGAATTTCATTCGATTAGAAACTACTTTATAATTATTAATACTTTACCTGCAATCTGATCAATAAGTACTTATATAAACTAAATAAATAACTTATATAAACTTAATAAATAAACATTATTTTACTTAAATCAAAGACGGCTAAAGCGAATCCAATATTATTTAATATGCTGAACCCGGCTTTGGCTCAAAGTCAATTATACATACATGTACAAAAAAAAAAAAAACGGAAAACTCACAACGGCTGAGATATTTATTTAGCGAGAAACTTTAAATTTGCAAGTGGAAATTGGTCTAGAGCACTGATCACCACGCAATGCCCTCAAGGTTTATCTCTTTTATAAATTTGTATGCTGAAAAATATCTAAAGGCGATAATACCATTGCGACAACGGATAGTAATAAGATTGCTATCTTTCAGACAGATGAGCCAACAATATCCAAAAAAGCATATAAACCACTACCTGGACGAAAGTCCAGGTAAACAATTAAAATGAATACCGAAAATTCTTTGATGTTTTAGAAAAAGAGAAGAGATGGTTTTACACTTACCAGCTTAAAACTGCTAAAGGTCTTCAGGTCGTTATCAAAGCTATTGACCCTTGCATAGATACTGATGATGTCAAAACTGGAATGGAAGACAAAGGCTTTTAATATAAAAAACGTAGTAAACATCAGGAACCGTGAAAAGATCCCTCAACCCATGTTTAGGTTTGAACTATAACCAGGGAATGTTGTGCAAAAATTAATGAAATTCACCCAATTTATATAATCAAATTTCTCTTACATCGTAAGATTACCGTTGAGGAGCCACATAAGCGTTTAGGGCCCAGTCAGTGCCTGAACTATCAAGAATTTGGCCACACTAAGGCTTACTGTAAGTTGCCCGCTGTTTGTGTTGTGTGGTTAACTTCACGGCACGTCTCAGAGCCATAAAGTTCACGCATATCCCCAACTTAAAATTAAGCTACGGGAATGCATAATTAGGAAATCTTCTTGAAATCCAGAGAGTGGCTTCCCTTAAAACATATTTGAAAAACTTTGGTACTTGTCAATCTGAATACTCCTTGTGGAAACCGACATAAGGTCTGAAAGACCACCTTTGCGACCTTCCACTGGGGACTGGACAAAAACCCCTTCTGAAAACGGAATGTTTTATATTAATCATTTGAGCAAGGCTTTTATTACACATGATACAGAAAATGATGCAGCTGAATTACCACCATATGCTGTTAGACCGCCTGTGTCTTTGTGACTCAAATTTCAAGACGTAGAAAAGGTATTGATCAAACTGTTGTCAAAATGCTTGAGCAGTTATCACGTGTAGCTAGAAGAAATCTCTTCTGCTTTTTTACGCCTTGAGTATAATACTGCTGAGTGAAAGGTGTGTATGGTTACTAAGTTACCCAAGCCAGGAATTGATCCTACTAAGGTAAAATCATATAGACCCATAAGTCTACTACCAACAATTTCGAAAAATTATTGATGACGAAGGTGACTCCAATATTGAACGACATAGGATGTATCCCTAATCATAAATTCGGTTTTGGGGCTAAACACAGCACCTTAGAACAAACACTTTTCGCAAGCTTTTGATAAAGTCTGGCACGACGGTTTGCTGCACATAATAAAGCTTGTCTGCAAACACTCATGAGCTTCTGGAAAGCTGCTTATGCGTCCAGAAATTTGTTATCAAAAAAGGCGATTTTATAAGCGTCTAACAGCCAATCGAAATTCTGGGACATACTTGATGTACGCCTATAATATGCCAACGAGATCCAAAATCCACATTTCAACTTTTTTTTTGCATATAAAAATATATTCATGTCACATTCACAGTTTGTAAACTAACATGTTCACCTATCTAAATTAGCAACTCACATGTTCCGCACAGCAATGAAGTCAAATACTTTGGTATTCACCTCGACCGAAGGTTAACGTGGAAGCTCATTGATGCAAAAGTCACTCAGTTGAAACTAAAAGTAGCGCGACTATATTGGCTTATGGACAGAAACTCTACCTTGAAGTTGGATTGTAAACTACTGTTATACAACGTAAGTCTAAAGCCTATATGGTGCTACGAAATTGAATTATGGGGCACCATCTCAGCGTCAAACATTGAAAAAATTCAAAAATTATAAAATCATATTCTTCGAAGGATAACTGCAACTTCATGGCACGTAAAAAATTCACGAATTCATAAAGTGTTGAGTTTCCGCTGATAAAAGAGTAATTTTCGAAGATCGCAACAAGGTATTCTTTTGCACGCAATATACTTAATTTTGGCGGCCATACTCGGTTGAGAAGAAGGGATACCATCAGAACATCAAATAGGTGATTTTGCCGATAAAGTTTCGCAAAATCAAACTTTTCGCCTAGCATTAACCACTTTTATTCATTTTTACTCGTATGCTTAGTTTTAAGATTTGAATACTTATCGTTAGTTCATTTGAAGATTCAATAAATAAATAATAGAGGGCTACTCAAGCACAATAAAAATGTCTCACAAAATATCGTAGTATTATCGCGTTCTTTCATATTTCAAAACAAACACTGCAGTGCCGAAATATTCTAAACACATAAACGAATACTGTCTTTTAAGCATTTAGAACAAACAGAACCAAACACAAGCAGAACCAAATGAAGTACAACAAAATTGAAGTGGAACTTCAAGTAATGTTCTACTTCAGTTTTGTTTATAAAATTTGTTGTTGTTGTTCATGGGTTTTGTCTTTGGATTAGTGCACAAGTGCTGTATGAACAGTATGCTCATGAGTGTGCGTTGATGTTGTTCATGGTTTTTGTCTTTGTATTAAACACAAATATTTAAGACGCAGTATGCTCAAATGTCAATGTGCTTGCTGTGATTCATCGTTTATTTGCTTTATTGTGATATTTTGTTTTGGATTTTGCTGTGAAACAGAATTCTAGTACAGTCAAGCACTGTCGTGAAGGCGTTTCAAAGCATGTTGTTGTGTTTGTTCTGTTTCTAAATGCTCTATAGCTTGTTTATTTTATTTTAAGAATTGTTTTGAAATACAGTGCTTGGAACTACTACACAGTAGTGAGCAGTGTTCTTTACAACATTCTGTGCAGCCCTTTAATAAGTAAATGCTTAGAAAAATACTGTGTGTGGCGATCACTGCCCTAGAGCAATTGCATTTCTAAGATCTTCGAAATGTTAATAAAACAGTAAACATAAAAATTTATGATGGTGTCTCGATTAATGTGTTTAACTTGTATATATTTGTACAAGTAATCAAAGATACGTCAAAAACATTCCCAGCGGCCAAAGTTTCGCTTACGTAAGCGATGATCCGATGCACACTTGTAAGTCAGTAATGCACACCATCTCATATACGATCCTAGTATACTTTTTCATACACATTGCCGCATTTGTAGAGTGAACGCCTACCACCTGCACACAAAGTAAGCGAGCTAGTGTGGTGTTCATCCAACAAAAGCTCATTACTTCCTAACATACATTGTAAGCTATCAGTAGGCAGCTCGAATACAATCTCGCATACTTTGTAAGTCGAAAGTAGGCAGCTCGGATACAATCTCGCATACATTGTAAGCCGGCAGTAGGCAGCTCGTACGTACTGCGCAGTTCAGTTTTTTTGGGAATATTCCATTAAATAAATTTGTTCCGTTTTTTTGTCTACTGCATTCTTTTATTTTTTCACTAAATGTTTTATCTTTCTTGTACCTTTTTTATATTGTTTTCTAGGCACTTTTACCTAATTTTGTTAATTAAAATTTTTGCAACGTAGTCTGACAAAGACGGCGAACGTTTGATTTACAACTGAAAAATTAAATACGCACTTATAAATGTGATAAAAAAGATGAACGTAATTCATTTTTGGGAACTCCATATACTATTGTCATACACTTTGTAAGTTATCATTCATTGATTACAAAGTGCTGCACACATCATCGAAGAGAAGTAATGTGGTAGGCAGTGTTCGCCGCTGGGTTATTATATTTAGATTTTACTGGAAAGTAGGAGGAGTTATAAGCGTATCGCTGAGCGTATTAATATAAGAATGCTTCACTTCTCATAGTTTTTTATTTTATCATTTCAGTAGGAAAAAATGTTGACGAATACACGTAATACATACTCGTAATTACAGAAACGAGCCGCTGAGCGCGAGATTTATTTTGAAACTTCCGACATCTTTACAAAAGAGGAAAAGGGGAACAGTAAGACTTACACACACACACATATGAATGTATATATATATATATATATATATATATATATATATATATATATATATATATATATATATATATATATATATATATATATATATATATATATATATATATATATATATATATATATATATATATATATATATATATATATATATATATATATATATATATATATATATATATATATATATATATATATATATATATATATATATATATATATATATATATATATATATGTGTGTGTGTGTGTGTAAGTCTGACTGTTCCCCTTTTCCTCTTTTGTAAAGATTTCGGAAGTTTCAAAATAAATCTCGCGCTCAGCGGCTCGTTTCTGTAAATACGAGTATGTATTACGTGTATTCGTATATATATATATATATATATAAAAGTTCGAAACGAACTTTTTTAGGGATTCTCTTACGCTTCATATAATTATACAGCGTCACAAAAACTTTATTACATAATTTCATAAATATAGGTTTTACAAGCAATTGAGCAAAAAAATTACTTGTTAGTGAACCTAGGTATACAGTTTCCATTATGGCGTTTCCTTCTTCCTGTAAAATTGCGATTATGTTTGTTAGGGCTTTTCAGCATGAGACCAACGATATATATAAATCAGACGAACGCTTTCCATACAACTGAGTTTTATGATATAAATATATAAGTAACCTGAAAACTAAACCTATATCTTAAATGTTTCTTTGGTATATTAATTTAACTACAAACAACAGTTATCAGTATAAAATAATATTTAAAAAAATACCTTAATAAAATAAAATTACTCGATAATTTCTAACTTTGCATTCATGCATTTAACATGCTGTAGCTTTAGATATAAAAATAAAAGTCTTTCAAACAGACTTCCTTAGTTTGTCCTTGTCTCCCATTTAATGGCGAATAAATAAGATTCTTGAGACAAAAATAACGAACAGGTGATGGAAATTGAGTGCATGCGTGTTCTTGGAGCATTCAAATAACGTAACATCACTTTTACTGTAAATAAAAGCACCAAATCTTTATGCATTGTGGCAGAAGAAGTGAATGTCTAAATGATGCAAGAAGTAGATACGTACATTTCGATTTCATAATATTGCACTGCATACATTATTTCTGTCCAATAAATATTCAACGAGTATTCTTTTGCCCACTTCATTCAGTTCGTGCTTTCAGATATAAGTTTGTGCACGCTCATTGAAACGATTAAACAAATTTCTATCATGACGTCGCTACAGCGTTAATGACGTTTTGCAAGGAATTTAAACAGACGGGCTCCGTAAAAATTATAACTGTTTAGAAATAATTGAATTATTTTATGTAAAACACAAAATGCAATTTGCCGTTTATAAGATGCCAATTAGAACAGATTAGAATGGACAAAAGGTAAAAAAACTAATTAAAAGTCAGAAAGGCGATCACTTTTATCACTTTTTAAATGAAACATTAGAAATAACAGCTTGGCTGCGGCTTATACATACATATTGCTCCTTTATTGCAACATAGTCATATCTCAAAAAATTAGCTTTTCGAGTTAACAATGCAGAATTGTTAACAGTACTTCCTTTTATATTGTGCCAAAAATTTATTCAAATTACTTTTAAACTGTTTTCTAAAAAGTTTTCCTAAGGCTCGTATGGAAACCAAAATTTTGAAATGTGTTTTTCTTGAAACTAGCTTTTTTTTAGTTATGACTATGTTGCAATAAAGGAGCGATATGAATGTAAAATTTTACACATTAAAAGAGGAAACCTTTGTAATAGACTATTAGACGAAATTATGGAAAAAAGATACTGAGAAAACGAACTTGAAACTGGATTTAAGTAAAAATGTTGTATAATAATTTATTAAATTTAAGATACGGCTCCATTTTTTTCTTTTAATTAAAATTTTTCCGTTTTATTTGCTCTCAAAATTTCTCAAAATAATACTAATTAATATATTAAAATTTTAGCTTTCTATCCTTAAAATAAAAATAAATCATGTCTATTATTGGTAGAGTGCTATAAACCAAAAGTCTACTACGAACTGTTTCAAAACTGCTCGAGAAATTGCTAATGGAAATGTTGACTCCAATAATAAATGATGTAGAATGCTAAAAGCAGCAAACTGGTAAATAATATAAGAAATTCAAATCCCAGTGGGTGCTGATGAGTAGTGTAGCGACTACGAAACAGCTAGTTGTCCCCCAGCTAAAGATTTGATTATTATTTTTCTTGTCTTCTTCAACCAAAATTATTGATCACAGCAGATTTGTATTGTAAAAAATCCTTCTTAAGAAAAAAAACTTAAGAAAGAAAAAACCTGAACTATAACCCGTTGTACAAATGTACAAACCAAAAATTTAATATAAGAAAGTCGTTTGAAGATGAACAATTTTACGGTACGAAAGTTTAGTACATAAAATAAAATTAAACTTGCCTACAAACACTCACAAGCATTTGAAAAGCTATATATAAGGCCGCAAATTTATCAACAAAGTAGGTGATTTCATAAGGCCCGCTCAGCCAAACCATACATATGATCCCCAAGGCATCAAATTGGAGTCTACCCCATACTTGATATATGCAAGGATTTTTTCATTAAACAATTTTATTTTTTATTTTTTGCTTGAAAGCAGTTGTGGTTATAAAAGGAGATTACGAAAATACAGAAAATTTCCGATATCGGCCCGTATATACGCAAGATATAGACTAAACCGATTTTTCCATGAGCGATTATCTTTTTGGCATGGCGAAAAAAAAAATGTTTTCCCCGATTTTTTCATGATATCGGTTCACGATAAAAAGAGCTGCCAAATTTACACTTCTGCTTTTGCAGATGATACAACATTCCTCAGCTTATAGGTAAGAATTTTACCTTGAACTTGAATTGCAAGCTTTTGATGTATAACGCACTTTCGATGCCTATATGAAGCTATATAATTTAATTATGAGTTACCGCCTCGGCTCCAAACATTGAAAATATTTAAAGGCGGCAAAATAAAATTCTGTGTAGACTCCTTGCAACTTCATGATGCGTAAAAAAGTTACGGGCTTACAATGACCTACGTTCAACCAAACCCTCCCGCACCAAACTTCCTTAACTTTGGTGACGATGCAGAAAATGGAATGCCCTTCCCACAACAAAGCGTTATGCAAATGATTTGATCGATTTGATAGGATGGAGTTAAGAAACTAATAATTGTGTACTTGATTTCAATGATCAAGAATAGCTTGATAAACCTAAAATATTTTTTGATAAATAAAGCAGATATTTAATAAAAAATTTATTACTAATGCAATACGATGGCTAAATCGATTAATGTCGGTAAAAAAAATATAAAAGAAGTTTTTCAGGCAACCTCAGTTTAAAACAGCAAGTACAGGTCGTGGTCACATAGAATATAGTCGTACAACGTCATCCATGGCCGTTTTCAGCTGATCATTTTGTAACGGCAGAGGAAGTTGACACAATGAGTACTTTGCTAACAGATATATAAAATCAACCAAAGAACATATAAATGAAAATATAACAAAAAATCAACTGATAGTTTTCAAAGTACTTAACGTACTAAACCAAATTATTTATCCTGATTCTCATGGTTCAGAACGTTGCCAATTTGTCGGTAATCTTTTCCTGCACACTAGAGTTAGGTTCAGCTCTTTTAAGTGAACTTTGTCTTTTTTCTTTTAGCTCAATAGCTTCGTGCTATTGAAATAAAAATGAGTTCATTGAACGCCTTTGTTTCAACTAACATGACATAATAAACAGATGTTAAAGAACAATTAAAACAAAAATTAAACAAAATTATCATAAACAGATGAAAACTGCAATTATGAACACAAACTATAATTATAAAGAATAAGATAAAAAGGTTCTATTTAAAACAAAATTTTATTTTTTGCTGTTTTCAAATACTAATATTTAATCTAAAACCAAATTTACAGTTTTTAATCTCTGTAAATAGACATTATATAATTTAACAATTTTTCTGTGCGGTTACATACATATCGCTCCTTAATTGCAACATAGTCATAATTTAAAAAAGCTTGTTTCGAGAAAAACACATTTCAAATTTTTAGTTTCCATACAAGTCTTAAAAGAAATTTTTAGAAATATCTTCTAAAGGAAACAGTTTAAAAGTAATTTGAAAAAATTTTTGGCACAATATAAAAGGTAGTACAGTTAACAATTCTGCATTGTTAACATAAAAAGTTCATTTGTTGAGATATGACTATGTTGCAATAAAGGAGCGATATGAATATGTATACATTTTCCCAAAGTAAAATTGAGTCAATAATTTTTGCTTTTTTATTCTGAGTTTAGACGAGCGAACATTTGGAAGAAAAACATTTGGAATTCTCTTTTGATTTTTCTTTCGTATTCACATAGTCGAATATGCTGCCAGCAACATTCCATTATTATTTGTTTTTTTAAATTTTTCGTTAAATTATAAAGAAGAAATAAAATTTAATTATTTCATAAATGAAGAAAAACTCTGCTTAATTGTGGATATTTCGGGTTGTATTTGCGAAGCTATGGATTTGGTTTCCGAAGATAGCGGCAAGGAAGAAATACGACGATGCATTTCCTCTGCAGACACATCTGATAAAACCTTATCACTCGCACTGCCAAAAAAAATAACAGCCTTATGTATAATCAAAATCCTTATGCTAACTAGCTGCTAAGTTTTTTGTGTGTAAATTCCCATAAGGGAAAGATAGCAGCTAGTTAGTTAGCACAGAGTTTTTTATTATACATAAGGCCGTAAGTTTTCAATCAACAGCTCTCGCATGCAAAGCATGTAGTAGATCATGCATTTGGCATATTATCGCGTAGATTTAAAATTTTATTAGCTTCAATGTGTCCAAAAGTGGAAACTATTCAAGCAATTGTCCTTGCATGTTGCGCTTTGCATAATTATTTGATAGAAAGCGGCGAGACAAACACAGAAGGAGTAGGGAATGCACAAGGTACTAGCAACATCAGTTTTGCTGCTTTCAAAATGCCAACGAAAGGGAGAGGCATAGATCATTCGGCGAAATTTCATGAATTATTTTTATAAAGAAGGCAAAGTAGATGGGTTAAAGACTAAATAATAATAAAAATTAATAAACAGAAGCTTTTTCCTAAATTTTTGGTTTGTACATTTGTACAACGGGTTATAGTTCAGGTTGTACAAATGTACAAACCAAAAATTTAATTTAAAAAATTATAAAAAGTTCATCAAAAATTCAATAAATTTATAGAAGCTTTTTCCTTTTGTTATAAAATTATAATTTATTGAATTCGCAATATTTAAAGCAGTAATGTAAATTTTTGTTTTAAAATCTGAAATTTTACATATAAATCAAAAACTAATAATATGTAGTAGTATAACATAATATTAGTTTTTATTGCGTGTGTTTTTAACATTAAATATAGAAAAATAAAATACAACTCCCTCATATACTGGCTTCGTAAGCTTTTCCTTTTTTCGTAAACTTTTTCTTTTCCAAATATTTTTTATTTTATTAAAGGCCTGTGCTTATTTTATTCGGTCCATATATTCTTTGAATCGCAGACTGTACAGATAATTTATTTCCTACACAAATAAGATTAATTTTTCCAAAATTTTTTTCTTACATTTATATTCCAGATTTATTAAAATGTTTTTAACAAAATTAACGAAATATGTAAATTAAGCAAATGTCAAAAAGTAAATTATATGTCAATGTTTCTCTTCCAAATGTTTCCGTGTCTAAATGCAGACTTATACTACAACAAAGAAAATGTGAAGATAAACAAAAGATAAAAACATGAACGGTGTTCTTTTAGTCTCGCAGAATTGAGCGACTCGTTTTGTTCTCGCATGCGAAAAGTTCAGGTTTACCAGTTCTTTCACGAACTATCGAACTCTTCTGCATAACTTTATGCCCTGGAACATAGTAGGAACTCACACTGTACACTTTAATCATGGTGCAGTGCAGAGAAAAGCTGCATTACTGGTATTGGTAGTACGGATGATCCCAATTGGTCTACGAGACAGTCGAATGGGAGTGATTGCGTGTAAATGAAAATTCTTACACGTGAGCATTAATGATACATTTTTTTTAATCTTTAATTTTTTTTTAATATTTGAGTTCTTAGTTAGTTTATTTAAAAAAAAATGAAAATTTAAACTACGCAATGTCCAAAAGACTTTTTCATAAAAAAATATATATTTTTAGCATCGCAAAAACTCAGCAAAATGGAATAAGTCTTACATTTTTACAAAACTTGCCACGATACTTTGCAAATATGGTAGGACACAGATAGTTTTCTAAAACATGAAATAGGAAAGTGGAATACCCCATTTTCTTTACATAAATGTGATCGATGACGATGAACGTACCTTCTTCACGTGCTCCCGGCTCGAAGTAAATCCGCAGAAGCTGGAAGAAAAAACGGGTACATTGACTGTAAATGAAATGCAGTTGCGGAAAAAAGCGAATAAAGTAGCGAAATTTGGAATTATCTGAATTAAAGTAAAATTTAAGCAAACATGAAAGCGGGAATATGTTAGGCTTAGAGGCACGTGAGGTGTCACAAATATGAGCCACCCGGAAGTACGAGAGTAAATTGGGGTCAATTAAAGACTGCATCCAAATGTTTTTCTTTTAATGTTTTAATCGTATACCTATACGAATCATACTTAATTTATTCCATCGCTGCAGACTAACCAAGTATAATGATGCTTTCGAACATTAAATTACTAACGACCCGATAAATAATTGCGAATACATCTATATTTTCTTTTCATCGCAATTATTGAGATGTTTTTAGCACTGTATAATTAAAATTCAATTTGCATTAAATGTTCTTGCAGTCATTCAAAAATATAAACAAATAAAAGAAACCATTATTGTCATTATAATAGAACTTACAACGTGGCAAAATGAGCACCCAACAAGGAAAATATTAAATAAATGATCATTATACTTATTGTATCTAACTTAAATTCTCAAATTGCGTGTTTCTTCTGGTTTCATCTGCTGATACTGGTTCCCATGAAGTAGAAAACAATTTGCAAAATATAAAGCAATATCCAAGAGTTATTCCTTAGATAATCAAGGTTTATTATAGATCATTAGAAAATAATATTGGTAGATAATGATTGTATAAAATGAGGAGTTCTTTCCTAAGTTTTTGTACGCTTGTAACTTTATACAAACATACATATTTCCATTACTTAAGTAAATGCCAGCAATTAAGTCAATCAAAAGTGAGTTTAAATCTACAAGGTTTTAATTTGCTGATATGTTTAGAACTCGTGCACTGTGAGAGGTAGTTTCGGAGCAATTATTTCGTTAAATTTTTGTTTCGTTTTATAATTGAAATATAGTTTTTTAAAGGAAATTAAATAAACATATCGTAAAAGCTATTCCAACAAAAATTTAATTTCATTATTCCCACTATTTTAGTAATACCTAAAAGTAGTAAAATATATTATTATTTCAAATTAACAATATACACACAGAAAAAATTATTGTAGAGCTTATATACTTGGTGATTTAGACTCATACCTTGTTTTTAAAAGTTCTTTGAAAGTTCCTAACAAATACTTGCTATATTTCTACGAAGACTTTTAACAGCGCAATCCAAATTAGGGCGTAATTTATCTGTCAAAACCAAAATAGAGCGGCGTCAACGCTTTGCAATTGAAAACTTTAATTTTGACAGAGCGTAAGAGAGAAAGCTTTATTAACTCTTAGTGAACTTCAAAACTGTAGGGTTAACCTTTGATTCGACCGTAACCTATTGTGAAAAAGAAACGTGCTTTAATAAAACAAATACCATTCGAAAGAAACGAAGCAGGACTTTTATTTGATCCTAACAAAATTGGTGGCCATTAGTAATCACATTTAGACGCTTTCAGGCTAATTTACCGACTTCATCGCATTTTATTATTTCTATTTAGTGAGTTTTATTAAACAAGATTAATGACCAAAACTGTTCATGACACAGCGTTATCACCTTTATTTAAGTTAAGTTCTACAGAGTAAAATCAAGGCGTTAAATTACGTTGCGCTTTACGCGCTAATTTGAGTTGTACTGCATGCCTTTTTTAATTGTGGTTAAAAAAAAAACCCGTAATCACAAACAAGTATTTGTGTACAAACTGGTTACTATATGCAACAACTGCAGTCTGGAAAAAATCAAGGACAATGAAAAAAGTTGATTTTCGGCTTTTGGAAATACAAGGTGGCTGATGAAAGCTGCTACCAAAAAAAACTCAATAACTCATGTTCTGTGTAACAAACCTGTTCCATTTTTATTGTATTTTATAAATTGATCTTTAAGTTTAACTAAAATGGAGAATTGGAAATGGACTATAATGAGGCTCGTGAAGAATTTTGCCAAGCGTGGCACAGTTGCAAGAAGGCTTTATTATCGAGATCCCTCATTTCACCCCTCCTCACAACCTATTTTTCTAGTTCTGGTACAATGCACTGCATATGTAGGGGCCATCCCCTGAGTACTGGTCCAATATATAAAAAAAAAAACTATCGCTGCTGTAGCTGCTGCCATACAATCCAATCCTAGAGATTCGACAAGGAGCTTATCTGCTCAAATGGGTGTCAGCAGACAATCAATTCTGCACCAAGATTTAAACTTATTTCCATATAAGATTAAAAAAACAAACAAACTGAACCCTAGAGACTTCCCGATTCGCTTGGAACTTTGTGAAAAAATCATTCAAATGATATCAGAGAATGAAAACGTCTTGAACTAAATTTGTATGACTGACGAGGCACATTTTGATTTGAACGGCAATGTTAGGAAACAAAATCGCTGAATATGGAGTAATTCTAACTCACAGACACTCCATCAGATGCAATTACATCCACTTTGCAGCACTGGTGTGCAGTTTCTTTAAGGTCCATGTCGGGCCCAATCGAGAGCGATATTTTTTTTAGGTAGATAGATTTTATATACATTTCATATAGAATACATTTCATTATTGTTGTCTCAGCGGCCAGGGGGCATTGTTGAGATAAGATGGCAACTAGATTAATTCTTAAAGAAATGTAGTTTTATACTAAAATTTAAAAGATAAGATTATAATACAATGTAGATTTATCTGCATAAAAGCATTTCAACATTTTCAAATAAATATTCTCTTAATTCTTTTTTAAATATTGAAATAGAGCTAATCGTTTTTAACCACATAGGGCAGCTGTTTTTCTCAAGACTTCCAGCATATTGAACCCTTTGCTTTGTTGTCTCCAATCTGCATCTTAAAGATGTCGAAAGAGTTTTTCTTTCCCAAAATATACCAAAAGAGAATCCCTTTCAACTCAATTTGGTTTCAACAAAATGAGGCAACTTATCACATAGCCTGTTATGGCAGAATTGAGGCAAAAATTTCCCAATAAACTCATTTCAAGAAACTCCACATTGCGTTGGCCTCCCAGGTTTCCTGACCTCACTGCATCTGATTTTTTTTTTTTGGCTATTGCAAACAAGAAGTTTACAAAACAAACCCTAACATTTTGAATGATTTAATTCAATGCATTCGAACGGTAATTGAGGCAATTCCTGCTGCAACACTCAAGGCAGTAATGAATAAATTTTTTATAAGTCTCCGCAATTTTGAATTCAAGTATTTTCAAAACTTCATGAATGACTATAATAAAAAAGTATTATTTTTCAAACGAGTTGCTAAATAACAAATTACATAAACTTTACAAAAATTTACTTGATCAGCCACCCTGCATATTGTTTTTCTTAGTAGCTTTTTTTTAGTTTTGTTAGCTTTAGCTTATGAAAATGTAAATTTACTTTTTTTGACGTAAAAAAAATATGAACGAATAACATGAAATACTAGTAGTAACCAAGACTATGGTGTTATGTCGATTTATTTAGCATATTATGCTTATTCGCAATGATTTCATATTAAAATCAAATATTTCTTGTCAATGACTTTCTTCAAAAACCGTGTGATAGTTGCTTTTTGTTTGGTTCGGATAAACTTACGCCAGTGCCATTTCGGTGAATGGGCTGAAGTGCAAATTGATATTGAATTGAATTATTATTCAAACATCTTTTTCTCTGATGAAGCTCAGTTTTGGTCAAATAAGTCACACTTAAAATGCTGATAATCCACAAGTTTTTGTGCAAACACCATTACATCCGCAGAAAATTATTATTTTGTCCGCTTTATGGGCCGAGTCATAATTGATCCATATATCGTCAATAACAATGGCGCCCAGAATGTTACTGTCAATAGTAAACTATATAAAGACACGATTAGATATTTTCTTCGTTACTCAATGGCATTAATGTTGCTGACATGTGGTTCCAACGAAGTAACTTATATTTAATTAATTTAATTATATTTAAAACGCCATTTCAACTCACCATGCTATTGTAAACAAATGTTATATTATATGTAGGTTCAACATTTCTATAATAGTAAGTAAATATAGTATTAATTATATATTGGAATCATACCCAACCATATTATTATACTAACTGTTTTTCCTAAGGCTTTTCAGGAAACCGAATTAATTAGATTATAATTCTTTAACGAGGTTAAGTTAAACATATTTTAGAGCGTGTTGGAAGAAAAGGATTTTCGATTTAATTAAAAATCGACTCCTTCACTTTACAATTACTTTGAAAAGGTTTTATTTACACAATGTACCTGAAACTAAGTATATAAGGAATGGTATTTAAATTCATTTTAATTAAATACCGCTTAAATCACAATATATACAATATTTATTTTATTTATTTGTATGTTAAATATTTTTGTTTTGTTATATATTTAATTATTTATTCCTTTATTATTATTATTTAATTTTGTTACTATGATCAAACACTAAAAAACATACTTTTGTCATATGTAACCATATAACTCTCATTAAAGAAACTTACTAATGTCGCGATTAGCTTCATTTTATTAAAACCATAGTGTTGTCATAATTAACTCAATATATACATATTGTTACGTTCTTGCTTTTAAAAACGATATGGGGATACACCAATTGCAAATGAAATAATGACACTAACACTTATTCGTTTCACAATTTTTAAATGACTCACAACTTTATTTATACTTAACACCGCTGTGTATAAACACACATGACTTGCTTACTTTTCAGACTTAAAACTGTGATTTACAACGTTTGAAAATAACATCTGTCTGCAGAATATTTGCATGCTATTACTAAAAGCTAGTTAAATATTAAGAGACGATGTTGATTTTGAATAATAAAATTGGTATGGTTCAATTAGCTGTGGAAAAATTAACTAAATGGCCGCCACAATTCGGCGGCACAGCTCCATGGTAAAAAATGTTCAATAACGCTGAGGCTCTTGAAATATTCTTGGCTTATAGACGTATACTTTTTCAAATAACCGGAAAGAACGAAGTTCAACGGTGTCAAATCGCATGATCTTGGCGGCCACCTCGTGAGAGAACGCGGCCATTGAATCTGCACCCAAAAGAGAGCCTGGCTGGTTGGTTGTCTCACGATAGCGATCATCATTCACAGTAACTATATAACTACAGTAGTATATATATATATATATATATATATATATATATATATATATATATATATGTATATATATATATATATATATATATATATATATATATATTATATATATATATATATATATATATATATATATATATATATATATATATATATATATATATATATATATATATATATATATATATATATATATATATATATATATATATATATATATATATATATATATATATATATATATATATATTTATTTATATCAAAAAATGTAAAATATTTTCTTGTATTATAGCAATGCAGCTATACCAGGGTAGTGGTATAAGCACACCTGTGTTTCGATTCCTTTGCGTATATTTGTCAGAAGTTCGTTAACAAGATACATAATTCTGAAAAAAACATAGACTTGCTTGCTTTTTTAAACAAAAGAAAACCCAAATTTTGACAGCTTTTCGTAATTTCTACCAACAAAATACATGTGACGTTTTTTATTGTAATTCTGAGACTATCTGTTTAAGCTGTATTATACTCTGCACAAAAATGTAAAGAGTATGTATTAGTTTGTGTTTCCGTTTGTAATTTCCACAATATTCATTTCCATCCCTATAAAACAAGTGTGCCCAGCTCTATGCGCTTGATACTCAATTGTTTTTGTAAATGCGCTTAGCTATAGGGCTGTGCTCTTTAATACACAAATACTGCGCTCAGCACTATCAATGAAAAATACACAAACAACTTCGTCTTATATATTTCTTGTCGTTGTTCACTGCACACACACAAAAGCAAAGCAATAACACTTTCGCATGTTTTGGTGGTAAACATTGACCACAGAGATTATCAGTGTGACGTTTGTTTTTGTAAATGTTTTGCTTTTTACAAAAATATTAAATACAAAAATATTAAATAGAAATAGTTTTTCCTTAAATGTATTGGTGTTTACTCCCCCATATTAGAACTTGTGGGCACCACTGCTATAAACTATGCATATTCTGTATTTAGTATTGATAGAAAATCGATTAAGCGATGTCCGCTTGTCCGCCGTTGAATACCATGTTATGGTGTTTGGGTAAAAATTAAAACTAAAAACATATTTGAGCTTTGCGTATTAAAGTCCATATATCTACATTCTTTTGTTAAAAGGTAATTTTCGTTGTTCTACAGTGTTATCAGAACTATGTTTTCAAACTCAAACTACGCAAAAATTATTTAGTTAAGCTGTTTTGCAAAAATGAAAATTCTAAAAGATGGATACAAGTAGTGTATTTTTTCTGCGTGTGCCACTAACCATTATGACATTCATCTGTCTCTATTTGAATTTTATATTCAACATTAATAAATTTTCTGGGCCGCACAAGTGCATATGAAGAAATAATAAAACTACGTGTGCAGGTTATTTTTTATGATGCATTTTACTATCTTATTTGTAAAAACAAACACAGACAATTGCTGTGTTTAACAGTGGATAAAAATTTTAGAAAACTAAACAGAAATTATTACGGAGACAAGCTATTTCGTTTCAATTTCCAGACAAAATTTTAGCCCATAGTGCATTGTTAAAAAATAGTATGCGCTTAAAATGACGGGCATGGGAGAATAGTATTACAAATAAACGTTAAAATAACAACGCATTTTAATTTAAGTTTTCATATTGTAGTTTCCGGTAGTAGGATCAATCAGCCTGACGCCATGGAAACATGTAGACGAAACAACTTTATCTATCTCATCTTAACTAAACCATTATGTGCTGTTTGTTTTTTTTTTTTTTTGTATAAGAAATAGGAAATAATTTGTTATTGAACGTTCATAAAATGTTTTAAAATTTAATACCATCACATGATGACTACGAATAATGAAAATCGTACTAAATCTAAAACGAGGATGAAAGCTGATTTGGTTATCATAAGAGATTTAAGCTACTAAAGCTAATTACTTATGTGTAATAAGGTGTTTTTACCTTGAAGTACGATCACATACGAAAGTTAAATGCCTATTTGACAAAATTAGTTTGCGATCATGTGTGACCATTAAATTTAATTTAGTGTGAACGATATGACAAAGAGTTAAGTTTCCTTTTGGCATGAATTCATTAGGGGGTTTTTGCTCTACTAAACTTTGTTAAACACTAATAGGCTGCATAAATATGTTCATTTGTTTATATACACACTTATATAATGCGAAACACACTTTTTGGGGATCACGTTTAATTTCCACGAAAGGCTGCGCGCTTTATGACACAGTTTCCAAAATGGGCTTAGATGTGGTTTCAAGTTATTGGTCGTCAGAACGACGAGAGATCCCAGATTTTATAGATTTCGGAGTTCTAAAAAAATTTCTTTTAGAAAATATCGCGTTGAGCACCCCTGTAGTGCGATTCACTATTCAACTTTAACGTCAATTGACATTGTTAAAAATATTTAACAACAATATGGACGTCGGTGCTATTCAGTAACTTTTTTAACAATAACGTTTACCACTAAGTTCTAAGGTAACGGCAGCTCTTAAAGTTAAATAAACGGCAAGAATATTCTCGTTGTTAGTTTTTCAATTTATGGTTAAATTTACATACGTACTCGTATGCATAAAAAACAGTCATTCTAGTAAAATTTTAAGAAAATCTAAGAATTTTGCAGTGCAGTAAATAAATATTTGTGAAAAATCTATTAAAAATTAAGGAACGAATAATTCAATTTGTGTAGAAATAGAGATAAATACGAAATTAGGAAATCTTTAAGATAACTTATTAGTTTTTGGCTTTCACTTTATAATTTACTAATGACTCTAATAGTACTTTGAGATGCGGACAGTCCTTTTCATTTTTCATCAACGGATATTGTGAAGCTATAACGTTTAACTCCGGAGATCTCTGAAGATGATAAATTACTAAAACCATAAGAAGAAAACTAAATAAGTAGAATCCCAGAATCGGCTAACATGTATGAACATGGAAATAGCTGGTTCAGCAGAAGACATGGCAGTGCAATTAGTGCGCAATATCACTAGTGCCTGCAATGTAGCTATGATAAGGCGAAAAAGATCGCCAAATAAGCCTCCAGTGTATTGGTGGAATGATGAAATTGCTAGCTTGCGTTCAGAGTGTATTAGCGCCCGAAGGCGGTATACACGAACGAGGGGTCGGTTAGAGAATAACGTGCAGCACCAGTTGTATAGGGATAAAAGAAAGGCATTGAAGATTGCAATTCGTAGGAGCAAGCGTAGGTGTTTCCTGGATGCTTGTGATGAAATAGATAGTAGTCCTTGTGGCTTAGCATATAAGCTAGTAACCAGGAAACTTAAATGTCTTGGCCCATCACCGCCAAGAGAAGAGAATATCCTCAACGGAATTGTAGACCATCTTTTTCCTCAACAGGAAGCTCCGACATGGCAACACAGCTATCCAGCTGAATTATTCGACATTCCTCCGGTTACGGTCGTCGAGATAGAAGGTGCTGTCTCAAAATTCAAAGACAAGAAGGCACCAGGCTTAGATTGCATCCCAAATATGGTACTGAAGGAGGCTGTTAAGCTCCATCCTGATTATTTCCTGAAAGTAATAAGCGCATGCTTGATTCAGGGAACTTTTCCAACAATCTGGAAGAGGCAGAAATTGGTGTTGTTACCTAAGGATAACAAGCCGCTAGACGACCCTTCCTCCTATCGTCCGCTCTGTATGATAGATACAAGTGGAAAACTTCTGGAGAGTATAATCTGCAGAAGATTGGAAGATTGCGTACAAGCTAACCTAGGTTTATCAGATAACCAATTTGGCTTCAGGAAAGCAAAGTCAGCGGTGGACGCTATCAAAGTTGTAGTAGAAACCGCTGCTCAAGCTATCCAAGGGAAGAGGTGGAGGAATGGAACAAAAGGGTATTGTGTGGTTATAACCCTAGATGTAAAAAACGCCTTCAATACGGCAAACTGGGAGCATATAGTTGATGCTTTGGTCCGTATAGAGTCCCAGCAATTGTACGGGACTATTTCCGGGATAGAGAGCTAGTTTATGATACCGATAAAGGTACTAAGAGGCGCAAGATCATTGGTGGGGTGCCTCAAGGTTTAGTTCTTGGCCCACTATTGTGGAAGGTCATGTACGACGGAGTATTAAGATTGGATCTACCAGAAAAGGTGAAGATAGTTGGATTCGCAGACGACATAGCGTTAGTGTGTGAAGGGAAAGAGTTACTAAGGGTGGAAACCATTGCAAACGCCAGTATTGAGATCGTAAGATCTTGGCTAAGATCAATGGGCCTAACTCTAGCTGACCATAAAACGGAAGCGGTTCTGATTAGTAGTAGGAAAATTAGGGAAACTGTCAGGCTAAATATTGGCACGTGTAGCATAGAATCCAAGGAATGTTTAAAATACCTTGGGGTCATGATTGACACTCGTCTGTCTTTTCAAAAACGTGCACAGCGCTATGCCGGATCATGCCGAAGACAAGAGGTAGTAAGAAGCATTATCTTATATGCATCGTCTATATGGTCAGGCTCAATTAGGTAACCTACTTATGTGAACCTGATATCTCCTGTGTATAGGCTGATCGCCTTGTGTGTATGTAGCGCATTCCGAACTGTATCGGACCTGGCCGCTTTTGTCATTGCCGGCATGATACCGATCGAGCTAGAGGCCGCTTCGGACAGCTCGGTGGGGTTGAGAGAATCGTGTCTGCGAAAATGGCAAGAAAATGGGAAGATGGACCTACTTACTGATACCAGACATCAGAGCATGGCTATCAAGAAAGCACGGCGATTTGAACTTCTATATTACACAGTTTCTAACTGGGCATGGTTGTTTTAGGTTGTACTTGTACCATTTTGGACATGACAGTACTCCGTTCTGTCCGAGTTGTGATGGTAATGTCTTGGAAGATGCTGAGCATGTGTTCTTCATCTGTCCACGGTTTAATAGTGATAGGGAATATTTAGAAACAGTCCTAGGGCGTAGCATCAGTCCGAGCAGTATCGTTCCAATCATGTTGGAATCTTTGTGCAACTGGACGTACGTCTGTAGTTTTGTAAAATTGGTTTTGTTAGAACTTCGTAGGTTAGAACAGATTCGCAGCAGAATCAATGTAGTTTAGTTTAGATGTAGGGTGTATCACCTTTCCCACCCCGAGACGTAAAGCCTTGCGGCAATCGGGGAGCATCTGGGTCAGTGCGAAGGGGTGTTTTTTAGCGTGTTAAAGTCTCGCACTACTGGCAACCACCATCACTGCCAGTGCCTTTCGATGGTTTTTCACCCCACGAATATAAAAAAAAACATATGTACATACAATGCACACACCTTTATAATTTCTATGCAATGTAAAATTTTCAATTACATACATATGTATGTACATAGTACATAGTTGTGAACATGCCTACATATGTGTACATACGAGTATGCATGCAAGTTAAGGTTTCTCATTTTCATTATTTAATAAAACTAAATTCTTCTTTTAAAAAAAAATTAAATTCCTACATTTTGCTTTCCCACCAATTATGCTAACGCAATGTCTGCCTATTTTAAAGGTGTAATGTTTCCATCTGTTGAAACATTTGCGAATATTTTTTTGTGTGAATATTTTTGAAGTAAAAAAAAACAATTTTTAAAAAAAAGAAACATGATGCCTTCTGCCGAGTCAGGAATAAAGAATTAAGAATTAAAATAATTTTAATTATAAGAAGCATGTTGGAAAAATTAAGTTTAAGTTGGAATTTGGTGGTTGACTAGAATGGTCAACGAATAAATAAATTTTTTTTAATTAAAACCAAACAAATAAAAATAATTGGCGCCCAACGTGGGGCACCGAAAATCGTTAATTCCTGAAAAAAAAACAAAGTAAGGAACGTGTTCGGTCTCACAAACTAAAAAATAAGTATCTTCCAAGGAAGAGAACGAATTAATTAAATTTTAAGTGATTTTAAATCCTAACAAGTGTTAAAAAAAAAAAAAAGTGTTATACAGAAATATTGTGAAAGGACGAAATAAATTAAAATAGTCCTTAAGAGAAGAAATCTATATAAGTAAATTTTTAAGAGGATTATATAAAAACTCTACCCCTATAAAAAACTGTGAATTTTTCTAATAAAAAAATTGTTAATTAAAACTGGCAAAAATTTTAATATGGTGAATTTTCCAAAACTGTGAATTTTTAAGTAAAAATAATTGAAAACTGGGCAAACATTTTTATTTACTGTGAATTAATCAGACAAGCTGTGAGTAAATAAAAACAATTTAATAAGAGAAACTGGACATTAATTTTAGTTGTCCAAACAAATTGTGCAAAAATTGGTTCACGATGAATAAAAAAAGGTTTCAATCGCAAAAGTGAACTAACTGAAAACTGCAAAAAAAACTAAATAGAAATTTAAATACAGTAAATGCAATTCCAAAGTAATCTGATTAAAACCGTGAAAAAAAAAAATATACAACTTCTAAAAACAACTGCAACAGAGGAAATTCCAAAACAACGGCGAACGGCACTAGGAGGAATTTCAACACAGCATCATTGAGGGGTACAACGATAACCTTATCAACAGCAAGCGGGTTCTAATAATTTTAGTAGTAAGTCTATTGTAATTAATTTTCCTTATAAGATATAATTTCATAAATTGTTTAATTCCTAATTTCATTCATAAAATATAAATAAATAAAAAAGATACAAGAGAAATTAGCGGTGAAAAAAAAAATAAAAATTTTAAATTTTAATAATCAGTTCATAAAATTTTTTTAAAGAATTATAAAAGGATATGCCCTTGTGAAAATAAAATTTTTAGATTATCAATTTGCGAGTAAAAAAAAAAAGGTTTTTTCACATAAAACAAATAAAAATATATATATTAGAAGAAAAAAAAATATATATAGTTTATACAAAATAAAATTTTGTAACGTTAAATGAAGAAGTGTAGAAAAAGTTTTGTGGTAGCAAACTGGAGCACGTTAAAGAAATAGATAGCCTTATTGAGTCGTTTAGGACATTTAGAGCTAGCGGAAACATGACTACACAAGATCAGGTTAGGGAGCTGATACAGGCTCAGATAGGCCCACTACAGGCAAAGATAGACGAGTTGACACTTAACCTCGGACGATTAACAAGTGCAAATACTGTCACTGAGTACAAGACACAGATTATTGACAACACCATTAGGTGCGACGAGACTTTAGATATAATTAAATCCCTTCCGACATTCGATGGAAAGAATTCTTACGTCAGCTGGCGTGAAGCCGCTAACAATTCAATGAAACTGTACGTAAAAAATAGTCGCAAATATTTTGCTGCCCTCACAATAATGCGAAATAAAATTATAGACGACGCGAACGATTTACTGACAAATCACGGAACAGTCCTAAACTTCGATGCTATCCTTAGCAGACTGGACTTTGCTTACGCTGACAAGCGCCCAATTCATATAATCGAACAGGAATTGAGCATTATGAGACAGGGACAGTTAACCATACTACATTACTATAATAAAGTTAATCAGGGATTGACTTCGCTGATTAATAAGACAATAATGACCCATGGAACCAATACGGATTTAACAAATGTACTCAATAATAAAAATAGGCAATACGCCCTTCGAGTCTTTATAACCGGACTGAATGCACCACTCTCAAATATTCTTTTCTCCTTATCACCAAGCGACTTGCCTAATGCTTTAGCCAAAGCACAAGAATTGGAATCCAATAATCTCCGTGCAAATTTCGCGTTACAATTTACTCGCAGCCATACTCAAAATAACAATCATAATAGAAACACAAACATTTTAAGGTTGGCTCCTAATGTTACACCAAGATTTCCAAATAATTTTCACAGCCGAGCTGAAAACAATCAACGTCCAGCACCAGAACCAATGGAAGTAGACTCTTCCATAAAAACAATGCAAAGGCCAACTAATAATTGGCAGCAAACCGGAAACAATCGCAATAATTTTCAACCAAACAATAATTTTACTCGTCCTTTTTATAGAAGTCCTTTTCCTTTTAACCATAATCGGGCAGTGAAACGTGAACTTCCTAGCGGTACGCAACAAACCGCACAACCCCAACAAAAATTCCAAAGAATCAACAATATAGTAGAGAATGCTTTTTTAGAAGAAGGATCGGATTGCCCTTCTTCTACCGAACTAAATTAGACGGGAGCAGGGTAAAAATATTAATTGATACAGGAGCAACTAACTGCTACTGTAAAAAGAATATGTTGCCCAACAGGCAAAAATTAGCCATAGGGAAGCGAGTGAAAACTATTCACGGCTTCTCAATTTTGACACATTTTTACGAAACAATAATTTTCGGTATTAAGGAACGTTTTTATGAATTAGATAATATGGAATATGA
Organism: Thecocarcelia acutangulata; assembly: GCA_914767995.1. Lineage (NCBI taxonomy): Eukaryota > Metazoa > Arthropoda > Insecta > Diptera > Tachinidae > Thecocarcelia > Thecocarcelia acutangulata. Next base: position 101,787,049 of record OU612094.1, on the reverse strand, counting down.
AATGTTGATAGGAATAAACTTATTAAAAAAGGCGAACGTTACAATAAATTTAAAAAAGGAAATATTGATTTATGGGAAAAGGGAGGAAAAAATTTATGTAGAATCAAATCAATCAAAGAATAAGGATGCTTTTTTTTAATAATATTTTAGATATTGATATCCTTCGAAATAATATAATAAATGACATAGAGAAAAGTCATTCTAATATAAATACCGTACTGCCATTTCGTACGGATATTAGAGCGGAAATAAGAACAATTGTTGAAACTCCAATATGGAGTAAACAATATCCATACCCGTTTTCCGCCAATGCTTTTATAAATAACGACATAAAAAATTTGCTAGCAAATGGAATTATCCGTCAGAGTAAAAGTCCTTATAATTCACCCATCTGGGTAGTACCCAAGAAAGGTGCAAATGAGGATGGAACACAGAAAATGCGGATGGTCGTAGATTATAAAAAATTAAACGAACAAACGATTGCAGACAAATATCCGATACCGGACTGCAACGTCATTCTTTCAAATTTGGGAAGAGCAAAATTCTTCTCCACTATTGATCTTGAATCTGGTTTTCACCAAATTTTAATGAAGCCAGAAGATATCGAAAAAACGGCATTTTCCGTCAATAATGGAAAATATGAGTTCGTAAGGATGCCGTTTGGGTTAAAGAATGGTCCTGGAATCTTCCAGAGAGCCATGGATGATATTTTAAGAGAATTTGTGGGTAAAATATGCCACGTCTATATAGACGATATCATCGTTTACTCAGAAAGCTTAGAAGCCCATATCGAGCACCTGCAAACTATTGTTGAAACGTTAAAAAATTCTTACATGAAAATATCTTTAGACAAATCCAAATTTTTCCAACAGGAGGTTGAATTTTTGGGTTATATAGTTGGTTACAATGTTATTAAAACTGACCCAAATAAAATAAAAACGATTTCTGAATTCCCTGAAACGATAACGCTTAGACAATTAAGAAGCTTCTTGGGAATGACAGGCTACTATAGGAAATTTATATCGGGCTATGCATCGATTGCAAGACCGTTAACCAAATACTTAGCCGGAGAAAATGGAAGAATTTCCCAGAATATGTCTAAGAAAACTGAAATAAAATTGGATAGTGAGGCCATTCAGGCTTTTGAAAAACTAAAAAATTTATTAATTAATCAAGTTGAACTATCACAACCTGATTTTTCAAAGAAATTCGTGTTAACAACCAATGCCTCCAACATAGCAATAGGAGGAGTATTAACTCAAGAAGGCAAGCCAATTACCTTCATATCCAAAACATTGAATTCCACTGAGTTAAACTATGCCACAAATGAGAAAGAGCTTTACGCCATTGTTTGGTCGTTGAAAACACTAAGAAATTATCTTTATGGTGTCAAAGACCTAGAAATCTATACAGATCATCAACCACTTTCCTTCCATTTTCAACACGAAATCCAAACCACAAGATAAAAAGATGGCGATCTTTTATAGAGGAGTTCTCGCCAAAAATAATATACAAACCAGGAGTAACCAATGTAGTGGCAGATGCCTTATCAAGACAATTTTTGAATAATTTATCTGATAATTCATCAACAACTGAAACGCAACATTCTGCTGAAAGCAGCGACAATTATCTTGTACCCGAAACTGGAAAACCATTGAATGAATTCAAACAACAAATTTTGTTGTCTAAAAATACTTTTACTATTCATGACTCGATCACAAACTTCAATCGAACTCGTCATATAATTGAATATGATTCCAGAGAGAATCTTCTAGCAATATTAAAGGAACTCTTGCAACCAAGTTTAGTAACTGCAATATATTGTACACTGGAGGACTTGTATGATTTCAAGGAAACTGTAAAAAATGTTTTCTCTAATAAATTCTTTTTCACACAAATATTTGCTTTCGACGTTTTAAATACAGATGACCAAAAAGCTATTATTGAACAAGTTCACAACAGGGCACATAGAAATTACAAGGAAAACTGTAAACAAATTTACAGGCAATACTATTGGCCAAAAATGGCAGACCATTTTAAACAATATATAAAACATTGCGATATTTGTAATAGGTCAAAATATAACAGACACCCACAAAAGGTTAAAATAGGAGAGACTCCTATTCCCGAAAGGGAGGGTGAATACTTGAACTTAGACATTTTTTATGCTCAGAATTTGAAATTTATTACGTGTATTGATTCCTATTCAAAATTTTTAGTAATTAAACAAATTGATGATAAGCTTAACTTAGGTGAAAAGGTAATGGATGTCCTGCAAAGTTTTCCAAACGCCAAAAAAATAACTTTAGATAATGAGCCAGGTTTTTCGACAGCTCAGTTTAAGTCGCTGATGCAAAGGTTAAGAATAGAATTATACTATTGTACCCCTAGACACAGTTCCACAAATGGGATAGTGGAAAGAGTTCATTCCACTTTGGTGGAATTGGCAAGATGCGTTAAAGAAGAGTATCATGTGCTGGATGATACTGAATGTTTTTACAGGGCAAGCCAGCAGTATAATAACTCAATTCACTCGGTAACTGGTGAAAAGCCGATAGATGTTTTCTTTAACAAAATTGCACATGAAAATTTAGTAGAAAAACTAAAAAAGGCACAAGAGAAAATGTTAGAAAGAAGTAAAGACAGTACTGCAAAAATTTATCAACCTAATGACATAATTTACGAAAAGATTATTGGGCAGAGAAACAAACGGTTTAGGAAGCAAAAAGTTAAGGAAGACTTAGGAAATAAAATCAAAATACATTCACGGAACAGAATAATTCATAAAACTAACATTAAAAACTAAATTTAAATTTCTTTCAGGTTATGGCCAAGTTCCTAATAGTTTTTCTTGCAATATTAAAAATTTGCAAATCAGAAGTTCAAATATTAGACTACACCAGCTCTCATTTGATACCAATTCATATTGGTAATGCTCGACTGCAAAACGGAAACTTTAAATTGATTCATACCTTGGACTTGGAAAAATATGAAGACACTGTTGATTATCTTTCCTACGAAATAAAAATAAAGTACTTGTAAATAGTTCAACAATGCCATTTTTGCTACACGACATACGACAAGTAGGAGATCAGTTGAGAAGACTAAAGCCTAAAAGAAAACGGTCAATAAATATTATAGGGACAGCATTTAAATGGATAGCCGGTACTCCAGACCATGAAGACCATCAAATTGTTATAGATAAGATAAATGGACTTCTAAAGAATAATGAGCTCCAAAGAATTATTAATAAGGACGCTATTGAAAAAATTAACATATTAACTAACACTACAAATGCCATTTTAAAGACAGTTAAATCTTTGGAAGAAGTTCGAAAGACGATAGAGGAAACTATAGCAAATAAAATTAAAATTATTAAAGAGGAAGTCACTAACATAGAATATGCCTTACAATGGGCAGGTGTTGTAAATTCATTTCTGTTATCAGAAAAAGAAATGGAGGAAGCAAGAAAATTTTTTAGATTCAGAAAAATTTCCTTATAATAATTTAGAGGAAGCATTAGGTTTTGCAGACATTAGAATAGCTACCAGCGATGCTACCATAATATATATTTTAAGTTTGCCAGCTATAAACCAGATCATTTGCGAAAAATTGTTAATTAAAGCTGTAAAGAAAAATAATGAAATCATAAAATTAAACACTGAAAATTATCTAAGATGTAAAAATGAAATATACGAAATAAAAGGAAAATGTAACCAAGTTAATGATCTAAGTATTTGTCGAAAAAATAATATTGTAAACTTAAGTAATACTAAATGTATAACTCAAATTCTGTCAAGCAAGCATCATAATTGTACAATAGTAAACAATCATCATGTTCCTTCGGTAGAAGAAATTTATTCAGGCACTATTCTTTTAAATCAATTTAAGGGACTAGTAAAAATTGGACAAACAATCCCTTATGAATTGTCAGGAACTTATCTAATACAATTTCATAACGATTCCATAGAAATAGCTAATGAAACTTACATTTCAAGAGAACTTCCATTTTTTAAACCATTACCAGCTGTACTACAGCTATCCGAGAATAAAACACAAATAGAAGAGATTTTATCATTAGAAATGATAAAAGATCTACAAATAAATAACATTGAACAAATCAGATCAATATCAGTTAAAGGAAAATGGATGATTTCCGTTAATACAATTATTTTTATCGTGCTGTGCTCCAGCATGATTCTGATGATCTATAAGTTTAAAAGAGCTTCAAAACCAAACATAAAAATAACTAATGTCATTGGTGGAGAACAAGGAGATTCCAAAGATACAGAGGAATCCAATCCAGACACCTTTTTAAAATATGAAATAAAGCCCGAGTTTCGCAGTGCCAATGACCTGCCGGTTCTTTGAACAATCGGGGCGATTGATTTTACGAAGGGGGGAGTTAAGGTTTCTCATTTTCATTATTTAATAAAACTAAATTCTTCTTTTAAAAAAAATTAAATTCCTACATTTTGCTTTCCCACCAATTATGCTAACGCAATGTCTGCCTATTTTAAAGGTGTAATGTTTCCATCTGTTGAAACATTTGCGAATATTTTTTTGTGTGAATATTTTTGAAGTAAAAAAAAACAATTTTTAAAAAAAAGAAACATGATGCCTTCTGCCGAGTCAGGAATAAAGAATTAAGAATTAAAATAATTTTAATTATAAGAAGCATGTTGGAAAAATTAAGTTTAAGTTGGAAATTGGTGGTTGACTAGAATGGTCAACGAATAAATAAATTTTTTTTAATTAAAACCAAACAAATAAAAATAATTTGCATGCACACGTTTTATGAACATTTACTTCTTGCAGAAGCAAATTTTTAAGTAAAATTTTCTAAAACATTAGTTTTTTTCTATATTTCTTTTTGTATTTTTAATTATTTTGACACAATATTTAAAAGAGGTGCCACTTTATGAAAAATTTTAACAACATTGTTAAAAGTAAGTTACTGAATAGCAATGTTGTTAAATATTACAGAATCGCACTACTGAGGATATTGATGTGTCAATAAACAGATTTTCTGAAAACCTTAAACTATCCCTACAACATTCTACCACTAGCCATATAAGATATAGAAATGAGCACAATAGATCCTATTCGGCTGAAATTGTGCAACTTCTGTCAGAAAAAAGAAGAGTTAGAAGAGAGTGGCAAACTCGCAGATCTCCCCAGCTTAAAACTAAAATACAGGAATGCGTAATTCGAATGAGAAATCTGCTTGAAATCCAGATAATGTCTTCCCTTAAAACATTTTTGGAATGTCAGGATGGTACTCCGCAATCTGACTATTCTTTGTGGAAAGCGACAAAAGATCTGAAAAGACCCGTAATAGGACGCTAGCGCGTCCATTAGCACGCCTCTTTAGCATACTTTACCATTCTGGTGAGTTTCCATCGTACTGGAAGGTTGCTAAGGTAACACCAATACCCAAAAAGGGTGAGGCAAATAACTCCGAAAATTACCGCCCAATTGCAATTTGCTCTGCACTCACCAAAGTAATGGAAAACATAGTTAACCATCACCTTATGAGGCATCTAGAGTCGCATAAAATATTATGTAATCGTCAATATGGATTTCGTAAGGGTCGTTCTAGTGGCGATCTTATGGCATATCTCTCTGAGAAATGGTGCCACTCAAATCATTATTTCGGTGAAGGTATGGTGATGGCTCTGGATATTTCAAAAGCGTTTGACAGAGTGTGGCATGGTGCACTACTGGCAAAACGTACTGCTATTGGTGGCTTTCTTAGAGACCGCACTATAGGTGTTGTTATAGATGGGGTCTCATCAAACGAGTTCAAGATTAATTCAAGGGTACTGCAAGGCTCCGTTCTTTCTCCTACCCTATTTCTAATTATACCCTTCACAAAAATGTAAAGGGTATATATAAGTTTGTGATTCCGTTTGTAATTTCTACAATTTTTTTTTGCGACCCTATAAAGTATATATATTCTGAATCAGAATTAATGGAAAAGTCGATTAAGCGATGTCCGTCTGTCCGCTGTTGAAATACCGTTTCTGAGAAAACCATTAGACTTAGAAACTTTTTTCTTTCGCCATTCTTTTACCCCATCGATTCATGGGTTTTCTATTGAAATTCAGTAATATCGGTCAACGTATAGCTGAGATATATTCAAAATTCCGAAAAAAGCCATTTTTTTTTGCAGTTTTGTATGAAAATTTTTGAAAACAAAAGTGGTTCGTTTTGCTTCAAACTTCACACACTTATTAAGCATGGTGCCTAAAAGACAAAAATTTTTTTTTTCAGATATCGGTCCATATATACCCGAGATATAGCCCAAATCGGATTTTTAATGAAAATGTCGCATAGGCGAAGCCAAATAACTTTTTTTTGCTCAAAATCAGTTCTGGTAATAAAATTAGGTTACATAAATATGGAAAATGAAAATTTCTGATATCGGTCCATATATACCCGAGATATAGCCCAAACCGGGTTTTTCATGAAAATGTCGCGTAAGCGAACTTAAACAACTTTTTTGTGCTCAAAAGCAGTTCTGGTAATAAAATAAGGTCATATAAATATGGAAAATAAAAATTTTCGATATCGGTCCATATACACCCTAGATATAGCCTATACCGGGGTTTTCATGAAAATGCCGCGCAAGCGAACTTAAACAATTTTTTTGTGCTCAAAAGCAGTTCTGGTAATGAAATTAGGTTACATAAATATGGAAAATGAAAATTTTCGATATCGGTCCATATATACCCGAGATATAGCCCAAGCCGGGTTTTTCATGAAAATGTCGCGTAAGCGAACTTAAACAACTTTTTTGTGCTTAAAAGCAGTTCTGGTAATGAAATTAGGTTACATAAATATGAAAAATGAAAATTTCCGATATCGGTCCATATATACCCGAGATATAGCCCAAATCGGGTTTTTCATGAAAATGTCGCGTAAGCGAACTTTAACAACTTTTTTTGATTAAAAACAGTTTTGGTAATAAGATGAGGTTATATAAATATGGAAGATAAAAAATTCCGATATCGGTCCATATATACCCGAGATATAGCCTAAACCGGGGTTTTTATGAAAATGTCGCGTAAGAGAACTTAAACAACTTTTTTTTGCTCAAAAACAGTTCTGGTAATAAGATGAGGTTATATAAATATGGAAAATGAAAATTTCCGATATTGGTCCATATATACCCGATATATAGCCTAACCCATGGTTTTCATGAACTTAAACAATTTTTTTCGCCTTAAAGCAGTTCTGGTAACGAAATAAGGTTATATAAATATGGAAAATTAAAATTTCCGATATCGGCCCATATATACCCGATATATAGCCTAACCGGTTTTTTGATGAAAATGCCGAGTAAGCGAATTTAAACAACTTTTTTGTGCTCAAAAGCAGTTCTGGTAATGAAATAAGGTTGTATAAATATGGAAAAAGCAAATATCCGATATCGGTCCATATATACCCGAGATATAGCCTGAACCGATTTTTCCAATAACATTTTTTTTTTTTTTTGCTGAAAAACAAATCTTGTTATAAAAGAAGGTAACGAAAATAGAGAAAATTAAAATTTCTGATATCGGTCCATATATACCCGAGATATAGCTTAAACCGCGTTTTTCATGAAAATATCGCGTAAGCGAATTTAAACAACTTTTTTGTGCTCAAAAGCAGTTTTGGTAATGACATAAGGTTATATAAATATGGAAAATTAAAATTTTCGATATCGGTCCATATATACCCGAGATATAGCCTGAACCGATTTTTCCATTAAAAAAATTCTTTTTTGTTTGCTGAAAAGCAATTCTCGTTATAAAAGAAGGTTACTAAAATACAGAAAATAGAAAATTTCGATATCGGTTCATATATAACCGAGCATATTTAGGTCACATTTTTAATATACTATACATATTCGTGACTATCGTGAAGGGTATTTTAGATTCAGTCCAGCCGAATATACTACACTCTTACTTGTTTTTCTTAACGACCTTCTGTATCAAACTCCCAACCCTATCCACTCTTTCGCGGATGGCAACAGCATTTGTCACTCGTACTCTTTTAGGTAAAGGTCCAACCCTATCAGAGATTGCTGCCAAGAGGCTAAATACGAATGATTCACTAAATAGTGATCTTCTAGTAATCTCCGAATGGACAGACAATTCCCCGGGGAATAGTGCTACGCATTACAGAGAGAATTCGTTTTTCAGCCGTACGCTTCGTCTGTGGATTAAGTCGCCTGCAGCCGTGTTTCCTGTCTGTTATAACGTTGGGAGGTTCAAGTCAAATATTCACAAACACTACTCCCTCTTTCCCCCTCCTCACAACCTATTTTCCTAGTTCTAATACAATGCACTGCATATGTGGGTGTCATCCCCTGAGTACTAGTCCAATATAAAAACAAAAAAAAGCGCACCAAGGATCTAATATTTCTTTTCATTTTTAGAAACCTTTCTACATTACAAAAAGTATTTTATAAATATAATCAAATTCATCAAATTCGTTCAATAGCTAGAATTTGTATTTGTCAAAATTGGCCTCCAGTGTGATTCTGTTACTTTTATTAAGACCTTATAATAATTATAACGATATTTTTCAAATTTGTTTTTCCGCAATATTATTTACTTATACTTGCTGTGGGCCCAAATCAACTGTTAGTTTTACTGCCTATTATCAGGTACACGAAAATACAGCCGCTTACCGTCATTAAAATTAAACTGCAGGAGCATACAACGATTACTGCAAGGGATGAAATATGACCACAAAATTTACGATTATCAGATCATTAAAAATTACAAAATCGTACTACAACCCACCAAATTCGATTACTAGCAATTCTATCAATTACAGCGTAAATTGAATTTGTGTTTTCGTAAGCGAACAGTGAAATTCAATTGGCGTCGGTGTCTTTAATATAATTTATTGACATATACGAACATTTGCCAGAATTCTAACAAATAAAAGATGAAGTTTATCAGTAATTTATTAATCGCTAAAACAGTAACAAGTTCACGTGCCTTCATAAATACGAATTTCACTATTCAGTGTCTGCTTTTATTGTAATATTTGACAACCTTGTCTTGATTGTTCGCGCTCTCTAAAAGCAACAACTTTTATAAACCGAAATATTTCTTTTTCGATAATATGCAAACAGCAGCAAGATTGTCTTACTTTGCGCATATGCTATGGTACGTTTTCCACATTATTACTTCGTCTTCTGATTGTGATCTACAAAACAAAAGTTCTAGACACTTGAAACAACAATAAAACGTTCGTTTCCTGACTTCAAACGTGGTCGTAGAGACACCGATGATGCAGAACGCAGTGCGCGTCCAAATGAGGCGGAAACAATAGAAGACATAAAAAAAATCCACAAAATCGTTTTGAATGATCGAAAAGTGAATTTGCATGAGTTAGCTGACATCGTAAAGATATTAAAAGAATGTGTTGGCTTTATATTGCATGATCATTTGACTATGAGAAAGTTCTGTTCAAAGTGGCTGCCGCGTTTGCTCATTGTTGACGAAAACGAGAGCGTGTTTATGATTCTGAGTAGTGTTTGGCCATGTGTAAACGTAACAAACCGGAATTTTAGCGTCGATGTGCCAATTTCACGATAACGAAGCTGTTCTTTCGTTCGCACAATTACATTTAAAACAATAACAAAATTTTGAATGTTGTTTTTGTTTTAAATGTAATTGTGCGAACGAACGAACAACTTCGCTATCGTGAAATTGGCACGATATGTGACAATGGATGAAAGATGGATCCATCACTTCACTTCGGAATCAAAACTATCGTCATCTGAGTGGACAGTAACTGGTGAGCTTCGTCCACAGCGCCCGAAAGCACAACAATCGGCTGGAAAGGTTATGGCCTCGGTAGTGAGAAAGGAATTACCATTAACAGTGAATATTATATAGTGTTGTTGGATCGTTTGAAGGCCGAAATTGCAAAGAAACGACCGCATATGGCAAAGAAAAAAATGTTGTTTCATCCAGACAACGCACCGTGTCACAAGTCAATCAAAACTACATGAATTGAACTTCGAATTGCTCCCACATCCACCGTATTCGTCAGATTTGGCTCCCAGCGACTACTGGCTGTTCGTAGACCTGAAAAGAATGCTCACCGATAAGAAATTTTGCACAAATGAAGAGGATATTAATGAAACTGAGGTTTTTTTTTAGGCAAAAGCTAAATCGTTCTACAAAAGTGGTATTGAAATGTTAGAGCGGTGCTGGAATAATTGCGTTGTTCTTGATAGCGATTAGGTTGATGAATAAAGCTAATTTTAAACCAAACAAACTGTGTTTCCACTGTTAGGCCCGGGACTTTTCAGCCCATGGTTATATTACAAGACTATGGCACTATGAATATTTTTATATTTTTTGAATAAATGACTAGTTTTGGTCGAAAAAATCATGCAGCCTATTACTGTATAGTGCTTCTGCGAGCAATCGGGCTATACATTTTTTTTATTAAATAATTAAATTAAATGCTCCTGCAAATGAAGCTTATGTGGCTCAAATTAGTCAGATTTTAATTAAAAAAAATTGTACGACGTTAATAAGGTTCTGTTGTTTTTGAATACGCTACTTAGTTTCAAGCCGGTTATTATTTGCAAATTCTAAAGTAAGCTCCGTGCCACGCCATCTCTCTGAAAAGAGCGGAAACTGACTTGTCCTTCAATATACGAATACTTGTATTAGAGATAATAGATCATATATAAATAAATTAAAAATCATTCCAAAATTTCAACTATTTGTGGAAGTGTTTTTAATAAAAGTGGTCGATGTCTATATGTTAAAGGTACATTTTTTAATTTTGAACTTGCTCGTTTCACTTGCAACATTTTATTAACTCTATCGCAAAGATACCGGGAGTGAACATTCTTAATCATTTTATTCATTAAAAAAATGTATTCTGAAATTATTTGTCATAAATTTTTTTATCGTTTTCCTTTAAGTAAAGTATTTATTGTTTTGTATATTTGAACGCTAACGTTCGCCTTTGTGCGGCAGTTTCTAAATAGATATTTTATTCTACGAATTTTTAAATGGTAAAATTGCTTCAAAAGTTATTTTAACATATTTTATTTAAGTAACAAAACATCATAATATTCAGATTTGCATAATTCATTGCTTTGTAGTGTGGAAGATGTTGGACTACATTTTGCTAATCTAAGCAGTGTCGAAGGCAGCCAGCAACGCATTTTAAGGAACTAAAATATTTTTGAAAACTTTTTCATTGTTTTTTTTTTGCACTATTTCAAACTGTTTAAAATATTATTATTTTTCATTTCACTTTGTATAAACATAAACAGCTTTTACGCAATTAAAATATTTTTGAAAACTTTTTTATTGTTTTTTTCTTGCGCTTTTTATTCCTTTTTTTGCACGATTAAAATATTATTATTGTTTCACTTCACTTTGTGTAAACATAACAACTTTTGACAACAACTTATAAAATATTTTTGAAAACTTTTTTATTGTTTTTTTCTTGCGCTTTTTATTCCTTTTTTTGCACGATTAAAATATAATTATTTTTTCACTTCACTTTGTGTAAACATAACAACTTTTGACACTACCAGTCGTTTTAAATAAAAAATTGTCACCTGCGCTAGTGATGCCACCTGGTTAATGCACCTTGATATGGACAATCAAAAATTAATTATTTTCTTTAACAATCAATAAAATAAAAGTAAAAAAACAGAACACGTTTTCTTCACATGCACTCTTGTTTTTTTGTTTATGACAAAAACGGTTGATACGGTTTTAAGTGTTCTATAAGTGCTACTACATTTACATTTACGTTACATTTATATTTACGTTACAGTTACAATTTCTACGTTCGGCTAAATGGGCCTTAATTGACAAAATTCAGCCAACTACATTTTATCTTTTAAATAAAAATTCATAAATTTCTAAAGAACATTTAGAAATTGTTTAACTTAAAACAACTATTTTGGAATTAAAAAAAAAACGAAACATTAAGACAAAAATTAAGTTTAGACTAACAATTTTATTTAATAGAAAATATTTCAGGATGGTTGTTATTATAGAATTATTGTTGTGCCAGATGTGCACGCGATTACAATTCTCATGCTTAATAATGATGGTTTTTCGTAACACATTTGACTATCTTTGGCAATATTATATTTAGTTTTGTGCTTGATCTTAGAGATCTTGGTCAAGATATATGTTTTAAAGTGTGTTGTTATCTCAATGTTAGCAAAAAAGTGTGGGTTCATAACAAGATTGTGAACAAAAATGGTCAACTATTTATTACTATCACAAAGTAGTTGCAATGTAAAACTTTAGTCAACCAAAAGCTAAAATAACAATTTGAAGTTGTTGAAAGTCTTAAACAGAAAATATGTGTTTTTTTGTGGCTCATAAACAGCTTATTAAAATTTATTACAAGTTCTTTATCGTCTTAATGTTGCCCGTTAATTTTTATTATATACATATGTATGTAGTGAAATAAATCTTCACGGTCACCAAAAAGTGACCAAGCAAAAATTAAAAAAAAAACTGATACTTTCTTGGACGTGGTAAAAATTTTATTAAAGGTTAACTAAACATTTGGAATAAATAAATATATTGGGTGATTCCAACTATTTTTTCGTTATTTTCTACTGAGTAGCTCTGTAACGACATGCAAAAATTTCAATGCTAATTATCACAAGAACTACATTTTTTTTTGGTAAAAGTACATTAATTAAACAGGACTTACGTTAACAGTGATTTTGACGCAGTGATTTTGACGCAGAAGAATAATTTACGAGGAAGCAAAAATTTCATTTACTTTAAAAGTCACTCAAAAGCCAGTCTCACATCATAAATATAACATAAAATATTCGGATTATTGTTCATAAACAAGGTAATTGAATTCCATGCAAATTAAAGCCTAGATGTTGAACGCCGAGTATGTATGAAAGAAATGCATAAAAGAGGCATACAAAATTTTTGTTTACATTAAATATTCGTATTATATGATCTTGTTTATAATGTTTTCTTCTAAATTTTCCAGCTAAATATCTTGATTGATTTTTGTTTTTTATAAAAAAGGTTTAACGGTATTTTATTTTCAATATTTCGATAACAATTTGTTATCATCATCAGGAAAATTAAAATGTTATAAAAAATTATTTGAAAAAATGTAAAAAAATTTTACAAACAAAAAATTCATACACATAAACAAAAAGAAATATTCTTACAATTAAGTTTTTTATTCGCTATTTAAGCTTCTAACATTTATACCAGTAAAAAAATTATAAATAGCTTGTTTTCTATGTCAAACATTCAACTTTATATCCCAACAATCCAAACAAATTGCTGAGAATTTAAAAAGAAAAATGCTCTAATAATATCCGTCAAAACACAAAAAACAAGCTTTTCTATTTATAAACCTCTCTAACATTTCTTTACACCTTTCAAACAAATGAACAACCGTTGGTTGCTACGATTTGCTTTTTGAAAGTATCGAAAAGCAGAGAACAAAAAATTCAAACAATTAAGTTTTTTATTCGCTATTTAAGCTTCTAACATTTATACCAGTAAAAAATTATAAATAGCTTGTTTTCTAGATACCCAAGCCAGGGAGGGATCCCACTAAATTAGAGTCATATAGACCAATAAGTCTACGGCAAACAATTTCAAAACTGTTCGACGAATTGTTTATGGCGAAGTTGACTCTTATTTTGAATGATTTAGGATATGCCCCTAATTATTAATTCAGCTTTCGGGCCGAATTAATGATTAGGGCACAGACTAGTCAACGTCATAAGATAGATTTTTGAAGAAAAAAAGTATTGTTCAGTTCTATTCATTGACATTTCCCAAGCTTTTGATAAAATGTGGCATAACAGTTTGAAGCACAAAATAAAGTTAAGCTTGCCTGAAAGCACTCACAAGCTTCTGGAAAGCTAATTATGAGGCCCAAAATTTATTATCAGAGAAGGGGCGATTTTATAAGTTCCTCACAGCCAATCGAAGCTGGAGTTCCTCAAGGCAGCACTCTACGACTTAATTTATATTTGTTTTACGCTTCTGGCCTGTCAAAGAGATCCGGAGTCACACTTCAACTTTTGCAGATGACTCAGCATTCAGCAGCGTTCTTGAAATCCGTTAAGTAGCTACCCGAAATTTGCAGGAGTATATTTCAATATTAGAGAAATGGCTAAAGCTTTGGAAATTTCAAAATTAAGAACAAAAGTATATTCATGTTACATTCACAAAGCGTAAACAGACATGTTATCCAAATTAACATCTCACCAATTCTACATTGAAGTTCGATTGCAAGATTTTGTTATACAATTCTAAAGCCTATATGCTGAGGTAACACCTCAATGTCAAAGTTTGAAAAAATTCAAAAGCGAAAAAACAAAAATCTACAGCTCCATGATATTACCTGCTAAAAACACCTTAAAAATAAAAGTTAAAAAAAATTAAAAAAAAAAGAAAAAAAAAATTTAATTTTTGCGCCTGGAAAATGACTTTTTTGATATGTCGTAGGAAAACTTCATGCCAAAAGCTAGTGAAAAGTCAATCACACAATATCGAAAAATTTGTGGGCTTCCACAACCACCTAAACTAGCGAATATCTACATGTAAAAAGCTTACGTTAATTTTTATTTATCTAAATGTTAGTATGAAGTCTTAATCTTATGAAAATTATTGAATCAATTTTATGCTGATTTCCAGACGATTTCGTATTCGTTTTAAAGCTATAAAATTTATATTGTATGGAAAAATATACATTCATAGCTGTGTTTTATGTGGAAAATATACTAGAAACAGCAATATTTTTGTTTAATATGCTGATTGCTTTTAAAACGAATTTTTTGTAAAAATCACTCGACTTCTTTTTATGAAATAAAATTTCTGGAATTTTCATGAGCTTTGACGTATTTGGCTATTCGATAATTATAGTAGTCAACCATCTATTAGAAGAATGAAATCAAAATAAAACTGCTTTAGACACATTGTACCATATTTTTTTCTCTTATAGTACTGGCATAATCGTCATCAAAATCAATGCCAACAAAGTAGTCTTTAAGTATCAAATAAGATTTTTAAAATATTTTAATTGTTTCCTATAGAATTTGCTTTAAAAAAATTAAGAGAAACGTTATTAACTTCACGTAATCGTGAAAATTCCTTTTGAATCAACAGAGAAGTCTTTTAAAAAAGTTTAAGTTAAAATAAAAAATAAAAGTTAAATACATAATATGAGAAAGAAAAATAAAGCAGTCGGTTAATTTGCAACGACTTTGAATGTATGTATGTATTAGTGTACATGCATAACAATACGGAATTAAACATACATACATTCATAAATAAGTATGTCCACATATGTGTGTGCATATATATTTGTATATGGAGATATGTAGGTAAGATATACACACATACATCTATATGTACATAATTTGGTTTCGTTGGGATAACTTCAATTCAGTTTTAAAGCCAAGCAATTTCTTTTACAAAGGTTGAGTTCAAATTAGTCTGAAATAGTTTATAAAGATACAACTAAAAATAGCTCTACAAAGAGCACAGATGAAAATCGCTATGCTGACTCAAACAAAGAATAAAGTTAGACGACTTTCCACCCACAATTAGAGATTTTAATCCTATGTAATTTTTATTGATTTTGCTTAATCGCTTAATCGATATTGCTTTGTCACATGTTGTTTGAATTGCGATTAGCAGCATAGAAGAATCGCTTAATTTATTTCGGGCTGCTATAATTTTTTTACCAACCTTTGGTTTTTTCTTTTAAATTTTCGGCAGTTTTCGCTGAGTAATGGTCAAAAGAATTTCAACGATTATAAATTTATACCCGTATTTTTTGACGCTGTTTTTAACTAAGTGTATACTGCATGCTACTATGAATATGACACAATTCATGTCATATCCGGCCTTTGACCAGACTATAACTCTCCTACAAGGTTTGCAGAAGATATTTTCGTTAAATATGCGTTCTAAGCTTTTCCTATGTTTTTATGAAAATTTAATAAAAATTGCGGAATGCAGAATAAAACATTCTTATGGTATTTTCTTTTCTGAAAAAAGTGTGTTGTACATTTGTTATTAGCCCAAAAGAACAAAAACAAAATGCTAAGAAAATGCCGTTTAATAATAATAATGTACACTTCGTTTCAAATATATCATGACTACTTTTAATAGACCAACGCAGCAGCACCGTTTACTCATCTACAATAACAAAAGAATCTCACATTTGCATAAACGCGTATGAAACAAAGATGTAATTTTTCCGGAGCAACTAAACCAGTTTTTTCGCCCAATTGAATAAGTTCTTGTTTGTATTACTTACATTATAATAGTAATGTTTTATTTTGTTATTACGGAAAAAACTTAATTACAATTTTCTATGGTCAAAAAAAATGTCAATAAGCAAATAAAACATGCAAAAACTGAATATTATTCCAATCGGTTTAGTAGCGCTATTAATTCCCAACAAACATGGCATTCCATCCGTGAAATAGGAATTGGTAATACGAACAGTAGTGTTAACTGCGAAGTGGATGCAAATATGCTTAACAGAACATTTACTAACATCCCTGTAATTCAAGCAAATTCTAATTATTTCCATTTTCCCTCCGATTCGCTAAACGCAGATGATGAGATAGCTGACTATTTTACTTTTCTTACGTCACTCAATATGAAGTTATGTCAATGTACTATATATTAAAATCTAACGTAGTGGGAAGTAATAACTTGCACCCAAAATTTGATTGCTTTTGGTTTTTATTCTAACGTATATCACATATCTGTTTAATTCTATTATAACGTCAGGTATTTTCCCATCGAATTGGAAACATACAAAAATTATACCATTGCGCAAAGCGAATGGCCATTGCCATATTGTGTTTTCTTTCGAAGGTCTTAGACCTTCGAAAACAAACTATGAGTTAGCACTCATAGTTTGCTATCCGGTAATCAATATGGTTTTCGTCGAAATCATAGCTGCGTTACAGCTCTTGTGGATGTCAGCGAAAGATGCGGCAAAGATTAGAAAATGGGCATATTAACTTTTTAGTGCTTTTGGACCATTCTAAGGCGTTCGACATGGTAGACCATGATATACTTATAAAAAAACTGAGATACTTTTTGAAATTTGAAAACATGTCAACTAAACTGGTATCAACCTATCTGTTGGTCAGATAGCTTACCTCTCAATAGGAAAAGTGTCTCAGGGTTCAATTTTAGGACCACTTTTATTTTCGCTCTATGCCAATGATTTGCCAAAAAAAACTTTATAAACGCAAGATACATTTATATGCAGACGACGTACAGCTTACTTTAAGTAGCCCAGTAGAAAATATTACTTTATGTAGTTCAGATCTAAACGACGAATTAGAGAAAATATAATTATGGGCTAGTGCTTGAATCCACGCAAATCTAAATGTATTGTAATACGTAAAAGAGCTTACTTCTTTCTATCATCGATGACATTGTTTTAAATGGTGAGAAAATTGAAATTGTTTGTCATAGACTGATCACATAAATTCTCTGGTTAGTCAAACTAATTGCCAAAACGTACTTGATTCCTTCCCTGCTATATGGGTGTGAATTATTTGCAAGCTGTGACTATGTTAGCAAAGGAAAACTAATTGTGTTATGCAACAACATTATAAGATACGTGTATAAATTAAAACGATTTGATCATGTATCCTCCGTTTGCAATACTCTTTATGGAGTCTCTTTTAAAAGTTTGCCAAAAATTTGTACCCTGACTTTTTTGCACGAAGCACACTCAAACGCCTAAATATATATTTGACAAAATACGTTTTTTTCAATCACAACGAAACCGAAAGATCGTAATACCTCAATATGAATGCCTAGTTTTTGAATGGCAATTTTATGTACATACCGCTCGTCTTTGGAACAATCTTCCACTAAGTCAACAACTTAATGGCAATTCTAATAGTTTTAAAACATTTTTATTGAAATCTCTTCAATAATTGGGTAAGTTGGCTCAAGAGCTGATGCTCTTAGCCATTGAGTGCTGGTATATTGTATACAGGAAGGATTGGAAAGCCCGAACTCTTAAGCAAGATGTTTGCCTATATGGCTACAAACATATAGCAAAAATTACTACCTATGTGTGCCTTGTAAGTCACACGGGGGCGCTGGAGAATCGTGAATAATTTACACCGTGGAATTGGTTCATCATCAGATAAGGCCGTAAAGGCAGGTGCCGATGTAAATCTTTTTTCACTCAATGTTAGTGATGCTTCGTCTTACTGTTTGATTAGCTCGGTAATCAAGTAAATATATACATATTTTCAACTACATATAAATGCGTTTAAATGTTCCAAATTTCATAAGTTACGTATGTTCGTTATGTTTGTTCTGTTAAGTTGGTACACATGTCTGTTATATATGTTGGCAATATCAGCAATTTCGGGTCCGACGTTGTTTTGAGCAAAAATAACGTCGCATGGACATCGCTCAGGAGCTGTTGAACATTGTCAACGACGATCCAAATTTCCTCAAAATGGTCATTGCTGATGACAAATCATAGGCTATGACATTGATACCAAAGCTCAATCATCCCAATGGAAGCGTCCAGAAGAGCCAAGATTGAAAAAAGCACATCAAATTCGGTCAAATGTGAAGGTTTTGCTCATTGTTTTCTTCGACTGCAATGGCGTGGTGCATCATGAATTCTTGCCACAAGGTCGTATGGTCAATAAGGAATACTACCTTGAAGTTACACTCCGTTTGCGCGAAACAATTCTTCAGAAACGCACAGATACTAAAAAGCTTCGAGGATTGGAAAAAACGCTGGCATAAGTGTATTATATCTGAGGGAGACTACTTTGAAGGAGACAAGATACTCGTAGTTATTGGTGAATAAATAAATACTTTTTGAAAAAAAAAATTGAAGATAACGGTTACTTTTTGATCAGGTATTAAAAGTTAATATTATATATCTTAAAAAATTGTTTTTGTCAATAAATATTTCACAAAATATTCTTATACACCTATTTTTAATAACTAACCGGGTAAAATCATTTGACTACCGGGTTTGTTTACAATTGTTTTACAATAGTAATATATTCTGTTGGCTTTTTATGTTTGTGAGTTTCTATTTATCAAAGTCTTTTAAATATTAAAAAAAGGTAAATGGCTGAATCTCAAGAAAATCAAGAATTTGGAAATAAAATGGAAAACAAGTAATGTACGTATTTATGTTTAAAAATAATTACACATTAGTATAAGTTTGCGTGCGCTATATTTTTTAAACCGCCGACCTGGAAAAAGGAGTTAGTTCTTTCTTTGTATATCTTAAAATATTTGAGAGCAGACTGAAATATACCCGTATGTTAATACTTACAATTGTTAATTTTTTCCACTATGATATTTATTACACATACTTGCAAATCTAATTATATTTGTTTTAACCTAATTATATTTTTTTGTTTTTATATAGTTTAAAAAAATATTTAATTAGCTATACTCGTATATGCTTTTGTTAACCATTATAACGCTATCTAATATACTCGTACAATATTTTTCGTTTGTCCACATGAAGCATTAAATACATTCGAGACAGCAGGCTACACGAACACACGACTACAAATGCTGCTGGCTACAAATGTAGCCTGTAGCCAGCTACCTAAATATAATGAAAACGGCAGCTACATAATAAACAGCTGATATTGTTTTCCTTATGTCTTTACAAATATTAAAAAGCTTTTTTGCATACAAAATGCCTGAGGGAAATTTAGAAAACTCTATAATAGCTATTGCTAAAATAGTGCGAGCTACTTAGTATTCGGTGTAGTAATATATATAAATATTAAAAAATTAAATATTAGGAAATCACAATCAAAATTTACAATTAAAATTGAAACTTCTAAAATATGAACAGCTGCTTTTTTGAATTTCAGTGGTGCCACTTACAATTTTTTTAGCTGTTTTTAAAGCTATCACCTAGTGAAGAGCAAGAAAAATCTAAGAAAATGCAATGAACTATATGAAGTCTAAAGTAATTTAAATAAATATAATTTTTGAAGCTTTAGATCTTTGTTTTTCGTTTTTTATAAAAAATTAACAATTCAAAATCTTTTATTTCTCGATATTTCTATAACAATTTGTTATCATCGTCAGGAAAATTAAAATACTATTAAAAATTTAAATAGAAAAATTATTGTCAAAAAATTCCTATATACAAAAAATTCGTACACAAAGATTATATTATTAACAATATTAACAAACTGAAAAATTAAAATGTAACATAATTTAAATTAAACTTATTCTGCAACCAACACATGCCCTGCTAACGATTTCAACATGTTGTATCTTATCCTTAAGCACATGGCACATGTTGCTCACAGAATAACATTACCATAAAAAAACCAAGAATTTACCAAGCTGAATTATTAGCATTTCGTAGTTATAATTATTTAAAGACACTTCACATTTTGTATTAAGACTTGTCAAAAATTCAAATAATACCTGCAAGTGAGAATTTTAAGCGTAATAAAGCGATAAATTGTATGGCAAGAGATTTGACATCATAACACTTTGAGAAATTTATTTAAACAATAAAATTTTTTATAGAACAGGATTGCATTTTTTACAAAAGCAATTAATAATCATTTACAATTCTCATCTGAATCATAGTGTTACACTAAAATTTGTTACTAGTACACATGACTATTATATGCAAACATATATTTTTTATTGTTTTTTATGAAAATCAATACTAAAACAAATAAATAATTGTTAACTTCATCTTGTCTTTCAATTGAATAACAAAAATTAATGATTAAAAAGGTTTTCATCAATTGTGTTTGGAAGATAATATGAAAACGAGCTTTTTCAAAAATACATCATGTTCACATGATCCCGAGTTCAAATCCCAATGGGTGCTGATGAGTAGTGTAGCGACTACGAAACAGCTAGTTGTCCCCCAGCTAAAGATTTCATTATTATTTTTCTTGTCTTCTTCAATCAAATCACAGCAGATTTGTATTGTAAAAAATCCTTCTTAAGAAAAAAAAAAACTTAAGAAAGAAAAAACCTGAACTAGAACCCGTTGTACAAATGTACAAACCAAAAAAAAAAATTAGATTTAAATAAGAATTTTCACAATATATAAAAATAAAAAAAACAATATCTAAATTGTCTTAGAAAAGGATGCAATCAGTTTTAAAAACAGCTGACTGAAAAGAGTTTTCTACAGAACATTTTAACTTAAAATACTTTTATGAATACAGTTTTATCGTGTTTCTTCTAAAAATGATTTGAATAGCTGTTTAATATTTTTATGAATACATTTTGTGAGTTTGTTCTCAAAACGCTAATTTATTTGACTTTGCTTGATACATTGACATCACTAACAAAGCTTTTGTAGCCAACAAAAATAGAAATTAGTTTAATTGGGCTACAACGACAAAATCAGCATGGACACCAACCTGCAGCCGTGCTGCTTGCTGTTTTCAAAATAATCATTCTCATAAGAACACGTGTATTTTAATTTTGAGCTTTTGTAGCTTGTAGTCTGCTGTCTCGAATGTGTTTAATGCTTGAACCATAAAGAAATAAGTCTTTAGTTGCATGCTCTCGAGAACATATAATGTAAAGCTGTTCGTGGAAAAAACATGGACTTGAGAAATTCAAGCCACAAACTTGCAGGGATTGACCTTAAGCTTTAATAATTATCATTTCAAACGCTAATCGAATAGAAAACTACAATCTTTTGAAATCAAATGTCCCTTGGATTATGTTGTTTCTAAACTTTGCAAAGACGTAGTGGATCAATGTTGCGCAGTAGAATAATTGGTAGATCCAATCTTGAGTTGCAGCATATATGGGGGAAGTCTTGGAACATCAAGTGAGTTTAGTTTAAAACTCAAAAGAATAATTGACAGCATTGTCCTCTAGCATCTCTCATCATCGGTATCGATGGATTTATATGTAACTGTAGATTCACTGATTTTATTTAGAATTGTATTGTTTAATGAGTTAACTTCAGTGTTTTTGCAGAAAGTAACGCTCGCTCATTGCTCATTTTTGAAATTGCAAACATTAGGAAATACACAAGTATGTAACTCTTTAATGCATTGTGTCATATTACAAAAGTAAGATGGAAAAATAAAGGAGTTTGTTGCTGGATCCGTTAGTATTTTTCACTTCCGAATTCCGACAACTGTTGTGGTAGCAGATACAATACGCAAACGTGCTGCCAAAAGATATGATTTAAGGCACGCAATAAGCTCATCATCAGTGGAATTACGGAAATTAAAAAAAATTAAAGTCTCTGCAAAAAATTACCCTTTGTTAAGTATAAAAAAGAGAATTTTTGCTTTCGTGTGACCAGCAGGTGTAAGTCTTGCGTTTAATACTCGAATAACAAGAAATTGAAAACTTTACGTTCTTTAATTTAATGCAACAATATTTAAAGTTTCAATTGTATTAATATTTACTGTGCTGAAATGGTGTTTTCCAACTACGTACTCAATAGGACTTCTGAACCTTATTCACGTTCATTGGTTAGCAATACGTTAAGGGCTTTAACAGACAAATCTCACCCAATATTGTGTTATTTAAGACTCTGTTGTATTCTTGTTGTTTGCATAAAACGTGATATAAGCCAAAAGTAAAAACATAAATGTGTTGATGTCAGCGTTACCATTTTGGTGGAGTTCCAATAAATTTGATAGAATTTTTCTATTTGCCGAGATGGTAAGCTGCGTCAAAATTAAGTAGAATTGATCAAAATAATTAAGTTTTATGAAAATAAAAATCATTCTAACTAAAAGGAAAGAATAAGAGATAACTCATTTGAAATTATAAGCCGTTTTTATTCCTATTGAGATTGCTTAAAATTTTGCGCGATTTTTCATTTCTTGTGAATAAATCATTCTTGTTTTATTAACATGTTTGTGGACTATCAAAAATTGTAGTGTCGTGAACACTTTGTTTTGAATTGGATAGTCTATGTTATAACATGCGGTTTAGCATCGCTCGTACGGTGGAAATTGTTGGAGAAAACCACATACCGCACGGTCGTTGAAACTATAATGCGCACATCTGCTTTAATGGTGACTGGTGCTTTCGCTACTTCACCGTCGAAAGCACTTTTCACTATGCTTAACTGGCTGCTGGCTGATCTTAGGGTGAAGGGAATAATCTTGAATTCAGCGATCGGGCTATGGTCAAGCGGGACGTGGAAGGAGGCGACATGTGATCACCTCAACTATGGGAAGAATAGTAAAAATTCTAGAGAATATTGATTACTGCTCACCGGCTCTAGTGCCCGGCACGAGGTTTAATGTAATTTTCTCAGGCACGGTCTCGCAGGTGATCAGCTTAGATGATAGAAAGGACGTACTTTAGATCTTTACAGATGGAGCCAAGTCGGAGTTGGGAGTTTGGTATTTCTATCCCCTTATATGACATCCAGGTTAGTTCATGAATACAGGATATTCCTAAACGAAATAGCGGGACATTCGAACTTGGAGCTTTTTTCGGCACGAAGGCAGAATGAAGTGCCTGGAAATGTTGTACAACACGAACTGGTAAAGGCTGAAGCCCGCTACAACAAGGGGTTATAGGATCGTTGAAATTCCGCTTAAGGGCTGTAAGAAAAAAGTACAGCGTCAACTTTTAGAAACCGCTCAAGACAGATAGTCTACGAGTAGTGGGGTTATCTGTCGAGTATCAGGGCTAACATGGCCCAGGTATGATGATCGACCCATCCCGACGGAGGTTGTGTTCTACTATGGTGGTTCTGATGAGATATTTTCACATAGGGACGCATGCGGGGAGGTTAAATCGTGCATCTAATGGTTTTTGTAGAAGTTGTAGAAACGAGGAGGAAGTAAAGAGTGTTAAACACTACTTCTATCTACGCTTCATTGTTTGGCAGACGTATTGGAATATGCTGTAAATGAACTGGACTCTCTTTTTTCGGGTTGGTTCTGAGCTAGACCAAATTGGACCCAAATGGGCTGGGTTCTCAATGGCTAGTAGCCTGTTAAGCCTGTTGATGTTGAACGTACATTTTTTATGTATACAAATTTTTGCGTGCTAGTAGATAAAACTGACAAATAATTTTCATTAGAAAATAATATTTCTCAGTGGCAACGTTGTTTTAAATGAGCATGCAGACGCAAATATACATATGTATATATTTGTGCACTTATGGAAAAGTAGTCTATGTCCAATATTGTGGCTTCTAGATATGCCAAATTTTGTTGAAGTTTTCTTGGAATGTACCATGTAAACGTACTTTTAGCATGGCAAAAATATGACTATGAGTTATCTTGATAGACAAAAAATTTTGTTGTATTCTATTTACTTAATAAATTATTGATTAGATTTTTATTGATAAAACGTGAAGTAATTCGAGATAGACATATGTATATGTTTAGTTATTATTTATTTCTTTATTAGGTTTTTTAATCCAGCACAACAAGAATATAAATCTTATATATAAATTCTGGGTAGATGTAGGCATAATTAACAAAAAATAAAATATAAAAAAGATACTTATAAAAAAAGAGAACTAAGTAAAAAAGTACATTATCTTGATCCTAATTATTTGACCTTTTTTTTATAAATTAAATTGAAATGTTTTTTAAGCTTGAGGTCAGTTTTGTTTTTTATATAAAAATGTTTTAATTATATTCGATATTTCGTCTTCCTTCGGAAGACTTCTTCAGGAAAAATTTTTTTTTAGTTTTCTTTACAAAATCAAAAATATTTTAAAACATATTGAAAACAATTTTAACATACATAAAAACATTCAACATACATTGTAACAAAAAGTTAAAGTACATAAAAAGATTATTAACATAATGTTTTATACATAATTATCGATATTTTAATTAGCTAATTTATTAACCTATTCTTATTAATTAAATGCCTATAGTTCTGAGCTAATCTTTCTGTATCTTTTCTAAAATTAATTCTATTAGCTATTGGTACATCAACTATCTGCAACATCTTCAACATATACCGTTTTCTATAACTAGTTTCTGTATTTAATATGGAAACCTTATTAAAATCCGGATTGTGATTTAAATCACGACAATGTAACGACAAAGCCGTCTTCTGTGACGAATTAATATTCCTATATTTCTGATCAGACTTATGTCCTGCTAATCTAGTCTTCAATTTATTCTTTGTTGTTCCTACATAAACCTTATCACATCGTTCCCTATCATTACCGCCACAAGGTATTTTGTATACTAAATTTGACTTATCTAATTTAT
The DNA here is from genome assembly GCA_914767995.1 of Thecocarcelia acutangulata. Lineage (NCBI taxonomy): Eukaryota > Metazoa > Arthropoda > Insecta > Diptera > Tachinidae > Thecocarcelia > Thecocarcelia acutangulata. The sequence goes on along the minus strand of OU612094.1, from coordinate 101,761,809 downwards.
TCAATCTATCTTTTGTTTTACTCGACCCGACCCACTGTTTTATAAATCCTATGTGCTATTTTATACTTTCTTTTATATATATATATATATATATATATATATATATATATATATATATATATATATATATATATATATATATATATATATATATATATATATATATATATATATATATATATATATATATATATATATATATATATATATATATATATATATATATATATATATATATATATATATATATATATATATATATATATATATATACAGGGCGTTCCAGAATTCAACGTCAGCCGAAACGGAGTGGCAGGATTGATTGCGATCATAATAAGAAAACTCAGAAAAAAAAAACTGTCCCTTGCAGTTTGAAAATTATGAGAATATAAGAAAAAACTTGAAATTTGGTCAAACTTTAACAAAATTTCGGTTATTATTTTTACAGCTATAAAATATTTTAGCTGATAATTAAACATATAATCATTTGAACTTAAATAGTTTATAAGCTTTGCCTTCGATATATTAACATGATCAGATAGCTCTATAAGATAATGAAATTTATTAATATCCGAAAAAACTCTACGAATTGGGTCGAAGTTCAGAAAATTTATTCTATTAAAATTTAGATGTAGGAACTCATATGATCTAAGTTGTCTGTCGGGAATGTTTATGTTTATTTTACTGAGAAGAAAGATGGAGTTAATATTTCCTTGAAATAAATTTATGAAGAATGCGATGTTGGGTACAATCCTTCTGCTTTTCAATGTTGGGAGTTTTATAAGTAACAATCGACTACGATAAGGTGGAATATCATCAGCTGGTTAATTTTATTTTTAATTTTGATAATTTTATTAACAGCCAGTTTACCAATTTCGAAAGAAAATGAATGCGAAAGAAAGCCAGTCACTCACATTCGAATCAATTTGGGTTTGTCTATCTCACTACTATTCGTTCGCATATTCTTATGTATTTTGATTGAGTTTTGACACATCGTTCGCATAGAAAAAAGTTAGACGAACCCAAATCAATTTTCTTTCGCTTAGATTTCAAACGCAAGCAGGCTGTCGAGATTGGTAAACTGGCTGTAAATAACGTTTCTAAAACCACTGTCAAAAATACTGACACAAATGCCACAAATTTTCTGAAATTAAGACTACTCGTATTTGTTAAACTATGAATTTAAAATTTTAAAATTTTGTCGACTTTGAGAGACCCCGTTTAAAGAAATCGTTTATTTATGTTGATATCTGTAAAACTTCAAATGTAATAACGCAATTCTTCCTCATGTTGACTTAAGCTGCTCTTGCATACGACGACAAAACTGAATTTTGCTGCTACAGAGCATAAGTAACGTTTACAAGTTGTTTTGGCGCTTCAATATGAAACAATTAAAATAGTCGTAAGTCACGCTTATGGAGCAATTAAATTGAGTAAACAATAAAAAATACAAAACTTTGAATAACAAGGATGGGAATGTTTGTAAATAGATTGTTAAAGGATTTAAAAATATATTATTTACGACATAAAATCATGTAACAATCTCATTGTTATATTTATATAAGTATATACGACTAAATTTGTTTCATGGAATATAAAGCTTGTTGGTAATCGATTTACATAGGCAGTACACTCCAATAAAAACGTGAGCGTTTCAATTTCCCTTCTAATATGATAAAAGCGAAAGTAATTCAGTATTAACGCTCACGGAGCTGATTTAGATAGAGATATGGCATTGCATGGTAATTAATATTGAAAAATTATATGGTGGCAGTATTTATATAATTTGATATTGCTATTATTTGAACTTAGATTTTTATGTTTATACAAAAATAAATTCTATCAGTACTTCCCTGCAGAAAAAATGGTATGTAGCAAGCTGCCTTAGTATATAGTTACAAATATACTAGTTGCATTGTAATACAGACTGGTTGTCTATGTCGATTTTTGCCCAATTCTTCAAACTAGACTTTTTAATTGTGTTCGTGAGAATAAACTCATGTGTATGGTTTGATGTGACTTTGAAGAAGATCACAATAATTTGGATTTCAGTACGTGGCAGCAGGAGTTTGAAACTAGTTTGATGTGTGTCCGCGTAATTACTTCAAATTTTATTTAAATTCGCGTAAGATTGTTCAGCTAAGAAAAAATGTTACATAAACGATAAATACAAATTTTTATATTTGTTTGTAATTAAATTCACAGATTATAATGGTTTTTCACTTTTAAATTTACAAAAATTTATTGAAATTGCACTAAATCATACCAACCAATCTTTAGATTCAAATTGCGCGAAAATGTTTGAAAACAAAAAAAAAAAAAAATTTGACAGTCTAATTAGAAAAAACGTGGCAAGCAAAAAATAATCACATGAGCTGTCAAGTTCACCTAGTAATGGATGCGTCTTGACAAAAGAAAGGTATGTATACACACACATTAATTGATTGTTTACATATATATAAATATATTTTTGTAATAAAGCAATAAAAGTGTTTTTGATGAATTTGGAAAATTTATAATTTATTTATATATATAAGAAAGTGTAAATATGAAAAGTAGTATAATAATTTGAAAAAATTAAACGTTATAGCCAAAACTAGGCTGAGCCTTGGCTAAACTCCTTTTTTCGCACACTCCTAGAAATAGAAAACACATGAAAAATAGATGGAAGTGTAAAACAGTGAGTAATTTGGTGGAAACGCTTCACTCCTCTGAAGTTTTGGTATATGAAATTCGGATTTTCCACCACTTTTCTAAAGTTATTACTTACTATTCAAAGAAGTTTTTGTTCGCGAAGCCGATGTTTGTTTTACCATAGAGGCGGAAATCCCTCCGCCTGGCCGAAGACCGGCTATGCAGGGAAACTAGTCTGCGAATCCGGTGTTTGCTATACCATAGAGAAAATCTTCGCGTCTAGCCAAAGGCCGGCTATACAAAGAAAATTTTGCTAATCCGGTATTGTTTAATAAATATTTAATCACACTTATGTTTTCATAAAAAATTTTGTATATACATAAATATATGTTAACCTCGAGCACCTTCGTGACATTTTTATCTAAAATTTTGTAAAAACTGTATTTGGACATACAAATCTTTTGCATAATCTAATATACTATGTATCTATTCAAACGGTTTCATATAATGCCAATTTTGTCTAAATATCTTTAGAAATGTAATAAAAAATCGCAATTTCAATTACACGTTCATATACCTATCAAAACTTCAGAGGATTGAAGCGTTTCGGCCAAGTTTTCACTCTACATAGTTTTTAGTTTTCTATCGTCCTACATAAATTATTTTTTAAAATTGGACGAGTACGTAAAGTGAAAAGCAGAAAATCCATACATATGACGTCAAGCAAGAGATGTTAAATTATCTAAATCTACTATAAATTTCAAGTTAATAACGCAAGGATTGAGATTTATAGTTTAGTACACATATATGCCCATATACAGTATTTGTTTTCTGTATTATGATGAGTATATTGCGGTACAAATGATAGCAAATCTTCATTTACAAAAGCTCTAATAAGACCTAATCCAACCAATTATTTGATTATGAAGACATACATGGATACTGAAAGTAATTTTTAGAATCTATGCTCAAAGGCTTCACACATAACATGCGTACTGAAGAATAAGATAAAGTCGTTTTGTTTATAAATAGGTTCACAAAATTTATTGTTGGATGTTTTTTTATAACGGAAAGGGTAGAAAGAAGTATATAAAAAGCATTTTTATCGAATCTAAAACCATTTTCATATATATATTTTAATAAATAAGTTTTAATTATAAATAACATACAGCCATGTTCCGCTTTCTGAAACCGCAATGCGTTTTGAAAAACGCTTAATTGATTTTTAGGTGTTTTGAGGAACGCGCGTTTTACTGGCGTTTAGGAGCTTTTTCCAAAAAAATACAACATGTGTTTTACATACATATATATGTATGTGGTAGTAATATAAAACGAAAAAACATTTGACTACAAATAGAAAAATTTTTCAATTTAGTTTTCTTAAAGAAAATGTGTAAAATTCTTTGAACCTTTTATTGAAATAAAAAGAAAACATATTAAATTTTAATAGTGAATAATTTTATTGCCTTTTGCAAGTTCAGTTTTAGCAAATTCAATCAGTTCACTTCAATATATACATGCGAGTTGAAATCGCCAATTTTAAGCGATATGCGTTTTCCAGAACACCTATTTGGCAAAAATCGCAAAACCATATCTCTTGCGTTATACGTTTCTCAGAACACCTATTTTGCATTTTCAAATCGAAAACGCTAAATTTAAGCGATTTGCGTTTCTCAGAACATGCATGATAGATTATTAAAATAGCTTCAATAAAATCGAAACAACAAAATTAAATCTGTAGTAAAAAAAGTTTTTGTTTAAATTATAAAATTTGTTAAGGTTTTTTAATGGATGGTAAGTATATAAGAAAAATTTTATATAATAAAAATAAATTAGTATTGGGGAAGGAAATTACTATACCCAATGTTCAGTCATTAAGGGGCTGAAGCCTTAATAGATACCTTCAGATGAGTTGAGCTTTAGCATCGGTATCTTTAAAAACTTTATGGACTTGCAGCATAACTAATGAAGAATTTTTCGTCTTCCGATTACATACATAAATAATACATATAATTTTCTAATGTGATTAGACCGGCTACAATTGATGTTTCTACAGTTCTGAAAAAACAATAGTGAGACCCAATGTAATTAATCTTAATATTTTCTTTTAACTTAAATTTGTTTTTAAAACCAAATTTTTAACAGGATATTGAAATAGCTTTAATTAGCTTTAATTTCAAAAATTAAATTTTAACAGTTTTTTGCATCCCATTTTCCGCTGCTTAAACTTTTGTTCCTTTAAACGTTGGTTCAAACGACGTATTCGAAAATTTATCCGGCATTTGAAGAAAGAGGCTTTTATCTTTTCTCCAATGTCGATAAATTTACTTTCATCCAGCAAGCGGCTATGAAGTAACTTTTATAGACGTACTTCAATCTATGTATACACATATATGTATATTTTTGGCACTTTTTGCATTCACTTTTTTAAACCCCACATAAATTAATTAAAACTTCAATAAAAAACAAGCTTAGCAAAATTTTCAAATAAATTCAACACGAAAAAAATTTTTTATTTGAAGACAAAAAAAGTAACGGCTAACGTAAACAAATTTTGAAACGTGATGATTAGAAAAAAATAGAACAACATCTGTTTTTTCAGTTTCACTTAGTAATTCATTTTACCTTGATAAAATTGTTTGCATCAAGGCAGCTTTAATATAGTAGTGCTACATCACTGCCAGGCTGATATGCAAACAAAAAATGTTTTGATTTGATGATTTTATTTATTTTATTTAATAAGTAGTGCTACATCACTGCCAGGCTGATATGCAAACAAAAAATGTTTTGATTTGATGATTTTATTTATTTTATTTAATAAGTAGTGATACATCACTGCCAAGCTGATATGCAAACAAAAAATGTTTTGATTTGATGATTTTATTTGCCCAACTTATTCAGAATTTATGTTTTTTTTAACTTTCTGTTTTGCTAACCTACAAAAACTTTTTCCGGCAATTCTTATGTTTTCTCTAGCTTTCGTTTTGCAAAGGAAACGAAAGACAGCTGGGCATATACCACTACCGTATTAAAGCTGCCTTGACTGTGTTTCATAAGGGGTTTTATCGGTGTTTTTTAATCCATACAAGAACATTGTTCCCATAAAAGTTTGTTACAAAATATGTATATAAGTTATTTCAAAACATGCAGATGCATGCTTCTTTTGGAATGCTTGCAGCAATATGTACTAATAAATTGATGGCATTTAATTGCAAACTATACATTTCGGGAAGGTTTTTTTTTCTTATTTTTTTTTTTTTTTTTTTTTGTGGACCAGATTTTTTTGCTACAACTATATAAGTAAGTTCCTAGTAGTAAGTTCCTTTGGACTATTGTCACTTCTCAACGATTTTTCTTTTAAGCCAGAGAAACATCGTTCCTTTAAGAAAGTGTCCTATAAAGTAGTACGGACATGGGCAGATATACATATACACCAGTGTGCTTCTTATATGCAAAACATAAATGAGGGCAGAAAAATTTCAGAAGAAATTTATTAAAGAAATTTAATTTTTATTACACTTATATTGCGGGTTAGTAATGTCTTAATGCATTGCATTAGCACCTGTAAGTTGTTATTTATAAAAATTAAACGTGCCATCAATACACACTTCAAACGTAATTATTCGAGCTACACACATGACCACAATATTTCTCGTTTTGTTATTTAAAATTTTTTATAGTTTTAAAAGTTACTTTTATTTCACTAACTAGTTTTGTTTAATTTTAATAAAAACATACATTCACACGAAGTGCTTTCAGCAGTATTTTTTATTGTTTTTGCAATAAGCCAATAGATCAAAAAATATTTCCTTTGGTTCACGGTTCAGTTTTCATACTTTTCAAAAATTATGGACATAAAACTCTAAAAAAAAAATGTTTGAACATATAAATGCATTAAAACCCATCACAAGTTGAATTGTGCGTGATTCTTTTTTTTTAACCCCTACAAAACATTTGATGACGTGATGTACGAAACATTAAAAAAATGCATACATGCTTATGTACATATTTAATTGTAAAAGTAAAGATAGTTGTTCGAATCATTTGCTATAATATTTACAGTTAAATACATGTTCTAAGCAAGCCCGGCTTGCAAGTTAAGAGAGAATCATTTACAATAATGACAGCGGCAAATGTGTAAATATGTTTTATTACTATGTTTAATATCTTCCATTATTCAAAAGCAAAAAAACTCTCAAGTATTCACTAAAAGTTCAAAAATATTGGTATAAAAGAATTGTCATAATATACAGTACGTCAACTAATTGATCACACGACGGTATTATATACGTAAATTTTGCTTGGAACTTCATTGTTTCGAACGTCAGATGCATACAGCTTTAAATGACAGAATAACTAAGTAAAAGTAAATAACATCGCCAAAAATAGACTGATTTTTATTTTAATTTCCGGAAGTTTCTTAACATATTGTGTTACAACATATGTGATCAATTTGTTGATTTTGAACAATTTTCTTTTGAGTATTTAATATGACCCCCTTTTGCTTTCATTATCGCTTCAAGCCGTTTTGGCATAGACTCCACTAAATTCTTACAGCAGTCTCCTCTGATGTTTCGTCAACCATTTTGAGATTTAAGCCATAAATCCTCGAAGTAGGGCAGTCCTTGGGCGTGTCGGAAATAGCGTGCTTGACCTCTACCGATGTATGTTCGATTGGGTTGAGCTTGGGGGGGCCAGTCAAGTAGTTCAAAGCAGTGATGTCGTTTCCAAGCTTGAGCTACACGTGAAGTGTATTTCGGATCATTATCTTGCTGGAAGATGACGTCCGTCACACTTTTATTCCACATTTCTAGACTCTTATACAAACCTTGCTGCAGAATATCAACGTATTGATGGGCATTCAATCGTCCAGTGACTCTGATCCATCCTCCCACTCCCTCCATTTTCATACATCATCACATCATTATGCTACCTCCGCCATACTTCACTGTGGTTTGAACAATACGGCTAGTTAACGGCTCGCGGAGTTTTCTCCAAATCCACTGTAGTCCATCTTCCCGAGACGATTTATTTTAGTTTCATCAGACCTTATGACACCTGCCCAGTCACTTATGAAGTAGTTTTCATATTTTTTTTTTGCGCAATTTTTGATTTTTCTATGTCGTTTTGACAAAAGATGTTTTTTACTTTGATACATCCATGTAAGCCATTTTTTTTGTAATTTCTTTCTAATGGCTTCAATTGCAACAATTATTCCGTCGTTGCAGAAAAGATCACGTCTTATTTGAGCGGCATTTTCATGAATATCAAACGTTATTTGCCTTACAATGCGTCTTTCCAGTGTTTTATTCAGAGCTGACTTTCTTCCGGGCTTGTTTTTTGGACCTGACGGATTGCAGTTCTTTCGAGCTTTATATATAATTCCAACAGAAACACCTAATAGATTTGCTATATCCCGGTGTGTGCAATCTAAATCTATTAGTTCTTATATTTCTTCGAATTTTGTTGAACTTAGTTTGTTCATCTGTGGTTAACACAAACTTAATAAAATAATAAATCAATATGTAAAAACGCACTCACATTTGATAGAAAATTTATTAGGGAAATTCAACATTTAATTTAATTTAAAAGAACAGTCAATGTCTCAGTGTTGCTAATGTAAGATACCAACCATTCCCCGGTAGCATAACAAAGTCAACTAATTGATTACAATATTTTTTATTCATTTTTAAATATTATTCGTAAAGTAACGGAAAACTTCTCGTAACTCATAAGGCAAGAGATGGTACTTTTCTACAACAACAAAACTCAATTAAAAATTTTGATGAAATTTTGATGAAACTGTAGTTGAAAACGTGTGATCAATTAGTTGAGGTACTGTATATGGCTGGCTTACCACTATCTTATTTGGCAAGTATTTGTTCGATCTTTCGTGAATTATGCTCGAAAAAATGAGGAGGCATTAAATAATGTGCATTGATTTTATGCCCAAAAGGCGCTTAGTCAGTAAAATAAAGTCCAGCAGTGATTTTACTGCTTCTTGACATTAACAATGCTCGAATACCCTGCTTAACACAGAAAAATGTGCTTACTTTTACCTTCGATTATGTAATGTTTTGAAGATGTCAACATTGTACCTTAAATAGGAGGAACTGAAATGAATTACGGCAGCGTAATGGCAATATGCAACCACACGTTTTATTTTGTTATAAAAGGTGTGCCAAAAGTAGGGCTCGATTAGAATAAAATAGAAAATACGGTTTGTTATATCTTTGTTGAGTCACAAAATACATAGTATAGGATTAGTTATGGAGTAACATTGCTGAGGCAAACGTTTTCCATGGCTATTCGTGTTTTGCTTTGTAGAAATTTTCCATAATCATTGGTGCAGCATTAAATATCGTCCTTTAATGTTCGGGAGTTTGTGGGCTTGTTTACATACTACACGGGCTGGAAAGTCCATTATTGGCCCTATGGAGTTGGTATTACATACGAGTATTATAAATGAATAAAATCAAATAACAAACATATGTCTGCTTTAAAAAGCTCTCTATACAAATAGCTACACATGGGCTGCAAAGTCCCGGGCCTAACACATAGAGAGCGCTAGTTTTATTGCAATCACATTTTTTCAGTTAATACTAACCATCAAAGGACAGCTATTAAAATTTTATGATATTCTATTCATTAGTATGTGAGTTATTGTGCTAAGAGTGACGCTACTTTTGTTATTTTCAAAACAATGGATCAAAAACAATTTCGTGTTTTAATTTTACACTGCTTCTTGATGGGCAAAAATACCGTTCAAGTGAAGTAATGGATATGGGGACTCCGCTCCATCAGAAACAGCAATAAAACGTTGATTTGCTGACTTCAAAGGTGGTCGTACAGACACCGATGATGCAGACGCAGTGGACGTCCAAATGAGGAGGTAACACTAGAAAACATAAAAAAAATCCACAAGATTGTTTTGAATTATCGAAAAGTGAAGTTGCGTGAGTTAGCTAACATCGTAAAAATATCAAAAGAACATATTGGCTTTATATTGCACGAGCATTGCAGTGAAAGCTCTATTCAAAGTGGGTGCCGCGTTTGCTCACTGTTGACCAAAAACGAGAACGAGTTGATGATTCTGAACAGTGTTTGGCCATATTTAAACGAAACAAACCGAAATTTTTACGTCAATATGTGACAATGTATGAAACATGGATCCATCACTTCACTCCGGAATCAAAACGATCGCCATCTGAGTGGACAACAACTGGTAAACGCCGTACAAAGGGCCCGAAAGCACAACAATCAGCTGAAAAGGTTATGGCCTGGGTATTTTGGTTTGTGCGTGGTGTAATATTCATCGACTATCTTGAGAAAGGAAATACTATTAACAGTGAATATTATATAGCGATGTTGGAGCGTTTGAAGGCTGAAATTGCAAAGAAACAACCGCGTATGGCAAAGAAAAATCTAGGATGAGGAACTGAACACAGAAGACAGCATTGACTGAACCTTGTATGGTTATTGTTTTTTAACTATGTATATGTACGTGTAAGAAATTAAAACATTTTCTTTTCGAATATAGAGGAAAATATGAAGGAAAAAGAAAACGTTTTCATTCAAGTTATTTGTCATGGTACAATAATATACAGGTAGTGTCGAAGCGGCGGCCGGCATCTTTTTTCTGTGATGATAACTGTCAAAAGTTGTTTATGTTATGCAATATATATACACATATTTTTTATTTATTTGTTTTTGTTGTTATAACTTTTCAAAAAATTTTGTAGAAATTTAAAAAAATTTAAAATAAAAATATTATTTGGCCTGAAGAAGCTATCCGAAGCAGAGCGAAATACTGCCAGGTAATAAATTGGTAAAAAACCAAAAACTATTAAATAACAAGAGACCTTAAGTTTAAGAAATTATATAATATTAAGAAAGAGTCGACATAAAGGAATAATAGCATTAAAATAGCATTAATATGTATTATATTTATTTAATAAGATTATTAGGTAGCGATTCTTGTTGTATGTTTTCGATCATATGAACAACTTCTTGTTAAGGAGTTCGGGCCTTCTAATCCCTCCTGTATGCAATTTCCCAGCAATCAATTCAAGACAAGGCTTAACGAGTTGGTAGGCCCACTAGCAGCATCAGCCCTTAAACCAATTCACCCGTCAACCATCACCACCGGTTCCTTACAGTACAGGCAACAGATCCTCGGGAGATTGTTATCCCCCGAAAAAAGCCACACACCAAACAATTATCAAGGATACTAATACTCCCTTGCTGAGTCTTAAGTTCTGCCAATTTATACCCTTGGTAAGGGTTTGGGAAGCCAACACAACATAAGTCATGCAGCTTCCTAGAGCTTTGTTTGCCGCACCAAACGAGGGACCTCTTCCCCTCTTTACCCGAAAAACAGAGTGACTAAGTTAGGAATATGGAAAAACCTCTTCCCCGGGGGGTGTAAATTTTAACAGGTAGAAATTTTTACTAAAAAGTAAATTAGTGTAAAAAATATAGCTTAAACGATTCATATAATTAAAAATGTATGTATGTGTTTAGCTATATAAAAGAATTATTTTAAGTGACTTGGTCTATATTCTAACTCAAGCTGGTATATGCATTTTGTGATGGAGTAAGTGAGACTATCACAACGTTAACATAAATGCAGGAATTGAAAAAAATACAGCAGAAACTACTTTCAACAATGTGCGACTTTTATTGTATAATTACTTGTAAAAACCCGTTGTTTATTCCATTAAATTTTCATGACAAGACGTATTTATGTGAAATTTTTTACTGAGACCAACGGTATATTGATGTTCAATTATTAAATATGCTTAGTTATGAGATTTTTGTGACTATAGTTTATCAAGGAATTCAATTAATTAAAAAGATTACAAATGAGATCTCAGAATGTATATGGAATTCGAATCTTCACGGTTTGGCTTTTTCCTCTCCTATCAGTTTTAATACGAGTACGATTTTAATTGGGAAATACTGTTAAATCATTTAAAGTCGTATATAAATTCCATGAAAATACATCGATATCTAATTTGAGCAACGAGTTTTACTCATATATTACATATAAAATTATAATAGTATAGTAATATTAACCATATTATAATAACAAATAATAATGTTAGGCATCGTCGGAAAAATAATAAATAATATTTCATGATAATTTAAAAATTCCCTACAATAAGCCTAATCATACAAAATCTGTCCTTTTTTCCCTACATGTGGAAATAAACAAATAAATCTGTACAAAAAGGGAAAAATCCCTACGCTTGGCAACAATGACTGTACATCATACATAACATTAGCATTGAATTTTTCAACAAGTTTTCCGTTGGCTCAAACGGATTGCAACAGATCTTCGTATTAATACTCTTATTAATGCATCACGAAGTTTGTTTTGCACTTTATTGTGAGAACGTGTTTTAGTATAGTTCATTATGGAAAATACTCTTTTATAGCGTTGTTATTTGGAACAACTAACATATTGAATACAGCCAAAGATACTTTTTTGATATGAAACGTACCCGCTGTGTCTTTGTAGTTACAAAACGTTAGGCCAAAAATCAAATAAATGTTTTATTGAAATAATCCCCCTAATTAATGTAGCGCAACTTTGCCCATTGAATCTCATATTCACCTGCTGAAACTTTTGTGCTCATAAAGGGTTTTAACGAATCATGAACCACAGAAAACTTTTCTTGGATTACCGAATTACCGTATCTGGTTATTGAATATTCTTTAAAAACTTTAAAAAGCTTCATGTTTTCAGGTGAGCGGCACAACATTTTCTTCAATAGTTATTTTCCTATATGTGAGAGAATTTTCTTTTAAATAATTTATTTCTTCTGGTGTTAAATTATTCCTGTATTGCTTAGATAAGTTTCAAATTCAGAGCCATAATCTATTGCATTTAATCGTAGGAAAAAGTCCGATCTTTCAATGGCAGCATTTGCCGTAAGCAAGAAATTATCTGCATTTTGAAAATTATTTGGTTTAACATTTTTGAGGAAAAAACTTTTTAGTATAAAATAAGTGATCATGCATGCTACATGCATATACTCGTAATCAGACTGAAATTTAAGGTTTAATTCATTTATTTTGATAGCTATCGGATTTATGAATATCAAAAACAAGAGATTTTTTTCGACACAGTTCATTATAAATCATTTGAGCATTCAGTATGACAGCAAAACATTGGGTAAAATAGGAATTTTAGATGTAAATGCAATGTATGTAAAAAGTATCATCAGTCCCCAAACCAAACATATTGTCTCCATAGTAAATAAAAACTCGCCACATATGGCGAGAAATCGCTATATCTGATAACCCTGATAGCATCCATGAGTACAGATGAAGCAGCATTTACGGTCGTGTGTTTATGTGTTTATAAACAGTACTGGGTGTTAGGAGAGTTTAAGTTAACCCCATCGGACATTAACAGCAGATCACTACTCAGCGAGTCATTTTGCCTCCTGGCACCGATCTCGGATAGGCTGGGCCTATAACTGAATGAATATGAAAGGCAAATGCCGATGTCATCTGCAAAATATTGGATAGGGTTTAAAGTTTGACATAGGTCATTAAGAAAACTAGGAAATAGGATAGGAGAAAGAACCCGGCTTTGCGATACCCTTGAATTAATCTTGAACTCGTTTGATGAGACCACATCTATAACAACTCGTATATTGTGGTCCTTGAGAAAGCTCGATATAAACCGAGAAAAATCATCACTGGCACCAAAAGCAATAAGTTATCAGCAGTGCACCATGCCACACTCTATCAAATGCCTTGGAAATATCAATATCCACCACTTTATTTTCACCGAAATGATGAATTTATATACATATATACTCTTATATCGGAAAGCTCATATATCGGAAAGCTATTTGGGTCGTTTCGGATGGCTGCATATCACCCTCAGGCAGCAAAACGGTGCTAATCTTTCATTTTGAAAGATTACAATCTTGGTTATAATAGCTTAAACATATATTTTGCTTTTGGTTCTTAATATTGCAGCTGGATATTGCAATTTTCATATGAACACAACAACAGCGATATTCAACCAAATTTTTCTCTGTGTTTAGTAGTGAGCTGTTTAATATATAAAATTAATTACCACCTTTTATTTTTAGCATGTTCATTAATTCTGATCAGCTATCAGATAAAAAGCACCTTTAACTATAACTGGATGAACGCGGATGTAAACCTTTAGTAATCAGTGATTTTTATGAACTTTTGAATCAAACAAGCAAACACATGTCTTGGTTAAATTTCATTGTTCTTCATGTAAAAATAATTAAATTGGATGAAAGATCCTAGAAAAGTGCTCTTATTGAAGTAGTTGTACATAAGACTTGTACACTAATAAAAAACATTATTGACAAATTTCTATACAAAACTCAAAAAACAAATCTTTGTCAAAATTGAAAAAAAGTGCTCATATTGAAGTAGTTGTGCATAAGACACTAATAAAAAATTATTTACAAATTTCTTTACAGAAGTCAAAAAACAATTTTTTTACATAAAAAAATTACATATTATATGAATAAAATATCTATATTTTCAAGTATTGTAAAGGTAAAAATATCTAGTTCCTAATTTAAGCAGAAGCATTTTCAGGTAGCACATTTAATATCAATTTTTTTATTTCTTTATTTACTGGTGGAGTTTTTTGCCGTGTATTAAACAGCACGTGGGCTGGCAAACTTTAACTTTTTATGTCTCTGTTAATTACTTGGGTTTTGTACACGATATATTTAGTTTCTCGTCTTAAAACCCATTCAATAAGAAAACAGGATGTTAAAATCATTAATGATTTAATTTTAAACATTAAAAGAATAAAATTCTGGTTAGTTTTAAGATCAGTAAGAAAGGAATCAATTCCAATAAAGATAATTAAATAGTCGTAGTTTAATTAGTTGGTTTTGAATTTAAGTTGTTCCATTTATCTTTTTGTTTTTTCTTTATTTTAAATTTCCATTCAAAGACAAGTAATTATTGGCAAAATTGTTTATGGGCTTTTAAAACTTAAAATCAATTTTCAGTTTAAAAAAATAAGTAATTAAAGAAAATAATAAAATCTAGTTGGTCATTACAAGCTGCACCTGTTGCTGTTTGTTGAAAGAAAAAAAGAACTTGTAAACTGCCGACAATCAGTATAACGATCTGTAAATTTCTTTGACATTAAGAAATTCACTGTATTAATTATTTTTTTTCATTTTTACCTACTACATATAAAATACGAGTATACGCACACAAATTGCATTAAATAGGAAAAAATTATATGTATTTTTAGGTTTTTAACAAACTATATCTTGCATATTTTGCAGAATGAGGATTATATCGGCCATCATCTGTTTGGTTATCATTTTATTTTGAAAGGTAAATTTAAACACTCTTTGGCAAACAAGCTCTCAAAATGTATTCTTTAGCATTCAGGCTTTAAGACCTCTAGCCTTGTTTTACTGTTTTGTTAATTCGAGCGTACTATTATTTTTCATTATCATAACTATTGAGTTGAAATCAAAATTTCCTGTCATATCAAGTTTTAAAGAATAATACAATGTTCAAAGAACTCAAATGTCATATCCGCCTGCATATGAAACAACTGAACTCCATTTGAAGTCAAAATAAATCATTTTCTTATCTGAAGCCTTTGAGTAACTTTTTCACGGAGGTATTCACAATTTGCCGGTTGGAGCTATCACTCTCTAGCCACAAATTAAAAAAGTAAGCTTTTTTTTATCTTAGACCAGTACTCATATACAGTACTACATATACAGTACATTGTACTGGAACTAGGAAAATATATTATGAGAAGGAGGAAAGGGGGAGTAATGTTTGTGAACTTAACACATGGAACGACCAAAACAAACGTTATAACAGCATTTAAAGTGTTGAAATTATATTAGTTAAAATCAGTGCCAAGTGTAATTATATACCTTCGACACTGCTCAGAATAACAAAAATTAGTTCAACACCGCGCACACCATAAGGTATAAAATACATAGGAGGAACGTAAAAAAGATATTAATAATAACAAATAGAGAAAAAACAAACGGCAGTAAGAACATAATATATGTAATAAAAAAAACACGCGCACACATGATGCAAAACAAAACTCTACCTATTCTATTTCTTAATCACAATTAAAAATAAACCGAAAACTGGAAAAGCCACTGTGAGGTACATAGTGAGTAAACGTTTTTTGAAAGTATTGTACATACACTAATTTCTAGTCAAGAGATTTCCCAAAAATGCGCAGATCTTGAAGCAAGTAAGAAATTATTTACCCGATACTCTGTTAATTGATTCAATGGCGCAATTAGAATAATGAAAACCAATTAAACAGTTATTTTAATTTAAATATTTTTTTTATTTACAAAAAAGTTTTGCTGAACAACACTACACGCAAAGAAAAAGCATTTTGGAATATTGTTGTAGCAACATTACTATTTACTCTCTCATAATGTATATTGTTGCCTCTAGCGGCATATTATGGTTTTGAATATAGTTTAATTCTCTATAAATATACGAATGTTGAGATTTCCACATTTCTATTGTTATATTTCTAAATTTTTAAAATATGGTTATATGCAATAATAATGTTTAAAAAAATAGTTTGAACGCAACAATAGCTTTTGTTATGTACAATAATACACTATTTTTGTATGCAATGTATGTATCTAACACATATCCGTTAAACTAACTATTGTTGTTAAACATATCCATACATATTTCTATTTAATTTTTTCAATTTTAAAACAATCAGTTTATTTGTGTGTATGCGTTTTTTTTTTATATTAACAATATTAAAAATAATGAAGACTAAATAAATATTTATTTATTGAATAAAATGATCATAAAATTAGAGAAGGTTTGTATACGAATTTATGTACATAGACAAATGCATGTATGTATGTGTATTTTTACAGATTTATTTTGCCAGAGGGAAAATACATTTGTACATCAAGCTTCCTGGAGTACCAAATTTGAACAAATTCATAAATTTGTGATCCATTTTTCAAAATATGAATTGGACTAAATATACCAAATAAATTACAAAAGTGTTGTTTTAATTCCATATGTTATGTGTGTTTTTATATTTATAGCTATTTGTTATATAGGGTGTTTTTTTAAGCCCGATAGAACTTGAAATTGTAAAAAATAACACAAAAAATTAAATTGTAATCAAAATTTTTTTTTATTCGAAAGATCAATACGTGACATTAACATTTGAAAATGATTTCGGGCATATGGGCACCGCGGCTGTTCTTGACGAAGCGCATTCTGGACGTCCAATTTTGGGCCACTTTTTCGAGCACTGCTGGCCGTATGTCACGAACAACACGAACAATGCTGGCCTCCAAGGCGTCAATTCTTGCTGGTTTATCAGCATAAACCAGTGACTTCACGTAGCCCCACAGGAAATAATCGAGAGGTGTCAAATCGCACGACCTTGGAGGCCAATTGACAGGTCCATTTCTCGAAATCAACTTATCGCCAAATTTTGATTTCAGTAAGTCGATGGTTGCGTTCGCCGTATGGCACGTAGCGCCATCCTGTTGAAACCACATCTCCTCCGGATCAATGTCATCCATATTTTCAAACAAAAAATCATTGATCATGGTGCGGTAACGATCTCCATTGACCGTAACGCGAGCTCCGGCCTCATTTTTGAAGAAATAAGGTCCGATGATGCCACCAGCATGAAAACCGCACCAAACAGTGCATTTTTCTGGATGTAATGGAGTCTGTAGGGTCTCTTGTGGATTGGTCTCACTCCATATGCGGCAATTTTGCTTATTAGCAAACCCGTTAAGCCAAAAATGCGCCTCATCGCTGAACACAATTTTGCGATAAAACAACGTCGCGAATCGACGACTGATTTTCAAAGTAAATTTGAATAATTTCGTAGCGTTGTTCAAGCGTGAGTCTATTCATGATGATTTGTCAGAGTATACTGAAACAAATAAAAAAAATGTTTCATCAAAATTTAATTTTTTGTGTTACTTTTTACAATTTAAAGTTCTATCTAGCTTAAAAAAACACCCTTTATATAGTCACGTTCAACACTAGTACATGACAATAGAATATACAATTTCTCAAATATGTTGGCAGGAGTGATAATATTATAAGGTAACATATGACAGCTAAATTTTTATTTCAACAATAAAAGTATTAGGCATAATACAAAAACTATAACTTTTACCAAATATATGGTTATATGGTGTAATTTTGGTTTTTGGCTGTACTAAATTTTGTATACAAATTTCGGTTTGAAACCATATTATGTTGTTGCTTCAACCATATAATTCAACAATAGTATTTTGCCCTTAAAATATTGTCATATCAACCATATTTTTTCTTCTACGTGTAGTTTGCTCGAATCAAGGGTTGTTTTATAATTGTTCTTAAAACTAAAATTATGTCTACTTATATACTACTTATGACGACTCATATTATTATAATTAAAATTTGGGAAACCAATTTGATTCCCACAGCTTAGAGGTAAGCTGAGAAGACTTTAGATATGCATACATAAATTGTCTCTTTGGAGTGTGCATACATATGTGCATGTGTGGCGCGATTCAAGTGTTTAGATTTAATTATAACAGTGCAACACACATGCATACGTACTTTCATAAACAAATATCATTCGCACCTCAAGTGTATCTTCAAATGATTGAACTTAGTAGGCACACTGTCGCGACAACGGCCAGTGACAGAAAAGGTGTCAAGTGACGAGAAATTTAAAAGTAACTTAATGTTCTTTTAGTTATTTCTTGTACATGCCTTTAATAGGATGCATTCATGTTATGGCTAAAAGAATGAATTTATGTCGTGATCATGCTACAATAATACAGTCTTAATTAAGCAACGTGTAAAACGAACCAAACTGCAATAGCGCGCAATAACGTGTGTATGCGTATATGGGTTTGTGTGTATATATATGGATTTAATTGTACCCCTGGGGAAGCAGGTGTTGTCTTGGGCACTCTATTCCTGAAGTATAGAGTGGTAGAAATTGATCGTTTGTTGTAGTAAATAAAACTATAGGAAGCCGTATGGCTTATGTTATATTGGATTTCCGCAACAAAGGGTTATTTGGCAGAACAGGTATCGGCAAAACCCACAGCAGATTATGCTTGCAGACTATCCTGCCGCTGATTATGGTTGAGGTGCCTACTTTGGGTGAGACGTCATGGATGTGGTTTAAACGTAGAACCGCAGGAAGAGAAGTTAGTTTTCCTGATAACTATGGTCCTCTTGCATGAGATACCTGTCCTCTTGCATTAGATATCTGTAATGTAAGGAACCAATAGATGCGAAAGAGTTGGTTAAGGACAGGTGATCTTAAATGGCTTCGGCCTACCAACTCCTTGAGCTTTGTATTTCATTGACTGTATGATCAATTGGAATAAGAATGCCCGTGTTCTTCAGCAATGGGTTTGTAAATATGGATACAAACTTATGGTTTATGAGCGCCTAAATCATATAGGGGCGCCAGTGAATCGTGAAGTTGATGCATAATTAGATAAGACCGTCAAGGCAGGTGCTGATATAAATCCATGAGACATCCTGTGTTTTGGGTTTGAAAGTAAGTCTATACGCGTATACTTATGTAGGTCAACTCGTATATTTACATCCATTTATTAAAATTAAATAAAAATTTCAAATACTATCAAAAAACGAGTATTAAAATTAAAGAGATACATGGAAAAGTCTATTACTACGATTAGCCTTAAAACATAATTCACTTTTTTTCTGTTTCCACTCGTTCTACTCTGTAATCAATATTTGAGTATTCAACATTTCAATACTCAATATTTGAATACTCAATATCTCAGTGCATAATGTATTTTAAGTGTGTAATATTTTTGACATATGAATCCAATGTCTTAATCACATTTCAATATTTCTGCAACCCTTAAATAGCAAGAACTCAACAAGCAAGCAGCTCTTTTATACCCTTCACAAACATTTTTTTTTTTTATTGGACCAGTACTCAGGGGATGACCCCTACATATGCAGCGCATTGTACCAGAACTAAGAAAATAGGTTGTTCACACAATTAAATACAATATTTGATAAGCTTTCTCGTTGCCCTCAAAAAGTAACAAATCTAACAAAACACTCTTTGTAGACTTCATGGAATGCATTCAAATATCCTTCACAAATATATTAAGGGCTTGCATATATAAGTTTGTCCGTCTGTATACCGTTTCTGATAAAACCATTAGACTAACAAACTTTTTTTCGCCATTCTATTACTCAAGCGATCCATGGGTTTGCTATTGAAATTCAGTAAAATCAATTCACATATAGCTGAGATATATCCAAAATTCCGAAAAAGAAAACATTTTTTGCAATTTTGTATGAAAATTTTTCAAAAAAAAGTTGTTTGTTTTGCTTCAAACTTCACACAATTATTAAACATGTCAATCGCCATGTTCCTCGATATCGGTTCATATAATCCGAGATATAGCCTAAACCAATTTTTCCATCAAAATATCGCTAACTTAAACAACTTTTTTTTGCTTAAAAGCAGTACTGGTAACAACAGAAGGTTATTTAAATATAGAGAAAGAAAATTTTTAATATCAGTCCAAACATACCCGAGATATGGCCTAAACCGATTTTTTAATGAAAATGTTCCGTAAGCGAACTTAAAGAACTACTTAAAAGCAGTTTATAGAATACGCAAAATTAAAGCTTTCAATATCGGTCTATTTATACCCGAGATATAGTCTAAACCGATTTTTCCACGAACAAATTTGTTTTTTTTTTTTTTTTTTTGCTTAAAGGTAGTTCTGGTTATAAATTCTAAAAAACAGAAAAATAAAATTTCCGATATCGGTCGATATATACTCCCTACCGATTTCTATATCTATATATCGGTCTATATATACCCGAGATATAGTCTAAACCGATTTCTCCACGAACGAATTTGTTTTTTTTTTTTTGCTTAAAGGTAGTTCTGGTTATAAATAGAGGTTTCTAAAATACAGAAAAATAAAATTTCCCATATCAGTCCATATATACCCTCTACCGGTTATTCATGAAAATTTCCATTTAAGATTACTTTTTTGGCTTGACGATTAGAAGGCAAAAAAATTTTCCCCGATATCGGTACATATATATCCAAGTATGCCTAGTTCAAATTTACATTATTTATTATATATTTACGTGACTATTGCGAAGGGTATTTTAGATTCGGCTCAGTATATTACACTCTTATTTGTTTTTATTTAAAATACTATTTTTTTTTTTTTTTTTTTTTTTTTTTTGTTAAGCGTTTTTATTTATTGAATCTTCAAAATGAACTAACAATAAGTATTCAAGTCTTAATAGTAAATATAAAAAAAAGAACTAATAAAAAAAAAAAAAGCTTTTTACTTACGTCCAGCCAATGCTAGACAAAAAGTTCTATTATGCGGGAGCAATATCGGTAGAATCACCTATTGAACGTTCTGATAATGGCAACGGTATCCCTTCTTCTCAACCGACTGTGGCCGCCAAAATTAAGTATATTCCGCGCAAGAGGGTTTGGATGAAGTTCCAGTTTACTGACACACCTTGCGCGTACTTAGAAAATTCCTCTTTTACCAGCGGAACACACAGATCTTTATGAATTCGTGAATTTTTTACATACCATGGAGCTGCAGTAATCGTTCGAAGAATTTTTTTTTGTCGCCTTTGGATTTTTTCAATGTTTGACGCTGAGGCGGTGCCCCATATCTGAATTCCGTAGCACCATATAGGCTTTAGTATTGCGTTGTATAACAAAAGTTTGCAATCTAATTTCAATGTAGAATTTCTGCCCATATGCCAATTTAGTTGCGCTGCTTTTAGTTTCAACTGAGTGACTTTTGCTTCAATGTGAGACTTCCACGTTAGCCTACGGTCCAGGTGAATACCAAGGTACTTGACTTCATTTTGCTGCGGAATAGGTGTATTGTTAATTTGTATAGCCGAACATGTTTGCTTACGCAGTGTGAATGTAACATGAGTACATTTTTGTTCATTAACCCTGATTTTTCAAAGCTTCCGCCATTTTTTCAATACTAAAATAAATTCCTGTAAATTTCGTGAAGCTAATTGGTGGTTTTCATGAACGCTCAAAAACGCTGTGTCGTCTGCAAAAGTTGAAGTGTGGATTCCAGATGTCGTCGGCATATCAGAGGCGTAAATCAAATATAAAGTAGGCCCAAGTATGCTACCTTGGGGAACTCCTGCCTCGATAGGTTGAGTTGGGCTTATAAAACCACCTTCTCTGATAACAAATTTCCGCCCATATAAGTAGTTTTCCAGAAGCTTGTGAGTATTTGCAGGCAAGTTCAACTTTATTTTGTGCATCAAGCCGTCGTGCCACACTTTATCAAAAGCTTGAGAAATGTCAATGAATAGAGCTGAACAATACTTCTTCTCCTCAAAGGTCTGTCTTATGACATTGACTAGTCTGTGTGTTTGTTCTATGGTGCTATGTTTAGCCCGAAACCCAAATTGATGATCAGGGATGCATCCCACATTGTTCAATATTGGACTCAACTTAACCATTAACAATTTTTCGAATAGTTTTGAAATTGTTGGTAGTAGACTTATTGGTCTATATAATTCTACCTTGGTCGGATCCTTCCATGGCTTGGGTATCATAGTAATCATAGAGACCTTCCACTCTGCAGGGTAATACTCAAGGCGTAAAATAGCGTTAAAAATAAAAAGTAGAACTCTTCTAGCTACACGAGGTAACTGTTCAAGCATTTTACCAGTAATTTGATCAATACCTGGAGCTTTCCTGGGGTTTATGTTACTGAGACCTTGTTCTACGTCTTGAAATGTGAATCGCAAAGACACAGGCGGTCTAACTACATATGGTGATAATTCAGATGCATCATTTGTTATATCATTTGTAATAAAAACATTTCTCAAATGGTTAACATACACCATCCCCTCTTCTGAGTCACTTCTTGCCCAGTCGCCAGTTGATGTTCGCAAAGGTGGCTTACCTCTTACGGGTCTTTTCAGACCTTTTGTCGCTTTCCACAGAGAATAGTCAGATTGCGGAGTACCATCCAGGCTTTCCAAATATATTTTAAGGGAAGATATTCTCTGGATTTCAAGCAGATTTCTTAGTCGAGTTACACATTCCCGTAGCCTAGTTTTAAGCTGGGGAGACCTGCGAGTTTGCCACTCTCTTCTAACTCTTCTTTTTTCTGACAGAAGTTGCTCAATTTCAGGCGAATAAGTTCTATTTTTCTCATTTCTGGATCTTATATGACTAGTGGTAGCATGCTGTACGGCCAGTTTGAGATTTTCAGAAAAATCATTAATTGACACATCAATATCCTCAGGCGTTCTCAAGGCGATATTTTCAGTACAATGTGTACTCAAAAATTTTTTGTATTTTAGCCAATTTACTCTATTGACGGTCAACGGGGAGCCAATCTCTTGGGGAAACGAAACAGAGATTATAGTGGGTGAGTGATCTGATGACAAATCTAATGAAGGCTCCACTTGCATCCACTCTAAAGGAAAATTTTTCGCAACTCCAAAATCTATAACATCAGGGATCTTTCGTCGGTCTGACGGCCAATAAGTGGGGTGTCCGCTTGAAACCACATCTAAGCCCATTTTGGAAACGGTGTCAAAAAGCACACGGCCTTTCGGGGTAATTAAACGTGATCCCCAAAAAGTGTGTTTAGCGTTATAGTCGCCAGCCGCTAAAAATCGAGGCCCAAGTGAATTGAAAAAATTTGTATATTGATTTTCTATTACTGAAAACCGGGGTGGGGAATAAATCGATGAAATAACAATTTTGTGATGAAAATGTTCAATACATATGTTTGTTGCTTGGAGATACTCCTCACATGTCTCGTTCATTAAAAAGTGTTTAATTCTGGATTTTATTAGAATTGCCGATCCTCCGCAAGATCTTCCACGGGGATATTTTGTGTCGTACAGTATGTAGCCATTAATTTTGAAAAAACTGTTAGTTGTCAAATGGGTTTCAGCAATCAGCATTATGTCGATTTGCTTTTCCTTAGGGAAGTGCTCAAGTTCATTTTTGTGTTGGCGGATGCCGTTTGCGTTCCAGAAACATATTTTTAACCAACTCATTTTTTTAAAATTGCCTGTAAAATAGTGGATTGCATTTTCAGCATTTCCTGCATCATGTTAGTCATAGAAACCGTTTGCGTTCCAGAAACATATTTTTAACCAACTCATTTTTTTAAAATTGCCTGTAAAATAGTGGATTGCATTTTCAGCATTTCCTGCATCATGTTAGTCATAGAAACCGTAAATATGTTTATGGATTGAACAAGAGTCTGCAGAGTTGCCTCAAGATTTTTAAAATTTTGATCGGAATTTTGGGGCATGGGCTCCTGATTCAAGTTTTGTATATCGGTTTTGACCACATTAGCATATGAGACTTGTTTGAGGTTTTGCATAATTATTTGGCTGGTTGATTTGATTTGACTGCTGCGGTTGCTTGAAGGTAATTGATGACTTATTTGTCATTGATTGTTTAAAATGAGTGTAAACAGGACAGCCCCTGTAATTTGCAGTGTGGTTACGTCCACAGTTACTGCATTTTTTAGCTCTCGAGTCAGTCTTTGGTTTTTTGCACTGTGAAGTGCCGTGTAGATCTCCACACACAACACAAACTGCGGGCAGTTTACAATAGGCGTTAGTATGGCCAAATTCCTGGCAGTTTAGGCATTGAACAGGACCTAAACGCTTATGAGGCTCCTCTACGGTAACTTTACGGTGCAAGAGAAATTTTAGGGTATGAATTGGGTGAGTTTCATTCCGTTTCAGGACAATATCTCTTGGTTCCAGTTCAACCCTAAACATGGGTTGAGGGATCTTCTCACGGTTCCTGATGTTCACTACACTTTTGACTTTAAACCCTTTGTCCTCCAAACCAATCTTAACATCATCCGTGGCTACACATGGGTCAATACCTTTTATAACAACCTTTAGCCCTTTTAAGTTGATAAGTATAAAAAGATCTTTTCTCTTTTTCCAGAGCGGCAGAAAGTTTTCGGTAATCATTTTCACAGTTGACATGGATTTTTGTTTCACTTATTTGTCCGTGCTTAACTGATGTTACGTTGAAGGTGTCTTTACCAATTGCCGTAATAAGTGCTTTTACCAGCTCACTAGAAGTAGGTTCTCTCAAGTATATTGGTGGCGGTTTAAATGTTTTTTTTGCTGTATTTGGCTCATCAGTCTGGAGGATTGCAAATCTATTACTTTTCGTTGCTGTAGCGGTATTATCCTCTTTGGATATCTTTGGTTGTGATGATATCTGAGCGGATTTCGGACTTCGCTGACGTTTAACCACGGTTACATACCTGTCCATGCCTACTTGTGTTTTCGGCTTATCTGCAATAACTGAACTGGTAGATGGTTGGTCTTCTGTTGTAACAACAATGTTTGGCGAATACGAACGCGTGCGTTTTTTATCTCTTAGAGACAGGAGATTGTCCAATGATTTTTCAATGATTCCTCTTCAGAAATCCAGAGGTTTTTTTTAGTGGAGCTAAGCTCCCTCTACTAGGTACACTCTTGCAATTTTTATTTTTAATTGAAAAGTATATAAAAATAATTGTCATAAAGTTTTTCGGCTTTGCAAGAAAACAAAACTTTAGTGTATAGTTTTTTTCCCACTGGGTAGGTAATCTTCACGCACAATAACAACAATAACAATGCACTGCCACCGCACTTGTTTTATTGAAATTGATTTTATTGTTTAGTTAATGAAATGTAAGGAATTTATTTTTCCGTTGTTTTTTTTTAAATAATTTGTTATTGTTTTTACAATTTAATACAATATATTATTGTTTTTATATGTTAGCACAATGATTTTTTGGTTTGTTTTTTTTTTGTTCACTTTTTAAAAACACGACCATGCGGTTGAAGAATCATAAAGTGAATAACGTTTAAAATATGGAATTTAATAAATTTAAAGCTAAACTTTAAACGTTGCTTAAGCGGTAAATTTTCTATTTTAGTACTCCCATTATTTTTAAGGTATATGTACTAAATGCTTCACCAGGGATAAAGGTGAATGTTTGAGAATATCTTTCAAAAATTTCCAAAGTCTACTGATGATTAGGGTAGTTCCTATGAAATGTCGACATATAGATAGCTGGGAAACATAGAAAACAAACTATTTATAATTTTTTCATATTAAAAATTATTTGGAAATAAATGCTTTAAAATTTTTGAGGCAAAAACTTGTATAGTAGAAAATAGTTGATCATGCATGCTTCCTACATCCATGTAATCAGACTAAAATTTAAGGTTTAGTTGATTCATTTTGATAGCTATGGGACTTATGAATATCAAAAACACATAGTTCATTATAAATTGTTCGGGCATTCAGTATCATAACAAAACGTTGAACTAAATAGGAATGCCAGATTTAAAGTACAAAGTATGCAAAAATAGCCAACTATTTCGCCACATGATTTTTTATTCGCCGGGCGCCAAACCAAAAATTTTGTCGCCATAGTAGATAAAAATTCGCAACATTTGACAAGAAATCGCCATATCTGACAACCCTGCTGATCATCACGCAATGTCATCATGGTCAATCGCACTTATACATCCACATATTGAGTAGTCTCTTTGTTGGGACTACTGCTCTAGAGTCCGTAATTGTCCTGTAACCGAAAGTTTTCTATTAACTTTTAAGGCGCCTCCATAAAAGAAACAATTGGCTAATTTTTTAAATTGTACAAAAGTCTAAACCGATGAATGCTAAGATAATTTAGAAAAAATGTCTCGGTAGACAGATTTTGATTTATTAATACCGACATCTTATTTCCGCAAGCATGTTTACAAACAAATGTGTACAATTGTACATTTGTAAGTATGAAAAAGCGATCTCTTGCAAAATGGTACTCGTATATGTACATTTATAAACTCATACTAAAGTTAAACTCCGAAGGTTCCGCAATTCTTCGCAAAGCGTGTGAACTTAACTTTGTTTGGTAAAAATTTATGATGCTAAATAATCACAATCATGCAAAACGCATAACCAAAAACATGTCATTAAGTACTGCAGTAGTTAATACCACCGCTTTTGTTCTTACTAACCGTTAGAAATTATACATTAATTAGACTTTCCCATGTAAAAATGAAACACCAACAATCAATTATATCGCACTATGGCTATTAAAAACTGAAAGAACGAAAACTTTTAAACTACATATCGCTCCTTTATTGCAACATTGTCATATCTCAAAAAATTAGCTTTTCGAGTTAACAATACAGAATTTAACATTTTATATTGTGGCAAAAATTTATTTAATGTACTTTTAAACTGTTTCACTTAGAAAATATTTTCTAAAAAATGTGTCTAAGACTTGTATGGAAAGTAAAAATTTGATATGTGTTTTTCTCGAAACAAGCTTTTCTGTGTTATGACTATGTTGCAATAAAAGAGCGATACGTTCTTTTCCACTCAAATAACAAACAGGCATGCACATGCAATACCATATTATAAATTAGGGCAGTGGCAATCTGACTAAAAAGCTACAGTAATTTTTAATAAAATCTATTAACTACAATAGTAACATATAATAGCCAAATTCAAATACACACTTGAACTAAAAGACATTTTTGCTTGTTTTATATTTATTTAAACTAAACAAACTTTATTTCAATTAATTTGGGTCTCCAAAATTAAGGTATCATAAGGTATTTTGCAACACTTTTCTTGGGCCATCGAAAACCAAGAAGAAAATGAGAGTTTTTTTATCAAAATAATCTTCACCGAAAGGTAGAATTGCCACATGGCAATTATCTTATAGCAACCATAACATCCACAAAAAGTTATGTTTGGTGTACGTCGGAGGAATCATCCGACCATATTTTTGGTGGAAATACAATTACGGTAAATGGTAATCGCTAAATAAAAACCGGTAAATAATCCGCAGCTCCTTGTAGCGGGAAATTAATGATTTAGACTTAGAAAATATGTAGCTTCGCGCAAAAAAAAAAAAAAAAAAATAGCATTATTCTTTGGACAGGAGGAGCGAACTTAATATTTTTTGTAAGATTCTTAGAAACCGAAAGCTTACGGCAATAATCCCATAACAATTTAAGAGTTTAAAAACAAAATTATCGAGCAGGTAATAACCATTAACAACATTTTATTGAAAAGTGTGATTGATAATCTTATTGAAAAATTGAGAGTCTAGCAAAGCACTTGACCCACATAATATTAAACTTTTAATCGAAACATAGTTGTAATAAACTCAAATAAAAATATTTATAATATTTGAGAACAATTTTTTTAAATAAAATCATACGTCAACTTTGGACACTCTTTATTTGATAAGTATAAAAATGTACAAAGGATAAGTTCATAAATTTCCTAAGAATTTTATTTCATTTAAGGTAAATGTTATTTATTTCGAAAAAAACGTAGAATTTGAGAATTCGTTTACTTTATTTATGGCGAATTTTTGCTTACAAAATAATAAGTTATATAGCAGTCTTGTCGTATAGTAGCTCTGGGCTGGAGAACAGCTCTCGCGTCATCGTAATTATTTGTTAAGTGCGTTCAGGCTTGTTGGTGTTATTTGGCCTTGAAATATAATGCCATTTAAATCACCCAATTTTCAGCGTAGAGCGAGTAATTTCCAGAAAATTGGAAATTAATTGGTCAGCGGGTTCTCCAGATTTGTCAACATTTAACTATTTTCTTAGGTCGGAGGAGTGTACATACTATGTATACAAGCCCGAATCAATCCAACAACATTGTTATATGAATTCTTAAAAATGTTATGGAAATGCTGGTTTAAAGGCCTTATTATAACGATGCAGAAAAAAGGGTACTGTGATATTATTTTTCATACTTTCTGCAAAATAGTTTCCCATTTTACAATTTTGTGTGTACAAATACTTGTATGATTAATCGATGTATTGGTGAATAGATGCCACCCTAATGTACACAAATGTAAATTTCAAAACATAAATGTATTTACATTATACCTTAACAACAACTTACACTTTTACTGTATTTAAACGAAGAAATATCTGTGGCATATCATTAAGTTGTTTTATAAAAGTATAAGAACACGATTCCAATCAAAGAAAACGGAAAATTTTGCAGAACAGCATTAAACAAATTGTGTGTTATTCAATTCATAATAATTTACTAAATTAGGGAAGAACTGCTTAAATTATGATTAATCCGCTCTTTTTTTTTATTTCTTCCTCAATAAATGTCCAATTTTCTCAAACAAAAAAAATTTTAACTCAAAATTATATTGAATAATTAATTAAAATGTTACACCAAAACTTTTGTTGTGTTTTCAAATAGATTTGAATTTTTATGAATACGGCTTTCAATTTCTTATACAGCTACGTGGACGGTTTAATGAATCCGCGACTTTTTGAATGAAACACAGGGTTTTGTATAAAAAGTTATTTTTACTTTTTAACATAGTCTCTTTCGAATTCTTCCATTGTTATATTCAATTCTTCCATTATTGGATTCAATTCTGCTAAGCTATTTCTTCAAGTTTGGGTACGGAAAAAGTTACTCATGTCTAAATCTAAAGAGTTTTAACTAATTTAATTCTAACATTTTAAATGCTGCATTAGAGTTTGTTTTAGTCCTTCGTGTTGTTATTGTTTAAGTTAAACCTCCACGAACACTACTCCTCTTTCCTACCTCATCATAACCTATTTTCCTAGTTCCAGTACAATGTACTGCTTTTTTCAGAACATTTCGCTGGTTGAGATGCGAGTTTGTTAAAATTTGACTAAATAAAAAAAACCACATTGAATTTTACTTAGCTGCTTCCATTTCCACTCAGATAGCAACATTTTTGGTGATTGCATTTTCCAGCACACTAATATTGTGACATCGAAATCACATGTTTTTGTGAAATGTAAGTTTAGCAGATGGCTGTATACTTTTTTAACGCTGGTGATTACCTGCTATTGGGTATTGTATTTTTGGAACTTTTATTTTTTAATAAAAGTTGTTCCACCTTATCACTTTTTTTATTTGTACGCTTTATTTTAAGTTTTAAATATTTTAAAATAAAAAAACAAAACCTTTCTGTGGATAATAAAAAAAAACCTGTAGTAAAAAGTAAAAAACAAATTTAATGACCGTTCTAAATTTATCTGTGGTATTATTGTGGCCCCATAGGTTTTTACTTAAGGAACTTAGATGTCAAAACCACATAAAAAGTGTTTTGTTGTAGCTGATGTAGGCAGATATATGAAAAAAATTAAAAGAAATGTCTTTAAACTTGTATTAATTATCATTACTCAAGGTCATTTCAAAATGAAATTCTTGGGCACTTTACTTTAGCTTGGTTAGGTAGTTATTTTTTTTTTTTTTTTGTAACCAAAGCACCCAATAAAAACTGACTGTGATAAAAAACTAGAACTATTAATGTCTATAAAATATGATGGTTTTTGCTGTTTTTGAAACTAAAAATAGATTGTTTTCATTTCATTCTTCGACTTATGGACATTTAAGTTGCAGGCGAATGCACACACATAAATAACGTAGTAAAAGAAGATCATAAAGTGTGGATTAAGGAAATGTTGACAAGTGGCTTTATTTCTGGTCACATAACATCGCATCATTATCAAAATTAATTTAGCCCAGCTAGACAATAATTTCCATTACACTATTTTGTTTCTTTTATAAAAACTTTTTAGAACTAATAGCTAATTTTGGAGCTTGTCACAAATTAGATAAATATTTTACAAAGTCGATTTCCTTCACAATCCTTAAAAAAGACTTCAATGTAGGTGCCTCAGTGATGGAAATGTAGTTACGCTCCTACCACATTTGGTGGGTTTATTTATATGGTAAAGTAAAGTAGCTTGGTGTACCTTCAAATTAATTCATGATTTCGCCATAATTAATAAATGTAAAGGTTATTTCGTTTCGTTGTACAGTCAGGAAAGCACAATACCACAGGGTTTTTATTGGCTAAATCAAACAGAATTGTGTTATATTTGTGTGGCCACAAAGAATGAAAGCTAAAGTAGAGATTGGACAAAATTTAGTTATTGCTGCCAAGGTATTTCTCTCGCTGCCATAAAAATACTGTAGCTCAAAAAGCACTTACTTTATACTTGAAGCACTAAACTCGATATTAAGCTATTATGATTTGGAAATAACAACCTACTCAATCTGCTTCAGAATATTTGAAAAAAAGTTTCCTGGGTGGAATTAGTTCAATGTAGGTGGTATAAAGTAAGGAGATCGCTTAAAGTGAAGTACATCTTACACCGTTTAAAAAAACCGAGGCATTCTTTTTTTTTTTTTTTTCTTGGATCAGTACCCCTACATATGCAGTGCATTGTACCGGAACTAGGAAAAAATGCTTCTTTAGAAATGTGTTCAATCCAGCGAACATCATACTGTATATTCATTCCAAGAATATCAAGAACATCCGATTCCTCAGTATTTATACCATCTATGAGTACAGATGAAGCAGAATTTGCGGTCGTTTGTTTGTGTGTTAATAAGCAACATTGGGCCTTACGAGCATTAAAGGTGACACACGTTTTTACGACCCCATTCGGAGATTAATAGAAGATCAAATTTAGCCTCTTGGCAGCGATCTCTGATAGGCTGGGCCTGTAACTAAAAGATTACGAGTGACAAATGCTACTGTCATCCGCGAAAAAGTGGATAGGGCTCATTATCCATTGCAAACGACCTTAAGTTGCGTTGCCTGTTAGCAACTCAACTAACAAAAAAAAAAAAAAAAAACTTGCATTACTTATATGAAACTACAATATTCTGCAGCAATAGACTATTAAAATTTCTGTGATATTAGGATTAACGTTGGCAAAGAATATTTGTGTTGTTTTTTATATATTTTCTTTCATGTAATTAGATGTGCAAGTATAAAACTACATGTTTGTAAAGTCCAGTTTTTATTAAGTTAACCAACAAAAATTATCCCAATAAACACATACCTTAGAAGAAGCTTGTAGAAAACGAGCGAAACGTTGGGTGATAAAATAAAATGAAAAAGTTTTATTTTATTTTATTCGTTTTTGGACTGCCCATAATTAGCCCGTGGAAACCCCACTGTTTTTTAAATATGAAAATAAGATATGGTCATAAATACTTGAGCTTAGCCAAATTATGTTTATATATTACAAGCTCTATAAAAGTTTAAATACACTTATAAAATTACTTACATATATTGCAAAGCTGTTTACAAATGGACCAAGTTAAACATTTACTTTCAATTCATTGTGCTGTAATTAGCAAATATTGGTCGACGTACATAAATCATACCTAGAGAAAAGATATTCATTTTAGCATTCAACGTTCCGCTTCTTTCGAATATACAATTTAATGTAATTGTTGAAGCAAATTTTGACAGCGATTAAAGAAGTGAAGTCAGTTGCAATCAAGCTTTAGCTGCTTTCAGGTATGACTTTTTTCTTATTTATTATTAGTGGTTTTTAATAAACAAAGAAAATAAACCTTAAGGCCGTGTCAGATAAAACTTTTGCTTCGCTTTGCGTTACAAATTCGCTTTGCGTTACAAATTATCTAAGATAAAATTTATATTTATACTTATATAAAACATGTCACATAGAGCACTTTTAACGCAACATGAAGCGAAAAGTTCGGCAACTCTCATTTTTTAAGCGTTGAAGTTTTTTCTAATAGCTCCAAAGCTTTATGCACTAAGAAAACAATTAGAACCAATTTCAGTAGTTCGTCTCATAATATTTCTAACTTCTATTATTATAAGAAATTATTAAATATACAAATTAACAGTGATTTTTTTAGATAAATAAACAAATCGTGAGCGTTGACAAAGATTTTATTGTGACATATAGCTTTGCGCTTTTCTGTTAAAGTTTTAAAGTTCACGCAAAGCGACAAAGTTTTATCTGACACGTCCTTTACTGTTCATTAGAGTGATTCGAAAAAGATGTGCCAATCTTACCCCCGAGAATTAAAGATAATGTAAAAGCAACTCCAAAAATAATACAAATACCATCCTTTTAATATTTTATTCATTTTAGTCCTATCATAATATTTTATTAAATATACCGACGGTTACGGCTAGAATAAAACACTATTGCTGACTATGTTCCAGCATTGCTCCGAAAAATCAAAAAGTTGATTTTGTGTTCTTCAAACGTAAGTTGTTTTTTTATATCTGTGTACTTTGTGCTATTAATTACTAAGCTATTGAGTAATTACTCAGCCATGATTTAAAGTCATGCTCTTGTTGTACCAGCAAATTGAAAGAAGTAACGATTTCTGTTTTCATATCTGTAATATTCCAGTATTTTATTTGCGTTCGTCTGGCATGGTAATTACCTATACTATCGATAGAGAAGAACGACTTTTTATAATAGGTAGTGGCAGAATTGCAACAAATAATATCACATGTATTTTCTTCCGAATTTTGTTTGAAAAAGCAAGGAAGTCTATGTGTTTTTGACAAATTTATGCAAAGAAAACGACATACAGCTTTGTTTATACCACTATCCTGGTAAAGCTGCTTCGGATATGACTTTAAATCATGCTTTAAATGTCCTGACAAGGCAGCTTTAACGGGTAAATGCAAATTACAATAAATACATCAAAAGCAAAAAACATCACACATATTTTGTTGGTATAATTTACGAAAAGTTGTTAAAAGTTTTTTTAACTTTTGTTTGAAACAGTAAGGAAGTCAATGTGCTTTTGACAAATTTATGTATAGGAAACGAAAGACAGCTGTGCTTATACCACTACCCTAATAAAGTTGCCTTGTCGCCTGACTTTTATTACCAGAAAACTGACTCCTACAACTTATCAATGTTTTACATTTTGTGCCTTTTATTCCTTGCTCTAAAGTTCAAAAAATAACATGCATATACCGCTCAATTCAGTTTAAATATTTCTTATATCAAATGTACGCACATATACTTTTTGAGTAAAAAATCATTAAACTCCATCATTGTGTGCAAGGCGAATTCATACCAGGTGACCTTCTTAGTACAACAATACAACAACACAAAAAACAACATGGTGTTCACGCTATATAAAATTACCAATGTATCAAAAACATACTGAATTCGCCTTAAATTCTATTGAACAAATCAGTATTGCCGGGAACGTAAATTAATTTTCCACAACCAAGAGCTCGATATTACACAAAATCCGAAAAATTCTTTTTGTTTTTTGAGAATATAAAAATTAAGGAAGAAAAAATGTTTAAATTGTAATAATAATCAATTGTCTTTAAAATTTTCCACTTTTGAATATATTAAGTTGAAATTTTTTTTAGCAAACATATTATAAATATATTAGCAAATATATTATAAGTCTATTGTACGATTTCTTCATTGTTTTTTGCTAGAGAAGGTATAAGAAATTGTCGATGATGAATTGAACCTATCAAGGCAACAATTAAACAAAATATTGGAATTAGGAACTTATTAAAAGCTTTGTAAATCAACGAGAGTAAGACTAATAATTGATTTTATTTTTAATGTAAAATATATATACATTTTGGATGTATTATACGTGTGGAAAATCGTTTTTTGGTCAGATGTTTTTGCAATGAAATGCAGATTCTTTTTAGTTGAATAAAATTTTCACTATAATAAATTTTAAATTTACATGTGCAAATATATATTTATTTCTAATAACAAAATTTTTAAAGTCTTCAGAACAATTTGTGTCAGATTAAGAAAATGAGTTTTGAAAACGTAAATGTTATTAACAAAAATGAAGTATTTTCAATTAATAAATATATTTCCTTAACAATTTTGAATAAAAATACGGAGCAAAATATGATGATGCTGTTATATACAAAGAAATTATGAAAAAAAATATTGCACAAAAATTATCAGAAATTTTTTATTTTGTTCCAATTTTTGATAATTACGAGATGCTAAGCGGCAACGCTGAAATAAAATGTATCCAAATTGTGTATCTATTTTCAAAACCACGATTAACCCATTACTGTCGAAATAAAACTGGAAGTAATTATTAACAAAAAAGTTTATTTTTTTATTCATTGTATACAAAATGTACATATGTATATAATAAAGAACTAATAAATGGGTAGTTAAGTGAAAATTTCGAAAGCAAATGTTTTCAATACATATTGGTTTTAAAAATTGTTTGCATTGGCAGCGAAGTATTTTATTTCATTTTTCACATCATTTATTTATATTTTTTAATCGAGCCCATAGGGCCAGGGCCGTATTTGATTAAACAGCTAGCTGGTGAAAAAATATACAATTTTCATATTTATTTAATTTTCATATATTATCTACGCCGCCAATATTTTACTATGACTATATCTATTGAATATATCGATACACGGAGATTTCATACTACAAATGTCAATTTTGAACAATAAATTGGATTGGTCCATTTCATCTACTGACCTTTCTAAGTTGTGTGCGAATTGTAAAATCAATTTTAAAATTGTTGCCTAATGTTTAACTGTACTAAATTAAGTATAGCCGCACCAAAAGGGTTAAGATTTGTATGCAGGAAATATGAAATGGCGCGCATGAAAATGTGTGAAAAAAATATGAAAATATAAACAAATTTTGATAGTTGGGTAATGAGCACCTAAAACAGCTGTCGATCAGCTACGCTAACGAGACCACCTGGTACTAAATTCGCCTTGAATGTGCGTACATTTAAAGAATAAGCAATTTAAAAAATATATGTAGGTATGTTATATGTATGTGTTTTTTAATATTTGACAGTTCTCAATTGCTTTATTCATCACCCCTTCCATCGCCAGAGTTCTGATGGGTCTTACCAGAAGGTTCAAGCCACTGTTTGGGAACTACTCCTTGGACCAACAAACTCGGCGTAGATGACTTCGCATCATACTCGTGAGAATTGCATTTTAATAAATACCAGTTTGGATGGGGGTCTAGATAGTCTATTCCTTGTTTTATATATTTTTCAGCTAACTCAGCACACAGCTCTGGATCATTACTAGCACGTAGTAGATCACAGGAGAATTTGGTTTCTTCTATCTGGCGTATCTGTTTCAGTTCATCAATTTGTTTATCTAGATCTTCACGAAATTTTTGTTTTGCGGCCAAAATTTCTGCTCGAGATATATCCTTATGAACAAAATGATTTTCCAACATCTTACATTCGCGATATTCAGCTTCTTCGCGCAACCGTAATTTAGATTGTTCGCAAATTTGCTGTCGTAAAGCGGCATAGCATTGTTCGGCGATGCGAGCCTTTCGTTGCCGTTCCAGTAAAATGTTGCGTTTTGTACACAAGTCAATGAGTCGTAGTTCTTCTATCCGACTATCACACAGGTCTTGTTTTTGTTGTTCCAATTGACGAACAGCTTTGACAAATTTGATAAAATCCATGGTGGCTGCATAGAAAGCTTTCCTTTTTTCTTTCACTGCCAAAGCCTCCTCAGCTTTTTCGCGTGCAATTTCATTCATTAGTTTTTGATGCATTTCAGCTTTCTCTTGATATATTTTTTTTCTACTTATTTCTTTTTCCTTTATCACTTTTAAAAGATCATTACGATACTGTTCTTTTTGCGAAACATGTTTATTTAGGTTCTTGTCAAAAGCCTCTAAACGTAATTCTTCTAATAAAGTATCTAATTTTATTTTTTCTTGAAGCTTTTCAAGACCAAATATTTCAAGCTCCTCCTTCTCCTCTAGCTGTATTTTCCGCATATCTGATACTTGTTTTACTAAAGCTTTCTTCAAACAATCCTCCTGTACTTGCTGTTTATCTATCAATTTGAGATTTATATCTTGCACCTGAAGCCAATACTTTTCCAAATCCCCTTCAGTTTTAGCAGCTTTTTCCTTTTCTAATATTTGCTCGAGTTGGTCTTTCTTTATATTAAGCGTCTCTTTATGTCTTATAGCTTCACGTATTTCATAGCAGCTGTTCATATATTGTTGAATACGTTTCGATTTCAGAAATTCCAACTCGTTTTTAGTACTCTCCTCTTTTATTTTGAGCAGGTTATCTCTTCGTTCCCTGATGTCCTTGTCAATGCGTGACTTAACTTTGTTAGCAAATTCCTTTTCATATATTTTATCTTCATAATCGAGCAGAAGTTTTAAACTATTTCGTCTTTGTTCAAGTTCCTTTTTGGCGACTTGTTGAGCCCGTTGCACTAAATTTTTTATTTGTGTATACAACGATTTACGGTCAGTTGTAACAATAAAAGCATGATGCTGCAATGATTGCTCTTGATTATTCATGATGGAATTTGGCCTTGTTGATTATGACTTAATAAAAAAAATTGTAAACCAAATGCTGCAAATTTCTGATAATTTCTGAAAAGAAACCAGATTTAAATTATGATATTTGTTTTCCAATTAAAAAAACAAAATTGTCAACTTGCTTTGATTTATTATGTTTACAAAATATTTCAAAATTAATAAAAATTCCAAAGAGCAGATAAAAAATATGTTTATACTCATGATATAAAAAATACATCATGTTTATACTCATACAGTGGTGGTCATATAATATAAACATTCTTGATAGTAAATTAATTTACTGTTTCGATTGTATATTTGAGATTGTGTTCTTGGTTAACTAGACGCCGTACATAGCGTTTTACATCTGATCCCCTTCGGCAAAACTTGGATTCGTCACTCCATAAAATATTTTTCCAAAATCTCATTTTTTTATCTTGGACCAGTACTCAGGGGATAACCCCTATATATGCAGTGCATTGTACTGGAACTAGGAAAATAGATTATGAGGAGGAAAGAGGGAGTAATGTTTATGAACTTAACACACGGAACGACCAAAACAAACGTTATCACAGCATTTAAAGTGTTGAAATTAAATTAGTTAAAACTGAGAAGTGCCCGGTGTATATACCTTCGACACTGCTCAGAGTAATAAAAATTAGTTCAACACCGCTCACACCGTAAGATAATAAAATACAGAGGAGGAAAATAAAAAGAAATTAATAATAATAAAAACAAACGGCAGAAAAAAAATAATAAAAAAAAACATGTGCACACATGATGCAAAAAAACTCTACCTATTACGGCATAATTTCGTTTTTTACAAATTATTAATAAACATAAGTATAAGTATAGAAAACACGGACGACAATGAAAAACACGTGTGTACAGAACGAAAGACAAAACACTCCTCAAATCTTACAAAATCTTATTGGTTTCTTAATGTTTCTTAACGAAAGTTTTTACTCTGCGATGCAGTCACGTAAGACACCTTCATTTAGCCGCTGTCTAATAGTTCTACAGAATATACGGATATTATTTGATTACTCTTTTTTAAATGTTTAGAAATCTTAAATCGGTCAGCTTTGGAGGCCCAAACGACTATTTTATCGTCTCTGGCTCAAATTGTACGAGGTTTGGAGGCTCTGGGTACATTATTTTATTTCCCAAGGTTATCAAAACTGCTCATTGCACTATAAATTTTTCCTCTACGATAAACAAGTAATTGAGAAAATTCATTCACCGTCTTCACGGAGCCTCTGAGATTAATAATTACCTTCCTTTCCCCTTCGGAGCAACTTGGTCTTTTTTCCATGACTGGTTACTAATATTGGGGTAAAGTTTTACTAATATCATTCAAAACATATTTACCAAAAAGTTTTCACAAAAAATGATATTAGACAATAAAATAATGTTATTTAAATAGTAGAACTGAAAATGTTTTAAATATGTGTCCACTTGAAAAACTACCCTTTCTGTAAATAATGACTTACTTTTTAAGAAAGCTAAACAGAAAATGAATGTAAAGAAAGAACCGAGTACATGAGAGATCAAACTTAAATTTTCAGTGGAAAAGTTACATTGCAATAAGAATATATGATCTATTATACCGAATCTAAAATACCGAAAGAATGAGAGATCACAGTTATGTTTTAATTACAAGTCCACCACTGTATGTTAAGTGAGTGAAAATGTTTTGCAAATATTTCGCTCACTGCTTATATTAGCAGGTTCATTACAAAACGCAGCAATTCCACTATTTTCCCCCCATTTTTTAATGCGAGTTTTAATTAAAGTTGGCGGAATGACTGTAAATAATGAAAATGCTAAATAAATTGACATATGTGTAATCAAGAATATTGAACAACTTTGTGATTAGATAACAAAATATTTATTGATATTTGATAAACTTTATAGAATGGGCTACATAGATATAAACATGTATTTTATAATACTTTTCAGTAAAAATATAAAATACATAATAAGATGACGGCAACCAAATCAAATTGGTACGATGGCGAGTTAATAAGTCTATGCATTTTTGAATTTCTCACCTCCTAATTAACATGGCTACACTGCTTCTATCAGCAGCAGTTGCTTTCTGTTAAAAATTTTTACGAGCTGCGTCAGCCGTTGCTTCTTCATCCGCTCTTTTCTCCAGAATTAGCCCCAAGCAACTACTTCTTGTTCACAAAGTTGAATAATGCATCGAAAGGAACAAATAAGTGTATAAAACTCAAAAACCTGTATATTATTCGAAAATTTACGGACTTATTGCCCCATCTTCGTAATAAATAAGTTCGCCAGTAGTTCCCAAGTGCTAAGGTAGATTTACCGGCTAGTGTTCGAAATACAATACCAAAAAAATATCATAGGTATTTTGTTTTTAGAAACCCAAAATTTTGTCTCTCTTTTACTTGAAAGTTTGTGTTTTCTATTTATTGTGTTCTTTTGTTTTTTGCTAAATATTTTATATATCTTGCACTAAGCCATTTTTTATAGCTTTAGCAATAACTTCGTTACTTAAAATGCTTGTAACGCAATTTAACAAAAAAAAATTTTTAATTGAATAGTAATAAATATTATGTAGTTAAACTGATATAGTTTCAATATACGAACCATGTTGCGCTCCATTTCCAGCGACAACTTGAAACAAAAATACTTTCTCTCTCTCGTTACGGCACAATATGCTGTAGAATTCTATTAACTTTATTCTTCTTATAGCCAACTATTTCGCCACATGATTTTTAAATCGCCAGTCGCCAAACCAAAAAATTATTCGCCATTGTAGATAACAATTCGCCACGTTTAGCGAGAAATAGCCATATCTGACAAAAACTGTCAGTGCCCACTGCCCACCTTCGTCACTGCTCAGTCTAAAAAAATGAAGTACATTCAAAAGAAATTATGAATGATGAACAAATAAAGAAAACACGGACAACGGCGTAAAAAAAAACACGTACAGCTTGTTACCTATTCCGGTGAAATTTGGTTTCAAACGCAACTAATAATGAACACATACGAGTATATAAAATACGGACAGTAAAAACAAAAGACGTGTGCAAAGGATGCCACTACTGAGTAAAAAATTATTTTAAACTTGTTACAATCCCTATATATAAAAATAATGAACAAAATTGGTTCTAAAAGATTTTGCCCTTTCTACATAAATATAATGTTGACACGGTAAAAAGTAGGTTAAATTTCAATCACTATTTCTTTGATGATTATAATAAGTCTGTAACTACAGCTACAGTTTGTAGAACTAAAATTTCGAAATTTTATATAAATGTATGAACATATGTGTGTAATACATAAGTTTATATATAACTGACCTTCGTTAAGTAACATCTAAGCAGGGCTGGGCAGTATTTGAAATACATGTATTTGAAATACAAATACGTATTTTGTATCTGTATTTCAAATACACGACCTGAAAGTATTTAGTATTTTGTATTTCAAATACATAACTTAAAAGTATTTTGTATCTTGTATTTCAAATACATATGGCTTAAAAATACATTTTTACAAAATACATTTATTTATTATAAGTTCTAAATAAGTTTTTTCACACAAAAGCTAAAATTGCTAGAAACTGCGACCACTAAAATGTTTATTATTTTGCAATACCGCAATGCAGATTTCAATTGCCTTGTCCAGAGCAAATACATTTTATACTAATCAGGTGATATCAATAGGAATTTTCACATATTCGCCACCAGCTTTTTCCCAACGCTTTGTATTATATACAGGGAAATAATATTTATTATGAAAACTTTTGCCTACCTTAATGTCTGTGAGAACCAGATTATATCGATTGCAAATACATATAATAATTTGAGGTATTTCAGTTGTATTTTAACAAAACTAATGGAGAGCTTAGAAAGGACATATAACGACACCTGAAGCAAATAGAGCCATATTGGCGTCCACCCTAGTTTCAAAATACACTGGTCACCAGAAATCATCTCATTAAAAGAGAGGCAACGAATTCAAAACCTTGCAATAGATACCTTAGAGAAAGATTACAAAATACGTGAAACCGAAAATGGATGCAATAGAAGAAGTAGTAGTTGCAGTAAAGATGATGAGAATTTTATTGTTTTTTGCAGAACCTGTAGAAATATGTTTTTCCTCGTCAGATTTTATTTACGCCCCAACAAGAGGTTGTTTGTCGGATGACTTATTAAATTATCTTGTTTTATTAAAGGAAATACTTGTTTTGCCGAATACATCTTTTATTTGCTATCTATTAAATCCTGAATATTATTAATTTCCCAGTTGGCGAGTTTAGAACAATCATATGAATATACACACGTATGTCACACGTGTATATATGTAAAATGCATAGAATGTTAAATATATATAATAAAAAAAATATAACACATTTTATATAATATTACACAGATTTATTTCTAGTATTTAGATACATAATAAGTATATATGCAGTTGTAAGTATGAACATATATGTATATTGTCGCCTAAAAAGAAAAAGGGACAAATTCTAGTCTAGTCCAGTTATTATCAATAATACAACTATCCACAACTTTTAATAGGCTTTGTATGTGACAATATACAACTTAGTTTAGGTGCATATATAAAAAAAATATTTATCTAAAACCAGAGTGGTATACTCTTATGAGATCGAAAGACAAAAAAGTATTTGTAGTTTTTAGTTGTATTTTGTATTTAAAATACACAGCTGGAAAGTATTTTGTATTTTGTATTTAAAATACACAACTTGCAAGTATTTTGTATCTTGTATTTGAAATACACAACTGGGAAGTATTTTGTATCTTGTATTTCAAATACTTAAAGTGAGTATTTTGCCCAGCCCTGCATCTAAGTGATGTAATACCTTCTAAAATAGTAAATTGATCTTGCACAAAGAGACCCGCATAAAACAACTGACATTAACTTTTGCTTCATGTTTTAATCAAATATTTGGATTAAACTTACTCTTCTTTCAAGTATATATTTTTAATCTAAGGCACTTTAGAGTGATTATTCCTTACATGTTTGAAATTTGTGTACTCGTATTAATATTAAAACGAAGAAAGTTTTAAACAAAAACTAATTTGCACATAGAACGTTTATAGAACGTTAGTAGTAGTAAAGAGTAAGAACGATAGACATGCAAACGGGCAATGATGAGTTAAATGAGTTTTTGTTGCATCAGCAATTTAAAGTTGCACACTGGTTCTAATGATTAACGTATGTTAAATCTAAATAGTTGATTTGTTTGAGTGTTTATGACTTTTCGCACGTCAGCATTAATGATACTCTAGATTTAATTTTCTTTTTTTTTTTATCAATTAAGTAACCTGCGGTTTAACGATCAGTCGGTGGTTTTAGATGAAACGTATTAAAAGGGATTATAAGCTTATGTTTTTTTTTTTAATTATCTTCTTTAAAGTGAAGAAAATTGTTCACAGAAACTTTCAAGAAGGAAATGAGAATTTCTCATAAAATTAAATTTCTAGAAGGTTTTTCTTATGTGTGTCTTTGATATTTGATTTTTTTTTTTTTGAATTGCACTTATTTTTTAGTTGCAGAAATTAATTTATACGCCATTTAAATAATTGCTTCCTTAAATAATTACAACCAGTGTAATAGAAACCAGTGGCAAATACTAAAAAAGGTATAGTTTTTTGTTAAGAAATTTTCAATTATAAATGCTTTGCTTCATATTTTGCAAACTGTTTCATTTTCATTTAATTGTGTGTATATGCGAGTACAAGAGGCTTTCGTATATAAATGCATATGCAAGTCATGAGATCTCTTTTTACATTGAGGAAATGATTCTTAACTTAAATTTTGCATTCTGAAAATTAACGTAAATAATATCTAGCTATGTTATATAACGAAGTATAAAATAACTTGGTTAAAATGCCTGCTAGGGCTCCTTACGGCAGCGTGGTCCGAGTGATCTAGTTTTAGTGACTACTGCGCAGATTCGGCTGAATTTCAGTAATGACCGGGTCATGTTGTCCAATTCACGCTACCTTTGCGAGAGATAACCATACTCTCAAATCATTCATGTCGAATGCACATATAACACAATCCTGCGTTCATATGATGGGTCAAGAAAAAATCACTTATCATCTTGTTGCTAAAGGGTTAAGTACGATAATGTTACCAGGGTTTGGGCATACATATATATGTAAAGTGGGGAATTTAAATTTTGTTTATTTTGCATTAATTGCCTGCTAGGGCTCCGCAGCGTGGTTTCGACTGCTCTAATTTTAGTGACTACTCTGCTGATTCGGCTGAATTTCAGTAAGGGCCGGGACAAGTCGCCCGATCTTATTGTCCAATTCACGCTACCTTTGCGAGAGATAGCCATACGCTCAAATCATTCATGTCGAATGTACACATAACGCAATCCTGCTGCCTACGTTCA
The DNA here is from genome assembly GCA_914767995.1 of Thecocarcelia acutangulata. Taxonomy (NCBI): domain Eukaryota; kingdom Metazoa; phylum Arthropoda; class Insecta; order Diptera; family Tachinidae; genus Thecocarcelia; species Thecocarcelia acutangulata. Next base: position 101,718,548 of record OU612094.1, on the reverse strand, counting down.
TATGATGGGTCAAGAAAAAATCAGTTATCATCTTGTCGCTAAAGAGTTAAGTACGATAATGTCACCAGGGTTTGGACATACATATAAATTTATTTTATGGTAACGAATTCGTAGTCTAGCTTCGATAGTGAACAGACGTGTTTGTTTTTGATCAGAAAGTATAAAAATAAAACTGGAATAAGTAAAAACCGGAATGAGTGAACAGTTAAAAGAAAAACTTTGAGACATTTTTTTTACCGTTTTAAATTGTATATAAAAAAAAGAAACAAATAACTGCATGAGTGTATCTATCAGATGTAATTCTGAGAAAGAGCTTAGCTAAGCTAGAAAAAACCTTTGGATTTCTGAGCAAAATCATTAGAAAATCTCCTGTCTCTAAGAAGTAGGAAACGCCCGCGATCATGTTCGCCAAATATTGTTGTTACAACTGAAGACAAAATATCTTCCAGTTTAATTTTTGCTAATAAGCCCAAACCACAAGTAGGCATGGATAGATACTCGTATACAATAGTGGTTAAAAGGCAGCGAAGCCCCAAATCAGCTCAAATATCATCTCAACCAAAATATCTAAAGACGATAATAGGACTACGGCAACGGATAGTAATATCTATCCTTCAAACAGATGAAACAACAACATCCAAGAAAACATTTAAACCGCCACCAATATATTTGAGAGAGCCTACCTATAGTGAGCTGGTGAAACAACTTATTACGGCAATCGCCAAAGATACCTTCTACTTATTTCTTATTTTTTGGAAACATTGGATTTAACACACTTGAATTATTTCTAGGTCTTATTAGGAGAAGTTATATTTATTGAAAGAATGATAGGCGCACCGACTTTAAGTAGAAACTCGAATGATTAAAAAGGATTAAAACAATTCAAAAACTCTTTTGGACAAAGGAGTCCATCCTCAGTATTGCAAACGGTATGAATTCACTTTTATACATCTTGAATTGGAAAAGAATTTTTTCAAAATTAAATTATTAATTTTATTCACTATTTTGTTTCTTATCGATAGGGAAATTTCTTTCTACCAGCTAGTTGTACATATCTTGAAAAATTTATGTTTTTCATGCATACGTTCTATTTGTACTTTAAATTTCATCAAAATCGGTTGAACAGCTCAGTAATAGCGGAAACTTTTGTCTATTTTTGAAATTTCATCAATATCGGTTCAGCCTTTTAAATAATAAAGCCGAATTTACTTTCGCATTTGGTCAGGGAGGAGATATGCAAGCAGACTCTCTGATCGGAGGTGAACGGCTTACGTTAATTGGGTTTTATTTTTCCATCGATTTTTCAAACTTTACTTCTAATAATATTTTTTCTAAAACTAAACACATTTGCCGATCATGGGAGTCTACGCTTAGAATTATAATCGATTCTTATATCTCCGTACAGGAGATTCAATTACATATTTTGTTGAAAAAAATTTTGACAATCGGTCCAATAGTTCGGAGATTACCTTTTACAAACGTACAAAGTTTTCTTTTTTCTAATATCTATTAGAATGGATATTGGAGTACATTATCGGAGAGAAGTTCGGATGAAGAAGGTACAGAAATTTGTTACACATATTGGCAAAATATGTCACAGTAATAAGTCTGCACATTAACACGGCAAAAATTGCCAAACCGAGCAGAAATCAATCAATAGACACAATATGAAATTTTTTGAATAAAACGAATTGATAGCAGATAAAATCGTCAGAATCTGCGCTTTCTTTTGTACTCAAAAGCGATAAAATATATGTGTTATCCCAGTACTATGCACCTGTAAAAAATTTTGACATTTTCGTGATAATACCACAATTGACAGATGCGCTGGTGAGGTTACCTGATAAAGCTGCCTTGAACATTGCGAGAAGTCAAAAACAGAAATTTTACTCGTGAAGTACTGATATCCAAAGAGAACTAAAATATAACACATAAGTAGTCACTGCGCTCTGCTTATCACGTGTTATAAATTAAATTAAGATTTAAATTGAAAATCTAAAAGCTTTTAGAAGTAATGAAACAAACTTTTCAATTAAAATTAAAACGTTTAAACACATCTATCTACAAAAAAACGTTTAAAACTTTTGCTTTATTGAATTGTTCTTGCCTTTTTTGCTATACGGGCAAAATCTTTTTGACTATCTTTTAAACAATTTAAAATGCGTTTTAACCACCAATTAACCATTCTGCACTACAAACACTTATCATCTTTTGCAATCGTCCTCTTGTTTACAGTCACATTATCATCTTTCTAAGCAGTGTGGTTTTCAAAAGCAAAACAAGTATGTTGTTTGTACCACAAACTAACAGAAGCGTCAAACGCAATGACAGCTACAACAATAAATTTGATGTGGTTGTTGCTTTTGCCGTTTTGCAACACAACAATGCCTCTCTGTTTAAATATTTTCCATCATCCCGGAAGCGTTTAAGTAGCCATCATGTAAAATGAAAAATGGCATTTTGTACTGGCACTGTTAGCTGGTTGGCTGATGTTCTAAAGAAGTTTTTTGTTTTTATTTTATTCCAAAGAAATGATAAGTCTTCAACTTTTTATTTTTACCACAGTGTCTGTCTAAGTGTAGGTTGGAAATATGTATTGTAAATAAATATTTAACAACAGTTCTTTTTGTTAGACAATTCAAAGGATGCTATTGCGTTATTGAAAATAACTTATGCCGCTGTTTGCAGTTGGCATTAAAATTGCTACAGGTAAATCTTAAAATCTAAGCGTTCTTCAAATAAAAATCACAATTTGTTTAATGAAATGTATTTAAGATATAGATATATATATATATATATATATATATATATATATATATATATATATATATATGAATGAAGAGGTTCTTCATTCGTGAGAAATTTCTTACCGGCGAACATTTTTTTCAGGCGTGTGAACAGTCAGTAATTGCTGGGCGCCAACTCTGGCGAATAAGGTGGATGTGGGAGCAATTCGAAGCTCAACTCATGTAGGTTTGCGTTTGTTTTCTTGTGACACGGTGCTTTGTCTTGATTTTTTTTTTTAGCTCGGACCAGTACTCAGGGGATGACCCCTACATATGCAGTGCATTGTACCAGAACTAGGAAAATAGGTTTTGATGAGAGGGAAAGAGGGAGTAGTATTTGTGAACATTTGACTTGAACTTTCCAACGTTATAACAGACAGGAAACACGTCTGCGGGCAACTTATTCTACAGACGAAGCGTAAGCCTGAAAACCGAATGCTCTCTGTAATGCGTAGTACCATTCTCCGGGCAATCGACCACAAATGGCCGGATGTAGGTGGTATAAATAGTAAGGATGTCGGATGGAGTGAAGTACATTTTACACCGTTTCAAAAACCGAGGCACTTGAATGCTTCTTTAGAGACATGAAAAATGTGTTCTCTCCAGCGAACGTCACACTGCATCTTCATTCCAAGAACACCAAGAGCATCCGATTCCTCAATATTTATACCATCCATGAGTAAAGATGAAGCATCATTTGCGGTCGTTTGTTTGTGTGTAAACAACACTAGGTCTTACGAGCATTGAAGGCAACCCTATTTTTATGACCCCATTCGGAGATTAATAGAAGATCACTATTCAGTAAATCGTTCATATTTAGCCTCTTGGCAGCGATCTCTGATAGGCTGGGCCTATCAAAGTACGCGTGGCAAATGCTGCTGTCATCTGGCTGTCATCTGCAAAAGAGTGGATACGGTTGGAAGTTTGATAGAGAAGTTCGTTGAGAAAAATAAGAAATAGGGTAGGAGAAAGAACGGAACCTTGATGAAAAAAAATTTTTCTTTACCATTTGCGGTCGTTTCTTTGCAATTTCGGCCTTCAAATGCTCCAACAACGCTATATAATATTCGCTGTTAATGATAGTTCCTTTCTCAAAATAAACGATGAATATTACACCACGCACATCCCAAAATACCGAGGTCATAACATTTCCAGCCAATTGTTGTGCTTTCGGGTGCTTTAGACGAGTTTCACCAGTTGCTGTCCACTCAGATGTCGATCGTTTTGATTCCGAAGTGAAGTGAAGGATCCACGTTTCATCCATTGGCACATATCGACGCAAAAACTCCGGTTTATTACGTTTAAGCATGGCCGAACACTGCTCAGAATCATCAACACGTTCTCGTTTGAACAGAGCTTTCTTATAGTCAAATGCTCATGCAATATAAAGCCAACATGTTCTTTTGATATCTCTACGGTGTCTGTTAACTCACGCAGATTCACTTTTCGATCATTCAAATCGATTTTGTGGATTATTTTTATGTTTTCTGGTGTTACCGCCTCATTTGGACGTCCACTGCATTCTACGTCATCGTTGTCTCTACGACTTCGTTTGAAGTCAGCAAACCAACGTTTTATTGTTGTTTCTGATGGAGCGGAGTCCCCATAACACTTTTCAAGCCACGGCTTCGCTTGAACGGTATTCCCTCCGATCAAGAAACAGTGTGAATTTAAAACACGAAATTGTTTTTGAACCCATTTTTTTGAAAATAATAGAAGTAGCATCACTCTTAGCACCGTAACTCACAAACTAATGCATAGAATATCATGAAATTTTAATAGCTGTCTTTTGAAGGTTAGTATGAACTGAAAAAAGGTGACTGCAATAAAACTAGTGCTCTCTATGTGTTAAGCCCGGGACTTTTCAGCCCATGAGTAGGTACTTGTATAGAAAGCTTTTTAAAGCAGACATATGTCTGTTATTTTATTTTATTTTATTTTATTTTATTTTATTTTATTTTATTTTATTTTATTTTATTTTATTTTATTTTATTTTATTTTATTCATTCGCAATATGTAATTTAATAATCCTATTAAATAAATACAATACATGTGAATTAAAAGAAAAAATTATATATGACTACAACGCTATGAAAAATAACTTGAAGAGACTTAGGGATTTCTTGTCTATTAAAAATCATACAAAATATATTTTGGCGAATTTTTATGCCCAGTCTGACAACCCTGGGCATTAATAAGTTTTAACTAATTTAATTCCAATATTTGAAATGCTGTAATAGAGTTTGTTTTGGTCTTTTGTGTTGTTATTGTTCAAGTCAAACATATACGAACACTACTCCCTCTTTCCACCTCCTTATACTCATAACCTATTTTTCTAGTTCCAGTACAATGCATATGTAGGGCTTATTCCCTGAGTACTGGTTCAAGATATATAAAAAAGCCTTTCTACACAGTGTCTCAACATACACTTGAGAGTTATCATCACTCTAAATACGGAATTTTGTTTATTGACTATTCAAACAAAAACGAGCCGTATGTTATGTTGACCATAAAATAGACATAGTGAGCGATAAGTATTTTAAACAGAATCATGACTTTCGAAATAAATTTTTACAATTTGGAAGCGTTGCTAGTATGACGGCATGATGGCATGGCGTTCTCACTTGCCAAGTATGATCGTCTAATAGCCGCTTAAGATTCCACCCCAGAGAGATTTATGGAACGTGAAGACTTAAAATTAATGTTTTCGCGGTCGTATAATAATAATTTTTATGAGTGCGTTCTTATGAGATATCCTATATCAACAATCTTATAATAAAATCTGTGTATTATGTATTTGTTTACAAGAATACGCCATTGTAATTATACTGATTATTAGTTTTGCAGAATATATTTGAAAAAAAAAAAAACTTTTAAAGAGAAAATAATTTGTTTTTAAGCGTCGAACACTGCCTAGAAGATTACTTCTCTTTGATGATATGGTCAACACTTTGTAATCAACGAATGCTAGAGTGCTAACTTACAAAGTGTATGCCCTAATTTACACACATCAGGTTTTCATGATCAATTCTGCTTGAATTTCCTTTTGAATTTGCATTTATGTTCACACAAAACAGCTTTGTGTCGCAAAGTTTAAGTTTTTTGCCTTCCAGTTTTCATATTTTTCACATTTTATTTTAAACTTGACGGTTCCCTCAAGTCTGTACCCTTTTCCATTCTCTTTTCTTCGTTCTCCAACAAACTCAAGACTTGGCGAGTCAAACTTGAATTGTGTAAAGCGTCACTACGACCGTAGTATAATTGTAGATCAAATGTTCTCCAGCTTTGTCAGATTACGCTGCAAAAATTTACAAGTATGAATTAGATAATCGCTTCTGTAATCGAAACTTTGTCCGTTAGGAAGTGATAACTTTTATACAAAGTGTGCGCATAGACAAAATTTACATAAATTTCTATTGATTGCAAAGAAGCGTTTTTTCTCAACTTTATTTTTATTAATTATTTACGATTTTTTATGAGATTGACAAAATGCGTCATCATTATGCGATTTTAAGATGAACATGAAGAAATCCGTTTTTTCATTTTGCCGACTTTCGTTTTGATATTATATCAGAGTTAATCCCAGTTGTAAACACTAAGTAATAGAAAATATTGTAAACTTTGATGGTTCGCAAGATGGGCTAAGAGTGTTAGTCGTTTTGAGAACGCAGTGAGGATTGTAATTTGCTAACAATTTTCAGAAGAAGTTTCAAAATTAGATTAAGCTATTTAAACAATAAAGAATATTGACATCGTTTAGTTCTGACGCTGTTATCACGCAGAAAATATATAAAAAACTTTACTGCCAACAATTAAAAAATAATTTTTTAGCACTTCAATATAATTCTAAACTTAGTATACTCTCATAAATAGCTTTTAAAAGCTTTGCCAATCTTTTTTTGTTACTGTTTTATATCAGAGAAATTACCTCCAATGAAAATAAACTATTTTTCCCCGAAACCTGCGAAATTATGGCACGTTGGCGTCTTAACAAGACACAAACAGACATTTAATAAAAATATTGAAATAAATCTGTTGTTAATATGAAAATTATAGTTTAAGCAGATAAACAATTTATCTTCTTTTTTGTTCAGCTCAACAAAGTTGCTGTTGTTAGCAAAATTTATAAAAACAAATTTAAACATGACGTTCTGTGTCCAAAAAAAAAAAAAAGGAATACCCTAGACAATATGTTTGTATTAAGAATTCTAAATAAGAGCAAGGCGAAAAAATTTAGTAAATGTAGTTTTTTTATTTTATTTTGTATGTCTGTTACTGAGTCCGTGTCTCAACGACTGCACCATTAAAGACAAAAAATCAAAAGTGATTTATAAATCAGTCATAAAACACTTTATCATCGATATGCGGTTGTTACAATCGACAGGATTGAAAACTTTAACAGATCATCTACGTAAATAGCAGCCAATTGATACATGCGAAACCAGTTGGGTGGGATGAAGTTTGCATTTTGTGATTTGTGCTGTAGGGTTTACAAGTTAAATTAAGTAAAAATGATTTATTAAAGTCATTTATTCTAAAAAAAAAAACGCAAGGTAATGTATAGCACATACATATATGTGTGTATGTATATTTATTAGATTTTTAAAACTGATGTAAAATTTAAATTTTAATTAGATTTCAAAAAATGCTGCAGTAATTTGTTTAAAGTAAGGAGATCCAAATAAAATGGTGGAAGTATTTATTTAACTTATTTGCAAAAAAATATAAAATGCGGTAACATCACAGTCAAATAAGGAAAAGAGAGAACAACTAAATAAAAAGCAATAGGCGCATATAAAAGCAGAAAGGATAGACAAGCTGTTTCTTTAAAACTTGTTCCAATTCGCAATGATAACACCCGCTGTGCAATAAATGTTTATAAAACAATCCAAAGTAATCTACAGGGGAACTAAATGTTATCTTGGGGCTTAAAATCTTATTAACTTTTGTTTCATCTATACTAACATTATACCGAGAGAAAGTTTGCTTTATAAACAAAAAGTAAATGAATCGTTCTGGAGGAGATGTTTTACATAAAAATCTGCTTAAGTACTTAAGTAGGATCAAGAGGCGGGAAACGGTTCAAACTGAGGAAGTATGAATGATATTTGTAACATAGATTATTATATTGTTTATTATATTGTTGCAAAATTATGACTAAGAGGAGTCAGGGGTATTTTTTCATATGCAAAACTATCAGTAGTCTTAAGATACTCATTATACCCGTATGTAAAATGTTCGAAAAGTGAGAAAAAACTGCGTCTGTAACTCATGTCGAAAACTATCAAAAATGATTACGTCGTTACGTTAGAAATGTCTGAAAATATAAAACGAAGCCGACATGCAATTTTAAAAATGAAAATTACTAAAGTTAAGAAATTTTGTTCGACGGCGTCATATTATAACCGCCGGCTATTCTAGAAAATGTATGGTATAATATTCCACAAACGTATTGCTGTTACGAAAAATTTACAATTTGAAATTAATATATTATGTCTTATTTGTAAAATGGTTTTTGTTCCTGCAGAACGACAAAAACTGAGACGGTTGAATAGGTAGTTTGGTTCTTATTTTCAAAAGGTTATCGAAGTCGACTTCACATCGCTCCTTTATTGCAACATAGTCATATCTAAAAAAATTAGCTTTTTGAGTTAACAATTCAGAATTGTTAAAAGGTAGTACTTTTATATTGTGCCTAAAATTTATTCAAACTACTTTTAAACTGTTTCCTTTAGGATATATTTTCTTAAAAAAATGTGTAAGACTTGTATAGAAACTAAAAATTTTGAAATGCGTTTTTCTCGTAACGAGCTTTTTTAGCTATGACTATGTTGCAATAAAGGAGCGATATATCCTCTATGCGTAAGGCTTATACGTTAATAGCTTCGTTATTGAATGTCACGTTAAGTCTTGATCTACTTCTGGTATCACAGTTTGAAAAAAAATTTCACATGCGTATATTAAATCCGGTATAAGTCGTTTTTGCGAGTGCGTAAATGTGCGTAAAATTGAAAACGCCTTTCCACATGGTTGGACCATGTGAGCATATCTTTGAATATAACTCCTAAATTTTGCGCTTTCTTTACAATTTGTATTCGATGATTATTGACATAGATGTTGGGTGCTTCTCTTATGTGTAAGAATACATATAGATTTTCTTGGGTGAAACTCTTCTCAAACCCTCATTTAATTTATCTTCAAAGCTACCATGTGTATCGCTTATATACAATTGGACGTCATCCGCATACGTTCTAATTCGACTATGTTTTAGTTGGTCTGGTAAATCATTGGCATAAATTGAAAAAAAGAAGTGGCCCAAGAATAGTGCCAAAGGGAGACAAATTTATGCTGATGCTGGGCTTATCTCGATATACTCTTTCCTTCCATGTAGGCATGAGTTTATCAGATTGGTAGACGTTAAAGAAAAACGCATTAATCTGTCATGCTTTTGTTTCAATATAATGTGATCTACTATGTCAAAAATCTTTGAATAGTCTAATAATACCAACAATGATGTATGCCCATTATCAATTTCCTTTCTGACGTCCTTGGTGATATCAATTAGAGCAGTAACACAACTATGCTTTGCACGAAAACCAGATTGTTTGCTGGAAAGCAAATTATTGATAATGCGTAATCTGCCGTGAAGCAGTTTCTCAATGGCGCCAGAAGATTTCAGTTTTCGAAATACTTTAGCCTGCTTCCACCTTTTCGGATACGCACTTATAATACAGGGTGGCTGATCAATTTTTGCATTAAAAAACTCAAATAACTTTTTGTAAAGCTTATGTAATTTATTTTTTAGAAATTCATTAGAAAAATAATACATTTTTATTAAAGTAATTCATTAAGTTTTGAAAATAATTGAATTCAAAAGCAAATTCCATTACAACCATATTCATATTCACTTCAAAATAAATTACTTTCAAAATAATAAAACCAAAGCTATTTTCTTGCTTTTATAATGGCATTTACAATGGTTCTACTCATAATGTATTGCAAACTGCGTGTCCTTATTTTGTTTTTTTAGCCTTAACAAACAAGAATATGATCAAAATAAAGTTTAATAAGGCTATAAAAACACTTATTTACTTAATCACGTGTGTTTCAAAATAGGCTTATTAGTAATTTATTGCAAAACCCCAAACCTTATTTTTCAATTAAGAAAATTTTTATTGCATGTAAAAATGTAGGTATTTAATTTCTAAATTGCTGGACGAATCACAATTCAATTGAATAGTAAACAAAAAATATTCTAAAATTTCAACTGAAAACAAGCAGAAGTACTCTTGCTACCAAATACTTCACATGCGTATACGTTGTAGATACATATGTGTATGTAGATAGGTGTTTCTTTAATGATGAATGGTTTGAAAGGAATTTCAATCATTTTTAATAATTTTACACTTGCCAAGTATATACGATCACGTGGCTGCATCTTAAAATATTGGAAAATAATAATAAAAGTAGTTAAATGGCTATTTTGGGTAAATAATCATAGTGTCTTTAAGTGATTCTTGTTACAGTAACAAAGAACTTGGTTGTAGTTAGTGCAGATAATGAAAGTAAATTTAAATTGTTTGCATTGGTAAGAAAATAGCTGCAGTTGAGTAAGCTGTAATGGTATTTGAGGAAAAATAGTACATATAAACGCATATATTTAACCAGCCCTCAACTAGTCCTACCTGATGGCATTTATAAAAAGCATTTTTATGAACACTATTGACACTAGGAGGTACTTTTCGGGCCTAACCGCCCTCTTTGTATTTGTAGACTTTTTACTTATCCCACAGCAGTTTTCAAACTATATTATATTTAAAATTAAATCATACAGGGTGGCTGGTCAATTTTGCTACACTAAGAAACTCAAATAATTTTTTTGGTTTTTTTTTAGCTTGGATCAGGGGATGACTCCTACACATGCAGTGCATTGTACCAGAACTAGGAAAATAGCTTATGAGGAGGGGGAAAGTGGGAGTAGTGTTTGTGAACATTTGACTTGAACTTTCCAACGTTATAACAGACATGAAACACGTCTGCAGGCAATTATTCCACAGACGAAGCGTACGGCTGAAAAACGAATTCTCTCTATAATGCGTAGTGCGATTCCCCGGGCAATCCACCACAAATGGATGAGCTCTAGGCGATGAGCCCGTGCTACATAAAAATCTCGTCAGAGCAAAATCCATTGTAGTAACGATAGAACAGAGTAACGCACCTCATACTGCGTTGTAAAAATTATGTCATTTATTTTTTAGTAATTCATTTCAAAAATAATATATTTTTATTAAAGTAATTCATTAAGTTTTGAAAATAATTTAATTCCAATGGCCTCCGCCCTCGGTGAAACCTATTCATTACTGCCTGGAGTGTTGCAGCGAAAATTTTCTCAATTACCGTTCGAATGGATTGCTTTAAATCATCCAAATTTATTAGGGTTCTTTGGTTTTTGTACATTTGTGCATCGGGTTATAGTTCAAGTTTTTCTTAAGATGGATTTTTATTATACAAATTTGCTGTGATCAATAATTTTTGATTGAAGAACACAAGAAAAGTAATAATCAAATCTTGAGCTAGAGGACAACTAGCTGTTTCGTAGTCGCTTCGCTACTCATCAGCATTCGGATTTAAGCTCGGGTAATGACGTATCATGAACTGCTGCCTTCACCACTCAGCCACCGAGCCATATCTATCTATATTCATCTCATATTGAATCACATATACAGTTTGTTAATTGCCCGCATTGTTTGTATAGCGGTTGCTGTCTCTTATCAAGTGGTATTTATTTTTTAGTTATTAACGTACATATTTTTGTATTTAAATAATCCTCCATGTCCATTTTTGGACATTTGTACATCGGGTTATAGTTCAAGTTTTTCCTTTCTTTAGTTTAGGAAGAATTTCTTACAATACAAATTTGCTGTGATCAATAATTTTTGATTGGTCTTACGTAAACTTTTTGTTTGCAATAACCCCACAAAAAACAATCAGGTGCAGTATGGTCAGGAGACTTTGGAGGCCAACGGAATGTGGAGTTTCTTGAAATCAGTTTATTGGGAAATTTGTGCCTCATTCTGTCATGACAGGCGTGCCTATGTGACGAGTTGCGCCATCGTGTTGAAACTAAAGAGAGTTGAAATAGATTTTCCTTCGGCGTAATTCTGGAAAGCAAAACTCTTTCAACATCTTTAAGTAGCGGTGTCCATTAACCTAACAGTAAGACCGTTTTCTTTGAAAAAATAAGGCTAGACAATGGGCCTTGATTCAATAGTACGCGTTCAACAGCAGTAGCAATAGTCCCTCGAGTATTTTGAGATAAAACTAGTTGTAGTCTTTTAGGACTATGAAGTTTGAGCAGCAAGTGGAACAGTGACTTAATTACTGACAGGTGCCTTGAGCTCATAAAATTTTGTTTTTGCCCAACTGTGAGGTTCTCGCGGCTTACGTGGTAGTTTGAACCCAAATCTTAAGGAAAGTTCACATGAGCCCGGTGTAAGATTACATTACGACCGGCTGCCGTGATCCATAGAACGGCAGAAGTCTTAGGTTCTGCTCCTAACCTAGCGCGATATCTTTTCCACATAGCATGGCACAATGCCCTGTTTGGAGACGTTGATGAACGCATTGCTTTCACCCGGTATTAAAACCCCCGTGAGATTAGGCCTGGATATGAGGTACCCACGTTGGTAGTTTTCACATCTGTGCGTTTCCAACTAATTTAGAATTTTCCAACTTCAAATGTTTTTTCTTTTATCATGAGGAAAGTGGCCTAAGACTAGGACGGATCAACATAACATAAAGATTATGTTAAAATGCATGTATGTCCCTTTACAGTGTATTAAAGACGGTGATTGGGGCACACTACTACGCTTAAGGATTCAGATCGACTAAAAGAGTTTATCACACAGAAATAGTCAATAAAATACTCAAGATGACATTTGATATTGGAAAATAAAAGTGGTTGAGATTGTGTTACACGAATCTTATCCCAGCGAGTAAATCTCACTTTGCATAAATATTTAGATATAGTAAAAGCTATGGATGCATAGAGATGGGTGACATAATGCAAGAGTGTGCCTAATATCACGCGAAATCTATACGCGCTTTTGCGACATTTTGTAACTGTGTTTGAAAATTGGATTGGTGGACTTCTTCACGTGAAATTGCACCAAAGAAGGCTAAGATTTAGTGGATGCACTTGGTCTTATTCATATTACTTTCAAAAGCCTATGTTGAATAGTGATTAATGTTATTCAGAGTATTTGGACAAATTCAATGTTGGTTTGAAGCAAATTTGATTTCCTGGTAAAGAGAAAAGTGTCATTTCATCAGGACAATGCACAACTGTACACTTGTGTAGTCACTGCAACACTACAAATAGATATAATAATTATACTTAATTAATACTAAAAAATGTTTTGAGATAATTTTTTGTTTACAACAAACATTGCTTTAAATATTAATTAAATATTATTAAACATAATCGCAAACTTGTACAACCTCAATGTATTACGATTTATATTTTACACAAATATCGCATTTTTTTGTTGGGAGCAAAAGTGGCAACAACCATTAGAAAACCTACTCTAAGAATGTAAGTAAAAAACGCAATAAAACATTTTGCTTAAGCAGCTCTTTGAATAAGCAAATCATGATAAATTTTACTCTTCTAAACTTTTACACTGCATGACTTCCACCTGCCGGTTGTTCGAAGGCAGCAAGATCTTTCTTAATTTAGCTTTCCATTTCTTTAAAGTTTGTAAAAAGCAAACGGAAGAGCTTAAGGAAAATACACAAAAGTATTAAAAACACTCTCACAAACGACTTCATATTTCGCGTATAATTTTAAACGGTTCTGTGGCCAGCTGAAGGGTTTATAATAGACTCTTGTAAGGAAATGAAGAAATTTATTATAGATATAATTACATTTTAGTGACTCCTGTTGACTTTACAGTTATACAGCTGCAACATACTCGTGGTAATTTTTAATTTTAAAAGCCGATCTAATTTTATTGACTTTAAACCAATTTGTCTTAGTACGTATTTACTTGCTCCACTCAAAATGTAAAAAGATCTATTCTATCTATTTTGCTTAACACTGAAGGCCATTCTTATAGTTCACAAATAGTTAACGTATGGATTTTTTCTTAGTTAAAAGTTAACATGAACCTGAAATGTTACTGATAACTTAACAGTAGGTTTATACTCATTGCAAATTTCAAAATGAACTTTAAACATTTGAATCTCAGATATTTTCTGTTGCAAATATAGTAACTTCAATTGTAATAATGTGAAAAGTTTATGATGGTTTTATCTTTCTCGTTAACTAATGTTTAGTTCAACTATCATGAATTATATCTTTAGGTAGTAATAATGAGTAAGTGTCACAGTTTTTATCTTTATAATAATGAGTTTTGAGGACAAGACAAAAAAAGAACAGTATTTTACTTACAAAATATCTTTTTATTTATTTAGTTAGTTAACTATACTGTTAACTATATATTTTCTAACGATGCTGATTCAGAATAATTTATTCAGTATACTTTATAGGGTCGGAAATGAAAATTGTAGAAATTCCAAACGTAATCACAAACTTATATATACCCGTTACATTTTTGTCAAGGGTATAAAAAGAAATACCGTTTGTTTATAGACAGCCAACGCTGTACAAACAATACGGGCAATTAACAAAATTCAATATGAGATGAATATAAAAAGAAAATAGTTTAAATAAAAAAGAAAATAATTTAAATAAAAATAAAATAGTGCGGTGGCTGAGTGATTAAGGCAGCAGTTCATGATACGTCATGACCCGAGTTCAAATCCGAATGGGTGCTGGTGAGTAGTGCAGTGACTACGAAACAGTTAGTTGTGTCCCCCAACTAAAGATTTGATTATTAGTTTTCTTGTCTTCTTCAATCAAAAATTATTGATCACATTGTATTGTAAAAAATCCTTCTTAAGAAAAACTTAAGATAGGAAAAACTTGAACTATAACCCGATGTACAAATGTACAAAACCAAAAACTAATTTTAAAAATTATAAAAAGTTCAATAAAAAATTCAATAAAGTAAAAAATTATCAATTAAATATATTCTGAAAAAATAACAACTATCTCCTTATTATACCCTTCACAAAAATGTTAATGTGATTCCGTCTGTAATTTTTACAGTTATTATTTGCGACCCTATAAAGTTAATATATATTCCAATTCAGAATTAATGGAAAAGTCGATTAAGCGATGTCCGTCTGTCCGCTGTTGAAACACCCTTTCTGAGAGAACCATTAGACTTAGAAACTTTTTTCTTTCATCATTCTTTTACCCCATCGATGCATAGGTTTGCTATTGAAATTCAGTAATATCGGTTCACGTATAGCTGAGATATATTCAAAATTCCGATCTATGAATTTCGTAATGTTTTTAAATCAGCTACGAAACGGTTAAAATTTATTTATGAAAAGGCTCGTTGGGCTGGGCTCAACCAATTTTATGAGCATTTTAATTGGAAACTTTGCTTTCTAGATAATGATATAAATGCTTCAGCGAAAATAATCGAGAATATGATATTGCTAGGGATGAAAAGATTCATCCCCTCCAAGCAGATTTCGATTAAACCAAGACTGAAATCTTGGTTCAATCAGACGTACAAAACGCAGTTAGATCCAGAGAGGAAACATTCAGTAATTGGCGTTTAAAAAAAACCCCCAGACACTGATTTGCTACGCAAAAACGCAAGATCTTCGTGTGCCAAGGTACTTAGGCGTGAAAAACTTCTTCACGAACAGCGTCTTCGTGCCAAGGTTCTTACAGCTCCCCGGGGCAGTAAGACCTTTTGATCTTTCGTTAAGAGAGTAAAGAACAGTACTAGTTCATCAATTCCAACTCTCTTAAAGAATGGCCAAGCATTCACCGACCCGGTTGACTAGATTAATCTATTGGCTGAAATTTTTGCAAGCAATTCCTTATTATGACTAAGAGGAGTCAGGGGTATTTTTTCATATGCAAAACTATCAGTAGTCTTAAGATACTCATTATACCCGTATGTAAAATGTTCGAAAAGTGAGAAAAAACTGCGTCTGTAACTCATGTCGAAAACTATCCAAAATGATTACGTCGTTACGTTAGAAATGTCTGAAAATATAAAACGAAGCCGACATGCAATTTTAAAAATGAAAGCGCCAGCCACAATTAGTACCGCCGCCGACCAAAAATTACTAAAGTTAAGAAATTTTGTTCGACGGCGTCATATTATAACCGCCGGCTATTCTAGAAAATGTATGGTATGGCTCCAATGTTTACATTTTATTTACAAATACATACATACATACTTATGCACAAAATTTTGTAAAATTAAAAAACAATTGCAGTTTGTGAATTCTGAAAAAAACATTATAAAAGTATTACAATATACTTTGTTGGGTCGGAAATTAAAATTATAGAAATTTCAAACTTATATACGTATTCCCTTAAAACTTGTTGTGTGAAGGGTATAAAAATTAATTAAAAAGTTAAAATAAATAAAAAACGATCATTCTAAACTGTGTAAATATATACATATATCAAACTTAATATAACAACAAAATACTTATTTTTTCAGCATAATTATTCATTTAATGATGATTATTGTTATTTGAAATACTATCTCACAGCCTTTTTATTTGCGAGAAATAATGACAGTTGAATGCGGGAAATTTTTTCGCAATAGTTTTACAGACGCAGTTTTTCTGTAAAATGGCAAGTAATTTCCTTACGTGACAGCTATTACTCACCAAAAAAATTTATAGCTACAGTTTAGTGAGAAAAGCAGCTGTTTGTTTCAACTTTGTTTCATTTCACACGTTTCAGTCGAAAAGTTTCTCGTGGCGAGAGTTACAGAACACAGCTGATAAAAAAATAACCGTTCTTTTTAAATTTAGTGAGTGACGTATGTTAGCGCAAGGAATTTAAAAGTTGACTGTGGTGTTTGGAGAGTCTACTATGAGCAGAACACAAGTTCAATTTTGGTATAACCGGTTTAAGGAAGGCCGAGAAGATGTCAACGACGTTGCACGTCTTGGTCTCCCAAACACGTCAACAACCAATGAAGCAGTGAAGAAAATGATTTTGGATAATCGTCGAATAACTATCAGAGAGGTTGCAGATGATGTTGGCATATCGTTCGGCTCAGTCCAATGTTTACAATTGTTTTAGGCACGAAACGTGGCAGTAAATAATGTTGCTAAATTTTGAGCAAAAACATCGTTGCATGGACATTTCTCAGGAGCTGTTGAACATCGTCAACGACTGGTGACGACCCATGACGATAATGAATTCTTGTCACAAGATCGTACGGTCAATAAAGAATACTATCCTAAAGTTAAGCGTCGTTTGCGCGAAGCAATTCGTTCACTTTACATGTTAATCATTAATTTATGTGAAAGTAATGCAGTGTGGGAGGTTTTGGACTTAATTTTGTTGCCTGACCTGTGCCGAAGGTATATACACTGGGCACTGACCAGTTTTAACTAATTTAATTCCAACGCTTTATATGATGTCATAAAGTTGGCTTTGATCTTTCCGTGTTGTTATTGATGGTCAATTCAGGACAAAGGTTAACAAATACTCTACCTCCTCATAATCTATTTTAGTAGTTCCAGTACAATGCACTGCGTATGTAGCGGTCATTCCCTGAGTACTAGTCCAAGGTTAAAAGCAGATCTGGCAGATAACATGTGTTTAACTGTGAAAATAATTAAGCTGTATGCTTAAAGTCAAATTATTTTCAGCACTTTTTGTATTTCCAAGCGTTTTAAAACTATTAGTCTATTGGGTAATTAGATTTTGAGCCTTTATAAGGACCTGTTAATTTCGCTTGAAATAAGCCTCATACATCTGCCGATCGCAAAACTATTCTTTGTTTCGCAAGATTGCAAGCATCGTAAATTTTATTACCACTGCCAATATTCTTGACATAGAAGCAGACAGCTTTACAGTGATAAAAGTTTATGGTTTTATTTAACATATTTGAGCCAAAGATTTTTGCTTTATGATATGTCTCTAAAATATGTAGAGTCAATTATGAATGAAAATTGTGTAAACAAGACAAAATATTGATTATATTGGTGAAAGTGAAACTTAATGTAGCAAATCACCTTACTATTATGTTTTAAATGAAAGAAAACAAAACGCAAGAAAATAAAGTATTTCTTGGAAACAAAACATCATTTGATCTATTGGCTTTTTACCTAGAAATTCAACCGTACATTTTTTTGTCTTTTTACAATTATGAGAAAATTTTATGAAAGTAAGTGGATGTTAGCAAAACCACACGTGCGAATACAAAACGTTTAAAAGTATTTGCATAAAACATACGCACATTTAACTTCTGCTTGGCATAAATATTCAATTAATCATTATTAAAGAAGAAATAACGAATCCACACATGTCGAGTGAACAAGAAACAAGTGCACATATGAGTGGGTTCTTAGAAACAAACATTGCCACTTTTGAATGTAGGGTTTCCGTGCTGGCGTGAATTGCAGTTTTTGATCGTATTTAATGATAAAAATTGATATTCACTCACATATAAAATTTTTTTTCGAATAAACTAACAACTTTATACAAATCCCCCCAAAATAGAAGCTTACCATTACCACGTGATTTCAATCAGTATTGGACCTAAAATCATTTCAACATTTTCATTAGAAACTTTTTTTATTACAGTAGATCATAACTAACGCAACTTCGAATCCTTCTGATATTAAAACCAACGTTAGTATATTGCATCCTCTTAAATTAGAATTGGCGTTTCTAATTTCTGGGCGTTTTCAGTTTGAGTTTGTTTTTAGCACTCAAATATTATATTTATAGCTTGTTTCTATAGACATGTACATATGAGTACATTTTCTTATATTTAAAATACATATGTATATATTTTTTGTGTTCGTTTAATATAAATAAAATTAAACAAAAATGCAGGTGAGTTTTTGGTTTATTTTCTAGTCCCAAATGCAGTTTGATCTCCTTTTCTAAGATAATACCTTTGAAAATTAGAACTTTTCCTAAACTAAACGCACTCCAGGAACAAAGTAGTTTCAATTTACCAGCATCTATGATAATATTCATGAGCATGTGCATGCGCACCAACTGTAGAATCGCACGCACACTTACTCAAGCGTTTTGATTTTAACTTGTGTAAATTTTTAGGCCCGATGTTGATTTGAAATAAAACGTAAACTGCCTTATTTATAAAAATATTTCATGTTTATTAAGCTTTTATTGCACAGATTTCTATACACAATTTGTTCAATAAGACTGTAATAAACATGAAATATTTTTTAGACCAAAATTATTTAGGTATTATTGTCATTTCTTTTTATTATATCGAATTATGTATGGAACAAAATATCGGTCAGATAGCCTCCGCCGTCTCAGCGGTACACCTCCTTTTCGATGACGCTGAGGCATAATTGAGGTGCCAAATTATCTCATCCTTTTGCTCTTGAATTCTTGCTGGCCTATCGACATACCCGTTTTCTTTCAAATAACCCGAAAGAAAGAAGTTCAACTGTGTCAAATCACATGATTCTGGCGCCCAATTGACATCGCTACCACGTGAGATAAGACGGCCATTGAATTTGTTTCGCAAAAGAGCTGTGCGATATTAACACCGTGTTGTTGAAACCACAAATCTTCCACATCCATATCTTCTAATTCGGACCATAAAAGGTTCGCTATTATTTCACGATAGCGAACTCCATTCACAGTAACAGTATTGGTTTTTGGACAATCACTCTTGAATCATCATTTTGCCAAATGCGACAAATGCTTATTGACGAACCCACTGAGGTGAAAATGTGCCTCATAGCTGAAGATGATCGTTCGAAAATTGATCTCCACTGTTATAACTTCTTGCCACCATTCTGACCACTGACGACGCTTGGAGTGGTCAATAGTGGTGGAATGGTCTTTATGCATAATGTTCATTAACGACAAGCGTGAGACGTGCAATTGTTGGGTACGCCACACTATCGCGAACAGCAGCAATATGTTCTGCAGAACGCGCTGTATAAGCATGCACTGGTGTTTTCACATCTACTCAAATTTTTGCACGATTTTTCTGATTGTACGCACAATTTGACGATAAAATTTACCGAAAAAATCAGGAAGTGCACGTTATGCAATTTGATTTGAAGGCCCCTTTTTCATAAAAACGCTTGAATAGCTTTAATGCATTGTTCGATTGTGTATCTTCCATCGTTTAAATTAAATTAGTCTGAATTTCTTTATACAACTAGCGTACGCAGTTGTAAAAAATAAAAATCTTTAAGAAGAATGCGCCGATGTTCGTATGAGTATATTTTGGCTCATACAAATGCGTGCATAAACAAGTTTTTAACGTTATCTTGATTACGGGCTGATTTATAAATTTAATGCCAAGTCTCTTTTTATAAAATTCTTTTTAAATAGCTACCAAACTCCTGTTACAATTTTACGATGAGTTTTAAATCATGCCATTTTTTTACTTGTTGCCTTTAAAAAAAATCGTTTGTCACCTTTGCAGTTGATTAAAAATAAATTAATTTAGAAAAAATAACAAGTAAGTGAAAATTAAATTAGAAAGAAAATATAGCTTGTTTTTGTTACAAATTTCAGTGGCTTTAAATCATCATAAACATTTGCTCAAGCCTTACTCCTATTCTACAATTTTCCTTGAAGTTGAAAAGTTTGTGAAACCCTTATCCTTCTTAAAAAATATCTTCGAAACCAATATCTCTTTGGTGGTATTAATTTGCAGTATGTAATTTTCTAAAACGTTCACTATCGCCTCAGGTGACATTTTTTATATTTTTAATATTCTTTGATGTTAGAAATGGATAGACGCAGCGAAAAACAATTGCTTTTATTTCGTACTCATTATGCCTGTGTAAAAACTGTAAATCTTGTGTCACTTGAAATATTCTTCGAAAGCCTGCACAAATTTTTTGTCGTTTATGTCTGCTACAACGTTTAGAAAACGACTTATTAGCTTAACATAAATAAACAGTGCTTTTAAGATAAACAAATAAATGGAATTATTATCTTCTTTTGAAATATTCACAAAATTTTTCATTTCATTTTTGTGGGTTAAAAAAATGTTGTAAAGTTTGTGGGTCACCCGTTGTTGCAATTATATATTCTTAGAAAGTGTCACGTTAGAGAGCGGCATTGTGTTGTTTTACAATATTGCAATAACGTTTATAATTTTAATTAAATTGATTTTCTGACATCACTTTTAAAATCAACTTAATTTGAAATTGTAAATATTTAGGTTTACTTTGTTGTGTTATTTAAAAAATAGCGGTCATTTTATAGAAAATTATTTCCGGTTGAAAATATTAAGAAGAAATCATGTGAAACTTAAAAGTCTTTTTTTATAAACCAAAATACAAAACATCAATTCAAAAAGTTTAATCTTCAAATGAAGGTTAAAAAACCTTAGCTCCCCTTAATGGGCGTCGTTAATTTTTTCCTACAATTAACTTTGTTTAAAACTAGCGAGTTGCTACGCCACCAATTAAAATAAATTTGTAGGGAAGTTATGGAACAAATGTTCAATTCATTTTGAGTAATTTGATTGATTTTGTTCATTTTTTTTCATTCATTTATTTATTCGTCTGAGTGGACAATCTCGTGTCTGTAAGAGATAAAAAACGCACGCGTTCGTGCTCGCCAAACATTGTTCTTACAACAGAAGACAAACCATCTTCTAGTCTAGCTATTATTGATAAACCGAAAACGCAAGTAGGTATGGATAGGTATATAACCGTGGTTAAACGTCAGCGAAGCTCTAAATCCGCGCAAATAGCATCGCAACCAAAAATGTCTAAGGACGATATTACCTCTGCGACAACGGATAGTAATAGGTTTGCTATCCTTCAGACAGATGAACCAACGACATCCAAAAAATCCACCACCAAATTATTTGAGAGAGCCGACTTCTAGTGAACTGCTGAAACAACTTATTACGGCAATCGGCAAAGATACTTTCAACGTCACATCAGTGAATCACGGCAGCATCAGTGAAACTAAAATTCAGGTAAACCATGAAAACGACAACCGAAAATTGTCTGATGTTTTAGAAAAAGAGAAAAGATCATTTTACATTTACCAGTTCAAAAGTGCTAAAGGTCTTCAGGTCGTTATTAAAGGTATTGCCCCATGCGTAGATATTGATGATGTCAAAACCGGATTGGAAGATAAAGGTTTTAAAATAAAAACAGTAGTAAACATCAGGAACCGTGAAAAGATCCCTCAACCCATGCTTAGGGTTGAACTAGAACCAGGAGATGTTGTGCTAAAAAAAATAAAATTCATCCATCCGTTGAGGATCCACATAAGCGTTCAGGACCCGTTCAGTGCCTAAACTGCCAAGAATTTGGCCACACTAAGGTTTACTGTAAGTAGCCCGCTGTTTGCGTTATATGTGGCGAACTTCACGGTACAACTCAGTGCAATAAGCCAAAGGCCGACGCAAGTGTTAAAAAATGCAGTAGCTGTGGAGGTAACCACACTGCAAACTATAGAGGTTGCCCTGTCTATACTCACTTTAAGCGGTCAATCACAAATAAGCCATCGGTTTCTCCAGCAACCCAGCAGCCAAATGTCATTGGTAAAAACAATTTTCCCCAGGTAGGTCATTCAACCAACTACACAAACACGTAGAACTCCAAACAATTTTCATATGCTAATATGGTTAAATCCGACCAAAACTTGAACCAGGAACCCAAGACCCAAAAATCCGATCCAAATTTTAGTAATCTAGAGGCAACTCTGCAGATTCTTGTTCAATCCATTAACACTTTTAACGTTTCTATGACAAACATGATGCAGGAAATGCTAAAAATGCAATCCACTATTTTACAGGCAATTTTAAAACAATGAATTGGTTAAAAATATGTTTCTGGAACGCAAACGACATTCGCCAACATAAAAATGAGCTTGAGCACTTCCTTATGGAAAAGCAGATCGATATAATGATGATTGCTGAAACCCATTTGACAACCAACAGTTATTTCAAAATTAATGGCTACACACTATATGACACAAAAGATCCCCGTGGAAGATCTTGCGGCGGTTCGGCAATTTTGATAAAGACCAGAATTAAGCACTATCTAATGAACGAGACACGTGAGGAATATCTCCAAGCTACAAATATATGCATTGATTATTTTAATGAACCAGTTGTTATACCCTCGATTTACTCACCACCACGATTTTCAGTAACAGAAAACCAACATTCACATTTTTTCAAATCACATGGGCCTCGATTTTTAGCGGCTGGCGACTATAACGCGAAACACACTTTTTGGGGATCACGTTTAATTACCCCGAAAGGCCGTGTGATTCTTGACACCATTTCCAAAATGGGCTTAGATGTGGTTTCAAGCGGACACACCACTTATTGGGTCCTAGACGTTATAGATTTTGGAGTTGCGAAAATTTTCCTTTAGAGTGGATGCGGATATTGATGTGTCAATTAACGATTTTTCTGAAAACCTCAAATTGGCCACTTCTGTCAGAAAAAAGAAAACTCAGAAGAGGGTCGCAACTTCGCAGATCTCCCCAGCTTAAGAAATCTGCTTGAAATATAGAGAATATCTTCCCTTAAAACATATTTGGAAAGCCTTGATGGTACTCCTCAATCTGATTATTCCTTGTGGAAAGCGACAAAAGGTTTAAAAAGACCCGTAATAAGTAAGCCACCTTTGCGAACTTCAACTGGCGACTGGGCAAGAAGCGATTCTGAAAAGGGGATGTTGTATGTCGATCATATGAGAAACGTTGTAATAAACAAATGATTCAGCGAATATTACAGCGGAATTACCAGCATATATTGTTAGACCTCCTGTGTCTGTGAGACTTAATTTTCAAAATGTCGAAAATGTTATCGGTAAGACAAACCCAAGAAAGCTCCAGGCATTGATCAAATTACTGGTAAAATGCTTGAACAGTTACCTCGTGCAGCTAGAAGGCGTCTACTTTTTATTTTACGCCTTGAGTATTATCCTACAGACTGGAAGATCTCAATGATCACTATGAGACCCAAGCCAGGGAAGGATCCCACTAAAGTAGAATCATATACACCAATAAGTCTATTACCAACAATTCCAAAACTGTTCGAAAAATTGGTAATGGCGAAGTTGAGTCCAATATTGAACAATGTGGGATGCATCCCTGATCATTAATTTGGTTTTCGGGCTAAACATAGCACCATAGAGCAAACGCACAGACTAGTCAATGTCATAAGACAGACCTTTGAGGAGAAGAAGTATTGATCAGCTCTATTCATTGACATTTCTCAAGCTTTCGATAAAGTGTGGCACGACAGGTTGATGCACAAAATAAAGTTAAACTTGCCTGTAAATACTCACAAGCTTCTGGAAAGTTATTTATATAGGCAGAAATTTGTTATATATATATATATATATATATATATATATATATATATATATATATATATATATATATATATATATATATATATATATATATATATATATATATATATATATATATATATATATATATATATATATATATATATATATATATATATATATATATATATATATATATATATATATATATATATATATATATATATATATATTCATCGACGTCTCACAAGCTTTTGATAAAGTATGGCACGATGGCTTAATGCATAAAATAAAGTTTAAGTTACCTACACACGTACATAACCTTTTGGAAAGCTATTTATATTGTCGCCAATTTATAATAAAAGAAGGCGATTTCATAAGCCCCGCCCAGCCTATTGAAGCTAGAGCTCCCCAGTTCCCCAAGGCAGCATGTTAGGGCCTATCTTATATTTGATCTACGCATCTGACATGCCGATAAGCACCAACATCCACACTTCAACATTTGCAGATGATACAGCATTCCTTAGCATACATAGTAACCACCAGCAAACATCAATAACTTTACAGGAACATATCGACAAACTAGAGAAATGGCTCAAGCTTTGGAAAATCAAGGTTAATGAACAAAAGTGTGCCCATGTTACATTCGCACTGCGTCTAGGAACATGCTCACCCATTACTATTAACAATAAAGTAATACCTCAACACAGTGAAGTCAAATACCTCGGTATTCATCTTGACCGTAGACTAACATGGAAGTCGCACATCGAGGAAAAAGTAACGCAGATGAAATTGAAAGCAGTGCAAATTAACTGGCTACTAGGCAGAAATTCGACCTTGAAGCTTGATTGTAAGCTTTTGCTGTACAACTCGATTCTAAAGCCAATATGGTGATGTGGGATTCAATTATGGGGCACAGCCTCGGCATCTAACATTGAAAAAATTCAAAGAAGTCAAAATAGAATACTCCGTAGAATTACAGACGCTCCATGGTACGTTAAAAACTCTCGAATCCACGCAGATCTGAACGTACCTTTTGTGAAATCTGAATTTGTGAAACACGCGACAAGATATATTAACAAGCTTGAATTCCACCCAAATCTTCTTGCAGTTAATATTCTTAACTTTGGTGGTCATACCCGTCTGATATGGAGGGATACTTTGGCTACCATTAGAGCTCTAAACAGATGACTGAATTCTGAAATAATATTCGCATAAAAATAAATTTTTGTCCAGCACTGGCAGGACTTTAATCACAATTTTTTTTTGTATTAAGAATTGAATACTTATTGTCATTACATTTCTTATGTAGATTCAATAAATAAAATAATAAAGTTAGAAACGAAGGCTTAATTTAAATAAGGTCACTTTTCAGTGTCACATTTAAAGTCGGGCAATTAATAAAAAATTAGCATTATGTGAACATAACGCAAAATTAATATTTTGTAGATCCACCTTTTTGGGTTTCAACAGCTTGTAAGCGGCTAGGCAAAGATTCCACTAATTTTTTGCAAACCTCAGGACTTATATTATTCCACTCTTCCTGTAAGGCATTCTTTAGTTGTGGAATTAACGTACACTGCCTGTCCTGCATCCGGCGGCCTAACTCGTCCCACAAATGTTCAATAACATTGAGGTCCGGACTTTGTGCAGGGGTTTTAATAACCTTCGGACAGTTATAGAGCAGCCAATTCTTTACATCATATGCTGAATGTTTAGGATCATTGTCCTGGTAAAATTGGAAATTAGTTTCAATGCCGAGTTTTTTTACGCTTTCTTTTAAATTTTTTCTCAAAATATTTAAATAAACATTCTTATTCATAACACCGTCAATGAAATGCAACTTTCCAACTCCTGAGGCTGCCATGTATCCCCAAACCATAACCGATCCACCACCGTGCTTTACTGTTTTTCTTAAATTCTTGCCTTCCAACTCTTTGTTTTGTTTGCCTCTTCCATCGCACCCAAATAAGTTAAATTTACTTTCGTTAGTAAACAATACCTAAATATTAATAATAAGCCTAATTAAATTTTTATGTTTGTTCCAACTTACGGTACTCCAGAAATCAAAATCTTTGGTCATATATTGATGCTTTGGTTTTTCTTACTTATAAGAGGTTTTTTCCGTGCCACTCGGCCATGAAAGTCATTCTTGCGAAGAAGTCTTCTTATTGTTTCTGGGTTTACCTCCGTCCCAGAAGCTTCCTTGAACATTGCTGTCAGTTTTGGAGCAGAAATAAAAGGAGTTTTCTTCACCTGTTTTAAAATCATGCTCTCATCCCTGGGTGAAAGCTTTCTTGCTCGGGCTCCGCGTTTTTTATTTGCTACCAAACCACTTTCTTTATATCTAGAAATGATATTATGCACTGTAGATTTGCTTTTTTTTATCAAATTAGATATTTCCCTTTCAGATTTTCCATCTAAGTGCAACTCAATTATTATTTTCCGTTCTTCGAAGGTGGATTGTTTAATTTTGCGCGGTATTTTTCAAAAAACTTTTATAATCTTCACTGATCGAATGATTGTGTAAGAAGAAATAATTGTTTTGGAGACAAAAGAAGAAAAAAGTGGAAAAAACGGTATATTTCACTTTTTCATTGTATAAAACAATAAGTGCCCGACTTTCAATGTGAGACAGAGAATTTAGTTTTTCTCATTTTGTTATTCTTATGTATTTTATAACGGGACTTAAAATAAAATTTCTATGGTTTTTCTATTAATAAGAGTTTTTATGATAAAACAAAAAAAAGTTAAACGCATCATCTTTCATCAAAACATAAATATTAAGATCATAAATTTTCGACAATGTTTGCCCGACTTTACATGTGAGTGACTGTATATCTATATAGGGTGTTTTTTTAAGCTAGATAGAACTTTAAATTGTAAAAAGTAACACAAAAAATTAAATTTTGATGAAACATTTTTTTTATTTGTTTCAGTATACTCTGACAAATCATCATGAATAGACTCACGCTTGAACAACGCTACGAAATTATCCAAATTTACTTTGAAAATCAGTCGTTGTTTTATCGCAAAATTGTGTTCAGCGATGAGGCGCATTTTTGGCTTAACGGGTTTGTTAATAAGCAAAATTGCCGCATATGGAGTGAGACCAATCCACAAGAGACCCTACAGACTCCATTACATCCAGAAAAATGCACTGTTTGGTGCGGTTATCATGCTGGTGGCATCATCGGACCTTATTTCTTCAAAAATGAGGCCGGAGCTCGCGTTACGGTCAATGGAGATCGTTACCGCACCATGATCAATGATTTTTTGTTTGAAAATATGGATGACATTGATCCGGAGGAGATGTGGTTTCAACAGGATGGCGCTACGTGCCATACGGCGAACGCAACCATCGACTTACTGAAATCAAAATTTGGCGATAAGTTGATTTCGAGAAATGGACCTGTCAATTGGCCTCCAAGGTCGTGCGATTTGACACCTCTCGATTATTTCCTGTGGGGCTACGTGAAGTCACTGGTTTATGCTGATAAACCAGCAACAATTGACGCCTTGGAGGCCAGCATTGTTCGTGTTGTTCGTGACATACGGCCAGCAGTGCTCGAAAAAGTGGCCCAAAATTGGACGTCCAGAATGCGCTTCGTCAAGAACAGCCGCGGTGCCCATATGCCCGAAATCATTTTCAAATGTTAATGTCACGTATTGATCTTTCGAATAAAAAAAAATTTTGATTACAATTTAATTTTTTGTGTTATTTTTTACAATTTCAAGTTCTATCGGGCTTAAAAAAACACCCTTTATATATATAAATATATATATATATATATATATATATATATATATATATATATATATATATATATATATATATATATATATATATATATATATATATATATATATATATATATATATATATATATATATATATATATATATATATATATATATATATATATATATACACTGTGGTGCAAAATTGAGCCAATATTTTAAACAATTTTGAAATCAAACTATTTTAGTGTTTTAACAAAATTTTTTCTAAATTTTTTTTTTATATCAAAAATAAACAATATATACTAAATATAAAACAATAACAAAAACATTTATTCCTAACTTAACTTTATGTAAAAAGATAACGTTTTGGTTTTTTAACCATTGGCACACTTTTGCACCAAGAGTTTGCTATTCCAAATTTAATAGTTTGTCCAGTATCCCTTTGATTTTTTCAATTGATCCATCCTATTTGGCATAGATTGGTAAAGGTTAGCCACATAATCCACAGGGATTTTGCTCCATTCAGCCTGAACCCTTTCCCACAGCTCATTAATACTTTTCGGTGCTTCTTCATAATCTGCCAACCGTCTCTTCAAAAAAGCCCACAAGTTTTCTATTGGGTTCAGGTCTGGACTCTTCGGTGGCCACTCCATGACATCAAATATCTGAGAACTGAGCCATTCCCTCACAATTTTGGCAGAGTGTTTCGGGTCGTTGTCGTGTTGGAAAATTATATTTTCTGGCCTGTCTGGCATTTTGGCCACCGCTAAAGCCAAATTATCTTGCAAAATGCGAAGATAATCTTCCTTACGCATTATGCCCTCAATACGTACAATTGGGCCCACCCCATCAGGGGTTATACATCCCCATACCATAAGCGAACCACCTCCATGCTTAATGGTTTGAGAAACATGAGCCGGATTTGGAGTGGATGAAGGTTTGGCCCAATACCAAACCTTCCCATCCGATTGGTATCTGTTGATTTTGGTCTCATCTGACCATATAACCTAAAAGATAAATAGAAAAGGTCATATGTATGAAAAAAGAAGTTAAAACAAATGCTCACCGTGTGCCAATCTTGTACCGTATATGACTTGTACTTTTCAAAAAAAGATTTACGCGATTTTACGTTTTTTTGTGACAATTTCGGTTTTTTCTTTTTTATGGATGCTTTGTATCCTGCACTTTTAAGAGCCCTTTGAACGGTCCATCTGCTAACTTCTACAGAACAGGCAGAAACAGCTTCTTTCGTGCTATTAATTTTTCCACAAGCCAGTGAACGTCCAAGGGCTCTGGCCTCAGCATCAGTAATTTTTTTGGGCCTTCCACTTTTTATGGTAAAACTTTCATCCGGGTAGGAATTCTTGTAACTGGCAATTATTCTAGCCACTGAACGCTGTCCAATTTTATAAAAATTCGCTATTTTTCTTGTAGAAGCACCATTTCTGGCCTTTTCTACAACTGAGTTTTTTAAATCGGTCGATAATGGCTTCATTTAATTTTTATTTAATTTTCACTATAGTATGTACACTAACTTTGTGCTTTTTAAACTAATAATAATGATAAATGCAAAAATTCATCTTCTTAAGCACCGTTAATTGAGTATTTTTTGGCTGGTGCAAAAGTGAGCCAATGCAATTGAATCAAAGAGATCGATTTATTCTGGATAAGAGAACCGGATAATATAGTGTTTATCCATTTTTTAAGAGAAAAGATAATATGGATTAGTAAAATGTAAATATTTTTTTATTAGACGAAAAAAAGAGAAAAATAGAAGATCATTCATAAAGGTTTGGCTTACATTGGCTCAATTTTGCACCACAGTGTATATATATATATATATATATATATATATCTATATATATATAGATATATATATATATATATAAGCAACATTAAAAAGTGTTCTTTCAGTTTCAGGCAAGAATAACAAATATTCATAAGCTGAAATATATTTTGTTTACATCATATTTAAATTAAATTATAATCTTTCGAATAAAATAACCTTAACAAATCACAGTGCTAAGACTTTATGATAACCAACTGTTTGGCATGCAACTGAAGTTTGTGAACTAAAAGACAAATCCAAGTATTAATTTATTGATTTTGTCGAACTTTATAAATCTGGATTAGTGTTTAGGCTTTTTGTATATATGTACATCTGATTTTAGTTCTAGTTTTTTCTTTTCTTAAACTTAAGAAGGATTTGAATATTACAATAGCAATAATTTTGATTGAAAGAATAATCAAGCCTCTGTATGTAAAGGCCCAACTAGCTTTTTCGTAGCAGCTACACTACTCATCAGCAACCATTTGGATTTGAACTCGGGTCATGACACACCACGAACGGCTGCCTTAAATCACTCAGCAACCGAGCTATTGAATTGTTATCTGTCTATGTTCATCTCACCGTGAGAGACGAATGCTGTTAACAAGGTGGTCACGCGCCTCATAGCACTACCGATGTTGGCTTGGATACATGAAAACGTCCAATTACATGTCTTGGCGACGTTTATTTGTCATGTAGATGATATGATTTGCAACTGTTAGACTAGTTCTCGTGGGGCTCACTCAAAAAATGTGGCTCTGGGGTTAACCTTCGAACGTTAAAGCAATTTAAAGCCAACGTTCGTGAAGTTATCGTCAGGATACCACACGAAATTTTCGAAAAAGTAGTGGAGAAAAATACCCCAAAAGTCTCGACCGCTGCAACTAATCTAGAAGCGGTCGTTTAAATAGCATTGTATTTCATTCATTATACATACAATAATGAGCCATCGCTCTACGTGTGTCATTGCTGTACGTGTGTTTTAAAAATCTTTACTTTTGAAACACAAAATGGATTAGTAGTTATTTATATATAATTGAAATCAATTAATAAATTTAAAGACTGAATTCAGATGAGCTTTGTACTCGTATATTTTATTTACCTCGGTTGGTTATTTTCAAGAAGTAAAACGTATGTGATATGCACATCTATATGATAACGATCAAAAACCTTATCATCTATTTTTGCTTATTTATAAATCTATGTATGTATGTCAATATTAATCGATTAGTCAAAAGAAAAAAAAAATGTCAGAATTATCCCGGTATAAATGTTTCAATTCTTTTTCTATGTATGTCGTCAACGTCCCTAGACGTCTTACGGACTTACCTTAAGTAAATAATAAGACAGGATTTTCCTCTTCGAGGCTTACAATAATCAAAAATTCTATTTATTCAGTATTTAAAATAATAACTATGATAGGTTTAGGCTTACGATGCTTGTGGTCTGGCTTATGTTTTTTATGTTTTTCGTGCGGTTTTAATATGCAGATTGATAATTGATCACGGTCGTTGCGGATGTGTATATCCGTATTCGGGTGTATTCGAATGTTGCTGGTGAGAGTTCCTCTCAGATTGGGTCGTGTGTATCTTCATATGGACAGACTTCGGGTTCGGTGTGACAGTTGTACCCTGCATATACTGGAATCGAATATGGGGGAAACTCTCGTGTGCTCGGTACAACCTCTTAGGGAGTCGATTGTATCTTCGTACGGACAGTTTTCGGGTTCGGTATTAATGCGTATACACTAGAATCAGGTGTGTTAGAAACTCCCTCGTACTCGTTATAACAAAGATTGCTGCTGAGAATTCCTCTTAGGACAATGGAGTCGGGTATAATAGAAACTCCTTCGGGCTCGGTATAATGGTTGCTGATGAGAACTCTTTTTAGGATAGGTCATGTGTACTCTCGCCACAACCACGATATCTGCGAAAAAAGGAAAAGCCGAAGCTGCTGGAGGAACAGTCAGTCAGAAGACCGCTAAGTGAACAGTCAGCCTGAAGACAGCTGGTTAAACAGTCACCCGAAGCTAATGGGAAAACAGTCAGCCGAAGCCGCTGGACAAAATGTATATGCTTAAGGGGGTAATTTCTACTAATAACATTTTGCTTATCGTGGAGCTGGTACTTCTTAATACCTTCGCCTAGGTGATCACCGGCTTACCTCCTGAGTTTGCTCTGCAACATCTTATTCTTCTCAGTGCATGAACTGAATGAGAATTAATATTACTACGGTTAACTTCAATCAACATAAAAATTTAACTTCCATCAATTTCACGACAATCATCTTCTGTGGGTGTTGTTGTATGATGATTACATTTGTGCTTGAATAAACAGAATTTTTAATAAACAGAAAACCAGTACGCAGCAACATATATTGAAAGAAAAAAAATTGTTAAAGCCTTCTGATTTCGAGACTACATATTCTCCCATGTGGAGACGAAGGGACTATTCGCATTAAACATATTTTGTTTAATGCTAATAGCCCCTTCACATACCAACAGATGTACAACTTTGCTTCCACCGTTTTTTCCGAAATTCCAGGCTTTATTGCATTTATTGGTTATACATTCATGATTCAAAGTATTGTCCATCTCTGGGCACTACTTTCTCCATCTTTCGTGCAGCGTACGCATACCGGGTTGAAAAAACTGGTTATCTTTCAAAGCGATCCATGAATCAATCTATTTTTTTTTTTTTTTTTTAAGGGGATGACCCCTACATATGCAGTGCATTGTACCAGAACTAGGAAAATAGGTTGTGAGGAGGGGGAAAGAGGGAGGAGTGTTTGTGCACATTTGTCTGGAACTTTCCAACGTTATAACACACAGGAAACACGTCTGCAGGCAACTGGTTCCACAGACGAAGCGTACGGCTGAAAAACGAATTCTCTCTGTAATGCGTAGTACGATTCCCCGGGCAATCAACCACAAATGGATGAGCTCTGGGCGATGAGCGCGTGGTACGTAAAAATGTGCGTGTTTCCAGAACAAGATCCCTAATCTCGTCAGAGCAAAACCCATTGTAGTAACGATAGAACAGAGTAACGCACCCTACACTGCGTCAATGCTCCAGTGAATCAATAAGGTTGGATACCCGACTGTCACTGATGAGCTTCTTCGCTCTCTCCTGCACACGGTCAAGTAACCCCAAAATAGACTTTGAGGCACCGGCCCAAACATGAGAGTTGTATTCCATTTTCGGTCAGATGTAGGTGGTATAAATAGTAAGGAGGTCGGATGGAGTGAAGTACATCTTACACCGTTTCAAAAAACCGAGGCACTTGAATGCTTCTTTAGAGATATGACAAATGTGTTCAGTCCAGCGAACATCACACTGTATTTTCATTCCAAGAACATCAAGAGTACAGATGAAGCAGCATTTGCGGTCGTTTGTTTGTGCGTTAATAAGCAACATTGGGTCTTACGAGCGTTAAAGGCCACCCTATTTTTACGACCCCATTCGGAGATTAATAGAAGATCGCTATTCATTGAATCATTCATATTTAACCTCTTGGTAGCGATCTCTGATAGGCTGGGCCTATAACTAAAACAGTACGAGTGACAAATGCTGCTGTCATCCGCGAAAGAGTGGATAGGGTTGGAAGTTCGGTAGAGAAGGTCGTTGAGGAAAATAAGAAATAGGGTAGGAGAAAGAACGGAGCCTTGCGGTACCCCTGAATTAATCTTGAACTCGTTTGATGAGACCCCATCTATAACAACTCGTATAGTGCGGTCTCTGAGAAAGCTCGATATAAACCGAGAGAAGTCATCACCGACACAATACCGGAAGTGCTGGTCAGCCATTACGTGTGTCATTGATCTAACCAAGTGATAGTCCGAGGGAGCAACGTCTGTAGAATACAATTTCGACATTTCTAAGCATGTCTTGACATAGGGTTGAGCATTGTCATGTTGTAAAATCACTTCATCATGTCTCTCGTGTTATTGTGGTGGTTTGTCTTTCAATGCTCGGCCCAAATACATTAACTGCGTTCGATAAAGATCGTCTGTTTTAACAACCCATAATGCACAACGCCAATCTGGTCCAACCAAATACTATGGCATGTCCGTGGAACCATAAATATTCGGTTTGGCAAGGATATTTCCATGATGTTCTGCGCTTGGGATTATTGTAATGAATTCATCTTTCATCCTCCTTCTCCCTTCCGTCCGTGCCTTGCAAGCAGTGGTTCACAAACAAACAAGCAAACGCCATTCAACATCTCCTGACTTCAAATCGTACGTTTCCTTCCTTCTAAATCACTCTCATGACTTTCAGGCGTTTTTGAGTTGTTGCGTCACTCTCAATGACCCTTTGTTGCATTTCATACTAGTCTTGATCAAATAATTCCTCCAATTCTGCATCTTTGAAAACCGTCCATCTTCTACCGCCATACTGATCTTCGATATCAAAATCACCGTTCTTGAAATATTGAAACCACTCGCGCAGTGGCCTCAACTTAGGTATTTGAGACATTTCAAAGAGCCTCAGCCGCAGATTTCTTCATATTAAAGCAGAATATTAAAACCTCGCGCAAATGACGAGAATTTGGACTGTAAGCTGACCTGTTTATTCGAGGATAACTTAAATATGCAGACACAAATCGACTAATATTTCGATGGCGTTATGTTTAAAAATGCCTAATAAGCGTATGATATCTATGACCAATTTATTTCGACTACCACTGGCTGCTACAGCCATCTATTGGAAAACGTTGGAACAAAGTGTATTAGGAGTACTTGTTGTCATGCTCTGATGCATCGTGCCCAGAACGTAATAGCTCTTAGAAAACTATATCAAATTAAGTTTCTTAATAAATATTTTCTCACTTAAAGACAGTTTTACAAAAATTTGCTGTAATTATAATATATTTGAGAAGAAAACAATCTGCACAAAAATATCAACTTGCAGTTTGAAATTATCTTTCAGTGCAATCAACAATATGCAGACTTACAGCGTGTTTATGTTACTTGATTTTAATATTTATGGACTCAAGATAGATTAATGTCACTTAAGACCATAAAAAGTTTTAAATTCAATTGTAAATAAAATACTCAAGAGACATTTAGCAAGTCATAAAAATGGACCTGCATTAAGCCTTATGTAATGCTACTTTTATAAACACAAGTGGCCGCTGTAAACTTTTCTCAAAAGGAACTGCTGACTAGTTGTGGTTGTTTATGGCAGGGATACAAATATATGCAACAACAAAAAAATATGTCTTTAAACTTGTATTAATTATCATTTTTCAAGGCCATTTCAATATGAAATTCTTAGACACTTTGGTTTAGGTTGGTTGGTTAGTTGGTTAATAAAGTCAATAATTGAAAATGCAAACAGAAAAAAATTAAATAATGACGATAACAAAACTGGAATCATAAATGTCTATAAAATATTATTTTTTCTTTTATTATTTGAAGAACTAAAAATAGAAAAGTATTTTTAATAATATTCTTTGACTTAAATGCAGTTGGGCTGCAATCCAATACGTACTACAGTCAAGTAGAAAACGATCTTCACGTGTGGATTAACGAATTGTTGACAAGGATCATAATGCCTTACTAAATATATCACCATCGTCGTCTGTTCAGTCTTTTTATAAGAGCAATAAGACAACACATTTTATTTTTCTATGCTACTCGTTCGTTCACTCTTCACCACAGGTGGAAAGTAAACATGAATAAATAAATGGAACTATGTCACTCCTTTAGAAACTTCAATAAAATTGCTTATTTGAAAAGCCCTAAATGAGTGTATAATTTGTGAATCATTAAGCATATCAAACCTTTGCGGCAATAGAGCCTTAACTAAAAAATGAGATGCAGAAAATTTGTTTGTAATCTTTCTACAAAGGTTTAATTTTAGAAGTAATGCAATTATCTTGCATGACATACTCTAAACCGCGTAACTTTGTATTCCCTTTGTAAAAGATTGGAAGAAAATTTATAGCATGGTAAATATGTCTGCACTATAAAGTTAAAGTTTCGAGGCAGCCAGTGTGTCGAAATCGGAGCAAAAATGAAAAAATATTTTAGCGCATTTCACACTGCGATGATGCTCCAAATGGTAAGGAGATCGAAGGAAGTGACATATATGTAACACACTTCAATATTTTTTGAGACATGCAAAATATCTTCAGTCCAGTAAACATCACATTGAATTTCTATACCATCTAGATTCCCACTCATGCGTGTGTATGTTAGTAAATAACAGTGGGTATTACGAGTGTTGAAATTACTCCCGTTTTTACGGCCTTATTCAAAAAATGTAAGATGATCATTGTTCAGTTTATGATTAATATTTTGCTTCTTGGCACCGTTCTCTTGTCATAGAAGATAATTAAGAATAATAGGAAATCGAGTTGTAGAACTGAGCAGTGCACTGCTCCTGTATTAATCTAGAACAACTCGTATAGTTCGGTCTCCGGAGAATTTCGATATAAACCAAGCGAAATCATCACTGAAACCAATTTTAAAGATAAATAAAAGATAAATGTTGTAAAACTGCTGCCTTTCACCAAAGCTCAGACTACTGTCTTCCACAATACTCGTAGCTGAACATGTTTTTGTACCAACAAAAATATGTATTTTATGATTGTAGTTCACCAGCGCTCCTGAGATATCAGAACACTAGCCAGGGTTCGCAAATTTTCGTCTTTAAATCTTGAATACTTAGAATATTATTTTCTTAAAAATAAATGGTTTATAAATTGCTGTCGTGTAGCAAGAATATTTAGTCTTGTACATATGTACCTGTTACAGTATATGTAAGACTGAAATAAAAATGCAAATCCTCCAAATTTTAAAAAGGTGACTCCACTTTTGAATGAATCTTAGTGCCAGTTTGCACACATCAAGTATGACGAGAAGAGAATGGAAAACGAAATTTTAAAATATATGAAAAGTTGAAGACAAAAAAACATAAACTTGATGAAACAAAGCTTTCGTAAATGCAAGTTCAAATGTAAACTTACACATGGTACTCGTATACGAAAATTCATCGTTCTAGACGGATATCCGATTGGATTATTTGCAGAAAAAGTTAACAATGTAGCACCATCCTAAAACTCCATAACTTACAGACCAATTACACAGATTAACGTTACTTAAGTTTCAATGTCTCCTGTAACTGACTTTTTTAGAATTGCCTCTGGCTCTTGAAATTTACAACGATAAAGAAAAACTGGAGGTTTTACCACATACCTTATCTGTATTATTAGTAGATTGTTTCGAATTTTTCTTTTTTAGATGGGTAAATGTCTGTTGTTGATTATAGTAGCATTAATCCGACCCACTCTCAAAAATTTTTATTAATCAGACAGACATGACAATTACCTTTCAGTAGTCTTGCAGCATAGGAATTTGATTCTTGAATAAAGAGAAAACATTTTTGCTTAAAGTTAGTTGATTAAAATCTCGTGTTTATTTGCTTCAGAACTTATTTGGTTCGTTCGGCACAAGTAAAAAAGCGGGCTGTAAGGGTTTGGTCTTCTTAAAATCATTTAAATACTAAATTTGACTATAAACAACTTTATTCTAAAAGACATTAACGATTTAGCAACACATATTCGTAGGCACCTAATGAAGACTTAGTTTTCTACTAGCATTTAATTTAAGTGAAAATAAAAGATTTTTATTTGTCTTTATACATTTCCCCCGGGAAACAGGGTTTTCCTTGGCGTATTGGCACTCTGTTCTGGGGGTAAAGAGGGGAAGGAGTCCCTGGTTTGTTGTAGCAAATAGAGGCTAACAACCCCCCGCGGTGATGCTGCCTTGCAACAGATACCTGTACTATAAGGAACCGGTGGTGATGGTTAGACGGGTGAATTGGCTTAAGGACTGGTGCTCTTAGTGGGCTTCGGCCTACCAACTCATTAGGCCTTGTCTTCCATTGACTGCTGGGGAATTGCATACAGGAGAGATTAAAAGGCCCGAGCTCCTGAACAAGGGTTGCCTGTATGGCGACAACTATATGGTAAGAATTGCTGTATGTGCCTGGTAAGCCGTACGGAGACGGTGGTGAATCATGAATAATAATTCACTCCGTGGAATCAATATAAAGGCAGGTGCTGATGTAAATCTTTTTCACTCTCTGTAATTATACAAAATATTTTGGTAACTATGGCTAATTTCTGTACCACTAATAGATATATCAGGTCATTAATCATGAGGTTTGATTTTCAATAGGCTCTTTTGATAGATTATGCATAACTTATATCAAACTTCTTTGTCATTTATGTTTATTACCGCTTGGCAAGTCATCATGGAAAAACTCATTTCACAACAGCGTCTCCATATTAAGAAAAACATGGTTCTGTGAGAAATATTTTTTGCGCCATTCGAGAAACTTGCGGTGTGCATAATCGAACTACTAAAGCCACTATTGCCAAGACTGTTCGCAAATTTTAGTGTCAGTTTAGATTGGTGCATTATACTCGAGTGCTTGTAGCACATCCAGCACGTAGTGAAGAGAATATAGCAGCTGTAGCTGTAACCATTATCGCACCATTTTAAAGAGCTATATGTTTCCTGAAATTCAAACGTATAGTCTCGATAAGATGTAGTTGCAACAAGATGGCGTTACGTGCACTAAAGAGAAAGAGTTCTCTTGTTGAGAAATTATTTTAATGGGCACTTAATTTCACGTTGTGTTTCGATTGGAGTTTTAAAGACTATATTTCTCATGTTGTTCGCGAGATTCCAGTCGCTGTGTTTGAACGAGTCACTCAAAATTAAGACTTCATAATGCATCAGCTCAGATGTAATCGTGGCTAACATTTACAGGATCGCATTTTCACACAGTGAATGTCACTTCAAATTTATGTGTTTTATGTGCCCGCGGCGCAGGCCGCCCGGTTTTAATTTTATTTTTTAGCTTTAAGAGTAAAGGCAAAAATCAGTACATATATATTTTTGGAAGGATAATTTGTTTTAGTCATTACCGAAAGAACAAATTCAAAATTTATATGTATTTATAAGAAAAGTGTGTACATGCAATTGTTTGTGTGATGTAAAATTTTGATATTGTATTCATATGCATTAATTTGTATGTAACGAAAATACACTGAATGTACAAAGAATAGAGCTACCTGCTAAACAATATTCGATGCCGAGTTATTTTGTAGTAACAAAATATATACACATGTTGTTTTCTGGGATTGTGATAGATTATGCATGTACTTGCTCATTAGAAAAACATAATGTTCTCAAATCGATTTCTGCTAAAGAAAAAGTTTGATCCTGGAACTTATTTATAGTCATTAAAAGTGACTTTTTTTGGAAACATTGAAATTCTGGAAATATTTGCAAGCTGACCAGTTGTAGGCCCCGAAGATGATTGTAACTAAAATTAAATTATATTTTGGTCGTACGCCTTGTCCTATTGCTTACTCTAAGAGGATTTAAATTTTTGTGAATGTATTAGTAAATAGCATTTGAGTGTGTTAGTTTCAGTCATCTATTTCGCGTAGAGAGTATCAGTTGACTTATATCTTGATTTTTTTGTTTTCTGGACCTAATAAATAACATATTTTTTTTTTCTATATTAATTAATTAACTTTTAGTTTTAAGATCTGCACACTTATTGTTAGTTCTTTTAGAAGCTATAATAAATAATTAAAATAAAAAAAAATAAAAATGCTTACACGTCATCTGTTACCTCAAAATAAAAAACATGAATAGTGTTGTTTAACAAAAGTTCAAATAGAGCGTGTTCTATTTTATGTTTAATCATCTCTTTTTATCTTTGACCACTACTCAGAAGATGACGCCTACATATGTAGTGCAATATACCAGAACTAGGAAAATAGGTTGTTTAAGTTTCCAACGTTATAACAGGCGGG
Source organism: Thecocarcelia acutangulata (assembly GCA_914767995.1). Taxonomy (NCBI): domain Eukaryota; kingdom Metazoa; phylum Arthropoda; class Insecta; order Diptera; family Tachinidae; genus Thecocarcelia; species Thecocarcelia acutangulata. The sequence continues at coordinate 101,678,948 of OU612094.1, read as the reverse complement.
AAACACGTCTGCAGGCAACTTATTCCACAGCCGAAGCGTACGACTGAAAAACGAATTATCTCTGTGATGCGTAGATCGCGTGTTACGTATAAATGTGCACGTTTCGGTAATAATATCCCTAATCTCGTCCGAGCAAAATTCATTCTAGTAACGATAGAACAGAGGAGAGCGATAAGCTTTTTCGCCCTTTCCTGTACACGGTTGAGTAACCCCAAAATAGCCACAGGCCAAACATGAGAGTTGTATTACATTTTCGGTCGTGAATTTTTTACGTACCATGAAGTCGAATTTCTGCCAATAAGCCAATTTAGTTGCGCTGCTTTTAGTTTCAACTGAGTGACTTTTGCTTTAATGTGCGACTTCACGTTAGCCTACGGTCGAGGCAGGAGTTCCTCAAGATAGTATACTGGGGCCATTTGATTTACGCCTTTGATAAAAAAAATTTACGAATGCATAAAGATCTGAGTGTACCACTGGTAAAAGAGGAATTTTCTAAGTACGCGAAAAGGTATGTCAGTAAACTGGAATTTCATCCAAACCCTCTTGCGCGCATTATACTTAATTTTGACACACTCGTCTAAGAAGAAGGGATACCGTTGCCACCATCAGATTGCTCAATAGGTGATTTTACCGAAATAACTCTCGCACAATAAAACTTTTTGTCTGTCATTGGCCAGACTTAAGTAAAAAGTGCATTTTTTAATTTTAAATTTAGTATTAAGATTTGAATACTTATTGTTAGTTCATTTTGAAGATTCAATAAATAAAAAATGCTTAAAAAAAATAGTTTTTACCAGCCGATTGTTTCACTCCACATTACATTTAGAATGTGATTGAAAGTTTCTCTCATCGCGTTTTCCTTCAAGTCTGAAAGATTTCTGTTGACGGTTCCTATTAATGGAGTATTAGTTGCTTGCTTGGCAGTGTAATCCGCAAACTCATTACCATTTAACTATATTTTATAAATTAATGAAAATTTAAAACGAAAAATGTTCTAACAATATTTCTCAACCACAAAAACAGCACAGAACCTTTTATTCCTATCTCTCACCAGTTCATTCATAATTATGTATTTGCGTCTTTGCAAATACATAATTATGTTTTATTTCCTGGATTTAAGAATTCTGCACTTTTATACTTATTTTACGACGTCGCAGGATTGGCTTTCTTATTTTGAGTACACTTGTATGTTATTCCTAGTTATATTTTTGAGTATGACTCGTACTAAAAGCAGGTAAAGAATATTTAAATTAAGTACGGGCTTTTTCTTGCTATGTAAGCAGTAATATTATAATATTAGCCTTGATTGGATGTCGAAATTTTTTTATATTTGAAAATAATAATCGTAGCACAAAATAAAAAAACCCTAAAAGTTTTTGATCTTATTTCAACATCTCGGAGTGTAATGTTGATCAATCAGCATTGCAGCAAAAGACATTTACTTTTCAATTAAAAAATCCAGTGTCAATTTAAAATGATTTATGTAGTTTAAAAAAACTTCTAAAAAAATAATTATGAAATTTTAAGTACTCATCAACTTCAACTCATGGAATTAAAGAGTTCTGAAAAAATTATTAGTTAAAAAATTATTAATTATTGCAGATCAGCTGTATTGGATTTTTGTACATTGATGCCAAGAATTATACGAGGAACATATTTTTCTATCATTTTCGTACTTGTGTAACAAAATGAAAATGAAACTTGTGTAACAAAATGAAAATCTTTAGTTCTTAGATTCACCCTTTTCTTTTTGAATGAAACTAAATTTTTTTTTTAACTTTATTATTTTATTTATTGAATCTACATAAGAAATGTAATGAAAAAAATTGTGATTAAAGTCCTGCCAGTGCTGGACAAAAATTTATTTCTATGCGAATATTACTTCAGAATTCAGGCATCTGTTTAGAGCTCTAATGGTAGCCAAAGTATCCCTTCTTCTCAGACGGGTATAACCACCAAAGTTAAGAATATTAACTGCAAGAGGATTTGGATGGAATTCAAGTTTGTTGTCTTGTCGCGTACTTCACAAATCCAGATTTCACAAAAGGTACGTTCAGATCTGCGTGGATTCGTGAGTTTTTAACGTACCATGGAGCGTCTGTAATTCTACGGAGAATTCTATTTTGACTTCTTTGAATTTTTCACTGTTGAAACTAAATCAGCAAGATATGATCGGCTCACTGCAAACGCTATAAGCAAATTAACTGAAAAAGTACAGCATTTTAACTTTTATTTGTAACTTAATTCTGAAATTATGTCACTTCTCATCAGACTGGAAATGCATTGAAATCATAGTGATTCCTAAGCCAAAGAAACCTGAGAATACGTTACCATAATATGGCCCTATATATGTGTAATCATATTTACAACTTTCTTACACTCAGAAAAAATGAATATTCATATTGATGACTTTATGCCATCAGAAGTTTGACAAAAATTTCATGTAAATAGTCCTCAGATATATGAAAAACAAACATCCAGACTGTGGTGACATCAACTCAATGATACATTAAAAAAATACTGAACGGTGTTGAAATATTTGTTCAGCTATTTTTCTCGATGTTGTCTTAAAATGAGATTTTTCGTGCGTATGAAAGACCTTGTTGGAAATTTACTATTGATATGTAATTACACATTACAAGAAGGCCAACAAAGGCCTTATACACACAATTAAAGGTTTGCTACCTCAATGCACCCACAAACTACTGGAGTCATCCATCTCAATCGTTATATTAGGTTAAAATATAATGAATGAGTAAAATATAATGAATTCTTCACAAAAGACTTTGAAATTAAGCCCAAAGTACGTCAAGGTAGCGTTTTTGCACCAACTCTGTCTAATATACACCTCTAACCGATTATTTACACATTTGCCGATGAAACAGCCACTTGATATTCTCAGCCCTACCTAGTCCTAGGGAACTGAATACTTATGTAGGAAGTTTGAAATTATGACTTGATGACTCCTTGAAGACACATCAATCTAAATGAAATGAAAAGAAAACACGTTACGTTCACATTTTGAAAAGAACCTGTAACACCATTACCACTCCACTGTAGCTATCCACAGACACAAACGCCTTACATGGCGCCGACATATTGATGGCAAATACTACACATAAAAATAAAAAATTTTTCTTGTCTTCTTCAATCAATAATTATTGATCACAGCAAATTTGTATTGTAAAAGATCCTTCTTAAGAAAAAAGCTTAAGGAGGAACTTGAACTAAAACCTGATGTACATATGTACAAACCAAAAAAAAGTTTTAACATAAAAATAAACTTCAAATCTGACGGTGTTCCGACCGTCAGTGTTCTTGAAGAATATCCGATGTTTCGGTGACTGAAACATCGATCACAAGTTTCTATCGAGTTTTTAAAAGCAATAAGGAAAAAATGACAGACACTTTCGTGTACGTATGATGATTCATCTCACATTCTCTGAAATATTGCATACATATAACATTTGTGTGAATGTTTAGAAAATATCATTTGGGTGTATTAGTTTCGGGCATCCATTTCGGGTAGGGTGATTAGTGCGTGCTCAAAACTGAATCTTGACAGCAAAGTTTTTCTCTACAAAGTAATTACAAAACAAATTTGTACATTTGGCCAGATTCAATAATTAAAAAAAAAGATTTAATTATTCAAATAACATATTGTTTTAACACATATTTAAAAGAATTTTTGCTTTACTCCTAAAGCCAGTACACAAAAAACTGTACCTTTTACGTTTCACTTTCTTTCTTTACCACGATCTATTTTTTTTAATGGTCTGATTTTTAAAAATGTTAAATATTCATATACAGAGTGTCCCAGAATTCAACGTCAAGCCGAAACAAGGTGACAAGATTGATCATGAGAAAAATCTAAAAAAACAGTTAAAATGTTTTTAAGAAACTTAAGAAAGAAAAAAACTTGAACTAAAACCCGATGTGCAAATGAACAAAAACCAAAAACTAATTTAAAATGTTTTTTATTCGCACAAACCCTTGTGTTTTCTTTGTTTTTTTCTGATTTTACAATTAATCTCGTCACCCTGTTTCGGATTGACGTTGGGTTCTGGAACATCCTGTATAGTTTAAACACAAATAAAACTTAAAGTTGTATCAGTGACACATTTAACTTTCTATAAATACGGTAGTCAAAAATTATTTGTTCAGTAAAGAGCAGCATTTAGAATCTTGGAAAGAGTCTAAGTGCGTGTTGGTTGTTAAAGATTCATATTGAACCAGAAAATGAATAAAAATAATAATAAAACCACTGAGCGTACATATCGAAAACCATTAACATTCTTGTCATCAGACGCACAACTAATCTTTAGTAAAATGCTATAAAATTTATCTGTATATTTTTTACATGAAGAATATACTCGTAAAAAGACTTTAAAGAAGGGGAGCAAACAAATCTTGGGACATAAGCTATTTTTAGAATTAAACAAAAACAAAAGCTAAAAAAATTGCAATTCACGTTATAAATTCAAAGGGACAGCATCGAGTATAAAGACAAATAAAAAAAAATCAATAAAAATTAGTGTTACAACACAAATGTGAACAAAATGCAACGAAGTTGAAGTTGGTTTTTGTAAAGGGACTAGTTGTTTAGGTCACTTTTACTCTTGTCGAAAACTTAAATCGAGCCTAAACTCATGAAGTAACACGCTAATTTTTCTTGTATCACTGTTTCAAGCGTAGTGTTTTGAAAAAATCTCTAAAATTGTTTTTGTCAGAAATTATTTTTTTTTTGGAATCGCTTTAGTGAAGAATTTAAATAAATTTAAGTACATGTAACGTGGTGGTCCAAATATAATTATATTCTTAAAAATAAAAAGAAAACTAGTTTAAGGTAATTTCTTGTGACTCACTATTGCGTTAATGCACTAAAGATTGTTATAGCAACATTAATCCTTACTACACAACACTATAGCTCTATTCACAGTCTCGTGCAAATGGTATTACATCATTGCATTTGCAAAAAGATTTAGCGTATATTTACTCTACACTAACAAAATACACAGCAATGCACTTGCTAGTCTTATGTGTATATGCGATACTTAAAACCTATAGTTTTTATTTGCTCTGCTTATGCACAAGTTCAGCGATCCAAGCCAATTAGTTCGTAACCACCGCTTAGTTGCCGTCGCTCATTCCGCATTCAAATAACACCAATTGATGTCTTTATCTAACTTAAAATCGCTTTTTCTATTAAAAAAAAGTCCATTAACTGCTCCTTAAAGCTTTTTTTCGGCAAATTAATTTTTGACAAAAATTTTAGTAAATTATTTTCTACTCTAATTATCAATCAGCTGTGAATTTCGTGCTTTGCAAAAAGTAGTGCAAACTAAACCAACAGAGGTGGTTCACAATTGATAGCATATATTTGCAATTGCATAAATTTGCAATCGCAAATGCACAAGGTTGTGAATAGAGCCTATGTACTATTATTGCCCACAGAGTATTATCGTTTTAATTACATTGAATTCTACCGTAAATATATTTTTGAACGCATTTAATCATAAAATCATTTGTTGGTATCCATGCGCTTGCAAGTACTGATATATATATGAAATTACCGCAATATACATATATATTTTTAATATAAACAGTGAATCCTCTTCTTATGGGATGCCTCCCATAACTGAACACCAACCATAACCATATGGTTACCATACACAAACAACATTGTAGAACTAATATTTTCCTTAGTTTTTCCAAATAAAATATATTCACATAGGCGGACAGAAGTGCTGAAACCGAGGTGAACTCATTTAATGAAATATACTAAAAAATTCATAAAATGAAACCTAAAAGTTTTATTAATTTAATAGAATATAATTTTCAAAGAATACAAAAGCGACTACACTGAAGATGATTGTGTTAACATATTAAATTCAAGTACTGTTATGGCAATAAGCTAGTCTGAAGATCTTGATGATAAGGAAGAAGGTAGAAAAGCTTGACTATAAAAATTCTTATGATAAAGCATTAATCATGGAATAGAACTTGGTGATGCTTTGTATACAATTTGACATAAAATAATGCCAGAGAATGCGGTCGTAAAATAGAATCTATTTTATGTTTCTAATATTAGATGATGTTTTCTGGTTGGTACGGAGTTCTGGCCGGTACGAAGTTCTTACAGAAACTCACGTTTGGAAATATACATTTCTTTCTACACGAAAAAATTATTGTGTAGATTGGTGTAGAAAAGCTATATGTACATATGAAAATACTTACCTCATGCTATGTTCACCGTTCAAATATACGGCAAACATTTCTCCTTCCATTTTATTAACAAATTGTCAAAAATTCCGTAGGCAAATAAATGCATGAACATTAATTTTTGTTTCAGTTAACGAAAAAAAGTCTCCACTTTTACTTTTAACATACCTGTAATAATAAAAAAAATCAAAATCAAAAATTCAGTTTATTCTTCTTTAAGAACTCCTTACTGGTATCCGGAAATTTACATAAGGAATTTACCAACCTGAAATTCCGTAACTTTTGAATAAAACGTGTAATGAAAAGGGTATTCTTAAGGAAGAAATGGTAAAGTTTTTAAAAAACAAAATTATACAGCCATGTTCCGAGAAACGCGCGTTCTGAAACCGCAAAGCGTTCTGAAAAACGCTTAATTGATTTTTAGGTGTTCTAAGGAACGCGCGTTTCGGAATTTTTTCCGAAAAAATACTACATGTGTTTTACATACGTATATATGTATGTGATAGTTAAATAAATATAAAAAAATTTTACAACAAATAGACAAAATTTTTAATTTAGTTTTTTAATTGAAAATGTGCAAAATTCTTTAAACTTTTTATTGAAATAAAAAGAAGACATATTAAATTTTAATTGTGAATAATTTTATTGCCTTTTGCAAGTTCAGTTTAAGCAAATTAAATCAGTTCACTTCAATATACACATGCGAGTTGAAGTCGCCAATTTTAAGCGATATGCGTTTTCCTATTTGGCGATTTCAATAGTAACCGAAAAAGTCTGTGTGTTTTCTTAAATTACAAAATTTTGAAAATCTGCTGGCATGAAAACTGTGCTTTTGCCATCACTTGGTAAAGCTGCCTTGGTATTAAATTTATCTTGGTGAAACTGTTGATTAAAATAGCAGATGCAAAACAGTGTATGCTCACTTACTATATGTTAAACTATTGTATAAAAAAAGCGCCAAATGTGCTAAATATTAAACGCCAATTTAGTGCTTTTTGTTTAAGGCGTCAAATCTAGCGCGAAAAGAGCTAAACTAATTAAATAATTATGGACGTGCTTTCTCTGAAAGTCTTAAGCAACTTTATTTCTCTGAAAGAAAGGGAAAACCTGCGAATACAACAGAAAATACAAACTACAATGAACAAAAAAGAAGACAAAGACAATACGAAACTCCAATATTCTGCAGCAATAGACTATTAAAAGTTCTGTGATATTAGTGTTAAGTTGGACGAAGTATGTTTGTGTTGTTTTTATATATTTTATTTTATGTAATTATATGTGCAATTATAAAATTACATGTTTGTAAAGTCCAGTTTTTATTAAGTTAAGCAACAAAAAGAAAAACAAAAGTTATTCCCAAATAAACACATACCCCTGAAGAAGCTTGAAAAATACGAGCGAAACGTTGGGTGGAAATATAAAATGAAATAGTTTTATTTTATTCGTTTTTGGACTGGCCATAATTAGTCCGTGGACACTCCTCTGTTTTTTTAATATAAAAATAGTATATGGTCATAAATTCTTAAACTTACTATCATTTGTAATATTTTTGTTCTAGTCACCATGTAGCATACATCGTGCATTATAGTACGCATTGTTTACACATGAAGGTGCAAGTTCGAAAAACTCAACACATTCAAATTTATTTACAGGGCTATTATTGTATTTATATTATGGTATATGGTTTTATAAAAAATGAAGTTGTATTATTAGTGGAGGCTGAAGTTTTCTTCATTAAATATGTTTGCTCATGAGAAAAATATAGCTGATTAGAACAATAATATGATTCCATATGACAACAAATTGACTTTGATATGGTTAGTTATGAACAGGAGGAGAACTCTTATGCGCTAAAAGACTAAAACTATTAATACCAATCAAAATATTATAAACAGCTTGTTTACTATGTTTCCCAGCGGTCTATATGTCGACATTTCATAGGAGCTACCCTAATCATCTAAATAAATTATTGAGAATTTAAAAAGAAAAATGCTTTAATAACACCTGTTAAAACACAAAAAAAACAAGTTTTTTCATTTATACACATCTATACATTTCTTTACGCCATTCAAACAAATGAACGTATGTTAGAGGCTAATATAGTGAATAAAACTCTATTGTTTGACAAAAACGTGCATTAAAAAACTTGAAATATACATCGTATGTTCATGAAATATGTTTCGTAACCGTCGATGAAACATGGATCAACCACAACACACCGGATACCAAACAGCTGTCTAAATAGTTTTCATAAGGTAGATTGTGCACCAGAAATGGCAAAGGTGGGTTTGTCACCCAATAAAGCCATGGCGACCGATTTTGGAGAGCATATGGTATAATCCACATTGACTGCCTACATAAGACTTTTTTGTCTATACAAAAAGGAATTAAAAGAAAAATGGGTGCATTGGGACAAAAAAAAGGTTATTTTTCGGGACAATGACTACGAATTGATCCCTCCCGTCCAATTTTCTTGACTTATCCACTTGTTCCCAAACTCAACGAAATCATTTCAGAAACAATTGCTTACTTTGATTTTTCGAAACGATAAACAAATTGCAGAAACGTTGGACTAAGTATATAGAATACAAAAGAGTCTATATTGAAAATTAATATAATCATGAATAGAAAAGTTTTGGCTTGATGCATATTTTTTATAATAAATTAAAAATCCTTTATTTAATTTTAAAAATATATTTTTCTTCTCGAACAGCTCTCGCGTCATCGAAACTATTTCTTAAGTGCGGTCAGGCTTGTTGTTTTTGTTGTTCGGTCTTCGAGAGTTTTGCGTCTCACTCGCACTGGTTAACGGTTTGCCTCAACTAACTATATTGATTTAAGTGTTTTAGAAGTATTTCGTTGTTAACCATGCTGCAACTTCCTATGTGAAGGCGTAGGTCGTTATAGTTAGTCACAGCGACGCTACAAGTGTACTGTTAATACCATCTTAGGCATATGGTCTTTGTCACCCCGTCCATGCTGTGCATCCTATACTTTGCAACTGTATAGTTACTAAATAAATAATAATTTTTCTTCTCCTGTATTTCTGCCATCATTGTTGGTCGTTATCAGGGAGTTTTTAAATTTTACAAACAATTACATTCTATTTATTATTTACATTACAATTATACATTAACAATAAAATTTTTTAGCAATTCAACATATATAAGAGAGCTGATCAAAAATAACCGTTATTTTCAATAACTATCATGTCCCCTTTAAAGTAATCTCCCTCAGATATAATACTCTTATGCCAGCGTTTTTTCCAATCCTCGAAACACTTCTAAAACGCGCTTTTTGGTATAGCCAACAACTCCTGTTTCGAGTTTTCTTTTATCTCCTCAATCGTAGTAAAACGCGGGGGACAAGTCCGGGGAATACCGGTCTTCTGGACACTTCCATTGGGATGATTGGCTTTCATTTCAATGTCACAGCCATACATCTGAACCGTCGTTGACAATACTCTACAGTTTCTGAGCGATGTCTATGCGACGTTGTTTTGGCTCAAAATTTAGTAAATTTAGTCAAAACAAGTAAGAGTGTAGTATATTCGGCTGGATCGAATCTAAAAAACCGTCACAATAGTCACGTAAATGTATAGTATATATTGCAAATTTGACCTTTGTTTTATTGAAGTCTTAGATAAAAAAAATTTCTATAATATGACAATACGAAGCATTAACTTAATGAAATATTTATTTTAATATTGAATAATATTAATTTAAAGTTTTTTTTATTTTAAGCATTTTTTTATTTATTGAATCTTCAAAATGAACTAACAATAAGTATTCAAATCTTAATACTAAATTTAAAATTAAAAAAATGTGATTCTTAAGTCCGGCCAATGCTAGACAAAAAGTTTTATTATGCGGGAGCTATTTCGGTAAAATCACCTATTGAGCAATCTGATGGTGGTAGCGGTATCCCTTCTTTTAAGCCGACTGTGGCCGCCAAAATTAAGTATATTGCGCGCAAGAGGGTTTGGATGAAGTTCCAGTTTACTGACATACCTTGTTGCGTACTTATAAAATTTTTCTTTTACCAGCGGAACACTCAGATCTTTATGTTTATGTCAAAACAACAGTGCGATTTATCTCTAACATAACACTGCATTATCGGCATTGATTCGTATACAAAACCTGTATTCTATGGTTTTTGCAGTATTGGTTTCGTTAAGTAAATCGAAGATGTCGAAAATGCTTATTTCCGGAATATAAAAAGGTTACTAAAACACTTGTCTTGTAACACTTCTTCGAATTGGTAAGAATCCGTCCTCCAATAATTTAATAAATCGAATGTGAAAATTTTCTAATTCCGTTGTCTTATTTTTCTTCTTTTTTCATTTTCGTTAAATTATTCTGAGAAACAAAATTTGCTAAATTTTGTTTTGGCTCAGAGAGATTTAAATCACTTCCTTTCGAAAACCACAGAACCAGCGCATAATCATTTTTGGTCCACTTCGAACCCGATACAATATTGGAAGAAGAATTAATCGCTCTTGGAGATTTCATCTCAGTTGTGGATGTCCTACCAACAATTTACTACTTTCCTGCAGTAAAATCATAAAACAGGTTCGTTTGTTTTTTATTTTGTTTTATTTGATTAGTACTTATTTATCCAGTGCGTGGAGTATATGAAGTGCATAGCAATAGTTTCGGTCGGGCAATCTGTATCTTATCAAACATATTCAAATAATTAATTATTAAAACATATTCAAATAATTAATTGTGTAAAAAATAGGGGAAAAGTAGAAATAACAGAGAAAATTTGTTTTACAAAAAAGGCATACAGGCCGCCAAATTCATTAAGAGTGCACTGGAAGTAAAAGAAAAGTTTACAAAGTTTTCGCTCTAAACTCCGGTGCATAGTTTTATTATACACCAAAGGGAAAAACAGCTACCAGAATTCTATAAAACGCAAAGTGAGTTTTTTATATTAAATATGGTGATATTTTTCTTATAGATATAGAAAATTTCATATGAATTTATAAGCCCACCGAATAATCCTTTATTCCGTTGGCTTTGCATTTTCTCTTAAATTTAAATTTTTCCATAAATACAAATCCAGTTATACTCTCCGTGATATATGAGATCACTCCCGTGAGAATATTTGTTCGTGTTCCACTGTCTTGTTTCTAAATAATTTTGGAATTTATTTGCGCATAAAAAAGAAAGTCAGAAATCCCTGCAAATTTACATACATTCCTATATTGTAACTTAGAAATTAAAAATATTTTCCATTTAATTCAATTGCCTTTCAAGTGACATTGTTTGTATGTTAATATTACATTCCAATTAATATACTTATATGTGCATGTGTATATATTCGCCAATCCCCAGCAAGCAAATAAGTTGACTGCGAATTTTTAAAAAAATTTAGATTCAAATTCATTTTACACATTATTCTCAAACTTCATTACTAGTGGATTGAAATTTTAATTTGCAAAAATTTAGTTTTGGTGTAAAACTGGAAGTTGAGTTGTGCGGTGAAAAGACTTTTGATAATTGTATTTCACGCAAATAATAAAATTTCGTTTCGCTGAATTCTTCAGTGTTTGCTGGGTTGCTTACATCGGTTTTCCAGTTGGTTTGCATATACAAGCGTAGTTAACTGAACCAAATTAACCCTAGAACGTGCATTGAGTACACGATAGATTTCAGACTGATGCAATAAATATTTTTTCAAAGAAACCGTATAAAATATTGAATATAAATAAATATTGTTAAATAATTTTGGGGTTGCGTAACGAAATAACATAATTGCATAAAACATATCTATATATACTACAACCGGTTACGATATTTTTTGTTAACACCCACAAAATATTTTGTATTGATTCTTGCTCGGGTACTTCATATGGTTAAAGGATTTATGTCAATAATAAATAGTTACATACATACATTTTATATATACAATATTTGGAAGTTTTTAAACAAGAGGTTATTGAACTTTTTAATGTTCTTGTAAAACAACCAGCTGATTATTCTACACAGATCTCTAAAACGATTAACTCTACAAAAGTTAATTATTTTGTTGGGCCCATCGAGGAACGATTTTCTTTCACTACGCAGTTGTGGTTATTCATGTCCAAATTAAATATGTCGTTCGAAGAATTTATTCGTCTTGCCGACAGTATAGTCGAGTTTGAAAGTGATTTTAAAGAAAATCGATACCCCATTGATACTATTTTCAAACTTGAAGTACACAAAATTGAATTTTCGTCGTGTTAGCAGCGTTTTAAAACGGCGTACGAGAACATCCTGCTAGATTTGGAAGCCAGGGAGAAAACAAAGGTGAAAAGGATGGAGTAGAGGTGGTCAAGGATAAATACAAAAGGACCTATATTACATATTGCGAATGTGTGGCCAAAATCTCAGAGATATCTGAGTCCCTGTGTAGACCGTCCCGAAGTGACAATACCCCAACTATTTCTGAAAAGCAATCAGCTGGCAGTAGCCAGTCGCACCGCTTTCACTTGCCTCCTTGTGACATTGACTTTTCGGGATCTTTTCACCGCTATGTACATCAACAATTCTGCTTTGAGTGATGTGGAAAAACTGTTCCATTTAACCCAAAGTACAAAGGAAGAAGTCAAGGAAATTGTGAAAAAGTATCCGTTAACAAATTCGGGTTTTTTGTTGGCATGGGATCATCTCAAAATTCGTTTTGAAAATCGGAGGGTACAGGTGAATGGGCAATTGAAGATACTTTTTAGTCTGCCTAAGGTTCAGGTGGAAACTGGAAAAGCTATACAAAGGTTGCAACACGATATCAACTCCTGTATCGCTATCCTGAAGCTTCACAAGATTGATATTGACAGTTGGGATCCTATTTTTGTGTTCCTGTGTTCAAATAAGCTTCCAGATTCAACCTTAACTTTATGGGAACATGGTTTGAGCGACAAGACGCAGATTCCGAAATGGTCTGACTTGGATATATTTCTTACAAACCGTCATAGAACTCTGGAATCTGTGTCGGAAATCCGTTCTACTATTGCTAAAACCTCTGAACCCAAAGAAAGAAAGGCAAACTTCTCAGCAACCGTTGTTAGTTCGTCTCAGAGCAATAGTCCTGGCCCGCAGTGTAACATATGTCCTCAAGCAACCCATCCAATTCGGAAGTGTCCGAAGTTTTTAAAAATGGGCTGCGGTCAGCGGTTTAATGAGATAAAAAAGCTGGGGTTGTGTTTAAATTGCTTCGCAAAGACTCACACGGTGAAGAAATGCAGTAGCAAAAGCAATTGTTTTCGGTGCAATAAAAGGCACAACACTTTGCTTCACAAAGAAGTAGACAATCCTAATCAACTTTCTTCCCCCAGCACCAGTTCTGTCTCTAAACTGAATCCTAATTCCGCTTCGTTTCAAACTCAGTCCAACTCCAGTATGATACCGTCCACTACCGAGCGCAACGCTTTCGTTTCCGAAAAGATTTTCAATCTTCTAAAACTTCCTTTCTCTAGAATAAATGCGCAGATTTCAGGTCTAAATAATACTGTATCTGCGTCGGTTCATAAACAATGCTCGTTTTTATTGAATGCTATTTTAGATCCTGATATTCAGCTCCCTGTGACTGCATTAGTTGTACCCCAATTATCTAGCTGTCTTCCGGCAAGAACCCTGAATAGTTCCAAGTTTTCTGGACTTCCTTCTATTCCTTTGGCGGATCCGCAATTTTATAAAAGCGCCAAGATAGATATTCTCATTGGAGGTGACCTTTTACCATCCATATTGCGGACCGGCATCATTCACAATGTGTGTGGGTCACTTATGGCACAAGAAACCATTTTCGGCTGGATCTTGACTGGCCCTCTTTCCGATTTCCTTCTCAAAAGCAGGCCTCTTGTGCCCTATTTTTGTGAAGTCACTTTAAACAAAGAGATTTCTCGCTTTTGGGAGGTGGAGAATCTTCCAAGGAAGAACTTTCTCTCTGTATTCGATCAATTTTGTGAAAATCTCTATAGAAGAACCACAAAAAGAAATAAAGATGGAAGATATATTGTATCTCTTCCTTTTAAGAATGAAACTGCTGAAAAGTTGAGTTTAGGGCACTCACGGAATAGAGCTATGGTGCAGTTTCTCAGAAATGAGGCTCGTCTTCTCCGTACCCCAAATTTAAAGTCCCTTTATGATAATGTGGTGAATGAGTACAAAGACTTCAGCCACATGGTCAGCGCCGCTTCTCCGCCAAGCTTAGGTGGTGAATATTACTACCTACCTCATCATGCTGTTATGAAACCGGATAGCATAACAACAAAGCTAAGAGTAGTCTTCAATGCTTCGTCTCCAACCTCGAATGGGATGAGTCTTAATGATATCCTTCATACTGGACCAATTTTACAAAATGACTTAACCGTATTGATCATTAAGTGGAGGTTTTACAAATATGTGTTCAATGCAGATATCGAGAAAATGTATCGACAGATCCTTGTCGATCCCAAGCAAACAGCCTTGTAAAGAATACTTTTTCGAGATTGTCCGAACGTAATTGTCCAAGATTACGAATTAAAAACAGTGACGTTCGGCGTAAACTGTGCGCCTTACCTTACTATTCGAACATTACTGCAGCTTGCCGATGATGTTGAGACTACTTATCCAAAAGCTAGTCATATCCTTCGCAGTTCCATGTACGTTGATGACGTGTTGGCTGGAGCTCACACGAGCAGTGACGCAAATGAGTCTAAGCATGACTTAATTCAAGCGCTCCAGTCCGCCGGTTTTTTGCTCCGCAAATGGACAGCCAACTCTAAGAAGAGAGAATCTTAGCTGAAATTCCGCTCGAACATCGTCTCCGTGTAGAGTTTCTTGATTTTGACGACAGCAGCAAAAATGTTGGGTGTTCGTTGGAATGCTCGCACTTTTTCTTCACAGCAAATTCTCTGCTTGCGAAACAGACGCTGACTAAACGAGAAGTTCTTTCTCAAATCGCTCGATTGTTTGATCCAGCGGGCTGGCTCTCACCTATCGTTATTCTGGCTAAGATTTTAATGCAATCTATCTGGATGGAGGGAACCAAATGGGACGAAGTTCTATCTACAAAATGCTTAGAGGATTGGCAGGCATTTCAGTGGGTTATATCCTAAAGAGCTTATTGATCAAAAATTGTGGTGGTTTTGTCCAGAGTGGTTAGTCAATCCACAGGAGGAATGGCCTCAGTGTGGTAAGACTTCAGCTCCTGATACTATTATTGACCGAAAAAGTATTAAAGTTCATTTCTCCTATTTCCAACATTTTGACGATGTTTTGGAACGGTTTTCGTCGTTTTCGCGAGCCCTTCGGGTCACAGCATACATTTGGCGATTTTATTTTCGCACTCATTCAAAGTGGCGATCCAGCTTCCATCAGGAATCTCTTGTTTTGTCAGGTTCAGAAGTAGATTTCGCACGTGATAAGCTTATATGTACTTGCCAGAAAGCCTTTTTTCCTGATGAATATTGTGCACTTTCTACTCAAAAATCAGTGTCTTCTAAGAGTACAATTTTAAATTTGAATCCTTTTATAGATCCTGAGGGTCTCCTAAGGTCCCGTGGAAGACTCGAAAATTGCAAAGGACTTTCATATAATGAGAGGTGTCCTATTATTCTTCCTTACAACTGCCAGTATTCGCGCCTTCTGGTCAAATTCGTGCATTTGATTAGTCTGCATGGTGGAAACGAACTAGTTTTATGCATAATCCGATCTCATTACTGGATTCCAAAGCTTAAAAATCTTATTAAAACGACCATTCGAAACTGTAAACCCTGTATCATATACCGAAAAAGATGCCAGAGACAAATAATGGCCACTTTACCTCCTGAGCTTGTCGAGATATCCCGTCCATTCACATACACTGGACTTGACTTTGCGGGTCCATTTGACATCAAAACTTATGCTGGCAGAGGTTGTCGAATGACGAAAGGGTACGTTTGCGTTTTTGTGTGCTTTGCAACAAAAGCGATCCATTTGGAAGCTACCACAGATCTTTCAACAGCAGCCTTTTTAGCAGCTTTTCATAGATTTGTTTCCCGGCGAGGTTGTCCCCTTCATTTACATTCTGACAATGGTACCACCTTTGTCGGAGCTTCTAGAATCCTAGCAAGACAATTTATTCAATCGGCTCGAGAGGAAACAGTATCTGGCTATGCTCATCAGAATTTGACCTGGCATTTCATACCCCCAGCCGCTCCCCACATGGGAGGTCTTTGGGAAGCAGGCATCAAAAGCTTTAAGGCCCATTTTCGCAAGACGGCTGATTCCTTCAAATATACTTTTGAGGAATTCTCTACGCTTCTTGCGCGCATAGAGGCCTGTTTGAACTCTCGACCGATTTCCCCACAATCTCAAGATCCATTTGATCTTTCCGCGTTGACACCGGGACATTTCCTTATAGGTGCCCCAATCCTTTGCCCAAATGATGTAAAGGCAACAGACCAGCCAATGTCGATGGTTAACCGTTGGCAACGTCTGAAACTAGTTTACCAAAACTTTTGCTTTCGTTGGAAAAACGAATATTTGAAAGAATTCCAAAAGAGACATAAATGGAAGCAATTAGAAGAAAATGTAAAGACAGGTACTCTAGTTGTAATAAAAGATGAAAATCTCCCGCCAAATTCCTGGCGGTTGGGTCGAATTGAAAGGGTGTATTTTGGGCCCGATAATAAAGTCAGGGTTTCCGACATATATACTCAAAAGGGGTCTATCACCAGACCAATTACAAAATTAGTTCTCTTGTTCGAAAGCTAATATTCCACTTTTCCCCACGCGTTATAGTCCCTTGTCCAACATATCATTAGTCATCCTTGAACATTTCAGAACACCATGTCAAACCGTAAGCGCAACAATTCCCACAAGAATAATAGTCATCGCAAAGAACAGGGCAATAAACTTCCAGAAAATTATAATGCATTTGTGTGCCGTCTTTGCAATCGCCCCCACCCGTTAAAAAATTGCCGCAAGTTTCTCGCAATGACAATGAAGGAACGTCTTAGTGCTGTGACTAAACATAAATATTGCTCAAACTGTTTAGCGCATGATCATTCACAGGGAACATGTTTTTCGAAGTACGGATGTCGCCATTGCAAAAAATTTCACCACACGCTACTTCACATCAATGCAAGGCTCATTAACGATGTTCTAAAGAGCTCTACGCGGTCTGACTCTAGGGTACGGAGTTCTTCGTCGGCATCAGTTAAGGCAACCACCAAACCACTAGGTAAGAAGATCACCAACTGTGCCAAGTTTTCATCGCTACTGAGACAGAATAGCACAATTTTTCTGCCCACGGTCCTTGTGAAGATCGGCTCTACTAATGAGCACGCTCGTTGTTTGCTAGACACCGGATCTACCGTGAGCCGAGTGGCAAAAAGATTCGTCGAGGAGCTTAACTTTGCCACTGTCACGATGAATACTGAAACTCTTGGTCCGGTTATGTTAAAATCCCGGTTTGACTCGGACGCAAAGATTGAAGGGACAGTTCGTGTAGACAGCGAAATTTCTCTGCAAACTCCCACGAGCTCCTTACCCAGTACTTTCCGGAAAAATTTTCCTGATTTATTCCTCGCGGATCCGAAATTTTTTGAATCGGGAGGGGTCGATATTGTTCAGGGCGTTGATGTGTATCCTAAGATCATGCGTGAGGGTGTTCTGTCCAAGACCGGCTTGCCGACGGCACAAAGCACTATATTCGGCTGGACAATCTTCGGCATTTGTCCAGTCTAAGCACTTTAATATATTTATCACTCCCACAAAGTATAAAGCAATAATAAAAACAAATGAACATGAATTCCATATACTTTTATACATTTAATAAATATTCCTGAATTTATATAAATACATTGAATTTTATGTAAATACATTCTCAATTTTAAGATATCGAATTTGTAATCCTGAATTTTGTAATTTTTCTAGAAAATAAGTACTTACGACTTGAGATTTTCTTTCACTAATACTGCAAGGCGGGCGGTAATGTTTATGTCAAAACAACAGTGCGATTTATCTCTAACATAACACTGCATTATCGGCATTGATTCGTATACAAAACCTGTATTCTTTGGTTTTTGCAGTATTGGTTTCGTTAAGTAAATCGAAGATGTCGAAAATGCTTATTTCCGGAATATAAAAAAATTACTAAAACACTTGTCCTGTAACACTTCTTCGAATTGGTAAGAATCCGTCCTCCAATAATTTAATAAATCGAAAGTGAAAATTTTCTAATTTCATTGTCTTATTTTTCTTCTTTTTTCATTTTCGTTCAATTATTCTGAGAAACAAAATTTGCTAAATTTTGTTTTGGCTCAGAGAGATTTAATTCACTTCTTTTCGAAAACCACAGAACCAGCGCATAATCACTTTATGAATTCGTGAATTTTTTACGTACCATGGAGCTGCAGTAATGGTTCGAAGAATTTTGTTTTGTCGCCTTTGGATTTTTTCAATGTTTGACGCTGAGGCGGTGCCCCATAACTGAATTCCGTAGCACCATATAGGCTTTAGTATTGCGTTGTATAACAAAAGTTTGCAATCTAATTTCAGTGTCGAATTTCTGCCCATAAGCCAATTTAGCTGCGCTGCTTTCAGTTTTAACTGAGTGACCTTTGCTTCAATGTGAGACTTCCACGTTAGCCTACGGTCCAGGTGAATACCAAGGTACTTGACTTCGTTGTGCTGCGGAATAGGTGAGTTGTTAATTTGGATAGGCGGACATGTTTGTCTCCACACTGTGTGAATGTAACATGAGTACATTTCTGTTAATTAACTTTGATTTTCCAAAGTTTTAGCCATTTCTCTAATATTGAAGTATATTCCTGTAAATTTCTGGATGCTAATTGGCGGTTTTCATGAACACTCAAAAACGCTGTGTCATCTGCAAAGGTAGAAGTGTGGATTCCGGATGTCTTTGGCATGTCAAACGCGTAAATCAAATATAAGATAGGCCCCAGTATGCTGCCTTGGGGAACTCCTGCCTTGATTGGCTGAGTTGGGCTTATAAAGTCGCCAACTTCCGCCCGTATAAGTAGCTTTCCAGAAGCTTGTGTGTATTTGCAGGCAAGTTTAGCTTTATTTTGTGCATCAAGCCGTCGTGCCACACTTTATCAAAAGCTTGAGAAATATCAATGAAAAGAGCTGAGCAATACTTCTTCTCCTCAAAGGTTTATCTTATTACATTGACTAGTCTGTGCGTTTGTTCTATGGTGCTATGTTTAGCCCTAAAGCCAAATTGATGGTCAGGGATGCATCCCACATTGTTCAATATTGGACTCAACTTCGCCATTAACAATTTTTCGAATAGTTTTGAAATTGTTGGTAAAAGACTTATTGGTCTATATGATTCTACCTTAGTCAGATCCTTCCCTGGCTTGGGTGTCATAGTAATCATTGAGACTTTCCACTCTGCAGGATAATACTCTAGGCGTAAAATGGCGTTAAAAATAAAAAGTAGAACCCTTCTAGCTACGCCAGGTAACTGTTCAAGCATTTTACCAGTAATTTGATCAATGCTTAGAGCTTTCCTGGGGTTTGTATTACCGATAACGTTTTCGACATCTTGAAAATTAAATCTCAAAGACACAGGAGGTCTAACAACATATGGTGGTAATTCCGCTGTATTATTCTCTGAATTATTTGTGATAAAAACGTTTCGCAAATGATCGACATACAACATTCCCTTTTCAGAATCGCTTCTTGCCCAGTCGCCAGTTGAATTTCGCAAAGATGGCTTACCTATTACGGGTCTTTTTAAACCTTTTGTCGCTTTCCACAAGGAACAGTCAGATTGAGGAGTACCTTCAAGGCTTTCCAAATATGTTCTAAGGGAAGCCACCCTCTGGATTTCAAGCCGATTTCTGAACTCAGTTATACAATCCCGTAGCCTATTTTTAAGCTGGGAAGACTTGCGAAGTTCTCTTCTGACTCTTTTTTTTTCTGACAGAAGATGCTCAATTTCAGATGAATAAGTTCTATTGTTCTCATTTCTAGATCTTAAATGACTAGTGGTAGCATGCTGTACGGCCAGTTTGAGGTTTTCAGAAAAATCGTTAATCGACCCATCAATATCCTCAGGCGTTCTCAAGGCGATATTTTCAGTACAATGTGTGCTCAAAAATTTTTTGTATTTTAACCAATTAACTCTATTGACAGTCAACGGTGAGCCAATCTTTTGGGGGAACGAAACAGAGATTATAGTGGGAGAGTGATCTGATGACAAATCTAATGAAGGCTCCACTTGCATCCACTCTAAAGGAAAATTTTTCGCAACTCCAAAATCTATAACGTCTGGGATCTTTCGTCGGTCTGTCGGCCAATAAGTGGGGTGTCTGCTTGAAACCGCATCTAAGCCCATTTTGGAAACGGTGTCAAAAAGCACGCGGCCTTTCGCGGTAATTAAACGTGATTAATTTAAAGTAACGCCATTTTGATCATTAAAATAAAATTGAGCAATGTTGGAATATATAGGTCAAGCATGTCTAAATGCACTTGCCAGCGCAAACCCCGGTTTAGGCTATATCATGGGTATATATGGATCGATATAGGAAATTTTAATTTTCCATATTTATATAACCTTTTATTACCAGAACTGCTTTTAAACAAACAAAGTTGTTTAAGTTCTCTTACGCGACATTTTCATGAAAAACCCCGGCTTAGGCTATATCTCGGGTATATAAGGACCGATATCGGAAATTTTCATTTTCCATATTTGTAAAAAATCCTTCTTAAGAAAAAACTTAAGAAAAGGAAAAAACTTGAACTATAACCCGTTGTACAAATGTACAAATCAAAAATTTATAAAGTTCCACAAAAATACAATATTTCTTTTTTTCATTTGGCTATATAAAGTTTTTGAAGAAAAAAAGTATAAACAGCTTGTTTTCTATGATTCCCAGCTATCTATATGTCGACATTTCATAGGAACGCCCTAATCATCAGTAGACTTTGGAAATTTTTGAAAGATATTCTCAAACATTCAACTTTATATCCCAACAATGTAAACAAATTGCTGAGAATTTAATAAAAAGAAAAATGCTCTAATAATACCTGTCAAAACACAAAAAGCAAGCTTTTTCATTCATACACGTCTCTAACATTTCTTTACACCTTTCAAATGTCGACATATAGATAGCTGGGAAACATAGAAAACAAGCTGTTTATAATTTTTTATTGGTATAAATGTTAGAAGCTAAAATAGCGAATAAAAACTTAATTTTTTGAGTTTTTGAAGAAAAAAAAAAAATTCGGTAAACTATGCGAAAACATGAACTTATTGAAAAATATGTGGATACATTAGTTGAAGTAAATGCACTAACATTGCCATTTTTCTGTAAAATTTTCGATTCGCTAAATTCTTTAATAATAATTCAATTTTCGGTAACAAGTACAAACATGCAATTAAATAATAATACTTGCCCTGGCTATGCCACTAACCAGCAAAAATCTTTAGCGCTACAGCACTAAACCGGCAATGTGTTATGCAAGCATATTATAATCCCCTTCAAAATAAACCCCTTTCTATGAGGTAATTAAAAATTTTTTTCAAGCATATAGCAACAAAAATGCTGTACAAAAGCATTTAAACAAGCATTTAAATTAGCTTCGATTTGAGCGCTTTAAGCAATATCAATTACTAATACACAAATTCAGATATTTAATGAGTACTTCGAAACGCAGCTTCTTATAAATGTTTAATTTCACTAATATTGATTGTAATTTGCACTGCGCAAGTCTTGTTAGCTGAGCTGAATAACTTTTAGAGAACAGGGTGAGGTATTTTACTTCATGAGATGCAACACCTCACCTCGTTTTCTAAAAGTTAATCAGCTCAGCCAATAAGACTTGCATAGTGGAAATTGTGAGAAAAACAGGTACATATATAAAAAGTAAGACAGTAAAAAAACACGTAGAATTTTATATAGATTCAAAAATAAATTTTATAAGGATACTAAGCTGGCAATTTATAATGCTTTAATTCACCGCCATTTAGACTATATAGCAATTTTATATGGTTATAAGAAAACTGATGGCTCTAAAGCACCTCAAAGAAATTTGCCTATATATAATGCAACTTTTATTGTATGTATTCAAGTGTTTGCACAATATTCGTATTGGACATCACACCATTCATTTCATGAGGAATAATCATACAATAAATACCAGAAGTACTGGAAATTTAAGAGTATAGAGTTTATGGGTAGTCGTGAGTATAATAACTTGCCTCAAATTTTGAAAAATAAGAGTTGAATTTCGAGATTTAAAACACTTTTAAAACAACACATGCAGCATATAAATGAACTTGTATATTGGTCTCAAAATCTAATTTTTTACTGTCATATCATATAATTTTTTACCGTCGTTTATTAATATTTTTTTCTAATTATTATTACACTATATAAATATAAAGGAAACTCAAATCTTGCCAACTCGCCTCAACAACGCCTTTTGGACGCTGAGGCAACATATTGTAAATGAATTATACTGTGAAATACTTTTGGTAAAGGACTCCAAACCACGGACTATTTTAGCTTTAGTACTTTCTATACTTTGCATATGTAACGATAGTCTTTAAACTGGCACAATACCAACTCAGGATGTTGTGTATCATCCACCAGCAAGCCACAAAAAATAAAAATTCTAGCAAACTTTCTTCAATTTTTCAATTCAAAATTTTCCCAAAATTCAAAAATGATATCCAAGCCTTAAATTTTCTCATAGAGCAAACTACAATTTCCTTTATGTATGTAGTTAACTTCACGAAAAAATTAAAAGCTTTTGAAGTGCAGGTTTGAAATATTCGTTTTTTTAATATGTACATATAAATAATATTTATTCTTAAATACAATGTTTTACTATTTCTGTAAATGTTTTTAACTTTTTTACTTGTATTCACTTTTGGGTGCTGTGTTTAACAACGACAAATGAAAAGTATACATTTCTTGTCGAGATAAACTCACATATAAGTACGTATTAGTGTGGCTGGACAACATCGACGCCCAACTTCAATATCTTCAATACATGATTATTATCTCAAAAAATCTTGTACAGATACGACAGCAGCTGATGCCAAATAAAAATATAAATAAAGTTCAATTTGTCATGTGACGAATACTAATTTGTTTTGGTTTTTGTTTAAGAATTTTTTTAATAATTAATTTAAAAGCATACTGCAGTTGAAACGTGTAAAGACAAGAAGACAAAGCAGCTTTAAAGCTATAATAGCAATGCCAAATGTCAGTAAGTTGATACATTAAATAAATTTGTACAATTTGTCTGTTACTTCCTTAAAAGTACATTTATGTGTCATTGAGATGTACGAAAAAAGAAACGAAGTTAATTAAATAAAGCTATTTTTAAATAAGTGATCTGCTGGTGGTCCTTAAGGTATAAAGACAAAGAACCAAAGTAAAGATATGATTTCTAAAGTCTATTTGGCGACAACAATGTAGCTTATTTAATATTTTTATAAACTAATTGATTAAATCTAATTTGACCTTGAAGTTTATTAATGAGCAGTTGAAAAACAACTATTATTATTAGCAAATAACGATCTACAATTTTAAGGAAGTAAATAAATTGTTCGTAAGCAATTCAAATATGTTTTTATAAATTTAATCTGACTTATAACGTATTGCAAATTCGATTACGGGTACAAGTTATTTTATATACAAGTTTTTTAAAACAAACGCGAAACTTTTTTATTCTACGTATTGCTTTTAATTTAAAATTCTTTATTTGATTAGACAATATAAATTCGATATAGCCCATTTTAGAAAAAACGTTATGTTTTTTTTTTTTTTTTCTTTTAAAGTACTTTAATTTAACATAAAAGCGATATGATTATTTTCGAACTTTCATATTTGGTCGCATCACGCATAAAACATAAAAACACAAAATAATTACTTTATTCACTCTTTAAATAATCCCGAACCTTGGTGTCCAAATGATTGTGTTTGTTTGGCTTTGATTTATATAAATTTTTTTTTTTTGCAAATATTTAAAACGGTTTGTTATGCATCATTATTTCTTTCCTTTTGTATTAAATTATTAAAATTTTTGCAGCTTAAGATCTGTTGTTGTTTTTTTATAAAAAAGTAACGTATTTTTTATTTGTTTCGATATTTCGCTAACAGTTTGTTAGCATCGTCAGGATGCTAAGATGGATGAGGAGTTCCATAGAAAGAACATAATTAAAATCGGAAATTTGCTAGAAGAGAACGATTTTCCAACTGAACAACTACAAAATTTGTGAGCCAGTTTAAAAATAGTAATACGCATAATGTAGTTAGCTTAACAGAACCGAAAATTTATAAACCATTGACATATATACCAGGTTTAACAGAAAGATTATCAAGATCTAATATATATAACAAGGTAAAATATAGAATGGCTCATAGGAGTTATAATACGTTAGATACATTATTTAGTAAGACTAAGGATAAAAATAATAAATTAGATATTGCTAATATTGTTTATAAAATTCCATGTAAGGGAAATGATCAGGAGAATTGTAATAAAGTATACATAGGAACAACAAGAAACAAATTAAGCACAAGGATAGCGGGACATAAATCAGGCCAAAAATATAGGCATATTAATTCCGAAAAGATAGCATTATCTTCTCATTCCTTTGAATTAAATCAATATCCTCATTTTGAAAATGTTTCAATAATAAACACAGAATTTGTGTTGATCCTAATTTATTGACCTTTTTTAAATAATTTTCTTCTTTTTTGAATAATTTGCAATATTCGAGGTCGTTTTTTATACAAAAGTTTAACAAATTTATTCAATATTTCGTTTTCCGTTGGAAAACTTTTTTTTTTTAAGCATTTTTTTATTTATTGAATCTTCAAAATGAACTAACAATAAGTATTCAAATCTTAATACTAATTTAAAATACAAAAATGTGATTCTTAAGTCCGGCCAAAGCTAGACAAAAAGTTTTATTATGCGGGAGCTATTTCGGTAAAATCACCTATTGAGCAATCTGATGGTGGCAGCGGTATCCCTTCTTTTAAGCCGAGTGTGGCCGCCAAAATTGAGTATATTGCGCGCAAGAGGGTTTGGGTGAAGTTCCAATTTGCTGATATACTTTGTCGCATGCTTTGAAAACTCCTCTTTTACCAGCGGAACACTCAGATCTTTATGAATTCGTGAATTTTTTACATACCATGGAGCTGCAGTAATCGTTCGAAGAATTTTGTTTTGTCGCCTTTGGATTTTTTCAATGTTTGTCGCTGAGGTGGTGCCCCATAACTGAATTCCGTAGCACCATATAGGCTTTAGTATTGCGTTGTATAACAAAAGTTGGAAAACTTCTTCAGGAAAATAATTTTTATAATTTGTTTTGAAAAAATTCGAAAAAATTTTTTGTGACAGAAAAACAAATAACATGAAAAAATATTTAACATACATATCTACACACAAAATTGAATTTAACATACAAAAATTGTCACAATAAACATCATATACAAAAACAGTTTTTTAAAAATATTTTAATACAACAACAACAACATTTTTAAAATATTAATTTCTTATTCTATTTTTATAAATTAAATGCCTATAATTACTAGCTAAATTTTCCGTATCCTTTCTAAAATTTATTCTATTTTCTAGTGGTACATTTATAATTTGTAGCATTTCAAGCATATATCGTTTTTTATAACTATCCTCTGTATTTAATATAGAAACATTCTCAAAATCTGGATTATGATTTGAGTCGCGGCAATGATTCTATAATACTGTTTTCTGTGAAGAATTAATATTCCTATACTTTTGGTCACTCTTGTGTCCTGCTACTCTAGTTTTCAATTTATTTTTGGTTGTTCCTACATAAACCTTATTACATTGCTCATTATCATTACCGCAACAAGGTATTTTGTATACTAAATTAGACTTTTCTAACTTATTTAATTTATCCTTTGTTTTGCTAAATAATCTGCCTACCGTTTTATAAATTTTATGGGCCATTTTGTATTTCTCCTTATCAAATATACTTGATTTTTCCAACCTCTCAGACATTCCAGGTACATAAGCCATTGATTTATAAATCTTTGTCTCCTGAGTAAAATCTAATCTACTCCTTCTACTGTATTGTCTAATTAATTTGCAAATAAGTTCTTCAGGAAAACTATTCTCTAGTAATATACCTTTAATTATTGTTTCATTTTTCTTATGGAAACAAATATCACTTGTATTAAATACTCTATCTATAAGATTTTTAGCTGTATTTATTATTATTGTTTTCGGATGTTTTGAAAAATAGTTAATAATTCTTCCTTATGAAGTTATTTTTTGATACCAATCAATTAATAAATTATTTCCTTCTCTAGTTACCATTGTATCTAAGTAAGATATTCTATTGTTTAATTCCTCTTCAATTGTAAATTTAATACATGAATCAAATGAGTTTAAGATAGAAAGTAAAAGATTAATTTTATCCTTGTTAATGATACAAAATAAATCATCTACATATTTTGTTAAAATTTTTGGCTTAGTTCTCATTTTTTCTAAGCAAGAATCTAGTAATTTCTCCATAACAATATCAGCTACAACTGGAGATGCTGGAGATCCCATAGGGAATCCCTTTTTTTGCGAAAAAATTTTCTTGTCGTACTGAAAATATCTGCTATCAATTATACAAAATTTAAGAATTCGCAAAAACAGGTCTTTATTAATATCGGTGAATCTTGATATTTTACTCCAGTTATCTTCAATAATCTCAATTGCAAGATCAACTGGTATACTTGGAAAAAGGGAAACAACATCAAAAGAAACTAATTTTTCATTATTATCAATTCTAATATTCTTAATTTTATTTCTAAAATGCAGAGAATTCTTAACATTATATTTAGAATCTACTAATAAGTTTTGAAGAATATGAGAAGAATAGCAGATATTTTCAGTACGACAATGTTTGTTCGGATATGTTTTCATTGTTTTATCTTATTTTAATATACATACATATGTATAACAAACAGCTAATTGAATGATCTTACAACTTTACCATTTTGCACGAAAAAAAGAAAGTGTATTTCTGCGGTAACGTACATCAAACAAATGTATTATTATATATGTAGGTGCTAAGTCATCAGTAGACTTGGAAATAGTAGAAGATAGAGTAAAGTGTTTGATAATATTTTTCAAAACCTTACAAGCCTACTGATGATTATATAAATGAATATATAAAATATCGACATACAAACAGATAGGAAACACAAAAACCAAAATGTATATATTTTTTCTTAAATTTTAATATAAACATTTTTAATGATGTGTAAAATAATAACCTTGACTATAGCGCAATTTGTTATACTTCCAAATCTCTTTCTTCACGTCGCTTTGCTTCATTCACGAAAAAATCGTTGTTGTTCTAATTACAATAACAAGCAATTGTTTGGCGAATTTATGGAAATTGATTTGTCAACATATTTTTAACAAAATAAATTCGCTAACAGATTGCAACGCCTACTCAAGTTTAAGGGCATCTTTGGCGTCATTATTGTGTTACATTGATAATTTATTAGCTTTTTCTAAAAAAAAGGAAACTAGGATTGTTGCTGCGCTATAAAACTGAATATAACATTAATAACATCTATTTTCTTATTTTTTGATTTGTTGGCAATTTGTTCATACAGATAATAAATTTTATCCTAAATCAACAAGTTGAAATTAAAGAAATATTTAACATTAAGAATAGTGAGATTATAAAAAAACTCCAGAGTAAAAATAAAAATACATACGAGCATATAAAGTTGTGTACAGACTGAGTGAAAGAACGAAGTATGCTTCTTCCCGATCATCTTTTGCCATGTGTTTCAGTCTACAGTGTAAATCAAAGCCGCTGCATATTATTAAGAACAAAAAAATCAAGCACAAACCTCTTTAAATATTTGTTACTTTCAACAAACTCCAACGTTTTCCTGATCAGTGATCACCTACGAAAGGAACAAACAACAGTTCGACATGAAACGGTTAGGGAGGCATCGAGAAAAAACTAATCAAATAGACAAGAATATTATATTTTAAGTGTGTTTTGTCGCTACGATTCTGGCTTTTGTACTCATAGGTGAGAAGAATTCATGAAATAAAAAAAATATTTGTGCAGAAACGGGTTGATTATTTAGTTCATAATGTAAGCATTTGAAGAAAAAAATAATTCTAAAAGACGGTTACATTGAGCAAACATTTGATGTAATAAGCTTCTTCTTTGGTTTTGTGTTTTTGGTTTAAAACAATAAATAGGAAAATAGTACTCCAGTTTATTTGGTAATGTAGTATACCTGGTTGTTTGTTAGTCAGGAGTACTATTTTCTACGTTATTTTATTTTAGACCGTTGATAGGGCATAAGAAATTTCTCTTGTTTGATTATTTTGTCAAATATTTGTTTAATGTGACTGTATCCTAATTTGAGTTCTTGTTGTTGTTGAAATTAAGTTATACAAGAATTACGTAACTTAAATCACATAATGAAGAGTAAATGTCATTTTAAAAAGAATTTTGAAGAATCTTCATGTTCAAAATCTCCAAATGCAAAATAACTCTTTTTTACATAATATCATAACAAACTAATCTGTGACTATTATTGCAACCTAACGATAAAGTTCTTGGCAGTTAAACTGAACTTTAGTTAACGTATGTGATAACGTTTCGTTTAAATTATCCCCATTATTACAACTGAAGTTACCATATTTTCAGCACAAAACATAGCAGCTTCAAACGCTTAAAATCCATTTTGAAATTCACCTTTAGGCTAAACCTGCTATAAAGTTATCAGTAACTTTTCAGGTTAATGTTAACTCAGAAAAAAATATATATGTAAATAGCTTGCTTTTCCTAGCTATCTATATGTCGACATTTCATAGGACCCACCCTAATCATCGGTAGACTTCAAAACTTTTGAAAGATATTGACAAACATTCAACTTTATACCCCAATAATCTAAATAAATTATTGAGAATTTAAAAAGAAAAATGCTTTAACCATACGCATCAAAAGTCTCTAGCTCTACTGATGATTAGGGTAGCTCCTATGAAATGTCTCACAAAATTTTAACAAAATCTCAAGACTTTTATGCTAGTCTATTACGCTCTTAAATATAAAGCCAATACATAGCACTCCAACCAACCAAATTCTTTCTGCTTTATGAACTAACTTTCTGCTTACCGACCCGCAAACATTTCGGAAAAAGAATATTGCATAAATTATAAACTGTTAATAACACTGCTGAAAGAGTAAAACTAATAGAAGCGTATTGTATCATAACGAGGAGGAGAAAGTATTTTTGCTTCAAGTTGTCGCTGCAAATAGAAAGGAATATCGCTCGTTTAATGAAAATGTATTAGTTTAGCTACATAATCATTAATACTATTCAATAAAATTTTATTTTATTTTTTAATGAAGTTTTTGTATGCGGTATGTTGTACAAAAATGTTAGGTTTACAATAATATTGGAGGTACCCCTAGAACCTCTCTGGGGCTAGTTAGGCGATTTGCTCTAAAATGTTAAAAATTGGTATTTTGCATGGAAACCTTATGGACGACAGATAGGGTGTAGATATGTTGACAAGAATGTAAAGTAAAAATACTAGTGGGCAATTATGAAGATTTTTGTGGATTTTTGCCGTTTTGCCCGACCTTTGACTCCGATTCGAATTCATTTACCCCATTCTACCGTTCTAATGTTTCGGCTTATGTATTTTTTTACCAACCCCCACAAAAATAAGAGTGTATCCAAATTCAGAAGTTGTGCGCTTATTCACCGCTATTGTGCATATATTTAGGTGTAAAGACAAAGCACTAAAAATTACGCAATAAATATTTTCACAGAGTATTTTTTAACGTGTGTACGCTTTACAAATTGAAAGTTTAATGATCGAATGCAAAATGAAATTTTCTTCTAGAAAATATCCACAATACCGTTGGCAAGAAATAATTGTTACTACAACGGTCATTATTACAACCTAGCGGTAAAAGGTTGACGTTTGTTAAAAGTGCCATTAGAAGCGAACAATGAACTGGCCGTTAACAACTTTGCAATGTTACAAGTGTAAAATTATATTTATATTTTTTAAAGTATGGCATTATTACAGAAATTAAAGACTACTTTTAGGAGGTAAAAATTGCAGTTGCAATTTCATTGTAATTCACAGTAGAGTTGAGTAGTTCACGAACGAACTATGAATAGTATAATTGAACTACTCACATAAAAGAACTAAGTAATTCTACGAGCTCTTTTACGTCTGTAGTCATGTTTCTTTCTTTTGCCTTTCTTCAAATCCCTCGTTCATTTTTCTTTTTTCTAATATACAGATATAATCAAAAAATGGTAGCACAACACATTTTTCTGAGCAGTTATATGCGTAAAAAGAAAGCTAACTGAGCGCCATATCGTCAGTTTAGAAAGAAACAAATGCGTAAACCTTAAAGATATTCAATCACAGATCCAGACAGAAGTTTGTAAAACGATATGAAATGTTCTTAAACGTTCAAAAATTATACAAACCAAACACACAAGTGTACTTGAAATAATCCGAAAACAGAATAGTTCAAGAACCCCAATCCTGCGGTGTCGTAAAATAAGTATAAAATTTTTCAACCAGTTGCAGTATTCTTAAACCAAGTAATAATTTGTATAAAACGAAATTATACCGTAATAGGTAGTTTTTTTTGCATCATGTGTGCACGTGTTTTTTACTATTTTTTTTTTCTTTGTGCCGTTTGTTTTTATTATTATAAATTTTTTTTTATTTTCCTCCTATGTATTTTATTACCTTACGGTGAACGCGCGGTGTTGAACTAATTTTTATTATTCTGAGCTTATTATTATTCTTATTCTGATACTCAGTTTTAACTAATTTAATTTCAACACTCTAAATGCTATGATAATTTTGGTCGTTCCTTGCGTTAAGTTCACAAACATTACTCCCTCTTTCCTTCATAATAACCTATTTTCCTAGTTCCAGTACAATGCACTGCATATGTAGGGGCTATCCCATGAGTACTACTTGAAGGTACAAAAAAATTAAAAACTAAAGCAAAGACAAAAATGCATATAATACAAGTATTGCTGGGAAAGTTTTTTATTTTTTATTTATTGAATCTTCAAAATGAACTAACAATAAGTATTCAAATCTTAATATTAAATTTAAAGTTAAAAAAAGAAGTGTGCTTTAAATTGCTGGGAAATAGGAATAAACGGCTCTCTGAAAAAATTTGTTTTTTTGTGGTTGAGAAATATTATTATAATTTTTGTTTTTGAATTCTTATTAATTTATTTAAAATAGTGGAATGTACAGTTAAATGTCCGAAAATATTTGTCAAAGTCTTCCAAGTTTTCTGATTAGGACAGCTCCTATGAAATTTGATATGTAGGCAGATAGGAAACAAAAAACAAACAGTATACGAGTATATTTTTCGCTGGGTATAAATATTAGTAGCTAATAGTATTTGTTCCTTGAGAATAATATGTGAGTGGTGTTGTCAATATAGCTTGTGTCAAGTACGGCTCCGGGATCAAATCAACTTTAAAATTCTGGAACCAATCACATTTAGACATACCGAATACTTTCATGTTAGTATTGTATACATATTCAACATATGCACGTATACACCCAAAGCATACAAGTTTTTGAAATTTATCCACTTGTAA
Source organism: Thecocarcelia acutangulata (assembly GCA_914767995.1). Classification (NCBI taxonomy): domain Eukaryota; kingdom Metazoa; phylum Arthropoda; class Insecta; order Diptera; family Tachinidae; genus Thecocarcelia; species Thecocarcelia acutangulata. The sequence goes on along the minus strand of OU612094.1, from coordinate 101,647,114 downwards.
TTGTTTGTGAGTTTTTCAATGCGTCTTCTGGGGATGGCTATTATATTTTAAAATAAAATTAATATATATATATATATATATATATATATATATATATATATATATATATATATATATATATATATATATATATATATATATATATATATATATATATATATATATATATATATATATATATATATATATATATATATATATATATATATATATATATATATATATATATATATATATATATATATATATATATATATATTAAATTGAAATGTTTTTTAAGCTTGAGGTCAGTTTTGTTTTTTATATAAAAATGTTTTATTATAAATAAAGATGTTGTTAGTTTGTTATTATCAACTTTGAACTCTTTTGACTCATGCATTATATTCACTATTGAACGTGAATTAAACAATAGAATTGCATATTTAGATACATTAGTTATGAGAAAAGGTAATAATTTATTAATAGATTGGTATCAGAAACCAACATCTTCTGGAAGAATAATAAATTATTTCTCAAAACATCCAAAGAAAGTGATAATAAATACAGCTAAAAATCTTATAGACAGAGTATTTAATATAAGCGATATTAGATTTCATAAGAAGAATGAAACTATTTTGAAGGGTATATTGTATGATAATAGTTTTCCTAAAGCCCTTGTTTGCAAATTAATTAGACAGCAAAAGTATATAAATCGTTAGCTTATGTACCTGGTTTGTCTGAAAGGTTACAAAGGACTAGTATATTTGATAAAAGAAGGTATAAAATAGCACATAGGATTTATAAAACAGTGGGTGGATTATTTAGTAAAACAAAAGATAGATTGAATAAATTAGATAAGTCAAATTTAGTATACAAAATACCTTGTGGCGGTAATGATAGGGAACGGTGTGATAAGGTTTATGTAGGAACAACAAAGAATTAATTGAAGACTAGATTAGCAGGACATAAGTCTGATCAGAAATATAGGAATATTAATTCGTCACAGAAGACGGCTTTGTCGATACATTGTCGTGATTTAAATCACAATCCGGATTTTAATAAGGTTTCCATATTAAATACAGAAACTAGTTATAGAAAACGGTACATGTTGGAGATGTTGCAGATAATTGATGTACCAATAGCTAATAGAATTAATTTTAGAAAAGATACAGAAAGTTTAGATCAGAACTATAGGCATTTAATTAATAAGAATAGGGTAGTAAATTAGCTAATTAAAATATCAATAATTATGTATAAAACATTATGTTAATAATCTTTTTATGTACTTTAACTTTTTGTTACAATGTATGTTGAATGTTTTTATGTATGTTAAAATTGTTTTCAATATGTTTTCAAATATTTTTGATTTTGTAAACAAAACTAAAAAAAAATTTTTCCTGAAGAAGTGTTCCGAAGGAAGACGAAATATCGAATATAATTAAAACATTTTTATATAAAAAACAAAACTGACCTCAAGCTTAAAAAACATTTAAATTTAATTTATAAAAAAAAGGTCAAATAACTAAGATCAAGATATATATATATATATATATATATATATATATATATATATATATATATATATATATATATATATATATATATATATATATATATATATATATATATATATATATATATATATATATATATATATATATATATATATATATATATATATATATATATATATATATATATATATATATATATATATATATATATATATATATATATATATATATATATATATATATATATATATATATATATATATATATATATATATATATATATATATATATATATATATATATAGATATATATATAGATAAATAATAGTTTAGTAGATGAATTATTTAAAAAGGAGATTTTAACTAATAATGAGAAAAATAGAATTAAGACTAATATTGCTGTTGCACCTAGGTTATACGGATTGCCAAAGATTCATAAAGCAGATTTTCCATTAAGACCCATCTGTTCTTTTATTAATTCTCCATCTTACGAACTTTGTAAGTATGTGGTAAATATTCTTAAGAAGATGACTGATAATTCAAAATACAATGTTAAAAATTCTTTGCAGTTTAAGGAAAGGATACAGGGCCAAATTATAGATAATAATGAAAGATTAATTTCTTTTGATGTAGTTCACTATTTCCAAGTGTACCGGTTGACTGGGCAATGAGCACGATAGAAGAAAAGTGGGGCTTAATAACCCAACATACAAGAATTTAAAAGAGTTTATGTTTGCGTGTTTTAAAATTTTGTATAGAAGATAATAGGTATTTTCAGCATAATGGAAAGATATATACACAGTTAAATTGACTCCCTATGGGATCTCCAGCTTCCCCAATTATTGCAGACATTATAATGGAAAAGTTACTAGACAGCTCTATAGATAAGTTAAATATAAAACCGAGATTAATGACTAAGTATGTAGATGATTTGTTTTCTATTATTTCTGACTTAGCCATTGAGAATATGTTTTCAACTTTAAATGATTTTAATACTAATATTAAGTTTACTATGGAAAAGGAGAATAACTCAAGGCTTCCATATTTGGAAACAATGGTAATTAGGAAGAATAATAAGCTAATTGTAGATTGGTATCAGAAGCCAACAGCATCAGGTAGAATAATTAATTATTTTTCAAAACATAGTAGAAGTATAGTCATTAACACAGCTAGAAATTTTGTTGAAAGGGTGCGTAGAATAAGTGATGAAGAGTTCCACGGAAGGAATATTATTAAAATCAAGGAGTTACTGGGGGATAACGATTTTCCCGATGAATTAAAAATTTGTGAGTGAATTAAAAAATAGAGGTAGCCATAATGTAGTTAGCTCAACAGAACCAAAAATTTATAAGTCTTTGACGTATATACCAGGCTTAACAGAAAGTTTTGTAAGATCTAATATATTTAATAGGGAAAAATATGGAATGGCTCATAGGAGTTATAATACGCTAGTAAATTAGATATTGGTAATATAGTTTATAAAATTCCATGTAAGGTAAACGATCAGGATAATTGTAATAAAGTATACATAGGGACAAAAAAAAAACAAATTAAGGACAAGGATTGCAGGACATAAATCAGACCAAAAATATAGGCATATTAATTCACAAAAGACAGCGTTATCTTCTCATTGCTTTGGTTTAAACCACTATCCTCACTTTGAAAATGTTTCAATAATAAAAACAGAAACAAATTATAAGAAACGTTATATGTTAGAAATGTTAGAAATTATATATACACCTACAGAACAGAAAATTAATTTTAAATTAGACACAGATAATTTAGCACATAGTTATAGGCATTTAGTCAGCAAAAAGTTAATACATTGAAATAAATAATACTTCTATTTACAATGTTATTTATTAGGATATTGTTAATTTGCATAAATTTTTTTTATGTTATTTTTTTTTTGCTATTTTGTGAGCAACATATGCTATGTTAACCTGTTAGAGGTAGAGGTACAGCATGTTGTAATTGTTAACAGAGCATGTGTTGTTTGCAGAATAAGTTTAATTTAAATTATTTTATTTTTTAATTTGTTAATATTGTTAAGAATCTTTTCAGGTATATGAATTTTTTGTATGTAAAATTTTTTGACAACATTTTAATTTTCCTGATGATGATAACAAATTGTTATCGAAGTATTGAAAATAAAATACCGTTAAACCTTTTTTATAAAAACAAAAATCAATCAAGATCTTTAGCTGGAAAATTTAGAAGAAATCAATATAAACAAGATCAAATAATACAAATATGAATATATATATACATGTATATATGTATATATGTATATATATATATATATATATATATATATATATATATATATATATATATATATATATATATATATATATATATATATATATATATATATATATATTTTTTTTTTTTTTTTTTTTTTTTTTGCTGAATAAATTGAGTGTGGTAGTTAGAATAATGCAAAACAGCTGCACACAATATAATATTGTCTAAACTGTTTTCGCAATACTTTCTGCTACACTGTAGCACATGTTTAATATGTATTGTCATCAAAAAATTCTTGGAAAAACTCGAATCTCTTGCAATTTTCTGTTCTGTTTACACATGCGAGTGAGAGTTCATTTTAAAATTGTCGCCATCGCGTAAACTTTAAGCAATTTGTTTATTTCTTGAATTTTGCTTCGATTTTAAATTTATATTCTCTAAAGTGAATTAATTATTAGGAGGATGCATCGGCTAATTCAGGCGAATTTTTTATCACACTAAGTATTTTTTATGTTTGTTTTTGAAATAAGTATCAAAGTTATGAAAACTAAAATAACTATTTTCACATAAAACAAAAGTATAGGTCATTATAATTCAGCATACAGAGTAGTTAAAAATGATAATATCTCACCCTGTACTTGAAGTTGAGAGTAATATATATCTCGTATATTGTCCTTTCTTATGCAGCATATTGAGAAAAGAACATGTTTTTTTTATATTACTATTTCCTAGTTTTTAGAAAAGGGTAGAATAATTGTAACAATTGTGTCAGAAAAGAAAACTACATAAGACTTTATAACTCAAAAATTTGCATTTATTGTGTTAATTTTAATAAAATAACATACAATTTAACAAACAAGCTAAAACTTTTTTTTTTTTTTTCATTCATTTGTTTATTGAATCTTCACAAAGTGAACTAACAATAAGTATTCAAATCTTAAAACTAAATACATAAAATTAATTAAGTCCAGCCAATGCTAGACAAAAATGTTTTATTTTGCACGGTCAATATCGGTAAAATCACCTATTTAACGTTCTGATGGTGTCAAGGGTATCCCTCCTTCTCAACCGAGAGTGGCCTTCAAAATTAAGTATATTACGTGCAAGACGATTTGGATGAAGTTCCAATTTATTGATATACCTTGTTGCGTACTTTGAAAATTCGTCTTTTACAAGAGGAACACAGAGATCTTTATGAATTCGTGAGTTTTTTACGTACGCGGTAATTATTCGAAGAACTTTGTTTTGTCGCCTTTGAATTTTTTCAACGTTTGAAGCGGAGGCGGTGCCCCATAGTTGAATTCCATAGCACCATATAGGCTTTAGAATTGCGTTGTATAATAAAGGTTTGCAATCCAGCTTCAATGTCGAATTTCTGCCCATAAGCCAATTCAGTTGAGCTGCTTTTAACTTTAACTGAGTAACTTTCGCATCTATGTGAGACTTCCACGTTAACCTACGGTCGAGATGAATACCAAGGTACTTGACTTCATTTTGCTACGGAATAGGTGAATTGTTGATTTGGATGGCTGAACATGTTTGTTTACGCAGCGTGAATGTAACGTGAGTACACTTTTGTTCATTAACTTTAATTTTCCAAAGTTTTAACCACATCTCTAATATTGAAATATACTCCTGCAAATTTCGCGAAGCTACTTGATGGTTTTCATGTACACTGCAGAATGCTGTATCGTCTGCAAAAGTTGAAGTGTGCATTCCGGGTGTCGTTGGCATGTCAGAGGCGTAAATCAAATATAAAGTAGGCCCCAGTATGCTGCCTTGGAGAACTCCTGGCTCGATTGGCTGAGTTGGGCTTATAAAGTCGCCTTCTCTGATAACAAACTTCCGCCCACATAAGTAGCTTTCCAGAAGCTTGTGTGTATTTGCAGGCAAGTTCAACTTTATTTTGTGTATCAAGCCCTCGTGCCACACTTTATCAAAAGCTTGAGAAATGTCAATGAATAGAGCTGAGCAATACTTCTTCTCCTCAAAGGTCTGTCTTATGACATTGACTAGTCTGTGCGTTTGTTCTATGGTGCTGTGTTTAGCCCGAAAGCCAAATTGATGATCAGGGATGCATCCCACAGTGTTCAACCTTGGACTCAACTTTGCCATTAACAATTTTTCGAACAGTTTTGAAATTGTTGGCAGTAGACTTATTGGTCTGTATGATTCTACCTTAGTGGGATCCTTCCCTGGTTTGGGTATCATAGTAATCATGGACACCTTCCACTCTGCTGAATAATACTCGAAACGTAAAATAGCGTTAAAAATAAAAAGTAGAATTCTTTTAGCTACACGAGGTAACTGCTCAAGCATTTTGCCAGTAATTTGATCAATACCTGGAGCTTTCCTGGGGTTTGTGTTACGAATAACATTTTCAACATCTTGAAAACTACACAGAAAAAATTATAGTAAAAAAAAAATAAAATCAACAAAATTTTTGTCTGAAAAAATAATTTGTATGCATATACATAAATATTAAAAAAGTAACCTTGGATATCGTATTTTGTTGTTGTTTAAAAAAATAGTTGTTTTCGATCAATAATTATTTTTACTAAACTTTTGTTTGAATCCACGAATTCCTTTACAGGTCCGCATTCAAACAATTTATTAATTGATTCAACGAATTTCGTTATTGAACACGAAAAAAATTTTTTTCTGTGTAAGTCTCAACGGCATAGGCAGTCTAACAGCGTATGACGGTAGCTCAGCTGAATTATGCGCTGTATCATTTGTGGTAAAAACATTTCTCTAATGATCGACATACAACATTCCCTTTTCAGAATCGCTTCTTGCCCAATCTCCAGTTGAAGTTCGCAGAGGTGGCTTACCTATTACGGGTCTTTTCAGACCTTTTGTCGCTTTCCATAGAGAATAGTCGGTTTGAGGGGTACCATCAAGACCTTCCAGATAATTTTTAAGGGAAGCCATTCTTTGGATTTCGAGCAGATTTCTTAACTGAGCTATGCACTCTCGTAGCCTGCTTTTAAGCTGGGGAGACCTGCGAAGTTGCCACTCTCTTCTAACTCTTCTTTTTTCTGTTAGAAGTTGTTCAATTTCAAACGAATATGTTCTGTTGCTCACATTTCTGGATCTTATATGGCTAGTGGTGGCATGTTGTACGGCTAGATTAAGGTGTTCAGAAAATTCGTTAATCGACACATCAATATCCTCAGGCGTTCTCAAGGCAATGTTTTCCGTACATATTTCTTATATTTTATCCAATTTACTCGAGTGACGGTCAACGCCAAGTCACAAAACGGGGAACCAACCCCCTGGGGGAACGAAACAGAAACTATAGTTGGTGAGTGATCTGAAGACAAGTCTAATGAAGGCTCCACTTGCATCCATTCTGAGGGAAAATTTTTTGTAACTCCAAAGTCTATAACGTCTGGGATCTTGCGTTGGTCTGACGGCCAATAAGTGGGGTGTCCACTTGAAATCACACCTGAGCCCATTTTGGAAACGGTGTCAAAAAGCACACGGCCTTTCAGGGTAATTAAACGTGACCCCCAAAAAGTGTGTTTATTCTGTCTGAAGGATAGCAAACCTATTACCATCCGTTATCGCAGTGGGTTTATCGTCTTTAGAAATTTTTGATTTTGAAGATATTTGTGCGGATTTAGGGCTTCGCTGACGTTTAACGACGGTTATATACCTATCCATTCCTACTTGCGTTTTTGGTTTATCAATAATAGCTAAACTGGAAGATGGTTTGTCTTCTGTTGTAACAACAATGTTTGGCGAACACGAACGCGTGCGCTTTTTATCTCTTAGAGACAGAAGTTTATCCAATGATTTTTTCAGTGATTCTTCCTCAGAGATCAGAGGTTTTTTCTAGTGGAGCTAAGCTCCCTTTCAGAATTGCATCTGCTAGGTACACTCATGCAATTTTTTATTTATTTTTTTTATTTATATTTTTTTTAATTTAAAAGTATATAAAAATAATTGTCATAAAGTTTTTCTTTTAAATAAATTCGTTCTTCCACTTATTGCGGTTTTGTAAGAAAACAAAATGTATAGTTTTTTTCCTACTGGGTAGGTAATCTTCACGCACAATAACAACAATAACAATGCACTGCCACCGCACTTGTTTTATTGAAATTGATTTTATTGTTTAGTTAATGAAATGTGAGGAATTTATTTTCCCGTTGTTTTTTAAAATAATTTGTTATTGTTTTTACAATTTAATACAACATATTGTTGTTTTTATATGTAAGTTTAAAAATATAATACCACAATGATTTTTTGGTTTGTTTTTTGTTCACTTTTTAAAAACACGACCGTGCGGTTGAAGAATCACAGAGTGAATGAAGCTAAAACTTAAGTTTCAATTTTATAATGACCTAGTTGATTTGCCTTAAACTATTCACACCGTAACACTACTCGTATTTGTTTGCCATTTGATTGCATGCGAGTGCCCAAAAATCACTTGGAATCAAATTTAGCGAGCGAAAAATTCGAATGTGTTAGTAAAAAAGTGTGAATGTATTGAGTTTTTCGAACTCTAACTCCGATGCCTAAACACTAAGTTAAGATTGGTTCGATCTCATTTTTAATCTCATCGTATGGATTCGTATTAGTATTTTGTGCTTAGATAATCCGTACTTGAATCAATGGCATCGTACTTGACTTAAGAAAATCAGCTCTTACCGTACTTTCAACACCACTTGGGATTGATTTAAGTACGGATGGATTGAAATTTCTTTGCAGTGTAGTAAGTTTACTACTGCACCAATGATACAATACCATTTGCACAGGATTGTGAATAGAGATCACATCAAAACTACAAATAAGAGTAAAATGATGTTACAAAATTGTTTGAAGAGCAGAAAAATGCTTCATTATCACAATTTGTCAGTAAAAAAAAAATGCACATGAAATTAAATCAGGAAGCAAATGTTATCTAAAACTTCATATATTATTTTGCAAAATTAGAGAGAATGACAGTTCAGGAAAAAAACTGTTTTCTGTTGAACATTTTTCATTGTAATGTGGGTGAGAGACGATACTTACTTTCGTACTTAACGAAGTATGAGTTGTAGTACGGTTTTCACATACACGTTACTACAACTCATACTATTTCATTTGAAAGAAATATTTTAAAGGCAGTACACACGCCGGCAAATCAATATTCGTATTATATGATTTTGTTTATAGTAATTTCTTCTAAATTTTTCCAGCTAAAGATCGTTGTTTTGTTGTTTCTTTTTTTTTATTAAAAAGGTTTAGCAATCTTATATTTTCGATATTTCGCTAACAGGTTGTTAGCATCTTTAGGCACAATTAAAATGTTATTAAATTAAATGTTATTTAACAAACTATTAGCGAAATATATAAAATTGTAAACCTTTTTTATAAAAAGCAACAAAACAGCGATCTTTAGCTAGAAAAATTTACAAGAACTTAAATAGTTTTTATATTTCAAAAAAAAAAAAAAAAAATATCCAACACATGAAATCTGGGGGCTAATTCTGTCATTCGTGATCGAAATTACTATCGAGTAGAAAATAATTTCCATATCGTGTAAATTTCTAATGATGTGACTCGTTACGTAACGAATGGAGTTATCACTTCAGTGTTGCAAAATACTGACAAAATGTGTTTTATAACACTGCCGAAAATTGTATATATTTGCATACTTTGCATACATGTTTTACATTAAAAAATAAACACATACCTTCACAATAACAATTCATTTAAATCTGTCATGTATGCGTGTTTGGACATTAAAAAGTAAGTAAATAGAAATAACAATAAATATGTATGTAAAAACAACCATTTAAAAAGCAAAAAAATATTCTTGAATATAATAACATGTGACTTCAAATATAAGTATTTGTGTTCTTAGCAAATACTTATCTTTATACACATATACCTGTATATATTAGTCATGAATTAAAAAAAAGTCTTAAGAATCAAAAATGGTCAATTTAATTTAACTATTATTGCTATTCAAAACAAATTTTAAATTTACATTTCTTTTGTTTTTCTGTTTGGCTGGTTTTCGATAGTACTTTTGCTTACGAGTAAAAAGTTGCACGGTTGCATTCGAATGGTTACTCGCTATCGAATGGCATCATTAGAAATTTCGGAACCATTGACTCGATATCGAATGAGATAATCCCAAAAGTGTAAAAACTCGCACATTCGAGTAAAAACTCGCTCGTAAGCGAATGACAGTATTAGCCTCCTGCTCTTCATAAAACAAATTTTGCTGTACTACAGCATGATACACGATACTTATTTTCATACTTATGAAAGCTCCGCCCACGAAAATCAAAACTTTTTGAGTTTCGTACTACAAAGTAACTTCACAAGTACGACAGCATGATACACGTTACTAATTTCATACTTGCACGATTTGTCGTACGATTTTTAGTAACGTCTATCATAGGCATAATAATTTTCTTCTTACCCATACCATAGACTATGCGACCGTTGTTACAACACGTTGGCTTGCCGAGTTGTGTGTTTTGCGCACAAACTGTGCGACGTTAACTAACAATTTCATTTCTTAAAAAATTCTCTTGAGTAAAGATCACCGCAGATGAAACAATTGTATATAAAAATAAGAGCAAATCGAAATAAAGTTGTACAACATGCTCCTAAATCTTACAACCAATCGATACAACTACCCAAAAAATCAAAACTTTTTAATCTTTCGTACAACCGAGGCACAACTTCATACGACGACCCCATACACTTTGCAATTTAATAACCAACATCGTCATGTTGTACAACTAGTCGCATAGTCTGTGGCTTGCTTTACGACAGCCTTGACTGTAAAACAATGAAACTGCACTACCATTTCATACAAATCTTGTGTCGGAAATGATTGTTGTTAAAACTGTTCACTGATATGGTCCTGTTAAAATTGAGGCCAGACTATTTTATGTACAAATGCCGCTTAAAGCATCATGTTACAAACTTTCACACAACAGCTCAGACATAAATAATAAGTAAGTCTCTGAAATACACTAATTCAAGTTCAAAGTACCTTTCTCGTAGCTTGGTAAATTCAAAAAAGCTTGAAGCTTTGAAGTAATAACGGTTTTATGAATTGTTCATGTCATGGATAGACTTTAAGACTACGAAAGCTTAAGATATTGCCATCAGCCTCGGTCTTTATAAAGTTGAAATTTTTTGGGATGTCAAAAAGATTTAAAGCTTTTAAAGATTTTAAAAAGGGGCTCTTAAAAAGCACTTCAATATGCTTTAGTTCAATTTTTGGTTTAATGAAAATATTGTGTGTGATAATTATATTACGAATAATACACTGTTTACATACATATGTGTATATATTTTATCCATACATTTAAGTGCAAAGATGTGTAATTTCTTTCGAAGTCAGCAAAATATATATACTTCAATAAAATTTAAACTGCTTTTTGGTCTAATGCAAATAATAAAATTTACACTTTAACCGCCAAACTTTGTTTTAGACTTAAAACCAACTGAAGAAGTTGGTTTTAATGTATTTAACAAACAGCTTTGATCAAAAAATTTTCTTTTTTAAAAGTGAATGTTGGCACAACATATTTCGCAGTAAACAATTAAATATATATATGTATACATAAAACTGAATGTGTTTGTTTGTACCTTAAGAAAGGCCAGACCGCTATACTAATCTTGCTGAAATTCACAGTAATTAAACGGAACTCTTGAATTAACTCTTTTACGCACCCTGTTTCGAATTATGTTATTTCTTTCACAAAGTTTTTAATATAGCCTAAGATTATTTAGGAGGGATTGATTGTCAAATAACTTCATCTTTAATGGAGAAATTTTCAAAATTCCTTTTGCATTGGAAAAGGTCAATAATTTATTTATCTATTTTTACTATTGTAATTATTATTTTTTTGTAAAATTGGGGGCGTGTACCAAATTGTCCTTCCCATAATTAATTATCAAATAATTATTATTTTTTTGTAAAATTGGGGGCGTGTACCAAATTGTCCTTCCCATAATTAATTATCAAATAACTTCGTCTTTTGTGGACCAATTTTCAAAATTCTTTTTTCATTTTATCTTAATATTATTCGATCTTCGTCTGTTAAATAAATTTAGTGCTAATTTCACGATAACGAAGCTGTTCGTTCGTTCGCACCATTACATTTAAAACAAAAACAACATTCAAAATTTTGTTATTGTTTTAAATGATTCGTTATCATGAAATTGGACGTTATAATTTTTGCAGGTTCAGATCTTTGTTATTTGTTTTATTTTATAAAAAATTAACAATGTTTTTATAAAAATAAAATCTGAAGCTGCAGAAATTATAACGTCCAATTTCATGATAACGAATCATTTCAAACAATAACAAAATTTTGAATGTTGTTTTTGTTTTAAATGTAATTGTGCGAACGAACGAACAGCTTCGTTATTTTCTTCAAAACGGGGGTTGTCGAAATTCGTCCACCCCAAAAAGCCATTATCAAATAACTTCGGCGTTTGTGGACCACTTTTTAAAATTATTTTTGGATGCAGAAAAGTTATACTAATTTTTTTTTTTTGTAAAAGGGGGGAGGGGAAGCAAACTGCCAACTCCAATAATTGATCATCAAGCGACTTCGTAATATGTGAACCAATTTCGAAAATTCTTTTTGGATATGGAAAAGGTCCAAATTGAGAGGGCGGGTCGGAATGAGGATAGAATCGCTAATGGATTTTATTGTTAAGTCACGTGTTTTCGGAAAACGTGCTGCTGGATATATTCTATTGAATTGCAAAAACGTGGATTGCCTCATTCCCACATTCGGATTTGATTGGTAGACATAATTATGCTCGATGATATTACTTCAGCAGAAATACCTGATTTTTACATTGGTCCATTGTAAACACGTAACCAAGGGATCAAAAATGGCAATAGTTTCGTTGCAAACCAAACGATGAAATTACACAATATCAAATTGCAGCTCTTTGGCAAATTCCAATTTAATGAACGTCATCCAACGGCTGTGGATTTATTATTAAGATTTGAATACTTATTTTTTGTTGTTTATCTTTTCGAAGATTTAGTATACAAATAAATACTGAAAAAAAAACCTCGAAAATGCACAGCACGTTTATTTTACGGAAGTTAATGTACAAGAAAACTCCTTTTTTAGATATATGCACAAATGATGCTTTGCTGTATGCTCAAACTACAATATAAAAAATCATTCGAAAATTTAATGTATGCAACTTATTCGTATCTAAAGCTAATTTTTTTAGCAAACGATTCACATTGGGAAATAACGTAGCTGCATTAATATCTAATCATCCGAGCCAGATAGGAGCATAGGATACAAATCCATCAAATCATATTTTCTTTGGCAGCACTTTCGCGTATTGAAATTAACAATAAATATGTGAGCTGTAACATGATGTGTAGACTACCCGATTGTCAAAACAGTTGTAAGAATTTGGAAATGGAAAAATTGCAATGGATTCCGCAACGAACTGCATTATTTTTCCATCTAACTTTTGTGATATAATACAATGCATTGAATAGTTACTTAAATGTCTATATTCAAATGACGAACGTAATTTCAAAAAATAAATTTGTTTACGTGAGCGAGAATTACTTCTCGCTAAAAACGCAGATGTCAATTCAATAAAAAATACAACTCTAAATAAAATCAGCGTATCTAAAGTTACACACAATTCAATCGATACAGTGATGATAGATGAGGATGCTGTCAATTACCCTTCAGAGTTTTTAAAGTCACTTGATATTATAGGATTTCCACCATATATACTGCAACTGAAAATTAGGGCTACCAATTATTACACTGCTCAGCAGCGATCCACTACGTCTTTGTACTGAACTGCTCCAGATAGACAAACTAAAAATATTGTATATCCTACAGCCCTATAATAGTTAGCAAAATCATATATTGCTAATAAAAATTTTTTTAACTATATATGTAAGCACGTTTTATTTCATTTTATAATTATGGGTTAGCAAAGCACACTGGGTTAAGCTAGTAATATTATAAAGAGAAAAAGTTTGCATGTTTATAAGAGGTATTCTCTGGAACCACTGAATCTATGCATTGATAGATTTGAATACAAACGAATACGGCAAGGTATATTGTTCCAAAACTATGACCAAGTGGGATCAAGGGACATCTTTTGCCTACAATACTACTCATAATTAAACTCATTTGTATGAAATTTAAAACATAGATATAACTGCGCCTAAAAACGCCCTTGGGAGACATTAGAATGATAGCCAGTTTACCAATATCGACAGCCTGCTTGCGTTCGCAATCTAAGCGAAAGAAAATTGATTTGGGTTCGTCTAACTTTTTCTATGCGAACGATGTGTCAAAACTCAATCAAAATACATAAGAATATACGAACGAATAGTAGTGAGATAGACAAACCCAAATTGATTCGAAGGCTTTCTTTCACATTCATTTTCTTTCGAAATTGGTAAACTGTCTGTTAATATGCTAAACTATCTGACCAAATAAAACTTTAAAAATAGCTTAATTTACGCCTAAAAGGACACACATATATTTTAAGGCACACACTATGCAGAATATTTAATTTTTTTGAATTTTGACAGCAAATGCTGCAACCGGCAATTGTATTCGCATAGTCCACTGCTGAATATTTTTGAACATTTGCATACTTCAATGTGGTTACCTTAGGGCTTTTAGCTTTATGAAACTCCGTTACTTTACAAAACGAGTTCTGTTTATATTAACTTTTCATGAAAAAATTTCTTGCCAAAAAAGAGTCTTAAAATGCTAAAAAGAGCAACTTAACTTAAAAAGTTTTTATTTGCTACGCTTAGTTAAGGTTGGGCGGATATTTAAAATTGGAAAATATAAACGCATACATTTTCTACTCTACTATGAGAATAGTATTAAAGAATTGAAACCATATAACATAACGAATTTTTAAAAATTAGGACCAAAAATAATTCGGCTCGAGAAACAAACATTTATACTCGTCTCTTTTGAAACTTGTATATGCAATTTAACTCGTAACTAAATAGCCAAATAGTATACGCAAGCCGTTTGGCAAGCACGCACTTTCTGTTTGCACATAATCGATACAAATTACATACAAAATACACAAACTAGTCACTTTTTTGTTTTCAATGAGAACAGATGGCGTTTGTGTTGCAGAAATTTGGTCGCCGTATAAAGTTCACAAGACATAAATTGCTTTATAGCATTTCTTGAGATTATGATTCCATTTTTTGAGATTATGATGCTATAATCTTAATTCTCTTAAAAAAAGAAAGTAAACTTTTATACAACTCTAAGAATTCTGACTAGGAACCTTTTTCTTGATTCGATTTGTGAACTACTTCTTCTATCACTTCACTTTACTAGATATCACAAACATTCAAGATGTTTGCACGAAAATTCAAAAACATGGTTCAAATAAATGTAAAAATAAGCAAACACCGCCATAAACTACGCTATATGTTTTTGCAATCGAAAAATTTTGGCATGTTTGCCCTTAACTACATGATAAAATTAGGTATTCTTATTTTTATTATAAGTGTGTGCACGCATAGAACAAATAAATTTATTTAAAACCCCATTTAAACTTTGTCCTTTTGTTATGTTATATTTAAAAAAAATATATTTCCAATAGCAAAATTTATTATTTATTGTTTTCTTCTCAATTTTCCAGCTAAAGAACTTGATTGATTTTTGTTTTTTTATAAAAAAGCTTTAACGGTATTTTATTTTCGATATTTCGATAACAATTAAAATTTAATTTTTCTGATGATGATAACAAACTGTTATCGAAATACCGAAAATAAAATACCGTTGAACCTTTTTTATAAAAACCAAAAATCTTTAGCTGGAAAATTTTGAAGAAAACAAGATCAAATAATACAAATATTTAATTAATTATTTATTATATATATTTTTTTTTTACACAGTGGTGACACTATTTTTACTTTGTAGCCAACAAAAATAGAAACTTGTTTAATTTGGCTGCGACAAAAAATCCGCATTAGCCGTGTCGTCTTTCTGTTATCAAAATAAGCGTTCGCATTTAAATGCATGTATTTTATACTGACATATTGAAGTCGGTTGTCAGCTGGCTTCAATGTGTTTTAATACTTTTTTTTTTTGCCATTCATTTATTTATTGAATCTTCACAAAGTGAACTAACAATAAGTATTCAAATCTTAAAACTAAATACATAAAATTAATTAAGTCCAGCCATTGCTAGACAAAAATGTTTTATTTTGCATGGTCAGTATCGGTAAAATCACCTATTGAACGTTCTGATGGTGGCAAGTGTACCCCTCCTTCTCAACCGAGAGTGTCCTTCGAAATTAAGTATATTGCGTGCAAGAGAATTTGGGTGAAGCTCCAATTTACTGATATACTTTGTTGCGTACTTTGAAAATTCGTCTTTTACAAGAGGAACACAGAGATCCTTATGAATTCGAGAGTTTTTTACGTACCTTGGAGTTGCAGTAATCACCGACGAATTTGATTTTGTCGCCTTTGAATTTTCTCAATGTTAGAAGTGGAGGCGGTGCCCCATAATTGAATTCCATAGCACCATATAGGCTTTAGAATAGCGTTGAATAACAAAAGTTTGCAATCCATCTTCAATGTCGAATTTCTGCCCATAAGCCAATTTAGTTGCGCTGCTTTTAACTTTAACTGAGTAACTTTCGCATTAATGTGAGACTTCCACGTTAACCTACGATCGAGATGAATACCAAGGTACCTGACTTCATTTTGCTGCGGAATAGGTGAATTGTTGATTTGGATGGCTGAACATGTTTGTTTACGCAATGTGAATGTAACGTTAGTACATTTTTGTTCATTAACTTTAATTTTCCAAAGTTTTAACCATTTCTCTAATATTGAAATATACTCCTGCAAATTTCGCGAAGTTTTCATGTACGCTGCAGAACGCTGTGTCATCTGCAAAAGTTGAAGTGTGGATTCCGGGTGTCGTTGGGATGTCTGAGGCGTAAATCAAATATAAAGTAGGTCCTAGAATGCTACCTTGGGGAACTCCTGCCTCGATTGGATGTAAGGGGCTTATAAAATTGCCTTCTCTGATAACAAACTTCCGCCCACATAAGTAGCTTTCCAGAAGCTTGTGAGTGTTTGCAGGCAAGTTCAACTTTTAGTGCAAAAAACCTAAGACTGACGCGAGCGTTAAAAAATGCAGTAACTGTGGAGGTAACCATACTGCAAACTACTGGGGTTGCCCTTTCTACACTCACCTCAAGAGGTCAATGACAAATAGGTCACCAATTTTAAATATGCCACCCCAGCAGACAACCAGCATTTCTACAAGCAATTTTCCCCAGCCATATAAACGTGCAAAACCCCCAAAAAATTTCTTATGCGAATGTTGTAAAATCCGATAATCCAAACTTGAATCAAGAGTCCAAGCCTCAAAACTCCGACCAAAATTTTAGCAATCTTGAGGCAACTCTGCAGACTCTTGTTCAATCTATAAATACATTTACGGTTTCCATGACGAACATGGTGCAGGAAATGCTGAAAATGCAATCCACTATTTTGCAGGCAATTTTAAAAAAATGAGCTGGTTAAAAATATGTTTCTGGAACGCAAACGGCATCCGCCAACACAAAAATGAACTTGAGCACTTCCTTATGGAAAAGCAAATCGACATAATGCAGATTGCTGAAACTCACTTAACTAGCAACAGCTATTTCAAAATTAATGGTTACAGACTATATGACACTAAAGATCCCCATGGCAGATCTTGCGGAGGCTCAGCAATTGTGAATTAAGCACTATTTGCTAAACGAGACATGTGAGGAGTATCTTCAAGCAACAAACATATCTATTGAACATTTTCATCATAAAATTGTTATTTCATCGATTAATTCCCCACCCCGATTTTCAGTAACAGAAAATCTACAAATTTTTTCAATTCACTTGGGCTTCGATTTTTAGCGGCCGGCGACTATAACGCTAAACACGCTTTTTGGGATTCACGTTTAATTACCTCGAAAGGCCGTGTGCTTTTTGATACCGTTTCTAAAATGGGCTTAGATGTGGTTTCAAGCGGACACCCCACTTATTGGCCGTCAGACCGACGAAAGATTCCAGATGTTATAGATTTTGGAGTTGCGAAAAATTTTCCTCTAGAGTGGATGCAAGTGGAGCCTTCATTAGATTTGTCATCAGATCACTCACCCACTATAATCTCCGTTTGGTTTCCCCAAGAGATTGGCTCCCCGTTGACTGTCAATAGAGTTAATTGGTTAAAATACAAAAAATTTCTGAGTACACATTGTACTGAAAATATCGCCTTGAGAACTCCTGAGGATATTGATGTGTCAATTAACGATTTTTCTGAAAACCTCAAATTGGCCGTACAGCATGCTACCACTAGTCATATAAGATCCAGAAATGAGAACAATAGAACTTATTCGTCTGAAATTGCGCAACTTCTGTCAGAAAAAAGAAGAGTCAGAAGAGAGTGGCAGCTTCGCAGGTCTCCCCAGCTTAAAAGCAGGCTACGAGAGTGCATAACTCAGTTAAGAAATCTGCTTGAAATCCACAGAATGGCTTCCCTTAAAACCTATTTGGAAAGCCTAGATGGTGCTCCGCAATCTGACTATTCTCTGTGGAAAGCGACAAAAGGTCTGAAAAGACCCGTAATAGGTAAGCCACCCTTGCGAACTTCAACTGGCGACTGGGCAACAAGCGATTCAGAAAAGGGGATGGTGTATGTTAACCATTTGAGAAATGTTTTTATTACAAATGATGTAACAAATGATGCATCTGAATTACCACCATACGCAGTTAGACCGCCTGTGTCTTTGCGATTCATATTTCAAGATGTAGAACAAGGTAGCAGTAACATAAACCCCAGGAAAGCTCCAGGTATTGATCAAATTACTGACAAAATGCTTGAACAGTTACCTCGTGTAGCTAAAAGAATTCTACTTTTTATTTTTAACGCTATTTTACGCCTTGAGTATTATCCTGCAGAGTGGAAGGTCTCTATGATTACTATGATACCCAAGACAGGGAAGGATCCAACTAAGGTAGAATCATATAGACCAATAAGTCTACTACCAACAATTTCAAAACTATTCGAAAAATTGTTAATGGTTAAGTTGGGTCCAATATTGAACAATGTGGGATGCATCCCTGATCATCAATTTGGCTTTCGGGCTAAACATAGCACCATAGAACAAACGCACAGACCAGTCAATGTCATAAGACAGACCTTTGAGGAGAAGAAGTATTGTTCAGCTCTATTCATTGACATTTCTCAAGCTTTTGATAAAGTGTGGCACGACGGCTTGATGTACAAAATAAAGTTGAACTTGCCTGCAAATACTCACAAGCTTCTGGAAAGCTACTTATATGGGTGGAAATTTGTTATCAGAGAAGGTGATTTTATAAGCCCAACTCAACCTATCGAGGCAGGAGTTCCTCAAGGTAGCATTCTTGGGCCTACTTTGTATTTGATTTACGCCTCTGACATGCCAACGACATCTGGAATCCACACTTCAACTTTTGCAGACGACACAGCGTTTTTGAGCGTTCATGAAAACCACCATTTAGCTTCACGAAATTTACAGGAATTTATTTCAATATTGGAAAAATGGCTGAAGCTTTGGAAAAGCTGGGTTAATGAACAAAAATGTACTCACGTTACATTCACACTGCGTAAGCAAACATGTGCGCATATCCAAATTAACAACTCACCTATTCCCCAGCACAATGAAGTAAAGTACCTTGGTATTCACCTGGACCGTAGGCTAACGTGGAAGTCTCACATTGAAGCAAAGGTCACTCAGTTAAAACTAAAAGCAGCGCAGCTAAATTGGCTTATGGGCAGAAATTCTACATTGAAATTAGATTGCAAACTTTTGTTATACAACCTTATGGTGCTACGGAATTCAGTTATGGGGCACCGCCTCAGCGTCAAACATTGAAAAAATCCAAAGGCGACAAAACAAAATTCTTCGAACGATTACTGCAGCTCCATGGTATGTAAAAAATTCACGAATTCATAAAGATCTGAATGTTCCGCTGGTAAAAGAGGAGTTTTCTAAGTACGTGGCAAGGTATGTCAGTAAACTGGATCTTCATCCAAACCCTCTTGCGCGTAATATACTTAATTTTGGCGGCCACAGTCGGTTGAGAAGAAGGTATACCGTTGCCACCATCAGAACGTTCAATAGGCGATTCTACCGATATTGCTCCCGCATAATAGAACTTTTTGTCTAGCATTGGCTGGACGTAAGTAAAAAGCACATTTTATTTTATTTTATTTTATTTTATTTTATTTTTTTTTTTTTTATTAATTCTTTTAATTTTATATTTAGTATTAAGATTTGAATACTTATTGTTAGTTCATTTTGAAGATTCAATAAATAAAAACGCTTAACAAAAAAAAAAAAAAAAAAAAAAAATTTTTTTTGTGAATTAATCCCTCGTGCCACATTTTATCAAAAGCTTGGGAAATGTCAATGAATAAAGCTGAACAATACTTTTTGCCTTCAAAAGTCTGTTTTAATACTTAAAGCAATAAACTCATTAAATAACGCAGCCAACCGATTTCAATTAGTGATATTAGTAATTATATACAAAAATTGTCTTTATGTAAATAGTATTTTTGGTATATTTTTAATGTATGAACAAATTATTAATATTACGCAAGGAATAAAATGATGATATTGCTCTGAGTGAACCACACAAAATATTAAACTTTGAGTGGAACGTTAAACAATATGGTCAATCAAAAGTCATAGCATATTTAGGAAACCATAAATCGGTTTATCGACCACAAAGAATAGTGAAATAAATACCTTAACAAGGAAGACCCATAATTAGCTAGAATAAATAAAAGATGAATAAGTGTATACGACGAACGTCAATTACCAAGTGATTCAGCAATATTTGAAGGTTTTTTTAGTTAAGTTTCAGTACTAAATACAAATAATTTAATTTTATTGGTATTGTATACAAAAACATAAAGTACAGAGCAGCGTTGTCAACTTTGAAATATCAAAACGCACCAAAATAGCGAAAAAAGCGTGTTATTTCAACAAAAGCGCACCGAGCTTTGAAGTTTTCCTTTAGTTTTTAAGAACTTATAGTATTTTTATATTAAACAATATTTTTATACTGAAAAGACGATAATGAAACAGCTTTTTAAGCCAGTATTATACAATCAAACTGTATCCTGCGAGTATTATACAATAAAACTGCACCGCCTGATGGCATGCCATCAAATTCGTGCAATAGCTAGAATTCGTGTTTGTCAAACACGAATTCTAATATGATTCTGTTAGTTTTTTAAGATAATGTTATCTTTACAATAATTGTAAAGATCTTTTATCAAATTTATTATTAAGCAGTATCATATAATTATCTTTGATGTCGACTTTTACTGCCTATTATCAGGGACACAAAAATACAGCTGCTTACCGTCGTCAAAATTATTATTGTATCATTAAAAGTCAGAATAGCACTACAAGCCTTCAAATTCGACTAATTGTAATTCTATTAGAACACTGTATGTAATTGGTGTTTTCGTAAGCGGTTTTTTAAAAAGAATTTACAAATAAAATAATAGCAAATAAAAGATAAAACTTATCATTCTCAATATTTAATGCAAACGTGTTGGAAATTATAATTTGGTAATTTCTAAATTATCAAGACAGTAACGAATTCACCATAAATACGAGCTTCACTGTTCAGAGACTGCATTTACGGTAATATTTGACAAACTTGATTGTTTTATAGTAAAACGTTCTCTAAAAGCAGCAAATTTTATAAAGCGAAATGTTTATTTTTCTTTCAAGAGTATGTTTATACACAACAGCAAGATTGTTTACTTTGTGTATATAACATGGTATGTTTTCTGCTGTAAATGAAACGTAAAAATTTTAGACACATGAATAAACTCACATTAAAACAGAAAGTTGAGTTGAATTTGATTTTCTGCCACCGAAATTTTAAAAACGCACCGAAAATTAAAAAAAGCGCACCCCGCGCAAACTAAAGAAATTTTCGCACAAATAAATTTAAAAAGCACCAAAAACGATGCGACACACACCGAGTTGACAACGCTGTTACAGAGCCTGATTTTTTTTACGATTTTTGAAGTCTAAAATTAGGTTAGTAACGATTTCTTCCATATTTCTAGCCACGAATTTCTATTTCAGTTCTACTTTATAGCATGTTCACACGAAGGCTTATTTTCGAGGTTCGCTCTCTCATTCGTGGTTCGCGGCCCAATCTTGATTGAACCAACATGGTTCGCCATACAAAATTTTGAGAGCGAACCTACTTGGTTCATTTTGAATCTTGTTGCGAACCAAGCAAAAACTACTATCATCTGCAAATTTGATAATAAATTATCGCTAGTTTATCTGAACTAGCTGCAAAATAATCTAAACAAATAAAAAAAGATATTAATGTGTGTAACATCAAAATGAACACATTGAAAATGTAAAAATTTGATACTTACATAAAGATTTAAATAAAAATTGAAAAAAGAATTAGTGAAACATTTGCACAAAATATGTAAACATCAATAGTGGTTCGGAGAGCGAACCAAGTGTTTCATATTACCGTCTGAACATGGTATTATGCTTCTATTATTTCTATTCCACCTACAACATGTATAATATTTATTTTCATCACATACTTTTTTTTAATGCTACAAACATTAAGCTTAGCACCAAAAATTGCTCTTACTGTGTTATCGATTTTAAATAAAATAGTAAAGGCAGAAACCTAAGTGCTTAAAGCTATAAATAATGTTTAGCACATACCTATTTAAACATTTCTGAAGTGGAGCTTTACCGAACCGAATTGAAAAAGTTTCACACACACCACAATACTGTCGAATGTAGCATTTTGCATGTTTCTGTTTCACATATAAAACTGAACTTAATAAAATTAAACACTTCTCAATAAAACTTTTCACTAAATAAGAACATATTTTAATATATGTATATCTCATAACATTAAAAAAAAAATCACTATTTTTATTAGAAATATTACAACTATTTTACGAGACAAAATATCACGAATATCGCTCCGACTGTTTTCTTTACAATGAAGAAATGATACAAATTTACCGGTAAAAGTTGAATTCGCCCAAATTTCAAGGTTGCCATAAGGGCTGAATTGATTGATTAACACGATTAAAAATTTTCTGTTCTATAATATTACTAGCTTTTACCCGCGACTTTATCTATGGAGAACAGGTGTTTTCAGCAGGCTGTTTCATTGTAAAAATAAAACTAAAAAGGCTTTATTTCTAAAATTAGTAATGAAATTTTAAATATAAAAATACTAATGATGAAAACATATAAATAAATTATGAACGACACTAAAAAAGTATGCGTACACAGGATGGAAGTGAAAACACTACTCAATGCCAAAACATAAAAATATTGTGGATTTCATATATGCCCTTGGAAAAAGGAGTATTTGTCTAAATGTTCACCCGGTAGTGTCTATACTTGTGCTCTATTTATTATTATCGTGAAGGGTGTGATCAGAAGAAATTTGATTCTTTTGAGCTGGAATAAAACATTAGTTGATATTATTGTAAAGCGGGGAAATAAGAACATCTTCCCCCTTTGCTATTCCGTTCATAATAATTGCCCTCATAATACTCCGTCCCAAATGTATAATATCTCGCCGTGTGGCATTAAAGGGTCTTGGAGCATCAAGGTTTCGCATTAGCAGAACTGAAGCGCTAACATTTAGTTTTATATTATGGGAAGATAGCCCTGTAACGTTAAAAAAAATTGCAGGGCATGATGTCACTTATTCAGTATCTATGACTGATATCCGACAGCCTCACTATCGACATTTGACAATATGTACTTATTTATCTGTCCCAAAATTTCATTAGCTGATACTGAAATTGCTCTTACACATATCCATACTCTGTTGTTTATATCCTATTTCCAGTGAGGACACACACTGTTTTCTATACTGTCTGAAAATATTATTATAAAATAAAATCATATCTAAGTAGTATTTCGTTGAGTTTAAGGTCCTTTTTGCTTATTTATTTTAATATTTCTGCCAATATTTCGCTTTCCTTCGGATAGCTTCTTCAGGGCAATAATATTTGTTATTGTTTAAAAATTTTTGAAACAATTTTTAAAAATACTCAAACAAACATAGATACATGTGAATGAAAAAATACAAATACATACAATTTTGAAAAATATACAAAAACAATAATAACTACAATAATCAAACAAACAAAAACATACAATGAGTGAAAATTCATAATACATACATAACAATACATACAATTTTGAAAAATGTAAAAAACAATAAAAACAATAACAATTTTTGAACAACTTTTGAGTTAAACACATCAAATTCATTTAAATTTTTATGCATATGCCCATAAAAATTTTGAATACTTAAAAATCGGTATATATTAAAACATAATTGGTATCGAAATTACGATAAGCTGTCAAATCTGATTATCCAAGATTTTTTCACCGCGGAAAAAATACATTATAGGTACATATGTATAGAAATTTTTTTCATAAAACCGGTGGTGTTGCATACTTAGTGCAATACCAAAGGCAAAAACCATTTATACAATTTGCAAAACTGAAGCACTTTGATATGAAAGCATACAGTTATTCAATAACTTACTTGTTTCTTTGCCCAAGATATGAAACGAAATAAAGGGTGTTTTTTTAAGCGCGATAGAACTTGAAATTGTAAAAAATAACACAAAAAATTAAATTGTAATCAAAATTTTTTTTTATTCGAAAGATCAATACGTGACATTAACATTTGAAAATGATTTCGGGCATATGGGCACCGCGGCTGTTCTTGACGAAGCGCATTCTGAACGTCCAATTTTGGGCCACTTTTTCGAGCACTGCTGGCCGTATGTCACGAACAACACGAACAATGCTGGCCTCCAAGGCGTCAATTGTTGCTGGTTTATCAGCATAAACCAGTGACTTCACGTAGCCCCACAGGAAATAATCGAGAGGTGTCAAATCGCACGACCTTGGAGGCCAATTGACAGGTCCATTTCTCGAAATCAACTTATCGCCAAATTTTGATTTCAGTAAGTCGATGGTTGCGTTCGCCGTATGGCACGTAGCGCCATCCTGTTGAAACCACATCTCCTCCGGATCAATGTCATCCATATTTTCAAACAAAAAATCATTGATCATGGTGCGGTAACGATCTCTATTGACCGTAACGCGAGCTCCGGCCTCATTTTTGAAGAAATAAGGTCCGATGATGCCACCAGCATGAAAACCGCACCAAACAGTGCATTTTTCTGGATGTAATGGAGTCTGTAGGGTCTCTTG
This sequence comes from Thecocarcelia acutangulata, assembly GCA_914767995.1. Taxonomy (NCBI): domain Eukaryota; kingdom Metazoa; phylum Arthropoda; class Insecta; order Diptera; family Tachinidae; genus Thecocarcelia; species Thecocarcelia acutangulata. The sequence continues at coordinate 101,622,067 of OU612094.1, read as the reverse complement.
TGGATTGGCCTCACTCCATATGCGGCAATTTTGCTTATTAACAAACCCGTTAAGCCAAAAATGCGCCTCATCGCTGAACACAATTTTGCGATAAAACAACGGGTCAGTTGCCAACTGCTCTAGAGCCCAATCGGCGAAGGAACGACGCATACAATGGTCTCGTGGCTTCAATTTCTGCACCAGCTGGATCTTATACGGGTGTAGGCCGAGATCTTTGCGCAAAATTTTCCACGTAGTGGACGGACAGAGCCCCAATTCATGCGACCGACGACGAATCGATAAATTTGGATCTTCTTCCACACTTTCGTTTACAGCGGCGATATTCTCTTCAGTACGCACATTCCTTCGACGTGCTGGTGTTATTGCATCCTCTAGAGAGTATGTGGTACGAAATCTATCCACAGTTCGACGAATGGCTTGTTCAGATGGACGATTATGTACGCCATACAAATGACGAAGTCGTCTATAAGTTGCGCGAATCGACGACTGATTTTCAAAGTAAATTTGGATAATTTCGTAGCGTTGTTCAAGCGTGAGTCTATTCATGATGATTTGTCAGAGTATACCGAAACAAATAAAAAAATGTTTCATCAAAATTTAATTTTTTGTGTTACTTTTTACAATTTAAAGTTCTATCTAGCTTAAAAAAACACCCTTTATCAAGAGATTTTATCAGCCTTAACATAGAGATTAAGCTTTTTTACCGTAGAAAATTGCTGGAATGAAAAGTACAATACAATACGTTATCAAACTAATTATTTATTGTAGACAAACCCCTACAAGTGTATCGATAAAAATATTGTTGCTCACATTTTTGTCATCTCTAGTTTAGGCGGGCTCGTAAACAACCAAGAGAATAAACACGAATTGGCTAGCGAAGCTACATACAATGGCGGATATAAAACTTAATTTTTGTTTTTCTTATTTTTCACAAACGAAAAGCCAATTAAAAACAATTTAACACTTTAACATTGGAATATTTTTACTAATAAGACTTTCAATTTCATTTTGCTCACTAATTCACTTTTTAATAAAATTTTAATATTATAACCGATTTATAACAGGTCCGCCTGCTTTAAATATTTCTTATCCAATGTATATAGTTATAACTCATACTCGTATCAAGGCGAATTAGTATTAATTAGTATTAATTAGTATTAATTCGCCTTCACTCGTATGTAGATCCAAGGCGAATTAATTATTAGGTGGATGCATCGGCGAATTCAGGCGAATTCGGTTAATATGGCGGCACTTTCGCTGTCAAGTTTTGTTTACGTTTTTCGGCGCCATTTAAATTTTTTACATGTAATTTATCAAATACTTTTGACAGCTTAAGTGTGAATTCGCCTTTTTACACAAACAAAATACCTGTTGTTTTTTTTATTGTTGTATTGTTGTAGCGAAGCGGCTACCTTGTTTTTTGTATCATGTGTAGATCGAATTTGCCTGGATAACTTGAATTCGCCAATATTCAAAGTTGCCATTCCAAAAATTCTGTTAATATAAACGTATAGGCGTGTAAAAAAAATGTTGGCTGCATATAGATAATCACAAAATACGAGTATATATTTTACTTTGAGGTGGTTCTTAACAAGTATAATTTTTATGCAAAATTCGTTCGACATTTTTGGATAAAATATAACATTAGTAATTTATATACTTATATAAAGCAATATATTTATGTATATGATATACATATACTTTTATATAAATTTTTCATACAAAATTTCTTTAAAATAAATATATACATATATACTACTCTTTCTAAATAAATCCAATAATTTTTGCAATATAAACATCACATTATTATATAATATTTTATTTCATGTTCTGGTAACAGTGCTGCCATATCCAAAAAATTATAACCATCAAATTTTGTCAAAAAGTTACCAAATATGAAAAAAAACTAAGCCTAATGTGCATCACCAGTCGTAAAGCATCTCTGGGCTGGAGAACAGCTCGCTCGTCATCGTAATTTTTTCTTAAGTGCTGTTAAGCCATTTGTTGTTGTTGTTTTGCTGTTTGTTGGTTTACTGTTTGCGTCAACTAACTGTATTATTTTACAGTTTTTTTTTTAATATTTCTTTGTTAACCACGTGGCAACTTCTTATGTGAAGGCATACAGCGTTATAGTTAGTCACAGGTCTGCTGCAAATTGCTTTTAATACTACCGTGGGCACAAGGTTTTCGTTACTCCGCCCATGCTGTGTATCCTATACCTTACAAATTTATTTGCAACTGCAAATAAAAAGTTGTTCAAAAATTGTTATTGTTTTTATTGTTTTTTACATTTTTCAAAATTGTATGTATTGATATGTATGTATGTATGAATTTTCACTCATTGTATGTTTTTGTTTGTTTGATTATTGTAGTTATTATTGTTTTTGTATATTTTTCAAAATTGTATGTATTTGTATTTTTTCATTCACATGTATCTATGTTTGTTTGAGTATTTTTAAAAATTGTTTCAAAAATTTTTAAACAATAACAAATATTATTGCCCTGAAGAAGCTATCCGAAGGAAAGCGAAATATTGGCAGAAATATTAAAATAAATAAGCAAAAAGGACCTTAAACTCAACGAAATACTACTTAGATATGATTTTATTTTATAATAATATTTTCAGACAGTATAGAAAACAGTGTGTGTCCTCACTGGAAATAGGATATAAACAACAGAGTATGGATATATGTAAGAGCAATTTCAGTATCAGCTAATGAAATTTTGGGACAGATAAATAAGTAAATATTGTCAAATGTCGATATTGAGGCTGTCGGATATCAGTCATAGATACTGAATAAGTGACATCATGCCCTGCAATTTTTTTTAACGTTGCAGGGCATGATTTCACTTATTCAGTATCTATGACTGATATCCGACAGCCTCACTATCGACATTTGACAATATGTACTTATTTATCTGTCCCAAAATTTCATTAGCTGATACTGAAATTGCTCTTACATATATCCATACTCTGTTGTTTATATCCTATTTCCAGTGAGGACACACTGTTTTCTATACTGTCTGAAAATATTATTATAAAATAAAATCATATCTAAGTAGTATTTCGTTGAGTTTAAGGTCCTTTTTGCTTATTTATTTTAATATTTCTGCCAATATTTCGCTTTCCTTCGGATAGCTTCTTCAGGGCAATAATATTTGTTATTGTTTAAAAATTTTTGAAACAATTTTTAAAAATACTCAAACAAACATAGATACATGTGAATGAAAAAATACAAATACATACAATTTTGAAAAATATACAAAAACAATAATAACTACAATAAACAAACAAACAAAAACATACAATGAGTGAAAATTCATACATACATACATAACAATACATACAATTTTGAAAAATGTAAAAAACAATAAAAACAATAACAATTTTTGAACAACTTTTTATTTGCAGTTGCAAATAAATTTGTAAGGTATAGGATACACAGCATGGGCGGAGTAACGAAAACCTTGTGCCCACGGTAGTATTAAAAGCAATTTGCAGCAGACCTGTGACTAACTATAACGCTGTATGCCTTCACATAAGAAGTTGCCACGTGGTTAACAAAGAAATATTAAAAAAAAAAACTGTAAAATAATACAGTTAGTTGACGCAAACAGTAAACCAACAAACAGTAAGACAACAACAACAAATGGCTTAACAGCACTTAAGAAAAAATTACGATGACGAGCGAGCTGTTCTCTAGCCCAGAGATGCTTTACGGCTGGTGATGCACATTAGGCTTAGTTTTTTTTTTCATATTTGGTAACTTTTTGACAAAATTTGATGGTTATAATTTTTTGGATATGGCAGCACTGTTACCAGAACATGAAATAAAATATTATATAATAATGTGATGTTTATATTGCAAAAATTATTGGATTTATTTAGAAAGAGTAGTATATATGTATATATTTATTTTAAAGAAATTTTGTATGAAAAATTTATATAAAAGCATATGTATATCATATACATAAATATATTGCTTTATATAAGTATATAAATTACTAATGTTATATTTTATCCAAAAATGTCGAACGAATTTTGCATAAAAATTATACTTGTTAAGAACCACCTCAAAGTAAAATATATACTCGTATTTTGTGATTATCTATATGCAGCCAACATTTTTTTTACACGCCTATACGTTTATATTAACAGAATTTTTGGAATGGCAACTTTGAATATTGGCGAATTCAAGTTATCCAGGCAAATTCAATCTACATACGAGTGAAGGCGAATTAATACTAATTCGCCTTGATACGAGTATGAGTTATAACTACATTGGATAAGAAATATTTAAAGCAGGCGGACCTGTTATAAATCGGTTGTAATATTAAAATTTTATTAAAAAGTGAATTAGTGAGCAAAATGAAATTAAAAGTCTTATTAGTAAAAATATTCCAATGTTAAAGTGTTAAATTGTTTTTAATTGGCTTTTCGTTTGTGAAAAATAAGAAAAACAAAAATTAAGTTTTATATCCGCCATTGTATGTAGCTTCGCTAGCCAATTCGTTTTTATTCTCTTGGTTGTGTACGAGCCCGCCTAAACTAGAGATGACAAAAATGTGAGCAACAATATTTTTATCGATACATTTGTAGGGGTTTGTCTACAATAAATAATTAGTTTGATAACGTATTGTATTGTACATTTCATTCCAGCAATTTTCTACGGTAAAAAAGCTTAATCTCTATGTTAAGGCTGATAAAATCTCTTGATATTTCGTTTCATATCTTGGGCAAAGAAACAAGTAAGTTATTGAATAACTGTATGCTTTCATATCAAAGTGCTTCAGTTTTGCAAATTGTATAAATGGTTTTTGCCTTTGGTATTGCACTAAGTATGCAACACCACCGGTTTTATGAAAAAAATTTGTATACATATGTACCTATAATGTATTTTTTCCGCGGTGAAAAAATCTTGGATAATAAGATTTGACAGCTTATCGTAATTTCGATACCAATTATGTTTTAATATATACCGATTTTTAAGTATTCAAAATTTTTATGGGCATATGCATAAAAATTTAAATGAATTTGATGTGTTTAACTCAAAAATTCCATACAAGATTTTACTAAAATTCATTTCAAATACATTTTAGTTTTTTATGAAAATGCATATTAGTATGCAAAATGTTTGCTTAATTTTATTTGATAAATCGCTAAAATATTAAAATGAACATTTTTGTTCTGGGTTTTTATATTACAGTAATAACCCATTATGTCTCGTGTAGTAGAAAAACTTGCTTTCGAAAAAACAGCGAGACTTTTTCAAAATATTTTGCAAGGTAAAATGCAATATAAAACAATTGAAAATTTTGTTAAAAAACATTTTTCTTTAAAAATAAAGAAAAAACTAATTTTTTTAAATGTTATATGAATAACTGTATTATTATCACAATATTTATCGATTTTAATTTTTGTTTACAATTTTTAACTATAAAACAAACCCATTTTCCGTTAAAATTACAATTATTAGCTTTTATTTGAAAATTTCCATAACAATTAATGATTTTACAGCCTGTTCGACGATATCGAATGAAAATGTATGTATGTGTGAATCAATGTTGTATGTATGAATCAGTTCGTTCGCATAAACTAATGTATTTTAATTGAGTTTTGACACATAGTTCGCATAGAATAAAAATAGGAAAAACCCAATTCATTTTCTTTCGCCTAGAATGCGAATGAACTTATCCTTTCGACATCGGCAAACTGGATGTTAATTTCTATGTTTTCAACTATAAAAAAAATCCCCAACTACAATTTCCGTGAATATTACAGATTTTAACTTCAATTTCCATAAAAATTTGGATTTTCAATTTTTTTCTAGTTTCTGTGTACAATTATACAGTTTCTTAAAGAAATGTAGTTTTTATTTCTTTGTTAAAAATAAAATGAATACAAAAATAACAAAGATGCTTTTTAAAATACGTACATGTTCACATACAGTGTAAGTATATAAAAATATTCTAAAATCAAGCAGGCAAAATTGTGAGAGAAATAATATTAGTTTTTTATGATAAAAAATTAAAAAATATCTGAAAAATTGGTATTTTTTCTTTAAACCATTGCGCCAGTGTTCTAACAACGGTATACATTTTATAAACTATTTAATCAATTACTAGAAATATTTGCTTAATACTAAAGTATTTACGAAGAATCAGAGGAGAGTTATCACTGTAAAAAATTTACCTGAGTTTCACTTTCAACAAATTTATTTGCCCAAAATTGCGATTCTAAAATATTGGCTTCTCAGACTTCAGAATTCCATGTACTACACTGCATTTATAAATAGCAGTTTTTTAATTCTGAAAGAAAAAACAATTATTTTTTTACGACTAATATGTTAAAAAAATTTAAGTATATTATAAAGCTCAACAAAAATTAAATAAATTAATATTTACATCTTTGGGTACGAAGAATTATTAATATACAGAAATTTGTATGTTAATAACTGAAAAAGAAATACCACTTGTTCAGAGACAACAAACGCTGTACAAACAATGTGGGCAAATAACAAAAATATGTGATTCAATATTAGATGAATAACTAAATGGCTCGATGGCTGAGTGATTAAGGCAGTAGTTCATGATACGTCATGACCCGAGTTCAAATCCCAGTGGGTGCTGATGAGTAGTGTAGCGATTACGAAACAGCTAGTTGTCCCCCAGCTAAAGATTTGATTATTATTTTTCTTGTCTTCTTCAATCAAATTTTATTGATCACAGCAAATTTGTATTGTAAAAAATCCTTCTTAAGGAAAAACTTGAACTAAATCCGATGTACAAACTAAAAATCTATATTTAAGTATTTAACGTCACTGTGATTATAAATGGCGTTTTACAACCAGTACTTTCATTGCATAACAATTTAAAAATCTAATTTAAATTCAAATGAATTTGAAAAAATAAAGTAAGTACCTGCAGTTGTACGTAATATTAGCTCAGCTTTGATTTGTTTGTGCTTAGCTTCTAACATGAAGTTAGTAAATTGCCGTAACGGATAGGACGTTTCAATGACATATGGATAATGTGTTTTATAAATTATGTTTTGACGTAACACGGTGATTGAAAAGAGTATTAAATTTTTAATACTTTTTCAAAATTATTTCTGCATGTAGACAAGTATGTATGTATACATGTATTCGTACACATACTTAACTTTTAAAGCTGCCTTGTAGTCGTATGTACTTATAGAATACTAACATAATTATTTTTCTTCAAGACGGAATACATATTTTTTAAACTGGCTTTTCCACCGGCAAATTATGGTCAATCCAAAACAAACAAATAAAACGAATTCATTTTATGTTTTCACCCAACGTCTCCCTCGTTGTTTTCAAGCTTCTTCAGGGGTAATTTTTATTACAAAATAAATTTTTGATTATGTTGATCAGAGCTTCACAAACATGTAATTAAATACGAGTAATTCTAAATATAATCAAATAACACAAAAATATATTGAAAAAACAACACAAATATTTTTTGTCAAACTTGACGAATACAGTTATTGACAGTTATTTTCCTTTAAACATGAAACTTTATGGCTTTTGATATAAAGCCTAGTATTGAGATTGAATGTGCTAAAATTTTTCAGCAACATTACTTATTTCGTACGAAAAAATTTATATGTACTCAGTGTTGTCTATTTTTTCTCTTATTCATGTTTCTTTTTTAATTTTAAGTATACATATTTGTACTTCGTGCGAAAAAAGCTTTGCCTATGTTATTTCGCAGCTGAAAAAACAAATAGTCCCAGTTTAAATTAAAACATGTTGCAGATACATTTTGTATGTTTTCTGCTTTAAAAACCCAGTATTACATTTTTAAACTTATTTCACAAATATTTCATACGAAACACTTTTGTATGTAATTTGAATTATTAGCCTTTAGGTAGGTTAACTTGATAGGTAGTCCAGTTTGCTAAAATCATCCATGTCACAGAATTTAATTCCGTTCGGAACGAATTTCTAATATCAAGAATGTAATTAGTACTTCTTCTTTAAAGTTATGTCATTCCGAAAAACGTCTGTTTTTTTTTTTTTTTTTTTTTTTTTTTTTTTTTGAAGAACTAAAATTGGATTAAGTCCCGCTTACGAACGGAATTCAACTCTATAGCATGGCTCGATATTTAGTTATGGTGTAAAATTTTTTCAATTTGTGGTGATCTAAAAACTAATAGCAGCCTTACCATACACTGCTCTCACAACGGAAAGCTTACTTTGCAAAGTCTTGAAATGTCAGGCTGAATTTGCAGTGCTAAAATTTTACATTAGTGTGTATTTTATTTTCTGTAAAAGCCGACATAAGCTGTTTTGCAAATGAATTTTTTATTATTGAAATTGTGCTGCAAATTACAATTATTTTAATTTTTGGTGCCTTTTTGTGGACCTTTTTTTTTTGCAAAAATGCAAAATGAGAATATAAAGCAATTGACAAATAAGGAAAAAAACAAACAGCTGCTGCAAAATGTTATAGATTATGCCAGATGAACCTAAATACCCAAGTGTGAAAGCAAAAATTATAAACTGTATAAACAATTACAAGGGAATCGACAACATAAAAAACCACGGACCAACACATAGTGTGTAAAAGTGGATTTAAATAAAAGTTCGTGGACAATATGAAATTTGATGTGCCTAAATCAAACCTGCTTTGGTCTTGTTTCTTTCACTATCCAATTTTTTTACAGGCCTGGTTAATTTTACTTTATAAATTAGTAGACTATGTTTAAGTATTTCCTCATAACTCGATAACGAGTTCATCGATTTAATAACTATAAATCTTAAAACAGTGTTCTCTAACTTTTTTTAAAAACTTTTTGTATACATTTTTTTATTGTTACCATATTTTGAATTACTTTATTTCATTTTGAAAACAAAAGATTTTAAAGGACTTTTATTCAAAGGAATCCCAAAATATCTTTTTTAAAACTTTTGTAAGTAAAATTATAATTAATATAATTAACGAGTGCTATTACTTAGTACACAATGTTATGCACTTTTTCGTCCTTATCAACCGTTCTTGCATCGTAACCAGTCTTAAGGTCGGGCCCTTCTCAGCTGACATAAAAATATACGGAGTATGATATTGGCACAATCAGTACTTTGTTAACGGATATAAAAACAACTGTTTTTAATTTTAACTTGATTAAAACCTTATATATATATATATATATATATATATATATATATATATATATATATATATATATATATATATATATATATATATATATATATATATATATATATATATATATATATATATATATATATATATATATATATATATATATATATATATATATATATATATATATATATATATATATATATATATATATATATATATATACATATATATATATATATATATATATATATATATATATACACACAGTGTTGGAAAATATAATAGAAACGACGTTCAGTGTTCTTTATCTTTAGAATATTTCTTATAAAAAAATTTTATTTTGGGAGTCTATATATTTTTTTTATAACAGAACACATTTATGTAAAAAAATAGAAAAAATCAGCTGAGCTGTATTTGTGTAACAAAATATATGACGGGACTCATTTCATTGCCCTTGGAAAAAATAATAGAAACAACAAACTTAAAACTCATTAACATAAAACTTTTTCTTTAAAACAATAAATAAAAAGTTTAAATGTAATCTAAATTAATATTTGGTTGTTCCACCCTTGTTTTTGATAACTTCGGTACAACGTCGGCCCATTGAGTCTACCAACCTAGCACAAACTAATGGGTCTATATTGTACCATTCGTCCTGGACTTTCTCCCACAAATCGGTTTTATTTCTAGGCTTATATCTAGCAATTTTCTTTTTCAGAATGCCCCTAAGGTGCTCGATGGGGTTTAAGTTCGGGGACTGGGATGGCCATTCCAACAGGTGGACATTGTTGTCTTTGAACCATTTCTTCACCCTTTTAGATGAATGTTTGGGGTCGTTGTCCTGCTGAAACTGCCACTTCAAAGGCATTTCTTCCCGGGCGTATGGATGCATGACTTTCTCTAAGATGTTTGTGTAGTCGACAGCACACATCTTATCCTTCACCCAGAACAACGGCCCAACACCTGACGATGAAAAGCATCCCCAAAGCATTATATTCCCTCCCCCATGTTTAACTGTTTTCAACGTGTGCTTTGGATCGTATGCAGTGTTTTTTGGGCGTCCCACATGCACCTTGCCATCAGAGCCAAACAAATTAATCTTCGTCTCATCAGACCATAACACGTTTGTCCAATTTCTGCGCAGAAGATGTTTCCTTGCAAACGATAACCTGCAGTTCCTTGCACTATATGCCTTCAAACCCGCAGATATCAATCTATTTCGGATTGTACGACTGCTTACTGTTGCGTTTAACGCATTTTTTAGGTCTTCTGAGGCCAAAAATGGATTTTTTTTTGACTCTCGTATGAGCAGTTGATCAAATTTCTTTGATGTTGCGCGTTTTCGTCCTCGGTTTTCCTCCGTAGGTTTAAAATGAACCGCAGAAAATACCTTTTTTTTCGAGCATTTCATTAAATCAGCAATCTGAGACATGGAAAGGCCATCATTTTTTAATTTTTTTATAACTTCCCTTTCTTGAACTGTACAATGTGTACTACGACCCATCTTGAATGAGAAATTAATAATTTATGAAAAATTTACTGCTGTAATGTATCACTGTTTTACATACCTTCCCCACAAAGTATAAAACACTTTTTAAAAAACAAAATTTTATTAATTTAAAGCGGAATTATTTAAAGTTTCCGAAACGTTTCTATTTTTTTTCCAACGAAACCACGTGGACACTGCACTAAATGAATACTAAACTTAACATTTTTGCGATCATGCATACAAAAATGAACTCAAAATTAGGTACCGTTATCAAAGAGTAGAATACAGTACGTGTCTGGTGAAATGATTACCTTACAAGCTAAAAATTTGATATCAAATGGGCAAGTAGTTGTCGTTTCTATTAATTTTTCCAGCACTGTATATATATATATATATATATATATATATATATATATATATATATATATATATATATATATGTATATATATATATATATATATATATATATATATATATATATATATATATATATATATATATATATATATATATATATATATATATATATATATATATATATATATATATATATAATTTCTACAATTTTCATTTCCAACCCTATAAAGTATACATATTCAAAATCAGCTTTTATAGAAAATTCGATTAAGCGATGTTCATCTGTCCGCCGTTGAAATAACGTTTCTGAGAAAACCATTAGACTTAAAAATTTTGTTCTTTCACCATTCTTTCAAAATTTAATCAAATCGGTTTACATATAGCTGAGATATATCCAAAATTCGCGTAAGAAAATTTTAACATTTTTTCTTGCTTAAAATACGGGAAATGAAAATTTCCGATATCGGTCCATATATGTATATCCGAGTTATAGCCTAAGCCGATTTTGTCATGAAAATGTTGCGTTAGCGAATTTAAACAAATTTTTTTTGCTTAAACGCAGCTCTAATAATAATATAAGGTTATTTATACATGAGAAATTTCCGATATCGGTCCATATATTGCCGAGATATAGCCTAAAACAATTTTTTAGTGAAACTCAAACAACTTTTTTTTCTTAAAAGCAGTTGTGGTGAAAAAAAGAGATTACTAAAATACAGAAATTGAAAATTTCCGATATCGATCCATGTATATCCGAGCATATTTAGTTCAAATTTGTAATATATTTACGTGACTATCGTGAAGGGTACTTTAGAATATACCACACTTTTACTAGTTCAGTTTCTAATTATTACGAATAACAATATTTTTCTTATTTTAATAATAAATACAAAATTAAATATAATAAAACTTCTATAATGTTTTACAGTCAGATTTGCGATGTATTTACTTCCATGTGCTGCGTTATAATCTTTAAGAATTTTTTTAGGTTCTCACTGATTAGTATAAGCGCAAAACTGTTTTACTGCCTTTTAAATATTGTGCAGATTAAGGTTTAATAACCATTACCTTTATATTATTTTTCTAAAATTGTTTTTGGTTACTTTCTTTTGTTTGTTTAGCATATGTTTGTAACATTACTAACCTCTCTACTATAAAATTTGTGACAGGTTAATCTAAAACTGCGCTAAAAGTATTATATAAAGGGTGGTTAAATTTCAAGGGCCGATGTTGATTTTGAATAAAACACAAACTATTTAGGAAATTATTGTAATTTTATTTTGTTATGATATATTGGTATTATTCAATTACGTATGGAACAAAATATCGGCCAAATGGGCGCCGCGACCACGGCTGCACACCTCCATCCGATGGTCCAAATTTTCGATGACCCTGAGGCATAATGGAGGTTCTATGCCGTTAATGTGCCGAATTATCTCATCCTTTAGCTGTTGAATTGTTGCTGGCTTATCGATGTACACCTTTTCTTTCAAATAACCCCAAAGAAAAAAGTCCAACGGTGTCAAATCACATTGACATCGCCAATACGTGAGATAACACGGCCATTGAATTTGTTGCGCAAAAGAGCAATTGTTTCGTTAGCTGTGTGGCAAGGGGCACAGTCCTGCTGAAACCACATATCGTCTTCATCCATATCTTCCAATTCGGGCCATAAAAAGTTCGTTATCATCTCACGATAGCGAACATTATTCACAGCAACTGCCTGACCGGCCTCATTTTGGAAAGAATACGGCCCGATGATGCCGTCAGCACATAAACCGCACCAAACAGTCACTCTTTGTGGGTGCATTGGTTTTTCGACAGTCACTCTTGGATTCTCATTCGCCCAAATGCAGCAATTCTGTTTATTGACGAATCCACTGAGGTGAAAATGTGCCTCATCACTGAAGATGATTTTCTTCGAAAATTGATCATCATTTTCATAATAAGTCTGGATAACTTTAACACGTTGTTGGATTGTGTATCTCTCCATGGTTCAAATTGAATAAGTCTGAAATAGAGAAATGTCAAATAAAATTTGGAAAAAAACTTGGCGTTTAGGTGTGGTTCACATTCAACATCGGCCCTTAAAATTTAACCACCCGGTACATTAGGTATGTGCAAACATACATATGTATGTATGTATACAGTGCTGGGCAGTATTTGAAATACAAATACGTATTTTGTATTTCACATACACGACCTGAAAGTATTTAGTATTTTAAATACATTCTCTAGAAACTACGATAATTAAAATTTTTATCGTTTCATTTTTATCGTTCACATGGTAATACAAGATATTTAGATTTTGTGGGAGCGAAATATTACGAAATTCTCTCGGCACTTTAAAAATCTGAACAAAAATCTTTTGTAAGTATTTTGCATACTTACATTTGTAGGATAAGTAAAATCGAAGTATTATTAAAGCTGATGGTTACAATTCCACAACATTTATAAAAACAACATGCATATTCTTGAACTGCAATTGTTTGGGTTTCTAAATGTTGTGCCACCTTCAATAAATACCAATGCGAATGCAAATTTAGAAATACGCCTCTGTTATGATGAGAATACAGAGTTTTCTGAAATTGTTTAGAAAATGGAGATTTACCGACCGCTTGTCAATTTATGCATTTGGATTTCTCTCCTACTGAATACTTTGTTTTAAACACATTTTTGATAGCTCTAAAGACTTGTATAATGTAATGGTGCCTTTAACAACACTGCAATTCAGCTTTCAATTGTTTCGTCCAGAGCGAATTCATTTTTTTTTCTTGGACCAGTAGTCAGGGAATGACCCCTACATATGCAGTGCATTGTACCAGAATTAGGAAAATAGGATGTGTTTTTTTCTAACTTTATACTCGTATAGGCTTATAATACAATTGGTATGTTTGTAAATTTTGAGTATTTACTTAGCTGTCATCGCCGACTCTTTGCTTCTACGCAGGGCTGGGCAGTATTTGAAATACATGTATTCGAAATACGTATTTGAAATACAAATACGTATTTTGTATCTGTATTTCAAATACATAATTCAAAAGTATTTTGTATCTTGTATTTCAAATACATATGGCTTAAAAATACATTTTTACAAAATACATTTATTTAATATAAGTTCAAAATAAGTTTTTTCACACAAAAGTTAAAATTGCTAGAAACTGCGACCACTAAAATGTTTATTATTTTGCAATACCGCAATTCAGCTTTCAATTTTCTTGTCCAGAGCAAATACATTTTACACTAATCAGGTGATATCAGTAGGAATTTTCACATATTCGCCACCAGCTTTTTCCCAACGCTTTGTATTATATACAGGGAAATAATTTTTATTATGAAAACCTTTGCCTACCTTAAAATCTGTGAGAACCAGATTATATCGATTGCAAATATCATAATTTGAGGTATTTCAGTTGTATTTTAACAAAACTAATGGAGAGATTAGAAAGGACATATAACAGAAATCATCTCATTAAAAGAGAGGCAACGAATTCAAAACCTTGCAATAGATACCTTAGAGAAAAAACGTGAAACCGAACATGGATGGAATAGAAGAAGTAGTAGTTGCAGTAAAGATGATGAGAATTTTATTGTTTTTATGCATTTATAGAATTGGGCAGCAGGTTCCGCAGAACCTGTAGAAATATTTTTTTCACTCCCCAACAAGAGGTTGTTTGTCATCCGACTTATTAAATTATCTTGTTTTATTAAAGGAAATACTTGTTTTGCCGAATGAATATTTTATTTGCTATCTATTAAATCCTAAATATGATTAATTTCCCACTTGGCGAGTTTAGAACAATCATATGAATATACACACGTATGTCACATGTAAAATGCATAGAATGTTAAATATATATAATAAAAAAAATATAACATATTTTATATAATATTACACAGCTTTATGTCTAGATTTGTATACATAATAAGTATATATGCAGTTGTAAGTATGAACATATATGTATATTGTCGCCTAAAAAGAAAACGAGCATAACTGACAAAAAAATTCTAGTCTAGTCTAGTTATTATCAATAATACAACTATCCACAATTTTTAATAGGCTTTCAACACTTTGCCAGTTACGCCCTTTTAAGTTGTATGTGACAATATACAACTTAGTTTAAGTGCATATATAAAATAAAATATTTATCTAAAACCAGAGTGGTATATTCTTATGAGATCGAAAGACAAAAAAGTATTTGTAGTTTTTAGTTGTATTTTGTATTTAAAATACACAGCTGAAAAGTATTTTGTATTTTGTATTTAAAATACATAACTTGAAAGTATTTTGTATCTTGTATTTGAAATACACAACTGGGAAGTATTTTGTATCTTGTATTTGAAATACTTAAAGTGAGTATTTTGCCCAGCCCTGCTTCTACGTACTTGTCACTTTCATTTCTATTCCGTTATTTTTGCTTGTGTTATTTTCGCTCCCCAGCAAGAAGTTGTTTGTCGGATAACCCATTAAAATATCTAGTTGTAATAAACATACGTATGCCATACGTGTATACTCGTATGTATGTAATATGTATATAATATTAAATGTATGTATATAATAACAAAAATAAACCATTTTTTATGTAATATTACACAACTTTATTTCCTGTATTTGAATACACAGATAAGTATATATGCAGTTGTAAATATGAATTTTTGGAGTTACATACGAAGGCTGATCAAAAAATAACCATTATTTTAAATTTCAAAACAACAAAATACAAAAAATGCGAAAATCGAACATATGTACGTTAGATACGAAATTTTAAAATAACGGTTATTTTTTATCAGATCATGTATGTTCGATTTCCAAAATTTTTTTTTGTTATATTAATCTGTTATGTTATATGTTTTGGTGTGCTCCCCGATTTTTTACTAAATATACTAAATTTTGAGCAAAAACAACATCGCATGGACATCGCCCAGGAGCTGTTGAACATCGTCAACGACGATCTAGATTTTATTAATAAGGTCATAACTGGTGACGAATCATGGGTGTATGGGTATGACATTGAAACCAATTCCAATGGAAGCGGCCATTAGACCGAAAAAAGCACGTCAAGTTTGGTAAAAAGTGACGGTTTTGCTCACTGTTTTCTTTGACTGCAATGGCGTGGTGCCCCATGAATTCTTGCCACAAGGTCGTACGGTCAATAAGGAATACTAACTTGAAGTTGTGACCCGTTTGCGCGAAACAATTCATCAGAAACGCACGGAATTGTGGAAAAAGCAATAATCGATTGTCAATATTCGAATATAATCTTCAAATGGTTAACTTAAATATACAGAAAATGAACGATTTGGCATTTTACATGATGATCATCTTACGATTGTCAGTGCGATCAGCTCTCTTTAAACTTACCTGCTTGCCATTATATAAATTGGTTTTAAACATTTAAGCACAGAACTTTATCTCGATTGAATAAGTTGGTAAACGCCACTATTTTACTGAAAAAAAAAAATACTCATCCCTCCGTTTTATTGAATGTTCCCCCCAACGCGTATATAATTATCACAAACCCGAGTTAATTGTATAATCGAACCAGGGTTGCTATTCAAAAATGTTCAATCCAACCCAACTTTGATCTAAAACCTACCTTCTGAAAAGACCAATTTTTAAATATTGAAAAACATTATGTATTTCTCCTATAAAGTATGATTTTTATTCGATAAAGTTTTTAAATTATAGAATAAATAACACAGCATACAAAAAATTCATTTAATAACGCTTAATACTCCTACATACTTGCGTAAAATAGAATTATTACTGACCATTCCCAATATGTAACATTAGTTTCAAACTCGGAATAGGTGTGTTCCACATCTTGCAATACTAGTGCTGATTACTTTTTAGACTAAAATATATTTTAGTGATTTTAGACGCTTAAGCTATATAACATCATATAAAGAAAACATTTACAGCAACAGCTGTAAAATTAGAAGCAATGTAAAATTTTCAATAGGATTTTATAATACATATCTAAAAAATGAAAAGCCAAATAACAATTGCATGTTCTGTTTACAACTTCACAATGTAGATTGGGCAACCTTCCATTGCACTTATTAAATTTTAAAGAAAAACTTTTTTCCAATTTGCAAATTTTCTAATTACTTTTTCAGTTTTCAATTTTAGTCCGAATTTACACGAACAAAAAGTTCGGGCTAATTTGTAGAGGAAATAAAAAAAACGACTCTCTCATTTTTTCTCAAAATTGTTACGTAGAACGCTTTTGGACTAATTCGGACTGTTTCGTTATTCACGTGGAACACACCTAATACGTATATGTTATGAAAACAAGTAGTAAAAATTAATCGCCATTCGTTGCCTCAAATGTTTTTTTTTTCTTTTATATACATATGTACTTGTACATACATATACACATAAGTAATTATTTGGTTAATTACTCACACCTCTCTCTTTTTGCTGACCACACAATGCGAGCATCATTATTTTTCATAAGTTCTATACAATCAACGAGGCTGGAAAATTTTAAAATTAAGGGAATTGAATTTTCTTAAAAAGAGCAAAATAAGGTTTAGTCGACCAAACGAATAATGTCGGAACAAATTTGGTCGGAAAAGACTAATAATGGCAACGCTGAAACCAACTCCAAAATTGTTTTGCTTTTATAGTCCAAAAAGCCACTTTCTTCATCATCCGATTGCAACTGCAGTTGGAAAGAACATAGTTCCTACCAAAAGAACTATAAAAGAAACAAGTAAATGTGAAATGACATAAACCTTAATAACAAAAAAATGTATACGTACTTACATATGTAGTTATGATTTAATAATACGAGTGCAACCTTTCTTTTAGTTTTGGTTTTGTTTAGGCTACTGAAAACGCCTGTTTGCAAATAAAAGCTAGTTCTATATAAATTTTGTTATTGGTTTTCTTAAATTTGCGGCAAAAAATCCTCTTAAGCAACTGATTTCTGAATATGTTGTTTCTTTTTCTCCTTGTTATTATTATTTTTAAGAAAATGAATTTTTTATGGTCGCATCAATTTAAATGCAAATCTTTCCACGCTGCTATTTCTAAATTATGTACATATGTATGGTAATTTCCTTGCTATTGAAAAAGTTTGTAGTCAGAAAAAAAAGATTCAGTTCATTGTTAACAATAATATAGACAGGCTCAAATTCGTACTAGTGAAGAAATCATTATAAATGTCTGAACTCATTTAATGCAGATTTTGAATAATGTTTGATACCATCAAATAGTTATTTGAGATCTATTTTACATACTTTTAAATAAGATTTTTTGAATTTGTTTATTTATAACTTTCTTTTAGCAATAAAAGCTCTTCAGTAAATTATGAAAGGCTGACTAATTAGGAATGATTTTTTAGAGATTTAAAATTAAGAACTTTATTTACATACTCGTACAAAATGTAGCTTTAAAAAAATTATTTATAATTAGATTGTGCGGACTCATTTGCATATCAAAAGATTTGGCCTAATCCTGAATATCGCTCTGTGATTGGTAATGGAATATTCTTAAGGCAAAATTAAAACAACAATTTATAATTGACATTTAATAATTACACTGTAAATCCTTCTGAAGCTGCAGTTGCAAAACTTTGAAGAATTTTAGGAATAGAAGTTCAGTGCTCAAGTCTGGCACTGCCTAAACGAAGTTTAGATACAGAAAGTTTAGCTCAGAACTACAGGCATTTAATTTATAGGAATGGAGCAATAAATTAGCTAAATAAGGTATCTATGTTAATAAGGTATCTAGTGTTATGTATATAACACTATGTTAATAAACTCTTTATGGACTTTAATTTTTTGTTACAATGTATGTTGAATGTTTTTATGTATGTTAAAATTGTTTTCAATATGTTTTCAAATATTTTTGACTTTGTAAACAAAACTGAAAAAAAAATTTTCTGAAGAAGTCTTCCGAAGGAAGACGAAATATCGAATATAATTAAAACATTTTTTATATAAAAAACAAAACTGACCTCAAGCTTAAAAAACATATCAATTTAATTTATGAAAAAGGTCACATAATTAGGATCAAGATAATTAAGTTTTTCTTTTATTGTTTTTTTTTAAAGAAATTTGAAAAAAAAGTTTTTATAACAATTTTTAAGTTATGTTTCTTGAGCGCCAGCTATCATCCGGAATCCTCCCCAATCTGAGACTTTAATTTTTACGAAATAATTAAAAATTTCACGAAATAATTAAAAGATTTTCTTGTAAATTTTTTTTATTACATTTTTTTAAATTCTTTTTTGTTTATATTTTTCCTTTAACATTTCAAAAAGATTTATTCTTTGTAGTGTTGTATTTATTGCTCTTGCATATACCTGGTATGAATTCGACTTGTTCAAAACTATTTAATTTAACATTTTTGTGGAAAGAACTTGGGTAGTTGAAAATATTTGATCATACATGCAGCTAATCAGACTGAAATTTGAGTTTTAATTGATTCATTTTGATAGCTATCGGACTTCTGTCCGATTATCAAAACAAATCCGAGTATCAAAAACAGACGATGTTTTTGGACACATACTAGTTTATTATAAATTATTTGAGCATTCAGTATGACAACACAGCATTAGATAAATTAGGAATGTCAGATTTAAAATACAAAAAAAAAAAAAAAAAAAAAGATGCAATGTACAAAAAAACCATTTATTTCGCCACCTGATTTTTAAATCGCCAGTTGCCAAACCAAAAATTTAGTCGCCATAGTAGATAAAAATTCGCCACGTTTGGGGAGAAATCGCCATATCTAACAACCCTGGATCTAAATTTTGAAAAGAAAATAATTTCGACTTTTAATTTAGAAAATAATTTCTAGATTAATCTTTTTTTGGTACCGCATTACTTACTTCATCGCAGTGTTGGTTTCATTGTCGAAGAGGCAGTGTGAACAATTTGTTGGTTTATTTTTTATCTGAAAAATTTTTCTGGCAAAAATGGTTTGTCTTTTGGACAGTACTGCTAGTTTATCGATTTAAGACCGACGGTCTTGTGCAATAAAAGGGAGATTCACGTTTAAAGTTTTGTAACGGGAAATGGGCAGAAGCTCATTGGATATGTATTACTTGTTCTTCGATATGAATAAATCTATTCCAGTCAGACGGTATATAGACCTTCTGGCGCCGACTATAGGAAAGACTTGAACGAGGTTAAGGAAACTTTGAAACATGTTGGTTGATAGGTGGCGGGATGTTTTCATGATGGAACGTTGGACGACTACTAAAAATTTAAGACATAATGAAGAAAGAATAGGAATGATTATTCTAAGCAATATGCCGGAATTTTTGAGAAAATCTTCCTGTAACAAAGAGTATTTAATATTACACCAAGGAGACCTGAAAAAAAATTTACGCGGAAAATTATGCAAAACTCATTGGCAAGTCAATTGCTTCATTTAGTCACTTAAATTAATTGAATTGCAATCTTGAAGGCCTACGGCCATATCCAAAAAAAACTTAACAAAGTTTGGTAAGCAATTGTTGGGAAATATTTCTTAACGTTGTATGCAAAAACAATTATTTACCATTCGTTTAAAAATGAAATGAGTACACTTTAACTGTACGTTAAAATGACATTTGACTTCTTAATATTTATTTCCTTTAAAAAGTACAATTTTCTAAAAAATTTTAATGCAAGCAACGTTTTATGCTTATTAAATAAGGAAATTTACACATTGCATTGTAATTGAATTTATTAATTTTGAAATAAAAATACGAAATTTATTAGTGATGCACTTTCAATCAAACGAATAAAACGAAAAACGCTATTCGAATAATATAAATTTTTCTAGTAAAAGTAACCCCATTAATTTTTCTTATTTTAATTAATATAGTGCATATAATGTATTCACCATTTATTTAAAAGATAAATATAGAGAATATTTGTCAAAAATTGATTATTTTATGTAGCAATAATAAAAATAATGATTTGTTTTTTTTTAATTTTATTTTCGGGTTAATAAAATACTCATTTTCTTACATCACTACTCAAAAAATTACAACCGAACATAACGGCACTGCCAGAATAAAATAATTAAATTCCTTACTGTATTTAAAAGTTAAAGTACTGTTTTTGGATAAACTTTTTTAACAATTGTATGGTAGTGTTAATGTAATTGGTAACTAACGTGTACGTTAATACTAAAGTAAGAATTTTTGTTTGCAAATGGCTCCTAGTATTTCAATCCAAGTGAAAGCTTCTTACGAATTCAAAAAAAGATTTGAAAAACATGAAAAAGCCCTAGAGAATGTAGAATGTACTTCGGAGTTTGCAGGAAGAATTGAAGATTGGTAAAAAGTATTGCTAGCGTAGACAGAGTGTAGTTGAGACTTTGAAGAAAAAACAAGATAATGGGATAAATGTTTGAAAATATTTTTTAATAAGTTTCTATGTATACTGATGATTAGGATAGCTCACATGAAATGTCGTCACTGTTTGTATTTGTAGATTGGTACAGATATTTGTAATTTGGGATAAATGTTTAAAAATATTTTTTAATAAGTTTCTATGTATACTGATGATTAGGATAGCCCACATCAAATGTCGTCACTGTTTGTATTTTTAGATTGGTACAGATATTTGTAGGTTAACAGGCTGCCAGCCATTGAAAAGCCAGCCATTGAAAAGCCAGCCTACTTGGGCCCAATTTGCCTAGGTGTGATATGTATCTCAGCAGATCTACATATCACTGCTTTAGAACCAACACGAGGATCGGATTAAGGAGTCCAATCCATTTACGTCATATTCCGATACCTCTGCCAAGTCTGCTTAGATACAAAGCCCCTACGTAGGAAAGAGCTGGTCTTCGACAAAGGAAGTGCTCAACACTCTCTACTTCCTCCTCGTCTCTGCAACTTCTACAGAAGTCATTAAATGGAAGATTTAACCCCCTCGTCTGCGACCTTACATGGCAATGACGATGAGATATTAGTAGCTAATAAATTAAATAAAAATAAACTCAATTGTTAAAGATTAATTAGAAAAAAAACCTGTAATGTTTTGTTTTAATAATCTTTGCTATTCTTTATATCACAAACATCCGATTGAATAACTGATTCCCAAATTAACCCGAAGGAAAAGTACGGACAGTTTCCCGCAAGAAGAAGAGGACGAACCCTTTCTTTAAATATCTCTCTAATTGGCTCAATTTTCAATTAAGTAAACGCTTTTCATGCAAATTGAGACCTCACTAGGTCCCAAATTGCAGTAAAGAAACACACTTAAGATTATGTGTTTATGTTTTATTACAACTTGGCGTTAGTTAGAGGTAGGATTTTATCGGTCGGATCACATTTCATTGTTACAACTTCTTGTTAACCTAAAAGTGATATTTTCCGGGGAAGACAATCCTACCCGTAAATTTTAACGGGAGGTTTTATGTTTGAAGTTGCCGTATTTTCAAAGTGAATTTTTGTTGCCACTACAATTTTCACCTCCAAAAAGCAGTCTTTATTTGTGTTTTGCTGCCATACTTTCAAAAAGATAAATTAAAATTTACAGGCAACCATGGATGGATGCGTAAATTCACCTTAACCTTACGTACCTCCTACAAGAGTTTGAGTTTTCAAATTTACTGCCTGGCCCACGATGTCACTCGACATTGCTCGCTCGCACAAGTACATGCAAACCAAAAACAACATTTTAAAATTTGGTTTTTGTTTCAAATGTATTTATGCCGAGTGGTAAACCCCATATTCATACTATTATTATATTATATATTAGCGATGTTTACCTCCTAAAAGTAGACATTATTTCTCTTTTGTATCACAAGGTGAGTCAAAACTATAAAGTTAAAAAAAATTTTGACCCGTGCGGTTTTGGAGACCTTTTTCATTACTTTCATTTATTTTTCATACAAATTTTTATCGTTTTCTCACTCGTTTCATTTAATGGTAACACCACGAAATTTTTGTTGTGGAAACTTTTTTTTTTTTAATTTATAAAAAGAAAAAATTCTTGTTTTTTTATGTATGTTAAAAAACGGTAATAAAAAAATAATGAAAAATGGTTAACGGTCAGTTTATCACTCACTTCTGCTAAAGGTATCTTTAACTAATGTCAACCTTACCGATAAGTTGTAATATTAGCCCTAATAGTAAAAAAAATTGTATTCAGTAGAGTTAATCAATGAATCACATAAAGTTTTTTTTTTTTTTGAAATTCAAGTGCACAAAAAAATTAAGAAGAAAAAGCATACTAACTATTTACTTTTTATGAAAAGCTTCCATTTTAGAAATCTAAAATCTTAGCAAAAATGTTGTTTATGCAGCCTATTTTCTGCTACACATATCCTAACTGATACATCCGGAATTAAGTTATTGTTTGCAAACTCTAGTGCATTAAGAAAAATTTGTTGACAGCCATAATTTATATATTGTCTAAACAAATATGTTTTCTCAAATATTTCACATGTAAATATATATTTCCAAATTAAGTAAGTAAAGTGACTAATTTGTTTTCTATAACAAGTATAAATTCAAGATTTGTTTCAAATGCGTTTTTCACTGCCTCACCATTTTACATTATTAGTAAATATGTTTTGCTTTTTGCTTTACATGTTATTTTTAACAACAAAACTTTAATCCCTAAAAAAGGCAAACAGATTTTTCAAAGTTTGATGCATCATAATGCAGAAAACTATTCATTTTATCATACTCTATTCTAAATGAAAGTTTTTGCAACGTGCAACAACGTAACTTAAGCAAATATATATTTATATATTTTTTAAATATTTGCAAACGAAACAGAGTTATGCAAAAGTTGTTAATTGGTACTTTGGTGTTAACATTTTAATGTTCTTCAAATGGTAACCGGACTTCAGTTCAGCTGTTAAGACATAAAATTCTGATTGCCAGAAAAGCAGTAAAGATTTATCCGTTGCTAATAGTTTGTTAAGTCTGTGTGCAAAGTATTTTAGACCATTTAAATTAACTTGCATCTTGTAATATGTAACTTGAATTTTAAACTAAGATATATTACATAATAAAATTATATATTTGAATTATTTTGCATGAATTATATATACATATATATATATATATATATATATATATATATATATATATATATATATATATATATATATATATATATATATATATATATATATATATATATATATATATATATATATATATATATATATATATATATATATATATATATATATATATATATATATATATATATATATATATATATATATATATATATATATATATATATATATATATATATATATATGATTAGTATTGTGATTTCTATAATTTTCATTTGCGACCCTATAAAGTATATATATTCTGAATCAGAATGAATGTAAAAGCAGATTAAGCGATGTCCTGCTGTCCGTCTGTCCGCCGTTGAAATACCGTTTCATAAGAACTTTTTTCTTTCACCATTTTTTACCCAATCGATTAATGGGCTTACTATTGAAATTCAGTAATATCAGTTCACATATAGCTGAGATATATTAAAAATTCCGAAAAAAGTAATTTTTTTTTGCAATTTCGTATGAAAATTTTTGAAAAAAAGTTATTTGTTTTGCTTCAAACTTCACACAATTATTAAGCGTAGTGAATAAAAGTGAAAAAAATTCCATATCCACCCGGTCCATATATACCCGAGATATTGCCCAAACGGGTTTTTTCATGAAAATATCGCGTAAGTGAACTTTAACAACTTGTTTTGCTTATAAGCAATACTGGTAATAAAATGAGGTTTATAAATATGGAAAGTGAAAATTTCCGATATCGGTTTGTATATACCCAAGATATTGCCCAAACGGGTTGTTTCATAAAAATGTCGCGTATGTGAACTTAAACAATTTTTTTTACTTAAAAGCAGTTCTGGCAATGAAATGAGGTCATACGAGTATAAATATGAAAAATGAAAATTTCCGATATTGGTCCATGTATACCGGAGATATAGCCTGAACCAATTTTTCCATACAAATTTTTTTTCTGAAAAGCAGTTTTCGTTATAAAAGAAAGTTACAGAAAAATACAGAAAATAGAAAATTCCGATATCGGTTCATATATAACCGAGATATAGCTTAAACAAACTTTTCCATGAAAATCCATGAAAGATTGCTTTTTTGGAGTGGTGATTACAATGTAAAAATATTTTTTCCCCGGTATCGGTGCATAACGCTCCTTTATTGCAATTATCCGCACCGACTAAAGAATTTTTCGCACAAAAATTTAAAAAAACCCCAAAAACGGTGCGTAACGTACCGAGTTGACAACGCAACTAATATAATTTATTTATTTATAATAATTTGAATTACTCAAGGCAGCTTTATACAGGTAGTGGCAGAATTTCAATAAATACAAGAACAACAAACATCAACATGTATTTTGTTGGTAGAATTTACGAATAGTTGTCAAAATTTTGACAGCTATTCGTAAATTCTACCAACAAAATACGTGTTGATGTTTGTTGGTGTTGCATTTATTATAATTCTGCCACTAACTGTATAAAGCTGCCTTGGAATTACTTACATTTATATTCAACACTCTGTAAAGTTGCAGAGTGTTAGCAAGTCCAACCGATTTGCGATTTTCCAATTGTCCGCTACGTGTCCCCCCGGGGAACAGGTTTTGCCTTGGCGTATTCCTAACTTAGGTGCTCTGTTTTTCAGGGAAAAGAGGGGAAAGGGTCCCTCGTTTGGTGCGGCAAACAAAACTCTAGGAAGCCACATGACTTATGTTGTGTTGGCTTCCGAAACCCTTACCAAGGGTATAAATAGGCAGAACGGGGATCAGCATGGCCCCCGGGAAGTTCTGCTTACGGTTCGACCCGGGCTGATCATGGTTGAGGTGCCTACCTTGGCTGAAACGTTCTGGCTGTGGTTGAAACCTAAAACGCAGGAATCGAGTGTTAGTATCCTTGATAATTGTTTGGTTTTTTTTTTTTTTCTCATTCATTTGTTTATTGAATCTTCACAAAGTGAACTAACAATAAGTATTCAAATCTTAAAACTAAATACATAAAATTAATTAAGTCCAGCCAATGCTAGACAAAAATGTTTTATTTTGCACGATCGATATCGGTGAAATCACCTATTTAACGTTCTGATGGTGGCAAGGGTGTCCCTCCTTCTCAACCGAGAGTGTCCTTCGAAATTAAGTATATTGCGTGCAAGACGATTTGGATGAAGTTCCAATTTATTGATATGCCTTGTTGCGTACTTTGAAAATTCGTCTTTTACAAGAGGAACACAGAGATCCTTATGAACTCTTGAGTTTTTTACGTACCACGGAGCTGCAGTAATTGTTCGAAGAATTTTGTTTTGTCGCCTTTGAATTTTTTCGATGTTTGAAGTGGAGGCGGTGCCCCATAGTTGAATTCCATAGCACCATATAGGCTTTAGAATTGCGTTGTATAATAAAAGTTTGCAATACAGCTTCAATGTAGAATTTCTGCCCATAAGCCAATTCAGTTGCGCTGCTTTTAACTTTAACTGAGTAACTTTCGCATCTATGTGAGACTTCCACGTTAACCTACGGTCCAGGTGAATACCAAGGTACTTGACTTCATTTTGCTGCGGAATAGGTGAATTGTTGATTTGGATGGCTGAACATGTTTGTTTACGCAGCGTGAATGTAACGTGAGTACACTTTTGTTCATTAACTTTAATTTTCCAAAGTTTTAACCACATCTCTAATATTGAAATATACTTCTGCAAATTTCGCGAAGCTACTTGATGGCTTTCATGTACGCTGCAGAATGCTGTATCGTCTGCAAAAGTTGAAGTGTGGATTCTGGGTGTCGTTGGCATGTCAGAGGCGTAAATCAAATATAAAGTAGGCCCCAGTATGCTGCCTTGGGGAACTCCTGCCTCGATTGGCTGAGTTGGGCTTATAAAGTCGCCTTCTCTGATAACAAACTTCCGCCCACATAAGTAGCTTTCCAGAAGCTTGTGTGTATTTGCAGGCAAGTTCAACTTTATTTTGCGTATCAAGCCCTCGTGCCACACTTTATCAAAAGCTTGAGAAATGTCAATGAATAGAGCTGAGCAATACTTCTTCTCCTCAAAGGTCTGTCTTATGACATTGACTAGTCTGTGCGTTTGTTCTATTGTGCTGTGTTTAGCCCGAAAGCCAAATTGATGATCAGGGATGCATCCCACAGTGTTCAACATTGGACTCAACTTTGCCATTAACAATTTTTCGAACAGTTTTGAAATTGTTGGCAGTAGACTTATTGGTCTGTATGATTCTACTTTAGTGGGATCCTTCCCTGGTTTGGGTATCATAGTAATCATGGACACCTTCCACTCTGCAGGATAATACTCGAGACGTAAAATAGCGTTAAAAATAAAAAGAAGAATTCTACGAGCTACACGAGGTAGCTGCTCAAGCATTTTATCAGTAATTTGATCAATACCTGGAGCTTTCCTGGGGTTTGTGTTACGAATAACATTTTCAACATCTTGAAAACTAAGTCTCAAAGGCACAGGCGGTCTAACAGCATATGGCGGAAATTCAGCAACATCATCCACTGTATCATTTGCAGTAAAAACGTTTTTCAAATGATTAACATACACCATCCCTTTTTCAGAATCGTTTCTTGCTCAATCTCCAGTTGAAGTTCGCAGAGGTGGCTTACCTACTACGGGTCTTTTCAGACCTTTTGTCGCTTTCCATAGAGAATAGTCGGTTTGAGGGGTACCATCAAGACCTTCCAGATAATTTTTAAGGGAAGCCATTCTTTGGATTTCGAGCAGATTTCTTAACTGAGCTATGCACTCTCGTAGCCTGCTTTTAAGCTGGGGAGACCTGCGAAATTGCCACTCTCTTCTAACTCTTCTTTTTTCTGTTAGAAGTTGTTCAATTTCAAACGAATATGTTCTGTTGCTCACATTTCTGGATATCATATGGCTAGTGGTGGCATGTTGTACGGCTAGATTAAGGTGTTCAGAAAATTCGTTAATCGACACATCAATATCCTCAGGCGTTCTCAAGGCAATGTTTTCCGTACAATGTGTACTCAAATATTTCTTATATTTTATCCAATTAACTCGAGTGACGGTCAACGCCAAGTCACAAAACGGGGAACCAACCCCCTGGGGGAACGAAACAGAAACTATAGTTGGTGAGTGATCTGAGGACAAGTCCAATGAAGGCTCCACTTGCATCCATTCTGAGGGAAAATTTTTTGTAACTCCAAAGTTACAAAGGGATCTTGCGTTAGTCTGACGGCCAATAAGTGGGGTGTCCACTTGAAATCACACCTAAGCCCATTTTGGTAACGGTGTCAAAAAGCACACGGCCTTTCGGGGTAATTAAACGTGATCCCCAAAAAGTGTGTTTAGCGTTATAGTCGCCAGCCGCTAAAAATCGAGGACCAAGTGATTTGAAAAAAATTGAATATTGTCTTTCTGTTATTGAAAATCGTGGTGGTGAGTAAATCGGGGATATAACAATTTTTTCATGAAAATAATTAAGGCATATATTTGTAGCTTGGAGATATTCCTCACATGTCTCGTTCATTAAAAAGTGTTTAATTCTGGATTTTATTAGAATTGCCGATCCTCCGCAAGATCTTCCACGGGGATCTTTTGTGTCGTACAGTATGTAGCCATTAATTTTGAAAAAAACGGTTAGTTGTCAAATGGGTTTCAGCAATCATCATTATATCGATCTGCTTTTCCATAAGGAAGTGCTCAAGTTCATTTTTGTGTTGGCGAATGCCGTTTGCGTTCCAGAAACATATTTTTAACCAATTCATTTTTTTAAAATTGCCTGTAAAATAGTGGATTGCATTTTTAGCATTTCCTGCATCATGTTGGTCATAGAGACGGTAAAAGAGTTAATGGATTGAACAAGAGTCTGCAGAGTTGCCTCTAGGTTACTAAAATTTGGATCGGAAATTTGGGGCTTGGGTTGCTGGTTCAAGTTTTGGTCGGATTTAACCACATTAGCATATGAAAATTGTTTGGTATTCTGCGTGTTTGTGAAGTTGGTTGGATGGCCTACCTGGGGAAAATTGTTTTTGCCAATGACATTTGGCTGCTGGGCTGCTGGAGAAACCGATGACTTATTTGTCATTGACCGCTTAAAATGAGTATAGACAGGGCAACCTCTATAATTTGCAGTGTGGTTACCTCCACAGTTACTGCATTTTTTAACACTTGCGTCGGCCTTTGGCTTATTGCACTGAGTTGTGCCGTGAAGTTCGCCACATACAACACAAACAGCGGGCAACTTGCAGTAATCCTTAGTATGGCCAAATTCTTGGCAGTTTAGGCACTGAACGGGTCCTGAACGCTTATGTGGCTCCTCAACGGTAACCTTACGATTGAAAAGATATTTGAGGTTATATATTGGGTGAATTTCACTCTTTTTTAGCAGAACATCCCCTGGTTCTAAATCAACCCTAAACATGGGTTGAGGGGTCTTTTCACGGTTCCTGATGTTTACTACTGTTTTTATTTTAAAACACTTATCTTCCAATCCGGTTTTTACATCATCAGTATCTACGCATGGGTCAATCCCTTTAATAACGACCTGAAGACCTTTGGCACTTTTGAGCTGGTGATCTAAAATGATCTTTTCTGTTTTTCTAAGATATCAGACAATTTTCGGTAGTCGTTTTCATGGTTTACCCGAATTTTTGTTTCATTGATGTTTCCACGCTTAACTGATGTCACGTTGAAATTGTCCTTACCGATTACCGTAATAAGTTGTTTTACCAGCTCATTAGAAGTAGGTTCTCTCAAATATATTGGTGGCGGTTTAAATGTTTTTTTGCTGTATTTGGCTCATCAGTCTGGAGGATTGCAAATCTATTACTTTTCGTTGCTGTAGCGGTATTATCCTCTTTGGATATCTTTGGTTGTGATGATATCTGAGCGGATTTCGGGCTTCGCTGACGTTTAACCACGGTAACATACCTGTCCATGCCTACTTGTGTTTTCGGCTTATCTGCAATTACTGAACTGGTGGATGGTTGGTCTTCTGTTGCAACAGCAATGTTTGGCGAACACGAACGCGTGCGTTTTTTATCTCTTAGAGACAGGAGATTGTCCAATGACTTTTTCAATGATTCCTCTTCAGAAATCCAGAGGTTTTTTCTAGTGGAGCTAAGCTCCCTCTCAGAATTGCATCTACTAGGTACACTCATGCAATTTTTTTTTATTTATATTTTTTTAAATTTAAAAGTATATAAAAATAATTGTCATAAAGATTTTCGGTTTTGCAAGAAAACAAAACTTTAGTATATAGTTTTTTTCCCACTGGGTAGGTAATCTTCACGCACAACAACAACAACAATGCACTGCCACCGCACTTGTTTTATTGAAATTGATTTTATTGTTTAGTTAATGAAATGTAAGGAATTTATTTTCCCGTTGTTTTTTTTTAAATAATTTGTTATTGTTTTTACAATTTAATACAATATATTATTGTTTTTGTATGTAAGTTTAAAAGTATGTTAGCACAATGATTTTTTGGTTTGTTTTTTTTTTTCACTTTTTAAAAACACGACTGTGCGGTTGAAGAATCACAGAGTGAATGAATAATTGTTTGGTGATGGCTTTTTTCGAGAGCTAACAATCTCCCGAGGATCTGTTGCCTATACAACAGATACGTGTACTGTAAGGAACCAGTGGTGATTGTTGACGGGTGAGTTGGTTTAAATGCTGATGCTCTTAGTGGGCTTCGGCCTACCAACTCATTAAGCCTTGTCCTCCATTGATTGCTGGGAAATTGCATACATGTGGGATTAGAAAGCCCGAACTCCTCAACAAGAAGTTGTTCATATGACCACAATCATATGACAAGAATTGCTAG
Source organism: Thecocarcelia acutangulata (assembly GCA_914767995.1). Lineage (NCBI taxonomy): Eukaryota > Metazoa > Arthropoda > Insecta > Diptera > Tachinidae > Thecocarcelia > Thecocarcelia acutangulata. The sequence goes on along the minus strand of OU612094.1, from coordinate 101,591,298 downwards.
CTGTGTGAGCCTAGCAAGCCACACGGGGGCGGTGGTGAATCGTGAAAAATTCACTCCGTGGAATTGATCCACCGTCAGGTTAGGCCGTCAATGCAGGTACTGATGTAAATCATTTTCATAGTTGTCCGCTACATGTATTTTTGTATCTGTAGAATTCTTACCATCACCGCCGAAGGAAGACTGCCAGTGTGAACAATTTAGAACCTCCCTATTTGGAATTATAAAAATCAAACTCTCAATAAACCTCGTAGTCCGGTGAAGATTTTAATAATTAATTATTTATTTTTGGAAAGAAACACTAAATACTAAACACGTTTTTTTATTTCTTTCCCCCAATCCATTATAATAACCGAGTTAATTATAATCCCAGTTCTTTTTTCTTTAAAACAGAATTGGTTAGCACAAATTTGCCAGTTTTTAGTAGCCGACAACTATGTATTCAACTTAGTTGTCAGGTGAGAAGGCAACGTATAGTATGACTGATTCGATGTGCCCAATCTCTGGCTTAAAAATATATACTATAAGTAAAAATTTTGCACAATTAATCTAGATAAAAGAGGTGGCCAAAGTTAACTGTGTTTATGTTGAGTCAAATGTTTGTCAAAATGTAGTTCAATACAGCTAGAAAAAAAAGACGCTCCACCACCGAAAATTTTTGATACTTGGTATGTTACAAGTTCCAGAAATCGTATGTTATAAGCTCGTTTAAAATAACTTCAACAACAAATAGGGGATTTTAAATTAGCGTAAGCCATGAATTTTTAAGCAGCTTTTAGAAGATCAAATTTTGGCTTGGCGGTGCTGCCTCATGAGACAGAGTATTTTGCAAGCCAAGTGTAATAATGAATAATGTCGTATATTATTTACTGCTTTGGTAATTTACAATTACCAAATTGTGCAAAGAATTATAAATTTTTCCGAAAGCTTTTGATTTAATTTTCCGTTATGGTAAACTTCATATTTCATTTGTCAGAATTTTGTAAAATATTCGTACACTTCAATAAATTCTTTAAAAATCTGCTTTTTCGCCAAAACATCTTTTCTATTCCGTCATGAAAATCCTAATAAAATTAACACAGAGTTTCTCTTAATCGAGTTTGAAAATAAGTTTAGTTAGTTTGGTTCTGTTGGATTTCAAAATTATTTTCAGCCGCAAATTTTGGCCAAGTTTAGACGTTTAATAGCGTTCAAGTTCTTTTCCCGAAATATTCTGGCTACCAGCAAATTGCACATCTTACGAGTAAGGAAGTTAAAGTTAAAATGTTGTTATGAAAAAAAAAAACTGTAGACATAATCTTATAAAGGAAGCCATTAAATTTAAACTAACATTAAGAAATTACCAGAATGTTTGTTAGCTGTGCGTCCATCGTAGAATAGAGATGTGTAGTGTGATATTAAGAGTATAAAATTTGTATAAAAGCTTTGATAGCTATGGCTGTTGGCTTTGATAAATAAATGGCTGTGAGAATTTTATATAACTTACGAGTATTACGAAGATTGCGAACTCGATATATGTTTAATGAATTCTATAAAAGTAGTGCGCTTAGCACTAGGTTGGATCCTCTGAAACTTGAATAACGTGAACAGATATATGGTAAAGTAAGGAGTCTTTGATAAATAAAAGCTGTGATAAAAATTAAACTTATGCAAATGCTCGTACAAATCTGACCTAGTGATTCTAGATAAAACTGAGTGTGTATTTTATTTCATCTATGGTTATTAGAATCCTTAGAATATTACGGCAGTGTTCATAAAAAATATTGTATGTTTATTAAACACTTATCTGACAAATTTCCTATAGAAATTTGTCAAATAACAGTTTAATAAAGATACAACATTTTTTATAAATAAGGCCGTTAAAACGTAGCAATTTGATTGAGCTGGCATGGGTATTTTGTAGCTTTAATACAATATTTTGTAGCCCTTTTAATTTGCACCTGTGTTTTCCATGCTACTGTTTCCTGGATAAACACGGAGGAATCACACCTTCATCGTTATAGATATATGTACATATACACATACGAGTATGTAAGAATTATGTTGCCTTCTATGAATACTCTGTACGAAAAGATATTTTTCAATAAAAATAAAAATGTAAAAAATTCGATATTGTTTTACGCAGCGGTATATTTTCTTTCCTTTGCTATTATTATTTTTTTGTCTCCCTTTTTAAAATAAAAAACAAAACAAAGCAATAGTAAATGTTAGGAATTTGAATAAATGTTTTTTCTTAAAAAAAAAAAAACGCTAAAGGATAAACGGACATTAATATGCTTAGACGAAAAATGGCTTTGTGAAACTTCTGCAACAAATGCTGCGCACTCAGACGTTGGAATCCGCTTAATTGGGAGAAAAATATTGGCATGAGAATCCAAGTGTAGATGCCCGGTGATATCCAGTAACGTAGTATGTAATAGGTAACTATTCTAGAATAGGGAAACCCCTTGTGATTTGTGCTCAAATGTGAAGAGAATACCAGACATACCTCAACAGTAGTCAACGTGTGTTTATAAATGGAGAAATCATAATTTAGCTACCTAAAAGGAATGCATAATTGTGTTTGTGTAAATTGCAATGCTTAAGAAATATTTTGGTTGCATTCCGCTTTACAAATGTTGGTGTAAGAAATACCACCCTGTCTAATTGTCAACTTGATGTTTGCTAAATGTATATTTATATACCAAGCCAGTGAATGTTGCTGTCTGTCTGGTGTTATGCCATGCCAGGTGTTAACATCATCATGATGTTGTTGTATAACAAATGTCGCAGTCACGTAAGGATCAAAGGTTAGCATCAGCGTCAATGTAAAGAAAGATAAATAAAAAAATAGAAGCACATTGTTGAAAGGGGGTTTTTTTTAAATCACTATGGTCTGGAACTAGGAGATAACTTTATTAATTAACTTCAGTTAGAATAAAATTTGTATTTTCAATAAGATGATTAATAATTCGATGAAGTCTATAAGGCATAACGGAAAGGAAAATATTAGTGGCGCTAAACACTTCTCATCATTCACTGCACTTTTTCTGTTAGTTGAGAATGAGTCATTTGCTATCGGATGGCAAAGAAACCAGTTCAATGTAACAAGTAAATCGTCTATATATCGTTTTGGTTTTAGATAAAACTTATAACAGAGTTCACCATTTATTTTGAAAGCTATAAATTTTATATTAAATAAAAAAATACTCTTATACTTTTCAGCTATCTACAGTATATCGTCATATAAATTCATAAAAGTTGCATTGAAAAAAATTAATAGGAAAAGAAAAAAATTCTTTTAATTTGAAAAATAATGAAAAATTTTCAAAATTTACTAAGTGCATTGAGCTAAAAGAGAACTATGTTGTGAAATTAATGGTTAAAATCTGGTCTCGTATATACATAAATTAAACAATCTCAATGTGTGCTTTTGTAATATTTGAAGCTGCTCTTCAATGCTTCTTCGTGACAAAGGTAATGTAATGTAATGTATAGTATTTTAATTTGGTGCCACTTTTTCAAACACTATAGAATAGAATGCTGCATATACTCTATGCAAAGAAATTTTTTTAAGGTTTTTATTCAAAATACATTTTTAACTTTTAAGAATGTTAATTTTAATGAGAATTTTTTTAGACGAAAACATTTCTTAGCAACTTAAGAATTTAAAACTTAAGAACATTATTATTATTAAAACATTTTTCTTTTCAATTTCTAATTGCTTTATTTAAAATATATAGGCAGCTAGGAAACACAACAAAGCTACAAGTAACAAGTAAGTAATACGGGGAATTGTTTAAAATAAAAAATTTTTTGCCCAGATTTAAAAAATTTTTCTGAAATGTATTGAAAACCCATAGTATACGTTTGTACGAAATATATATTAATCGTACACGATTCAAAAGATCTTCGCACATATCTCGTAATTATGCAAATAAAGTTACTTACATGCCAAATACATTTCACAACCAGTTTAACAAATACGAGAATCCAATTGCACACATCCTTGCAGTACAAACAGAAAATAATCGGTTTTATTTTAATGCAAATATGCTGCTGTAAAGTTCGCAAAGTCAAGACCTTTCTCTCTTAACTTAGTATAATAGATACGGTTATTGTATAAGTGGAATCAAGAGACGAATTAATTATTTTCTTTATTATTTCGTATGATTCTGTTTCTAAATGAAATAGAAACTGTTTATGCCATTGTGTTTTTAAAATTTCAGGGTTGTTGATGACATCTATGACGTTGACAGCCGTATGATGATAACTATAAAGGGTAACGTGTTTATATTTCCTTTTGAATTTTTCACAACCCAACGGCTTTGTATTTTGCTGTTGTACAAAAATGTAAAATTATTTGTCACAAAAGTATTCATCTGCCGTCCAGCCATTCGTTTTAACCATAACCATTTGAAATTTATTGGGATAGCAATGTGTTATGTCACCTCTAGATCAAATGTCGTGTTACCTTATGAGGAACTCAATTGTGCTGTAAAGAATAAAAAAATAAATAATTAAATAATATAAACAGAACAAATGGTCAGTCAATAGAAGGGTGATTGAAGGTTAATTGGACCGGTTTTCTGGTTTTACTAAAACGTCGGTTTTCTGGTTTTATTATATTATATTATATATTATAAAATATATTATTATATTATAAAATACATATATTATAAATACATATCATTATTAATTTCGTATGAAACCAAAGTGAACCGGAATAGGTAGCAATATATGTACACGCGTTTATTTTGTTTTTTGTATTTTTTCACCGTTGTCCGTGTTTTTTTTATATGTTCAATTTTAATTTATTTTCAATGCATTTCATTACCTTGTAGTGTGGAAGGTGTTGGACTAAATTTTGCTAATCTGAGCAGTGTCGAAGGTATATACACTGGGCACTGATCAGTTTTAACTACTTTATTTCTAACATTTTAAATGGTGCAATAGAATTTGTTTTAGTATTTCGTGTTGTTATTGTTAAAGTTAAACCTCCACGAACTCTACTCCCTTTTTCCTCCTTATCATAACTTATTTTCTTAGTTCCAGTACAATGCGCTGCATATGTCCCAGATAAAAATAAAAACTAAAGCGGAATAAGTAAAAAAGAGGGTGTAATTAAAAAAAGGGTGATTTTATATAAAAAAAAACTTTGTTATATATTTTAAGGTGAAAATAAAAAAATTAAATAAAAACTGCATGAGTGTACCTACCAGATGTAATTCTGAGAAAGCCTCTGGAAGTAGTCGTAGGATTTCTGAGGAGGAATCTTTGAAAAGATCATTGGACAATCTACTGTCTCTAAGAGAAAGAAACCTCACGCGCTCGTGTTCGCCACATATTTGTTACAACAGACGAAAAACCCTCTACCAGTTCAGTTATTGCAGATAAGCCGAAATGCAAGTAGGCATGGACAGGTACGCGGACAGGTACCGTGGTTAAAAGGCAGCGATGCCCCAAATCAGCTCAAATATCATCTATACCGAAAATATCTAAAGATGATAATGGAAATACGGCAACGGATAGCAATAGATTTCCTATCCTTCAAACAGATAGACAACAACATCCAAGAAAACATTTAAACCGCCACCAATTTATTTGAGAGAGCCTACTTGTAGTGAGCTGGTGAAACAACTTATCACGGCAATTGGCAAAGACACCTTCAACGTTACATCAGTAAAGTATGACAACATCAGCGAGACGAAAATCCAGGTAAACAGTGAAAATTAATACCGAAAGTTGTCTGACGTTCTGGAGAAGGAGAAAGATCTTTTTACACCTATCAACTTAAAAGTGCTAAAGGCCTTCAGGTAGTTATTAAAGGTGTTGACCCTTGTGTAGATACGGATGACATTAAAACTGGACTGAAAGAAAAGGGATTTAAAATAAAAAATGTTGTTAATATTAAGCACCGTGAAAAGATTCCTCAGTCAACGTTCAGGGTTGAACTAGAACCCAGGGATGTTGCCCTAAAAAAAGTAAAATTCATCCAATTAATTACCTTAAATTTATTTTGCACTGTAAGGTTACCGTTGAGGAGCCACATAAGTGTCTAGGACCCGTTCAGTGCCCAAACTGCCAAGAATTTGTCTATACTAAGGCCTATTGTAAGTTGCTCGCAGTTTGCGTTGTGTGTGGAGAACTCCACGGCACATCACAGTGCAAGAAGTCAAAAACTGACTCAAGTGTTAAAAAAATGCAGTAATTGTGGAGGTGACCATACTGCAAATTACAGGGGCTGTCCTGTCTATAACCACTTTAAGCGGTCAATTGGTCTTGTGTCGTTCATGAATGAATTAATTGAACTGAATGATTCTCTCTATTGAAAGAAAGAAATATTTCTGTATTCTTTCTCTATTTCTTTCATCATGCTCTTTCTTTTCATATTTCGTCATCTTTCATTCAGTACCCGTAAACATTCAAAATCAATTATTAGTTTTAATTTGTACTTTTAAATTTTAATAAATTTTGTATATAATTATTTCTTATTTTTGCAGCTAAAGATCGTTTTTTATTTTTTATAAAAAATTGAACAGTACTTATTTTCAATATTTCGATAACAATTTGTTATCATCGTCAGGAAAATTAATATGTTATTAAAAAATTTTTCAATTTGAAAAATTATTGTCAAAAAATTTCTATATACAAAAAATCTATACACCAAGAAAAATTATTAATTCATACACAAAGAAAAAATTCTTAGCAATATTATCAAATTGAAAAATTTTTTAAATTGAAAACTTAAAAAATATCTGTTTAATATACTGACAGAAACATTTTTGGGTTATTCAAAAATTCAAAAAAGAAAAAATTATATTAATAATAATAATGACAAACATAAAAAATAACATAAAAACCAAAATAACCTAGTTCTGCAACCAACACATGTTTTTCAACATGTTGTTTCTCAACTAGCAAAACAAATGTTGTTTACAGAATAACATGGAAATATTATTAACATAATTTAAAAATTTTTATCCTAACATTCATTCTTAAACAATTCAAATCTAGAATTTCTTATTAACTAAATATCTATAATTCTGTGTTAATTTTCCTATGTCTACCTTGAAGTTAATTCTCTGTGTTGTTGGTGTGTTTATAATCTCTAACATTTCTAACATGTAACGCTTCTTATAATTATTTTCTGTTCTTAAAATTGAAACATTTTCAAAGTTTGGAGAGTGATTAAATTTTGAACAATGAGAAGATAAAGCTGTTTTTTGTGAATTAATATCCCTATATCTTTGATCTGACTTATGTCCTGAAATTCTAATTTTTAATTTGTTTTTGGTAGTTCCGACGTAAACTTTACTTTTTTTTTTATCTTGGACCAGTACTCAGGGGATGACCCCTACATATGCAGTGCATTGTACTGGAACTAGGAAAATAGATTGATGATGAGAAAAGAGGGAGTAGTGTTTGTGGAGGTTAAACTATAACAATAACAACATGAAAGACTAAAAGAAACTCTATTACAGCATTTAAAATGTTGGAGTTAAATTAGTTAAAACTGATCAGTGCCCAGTGTATATACCTTCGACACTGCTCAGATTAGCAAAACTTAGTCCAACATCTTCCACACTACAAGGTAATGAAATGCGTTGAAAAGAAATTAATAATGAACATATGTACATATATAGAAACGAAAAAAACACGTGTACACATCTTGCTACCTATTCCGATGCATTTTGGTTTCATATGAAATTAATAGTGAACATATATAAAGAAAATACGGACAACGGTAAAAAAAGAGAGAAAAAAAACCAACAAACGGAATAGGTAGCAAGCTGTGTATATGGCCTGCTACCTATTCCGGTGCAATTTAGTTGCGTACGAATTTAATTAATGAACAAACATACATAACAACAAAAGACGTGTGTACAGAATGAGAGACAAAACACTAATGTCTACTACAATTTTCTTGGTCATTACCCTGACAAGGTTGTTGTTTCTCAACTAGTCAGTTTAAAAATAGAAATGTACAGGATTTAGTTAACTCATCAGAACCCAAAATTTATAAATCTTTAACATATATACCAGGTTTATCAGAAAGATTAGCAAGGTCTAATATATATAATAAAGAGGGTTATAGAATGGCTCATAGAAGCTATAATAAGTTAGATAAATTATTTAGTAAGACTAAAGATAGACTTAATAAATGGGACATTTCAAATTCGGTTTATAGAATTCCTTGTTAAAACTAGAATTGCAGGACATAAGTCAGATCAAAGATAAGGGATATTACGGTCTACTGATACTACGGTCAATGACAAATAGACAAATAGAACCCCAGCTGTAAAATATCATTTCTAAAAGTAAATTTTCTCAGATGGGTCAGTCAACCAGCCACACCTACGTGCAAACTCCCAAACAAGAGTCTTTTAGCAATCCTGAGGCAACTCTGCAGATTCTAGTTCAATCCATAACAGCCATGATGTAGGAAATGCTGAAAATGCAATCCACTATTTTGCAGGCAATTTTAAACAAATGAGTTGGTTAAAAATATGTTTCTGGAACGCAAACGGCATCCGCCAACACAAATTGAACTTGATCACTTCCTTATGGAAAAACAAATTGATATAATGTTGGTTTCTGAGGCTCATTTGACAACCAACAGTTTTTTTTTAAATTAATGGCTACATACTGTATGACACGACAGATCTCCGTAGAATATCTTGCGGAGGATCGGCAATTATAATAAAATCCAGAATTAATCACTATTTATTGAACGAAACACATGAGGAGTTTCTCCAAGCAACTATTATATGAATTGAATATTTTCATGTAAAAATCGTTATTTCTTCAATTTACTCACCGCCACGATTTTCAATGACAGAAAGCCAATATTCAAATTTTTTAAAAATCACTTGGTCCTCGATTTTTAGCGGCTGGCGACTATAACGCTAAACAAACTTTCTGGGGATCACGTTTAATTACCCCGAAAGGCCGCGTGCTTTTCCAAAATGGGCTTAGGTATGATTTCAAGTGGACACCCCACTTATTGGCCGTCAGACCAATCCCAGACGTTATAGATTTTGAAGTTAAAAAAAATTTTCCCTCAGAATGGATCACCAACCCACTATAGTCTCTGTTTCGCTCCCCCAGGGGGTTGGTTCCCCGTTTTGTGACTTGGCGTTGATCGTCACTCGAGTTAATTGGTTAAAATATAAAAAATATTTGAGTAAACATTGTACGGATAATATTTCCTTGAGAACGCCTAAGGATATTGATGTGTCGATTAACGAATTTTATATAGAACATAAAAGAAGTTATTTTTGCTCTAGTTCGTTTGTTAATTTTTTTTGGTAATATTCAATTTCACCACAAAAAATTTAATGTTAATTTAGCAAGTTGATATTCAATGTTTACATACTTAAATTGCGGGGGCATGAATTAAATATTCTTAAACTTAATACACACATATATATATATATATATATATATATATATATATATATATATATATATATATATATATATATATATATATATATATATATATATATATATATATATATATATATATATATATATATATATATATATATATATATATATATATATATATATATATATATATATATATATATATATATATATATATATATATATATATATATATATATATATGTATGTAAGTAAGTATATACATACAGGTCCTTAAAACGTATAATTAATATTCATAAATACACATGAATAAAAACCTAAAAATGAAAATATTACCAAAAGAACTTGAAATTTCTGGAGCTAGACAAAATTGCGACAACGAAATCTACATAGAAAAATCTTGCCAACAGATAAATCGCGTTGCAAGAAAAACCTTCTTGTATTACTTATAACTAATGCTCAACACTATCAAAACACTATGCTTCATATTCTAAAAAAGGACACTTACACGTTTACCCATTCATATCAGGAAAAACGGTGAAAACAAATTACCACGTTACGGATAACAACAAGACAGGACAAGACAATGCAGCAACAAGCATGCCAACAACAAAACTTATTACACTTTCATAAAAACTTATAAAACAGAGCAAAAATAAAATAACTCTGAGGAATGAAATAAGGAACAAGAAAAAGGATGAAAATAAAAAGCGTGTCAAATTACTACAACAACAAAAACTATTATGTTTAAGAACAAAGAAAAAACAAATAATGTAAAACGAATAAAAAGATGAAGCCAAAAGACTGCAGCCAATGTTTTTTTTTTTTTGCTGTAAAAACAATGCAACTTGTTTCAGCACAGAGAAGTTGCTCTGAGATAAAATCATTCTCATTTAACTTCACTTGAAATTTAAATGAAATTTAAAAGAAAAATACAAAACACTTCTAAAAGTACCAGAGCTTAAGAGAAAAAGAATAATTCTTAAGTGCTATTTAAAGTTTAATGAAAATTAAGAGATTTTCATATTAACAAAAAAAAAAAAAAAAAAAAAAAAAAACTAAAATAAAATAATAAATAAAAAAAACTTGAAGAGGGCAAAACCACAAAAGAAAATATTTGATAGAATCAATAAGCAAAAGGTTTGCATACACTGGCACTTGAGAAAATCTTACGCAACTATAAGTGCTGGCAGGTTAAAATCATCAGGAAATAATATCATCCTCAAAGGAGTTTTTAACAAAATCAATTAAGTCAATTAAGTTCAACGAACAATAAAAATAAGAAATCAAGACAAAAAGGAAGAAAGAATTGTCAGCAGTTTCTTTCTGTTAACAAATGGGAAAAATAGTATTTGGTTCGTGCAATACGAGGAAGTAAAAGTCTTGATAAAAACTGTAAATATTAATTTATTTTTATATGATTTCTTTCGAACTTTATAATTCTAAATTAGATTTTTGGTTTTTTAAATATGTACATCGGGGTTTAGTTTAGAGTCTTTTTCCTTTCCTATATTTAAGGATTTTTCTATTACAATACCAATTTTTTGTGATTAATAAGATTGAAGAAGACGACAAAAATAATCTAACTTGTTTAACTGCAGGACAGCTAGCAGTTTCGCCGCTATACTACTCATCAGCACCCAGCGTTACTCGGAGCTTCCAAATTGTATATGTACTGAAATATATTTAATGTAATAAAACTTAATTCACGAGGTTTTTCCATTTTTACGCTGTTTAAAGTCATGATAGAATTGTGCTTTGACTACCTTTTTCTTTTTTTCTTATATATTTTGCAAAATAGCAATTCGCATATTTATTATTCCGTTTCTCACCAAAAAAAATCAACCTCTGTGTTCTCATTAAAAATTCTTAGTTTGATATCCATATCAAAATTTATGTATGTGAAAAACGAACAAAAAAAAAAAAAAATTAGAAACGGGACTAACGAATATAGATTTTTGTTTCCAAAAACTTCCTCTCTGAAACCGTTTTCGAAAATATTTAATATCAAATGTTAGTAAAACCCGTAAAAAATGTTGACGAAATCTTGATCGGTTTTTCAATGGCTAGTATAATTAAACTCACTTTAGTCGCTTTCGAGGCTGACTCCCTTTTTCGATCTTAGAATCTCCTATATGCCGACTGTTTTTTACCTTAAAAGCCCCTAGATACTGATTTATACTAAAACCGTTAGCAGTTTTCGAGAACCAATAAAAGTTTTACAAGAGGGTAAAAACCGGGACAAAATGGGTCTTCCCTGGACCAATGATATCCTAAATCGCTTTTATAACCTTAAAATCCCCTAGATACTGATTTTCATTAAAATCGTTAGAGCCGTTTACGATCTCAATCAAAAGTACCTTAATAATCCCTAGATACAGATTTTCATTAAACACGTTAAAGCCGTTTTCGAGAACCAAAAAAGTTTTACAAATGGGTACAAAATGGAACAAAATGGGGTTTCCTGGGACCGGGGATAGTCTAGATCGTTTTTTTGATCTTAAAAATCCCTTGATACTGATTTTCATTAAAAACGTTAGAGCCGTTTGCGAGAACAAATAAAAGTATTTTAAATAGGTAAAAACCGGGAAAATATGGGTCTTCCCTGGACCGGTAATACTCTAGATTGTTTTTTTGACCTTAAAACCCCCTAGATACTAATTTTCAGTAAAATCATTGAAGCCGTTTTCGAGAACCAATGGGTCAAAACCAGGAGAAAATGGATTTTCCTGGACCCGAGACGAACCTAAATCGATTTAGCGTCCCCAAAAAACCCTGAATACCGATTTTCATTAAAATCGTTAGAGCCGTTTTATTTATAAATATATAATTAAGAATTGCTCGTTTAATAAGCTATTCAAGTACTCTTTGTACCTCATACTGAATCACAAACAATAGAAAAACAACGCATAAAACCAAACAAAAATAAATTAATTAACTGCGCAGAATAAATATACACTGATTTGCATTACATTGTAGCTAATGTCGGCTTACACAAGTTCAGTGCGCTTGTGTAATGTATGAAGACGCTCAAAAATCTAAGCAAACTCAGCAAAAATCAAAATGGTTTTGATACACATATTTTCAAGTTTGAAAAATTGTACAGTGAACTTGTGTAGTGAAAGTTGAAGATGTTCAGTAGTAGCGAAAAAGATTTACATCAGCACCTGCCTTTACGGCCTTATCTGATGATGGACCGATTCCATGGAGTGTATTATTCACGATTCATCAGCGCCTCCGTGTGGCTTACTAGGCGCACATGGGTAGCAATTTTTGCCATATGCTTGTATGAGCAACTTCTTGTTGAGGACTTCGGGCCTTCTAATCCCTCCTATGCAATTTAAGAGCATCAGCTCTTAAACTAACTCATCCGGCAACCATCACCACTGGTTCCTTACAGTACAGGTAGCTGTTGTAAAGGCTACACACTCTCGGGAGGTTATTAGCCTCTGAAAAAAGGCACATGATAAACAATTATCAGGGATACTAACTCCCCCTTCCTGAGTTTTAGGTTTCAACCACATCCAGAACGATCCAGCCAAACTTCAAGCATGATCAGCCCGGGTTGAAATGCAAGCAAGGCGGGGGCCCTGCTAATCCCCGTTCTGCCAATTTACACCCTTGGTAAGGGCTTCGGGAGCCAACACAAGATAAGTCATGTGCCTTTTATTTGCTACTACAAACGAGGGACTCGTTCCCCTCTTTACCCGAAAAACAGAATGCGCTGGTTAGGAATACGCCAAGGCAAAAACTGTTCCCCGGGGAGATTGAAGATGTTCAGTTGTGTGGCGTGTTTTAAAATGGAAACAAGAAGAAATGAGTTTATGGAAAGAGTTGCTTGAATTATATGTGCATATGTATAAAGATTCGCCGTCATTGTGGGGCATAAAAAGTAGTGATTATAGCAATAAAGGCATATAAACAATAAGCTTATGAAAAATTAATTCTTAAATTAAAAGAAAAATGTCCGGATTAGTACACCACTTTTTACTCGGCAAGAGTCTTTTTCTTCCATTTTTCCTTATCTTTATTGCTGCAGTAAGCAATATGATAGTGCAGTATTTACATGTACTGTCCACTTCGTTTGTCTTTTTAAAACATTATGTATTGTAAAAAATCCTTCTTAAGAAAAAACTTAAGAACGGAAAAACTTGAACTAGAACCCGATGTACATATGTACAAACCAAAAAATTTTAATTTAAAAAATTATGAAAAGTTCAACAAAAATTTAACAAATTAATTTTTAAAACAAACATTTGTGCAATTTACTTGTGTGGTATGAGTCGCAAACTTTATTTGCACAGTACCAGACTTGAGCACTGGAGGAGGGAAGAGAGAGTAGTGTTTGTGGACTTTTGACTTTTAACAATACGGAGATACCAAAACTAGCATTATCACGGCATTTAAAATGTTGGAATTAAATGAGTTAAAACTAATCAGTGTCCGGTGTTTATCCCTTCGAATATGCTCAGAATAACAAAAATTAGTCCAACACGTCCCACGCAGCAAGGAAATGAACTACATAGCAAGAATACTCAAAAAAAGTAATATTGGAGATAAAAAGAAAACATGTACGACTGTAAAAAAAAGTCCTGTACAGAGGATGGAAGACAAAACTTAGATGTCGATTTGTTAAACGATGAATAATACGACCAGTGCGGTATCATAACTATACGCTCAAATTGAATATGAAATTTCTTAAAACATTGTGGATGCAAATGTATATTGCATTTCCGACACATCCGCTTTATGGGTTTGCCACACCCTTTGATTTGCCAATCTCAAGGTCTTCCTTGTGGCTGAATATGTTCGCCTACAATGGGTGGTAATTGGTAAGTAGCGCTTTTATCAGATCATACATGAGCGGGTTCAGCATTTGACTGAACTTAATAGCAAATCTTTTGTAATATCCTTGTGAAAGTTATTATTATTGCAATAAAAAATCAACTAAAATGCAAATATTCAATTGCGATTTATTAAACTTGTTGAATAAATGAGAGTCGCAAAGAGAATGAATTAAAATAATAAAAATTACAGATATACTTAGTTGAAAGATGTTGCCGAACATGTTATATACATTATGTGCAATTAATAATTATCCATTGATAAGCCATTAGAAATCAGGGGCGCATTTATTTCTTGTTGATCGCCTTGGTGTAGCAGAGCTTGCTGATGAAATAAGCTCAGTGAATGAAGCTTTAGATACAGATGAATGAAGCTTTAGATGCAGCATGACCCGAGTTCAAATACGAAAATGGGTGCTAATGAGTAGTGTAGTAGCAACAAAACAGCTAGCTGCCCTCGTTTCTCGTCTTATTAATTATTGATCACAGCAAATTTTTGTTTTAAAAAAAATCCTTAAAACCCGATGTACAAGTGTATAATTTTGAAATGGAGAAAGAAATACGAATAGTTGTTGCACAATTGATTTATCAGTTACGATATTTACCAAAAAAATTTCTAAGCTTAAATAATAAAATTGTTTCTATAGAAAATAGTTTAAAAGTTGATAAATGTAAATTACATGAAAAGTTTAAGGAAAAAATGCTAGACTATACTGTAGAGAATATAACAACCTTGGAACATCAATAGCAACGTATGCATGTGTATGTGATCTTTATTTTAAAGACTGAATTATTATTTCTGTTGTGTTTTTAAAACTTAAAAAAAGAAGAAACTTCGTTTTATTCAATGGAGATACAAATTTCTAAGGCAACATAAGCATAAATGATAATACTATGAATTCTCAAAGAAAATTAATACATTTAAATGTTAGCACTATGTTTTAGAACTTAAACATTTTCTTAGCAGTTTTTACCACTATTAGCTCTAAAAATTTTTTGAATCTGACGACAATTTAAGAATTAACTCTCCCTCGCATGTGTAAGCAGAAAATAATATTGCAAGAGATTGGAGTTTTTCGGAGAAATTTTAGCTGATAATAAGTATACAACACTCGCATGAGAGTACTAGTATGTCTTTTAGACTCTAATTGTAGTGTAAATGGAGTATATCGAGTTAGCAGTTTCATAATTTGGAATGCCTTTTCACCAATAATATTTTAAATTATAAGCAAATATAAAATTTTAGTTTTTCGCCGCTGCAGATAATTCTGAGTACTTTCAATTTGAACACTTCTTCAAATAATTGAGCAACCTTCATATTTAATATTATATTAACTTCAATAAAACAAATATGCAAATAAGTTAATAAAGTTTAAAATTGTAAAGTGAGTACTTTTTATCACACAAAGAATATCAACATTTATTTATACATGAAGAGAAAAATCCTTGAAATTTTCAATTAATCTACTTCTTGGTAAAACACACCTTTCTAACTCAAGTGGGATAAGTCGACAGACACACATACACGCACACACACACACACACACAATGTTCTGTTTGTTTTTATTAACGTTGCTTTAATACTTTCCTATTTATTTTCTTTATATAATTTTTCTTTTCTTTGAGATTGTGTTTCAAGTGCAATCATTGCAGAGTTGTATGTATGTAGCTGCTTTTGTTATTTTAACGAATTTCAATTTTGCGTTTATAAAATGCTGCTTTTCTCTTCATTACTTTTGAATCTTAAGGCATGAGTTTGTCTGAGGATAATTGCAAAGACATCCTGCAGCTTCTATTTTTTTTAATAATTGTTGTTGGTTGTTTTTTTTTTTTTTGGTATGTCGTAATTGAAAACTCAACTTAATTTTTTTGCTTTTTCTCCCCGCTTCATTTCGGATTTTCTTGCTGCAGCAAAAATAATGAAAATAGACAAAAGTTGGTAAACGAAACTTGTGCAATTGTTTGCTGGCAATATTGTGTTTTTTTGGAATTTAATTTTTAAAATTTTTATCTACGAAATGATTATGTTAAGCAGATTTTTTGGCAACTTATAATTACAAAAGTTTCTTATGACATTTTGAATCAGAAACTCTAAAGAGACTCTACGAGCAAAAGATGTAATTTTTAAAATTTGAAGAAATTTAATTGTATAAACTTTGGTGTAGTCAGTAATTTAATCGTAAAAGTCAAAAAATATATGTAAAAAAATTAAGTTAAAATATTTTGATTAAATAAAAAATTTTACCAAATACTAGGTTTTTAGGCAGCCTCTTAGGGGCAACAAATCTGTTGCCTTTTGAAGTAGTTATTCGTTGAGTTGGTTTAAAGTGTTCTGTCATGAAAATATGACAAAGAACAAGACCATTAGTTTTGACTAATTTTCATTGAAACAATGTACATATTTTAAAAAAGTCTTAAAAAGTTTGGCATTTATAAAAGACTGATTTGACCGTAATAAAACTTCACACACACAAGTTAGAATTTTTTTCCGTTCATTTTTTTTATTGAATCTTCACAAAGTGAACTAACAATAAGTATTCAAATTCTAATACTAAATACATAAAATTAATTAAGTCCGGCCAATTAGTTAGAAATGGAATCGAGTTAAAAATTTTGAAAATGAACCACATTGTTTAAAAATTATATACCTCGGCTATACAAATAATTTTAGAGTATACTGCTCTCTGTTGATTATACATCACAATTAAACCATTATTGAAATTGTATATTTAAGTCTGGGTTATCAGTGAATGCCACACTATATTGTTCATGCAAAATAAAACATTTTTGCTTAGCATTGGCTGGACTTAAATAACTTCTTATATGTATATAGTATTAAGATTTGAATACTTATTGTTAGTTCACATTTCGAAGAATAAATAAATGAATGGGAAAAAACAATACTTGAAGGCCAAATATAACACATCCTTACAAATATTATAAATGTGAACGTAACTCTGTCTATCTGCCTGTCTGTCTGTTACCTTTTCACGCCTAAACCGCTAAACCGATTTTAATGAAATTCGGTATGCAGAAACCTTGAAGTACGAGAGTCGTTATAAGATAGTTTTAATTACGAAATTTGAGCCACAAAGGGGTCAAAAAGTGGGCAAAATGACCGTTCAATATTTTTTTAATATCCGGAATTTATTAACCGATCTTTTCTTTTGAGAGGGTTTCTAAAGAATCTGCCAACAAAAAATTTTTTGGACATCGGACGCCGAAAAAATAAATTTTTTAGAAACTCTGCTATTTATGAACCGAATTTTAATACTCTTTCTTCTTTCAAAAGGATGCGTCAACCAACGGCAAAGAGAGGGTTTCTAAAGAACCTGTCAACAAAAAATTTTTTGGACATCGGACGCCGAAAAAATAAATTTTTTAGAAACTCTGCTATTTATGAACCGAATTTTAATACTCTTTCTTCTTTCAAAAGGATACGTCAACCAACGGCAAAGAGAGGGTTTCTAAAGAATGTCAACAAAAAATTTTTTGGACATCGGACGTCCAAAAAATAAATTTTTTAGAAACTCTGCTATTTATGAACCGAATTTTAATACTCTTTCTTCTTTCAAGAGGATGCGTCAACCAACGGCCTAAAAATAAAAAGTATTTTTTGACTTCGGACGGACGAAAAGTACGTCCGAAAACTTAATTTTTGAAACGCTAATCTAATTTAAATGAAATTTGGTTAGTAGATATGTTAAAGACAAAAAATCAACATAGGATAGCTTTTATTTTGAAATTTCAGCCACAGAAAGGAGAAAAGGTTTGCAAAATGAATAAACCCGTAAGTGGCGGTTTTCGGTTTTTTTTTGATGTTTTCTTTTGAAAGAGTTTGACAATGGGCTGAAAATTTATAAAAATTTTGACACCGGACAGACGAAATGTCTATCCGAGAAAAACATTTTTTATTTACTCCGACATTTATGAACTAATTTTCAATATTCTTTCTTCCTTTAAAAGAGTTTGTGAACGGACTGGAAAAAAACTTTTGGACATCAGATAGGTAAAATGTCCATTTGGAGAAAAATTTGAAGTAACTCCGTCTGAAAAATAAATTTCTGATTAACTCTGCCCTTTTCAAATTTTCTTTCAGTTTGAGATTGTCAGCGGGCTGAAAAAGAGTTTTTTGTCATCGGTCCGACGAATAAATGATTGTTATACTTCACTATTTATAAACCAATTTTCAACATTCTTTCTTATTTTAAGAGTTTGTCAACGTCCTGAAAATAAAAAAGTTTTTGCAAACATAAAATGTCCTTCCAAAAACAAAAAAAAAAGCCTATTGAAGAAACTTAAATGAAATAAAATACTCCGCTATAATGTAAAAATTTTCAATAATTTTTATTCTTTTGATAGAGTTTATCAAATAAATTGAAAAAATTGGACATCGTACAGACAAAAAGTCTCTCCAAAAAATTTATTTTTGATTTTCCAAATTATTTTATTGTTTGAAAAATACTGCTTGCACTTTGACCCCATTACATATGTTAAAAAAATAAATAAATAAAACACTCCACCGTAAATAACAGATTTTTAATCATTTTTATTCTTTTGAAAGAGTTTATCAAAGATATAACAAAAAATGGACATCGGACAGATTCCAAAAAATTAATTTACGAATAATTCTTATTTTCAAAACTCTTTTATGTGTTTAAAAAAATGTCAGTGCGATAAAGCTAATACATTATGTTTTTCTTTTGAAATGGTTTATAAATTGGCTGAAAATGCAAAACGAATTGGACATAGAACGAAATAACTTGAAAATTTGCTTTCAAAGATCCTTTGTTCATGTGTAACATCGGTCTGTAATATTACCAATAATCCTGTAGCAACGTCGGTTATTGGCTTGGGATAACTGCGCGATGGCCTACAAAAGAGTCGTCAAAGCTTTAGATCAGACTATATACGATTACGGACGGTCATACCTTTGGCGGATTATTTCAGACAGACTACCGGTTATCACTAGAAGTACTCAAACAACCGAAATAGATGCAATAAATTTTACTTTTGCAGCTTCAGGTCTTTGTTTTTTGTTTTTTTATAAAAATTGTTAATAACAATTTAGTTTTCCTGACAATGATAACAAATTGTTATCAAAATATAGAGAAATAAAAGATTTTGAATAGTTAATTTTTTTATAAAAAACAAAAAACCAAGGTCTGAAGCTGCAAATATTAAACTTATTGTCATGTTATATCAATGTGTTTTCGAGTGATTTTAATAAACTTAGCATCACTGTCGTCTTTTAGCCTTTAAAATGTTAATTAAATTTACGAGCTTTTTGAATTTAGTTAGTTTAAGAGAGCTGTTCCAAGTTACAGTAAAACCCGCTTAATTACCTCACTCAAGTTGGTGTCATTTTTGGGTAATTAAGCGATTAAGGTATTAAAATGGAAATGTTTAATTACCTTATTGAGGTAATTATGCGAAGACGCTTAAGTGCCTCTACAAAGGCATTTATCCAAACGGACTTAAATTAAATCAAAGTCACATACGCCAAAATAAAATCTAAACCCAAAAGAAGTTTTCAAAATAAAATATTTTATTCAATAAAAACAAACAAAAACAATTTCATATAACAAAAATTATGTATACATATGTATATGTACATATAGAAAATAAAATAACAGGAGGAGGAAAAACATTGGCTGAAATCATGGGCTTTATGTTTAACAAGTGGAAAATTTGTCCACAGAGTTGAATGAATTGGTAGGCAGTGTTGGGTAAATAAATGAAGGGATTTTTAGAGAATTTTTGGATTTGGGATACAATATTTTGTGTAATTACCCAAAATGGGTAATTAAAAGAAAGTTAATTAACTGAGTATTTTTGTATGAAAATAAGCGAGAAAAAACCCGGGATTAAATAAAAAGGGTGAATAAACAAAAAAAGCAATTAAGCGTTGTGTAATTATACGGGGTGTACTGTAGTTAGTTTAAGTGCCTAGCTAGTACTTTACGTGTCTTTCTATGTAATGAATACACATTTTCGACTATATTCACCATATCCCTTTCTGAACTAAAAATATATCTCTTTTCTTTTTATCCTAATTAAGACGTACTTATTTTTTACAAAAAAATTTACTTTTTATACTTAACTTAAATGTTGAATGTTTAATTTTTATTTAACTCATTTTTTGCTATCGAAAGGTTTTCAGCGGGTATTTAACCATTTTATGAAAAATTAAAACTTTGTGTGCTCTGACACATGTATCGCTGTTTTTGTGACTTGAAACCTGTTACATGCTGACAAATCTGTTAATTAAATTGAAAAACCAATTAAAACTTGAGTTCTTCTCTCTTCGTAATACCAACACATTTTCATTCATAAACATAGAAAAGTTTTACTCATTTGTTCAGTGCCATGGCAATAATGATAATGCTGGTGACGTCTTTTTTTAGTAAAAAAAAAATTAATCGCTTGAAATGCTTTCCGTAGATAAAGTTTTCAAAAAGAATTTCAAATGGCAGAGGATTTTGTAATTTTTGGTATTAAGGATAATAGAGATGTGAAGCACTTCAAGATAACTTTCATTGTGATATGTTAAACGGTAAAAATGTCATGCAAACATTATACAAGTTGTTGTACACGCTTCTTGTTTCATGTGTTTATTAAAGAGGCTTCCGTCTAGCCACATCCCAATTTTAGACTTTGATAATAAGCTTATAACGATAGGCCGTACAGTTGTTGAACTATTCGAGTATGTTTGATTAAAGCTACAAAACGCATTGTTGGCTTTGTACATGTCTTACATTCTTTCGCAGATGTAGCCAAATTTTTAATCCACCGAAACTTCATATTATGTTACAGGTTTTAAAGAAATTATTATTTGAAAGGAATGTTGTCCCATTAATCCAACAAATTACTTGTCATTCGTGACATTTTAATAGCAGTTGTAAAACATTGGAAGTACCAACACAGCCACAGCTTATGAACTTAGCCACAGCTGTTAGAACGCATTAAATCATCTAATAATGTGGAAAGTGAGTTTCGACACGATCAAATAAGTCAGAAATATATTAGATGTTTCAACTGTCATTTGAACATGAAAAAATGATGTTTGACATCATTAAATGCAGGTGCTAGGGTGATCAACAATTCGACTTTTTTCTAAAACGGGTTTTCGAATGATTCGGATAATAGCAATTTAAAAACCATTTTCCGGTTAATAATTAAAGAAAAAACCAGTTAAGCGGGATTTTTACAATACAATAATTAAAAACAAACTTGTTAGTGTAATATTACTTGAGAAAAAGTAAAGTAATTCACAACAAGAACAGTAAATGTGCTGGATGGTACTTAATGAGTTGATCTTTATGTTTTTTGGGGAGAATACTCTTTAAAAGCGGAATTTTCAAATAATTGATTAATGTACCGAAGAACCGCAGTACTCTTATGCATCTGCCAGCCTACCACAGACCAAAGTATAAAGAAACCTATATCCTACAAGCCTTTGTTACATAAACGACTTATACATTTTAATGAATTTGCGATAAATATATGTAATATTCTAATTTAAAAAATTATAAAAAGTTCAACAAAAAATTTAATAAATTAATATTTACATACCTGGATACGGAGAATTATTAAAATACAAAAATATGTATTTTTTTTAATAACTAAATCTTGTTCAGAGACAGCAAACGCTGTATAAACAATGCGGGCAATTAACCAAATACATATGGAATTTAATATTATGGTAATAATAATATTAATAATAATATAGACAGAGAATAATTCAATGGCTTGGTGGCTGAGTGATTAAGGTAGCAGTTTATGATACGTCATGACCCGAGTTCAAATCCCAATGGGTGCTGATGAGTAGTGTTTCGACTACGAAACTGCTAGTTGTCCCCCAGATAAAGATGTGATTATTATTTTTCTTGCCTTCTTTAATTTTATTTGATCATAGCAAATTTGTAGTGTAAAAAATCCTTCTTAAGAAAAAACTCGATTTAAAAATTATTTTGATTTATAAATTTGATTTAAAAATTATAAAAAGTTCAACAAAAATTCAATAAATTAATATGTAATTTTAGTTTATATGAAAATTCCCAGGTCAAGTATACGAGTATGTGGCAGTGAGTGGCGGGTGTATTAAAAATCTTAAAATTTGATGTACTCAGAGTTTGATTTCATTGTTTTTAATCGCTTATTTGTATATACATATGTGAAATTTGCATATACAGGTGGAAAATTTAGTACATATGTATACTTACTATAAAAGTCGTGTATTGTTCATTACATATTTCAAAATAGCTTTTCAAATCTTGACGTTCCAAGCCTTTTTCACAACGATTAATTTAAATAGAAGTTTTTGTTTTTTGCATACAATTAAAAGAATTGCTTAGTCCATTTTCGGAATCTGTTTCAGTGTTATATTTATCCCAAACGATTACGTAGCTGTGATCTTAATTCTTACTCTATACCCTCATAAAAATACTTTAGTTATAAACATATTTGGAATAAAAACAGATAAAAATATATAACCGGTCGGTTCATTAGATATTCAGAAAACACACAATTTTTAAAAAACCTCGGTTTTAGTAAAACCAAAAAAACCGTAATAACCGGTTGGTATACATACTGGTATACGCGTATAATAATGAGTAAATACACTTGTCACGGAATTCGACTGCACGATAACTATTTGTATTTTCGACAATTATTTTTTTTTTCAATTAAATTATCAATGATGTGTAGTTATATTTATAATTTGCTTAAGAATATCAGTCAAGTTAGACAGAAAATGGTTCAAATTGTTATTTTTACTAGAACTTGTGTTCTGGCGCAAATACTATCTTAATTCATATACTTTTTGTGATCTAACATCAAGGTCAATAAATAAATATTTCAAAAAACTTTTATTATTTTACTAAATTTTTTCAATAAATAAATTTATTTATTTTTTTTTTTTTGACACTAAGCGTCAAATCGTAATTTCAATGTGACCATAGAAAAATATATTTGGGCAAATAATTGTTATTCCTTGTTGGACTGCAGATAATATGACAAGGAAACAAAATCCGTTAGAATTTTAAACTGTTTTTGGCAGACATTGGTAAACATATTTGATGCATATGTCTTGCCAATGCGAGTGTACCTTCACTTCTACAGATAAGTGGTAAAAAACAAGTACCAAATACGGATTTAACCCATTTTATGCCTTTCAACTTACAAAGTCTAAAAAATCTGATGAATATGTTGCATAATTTAAGGCTTAGTTGGTGTTTAAGTGCTAGCTGTATTAGTTTTGGAGATAAATATACCATTTTTTACTAATTATAATTCGAACTTAAAATCCGTTCTTATATGAACCAAAATACATTCATATATGAAACTTAGAAATGTACCGAATGTCCTTAACTCTTGATTTCAAGATAATTTCATAATTTCGTATTATTAAAATTGTCGCAGTGTAAAGAGATAGATTTCACTCTAGTTTCATTTTATTACATTTTTTATATTGGACCAAAACCCAGGGAATGATTCCTACATATGCACTGCATTGTACTGGATCTACAAAAATGAGTTACGAGTAAGTAAGAGGGTCGCTTTATTGACTTGAAGTTGCCAAAGTTATGTGTAACAGATTGTGAAATTGATTTACATCAGCACCTGCCTTGTCGGCCTAATCTGATGATGAACTAACTCCGTGACTAATTCATGATTCACCAGCGCCCCTGTGTGTCTTCCAAAGCTCACACAGGTTGCATCTTTTTGCCATATAGACAAACCGCTTAGTTAAGAGGTCGCGCTTTCTAATCTATCTTGTATGCTATATCTCAAAAGTCAACGGAATACAAGACTTAATGAGTTCGTAGGCCGATGCTCATTAAGAGCATCAGCCCTTAGCCATCTCACCCGTCGAACCATCAGCTCTGGTAGGGTATATGTTGCAAGACAGCAGCAACCTCGGGGGGTTGTTAGTCGCTGAAAACCAGCATGCATCATAATTATCAGGGAAACTAATTCCCCTTCTGCAATTTTAGGTTTAAGCTGCAGCCAGAATGTTTCAGGCACTTCAACCATGATCAGCACCGATACGGTTTGAAAGCAGAACTTCTCGCGGGCTTTGCTGCTCCCCGTTCTGCTAATTAGCCCTTAGTTAGAGTGTCGGAAGTCCAATACAACATAAGTAATGCGGCTTGCTAAAGTTTTATTTTCTATAAAAAGGGAGCTACTCCTTTCTTTCTGCCTCAGAAAGCAGAGTGCGCTGGTTTGGGGTACGCCAAGGGGAAACTTGCTCTCCAGGAAGAGAAACTTGTTCCACAGTTGAACCATTTAGCTGAAAATCGAATTCTCTCTGGCAACAGATCAGAAATGGGTGAGCTCCAAACGAAAAAAAATATATGGGTTTCGGGAGCAGATCCATATATCAAAGCACACAATTTTATTTTGTAGCTTTAATTTATTTATTGAATCTTCACAATGTGAACTAACAATAAGCATTCATATTTTAATATTAAATACAAACAATTAACTAAGTCCAGCCAATGCTAGACAAAAAGATTTATTTTTCGTCAATTATATTGGTAAAATCCAGTATTTTACGGTCTGATGATGACGCTAAAATTAAGTATGTTTCGTGCAAGAGGGATTGGATGAAGTTCCAATTTGCTGATATACTTTGTCGCATACTTTGAAAATTTGTCTTTTACTAACGGAACATACAAATCCTAAAGAATTCGGGAGGTTTTTACATACCATGGAGCTGCAGTAATCGTTTGTTTTGTCGCCTTTGATTTTTTTCAATGTTTGACACAAATGATCCAATGAGTCAATACAGTTGGATAACATACTAACACCGATAAGCTTCTTAGCTCTATCTTGCACACGGTCCTAAACAAATTTTCAGACACCAACTCGATGGCTGATTTGGTAGAGTACTCGACCAACAGTCCGGAGGTCGCAGGTTCGATTCCTGCCGAAGACCCTGGGTATTAGTGCAGACAAGCAAAAAAGCTTTGCAGTTTTATGTGCTACAAAAAAAAAGAAGGAGAAAGGAATGAAAAAAAAATATAAGAGTTGTATTATATATATTATATTTTTGGGCGGGTGTGGGTGGTATAAACAGTAAGGAGATCGGATGGAGTATCTAGCGGTATATTATACCGTTTCAAAAAACCGAGACTGAATGGAATGCTTCGTTGGAAAATTTGTCAATTACAGCGAATATTATATTGTATTTTCATTCCAAGAACATAAAGAGCATCCGATTTCCGAATATTATACCATCCATGAGTACAGACGCATTATAACTTTTGCATCATAATCCTTCTAATAAAACTGGTTTGAGACACATTGTTAAGACAGTTTCAGAGTCTATGATAGTTGGATATACTTAGATAGTAATATATTGAGTTTTATATACTTACTTTATATACGTACATATACAAATTACTTTATATAAGTTTTTGGAAATATGCCTATATTTTTTTATTTACAAAGGTAGTAGCCATCCAAAATTATTGGGTCATCAAAAAGCGCTAAATCTAGCGCATGTTGTGAGTTATTTGAACAATGTCAACAAGAACAACAACATGCGGAAATAATTCAACCAATTAGGTCAACAGCACAATTGGTTGATATTGCGAAATATGAAATTTAGCGGTTGCGAAACAATTATGTCGCAACAGCCAATAAAGTTATAACTGCAGACAACACGGTATGCTGGCAAAAACAGGCAGCAACAATTAGAACAGCAGCAGCAGCAAAATAATTGTATAAAATATTAAATGTATATAAGCTAGAAGTTAGTGAGGAAGAGTATGAATAATTAACAATCAGTGAACAAGAGAAGAGATCATAATTAATAATCAATGAACAATAAACAATATTAATTAAAATTAACTTTATGGTGGTTTCATTTAAATAGTAAAATAAAATAATAATCAAGTATTTCCTGCGATTCCTAAGGGACCCTCCAAGAAATACTATAACAATAAAGTATTTCCTGCGAATCCTAAGGGACCCTCCAGGAAATATCATAACACGCGAAAGAGCAAGATTGGCATCGCTGTTGCTTTCATTTGCACGGGATTTGCCCCAAAATCTATAATTACTTTCAAGTTGCATCACAACTTGACTGGCTGTAGTATTAAATGAACTTTTTGCACATATTCTTAATTTCCTTGCGCGAAACGAACTGTAACAAACACAGATAAGCTAATGGTTCTTCTTAGTTTATAGTTAGAAAAAATGCTGCATATATATTTTACTTTTTTTCACGATGTAATGATCAGAAATATTTTTTTTAATTTACTTAGTTTAATTTTTATACAGAACCTTTTTTGATAGGATTTTACATGACAATAGTATCGGAATATTCTTAACTAATTAGTTGTCGTGTTTGCTTGCTTGTAGTTCTGATAAATAATTTTAAAATTTTTGATTTTTAAGAATTATTTTGATATCGAATGTTTCTGGGCACATTTTTTTTTACCTTGGATCAGTACTTTCTTTGAACCAGTTTAATGTACATAGATGTTTTTTAATGATACGTAATTAAATAGTAATTTTTTGCTCACAGAAAGTGAAAATAGTTTATGTAAAGGAAAATTTACATTATGTCTTAGAGCCATGACATTTTATATATTTTAAGGGTGTTATCAAAACATGATTGACATGACGGTCTTGGAGACATAGTTCTTTTTTAATGTTGCTGTAAAAAGACCAATTGCTCATTCTAATCGCTTTTATTAGTATTGATGCAACCACATTTCTTAACGAATGAGGAAATAACATTAACATTGTAAACGAAACGATATGTCGTTTTTTTTTTGTCGTTCGTCATAATTTTTTAGGTCAAAAACGGCATCGGACGTTCATAAGATTTATTTTTCCCTGATCTTGTATTATTTGCCTTATCTACCTCCGATATATCCGTTAGACGAATAATAGTTCACTATAAGTCACTTATTTTTAATACAAAGTATTAACGAATGTTAAGGAAACGACAGCGTGAGCCAGGCGGTATAATACTATATAAGTCATGTTTGAGAAACTTTGATTTTTAATTAATACAATAAAATCTTGTACGAGTATTTGTAACTTTTCTAAAAAAGGGGTTTTTATGCTTAAAATTAAAATTTGTTTTCTTATGAGAGTTTTGCATGACTTTACTCGCATTTTCATAAAACAAAAAAAAAATGTTTTTAATGTTTTGGGATAAAGAAATTTCATTACATATGCATGTACGTAAAACAGTACAATATCATATATTTTCTACTACACATCTACTAAACAAATTTCCTAGGGGTTTCTCTTGTGGATGAAATGTAGGTAGAAGAAATTGTTTTCTTTTGTAGCAAAGTGCCAAAAACTTTGTTGGCGCTAGGTTTGTGTTATTGTTATGTTCTTTCTCATTTTTTTTTATGCCACTTTGGAATGTTTATGTTGCTAGATTTTTTAAAGAGTATGGTTTAAACAGAATTTTTGTCTTACATACGGAGGATTGTTGTATTGTAATTCACACAAGCGGTTATACATATGTGAAGCAATGTAGCCAAGTGTAGTGTTTATTCAGCTGTTTCTTTTTTTGTCTTTTTTCTTACAAGAAATGAAAGAAAAGAGTATTTTATAAAGTATGAATACGATATAGAGTAAATACAGCTAAACTTTGACAAGGACATACACGTGGATTTTGCTAGACTTTAGCATTTTGTGCATATGAATTTTAATATTTGCTTGTGATCCTAAGCAAGAGTACCAATATAAAGGAGACCGGTTTCCGAAAATGAAAGTCGTGCAGGCATGTGTTGAAAATGAAAGCAGATCTTTTAAAGAACACTTTTTTAAGTGTGAAAATGATAAATATTATTTATATATGTATATGTGTATAAGAATAGGCTATATTTTTTATCTTTGATAATTGCATTCATGTGTATACCAATACCGATTAGCAAAGTTTTTATTATATCTTAACCAAGGAAATATATATCAGGTGTTATTTTAGGGTTACACAACTTGAAATGATAATAAAACAAAGAAATATACATATTTTTAATATATGACGACATTAGCGTATTGTTGTTGTTCTTGTTGATATTGTAATGTTGTGAGTTATTAAACAATATTAACAGTATAAATATTATATGATTTCGATCATGTCCCCGCTATGGCTGGCGTGTACAAGGACCATTTTGGAATACCAATTTTCGCAATTTTTTCACAGCATTTGCAGCTGTATTTCTTTGTAAGTTGATTTACAATTTCAATTACCTCTTTTTTTACTTTGGCGTATTCGTAAACTGGGTACTCTATTTTCTCGAGTTTATGTGCAAAAATAATCTTTAATTTCGTTTTTGAATAACTTCTTACTAAATAAAAAATATATTTTGGGTGTTGTGTATCTGGACCTGACCAATTTTTTCTGTTAACTAGAATATATTATTAGCCATGCACGTTATCTCTATGCTCGTTATCTCTATGATAACTGTTAGTATTTCTGTCGAATATTCTTCTTAAGGGCTGTGATTGTCGGCTTGTTAGCATAAACCACAAATAGCTCGAAAGAAATAAGTCTGGGATGGCTAAATCGGGCGATCTTACTAGCCATGACAATTGCCAAAATGGGAAATGATTTCATTACAATATCCATATATGGCTGCTGCTGAGTGTGCGGTTGCATCTTCTTGTTGAAGCCACATATTACTCGTACCACCTCTGAGAGCCTTGCAAGCCATATGGGGACGTTGGAGATCCGTAAGGTAGCTTATCCCAAGGAATTGATCCACCGTCAGGTTAGCTCATAATAGAAGAAATTGACGTTAATTAATTATACATCGCTTCAATTATCTCAGATTTATAGAGCCCTAAAGAAAAAATCCAGTAAAATTAAGTCCCACGATAATTAACTGGACTGAGTAAATTAATTGAAGGGTACGTTATGTATCTTGAGACCATATGTCAGTAAGATTAATGCCAGCTAATTTAGGTAAGAAAAATTTGTGCCCCTAGACCGTTCACTACTAAGGGTATTACTAGTGATTCAAATAGTAATTTTCTGTGGATTATCTTCACTTTTTACTTAAGCATTCAACCAAAAATGAACATCTTTGGGGGACAAAATTTTGGGTGGAAATTCAACATCAACACTTTACAAGCATTGTTCCAATGTAAGTTTCCATAATAAAATGTCAAACTCAAATAAACAAATACCAGCTGTCGGATGTTAAGTGAAGTGTGAAGTAACTGAGTACTGTTAATTAAAACTTTGAACTTTTAAAAAATAACCAATATTTATTTTTTATGTGGTTTAGGATTATGTATTACTTTAAGATTTGATGGCAGTAGAAGCTAGTACTATAGGTGTACAACTTTAATTCCACCGTTTTACAATACATGGCTGTAGCGGTAAGTCATACTCGTAGTCCATATAAATAGATCGTAGATGTCATACAATAAGCTTAGGTAAGTGTAAACATAAAACCATCGAAATATCGGGTGGTTATATTTAAAAGGCCGATCTTTAATGTGAACCACACCTAAACGTCAAGCTCTTCATACATTTCAATTGACATTTATCAATTTCAGACTAATTCAATTGGAATCAGGGAAAGATACACAATCGAGCAACGCTTTAGGCTTTTTATGAAATTTTCAAAGAAAATCATCTTCAGAGATGAGGCATCTTTTCACCTCTGTTGATTCGTCAATAAGCAGAATTGCCGCATTTGGGAGAGCGATAATCGAAGAGTTATTGTTTGGAGCGATTTATGTCGCGGTGGCATCATCGGGCCGTATTTTTTTCCCAAAATACGGCCTGTCAGGCAGTTGATGTGAATTTTGTTCGCTATCGTGAAATGATAACGAATGGATGTAGAAGATACATGGTTTCAACAAAACGGTGCCACTTGCCACACAGCTAATGAAACAGTGGTTTATTAGCGCGACAAATTAAATAGCCGTGTTATTTCACGCGATGGTGTTGTCAATTGGCCGCCAAGATCATGTGATTTAACACCGTTGGACTTTTTTCTCTGCGGTTATTTAAAAGAAAAGGTGAACTTCAATGAGTCAGCCATAATTCAGAAGGTGAGATGATTTTGCACATTAACAGCATAGAACTTCAATTATGCCTCAGCGTTATCGAAAATTTAAACCTTCGGATGGAGGCGTGCCGCTGAAGACGCGGCGGCAGTTTGGCCAATATTTTGTTCCATGCATAATTAAACCATACCAATATTATCAAAACAAAAAAAAAAAAAATGGCAATAATTCCTAAATAATTTGTGTGTTATTGAAGATTAATATCGACCCTTAAAATTTAAACACCCTTTATTACTCGATTTGTGCCTGTATATTAAAGTTGTTCTCGATTAAACATTCAGCTTACGAGCCAAATTCCCATTATTTGTGTGAGGTTTTAATTTTCTGCTTTAATATGAAGGTATTTGTGGCTGAGACAAATCGCATGCTCTCAAATACCTATAGTGAGGTCACTATTAGTGAAAGAAAGTGCCGAGAGTGGTTTCAAAGTTTCACGAACGGTGATTTTAACGTCAAAGACCAACATGGCGGTGGAAAATAGAAGGTTTTCAAAGATAAAGATTTGAAGGCATTACTTGATAAACACATGTCAAACGCAACAATAATTGGCAGGATTATTATGAGTGACGCAAAAAGCCATTTCAAACCATCAGAAAGTCATGGGAGTGATTCAGAAATAAGAAAATTGGGTGCCATACGAGTTGAAGCCGGGAGATGTTGAACGGCGTTGTCTGCTTGTGAGCAGCTGCTCGCAAGACAAAGACGGACGTGATTTGTGCATCGCAATGAGACCGATGGCGAAAAGAGGGTTCATTACGATAATCCCAAGAACCGAAAATCATGGGAATATACCGGCCATACATACACGTTGATGGCCAAACCGAATTATTACGCTTTGAAGGTCATGTTACTATCTGATCGTACCAGTTCAGCCGATTCATACAATCACAGGCCATATCGAACGCAAATAATGCGTTTGAGCCGAAAATTGAAAGACAAACGGCCGCAATACAACCAGAGTCATGATTAATTGCTTTTACAGCATTACATTGTTCGACCCCATGCTGTAAAACTGGTCAAGACATACTTCAGACGTTGCTCTCTCGAACTGTCACTTGTTTCGATCGCGGCCTGGATGACTAGGTCTTACGAAGAAGTAAAAAATTGGATCGATTCATCTATCGCTTCAAAAGATGAGCAGTTTATTCAATGCGTGACTCTTACGCTGTCCGAAAGATGGTAGAAAGTAGTGAGCAGCGACGGACAGTACTTTGAAATATAAATCATCATATCATAAATGTGTAACCAGTTTTTTACAATAAAGTCTCAAATTTCGGAAAAAAACGGCGGAAGCAAAGCAATATAATAATGTTTTCAGTAATTTTGAGTATTTTCAGTGTTACTGATTATTGATCTTAATAATGATATCAATAATTTAACAGTAAGTTTTACAAAAGTTTAAAAGCTAGATGGTCGTTGCAATCATATTAATTTGTTTTGCCTTTATCTGTATAATACCCGTATGAAAAAGTAGTAGTTTTCAAAATATTTTTGTATTGTGAAAAACCTTAAATTTCTGTTGCCAAAACTGAAAATATGGTGGAAATGTGGACAGTTTGCTAAATTTATGAAAAACCAGATTATATATTACATAAATCTCTGCAAAAAATATATAACCAATTTCTTTCTATTAGAAGATTACTTACCTACATCACAGAGTTTAATTCCATTCAGAAAGAAAGTTCGGTCTAGTTTTTTGGTTCTGTAAAAAACAAAAATTCAAAACTTTGGTTATTAAGTTATTTTTAACAGGAAACATAAATTTCACTCTAGTTATTAAAAATGACGTAATTCCAAAAAATTCTTTGAGTTTTTGGTTTTCTAAACAAACACGGATGAATTCCACTTCCGAACGAAATTAAACTGTTCCACTTTTCTGAATATAAACATTGGTTCATAAACGCTATATGCAAAATTTCAATTACTTCTTTTCCCTTTCGAATAGAAAAATATAATTGAAACAATCGTAGTGATGAAAAACTTTTTATTCCGTTTTATAAAAATAGTCCTGCTTGACTATTAGAAATAACTTATTGATCTTTAATTTTATACAATTTATTTATTTTTTTTTCTGGCACAAAAAACTCTTTGTGCTGATAACAATATGCTGATCAAACCGAATTGCTGTAACACTAGCGGTCGCGACATTTACTCGTATGTGACTTTTTTTTCTTTAATTCTTGCCTGGACAGAAGATTGGTAAAAATTATTTTTATAGTTTTTAGTCTTAAAAAATCTATCACATAAGACTAAGAAATAAGACTTAAGTTAAAAAAGCAATTTGAATAAAGATGTTTTTCTAATTAAATATAAAACAATCATCTCTTTTACATATATTTCATTAAATTTTATTGTTTGAATAAAAACTTATATGTTCTCTCAAGTTTCTGTTCGGAATGTTTATTTAATCTACGTAAATTGAATTATTCATTTTGCGGGCGTATAAGTCGTTAATTCATTTATTTCTATGTGTGTATGCATACGATGTGAACATACATATTTTAAGGTCCTTTAACAGCAATCTGCTAGTCAATTGAGAGTTCATTTGCAAGTATATTAGGGAGGCATATTAGCATGCATATGCTTTTTTAAACATATTTTAAATATATGGTATTTTTTAATGATTTTTCTCATTATGATTGTAAATCAATCTTGTCATTCCGTTTCGTCTTGATGTTGTGTTCTGGTACACCCTGTGTACAACAGCCATACACAAATTGGTGCATCTAACATTCTGTATCTGCCAATAAATTTGTGCTTATGCATATCGTATGGGGCGAACTATAATTGCCAGACGTAAGCACCATGCAATCGGATAATCAAATTTTCACAGGATGCTACTAAATGAAACTAGCTGCAAAATTATGTCTTTTTTATTTATTAATTTCACAGTTGTAAAGTATATTTGCAACGTATAGGATGCACAGCATTGGCGTAGTAACGAAGGCCGTATATCCTAGATGGTATTAACAGTAATTTGTAGCGGCGCTGTGATTAATTATGCCTCCACATAGGAAGTTGCCACTTAATTATCAACGGTATACCTCACAAACCATAAATTAATACAGTTAGTTGAAGCGAACAATTAACAAGTGAGAGAACCTAAATTAGCGTGTCAAGCGTAATTTTTTGGTCAAAAATCCTCATGTAAATACAACAATTAACCAGTGAGAGAACCTAAATTAGCGTGTCAAGCGTAATTTTTCTCTCAAAAATCCTCATGTAAATACAAAATGTATGCACCAACCCAAATAGAATGGCGTCAACGATTTGCAATTGGAATTTTCAATTTTGACAGAGCATAAGAGAAAAAGCTTTACTGTATCGCAGTTAAGTTCGCTTGAAAACAAATGCTACTCAGTTTTCACACTTTAGACGCCTTCAAACTAATTTAGAGACTTTATCACTTTTTGTTATTTAAGTTTAGTGATTTTTACTAAACATGGTTAGTGAGCAATACCGTTCATGCCACAATGTTAACGCTCTTATTTAAGTTACTTGCTACAGCGTAAAATCAAACCGATAATTATGTAGCGCTTTACGTCCTAATTTAGGTTGCACTGTAAGAAATAATTACGATGATACCCAGTGCTACTTTACGACACGTGTATTTTTTAAAACTGATATAATTTTATATATTTCCACGATTTTATAAGCCTCTCACAGCCAATCGAACCAGGAGTTCCGCAAGGTAGCATACTGGGCCCTACTTTACATTTGATTTACGCCTCTGAAATGCCAATGAGATGCAGAATCCACTCTTCAACTTTTGCAGATGACACAAAATTCTGCAGCGTACATGCTGCAGCCTCACAATATTTGCAGTTAAAAAAACAAGTTAAAAATTTGGAAAATCAAAGTTAATGATAAAAAATGCATTTAAAAATACATTTACACTGCTGCGTAAGCAAACGTGATCGCTTATCCACATTAACAACTCACCTATTTCACAGTTAAGTTAAGTACCTTGGTATATAGGCTAACGTGGAAGCCTCACATTGATGCGAAAGTCAAACAGTTGAAATTAAATTAAACGCAGCACAACTAAATTGGCTTATGAGCAGAAATTTCACGTTGAAACTGGATTGCAATCCTTTTCTATACAACGCAATTCTAAAGCATACATGGTGCTACGTAATTAAATTATGCGGCACCGCCTCAACATCAAACATTGAAAAATTCAAAGGAGACAAAACCAAATTCTTCGAACGATTGCTGCCGCTCCATGGTACGTAAAAAACTCACGAATTCATAAGGATCTGAGTGTTCCGCCCAAATCCTGTTGTACGCTACATACTGAATTTTGGCTACTACACTCGGTTGAAAAGACGGGTTCCCTTGCCACCATCAGAACGTTAAATAGGTATAATAAAACTTTTTTGCAAAGTATTAGCTGGACTTATATCATTTTTTATGTTTAGTATAAATATTTGTGTACTTATTGTTAGTTCAACACAACGGGACCATAATGGGCTGGCTTTGCAATAGCCGGCAGCCTGTCAAACCTATTGTTAGTTCATATTTTGAAGATTCAGTAAATAAATGCATGAAGAAAAAAATCTAATTATATTTAATTTTATGCTTTAATTTTAATATAGAAGGCTTTGTTAAGGAGTTAACTGAGTGATATTACTTTTGGCATATCCTTGAAGATTTAATTTAAGTAGGCTACACATAATGTATTTATCACGTGGTTTTTACGACACTCATTTGTTGTTTCAACTTTGAAGTTTTCAAATACCCAAAACACGATGTTTTAGCACCACCCTAATATACACATATAATTTCATATGCAGCAGTTTACCAAGAGTCGTTGTCTGAAAATGTAATATACATTTTGTCGCTTCAGATCATGCTGCGTAGGTATGTTTCAGCAATTCTAGTGTAAATTTATTTTTAATCGTTCGGATTCAAAAGCTTTAAAGCAATTTTAATATTTTGTATTATATGTGAGGGTAAGTTTTAACGTGTATGTTGATAAAGCAAAAATAATTTCCAACATTTAAAATTTTTTTTGTAATCCGTATCCATTTTTTCATAAAGTAATGGAATCCACCATGAAACACTTTTAGTTAGTGAAAGCTAATGGGAACAAAAGGACTGGAGTAAAACAAAGAGTGCTGAAAATTGTGCAATTAAGAAAAATTAAAAATGTATGAGGTAAACATTTTCTGTAAAATAAAAGAATTTCTATGGTAATTATTCTAAACATACAATAACGGGACAATTATTTTATTTAATTCTGTTGACCAGTTAGTTAGTAATTAAAATGATTGCCGTGCTTTTTTTGGAGGCAGAACTTAACTCCTGTATGAAAATGGTAATGGAAATGTATATACATACATTTTTTAAACAAAATTACTATCGCACACGTAGAAAAAATATATTGTTGACATGATAATATTGCTATGGCCTTTATCACAACCTAACGATAAAGGTCCTGATAGTTAACCTGAACATTAGTTAACGTAAACGATAACGTCACCATTAAATTTTTCCCATTTTTATAACTGAAGTTATATAGCAGCTTCAAATGCTTAAAGTTCACTTTGCAAGTTTATCTCCATGTTTAATAGCATGAGGCTAAGCCTGCTATTAAGATCTCAGTAATTTTTCAGATTAATGTTAGTTTGTAATAACCAACAAAATTTATCTATAAGAATAGGATTACTGTTTCTTAGGATGAAAAAAATTGGTATGATAAATGTAAACAAAAAAGATTTCTTTTTGCCATGACAAAAACGATATCAAAAATATATTATTTATGTATCATAAATATAAAATATATCATAAATGTTTGACATATACAAGAATTTACGTATTTATTTAATTTCAAAGCTTCATAGTTACGACATTTTTAGTTTTAATATGAACTGAATATTGAGATGCTAACCCATACACTTTTAAGGCTTACCCTAGAGTGTTTTAATCGTCATCGTCGTAAATCACTTGGTATCATAGGTATCTAGGAATAAGCATTTATTCGCTCTATAACTTTTCTATTATTATCTTTTCTTTAATACCGTTTGCCATTAGCGCTTTGACAACTAATGCAGCACCATTGCTCATGATTGATCATTTTGAAGAGCAACATGTTATCATACACATGTTTCTCTATTGTGTACAATACTCCATTGACGGTCCGTAGATTTTGAAAAGAAGTGGTACTATCAACATTGACCAATAATAACCGCATGTAAAAGCAGTCATCAATACACGGATGGGCTGAGTAGACACGAGTTAGTGCATAGGATAAATAAACAACCACATACCCAGGGACAGGGTTTCATTGTTTATTTAGTTCAAATTTTTTGGTGAAGCGTTCCATATAAAACTTTTTAGATTTGTAAATGGTGGTTCTCCCAACATCTGCATTGCGTTTGCTTCTGTAAAATGCACTAGGCATATACTCTCTAAGTTTTTTTATACATTTGTTTTATTTATTGAATCTTCAAAATGAACTAACAATAACTGCATGGCTCACGATGTCGTTTCATTAACGTTCGCTAATGTTTTATATTAAAAATAAGTGACTTACAGACAACTATTATACAACTAATGGATATATCGGAGGTAGAAAAGGCAAATAATACAAGATCATGACAAATAAAGCTTATAAACGGCGTCGGAATAGTATTCAAATCTTTAAACTAAAAAATTAAAAGAAATAACTTATTTAACGCGCACATGTTTGTTTACACAGTGTGAATGTGACATGAGTACATTAAAATACTTTGATTTTCAAAAGTTTTAGCCATTTATCTAATATTGAAATGTATTCTTGTAAATTTTGTGAAGCTAATTGATGGTTTTGAAGAACGCTCAAGTACGCTGTGTCGTCTGCAAAAGTTGAAGTGTGGATTCCTGATGTCGGCATACAAAAGGCGTAAATCAAATATAAAGTAGGCCCCAGTATACTACCTTGCGGGACACCTGCCTGGATTGGCTGACTTGGGTTTAAAAAATCGCCTTGTCTGATAACAAATTTCCGCCCATATAAGTAGCTTTCCAGAAGCTTGTGAGTATTTGCAAAAAAGTTTAACTTTATTTTGTGCATCAAGCCGTTGTGCAACACTTTATCAAAAGCTTGGGAAATGTCAATGAATAGAGCTGAACAATACTTTTTGTTTTCAAAAGTCTGCCTTATGATCTTGACTGGTTTGTGCCTTTGCTGTATGGTATTGTGTTTAGCCCAAAAGCCTAATTGAAGATCAGAGACATTTTTGGAATACCTTAGTCGAATCGTTCCCTGGCTTGGGAACTTCCATTCTGCAGGATAATACTCAAGGCGTATAATAGCGTTAAAAATAAAAGTATAACTCTTCTTGCTACACGAGGTAACTATTTAAGCATTTTACCAGTAATTTGATCAATGCTTGGAGCTTTCCTTGGGTTTGTGTTACCGACAACATTTTCGACATCTTGAAAATTAAGTCTCAAAGACACAGGCGGTCTAACGGCATATGGTGGTAATTCCGCTGTATTATTCGTTGGATCATTTGTAGTAAAAACGTTTATTAAATGATTAACACACAACATCCCCTTTTCAGAATCGGTTCTTATCCAGTACAAAGTTAAAGTTCGCAAAGATGGCCTACCTATTACGGGTTTTTTCAGATCTTTTGTTGCTTTCCACAAAGAATAGTCAGACTGAGGAGCACCATCAAGGCTTTCCAAATATGTTCTAAGGGAAGCCATTCTGTGGATTTCAAGCAGATTTTCTAACTGAGTTATTCACTCCCGTAGCCTAGTTTTAAGCTGGGGATACCTGCGAAGTTGCCACTCTTTTCTGACTCTTCCTTTTACTGACAAAAGTTGCTCAATTTCAGACGAATAAGTTCTATTGTTTTCATTTCTGGATCTTATATGACTAGTCGTAGCATGCTGTACGGCCAGTAGGAGGTTTTCAGGCGTGCTCAAGGCAATATTTTCCATACAATGCCTACTCAAATATTTTTTGCATTGTAGCCAATTGATTCTAGTGACGGTTAATGTGAGTCAATAAACGGGTAGCCAATATTTTGGGGAAACGAAACGGAGATTATTGTGGGTGAGTGATCTGATGACGCCTCAGCGTCATTAAAAATTTAGAACAAGGGATGGAGGTGTGCCTTGTTCCATATATAATTGAACTATACCATTATTATTATAATAAAAAGAAGTAACAATAGTTCCTAAATAATTTATGTTTTATTCAAAATCAAAATCGGTCCTTAAAATTTATAATATAAATGCTAATGGAAAACTTTTTGCCGTCGCATGTTTAATTATTAAATATATATTTTAACAGTATTTGTTTAATTTTGTTGAAAAAAAAAAATTTTATATAAGCCAGTACTTTTAACATCAACAGCAGTAATAAGTTTACAGAATTCTAATGTATGTTGAAAATTAACAATTTATTATTTTGAATTATTAAAATTATTATCGTATTCATACTCGTACTAGTTTATAAACATTGTTATTGCTTTCAAAAATGTTTTAAAATAATAAAAGTGAAGGAATAGGAATGTCAAAATTTTGGCACTAATGCATTTAACTGTCAAAAAAAAAAAAAAAAAATGAAATGAAATGAAATGAAATGAAATGAAATATACTACTTGTGCTTATTATAGTTGCACCAATAAAATTTTAAAATGATTTTTCTTTCAGTGTACTTGTTAACCTAAAACAAGGAACATTAATTTAGAACTTTCAGAGCAATGACAGGAGGAAAACACATACGAATAGCATTTATACTATATAAAGTTAGAGTTAAAAAAATTACGATTTTACATTCAATATGAAACTTCACCTCAATAAAGTTGTAATCTGCTAAGAGCAGCCATTCACTTTTAGTACAAATTTAAGTTTTTACTGTAAATAATCTTCATAAAGTTAATTTTTGGGTGGCTGATAGTGTTTAATTTTTAGACTTGGGCGCGTCTTTAACCCTTATCTACCCACAATTGTCTCGTGGATACGTTTTTGTGTTTTAATTCTCACAATATCTAAAGTATATGTATAATCACTTTTATATAAATTTTTGTAATATTTATTTATTTAGCTTATAAATTATAAGATAAATTTAATGAATGAGCGGTAGCGTCGTAGTCAGCCCAACTAATTTTGTGACATGTTACATTATTTTATATTTACATGTGTTCGACTTATTATTTATATGTATTCTTATATATGCAATTAAGTTAGATCTCAATATATAATTTTGATTTTTTGCATTTTTGGATTGGAAAGAGTAGATAACGGATTTGGGGTATAAAATATGGAGTTTCGTACGTTTTGGAGTAGGGGACACTGAAGCAGGAAATGTTGGTGTCGGGTAGGATAGTCGACGTTACAATTATAGATGGGATTAAAGCTGGAGTTAATTAGATTTCCATTTGTCAATATTGTGTGGCCTAGTCTTAGTTTTATGAATATGGTAATATGTTCTATAAATTCCTTTTTCATAGTCTGATATGTAGTCGCATATTGTTTTTCTATTTTTATTAATCATTCAATACCAGCTGGAGCAAAGTATTGTCTTTATCCTTCGCTGTGTAATAGTGTACGATATGTCTTTTAAAATTCTTATGGCTAAAGTTGTTTATGGTGGTTGTTTTTCTGTGTTTTTTGCAGTAATGACAGCAAATTCGTTATCTCGGATTCTGCTGTTTCCAAGGACCCACATCAACTTTATACAAGGAAAGCATTCATTATTTCAAATGTTGGCTAACTATAGAATTTAATGAGCTATAGTTATTAATATGTCATATTTCCAAAACTTTGATCTCAGATGTTATACTATGTGATACACCTATTCAATGACTTTTTTTTTGATACATAGTCCATTTAGAAATTATTCTGACTGTACATTGCCTAGCATTACCTACGAATATATTTCAATCAAATTATTGTAGATTTGAATTTTTCTATACAGTAAGGAAGAGGCTTTGACTTTTTTCGAGCGTCTAAATTTTTAAACTATGTTATGTAAAATAGGGAGGTTTTCTTATGTTATCGATTCATGTCTTAAATTTGATAAACGTGTGGAATGTAATGCTCCAAATGCAGTTCTACTGCAAGAGTTATCAATTGCGTTAATATTGTTAATTTGTAATTGATCGTTAATAGAACTAGGCATTTATTTATGGAATTTCTGAGAAAACCATTAGACTTAAAAACTTTTTTCTTTCACCATTCCATTACCCCATCGATTCATTGAAATTCAGTAAAACCTTTTTTTTTATTTTTTTTATTGGAGTACTGGACTCAGGGGAAGACCCCTACATATGCAGTGCATTGTACCAGAACTAGGAAAACAAGTTGGGAGGAGGGGGAAAGAAGGAGTAGTGTGTGTGAACATTTGACTTAAACCTTCCATCGTTATAACAGACAGGAAACACATCTGCAGGCAACATATTCCACAGGCGAAGCGTACGGCTGAAAAACGAATTCTCCCTGTAATGCGTAGTACGATTCCCCCGTACAATCGACAACAAATGGATGAGCTCTGGACGATGAACTCGTGCTACGTAAAAATGTGCGCGTTTCGGGAACAAGATCCCTAATCTCGTCAGGGAAAAATCCATTGTAGTAACGATAGAACAGAGTAACGCACCGCACACTGCGTCGATGCTCCAGTGAGTTAGTACAGTTGGATACCCTACTGTCACCGATGAGCTTCTTCACCCTCTCCTGCACACGGTCGAGTAACCCCAAATTAGACTTTGAGGTCGGATGTGGGGGGTATAAATAGTAAGGAGGTCGGATGGAGTGAAGTAAATCTTACACCGTTTCAAAACCGGAGGCACTTGAATGCTTCTTTAGAGACTTGAAAAATGTGTTCAGTCCAACGAACATCACACTGTATCTTCATTACAAGAACATCAAGAGCATCCGATTCCTCAGTATTTATGCCATCCATGAGTACAGATGAAGCATCATATGCGGTCGTTTGGTTGTGTGTTAATAAGCAACATTGGGTCTTACGAGCGTTAAAGGTGACCCTGTTTTTACGACTCCATTCAGAGATAAATAGAAAATCACTATTCAGTGAATCATTCATATTTAGCCTCTTGGCAGTGATCTCTGATAGGCTGGGCCTATAACTAATGTTGCTGTCATCCGCGAAAGAGTGGATAGGGTTGGAAGTTTAATAGAGAAGGTCGTTGACGAAAATAAGAAATAGGGTAGGAGAAAGAACGGAACCTTACGGTACCGCTGAATTAATTTTGAACTCGTTTAATGAGACCCCATTTATAACAACTCATATAGTGCGGTCTCTGAGAAAGCTTGATATAAACCGAAAGAAGTCATCACCGGCAACAAAAGCAGTAAGTGCCAGTAGTGCACCATGCCACACTCTGACAAACGCTTTTGAAATATCCAGAGCCACCACCCTACTTTCCCCGAAATGATGTATTGCGTGGCACCATTTCTCTGAAGGATATGCCATAAGATCGCCAGTAGTACGACTCTTACGAAATCCATACTGACGATCACAAAGTAGTTTATGCGACTCTAGTTACCTCATAAGGTGATGGTTAACCATGCTTTCCATTACTTTGGAGATTGCAGAGCAAATTGCAATTGGCGGTAATTTTTAAGGGTATTTTCCTTTTATTTATTTGGCCTCTACATATGTGTGAGATGTCTAGCATCTACAATTTCCCTGATATCAACGGTTGCCAAACACAAATTAAATGATGCAGATTGTTCAAATCTAAACAGGAGTCAACTGCTGCCTGTTGATAGAAGCAGTATTGCCATAGAGGGGAAATTACAAAAGTCACTGATTTATTTACCCACTCTCGTATGTTTTACTTAAAAATAACAGTATTTATTATTTCTCTTGTACATCCAATTAAATTTAAACAAATCTTAAAAAGATTTTTGCAAACTTTAACTTCCAGTTTGTCTTAAATTTTGTTTTCTCCATGAAGCTCTACTTTTGAACACATCTTAACGTTTCAATTTTCACAAGACTTAACACTATTAAAGTTTATAATTTCACTTATACGTGCTTACATGCACATACATGAGTACTGATGTACACATCGAAAACACATAAAACAATAAATGCATTTACACATCATTGCACAAGTCAGCCGAAACCTTATACGAACCATAATGATTGTTATAAGAGCTTCATTTCTTACACATACAGTCACGCAGCAAAACATGAACACAAATACATATATATTGCCTTTGGCACAAATGCACATTGATACTGCAGCGCTAATAACGTCAGCATGTCTCAG
Source organism: Thecocarcelia acutangulata (assembly GCA_914767995.1). Lineage (NCBI taxonomy): Eukaryota > Metazoa > Arthropoda > Insecta > Diptera > Tachinidae > Thecocarcelia > Thecocarcelia acutangulata. The sequence continues at coordinate 101,548,784 of OU612094.1, read as the reverse complement.
AAGAGTATTTATAGATTTCAGCTCCTTGCGTTGTATTTAATTCAAGCACAGAAAGGAAAGTCGATAGTAAAAGGAAACTGAAAATCAACACTAACATAATCATCAACACGCCATGCTTTGAGTTTTATTTTTTGGTTTTTTTTTTGTGCATGTTCAACAACATCTTTCACTTTTAACTACAATTTACAATTGTCGAAGATTATATTCATAGTACGCGAGTGGCAAATTTTGAGATCAGGCAATTTCTTGTTCCTTGTAGCAACAATAGCAAACAGGAGAAGTAACAAAATCAATAAGTTCGCAAAACCACATAATGGGTTCATGAGCAACGAATAATTGAGAGATATGTGTTCAGAAAATTTTTTAACCGCATACATATACAGTTATTAAATCTACTGAAAATCTATTTAAACGTTTCTTTGCTATTTGTTTGTATCTGCACTAGTCACGGCTTAGCGTTTGAGTAGAATTACACATTTTGTCGCAGATCCACAATTTTTAAGTTATAAGAATATTTTCCTAGTTAATTTAATAATACAAATAACAATAAATTCTACATTACTGCAATGTCGAATAGGTGTTTATTCCATTTCTAGTGTTAGCAGCTCGAGTCGATTAAATTTAAGTTCGTAGTATTGATGTTCTATTAATTCAAGTTAAGCAACACGTTTTGCACGCACGGAAAAAGTAATTTAGAATATTATTGTGGCATTGGTATACATTCTGTAATAATTTGTATTGCTGACGTAAACAGCGTATTTCCGATTTTTATTTGGTTAGTCGAATACTAATATTTTAGCGTTAAAGTTTTAATATTTGTTACGCGTTGGTTTAATCGTGAGATTATATTTCATAGCAGTAAAATAAAAATGAGGCATTTAGATGTCTTGTTTCCAGCTAGCTCCAGGAATTTGTATTGAGGTTCTTTTACCCGCTTGAAAAATAAACGCGTAAGCATATAAATCCACTTCATGCCAAAAGTGGAATTCAGAAACTAAAGTTCAATCTTGATTACATATGTATGTAAGCATGCAATGAGTTGGCTCGGTGTTAGCCACGGGTACATTTACACTCCTCCCTTTTGTTTATAATTAAACTCCACTGACAATTCAGTACCCTCTATTTTATTGAATTGTCCCAATTAGATTTTTTATAAACCTAAATAGAAATAATCTAAGCCTGTCATTCCCAAAGAAATTTTAAAATCTTAGTGATTCATGTTTGCAAATTCAATACATTCATATTTATTTTATATAAAAGATTATTTTACATATAAATTTTATACTCGTTATTTTTGTTGCCAATAATGAAAAAAAAAGAATAGCCCGAAATAAAAGGAAAATAGATTCTATCAATTTGATTTAGTTAATACAATAAAGGAATGAATGGAATTAAATATAATTGATCATGGTAAGAACTTAAGAGAGCAAAAGCTAATTATTAATTTTTTTATGTACTTACAGAATTTAGAGATGCTTATCATGTAAATTTAGTGTTGCTTGTTGTTGTAATTGTGGTTTTTTTTTTTTTTATTACTCTCCTTTGATGGGCCCAGCTTAGGAATGAAACACTTTTCTGCTAATTTCAGGAATAAAAAAAAAATTTCAAATCAAATTAATAATTGGAGTTTTACTCTCAACTAAAGATACAAATATATTTACTTATGTATGTATCTTCAACTTATGTTTTGCAATGAGAACTTTAAAATAGGATTAGCAGTACCCATGCAAAATTGTTTGTTCAATGTTAATAAAAACCTAATTTCCTTTTTTTTTTATCTTACGAAATATATACATATATATATATTTTTTTTTATAAAATTCGTTTTCCTAACTTTGACTTGAATTATTGAAAATTAGTACAGAATTCTTAAAATTTTCTTACATTAGTGTAGAATTATTGAAAATTATGACAATGAAAATAATATAAAAATTATGAGAATAAGAAAATTAATAAGCATATTAATGTAGATTTTGTTTAATTAATTTTTTTTTTCTTTTTCTTTTCTTTTGGTTTTAGTTATGTACGTATATTATAACTTATATATCTATAACTTATATACCTTATAACTTTTCTTAAATAAATATTATTAAGATGATCAGGTTAGTAATAACTTTATATTAAATAATATCCTCAACCAAGCTTAATTCCAAGTTAGGCAAAAATTTGTTTTTTTTTTTTTTTTTTAGGTTATAATTCATTGAAAATATGGATAAAATATGGTACTTAGCAGGTAGTTAATTTTATATGAAATAATTTGTTGGCACGATCACGGTCAATTCTAAAGACTTTTTAAAGATACTTCCATGGGAATTGCTGAGGTTTTTCCCTTTTCTTCTTTTGATGTTGTAATGTTAAAGCTGCTGCCTTTAGGTAGATTTATAACCTGCTGAATCATGAAGCCCGAAGATCATTTATTGTAATGACAATTGGGATAGATAATAACACCATTAATTCCAAGATATATTTTAGTTTTGGGTTCTTTACTATTATTTTATTTATTTAAGATTAGAACTGTACTTTTTCCTTTTTTTTTTCTTTAACCACTTGCAAAAATTATTTTCCTTTTGTGTTTTTTACTATGTCTATCACGATTTACTGTCTATCAGCTAATGAATATCGCCCTTTTGATCGCCTCATATTTTTTTGCAAAGTCGTTCCTCAAAAACAAATTGTCAACGGTACCAACATTCTTTACTCTTTACAGTTTCTTTTTTTTTTTTTTTTATATTAAAAGGGGAAAATTAAAATTATGCGCGATCATCAAGTGATCTTGCTCTCACTAAAATAATTCCATTTAAATTTTTTTTTTTTTTAGTTTAGTAGCATGACAGAAAAAAAATAAGTTTAGGGTTTCAATCGTAATTGTCATTGTGGAAAAATTTGGTATTTTGGGGCTTAACATTAATATCAATCCGCAACAAACCTACTTCGTCTAGAGATATTTACATCGAATAACGAATAGGGAATTAAATACCACAAATAAGAACGTACACATTTTGTAATGGCTAAGACGTGTGGCACGACCCACGAAAGCCGGGCTCTTTTATATGTTGTTTTAAGATTTTAAGTCTGATGTTTGATATCTACCTACAAAAACACCTTTCATGTCCTCTATATCGTATAAATTACTTCCAACTTTCTCACGAATCTTGCACTTTACATACTTTGGCATGAATTTTTTATTTATTGCCTTAGACTGATTGCTTAGCACATGATTTTTCCTGTAAACAATTTGACCATTCTCAAATTGAATGGGACGAGATCGCAAATTGTAGTTTCTAGCAGCTTTTTCGTGAGCTTGATTTAGATTCTGTCGAATTTTCATTCTAATCTTTTGACACTGTTCATCATTTGGCAGAACAGCTACATCTTCGCCTGTTAGGCATCCCAACTTTTCTAAGATTTTGTAAGATGACCCGTGCTGCACCATGTTTTGCCCAAATGCGCTGTAATAAGGGGAACATTTAATTGCGGAATGAAAGTCACTCCTTAGGATAGATAAGATTTGAGGAATATATTTATCCCAATCACGATGATCCTTCTGATCTTTTAAAAAGTATCGAATTTTTGTTATTACTTCTCTGTTGACGCGCTCGGATGCATTTGGTTGTGGAGCATAAAATCCGGTTTTTATGTGCTCTATTTCGTAGCATTTAAAAAGTTCTTTCATTTCATTTGAAACAAATTGTTTTCCATTGTCGCTATGTATAAATCTAGGAATACCAAATGTCGGAAAAATTTCTGTTTGTAAGTAAAGGATAACATTTGCTGTGGTTGCTGCTTTAAGTGGTTTCAAAAAAACAAATTTGGTAAAGTGATCTAAGCAAATAAAAATTACAGTATTTTTAGCCTTGGTTGCTGGGTATGGACCCAAAAAGTCACAATACATTCGCTCAAATGGTCTATTTGTTACGAATTGTTTGCCCATTAAAGGTCTTGAAATTTGAACTGGCGATTTTATTATCTTGCACTTTTCACAGTTGTCTACATACGTTTTAACATCAGCTGTCATTGTGGGCCAAAAGTATTTCTGTCGAAGGCGGGCTAAAGTTTTAGTTACCCCACCATGACAAGCAATCGCCGAATAATGTGCGTTCTTAATAGCATCCTTCGTTAACTCTCTGGGGACCCATAATCGCCATAATTCGCTTTCTTCATTATCAACGCCTTGCCTAAATCTGATTCTTTTATATATTAAATTATCAACCATTTTTAAGTCATTTTCAGTAATAGTATTTTTCAATCTGTTATATTCTTCACTTTGAAAATGTGGAGAACTGCAATCAATTTCAGGAGAAAATTCTGAACCCAGTATTTCGTCAACATCCGTTCGCGATAAACAGTCTGGAACAACGTTTAGTGTACCTTTTCTGTGTTCAATTTGAAAGTCAAACCTTTGCAGTTTCAAGCTCCATCGCGCCAATCGTCCACTTAAGTCTTTTTGAGACATTAACCATTTTAAGGAGGAGTGGTCAGTTATAATTTTGAAAGGTAAGCCCTCAATATATTGCCTAAATTTATTTACACATATAACTGCTGCCATACATTCTAACTCAGTAACTGTATAGTTCCTCTGCGCTTTATTTAACTTTTGTGAAACATATGCAATTGGATGCTCACTTCCATTGTCATCATTTTGAACCAAAACTCCTCCAACTCCAACTCGTGAGGCATCACATTGAATGATGAATTCCCGATTGAAATTTGGTTGAGACAATACTGGGGCAGAAGACAGGGCTTCTTTTAACTTTTCGACAGATTGCTTTGCACTTTCTGTAAGGTAAAATGGTTTGTTTGATTTTTTTAAACAGTCTGTGAGTGGTCCGGAGAGATCAGCAAAATTATTTATAAAAGTTCTATACCAGTTAGCCATTCCCAAAAATCGGCGAACTTGTTTAGGGGTTTTTGGAATAGCAAAATTCCTGATTGCTTCCACCTTTTCGGGATCCACTTTTAAGGTTCCATTGCCTACAATATACCCTAAGTATCGGATTTCACTTTGGCAAAACTTACTTTTTCCAATATTTATAGTAAGGTTCGCCGCCTTTAAACAAGTAGCCACCTCCTTCAAACAAGCCATATGTGTATCAAAGTCAGAGTTACAAACTAGCAAGTCATCTAGATAAATAAAGACATTTTCTCGTAAACGGGACGGTATTACCATATCCATTAACCTGGACATTGTTTGCGGCCCATTACACAACCCAAATGGCATATATTTAAATTGGTATAAGGGTTTCCCCGGCACCGCAAAGGCGGTTTTCTCTTTAGAAGCCTGCGTTAATTTTATTTGCAGAAATGCGTCTTTTAAATCTATTCCAGTTATATAAAATGTATTTTTTAAACGACTTAACAGGCCATTTATATGAGGAAGTGGATATGAATCCTTCTTTGTTACAGCGTTAAGCTTCCTCGAGTCTATGCAAAGACGCACCTTGCCGGGTTTTCGCACCAATACAACTGGTGAACACCATGGGGAGTTCGATTCTTCAATTACCCCCATGCTTAAAAGACGGCTAATTTCCCCATACGCTTCCTCTTGGCGGGGCGGAGATAAAGGATAATGTCGGCATTTAATAGGATCTGCATTTCCCGTATCAATATTGTGTTCCAGTAGGCTTGTGCATCCTAATCCGTGTTTTTCATATGAGCGAAACTCCAAAATAGTTTTCTCTAAAACTAAATTTTGTTCTGGCTTAAGTTCATGGAATTTGAGTTGTTCATTTTCACAATGGTCGCTTCGAATAGAAGAAATTGAAGGTATAATTTCTGGTGCGAGGGCAAACTCGCGCCAAAAGTTTATTCCAAAATAAGCTTCTTGGCTTAAAGAAGGAACTAGATAAAACAAAATTTCTTTCGTAGCGTTTTTAAAAAAAATCGGTATTTTACAAAAACCTAGTATACTTTGTTTCGCACCATTCGCGACGGATATTGCAGACTTATACGGTGTGTATGAAATGTTATTGCGTTGTAAAAACGCTAAACAATTCTTGCCCAAAACCGAAACATTGGCCCCAGAGTCAAGTAAGCCAACAATAGCATCGTTCAATACTTTCACTCTCAAAAACGGTCGTTCATCTGAACAGTTCAAGGTAGTTGAATCTAATAGCTTGCGGTAAAATTTCCTTTTTTGAAATCGGTGTCTACATTTAAGTATTTTGGAAAATGAATGTAATGAATATATTTTTCTGGTTTTAGTTGTTAATACTGTTTTTTCGATTGAATTCACGGTTTGTGTTGCTACGTCCTTTAAATGTAAATACGTTTTTTGTTTCGTTAGCGGTTGTGCGTTTGCATTATCTTGCCTATCGGGTACCTCGGTTATTATTTTAAGCTCGGGGTTTTCTGTAGCGGACGAAGGTCCCCGGTAGCCATTTCGCCCGTTTTTTGGTTTCCCTGAAAGATGTGTCCTTTTGGGCATGATGGCGTTAATGCACCCTTTTGCCCACACTTAAAGCAAAAACGCTCTTTGATATCTTTGTCACAATAAATATAAGAATGCCCAAGCGATAAGCAGTTCCAACATTTTATATTTGCATAATCCAGCTTATTCACCCTTTTTGTAAATTGCATTGCTTCCAATTGAGGGTCTAAAGTTTCTGATACACTTTCGTCAACTGAAGCCGAATCAAGTTCACTAACATTACGCCCTATTGAAGAACTTATGCCTAACGATTTGTTATCTCGAAGAACCTTCTCAGCTTTTCTGGCAATATCTCTGAAGTCGTTCAGAGTTTTAGATTCGGAACTAAATAGTAAAAATCTTAAATTTGGCTGTAAATTCCTTTTTAATATATCGATTAGAGTGTGGTCAGGCAAAGGAGCTTGCAACCTTGAATTCATTGACAAGAGTGCTGTGTGAAAGTCGTCATATGACTCCTTGTGCTGCTGTTTTCGCAACGAAATTTTTATCAACACATCATGTTCAGATTCACAGAATCCGAATTCCTTGGTAAGCGCCTGTTTTAAGCTTTGGTATGATACTTCCCTGTTCTGTTTCATGAACAGCCAATACCATTGTTCGGCTTTGTCTTTAAAAAACACATGAAAGTTTGACAAAATATGTTCGTCTGAACATCTGGTACGGTTCTTTAGCGTTTCTACTTTGAACAAAAAGTCTGAGATGGAACCTGTTCCATCGAAAGTTATTTTCCAATTATCTAAATTAATATTTGAACTGAATGGAGCAGACTTATTACTGTTGCAGTTGTTAATTGGGTTGGGACCCTGATCGTGCATATTATAAGCTTGCCACTGTGGGCGTATGCTATTATTTTCGGCAGTAATAAGAGAAATGCTGTTTTTTAAGGAACTCAGTTCTCTTTTAAACTCTTCTCTTGTATCATGCATTGTTTGTTCCATCATTGAAATAAGTGATTCGAAAGGTGAGGTCATATTTATGCTCGTTGTGTTTGAGTCTAAGTTAGAATTTTCATTTCGTTCTCCTGTAGCAGGAACTTGTTGCGGAAACTTGGATAAACCTGAATATGAGGGTAAGTTACGACCAGCATTAGGTACTGAGATTTGCTTTGCAGTGTTAGGCATACTTTTAGCGGGAGAAGCTGACGAGCTTCTCTTACGTTCTTTAGAATTGCTGGTTGCCCTTGAACGTGTGTTCATAATGAGTTTAATTAAGATAGAAATACGAGTAAACAGCACCTTAATAAATAAATTGATTGAAATGATAATATATAAAACTATTTATTGTATTTATTCAAAATAATTCCTATACTATAATATAAAAAATATATGAATGCAAAATTATTCGTTCTAATGCAATGAAAATGTGGGTGTAAAAATAACAAAGAAAAATAATATTTTTTTTTTCTTTGGGAACAACAAGCAAAAAAAAATATTTTGTAAGTAGGAAAAAAAAAAGATCTTGGAATACATGCAGTTACAATTTACATACGTTCATTCATACGTGTTTTTACTTATAGTGTGATATCAACTTGACTGCAGCTTTTAAAAATACATTCTGCATTTATTCTTAAAAGGACTTTTCAAGCTTCGCTAACACAATGTCACTAAAATCTTATATGCTACTGAACCAATTGCATTTTTATGAATTCAGGACTATTAATGACAACATTGACACCAGTTAAGTAACAGATCAACATGTAAAATTGCATTGTATTGCTACTAGAGTCAGACTAATAAATTCCAATTACTAGGACTTATACAATGAAAAACAAACATTAGATGTTATTAAATGAAAATGAACTTTTTTCCTTTTTAAAGATCAGAAATGAACTAATTTGATTGTCGTTGGGCGCCATATATGTTACGCGTTGGTTTAATCGTGAGATTATATTTCATAGCAGTAAAATAAAAATGAGGCATTTAGATGTCTTGTTTCCAGCTAGCTCCAGGAATTTGTATTGAGGTTCTTTTACCCGCTTGAAAAATAAACGCGTAAGCATATAAATCCACTTCATGCAAAAAGTGGAATTCAGAAACTAAAGTTCAATCTTGATTACATATGTATGTAAGCATGCAATGAGTTGGCTCGGTGTTAGCCACGGGTACATTTACACTCCTCCCTTTTGTTTATAATTAAACTCCACTGACAATTCAGTACCCTCTATTTTATTGAATTGTCCCAATTAGATTTTTTATAAACCTAAATAGAAATAATCTAAGCCTGTCATTCCCAAAGAAATTTTAAAATCTTAGTGATTCATGTTTGCAAATTCAATACATTCATATTTATTTTATATAAAAGATTATTTTACATATAAATTTTATACTCGTTATTTTTGTTGCCAATAATGAAAAAAAAAGAATAGCCCGAAATAAAAGGAAAATAGATTCTATCAATTTGATTTAGTTAATACAATAAAGGAATGAATGGAATTAAATATAATTGATCATGGTAAGAACTTAAGAGAGCAAAAGCTAATTATTAATTTTTTTATGTACTTACAGAATTTAGAGATGCTTATCATGTAAATTTAGTGTTGCTTGTTGTTGTAATTGTGGTATTTTTTTTTTTTTTATTACTCTCCTTTGATGGGCCCAGCTTAGGAATGAAACACTTTTCTGCTAATTTCAGGAATAAAAAAAAAATTTCAAATCAAATTAATAATTGGAGTTTTACTCTCAACTAAAGATACAAATATATTTACTTATGTATGTATCTTCAACTTATGTTTTGCAATGAGAACTTTAAAATAGGGTTAGCAGTACCCATGCAAAATTGTTTGTTCAATGTGAATAAAAACCTAATTTCCTTTTTTTTTTTTATCTTACGAAATATATACATATATATATATTTTTTTTTATAAAATTCGTTTTCCTAACTTTGACTTGAATTATTGAAAATTAGTACAGAATTCTTAAAATTTTCTTACATTAGTGTAGAATTATTGAAAATTATGACAATGAAAATAATATAAAACTTATGAGAATAAGAAAATTAATAAGCATATTAATGTAGATTTTGTTTAATTAATTTTTTTTTTCTTTTTCTTTTCTTTTGGTTTTAGTTATGTACGTATATTATAACTTATATATCTATAACTTATATACCTTATAACTTTTCTTAAATAAATATTATTAAGATGATCAGGTTAGTAATAACTTTATATTAAATAATATCCTCAACCAAGCTTAATTCCAAGTTAGGCAAAAATTTGTTTTTTTTTTTTTTTTTAGGTTATAATTCATTGAAAATATGGATAAAATATGGTACTTAGCAGGTAGTTAATTTTATATGAAATAATTTGTTGGCACGATCACGGTCAATTCTAAAGACTTTTTAAAGATACTTCCATGGAAATTGCTGAGGTTTTTCCCTTTTCTTCTTTTGATGTTGTAATGTTAAAGCTGCTGCCTTTAGGTAGATTTATAACCTGCTGAATCATGAAGCCCGAAGATCATTTATTGTAATGACAATTGGGATAGATAATAACACCATTAATTCCAAGATATATTTTAGTTTTGGGTTCTTTACTATTATTTTATTTATTTAAGATTAGAACTGTACTTTTTCCTTTTTTTTTCTTTAACCACTTGCAAAAATTATTTTCCTTTTGTGTTTTTTACTATGTCTATCACGATTTACTGTCTATCAGCTAATGAATATCGCCCTTTTGATCGCCTCATATTTTTTTGCAAAGTCGTTCCTCAAAAACAAATTGTCAACGGTACCAACATTCTTTACTCTTTACAGTTTCTTTTTTTTTTTTTTTTTATATTAAAAGGGGAAAATTAAAATTATGCGCGATCATCAAGTGATCTTGCTCTCACTAAAATAATTCCATTTAAATTTTTTTTTTTTTTAGTTTAGTAGCATGACAGAAAAAAAATAAGTTTAGGGTTTCAATCGTAATTGTCATTGTGGAAAAATTTGGTATTTTGGGGCTTAACATTAATATCAATCCGCAACATATTTTAATTTTTATATTTCTATAATTTCTATAATGCAATAATGATGTTTTAAATAAATGTTGGAATACAACGGTATCTTTAGTAATATACAGTAAAAAACCGTTTATTTCAAGCACAAGTATCTTAAAATCGTAGAATAAATCTACTGTTGTTGCTTCCATTTATGCCATTGATATATAATTTTGCAATATAGTGGCTCAATATTAGCTCGATTATTCCTGATAATAGTGTGTTATATGATTATTTATAACATACGAAATAAATATAATAAATATGCTTCAAGAAATAATCCCTGGTGTTGATGGCTATACCCGCTTTCATAGATCAACGGTGGTGGACAACCAATTACATTAAATGTGCGAAACAATGAAATTGATGTGGACAATCGTTCGATAGTGCTATATTGACCATTGCTTTCAGAAACGTACAGAACACATATTAATGTGGAGTATTATAATTTCGTCAAATCAATTAAGTATATCTGCAAATACGTAACCCAACGATGAAATTATACAATATCAAATGGCCCAATACATTGGTAGAAATGAAACCTGTTTGGCGAATTTTACGATTCCCTAAATCCTTGAGCGTCAACCAACTGCTGTGCATTTATCTGCTCACCTCGAAAATCTGCGTTTTGTTTAGTATTAAGATTGGATTTGGAAACCTTTTTGAAGATTCAATAAATAAACAAATGCCCTAAAAACATCGAAAATGGACAGCACGTTTATTTTACAGAAGTTAATGCAATAGCTACAATGTAACAACACCAGCTACAATGTAAACTTTCTTTTTCGATTCATGTACAAATGATTCTTTTGCTCAAATTTTACTATATGCTCAAATTCTAACATACAAATTCATATGCAACTTATCGGGATGCGTGCCAAAATCTAAACTGATTAGAAAACGATTCACAACGCAACTGTATCAATATCTAATCATCTAGAGACAGAAGAGTATTATTTGCTATCATATTGGTAAATTGCTCTCCATCCGAACTAAATCAACCTTTGAATACATATGAATCACATATCGAAAGAAAATTACCTGCAACGACGTAACAATTGAATTTTCATATGAAACTTATAATGCGGCATTGATTCTAATAGAAGATAAATATTTGCAAAGACACTCTTGGAAGTTGTTAAAATTGGTCCTAATCAAGCAGGCAATGATGATGGTCGGAGCAAGATCTACAACGAGAAAGCAATTGCAACCCATACGACTTAGATCTATTTATTGCTGAAAATCTACCACATCTACAGCAGGTGCAATATTAGCTAAAGTTCAATCACAAAATAATATTGAACTAGCCCTTGTATCGTCCAGCAGAGCAGCAATACTTTTGTATGGTGGCAGAGCAGCGTATTTAGCACTTAAATAACCTCTAAAGCCACAACTCTAAGATACGCACACATGCAATATTAGAAAAACACTCAAAAGGTAAAGTGCTGCAAATTTGTAAGATCATAATATGGGATAAATCTACAATTGCCCACAAAAATCTTTAGAGGCCCTTGATCGAATGTTACAAAATTTTGGAAGCAACTAAAAATTATTTGGAGGAGCACTATTTGTGGTAGCCGGTGATTTCCAACAAAAATTTCCTGCAATTCCACTGATGATAAGCTTTGTGAGTGCCTCAAATCATATCTTCTTTGGCATATTGAAATTAACAACAAATATGTGAGCTGTAATATGATGCACAAACTACAATGTTTTTCCATCGAACTTATATAAAATGTCACAATGTTCCAAATGTCAAATGCAATTTGAAAAATGAACAGTGGTTACGTGAGCGAGCGTCACTTCCTGCCAAAAACAAAGGTATCAATTTAATAAACAATAGAATTCTAAATAAAATCACCAAATCAGTTAGACAAAAATCTATCGATACCATGTTAACAGATAAGGATGCCGTCAATTATCATTTTGAGTTTTTTAACCCGATTGATGTTTCAGGACTTCCACCATATGTTTTTTTTTTATCTTAGACCAGTACTCAGGGGATGACCCCTACATATGCAGTGCATTGTACTGGAACTGGGAAAATAGGTTATGATGAGACGAAAAGAGGGAGTAGTGTTTGTCGAGGTTTAACTTCAACAATAACAACATTAAAGACCAAAGGAAATTCTATTACAGCACTTAAAACTCTAATACAGCATTTAGAATGTTGGAATTAAATTAGTTGCAACTCTAAATTGGAGGTAGCAATTATTCTACTGCGCATCAGCGAACCACTGTAAATTTTCAATGTCACTCGACTTGCCGTAAAAAAACATCGATACAACTTAATCGAAAGGATCATTATATAGAGGATTCTGTTCGCTTTATTCTCGTGTAGGAAAATCTAAAGACTTATTTGTTTATGTTTCGTATAGACAAATTAAAATAATTGTATATCCCAGCGCGCTGTAATGGTTAGCAAAATCATCATAAATATAGCTAATAAAATGTTTTTTAAGCTTTATAAACACTTTCTATTTTATTGTTATTATGGGGTAGCAACGCACACCGGGTTAAGCTAGTTTGGAATAAAATAGTTTTTGTGTATAAAAAATGCTATTTTAGTTTTTATAATTTGAAAATCTATATGTTTAGGGTAATGTAAAAATTTATCAAGGTGAATACTCAAATATATTACCATTTGCTTATTGGCTATAATAATATTAGAGCTTGACTAGACCCCACACTTTTCCAGTGTTTTTTTATATTATAGCTGCACTTCATAACAGGTGGACGGAATAGAATAGTTTCACATTTGTTAATATTTATTTTCATTTTCCAGTCCCATGAATATTTTTGTACTTAATAAAATAAACTTTGTAATTCCCGATTAATTTTGTTGTTTTAAGAGAATCAGTGGATTATATAGTTCACGGTGCACAACATATTTTATATACAAAATGGCTACAAAATTTAACTGATAGAGGGTTTCATATAATACAGTGGCTCAACATTAGTTCGATTATTCCCGATAATAGTGTTTTCGACTTTTTAAATAATATGGGTGGGAGTGATTATATTATATGATTGTTTATAACAGAAATTACTATAATTCCTAACAAATATATGGTTATATGATGTAATAGTGATTCTTGGATTTACTTATTTTATCAAATAATATTTCAGACTGAAACCATATTATAAGGTTGTTTTCACCCAGGTAATGCTCTTAAAATATTATTATGTAAACCATATTTTTTCTCTACCTGACTGAAAGTACATTTTCATGGCAATACAAATTAGCAAAAAATTAAGAAATTCTCTATTTTAAGTATCCAGCAGTGAACATTCATACCACGTGTTTGAAATTATGTAATCATCGCTTCTACAACCGAAATTTCATGTTTACACCAGTGGTGAAGTGTATTTTCTATAGAGGTATAAAACTTTAAGTAGGCAGCACTTTTTTAAGTGGCGGTCAGAGCGATCACCTAGCAAGGCGTACGAGTACATTTGGTGAATGGCCTCAAAACAAAGTTGCCTTTGATCTTGATTTTAGTTATCGAATTTAATTTAGTGATTAAGCTAATTTATGTTTGAATCGATACGTCAGTTAACAAAACTGATATTTTCTGTGGGAATATGTGTAGTTGGTAGTTTACGCCGATAAGCACGAAATGTTTAACCAATTAGAGGACAACATTCGTAGCGTTATTGCCAGTATATAGCCACAAATACTAGAAAAAATCATTACAAGCTGGAATTTAAGATTAAATTACGTCCGAACTAGCTGTGGCAGTCATATGTCAGAAGTTATATTTAAAATATAATTCCAGAAGATTATCTTTCAAATAAAGTAAATCTCATGTCAACTAAAAACATAATCTTCGTTTTATTACATATCAAAGTTTTATATCTGTATAAAAATACTCTTCATATAAAAGTACTCCTCATAAGTAGTGTGAGAAAATAATATATGAGTATGCTAAAATCACTAATAGTTACAATTCTACATTATGTACAAAACCAGCATATAATACGAGTATTCTTGACTTGCAATTGGCTTGTGAATATTGTACCCGCTTCAGTAGATATTCAAAGTTTTGTTAACGTAAACTTAAAAATATCACTCTGGTATTTTGAAAACGTTTTGTATACTAATTTCAAAAATTAATATATAACAGCCGCTTGTGAAATTTTGCATTTATACTTCTCTTCTACTGAATAGACTTTGCTTTTATACGTTATAATTTTATTCATACTACACAAATATTTGATACCATGTTAACGTAGCTTTAGGAGGCGTTCAGCTTTGTAAGTGCGTGACGTTTATTACAAATTTTGAAGCTTAGCGGATACGTTAATGTGACGGACAAGTTCGGAATTACAGACAATTGTTATTCAGATTGGAGAGTAAAATGCCGAAGGTTTCCGTTTATGAAGTATATAAATATTATTATTTAATATCTATTGCCTCTCACTACTAATAAAAATTATCATCAACGATCTAAGAACGGTAATCTCGTATTCGCTAAGTAAAACCTGCATATTGCTTTAATCAAAGCCAAAGCAATACAAACAAAAAGTTATGGCAACTTTGTCTAAAGAAGTGTACGAGTAATGTAAGTAAGAAATGCCAAAACGACTGATATGCCGGGTCAGGCAAGGTAGATTTAGTTGGACAATTCTAGGATGTATACAAGCTTTTGGAGAGGAGAATAAAAAGAGAAAAAGAATTGTCGGTATTCAGCAATTGCATATTTTTCTTTCATGACATATCGCTCCTTTATTGCAACATATTTCATATAAATTATAAGAACTAAAAAAAACTAGTGGAAACAGAAGAATTGCCGAAAAAAGGTTTTGTGTGTGAACATAGAACCAAGTTCAAAAGAAAGTTGTAAAAAAGTTGGGCAATTAAAATCCCTTTTTCTGATCTTAGACTAAAGTATCAGAATTCCAAGTAGTATTCACTTCCAAAGAATCACTTTGACCGGACTAAGTCTCCCAGAAAAATCAACATAACTAAAATATTTCTATTAGCCGTTTTTAAATAAATGAAGATATTAAAACATTTATCTTAGTTAATATAAAAACATATAAAATATCATTTATATAAGTAAATAAGTAACTTACGTAATAACATTTTCAAGTTATCTAAATTTTACTTTTATAAAATTATATATTTGAGGTATAATATGTATATTTTGCAAGTACTTTTGTAGATTAATATTTAACTAGCACTATAAATTGCAAGATTTTAATTTTCTTAATGCACAAGTTTAATAAGACATCAAAGACGAGTACAAAGGAACGTATAATATAGCGTACACGTTTAAAAACACACGTTTAATTGCACACTGTTGTAAAAACGAATTATGAACGTATTATAATATATTCCTTAAAACACAAACACAAAATCAAATACGAGTAAGTAAAAATATTGAAAAATCTTAAGTAATTAATATGATTTGTAGTTACACAAGTTTTCAGCTTTTAGTTGTACATAACAATATAAAAAAAAGACTTAAAAGAATTTTACACAACCAAAAACATGTAAATCCTTACAAACACATTATAAGCTTATAATTATTTAAGATACTTTCTTATCAAGGTAATATTAAGGAAATAAGAGATAAAAATTAAATCGCATACATTCACACAATATTATATCATACATACTCGTATAAAGACATAAATATGAGTGTACCCAACAAACACCAAATCAAACCTTTGATATAAAATGACTATCAATTGATATCAAACATAACTTTCAAGCCTTTTTCGAAGGTTTCAATTTAATATTCAATTCAATATTTTATCGATTTGTTTCTGAGTGTAACTATCGAGCTTAATGATAGGAACATAACTGCGACGAGTGACGAATTTCGTCCAATGCGGCGAATCCGCCGACAAAAATTCGTTGCATAAATTAGTCGTGTGAAGCACAATGTCAACGAAGTTTTATGTGGATAACATAGTTTACATTCCGTGCAAAGAAAAACTAAGAAAAAATGGATATAAATACTAAAAGCAAGCCTATATAAATCGCATCCGAAAAATGATTTTTGAACAAATTATCTGAGGTACTTTGAGAATTAATCTACTTTGAGAATTAATATAAATAAAAGCATTATTTCCTTAAAAATATTTTTTTTTATATAAGCAACCTGGTCGCCAGATACTACTTTGTTCGTTGTTCGCTGATGGAACAATTAGAAATAAATCTATTTCAACTTTCGCTGAGTATGACGAATTTCGATTGTGTACATTTTCATATAATTTTGGCGACGAATATTCGCGACCAAAAATTCGTTGTTTTTCGCAGTTGTGTTCCAAGTATAAAATGTGTCCGCACATACTGTAAAAAGCGTAAACAATATATTTTTGGTTCAAATTCAATTAAATAAAAATTTCTATTATATCGCTCCTTTATTGCAACATAGTCATATCTCAAAAAATGGACTCTTCGAGTCAACAATGCAGAATTGTTAACACTAGTACCATTTATATTATGCCAAAAATTTATTCAAATTGCTTTTAAACTGTTCCTTTTAGGAGATATTTCTTAAAAAATTTGCTAAGACTTGTACGTATACTAAAAATTTTAAATGCGTTTTTCTCGAAACGAGATTTTTTGCGATATGACTATGTTGCAATAAAGGAGCGATATGATGATTCGTTGGTATCATTCGTCTAGCACAAAGTCAATACTGGCTAAAGCCAAGATATATTTTCCTGTTTTCTTTGATCAATAACTCTTGATCAAAGAAAACAGGAAAAAATAATTGAATACACTAAAACTGAGGAACAACTAGCTATTTCGCAGACGCTACACTGCTCATCAGCACCCACTAGGATTCGAACTCAGTACCATGTAAACATGATGTATTTTTAATACGGCGGCTTAACCAACTCAGCCACTGAACTCTTATTTATTTTTTCGTCTATATTTGTCTCATCATGTGATCAATACATGCAATTTGTTATAATCCCAGTTGTTTGTGCTGCAGTTTGCTGTCACTGAACAATCAGTTATTTTTTTATTATTTATCAACGTACGTATGTATGTATGTTGACAGGCTTTGTGCCGTGAGATATATATGTAAGTATTAATGTTAAATAGTCGAACTTATTTTAATATTTCTAATATTATATGATGATGGGTTGGTATCATTCGTCTAGCTCAAGTTCAATCCTGGCTAAAGCCAAGAAATATTTGTATTTATAATTATAACAATAATTGCCGCGATCAATAACTCTTGATCAAAGAAGACAGGAAAAAATTATTGAATACTCTTTGATAAAGAGTATTGATCGCGGCAATTATTGTTATAATTATAAATACAAATATTTCTTGGCTTTCGACTATTTAACATTAATACATACATTAAATAAAAATTTTAAGAATTTAATACAAGATAAATAAATCTAATTTTTTAACGGATAAGAATGAATTTGTAAAGCAAACATTGGTTTTCATTTGTATTCTACACCACAATTCATTGAGAATTACATTTTTTTTTATCTGGGACCAGTACTCAGGGGTTGACCCCTACATATGCAGCGCATTGTACTGGAACTAGGAAAATAGGTTATGATGAGGAGGAAAGAGGGAGTAGTGTTCCCGGAGTGTTAACAATAACAACACGGAAGACTAAAACAAACTCTATTGCAGCATTTAAAATGTTGGAGTTAAATTAGTTAAAAGAAATACCATACATATACCATACATTTCAATTTGACTTCAAATCAACTTTTAATTTAAAATAACTCTCA
Organism: Thecocarcelia acutangulata; assembly: GCA_914767995.1. Lineage (NCBI taxonomy): Eukaryota > Metazoa > Arthropoda > Insecta > Diptera > Tachinidae > Thecocarcelia > Thecocarcelia acutangulata. The sequence goes on along the minus strand of OU612094.1, from coordinate 101,530,658 downwards.
ACTTAAAATTAACATTAGTGTTAGCTGGGTAGACACGATTTTATAATATGCTTATGCTGAACGGGTAGTGTTTGAAAGTTGACCCTTGTTGAAGGCCTTTCAATGATGTAGATTAATGAACTGCAGAGTGTTTTTTTAGATTTACTCGAGTTTAAATCATTATAAAACGACAACTATATATATTTTTAATATCATTGAAACGGACTTTATTAGATATAAGCTTTTATAAGAGTAATATTTAAATATGATATTGGCCATGTGAACCTCTAGTCTGGCGTAATGTGGAGCAACAACTTTCACAAACTTTTTCTAGGTGTACAATTGTCTCTAGTTTATCAACGAATAATAAAGAGTGACTACACACTCCAAAGATGGCTTGCCATTACACTACTTTCTACTTAGTGTTGGTGCGTCTATCATTTGCAATTGAACAGCACTCAGGACACAAAGGGTAATTAAACTATGATTGTGCCTTATCATTGTGCCTGTATCAAGTCAGATTGCAAATATTCCTAGTAATCCATATATTTCGACGAGCTTATAAACGATTTTTTAGCTGCTAATATTTTGAGCGAAACGTGACTTGCAATAAGTCCCAGAGACAAACATTTTCCCATGGGCAAATATTGTTAAGAATATTTTGTTACATCTAAAAAAGTGTGCAGCTCTTGATCTGTTTATTATAAATGTACAACACATGCATACAAACAAGATAAAACTAAAAACATAATACACAACACACAAACATACATGATTTAAAGTACGTAAAATTCCAAGTAAACCAACTACAAATGGTGTTGTTGTTTTTCTTGTATTCTTGGTATTCGTTTTATTATTGTTTGTTGTTGTGACTTGCTTATATTTTGCTAGCATCTAAGTGAATGTGTATATACGAAAGAAATACATTTGTACATTATGAACGACTAGAAAATTCATGTCGGTTGTAGAAACTAATAAAGCAGGCAGGTCGGCAGCAACCAGTCAGTTTATTTTTTAAGCTTTGTCCAAGACAGTCATAAGCCAAGTAAGCATGTTATTGGTACACATAATCATAACAGGAACAGCAGCCGGTTTACTTAAAACAAGTACAAAATTCAGACAAAATTCATTTTTATAACTATTAATAAGCTACAGGGAGAAAATTTTTCTTTGACAGTATTCGATTTGAGAAACCCATATTTTTCTGTGAGCAAATATATGCTAATTTATCATACAATGGCAATGCAAACATTACCACGAAATAACATAGCATCGAATACTGTTTACCAGGTAGCCCTATGCTACATTTGAATTAAGTGTATTTTCACTACGTAAGAACTTATTGGAACAGTTACTATGCTTATAAGAAATAATCTCTGGAACCAATTGTAAACATTTTTAAACGAAATGTAGACCGAAGCCTTCTGGCAGACATAGGCTATATAAAATCCATTAAAGCTCTTAGTTTCAACGATATCTGTTAATAGAATAGTTTAAGAAACCAAGAAAGGAAAAGTAAAACCCAATCAAAGTAAGGTCTCTGTGTGAACTTTAATCTACGTGCCTCCCCGTATGTCCATCCGCATTTTGTGGTATAAAAATACCATGAGCCTTAAATCCTTCATTTTTTGAGTTTTGTTCAGAAACTGAAATTGTGAACAAACCTCTCTGGTATCTTAGCAGAGACATGTAAAACAATAGCTTCCAACAACAGCTGCTTAAATTCGGCGATAGTATTTTTCCTTTAGCACATGTAACCTCTTTCCCGGTTAAGATTATTTTAAATGAAACATTGGGTTAAATAGTTAATAATGTACAACATATCTTAAACACAGTATATTCTTGTCAACAAAATTTACCTGATGAAAATTTGCAATTGCTGTGGGCAATTGAATCGATTTGAAAGAACATGTTTTTCTAATGAGTATACGTATTCTTATATCACAGAATAACTCATGTGCATGTATATTTATTTGTGTACAAACCAATATTTTACATCGTACGAACGATTGTATGTATGCAAATCTTTCCTTATAACAATATATAAATTTCAATTTCTTTGGTTAATAGTAAAATAAGTTAATTTGTAATCCTTCTAAATAATATACATATGTATGATGGTATTTACTTTTTTTCTTAAAGTTAAACAAGAATAAATAAAGGGCAGGCAACGCCACAAGGACAGCTAGTGTATGTATACAGGTGTTTCTACGCTAATAGATACTATCGACGGCTACATTAAAAATTAGATATAGTTTTAAAATTTGTGGAAATATCAAACGTGTTTAGTCATATCTTTATGTTTACCTCGATACCCAGTGGCTGTGTTCTGTAACTTTGGCAAAGTTCTGGCGTCAAAAACTTGTGAAACAAATTATTCCATTGTTTCTCGAAAAGTGAGAAAAAACTGTGTCTGTAACTCATGTCGAAAACGATCCAAAGCGATTACATCATTACGTTAGAAATGTCAGCCATAATTAGTATTGCCGCCGACAAACATTACTAAAGTTAAGATGTTTTGTTCGACGGCGTTATATTATAAGCACCAGCTATTGTAGAAAATATATGGTTTGGCTTTAATGTTTACATTTTATTTACAAATACATACATACTTGTGCACAAATGAGAACAGGTTTTGCCTTGGCGTATTCCTAACTAGGTCACTCTCGTTTGTTGCGGCAAAAAAAACCTCTAGGATGCCGCATGACTTATGTTGTGTTGGCTTCCGAAACCCTTACCAAGGGTACATATTGGAAGAACGGTGATCAGCATGGCCCCCGGGTGGTTCTGCTTGCAGTTCAACCCGGGTGATCATGGTTGAGGTGCCTACCTTGGCTGAAACGGTCTGGCTGTGGTTGAAACCTAAAAAGCAGGAAGGGAGTGTTAGTATCCATGATGATTGTTTGGCGTGACTTTTTTCTGGGACTAACAACCTCCCGATGATCTGTTGCTTTTACAACAGATATCTGTACTGTGACGAACTAGTGGTGATGGTTGACGGGTGAGTTGGTTTAAGGGCTAATGCTGCTGGTGGGCTTTTGCCAACCAACTCATTAAGCTTTGTCTTCCATTAATTGCTGGGAAATGCACACAGGAGGGATTAGAAGGCCCGAACTCCTCAACAAGAAGTTGCTCATATGGCTGCAAACATATGGCAAAAATTGCTACCTGTGTGAGCCTAGTCAGCCACACGGCGGCGATGGTGAATCGTGAATAATTCACTCGTGGAAGTTGTCCAGATCAGACTATCAGATTAGGCCGTAAAGACAGGTGCTGATGTAAATCTTTTTCACAGTTGCACAAAATTTTGTAAAATAAAAAAACAAAGTGAATTGCAAGTTGTAAATATTGAAAAAACCATTATAAAAGTATTACATTATATATTGTTGGGTCGGAAATTAATATTGTAGATATTACAAACTGAATCACAAACTTATATATACCCTTAAAACTTATTGTGTGAACCGTATAAAAATTATTGGTTTGTACATTTGTATAACGGGTTACAGTTCAGGTTTTTTCTTTCTTAAGTTTTTTTCTTAAGAAAGCTTTTTTACAATACAAATCTGCTGTAATCAAATTTACATCTCTGGGTACGGAGAATATTAAAATACAAAAATATGTATGTTAATAAATAAAAATAAATACCGCTAGTTTAGAGACAGCAAACGCTGTACAAACAATGTGGGCAATTAACAAAATGCATATGTGATTCAATATGAGATGAATATAGATAGAAAATAATTAAATGCTCGGTGGCTTAGTGGTTAAAGCAGTAGATCATGATACGTCATGTCCCGAGTTCAAATCCCAGTGGGTGCTGATGAGTAGTGTAGCGACTACGAAACAGCTAGTTGTCCCCCAGCTAAAGATTTGATTATTATTTTTCTTGTCTTCTTCAATCAAAATTATTGATCACAGCAGATTTGTATTGTAAAAAATCTTTCTTAAGAAAAAAACTTAAGAAAGAAAAAACCTGAACTGTAACCCGTTGTACAAATGTACAAACCAAAAATTTAATTTAAAAAAATTATAAAAGTTCATCAAAAATTCAATAAATGTATAAAAATTAATTTAAAAAAATCGTTATAAACTGTGTAAATATATGTAATAAACCTTGCTGTTAAATTAGCATGGTACATAATTTTTCAGTATTATTATAAATTTTATGATGATTACTGTTTTCTGAAATACTATTTCACAACCTTTTTATTTGCGAGAAGTAAACGGAAAAATTTTCCCCAAAAGTTTTAGAGTCCCAGTTTTTCTATAAAATGACAAGTTATTTACTTACAGGACACCTATTACTCACCAAAAAAGGTATATCTACAGTTTAGTGAGAAAAGCAGCTGTTTGTTTCAACTTTGTTTCATTTAACAAGTTTCTGTCGAACGGTTTTTCGTGGTGAGAGTTACAGAACACAGCCATTGGCCTTTACTATTCAGGAAAAAAGTTCTTTGAAATTTAGCTCATTACTTGTTTATTAAACATTTAATCATTATTAATTACAAAAAGTAGTATAAATAAGAATGATAGTCGTTTAAATAAACTTTCAAATTATATTCTATTTGGCAACACTAGTTTTGACAGCTCACGCACGTTTTGTATCTTGTGTCTCTGTCAAACATCTTCAGTTTGGTCTATAATTTAATCATGAATCGTCTTACAAACGAACAACGCTTGCAAATTATTGAATTTTATTACCAAAATGCGTGCTCTGTTAAAGTTCATCGCACGCTACTACCATTTTATGGTCAGTTTAATCGACCTACTGAGGCTTCTATTCGGACTATTGTAAAAAAAATTTCGCACCAAATTTACATTGTTGGACATTAAACCACCAACACGCTTACGTAGAGTGCGAACTGAAGAAAATATCGCAGCCGTATCGGCCAGTGTTGGTGATGACCGTGAATTATCGATTTGGCGCCGTTCGCAGCAATTGGGCCTCTGTTACTCCACTACGTGGAAAATTTTGCGGAAGGATTTGGGTGTGAAGCCTTATAAGATACAGCTGGTGCAAGAATTGAAGCCAAACGACCTACTACAACGCCAAATTTTTGGTGAATGGGCTCTTGAAAAGTTAGATGAAGATCCACTTTTTTATCGAAGAATTGTGTTCAGCGACGAGGCTCATTTCTGGTTGAATGGATACGTGAACAAGCAAAACTGCCGTATTTGGAGTGAAGAGCAGCCAGAAGCATTGCAAGAGCTACCAATGCATCCACAAAAAAACAACCGTTTGGTGCGGATTATGGGCTGGCGGCATCATTGGGCCGTATTTCTTCAAAGATGATGCGAATCACAACGTTACTATGAATGGTGAGCGCTACCGTGCGATGATAACAAGCTTTTTTTTGCCCAAAATGGAAGAGCTTGACTTGCATGACATGTGGTTTCAACAAGACGGTGCCACATGCCACACAGCACACGAAACAATAGACCAATTGATAGGCGAGTTCGGTGAACAGTTTATTTCACGCTTGGGACCAGTCAATTGGCCGCCCAGATCATGCGATTTAACGCCTCTAGACTATTTTTTGTGGGGCTATGTTAAGGCTAATGTCTATAGCGACAAGCCCGCTTCGATTGACGCACTGGAAGCCAAAATTGCCAACATTATTCGTGAGATACCGGCCGAAATGTTGGAAAGAGTATGCTAAAATTGGACTAAGCGGATGGACCATTTGAGGCGCAGCCGCGGCCAATATTTGCATGAAATAATCTTCAAACATTAAATTATATCGACCCAACTATCGATCCAAATAAATATTTCATGCATTTTTCTGAATTTTATGTGTTTTTTTCTTTTTTAATTTCCGATAGTTCTTATAAAATCACCCATTATATGTGAAACCGCCTAAAGGGTTTGTTTTTTGTTTATGCATTGCTCAAGCATTGTGTAAACAAAAGGCGTCTTTTAACTTCAGGCCCTTTAACATATGCCTACTAACTGAGAATTTACCTTCTTTGTGTCTGCTTTATTAATAAACCATTTAGTAATAATAGTAAAATGTTAACAACGTACCGTGAACAGTAAAGATAAATAGTTAAACTGTTATTAAAAAACCTTTAAAATTTAATAGAAAGCAAACATTTTTAGACTAAAATTAAACTTTAAACTTGAAAATTCTTCTTCATATCATATGAAGCAATTTAAAATACTCGTATTACTAATACGCTCGACTCTGGTTTAATAGCTGAAAAAATTGACATCATATAAAAAGAAGGTTTTTTGTAACGGTATAAAATTTTAAGCTGTCAACACTTTCCTAGCTGATGGCTATTTTGTTAGCTGATTTTATTATTTATGTTAAGTTTGGTTTGACATTTCAACAAATATGAGTATACCGACGCCAAAACAGCGCTTCCAAATTGTACACGTTTATTTTGAAAATCATAGTTTTGTTAATAAGTGAATTTTGTTTAGCGACCAAGTTCACTTCTGTTTGAATGTACGAGCTCTATAGCTCGTATGCATGATGATAATTGTCATGTGTATCTTTAGATAAAAACTAACTTTACTTTATAGGCTAGTGGAATCATTAGACCATACTTCTTTAAAAACTGTACTGCTCTGAACATTACAATCAACAGTGCCCGCTATAGAGCTATGTTTACTGACTTTTTCCTTCATCAATTAAATTGAACAACCATGAAGTGAGGAAGCTATGGCTTTAACAAGACGGTACAATATGTCCCACAGCCGTTACGTTAGGTTAGGTTGTACAGGCTGCCAGTTCCATGAAACCAGCCAACTTAGGACCTTTCTTGGTCCTTTTGTGTTGCCTGATTAAGATGTGCAGCCTATAAGACTTACATTTCTCCTGACAGTTCAGATCCAAACCAACCCAAAAGCCGAATAAAAGAGTCCAGTCCATTCACTCCACATCCCGATATATCTGCTTGCATATCTCGTTTATGCAAGGGTAATAAAAAACGTATCTTGAGCTGGTTCACAACAATGTTATTTCACGCTAAAATCATATAAATTCATGTTACATAAATTATATAATACATACACTTGTGTTTTTAGTTAAGTTTTAACCAACGGTTGAACTGTCTTTTGTTAATACTTTAGTTATATAAATATATTACAAATTGAGCACAAGGTGTGAATGTCTTACACGTGATTAATAACAGAAAAAAAATCATAAAAATGTCATTACCTACATTAAAGCGCGGTCACATAATCGCATTAAAGAGTAGTAGTACAAAGTTGTAGTAAACTGATTTAACATTGTTGTATTATATCTTAGGTCGTATTAAAGAATATGTTATACGGCGTAACAAGAAGATGCGTCCCTATGTGACAATGTCTTATCAGAACTGCCACCAAAGTACCCCTCAGAACCGTAGTCCTCTTACGATCATACAGAGGCAAAATAAGACAGTACAAACACTTTTGCGTTTTACAAACATTTTTAGAACTCTTATATATGTATTTCTTTTTTACGTAAAGTTACTTTGGAACTAAAGGTCAAACGCACTAACAGTGACAACTATATGTTGTTATCTCTAATTAAAAGGGGAATTTTTTCCAGTTTTGTAAATTTAGAACCTCAAATTTTTATGGCCAGCTGTCAAATGCTAATTGAAAGAAAAGTCTAAAGAAAAGTGGAGACGTGTGTAAAAAAAAGTTTGTTTTTGTGTTTTGGCAGCTATTCTTAAAATATTTATCTTTTTTTAAATTGTCAGTAATTTATATAGATTATTGGGATATAAAGTTGAGTGTTTGAGAATAGCTTTCAAAAGTTTCCAAGTCTACTGATGATCAGTCGACATATAGACATCTACGAATCATAGATTATAATTTTTTATTTGGTTTTAATTGAAGGTTAAAAATAAAAACAATGTCTAAATTACTTAAAAATCAGTTTAAAATTTTCACTTTCAATTATACGGCGCATTATTACAACTTGGCGTTAGTTAAAAGTACAATTTTACTGACCGTATGAATTGTATTTCATTATTACAACATCCTTTTATTAACTGTCAGACCGACGAAAGATCCTGGATGTTATAGATTTTGGAGTTGCGAAAAATTTTCCTTTAGAGTGGATGCAAGTGGAGCCTTCATTAGATTTTTCATCAAATCACTCACCCACTATAATATCTGTTTCGTTCCCCCAGGAAGTTGGTTCCCCGTTTTGTGACGTGGCGTTGACCGTCACTAGAGTCAACTGCCTAAAGTATAAAAAATATTTGAGTACTCATTGTATGGAAAATATTTAATCATTTGAAAACGTTTTTATTACAAACGTTACAGTGGATGATGCAGACGAATTTCTGCCATATGCTGTTAGACCGCCTGTGCCTTTGAGACTTAGTTTTCACGTTATAAATAAAGTAAACTCCGGAAAAGCTCCAGGTTTTGATAAAATTACTAGCAAAATGCTTGTACAGCTATCTAGTATGGCTAGAAGAATTCTTCTTTTTATTTTAACGCTATTTTGTGCCTTCAGTATTATCCTATAGAGTGGAAAGTGTCTATGATACCCAAGCCAGGGAAGGATGCTGCTAAATTAGAGTCATATAGACCAATAAGTCTAATAGCAAAAATTTCAAAACTATTCGAAAAATTGTTAATGGCGAAGTTGACTCCAATATTGAATGATGTAGGATGTATCCCTAATCATCAATTCGGCTTTCGGACTAAGCACTGCACCATAGAACAAACGCATAGACTAGTTAATATTATAAGAAAGACTTTTAGGATAAAAAATATTGCTGAGCTCTATTCATTGCTGTTTCCCAAGCTTTTGATAAAGTGTTGCACGAAGGATTAATTTATAAAATAAAGTTGAACTTACCTGCAAACACTCACAAGCTTCTGGAAAGCTATTTATGTGGCTTCACGTAATTTACAGGAATATATTTCAATATTAGAGAAATGGTTGATATTTTGGAAAATCAAAGTTAATGAACACAAATGTACTGATGTTACATTCACGCTACGAAAAAAAACATGTTCGTCTACCCAAATCAACAACTCACCTTTTTCGCAGCATGATGAGTTCAAGTAACTTGGTATTCACTTTTAACCCAAAGTTTTATAGTTGATGTTGCCACATTTTTTCAAGCTGCTATGGTTTTTACTCAAAGGGAAGTTTAGTTGCCACTAAAATTTTTACCTCCTAAAAGTAGTCTATATTCGTGTTTTATTGTCATACTTTGAAAAAGATAAATTTAATTTTACAGGCAACTTTTTCCATTTTAACCAATAATGGAAAATTTTTAACGGTCAGCTTATCGCTCACTTGTGTTAATGGTACCTTTAACTAACGCCAACCTTACTAGTAAGTTGGTATAATGTATGTTAGAAGCACTTTGGCATTAATATCAGTGACGGGCTTATTTTCTCCTTTTTGCTTTCGATTGCAATTGAAAGATGAATGTGGTATGTTTCAGAATGACTTTTTGCTTGGCTAACAATGCCCCCTATGTTGGTTCCGGGTTTCTCACAATAAAATTAAATAAAACTTACTTATGCTTGTGAATGGAAATACTAAAGGTACCACATGTTTGTGAAAAAAGTTTATGCAAAAACAATACGTTAACTATTAATTGTAATAAGGAATTTAAATTGTTTATTATGGCAATGCTGCTATAATCAATATTATCTTACACCGGAAACAAATTTTTAAAAAATATTATTACATAGAATAATAAATTTTTGGCACATACTTATTTCTTGGACTTACATTTTTTTTTTTATTAATTAATGAATATATAACATTTAGTATATTAATGAAATGAACAGAACTACTTATACTAGAAACACTTTTATTATTGGAATAATGTTTATTGCTTATTAATATTATTCTTTCAAAATTTATTTTTCTAATTGTTATAATGTATAATTCAATTTCTTATTCAATAATCATCGTGTATTGATTTTATTTACAATTTGCACTAAATTTTGATTTTCTACAGATACCCATATAAAAAATGAATATGTTACTTTAACATACAGTTGAAGACTGTTCATTTCAACTTTAAAATATTTAAAGTTGATAATTAACGTTTGGTTCCCAAACGAATGGAAAACTTGCAATAGTTTTTTCACACCGCGTTTAGACATGAAAGTAGTTTCAAGAAAGTTCCAATACTCTCACACTTTTTTATTAACACACTCACATTTTGTTTGCTTTCCACTCAGCTTTCAAACAAAAATGACAAATTGCTGAGCACTACGAGTACAAAAAGTTATACAAAGTTGCAGTATTGTAGTAAAATAATAACTATAAAATTAACTTCTTTTGCATGTATATGAACTAATATAATTGTCTCTTTTCAGCCTTAACTATTTCATTCTATCAATCTTAGATTAAGCTTACGTTGCCTTTACACAGGAAAGTACTTTCATGAAATTTCTGTATACATATTGTAGATAAAAATTGAAATGAAATAGATGACTTTCATGAAAATTTCTTGTTCGTCTACACAGGAAGGTGAAAGTTTATTTTAAAAATGTCGTCGAAGCAAAGAGTTGCAAAATTTGGTGCTAGTTCTCTCCATTGTTATTTTGTTTGCTTACTAATTAGAGTTGCCAAACTTATTACATATAATTTATGGGGCAATAGTTGAAAAAACTTATCGTTATAAATCTTTTTATGAGATTATTTTTATAAAATGACTTTAGTCGTTTTCTTTATATATATTAAAAGGAAACATATTGAAAGAATTAAATAGTTAATGCTATTTGATAAACACATGCTATTTTATTCATAAACCTATTTTTAGTGTATTTTGTTTAAATAAATTAATGAATAATCAATATAAATATGCCAAGAGTGTAGGGTCAAAGCTACTTTTTAATAATTAAAGTGAATTAATGGTGTTTTCTACAATTTTTAATAACATGGTCTATAGTTTGGCAAACACATTTAAATTGTAAAATATTTTGTGTTTGTTTTTTCCTCTGAAAACATTCTGTGATGATCATATTGCGTGAAAAAATCATTTAGTTGAGAAAAAATATCTACATTCAGATATAAATTAAAAAGTTAACAGCAAAGTAGGATTTTAAGCTTCAAACGTTAAGCATTATTTTGATTTTTTCGACACTTCCCACTTTTTATCGATAACATGTTGAAAGATGTTGAATCCAAGGTGAATTAATGACTGTGCTATGGCATGTGACAATATTTTGCTGCTGGCAATATAGTGAGCCATTTACGCCAAATATATTGTTTACATTTTTGAAAGTGAATTTAGTGACTTATTCCTATTTTATGAACATAAAAATAGTTAAAATAAAATTAATTTAAATTCTTGATCCTATTTGCTTTGACCTTTATTTAATTTAATATTTGCAATAAATTTCTTCCGTTCAATGTCCTTTTTATTTTTTAAAAAATTTTTAATGTATTTTTCAATATTTGGCCTTCCTTTGGAAGACTTCTTTCAAAGAAGACGAAATATTGAAAAATACATTAAAAATTTTTTTAAAAACAAAAAGGATCTTGAACGGAAAAAATTTATTGCAAATATTAAAAATAATTTATAATTGTGCAAAGGTACTTTCATCTATACTAATATACGTATAAAGAGATGTTTGCAAGCTTGTGTGTAATCTCCGGAACTCCTGGTCCGATTTAAAAAATTTTTTCAGCAAAGCCTCCTAACAGAGAATACATAAAAATTCATTACTTTAGTTAGGGTAGGGTCAAGAGACGGTAAACCACCTTAACTTAGGTACTGCTTTTGAAGAAATCTATTAAAACAATAGTGTTCGGGTTAAAAAAAGCAAAATATAACTCAATTAATATGAGGACGCTAATGCCCTTCAATCTGCATGTTTTACCGCATGTCCATCCTCTGACCAAATGCGAAAGTTAATTCGTTTGTTACGCTTTATAACGGCTAAGTCTGTGTCGATGAAATTTGAAACACAGATGGATCAGATTACAATGGAATACAGCAAGTTTATGTTATTGCAAATTAACTAAAACATAGATATAACTACGTTTAAAAAACACAGAGGCTCTATACATTTTCAAAGCTAAAACAAAGCGCTCTTGACGAGATATTTTCTTCTTCTACTGAGCTGTCCCACCTACTTTGATGAAATTAAAACAAAAACGGATACACATTAGTATGTATAAAATAATAAACTTTTTTAAAACTAGGATCGACTGAATGGTAAATAGAAAATCATTTGCTTTACATTCAAAGAAATACAACAGCTTTAAATTAAAGCAAAACGTTGACCGGCAGGGGTCAGGAGTAAGTTTTTTGTCTGCAAAGCTATGTAACTCATTTTTATGAAATTCAAAGTATAAATATATGAGTATAATAAGAATCGCAATTTTTAATTTGTTTGAACGTAGGACAAAAATTTTTTTGCCATAAACGCTGTTGAATTTTAGCAACTTAGGCAGTTGTAGAGAACTCAACTTGAGCGAATCTCGCGAATTTACTAAATTATGTAATTGTTATTTTCCATTATAAAAATAGCAAATAAAAGTAAAACTTAAAACTATTTTAATTTAAGAAATTTCTTTAACTGTGAAATAATGAGTTACCTACGGAAGAATAGCCTGTGGTATAGAAGTCACTATAAAACTAGTTTGGAACGAGTGTAAAATAGGTTTCAGATCTTATGTAAAAGCTGTTGAAGAACATTAGAAACACTAGTGTATTTATGGGTACTGTAACTTTTCTGGTTGCTAATGGTTATAAAAGAACAAAAGCACAAATGATGAAAGTTTGCCTTAAGTCCTCCACTTTATATAATTTTGTTGAGAGACTGTACTTATGACCAAATAAGAGGACCTCTCCTAAGAGATGTGAACGAATATTTGCAACAACAGATTCTCAAATTCGGTGACGGCAGTTATCCTTGCCCGATTGAGACTGTTTTAAATGAAATAGTTTACAATGTAGTCTGAGATATAAATCTTTTAATTTTGAAAAATAGTTCTTGGCCAATTCAAGTCAATTCATATCGAGGATGTAGTCTGACATCTATGAAAAATTTGAATTTGCTTAATTCTTTTGGCTTGCCATCACACAATCGTTTACTTAAAATACTTTTAAGAAACTTAGGTCCAGGACCCAAACGATAATTTCCAATGATTCCAATAAAAACTTTGTTTTTAATTACTGGTAACAAGTCCCAGGGACAAAATATTTATTTTTAGATTCGAGAAAAACATATTTTTCTAATGGAAAAATATTTGCAAGTTGATTTATCACGTGTCACCAAACGAAGTAATCTACATAAAAAATTTTTACCACAAAATAACTAGACATCGAATATTGCTTACCAGGTAGTTCTACACCTTATATATATTGATTGTATATTCGTCATATAAATACATATTTTTCATCATAAAAACAAATGTATGCACATCTTGCCTTATAATGATCAAAACTTTATGTAATGGTTTTTACTTTTACTCTTAGAGTTAAACAAACATGAGCACAGGGCTGGCAACGCCGCGGGTACGGCTAGTACAAGTAGTTTATAATTGTGAAAAAAGTAACAAACATGTCTGTTTTTATTGTATTGTTTTGTAATTTTACTCCAGCGCTGACACCTTGTATTAGTTTAACTTTCCGTTTCTTACTGCGTACTATCTTCGACCTTCCGTAAAATGATTTTTGAAATGAGAAAATATTATATTTTTATTGCAACTATTTCCCATAATGCACTTTAATTACTACAACTTTTTTTAACTAAACTCAACAAAAATTATGAGCTCCTAAAAGGTTGGTGAACTGCCTAAAAGGACTATTTTCTTAGAAAACATCTTTTTAAATGATGTGCTAAGTTGAACATAATTAAAAACTATTTGTCATATCAAAAAAGGAATCTCTTAACTTATGACCGAGTTGGGCTTAACGACCTGTAAATATCAACTTTCTTAATGCAAAAAGTAATTCTACAGACAAACAAAGTAAAAGGGATTCAACAAAAATGATTTATGGATTAACCCTCACGTTTTTGGCCACTTGTGAGGGAAATAAGGAAGTAGGTTTAAGTGAGTGTATCTAATTTATGTTTGAATAAATGTAATAAGTGCTGAGTTAATTTAAGTTTATGATTATAACATGTAAGTGTTGCTAGTAATTCTAAACATATTTTTCATAATAAACTGTATATTAACTAAGCCTTGTTAAAATTTGATGAAGGAAAATTTAACCGCCAAAAACATCATTTTTAGTTTTAGACACTGTATACGATCACCACATTTAAATATCTTGAAATTTTCTATTTGCAAATAATAATAACAAAAATAAATAAAAACTACTAAACAAAAGTAATATTGTTGACTCCAACAGCATTGCTAACAGTTTAAGATATTGTTTACTTAAAACGTCCTCCGCAAGGACTCATTACTGCAACAAAGAGGCACACAAAACTTATAAACCATAGTACTCGTATGCTGCATGCATGTGTGTTAACACGCTGTTGTTACTAAGGGAAGGATGTTGTGTAAACTTGACGGGAACAAACCATTAAATTTACATTAAACACTGAAAATTTATTTATTTACACTTTACAACACCCCATTTTAGGAACACAAATTGTTGTTACCTCTAGTCATTGAGAAAACAGCAAACATGTAGAAGCAAAAACAACAACTTTCGGCACTTTACCTGCATATTTAAAGTGATATTAAGTACCTACGAGGATGTTGAGTTAAATATTGGAAAGTAAATTCTATATGACATGCAATTATTGAATGCTTTTATATGATTTTTTGTAGCGTAAAATAATATTTTTATGTATAATACCTCTATATTTGGGCAGTTAAGAGGAATTGTGTTAAAAAGATAAAGAGGAATATTAGGCATTCATGAGGAATATTAGTGACCTAAGTCTTGTTGAATTTTATCTGTTTGCTTTACAAAAGAATACAATGTATACTAGGAAGTCATGAGCTTTTGTTGGATGAACCTCACTATCTCGCTTACTTGGTGTTCACTTTACAAATTCGGCAATACGTATGAAAATGTATATTTGAGATTGTGGGCATGAAAGGAAATGAAAATAATATTAACATACATACATAAATAAATTCTACATAAAATGTCACAAAAAATTAAAATACACAAAAAACATTTTTAACATAATACAATTAACATAATAATAGATTTCTTAATATGCTAATTTATTACTTTATTTTTATAAATTAGATGCCTATAATTCTGAGCTAAACTTTCCTTATCTTTTCTTAAATTAATTCTATTTGCTAATGGTACATTAATTATCTGCAGCATCTCAAACATATAACGTTTCCTATAATTATTTTCTGTATTCAATATGGAAACACTATTAAAATCTGGGTTATGATTTAAATCCCGACAATGAATAGACAAAGCAGTCTTCTGAGACGAATTAATATTTCTATATTTCTGATCTGTCTTATGTTCTGCTAATCTAGTCTTCAATTTATTCTTCGTTGTTCCTATATATACCTTGTCACAATGTTCACTACCATTACCGCTACAAGGTATTTTATACACTAAATTCGACTTATCTAGCTTACTAATTCTATCTTTTGTTTTACTAAATAATCCTCCAACTGTTTTATAAATCTTGTGTACTCAATTTTTTGCTATTCAAACATAAACTTCGACTTCTGATTTCAATCATGCAAACAGTCGCATTTAAGCTAGAGACAAAAAAACGAAAAGTTATACACTACGAAGACTTCTGAAGCCGACATGTTTGAACAGTTTCCGCAGACCTGCTTGCTATTTATACTTCTTACGCAAATACACACTCACATACATGCTTGCGAGCAATAAGCAAATAACAGCAACAAACAGTACGAAACGAATACCAAGAATGCAAGAACGACAACAACTTAATTTGTAGTTGATTTACATGTATGTTTGTTTGTGTATTATGCTTTTAGTTTTATCTTGTTTGCGTGAATGTAACATATATTTATAACAATCAGATCAACGGCTGTACACTTAGTTAGATGCATCCAACTACTACGAATTTGTATCACATGTGATACAAATTCGTAGTAGTAACAACAGGTTGAAAAGTCTCGGGCCTAATAAAGAAAAGACAGTTTTTTTGGTTCAACGTTAGCTTTATTCATCAACGTAATCTCCATCAAGAGCACCGCAATCATTCCAGCGCCGCTCTCAATTTTCAATGCCACTTTTGTAGAACGATTTATCTTTTGCCTCAAAATATGCCTCAGTTTCAGCGATAACCTCTTCATTCGTGCGAAATTTATACCAGCGAGCATTTTTTTCGGTCTGCGAACAGCCAGCAGTCGCTGGGAGCCAAATCTGGTAAATACGGTGGATGTGGGAGCAATTCGAAATTCGGTCTATATAGTTTTGCTATTGTTTTGATTGACTTGTGACACGGTGTGTTGTCTTGATGAAACAATTTTTTTTGTTGCTATATGCGGCCGTTTCTTTGCAGTTTCGGTCTTCAAACGCCCCAACAACGCAGTATAATATTCGCTGTTAATGGTATTTCCTTTCTCAAGATAGGCGATGAATATTACACCACGCACATCCCAAAATACCTAGGCCATAACCTTTCCAGTCGATTTTTGTGCTTTCGGGCGCTCTGGACGAGGTTCACCAGTTGCTGTCCACTGAGATGGCGATCGTTTTGATTCCGGAGTAAAGTGATGGATTCATGTTTTATCCATTGTCACATATCGACGCAAAAATTCTGGTTTGTTACGTTTAAACATGGCCAAACACAGCTTTTCGGTCAACAGTGAGCAATCGTAGCACCCACTTTGAACAGAGTTTTCTCATAGTGAAGTGTGCATGCAATATAAAGCAAACATGTTCTTTTGATATCTTCACGATGTCAGCTAACTAACACAACTTCACTTTTCGATCATGAACGATTTTGTCGTTTTTTTATGTTGTTGTTACCGCCTCATTTGGACGTCCACTGCATACTGCATCATCGTTATCTCTACGACCAGGTTTGACGTCAGCAAACCAAAGTTTTATTGCTATTTCTGATGAAGCGGAATCCCCACAACACTTTTTAAGCCATTTATTCGCTTGAACTGTATTTGTTCCCATCAAGAAGTAGTGTAAAATTATAACACGAAATTGGTTTTGATTCATTGTTTTGAAAAGAACAAAAGTAGTGTCACTCTTAGCACAATAACTCACAAGCTAATGAATAGAATATCATGAAATTTTAACAGATGTCTTTTGAAGGTTAAAGACTGTAATAAAATTAGCGCCATCTATGCGTTAGGCCCGGGACTTATTAGCCCTTGTAGCATATTAATATTTTCTTTGAGGAGATGTATCGTATTTGTCACTCAAGTAACTAAATGAGTGTATGTATACTCGTATAAGCCCAATGCTTTTTACACCGACTCAGGGGGTGATTAAATTCGCCTTTAGTGTTGTAATAATCTCTAAGTTGGAGGAGACTGAATGAGTCTTATTGCAGTTCTCGAAACCTTTAAGGTTTGTTATACAATAGGTAAAAGAATTCGAGTATTTTTTTTTTTTTAAATTTGAAAGTGATAATAAAAAAAAAAACGTTTAATATATAAAGTGTATACTGGTCCATAAAAACTGATATAGATTATAAGAAAGCTGTATCAACGTAGTATATAGAAAACGTCAATCAATGGAAATAGAACAACCAGAATTATCTTAAGTACAATATAAAATAATAATAGTTGGGGTAGAGATATTTGGAGAATGAGTATGTAGAACCTTTTTTAAGATTCACGAAATAGATAACTGGTCAATGAAAAGGCTGCGTGCTTAACATAAGGTGTAGTAGTTGTGCTATGAAACTTGCAGACTTACCTTTGGTAACTAAATGGAATTATTAACCATCGAATCAAAATGTCTTTGATAAGTTAGAGCTTAAATTTTTTAATTAATCTGATATCCATAAATAAATCAGAAATAGTGATTAAAGTAAACAGTGTGCCTTTCTATTTACAATTAGAAGAATCTCGAAAATGTTTTTAAAAAATTAAAACGTAACAATTCACTCCATATCAACTCTCGTATATTTTGTAAAATTGTATGTAGTTTTATTTATATACTAGGGGAGTTTTAATAAAAGTATGCTGGAATAAAGCCGAAAAACTTTATTAAAATTGTATTATAGTCTTCTTTAAAACCACAAACTGTGCAAAAGTAATTATCCAAAATGAAAACTACAAATGCAAACCAAGAGTGCAATAGGAGAATAGAAACAATCGCAATGCAAAAAAAACACAAGTTACACAATGACTGCAACCAAGACCCGCTTCAAATATAAAATAATTGTCTAAACGTGAAAATTTAAAATGTAGCAGAAATTAAAAATTTATTTTGTAAATCCAAGTTAAAATTACGATTTCTAACCAAAAATTTGAAACAGTAAAATCTGCAAGTATATTAAAAAACCTCACAGTAAAAAATAAAATATTTTAACCATTAACCTTGAGGGGTTTAATTTAATCCAGCAGCACTTTATGTTTTTATTTAAGTATTTCATAAAGTTTAACTGGTTTATCTTTCAGCTGGCTGTACTTTATTCGCATTCACATCCTGTAGATGTTTGCTTGCTTTTATGGTTTTCAATTGTACGAATAGAAAAATTTAAATCCTTAAATGGTTTGCGTACAAATTATCCTCCTGCTGCTGGTTGTAATATTGTGCCGAAAATGTGAGTACATGGGTAAATGGGGCTGGCTGGGGTTTTGTGAAAATGATAAACATCAATTGTATGTGCTGCATCGTTGTTTCGCTTCAACGTTTTTGCGAATGTGTTAAGTTTTGCCAGTCAGTGACTTGAGTGTTTGCTTTCTAAAGGACTTATTTGGTGTAATGCTTATGTGTTTTTATTTGGGCTTTTTCGCTATTTATGGCTTTCAGAGTCGAGTGTTTGCGAAAGTAAAATATATTGTATTAATGTCAGAGTTTTAAGTAGGATACTGTTTCTTCGTATTTTTTGCAACCAAAAGCTACAACAACAAATAAAATAACCTTTATATTTATGTTTATGAAATATTTAGGGAAATTTTTGTAATTAAAAAAATAAAAGAGATATTATTAAGGTTAGTTTTATATTTTGCTTAAGTGGTTACTTTGCTTATTAAAGCAGTAATTTATATCCTAGAGACTGTGAGATGTGATTTTGCTTAATTTTTACAATCGTGTGCTAGAAAACAACTTAGCTCGTATAGGAAAAATATAGCAAACATTTTTTTGAGGACTAGTGCAAAACAACGAACAAAATGAAATATAAATTTATTGAATTTTTGTTGAACTTTATAATTTTTTTTTTTAATAAAATTTCTGGTTTGTATATTTGTTCAACGGGTTATAGTTCAAGTTTTTTCCTTTCTGAAGTTTTTTCTTAAGAAGGATTTTTTACAATACAAATCTGCTGTGATCAATAATTTTTGATTGAGGAAGACAAGAAAAATAATGATCGAATCTTTAGCTGGGGGACAACTAGCTGTTTCGTAGTCGCTACTCTACTCATCAGCACCCAATGGGATTTGAACTCGGGTCATGACGTATCATGATCTGCTGCTTTAACCAGCTACCGAGCATTTAATTATTTTCTATCTATATTAAGCTCATGTTGAATCACATATGCATTTGTGCTAACTAACTAGCTGCTTTTTTGTGTGTAAATTCCCATAAGAGAAAGATAGCAGTTAGTTAATTAGCACAAGGCTTTTTATTATACATAACGCCGTGGGATATTATCTTTGTTGTTTCAGAAGCTTTACAATGTGTGAACGAAATAATACTTTTATTTGATAAGTGCTCGTACGTTAACTTAAAGGTTTTGTAATATATATTAAATATCAATCGTAAAGCAGCTCTGGGCTGCTCTCGCGTCATCGTAATTATTTCTTAAGTGCGGTCACGCTTATTGTTGTTGTCTGCCCTTCGAGAGTTTTGCGACCCGCTCTCACTGGTTAACTGATTGCCTCAACTAACTGTATATCACAGTTGTTCACAGTTTTTTTTTATGTATATCTAACCATGCAGAATGTGTGAAGGCAGAAGCCGTCATAGTTAGTCAGAGCGCCGCAATAGATTGCTGTTAGTACGTACCATCGTGGGCATAAGGTCTACGTTACTCCGCCCATGCTGTGCATCCTATACTTTGCAAATTTATTTGCAATTTTATGGTTACAATACAATACAATATATTAAGAATATTTTTAAACCATTTTCAATCGGTTCATGCAGAATACTTGATCGAGAGTATTATTATTATGAAACCCAGTTTCACATTATGCGTTTATATATCAGATGCTTTTTTTCTAACAGAAAACATTGCATAATGCCAAAAAAAGGCAGTTTGAAAATAGAGTCCGGGAAACATAAACTAGACGTATATTAGCCCAAAATATATTTAATGTTCCTCACCCAACATCAAAAAAAATAGCAAAAACTGACAATCACTAGGTCTTGTCGACCAACTTTTTGCAAAAAACAAAAAATGGAAGCTAACTTAGTAAAACCAGATTTTCAAATCGAAAGTCGTTATTGGAGAAAAACGGAGACAAGATTGTTGAGTTATTCGCTGCGCGGAACCACCTAGGGCAATTAATAAATGCGCCAACTCATATTCCATGTGTTGAAGGGCACCATTCAAACACACACGCAATTCGGATCATTGTACCATTTTTGCGTCCTTTTCGGTCTCCGAACTTCGTAACGTTTTGAAATCAGCCACGAAACGGTTAAAATTTATTTACAAAAAGGCTCGTTGGGCTTAGCTCAACCAATTTTATTAGCATATTAATTGGAAGCTTTTCTTTCTAGACAAAGAATAAATGTTTCAGCAAAAATGGTTGAAAATATGATCTTGCTAGGGATGAAAACATTTATTCCCTCCAAGCAGTTTTCGATTAAACTAAGGGTGAAATCTTGGTATAATCAGACGTGCAAAAAAGCAGTCAGATCCAGAGAGAAAGCATTCAATAATTGGCGTTTAAACTAAAACCCAGACACTGATTTTCTACGCAAAAAGGCAAGATCTTCGTGTGCCAGGGTACTTAGGCGTAAAAAGTTTCTTCACGAAAAACGTCTTCGTGCCAAAGTTCTTACTGCTCCCCGGGGTCTAAAAAAGCAAATGTATTCGAGTTCAAATTTGAATTTCAAATACCTTTGATGCTAAACAGCGTTGTCAAGCGTTGTTCGTGCGATTCGCATAGTTTTTGGTGCTTTTCAAAATTATTTATGCGATATATTCTTTAGCCGTGCGCGGTGCACTTTTTTAAACTTTCGGTGCGTTTTTTAATTTTCGGTGACACCATATCAAATTCAACATATCTTTTTGTTCTAGTATAAGAAACAAATTCATGTACTATATATCTGTAATACAATAAATAACAGCAGAATTTGTACATTTTATTTTACAGAGCACAATACACCTCTTTCATGCACATACAATTGACTATGCAAAGTCTTAAGTTAGCTGGTGACAAGGGAAAAAGAGAGCCATTTTCTTTACAAAGTGAAGTGTGTGAAGGCGTTGTAAGAATACGCAGTACTCAGGTTTTTAATGCTTTTCGTACAAATTTTGGTTACGAGTCACACGTCTGTGTTCTGTAAATAGTACATTAAGTAAAAAAGGAATTTCTAAGCTTTATTAAGCTTACACCACTATTGCAAATATTTCAGATTTTTAATAATTTTATGAAGAATTTCGAGATAACGTGTTTTTTCTCCCATTTTGGTGCGTTGACAACGCTGAAGCTAAGACCTAGAATATTGTCATTTCTGCGATACAATTTTTTCTATGTGGATTACATGGTTTTTCATGCTAATTATATATTTTTTATTTGTTGATTATTATTTTAATGTTCTTGCTATGTTGTTCATTACTTTGCAGTGTGGGAGGTGTTAAATTAATTCTTATTAGTCTGAGCAGTGTCATTAGGCATTTAGTTTGGAAATGTTTCAGGTTCTTAAAAACTGAAAAAAGAAAAAAATTGGAATGAATTCATTTCAAGTTTTAAAACTGAAGTTATTATTTTCGTTTAAAAATATTTTCATTCTGAAAAAGTTTCAGTTTTTTTTCTTTTTCCGAAGAACCGTAACAGAGCGTCAATTCATTTTCCAGATAAAACTGTCATGTCACTGACATGACAGTACATGGAATAATTTTGGTCCTTAAATGTACTTAATTCAGCACACAATATTTTAAACTGAAATCATATTATGTAATTGGATTCCACTATATAATAACAATACAATAATAAAATTTTCCTTTAGAACTATATAATATATTCCATAAAATGTTACTACCTGCACTGTTTTGAAAATCACCAAAACCAAAACAAGAACCACAATACCTGAAGTTAAAATATCTACTAAAACGGCATAAAAAAGCAAATGATAACATTTATCTGACATACATATGTATATGTTAAAAAACTAAAAATTTTATAAACTGAAGCAATAATAAATGTAGAATGTATGGTGATACAAAAGTAACGTTATGCCTTCTCACAGTTGAGCTATAGTTGGATGAGTAGTGTCAATATGGAGTCATACTCCATATTGGCAGAACCAACATTTTAAATTGTGCTCTACCTCAGGTCTTAAAAATTTTGCAATCACTGCTCACTATTCAGTGCCATTTACATTAACCGCAACTTGTTTGTTTGTGTTCCAAAAAATATGGTCGATGGATCTTTTTTAAAGTTATTCATTATCGCACTAATATCTACTATTCAAATGTTATAGGAATATGTCATCCTATATATACTTACTCGTATAATACCTAAACGCTTAGTGCAAGACTTTACTACACTTCGTTATTAAAAACGAAAGTGTAGTAAACAAAGAAGTTTTAAATAGCTTAAATGTTTATTTTTATTTATTTGTGTAGTGTTTTTATTAATTTGGCTTTAGGCTATTTGTTCAAAAACGTTTAATAATATTAAAACTAATTTTTTTCCTTTTTTATTTTAATGCTGTTTTTAATTTTTAATTGTTTTTATGACCTAAAGCCAATATAATAAAATCCCTACACATATACATATATATAAAAAAGGTCAACTGCAATATCTATAGCAACAATTTTTATTTGTAAATTAAATTTTTGGTTTGTACATTTGTACAACAGGTTATAGTTCAGGTTTTTTCCTTTCTTAAGGTTTTTCTTAAGAAGGATTTTTTTACAATACAAATTTGCTGTGATCAATAACAAAAAAATTTTTGATAGAAGAAGACAAGAAAAGAAATAATCAAATCTTTAGCAGGGGGACAACTAGCTGTTTCGTAGTCGCTATACTACTCATCAGCACCCACTGGGATTTGAACTCGGGTCATGTTCGTATCATGATCTGCTGCTTTAACCACTCAGCCACCCAGCATTTAATTATTTTGTATCTATATTCATCTCATATTGAATCACATATGCATTTTGTTAATTGCCCACATTGTTTGTACAGCGTTTGTTGTCTCAGAACTAGCAGTATTTCTTTTTAGTTATTAACATACATAATTTTGTATTTTAATATTCTCCGTACCCAGAGATGTGTATATTAATTTATTGAATTTTTGTTGAACTTTTTATAATTTTTAAATAAAATTTTTGGTTTGTACATTTGTACAACGGGTTATAGTTCAAGCTTTTCCATTCTTAAGTTTTTTCTTAAAAAGTATTTTTTACAATACAAATTTGCTGTGATCAATAATTTTTGATTGAAGAAGACAAGAAAAATAATAATCAAAACTTTAGCTGGGGGACAACCACGAAACAGCTAGTACAAAAGTATAAACCAAAAATTTTATTTAAAAATTATAAAAAGTTCAACAAAAATGCAATAAATTTTTATTTATTATCACAGCGTTATAGTTAAAAACTACTATTTATGAGAAAACCACATTTTAAATTTGCACTTTCCTTCGACATAAAACATGGAAAGATTTTTCCTAGAAAACGGTTTCAAAGTCAACTTTTAACCGTTTGTATGGTTTTACACTGCTCGATTCATATCTGCATTTCCTATGCCCGCAAAATTCAGCTGCTCAACTATACATTCCTCATAAGTTTACTAGAGAGCTCGTCGTGCTAACATTCTGTTAGCGTTTTGTTTACAATTTAGCAAGTCATAAAATTCATTGATTTTTCAATAATACGACTGCACCTTTGATTTTGGGTGCTACTAATACACTGAATATAAAATTCAATCCCAAGCGGTGTCAAAAGTATGATAAGTACAAATGTTTTTATTAAGTACGGTGCGCTTGATTCGTGTATGTATAAAAACTTAATTTTAGACATACTTATTCCAGAATCTGTACTTGAAATACGCTAAATATGAGATTGGTTTGAGAAAAACTGAGATTAAACTTGTCTTCAAATACGATTGATTCAAGAATTTTATATATGATTTAATTCCGCATTTGAATAAGCTGAGTAAAGGACTTAATGAGAATTGAGAAAAAAAAATGTTTTAATAATATTCAATATCAAGCACAAAAAAAAGAGATGGTTTTCTTATAGAACCTTTTGTACCCATCCCTCAGCAATTAATTCATGTCTATGTATTTATGTGTTTGCCTTGGTTTTTTTTAAAGCATTCTGCACTTGATTCTAGAATTTTATACGTATTTCTTCGTAGGATTGATTTTCTTGAACAATCCGGTTTTCGGCTTATTTTAAGTACACTTGTGTGTAATTCGCACTTAAATATTTAAGCATGACCAAAAGCAAGTATAAAATAGTTATATTTTTTTACACTTTATTTATTTGTTTATTTTCTATACAGCAAGATTTAATCTTATATTTATAGTACAGAAACGGTATATGCCAATTCGCAATTATTGAATTAAATTAAGTTAAAATACAACAATAATTTAAATTAAAAAAAAAAGAAAAATTAAAAAAAATATATATATTAAAATACAATGAAATGAAAATATTATAAAAATACTTATAAAAAAAAAAAAAATTTATATGATTATATAAAAAAATTTAATAAAAAATTTTTGAAACTATTAGCATTTCTGTTCAACTGTTGACATAGTGGTTGATTGTTCCCAAGTCGGGCAGCATGTATATAAAATTGCCATTCGGACACTAGATATTTAGTACAAGCGTTTTCTTCCTATGTACAAGCGTTTAACTGTGAATATATTTGTCTGAGCACCACCGCTTCATTACCATGTAATTCTTGATCAAGGGGATTAATTAGCAAAATAGAAAAATTGCTCAGAATACTTTGAAATAAACTTATACAAAAAACTCATAATTTATATCGCATAAGAAAAATCTAGAAAATGTTTACTTAGCTACAAAAGCTTCAGTCCTCTCTAGAAAATATTCATGAGAGTTTTCGATATAATATATTAATGATGATTTCCTAAGCAATTGTGAAAACTTTGCTGTCTTTTACTTTTTTTATTTATAAAACGTGGCAAAAGCAGGAAATTTTGTTTAATGTTTTTAAAACAAAATACGATATGGTATAACACATTACCATATTGTTTTCTTTTAACAAAAACAGGCTTCTCACTTGAAGTTTTTCTACAAAGTTTACACATCATTTACATTTCAGCCATGTGGATTTCGCGCAGTTTTTAAATTTATCGTTTGAATAAATTTGGTTTATGAGTTGGTTAACTTTACATATTTTTTTTCAGTTGTTTTTTTAAGCAAATGTCGTTGTATCATTTTTATTTTCCTCAAAAATGTTATTGCCATCTGCAATAAATTTTGTTCCCGTACAGATTTAAATTTAAAAATGTCTAAGTTTTTGCATGTGGGACTTTAAGCCCTTAAAGAAGAGATAGAAAGTACAAGAACAGAGTTCATTTTCGGAAAAACTCTAGAAGACTTTTTTTTATAGTAAACAAAATGTACAAACATAAAATTTCATTTTTCAATTTAACTAATGAATCTGAAAATTTCATTTTAACCACGTTAACAAATAAACACAGATAAAAGCCATGAAAAAATACGAATACGAGTACATATACATACAAAAAATGAACAAATCCTTTCTTAGCTTTCACATTTAAAAAAAAACATACATATGCACATATGTATATGTATATACACATTTGAATAATAAATATGTATATATATATACTCGTATAACCAGACATCTTTGGTACTGAAAGTTTTGTTTCCTCTTGCTTTTGCCGGCTTGTGCTTTTTAGCTAATGACAAATAACTGTAAATAAAGCTACCAAAAAAAGGGGTTGTTGTTATAACAGCTATTGTAAGTGTTAAATAAGTTTCATTTGTAGTGGCGGTAAGTGGTAGTTTTAATTTTTATAAACATTAACTGGTATTTTGTTTTGCACTACTTTCTGATCTGATTAAAATATAACACCACACATACATATTGTATAATCATAATAACAAACATATCATATGTCAGCAGACAAATGTATACATTTTGTGTTAAAGTAAAACACAACTTTTTGGCGAAAATATATTTATATATATTTTTTGTATTTAATCTGAAGGCAAGAAAACGTAACGATTAAAAAATAAATATTTCACATGAAACTAGGGAATTAAAAGAAAACCGATGGGAATTGAAACAAAAAATAATTTCTCACACACAAGTGTTTCTACAATTCTTTTTTGTAAAATGAGCGTTTTGACATAGATTATTGGAAATACGGGAGTAAATGTTTTTCTGTACATAAATTTTGTGAGAAGTAGCTGCCAAAATATTCCCCAAATAAAAACGGTGTGGAATTATAAAAAAAAATAAGACAACATACTGAAGTGGATCTCAAAAGTGCAGAAAAGAGGTAAATTATTATATATTTTTTAATTGTAGTAGGTTTAAAATAATATTTATAATTTATTTAGGAAAAATTAAAATGAAAAACCGCAAAAGCAGAGCGTTTGGTGGAAAACGAACATAAGCAACAAACTGCTGCTGAATATGCCGCCGCTAATTATACGCAACATAAAATCAATTCTGAAGAAGTTTCTACAATTTGGCAAAATTGTGGGCAAGTTTTTTTAACTGATACGAAATATTATGTCCCTTCGCTTAACAAAAAAAAAGTACAAACTTCTACTGTGTTTTATTGTATTTAATTGCGTTCACTTACCCAAGTTACAGTAAATTTCTTGTATAGTAAAGTTTAGTAAGATTAAAAACATATGGTTAATAAACAAAAGAAAGAAACCAAAACAGAAAAATGTAGAATTATATACTTATATGATAACTCTTAGAAACCAATTTGCAACCTATTAAAAAAACAATAAAACAATTGTAATATTGAAAAAAAAAATATATATATTTTGTTTATTTATATTGTATATTGTAATAATACTGCAAATCCATTAACAATTGCTTCCAATCCATGTCAACGGCATTTTTACTATTTTGCTCTTCCCATTGTTTCATTATATTCTTGCATTCAGCTTCAATTTGAGCTTGTCGTTCACTATTCATTCATGAGCTTTAAGAAGAAACTTATGTTTTTCTAAGTCTGAACGTAAGTATATTGTCTGGAGTTTGTCGTTGTTTTAAAGCAATATCCTCATTAAGAATTTGTTCGTAGTTCAGTTTCAGACTGCTCATTTTGATTCGTGCTCATTTTGATTTACCTTTGGCCTTTGGATTCAGCCATTTTACCCTATATATAACCGCCTGAAGTGATGACACGGTAACTATCTTCTCTTGTGGGCATTTCGTTTTATTCAAAGCGGTTGCAGCAGATTTCTTTGTTGGACCTACATGCGAAAAATTTTAGCATTTTAAGATCTACATTTGAAATTGTAGCAACAAACTTACCGTTGTTTATCAATTCAGTGCTAGCGTTGGTAGATCTTTATTAAATTATCTGCTATCCAACGACTTTTCAGGTGGTGTTTTATTTGCAGCACGCTAGAAACTAAGGTACTTCCAATGCGAATGCAGCGATAGAAATTTTTTTGATTTATTTTATATAATTTTTGTTTGCTTTTTTTAATTTTACAAATGTACAAAACCCAAAAATCATATTTAAATATTTGTATTTTTTGTTTATTGTTTTTGGCAGCCGCTTTTTGGAAATATTCCAATAAAAATAGAATTAGTGTTGTCTGTTTTCACTTTGAAATACAGAAACACTGTTTTTGCACTAATCGAGAAACGATGGTATTTTTTGTTTCATAGTTTTCGATGTGAAAACTTCTCACAAAATTTACAGAAACGAGGTACAGGTATACGCAAGAGCAATAAATACAACACTAAAAAAAATAAATATTTTTCAAACATCAAGGGAAAAATATAAATACAAAAATGAATTCAAAAAAATATAACAAAAATAAATTAGAAGAAAATACAAACTTTTAATTATCTCGTGAAACTTTTAACTATTTCGTGAAAATAAAGTATCAAATCATAGAGCTCGGAAAAATGAAAAAGGCCACCCAGATTGCGGAGGATTCCGAATGATAGCTGGCGCTCCAGCTGCAATACATATGCAACTTAAAAAAATTTTTTCAAATTCTTTTTTTTTCAAATTTCTTTTCAAAAAAATTTACAATAAAAAAAAAACTTAAAAACTTAATTATTCCGTGAACGCTTTAATTATTTCGTGAAACTTAGGCCCAGTTTTTGAGATGGTATTTAAATGTTATTTAGTTTTAAGTTCCATTTAAATACGATAATCAGTTTTTCACTACAAATTTTGACTGCACTTAAATGCCCAAACTTCTTCATTTAAGTTTTATTTAAGTTTTTCCCATAGCCCATATGGTTTTTGTGTGCTTGCATTTGTATTAGTGCAAAAGATGTAAACAAAGCACACACACGAGCTATCGCCTGTAGAAAATATTTGAAAATTAGTTGCTAATTTTGCACTAAATATAATAATTATTAAAAATAACTTCGCGTGAAATAAAATTATGAAGTTTTTTTATGCAGTTAATAAATTTAATATTTTTCTTTAAGAATTTTTCTATTCTTCCACTTACAAACAGCTGTTCTATGGAACACTTTCCATAATATTTGGAATTAAAGTAGAGCTGCCACACTTTCATCGCATTTAAATAAGAGCAATAATTTAATAGTGATAAACTGAACTAGCATTTAAATACAACTTAAATTTAAATGAAAATTAACTAATTTTGTATTTAAATACGCAGTCAAAAACTGGGCCTTAAAGTCTCAGATGATAAAGCTTGAAAAGGTGAAAATGGCCAGACAGATTGGAGAGAATTCTGGATGATACCTGTCGCTCAAAATGCAATAATAACTTAAAAAATTGTTTTAAAAAATTTTTTTTTTCAAATTGGTTTTAATTATTCCTTTGACATCTGAAAAATATTAAAATTTAAAAAAAAGTTATCAGCTGCGCTGTCAGTTTCACCTGTTATGAATTCGCCTTGATTTAATTTATATGAAACTGATTTTTGAACTGTACCTCGTTTCTATAAATTTAGTGAGAAGTTTTCACATCGAAAACTATGAAACAAAAAAATTCCATCGTTGAGAAGTGAGAAAAAAATTAAAATGTTAGCTAAACGTAAATTACGTGTTACTTCAAGTGGTGAACAAAATGTTTAACGTAAAATGTAATTTCTAAGCAATTAAAATATAAAAATGTCGCTTTATTGGATATTTATTATAATGGCGAAAAGCATAAAATTTACATACGGGATAGTAGAATATTGTGTAGGCGGACCACATGCAAATTAGTTATTGGCTACTTCCGTCAATTGATAAATGGCTTAAAATATTTACATGGCATAAAGACATTAAGCTTTAGAATATTCTGCTTACACACGATGAAACATTAAAGATATGTATTTTTGCTCCAGCTGATATGTACTAGTCGTATAGGCTAAGGCTATCCCACAATTCAACCGCCGAAAATAGCTAACGGAGCAGTGGTACAACGTTTTGGAAGCAGATCCAAATATGTAAACGCTACATAATATTAAAGATAAGAACATATCCGTAAGCTAACAAAACAAATATATGTATATTGGTTAAAAAAAAAATATTTCCTAATTTATTAGTTGATATGTGTATATCCGCACTTGAGGGAAAAGAACCATCGATACTTATTCTACCACTAAAAAATTACTATCTGTAATACTGCCCGACGCTTTTCACTCCTAACCGGAATGCGAATTGTAAGTTTATTTTACAGAATATGGTGTACATATATCGTAAGTTGCGGTTTTAGTTTCCAAAAATGCAGATTTATCATGTGTGTTTTTTAGAAACTAGTCCGAAAGGCAGCAGCTGCTTTCGCTGAAGTAGAAGTCCATCAGATTAGTACATTATCAAAAATTGGAGCTGTTTTTCGTGGATTTTATCAGAAGAACTTATCATCC
Source organism: Thecocarcelia acutangulata (assembly GCA_914767995.1). Lineage (NCBI taxonomy): Eukaryota > Metazoa > Arthropoda > Insecta > Diptera > Tachinidae > Thecocarcelia > Thecocarcelia acutangulata. The sequence goes on along the minus strand of OU612094.1, from coordinate 101,500,429 downwards.
TTAAAAGGACAGACAAAAAGAAGACTACATCCTGCATTTCAGCGCGTAAACTATTAAATCAATTTACTATATTTTCTTTTTTAATTAGACGTGTTAGACCCTCTCCTTCTCAATCTAGCAAAATAAAACCCCAATGCTTCATCTAGTTTTAAACTTTATTGAAATACTTTATATTTTAACTTTATTCGAAATTAAAAATTTACAATAAAATAACACCAAAATCTCTTCATTGTTACTGTTAGTGCTTTCCATTGCTCTTTATAACTTGTAGCGGAATTGATGCCCTTGAATTGGCCTCTGGCGAACTCTAAGTTTTGCAAATGTACTATGTTCCACTAGCTTATGCTTTTGAAATTTCGATAATTCTACAACTTTCTGAAATAAACTATGAATATATTTACTTATATTATGTGATCTTGTTTATGTTTCTCATTTTTTGTTTTTGCGTCTAAAGATTTATTTGTTTTATAAAAAGTTCGACAGTTTTTATTTTCAATACTTTGCAAACAATTTGTAAGCAACATATTGAAAATATGTAAATATTGTTGAATGGACTTTTTTTATAAAAGATATTTAGGTAAAAAAGTAATTATTGATAAATTATATGTAAATACCTTTTTTAACAGGCTACAATTAAAAAATTGATAATAACTTACCTTTTCTGCACTTTTAAAATCTATTTTAATATTTTGCTTTCTGTTTTTAAAAATCCGCATGGTTTTTATTTGGGAAATAATATGACAGATACTTTAACTTTAAATACAGAAACATATTTACTCCCATCTTTCCAATAACTTACGTCAAAAACCTCAATTGCAGATAGTTTTCACAAAAATAAATTGTAGAAACAATTGTGTGTGAGAAATCATTTTTTGTTTCAATTCATCTAGATTTGCTTCCAATTCTCTTGTTTCATGTGGACAATTTCTGGGTGTGAGAAATACAGAAACGAGGTACTGGTTTTAAAAATTTTAAATGGAATCCATGCAGTTTTGCTTCATATATTTTTGTTTTTGAGACATAAAAAATGTTTGTCCACAAAAATAACTGACATTCGCAGTGAAATATTTGTCAAAAACGTATTTTTCGAAAGTCAAACAACTTCTGTAAGAAAAAAACATGAGTTAAAAAGAAGTGGCAACTTAAAAGATCTCTCCAGCTTAAGACCAGGCTAAGGAAACGCTTAACCCAACCCATAAATCTACCAAAAAACAGAACATACATATTTAAAAAGTTTTGATAATGCTCTTTAATCGGTTAGGTTTATTCCATCTGGCAAGCGACAAGGAGCTTGAAAAGATACTATTGTGAACTTCAACTGGATGCTGGAAAAGAGGCAATTCGAAAAGGGGATGTTGTATGCTGACCATTTGAGATGCGTTTTTACCATTACCACACTGTATGATGCAGCTGAATTGCTGGATTGTGCCATTATACCTCCAATATCCTTAAAACTTTTTTTTTTTGTATGTGGAGAATGCTATTAGTTATTAAAATCATAAAAAAGCTGGAGATATTGATAAAACGAATAAACAAAAATACTTCTACAGTTGCCCCGACAATTGTTCTTTTTTCTTTTAGTGTTTAACTTCTCAGTATTATCCTGAAGAATGGAAAGTCTCAGTGGTTACTCTGATAAATAAGCCGGGAAAGGATCTTACAAAAGAAGAGCCACACAGGCCAATAAACCTGTTGCCCGCAAATTCAAAGCTGTTTCAGAAATTGTTTATGATAAAGATAACTCCAACACTGAATGTGTTTCTAATGATCAATTCGGCTATAGGGCTAAACATAGCACACACGGCCTTATGTATAATAAAAAACTTATGCCAACTAACTTGCTGCTATCTTCCCCTTATGGGAATTTACACACAAAAAACTTAGCAGCTAGCATACGTATTTTGATTATACACAAGGCCGACAGTATTTCCAGCTCTACAAGGCAGCATACTGGGTCTTACCTTGTAATTGATTTTTGCCTCTGACAAGCTGCAAAATTTACACTTCAACTTTTGCATTCCTTAGCGTCCAAAAACCAAAAATTAGATTCACAAAAACTGTAGCAACAGATGAATTAAAACTTCGTGTTAGTAAAGTGGCTGAAGCTCTGAAAAATTCAAATTAATAATACATCTGCACTGTATGAAAAAATATGCTCATCTATTAAAATTAATAATCAAATATTCTCACAATACAAATGCTTTAGTATTCACCTCGATCGAAAGCTACTCAGATAAAATTAAGAGCAGTGCAACTAAATTGGCTTATTGACAAAAACTTTTCCTTGAATCTGAATAGCAAGCTTTGGCACTATAACGCGCCTACTAAGCTTAATTATGGGGTAAAACTATATGCCTCTTCTAACATTGAGAAAATTCAAAGGCATCAAGACAAAATTTTTCTAATGATTACTGCAGTTTAATGGCACTCAGAAAGCTCACGAATTTACAAGGACTTCTGTGTACTATTAGTAACAGATAAATTTTCTAAGAACGACACAAGTTATATCAGTAAGCTGAAACTTTCTTCAAACCCTTTTGCATACAACATTCTTACCTTTGGTGGTCAAACGTAATTGAGATTGCTATCATCACAGCACTAGAGAGGTGATTTTATCGAAATATTACTCGTGAAATCTGTAATTTTTATGGAAACTGAAGTTTATTTTTTTAAGTTACAATTTTTAAACAAAAGTTAAAATCCGCAATTTTTACGGAAAGTGTAGTTTATTTTTTTGATAGTTAAAATCTTCAAATAAATGATAAAATCAACATAAATTACCATGTTTATTCAGTTATTTTTTAACTTAAAAAAAATAAATTGCGTTTTACTTTGCTTTTAAGGAAAAAGGAATTGAGTGTATTTTCATTTGCTTTATATTTCAATTTCCCTTGATTTTATCTACATAATATTTTGAGTGTAGTTCTTTCACTATTTTAGAATAAACTGGCAGTTCACTGATACGCAATCAAGGCTTCGGCATAGTTTTACTATTGCACTTATTAAACTTCCAGGGAACAGGGTTTGCCTTAGCGTATTCCAATCCAGGGCATTCTGTTTTTCGGGTAAAAAGGAGAAGGAGTCGCTCGTTTTTTACAGCAAATAAAACTCAAGAAAGCCGTATGGCTTATGTTGTGTAATTTCTACAATTTTAATTTGCGACCCTATAAAGTATATATATTCTGAATCAGAATTAATAGAAAAATCGATTAAGCGATGTCCGATGTCCGTCTGTCCATCTGTCCGCCGTTGAAATACCGTTTTTGAAAAAACCATTAGACTTAAAAACTTTTTTCTTTCACCATTCTTTTACCCCATCGATTCATGGGTTTACTATTGAAATTCAGTAATATTGGTTCACATATAGCTGAGATATATTCAAAATTAAGAAAAAAGCCATGAATTTTTGCAATTTTGTATGGAAATTTTTGAAAAAAAAAAAAATTTTTTGTTTTGCTGCAAACTTTAAAAACTTATTAATCATGGTGGCTTAAAGGTAAAAAATTTTTTTTTCAGATATCGGCCCATATTACTTGAGGTATAGTCCAAATCGGGTTTTTCATAAAAATGTCGCGTAAGCGAACTGAAACAACTTTTTATGCTCAAAACCAGTTTTGGTAATAAAATAAGGTTATATAAATATGGAAAATGAAAATTTCCGATATCGGTCCATATACACCCGAGATATAGCCTAAACCGGGTTTTTCATGAAAATGTCGCGTAAGCGAACTTAAACAACTTTTTTAGGCTCAGAAGCAGTTCCGGTAATGAAATAAGGTTATATGAATGTGCAAAATGAAAATCTACGATATCGGTCCATATATACCCGAGATATAGCCTAAGCCGGGGTTTTCATCAAAATGTCGCGTAAGCGAACTTACACACCTTTTTTGTGCTTAAGAGCAGTTCTGGTAATGAAATAAGGTTATATAAATATGCAAAATTAAAATTTCCGATATCGGTCCTCATATACCCGAGATATAGCCTAAACCGGGTTTTTGATGAAAATGTCGCGTAAGCGAACTTAAACAACTTTTTTTTTTTTTTTTGCTTAAAAGCAGTTCTGGTAATAAAATCAGGTTATATTAATATGGAAAATGGAAATTTCCGATATCAGTCCATATATACCCATATTGTTTTGTTTGGATTTCTGTTTGAAGGTGTCCGATTGCCGTAATAAATGCTTTTACCAGCTCACTAGAACTAAGCTCTCTCAAATATATTATCGGTGGATTATATACCTTTTTTTGAAGTTATATGCTCATTTGTCTGAATGATAGCAAATTTATTACTATCCGTTATAGTAATGTTATCGTCGTTAGATATTTTTGATTGTGATGAGATTTGCGCGGATTCGGGGGTTCGCTGACGTTTAACCACGGCTATATACCTACCCACACCTACTTACGTTTTGGAATAACTAAATTGGAAGATAGTTTGTCTTCTATAGTAACAACAATATTTACGAACACGAACGCGGGCTTTTCCTTTCTCTTACAGACAGGAGATTATCCAAAGAATTTTCCGAAAGTTTTATTCTAATGGAGTTTTATATAAAATCACTATTTTCAATTATTCCGCTTTTTACTTATTCCGCTTTTATTTTGTTACTCTCCGATAAAAAACAAACACGTCTGTTTTCTATCGAAGCTAAAATCCGAATTGAAGTATGATCAGCCATAATATCTATGATTCTTATTAACCTAATAAAGTTGTTTAATTTCATTTCCTCTGCAACTGGTTTCGTTTCATGATGTCTAAATAATCGGTATCAGTATGTTAGCTCAAATAACAAACTATCATTGCTGCTGCCAGTAAAGAAAAGCATTTGCCCAAGTATACATTTTATGTATTTACAATTTTCATCAATGATTTACCAAAACAGTTAGTACACTCATGCATGTATATGTGCTGATAACGTTAAAATTCGTATTTGTTGTAAACTTGAAAACATTGACAAGTGTACGTCAAAATTTAAGCTAGGGTTATAGCTAATTGCTTATGTTTAAATCCGGTTAATCTAAGTGAATTGTGATTTCCAGAAATACTACACAAATAACTACTGACCCCGTCAGGAGGACGAAAAACCTTGACATTATTATAAACTCTTCAATGAAATGATCTGATCATATAAACAAGGTATTACAAGTTTAGCCTTGGAAACTGTCTTAACTCATTTTTGTATTTTAATTTTATGATATACGTTAACATAACTTGGGCATGACGATTTATGCGTTATTAAACACAGCGGTATATAATTGTAGGTATTTAATTTGTACCCGTAAAGTATTAGTGTTATTTTACTGTCGAGATATTATTTTTAGATAAGAATCAAAAAATTATAAATAGCTTTTTTTTGTTTCCTACATGTAGAAAAAAAATATATGGTTGATACAACAATATTTTAAGGGCAACATACTATTGTTGAATTATATGGTTGCACTTGATAATACTATATTGTTACATTAAAACGCCATTGAGTGGATACACTATAGTATTGTAACAAAAATATTCGAAGCAACAATACTATATTTTGATTTAACATTGGTGTATTGTAATCAATTATACTAACCTTTCGTACTATTCTCATATATAACAATATTACTCTGATTAACTAACCATACTTATATCATAAATAACTTTATTGTAATAGAAGCATATTTTTGTATACATTTTGGTAATACGTGTAAAATAAATACAATTAATAAAAAAGAATAATAATCGAAATGCATCTCAACGGAATTAATGCAGAGCTTCCTCTTTGATGTTGATTATCCATTAGCTGCAACAAAACAAAAAATATTTGTTAAGTATTTCAATCAAAATTGCAAAAGTCATATATAACCATAATAATATGGTTGCATGTGTTGTTGGATACACCATATATATGTAGGAATGTTTTCATCTTAATATTAAAAAATACTTACATTTTTATGTTCTCAATATGTGTTTTTTACAATTTCACGTTTTTTTATATAGCTGAACAAATATTTAAAATTTTAAACAAACGCACACAACATCTTATTGTTTCCAAAGAAAATATCAAACTGAAACAAAATTATATGTCAACGATTAGAAGCAAAATATTGTTAATCACGACAGTAGTAAATGTATTCTGTAATTTTACTATTGTTGCATATGAATTTGCGGATTACATATATGATAAAAACATATATTTTGATGTTGGGTGTGATAAAAAAAGCTATTGTTGTTTTTTAAAAAATTTTTTAAATTGCTATTATCCATATCTATATGCTATATTTTGAATTTTATAGATGTTAACAATAGAATTACTGAAATGCAAATAATAACATATTTATAGAGAAACAAACTATAATTAATTTAATAATATACAGTATTGTCTGTATAATATAGTATATAATGCACAATGTTATGGAATATATACTAATGTTGTTGCAATCATATATCAAACTTTCTTTTCTTTGCGTGTAGATGTCTATATGTCGACATATCATACGAGTCGGAGTAACCCTAATCATCAGTAAACTTAGACACTTTTGAAAGATATTGTCAAACATTTAGCTTTATTTCCCACAATCTAAATAAATTATTTAGAATTTAAAAAGAAAAATGCTCCAACCATACCCGTCAAATTAAAAAAATTTATTTATAATTTTTTGATTTGTATTAATCTTAGATGCTAGTACAGTGTATATAACCTGACTTTAATTGATAAGATTTGTTTATGAGCATTTTGATTACAAAATATTTCACAAAATCCTTATTCCTGTTTGTCACTTAAGAATGGTATTTCTCTTTATACTATCATAATGTATAAATTTATCAACTTACATTTGTACAAAATTTCAATTATAAAAAATTTTTTAACATTAAAAATTTTTATACATAAGTAAAATATACGTTTTTTATATTCAATAACTAAACAAAACACCAAATTTTTTTGACGAATTCTCTGTCAATATACTTGTTGTCTTAAGTTTATCCCCAACTGTCTTCTAGTCAGTGGAACCCCGTAGTCCATAGTGTGGAAGTATTGTCACAAACCAATTTTATTTGCCATGTTTTCTTTCTATACTTATACGTTTTTGTGCTCTGCTGCTAATGTCCTTTTTTGCTGTTTATTTTAATCTATTTATCCAATGCTTTTTTATTTGTGTATTTAGCTTTCATTGTCCCTTTATTTTTCTTTATTTGCTTTCATACTTTTATGACCCATTATAAATAACATTTTTGTTAATGTTGTCGCCTTTTATATTATTTCAGTAACTTTTATATTATGTATCTAGTGTTCTAGATATAATCTTATTTGTGATTTAACTTTTGAAATTTAAAGTATTTTAGTTCTTTGGTGTCACATTGAAATAACATTGCAGAAACCATGACGAAGGCTATATGTAACCGACTTCATTTGTATATTTTTATTCAGGTATATCTTTGTCTTTTGACAATTTCTTTCCAAAATTGATTTTGCAATTCTCCTATTTACCAACCAAAGTCACTATTCAAAATGGATGATATTGCCAACATATATAACTGGCATGTGTACCAACATAGCAGAAAAAAATGTGAAAATCGTACATACGTTACCCACAACATTTGAAAATAACGTTTATTTTTTTGATCAGATATGCATTTTTTATGTACTCGAATTCATACAAACTGTCATAGATGAACAAAGTTGATCAGATATGCATTTTTTATGTACTCGAATTCATACAAACTGCCATAGATGAACAAAGTTGATTTCGTCTTGCAAGCTTTCATGTTCTAGCAGGCAATATCATCCAGTTTCATTGGTGAATGACGGAAACTTTTAGCAGACTAAGCTGTAGTCACTTTCTAGCCTACTCATAACATATTGTCTGTTATTATTGTATGTTATGGTGCTAAGTTATTCTTTTTAATAGAATTAAAAAGAATAAGCCGCTGTCATGCATAACTCTCTCCGTTTATGTCACTGTCTTTAGGCTAGGTTAGGTTAGGTTTAACAGGCAGCCAGCCATTGAAAAGCCAGCCCACTTGGGTCCAATTGGGTCCCGTTGTGTGGCCTGCGTGTGATATGTATCTCAGCAGATCTACATATCACTGTATATGTATCTCAGCAGATCTACATATCACTGGTTTAGAACCAACCCGAGGATCGGATAAAGGAGTCCATTCCATTTACATCACATTCCGATACCTCCTCCGCCAAGTCGTGCAGCATCGGTATACCTAGGTACAAAGCCGTTATATAGGAAAGAGCCGGACATCGACAAAGGAAGTGTTCAATACTCTCTACTTGCTCCTCGACTCTACAACTTCTACAGAAGCCATTTAATGGATGGATCATGCGATCATATATGGCAATGAACCGTCAGGACCACCACAGCAGAGTGCAAACCCCTTCAGGGCAGGCCCATAAGTATAATAGTCCTCCTGTTGTCATATCTGGGCTATGTCTACTTGATACTCGACAGGTGACCTCACTAGACCATCTCTCGTGTACGGTCTCAAAAAGTTGACGCTGGACTTGATTCTTACAGCTCCTAAGTGGGATTCTAAACCGTGCCTGTTAAAGTTGCATCAAATCTCCTGTCAGACAGTAGAACCGGTGAGCAGTAATCTATATTCTCCGGAAGGTTCACTGTTCTTCCTATTATTGAGGCATGATCATATGTCGCCTACTATCACGTCTCGTTTGACAGCCGAATTCATGGCTATTTCCTCCACTATAAGATCAGCCGGTAGCCAGTTCAGCATAGTGAAAAGTGCTTTCGAAGACGTACGCATTATCTTTTCTACGATTTGGTAATAGGTGGTTTTTTCCAACGATTTTCACCACACAAGCGCCCAATATGTGTGGTGGAGAGTCTCTGGATATGCAAAAGCTGAGCTCATCCGCAATATGCTCTCAAACATTTCGCACATTTTCGTGATACCGACAATCTGACTTTCCGGTTTCAAAGTGAAATTGCTTGCAAGTTGGTGATGTCAAATTCGTTGACTCTCTTTACTTTCCAATATGATGTCAACTATCCATCCGCAACTTAATGTCAGATTTGTAATCACAGTGTTACGAAATATAAACTAATATGGCATTCAGCAATTGCCATGACTTACGTTCGGTACTATGACACAGTAGATTTTTTCATTTTTAATACTTTAGCTTAGTTGTTGTCGGTGCATTCATAAAAGAAAAACAAAAAAATTAAAATCTCAATAACGTACAGTTAAATAAGAAAAAGAAAAAACAAAATATCAACAAGAAATCAAAAACAACAACACTATACTAATCAGAAAAACCAACAGCAATAATCAATTTTACAAAAGTTTAACTACAATAATGCCACCCAACAAACCATTCAATAACCATTTCTAAAATAAAAAATAAAAAATAACACAATAAAACAAAGCAATAAAATAAAACAAAATGAAGCTAAATTAATATAAATAAAATAAAAACAAAAATAACAATAATAATAAATAAATACACGTTAAATTACATGGCCAGATTAGGGCTTTTATGGCCCTTTTTCAGGCATTGTTATCAATTCCTTACCGCGTCCCTCAGTTGAAATTACTTTGCAATGCTAGGGGTGCCTGATTAATCGTTGTAGATCATTATAGTATCGAAGGTATATACACTGGATACTATATGATCAACTCAGCAACGATTAATTTCGGTTTTCACCTGCACTGCAAAAATAACATTTGTTTGTTGATCTTCCACCGGGATGACAGGCAACTTTAAAATAGACTTCTGCAACATACGTGGGCTGAGATCGAATTTTTTCTCTGTCTATGCTCACACTTGTCTCCATCGGCCGGATGTTTTCGCCCTGTGTGAGACCCAGGTATCTGAGAATGCTGATCCACAGGATTTTCATATACCTGGGTATCAACTCCTATCCCTCTTTCATTTCCATCGGGGCCTTGTAATTTATGTTCGCAATGAAGTTGTGTTCCAGTGCCAGCAACCATTAGGCATGCTTGATGCAGAATTTACCTGTCTTTGGGTTAAATTCAAAATCAGGTCACACTTTTTGCATTTCGGGTTTCTATACAGAAGTCCAAATGTGGGGAGGGATTCTACCCTTGCCGGTTTCGATGCCCTCTCCGACACCATATCAAAGATCCTGGAAAGTTGTCCGAGCAGTGACTCCTGGACCGGATGGCATTCCAGCACTGGTCTTGAAGCAGTGTTCTTCTACGCTTGCGCGTCCATTAGCACACCTCTTCAGCAAAATTTACCATGGTGGTGAGTTTCCATCGTGCTGGAAGGTTGCTAATGTAACACCAATACCCAAAAAGGGTGAGGTAAATAACCCCGAAAATTACCGCCCAATTGCAATCTGCTCTGCGCTTTCCAAAGTAATGGAAAGTATGGTTAATTACCATCTTATGGGATATCTAGAGTCGCACAAATTACTTTGTGATCGCCAATATGGATTTCGTAAGGGTCGCTCTACTGGCGATCTTATGGCATATCTTTCGGAAAAATGGTGCCACTCAATCCATCATTTCGGTGAAAGCAAGGTGGTGGCTCTAGATATTTCCAAAGCGTTTGACAGAGTGTGGCATGCTGCACTGCTGGCAAAACTTACTGCTTTTGGTGTCGGTAACGATTTCTCTCGGTTTATATCGAGCTTTCTCAGAGACCGCGCTATACGAGTTGTTATAGATGGGGTCTCATCAAACGAGTTCAAGATTAATTCAGGGGTACCGCAAGGCTCCGTTCTTTCTCCTACTCTATTTCTTATTTTCCTCAACGACCTTCTCTATCAAACTTCCAACCCTATCCACTCTTTCGCAGATGACAGCAGCATTTGTCACTCGTACTCTTTTGGTCATAGGCCCAGCCTATCAGAGATCACTGCCAAGAGGCTAAATATGAACGATTCACTGAATAGTGATCTTCTATTAATCTCCGAATGGGGTCGTAAAAACAGGGTCACCTTTAACGCTCGTAAGACCCAATGTTGCTTATTAACGCACAAACAAACGACCGCAAATGCTGCTTCATCTGTACTCATGGATGGTACAAATATTGAGGAATTGGATGCTCTTGATGTTCTTGGAATGAAGATACAGTGTGATGTCCGCTGGACTGAACACATTTTTCATGTATCTAAAGAAGCATTCAAGTGTCTCGGTTTTTTGAAACGGTGTAAGACGTACTTCACTCCATCCGATCTCCTTACTATTTATACCACCTACATCCGACCGAAAATGGAATACAACTCTCATGTTTGGGCCGGTGCCTCAAAGTCTATTTTGGGGTTACTCGACCGTGTGCAGGAGAGGGCGAAGAAGCTCATCAGTGACAGTAGGGTATCCAACTCTATTGATTCACTTGAGCATCGACGTAGTGTGGGGTGCGTTACTCTGTTCTATCGTTACTACAATGGATTTTGCTCTGACGAGATTAGGGATCTTGTTCCCGAAACTCGCACATTTTTACGTAGCACGCGTTCATCGTCTAGAGCTCATCCATTTGTGGTTGATTGCCCGGGGAATCGTACTACGCATTACAGAGAGAATTCGTTTTTCAGCCGCACGGTTCGTCTGTGGAACAAGTTGCCTGCAGAAGTGTTTCCTGTCTGTTATAACGTTGGAAAATTCAAGTCAAATGTTCACAAACACTACTCCCGCTTTCCCCCTCCCCACAACCTATTTTCCTAGTTCTGGTACAATGCACTGCATATGTAGGGGTCATCCCCTGAGTACTGATTCAATATGCTCCAGTGAGTCAATAGAGTTGGATACCCTACTGTCACCGATGAGCTTCTTCGCCCTCTCCTGCACACGGTCGAGTAACCCCAAAGCAGACTTTGAGGCACCGGCCCAAACATTTTTTTTTTTTTTTTTAACTTCATTATTTTATTTATTGAATCTACATAAAAAAAAATGTAATCAATAAGTATTCAAATCTTAATACTAAAAAAAAAAAATTATGATTAAAGTCCTGCCAGTACTGGACGAAAATTTATTTTTATGCGAATATTATTTCAGAATTCAGTCATCTGTTTAGAGCTCTAATGGTAGCCAAAATATCCCTCCTTCTCAGACGGGTATGACCACCAAAATTAAGAATATTAGCTGCAAGTGGATTTGGATGGATTTCAAGTTTGTTAATATATCTTGTCGCGTACTTCACAAATTCAGATTTCACAAAAGGTACGTTCAGATCTGCGTGGATTCGTGAGTTTTTAACGTACCATGGAGCATCTGTAATTCTACGGAGAATTCTATTTTGACTTCTTTGAATTTTCTCAATGTTGGATGCCGAGGCTGTGCCCCATAATTGAATCCCATAGCACCATATTGGCTTTAGAATCGAGTTGTACTGCAAACGTTTACAATCAAGCTTCAAGGTCGAATTTCGCCTAGTAGCCAGTTAATTTGCACTGCTTTCAATTTCATCTGCGTTACTTTTGCCTCGATGTGCGACTTCCATGTTAGTCTACGGTCAAGATGAATTCCGAGGTATTTGACTTCACTGTGTTGAGGTATTACTTTATTGTTAATAGTAATGGGTGAGCATTTTCCTAGACGCAGTGCGAATGTAACATGGGCACACTTTTGTTCATTAACCTTGATTTTCCAAAGCTTCAGCCATTTCTCTAGTTTGTCGATATGTTCCTGTAAATTTATTGATGCTTGCTGGTGGTTACTATGTATGCTAAGGAATGCTGTATCATCTGCAAATGTTGAAGTGTGAACGTTGGTGCTTGTTGGCATGTCAGATGCGTAGATCAAATATAAGATAGGCCCTAATATACTGCCTTGGGGAACTCCTGCTTCAATAGACTGAGCGGGGCTTATGAAATCGCCTTTTTTTACTATAAATTGGCGACAATATAAATAGCTTTCCAAAAGGTTATGTATGTTTGCAGGTAAGTTAAACTTTATTTTATGCATTAAGCCATCGTGCCACACTTTATCAAAAGCCTGTGAGACGTCGATGAATAAGGCAGAGCAATATTTTTTATCTTTAAATGCCTTTCTTATGACGTTAACTAACCTGTGTCTTTGCTCAATGGTGCCATGTTTCGCTCTAAAACCAAATTGGTGATCAGGAATACATTCAACCTTATGAAGCATTGGATCCAACTTCGCCTTTAGCAATTTTTCGAAAAGTTTTGATATTGTTGACAGTAGACTTATTGGACGGTATGATTCTACTTTCGTGTGATCCTTCCCATTGTTATCCATTGTTATCATGGAGACCTTCCACTCTGCAGGGTAATACTCAAGTCGTAAAATAGCATTAAAAATAAAAAGAACAATTCTTTTAGCTACACGAGGCAGCTCTACGAGCATTTTGTTGCTGATTTTATCCATACCTGGAGCTTTTTTAAGGTTTAGATTGCCAATAGCATTTTCAATTTCTTGGAAATTGAATCTTAAAGGCACAGGAGGTCTACTAACAATAGGTGGCAACTCATTTGCATTGTCAGACCTATTTGTGGTAAAAACGTTTTTCAAATGGTTAACAAATAAATTACCCTTTTCCGAGTCATCTCTAGCCCAGTCACCAGACGGTTCTCGCAAGGGCGGCTTACTTCTAACTCACGTAGCCTTGTTTTTAGCTGCGGAGACCTGCGAAATTCCCACTCTCGTCGAACTCTTCTTTTTTCTAACACAAGTTGCTCGATTTCTGAAGAATATGTTCTATTTTGAAGGTTTCTGCGTGTTAAATAAACTCTAGAAGCAAGTTCAGCGGCTTGTTTAAGGTTTTCGCTAAAGTTGCTTAGTGACGCATTAATATCTTCAGGTGTTCTTAAAACAATATTCTCAGTGCAATGGGTGCTCAAAAATTTTTTATATTTTAGCCAATTCACTCGGGTGACAGTCCTATGCAAATTGTTAATCGGAGACCAAGTCCGCTGGGGAAAACGCACTGAAATAATAGTAGGTGAATGATCCGATGACAAGTCTAACGAAGGCTCAGCTTGCATCCATTCCACAGGGAACCCCTTAACCACTCCAAAATCAATCACATCAGGAATCTTTCGCCGGTCAGTCGGCCAGTAAGTGGGATGCCCGCTTGATATTACGTCTAAGCCCATTTTAGAAATTGTATCAAAAAGCACTCGACCCTTCGGGGTGATTAAACGTGAGCCCCAAAAAGTGTGTTTTGCGTTGTAATCTCCAGCTGCTATAAAACGAGGTCCTAATGAGGTGAAAAAACTTGAATATTGTGACTCCGTCACTGAAAATCGAGACGGCGAATAAATCGATGAGATAACCAATTTGTAATGAAAATTTTCCACACAGATATTATTTGCTTGAAGATAGTCCTCACATGTGTCGTTCAACAAAAAATGCTTTATCCTAGATTTTATCAAGATTGCAGAACCTCCACAAGCTCTTCCACGGGGGTCTTTAGTATCGTATAATACGTAGCCGTTAATTTTAAAGAAGCTTGTTGACGTCAAGTAAGTTTCTGCAATCATCATTATATCAATCTGCTTATCCATCAGGAAGTATTCGAGTTCATTTTTGTGTTGGCGGATGCCGTTCGCGTTCCAGAAACATATTTTTAACCAAATCATTTTTTCGAAATAACCTGCAAAATGGTGGATTGCATTTTCACCATTTCCTGCATCGTCGTCATCATAGACGACTTAAAGGTGTTTATAGTTTGAATTAGGGTCTGTATTGTTGCCTCAAGGTTACTGAAATTTTTATCGGGCGGTTGAGATATAGATTGTTGATTCGGGTTTGCGAATGTAGACTTAACTACATTAGCATAAGAAATTTGTTTTTGATTTTGAACGGTTTTGTCGGTGGTTGACTGTCCTGTCGGAGGAAAAGAATTATTAGAAAAAATTTGAGTCTGCTGTGGTGGCTTAAAAGCAATTATTGGTTTGTTGTTCATTGAGCGCTTGAGGTGGGTGTAGACGGAGCTGTGTGGTTTTCACCGCAATTACTGCATTTTTTTATTTTTGGGTCGAATTTCGGCTTATTGCATTGTGCTGTACCATGGAGTTCTCCACACACAACACAAACTGTAGGCAACTTGCAGTACGCTTTAGTGTGGCCAAATTCTTGGCAGTTGTGGCACTGTACGGGTCCTAAGCGCTTATGCGGTTCCTCTTCGGTTACTTTTCGATGTAAAAGGAATTTTACACTGTATATTGGATGAACTTCATTTTTCTTTAAAGTCACATCTCCTGCCTCTAATTCAACCCTAAACATTGGTTGAGGGATCTTTTCACGATTTCTGATGTTTAACACATTTTTTACTTTGAATCCCTTGTCTGTCAAACCGGTCTTAACCTCATCAGTGTCTACGCAAGGGTCAATCCCTTTTATTACGACTTGAAGACCTTTAGCGCTTTTAAGCTGATAAGTATAAAAAGCTTTTTTTTCTTTTTCAAAATCGTTAGACAGTTTTCGATAGTCATTTTCATCGTTAACCTGAATTTTAGTTTCGTTAATGTTACCGTGCTTGATGGAGGTAACGTTAAATGTATTTTCTCCGATTACTGAAACAATTTTTCTTACCAGTTCATTGGAGGCAGATTCCCTTAAATAAATTGGTGGTGGTTTAAACGATTTTTTTGACGATCCTGTTGGCTCATCCGTTTGTAGAATAGAAAATCTGTTTTGATTGGTTGGTCTAGCGGATTCGGCATCTTTAGAAATTTTTGATTTGGATGCAATGTGACCAGATTTAGGGCTTCGCTGACGTTTGGTGATGGTGATATACCTATCCATGCCTACTTGCGTTTTTTGTTTATTGGCATTAGTTAGAGTAGAAGATCTTTTATCTTCTGTTGTAACATCTATGTTAGGTGAGCCGGAACAGGAGCGGATTTTATCTCTTGTAGAAAGAAAATTGTCCAATGATTGCCTTATAGATTCTTCTTCAGAAGTCCATATATTTTTGCTGGTGGCGCTAGGCTCTTTTTCAGAATTATTTCTGATGGGATTACTCATACAGAAAACAAAAACTTTAATGTATATTTTTTTCCTACTGGGTAGGTAATCTTCACGCACAATTACAACAATAACAATGCACTGCCACCGCACTTGTTATATTGAAATTGATTTTATTGTTTAGTTACTGAAATGTGAGGAATTTATTTTCCCGTTGTTTTTTAAAATAATTTGTTCTTGTTTTTACAATTTATTACAATATATTATTATTTATATGTAAGTTTAAAAATTAGTGAGCACAATGATTTTTTTGTTTGTTTGTTTTTTGTTTTTGTTCACTGTTTAATTATACGACTGTGCGGTTGGAGAGTCACCGAGTGAATCGGCCCAAACATGAGAGTTGTATTCCATTTTCGGTCGGATGTAGGTGGTATAAATAGTAAGGAGATCGGATGGAGTGAAGTACGTCTTACACCGTTTCAAAAAACCGAGACACTTGAATGCTTCTTTAGATACATGAAAAATGTGTTCAGTCCAGCGGACATCACACTGTATCTTCATTCCAAGAACATCAAGAGCATCCAATTCCTCAATATTTATACCATCCATGAGTACAGATGAAGCAGCATTTGCGGTCGTTTGTTTGTGCGTCAATAAGCAACACTGGGTCTTACGAGCATTAAAGGCGACCCTGTTTTTACGACCCCATTCAGAGACTAATAGAAGGTCACTATTCAGTGAATCATTCATATTTAGTCTCTTGGCAGCGATCTCTGATAGGCTCGGCCTATAACTAAAAGAGTACGAGTGACAAATGCTGCTGTCATCCGCGAAAGAGTGGATAGGGTTGGAAGTTTGGTAGAGAAGGTCGTTGAGGAAAATAAGAAATAGGGTAGGAGAAAGAACGGAGCCTTGCGGTACCCCTGAATTAATCTTGAACTCGTTTGATGAGACCCCATCTATAACATCTCGTATAGAGCGGTCTCTGAGAAAGCTCGATATAAACCGAGAGAAGTCATCACCGACACCAAAAGCAGTAAGTTTTGCCAATAGTGCACCATGCCACACTCTGTCAAACGCTTTTGAAATATCAAGAGCCACCACCCTACTTTCACCGAAATGATGGATTGAGTGGCACCATTTCTCTGAGAGATATGCCATAAGATCGCCAGTTGAACGACCCTTACGAAATCCATATTGACGATCACAAAGTAGTTTATGCTCCAGATACCTCATAAGGTGATGGTTAACCATGTTTTCCATTACTTTGGAGAGTGTAGAGCAAATTGTAATTGGGCGGTAATTTTCGGGGTTATTTGCCATACCCTTTTTGGGTATTGGTGTTACATTAGCAACCTTCCAGCACGATGGAAACTCACCAGTATGGTGAAGTATGCTGAAGAGGCGTGCTAATGGACGCGCAAGTGTAGAAGAACACTGCTTCAAGACCAGTGCTGGAATGCCATCCGGTCCAGGAGTTTTGTTTATATCGAGGTCTTCCTCGGGCTTATTGTCTGCCGCCATGCAAAATGTGTACATTTTATTGAGCACAGTAATAGCCTGTTTATAAGACATGACTTGTTTACAAAAAGCGCTGACTTTGCAAATTTTTCTGTTTTTGGTTTGCAAACCTCGACTATTGATGAATTGAGTTAAAAAACGTAACAACCGTCAACTTATTTTGGTTTATAAAAAACAATTTGTCTCACCATAATACGCTGTTCAGACAGACGCCATAATGAGATTACCGCAATTAACACCTTAATTGAGTTCAATACTCCATGCAAAAGTGAGATTACCGCAATGAAGACCTTAATTGAGCTTAATACTTCATACAAAAATTCATTTAAGCTGTTGAACAATTAATGGAAAATGATTATAAAATTGAGTAAAGTTTCATAATCACTGCTAGTGCAGAGGTGTTAGGTCAGCGAAACTATTTCCACTAACAACTCAAATGTTTTTTTTTTTTTTTTTTTTTTTTTTTTTTTTTTTTTTTTATCTTGAACCAGTACATATGCAGTGCATTGTACTGGAACTAGGAATATTGATTAGGAGAAGGAGGAAAGGGGGAGTAATGTTTGGGAACTTAACACACGGAACGACCAAAACAAACATTATCACAGCATTTAAAATGTTGAAATTAAATTAGTTAAAACTGAACAGTTCCCAGTGTATATACCTTCGACACTGCTTAGACTAACAAACATTAGTTCAACAACGCACACCGTAGGGTAATAAAATACATAGGAGGAACATAAAAAGGAAATTAACAATAACAAATAGAGAAGAAACAAACGGCAGTAAAAAAATAAAATAATAAAAAAAAACTTGTGCACACATGATGCAAAACAAAACTCTACCTATTCCGGTATAATTTCGTTTTTTAAGAATTAATAATAAACATAAGTACAGGTATATGTAGATCGGACGACAATAAAAAACACGTGTGTACCGAACGAGAGGCAAAACACAAAACAACAAAAACTAAACAAAAATTAAATTAATTCACAAAATAAGGCAGTAAAAACACTTCAGTTTTACAAACATTTTTAGAACTTTTAAGCAAGCAACTATTATATAGTAGAAATCTCTAATTAATAGAGAAATTTATGTCCAACAAAATTAATTTTTGTTTCCAGCTGTCAAATTCTAGTTGAGTAAGCTAAATTTTGTAAGATATGAACGGCAAAATAATATTGTTCAATAACCGAATATTCTCTCTCATGTTTGAACACTCTATAAGTGTCAAATTGCAGAGTTAACTTTTCTTGTATTAAACTCGTCGGTTAATCACTATTGTGTTTTTAGCAACTAATTGCGCTTCTAACTTTACTCTTGGATTTATGTACTGGTTTGCATTTATAAATGCAGTATGTTTTTATATAGCGCCCAATTATGAATATTCTCATGGAATTTATTTCTCATGGAATTTATTCCACGCCGAATTTTTTTTATAGTTTATTTATAAAAACTAGACTACTGCCAAATTTTTAATCGAAACTCTAACTACGTCATCGAACAATAAAAATTAAACTATTATCAATATTGCAAAAAAAAAAAAAAATGTTGAGGTTGTTGGAAAAAAAATCTAAATTCCCTCTTCAAAACCTTATTCCGCCGAATCAAATTTTGTTGCTGGAAAGTAATAGAAAAAAAACACCTTCCAGCTAGCTAATTACTAGCAAGCATATTCTCTTAGGAATATGCAAGGATTGTTATTGAGTAGGTTTTCCGTCTCTGTGAAAATCTTCTCAACACTAAATTTTTAAGATTTATAAAAATTGAGTCCCTATTATACACATCCTGTAAGCACCAATGAACTGCTTCATAACCAAGGATAATGTATCAATTGGGGTGTGATTTATTGAAACATGTTTCTTGAATTGATATAAAGTTAGAAAGTTTTTTCGGCTGACTAAGTTGGTATTTAAATTAGTAACACTTCTTATATATACAGATAAGATAGTAAATAATTATTTTATTTTTTAATTATATTATTCATATAAGAATTGAAAGCATTTATATTTTTCAAATATTTTGAATTCACTGTTTAGAAAAAAAAAATAAACAAATAAATAGTGAATGTGTACTAAAATTGCAAATTAAGAACAATATTCAAAATCAATATCTCCATCTTCGCTTACATCTTCACCGTCAACAGTATCGGAAACACAATTTCTAAAAGAATTTTTTATTCGCTTACCACCAGCAACTGACATTATTAAATTATCATCCAATGATCTTTGATCTTTGATTAACTTTATATTTTTCACTCTTTCTTGCTTATACATATTTTACTGCCCTTGGCATAAACAAATCTAAATACCACTTCTTTCAAAGATTTTGCATTATTAAAGATCTCTATACTTCCTCTACTCATAAAATCATTAATAAAAACACTCTTAAATTCGTCGATGAAGCTCATGCTTTTCAAATTTGAAAACTTAATATCCAGAGACTTTTTCTCATTATTCTTGCTATGATTTGGTAAAAAATACGAATCTTCAACATCATTTTTATGAACATCAGTGCCAGTTTGTTTGGCTATTAAAGATGATTTCAGCTGTTTTACTTCATTACGTAAACTTGTATTTTCCTTTTTCAAATATTCAATTTGTTTCGTATTTTTACTAAGACCTTTTAAAATATTATCGTATTGATTGGCCATAAATTTAATTGTCTCCCTAATATCATCTAGCTGTTTTAACTTTATTTTGATTTTAACTAATTCAGTTGAATTCAATAACATTTAAATTCAAGGAAATTATTCGCGAGAAGTTTTCCTATCTGCCTCTTATCAATTTTCGTACATCATTTTTACATACATCACATTCCAATGGGTTGTCGTTTTCCAACACTTCTGTTTTGCATATTATTTTATTCTTATTTAAAATCTTGGAGGCACTTGTTTTTAATACTCAAAAACGCCAATTAATACTCAAGCAAACGAGCTGACTTTTTACAGTTTTGTCACTCAAATGAACCAAAATATATTTCTCTGTTATATCACTCATAATTTTTACGTTTTAACGAGACAGAGTTGCTCACTTGTTAAACTTGAATTTTAAAGTTTCGGTATTTTAAGTTGGCAATCTTAGAAAAGTTCCAATGGAGTTTGGTTGTGAAAAAGTTTAGTTGTATATATTTAAAAAATTTTCATTTGATTTTTTGTATTTTCTAGGCAAACTTTAAAATTGTTTTTAATCACATGATAAAGTTTAGAGTGAAGGGTGCAAAAAAATCATGAAAGCCGCATACAATACTAATTTTTTGTTTTGTTTCTATATTTATTTCAACTACAAAACAGTATATTTTTGTTTTCATAACAAAAAAACATATTTATTATATTATAACAACACTTTTATTTTTAATAATGTGCTAACATTTGTGTTAACTTACGTTTTTGTTTCCTAATCCTTGAAAATATGAAGTACGTTTGCAGGAATTTAATTTTAAACTTCCCTGGGGGTTGTGATATAATGATAAAATACAATGACGTAGAGATGTTGTAAAATACGATGGTTTTG
The DNA here is from genome assembly GCA_914767995.1 of Thecocarcelia acutangulata. Taxonomy (NCBI): domain Eukaryota; kingdom Metazoa; phylum Arthropoda; class Insecta; order Diptera; family Tachinidae; genus Thecocarcelia; species Thecocarcelia acutangulata. The sequence continues at coordinate 101,479,547 of OU612094.1, read as the reverse complement.
CTGATACCCTAGTTCTTTTTTATTCTACCACAGACCTTTAAAATTGCAACGCTTACGAAAGCCGATTCCTTATATAAAAAGGAAACTACTGTTGAGATTTGTAATGTTTTAACATTTTCAATTGAAACTTTCTTCATGAGTTTATAAGAAATAAAAAGAATATCTGCATGTCTTCACTAACGAGTTTCATACAACGTCATCATTTATATGAGCCTTTGGTATTGAAACTGAATAAAATCAATTCCGTTCAATTTTTACTAAGAATTAGATTTGCACTTTATAAATGACAACATATTGATAGTTAAACCTTTTTTAATGTTTGTTCAAAAAAATTTAAGCGGTATGTAATCATAAATAAGTACAGAGGAAACAATAATATAATGATAAAGTTATGAAACAATTAGCTATATAAAAGTTCAAGTACATATTTATCCAATGATATAAACAAACATGTTGTTGTAGATTGTTGCTAATATGCCTGCATTCAATCATTTTATACAACTGGCTATATCTTATCTTATTAACCGAGCATTTCTTGTTTATATATTTATATATAAATATATATATATTTGCAATTGGATCTCGAAAACGGCTCTAACAATTTTGATGAAAATCGGTATTCTGGGGTTTTTGGGGACGAGAAATCGATTTCAGTTCGTCTCGGGTCCGGGAAAATCCACTTTCTCCCGGTTTTGACCCGTTTTAGGTTTTTAACCACTTGTAATACTTTCATTGGTTCTCGAAAACGGCTTCAATGATTTTAATGAAAATTAGTATCTAGGGGGTTTTGAGGAGGAAAAATCGATATATTTTGTCCCGGTTTTTGCCCATTTGGAAAATTTTATTGGTTCTCGAAAACGGCTCTAACAATTTTAATGAAAATCAGTTTCTAGGAGTTTTTAAGGTCAAAAAAGCGATCTAGAGTATTGCCGGTCCAGGAAAGACCCATTTTGTCCCGGTTTTTACCCATTTGTTATACTTTTATTGGTTCTCGAAAACGGTTCTAACGATTTGAACGAAAATTTGTAACTATTATGTTTTGAGGTAAAAAAACTGATCTAATGATCTAGGAGTTTTAAGATCAAAAAAGCGAGTAAGTCTCTAAAACGACTAAACTTAGTTTGATTATTTAAGCGATCAAGATTTCATCACAATTTTTTACGGGTTTTACTAACATTCGACGTAATGGCATATGAAATGTTTTCGAAAACCGTTTCAAAGTTGCAATATCTGGAAGTTTTTGAAAACAAAAACCTATATTCGTTAGTCGCGTTTCTAAAATTTATTTTTTTGCTCGGTTGTCACATACATATATGGTGAAATATTGATATGGATATCAAACTAAGAATTTTTAAGGAGAACACAGAGGTTGGTGAGAAACGGAATAATATATAAGCGAATTGTTACGAGTATATTGCCTTCACTTCACAAAATATTTAAGAAAAAATAAAAAAGGTAGTCAAAGCACAATTTTAACTTGACGTTTGCAAACAGCATAAAAATGTAAATATGTTTCAGTATGTATACAATTTGACAGCTCCGAGCAACGCTCGGTGCCGCAGGTACTACTTAATTGTTATATAATTAGTAGTATTATTATTTATTAATATTTATAGGTTTATGTACATGTTTATCCTATACTTAACTATTTATTTACTCAAATAGTTATTGTTTATCGTTATTGTCATTATTATAGTTATTTATTCACTTGCTTTTATATTTATTTATTTATGAAGATAAAAATTGACATCCGGGATATAAAACGATATACAAAGAAGGAGGTAGTGCACACGGTATGTAAAGCTTCTGGAGTGGAAGAGGGTAATGTAGAGGTTCAGTTGAACAAACCTAATATGTGGGACCAGACATGTTAGGTTTTGTAGCGATACCGGCAGCAGAGGCAAATAAACTTCTTGAGCTGGGGCGCGTCAGGATAGGTTGGGTCATCTGTAGGGTTACGACGACGTAAAACGTTGCTTTAAATGTTTTGGTCTTGGACACACATAGTGGCGATGTAAGGGTCCGGACAGAAAAGGGATGGGTATGTGCATTCGATGCACAGAAAGGGGACATACCTTGAAGCAGTGCACCAACGCACTGAAATGCTGCCTCTGCTTGGAGAGAGGGAAAGACTCTATTGACCATATTCCTGGGCCAGGAGCATGTAAGGATCCGAGAAAAAAGGAATAAATGAAAATTGTACAACTAAACATGCATCGAAGGAAAGTGGCAGATGCACTTCTGCCGCAGTTAGTTATAGAACAGGAAGCGGATATTGCTATCATTAGTGAGCAGTATTCGGAAAATTTAAGATAACATACGTAGTATGCAGGGAGCAGTTATACTAGATGGTGATTTCTATGCTCGCTCACCAGAGTGGGGCACAAAAACGCTGGACTACAGAAGCAGATGGGTCATTCAAATGGCAGCCAAGGTTGGTCTTACCGTAGTCAACATAGACTACGACGTGGAGCAAAGGGGACTATTCCGGATATTACTTTTGTTTCAGATAATTACGGAGACAAAGTTAAGGCTTGGAGAGTCCTGGAGATATACACGGCAAGCGATCATCAATATATCCCATACTCATATGGGGAAGATAGAACTATTGGAGATGACACCACGCGACGAAGACTAAGACCGCTGTATATTGGTGGAATGAATCTATAACGGAGGCGAGACGAGATTGCCTCCGTCAGAGACGGAAATATACAATGGCAAAAAGAAGAAGAAGGTAAGCAGGAAATGAGCTAGTAGGATATAAGCAGGCAAATAATAAGCTGCGGGACGTAATATTCACCAACAAGAAGCAGCTATTGAAAGATCAATTCAAAGCTATTCAAAATCAATTAAATTTTTGAACCTGTGAGGGATTTATTGAATATATCTAGTGTTTCTTTTACTAATATGTACATTTTTTCTTTAATTTTCATTTCAATATTTTTCAATTGTCTCCGAGCGAATAATATTATCCTTTTTCGCCATTTTTTTTTTTCTCTGTGGTAATCAACACCGAAATTTCTAATATATATTAAACTCTACGGTTGATAGGCTATTAATGAACAATACCTGTCTATGGAACGCAAATTGTTGGTAAAACCATTTTAGAATTGAAATAGGAATAATAAAATTTAAATGTAATATTACGTTTACACCAAAGTAATATCTAGTAGATTTGAGTGAAAATCGTCAACAAAATCTTAAGCGTTTACACTTCAGTTTTTTTATATCTAGCAAGATTTAATTTTGCAAAACGTTTTGCAGCAATAACTATATCACAGTGATTTCGTCTTTTTAAAGATAGTTTATTTTTTATTGCAGCTTGATATTTTCAAAAACTATTGAGAGCAAAATCACAGTTGTATAGAGTTCTTATAAAAATCTAGTAGATTTCGTGAAAATATAGTCGCAAATTAGATTTCATTTTGCATGGGAAATCGCGTCAAAATAACTAGATTTGTCTCAAAGTCTCATATGTACTAGATTTGGCTTAGATGTGAATGCTATATTAGTAATATAATTTATGATACCATTATCATCAATAAAAATTTATCATCATGTTATATTACATTTATAATACTTTAATTAATTTAGTATTGTTTGTTGTCCAGACAAGGCATTTTTTATAAAAATTATAAATATTTGAGTTGGCAACACTTTGCAAACCAGCAATTTTGTCAGCAGTTTAGTGATTTATGTTTAGTTTGGTTTGACATTTCATCATGAATCGACTGACCCTAATAGTCTGAACAATGCTTCCAAATTGTGAAAATGGCCCCAAAGCAAGATTGCGATAAGCGAATTTTATTTAGCGTTCAAGCTCCTTTTTATTTGAATCGATGCGTTAATAAACAAAACTACCACATTTGGAGTGATGATAATCTTTAAGTGTTTGTTGAAATAGAGTCACATTGAGAAAAACTGCTCTATGGGCTGGTGGAACCATTGTTAAGTACTTCTTTAAACCCGACTCTGGTTAGAAAGGCTAAATTCAATGGTGATCAAGAGATATGATACAAGAATTCATCTTTAAATTATAATGCCAGAAGATTATCTTCTAGATGAAGTAAATTTACGGTAAATTAAAAAAGATCGTCTTTGTTTTATTTCATCTTTATAAAAACACCCTTTATATTATGCATAAATCATTAAAATTAACCCGAAGAAAAGTAATCATTAACACTGTTGTTATATCTACGATTAGTTTTGCTCTATAAAACAACCTGTTTTAAAAATTATATAAAACAACATGATAATAGCTGCTTCCTTTTTATTAATTATTCGAAACTAGTGAAGGATTATTACAATATGTTTTACCATATACACTTTTGACGCTTATTCAAAATTAAAGTTACGTTTACATGGTGATGGTTAGGTTAGGTTAGGTAGGCAGGCCGCTGGATACCCCGGAATAATCTAGGTTGTCCAGCTCACTTGGGTCCTGTAGTCGTTCCCTTTGTGATTGCCTGAAAAAATAGGATAGTGGAGTGAAGAAAAAAAGTTATAGGAATATAGTGAGAGGAAAGGATGGGCGGTGGTGGAACGGAGAGGCGGGAACCTTTTAGTGTAGCGTTACATGCTGCTATACTAGCCACCCGCAGCTTCTTATGAAAGAGGCTAGCGCGGTCGGTTTGATCGAGGCCAGACAAGATAGGCTATTGAAGCTCCGCTCGCCTAAGTGTCTTAGACGATGATGCTCCAATGCCGGGCATGTGCCGAGGAGGTGAAGGATCGTCTCCTCCTCCTCCTCGTCTTGGCAGCTTCTACAGAAGTCGTTATGGGGTAGTCCTAGTCTCCTAGCATGGTTCCCAAACGGGCAATGGCCAGTGATGACTGCTACTGTCACTCTTAGTTGAGATCTGGGCAGTTTTAGTAGCTCCCACGTTCTCTTAGAGTTAATATGCGGCCACAAGTTCCTTGATATAAGGCATGTGGGCTCTGTGAGCCACTTTTCTTGTGCACGTTCCAGTGTGTGGAGTTTTATTCTTTTCCAGCACGCTTTTAATGGTTGTCCGCAAAAGGGGTCTATATCCCTATTTTCTAGGGCTGTCCCTTTTTTGGCTAAGTCGTCGGCGATGTTGTTGCCATTGCTGGACCCATGTCCACGTACCCATTTTAGGGTTATGTTAGAATGTCTCGCCATCTTGTTTAAAGATGTCCGGCATTCCTGGACTAGACTAGAATTGGTGTATATTCCAATCAGGGATTTGATGGCGGCTTTGCTGTCCGTTACTATCATGATATCCCTACCGAATATCTTGTAAAACGTCAACCATCTGGCCGCTTTATTTATGGCCGATATTTCAGCCTGAAGAACACTGCATCCATCTGATAATCTGAAGGATATTTTAGTGTTAAATTCTTCTATGTAAACGCCACCCCCAACCCTTTCCCCCTTTCTGGACCCATCCGTGTAGACATAGAAGTATCCAGATTCTAGGGGGGATTCCTCGATTTGGTAGCCAAAGCTCCTTGAGAGGAATGGTTTTGGGATGCAGTAGTCAATTAGATCGGGGATTAGGTCCCTTCCAATTTCCAGTATATTGGCATGTCCCCACGGTCTGTGGGTCCATGCTCCTGTCGCGTTCAACCTGATCGCGGCTTTTAGTGCTATCTGCCTGGCTTCTAAGTCACATGGCATCCAGCTCATAATTGCAAGAAGTGCTTTGGTTGGAGTTGTCCTCATGGCCAGTTGTCCTGTGGTCAGTATTGCCATGATTCGACTGACTTTTTCAATTTGCAGTCTATTGGTTGCGGAGTCCAGTGATTTCCACCATACTGATACTCCATAAAATATTATCGGTTTTATAACCATGTCATAAAGCCACACAACTCCTTTTGGTTGTATGCCCCATGTTGAGCCTATTGCTTTTTTACATAGATAGATGGCTATTGTAGCCTTGGTTACTCTAGCCTGTATGTTCTCTTTCCATGATAGTTTGCTGTCAAGAATGACGCCTAGGTATTTTGCCTTATTCGATAGGATAAGTGCGGTACCATCCATTTTTGGAGGTGTGAAATGTGGAATATAATACTTCTTAGTAAAAAGTACGATTTCCGTTTTCGCTGGATTTGTCTTTAGTCCGCATTGTACGCTCCATTGACTTACCATCTTCAGAGCGTATTCCAACTGCTCTGTTATGGTGTCTAAACGGGTACCAGAGACTGCAATCGCTACGTCATCGGCGTAGGCTACAGTCTTTATCTTATTTTTATCTAGATCGTTAAGCAGAGTATTCACTACAACATTCCACAAGAGGGGGGATAGTACCCCTCCCTGGGGTGTACCCTTGCATACTTTTCTCGTAATTCTGGAGTTCCCCATTGTTGCAGTTATAGTTCTGCGCTTTAGTATGCTCGTAATGAGCATGATTGTAGGTTGATCAACTTTCAGACCGTCAAGTGCATCTATGACCGCCTGTGTCTCGACATTATTGAAAGCACCTTCAATATCCATGAAGGCCACTAAGGTATAGTTTTTGTATTGATTGGCCCGTTCAATATGACTGACCAAACTATGTAGCGCCGTTTCAACTGATCTGCCCTTTGTGTAGGCATGCTGAGATGGCGACAACTGGTTTTTGCTTATATTGGACCTTATATGTATATCTATGATCCTCTCTAGCGTTTTTAAAAGAAAGGATGTCAGGCTAATTGGCCTATACTCCTTTGCTTTAGTATGTGACGTTTTCCCTCCCTTTGGAATGAAGATTACGTTACTTTTGGTCCATTCTGTTGGAATGTACGACCAGTTTAGGGCTGCTCTATATATCTCGAGGAGCCAGGGTGTGATCAGATCCAGATTATTCTGGAGATCTGCAGGAATGATTCCATCCGGTCCTGGTGATTTGAACGGTTGGAAACTCTTGATTGCCCAGTGCAGCATCTCTTTTGTTATAACCAGATATACTGCATTCCGGGCGTGTGGCAGGGGAGAACTATCGTTCGCCCTCAATGTCTGATTACCCGGAAAATGGGTGTTCATTAATTCTTCAAGTGATTCCTCGCAATTTGTGGTCCAACATCCATCTGCCTTTTGTATTAGACTTGGGATTGTCGGTTGTTTAGAAAGTATTCTCCGAAGTCTGCATGTATCAGAGGTACTATTCACGTTACTACAAAACTCCTTCCAGTATCTTCGCTTCGAGTTCCTGATGAGATTTTTGTATTTGTTCACCGAAGCTTTATAGTCATCCCAGTTACCTGTTCTTTTAGCTTCATTAAAAAGCCTACGACATTTCTTTTTTGTCTCAGACAGTTCTGCTGACCACCATTTAGGTCTGCTATTTTCCCTTTTTACAGATAGTGTACAAGATCGTCTTGTGGCGTTCTTGAAAGCGTCATTGAGTTTCCCCACTGATCTTTCAATGTCTATGACATTGGTTATGGTCGGGAATTGGGCTAGGTCTCTACTCAGGAATTCTCTCTGTTTTCCCCAGTCCGTAATGTTATTCTATGTTGTTTGCTTATTTTGAAATCTAAATAGCAGTGATCGGAAAAGGAGCAGTCCTCTGACACTCTCCATTCCTGTATTTGATCTGCGATATTCGAACTGGCAAGCGTAATATCTAACACCTCTTGCCTGTTCGAAGTCATGAAAGTGGGTTTGTTCCCTTGATTTAAAATTACTAAATCATTATCTAGAATAAATTCTATTAAATTCTCACCTCTTTTGTTTGTGTCTGAGCTTCCCCAGATCAGGTGGTGTGCATTCGCATCCGCGCCTATAATGCACGGTATGCTTTTGGTTTTGGCGTCTCTTACCGCTTTTTCCACCAGCTTGCCTGGTGGTGATTCATCCTTGCCATGAGCCATGGAGCATGATAAGATTCATATGTTGGATCCCCCTACATCCGTCGTGGCAGTTACGGTATCTTCATCACTGTAATCAGATAAAATGAAGATATTTATGTGCTTTTTGGCTAAGATACAGGATCTTATGGTTATATCCCCATTACCTGACTTTGCTGCATATATTAATTTGTAGCCCTTCGCGCCTAGTCCAAGGATCTTGCCATTGTTTGTCCATGGCTCTTGCACCAGCGCAATATCAACGTCTCGCTTGGCGAGACGATACACAAGGCTAGCTGACGCTGCTTTACTGTGATGAAGGTTAATTTGTGTAACCTTCATCGTTTATATGGTGTCGAGGTCGAAGTTGATGATGGTGGCATTCTCCGGATCGGAATCCAGAAGACTGTCCTCATCATCAACTGTGGCGTTTTCCAATCCTCCAAAGAACCCTCCAACCAAACTAGAGTTTGATTGTGAGCTCTGTGTTGAATGGGAATCCCCCTCGACCTCCACATCCTGCACTTCTGTGGGCTCTTTGGCTTTTTTGTCGGAGTTGTGGTCCATCTTGTCATCACCCCGATACAGACAAAGCCTGGTTCCTTGGTATCCATAGAAAACCATGCCCTGTCTGTCTCGGAGTAACGTCAGAGACTCCTTGTTAAGGACCACAACCACCTTCCTACTGGATCCTTTAGTCTCCGCGACACTGACTACCTTCCAGTCTTGTGTGGGGAGGTCAGGGTTCGCGGCCTGAAAGATCCGGAGAATCGCATCAGGTTCATGTGGCTCCGCAGGAACAACTGCAGCCGCTCTTGGCCGACGAGGAATGTCGGTGACCAAAATCAACTCCAGCTGTGCTCCGGGCCACACTTCCCCTAGTGATGCTATAACTTCTTTCATGGCGCTGGCCGATTTCTCATCGACGCATGAAATAAGTTTAACTCGGCCCTGAATCCACCCTGCATCAGTGAATTGTGGTGGAGGACCGGTGCTACATTCGAGCGCCTTTACGAAGTTACCCAGCAATCTCTGGCTGATCAACCCCCACTTTTCGCGGGTGATTGCTCCGTCAGAGTTGCTTCGATCAACAACAGCTCTGTTCAGTGGGTTTTTTGCAACCTCACTGTAAGGTCTGTTGATGACCAAGGACCCCTTCCTCGGCTTTTTGCTCGGATTGAGTGTTTCTTCCGCGGACCGTTGCCTTTTGCAAGCTGCCTCGACGACAGTAGCGACATCCGGATCCGGGTTTTCGGCTATATATGCCTTGGCCCATGCCAAGCATTGTTTGTCATTGCTTGACATAGACTCTTCGGCTGCATTTCCGAGCTTTTCGACATATCGTCGAGCCGCTCTGATTTTCAACAAGGTTTTGCGGGAGCTGGTGATTTGCTCCCGCTCCACCATTTGTGTTGTATTGGACGTGGATTGTCCAGTTCGCTCTCTGCTGGCTAGCACATCCGGGGTTTTTCCGGATGTTGTTGGCTTTACCAGTTTTGAGCTCCCTGGCACGTCCGAGTAATTCGCAGAGTGTTTTTGGCTTTTTAGGCACACCCCGCACTGTATTGCTGTGTTTTCAGCTTTTGTTTTTGGTATTGCAGCAGTCGATGTATTAGGCCTTTCAGCTTCGTACATCTGACTACTGCTGTTTCCGGTTCCCATTGAGGGTCTGACCGGTTTTTGACGACAGTCCATCAGCTTGGGTTTGCCAGCCTGATGGACTGTCGTGTTTTGTTCTGTTTTATTTGATTTTGTTTTGTTTAAATTTAAATTCATTTTGTTCCCACGAGTAGGCCAGTAAAGAAAGGACCATCCATACAGTGACGGCGTGTATGGACTAGGCAACTACAAACTACAACCGGTCCGTGCCCTAGACCGGAGGAGAAACTACTCGCAACTAGTCTTTTTTATCCACTGACTAGCCACACAGACCCTCGGCGCAGCTTCTACAACCTTGGCCTTCAGTGGGACATTTTGGTCCGCGGGTCTCATACACCTCGTGGTATTCGGGGTGTATGCCACCTGACCCGAGGTTAGCACATGACAGCGGATTGGTGTATTCCTCTGCCTTATGTTCCCCTCGAGCCCAGGACCTGGAGTATTCACATATAAGCCAAGTTTGTGTCATGGTCATATATGTGAATGCCCCCGTCCTCCCCTATCCGCCACCTGGGGACGCGTCCGATGGGAGTATGACGACTCCAACACGGAATTACATGGTGATACAAGTATTCGAATCTGTCATGTGCTAGTTTGGAGTGGAGAAAATTGTAAAGTATAAAAACAAAAAGTAACCCGAACGCAAAATTTTTGCGTACTTCGTATTTTCATCATATCAGAGTTATATTTTTAAACCCAACCAATTGCAAGTCAAGAATACTGAATATTGTTTTTATAGGAATGTAGTACATTTATTACACTTTCATAGTACAAGTACGATTATGTATATTACTAGTGCAAACCTGAAAAATACAACAGGGGGCTAATTCTGTCATTCGCTTACGAGCGAGTTTTTACTCGAATGTGCGAGTTTTTACACTTTTGGGATTATCTCATTCGATATCGAATAAAAGGTTTCGAAATTTCTAATGATGGCATTCGATAGCGAGTAACCATTCGAATGCAACCGTGCAACTTTTTAGTCGTAAGCAAAAGTACTATCGAAAACCAGCCAAACAGAAAAACACAAAAGAAATGTAAATTAAAAATTTGTTTTGAATAGCAATAGTATTTAAGTTGAGAATTATTGGTTCTTAAGGATTTTTTCAATTCATATGATTATGTATATGACATATATATACAGGTATATGTATATGAAGATGAGTATTGCTAAGAACACAAAAACGTATATTTGTTATTATAATCAAGAATTTATTTATGTTTTTTTTTTAGAAATTTATATATACATACATATGCTTATACATAGTTAAATAGTTGATTTTTACATAAATATTTATTGAATTGTTATTTCTACAGGGTGGCCCAGAAAGACCGAAGTGGTGTGAATTGCTTATAACTTTTTATTTAAGAGATATTTTTTTAATTTTTTTTTTTTTAAATACATTAAATTTATGGGGAATATTTTTGGATTAGTTATTAAAAATGATATCCCGCAAATGGTGGCCATATTCTGCTTCGCACAAATGTGCTCTTTCCAACACATTTTCCATGACCTTTCGCAAAACTTCCGGTGGTATGTTGTTAATTTCTTCTCGAATATTGGTTTTTAACTCCTCAATAGTCCTAGGCTTATTAACATAAACTTTTCCTTTTAAATAGCCCCAAAGAAAACAGTCTGGAGCGGTTAAATCCGGGGAACGCGGAGGCCAATTAAAATTGCTGTTACGAGAAATTATTCTTTCACCAAAGATGTCGCGTAAAAGAGTCATTGTGGCCCTCGCAGTGTGCGCTGTGGCTCCATCCTGTTGGAACCATATTTGTGGATGGTTTTCCACGGCTGGCCTTACAAAATTTTGCAACATGGCCCGATATCGATCACCATTGACGGAAATGGCGACACCTTGTTCATTTTCAAAAAAAAAAATGGGCCAATGATCCTTTCTGAAGAAACACCTCACCAAACGGTACACTTAACTGGGTGCAATTGTCGTTGATGAAGTACTCTCGGGTTTTCCGTAGCCCATATCCTACAGTTTTGCTTGTTAACGAACCCATTTAATTGAAAATGGGCTTCGTCACTCATTATTAAGTTATGAATAAAATTTGGATTCTCTTGTGCTTTTTGCTGGAAATAAATTGCATAGTCAAGTCGTTGCTGGTAATCTGTTGGTTTCAATTCTTGGACAAGTTGAATTTTGTATGGAAACAATCCTATGGTGTGCAAAATTCGCTGCAGCGACGTCCTTGAGAGGCCCAGTTGTGACGAACGTCTCCTGGTTGATGTTTCTGGATCCTCCCGAATACTCTCCTGTACCACTTGAATATTGTCAGCCGTGTGGACAGTTCGGTGTCTGCCGGGACCAGGAAGGTTCCTTACTGCTCCTTGTTCTCGAAAATTTGCAACCAGACGGTTTATTGTTGACTGAGAGGGTGCAACCCGCACATTAAATTGACGACGGTATGCACGCTGAGTCAACACAATGGACCGTTGATTTGAAAAGTAAATTTCAACAATTTGGGCACGTTGTTCAATTGTGTATTGCTCCATTATAAATTATCCAAGTCTTCTTTACAAAATACTGAAAAGAAAAGAAAAAAAAATTATAATAAAAAAGTTATAAGGAATTCACACCACTTCGGTCTTTCTGGGCCACCCAGTATTTACTTACTTTTTAATGTACAAACACGCATACATGACTGATTTAAATGAATTGTTATTGTGAACGTATGTGTGTTTATTTATTTTTTAATGTACAACATATATACAAAGTATGCAAATACGTACAATTTTCGGCAGTGTTATAAAACACATTTTGTGAGTATTTTGCAACACTGAAGTGATAACTCGACTCGTTACGTAACGAGTCACATCATTAGAAATTTACACGATATCGAAATTATTTTTTTCTCGATAGTAATTTCGATCACGATTGACAGAATTAGCCCCCAGGTTTCTTTACTTCTTTTAAATACGGAGAGAATTTTGTAGTATTTTGTTCTTAAAAAATCTAAACACTTTCGATCAAATTGTAAATATAATTTAAAAACTAGCTAAAAACAAGTAAGAGTGTAGTATATTCGGCTGGGCCGAATCTAAAATACCCTTCACGATAGTCACGAATATGTATAGTATATTAAAAATGTGGCCTGAATATGCTCGGTTATATATGAACCGATATCGGAATTTTCTATTTTCTGTATTTTAGTAACCTTCTTTTATAACAAGAATTGCTTTTCAGCAAAAAAAAAAAAAAAAAAAAAAATTTTAATGAAAAAATCGGTTCAGGCTATATCTCGAGTATATATGGACCGATATCGAAAATTTTAATTTTCCATATTTATATAACGTTATTTCATTACCAGAACTGCTTTTGAGCACAACAAATTGTTTAAGTTCGCTTACGCGACATTTTCATGAAAAACCCGATTTGGGCTATATCTCGGGTACATATGAACCGATATCGGAAATTTTCATTTTCCATATTTAGGTAACCTAATTTCATTACCAGAACTGCTTTTGAGCACAAAAAAGCTGTTTAAGTTCGCTTACGCGGCATTTTCATGAAAACCCTGGTCTAGGCTATATCTCGGGTATATATGGACCGATATTGGAAATTTTCATTTTTCATATTTATATAACTTCATTTCATTACTATAACTGCTTTTGAGCACAAAAAAGTTGTTTTAGTTTGCTTACGCGACACTTTTATGTAAAACCCGGTCTAGGCTATATCTCGGGTATATATGGACCGATATCGGAAATTTTCATTTTTCATATTTATGTAATCTTATTTCATTATCAGAACTGCTTTTGAGCAAAAAAAAGTTGTTTAAGATCGCTTACGCGACATTTTCATGAAAAACCCGATTTGGGCTATATCTCGGGTATATATGGACCGACATCGAAAATTTTCGTTTTTCATATTTATGTAACCTAATTTCATTACCAGAACTGCTTCTGAGCACAAAAAAGTTGTTTAAGTTCATTTACGCGACATTTTCATGAAAAACCCGATTTGGGCCATATCTCGGGTATATATGGACCGATATCGGAAATTTTCATTTTTCATATTTATGTAATCTTATTTCATTATCAGATCTGCGTTTGAGCAAAAAAAAATTGTTTAAGTTCGCTAACGCGACATTTTCATGAAAAACCCGATTTGGGCTATATCTCGGGTATATATCGACCGACATCGAAAATTTTCATTTTTCATATTTATGTAACCTAATTTCATTACCAGAACTGCTTTTGAGCACAAAAAAGTTGTTTAAGTTCACTTACGCGACATTTTCATGCAAAACCCGGATTGGGCTATATCTCGGGTATATATGGACCGATATCGAAAATTTTCATTTTTCATATTTATGTAACCTAATTTTATTACCAGAACTGCTTTTGAGCAAAAAAAAGTTATTTAGCTTCGCCTATGCGACATTTTCATTAAAATCCGATTTGGGCTATATCTTGGGTATATATGGACCGATATCGGAAATTTTCATTTTTCATATTTATGTAACCTAATTTCATTACCAGAACTGCTTTTGAGCACAAAAACGTTGTTTAAGTTCGCTTACGCGACATTTTCATGAAAAACACGATTTGGGCTATATCTCGGGTATATATGGACCGACATCGAAAATTTTCATTTTTCATATTTATGTAACCTAATTTCATTACCAGAACTGCTTTTGAGCACAAAAAAGTTGTTTAAGTTCGCTTACGCGACATTTTCATGAAAAACCCGGTTTGTGCTATATCTCGGGTATATATGGACCGATATCGGAAATTTTCATTTTCCATATTTATATAACCTAATTTTATTATCAGAACTGCTTTTGAGCAAAAAAAAAGTTATTTAGCTTCGCCTATGCGACATTTTCATTAAAATCCGATTTGGGCTATATCTCGGGTATATATGGACCGATATCTGAAAAAAAAATTTTTGGTTTTTTAGTCACCATGCTTAATAAGTGTGTGAAGTTTGAAGCAAAACGAACAACTTTTGTTTTCAAAAATTTTCATACAAAACTGCAAAAAAAAATGGCTTTTTTCGGAATTTTGAATATATCTCAGGTATACGTGGACCGATATTACTGAATTTCAATAGCAAACCCATGAATCGATGGGGTAAAAGAATGGTGAAAGAAAAAAGTTTCTAAGTCTAATGGTTTTCTCAGAAACGGTATTTCAACAGCGGACAGACGGACAGACGGACAGACGGACATCGCTTAATCGACTTTTCCATTAATTCTGATTCAGAATATATATACTTTATAGGGTCGCAAAAAAAAACTGTAGAAATTACAAACGGAATCACAAACTTATATATACCCTTAACATTTTTGTGAAGGGTATAAAAAAGATGTCTAAGTTCACTTACGCGACATTTTCATTAAAACCGCAGTTTAGGCTATATCTCGGGTATATATGGACCGATATCGGAAATGTTCATTTTCCATACCTATATAACCTTATTTTGCTATTAGAACTGCTTTTAAGCAAAAAAAGTTGTTTTAGTTCGCTTACGCCGCGTATTCATGAAAAACCCGGTTTAGGCTATATCTCGGGTATATATGGACCGATATCGAAAACTTTCATTTTTCATATTTATGTAACCTAATTTCATTACCAGAACTGCTTTTGAGCACAAAAAAGTTGTTTAAGTTCGCTTACGCGGCATTTTCATGAAAACCCCGGTCTAGGCTATATCTCGGGTATATATGGACCGATATCGAAAATTTTCATTTTTCATATTTATATGACCCTATTCCATTACCAGAACTGCTTTTGAGCACAAAAAAGTTGTTTAAGTTCGCTTACGCGACATTTTCATGAAAAACCCGATTTGGGCTATATCTCGGGTATATATGGACCGATATCGGAAATTTTCATTTTCCGTATTTATGTAATCTTATTTCATTATCAGAACTGCTTTTGAGCAAAAAAAAAGTTGTTTAAGATCGCTTACGCGACATTTTCATGAAAAACCCGATTTGGGCTATATCTCGGGTACATATGGACCGATATTGGAAATTTTCATTTTTCATATTTATGTAACCTAATTTCATTACCAGAACTGCTTTTGAGCACAAAAAAGTTGTTTAAGTTCGCTTACGCGGCATTTTCATGAAAACCCCGGTATAGGCTATATCTCTGGTATATATAGACCGATATCGACAATTTTCATTTTCCATACTTATATAACTTTATTTCATTACTAGAACTGCTTTTGAGCAAAAAAAAGTTTTTTAAGATCGCTTATGCGACATTTTCATGAAAAACCCGATTTGGGCTATATCTCGGGTACATACGGACCGATATCGGAAATTTTCATTTTCCATATTTATGTAACCTAATTTTATTACCAGAAGCGCTTTTGAGCACAAAAAAGTTGTTTAAGTTCGCTTACGCGGCATTTTCATGAAAACTCCGGTCTAGGCTATATCTCGGGTATATATGGACCGATATCGAAAATTTTCATTTTTCATATTTATATAACCCTATTTCATTACCAGAACTGCTTTTGAGCACAAAAAATTTGTTTAAGTTCGCTTACGCGACATTTTCATGAAAAACCCGATTTGGGCTATATCTCGGGTATATATGGACCGACATCGAAAATTTTCATTTTTCATATTTATGTAACCTAATTTCATTACCAGAACTGCTTTTGAGCACAAAAAAGTTGTTTAAGTTCGCTTACGCGGCATTTTCATGAAAACCCCGGTATAGGCTATATTTCGGGTATATATGGACCGATATCGGAAATTTTCATTTTCCATATTTATGTAACCTAATTTCATTACCAGAACTGCTTTTGGGCACAAAAAAGTTGTTTAAGTTCGCTTACGCGGCATTTTCATGAAAACCCCGGTCTAGGCTATATCTCGGGTATATATGGACCGATATCGAAAATTTTCATTTTTCATATTTATTTAACCCTATTTGATTACCAGAACTGCTTTTGAGCACAAAAAAGTTGTTTAAGTTCGCTTACGCGACATTTTCATGGAAACCCCGGTTTGAGCTATATCTCGGGTATATATGGACCGATATCGGAAATTTTCATTTTCCATATTTATGTAACTTAATTTTATTACCAGAACTGCTTTTGAGCAAAAAAAAGTTATTTAGCTTCGCGTGTGCGACATTTTCATTAAAATCCGATTTGGGCTATATCTCGGGTATATATGGACCGATATCTGAAAAAAAAAATTTTTTTGTCTTTTAGTCACCATGCTTAATAAGTGTGTGAAGTTTGAAGCAAAACGAACAACTTTTGTTTTCAAAAATTTTCATACAAAAATGCAAAAAAAAATGGCTTTTTTCGGAATTTTGAATATATCTCAGCTATACGTGGACCGATATTACTGAATTTCAATAGCAAACCCATGAATCTATGGGGTAAAAGAATGGTGAAAGAACAAGTAAGAGTGTAGTATATTCGGCTGGGCCGAATCTAAAATACCCTTCACGATAGTCACGAATATGTATAGTATATTAAAAATGTGGCCTGAATATGCTCGGTTATATATGAACCGATATCGGAATTTTCTATTTTCTGTATTTTAGTAACCTTCTTTTATAACAAGAATTGCTTTTCAGCAAAAAAAAAAAAAAAAATTTTAATGAAAAAATCGGTTCAGGCTATATCTCGAGTATATATGGACCGATATCGAAAATTTTAATTTTCCATATTTATATAACGTTATTTCATTACCAGAACTGCTTTTGAGCACAACAAATTGTTTAAGTTCGCTTACGCGACATTTTCATGAAAAACCCGATTTGGGCTATATCTCGGGTACATATGAACCGATATCGGAAATTTTCATTTTCCATATTTAGGTAACCTAATTTCATTACCAGAACTGCTTTTGAGCACAAAAAAGCTGTTTAAGTTCGCTTACGCGGCATTTTCATGAAAACCCTGGTCTAGGCTATATCTCGGGTATATATGGACCGATATTGGAAATTTTCATTTTTCATATTTATATAACTTCATTTCATTACTAGAACTGCTTTTGAGCACAAAAAAGTTGTTTTAGTTTGCTTACGCGACACTTTTATTTAAAACCCGGTCTAGGCTATATCTCGGGTATATATGGACCGATATCGGAAATTTTCATTTTTCATATTTATGTAATCTTATTTCATTATCAGAACTGCTTTTGAGCAAAAAAAAGTTGTTTAAGATCGCTTACGAGACATTTTCATGAAAAACCCGATTTGGGCTATATCTCGAGTACATATGGACCGATATCGGAAATTTTCATTTTCCATATTTAGGTAACCTAATTTCATTACCAGAACTGCTTTTGAGCACAAAAAAGTTCTTTAAGTTCGCTTACGCGACATTTTCATGAAAAACCCGATTTGGGCTATATCTCGGGTATATATGGACCGACATCGAAAATTTTCGTTTTTCATATTTATGTAACCTAATTTCATTACCAGAACTGCTTTTGAGCACAAAAAAGTTGTTTAAGTTCATTTACGCGACATTTTCATGATAAACCCGATTTGGGCCATATCTCGGGTATATATGGACCGATATCGGAAATTTTCATTTTTCATATTTATGTAATCTTATTTCATTATCAGATCTGCGTTTGAGCAAAAAAAAATTGTTTAAGTTCGCTAACGCGACATTTTCATGAAAAACCCGATTTGGGCTATATCTCGGGTATAAATCGACCGACATCGAAAATTTTCATTTTTCATATTTATGTAACCTAATTTCATTACCAGAACTGCTTTTGAGCACAAAAAAGTTGTTTAAGTTCGCTTACGCGACATTTTCATGCAAAACCCGGATTGGGCTATATCTCGGGTATATATGGACCGATATCGAAAATTTTCATTTTTCATATTTATGTAACCTAATTTTATTACCAGAACTGCTTTTGAGCAAAAAAAAGTTATTTAGCTTCGCCTATGCGACATTTTCATTAAAATCCGATTTGGGCTATATCTTGGGTATATATGGACCGATATCGGAAATTTTCATTTTTCATATTTATGCAACCTAATTTCATTACCAGAACTGCTTTTGAGCACAAAAACGTTGTTTAAGTTCGCTTACGCGACATTTTCATGAAAAACACGATTTGGGCTATATCTCGGGTATATATGGACCGACATCGAAAATTTTCATTTTTCATATTTATGTAACCTAATTTCATTACCAGAACTGCTTTTGAGCACAAAAAAGTTGTTTAAGTTCGCTTACGCGACATTTTCATGAAAAACCCGGTTTGTGCTATATCTCGGGTATATATGGACCGATATCGGAAATTTTCATTTTCCATATTTATATAACCTAATTTTATTATCAGAACTGCTTTTGAGCAAAAAAAAAGTTATTTAGCTTCGCCTATGCGACATTTTCATTAAAATCCGATTTGGGCTATATCTCGGGTATATATGGACCGATATCTGAAAAAAAAATTTTTGGTTTTTTAGTCACCATGCTTAATAAGTGTGTGAAGTTTGAAGCAAAACGAACAAGTTTTGTTTTCAAAAATTTTCATACAAAACTGCAAAAAAAAAATGGCTTTTTTTCGGAATTTTGAATATATCTCAGGTATACGTGGACCGATATTACTGAATTTCAATAGCAAACCCATGAATCGATGGGGTAAAAGAATGGTGAAAGAAAAAAGTTTCTAAGTCTAATGGTTTTCTCAGAAACGGTATTTCAACAGCGGACAGACGGACAGACGGACAGACGGACAGACGGACATCGCTTAATCGACTTTTCCATTAATTCTGATTCAGAATATATATACTTTATAGGGTCGCAAAAAAAAACTGTAGAAATTACAAACGGAATCACAAACTTATATATACCCTTTACATTTTTGTGAAGGGTATAATAATAACAAAAATAAAATTATTAATGTTTCCAGCAGCAACGAAAAGTTTTTGATTGGGTTTTGTACGGAAGCATATCGAAAACAATTACTTTAAAATAGACAGTGAGCACAAAAAATCAATAGTTTTTTTTGTCGACTATGCATGCACTATATTACCTATATCAAAGGAGCCAAACAACAAAATTTTTCAGACCACTAAAAGTAGAGTTATCTACTTATTATACTTTACTTATTTTTAGCAAGTTAAGTTCAAAATGTTGTTTTATGTGGTTTTTTAATTTGAGATTGGGCCACGATTTTATAAGTCTTCATTATAGCTTCAGTATTGCAGTGCATAAGAGTGTATGGTACAATTTTACGATAACAAAAATGTTCGCAAATATTTCTCGAACGAAACCACATATGTTTGGAGCATATCGAAATCGCTTATAAATGTTTTAAATAAATTTAAAACATTTTTTTTAAAATGCATTAACTTCTGTTTTAAAATTAAGCTGTCACCTTTTAAATTTATATTATTGAAACTATTTTAATAACAATGTAAAGTGTTAATAAACGTTGGACTTCATTGTTTTATGGTCTGTTTGTTGAACTGTGTAAATGTTTGATATATTAAAACTAACAATATTTTAAGCAAATTAGCCCAATTAAACAAAACATGCATTCCCTTTTGAGGTAGGTCAGATACCTAACTGATTATATATTGAATTTAATGCATCGTTGTAGCTTAGCACGCACATAATAAATTATAAAATCCAACGCAACCATCAAATATGAAATCAATTACGAATTTAAAAAGACCCTTCTTATAGTAATAAAAATTAGATTTTTTATACCCTTCACAAAAATGTAAAGGGTATTTATAAGTTTGTGATTCCGTTTGTAATTTCTAATAAAATTAGGTTACATAAATGTGTAAAATAAAAATTTCCGATATCGGTCCATATATGCCCGAGATATAGCCCAAACCGGGTTTTTCATGAAAATGTCGCGTAAGCGAACTTAAACAACTTTTTTGTGCTCAAGAGCAGTTTTGGTAATAAAATAGGGTCATATAAATATGAAAAATGAAAATTTCCGATATCGGTCCATATATACCCGAGATATAGCCTAGACCGTGGTTTACATGAAAATGCCGCGTAAGCGAACTTAAACAATTTTTTTGTGCTCAAAAGCAGTTCTGGGAATGAAATTAGGTTACATAAATATGGAAAATGAAAATTTCCGATATCGGTCCATATATACCCGAGATATAGCCTAGACCGCGGTTTTCATGAAAATGCCGCGTAAGCGAACTTAAACAACTTTTTTGTGCTCAAAAGCAGTTCTGGTAATGAAATAGGGTTATATAAATATGAAAAATGAAAATTTTCGATGTCGGTCCATATATACCCGAGATATAGCCCAAATCGGGTTTTTCATGAAAATGTCGCGTAAGCGAACTTAAACAACTTTTTTGTACTCAAAAGCAGTTCTGGTAATGAAATAGGGTTACATAAATATGGAAAATGAAAATTTCCGATATCGGTCCATATATACCCGAGATATAGCCCAAATCGGGGTTTTCATGAAAATGTCGCGTAAGCGAACTTAAACAACTTTTTTGTGCTCAAAACCAGTTCTGGTAATGAAATTAGGTTACATAAATATGGAAAATGAAAATTTTCGATGTCGGTCCATATATACCCGAGATATAGCCTAGACCGGGTTTTACATAAAAGTGTCGCGTAAGCAAACTAAAACAACTTTTTTGTGCTCAAAAGCAGTTCTGCTAATAAAATTAGATTACATAAATATGGAAAATGAAAATTTCCGATATCGGTCCATATATACCCGAGATATAGCCTAAACTGCGGTTTTAATGAAAATGTCGCGTAAGTGAATTCAAACATCTCTTTTTGCTTAAAAACAGTTCTGGTAATGAAATAGTGTCATATAAATATGAAAAATGAAAATTTTCGATGTCGGTCCATATATACCCGAGATATAGCCTAGACCGGGTTTTACATAAAAGTGTCGCGTAAGCAAACTAAAACAACATTTTTGTGCTCAAAAGCAGTTCTAGTAATGAAATAAAGTTATATAAATATCAAAAATGAAAATTTCCAATATCGGTCCATATATACCCAAGATATAGCCTAGAACGGGGTTTTCATGAAAATGCCGCGTCAGCGAAATTAAACAATTTTTTTTGCTTAAAAGCGGTTCTGGTAATAAAATAAGGTTATATAAATCTGAAAAATGAAAATTTCCGATATCGGTCCATATATACCAGAGATATAGCCTAAAAAGTGGTTTTCATGAAAATGCCGCGTAAGCGAACTTAAACAACTTTTTTCGCCTTAAGGCAGTTCTGGTAGTTAAATAAGGTTATATAAATGTGGAAAATGAAAATTTCCGATATCGGTCCATATATACCCGAGATATAGCCCAAACCGGGTTTTTCATGAAAATGTCGCGTAAGCGAACTTAAACAACTTTTTTGACCTTAAGGCAGTTCTGGTAATAAAATAAGGTTACATAAATATGGAAAATTAAAATTTCCGATATCGGTTCATATTTACCCGATATATAGCCTAACAGGTTTTTTGATGAAAATGCCGAGTAAACAACTTTTTTGTGCTCAAAAGCAGTTCTGGTAATGAAATTAGGTTATATAAATATGGAAAAAGAAAATATCCGATATCGGTCCATATATACTCGAGATATAGCCTGAACCGATTTTTCCAATAACATTTTTTTTTGCTGAAAAGCAGTTCTTGTTATAAAAGAAGGTTACGAAAATAGAGAAAATTAAAATTTCTGATATCGGTCCATATACATAGCCTAAATCGGGTTTTTCATGAAAATACCGCGTAAGCGAATTTAAACAATTTGTTGTGCTCAAAAGCAGTTCTGGTAATGATATAAGGTTATATAAATATGGAAAATTAAAATTTTCGATATCGGTCCATATATACCCGAGATATAGCCTGAACCGATTTTTCCATTAAAAAAAATTTTTTTTTTTTTTGCTGAAAAGCAATTCTCGTTATAAAAGAAAGTTACTAAAATACAGAAAACAGAAAATTTCGCTATCGGTTCATATATAACCGAGCATATTTAGGTCACATTTTTAATATACTATTCATATTCGTGACTATCGTGAAGGGTATTTTAGATTAGGCCCAGCCGAATATACTGGGTGGCCCAGAAAGACCGAAGTGGTGTGAATTCCTTATAACTTTTTTATTATAATTTTTTTTTTCTTTTCTTTTCAGTATTTTGTAAAGAAGACTTGGATAATTTATAATGGAGCAATACACAATTGAACAACGTGCCCAAATTGTTGAAATTTACTTTTCAAATCAACGGTCCATTGTGTTGACTCAGCGTGCATACCGTCGTCAATTTAATGTGCGGGTTGCACCCTCTCAGTCAACAATAAACCGTCTGGTTGCAAATTTTCGAGAACAAGGAGCAGTAAGGAACCTTCCTGGTCCCGGCAGACACCGAACTGTCCACACGGCTGACAATATTCAAGTGGTACAGGAGAGTATTCGGGAGGATCCAGAAACATCAACCAGGAGACGTTCGTCACAACTGGGCCTCTCAAGGACGTCGCTGCAGCGAATTTTGCACACCATAGGATTGTTTCCATACAAAATTCAACTTGTCCAAGAATTGAAACCAACAGATTACCAGCAACGACTTGACTATGCAATTTATTTCCAGCAAAAAGCACAAGAGAATCCAAATTTTATTCATAACTTAATAATGAGTGACGAAGCCCATTTTCAATTAAATGGGTTCGTTAACAAGCAAAACTGTAGGATATGGGCTACGGAAAACCCGAGAGTACTTCATCAACGACAATTGCACCCAGTTAAGTGTACCGTTTGGTGCGGTGTTTCTTCAGAAAGGATCATTGGCCCATTTTTTTTTGAAAATGAACAAGGTGTCGCCATTTCCGTCAATGGTGATCGATATCGGGCCATGTTGCAAAATTTTGTAAGGCCAGTCGTGGAAAACCATCCGCAAATATGGTTCCAACAGGATGGAGCCACAGCGCACACTGCGAGGGCCACAATGACTCTTTTACGCGACATCTTTGGTGAAAGAATAATTTCTCGTAACAGCAATTTTAATTGGCCTCCGCGTTCCCCGGATTTAACCGCTCCAGACTGTTTTCTTTGGGGCTATTTAAAAGGAAAAGTTTATGTTAATAAGCCTAGGACTATTGAGGAGTTAAAAACCAATATTCGAGAAGAAATTAACAACATACCACCGGAAGTTTTGCGAAAGGTCATGGAAAATGTGTTGGAAAGAGCACATTTGTGCGAAGCAGAATATGGCCACCACTTGCGGGATATCATTTTTAATAACTAATCCAAAAATATTCCCCATAAATTTAATGTATTTAAAAAAAAAAAAATTAAGAAAATATCTCTTAAATAAAAAGTTATAAGCAATTCACACCACTTCGGTCTTTCTGGGCCACCCTGTACTACACTCTTACTTGTTTTTTGTTATTTTTAAAATAACAAAAAAGCCTCTCATAGGCCGAAACGATTACATAGATAAGATAAGATCTCATCTTATTTATACGAGTATTGTATATTATAACATATAAACTATTATATAAATATATAATGCTTAAATTAAAAAGAAAAATAAAAAAATTGTAATAGAATCAAATCTTAATTTCTAATTTCAACCTTTTTCCCTACCTACTACACACAACACGAAAATCAATACAGCCTAGCAACAAACGTAATCCAAAAGCTCAAACATTTTCTAATACCATCTTTTTAAATTTAGATAAACTGGCTGCAAAATTTCTTCCACTATATGGAATTAAAGCGTTCCACTACCTACATATTTATACCACATATGATCTGTGCATAACCATTGTATCTATTCTTGGAGATATTAACGCTGCTGTTCTAGATGAGCATGAAAAAGTAAATAATCTCGCCAGGTATTCCGGCAAACCAAATTTTATTATCTTAAAAATGAATAAAAGCGAGCGCAATTTCAAAAAATTCTCAAAACTTATGCCTAAAAATTCAACGACATAAGGAGTAACATGAGTTCTCAAATTTAGGCAACAAATCTTATAACGCAATTAAAGCATTTTGTTAATTTATCAAAGTTTGAACAACTTCCACATGAATAAATTTCCAGTCCATAAAAAATAATTGAATTTAGCTAAAATTTTTGTTTTATTTTTAAAGGAAATGCCTTAAAGCTAAAAAAATTTTTTTTAAGAGGAAGAATTTAAATAAAAAAATTTTAAAGCAGATACTTGAAAATATAATGTACGCAGAGGGCAACCTTTGCTTTTTGGGAAGTCGCTGATCAGTTTAAATATGAAGATTTTATATTTTCCATTCACTATGACTATATTATACTGAAAAATTGAAAATGTTTGCAATTTTTAGCTACAAAAGGGAAGAGACGAGATACAAGGAAACTTTTTATCAACAAATTCCAAGTTACCAATAGTAATAATAGGAAATAATATTTTGTTGTAGCAATATCAAAATAACCATATATATTGTTTTCGCAATCAATGAGGCATGCTTTGATTTATATAAAACTGCAATAGATAAGTATATGTTTACAGAAATAATTAATTATGCTGTTAGTAAGAATACCACCGTCTTTCAAATTGACGTATAATACTTTCTTAGTTTAACTTGGAAGCAAATTAATATGTTATAAAACTACCCTATTATGAGTAGTCGTATTTTGTTGTGGTGAAACAAAACACTGACGCAATCTTATTTTTAAAAATACTCATATTACTGGTAATTCCAACAATGATTTTCTGCCGCAGTCAACCATGTTTTTGTGATGATCAATTTACCATGATTGCAACCGACAAAACTACTGTACCTAACTACTCTCGTATTTGTGAAACGTGTTCACTAACAATTGCCAAAATGTAATCTTATAAATACGAGTTGTGTCAAATGTCAAAGTCTTATTGTCACGGTTATACCATTAAACAGACAAACTACTGAAAAATATTTTAACCTGACGCTGATTTTTTTTATTGCTTCTGAGTTGATGAAGATTTTTCGATTTTGAGGCACAAATAATTAAGATTTAAA
Organism: Thecocarcelia acutangulata; assembly: GCA_914767995.1. NCBI lineage: Eukaryota > Metazoa > Arthropoda > Insecta > Diptera > Tachinidae > Thecocarcelia > Thecocarcelia acutangulata. The sequence goes on along the minus strand of OU612094.1, from coordinate 101,454,156 downwards.
GAAATAGTTGAGTACAAGAAAGAACAATCGATATTTAAACAGACGTGAGGGCAATGGAAAGCTAATTAGTAGATACAAAACTGTAAGAGCCAAAATAATTAGCTGCAAGATAAATAACTACTAGCTTTATTATCCATTGCAGAAAGATATTTCAATGTCATCATCAATGAAGCCTATCGGGAAATATGGGCATAGTCTGCAGAATAGAATTCTGAATTTACAATCAAACGGAAAAATACTTTTTGCGTCAATACCGATTAGGAAATTATAATTTTTTCATGTTTAATAACGGAATTCGTTCAATAGATTAATAATTTATTTGAATACGAAATTTGTAGAGTCAATAAAAAATTTTGTAAAAATAATTATTAACCGAAAGTAACCAAATTTTACAGCTACAGCAAAATATGATATGCAAGGTTATTTTTGTGGTATACATACATATGTATATGGTAGATACAACTTTTTTTATATTTACGGCCATTTACACGAAGTCTGTTTAAATTCTAATTGGAACTTTAACCACCAGTTAGGCAGAAATGTATTTCATAAAATATAATTAAATCTTATTCATCATTATTTAACGGAAAATTTGTCGTTACATTAAACCCGTAAAAAATTTGTCAGCTAAAATGTTAATCCCAACGCAAAGGCAAAAAATTCCAGTAATCGAAAAGAAAACTTACAAAATTTTATAAAATGAACAGAAATATAAAACAACATTTTTATTCTTGCAATGTTTTTAATTGGAAAAATCTTTAATAACATACTATAAACAGAATTATTCCAAATTTTCGAAACAATTTTTCTCTGCATGATGCGGAATTTCCGTGCTTGAATCACTCCACGGCGAGTGGCATAAAATATCTTCTTCCAGGGAGTCTAAAATACAATGTGCACATTATACTACGTATACACAATTCTGTATCTATGTTTATAACTACTACCAGACATTTCGTTTTACTAATTTTTCAAGTCGATAATATATTTATTATTGTAGGAAGTCACGCGCACTCACAGTATAAGCTTCATTCCAAAAATGGTTATTTGCTTGTCGTTACACTATTTTCTTAAACAAATATAAGTAGCTTTACCAGACTTTTTAGAATTTTTTACTACTTAGTAACTAGAAGATGATGAAATGCAAATCAGTTAACTGTTAGTTACATAACTGTAAACCGGCAGCTATGTAAAAATTTTTTAATGAGTACCCCAATTTTAGATTGTGAAAATGACCCTTATTCTATTGATTTCATTTTTACTATAATGTTTTCTGTAAAGGAAACACAACTGTCACAATTAATCAAATGTGCTATTAGTCTAGAATTGATACTAGAACTTACCAATTGTTAAATAACGATCCAGCAAGTAGATTACAGTACGTGGATAATAACTATAAGACCTACATAGTATTATATTACACAAAATTCACGAGGAATATTTTTCATTAAACCTGACTTGTTCAAACAAATTAAGATATTTCTTAATAAATGTATGCACATTACAAAAAATTTATTTTATCAGGAAATCTCAGCCCAAAATTTTTTGATAAAACTTTTTTATACGTAAGTTTTCTAATTTTGTTTAAACACTTTTTTTTAATGCAAATTGGTAAGTATGTCTACGTTTTTAATGCCTTACAACAAAGAGGCACTTATCTTGAATAAAATAACCAATGGTTTTGCTTAAGAATATATTCCAGTTCTAAATTTCACTAATTTTCACAGGTTCAACTCTTAAAAACATACAAAGTTGCTTTTATTCTTCAGATTGATAAACTACAATTAATTGTTACCAATTTCATTCTTGATATCGAGATAGCCTATTCATTTCACAGCACACAGGCATTTGTGCAGGTTTTTTAAAGTATATGATGTTGCCATATAATAAATCGCCTGTCCATTGCGGCTACATTGTTGACAACAGACCAACTGTAAGACTTCATTGTTTAAAAGAAAGACCGACTAGGTATTGTAAAGATCCCTTTAATACATTTTCGCTTAAAATAATCCAACCTTATATGAAATTGCTTTTGGTGCTATTATATGAAAAGAGGTGGATTACCGACCACGACGGCTCTATTGTTAACTTTATTAAGTTTGCGAGAACTGCTATTGGTCTTCTTTTTCATGTAGGGTAATAGTGTTTACATATATGTATGTATCAATTAAACCTAAAGAAAAAAATGTTTTTAATTATAAAATAAATAATTGATTTCAAACATGCAGCTTAATTTGTAGAAATAAAATGAAATAGCAGCTAAACAGTTTAAAACATTCTATCAAAATTAAACAATGTACAAACAAGACCAACGGAAAAATTCAGTTTTGCTTATAATTTTCGTACTAAAAATGGTCATGTCGCTAAAGTTAAACGAAATTACTCAAAGCTTACAAAGAGATGAAGACAAGGAAAAAAAGATGTGGTCTTTACTATTGAGGAAATTTGATACGGAAAGTTTTTATGATTACGCTCTAATTATTGGTGAAGTCCATCAAAAGTTTATATTGCAGATGCTGGAGCTGGAACTGGACAAGCGTGTTTTACTCAATAGCAATTATACAATTAATTATGATTTCGACATATATTTTAATAATTTTATAACTATAGTATTTATGCCAAATAATTTATTAAAATCTCTGGATGACATTGAAACCTTTGTTCAAGTCTTGGCAGATAAGTTGAACTTAAAACGGTTTACACGTTTAATATTTGTTCAGCCGAAAGTTGCAATACAGGAGGATGATAAGAAAATTGAGTTTCTTTTGCAAATGTGTGAACAGCGTAAATTTCTTAATGCCATTGTAGTTAGTAAGGATTTCTCTACAAGCCACAAGTATTTCTCTTTTGAAGCATTTCCATATTTTAAAATGCTCATCAATACTTATAAAGAGTCGTCGGGCAAACTTTTCTTTCCAGACAAAATGGACAATGTATATGGAGCTATAGTAAGAACTATACCTGACCAGGTAATGCCTAGATCAGTGGTGTATAAAGATTCTCAGAGTAACCTTAAGGTAACCGGGTACATTTCACGATTTCTACATATGTATATCGAATATATAAACTCCACGATCAAATATCCCGATAACCTGACAATTGGAGATGTTTTATTTTATCGTGATTTTATCAATTGGACTCAAATGGATTTATTAGATATACCATGTAGCATAACGCCGATGGAGGCCGGTAATACTAGCAAGCTGATGTCATACATGTACGAAGTACTTAGTTGGTGTCTTATGATGCCTGTCGAAGAACCTCTATCATACAAAGATTTTTTAAAAGATTGCGTAAATGTTTACACCATTGTAGGCATTTTAATAATGAACGCAATTTTTACATTTTTATTGATGTCTTCCTTAAAACTGACAAGCTTGACAAGAAACCAACAATATTTTGTACACTTGGCAGATATTTTGGCCAATCCCCAGGTTATTTTAGGCCACTTGGGATCGTCTTTTACATTACATCCCCAGCCCGCTTTATCCCTAAGAATAGCTTATATAGCTTTATTCTTATCGGGACTTTTATATACTACAACATTTTCAGTGCAGTTAAATGCTTTTCTTACTTATCCACCACTTCAGCAAATTGAGTCGTTAGACGACATGCTTAAACATAAGTGTAAAATTTTGGTTGCACAAAAGGAATACAAGGCACTTCTCATGGTCTCGGGCTCCACCTTCCTGCCCTATTTATCTATTTTCCATATAATAGAATCATATAAAGAATTTTCAGAGACGCGCGGCTCGTTTGACAAAGCCTTTTCCTATCCGGTCACTTCTTCTGTTTGGCATATTTATGAAACCCAACAGAAATTGTTTACCAAGCCACTATTTCGTCGTTCAAATATCTGTTTTGTCAATTTGGATATAATGGGTTTTATTTTGCCGCCCAACTCTGTGCATAAACAAAAGTTTGATACTCTTATTACAAGAGTTCGAGATATGGGGTTCCTGCAGCATTGGCTGCAAAATAATTTCTATGATTTGGTTTCTATTGGCAAAATGAGTTTAACCGATATTTCCGTGAGCTCTGATAACACCTCGTATATACAAGCTAAAGATTTTTATTATGTTTTGTTGACGATGTTGAAAGCAATTTCTGTCAGTTTAATTGTTTTTATTGTCGAAAATCTGTGGTTTTATTGTAATTCTATATTAAGTTTATTATGTTTTAAGACAAAAATTATCAGAAATATAGCGTGATTGGATAATAATTTAATATCTTTTATTTAATATATAAAATATATATGTATTTAAGACATAAAATACACTGGAAAAATTACATATTTCTTAAGTTAGTAACAAACGGATACTGATGAAGAGGCCCAATTTAATGTGTATAATTACGTATGCAAGTGCGCGCTTCTGTCGCAGGAACGTCGATTTTGTTCCTTGTAACAATAAGGTAGTTTGATATATTTTCAATTGCTAAAGGGCCAAGTATCACGTACTATGACTTTATGGGAGACATACAAAAATTAATAATATAAGTTTTCAGTTTCTAAACATAGTATTTTGAACAATATGTTTATTCGATAACCCACAAATTTGCACCTAAGTCTCTAAGTCAAGTATACCCAGCCATATGCGCTTGATACTCAATTGTTTTTGTAAATGCGCTTAGCTATAGGGCTGTGCTCTTTAATACACAAATACTGCGCTCAGCATTAGCAATGAAAAATACTCAAACAACTTTGTCTTTTATATTTTTTTTCGTTCTTCACCGTACACACACAAAAGCAACGCAACAGCACTTTCGCATGCTTTGTTGGTAAACATTGACGACAGCGATTATCAGTGCAAACTTTGTTTTTGTAAATGTTTTGCTTTTTACAACAAAAAATATTAAATAAAAAAAATAGTGTTTCCTTAAATGTATTGGTGTTTACTCTTCAATATAGAACTTGTGGGCATCACTGCTTTTAGTAAATGGGAGTAAAATTATAGTTCTTTGGCTAAGTGTTTACAAAATTTTACTGCAAATATTTCTTGTAGCAAAGGTAGTCGGTATACCTAAAAAGATATGAAAATCATACAAAGTAAACATTCGAAAACAGAACCATTTTAATGAAAAAAAAAGCAAATCGAAGAACTACATGATCATTACTCTCAAAGAATATTTTGCAAGCTATTTGAAATGTAATAAAACAATTGTGTGCTTTAAACCAGTTGAAAAATGTTTGAATACTGTACCCAGTGCAAACAGGATATTACTTAGTTTATTACTTAGTATATTATATTTCCAACTTTTTTTACCACAAACATATTTCTCGTAGTATTTATATTAGAGACATAATTGGATTCACAAAATTTCCATATGTGTATTGAAAAACTGTGTCAAATTGATTGAAGTAGCATTAACACTTATCTACAACTTGTCTGTAAAACATCAATATTTTCCTAATATTTGCAAAAAGTCTTTTATTATTAATTATCGAAGCCTTAATAAGTTATGTACTATCCCAAAACTTTTTCTAAAGATGGTAACTGAACGCATTTCTCATCAAGTATTATAGTTGTCATCTGTTCAACAGGTCGTTCGAACTATTACCTATAAATCGAAGTTTTGTGTAACGGAAACAAAGTGACATCGTATACACTGATTTTTATAAAGCTTTAGAAAAACTAAACTATAAACTGCTCTTGCGGAAAGTCAATACAATGCGGGTTTCAAACAATTTTCTTAAAGGGACTGAGTCCTATTTATTTCATCGAAACAATGTGTTCGTTGTAGAAACGTCACATTCAAATCGATAGCCTTTTTTAATTTTTTTTAAAGAAACAAACACAAAAACTGTGAAGTTTTTTTTGCTTGTTTATAGTAACACCCAAAGTTTGTGCCAGGAATCTAGTATACTAGTAAAATATACTTTTCAAGAGGCAAATAAAAACTTATTTAGTATATTTGAAAGCCTAGCAATAAGTTTGCATTTTTTATTGATTTTATTTTATTATTAATTTTCACTTTTACTGATGTTCACTGTTCACTGATATTATGTTATAGATGTCAATTTGAAAAAGATATTCACATATACATATTATCACCACATAGTATTTATTTTCTTAATTTTTCACTGATCATTTTATTTTATTTCTGCTATTATTTTTGCTCATAACTTTTTGTTTTAAATTTGTAAAAACGTTTAAAGCTTGCTCCATTAAAAACAATGCACATTTGTTCTTGATGAAAATTTAATATAAATTCTTTATTGATGCACATTATTAGTCAATCATTTTTGTTTTGCAGTGAGAAAAAAAGCTTAAATGTTACAAAACAGAAAAGGTATAATATTTTTATTAGCTAAATTACCATTATGTTTGTTTATGTACATATATAAAATACGACTTTCTGCTATCAGAAAAAAATTTAAATAAAAAAATCTAATTAAAATTTAATGAAATCTATTAAAGAAAAAGCAAAATTAAATGTAAAACAAATATAAAAAAATAGATATTAATATCTAAAACACGTTGAATGGTTTGTAACAAACTGCAAGTGTCCTAAGGCATCAAAGATACATGTTTTAGACTTTGAAAGATTTGAAAAATGTTTCGAACATTTATATATTCGAAATATATAAATGTGATTTACTTAAGAAGCGGAATAAAATCACTAATATAAAGAGAACAAAAACTCATAGTTATCGCCCAATTTGCCTAACAATTAAGCATGTTAATAATTTGAAAGGCAACATTTTGTATACAAATTTGAATAGTTATAATAGTAACAAAAAGCAAAAAGCTCAACTAAATTAATATACTTTTATTGCTGATGTAGAGTGCAAAAATTAGCTATTTATTTGAGCGCTTCGGGCTTTTTGCAAACAGTTTGTTCTTTTAATCAAGTCAACCATGAACGTGATAGAAACTAAAATTTTTAAACTACTTGCTTTAATAATTTTAGTATTGCAACCAGTTCAAGCAGCTTTAAGTATAAAAAGTTATCTCGAAGAAGACTTTAACTACAGTGAAAATAAACAACAAGTGCTTAAAAGTCTTTTTAAGCAAATTGAAAAAGAAGACAATTTTTTAACTTGTATTATCTTGGGAAAATTTTTCACTGATTTACCTGTGGAAAAGATGCTTCAAGAAGACATGCTGAAAACCGTAGTCGTTCATGAGGATATGAAATCTGTTACAAAATGCTGCGATTCCTTTAAAAAGTTTTTGGTGGTAGTACGTTGGCATGATCAACTTCCTCTAGATTTGTTTACTGATTTGGCCAACGCTATGGACCTTGGAAGGCGTAATAAAATATTGGTGATAAAAAGCTCTTTGGAAACAGCAGTAAATGAAAAAGATATACAACAGTTTTTCAATTTAAGTAAATTATTCAAATTTCCCAATTTAGTTTTAATATTTAAAGATTTTCACGAAACCTTTAGCCTACACCAATTTCAAATTTTTCCAAATATGACGAAAAAAAGAAAAAATTTTAAGCACAAAAATTTCCAGATTTTTCCCAACAAAATAAAGAATTTGCATGGAACCGCTCTTAAAACTATGCCAGATCAACATATACCTAAAACGGCCGTTTTTAGAGACAGTGACGGTCTTGTGCAAGTGAAGGGTTATATAATGAAGTTTTTACTCTTATTTAGCAAATATTTAAACGCAACTTTACAATTTCCTTTGAATATAACCATTGATAAGCCGTTAGAACTAAGAGACATTTTCAATCTCACTCAACGTGATCTCATAGATATACCGGCCGGTTTGTTGAATTGCCAGTCGCACAGATGCTTAAAGCTCATGTCCGATATTTACGAAATCAACAAATCATGTTTAATGGTGCCTTTGGAGCAGCCTTATTCGTACCAGGGATTTCTAACAAACAATATAAGTCATATATATCTATGGTTCTATGTTGCTGGTAGAACTTTACTTTCTACGCTATTGGTACTCAGCACTAAAGTTTGGAGTTTTAAGAATAAACTTCACTACCGTTTAAGAATCGAAGACATTTTACTAAATGTTCAGGTTGTATCAGGCATGTTAGGTGGCTCCTTTAAGCTTCTGCGCGATCCATTAAAAAGTATGCGGTACATTTATATATCATTATTTTTCTTCGGTCTGATCAATTCAATTATTACTTGCACAAGGTTGCAAATATTTTTGACTTATCCCTTTTCCTTACGTATACACACGCTGCAAGATTTAATTTTCCACAATTTACGTGTTCTTATAACTCAAAATGAATATCACGGTCTTTTACGTTATTACCAAATGCCCCCGGAAAAAGTGGCTCAAATTTTTAAAACAGTCTCCACTTCAGAGGAGTTTTTTCAAATTCGATCTTCGTTTAACACTTCGTTTGCATATCCCATTTCATCTCCTCTGTGGTTCATGTTTGATGCCTTACAGAGCTACCGCAATAAGCCTCTATTTCGTCTAACCGATATATGTTTTCCTTATTCAAGCTTTATGGCCTTCATGCTGCCCGCAAATTCTATGTTTTTGGAACCATTAAACAATTTTATTGCCCGTGTACGTGAAATGGGCTTGTTGGAACACTGGCTCAGGACAAGTTATATTGATTTGATCAAAATTAAAAAAATTTACATTCCTAAAGACCGTATTATTGTAAAAAAATCTTCTATGTTAGGCTTAAAAGATTTTCGGTATCTTTGGGAATTTGGGCTGATATCTTTTTTATGTTCCTTAATCACACTTGTAGGCGAACTATTGTGTAATAGATTGTGGAGAAAATGATTTCAGTTAAATAAAAATTATATAAGTATATGTATTATGTAGTATATGCTTAAAAAATAACAATATAATTTTAGTTTTACATTAAATTTACACATGGTTTTTAATAAAAGTGCGCGGTAAATAATTACACACTATAAAGTAGATGTTCAAATAAATACTGGCAAAGTAGAGCAGTTCTCCAGAGAGCCAAGCATATGTCACTAGCTAAATTTGTGTTTTCTTTTAGTCAAAATGTTTGATATATGAGTACGAGTATATTTTCTTTTTAACAATCTATCCAAATGGTAAAAAAAAAATTGCTCAATAGTTGAATCCCAAAAATCTATTCTTCTCTTCCTATGTTATGATACTCGTATATCCCAAATCTAACTACCTCCAAGCAAACTTAAGTTAAAAGAAAAAAGTTAGAATTCTGTTGATCTCCTGTTTGTAACACAGAAAAAAAATTTTTTCGTGTTCAATAACGAAATTCGTTGAATCAATTAATAAATTGTTTGAATGCGGACCTGTAAAGGAATTCGTGGATTCAAACCAAAACATTATTATAGATCGAAAACAACTATTTTTTCAAAGTTATTTTTTTGATATTTATGTATATGCATACAAATTATTTTTTCAGACAAAAATTTAGTTGATTTTATTATACCCTTCACAAAAATGTTAAGGGTATATATAAGTTTGTGATTCCGTTTGTAATTTCTACAGTTTTTTTTGCGACCCTATAAAGTATATATATTCTGAATCAGAATTAATGGAAAAGTCAATTAAGCGATGTCCGTCTGTTCGTCTGTCGGTCGTTGAAATACCGTTTCTGAGAAAACCATTAGACATAGAAACTTTTTTCTTTCACCATTCTATTATTCCATATTGCCATGTGTTTGCTATTGAAATTCAGTAATATCAGTTCGCGTATAGTTGCGATATATTCAAAATTCCGAAAAAAGCCATGAATTTTTGCAATATTGTATGGAAATTTTTGACAAAAAAAGTTGGTTGTTTTGTTTCAAACTTCACACACTCATTAGGTATGGTGACTAAAAGGCAAAAAAAAAAAAATTTCAGATATCGGTCCATATAAACCCGAGATATAGCCCAAATCGGGTTTTTCATAAAAATGTCGCGTAAGCGAACTGAAACAACTTTTTTTGCTCAAAAGCAGTTTTGGTAATGAAATAAGGTTATATAAATACGGAAAATGAAAATTTCCGATATCGGTCCATATATACCCGAGATATAGCCCAAATCGGGTTTTTCATGAAAATGCCGCGTAAGCGAACTTAAAAAACTTTCATGTGCTCAAAAGCAGTTCTGGTAATGAAATAAGGTTATATAAATACGGAAAATGGAAATTTCCGATATCGGTCCATATATACCCGAATATTGCCTAAACCGGATTTTTCCTTAAACAACTTTTTTTTTTGTTTAGAAGCTGTTCTGGTAATGAAATAAGGTTATGTAAATATGGAAAATGAAAATTTCCGATATCGGTCCATATATACCCGAGATATAGCCTACACCGCGGTTTTCATGAAAATGTCGCGTAAGTGAACTTAAACATCTTTTTTTGCACAAAAGTAGTTCTGATAATGAAATAAGGGTATATAAACATGAAAAATGAAAATTTCCGATATCGGTCCATATACACCCGAAATATAACCTAAACGGGGGTTTTCATAAAAATGTCGCGTAAGCGAACTTAAACAACTTTTTTGTGCTCAAAAGCAGTTCTGGTAATGAAATAGGGTTATATAAATAGGGAAAATGAAAATTTCCGATATCGGTCCATATATACCCGAGATATAGCCTAAACCGCGGTTTTTATGAAAATGTCGCGTAAGTGAAATTAAACATCGTTTTTCCTTAAAAGCAGTTCTGGTAATGAAATAAGGTTATATAAATGTGGAAAACTAAAATTTCTGTTATCGGTCCATATATACCCGAGATATAGCCTAGAACGGGGTTTTGATGAAAATGCCACATAAGCGAACTTAAAAAACTTTTTTTTTTGCTCAAAGGCAGTTCCGGTAATAAAGTAAGGTTATGTTAATATGCAAAATGAAAATTGTCGATATCGGCCTATATATACCCGAGATATAGCCTCAACCGGGTTTTTCATGAAAATGTCGCATAGTCGAACTGAAAAAACTTTTTTTGCTTAAAACCAGTTCTGGTAATAAAATCAGGTTGTATAAATATGGAAAATCAAAATTTTCTATATCGGTCCATATATACCCGAGATATAGCCTAAACCGGGGTTTTCATGAAAATATCGAGTAAACGAACTTAAACAACTTTTTTTTGCTTAAAACTAATTTGGATAATAAAATCAGGTTATATAAATATGGAAAATAAAAATTTCCGATGTCGGTCAATATATACCCGAGATATAGCCTGAACCGATTTTTCCATTAACATTTTTTTTTTTGCTGAAAAGCAATTGTCGTTATAAAAGAAGGTTGCTAAAATATCGGTTCATATATAACCGAACATATTTTGTTCACATTGTTAAATACATGACTATCGTGAAGGGTATTTTAGATTCGGCCCAGCCGAATATACCACACTCTTACTTGTTTTTACTATAACTTTTTCTGTGTAAATGGATCCCTGGCAGTTAAGACTTTGTTGCACTTTTGAAATTACATAATATTCATGGAGGTTTTGACACGTTTATGGGCTTAAGTGCCGGGATTTATGATATGCCAATTGAGAGGCATCTTTCTAAAATGAACACATTCCTATAATACAACTTTGCAAACAAGGATACTGTGACCATTGACAAAAACAAAATTTAACGAATATTTTTTCAGAAATCATGAATTTTGCTTCTTTTAATTAGGACTTGCACTCAGGGGACGCCCCTAAATATGCAGTGCATTGTTTAAAACTGGGAAAATAGATTATGGCAGTAGTGTTTGTGAACAATTGATTTGAGCCTTCCTACATTGTTGCTGATCGGAAATATAACTGCGAGCAGTTTATTCACTACTGTACTCTTATAACGAATTCGCTGTGTAATGCGCTGTGCGATTCATAAGTCGGGCTCTGGACGATGAACAGATATTACCTAAAAGTACTCGGCTTTCAGTTCTCATAGCAAATTCAATATAACGCACACCATACGGCGATGATGCACCATCGAATCAACGGAGTTAAATGCACTACAGTTATCTCTGAACTTCTTCAGCCACAATCGACTAACTCCAAAATACACAGGCCCAAGAGCAGTATTCCATTTTCTCTCGGCTATACTCGTAAGTGGTATAAGTAGTATGGAAATCGATTAGAAGGAAGTATATCTTGCAACATTTCAGAAAACCGAGACCTTTGAATGTATTTTTTAAGACATGAAAAAGGTGCCCATTCTAACTGGCACTACTATGTATTTTAAAAAGTAAGGAATAAATATCTCCTCTCTTTTGTGTGCTTAAAATTCAAGAATGTAAAAAGAGTTTCAATTTTAAGATTGTTATTGAGTTTTTTGGCTGTTTTTTTAGTTATAAGGTAATTTATTGAATAAAATTCCACTAATAGTTATATTATAGTACTAAAGTTAGATTAAAAGCTGTAATATTGTCGATTTAAGAAGGTAATAAAACAACCAGCAAGCCTTTCGCTTTTCTTAGTTCACATTCTATTTTGGCTAATAATAATTGACAATGCTGTGTGTGCAAGACATTCTTGCATTACTGAGCGTTTTGAGAATTTTGAGCAAGTAGAAAAACCTAAATTTAGTACGAGTTTTTTTCTATAGGTGTAAGGAGATCGGATGCAGTACGTATTATGATTTTCGAAAACATACATCTTGTACTGTTTTAGAAAATCAAGGCCTTCTTTTAAGGCATGATTTAGTTTTTTGGTAGTTAAACGTTTTAAACAAAAGAAAAAAGTAATAAATTTTACCGTGACAGCTAGTTATTATTATATTTTTAACATTTAAAAATATGTGGATTTTGGTTTTGTGCTTCAGAAACAAATAAATTGAAAGGTGTCCAAATTACCATGGGCTGTAATATTTTTTTGTATATTTTTAGCTAATATCATTGTAAAATAATTTTATATCAAGTGAAATGGTAAGCTGAACTAAATCGATTTTTTCTGTTTTTACACTCATACTACATGCTTACAATTGCACCGATAAATAATTTTTATATGTTCTTATTTTTATTAATATTCATATTTGTAACTTATTTACTGCAAAGCCACTCGTACTGAAAAAATTCCGATTTTCAATAAAGAAGTTTGTCAAAGTCACGATAACTTCGGGTTTCTGCTATTCGGAGATTTTGTTCTCGATCACCTTTGCGACCCCTGCAATTCATTATATATTAAAGTATCAGTTTGGAGTTTTATACTCGCATTGTTAAATTTTGGTGATCGTCGACGCGAACGAATTTAGACCACAGTTTGTGTCTAAATTCACTAAATTAGAATGTAACGATTTGTGAATAAAGTACTTAGTTTATGGAAAAGAAATAATAGGTCCTTTTTATTTAATTCTCCTTTCCTGAAACCCCATATAATTAAATCACCCTAAGTTAATTATACCCGCAATTTTGCTTTGCACAAAGCAGAATTGTTTATCGAAAAATTCCTGTTCCAGACTAAGAAAAGCATAGCAAATTTCTTCAACAGGATTTTGAATGAGATTTCATTTGTTTTATGTACCAATTTACGTTAATTTTACCCACATAATATAGGAGTAATGAGTGTACACTGAAACAATTATAATTTTTGAGTTTCCAAAAATTTCTAAAATAAAATTTGCTGATAAACATATTAAGACATTAGACGAAAATTCGCTGAGATAAGCGAAGTTAATAAAAGAGCCATAATTTTTCTGTACACATTAACTTCAAAATTAGTTCTCTGCTATGTTATTAGTTTTAGCTGGTTTCTTTTTTTACCCAACTCAAGCATAATACTTTAACGTTTTTAGTGGCTGTTCGTCCCTAATTGAGAATGTCAATTTATTGTTCAAGCATCGTTATAAAAACAGGTAGCAAGGTGTTGGCGCAGGTGTTGTATTATTTATTATTATCAGGAAATCCTTTTTTAATATCTAGAGATAAACTTTTCTGACAAGTGAAAGGGATTTCAAACGTTTTACAAACTTTTATCACATAATAAATATTTTAGAATTTTAGGACAGATAACACAGCTGAGATTACATTATAAAAGCTTTTGGAATAGATATTATAATATATTTTTCAATACAGTTATATTTTAAATTAAGAAATGTTTTAAATGTGTTATTTTAATACATTTTTATTTTCTAAATTACTGAAATAAACCAACAATTCTCTTTTACGTTTTTTTCTAACTTACTCGTATAGCATTAAAAGCAAAACAGTTCTGTTTGTAATTTTTCCAAAAGAAATTTTAGATATAATATTACTTTTAAGTTGCAAGGAAATAAAAACAAAAGAATGATTTGAAGAAAATTATTTGAATTCCTTTAAGTTACATACTTGGTCAGAAGGACGAAGAAAAAACTATATATCAAGCCTGAAATTTTTAACCATGACAAATAATTGAACATAAAAAAAGTTGTCACTTAGAAGAAAAAATATGTATACATTTTAGAATGTAAATGCCACCAATACGTAAAAACTTGTTGTGTGTAGATTTTGTGTGACAAAAGATAAGTTATACAAATTTAACAAAAAGGCTTTTCAAATAAAAAATTATGGAATTAATCTGCTTTGTTAAGAGAAGATGCTGATATTATTTTTAGGTTCATGAAGCGCACACAGAAAAACTCATGGTAAAATCGATTAAATATTTTATTATTATTGCAGCTTTTGCTCCTTAAGATTGTCAGGCTAAATTATCATTTCTTGGTAATAAATTACAAATAATTTTAATACATTATCAAATAAATATACATATGTATCTTATTATATTAATAATTGCCGACCAGATGGTATTCTGGAAGTGCTCTTCTACGCTTGCGTATCCATTAGCACGCCTTTTTAGTGCATTGTATCATGTTGGTGAGTTCCCATTGAAGATTGTTAATGTAACATCAATACCCAAAAAGGGCAGCAATAAACCTGAAAATTACCGCCCAATTGCAGTTTTCTCTGTCTATTACAAAGCAATGGAAAGTAAGGTTAAATACCATATTGTTTGGTATCTAGAGTCGCAGAATTTGCTTTGTGACCGTCAATATGGATTTAGTGGGAGAAAAAATATGTGAAATTTCTTTTTTTTTTTTGTCGTTCATTTATTTATTGAATCTTCAAAATATGAACTAACAATAAGTATTCAAATCTTAATACTAAATACTAAAGTTATTTAAGTCCAGCCACTGCTAGACAAAAGAGTTTCATTTCGCGCGAATAATATCGGTAGAATCACCTATTTAACGTTCTGATGGTGGCCAGGGTATCCCTTCTTCTCAACCGAGAGTGGCCGCCAAAATTAAGTATGTTGCGTGCAAGAGGATTCGGGTGAAGTTCCAGTTTACTGATATACCTTGTGGCATACTTAGAGAACTCGTCAGTTACCAGCGGAACACACAGATCGTTGTGAATTCGTGAGTTTCTTACGTACCATGGAGCTGCAGTAATCGTACGAAGAATTTGTTTTTGTCGTCTTTGAATTTTTTCAATGTTAGATGTTGAGGCGGTTCCCCATAACTGAACTCCATAGCACCATATAGGCTTTAAAATTGCGTTATATAACAAAAGTTTGCAGTCCAACTTCAATGTCGAATTTCTGCCCATAAGCCAATTTAGTTGCGCTGCTTTTAATTTCAACTGAGTGACTTTCGCATCAATGTGAGGCTTCCACGTTAGCCTACGGTCGAGGTAAATACCAAGGTATTTAACTTCATTATGCTGCGGAATCGGTGTATTGTTAATTTGGAGAGCCGAACATGTTTGCTTACGCAGTGTGAATGTAACGTGAGTACATTTTTGTTCATTAACTTTTATTTTCCAAAGTTTCAACCATTTCTCTAATATTGAAATATACTGCTGCAAATTTCGTGAAGCTTCTTGATGGTTTTCATGAACGCTAAAAAAAGCTGTGTCATCTGCAAAAGTTGAAGTATGGATTCCGGATCTCGTTGGCATGTCAGATGCGTAAATTAAATATAGAGTGGGTCCTAGAATGCTACCTTGGGGAACTCCTGCTCCAATTGACTGTGAGAGACTTGTAAAGTCACCTTCTTTGATAAGAAATTTCCGCTCGTATAAGTAGCTTTCCAGAAGCTTGTGAGTATTTGCCGGCAAGTTCAACTTTATTTTGTGCATCAGTCCGTCGTGCCACACTTTATCAAACGCTTGGGAAATGTCGATGAATAGAGCTGAACAGTACTTTTTGTCTTCAAAAGTCTGTCTTATGACATTGACTAGCCTATGTGTTTGTTCTATGGTGTTATGTTTAGCCCGAAAGCCAAATTGATGATCAGGGATACATCCCACATCATTAAGTATTGGAGACAACTTCGCCATTAACAATTTTTCGAACAGTTTTGAAATTGTTGGTAGTAGACTTATTGGTCTATATGACCCTACTTTAGTCGGATCCTTCCCTGGCTTGGGTATCATAGTAATCATAGAGACCTTCCACTCTGCAGGATAATACTCAAGGCGTAAAATAGCGTTAAAAATAAAAAGTAGAACTCTTCTAGCTACACGAGGTAACTGTTCAAGCATTTTACCAGTAATTTGATCTATACCTGGAGCTTTCCTGGGGTTTATGTTATTGATAACGTTTTCGACATCTTGAAAGTTAAGTCTTAAAGACACAGGCTGTCTAACAGCATACGGCGGAAATTCTGCTGCAGCATCCGCTGAATCATTTGTCGTAAAAACATTTCTCAAATGATCAACGTACACCATCCCCTTTGGGAATCGCTTCGTGCCCAGTCGCCAGTTGAAGTTCGCAAAGGTGGCTTACCTATTACGGGTCTTTTCAGACCTTTTGTCGCTTTCCACAGAGAATAGTCAGATTGCGGGGTACCATCCAAGCTTTCCAAATATGTTTTAAGGGAAGATATTCTCTGGATTTCAAGCAGATTTCTTAGTCGAGTTACGCATTCCCGTAGCCTAGTTTTAAGCTGGGGAGACCTGCGAGTTTGCCACTCTCTTCTAACTCTTCTTTTTTCTGACAGAAGTTGTTCAATTTCAGCCGAATAAGTTCTATTGTTCTCATTTCTGTGTCTTATATGACTAGTGGTAGCATGCTGTACGGCCAGTTTGAGGTTTTCAGAAAAATCGTTAATTGACGCATCAATATCCTCAGGTGTTCTCAAGGCGATATTTTCACTACAATGTGTACTCAAAATTTTTTTGTATTTTAGCCAATTAACTCTATTGACGGTCAACGGGGAGCCAATCTCTTGGGGGAACGAAACAGAGATTATAGTGGGTGAGTGATCTGATGACAAATCCAATGAAGGCTCCACTTGCATCCACTCTAAAGGAAAATTTTTCGCAACTCCAAAATCTATAACATCAGGGATCTTTCGTCGGTCTGACGGCCAATAAGTGGGGTGTCCGCTTGAAACCACATCTAAGCCCATTTTGGAAACGGTGTCAAAAAGCACACGGCCTTTCGAGGTAATTAAACGTGATCCCCAAAAAGTGTGTTTAGCGTTATAGTCGCCGGCCGCTAAAAATCGAGAACCAAGCGATTTGAAAAAATTTGAATATTGGCTTTCTGTTATTGAAAATCGTGGTGGTGAGTAAATCGAGGATATAACGATTTTTTCATGAAAATAATCAAGGCATATATTTGTAGCTTGGAGATATTCCTCACGTGTCCCGTTCATTAGATAATGCTTAATTCTGGTCTTTATCAAAATTGCCGAACCGCCGCAAGATCTTCCACGGGGATCTTTTGTGTCATATAATGTGTAGCCATTAATTTTGAAATAACTGTTGGTTGTCAAATGGGTTTCAGCAATCATCATTATATCGATCTGCTTTTCCATAAGGAAGTGCTCAAGTTCATTTTTATGTTGGCGAATGCCGTTTGCGTTCCAGAAACAATTTTGAAATTTTTTAACAAATATTTTTAAACTGCAAATAAACTAAAAAAAGGAAAAAAACTGCATGAGCGTAGCTTGTGCTGAACAGACCCGGTAGAAGGTTTATATATATATATATATATTTTTTCTTTGTTATTTTTATTTCGGCGCTTAAAAACGCCACTGGCCAATTATTGTTGAAGCCAATTGGACGCCTATGCAAAAAAAGCTAATCTGATTGTAAGGCTCAAAAGTGTGTGTCTTTATTTTCTTAGATATACAAAATAACGGTATTTAAAACTAATCTTAAAACTACAAAGCTTATTCTAATTATTGCTAATTTTAGACTACAAAGAAATAAATTGGAAAAAGTATACACAATTTTCAGTTATTTTGGAAATTGTACGCGGTGGTGATTTTAAATATGGTAAGCTAGTATGAACAAACAATATTGTGTATTTATGATAATAAATAATACAATAATAATAAATATAAAACTAATTTAAATAGAATATTCTACAACCTACCAGATGTAACTCTGTTAGGTTCTAGAAAGGCTTTTGCTCCACTAGCAAAAGCCTTTGAATTTCTGAGGAGGAATCGTTAAGAAAATCGTTGGATAATCTTCTGTCTCTAAGAGATGGGATCCGCCTGCGTTCGTGTTTGCCACATATAGTTGTAACAACAGAAAAAAAACCAGCTTCCAGTTTAATTTCTGCAGATAAGCAGAAAACACAAGTAGATATGGACAGGTATGTAACCGTGGCGATGCCCCAAGTCCTCTCAAATATCATCTCAATCGAAAATATCTAAAGATGATAATACCACTACGGTAACGGAAAGTAATAGATTTGCTATCTTTCAGGCTGATGAGTCTAAAACGTCCAAAAAACATATAAACCGCCACCAACGGCAGAATCAGTGAAACGAAAATCCAGGTAAATACGCCTCAATGTATAAACAAATGTACAAATTATTATAAAAAGTGATTTTATCAACAGAAAAATTATAATTTTTATATAAAATTTTTGGTTTGTACATATGTGTACATCGGGTTTTAGTTCAAGAAATATAATTATTTACATTTGAGTTCATAAAAAAAAGTGGAGTGCTCGGAGATTGATACGTTTGAAGCACTCATTTTTAAAAGAATAAAAAATATACAACAATTAAAATTAATTAAAACACACGAAACCTTCTTTGCCAAAATATATCAAATTATGTTTTAAAAATTTAAAACTTGCATGTTCACCAACTAAAAGTACAGCGTTGTACATTAGCATTTTGATGACGTAATTCGGCCGGCGTTATTGCTAGTATTAAGACACAACAGATTGTCTGTGTTGTCGCGCTGTAAATGCCTTCAGGTAGTTATTAATGGTGTTGACCCTTGTGTAGATACCGATGATATTAAGGCTGGATAAGAACAAAAAAAGGTTTAAAATTAAAAATGTAGTAAACATTAGAAACCGCGGAAAGATCCTTTAACCCATGTTTAGGGTTGAACTAGAACTTAGGGATGTTGTCCTAAAAAAGGTGAAATTTATCCAATGTATAACCTTAAATTTCTTCTGCATCGTAAGGTAACCGTTAAGGAACCACATAAGCGTTTAGGACCCGTTCAATGCCTAAACTGCCAAGAATTTGGCCATACTAAAGCTTATTGTAAATTGCCCGCAGTTTGTGTTGTGTGGCAAAGTCCAAGGCACATCACAGTGCAAGCAGCCAAACACTGATACAAGTCTTAAAAATGCAGTATCTGTGGAGGTAACCATACTGCAAATTACAGGGGTTGCACTGTCTATAATCACTTTTAGTGGTCAATGACAAATAGGTCATCATTTTCCGCCAACCCAATCCAGCAGCCAAACATCATTTCAAAAAAAGATTTTTCCCAGATGGGCCAGTCAACCAACAAGCTAATCTTGCAAAATCCCAAAAAAGTTTCTTAATCTAATTTGGTCAAATCCAATATACAAAATTTGAATCAGGAAACCAAGTTTTAAAACTCCGATCAAAGTTTTAGCAATCTTGAGAAAACTCTGCAGCCTCTTGTTCAATCCATAAATACATTAACGGTTTCCATGACAACCATCATGCAGGAAATCCTGGAAGTGCAATCCACTATTGTGCAGGCAATTTTAAACAAATGATTTGTTTTAAAATATGTTTCAGGAACGCAAACGGCATCCGCCGACACTAAAATGAATTTGAGCACTTCTTATGGAAAAGCAAATTGATATACGAGTAATGTTGATTGCTGAAGCCCATTTGACAACCAACAGTTATTTCAAAATTAATAGATACACGCTATATGACGCTAAAGATCCCCGTGGAAGATTATGTGGAGGGTCAACAATTCATATTGACAGTTTTTAAATTACTTGATTCTCGAAGAAAGGTTTCAGATGTTATAAATTTTAAAGTTGAAAAAAATTTTCCTTGAGAGTGGATGCAAGTGGAGTCTTCATTAGATTTGTCGTCGGATTACTCATCCACTATAATCTCTGTTTTGTTTCCCCAAAAGATTGGCTGTCCATTTAGTGATTAAGCATTGATCGTCACTAGAATTAATTAGCTAACATATAATAAATATTTGAGTACTTATTGTACGGAAAATGTTGCCTTGAGAACCCCTGAGGATATTGACGTGTCAATTAACGATTTTGTCAGAAAACCTCAAACTGGCCGTACAGTATGCTACCACTAGTCATATAAGATGCAGGAATGTGAACAATAGAACTTATTCGTCTGAAATTGGGCAACTTCCGTCAGAAAAAAGAAGGATCAGAAGAGAACTTCGCAGGTCTTCCCAGCTTAAAAATAGGCTACGGGATTGTATAACTGAGTTCAGAAATCGGCTTGAAATCCAGAGGGTGTCTTCCCTTAGAACATATTTGGAAAGCCTTGAAGGTACTCCTCAATCTGACTGTTCCTTGTGGAAAGCGACAAAAGGTCTGAAAAGACCCGTAATAGGCAAGCCACCATTGCAAACTTCAACTGGCAATTGGGCAAGAACCGATTCTGAATACGGGGTGTTGTATATTAATTATTTGAGAAATGTTTATTCTAGAAATTTTCAACGAATAATACAGCGAAATTACCGCCATATGCCGTTAAACCACCTGTATCTTTGAGACTTTTCAAGATGTGGAAAACATTATCGTTAATACAAACCCCAGAAAAGCTCCAGATATTGATCAAATTATTGGTAAAATGCTTGAGCAATTACCTCGTGTAGAAGAGTTCTACTTTTTATTTTTAACGCTATTTTACGCCTTGAGTATTATCTTGCAGAGTGGAGGGTGTTTATGATTACTATGATACCCGAGCCAGGGAAGGAATCAACTAAGGTAGAATCATACAGAACAGTAAGTCTTTTACCAACAATTTCAAAACTATTCGAAAAATTGTTAATGGCGAAGTATTATTCAGCTCTATTATAAAGTGTGGCGTGACAGCTTGATGCACAAAATAAAGTTTAGCTTGCCTGCAAACGAACATAACCTTCTGAAGAGAGAAAAGTTAATGAACAAAAATGTACTCATGTACACTTCGTAAACAAACATGTTCGGCTATCGAAACTAACAACATACCTAATCCGCAGCACAATGAAGTCAAGTACCTTGGTATACACCTCGACTGTAGACCGTGGAAGTCTCACATTCAAGTAAAAGTCACTCAGTTGAAACTATAAGTAGCGCAACTAAAGTGGCTTATGGGCAGAAATTCGGCAAAACCAAATTCTTCGAACGATTACGAATTCATAATGATCTGGGTGTTCGGCTGATTAGAGAGGAATTTTGTAAGTACGCGACATGGTATGTCAGTAAACGTGAAGTTCACTCAAATTTTCTTGCGCGCAATATACTTAATTTTAGCGGCCACCATCAGAGCGCTTAATAGGTGATTTCACCGATATAGTTCGCGAATAATAAAACTTTTTGTCTAGCATTGGCCGGACTAAAGTAAAAAGCAAATTTTTTTTTATTTTTATATTAGTTTAAGATCTGAATACTTGTTGTTAGTTCATTTTAAAGATTCAAAAATTAAAAACAACGTTTAACAAAAAAAAAAAAAAAAAAAAAAAAAAAACAACGTTTAACAAAAAAAAAAAAAAAAAAAAAAAAAAAACAGATATTAGAGCTTCCTACAGCATAGTAGTTCTTACCATTTGAGTATATATCCAGTATGTCATCGAAAAGCTAAAGTCCCAGGTTTTATCCAGTAGTAACTTTTTTGTGGCCTTTCTTATAACTGATTCACTTCTATCTTGGGGCGACTTCGATACCGTTTATCTTTAAAGTGGGGATCTACATTTCCCTTTATATGAACTTGTAGTTATCTCGTATTGAGGCTTAAAACTTTTCCAGTCAGGTAAATTTGTACTTAGAAAATGGTATGGTGGTTGAATTTTGCCAAAAAAAACTGAGCGAATTTCTCGCAGAAGACCGTAGAATATTAGTTGTTAGAAAATACGATCCTATGCTTTTCGAAAAAAAAACCATTAAAACGAAAAATGAACACTTTTGACCTTCGTTGGGTGAGACTTTATTCTTGGAATTCTCGATGTGAAGAAAAAAACATGTGCTTATATGTTGAACATCGCATAGCTTAAAAGAGTAAACGCAATTACCATAGCAGCATTCTATGCAGATCCACTTCAGATTTTGTGGCCTAGTGGTGTTTAGCACAATAAAGTTTTACTGGTAATCACTGATACAGCATCTTAAATGCTATCGACTTTGTCAGCTCTTAAAGTACTCTATCCAAAAATGGTTTCCCCCACGAAAGCTGTTTTGTAAAAGTAACAATTATTTTGAAGTATTTATATGTGTGCACTTATAAATTGTATTTAAGACACCTTATCGGGAGTAAAAATTTAAACTATTGAAACCAAATATGCCCTTTCCAACAAAACCAACAATAACTTGTCTTTCACTAAAAGTAATTTTGAATACATAAAGCATTACAATTACAAGACCGCGTGGGTTACTAATAAAGGACAGCTTGGAAACAGTGAAATTAATTCGACATGTTCTAGAAAATAGAACTGATAAAAATTACTTTAAAAATTGGACGGAAATGGACAAATTGTTAATTTGAACAAGAGATAAATTGAGTTTCAAGCAGACTCGCTCGAAAGCTACATTCAACAGCATTTGATTTTAACAGCTCTGATGGCGGCAAGAATATCCTTTCTTCTCAACCGAGCATGACCGTTAAAATTAAGCATGTTGCGTGCTAGAAGATATGGGTTCCAACTTACCATACCTTGTCGTGTACTTCCATAATTCATAGATGATACCGCTAAAATAATTCGTTGCAGGGACATAGAATATATCGATTCCAAACTTAGGTTATGATAAAGACGAGGGAGGATACAGTTAAGGAGCGTATATTCTGAAACCTGTATCTCACAAGACCGAACAAGCGTTCTTGACAAAATCCATTATTTTTACTGGTGCGAGATCTGAAAACACAGAGTGAAGATAAAAGAGAGAGCAAAAGCTTTGCTAGCAATCCAGAGAACAGCTCCAATTGATATAAGAGTATTAAAGAAAAGAAAAATTTCGGTGAGGAGACCACTAAATCGGATTGATCGCGTGGGAATGACACTCTACAAACGTGGCGTGAAAGGTGGGACACTTAAACAAGTGGAAGACGGAAGCCAAGGCTTATCCAGCATATTAAAAAATAGATAAACAGGAGATGGCGAGACGTTAATTACTACCTAACCCAGATATTCTTGCAAATTCCTTCACAGAATAGGGAAGTTTAGCACTTCTGGTTCTTTATATGAGGAAAATTAGGTGATTGATGATGCTGAGATTATTTTTTTTAATGCTACGGGTAGAATGTAGATCTCAAGCTCATGCAGATCGAGAAATGGGAGTTCTGACCGTCGCGATTTTCCTAGATATCTTTATTTCAGATGAAAACAAATGGAACACAGTAGTGAAATACTGTAAAAAAATTATACAATAAAAGAAGCGTGATCTGGACTCAGCTAAATCTGTCAGCTAGAATATAAGCAAGCCTGGACGTAGGGAGATATATACATATAGCTTGTTATGTACATAAAGGTAAGTGAAGGAAATGCCCAGTCAGCTGAATAGTGGATTTTCGCTGTTTTCCTCACCGCAAAAAGAAGATGTTAGAAAGCATATTAAAATCCATTGTAAGTAACGATAAAATATATTATTTAGTCAAATGTCATGACTGACTCAATTCTTCAAATGTTTGAACGCGTGCATCAGCACGTTTAGCCACTAGTCTAACATGAAACTTTTGTTTAATATCAAAAATTGGCTGCAATATTTTACATTTTTAATAAAACAATAAAATCGGCATCGACAGCTGGAACGCTTTTCTTTTTTTGCCTTCGTATCGTGGCTTTTTTCATTTGTATAAAATATTTACTGTCACAGCTTTAAATCCGGTAAGAAATGAGAACAAGGCCATATCATGTATAAAAGGAATGTGTTTAACATACCAAAAGTAGTTATAGTTTTTTAGGTCTACTTTATATCTTTAAGAATTTGATTTTATTTCTTTTATTCTTGTGAGCTGTTTGCAAAATTCTATAATAACAAACAGCATGTTTTTCTAAATATATATACATATACAAAGGACACAAAATGAAAACTTAAGCCAAAAAGAAAATGAGGCTCTAGAAAAAACAACATGCTAAAACTATGCATGAAGAAATACCAGTAAAGAGTAAAAAACAACAAACAGCCCCTTAGGAAGAAAGACTTCGTACACAATTGTTGTTTAGATATAAAAAATGCAAAAAACTAGAAAAAATCTTAACCGAAATATAAAGACAACAGCAGTAAAAGTTTAAAGACAAAGGTTTTTCATCTTATGTATTCTGAACTCCTTCGTTTTGAATCAGTTTTATATATTCGTTAATTTTATTTTATTTTGAAGGATAATGCTAAATTTTTTTTAGTAACAATATCTGTGTTTTGTTATGAATGACTTGAACTTTTCTTGTTTGTTAATGTTTACTTTTAAAGTTCACAAACAAAATCTACTTACATACTTTCACTTCATAAATTCTGAAAAAAGGAACTTTTAGTTGCAAACTTGTGAACCAAGTGATACTCGTAGTATTTGACCCTCAAAGTTAAAATATCCCAAAGGATCAAAGAAGCGTGAACAATATTGTAACAAACAACTTAAAAGAAAAAAAAAAGTTCTGCCAACAACTTGTAAAATAATAAAGAAAACTTTGAAAAAAATGGTCTATATAAGCAAAAATTACAAGTATGTTAATCCAAATAAATAAATTAAGAAAATGTTATATCAACCAAAATAAATATAACAAAATTTCAAATAAATATTTACCATTAATGGCATCAGTTAACTTGTTAAGTAGGGTATCAGAAAAAGCCAGCAAACCACATCCGAAGCAGAAGTTGTGCCAAATTGATAAAGTTCGGTAAAAGGTATTATTACTTAAAATTAAATAAAAATCCAAACAACAAAAGTAACAAATATTTAAGTAAAATTAAGCTCAATAAATTTTAAAATTAATTATCTTAATGATAAGTATATATGATAACAAACAGGGATGTATGGAAATAGGCAGAGAGGTAATTTCTTCGACTATTTTCTGAAATAGGTTTTTGATGAATAGTTACAGTTTTAAAAAAACCGCGTTCATGTAAATAATTAAAGAAAACCCCGGGATTACTGCATTGTAGTAATTAAAACAAAATTTTTTAGTAATATATTACTCGAAAAAAAGGAAGAGCGTAGTATATTCGTCTGACCCGAATCTAAAACTCCCTTCACAATAGTCACTTATATATATATAGTATATATAACAAATTTAAACTAAATATGCTCGGATTTATATGGACAGATATAGAGGAAAAATTTGATTGCCTTGTAATCGCCATGTCGTCTTTCATGGAGATTTTCATGGAAAAATCGGTTTAGACTATATCTCGAGTATATATGGACTGATATTGGAAATTTTCATTTTCTGTATTTGGTAACCTCCTTATATTAGTAGAGGTGCTTTTAAGCAAAAAAAGTTTTGTTAAGTTCACTTACGTAACATTTTTATGAAAAAATCGGTTTGGACCGATATCGGGGAAACATTTTTTTGTTTGCCTCCTAACCGCCATGCCAAATAATTCTGTCAAGTTTGAAGCAGAACAAACAATATTTAAAAAAAAAATTTCATACATAATTGCAAAAAAATTGCTTTTTTCGGAGTTTTGCATATATCTCAGATATACGTAAACCGAGTTTACTGAATTTCAATTGCAAACCCATGAATCGAACGAGTACTAGAATAGTGAAAGAAAAAAATTCTAAGTCTAGTCTAAAGGTAGGACCACATGATTGCCGCAATACACTAATTTTCACACAGTTTTATACCCCAATCGTCTGATTGCACAATTAATTCTTATTTTGTACAATTGTTCTTATTTTGACTAATCAAATGCAACCCTGCTGCGGCAATCGTGTGACTACCTGATATGCGATCGTGCGGCAATAAAACTGCCACAAATGCTACAATATTTATTGTGTTCTAGTGCGGCAATTCAAGTGGGCAATATACGCCAATATTTTTGATTTCTTCTTTGATTTCTTTTTTATGCGTGCTGCTTTTATAGCAACACTTGTAATAAGAAGATAAGAACGATATTAATTTATTTTATATTATGTGTATATGTACATGTGTATTTAAAATCATAGCAGTTTTATGCAAAATAAAATGTTTTAAAAATAAAACTAGACACAAATATTTACATGTTTACTGCTTTTATTCAATTTCTAAAAGAATTTTTTTTGCAATGTTTTCTGTTTATCTACTTTATTATTTTTTTTTTTTGTTGATGCTATTTTATTTTTTTTTTAAGAGAACGTTTTCAACCAGTACACAACAAATTAAAAGCTAGTGCAACAGCTAGTTCGTGGTATTGCCGCAATTTACAACCATCGTGTTACTGATATGGGGCAATTATTGCCACAAAATTGTTTTTCACAATCTTGCGGCAATTAAATTTGTGAAAAATAGGGCAGGACAATTTTGTTATTGGGCATCAACTCGGCACAATAAAAATTGGGTCAGATAGGTCTTTTTGCGGCAATCGTGTGTTCTTACCTTAATGGTTTTCTTAGAAACGGTATTTCGACGGCGGACAGACTAAAATCGCTTAGTTCTATCAATGCTGTTTCGAAATATGTCTACTTTATAGAGTAAAAATTGTAGAAATTACAAACGGAATCACAAACTTATATATACCCTTAACATTTTTGTGAAGGGTATATACTAAAACAAAGTAGTTTACGACAAGAACAAATGCTCAAGAATCCAAATATATATACACTGGCGGACAACATAAAGTGCGGTTTTAAATATTTTTTGTTTTTTGATTAAAGAATACTCGTATATTTATTGTTTTCACATTTTTATGAATTATAGTTTAATTTGTATTTCGATTACTATTTCATACTTATAATTTAATTTTTAATCTATATTTTCTATTTATAATACAAAACAAAAGAAGAAAACATCCCCTCAGCTTCTCTTTTATATCTGCTGTTATAAAAGAATTGTAATTCTTTGCTAGAATTACAATATAATCATCTCTCCTAACCCATACACTTTTAACGATTGCCCATAAGTTTTATTAATCGTCATAATAGTAAATATTTTTAAAACAATAGTTAAAAAATTTATGTTATTCTGAGCATTCGTAGAACATATTTACCATTAACTAATAAAAATTAAAAGTTAGAATTAAAACTTTAATAAAATCTGTATTTGAAATCTACAACTTCAACAAACATTGTTTTTCTTTTTGTATAAATATTATTCTAAACATACTTATTCGTGCAGAAACCCGGGAACCGTTTCCCAATTTTCTAAATTGAGTGAAAAAAAAACTAATCGAATTTCCAAGACTTCATAATATGAGATCTTCTGAAGGTCTGGATACTCTTTCCAGAGGTCAGCAAGATTTACTAAACTTATTTATTAGTGAAGATAGGTGAACGCTTGATGATATTAACAATAAATTTGAAATCCCTAACGATGTATGGTTGGCGTTTCCTACATAAGTGATGATGTTTATCTTGATGCGTACGGATGCATCGTTTGATTCAGTTGCAAGGCTTCCAAAAATACCATTACCAAAATTTCCTGGAGATTATGCGGATTGGATTCCGTTTCAAGATATATACTTTGCTCTTGTTCACAGAAACGAAGAACTGAACAAAGTTTAAAAATTCTACCATTTGAAGGGCACACTTTCACGTGAGGCTGGTAATCTAATAAAAAAACTTTTCCGCTACAGAGGCTAATTACGATTCCGCGTGGGAAGTTTTGGAATCAATATACCACAATAAGTGTATGTATGCTTGTTGGAAATTTAATTTCCAAATTCTTTAATATTTCCAAAGTAGATGGTGGATTTCAATCCATTAAACTTTGACTGGACTCTGCCCAAGAATGTCTTGCTTCAACTCCAATCTAATACTTATTCTCCTACAAAAGTTAGACATTCAAACTAGGAAATATTGGGAGCAGTCTCTTAAGTCATCCACTGAATTGCCTAGTCGAGATGAACTCTTAAATTCCTGGAACGAACTTTTCGTACGCTGGAATCGATTAATGATGGACTTTCGCAAACTTCAAAGCCTAAACCTTTTAAAGGTAACAAAATTTTTACATCAATAAAAAAAATTCTGGCAATTTTTCAAAACCTGTACTTATTGCGATAACATTCGATCTTTAGCAAAATGTTTTAAATTTTTAGCTCTCTCGTTAAACTCTAAAATTGAGTTTTTGAAACATAAAAATACTTGCCAAAATTGTCTTCTAACTGGGCATGACGAGCATAATTGCAGCTCGCCAAGTTCTTCATTCTGAAGACAAGAGTTCGCAAATAAGTTCTCAGCCTAGATCAAACTACGCAGTGACACTTCAACAGTAACAACGCATATAACAAGTTCGTTTCCAATTATTTTATTATACACTATTCGACTGAATGTTCGCACAAACCATGGGTTCTTGTCTCTATGTGCGTTATTGGATACTGGATCACAGGGAAGCTTGATTTCTGAATCCGTGGTTCAGCTTTTAGGCTTAAAAACGAACTAAGGCATACTATAAAGTTACTGGTATAGGAAATGGGAATGAAAATATATCAAAATACATGGTTGATATAGATTTGTACAACAGAAAACGAGAATCAGTTCTCTACTGCTCTGCCTTAATTTTAAAAAATCTTTCTTCAAACGTACCC
Source organism: Thecocarcelia acutangulata (assembly GCA_914767995.1). Lineage (NCBI taxonomy): Eukaryota > Metazoa > Arthropoda > Insecta > Diptera > Tachinidae > Thecocarcelia > Thecocarcelia acutangulata. The sequence continues at coordinate 101,425,177 of OU612094.1, read as the reverse complement.
GATCCATCAGCTTAGCAGCGATAGTTTACCTGATCCTTATTTGTATAAATAAGACTCTGTTGATATGATTATAGGATCTGATGTATGCTCCAAAATAAAGACTCTGAAATTCGTTTATACACAATGACTTGTTCTTTGAAAATACACATTTTGGCTCGGTGTTTTCTGGAAATAATAATAATGATAATAATATGTCTTCAAACAGAATGTACATACATAATGCGAATCTGGAGTCAATATTAAAGTCATTTTGAGAACAGGAGGAAGTTCTACATAAAAGGAAATGTTCTAGTGTATAACTGACTTGTAAAAACTTCCTTGAGAAAACCACATCCTGAACAGAATCAGGCCGGTGTATGGTGCATTTGCCATTCAAAACAGTGTTAAATGACGATAAAAAACCTGACATACATAACAATTTAATGAGTGCTTTCAGGCGTTTTTGGAACACAGAAATTTCATTTTCAAAGCGACCCCAAATTTGCTGAATGTTATAAGAATTTTATAAAAGACTACGAAGAATTAGGTCACATGTTAAAGGTAAGAACATATCTTAATGACATACGTCAAAATTCGTACTTTCTACCCCATCATGGTACTTTAAAAGAAAGCAATACAACCACTAAACTTAGAGTTGTTTTGATGAAAGCTGCCATATGAACAATTACAAATCTCTAAATGAGGAACTTTCTCCTGGCCTAGCGCTTCAAAATAGCCTTCCGGAAATTATATTAAAATGGAGAAGATACAAAATAGCATTTAGTGCCAACACCGAAAAGATGTATAGACATGTATGATGTATCAACAGATTCTTTGGCGATATCAGCTAACTGATGAAATCTCCATTAATGAGCTTAACACCGTAACATATGGTATCTCTTCGGCTCCTTATTTGGCTATTCGCGTTTTGCATAAACTGTCGCATGATCAAGAATTAAATTTTCCAGTTGCATCTAAAACTTTGATATCTGACTTTTATGTCGACGACATAATTTCCAGAGCAAATAATCTGAATGATCCCACTATTTTTCAGAGAGACTTATGCGCTCTTCTTAAAACTGGGGGATGTAATCTGCGAAAATGGACAACATATTCCCATGAACTCCGAAGCACAATCCCAGAAGAATGTAGAGATACGTCAGCCACATTAAATTTTGATAAGGACAACGTGGTCAGAACACTCGGTATTCTGTGAAACACATACGATGATTCATTTTCCTTCATAGTGAACATTAGTGAGAGCGAAGTGTTCTTTCCGAATCGGCCCGATTGTTTGATCCGTTGAGATGGCTTACGGCATTAACTCTAGTTAAGTCTATTTTTAAGCAGCTGAGGGAACATGGCTTAGATGGGGATGTACCAATCCCATCCCAAATTGAGACACAATGACTCAAACATAAGTTGTCATTACCACAACTTTAAAATTTAAAACTTCTCCGTTGGATTAGGTGAGCAAAAGTTTCTACTACTGAACTACATTGTTTTTGTGATGCCACAATGCCGCTGTTATTTATGCACGAACTATTACTTCGGATGGTACATACGTTAATATATTGCAGGCGAAATCTAAAATAACTCCGGTAAAAAATTTGTCGATACCACGGCTAGATACAAATCTGAAGAGTTTTGGTCCAAACCCCTTCCGAATTAGCATACTACTGAAGAAACACGTAAAAATAAAATGTCAATAAACATATGCGGGAAAGAAACATACTCCGAAATTATATTCCAGTTATGGATCTATAACACGCGTTTTGGCATTACGAGTATGTTATAGGTTAATTCATAATTGCAAAAACCCTCGGCACAAGAGAGTTAACTAATTAAAACTTGCTGAAATAAATGAAGCTTTATTTCATTTGCTTAAAGTTATGCAAATGATAGACTTTCGCAAAGAAGTAAAATCCCTTAAAACAGGCATTGAGTTAAAATCAAGTCCGTTGTTAAAGCTGATGCCATTTCTGAACGAAAACGAGATAATTAGCGTAGGTGGCCGACTGCAAGACTCAAATCTTCTCCACGATGTAAAGTATCGCACAGTATTGGCTAAATCTAATACTCTGTCCAAACTTATTATTACTGGTTCACACAAGCGAACTCTACATGGAGGCGTTACTCTTACTATGTCTATTGTTAACCGAAGATTTTGGATAATTCCGGGAAAACTATAACTCACATATTTATGACCTGTTCTAGATACTCCCCCAAAAGTTAACAACTAATGGGAAATTTGCCCCATGTTCGTCTTAATGTCACTGGACATTTTAAGCATAGCGGAGTTGATTATGCTGGTCCGATTGCCACTAAACAATTAACTTTAAGGTCTACTATAATATCCAAGGGATGCATTTGTTTATTTGTTTGTATTAAAGTTATTCATTTGGAAGCCGTTTCAGACTTCACCAACTGGCATTTCATTCTACCAGCCTCTCCGAATTTTGGTGGTTAGTAGGAGGCTGGTGTAAAGTCTGTAAAGGACCACCTAAAATGTATTACTAAAGATATCATGTTAAGCTTTGAAGAATTGACTACCTTGCTTTAACAAATATAAACTTGCCTCAATTCGTGGCCTTTATGCCCCTTATCTGCAGACCCATCTGATTTTAACGCCTTTACTCCGGCACACTTTCTTATCGAAGAACCGACACAATGTATACCGGAAGAAATCATGCTTAACTTAAATATAAACCATCTAACACGTTGGAAAACTGTAGAAAAACTTAAACAGCATTTTTGGAGAAGATGGTACAGAGAGTATCTCAATCGACTACAAGCCCAACCGAAATGGTTAAGAAACTCTGCAAGCCCTCCTCAGTTGGAGATTTAGATATAATTTCTGATGAGCGGTGTGGACCAGCACAGTAGCTACTAGGATGCATAAACCATGTATATCCAACAGCTGATAATCGCATCAGGGTTGTATCTGTTCAAACAAAAGCTCAAATTAAAAAAAAGGCTTATTTCTAAAATTTTTCTTTTCCAGATGGTCAACCAAGAAATTCAAAAGCAGATGTTCCAAATAATAAAAGTTAAAACATCACAGAAACGAGCCTATTTTCATATCGCTGTGAGTCGGAGCATAGCGGAGTTTGTAAACTCGACTAGAATTTCTCCCAATGATATGCCGTTTTCTTGCTTGCAAAATATTACCTAATATCATCAGTTTTTGAGGTGGGAGAATGTTGTCAGAAAAATCTTTCTGAAACCAATCTTTTCTTTTATAGCAAAAATATTTGTTCAAATACTTATATATATATATATATATATATATATATATATATATATATATATATATATATATATATATATATATATATATATATATATATATATATATATATATATATATATATATATATATATATATATATATATATATATATATATATATATATATATATATATATATATATATATATATATATATATATATATATATATATATATATATATATATATATATATATATATATATATATATATATATATATATATATATATATATATATATATATATATATATATATATATATATATATATATATATATATATATATATATATATATATATATATATATATATATATATATATATATATATATATATATATATATACAGCTATGGACAGAGAAATAGCACACTTTTCCTGTTCTTCTGAAATAATATGTATTTTTAACAGAACGATTTCAATTGTGTAGTGGAATTACTTGCCTGATCAGTATTTTGTTGAATAGCCCTTATTTGACAAAACTGCTTCACTTCTGCGCGGTAAACTTTCTATTAACTTTTGGCATCTCTCCAAAGGAATAGAGTTCCACGCTTCCCTTACTCCATCCCAAAGATCATCGCAATTCTTAAATTTTTTCTGCCCGACTTTCACCTTGACATCATTCCATAAATTTTCTATGGGGTTAAGATCGGGACTTTGAGCTGGCCAATCAAGAATAGAAATCTTTTCTGCAGAGAGCCAATTTTTCACTATTTTTGCCGTGTGTTTTGGGTCGTTATCGTAAATAAAGATCCAGTTCACGGGCATGAACTCAAAGCAGTATGGCTCCACGGTGTTTTTCAATATATTGAGGTAAGAAAACTTATCCATATTTCCATTTATTCTTGCTATAGGGCCAACCCCATGCCACGAAAACGATCCCCAAACTTTCAGGTTACCTCCACCATGCTTCACTGTTTTTGTAGTGTAACGAAAATTGAATTCTTGGTTTTTTCCTCGATGTACAAATGTTTTTCCATCAGGGCCAATCACATTTATTTTTGTTTCATCAGTGAAAAGTACTCTTTTCCAGAACTTGATGTCTTTGTTTATAAGCGGCTGTTTATATTCTTTTTAGTTAGAAGCGGTTTTTTTCTACTGACACGACCATAAAGACTATTTTCATTCAGGCGTCTTCGTATAAGTCTACTGGAGACTTTTAACCCAAATTCCTCATTTATTTCGGTCATTATTATTCTGGAAGACTTGAAAGGATCCACCTTACTTTTTCTGACGATTGCCTTGTCTTCACGAATAGTTGTCTTACGCGGTGGCTTCTTTCGATCTTTCTTCACATTTAGCAAATTTGGATCTAAAGTAATACATTTAATTACATTGTATACCATTTTTCGGGAACATCCAACTATTTCCGCTATTTTCGTTTGCGATGTACGTTTTTGGTGGAGCTCCCAAATGATCTTCTTTTTCTCTTGCGAGCAGTGGGGTCCTCTACCCATTTTAATGCACAAAATTAAATACAAATAATATTCTTTAAAAACACACTTGAATTTATCACCAAAACTTTAATAAACTGTTTTATTTGATAATCGAAATAACACTGCGCTATTTCATTGTCCAACCAAAAAACGTTATTTTTTAGCAAAATATGACGAAAAGAGAAAAGTGCAAAAGTTTACGGGACTTTTCCAAACAATTTTTGGAAAAGCAGAGTGGAGAAGGAGAATAGCATAGAAATAGATATTTTTAACTTTCAATTTTTTAAAGTAATACGTTTGGTACAATGCAGAACATAGGTGCGCTATTTCTCTGTCCATAGCTGTATATATATATATATATATATATATATATATATATATATATATATATATATATATATATATATATATATATATATATATATATATATATATATATATATATATATATATATATATATATATATATATATATATATATATATATATATATATATATATATATATATATATATATATATATATATATATATATATATATATATATATATATATATATATATATATATATATATATATATATATATATATATATATATATATATATATAGATATATATACATATATATAACAAACAACAAGTTTTTTTTGTTATTGCTGCAATGAACATTATTGTAATCACTCCACATTATGGGAGAGTACATGTTTTATTGCTTTGCATCATTTTTTTTTTTTTTTTTGGTGCCGAAACCCAGGAATGAGATCTGAAAAACTTTCGTTAGTTTTATTATATGTATTTTTAGGTCTTCGTGGAAAACCAATATATACCTTATGTGGGAGATACGTTGCCTACTTTCCAAACACCGCCCACTTTTCGTCTGAGAATTTATATCCACCACCATGTTATTTGCACCGAATTTGAAATTTTAAGTTTAGTCGCTCTCCAAATATATAAAAATCAATATTTACTTTGCAAATCAATATTTACTTTTTGACCAAAAACATAATATTGCTTTAAAGTAATTTGGACCAAATCAGTAATTATTACTACTACCGTGTTTAAGATATAAACAAATCAATATTTATTTTGTATGTGCGTGTCATTTTTATAAAATTTTCTGCTTATTAACTGTTTTCTCGAAATTCACACCTTAAAAAATAAATTAGACAAATCGCTCCAGCCGTTCTCAAGCTATGCGATTCCTTACATTTGGTGTGGCAATTTTGTAAAATTTTCTGTCTTACAAACCAACTTTCGAAAATTTCAAACTATACAAAGAGAAAAGTAGTCAAATCGATTAAGTCGTTCAAGTTATGCAATTACATACATTTGGTAATTCATTTTTATATATACAGATCTATAGAGAAGAAATTCATATGTATGTATATAGAAAATTTTAAAAATGTATGTGTAATATAAAGATGAAGGAAAAAAGAAACAGAAATCGACAGAACGTGCATTTATGTATACTTAAGTTTATGTCATTGTAAACATATTGTGTGACATTCAGAATGTTAAAGGTTTCTATGCGGTTTGTATACTTTTAAGCATATTTGGTCACATTTTAGTTTTTGTTTGTTTTCACATTTGGAATAAGTTACGAAGATTTAGGTGCTCATAAGCTATCAAATATTAGAAAACATAAGAACATGAGACTCATAGGTTAGATGTAGTATTTAGAAGCATATCTGGAGGGAGCTTTTTTAGGAAAATAATTCTTTCAAAATAGAAAAGAAGCGCAAAAAATCACAAAATTAGGGCAATTGGGCAAAACTTTTGAGTTCTGCATCGAAAAAAATTACAGGAAGCACAGCAAAGTGTTCGAAAAGTAATTGAGAAAATCAGTGACATACTCGTATAAAAAACTGGTTGTAAATAAAGATTGTTTATTAGATAGGCATATTCTATATTGTATACTCTGTTCTGTCTAAGTAAGAGTTATATTTTGTTATATATGAATATACAATTCTTCAAGGTAGCGAATTGAGGACTATTCTATATTTGATCTATGCTTCTAACATGCCAAGAAGTAACACTATGTAACTACAATTAGTAAATAAATATGTATGAATTTAAAAATTTGAAGAAAAAAATTTCATAAAAAGTGTTTTAATTACAGAAGCAGTCATTTGTAGAAGTTGATAAAAATTAAGTCCAGAGGATATTCAAAACCATAAAAACTACACTGACACTGACAAGATAATTGCTAGCTACATTGCAGCTATCAATGAAAGCCGTAATATTAGAGTAAGGTGTATAAATTTTAGTTATATGTTTTATTGTATTTGCTATAATTTAATGTTTTATTGTTTTCAATGTTTTAAATAGTTTACTAATATTAAAATGCAAGTAATTTTGTAAGAACCAAATTCAAATAAGTAATTTAATAAATAGAGATCATTCGGAGTCTAGCTTCGATAACAGATAGGAAACGCCCGCGATCGTGTTTGCCAAATATTGTTGTTACAATTGAAGACAAAACATCTCCCAGTTCAATTATTGCTGATAAGCCGAACACACAAGTACCCGTGGTTAGAAGGCAGCGAAGCCCCAAATCAGCTCAAATACCATCGCAATCGAAAATATCTAAAGATGATAATAGGACTACGACAACGGATAGTAATAGATTTGCTATCCTTCAAACAGATGAGTCAACAACATCCAAGAAAACATTTCAACCGCCACCAATATACTTGAGAGAACCTACTTCTAGTGAGCTGGTGAAATGACTTATTACAACAAAGGCACCTTCAACATTACATCGCATCAGCGAAACGAAAATCCAGGTAAACAATGAAAATGAGTACCGAAATTTGTCTAGCGTTCTGGACAAGGAGAAAATATCTTTTTACACCTATCAACTTAAAAGCCTTCAGGTAATTATTAAAGGTGTCGACCTTGTGTAAATACAAATGATATTAAGACTGGACTAGAAGAAAAATGATTTAAAATAAAAAATGTTGTTAATATTAGGAACCGTGAACAGATCCCGCAACCCATGTTCAGGGTTGAACTAGAACCCAGGGATGTTGTCCTAAAAAAGGCGAAATTTATCCAATGTATAACCTCAAATTTCTTTTGTATCGTAAGGTATCCGTTACGGAACCACAAAGCGTTTAGGACCCGTTCAATGCCTAAACTTCCAAGAATTTGGCCATACTAAGGTCCAGTGTAACTTGCTCGCAGTTTGCGTTGTGTGTGGCGAACTCCACGGCACATCACAGTGTAAGAAGTCAAAAACTGACTCTAGTGTTAAAAAGTGCAGTAACTGTGGAGGTAACCATACTGCAAGTTACAGTGGCTGTCTTGTCTATAATCAATTTAAGCGGTCAATGATAAATAGGTCATCAATTTCCACTAACCAACCCCAACAGTTAAACATCATTTCTATAAAAGGCTTTCCCTAGATGGGCCAGTCAACTAACAACATAATCATGCAAAACCACCAACAAGTTTCTTAAGCTAATTTGGTTAAATCCAATATACAACATTTGAATAAGGAAACCAAGTCTTAAGACTCCGATTAAAATTTTAGCAATCTTGAGGCAACTCTGCAGACTATTGTTCAATCCATAGATACATTTACAACCTTGATGTAGGAAATACTGAAAATGCAATCCTTTATTTTGCAGGCAATTAAAACAAATGAGTTGATTAAAAATATGTTTCTGGAACACAAACGGCATCCGCCAACACAAAAATGAACCTGAGCACTTCCTTATAGAAGAGCAAATTGATATAATGTTTATTGCTGAAACTTATTTGCAACAATATTTTTTATAACAGGATGTTAAAAAAACACGTTTCTAGTTTTCGTATAAAAATTGTATTTGTTTATTCATACATATTTTGAAATTGCATCCATTTTGATTTGGTTTTTATTATTAAAAATATTAATTTAAAATGACATTGACACATCTTAAAATCTTATGAAATACGATTAAATTTAAAAAACGGGTTTAAAATAAAAATTTTTGAAAATCGGCTGTTTCATGCATAAATTCTTACGATTTGCTTAAATAGAATGTGTTTTAATTTGAAGTGTTTAACAAAGATTTGATAAACATACAATATTTTCTTATTTTTGGATCATTTAAAAATGTTTGTTTTTATTAAAAATGGCAGTTATTTTGTTAGGCAAATTATTAAAAAAAAACTAGTTTTTTATATTTACATAAAACAATATATATTATATTGCAAATAAAATTTAATTTCTTTTTAAGTTCATAAATTAATAGTTTATAAAAAGTTAATTATTTACAATATTCATTTTTGCGTTTGTATTAGGAATCAAGTATAAAATGTTAAAGTATTTAATATCATAATTTTAATTAAATGTAATAAATAGCATAAATATTTGTTAAATACTGTGAGTATAAGTTATTAACTTTTTATGTGTAATTATATTGATTAAATCTGCTTAAATGTTAATGCTTTGGACGAGTTTTTTTGTTTTTCCGTTGTTTTTTACAAAACTTTTGATTTGTTTAATAATAAAAATTTTTTGCATGAATGATTTTCTTGTATTGTAACAAACAATCCTTTAATATTGATTAATAAATTCTCTATTTATTTTCATTTGCAACAATTTCAAATTAAATTAGTGTCTGCCCTTTTCAGATTCTACCATATTGTGGATATTGAAATGATTTCTAATTTTTTATCATCTTAGTTTATATTTTGTTGTTGTTTTGTAATAACAATAAAATTTTATTTTTATTGCAATCGCTTGTCGAATTGTAACAATAATTACAATTAGGTTTTTCTAATATTATTTTGCTTTAGCCCGCATAAATTCTTAACGTTAATGAAAGTTTTCCATTTGCAAACTGTGAGCCAAACAACGACAGGAAGCAGTTTTAATGCGAAAAGAACGTATAGTTGTGTGTGTGTGTGAGTGTGTGGGTGGGTGTATGTGGATGTGTATGATTCTTTGTATTATTCTCATTAAAAGTTAGATATATATGTATGTATGTTTTAGTTTATTCTTGCGTTGAAAAAGATAAAACTGTATACATTTTTCGAATAGAATATAAAGGAAACTGAAAGGTCTTGCTTTTCTCATTTTAATTGTAGGCTTAATTAGAACAAGTTTATGTATATAATTGACTTTACTTTCTTTATTTGAAAAGCGGAACAGAAATTTTGCTTGCGAGTTTACTAGAGATTTTGAGCTCAGAATACAAAAGTGTAAAAAATATATACTTAATTGTTTGTAGGTTCCTTGCAAGATCACTTCGACTTATATATGCTTTATAATGAAAGCAGTAAAATATTTGTGAAGTGCAATATATTTTACTTTTTTTTCGGACCAGTACTCAGGGGATATATACATATGCAGTGCATTGTACTGGAACTAGAAAAATATATTATAATAAAGAGAAAGAACGAGTAATTTTTGTGGACGTTTGATACACGGAAAGGCCAAAACAAACGTTATCACAGAATTTAAAGTGTTGTAATTAAATTAGTTAAAACTGATCACTTCCCAGTGTAAATACCTTCGACACTGCTAAGACAAACAAAAATTAGTCCAATACCCCACCCATGCACAGTGCATGGTAATGAATTACATAGTAGGAACATTCAAAAGTAATTAATAATTAACATGTAAAGAAAACACGAACGAGAGTAATAAAAACACACATTAGGAAAAATATCTACGGTCGCTACAAGGAAAAGTACAGGCAAAAGAATGACAGTTTGGAATATAGTTACAACATTAGTATATACTGTATAGCACTGCGAATTATTTTTAGAGCGTGTTATCGTTTTAATATTAAAATATTTGTTCAATTCGTGTGCTTAACAAAAAGTTAAAAAAAAATACAACTTTTGTGCCCTTGTTTTCTTTTCGGAAAAAATACTGCTTTTTAAATGTTTATCAATTTTTCGATTACCATGCCATTTAAATAATTTGTGCTTGAGTGACGTTCGTGATTTTGTTTCATAAAGATTTGTGAGAAGTATCAAGCACGTCATTGGCAGAGGCATTCTAATTATACACAAATATTTTATAAAAAATTAAGTTTTAGAAATAATAAATGTTACCGCAAAAACAAAAATATTGCTCTGTAAATTATTTTCAGAATTTTTTCAATGCAAAAAAATCAAAGTATATTTTGCAATGCGCTTGGAAAAAAAATGTGTAAGGTACTCGTAAGAGGAAGCCAGTTTATTTTAATTTGTATAAATATCGTATATATGCCCATTAATATGCTTACTAAAATATAAAATATGCACAAAAAACAATTTTGAAAATTATTTATAGAAAACTAAATTAGATTTTAAGGACCATATCCAAAAAAACAATTCATACTTGAGTATTAACGTATACGTTAGTTACCAAACACATTAGCACTACCATACATTTGTTGAAAAAGTGTGTGCAAAAACAGTACGTTAACTATTAAATGCAGTAAGGAATTTGTTTTATTCTGGCAGTGCCGTTAAGTTCAGTTGTAATTTGTTGAATAGTGGATGCCTGAAAACTAATATTCCAAAATCGAAAAACAAACTGAAAAAATAAAAAATTATTATTATTACATAAAAAAGCACATTTTTGACAAACATTTCCTAGATTTACCTTTTTCATAAATAGTGAATATATAATATGTAGTATATTAATGAAATTGAGAGAAGTTTTTCGATGTATTCGTTTAATTGAAAATGCATCACTAACATATTTGTTGTTCATATTGCTCTTCCAAAATTAATATTTTCAATTCATATATAGTGTAATGTTTTAATTTCCTTATGTAATAAAAATAATACATTAGTTCTGTTAAGAGTTTTCAGAGAATAGTGTTTTTCAAGAGAAATGGAAACAAAGAACTTAAATATCATTTTAAGGTACAGGTAAAGTGTGCCTTTGAAATGTTTAAAGTTAATGTTTTTGCATATAACGTTAGGAAATTTTTCTTGACAATTGCCTACCAAGCTTTGCTAAGTTTTTTTTTGTGTACGGCCATAAAACTACCTTCAAACAGAAACTATTCTTAAAGTGAAAATTTTCAAAATTGTTATTGCCATCCCTGCCAGAGTACATTGTATATACATATTGTATATACATAAGTATATATAATATACATGTGTATTTATGTGTACACAATGTATGTATAAGTATTGCAAATTCCTGATTTTTATTAAATACTTACTAACGTAAGTATTGTAAATACCCATTGAGTTCCTTCTACCCATACGCACCCATAGTTAGGTTAGCATGAAGAAATTGTGTGTGTGTATAGTTTATATTTTTACTTGTATATAGTCGCACTCGTTTTCTCACAGATACCCAATAAGTACTTCAAATAATACTTTTGCCGGTGTCTGATTAACACACACGAACAAATATATGCTGACATTCCATGCGTTTAAAAACATTGTTTACTATTAACGTTTAAATCTCTATTTGCTTATAAAAAATGTAACTTCTGATTGGCATAAACACATTATTTCGTCAACCTTACTCGAAGTGCGGTGTAGGTGTTACTTTTTTGTTAGGAGAGAAAACGCCATAACAAATTGTGTCCTTATTTGGTAGTACAATTTTTTTTTTTAAGTTAAGTTTAAATTTGTATTAAATAAATAACAAAATTCTTTTAATAGATTTTTCACAAAAAAAATTTTATAAAAGCAGTTAAACGAAGTTAATCGAAATAAATTAAATATATACAGGACAACGCAAAACTAATCACCCTATCGTAACATGTAATGCAAAGGGCTTTTTCTGTTAATCATAGTCGACGTTTTTCAAGTAAACAGCTGCAGAATACAAACAACAACAATGGAACGTTATACTCTGCGGGAGCGTGGAATAATTGTGTCCATTTTCTAAAGCGAGATTTTGAGTCGAAAAGCATTATGAGTGAACAAGAGTTTTTCATTTGAACAGTTACGTCAATAAACAAAATCTTCGTTTCTTTGGAACGGAAAACCCGCGTGTGATGCCTGAAGAGCCGTTACATCAACTCAATGCTGCTGTATGGTGCGGCGTTCACGCGGAACTTTTCCAGCACGCCATCGGGAATACAGTTACTATTATTGGCTAATGCTATAGGATCATGACTGCCGGATTTGAATGAGCAGAGCCTGGTGAACATTTGGTTTCAAAAAGACGGTGGACAATAGATATTGTAAAGGAAGGTTTTCTTGAACGCGTAAACTTCCGTCTTGACGATTTAGCATGGTCAGCAATTTCGTCTAATTTAACCATCCCAGACTCCTTGCTTTAAGGCTACTTGAAGTCGCGGTCTTATGCCAACAAACCACAGACAATCGCAGTGCTTAAGGAGAATATTCGAAAAGAATGCGATCAGTTATCACCAGAAATAATGCGAAAAATTATAAAAATGCGATAAAACGGGCATAGATGTGTACCAACACTGCCGGTAGCGACATGGCTGATGTCATATTTTCCAATAAACAGAAAAAACTGTACAGATTCAAATAAAGATTTCCAATACTCAAACATATTTTTTTTGTAAAAAAGTTTTTCCAAAACGAAATTGGATGTTTAATTTCGCGCCACCTTTTGTCAATAATTAAGGAAAACTAAAAATCGTGTAATAATTATTATTTAATAATAATTATCATTTAATAAAACACAATTTTAGCCAGCAAGTCAAACGTTTCCAGCCTGTTTTTCGTCAAATTCAATAGCAAAATAGAAAAGTCACAAAAAAAAGCACAAGACGTTAGTTTATGAATTGAACAATTGGTTTAAAAGCAAAATCTCTTGAGAAACACTGAATAATGTTATGACAAGTAACTTTTACTAAGTACTTGGGGCCACAGATGCAAGTTTTATTGGTGTCATTATCTGCCATTTTAAGATGTAATCTTACTAAAAATAAATAATTTTATTTCTTCACTGAAAGGCAGAAAGAAATGATATTTAGTTTGTACATATGTACATCGGGTTCTAGTTCAGGTTTTTTTTAAGAAGGATTTTATACAATACAAATTTGCTGTGATCAATAATTATTGATTGAAGAAGACAAGAAAAATAATAATCAAATCTTTAGAACAGAAAAAATAATTGAATACCATTAGCTGGGGGACAACTAGCTGTTTTGTAGTCGCTACACTACTCATCAGCACCCACTGGGATTTAATTTCTGTTGGTGTCTCTTAACATATACTTATATATGGAGCAATCCAAGTCAAATAGGAAAGTTCGAAAAATATTTTTTTTTGGTTTGCTTTATTATTTACTGTTTTTCGATGTTCCTTTTGAACAGTACATTTTACAAACTTTACAGATTTTTTTGGCTTATGGTTTCATAGATATTGGATTTTATAAAAAATCAAGTTATAAAAAAACTGTGTCCGCATTTTCAGTATTAGTCCAAACAGCATTATTTTTTGGCATTGTTTTTCTTTTTCTGACTATTATCTAATAAAAATAGAAAATTAATGAAATTGTTTTAACAACGGATCAGTTGTATTAACAAAATCGGGAAACATGAACGATTTAAAACTAAAATTAATATTCATAATATTATATGATGATCTTTGTCTGGCTCAGGTTCAAACCCAGCTTTCGCCAATAATTATTTTCATTTATTATAACAATAATTAATATTCATAGTGATATTTTCACCTAGATAATGAATTTTGTAATGTAAAAAAAGCATCCGGCAAACAAGAATTTGATACCAGCTTCTATATAATTCAATCATGGGTTTTAATTTTTAAAAGTAAAAAAAATAAAAAAAAATGTATAATATTTATTTCTAGATAAACTAAAAAATGTCGCACATTGGTTTAAAATAAAAAATATTTTTACTAAACTTTACAACATCGGAAAAAAGTAGTTATTCAAATTATTTATGTTTTTTTTTGGCATAGTCAATGAAAATTTTTGCATAAAACTTATATTTTTACACATGTATGTATAATAAATCTAAATAACAATTTATGGTCCTTCGAAGTCTTAGAAAATTTTTGAACAGTGCTTTAATACGAAAAATTATTTTTATCGGGAAAAATAGTAGTTATTCGAGTCAAAGTTTAATACCAAAAAATTTAAAGTAAATCAAAGAGTACAAACAGTGAGAAAAATTTATTTAAAATAGTAAATCTTGAAAATCATTTTTGTCATTCTTTGTTTATTAGATAGTATTGATAGAATTATGCTGTTTGGACTAATACTTAAAAAATAGTTTTTTTGTAACTCGGTTTTTTTAAATCCGAGATCTGTGAAACCATAACCCAAAAAATCTGAAAATTTGTTTAAGTATAATGTTAAAAAGCAACATCAGTACAGTAAACAATAAAACAAATAAAAAAAAATTAATCGAACTGTCCGATTTGACTTGGATTGCCCCATATGTATATAGAAATGTTTTTCCCCCACCTTATCAGCTTAAAAGTAAATAAATTATATAAGGCATCATACACTTTTCATTTGATTGGTATTTCGTTGTTAGTATTTTTGGCTAACAGTTGCAATATAAACCATAATCTTGCAATTCCTGCCAAAGAAGCTGGTTGCTTCTATAGTTCAGCAGAAGGTTTCACAAATTTGTGCGAGTTTTTCAAAGTAAAAGTGGCTTTATATACGACAGCTTAGTTCAACATTCCTATATTTTTTTTTTTAAATCTCTATTATTCAGAAAATTTATTTCTATACAAAATTTTTGTTTCTATTTACAGCACAACCATATAATTTCCTTATTTCTTTTGTGTTAATAATAGTTAAACACTCCTATTGCTTTGGAAACATAAAAATAAATCCAAGTTCCTTTCAAGATATTCAACAGCAAATTAAGTAAAATGTCCGATTTTATGCTGTTAAAACATTCATTTTAATACAACCAACATCAATTTGAAACAAAATAAATCTAAATTTCTACCAAAACAGGTTTTTTTTTTTAAATTAAAAAATTCTGTTTCATATTTCTTTTTCCCATTTCCTTTTTATAAGTACATATGTATGTTTGTTTACGTATTTTTCTTGATTGCTTAATTTGGAAAATACTGCCTTGAAAACATTTTTATTTCCTCTTAATATTGTTGCCAACACAGAATAAAGAAATCCTTAATAAATATTTTGCTTTTATTTTCTATTTATATTCACATGAAATTGTTTTTTGTTTCTCTGACTGGCCGGTCAACAGTTTGCTACTACTGCCTGTCCAAGAAATGGTACAAATATTTAACATTTGTTGGAATTAAATTTTATTTTTTCATCCTTTGCTGGAGATTGAAAATTTACTGCTGTTGATGTTGTTGCAGCCATCTTTTGCAAAATACTGTTGGAGGTGGTACAGCTGCTGTTTTGGCAGATGCTGTTGATGGTGTTGCCGTTGCAGGTACTGATGAAGTCGTTACTATAAAAGCAGCTGTTGCGGATGATGTTGCTAGTATGTCATTATGAAGATGTTGTTGCTGGTGTTGCTGCTGTGCTTGTTGTTGTTCCATCATGGGTAATCTGATGGTTGCCACCTGTATGGGCATTTGATTGCCTGTGTAGTGTAGTAGAGGTGGGGGTTTTGGTGGAGGCAATACTAATTGTTGTGCTGGTATTTGCTGCTGATGTTGCAAATTAAATTTCATTAATTCTCACAATTCTGTACTCATTTCACCTATGATTGTGCTCTGTAAAATGAATTGAAAAATATATTTACGTTTATTAAAAAAAGGAAATTACATTTAAATAAATAATTTAAATGGATTGCTGTTTTATTTCAAACAAAAATAAAATAGTAGAAAATTAATCTGTAATTTAATGTTATTAGTCATATGTGCTTTTGTAATTATTATATGGGTTTGTTAAAAAAGCGATATTATTTTGTGTTATTTTTTAATAAAATTATGAAATAAAAGTTTATATGTGTGCGATTATGCGTAATTGTTCATATAGTTTAACAAAGTGTTTGATACTAAAAAGAAAAATATTTTTATTGTTAAATAAAAAGCAAAAATATTTGTTTTAAATTAAAAATAGTGATAAAAATTAAAAAAAAATTTAATTAGTTATGAAAAGTCGCAGAAAAATATTCATGAGAACATCGTTTTAAATGGTCAATATGTTTTTGTTTCTCTTTCATATTACTTAAAGTCCACCTATTTGCTTAATAGGCTTATAGAAAAAATTTTCATAACAATTTGTTATAAACCATTCTATAACATGGAGTGGTAGCAACAATGAACATTGTGATTAAGCATTTATATATATGAACAACAAGTACTAAACTTAAAACTTGTTTAACGGAGTACAGGAACTATAACTCTTCGCAAAAAACTGCTTTATCTATCCACTCTCGCGATTATAAGCATTATCCTGATTTTGAAAGAACATCTATTTTAAATAGAAAAATTTATTATAAACATAAATACATACTAGAAAAAAGTAATGGTCTTATTCATAAAAAATATTGTATGTTTATTAAAATTTTTATAGAAAATTTGTCAAATAAGTGCTTAATAAACGTACAATATTTTTTATGAATACGGCCGTAAAACTTTAAAAAGGAAGTAGACGACGGCTTAGCCCAATATTATAGGCATTTAATACATATAGTAAAAGCAAACAACATTTTTTGTCTAAAATTATTTAAAGGCTTTTTATGTGTTTTTAAAAAATAAATTGCGAAATGTTTAATGTTATAATAATATGAAATATTCTTTTTCAATGTAATAACTGTTGAATATTTTGTTTTTGTTATTTCTATATGTGTTTTCAAATATAAAATATTTAGTATGCACAATTTTCAAAGAAAATTTTTTGCCGTAGAAGACACACAAGAGAGTGTCGAAATACTGAAGCTATATTCGTTTTATTTCAATGTGGCTGCAATTTTTTCCACGAGTATAGTGATTATCATTATTCATTCGAACAAGATTGAATGTGGCAAATTTTTTATCTACTGTGGCGACAAAAATTTTTGTTTGGCAACTGCCAATTTTTTTTTTTTGGCTCTTTAAAAATTATATGGCGAAATTTCTGTTTTTTTATACGATTTTAAATCTAGGATTTTTATTTTATCCATTTGTTGCCATACTGAGTGAATGTCATAACTAAAGCCACTGTACAAGTATTTTATGTCATTAAAAGTGTATTATAAATTCGTAACGTCAAAAAACAAAACAACACAATTGAGTCGTGTGCTTTTTTGGGTTATGAAATAAAGAGTCAACGGAACCAATGAAAGTTTCATTTCAGTTTCCGTATCCACAATAAGGAGTGCGAAAACGAGTATTGGGCTAAAGGTAAGTAAATTTAATCATTAATTGTATATTTATTTTCAAGTTTCAATAAATTTTCAAATTGGCTGAAATCAGTTTCACAAGCACATTTAGTATACCAGAAAATATGCCCGGACAAAAATAGTTCACGGTGTGGTGCTTACAAGGTTGGCGGCTTTGGTTCACACAATATTGATTTCAAAAACATTCCAAGTCTCAAAAAGATTACAAAACGATACCTGTTTTATTCAAACAAAAAAATTTTGGCAAGGCGCACCATTAAAGTTTATAAACATTTGTTTCAGCAAAAATATTGAAAAGTACTAGAGGTATACTGTATCATGTAAGCATATAATAACATGTTTCCGAAAAAGGGCTTTCTATGAGACGGTTAAAGCAAGTGATTTTAAAATGATATAATTTTATGAAATATGATTTTAAGTGCATCAGTTTTCCCTTACCATAAGCAGCACTGTAAGGGAAATAGTAACAGACCATTTGAAAAAATTCAAAAGATAACAAAATTGCTTCAACTCTACCTTACCGCAAAGCTGGTATGTTAGTGATAAAGTCACATATTGTGCACATAAAAAAATTTGTTAAAAACACGAATTTTAAAGAGCTGAAATAATATATTTCATATTTCATTTAAACAATCATAGTATTCAGTGAAAAACTGAATTTCTTGAAAGGCGCATATACGGAAAACTTTATTTATTTTATTTAAAACGCAATAAAGTAAATATAAAAAAAGGCAGTTAAGTAATCCATACATATATAATTCAAAATTTGTTTAGAAACCTATTTTCATTATACATACATAGAAATATTTGTATGCCCTTCATCAAGGCAGCTTTAATGCGGTAGTGGTATAAGCACAGCTGTCTTTTGTTTCTTTTGCGTAAATTTGTCAAAAACATATAGACTTTCTTACTTTTTCAAACAAAATTTTGACAATTGTTCGTAAATTCTATTAACAAAATACATGTTGATGTTTTTTGTGTTGTATTTATTGTAATTCTGCCACTACCTAATAAAGCTGTCTTGCCCTTTATAGTATCGTAAATTATTCATTTGTTCATGTGATGACCTTTAGCAAAGTTTTTGTACATGACCCGACGAAACTTTCTAAGTTCGGTCTGTTATTCCAATAATAGTTCATGCTGATTTGCATCGAAAAAAAGGTTTTTAAAAAAATAATATATGTATGATTTTTATTTTTGATATTTTTATATTTTTGAATAAATAAAATAAAAACAACAATTTTTTGTTCTAAAGAGAGCTGGACATGAGCACTACTATAAGAGCAAATAAAAGGTTTAAAAAAGCGTTTTGAATCAGGGCTTCTTGTATGTGCTTAATTTAGCATTGAATAGAACACATTTTGTAAAACAAATATCGCTCCTTTATTGCAACATAGTCATAACGCAAAAAAGCTTGTTTCGAGAAAAACGCATTTCAAATTTGTATTTTCCATACAAGTCTTAGAAAATTTTTTTAGAAAATATCTCCTGAAGGAAACAGTTTAAAAGTAATTGATATACAATTTTGGCACAATATAAAAGATGGAACTGTTAACAATTCTGCATTGTTAACTCGAAAAGCTCATTTTTTGAGATATGAGTATGTTGCGATAAAGGAGCGATATGATTCCCTACGGGAACTGCCCATATAAACTTCATGCCTGTTCTCAGTAGTTTTTTAGCGAATCACAAACGTTTACAACTTCAAAATATAATAGAAAATTTTTTAAAGTTAGACCAGTGGTTCCGCAGATTACCTCTTACTAACATAAAAACATTTTCTCTTTGTAATATTTGCGATATAGCTTATGTTGATATTCAGTCGTAGAGCAGTTCTGCGCTGAAGAAAAGCTTTTGTGTTATCGTAATTGTTTCTGAAGTGCAGTCAAACTTAATTTCATTTTATTTACCTTTAAGAATTTTGCATCTCGCTAGCACTGCTTAACTATTTACCTGAAGTAACTGTATTGGTTGTATGAGCCACAAGCGTACTTTTAATACCATCTTGGGAATATGGCATTCGTTACCCTGGCCACGCTACCTTTCATATTAACTTTGCAGTGGTATAGTTAATTATATATGTACATATATATTATGTTAATATTATTTAAGATCTTTAGGCTGCTACAGCCAAGTCGAAAATCATGCTTCATCAATCAATTTCACTATTCACAACAAATAAATCTGGAAACGTAAATCTGAAAATTTATTTTAATAGAATATAAGTACTTTGACCAATGATGCCAAATAAAATGCTTTTAATTAGTATATATATATAATATATAAATTTTTATTGCAAATTGAAAATGTCATCCTGAAAAGTTTAAAATGGGTCGTAGTTGTATGTTGATTGAATTTTTTTATAATTCCTGTTATTATATTCATAGTTATAACTTGTATTGCCGAATATCACTAAAATATAGTTATACACGCTTACAAGGTCTCTTGTTTGAGGTAATTTTTTATATTTAGCGTATTACAAAAAAAAGGAAAATCAATAATTATGTTGCATCAGTATTATGAATATTTAAATGGGGTATAATACGATTAATGTCAAATATACGGAAATAAATCTAAAAAATAATTAAGTTACAGAAAATGGGGATTGGAGAATATATAATAAGGATTATTTTGGTGTACAAAACTCATTTCCAAAAAAGAAAAGCAGCCGTTAAGGTTGTTAGTTTCTAATGTTTGGTTCAGAAAATTGAAAGTAAATAGTAAGCAAATAAAAGTTGACATTAATTCTAAGGCCAGATCAATTTAAATGTATTTTTTTCGCCAATGAATATAAAAAGCTTTTATTTAATAATTAAATTTAGTAATCGTCGATTAAAACAATATATTGTTGCTATTCAAAATAAAGATAACATATAAGTTTTTTACAAATTGTTCTCTTGACATCATTTTCACATAGTTGACAATGAAATAAAGCCCATATATTTTTAAAAAGTGTGGTAATCTTTAACAAAAATTTAATTGAAGCTCAAAATTATTTTTCGTTTATAGAAAATTAACTGATTTTTTGAACTGTATACAGCTGTTCTAGCACTGGGCATTTTCAATATGGGCGAAGTACAAACAACCTTTATTTTCGACTAAAGGCCGGAGCACATGCAAACCGTCGTACTTTGTCCGTCTCTATTTTCAACTGACATCAGCGTATACGCAGTATGAAGTTGGCACAGTTAGTACTTTGTTAGCGAATATAAAATCAACTGCATTTTACTTTAGTCTGATTAAAATTTTTGAATTTATATTTCGGACACAGTACACAAAATCTAATACAATTTTTTCAATTTATTTCATTTTTGAACGAAAAATATATCAAAATATACAAAAAATATTACCAGATAGTTGTCAAAGTTCTCAACGTACGTTAAAACTTGAAAGTTGCTCAACTTTACTACTTTGCGTTGACGGAGAAGTACGGAATGTGACAGAGCTCATAAGAATGTACGTATTTCAACATGGTTGCCACTTTAGAAAGGCAACGTATAACGTACGACGGATTCTATGTGCCCCGGCTTTAAATATAAAGTTAAAATAACACCCCACTTTTGAATTGACTTCATTTCACGGCTGGTGTAATCTGTATTTGATGGAGCTCAACTGTAAAATACTTTCAGAACTTGGGGGTGTGGTGGAGGCCAAGCAAAGATAGTCTTTTAAATACACTCAGTGGCAGTAAATGAAACAGAAGATGTACCTAGTCTTACAAAGGGATTGGATTTGCATATATTACGAGTATAAGGCAACATTATGTATATATCTCTCTTAGAATGGAAATGTTTATTTTTAATTTTGGACCCAATAAATATGATATCTAACAATTGTATTGAAAATGTGCGAAAATAAAATTTATTATTCTGACTTATTAATTATTCTGTCTTCTTAGTACTATTCTGTCTTATTAGCGTCATATTTGTCCAATTGATAGTTTTCTTCTATGTTTTTGTTTGTTCTTTTTTTCAAATAAAAACATTGTCGAACTTTTAACGAACTCTCATATTTTATGATGTTAAAATTTTTACTTAAATGTATTAGTATAAAAAATTTAAACCAATTTAAATTTGATCGCCTTAGAAATTATTATTATTATTATTATTTTTTTTTTTTTTTTGTTAATATGCCGTAGTGAAGCTTTTTCTCCACACTGGCATGTGTAGAACAAATCGATGGCATAATATCGATAAATTTCCAAATCAAAATTATAAATAACAGAATAAAACTATCACAAAACGGAGAAAACTTGTTCTCTAAAAATTCTTGTTCTCTAAAAATATATTCCGCCTTGTTATTATAAAAATTGTTTATAATCCTTGTCAAAATAATAATATAAAATATTATTGGTTGATGTTTGTCTTTCGCTATTACTCATATAATAATTTTTGTATACATATAACTCGTGTTATCAGAACTTATAACTAAAACTTACATTGTGTATGACTAATAAAAAAATCTCATGTTGCTCATCAAACCTTGTAAGAATTTGTAATATTTTCTTAATAGTAATAAAAAATATTATTACATGAGGAATAATCATACGTACTACATACACACAAACACATGTGTATACATATTTCTTGTCGTATTTTATAATATTAAAACGGTCAAATTATCTTTTGTCTCAATTTCCAACAATTCATGATGCCTATCTGTCCCAAAAAGTTGAACATATTTAATATATGTCTCCAAATTACGCAAGAAAAAAATCAAAATCAGCAGATTTGACAGATAAATAATGTAATATTTTGTTAAATAAAACTATTGCTTATAAATAAAAGTGGAGAAAAAGTAGTCAACATCTAACGAAATTTACATATTTACATATTCATGGAAATGTTCGGGGAAAGGCAATAAAGTACGTGTAAGCATTTTATTACTAAGAGTGGTCCAACTATAATGCACGATGTTAAGTCTGAGTCACACCTCAACAATTTTTTCCCAACTTAATTTAACGCATCTATGTTTCAATACTCAAATTCACCATGGAGACGAGCAGAATTGAGAATACGCAATTGAACGATATGGATTTCCAACTGAATAGTATCACTTGCCACACAGTGGCATCTCACCTAATGACGATGTTAATTGGCCTCCAAAGTCATTTGATTTGACGCCATTGGACTTCTTCTCTTGATGGTGTTTAAAGTGAAAGTACACGGCAAGAAGCCAAGAGCAATTTAAGACCGAAAAGATCGGAATATTCAACAATTTAACGACATTCGACTTTAATAATGTCTCAGAATTTTTTGAAATATAGACTATCGGATAGAGGTATGTGACCGAAGCCATGACGAGCATTTGGCTGATATATTATTTCACACAATTTTAGGTATCACAGATCCGTCTATCACAACAAAATATATTGATTTGGATTATATGATTTTGTTTAATTTAAAATTAACATCGTGCCTTTTGGTTTGACCACCCTTTATCAAAAACAGAGAAAAGAATACAATGACCTTTTTCTGTAAAAAAACGGGTCAAAAGTTAGTTTAATTTATTATAATATATTTTATGACTTTTTTCTGTAAAATACGGGTCAAAAGTTAATTTAATTTATCATAATATTATATTTTAATTTCACAAACTGTAATGAAAAGATATTACACATTTTACATTAAAATTTAATATTGCTGAAAAGAAAACAAGATTTCATTATCTAAAACGTATCTAAACGGTCCTGAAAAGATTTTAATATGAATGTACGTAGTACATTGTTTCAACAAGAACTCTAACATATATTAGAATAACATGTCGTGAAATTTTACTTGTTGATATACGAGTACGAGTAACTATATTAGAAGCTTAGTCAGTAGTTACGCTAAATCGTATTACATACAGGATGACCCATATATACTGAAGGAACTGGAATTCCTTTTAACTGTTTTTGTTATATCCTTCACAAAAATGTTAAGGGTATATATAAGTTTGTGATTCCGTTTGTAATTTCTACAGTTTTTTTTGCGACCCTATAAAGTATATATATTCTGATTCAGAATTAATGGAAAAGTCAATTAAGCGATGTCCGTCTGTCCGTCTGTCGGTCATTGAAATACCGTTTCTGAGAAAACCATTAGACATAGAAACTTTTTTCTTTCACCATTCTATTACTCCATACTGCCATGTATTTGCTATTGAAATTCAGTAATATCGGTCCACGTATAGCTGAGATTAATTCAAAATTCCGAAAAAAGCCATGAATTTTTGAAATTTTGTATGGAAATTTTTGACAAAAAAAATTGTTTGTTTCGCTTGAAACTTCACACACTCATTAAGCATGGTGACTTAAAGGCAAAAAATTTTTTTTCAGATATCGGTCCATATATACCCGAGATATAGCCCAAATCAGGTTATTCATAAAAATGTTGCGTAAGCGAACTGAAACAACTTTTTTTGCTCAAAAGCAGTTTTGGTAATGAAATAGGGCTATATAAATATGGAAAATGAAAATTTCCGATATCGGTCCATATATACCCGAGATATAACCCAAATCGGGTTGTTCATGAAAATGTCGCGTAAGCGAACTTAAACAATTTTTTCACCTTAAAGCAGTTCTGGTAGTGAACTAAGGTTGTATAAATAAAGAAAATGAAAATTTCCGATATCGGTCCATACATACCCGAGATATAGCCTAGACCGGGGTTTTCATGAAAATGTCACGTAAGCGAACTTAAACCACTTTTTTTTGCTCAAAAGCAGTTTTGGTAATGAAATAGGGTTATATAAATATGAAAAATAAAAATTTTCGATATCGGTCCATATATACCCGAGATATAGCCTAGACCGGGTTTCACATAAAAGTGTCGCGTAAGCGAACTTAAACAACTTTTTTGTGCACAAAAGCAGTTCTGGTAATGAAATAAGGTTATATAAATAAGGAAAATGAAAATTTTCGATAGCGGTCCATATATGCCCGAGATATAGCCTAAACCGGGGTTTTCATGAAAATGCCGCGTAAGCGAACTTAAACAATTTTTTCACTTTAAAGAAATTCTGGTAATAAAATAAGGTGATATAAATATGGAAAATGAAAATTTTCGATATCGGTCCATATATACCCGAGATATAGCCTAAACCGGGCTTTTCATGAAAATGTCACGTAAGCGAACTTAAACAACTGTTTTTGCTTGAAAGTAGTTTTGGTAATAAGATGAGGTTATATAAATATGAAAAATTAAAATTTCCGATATCGGCCCATATATACCCGATATATAGCCTAACCGGTTTTTTGATGAAAATGACGAGTAAGCGAACTTAAAGAACTTTTTTTGCATAAAAGCAGTTCTGGTAATAATATGAGGATATATAAATATGGAAAATGAAAATTTCCGATATCGGTCCATATATACCCCAGATATAGCCTAACCGGTTTTTTTATGAAAATGCCGAGTAAGCCAACTTAAACAAATTTTTTTACCTCAAAGCAGTTCTGGTAATAAGATGAGGTTATATTAATATGGAAAATTAAAATTTCCGATATCGGTCCATGTATACCCTAGATATACCCTGAACCGGGTTTTTCCTGAAAATGTCCCGTAAGTAAACCTAAACAACTTTTTTTTGCTTAAAAGCAATTCTGGTAATGGAATCAGGTTATATAAATATGGAAAATGAAAATTTTCGATATCGGTCCATGTATACCCGAGATATAGCCTAGAACGGGTTTTTCATGAAAACTTAAAAAAAATTTTTTCCCTCAAAAGCAGTTCCGGTATTAAAGTAAGGTTATATAAATATGGAAAATGAAAATTTCCGATATCGGTCCATATATGCCCCAGATATATCCTAAACCGGTTTTTTCATGAAAATGCCGCGTAAGCGAACTTAAACAACTTTTTTTTTGCTTAGAGGCAGTTCTGGTAATGAAATAAGGTTAGATAAATATGGAAAATGAAAATTTGCGATATCGGTCCATATTTACCCGAGATATAGCCTAGACCGGGTTTTTCATGAAAATGCTTAAACAACTTTTTTGTGCTCAAAAGCAGTTTGGGTAAGGAAATAATTTTATATAATTATGGAAAATTAAAATTTCCGATACGGTCTATATATGCCCGAGATATAGCCTCAACCGGGTTTTTCATGAAAATGTTGCAAAAGCGAACTGAAACAACTTTTTTACTTAAAAGCAGCTCTGGTAATGAAGTAAGGTTATATACATACGGAAAATAAAAATGTCCGATGTCGGTTCATATATACCCGAGATATAGCGTAAACCGATCTTTCCATTAAAATTTTTTATTTTTTTATTATTTTTTTTTTTTTTTGCTGAAAAGCAATTCTCGTTATAAAAGGTTACTAAAATACAGAAAATGGAAAATTACGATATCGGTTCATATATAACCCTGCATATTTTGTTTACACTTTTAAATATACTATACATATCCGTGACTATCATGAAAGGTATTTTAGATTCGGCGAAGCCTTACTTGTTTCTATTGTTATTTATATCTTTTCAACATATTTGAAAGAAGACTTGGGAGCTATACACGATTAAAAAACCTGCTCAAGTTGTTGATACACTGTATATAATAACAGCGCTAGAATATATTGAAGTATTTTTTGTGTCTTTTGATATATTTTTCATATGGTTTTACTTCAACAGACTTGCAACTTGCAATTAGTGTTCGTTTCGTAGGGGATTTACTAAAATCTTTCATTTATTTGAAAAACAAAGTCATCATAGAAAACTCACTTTGTTTAACCAGTTAATAGAAATATTTTGTACCAGTTAATAGAAATATTTTTGTAGGCGCTTGTATACGAAAATTTTTATACTTTTATTTAAGTTTGTTTGTAATTTATTTTATATATTAATTATGCGAACGACTAAGTAAAACCAAAAATCAACTAAAAGTTTTAGAAATTCTGCCAAATTAGACATAAATAAAGTGAAAAATCATGCAAACCAGGGAGAAAAATTAAATATTGAAGCCTGAAGATGGGTGGCGCAGATTGTTCCTTCGATTTTTGTTTTGTCTTGAACCACAGTACTCAGTGGATATCAATTACATGTGCAGTGCCTTGTACCGGAACTGGGAAAAAAGGTTCTTTGGATGGCTAAAGAATTTCAAGTACAGTGTTTCGTAAATCAAGCCAAAGTTCGAAATACTTTCGGCCACTATAGGTTTACGATCCCAATTAATGTGTTAAAGTATTCCATTGTTGCAATGTATGCCGAAAAACCGTCTAAGTAACTATATATGTATACTATTATTATATGTATTAAGAATATGCACTGTTACACTCTTTAACCTAACCAATATGTAAGAAGTGTAATTGCTGTAGAATAACAATAAGTAAAAATGATATTATAATTATATATAATATAATATAACATAATATAGTACATTTCTTGGTAATGGCGGCTGTTGTACTTTGGGAAAATATGCTTCCACGCGTATAAACATAAGAACATTTTATATCATTAATAATTCACAAATAATTAAGCTGGCAAAAAAAAAAAACGTTAGTTAACGTAAAGACAATCAACATCATATAATATAATTTTCTTATTTAGATTTGTTTTTTTGCTAACAATAAATATTTAAATCTTAATACTAAACATAAAACATTAAATAAGTTCAGCCAATGCTAGACAGAAAAGTTTTATTTTGCGGGAGTTCTATCGGTAAAATCACCTATTGAATGTTCTGATGTTGGTAAGGGTATCGCTTCTTCTCAACCGAGAGTGGCCGTCAAAATTAAGTACTCGTATGTTCCGTGCAAGAGGAAGCCTCAATGTGAGGCTTCCACGCCAGCCGACGGTCGAAATGAATACAAAGGTAATTAACTTCATTGTGCTGCGGAATAGGTGAATTGTTATTTTGGATAGCCGAATATATTTGTTTACGAAGTGTGAATGTAACGTGAGTACATTTTTGGTCATTAACTTTTATTTTTCAAAGGTTTAGTCATTTATCTAACATTGAAATATACTCCTGCAAATTTCGTGAAATTAACTGATGGTTTTCATGAACGCTGCAGAAAGCTGTGTCATCTGCAAAAGTTGAAGATTGGTATGTGAGAGGCGTAACTCAAATATGAAATGGGTCCTAAATCGCTACCGTGGGGAACTCCTGCTCCAATTGGCTATGAGGTGCTTATAAAGTCGCCTTCTCTGACAACAAATTTCCGGCAGCATATGTAGCTTTCCAGAAGTTGTGAGTATTTGCAGGCAAGTTTAACTTTATTTTGTACATTACACCCTTATGCCACACTTTATCAAAAGCTTGAGAAACGTCAATGAATAAAGCTGAACAATACTTCTTGTCTTCGGAATTCTTTCTTATAACATTTACTAGCCTATGTGTTCGTTCTATGGCATTGTGCTTAGCCCGAAAGCCGCATTGTTGATTAGGGATACATCCTACAATATTCAATATTGCAGTCAACTTCGCCATCAACAATTTTTCGAACAGTTTTGAAATTGTTGGAAGTAGACTTATTGGTCTATATGATTTTACTTTAGTGGGATACATCCCTGGCTTGGGTATCATAGTAACCATAGACACCTTCCACTCTGCGGGATAATACACGAGATGTAAAATAGCATTAAAACTAAAAAGTACTATCCATCTACTTACACGAAGTAACTTTTCAACCATTTTACTAGTAATTTGATCAATGCTGGGACTCCTGGGGTTCGTGTTACAAATAACGTTTTCGGCATCTTAAAAATTAAATCTTGAAGATAATTCCGCTGTATTATTCTCTGTGTATCATTTGGGGTAAGAACATTTTTCAAATGGTTAATGTACACCAGCCCCTTTTTAGAATCGCTTCTTGCCCAGTTTACAAAGGTAGCTTACATATTACAGGTCTCTTCAGACCTTTTGTCACTTTCCACAGGGAAAGGCCAGAAGGATTTTTAAGGGAAACCATTCTCTGCCTTTGAAGCAGATTTTTTAATAGATTTACGCATTCCCTTAGTCTAGTTTTAAGCTGGGAAGACCTGCGATATTGCCACTCTCTTCCAACTTTTCTTTTTACTGACAGAAGTTGTTCAATTTCAGACGAATAAGTTCTACTGTTCTTATTTCTGGATCTTACATGCTGTGCGGTCAGTTAAGGGTTTTCAGAAAAAGCGTTAATTTACACACCAATATCCTCAGGCATTCTCATGGCAAAATTTTCTGTACAAAGAGTACTCAAAAATGGAAAGAGTACTCCTAATGGAAAGAGGTTATAGAGGGTGAGTGATCTGATGACAAATCTAATGAAGGCTTCACTTGCATCCATTCTTAGGGAACTTTTTTTATAACACTGAAATCTATAATATCTGAATATGTATATAAATTTTTTGTGAAAAGCTAAAATAATTTGTTTTAATTAGAGACTTTTAAAAATCAAATAAGGGGGAAAATTGTATTTTGTAAAAGAAGTAATAAAATCTCAAGTTTGTCACAAAAAAAGTTTGGTCACGATTTCTAATATATTAATTTGATTTTTTTGTTGTTGTTTCAAATAAGAGAATTTACGTGAAAATGTTTTAATAATTAAATAAAGGGGAAAAATTTTATATTAGAAGTGTAATAAAATCTCAAGGTTGTCAGAAAAAGTAGTCACGATTTCTAAATTATTAATTAATTAATTTATTTTTGTTTGTTGTTCTTTTATATAAGACAATATTTATGAAAAGCTTTTATTCTTAATTCCAATCTTTTGATTATGTATTAATTTAAAAAATATTTGAATTTTTTCACAGAAAACGCAAATATAAAATATTTGCTATAGTTTTTACTCTTTGTTACAGAACGATAACTTAAAGTAAAAAGTAATGAGGTCTTTAATCGAAAGAAGCAAAAGCTGATGATATAAAAATCCTCAGGTTTAAAACTAACAAAAATTCATGGACAAAAAGTTTTTTGAAAAAAATATGATCGCTTATGGTTTACATTGTTTCGTACTTTAATATCTGAAAAAAGTGTATACATATTTATAGAGAAATCAAAATAAATAAAAATGAATCTGAGTCTACGAATACTATCGGTAAATGGAGATCTATCTGATGCAGACATCGCAATGCGTTAAAAATTTACTAATAGGCCCACATATGTAAGCATCTCTGAAACTTCAGTTTAATCTCTTTTTTTGCTTATTTAATGAAAAAACAAAAATTATTTATACATATTTGAACCACTCTGTTGTATCTTTTCGTTCAGGCTGTGATTTAAATCTTCATTCGCAGGAAAGGGAATCAGCCTGCCGGAGAGGCTGTCCTCTTGCAACAGTTACCTGTAATGTAAGAAATCAGCAGCGATGGTTACCCGCCTAACCAACTATAATATTAAAAATCTGAGGTCATGGATTATTATTATTATTAGGATTTTCTTTTTGAAGAAATTTCAAGAAAATATGCTTTTCAATTTGCTTAATTTTATATCAAAGCAAAAGAAATGGGAAATATTGTAGTACGCAAGCTCTGTCTGCAGAATATAACAACACACTTAACATATTTTTAAATTTAAATTGTTCCAATCCATAAGCAAGAAAAGCAAAAATATCAAAATAAATAATGTATGAAATGTTCTTGCTAATGTTTTAAAAAGAAAAAAAAAATACAAGACGCACATGCTTTGAAATTCTGTAATAAATAACTTGGTAGCAAAGATTCGATGACTGTTTAAATGACTGGCAAACATAATGATATGAAACTCATCATTTTACCGCCCAACCTTTATAAAAATAAATTTCCAAAAGATATTTCATTCAAGCAGGAAATTATTATGATCACAGACTTATAGAGATGTGAATTTTATATACATGTTTTTACTTCTTTTCGAAACATCAGCACGTGTGTTTCAAATAAAAGAAAAACATGAGTTGTTTATACATATCTACTCTTATTCTTATTAAAAGAAAAATGTTTAACAATTTAAGCACCACCAAGAAAATATTCTACCCATATCTTATTGAGACATTTCTGGAAAACATCTGATTAAAATTCTTTTGGTCCTTTGATTTTTAACGAACATGTCTGGGCATAGTTCGCAGATTTTTAACAAATTTATTTTAAACAAATCGTATGCAACTACCTTGCTACTAAACTAGTTAGGTAGCGTGAGCTTTGAATGAATAATTGAAAATATTAATGAACGCAATCATGAATATCTGATTCATATGTATTTTTTTTTTTCTCTTCCAATATTTGTCGTGTTGTGAAAAAAAATGTTATAGAAAAGAATTCCAAGCGAAAAAGTACATATGTATTATAATATAAAAAAGTTTTTGAATAGCAAAACTATAGTTTATATAAATTAATACAATTTTTAACTGAAAATTGGTTTCATTCACCTAATATTGTTACAAAAATTTGTTTGTGTACACGAATTTACTTACGGGTTCACAGTCCAACAATTTATTCAGCAAATTTATTGGACATGATAAAAACATTTTTTTTGTCGGAGATGATGAAAATTGTAAAAACAACAAAAAAAAAAAAAAAGCAAAGAACCAAAATTAAAAATTTTAAATATTTAATGCACCGAGTTTGAAAAAGTCATACACGATTCTAAATTAACTTATGAATGAGCTTGATGTCGAAAGGATAAGTTCATTCGCACTCTAGGGGAAACAAAATTGATCTGAGTTTTTTATAACTATTCTATGGAAACGATGTGTCAAAATTCAATTAAAATACATAAGTAGATACATGCAAACGAATAATATTGACATAGGCAAACCCAAATTGATTAGAATGTAAGTGACTAGCTTTCTTTCGCATACGTTTTCATTCGATATCGCTGAACAGGCTGTTAAACAATTGCATGTTTTGTATGAAATTACGGAATATGCATATGTAAAAATTTTTGCTGAAGTATTAAGCTCGTTATCGAACCTGACAATTTCATTATCAATGTTTTGCCGGTTTAACTCAGCTATTAAAAAAATTATTCTGCATAAGGGTTATCATGCCACCTTTTTGGTATTTTAGCATTGATATAAAGAGTTATATTTCTATTAAAATGAAATTAAATGAAAAGAAGTCTGATCAAAACACTACCCAGGTTTCAAAGTTATTTGTTTATTTAAAAACATTTATTTGTAAAATGTGATATTTTTTGCGGTGGAACCAAACAAAAACATTACTGTAAAAAATCAATGGACTTTTTATCAATTATCTATATAAAATATCTATTCGTCTTCTCTCAAGGCCAAGGTTTAAAGTTATTGACAACGTTGTTAACTCGGTATGTTTGGCAGCGTTTTTGGTACTTAGTGAATTTTTTTTTTTTGTGAGAAATATTTCTCAGCCAGTGCGCTTATGTTAAATCGTCGGAGCGTTTTTTTACTTTCAGTGGAACCAAAACGAGTTCAAAACATTTTTTTGTATTATAGTATACAATATTATTCTAAACTATTGGACCAGCTAGCGCAGCTCACCAACTCGTCTAGAAAACTTGCACAAAAACATCAATAATTTTAATTATTCTCATACAAATATTCTAGCCGTATTACTTGCCTATGATCTTTTTAAAATTGCAAGGTTGACAATGTTTCTTATTAACCGTGGTTAATGTAATTATTAAATACGAGAACAAAAGTAATATGAAGGCTTTTAGATTTTTTGCATTTTTTTTAAAGAAATATTTTTGAATACTCAATACTCGTAAAAGTTTTCTTTTCTTCTAAAGAAGAATATAAAAAACGCCAAAAAAAGTTTTAATCCATCAGAAATTTCTATTAAAACATAAAAGTTAATATTAAAAACTATCTAATCATTTTATTGTCTGTTCGTTAGACAGAAATTAACTAATGTTTAGTTTCCATGAAAGCAATGAGTGATACGTCTAGAAAATTTGTATGAGATGGGCCGAAAATATTAATTGCTTTTCGTATATATGTTGTTGTCTACTTTTTATAAATGTTTTGTCTTTCGTTCCGTACACACGTGTTTTTCATTGTCGTCCGTATACCTATACTTATGTTTTTTATTAACTGCTAAAAAACGAAATTATACCGGAATAGGCAGAGTTTTGTTTTGTATCATGTGTGCACGTGTTTTTTTATTATTTTATGTTTTTACTGTCGTTTGTTTTTTCTCTATATTTGTTATTATTAATTTCTTTTTCATGTTCCTCCTATGTATTTATTACCTTACGGTGTGCACGGTGTTGAATTAATTTTTGTTATTCTGAGCAGTATATACCTTCGATATATACTGGGCTCTGATCAGTTTTAACTATTTTAATTTCAACGGTTTAAATGCTGTGCTAACGTTTGTTTTCTTCGTTCCGTGTGTTAAGTTCACAAACATTACTCCCCCTTTCCTCCTTCTCATAATCTATTTTCCTAGTTCCAGTACAATGCATTGCATATGTAGGGGCTATCCTCTAAGTCCAATATAAAAAAAAAGAAAATATCACAAAAACGGGTAAATGCTAAAATAAATGTTATTCTTAAATTAGGAAGAGTAATGTTAAGAACGACGATAAGGACTTTTGACTTGTGTCAATACATATGTTTACCGAAAACATAATCTTGCACATATTTTTAGTATTTTTGTACATAAAACAAGCGGTTTTACAAAATTTTTGTTTAAATCAGACAAGTTCTTTACAGGTCCGTATTTAAACCATTTATTAACTAATTCATCGATTTCCGACTGTGGAATACGAATACAAAATTATTTTGCTCATTCACAATGACAAAAGCTAATATTTACTCTATTCTTTCTTCTATATTTATAAGTTTTTCTTTTTTTGATTCGATGGACTTTGTGTTAGCTTTCTTTAAGTCAGCTTATGTTTGCATGACCTACCATTAGGATTTGGTTTTGTGCCAAAAATAAATAATAACGAGCTGAGGCAGCTGAGCTATCATTGCAGTTAAAATAAACGAAAGAACAAACTTGTTCACAAGATCTTCTTCCAAATTGCGGTAAAAATCTGTGTTATATGTCCTACATATTTGTTAGATCTCTTCAGTATGTCAGTTAAATATATATAAGAAGCCTGCAAGAATATCATGACTTCTCTTAAATTGGGAGATTTTCGGTAATTTTCAATTACAAGAATGGTCTCATTAATCGGAACAAACGATCCGGTTACATATATTTTCAAAGGCATACTGTAACATTATGTGAGTAATTTTCGGCTTGGCTGGCTGTTTCAGATAAATTTTGCCGGGTGGGGATACATGCTAGTATACATTTATGAAAAGTATTGTATTTCTTATTA
The DNA here is from genome assembly GCA_914767995.1 of Thecocarcelia acutangulata. NCBI lineage: Eukaryota > Metazoa > Arthropoda > Insecta > Diptera > Tachinidae > Thecocarcelia > Thecocarcelia acutangulata. The sequence continues at coordinate 101,391,064 of OU612094.1, read as the reverse complement.
TTTCAAATGAACACACTTTTTGCTTTTATTTGTACTTCTTCCTAATATGTTCCAGAATATTAGCTTCTTGTTGTTTTAAAATATAATTTTTTTTTTGTATCTACTTTACTTTTTTTGCTTCACTATATCCTGCATTTTGTTTGAAAAAGTTTGTCGAAATTAAAAGTCGAATAGAAATCAACTTCCTTTTTTGTTATTTTAGTTTTACAACCCACCTTATATTTTAAGAGAAATGTTATTACAAATATAAAGTAATAAGAGGTTGATGTTTTACGTTTTTAAGACTCTTTAAATTAGTTTTCTCCCCAATTTTTTCTTAACTAATGAAAGATGGGAAGCTGTAAATTCATTTATAGATTTATTATTAAAACTTGAGAAGATTTTACAGTCAAAGAAAATTTTAAAGAAGGTGAAAGTTAAATATTTTAAGTGTTCTTATAAACCATATATAGCTGGAGTCAATTTTTTAATAAAAAAAATGAGAATATGAAATTCAATAGATAAATAATCAGTTTTGACAGTTGTTCTTTCGATATGTTTCATTACTTATGTTTAAATTGACATTCAAAGAATAATATTGAGTTCTTTAGGTAAATATTTTCCTTATAAGCACTTATATCTTTATTTCAATACTATAAGAGCACTCATTATGCTTGGATATATATGGACTACTTTCACCATGCCAACCAAAACGGTAATCATTCATGAAAATTTTCGTGGTAAAATCGGTTTAGGTTATTTCTCGGCTATATATGGACCGATATCAGAAATGTTTATTTTCTGTAATTTAGTAATTTTTATTAGCACATCTGCTGCTAAGCAGAAAAATTTTTTGATGAAAAAATCAGTTTAGACTATATCTCGGGTATATATGGACCGATATCAGAATTTTTTATTTTCTGTATTTTAGTAACCTGCTTTTTCAACCAGAGTTGCTTTTGAACCAAAAAAAAAAACTGTTTAAGATCGCTTACGCGAACATTTCATTAAAACTCGGTCTAGGCTATATTTCGGTGACCGATATCGAAAATTTTCGTTTTCTATATTTAAATACCTTCTTTTATTACAAGAACTGCTTCTAAGCAAAAAAATATTGTTTAAGATCAATTATACGACATTTTCATAAAAAATCAGTCTATGCTATATCTCGGGTATATTTGGACCGATATCGGGGACAATTTTTTTCGCCTTTTAATCGCCATGCCAAGTGTGAAGCAGAAAAAACATTTTTTTTTTTAAATTTCATACAAACAATGTGATTTGACACTGTTGAAATTCTTTTTTATAGATTCGTAAAAGAAAGAGTATATGTCAACAAGCCAAATTAAATTCAAAAGCTAAAGGATAAAATAATTCAGCACGTTAACGAAATGTCTGTCATTGAAAATGTGGACAATCGTATAGAGGTATGCCACCAATATTTTGTTTCACACATAATTGTCGAAGATCCTTGTATGATCATGGAAACTATTAAGCAAATTCTCTTAAAACTTTCTGTTTTATTTCTAATTAACATCGTGCGTTTCGATTGGACGACTCTCCAGAACCTTATGCTCATATCATCTTTTCATCATCTATTATTTATGGTACGGCAATATTCGTTGAATATAGTTAAGATACTTTCTTCTTTAATTATATTGAACTCAACTTGTCATTGGATTTTCATACTTAGCTTGCAAAATAAATTATTGCTAATTCTAAATTGTTAACTAGGGAACCTTATTTATTGAATTATGACGTAGTTTCAATAAACCTGCGATGTGAATTATTCTTATGTGTTCTTTACATAAGTGAATTTTATAATAAAATAAAAGTTGGTGTGGTTACGTGTACTGGTAATGCACTGTTTCAGAAAAACGAAACCCAAAGTGACAATATTATAGGGTTTTATATAATGACCGTTATTAATACTTTCCAATGGTGAAAATTTCGATTACACAAAGCGAAGTCAAGTGGAAAGCACGTTGGGTATTGCACACAACATTACATCTCTTTGACGATGCTTGCAAAACTTTATCTTAAATGAGTGCTAACTACAGCTATGAACAGGTATTTTCCCCCCTTTTCAACCGTATTTTATATATATCTTAATTATTAATTTCAATGTAATTCATTACCTTGCAGTGTGCGAGGTGTCGGACTGATTTTGGTCAGTCTAAGCAGTGTCGAAGTTATGTACTGATCAGGTTCAATTAATTTAATTCCAACACTTTAAATGCTGTGATAACGTTTGTTTTGGTCTTTCCGTGTTGTTATTAAAAGTTTCTAGGGAAACGATCACAAACACTAGTCCGTAGGGGTCGTTCTCTGCATATGTAGGGGATGACCTCTAAGTTCTGTATAACAAAGGGGTCTATATTTAAACAAAATCGTGCCAGTGACATAGTAAATATGTTGTGTACTAAAAATAATTAATAATTCAAATAATAGCCTGCCTAAAGATCCAAGAAATAATAAGCAAATAATTTAGACACTTTGTCGATCATTAGAACAGCTAATGGTAAATCCATCCGGCTAGAAATGCGAAAAAAACTGCATAACACTTATGCCTCTTTTGTAGACTCAAAACTGACATTAATGAAAAATTATCATAATTACTATTTTATATGTTACGCTGGTCTAGAGATACAAACTTCACAATATAAAAGTTTTCCAATTTTTTTTTTTTTTTTAATAATGCAATTGCAAAAGTTAAAAAAAAAATAATTACCAGATATGTTGCTCACAAAACGTGTATTAAAAAGGTATGTATTTACAGCCAGTTTACTAATCTTGACAGCATGCTTGCGTTCGCAGTATATGCGAAAAATCGATTTTAGTTTGTTTAACTATTTTCTATGCGATAGATGTTTCCAAACTCAATCAAACTACATAAGAATATGCGAACGAATAATAGTGAGATAGACAAACCCAAATTGATTCAAATGTGATAGACTAGCTTTCTTTCGCCTTCATTTTCTTCCGAAATTGGTAAACTAGCTGTTAAAATGCTTTCGCAATTTAGATATCTTTCAAAAGCCTTCAAACGGTTATCAAATCTGTGATTTGATGTATGATAATATTTACGCCAAATAAACAAGCAAATCATTTTTGGGCTTAGAAGTAGAACAGTTCCATGTTTTGATACAGTATTTATGCTGCTCCTGTAATTTTTTAAAAATAGTGTTTGAAGTTATTTTGTTTTTAGTTGATTCCATGAAATGTATCATCCAATATTTGTTATCGTTTAGCTTGTATGAAAAACATTCCCTTCAAATATTCTCATACTTTGAACTGGCTGAAAATATTGTTTCTCAAAAGTTTCATTTGGTGCAAAATGATAAATTAAGATAGATATCAAAATATGTGTATTCCAAACAGAACAGAGCGAAACCAAAATTTAATAAATAATTGGAAAGTATAAAGTTCAAATGGAACACAAAAACACATACATAATGAAAGGATTGAGATTTGAAATAAAAACTTACCGTCTACTACTTTGAATAATTGGTGAAAGGATTATCTCTAAACTGGAGGAAATATTTTGATTCTGATTTTGTAACTGATTTTGAAAACTACGAGTAGTTGAATGTGGTGATGATGGTGATAATGCAATAATTGTTGCTGTTGTTGCATTTGCAGTGCATGAAGTTGGTTGAGAGATTGATGTAGATGCTGCATTTGCAACAATATTTTGTTGTGTTTGGGTATTAGTGATACTTGTATTATTTATGTTTAAAACTGGATAGAGGGTTGGGTTTCCTGGGTGTAAAGGATTGTTATGGGGTGCTGGGGTTTGAATTGAATTTAAATTGGAATTTAAATTTGTATGGGAATTGGTATGTAAATTTTCAATTTGCTTTAAGCGTTTCATGGGGGAATTATAATGATTAAGTTGCTGCCTTTGTTGCAGTTGTGGTTGTTGATTATGATGGGAACACTGTTGATGCAATTGGCTGGCAGCACTACCACTACTACTACAATTGCTGCCAGTGTTATTACATTTTGAGGTTTTGACCAGGTTTGGACTGGTGGGTTGTGTTGTGACAACGTTTTTGTTATTTTGGGAGGTGGTAGGAGGAACAGAATTTTTATTGCCGGGGCTTAAAGCATTTGTTACAGATTTCAAATCGCTATTAGCATTAGGGGATAATAGATTTTGTTGTGGATGCTGTTGTTCCTGTTGCTGATTATTGTTATTATTGACATAACAATTATCTAAATTAATATGATGAGCCAAGGAAGATGCATGTCCAGTTGTTAGTGGAATTATAGTTTGAGATTTTGTATCTTCTATTGGATTCAAATCCTTTGTTACCGCCAACTGAGATTTTTCAATATGATTATTATTATCAAAGCTATTCTTACTAGAACCATCATCGTATTCATCATAGGACACTTCACATTCATACAAGTCTTCATCATCTAAATTGCGACTAGGTTCCTCATCGATTTCCTCCAAATCGTCATCGCTACAGGTAGTCGAATGGGACTGTGAGCTGGAAGTGGTTGTGGTAGCAGTGAGAATTGCTGTAGTTGGAGTTTGCATATCATTGCCAATTGTATTGTTGGTAATATTGCTAGACTACAGGGAAAGTTGTGGTTTGGCAAAATATTATTTGTTTTTTTTAATTTTATAAAAAACATGTTGTATGATTTTGTTTGCAAGTTTTGGGTGAAGGAAGGAAAGAAAAACAAGAAAAGTTTTAAAACACTTAAAAAAAGGGGTTTATTAATTGTATTTGACAACCACAAAGAAGTACAAACCAAATATTTGTTATTAAAAGGCACACAATTGACATGCAATTTTGTTTAAGGACACACAATTCAAAAGAAAACGCAAAACATGCTGAAAATTAAAATGAAAGAAAAATGGAGTTTGGAGTAGAAATATTTACATGCAAAGTAAAATATTTTAGTTACTTTAAAATACCCTGTTTGAACAAACGAGAGAATAAAGCTGTATACTAGTTGGTATCTTATAAGTAATAAATTTCATAAATTTTTTTTTACTAATTTGCTATTTTTACTGGCTTTTTCCCAATTTCAGGTAATAAAAATTATAAAACTGGGGTTTCGGATGCCAAATCAAAAAATAGTGCTAAAAAACATGTTAGAAATGAATATACCTCAGATCTGTCATGACAATATATGGCACAAAAGATCTTCCATATCAGCGAAACCTAAATTCGCGCGTCAACCCTAATTTACCTGCCAAAAATCCTCACATACATACAAAGTGTTTGGGACCAACCCAAATAGAGTAGCGCATTGGAATTGGAAAATCTAATTTTGATACAGCGTAAGAAAGTTAGCTTTACTTTTTCTCAGTAAAGTTAGCTTCAAAATAAGTGTTCCTCATTTTTGCGGCAATTAGTAATCACACTTTAGGTGTTTTTATATTATTTTAGCGACCACATCACTACTTATTATGTTAGTGATTTTTACTAAACAAGCTTAGAGAATAATACTGTTTATGATACAACGTCAATTTAAGTTACTTAATACAGCGCGAAATCAAAGCGTTATATTATACTGTAGGACGATATTTTGAAGATAAATTTTAAATCTATTTTTTTTTTAATTGTTGTTGCAAAACAATCGTTTGTCTGTTTTATCCTTTTGTTAGTATCGATGAAGCTACATTGCCAGAGGAAGGAGAAAAAGCATGAAAACAATATCGCAAATGGGTGAAAGGAGTTTAGAAAAAAATATGAAAAAGAGGGAGCATGCCTCCTACCAAGATTTTACACTTATATGTTGTTTCTTGCGACATGTGTACTTTAACTGTTCTACAAAATTCGTTTGCGTCTACATCTTTTGTTAGCACTGATGCATTTACATTGCCCAACAAATGAAAATAAAAATCATAATAAAAAATTAAAATTAGAAAAATACATAAAAAAGAGAAAAGTTCCATTTTCATCGTTTACGCAATTTGCAAGATTTAATATAAGCTTAGCGAAGAAGCAATTTCTTTATGTTATCTTTGCGAATAGTTCCTTTTTAAATACTGACTTTGAATTGGCAATATTGCTTTATTTGACAAACAATTGAATAGCCAATTCATTAGTCTTGCTTAAATTTGTTTGATATTTCATAATTGATAGACAGCAGAACAACGTTTTTTAATGTAACAAAATTCTTGATTTTGTTTTTCCATGGAGCCAGCCCACTTTCAGTTTAAAAGGACACAAGTGAGCAGAATGTTTGCATTTGGAGTAAGGAAACATCATTAATTTCAGAGAAACTATTATTTAGGGTGCTTTATGAGCTGGTGGAATCGTTGATACATATGTATGTTTTAAAAAAATGATGATGGCAGCAATCTTACAATCAATATTAAAAGACGAATTATAGGCTTTTCTGCGTTAACCATAACGGTCATACTTAAACATCAGGATATAAAAAATTAACGTTTGTCATAATTGTTTTTATAAAATATATCAGTTACTTTACTTTACCAAAAACTGCAATCGTTTGCATTGTCTGCAACCGATATTTCTGTTAGTAGTATAATATTTCTTTCCAAGCCAGTTATATTTTTTTTATAAAACATTAGCGGATGTTAACGTTCGATATTGTTAGCCAGGCAGTGAAATATTTTATATCATAATTTACTGGTACTAAAAATATATTTCTTTATTCAGTCACAAAGGAGCTCTGAGCTGATAAAGAACTCTCATGTGGTCGTAATTATTTCTTAAATCAAGATTGTTTTGACTCTTCCGTCTCGCTCGCACTAGTTAACTATTTGCCTCAACTAACTGTATTCGTGTAAATTTTTTTGAGGCATTTTGTTGTTCACCACGACGCAATATCCTATGTGAAGGCATAGGTCGTTATGGTTAGTCACAGCGATGCTGCATACGTACTCTTAATACCATCTTGGGCATATGGTATTCGTTACCCCGCCCAAGCTGTGGGTCCTTTACTTTACATTTGTATAGTTGAATAAATAAAATTCTTTGCTCTATTATGATTTCTACTAGTATTTTTAAAAAATAATTCGCCGAATAAGCAAAATTTTTATCTACTTGCGAACTAACAAAGTAGTTCTAATAAGAAACACCTGTGTTTAAAATTGTTCTAATCGGTATTGTTTGCTGCACATAAAATAATATATTTTTTATTGAATCAATAAGTATTTGTACCGAATTGTTTCCTGTGTAGGAAGCAAAAAAAAAATTTAAGCTTAAGTATTTGTCTATAGGTACAGTATTGCAAAAAAGCTCACTATAAATTTTAAAAATTACAAAATAAATCCTTCTTTACATAAACTGAAAAGAAATGCCTGCTATAGAAAAATCAAAAGTTTTCAAATCAAATAAACATTGCCTTGGTCTATATGATCTTTAGTGTTTTTAAATATGTAATTGTCATCAATACTTAATTTTTACAAATAGTTTGTCCTGCTATGTCTGCTTTGGAAAAGGCATACTTTTATGTACTGCCTGTATAGATAAGTATATTTATTGAAAAAATGTAAAGAATTCAAGAAGCCAGTGTATATTTTTTGACATCAACGTAAAAAACTTCAAACTTAAAAATGTAAATAACAAATTTTATTGAATACTGAAAAGCACTTTCCATTAAAAGTACACATTTTCTGGATTTTTATTTTATTTTAAAAATTTGTATTGTTTGCTTCCTATGCTCCACTTCTATTTATTTAAGGCTGTTGTATTCGATTATTATTCATTTTTTTCAACACAAAATACTATCAAAGGTTTTAGAGGGTTTATACATTTATTTGCTACGCCATGTATTTTTAATGACGTCTATATCATTATTCCTATTTGTTATTAAATTAAACAAACATAATATAACTGAACAAAAAATGCTAACAAAACCATAAATATTTTTAAATGAAATAATAATAATAATAAATATGAATGAACAGCAAGTTACAAAATCAGCAATTTCAATTTATTTTAAATTTTTTTATGAAAAGTAAATTATTAAATATTTATTTTTTTACTTTGTTTGCTTTCACCAAATGTTTTTTTTATAAAACATTTCCTGTTTAGTTATAAATACACAATGATATTATAACCTAACTTTCTTTTGTAGCAAACATTTGTAATAGGTAGATGAATTTTTAAATGAGTTATACACATGACTATAAAAATATTTTCAATAATATCCAATTGTTCAGAGCAAATAATATTGTTCTGAGAAAAGTAAAAATTAATTAAATTATATTTGTAGTTATAAATATCGTATCAAAGACTAATATAAAACAAAGGTGTAAATCGTTACCGCCCGGGTGAAATTCATGGAGGAAATAATTCGCAGCAAATTAGTCAATTAAAGCGAAAAATATGAAATCATCAAACTTAATCAAGATGATTTGCTGGAACAAAAAAACGTAATAAGCTGCTCGGAGATTTTAATAATTTAATACATGCATAGCTTAGCAAATATCACTGTCTAGCCCTTTATGCAGATTTTACTAAAGCATTTCATGCATTTTCAAACAAGAGTCTCTTGCAAATACAGTATAATCAGCGTTGTCTACTTTGGAATTTCAAAACGCACCAAAATGGAGAAAAAATCGGACCGAATTTTCAATCTTTTCCTTTCATTTTTAAAAACCTGCTTTATATTTTTATATGAAAAACACGCCAATGAAGCAGCCTTTTAAGCGACTATTATACATACAATCAAACTGGGTCTGATAACACCGGCTGATGGCATGCCATCAAATCCGTTCAATAGCTAGAATTCGTGTTTGTCAAACTTGGCCTCTAGTACGACTCTGTTAGTTTTATTAAGACAATGTTAAATTTTTAATAATTATAACGATATGCTATCAAATTCATTATTATATTTTATCAAAATTATTATTAAGCAATATCATTTAATTATATTTGCTGTTGACCGAAAGCAGCTGTTACTTTTACTGCTTATTATCAGAGACACAGCTACTTAACATCGTCAAAATTATATTGCAGGAGCATACAACCATTACTGTCAAAAGAATTTACAATAACAGGATCATTAAAAGTTACAGAATCGCACTACAAGCCTTCAAAATAATTTAATAGCAATTCTTTCAAACACAATGTCTTTCAAAGATGAAGTTTGCCATAATCAATATCACTGGTTTATAGCCAAAAAATACCAAGAACGCCACATACCTAGATAAATTAATTCGGACCTCCTGAACACGAAAAACGCAAAAAATTCCTAAGTACCGTTTTTTAGATAACGGTACTTTTTCTATAACGAAATGGAAGGTTTTTTTATATTAGCGTTATTGATATTCAACTTTAAAACTTTATACTAAAATTGATGTAGATGCAGTCAAATCGACGGCCAGTTGTTGCTTTCTCAAACACGATTGCTATTTCGGCTTTCATTACAATTAGAGATTTTGTTATGTTTTCGCATTTAAAAACACTTTTGCGGAATCTTCCACTGCAAATGAAATAATGACACTTTTTCATTACACAGTACTAAAATGCTTCACAAAATTATTAATACCTAATACTACACTTGCTTACTTTTCTAAGCTATGGCTGTCTTGCAAAAAGTTTAAAATTAAGCTCTGCCTCTACCGAACGTTTGCCTGCTATTTATATTTCTTTATTGCCTTCTACTTTTTTCGTGAGTCAACGAAAATTCGAATTAACGAGAACACAACAACATCAATAAAATCATTGGTGGTTGATTTACTTGGAATTTTGATCTCATTAGATCATGTATGTTTGTTGTGTATTCTATTTTTAGCATTATGATGTATGTGTGGATGTGCGTGCACATTTATAACAATCAGATCAACGGTTCGCACATTGTATAGGATGTGATAAAAGTTTGTAATAATATAATAGCCAAATTGGAAAGCACCAATTTATTGGATAAACCTAGCGGTAGCCAATTGGTTTGGTCGCGGTTTTCAGCAAGAGCTTAGATGGCAAAACCAAAAACTCAATTGGTGGTATCATTACTTATCTGCAGTTAGTTACACCAATTTATTGGATAAACCTAGCGGTAAAGCAATACAGTTCCAGGTTTTTCTGAACCATGAACATTTAGGAACTCAGCCGAACACATCACAGTCTTTTGAAATTCCTTCAAAGGGGCAAAAGACTCTCCCTTCTACAACTGCAGAAAAGGCTCGATGTTATGTTTAGCGCAAAGACATTGTATAACAACCATATTCACTAAAATATGGTGTTTTTGCCAAGAGGACATGTGTAAGCGTACCCATAAACGTAATATTTGCGAAAAATGTTTTGCGAGTAAACCAATGTAAAATAAAACAAATATACATACACCTAAGTCTGTTTTTACACGGTAGATTGGTTCCAGAAGAAGCCGTGTAAAAAAAGACATTGATCTTATACAAAAATGGGTGATTTGTTCCTAATCTCTAAAACCTATTAAAATGAGTGAAAAACAAGAATTTTTAAGAACAAGAATTCATGTTTATTTTATTAAATCAAATATATAATGCTTATTTTCACAAGCATAGTAATTAATGATAAAAAAGATATGCACTCTAATCTTAAAAGTAATATAAATTAAATTTATGGCAAGTTCAGGAACTAAAAAACTATGTTGTGAACGAAAAGAATAGGTTATTCAATTTTTAAGGTAAAAAATAAAATAAAATAGAATAAGTGATAATCATAAATACAACAACATAAATTTAATTGCTGTCGTCATCAGTTATTCGCATTCGCTTGCTTCGAACGCGTATACATTCACTATCATCGCTGGAATAATTTTGAACTGGACTTTCTCTTGCTCGTTCGGCATCTACATTTTGAAAAATGAACTCTGTTATGAGCCGTTGTTCGCCAAATTTTGCTACCTCTTTGTATAATTCCTTGTAGCGAGCCATACAAGAATTCAGCTCAGAATTCTTTAAGCTAGTGTTCGCAAACTATCGATACTATCGATGGTTTCAGACTTTTTTCTTTCATAAATACTTTTTTGTGATATGAACATACTTCGCAAAAATTAAATTTGACAAAAAAAAATTTAAGTACATAAAATTTCAAATCGTGCTAAATGGAATAAAATCGTGTAAAAAAATTAAAAATTTTCAATTTTCAAACCGTGTTATATCAAAACCGTGTACAAAAAGACCGTGTACAAAAAGACCGTGTAAAAACAGACTTAGGTGTATATATAAAGTAAATTAGTCATAAATGTGATAAAAATTACGACCTTGATTGCAGAAAAACTACGTTACTATAGAAAAACACACAAAAATTACATATGTGTGAAAAACCATATACGAAGATAACTAGCGTAATTTTTTTGAGGGTTAAATTATAAGGGTTATATTCATAAAAATATAAAAATGACTTTAAAGCAAAATATGTTGGTTTATATGAATGTGCCCATAATAGTTTAATACGCAGTACATAATTAATACCAGCAGAGATAAGGTAGACTCATACTCGTAAATATAACTGTTAAATTATAAAAAATTATAAATAGCCTGTTTTCTATGTTTCCCAGATATCCATATATCGACATTTAATAGGAGCTACCCTAATCATCAGTAGACTTTGGAAATTTTTGAAAGATATTCTCAAACATTCAACTATTATATACTATTAAATGATTTAATCTAAAATAAAACAGTGTTTGATACATACTTTTGTTTTTTGTTAATATACGTATACACTGTGTCCGCCGGGAAGGTATACTACTTTGTTTTGCAGCCATTTTGGTAAAAAATCGCAGTCGTGAAGTAGACAGTTGGCAATTTTCTTATGGAAAAATATTAGATAAACCAACGTGTTTTAATCATTAAAACGTTATACGAAAATTAATTATCGATTTACATGAAAAAATTATAGTGAGTGACGAGGCATATTTTTATTTGAATGAACAGAATAGTCGGTTCTGAGTAATGGAAAACCTCGCATATAGCCGCGATTACAATAGATATACTGCGAGTGGCATACTTTCCCGGCGGACACCCGTTATATTAAAGTTTAAGGATCCTTCGAATAATTTTCTTATAACAATCTTAAAAAAAAATATAAAAATGTAAAGTGCCAGCTCTAAGTATTGAAAAAATCCTCTGAATTATTCTTTACAATTTGCTGAGTATTTTGTTGTACCGATAGTGTAAAGTTTACTACTAAGCTCTACACTTTAAGAGTATTCCAACGCTAGGTTTCAAATCGCCGATATATTTATGCAGTTCTTTTTATGATTATTGACCACGTTCATGCTCTTAAACATTTTCCCCATAAATATTTTTTTTATTAATTTTTTGTTTGTTTTATATCTTTTCAGATTCAAATGAATTGAAGTCCATCAAAGTAAGTAGCCTTACAGTATGCTCGTCTTTGATTTACATGCCAAACAAACGTACAAATTAATTAATCTAATCAAATGTAAAAACAACAACAACAAAAACTTTAGTAGCCTCTTCAACTACTTCACACGAGTGTTTGTTTTACTGGCAATATATCGATTTTGGTTTTAGTTAAGTATGTTAGTGAATAGAAACGAAAAAGAAAATAAAACAACGAAAATCTATTGGCAAAGCACAAACAATGTCACGTTATTCTACTAAATAAATGAGTTGTAATGAATGAATGTAGATTAAGTTGAATAGAGTTTTGATTTTTCCTTCTTAAGCTTTCTTTTGTTTATTTTTCTTTGGAAATAGTTTATGATTGTATTACAAAAAGGTTAACATAACAAATAAATCGACTGAAAGTGAATGTTGTTAGTTATTTAACTTTGGTTTATTGTTTTTTGTTTGTATTTCAGTACCGAACAACTTGTATATTAAAGAACTAAGTTTATTTTACTGGTACATACATATATACAAATGGGAGTAAATAGTTCTTAACTTATGAATACAAAGTCTATAGCAAAACAAATAGTTTAGGGCTTACGAAGTTTCAAAGTTGTTTACAAAAAGAAAACGCCTAATAAGTGTAATACATTCAATATAAATGTTTTTGAGGTTTTGAGTTACTTTTCTTCCGATTTCGTTGTCTTTAGCTTCTACGAGTGTGTTTGATTATATACGGGAAAAGATATATCATTTAGTAATTGTACAACTGCACTGAAGATGTATTTAGAAGTTCACCGCTTTTGACCAGTGTTACATTATATTACGAAACATGTCAGATGATATAATAGCAAAATATTGCATACTTTTTAATAATATTACTAATAACAGTAACTTTCCTCATGATTAGAAATTAGCCAAGGTCATAATAGTATTACCTAAAAAAGGAAAATGACACAAGTAACCCCCCAGCGGCCAAAGTTTTGCTTACAGAAGCGATGATCCGATGCACACTTGTAAGTCAGTAATGCACACCATCTCATATACGAACCTAGTATACATTTTCATACACATTGCCGCATTTGTAGAGTGAACGCCTACCACCAGCACACAAAGTAAGCGAGGTAGTTAGGTGTTCATTCAACAAAAGCTCATTACAGTTCGAATACAATCTCGCACACTTTGTAAGTCGGCAGTAGGCAGCTTAAATATATTGTCGCATACTTTGCCGGCTTAGTAAGTAGGTTGCAGACTTATAGTGCGTCTCAAAAACGGTTTTCGGGAATATTCCATTAAATTATTTTCTTCTATTTTCTGTTTATTGCAATTATTTCTTTTTTTTCACTAAACATTTTACATTTCTTTCACTAAGTCCTTTTCTATCATTTGTTCTAGGCGTTCTTACTTTTACCACTGATTTTGTTAATTAAAATTTTTGCAATGTAATTTGACAAGGACGACAGACGTTTGATTTACAACTAAAAAATAAAATACATACAGAGAAGTGTGATGCAAAAGATGAATGTAATTCATTTTTGTGAACTCCATATACTTCTGTAATATACTTTGTAAGTTAGCTTTCATCGATTACAAAGTGTTGCACACATCATTGAAGAGAAGTAATGTGGTAGGCAGTGTTCGCCGCTGGGCCTAAGAATACTCGTATATGAGCAATAAGCTTGTTACGAAACATTAGCAAGTTTTCGGAAGTATGTATAAATAAAGTTATTGTAAAGTTTTTGCGAAAACTATATTGTAAATTGTAGACAATTTGGTTTCAAGTACAAATATTCAACCATACATGAGATCAATTTACTTATTTCAAATCTTTTATGGAATATCAACAAATCTATAAATACATTTTTAAATAAATGTTTGATTTTGAAAAAGCATTTAAATTGCAGGATTAATATACAAACTAGTATTGTTTAAGTTAAGTCGCATATTATTTTTCAGTTACACAATATGTTGAATAATAGAAACTCTTTCGTATTTAAAAATAAGATTAGTAGTACAAAAGTTGTTTACAATAATCAACGGCTTACTACAACGTACCGTGAACTCCCCAACACTATTTAATCTGTATACACAACATGATCTTTTGAGGAAAATAGATAACGTGATAGCCTTGGCAGCTATTGCTCATGCTGATAACTAAATGGAGAAAATTAATTGAATCATACTGGTATATGAAAACTAATTTTACGAAATGTGAGATTATTATTTTTCGAACTCCCTTATTAACAAATATAATAGTAACTTGAGAAAAAACTAAAATTCTTTTGCTATAAATCAAGTGATAATACAAGAATTCCCATCAACAATATTTTTTGGAAATTGTGGTCTATCAAAAGTTAACTTTTAAAATTTCACCCAAACTAACCGATTAGTTTATTTGTTGTATTCGTTTGAAGTAAGCAACTTTTGTGTTTCATGAAAAATGGAAAAATATGAGTTTCATGCAGTGATTAAATACTATTATTTGAAATGGAAAACGGTGAAAGAGCTCGATAAATATTACGGTGGGTCTGCTCTTTCAGATTACGTGGTAAAATATTGGATTGCTGAATCTAAACGTGGCCGCACTGCAACAATGCCATCAACAGGACAAAAGAGGTGGCTACTGCAGAAAATATCAAGAAAATCCTTAATATTGTTATGAATGATCGCCACAAGTTACGTAAGATTGTAGAAATGATAAACATATCATATGAACGTGTGTTCAATATTTCGCATATGAAAAAGCTATCGGCAAAATAGGTGCCGCGTTTGCTCAGTGTCAAACAAAAACGAGTTGGACAGACTACTTCACAGCGGTGTTCGGAGATGATAAAGCATAATCCTATTGATTTTTGGCGTCGATTAATAACTGTTAATGAAACGTACACACTTGAAACCAAAAATCAATCGAAACAAAGGGTAAAAGTTGGTTGAAGTGCTCCGAAGAAGGTGAGAACAGTGAAACCGGCTGGCAATGTTATGGTCACTGTATTTTGGGATCCACATTAACAGGAAAGCATTATTGTGCATAATTGGATCAATTGATTGATGCAATCAAGAAAAAACGACCACATTTAAAGAAAAAAAAGTTTTTTTTTCTAAAGATAAAACACCAGTTCACACATCAATAGATACGCTGCTGAAATTACGTGAAATACACTTCGAATTGGTTGATCATCCACCTTATAGGAAAGATTTAGCTCCAAGTGACTTTTTCCTGTTTCCAAACTTAAAAAAATGGCATCTCAAACGAAGAAGTGATTACCGAAATTAACGCATATTTTAAGGGGTTCCCAAAATCATATTACTTGTATACAGATGGTTTAAGAAAGTTGAAATATCATCGCCTTTTTAAGTGTATTGAGCTAAAAGGAGACTATGTTGAGAAGTAAATGATTTTTGAAAAGAACGCGGTTTTCTTACTTAGGTAGATTCAATATCAGTCCGCCCTCCTGTATTTAAACTTATTTCATTGCTCTAGGTTAAGTTAGGTTAAGTAGGCAGGCCGCTGGATACCCCGAAATAGCCTAGGTTTGCGAGCTCACTTGGGTCCTGAAGTTGTTGCCTTTGTGATTATTGCTCTAGATTATTCTAGATAACAAATTAAAGCGTAAATTAACATGAAAATAATTATTGAATAATGTGTTTCGTCATCAAGAGAGAAATAAAAGTAGTCTTAAGTGTAAAACTAATGTGTAAATCCTGATGGCATCGTAAGCGAGGACTAATGACAAATAAAAAATAAGAGGGAAAATGTTGAATAAAATAAAAAGAATGGGAATTGCTCGAGGTTATTTCTCTATTGATGACGAAACACATTATTCAATAATTGTTGTCATGGTAATTTATGCTGTAATTGGCTATCTTCTTATGAAAGTTTTGTAAAGTAAGAAAGTAAACCATTTAAAAAAATCATTTTGACTTTCAAACCGATAAAAACTTTTTAATTCTGTACGTCAATAAATTGTATTTATTTTTATTGTCTAACAATTTTATTGTTTCGTCTTTTAAAAATTTTGTTTTTCTTTTTTAAGTCAAAAACTCTGCCAACAAACAAAAATTAAAATTTTAGTTGAGTTTAAAACAAAGAAAAAACAAATTTTGCAGACAAAAAGTCGTGTTTCACTGCTTTTCGTTGACTACACAAGAGCACTTGTTTGATGTTTTTATGTACAATACATAAGTATGTACGAATATATACATTTGTACATATACTTACACACATTTGTCTATGTTTTTTATTTTAGTTGTTTGTTTTTTATCTTTCGTTTTTTACATAAAGATTGTTTTGTTCTCAAAAAAACAGGAAAAAATTGTAAATAAAGAACAACGAAAAATTAATGTTTGTTTGTTAAAAGGAAAATAAATTAAAGTTAATTAAATTCTTGTCTATATAAAAGTAAGTCTGTTGGCTTTTGTATTTGTTATTGTTCACGTAGTTCTTTCCCCCTCTCTGTGTTCGTGCGTGTGATGATGTACGAAAGTAATGTAAGTTATACAAAACCTTTTTAAGGCTCTGTGTTCCATGGAATTCACAAGAGTGTATCTGGTGTGTGTGTGTTAAATGCGTTTGTGTTTTGGGCCTTGAGTGTGAGTTACAAGTAAAAGTGTATAAAAAGGCAATAAACATACTTTTAACTACAGTAACGTTTCAAAAGGCATAGAAACCATGTAAGCAAACACTTTTACACATACTTATGTTGTTGTTGAATGGATTGTTGTTAGTATTAGAGACAAGAGATAGGTATTAGGCAAATAAAACACACACTCAAGATGTATTATGCGCGGATTTCAAGCCATTTTTTTTCTATCGGAAGTAATTATTGTTTAATGCAAATAGTGCATTATTAATACCTTTAAATGAGCGCACAAAAATTACATTTTCCGAAAACAATTTTTCGGGGAGAAATCGTTGTTCTCATCCATATTTTTGCTAACAGAAAATATTTTTGTTACAAACAATTTCAACATAACGAATACTTATCATCAGATAAAATATGACTATAATGAATTAAACGATTAGTTCAACTAGTATTAGAATCCGAAACAGTTACAGTTTTATCCCTAACTATCTTTCAAACAAATAAGCACATTTTTAAATTAAAATGTTTATTTTTCTTCTCGATTTTTGCGTTGAAATAATTGTTATCAAGGACAATAATTTTAACTGTTTTCATCAGTTTAGAATTAGAATTATGTTATAAGACATGTGTCAAAACAAAACTTCGAACAAAAGTGGGCAAAACAAAAACAGAAAGTATATATGTATATGAAAATTATTTTTGTTTTAAGAAATTGTATTTGTATTCAAAGCTAGTTCTCCAGGCACACTTTACGCATACTACTTTATTTATTTGCGAATACAAATATTGTAAATAGCAAAAATGTACCCATAAACAGTAAATAAAGTTTTTATTTGCGAATAGCTAACTTACGAAAACAATTAATAATTAGAAACTTATTTGCATATAAGACATAGAAAGTTGCCACCTTACTTCACAATTTCAAAGATTTCGTTGACATGAAATAAAATAAAAATTACGTGGAGAAACATATATTAAAATATTTTCATTTTTAGTATTAGTTGGTTGAATTGAATTACAGAAAGCATTTAATTTTTTATTTTGATAAACAACTTTTGTTCTCAACAAAAACAAAATATGATATCTATCCAAGGTTTTTGCATTCCTGCATTTCTCTTTTTTTTTAGCCAAAAATTTTATGACAATGTTCCAACTTCATGGGGTGAACTATTATTCATGGCGCCCAAAGTAAAACAATTCACATTTCCTATTTTGCACCTATATACATATACAAATTATATTAAAATAGATTTTGAAAGTAACAAAAAGTGGAATCTGGAAGAAATTCTTAAGGACACAGTTAAAATTAGGGAATATTTTGAAGGCTTTGCATTCTGTTATACGCGGTTTTGAGAAGAAATTTTAGCGACCCCAAATTACGAGTATTTTATACGAGTATATGTGAATATCTTTTGTGAAATTTTCGAATAACAATGTTGCAAACAAAAACTTCGCAGCGTGAACGGCGAAGTTTATTTTGAATAGCTATAATTCTTTAATAAGCAATAATAACATTAAAAAACTAATTAAAAACTATAATATTTGAAAATAACAATTCAGAAGTTACCACTTCTATAAACCACTTTGGAATTTTTGTCGATGTGCTACTAGAGCTGCAAATACTATCGATAGTCGGCCCATTCGATAGTTTCGATAGTATATGTTAAAACTATCGATTGTTTCGATAGTGTCGAACTCTAACATATAAAATGTATATGCTACTAACTAACATAGCATTATTTTCAAAATTATTTTGGTGTGTGGTTCGTGAAAACCTAGCGAGCATCAAGACATTTCACAAACTCACGAAAATCTCTATACTGCACTATGCTGAATGGTTATACATTAGAGCGTTGTTAAAATATTTTTTGCAATCTATGTCTGAGCCGTAGGTTTCGGGTATTTTAAACAATGAGTCTATTTATGACACAGGCCTTTTTAGATAACTAGGATGAACACGTTTTAGATGGTCGAATATATTTGATATAAATGCCGCTTCTTTTACACATTTTACCACATGAATCGCATTTAGCATAGTTTTTTTCTTTTGTTCAATAAAAAAAAAAAATAAAAAATATGCTTTTGCTTTAAAATCACCCTCACCGCTGATTTCAATCTTTTTACGCAAGCATCTACAAGCATATAAGAACTATTTTTTCACACGCATGCAACTTTAATAGTTCATTTAACATTGAGTCTTGCACAAACTTCGCCATAACGATAAAACAAGCTAATCAGAACTGTCAACTTTTAATAGTAATATTTACAATTTTTGTTAAAAGAAAGCAATTTGTTAAAAGGAATCAAAGAAAATAGTATACGAGCATTTTCAAGTTTTAGTCGGCGATAAAGCCTTTGGATTTTTCGATGATTATGTTGTTATGCTTACTTCTAGCAATCAAAAAATCATGCTTAATGTTTATAAAATTAAACATTTTTAACTTATTTTTCAATTTAATTTACAAAAATATGCAAGCTGTCGAGTATTTTTCACACCGATAGTATCACTATCGGGTAAAAAGTATCGATAGTGGACCAAAAATAGAATTATCGATACTATGCATAGTACTATCGTTAGTTTTGCAGCTCTATATGGTACACCTACTACCACGGTGTAATAAACAGGCTTCGCTGTAACAATACACCATTAAAAAATGTATTGTGCCTATGTATAATAATATAATTTATATAATCGTTTATGTATTGATAAATATGACAGTGCGACATATTTGGTTGAATAATTACTGAGCAAAATATAGAAAATCCACTAGGCAATACTATCATATACATGCAAAAAGCAGAAACCTCTATTGAAGGTAATCAATGGTAGAGAAAACATTTTGGAAACCTTAGTTTCGAAAAATTAGAAAATTGCTTGGTGCGTTGCATTCTCAATGCCCAACAAGCACGTTAATTTTAAAATTTCAATGCAAAGTGTAATAATAAATATAACTGGACATTGCCTTTAAAAGCACAATGAATAATACACGGTTTAATAAGTAACTTGCTTTTAAGTACGTACTAATGCATAATAACCGAGTAATATATAAAACGTTTTACGACTATATAACCAAATATGTTTAAGACATTCGCCACTCAGAGCCACATATGTACTTGTATCGCATATTTATTAATATGTTTCGAGTTTCTTTTCACGAAAGTTTGTAGTATATAATTTTATTGTATTAATTTGTTTACTACTAGTCATTTTCCACACAGTACAGTAAAAAATAAAAAAGGGACCACAACAAAGAGTACAAATATGTATGTGGAACATGCGGAGACAAAAAGGATGAATAAAAAGTGTATAATAAACCATAGAGAATGACAATTAAAGAAAACCCGCTTAACCGGTGTGTGTTTAATATTTCTTTTTTACCGAAACCCGGGTTTTTTATGATGTCGCTATTCGAGCTATTCGAAAAGCGGTTTTGGAAAAAATCTAAGTAATCGATCCTCATAATAATTAGTTTAGTCAATAATTATAAACTATAGTATTTGCAAATAACACATTAAAATTTTTCACTTCTCCATGCCTAAAATTACAAAAGCTTGACACAAAAACCCAAAGCTAAATAACTCAGTACTAATATTAAAAATAAAAAATTAACTTATTGCTAGATTAGTGCGCAATAGAAACTAGTTTGAAACAAATTATTAAACAAAAGCGAAAAAAGTCTACATATACGAATATATCGTAGATCCTTGTTTATTTAGAAAAGCCGTAACTAACAAAATTGCCGTGTTCCTGGAGAGTAGAAAAACGTAATATAAACTATATTTATTTTCATGTAGTTTTTTTTTGTACTATTGCTGGTAAATCTACTAATTATGAAGCTATTCTGTCACTTCTTTGTGACAAGCTGTATTTGAGTAAAATATATTAGAATCGCGTAAACTTAAATTATGAAAAATTATGAGTTAAAGCTTTCGCTCTTCAGACTCCTTCTGAATGCTATATGTTATATTTTCTGCACTTTTTTTATTCATTAGATAAAGTATTTCATAAAAACAATCAAAATTAAAAACCCAAAACGCCAATACAATTTTATAATTTTGTTGCATCTTCCGGAAATCTGGAAAAGCAAATTATTAAAATACAGTATAATTGTCAATGCTTGCTATGAAAATCAAATTTCACTGATATCAGTCCTGATGTCTGTCTTTAGCCATAACAGAAGTAATGAAGCAAGAACATTTTTGCCCAACGCTGTTAAAGTTTTAAAAATGTATGTATGATAATGTGCTTAGTTCTAAAATTACTTAATCAGCATCAAAGCTGGTTTAATGTATGCTGCTAGCAAATAATGTTGTATATGTATTATGAATGTGTGTTTTTAAGTATGAGCTCTTTCAAAACCAATAGAAGCATGAGTTAATAACTGTGAACATTGTTTGTATTTTGGTTTTGAATTTTTGGTAGTTTTTGCAATATTTTTACTTTACACACATGTAGCTGTGGCAAACACATTTTAACAGAATATTTTCAATTTCGACCGTAAAGTAAACTTTAACAATAAAAACAGCAATGTTTAAAAAACCTGCGGAATTCAAAAAATTTCGTGGTTTTTATTAGAAACTTTACATGCATTTCATTTGGGTTTATATTGATTCTGTAAATACAAGTTTTTAACCTTTTAATATTAAAGAAATTATATCATTAATAAAGCACAGTGTTTTGTATAATATAGGTAGCCAATTAAGTTCAGTATTCCTAATGTGTAGGTGGTTGAGAGACATGAATATATTTAATTCGAAAACATCGATGATCGCTTTAATAAAACATACATAATACGATATTTTGAATCAAAATTTCCTCCAAGTTGTGATAACTTTGTTTTAAAACTAGTTTGTGTATAGTTAATATTACATATAAAAGTAGTCATAAGTCCCACTTTTGTGTAAATGCTACTACAATTAGAGCATAGAAAAATATCGTAGCTTTATAGTCAAATAGATGAAATCTCAACGAAAAAACTATTTTTCCATAACTGAAACCCATCTTCTCTTTTTAAAGGATTAGTTTACGAAATCGCAAAGGATAATGATATTTAACAACGTGCAGTGCGAATTGGAATGTGAAGTACTTAATTGTGGAGCTAACATTTTTTTCTATATGTAAATTATATATTTTATACTACGTTTACACGTGCACTCTATTTGCGAATAAAAATATTGCCGCATTAAGCAGTAAATTAAATTTTAATTTGCGAATTGCAAATTCATAAAAACAATTAATTATAGTAAAAATTACGTGCAGAAACAAATATTCAAAAATTTTCTGGTTTGTACATATGAACATCGGGTTTTAGTTCAAATTTTTCCTTTCTTAAGTTTTTTTCTTCTTAAGAAGGATTTTTTTACAATACAAATTTGCCATGATCATTAATTATTGATTGAAGAAGACAAGTAAAATAATAATCAAATCTTTAGCTGGGGGACAACTAGCTATTTCGTAGTCGCTACACTACTCATCAGCACCCACTGGGATTTGAACTCGGGTCGTTACGTATCATGATCTGCTGCTTTAACCACTCAGCAACCCAGCATTTAATTATTCTCTATCTATATTCATCTCATATTGAATCTCAAATGCATTTTTGTTAATTGCCCGCATTGTTTGTACAGCGTATGTTGTCTCAGAACTAGCGGTATTTATTTTTATTTATTAACATACATATTTTTGTATTTTAATATTCTCCGTACCCATGTGATGCGGTAAACTGGTGTTTTCAGTAAACTGTTTTGTAGCGAAACCAAAATTAAAAAAAAAAAAAAAATAATTTATTGTTAAGTCATGACTTTTCAGTATGCTTTTTGTGTTATTCAGTTTATGTTATTTCAAATTTGGATTAGTACTATATACATTTAATAAATCTGGGTATGCAACGATTTTGTTTTATATTGCAACTCCTTTCAAAACCGTGAAAGATTTATAGAATCTGGGCTTTTTTGACTGGAATTGCTAATCGGATTGATGTATTCCTGTATTCTCCTATAATTTTTCGCACAATACTCCGTCCCAAAAGTATAATTTGTAGCCGTGTGACGTTATAGTCTTAGAGCGATAAGGGTTGGTAGAATTGGAACGCCAAACTTCAGTCTCAATTTATAGAAAGTTAGCCCTGTTAGCTCTTGAGAGTTGAAAAGCTTTAGAGGATATGATGTCATTTCAGTGTCTATGAAATTGAGTTCAGACATTTATTCAAAGTAAGTAAGAAGCATTTTTTCTATGCATATACAGCGAAAACGCTTTTAGGAAAGCATTTCTTTCCGCTGCTTTAGTACCTCCAGCGATAACTGGTAGAGTCTGCCTGAAATCATCAGCCAAAAGTACCACTGTCCATTTTCTTATATAGTCCGATATAAAGCTTCAACGATTTTTTTGTAGGCCATTCATCCCAAACTTACATTGTTGCAGCATTTGCCCATTTACTATTCTGGGTAATATTACAGACCAGTGATTGGTTACACATCAAAAATGAAATTAAGTCATCGCATACGTGAATAACTTGTCCGATTTCCAATAGAAACAGGAATTTTCAAGTTATTTCGTCCTATGTCCAATACCTTTTGTATTTTCAGCCAGTTCATAAATCATTTCAAAAGGAAAACATAATGTATTCGTTTTTTCGCATGGACATTTTCTTGCAACATATGTAATCGGATCAGAGTATAAGCATCAACTTTCACACAATAAAAAAAAGTTTTGAAAATCAGAATTATTTAAAAAAAAATTTTTTGGACGATGTCCAATTTTTTTATTTATTTGACATAAAGATAAAAAATGATTGAAAATCTGTCCATTATATCGGAGTGCTTTATTTCATTTAATAAATTAATTTATTTGATTTATAAATAGGGAAGAATATTAAACATTTATTTTTCGGTTTCGTCAGTCCGATGTTCAAAAACTATTTTTCGGACGGATATTGTATTAATCCGATATCCGACATAACTTTTTTTATTTTCAGGCCTTTGGCATATCCTTTCAAATGATGTAAAAAAGTGTTTTGAAAATTGATTCATATAATGCCGAGTTACTTAAAATTTTTTCTTTTAAAGGAAAAAATAATATTGAATATCGTTCACAAATATCGGGTTATTTTTTGGACGAAATTTCATCTCTCCGGTGTCCAAATTTTTATGAATTTTCCGCTCATTGTCAAACGCTTTCAAAAAGAAACATTATTCATAAATAGCGGACTTTTTTTAATTGTTTTTTAATCACCTATTTTGCACTCCTTTTCTCCCCTCTGTGGCTGAAATTTCAGAATAAAAGCTATCCTATGTTGATTTTCGATCTTCAAAATATCTGCTAACCAAATTTCATTCAAATTAGCTTAGCGATTTAGGCATGAGAAGCTAAAAATATGTTCATACTCCCACTCAAAAATTAATTTTACAGACGGACATTTCGTCACTCCGAAGTCCAAATATATTTTTTATTTTTAGGGCGGACAGTTTTTCTGTTCGATGTCCAAAAAATACTTTTTTATTTTCAGGCCGTTGACAAAAAAGAAGAAAGAGTATTGAAATTCGGCGCATAAATGACAGTTTCTAAAAAATTTATTTTTCGGGCGGAAAGTTTTTCTGTCCGATGTCCAAAAAATCTTTTGTTTGCAGATTCTTTAGAAACCCTCTAAAATATGTTTTTAGGGCGGTTATTTTGTCCCTTTTGACCACTTTGTGGCTAAAATTTTTAAATAAGGTATCTGCATACCGGATTTTATCCAAATCCGGTCAGCAGTTTAGGCGTGAAATGCGATTTCTTTTAACCTCTAACACAACATAATATAATCTAGCTTAGCACAGAGTATACCAAATTATTATGTTTGCGTACGTTGACGCTCGAGATCGCGAAAAGAACCCTCAAATAATATTATTTTATCGTTCGTTGTTGTATAATTTATTAATATGTACTACCATTCAAACATTTTTAAATATGAAAAATTACGTTGGCTTTGAACACAAACGAAATATATATACCTTAGTTTTAAGAAAACATATAACTACGTATATATCTTTTTCATACCACAACGAAGCAAAACAAACGCATATCTGGCTGTCACTTAACGTTGACTTCTATTTTCAACAGATTTGCCATTAACAGAACAAAATGAAAAAGTAAAGATAAACACGCAGAGTTTTAACTGAACAGAAATAAAGCAGCTGAATTAAAACAGAAATGAAAAAACGAAACGAGAATATCGAAACTGCAGTAACTCTTAATTGCATTCATTACAGGATAACGGAGTTCTTGTGGCTTCTGGACAGCATGAAAATAGAAAGCATGTGGCTTCTTTAACATGATGACTCAATCTTCCACACCGTACGTGTAACAGTCGATTTATTGCAGCAAAGATTTTCAGAAAAAATTTCAATAAATTCTCCTGCCGTGCGACTTTTTTCTTTAGGGCTTATTAAATATCGAACTTATGCAAATATGCACGAAACATAATCTGAGCTCAAATTCGAGATCCACCTCGTTATCGGTCAGATACAGCCACATCTCTTCGAAAGGTTTATAAACAAGTATCAGCCTGTCATCAGAGTCGTGAGGATCATTTGACGGATATTTTGTTATGTACTTAATTGAAACATGTCGCTCGTTTATTGCAACATAATCATAACGCAAAAAAGCTTGTTTCGAGAAAAACACATTTCAAATTTTTAGTTTCCATACAAGTCTTAGAAAAGTTTTTTTGAGGAAATATCTCCTAAAGGAAACAGTTTAAGAGTAATTTGAATAAGTTTTTGGCACAATATAAAAGGTAGAGCTGTTAACAATTCTGCATTGTTAACTCGAAAAGCTCATTTTTTGGGATATGACTATGTTGCAGTAAGGGAGCGACGTGTTCTTTATAATTCAATAAAAAATATTACAACTCTATCAACAAATTTGTGTTTTTACACAATTGGGCTTATTAATATTTACTAGCTATTATCAAAAATATGTTAATAGCAAATAATAGTAAAATAAAAATACAAATATATATAAATATTTCTTGTGTCCTTTTGAAAATTTGTCTTTTTTTATAAAATAGGTTTAAAGTTTAATTTTTGTACAAATTTTTAAATGGTGATAATTAGATTAGCAGCTGAGACATGGCGACATACACTTAGATATCTAGGAAGTTTGCAAAAAATAATGGATTTTTCGGAATTTTGTATATATCTAAGCTATATGTTAACCGATTTTACTGAATTTCAATAGCAAACCCATGAATTAATGGGGTAAACGAATGGTGAAAGAAAAAATTTTCTATGTCTAAAGATTTTCTCACGGACCAAAAGGACCCAAGTGGGCTGGTTTCATGAAACTGGCGACCTGTACAACCTAATTGTTTTCTCAGAAATGGTATTTCAACGGCCGACAGACGGACATCGCTTAATCGAATTTTGTATCAATGCTGATTCTGAATATGTATACTTTATGTGGTCGGAAATGAAAATTGTAGAAATTACAAACGGAATCACAATCTTATATATATCCTTTACATTTTTGTAAAGGGTATAAAAATGAAATGCTTGCAATAAAAAATATGAAAAATAATGTACATTAAATCAACCCCAGTTTTAAGTTTTTTTATTTTATTGTATTTTATTGCTAGGTTTAAAATATTTGCTATAACATTTTCAAAATTTGTGACACCAGTGCTCGAATTTCTCCAACAAAAGGAATCTTTTAGCGTTTTATATATTGAATACGGTGAAGCCGTTCTCGAACTATGACTACATACATTATAGTAGTCGACTAATTTTTTGAGTAAATTTAACCAAGCCTGTAAAAAAAAAATTACCTTATAGAGAAGAACCGAGAATATATTTGAATTAAGCGCTTCAACGTTCTTATAGCCCACATACTTTTTGTTATAAAAGTACTCGTCAAGCTACCAACTAAAACAGATGTATTGGGTTTGATCGTAATAAAAATAACTTATACCACAACAAGCAGTACTGTTTCGCCTCCCATCTATGGTATTCCACTGTTGCTCGTGTTTCCTTTCTTCACTATTAATTTCTTTTTAATGCAATTCATTTCCTTGCAGTGTGGGAGGTGTTGGATTAATATTTGTTGGTCTGAGCAGTCTCGAAGGTGGGACGGCTCAGATTTAACTAATTTAATTCCAACACTTTAAATGCTGTGATAGTGTTTGTATTGGTCTACTCTCTCTTTCCTCCCCCTTCGCACTATCTTTTTTCCTAGTACCAGCGCAATACGCTGCAATACAAAGGGGGCATTCTCAGAGTACTGGCCCAAGATAAAAAAGTACTTGTAGATCAGTGATAATTAAATACTTTCTAGGTCACTCTTGTATTAGTACTATCAAAAAACGGATGTGTATTTATCAAACGCTACAAGGTGAGATGTTACAGTTGTGAAAAAGATTTACATCAGCACCTGCCTTGTGGCCTAATCTGATGATGGACCAGTTCCACGAAGTGAATTATTCACCTGCGCCCCCGTGTGGCTTACAGGCTCACACAGGTAGCAGTTCTTGCCATATGTTTGCGGCCATATGAACAACTTCTTGTTAAGGAGTTCGGGCCTTCTAATGGGCAATTTCCCAGCAATCAATGAAAGACAAGGCTTAATGAGTTGGTAGGACGCAGCCCACTAAAAGCATCAGCCCTTAAACCAACTCACCCGTCAACCATCACCACTGGTTCCTTACAGTACAGGTATCTGTTGTATAGGCATCAGATCCTCGGGAGATTGTTAGCCCCAGAAAAACGGCACACACCAAACAATTATCAAGGATACTAACACTCCCTTCCTGCGTTTTAGGTTTCAACCACAGCCAGAACGTTTCAGCCAAGGTAGGCACCTCAACCATGATCAGCCCGGGTCGAACCGCAAGCAGAACTACCCAGGGGCCATGCTGATCCCCGTTCTGCCAATTTATACCCTTGGTAAGGGTTTTGGAAGCCAACACAACATAAGTCATGCGGCTTCCTAGAGTTTTGTTTGCCGCACCAAACGAGGGACCCCTTCCCCTTCGCCAAGACAAAACCTGTTCCCCGTGTGGGGGGGGGTTGTGAGATGTTACAGCAGTAAATTCTAAAGAACAACTATTTTAATGATCTTTGTTAAAATTTCAACAAAGTATCAACCATATAGGAAGTTGCAGTTTAGCCAGCACTAATTGGGATACGCGTATACCATAACAAACAACGATTACTTGATGTTCATTCTTTACATAAAAATCTTTTATTTGAAATAAACTTTATTAATTTATTAATTGACAAAAAACTTGAATGAACCAATAAAAATCACATTTGTGTTAATGTGAAATTACTTTTTAAAGGCGACATTCTTTCTCAAATGGTTTTCGAAAGAATTATTTAATTGGGTTTTATGTCTGCAATATCTATTTCGTAACAACACTAGATTAAAGAAAGCGAGATATGTACTATAATATTTAGTTATATAAAACAAATGTTTTTTAAATAGTTCAAATAGTTAATTTAATTCCTGTTAATTAATAATATTCTCATTATCTTTATTCTTTAATAATGAGTTACGAGTAAATAATGAACGTTTCTGGTTATTAAACAACTTAATTTGCTGCAGTTTTATAATCAAAATGGTTTTTTTTCGCAATTAAGGATTTTACTACATGAAAACTAAAATGAAACGTACGAGTAAATCTGATAAATCGAAGAGTAATTAAAAATTTAAATAAGATTAATTGTCTCCCAAAAGCAAGTAGTTTGTGTTGCTTTTTTTTAAATTTAATTTTTTGCTGTTAAGCAGTTATTATTTATTTATTTATTAAATGATTTTAACTTTTATCAATCACTATAGACTTTTTTATTTATTTATTTTTTTAATCAATAATAAACTAAGCATTGAGTAAAACCATCAAGTACTTTTATTTTCCGTGACCCAATATGACAGAGTATAGTGTTGATAAATGGCCACAAAATTAACTTAATAACTATTACGAGATCCAATCAAAGTTTACTATAAACAATCTGAAGAGGATTCAAAAACACTTCGCATTAATGTCGAAATATATACGTATTACTGAATCCTTAATAAAACAAATTTTTATCTTGGTCTGGTACTCAGGAGATGACTCCTATATATGTAGTGCATTGTACTAGGACTAGGAAAACAAATTATGTCAAGAAGGAAAGAGGTAGTAGTAGTTGTGGACGTTTTTGTTGAATATATCAATAATAAAACGGAGAGTCCAAAGCAAACGTTGTCACAGCATTTAAAGTGTTGGAATTATATTAGTTAAAACTGATCAGTGTGTATATATCTTTGACGCTCCTTAGACTAACAAAAATTAGTTCAACACCTCCCACGTTAATAATTCATTACTACCCAAAAAAAAAATAATAAAAAATAATAATAATTCTACCAATCGTGTAAACTTACAATTTTTGTCTGCAAGTATTATGAAAATTACTCGAACTATAGTATAAATAACGAAATAAACTCATATTATCATGAAGATGTTAAAGGTAAAGTATTTTTTAAGAGTTATGTAGCTGATAAACAAAATTTTGAAGGTTTTCTGGTACCAATATGAAAGACAGCTGTGTATCTAGTAAAGCTGCCTGGTTTTACGTATCATATTTCGCATATAAGTTTGTTCTCGTGGTACGAATACGTTGTTTCATTCATTTAAATTATAACTTTAAAGTAATTTCGTATTTTGGCATATGTAAGAACAATTTTAAAGATTACTTTTTAATATTTCTTAAATTTATATTTGGTTTTTGTTTTAATTTTTCTTTTTACTGCTTAAGGCGAAGACAAACAAATATTTTTATTAAAAAAATCGCAAAACAGAATATTTAATGTTTTCTTTATGGTTTTCATATCTAAAGTGCTTACAAATCATTGGCATAATAATGCCATAAAAATAAATTGTAACAAAATATTATTTAATGTTCTTTTCGGTGTTTTTCTTTTTTTTACTCCTCCGACTTTTATCATCGAACTGTTGTTATCTTTGGTAACCAACCGAATGCCAATTGACGCAAATAGAAACAGCAAAAATGAAAATTTATTGAGTCAAGTTAAAAGGGAAGCACAAAATGAGAAAACAAAAATAATAATAACCAGGAAATAAAGTATAAAAACTACTAAATTAGATTGTTAATGTTTGTAAGTAAACAAATTATGACAAAAGGCAAAATATAGTGGTTGAATAAGAAGCTTTTAGAAATATTTTTATTGTATTTTTTTTTTTTTTTTTTTTTGCAACATGAAAATATGTATATTAAAAGCAAATTATTGACTTCAGTGCAGTTATTTTTCTTATGGTGTAGAGGAAAGCGAAAGACAGTTTCAAAAGGGGTAATTTCCCAACTAGCATACGATATTTGTGTTTAATATAGAACTCCTAGGAGAATCGTAGGATGGTTATCAGGCAAGTAACAATAAAATACATTTTTATTTCATTCTTAAACATTTTCGGATACGCCATTAAATCTTGCAATGTTTAATAGACGATGATTAAGTACATTAATATTTTTACTTAATTTAATCTTAGAAATAAACAGCTTGTTATAGTTTTGTCTTTTTAGTTTTGAATTCAAAACGTGCGGGCGGTGATTCTGATGGTGAGATTTCGCAAATTATATATAGTATAAAAAGCCAAGCGAGCTTTTTATAGTTTGGCAAAGTTTCATTGAATGAGCCGTTTGCGCCTCTTTCATTGTGTTTTAGAAGAACCTTGCAGAAGTCTACAGATTTTTCCGTCCGGGTGATCTCTTGCCTATTATTAAAAAATTCACCCGTCGAAGATCAAAAATGCTCTTGATGAAAATTTCGGAAGACTATTAGACGACAAAAATTGAAACTGTGTGTTTTTTTAAACTGTCCCACAGAAGTATTCTTCTTTTTAAGCTAACATTTGGAACTTGTGATAGAAAGCCTAAAATATGTGTATGAGTGTGATGTTAAATTGAGCAGAACTGAAAACGCAGAAAAAAGTAATGGAATTGGTTATTGAAATGCTTTCAAGCATTCCAAACAATTTTTATCATCCGAGTGGCTTAGGCGGCCGTACATTATACTTGTCGCGATTCCGAGGACGAGACCTCGATATGTAGTGCAGCGGCTACGAAACAGCTAGTTGTCCTTCAGCTAAAGTTTACGATAATTTTCTGGTATTCTTTAACTGAAAGAGAACAGAAACAATTTTTTCTTATATTCAAATATAATCTTCAAGTTTTTATTCTTAGCTTTTACTAGCAAAATCTATCGGGTATTCTTTCATAGTTATCGGAAAATTTTATAAACAAAATATTTTGCTGGCATAGAAATAATAGAAATGCAAAAGTTCACTTAAAATATTTTCTATTTCGTTTCACATACACAAAAGGCAATTTTTCTATTCCTACTGAAACATGATTCAGATTAAAGGTTTGTAGTGAATAATGTTCTAGCATACACGTGAAACTGTCTACTTTTGCGATTATAGCACATACTTTATATATAACTCAGCGCCCATATTATGAAAAAATACATTGTTGTTTTTCAAATACTTTCAAAGTATGCATTTTGACACAGTCTTATATGTATGTATGTACTCTACAATTATATAAACAAGTGGTGAAAATTATTTACAAATATACGTAAATGAGTTCTGTTGCATTAACTATATAGAAGACAAAACTACATTGCTTTTTTAACATGCTTATATTAGTTTCACTTGTGTGTTTGCAACTCTCGAAACCCATGTCGTATGAGTGATTATTACATCTACAGGTATTTACTAGAGGGCTGCTCAAGCACAACAAAAATGTCTCAAGGGGTATAGACAGAGTCAAAATCCATGCTGTCAATTTCGTGTACGTGTGCTTGACGCTTTAAAAATTTTGTGCTTGATACCCATCAAGCATTTATTTTAATTTTGATTTTGCGGTGTTCGTTTGGTAGGAAAAAATGTCAATAAATAAATAATATTTTATTGCAAAAATGCTTTTTTTCTTGATTCCTTCTGTTCGAAGCACATTTATTTTCGTTTTTCGAACCTTTAGCTTTCCTTCTGGATGTTGCTTTAAAACCGTTTTTAAAAGAATTTGATATTGTCGGCTTTTTACGCAGTGATCGCTTATTGTATGCATATCACATACCAGAGTACAGGTAAAGACGAATAAACTTCCAAAGTATCTTTATTATCGTTAATTTCTTCTTTTCATAAAATATTCTTCACAATTTAAAGCAATAATTAAATTTTATTTCCACTTGAAATTCAACATATTCTATTTCGACCCTTTTTCATTCACTTTTCTTCTTCTGTTTTTCTTGACAACCATTCACAACGAAAACAAAATAATAATCAAAATTGGCATCAAGCATGAGACAGAAAGCATGCCAGAAAATCAAAATTTTTTGATTTTCCATCAAGCATCGTCGGTGTCACAAATACTAACAAATTTTCACACATACTATAACCATAATTGTTAAGCATTTTGACCGTGGCTATCTCCCTTTACAGAACATCGTAGTATTTTCTTACATCGTAGAAATGTTCTAAACACATCAACGAATACTGTCTTATAAGCATTTGGAACAAAAAGAACTAAACACAAGTAGAACCAAATTAATTCACAATAATATTAGCATTTTTCATTCACTATTCTTAAAATTATTTTTTACTTTCGACATCGAAGCGTGTTTTTTAGTTTTTTACACTATATTTATGATTTATGTAGTACATAGTGAATGCATCTAAATACTGTTTTGGCACTGTTACATGAAATTCATATATGAATGGCACTACCAAAGAACAGTAATAAAAAGTAGTTTTACTCGAGAAATTGTTTGTACTCACGTGCGACTTTGATACTTTCAATAAGTGTTCACGATTTGCTACTACATGTGCTTACTTACCTAACATAAATACAATTTAGTAGATTAGAGTTGGGTAGCTGACGAACGAACTAGTATAACTGAACTATAATAGAGCATTTACTTAAAATAGCTCATTACAACAACTCTAGCCCTGAATTGTAATACGATCATACATTTTTAAAACCCTGTAGCAGATACGAAACTGTTAATAATATTTTTTTATGTACATAGAGGCTTTAATATACATTATTTTTTAATGCTCTATATACACAATTTTTCAAAAAATTACATGTGTAATTTATTCTGTTTAAATAATCCGACCCAAAAAATTCTCTATTTTATTAGTCGTTTTTTTTTGCTTTCCGTACTTAATCTGGCATAATAATGGTAATAAACATAAATAATCATTAACAAATTCGAAAGAGCAATCACAGACAAATAGAAAAATAACAAAACAAATTTATTTATTTCCACACAACAAAACGTGCAAATCTTATACAAAAAAAAATTACAACTAGTTTTAATTTCAGAGAAACACAAACTAAGAAATAAAAAAAAATAAATGCTTATCTTAAGCTTTGACTAAATTGAAAATACTAAAGAAAATATATGCTGGATTAGTTGTACAGAATATTATACGAATTTCAATACAATGCTATAAACAATTCAAGTCTGTAAACATATAGATTAAACATATAGCAGGTAAAAACTCGTACAACCTACAAATATATGACGAATTTTCAAAATACTCATATGAAAAAAAGCATTTTGCTTGGACCACCTTTATCAAGAACATGAGTATAAAAACTTGAGCTCAATAAACTTTCAAAGTATCTATATCTATCGTTAATAAAATACTCATATGAAAAAAAGCATTTTGCTTGTACCACATTTAACAAGAACATAAGTATAAAAACTTACTTCATTTTTCGAAGTGAAGGTTGAAATTGGCATATAAGAACATGGCTGTCGACGACATGTGGTTTCAGCAACACGGCGCCATCTGCTGCACCACTATGAAACAATCGATTTATTGCAGTTACGATTTTCAGAACTAATTGTTCAAGAATGTCGACGACGTGTAGTTTCAGCACCAGGGAGCTACCTGCTGCACTAGTATGAAACAATCGACGATTTTCAGAACTAATTTCTCAAGAAATTATAATGCCAACTGTCAAGCAAGATTCCCCCTGGGGAACAGGTTTTGCCTTGGAGTATTCCTAATTTGTGCACTCTGTTTTTCGGGTATAGAAGGCAAGAGGTCCCTCATTGGTTGTAGCAAATAAAACTCTAGGAAGCCGCATGACTTATGTTGTGCTAGCTTCCGAAACCCTTACCAAGGGTTTATATTGGCAGAACAGGGATCAGCATGGCCCCCGTATGGTTTTGCTTATAGTTCAACCCGGGCTGATCATGGCTGAGGTGCCTGCCAAGGCTAGAAGGTTCTGGATGTGGGTTTAAACTTAAAATGAAACAAGGGAGAGTTAGTATCCCTGATAATTGTTTGGTGCGTGGCTTTCAGGGACTAACAACTTTCAGAGAATCTGTTGCCTTTACAACAGATACCTTATATGCACTATAAGGAACCGGTGGCGATGTTTGACGGGTGAGTTGGTTTAAGGGCGGATGCTTTTAGTGGACTTCGGCCTACCAATTCATTAAGCCTTGTGTTCCATTGATTGCTAGGAAATTGAATACAAGAGGGAATAGAAGGTCCAAACTCCTAATCCGTTGAGCCAATTTTGATAAAATTTGGTATGCAAAAACCTTGAAGTCAGAGAACCATTACAGTAACACTTTTATATTGAAATATAAGCCACAAGGAGGTAGAAAGGAGGCAAAATGACCGTTCAAAAGAATTTTTTTTATATATTTCCACAATTTATGAACCGTTTGAGAGGGTTTCTCAAGAGTTCACCGATAAAACGCTTTTTTGACATCGAGCAGACAATCTGTCCGCCTGAAATATAAGTATTTGAGAACCTCCGCCATTTAAGAACCGATTTCCACTACTTTTAATTTTTTCAAAGGGGTGTGTTAACGGCCTAAAAGGGTTACCTTCCTGCCCTTATCGCTCTAAAACTCTGTAACGTCTTACGAATTAATGCTGACGAAATTGCGGGCTGGGCTGGGCAGTATTTGAAATAATTGTATTTGAAATGCGTATTTGATATACAAATACGTATTTTGTATTTGTATTTCAAATACACGACCTGAAAGTACTCGTATTTAGTATTTTGTATTTCAAATACATGTGGCTCAAAAATACATTTTTACAAAATACATTTATTTATTATAATAAACTCAAAATAAGTTGTTTCACACAAAAGCTGAAATTGTTGGAAACTACGACCATTAAAATTTTTATCATTTCGCAACACTGCAACTCAGCTTTCAATTGCTTTGTCTAGAGGAAATTAGTTTTACACTAATCAGATGATATCAATAAGAATTTCTACATATTTGCCACCATCATTCATCAAATCATTTTTATTATGGAAAATTTTAGGCTGTGAGAACCAGATTATATCGACTGCAATATAATGCCTTGATGCATTTCAGTTGTATTTTAACAAAATTAATGGAGAGCTTAGAATAACTAATGAGTTTCTCATGCTGAAAATTGAAGCAAATAGAGATTTTCGTGGCATGTTTTCACCTTAGTTTCAAAATTCGCTGGCTACCAGAAAGCATATCAGTAAAAGAGAGACACACAATTCAAAATCCTGCAATAGATACCTTCTTGGATGCAGAAGAAGAAGTACTAGTTGCAGTAAAGATGATGAAGATTTTATTGTTGTTGTGGATAACATATTGATCAACCTTGTAAATCAAATTTGGAACTTGAGTTTATCAGTTTTCTAAGTGATAAAACCAAGGATCTTGCCATTCTGGAAAACTATCCAAATATCAAAAAAGCATTTGTTGAGCAAGGTTTTTGTTCAAATAAATTAGGAAGTCCAACAGCTATTTCTTCAAATTAGTTTACAAATTCAATATAACTTCAAATGTCAAATATTATTAAAAAAGATGGCTAATTCAGCAAATTTTACCACCAAAACAGTTTTACACTAGCCAATAAGTACATACTGATTTACAAGTTGACATATTTGATCAAAATTCAAACTTATTAAAAATATCAAATGCGGAATATATAGAATCTAACAATTTTCCTTAACAGCATTTATAGAATTTGACAGCAACTTGTGCTCCTCACGACCCGTAGAAAGATTATTTTCCTTCAGCAGGTTTTATAGGTTTCCCCAACAAGAGGTTGTTTGTCGAATGACTCATTAAAATATCTAGTTTTTATCAAAGGAAAAACTTGTTTTGCCGAATGAATGTTTTATTTACTATCTATCAAATGCTAAATATTAGATTTGTTCCTTTAATTTCCCAGCAAGTTTAGTTTACGTGTATATATGTAAATGTATGTGATGTTAAATGCATATAATAAAAAGATAAGACAATTTTATATATTACACAACTTTATTTCTAATACTTGAATACGAGTATATATGCAGTTGTAAGTATAAACCTGTACTGTCAAAAATTTGTTAGTCCGTAGTTTTGATTAAATGAGGTGTTATTACCAATAATACAAATATCTAACAAATTTTAATAGGCTTTCAATATTAGGCCAGCTACGTCCTTTTGTGTTTTATGTCCTTCTATTCTTATTAAATTTAAGTGCATCTGCAAAATAAAATATGTATCTAAAACCAGAGAGGTACATTTTTATCAGACCGAAATACAAAAATCTATTTGTATCTTTTAGTTGTATTTTGTATATAAAATACGGAGCTGGAAAGTATCTTGTATTTGAAATACATAAGGTGTGTATTTTGGCCAGGCCTAGTTGCGGGCAAATTCTAGCTATTTGTATTTGTTTTATATTATATATACGTATTATAAAACTGTATTATATGCTGCATCCTTGTTGTAATTAGTTATCTTATGTATATATTTGGTCTAATTATAACAAAAATTTGTACATTACAATTAATCTATTTACGACATTAGTATGGTTATTTAACAAAAATAATGTAGTTATATACGAAAAAAAAAACATTAATGGTTAGTATAATATGTTTCTGTATGATAACTATTTGATACCTTTATGTTATATATTATGATTACTTATTAATGTAATACTTGTAAGCCCAAATATATTATAGTTAGTTGCTTACGTTTTGTACAATACTCTGGCGTATCATCTCAATGGCGTTTTAAATATAAAAATACAACCATATAATTCAACCATAGTATGTTGCCCATAGATTATTTCGTATGATTGCAAAACGTGCGGCTTTCAGCACATAAAAAATGAGACTTGCGATGTTGATCTCACAACTGATTCAAAAACTTTGCGCTTCTCAGTACAGGACTGAAATCTTGTCTCCCATGGAGTGTTGTAATAACTTTATATCGAAATTTATTTCTGTATATATCTATTAAAAATTTCTGGTAATTCAATCGTTTTATTTACCCCCATATTTAAAATATTCTTAAATCAGCTTTAAAATTCAAATCACAAGTTTAAAAACACATAGAAAACATGCAATAAGATTCAATTAAATTCCATTGAATACTCGTAAAATGCACTGAAATGTTATAAATATAAATTTGCACATTAAAAACAAAACACAACATAATTATTTCACTTATTAAATCTACATATTTGAACGGAAATAGTTGTGCACACATTTTAAATTAAATTTTCTAACAGCAACAACATTAAAAAAAAAATACAACAAAGGCATGCCAACTTTGAATGCAACAATCAACAGAAAAAAAAATTAAAAACATACAAACGAGAGTACATAAAAACGATCTTAATTTACCACAAACACATGTATGCAAGTTAAAAACAAAAAACGAAAAAAATAACATCAAGAACAACAAATAAAACGGAAATATTTAATTGCAAGCAGACCAAAACAACACATATTTACTGATACCCGTAAACTGCAACATTCGTGTGCAGAGTTTCTAATATTCTGTGCATTTTGTTCTTAAACGTCTACTCACAGTCTGTTGCATTGAATTGTTTGATGTTGTTGGAACGTTTGATGACAGATTAGTGTTTCCTGCCGTTGAACCATTTACCGGTTGTTGATGTTGTAAAAATACTAGAGGACCCAAAGCGGGAGAGGCTGAGTCTGATGCTGTTGCTTTTGTATTGTACAAAGATTTTGGTTGTTGCACAATAGGCTGTTGGGGTTTCGTTGAACATACTGTATTATCGAATTGATAATACATAACATCAGTGGCTGGAGTAGCACCACCATATGCAGCAGGGGAGCTGCTGCTAGCAGCTTTATAAACATTTGGCGGTAAAGAGGGATCTGCGGTCTGGGCACCAGAAATATGATAGGCTGTTGCCTGTTGTTGCTGCTGCTGCTGCGTTGTCTGAGTATCTCTTAGAAACTCGGGCATTTGTGGCATTTTATAGTTGTATATAAAAGGAGGTTCATACTCATTTGTAGTGGGATATGCTAAAAATAAATCAGATTTGGCTGGATGTAAACGAGAGCCATAACCCGGATACTGCGAACTAGACATGGAATAACCCATGCCGCTAAGAGGCGCCAAATGGCCACCGCCAGTTAATAACTGGGTCTTTGTTAAGCACTGACCCGTTAAGCGTCTGGTGGGAAAACCTAAATCCGATTTGGCATCCCGCTTTTTAGCCTGTATGGCTACGGAGGAAGGTCCTTGGTAATAATACGGGGCAGCTGGGGTATTTGGCCATTCTGGAAATTGATCCATTTGATTATTACTAAAATTACCACTGTTACTTAAGCTACCAATACCAATAATACCACCACCAACACCACCCATACCACTATTACTATGATTGTTACTTATATTAATTGTACTACCATTGCTGCCACCGCCAGCTGCCAAAGGACGTGTTTGTGCCGCACTGCCACTTTTTGAACCAAAAACATTGTTTAAACTAAATTTATATTGATTATTCTCAAAGGTTGTATAATTTAGTAAACGATGGCTGGGTTTTGATTTATCTGCGCCCTTATCCATAAGCTGTTGGCTTTGTGATGATTGCTGTTGTTGGTGATGTTGCTGCATGGGCTGTAGTGAAGGATGTTTATTTATGTCTGATTATTTTTGCCATGATTGTTAGTACATACTTGATTAAAATATTTAAACAGGATTAGCAAAAGTTTGTTATTTTATGGTGTTTGAATGTGCTTTTAACTTAATGTGCGAAAAATGTTAATATTGCGTGTGAAAGGTAATAATCTGTGCTACTATAAGAGCTATTTTATAAAGAAGGAATTTCATGTGAATGTCAATGCCAGTGTTGCAGTTGCATGCATCCTTAGCAAATATTTTGCACACAATGCATTAGGATATTACATACATATTTTTTAGGGTGATAAGACTGTTTAAGGATATTGGAAGTAACTTGCTTGTATGGAAGCTTTTAGAAGAAGAGTATTTCCAAACACGGTCAATATTCAATTCATCTGTTAAAAATTACCTAATATTTCTTTTTGTTAATTTTTACTAAAATTATTGTTTGCTGCTTGAGCTAGTGGTCACTGTTAATAAATATTGTCGTTTATTATCTACAATATTTCTAAACTCTGTTGTATGTCTTCTTCAGGAAATTTTTTTTAAATTGTATGTAAAAAATATTATAAATTTGAAAACACAGTAGAGAAATATGACGGTCAAAGAATCTTGTTTTGGAGTCAGCCGAATCTATAAGTTAGAATATAAGCAGGCCTTGAGATATACAGCCCAGGGCAACATGGGCTGTCGTAGATAGGTACAAGCCTGAAGTAATACACAGGCAGTTCCTGGAGGGATATTCTGCCTTAGAGTAGGAAAGAGGGAGTTTGTAGTCGGTATACGCTTTATACGGAGTCACCTCAGCGGTGATGGCATCTTGCTTAATGCATTTTTGCGCATTCACCGTAAAAAAAAAGTTCTTTTGAGTTTTAGGTCAATCATTCCGCACATTTTAATTCATATTATCTTGGTGCGCAATTGACCAATATGTCAAATTACGCCTTTGAAAAATTTTTCATGCAATAAAGATAAAATCGGTTGTATTGGTGTGGCTAGTTTGTAATATAATATAATGAATTGTAAGATACACTCGATTGCTGAAAACTCAGTGTAATCGGCAAGCTCCGAAATAAGGCTGATACTTTCAAATTGGTAATACTTGAACAAAATGATTCTATAGAAAGATGACATACATTTCTCGTAGGTGAAAGTCGTTGATACTGGTCAACAAAGTTTTTGGAAGCGAATATCTGACTACCAGAAATAGATTTACAAACAAATGTGGCGACACACAAGTCACGCTGGCGAAAGTCTTTAACTCTGTTAAATTTCCAGCATTGTAAATATAATTTTAAAAAGTTTGCTGGAAAATGTTCAATGGGGCGAAGAAACGAATTAGTGGAAACTTACTTAACCCAAACGTGATAACCTAGAAATATATACATACATATTAGAGCACAACGCTTAATTCCCGAAAAATGTTTAAATTTTGTTTCATACAACATATGTTTAGTTTTATATAGTTTAAACTATGGTTACAAGGCAAGTAATAAAGCTGCCTTGTGTGGTACGTTTGTGACAGTCATAGAAACCTTCTCTAATATTTTTAAACTCTGAATAGTTTTATTTTTTAATTTAATTTTAAAAACACGAAATTCCTTCCTTTAAATATTTTATTTATACAATGAGTTTTGTTGCCAAAGATTATTACTAATTTATTAATGTTTAAAAAAGCTAAGTGAAAATGAGATTCAATACCGTAATTGTGTGATTGTTAACTGAGGCGGCACATGAAGAAGTCTGTGATGATGACGATAATGTTTGTGGCTGTAACTGATGATGACTATTGTTGTTATTACTTTGATGATAATGATGTTTATTATTTATGCTGTTAAGGAGGGAATGTTGATGTTGTTGCGGTAGCAGGTTAGTAGAGTATTTAAAATTTTGCTTTGGTTGTGAGGAGGAAGAATTAGTTGAACTGCTATCATGACGACGCTGGCCATGAAATGAATGCTGTAGAGAAGGATGATGATAATTATTATGATGCTGTTGATGTTGTTGTTGTTGTTTTTGATGAAGTATTTGATGTTGTTTGTTTTGATTACTCACAGTCTGTTGCATCAGGCTATTGTAAGCCGAACTATTGCCAACTCCATTGTTGCTGCCACCTACTCCATTCATAATATTATTATGGGTAATAGAGGATTTACGATGACTACCACTTGAAGCACCTGAAGACTTGTTAGTACCATAACGTGTACTATCGCTGGATCTACGTAAAGGGGAGGAGTGAAGTTAGTGGTTTACCCGGTTGTGCAGGCAGAATTAAAAAAGTGATCGAAAAAAAATTTTTTAAGTAAAATTATATAGTTAGTTGTGCTTAAGCATATATTTAATAGGTCTAATTTCTTGATATTTGGATTTAAACTGTTTCGCTTACCTCTCCGAAGAATACGCATAGTCTTGATCGGCTCCCAAACCAGAATCGGTGTGCTCATGAGATACTCTTAAAGCTGAATTTTCCATTGGACTTAAATTGGAGCCAGTAGGTGATATAAAATCACCCATGCTCATACTAGACATCATGCTAATTGAAACATAAGTTTAAAATAAGTATACCTCTGCATGAACAGTTAAATGGTCATATTTTTACGTAAATTAATAATTAATAGTAATTGGGAATTTTTATACAAAAAGGTTATTATAGTTAAATTTTTTGTTATAAATATTATTGCAGGTAAAAATTCTATATAGAAAAAATTATTTTCCACGGGGCTAAAAGTACCACATTTTGAACCTGCCTTACTCTTCTTATCAAATTAAAGTGCAAAATCTCAAAGTTCATAAAATACATGTTTGCATTAGCCTTGAAAAGTTTCTCTTAGTCGTATGAAATGACCAGTTCGAAATATATTAAAAAGTAACTGTGTCATATAATTGTCTTCGTATTTTATTGACCATATTATGTTGTTTTCTAGGGGTGGTTTAACAGTGTAACAATACTTGGATATATATTGAAATAATAAAATTTTTTTGAATAGACTTTGGTTTGTGCTTGAGTGATTAAATGCCTAAAGTGGTTAAATGCGGAAAGAGCTAAGAAATCCTTTAAATTTCATTCCAAAGATTGTTAGATGTAAGTTCTATTAACACATTTTTCTGTACCAGCTAGCACCTGAATTCTATTTTTTGAGGCTCTCTTGCGTAACATATATTGAAGACAGGAATAAGTTTTTTTTAATCATTTTTCCCAACTATTCGTTTACAGTGACACTCTATCTACATTCTTTCAAAAGGATTCCATACAAACACTTCTGTATACTTCCCTATGTAGATATTAAAATAAATAACTTAAATAGCTTTTTATCGCGCATCTTATAGCGGCCTCATATTTACTATTAATTTTTATTACCGCCTACAAATAAACTGAAGAAATATTACGAAAAAAATGCAGATAGAAAATCAGTACAGCTTAAAACGACTTAGGAGCAGTTGTAAAGCTGTTTAGGTTTTTAGCGCCATTTTGCACTTAAATGAGAATGCATTTGCTTTCATTATATATTTTTTTAATTTTTTTTCAAGTATTTTTCAAGACCTCACCAAATCAGTATTCCTAGCATATTTAAATTGAAAACTATTGTACGAGTAACTCATACTGCTGACACTGTTACATGCGAAATAATTTTGTTTTGTCTTAGCTAGATATATTTATTTTATGTTTAAAGACTTACCGCACTAATCCATTATTACGATCACATTCTCTCGAGGAAACTGTACTTGCAGAGCGTATTGAACCATTTTTGGCACCATTACTATCATTAGGATTAGAATTTTGGTAACATAAGCTAGTGGCAAATACATACGAATATAGATTTATAAGTAACAACAGCAATTGCTTGTCTTTTGTCTTTTGTTTTTTTTTCTTGCTTTAGTGTTTTAGAGCGGCTGTCGCAAAATACTTACCCTCGTATGCGATCGACACGATTTTTACCGTGACCACTGATAGAACCACTACCATTGGTCAGGGTATTACCGGAGCCGGTACTTTTGCCGCCAACACTATTTTTGCTATTGCTCTTGTGTATGCGTATATTTGAATTTGAACGCTTTGAGTTGGTTTCCACGACGGTATAAGGGATTTCACGTAATTGATCTTCCGTCATGCCAGCCGTGTCTACCAAACCAAATTGTAAATGTTTTGCCAGTTCACTATTCCACAAACGATTACGATCAGACGGAGATCTATAATAGTTTTTAAAAAAGTTATAGTTAAATATAAGTTCAGAAAATGTTGACAGTCAAATAAAAAATATCAATTCGTACTTATTCTTTTTGTGCCTTCTTGATTTGTGATGCGAATGTGTATCGGAGTGGGAATCATTGCTGTGCAGACTACGTGCCACCATGCTGCTCTTTGAAACTGATGCTTGCTGCACTGAACTTTGACCTAAACTAGTTTCTTGCTGGCGGCGTTGCGCTTCACGCCATTGTGAACTGGAATCAATTAATTCCGAATGTGAACCCACTGCACTGGCACTACGTGTGGTTGATGATCGATGACCAGAATAGCTGCGGCCACGTGTACTATCATGTTCAGAGCCAGCAGAGTCACGTCGATGACGCGAACGTCTGTGTTTACGATGATGTGAACGTGCAGATCGTCCAGATCCACGTGATAATTCGCTTTCATTATCTGAAGTACGGCGATGACGATGCTTGTGTCTGTTCAAGAGCGTTGAAACAAAAAAAAAACAAAAAAGCACAAATTATAACGTGTCTGGTTTGTAACAAATACTTGCAAATCAATAACGTTTTCTTTTATGAAATCTACTTGAAACTAGCTATCAAGTGTTCTCGTCTGCGTTGTTTTATTGATTGAAAAATTGCTACCTTTATGTAAAAAAATATTTGGTTGGCTTTTATTTGCTTTTTAACAATACGTAATAAATCTTTTAACTCAATAACTATTGGCATTGTAGACAGCATGTTGAAAGCTGTGTTTTGCAATTCTTAAACCTGTTCAATGTCTGCCGGCATTTGATATTGAAAAATTTGTTGTGTAAATGTCAAACCTTTGGTACACATGGAGTTGTAAGAGGAAAATATAGTTTCAAAGTAGAAAGCGATCAATTATGTTTACCAAAGTGATCACTGAAGAGCATATACTTTTTTTAAAATCATTTTTGCTAAACGTATAAAAAAAACCTAAAAATTTTAAATCTGAAAATTTTGAAAATTAGGTTACAAAATCTTCACCACCGACTCTATTCCGGATAGGAATTTCTAATAAAATCTTCCTAATAAAACTACATTTCGCTTTAATAAGAAATATCAATGTCACATTTTACAAAATTGTTTCGCCAAAGCGCTTCTC
Organism: Thecocarcelia acutangulata; assembly: GCA_914767995.1. Classification (NCBI taxonomy): domain Eukaryota; kingdom Metazoa; phylum Arthropoda; class Insecta; order Diptera; family Tachinidae; genus Thecocarcelia; species Thecocarcelia acutangulata. Next base: position 101,346,980 of record OU612094.1, on the reverse strand, counting down.
AAGGCCCATTTTAAATCAATTTAGTTTACTACAGAGTGCATCCTCTTTCGTTTACGAGGGCGTAATTATTTCAGGAAGTTTTTTTCGATTATCAATTTCAGATATTTTCGAGATGGTGTAGTTAAAAAGATGAGGATATATGTATGTATCGCAATAAATTTCGGACTATGTTAAAAACTTCTCATAATATAGATAATCATGTGATGTTGAACCAGCTTCGTAAGTGAGATATTAACATTACCTTACAAACCTACATCCATATATCTACGTCCGTATACTATAACATTTGCTGAAATATGACACAAATGCGAAAATTTTTGCTGAAAGAAACTTAATTAAAATTTTAAATACATTCGTATACAAAATAAAATGGTATAGCTAAAAAAGACAGATTTCTCTATCTCTTTCTCTCTGTAATTTCATGATTTCATCACATATTTAAAAATTGTGGAGGTAAAAGATCAGGTTCGTTCATATAATTTACAGTAAAATTCATTAATTTGGTAATTTTTCAGCAAATTGTAAATATTATTTTCAGAAAACTCTATAGTCCAAAAACGTAATTGAACGAAAAAATAGTTAAAATTGGTAAACTTTAGTACACAACTGGTTATAATATTTATATGTAAAATTGTTAGTGCGGAATAAAGGAAATTTCATCCGAATTCAGGCAACTACTACTATTAGACTTGAAAAATTTGTTTTATGGCACAGATATGGAGAAGTTAGTTAAACCTTTCAAATAAACAATGAATATCTATCAGTAATGCTTTCTACTGTAGTCAAGCACATGACAGAAATACTAGCCATGTCCAATTATCCAGAAATAGTTTGCAGTAGCAAACCTAAAGTGAGAAATAAATTGGGAAAAGCTATTTAAGAAGAAAAGTTATACCAAAAACTACATAATTGTAATTTTTCTGCCCATTAAAATAACTATTTTGTTTAAAAGCTAATAATTTTACGAGGCTTTCAAAACTATATAACGAGTTTTTCCCCCAAACTTGACGATTTTAACCACGATTTATCTGGAATGTATGGTATATACAAATTGTTTTTAAGTGCAATAATCATTTATTTATACATTTTTCATATATCGATTATCACGTGGTGACTAGTATATTGATTAAAACAGAAACATCTGAATATTATGATGCAAAGTTCTCTGCAGCCATAGGATCGAGGAAAACATAGCAATGAGGTCGCAAAAACCTGATAAGCAGTAGCCCTGTGGCTTGGATGCAATTACCTTATATCTTATCTTATACCGATTACTATAATTTTTCTAATGCTATTTTGCATGGATGTTTCTTTTTTCGTGATGTAAGACGGTGTAAAACCATTTGATGTTCTATACAGTCTCAATAAGGTCGAATGTAGGTGTGGTTGGAATAGAGCCAAGGTTTCTGAAAATTCTTGCTAAAGTTATTCGTATACCTAAAGCGAATTCTGGATTCAGTCCGATTGCCACAGTATCCAAAGTATTTGAACGACTTATTCATATGCAAGTTACACAATATATTGAAACTATTGAAACTAAAAATATATTGATGGGTCAGCAATCTGGGTTTCGGAAAAACCATACCTGTATAACAGCTCTTGCAGATGTTGCTGAGGATATAAGGCAACAAGTAGATCTCAGTAATATAACGTATCTAGCAATTTTGGATCATTCTCAAGCGTTCGATACGGTTGACCATATCATTTCATATTTTAAGCTGAAACATATCTTTAGATTTTCATCGACAGCAACTGACGTAAGATTTCAGTATGTTGAAAGACTGACCTGCATTTCAATTTTATTGCCATTACTTCGTGGTGTTCCGCAAGGCTTTATCTTGAATCCTCTTCTTTTTCCCCTATATGTAAATGACATTCAGTGTTAACTCGAATACTGTAGGACTAGATTGTATGTAGATAATGTTGAGAGATTTACATTAGCTGTAGCACTACCGCAGTTGATGAATGTGTGAAGATTTTTAACTTAGCGTTAGGTCGTGTTTATGAGTGGGCTACTGCTAATGGTTCGGAAATAAATCCAAGTGTTTGATAATTAGCAAGAAATCTATAAATCTCAGTTATAATCCTACAATTACTTTAAATAATCAGCCCATAAATATAGTTAACTCAGCAAAAAACTTTGGTGCATATTCTAACAATAATCTAACTTGGTGAAACCACGTTAATTTTGCATGCGCCCGAATTTTCTCATTGTTAAGGAACCTCTGACAGTACTATACTCCGATTAAAATTGGAATACTTCTTGCCAAATCCTATTTATTGCCGGCTTTATTGTATGGCTGTGAGTTGTATACAGCTACGACTACGATAGTAAATACTATTCGTGGCTTATATGGTCTTAGAAGATTTGATTATATGTTACCTTGCTGTTAGTATGAGTTTCGATAATTATTTAAAAGTTCGTATTTTACAGTTTATTTATAATAGTATATGTACTCGACAGCCTGAGCATTTATTTGAACGCTTAAGCTCTTCAATGCTTAGCAGAGGTAACCGACTTGTTGCTTACACATTCCAAAATTATTATTATTTATATCCAATTTTTATTAACTATGTATGAAACGTCATGAGTTTGATATTTTTGATTTACAAGACATAACCCGAATAAAATAGCTTAAAATTTGTTCCAAATTGGCTTTATAAGAATGTAATGGACGCTCTTTTAAAGTAAAATTCCTTATTTATATTGAGAATATAAGAAACTAGATCGCTTATAATTGCTATAGTTTATTACCGTTTATTTTAAAATACTTGTGCTTTGATATAAAATAACCAGCAGACTCAACCAAAAGATTATATTTTCTGGTGCTAGATACTTAATGAAAAAAATATTTAATGTTCACAATCAGGTGTTTGGAAGGTCGGGAAAAAAGGTAAATTATACTTGTAAAAATTATTTTATATGAACTATTATTTTAAGAAACAAAATCACCAAAATGAATAAAAAAAAATTGCATCTAAACATTGAAATTGAATTTTATCAGTTTTAGTTTTATATAACAAAAAACGTCAACTCTTGTCATGACATTATTTTATCTCAAATGACGATTTTTTTATTTACAGAAATTATGAATTTTGTTGTTTTATTTGATTAGTTTGTTTACCTAGAGAATAAAATCCACGTCATGTTTTCAGCAATGTAGATGTAATTTTTCTCATTGCAACACTGAACCAAATTTCGTTGGTATTACTAACTAAGAAATTTAGTTGACCCATCGCGGAAAGAAATATTCAAATGAAAATATTATTTTTCAGAAACAAACAAAATTTAATTTAATAAACAATTTTACTTCGATTTAAGTCCAATGGATTTTAATAAAAGTGTAAATTATAAATTTCAAAACATATTTATTAAAAACGCAGGTAAAATTTTTTTACAAAATATAGTTAAATCCCTAGTAATGCATTGTTAGGCAGACTATGCATACAAATATTATTAGTCAAGCTAACATGACTAAATTTTGTTATTAAAATTCACCTTGTAGTTTTGAATAAATGTTTTCTAAATTCAACTAATTTATTTCATTAAACCAGCATACTATTTTTCCATTTAACTATTATTGACTAAACTCCTGTAGAAATGAAGAAATTTCTTTAAATTTTGCCATTTTATTTTATTTTATTTTATTTTATTTTATTTTATTTTATTTTATTTTATTTTATTTTATTTTATTTTATTTTATTTTATTTTATTTTATTTTATTTTATTTTATTTTATTTTATTTTATTTTATTTTATTTTATTTTATTTTATTTTATTTTATTTTATTTTATTTTATTTTATTTTATTTTATTTTATTTTATTTTATTTTATTTTATTTTATTTTATTTTATTTTATTTTATTTTATTTTATTTTATTTTATTTTATTTTATTTTATTTTATTTTATTTTATTTTATTTTATTTTATTTTATTTTATTTTATTTTATTTTATTTTATTTTATTTTATTTTATTTTATTTTATTTTATTTTATTTTATTTTATTTTATTTTATTTTATTTTATTTTATTTTATTTTATTTTATTTTATTTAATGGAATGACAATAAATTAATAAATGTTTTCGAATTTAGATTTTTCGAATTTTTTCAAATTTACACTTCAATTTGCAGTATTTATGCAAATTTCTTGTATTTGTGTATCGAACACCAGGTAATATTAACACATAGCTGATTATATCGGGTGGGTAAATTTTAATAGCCGATGTTAAATGCCAACCACGTCAAGTTTTTTCTTGAATTTCATTTGACATTTCTAAATTTCAGACTAATTCAATTTGAACCATTTAAAGATACACATTTGAACAATGCGTTAAAGTTATTCAGGCTTATTATAAAAATGGGCGGGCAAATCAAAATGAAAAATAGCGCACTTCGTGATTTGTTCGGTCAATTTAATTTTCCAAGTTTGCGTACAATTGGAAAAATCGAGCAAAAACTTTAGAAAACTAAGTATGTAGAAGATGTGAAAACAACAGTGTCTGCTTGTACAGCTCGTTTTGCAAAAAATATTGCTGCTGTTCTCGATTGTGTGGCTGAAGAGCCGTCCACCTTAACTCGTTATAGTTCCCAACAATTGCACCTCTCACGCTCGTCGTGGATGAACATTATGCGTAAAGACTTGCATTTACACGCTTGCTAGGTTCAACTGGCTCCAGAACTAAAGCCTATTGACCATTCCAAGCGTCGTCAATGGTCAGAAGGGTGGTAGAAAATGGCAACAGTGGATGATAAATTTTCGAAGAAAATCATCTTCAGTGATTATGGTTTCAATAGGACCGTACCACTTGCCACACAGCTAACAAAACAATGGCTTTTTGCGCGACAAATTCAATGGCCGTGTTATCTCACGTGGTAGCGATGTCAATTGGCCGCCAAGAACATGTGATTTGACACCGTTGGAGTTCTTTATTTGCAATTATTTGAAAAGATGTATTTCGATAAGCCATCAGCCATTGCTATTGTTTTTGTGTGCGCCGTGTTAAATGTATACGACTTCAAGTAGAAACCATTCGACGCATGGATATGTTCGATGTTTACGTTTAACTGTACAGCTTTATCCATGAGGTTAAAACTGTAAAAAAATAAGTGTCTAGTATAAAAATTATCATTTTCAATATATAAGTAACCTCTTTATGTTACTTCCTTATATTACGGGTATATATAGACCAATGTCGAAAATTTTCATTTTCCGTATTGAAGTAACTTCCTTTTATAACCATAACTGCTTTTAAGCAAAAAAATGTTCGCCTACGCGGCATTTTCATTAAAACCCCGTTTTAGGCTATATCTCGAATATACGTATATGGACTGATATTAGCGAACAATTTTTTTGCTCTGTAATTGACGTGCCAAATAATATTATAAACTCGAAAAGCTCATATGATAGATATGACTAAGTTGCAATAAAGGAGCGATATATACTTTATAGGGTCGAAACAAAGGTTTTACAGCTCTGTAAAATAAGAAATATGAATATGTATTTGTTGCCTTTAGAAAATACAAGTAAAAACTAACATACACTATAACATATTTCAAAATCGTTAATGTTGATCATCAAATTGACAAATTCAATTACCTGCGTGTAGAACGTAAATCATTTGAGGAATGACTTTCAACCGAACTAGATCGATATCGTTGCTGTTGCTGTTGAGTATTCGTTGTGCCATTGGAAGTGGTTACATGATCACGTTGTGAAGAACGCGAATGCGTATGTTGAGAATGATGATGGTGATGCTGATTACTATTGCTACCGCCTCTACCATCAAAACCGCCACCACCACCTGTTGTGCTAACTGATCTGACTGAACGTGGACTGGATGGTTTATTGCCAAACAATGAACGTTGTTGCGATCTCGGCCACGGTGCGCTACGTGTACTGCGGGGAGAATCAGGTGTCTGTATATGACTGCTGCCACCAATACCACTACCATTGTTGTAATTACTCTGACTGTGCGGCATCGTTGTATGCTGTGACTGCTGATGATAAGGATTAATGCCCAGACTAGTTGGTATACTATACGTTGATCGGTAAGGACTATCATAGTTGCTGTAAAAAGGTATAATATAAAGATACTAACTTAACATGGAACATTAAATAAATAAAAATTGAACAATTATTAAGTCTTAAATATAAATCGTTTTAATCATAAATCTTAATTAAAGGTAAATGTCATGCTTTTCTTTTTCTCCTGATAGCAATATCTTTAGCAACATTGTATTAAATTGTATTGCAGCGACAATAAAATTCCCTTCTGGATGTTAAATAATAAACATCTTCTAGCTTCAGATATGTTTTCAGTAAAACTAGAAAAGTATCTTAAAAAATGTGATTGTAATTGAGTAATTATAGGCGCGATATGTTTTTGTTGCTGTTTTCTGGCACAAAGGCAACATGGTTACCAAATCATTTGTTCTGTTCGACCAGAAAGTGAATTATTTCTTTGGTTTTTACACACTTATTCATAATGAATGTGTTATGTGGTGACCAACTTGTATATTGCCCAACTGCTGATAAATTTTTTGTTTTTTGTCCAGGACTTTTGAAAACTGTGGTTGATGTTAAATATTTGTTATTTTTCAATGTTTGGCATGTTGTTGAAATCTGCTATGAACGTTGTTTAAACAGATAGACAAATGGACAGACTGATTCTACTCCTTTACTTTGATATGATTTATGTATTGCCATTTAAAGTAAATTTGTTTACCATTTTTATTTTACACAAGTAAAAATATTTTTTTAACAGAAACATAAAAAAATACATGTATCTGCCAGAGGAAAGAGTACTTATTTCAGGCTTAAAGGTTGTAAGTTTTGTACGTGTATGAGGAAGTTAGTTCTGCTAGAGAAAAATTAATGTTCCATTATAATAGTGTGTTTGCTGGTGTGTTCTTGTTGTGCTGTTTTGTGTTCACAATTTTTCTCTCATTACATCTTCTTCGTGTGATTTAATGTTATTGGTTTTTAAGTTATGGACAATTTAAATTTTTTGCATCATTATAGTAGTTACATTGGAATGTGGGCAGACAGTCAGTCAGTTTGTCTATCTGCCAGTCGGATCTTTTCTCAGTCAACCATTCACTACTTACTACCACTTTTAGTATTCTATGTTTAAGCTAAAAAAAAGTTTAAAATGAAAGTATAATTTTTTTTCTCACATGCACCACGTTCTACAACATGAAAGGGAAATACACATTTTCTAGAGAAGACTGCGACTACGATTTTAAATAAAGATTGCGGAAAAGAGATAATAATTTGAATTTAATAACAAATTCCTGTACACAATTGTAGATGTGCTCAAAGATAATTATTATTAAAGAAGCTGTATTTGAATCTAACATGAAATTATCGGAGAAGTGTTTTATTTAATGCTTTGCACAAAAGATAAATTGCTATTGAAAAATATTTGATTGGAAGCAATTGAGGCAATTGAAAAACTTCCGACAAAAAATTTAACCTGTTTCATTGGGCACAAAACTTAAAGCAGGTTTTGTTTAAAATTAAGCTGCAGCCGATTTCTGACGAATAAAATTTTAATGAGAAAATATATATGGGGGATTCAAACGGTGCCATATCACGCATAATGTCATAATATTTTATATTATGCTTGGAACAAAAAAAGTCAGAAAGTACTCGTTATAAGACTTTTTAAACGGAGTTTGCCGTAACTAAACCGTAAACATCTTAGATGACTTAAATTTTAAATAATTTATGTCAGAAAGCTCACAGTATTCATATTTTTTCGTACTAATATTTTAAGACTTATGACTTTATGACAACTTTTTGAATACCGTAATAGTACTCTTTTTATGATCTCATTTAGAGTTAAATTTAAATAAATTTATTATAATAATAATAATAATAACATATGTATGAGTGAATCAATGATATATAGCTAATTTATAAAATTTTTTTGAACTTTATAATTTTTAAATTAGATTTTTGGTTATTGTTCAAGTATTTTCCTTTCTTAAGTTTTTCTTAAGAATGAAACTTTTACAATACAAATTTGCTGTGATCAATAATTTTTGGGTGAAGAAGACTAGAAAATTAATAATCAAACCTTCAGCTTGGGCACAACTAGCTGTTTCGTAGTCACTCGGGTTATGTCGTATGATGAACTGACAGTGTTGTCAACTCGGTGTGTTTCGCACCGTTTTTGGTGCTTTTTATAATTTTTTGTGCAAAAAATTCCTTTGCCGGTGCGCGGTGCGCTTTTTCCCAAATTTTGGGGCGTTTATTAATTTTCGGTGGCACCGAACCGAATTCAGCACAATTTTTTGCTCCAGTATAAGAAAATCTGTTTTGTTCTATATATCAGTAATTTAATCAATACCATTTCATCAAGTGTGCAAAATTTGTATATTTCACCTTATAAAAGAGAATACTCGTACATACACGGAGTATTGAAGTATAAAATGCACCAAAATCAAATACACAAAGTAGAACAGTCTGGCTGTTTAGCTTATGTATGTTATCTAACTATAAATGAATATTTAATTTTTAAAATTTGCTGCCCCTTTTATTTCTTTTACAATACAAACATAGCTGTTTTTGATATATGCTTTCTTTCAAATTGGATAATAGAGGCCTTTAAAACTTTTTTCCAAATTTATTATTATTTCCGACTTCTTTAGCAGAATTTTTGTCACTATTTTAGTTTTCTTTACATCATACGGCAACTATATAATAAACGAAAATGGATATCATGAGGTATTTATATTTCTTATTTTTGCAGCTAAAAATCGTTTTATATTTTTATAAAAAAATCAACAGTATTTATTTTAAATATTTCTTTTTTTTGTCTTGGACCAGTACTCAGGGGATGACCCCTACACATGCAGTGCATTGTACTGAAACTGGGAAAATAGGTTATGATGAGACGGAAAGAGGTTTGTCGAGGTTTAACTTCAACAATAACAACATGAAAGACCAAAGGAAACTCTATTACAGCATTTAAAACTCTATTACAGCATTTAGAATGTTGGAATTAAATTAGTTAAAACTGATCAGTGCCCAGTGTATATACCTTCGACACTGCTCAGATTATCAAAATTTAGTCCAACACCTTCCATACTGCAAGGTAATGAAATGCATTGAAAATAAATTAATAATGAACATATATAGAGAAAACACGGACAACGGTGAAAAAGGAGAAAAAAAAAACACATGTACACATCTTCTACATATTCCGGTGCATTCTGGATTCATACGAAGTTAATAATGGACATATATATGCAGATGATATGGACAACCTTGAAAAAGAGCAAAAAAAAAAACACGTGTACACAACTTGCTACCTATTCCGGTGCAATTTGGTTTCATAGGAGTTTAAATAATGAACATACATATATAGCAAATACCGATAACAGTAACAAAATACGTGTGTACAGGATGAGAGACAGAACATTTTCGATAACAATTTATTATCATCGTCAGGAAAAAAAAAATAAAACGATCTTTAGCTGTAAAAATAAAATATATTTACTTAAACAAGATCAAATAATTAAATATCAAATATGAAGCATTTATTTTATAATTTAAAAAATAATCGAAAGAAAATATCACAGTTCAACCCAAAATTAATATCACAGAGCTTGTCTTGTTAACTTCAAGTTATCTGAACGATAAAAAGTACGTCATAAAACAAAAACATAATTGCTTTTATCGTGTTTTTAAAAATAGAATTTTCATAAAAATAATTAAGTTTTTTAATGATTTTCATAAAAAATTTTAAACGTATCCTTCGTCGTGTGTTCTGTAAACAGCACATTAAGTAAAAGGCCGAATTTTAAGCTTTTGTCAATAATACTATTTGGTAATTTTTTAGTAACTTTGTGAACAACTTATAAAATTAGCAAACAAATTTTTTAGTGCGTTTTGTTTCGAAATAACGCGTTTTCCCCCATTTTAGTGCGTTTTGAAATTTCAAAGTTGACAACGCTGTGAACTGCTGCCTTCACCCGTCAGCCACCGAGGCATTGAATTATTCTCTGTCTATACTCATCTCATTTTGAATCACGTATGCATTTTGCTAATTGCCCGCATTGTTTGTACAGCATTTTTTGCTGTCTCTAAACAAGCGATGTTAGCTTTATTTTTTAGTTATTAACATACATATTTTCGTATTTAAATAAGTAGTTGAACTTTTCATACTGAATATTTCTAATATTACATGATGGTATTTTTTGGTTCAAAATCAAATCCGGCTTTCACAAAAAACTATTTTTATTTTTTAATTATAACAATAATTGCCGCGATCAATAACTATTGATCAAAGAAAACAGAAAATAAAAATTGAATACACTAAGCTAGGGGACAACTAGTTGTTTCGTAGTGATCAGCATCCACTAGGATTCCAAGTCGGTTTATGTAAGGATGAAAATATTTCTTGGCGAAAGCCAGATTTGAACGAGAAAACTACCATCATGTAATATTAGAAATAATAATTATGATTACAAAAAAATAATTTTTCCATTTAATACTAGTATATAAACCTGTGTCGTATGAAAAAAATATACATCATGGCGGCTTTTTTATTTCTGGCGATCTTCAGTGGTTTAGAATAAATTTATTTTTTTGGGAATTACAACAAAATATTTTTAATAGTTTAAAATTGACGTTATTGTCAAAAACAAAAAAAAAAAAAAAAAAAACAAAAATATTTCGCGCTTTTGGCAATTTTCGACATTGATTTGGCGATATATTCTTCTTACACGTAAAGTCCCGTTCTTTTTCCTCGGGCTAGTTGGGGCAAATAACTAATCAATCAGCTGTTTGAGTAATAAACAATAGCAAAGAAAACAACTTGATTTGAATCAGCATATACAAATACTTCAATACTTTTATATTAAGTTAAATAAAAAAAAACATGTGAAAACATATTGTTATTCTTTCGTTAAATTAAATGACGGATTCCACTGCAGCATCAAAACATCGCATATGTTTATTTTTGTGCTTTTAGCGTTCCCGTACTTTCGGTAAATGTTATCTCCTTTCTAGAGAAACTTTTGCTTCATCTCATTTGCACGGAACAAAAGCTGCCACTTCTGCACTAACATAAACTCTTAATACTGTTCCAGCAGTCCACAAGTTATTACAATTTGCAAAGCATCCGATTGTAAACGATTGTGACAAGAGAAAAAAATCAAAATAAACATGTTAAGCACATACAACTAGCATCCGATTTAGATTAGTCTTTTTTTACTCATATTTTTAAATTAAATGTACATAAGAAGCTAACAAGAAAACAAATGCTAATATAGTTTTGGACTTATCCAATCTTCGCTTACAATGTATACAGTGTTGTATGCATCTTACGGCCTAGGCAATCGCTGTATAAATGTAAGTAGGAATTGTATACAGACTTCAGATGGGTCGCACTTACATTGTCAATGGTCTTAGATCGAAGATGTATGTGGCAAAAAATTCACTGGGATACTACTTTAAAGCACCGGTTGACATATTTAGATACAATTTTATTCTTATTATTATTAAATTGATGTATGTATATTCAGTCCACTGAGATAGATAAATAGGAACAGCATGCCACATATTACTGATTGAAGAAAGTTAAAATTTTGAATTTAAAATGTGCAGCTTTTTCTCAAAAGGAATAAAATGAAATTAATGAATTATATTGGAAAATAAGAGGTATGTTGTAAAAATTTGCTGCCTACACTATGTGTTCGCACTAATATTTAGTAAATTTTTCAGCATTAATATGTTGATTCAACATAGTTCCTTATTTTACTCATTTAATGCAAGCCTTTAATTGAGCCAACTGATTACAAAGAAAGAAATTGGAAGAATTGATAAAAAAGTTTATGTAAATTATATAACTATATATGATATATTAAACATTATATAATATATTTACATATACATACATAATTGTATGTAAAGGATACATATGCATTCATATCTAGTGCAGCAATGTTAGCGCAATAACGATTTATAAGTTAGCTAGAACTATTTTACGGAACTTAGTAGGAGTGTGCGAAAAATATCCTTTAATAATAAGGTATTATCGAATTCGTTCGTAAAGTGTAGAAATGTATCTACATTCCAGAAGAACTTCCAAAGTGGAACTTTTTAGTCAAGTATGATGGATTATAAGATTTTAAAGTTTTATAAAAACACAAAAGGCATTTCATCGTTACAAAACCCTGAAAGTCGCATTTAAAAAACACTCTTACATAAAATGATGTTTGCTGACACCTATTCAAGAAAAACACGCAGCTGACAACTCGGCTTACACACTAATTTAAATTCCATTAATAGGTCTGGCCAATCTTAAGGTACAAACAAACGTACTAACACACATTCAATTTTATATATTAAGTTAATAAGTTGTTTCACACAAAAGCTAAAATCGTTAATCCTACGACCATTAAAATGTTTTAGCAACACTGCAATTCAGCTTTTACTTGTTTTGTCCTGAGCGAATTCATTTTACACTAAACAATTTAATTTTACACTAATCAATTTACTCAATATTAATTGTATGCAAAAAACAAAAACATCGATTTATATTAATCGTAGAAAAAACATTTTAAAATATTAAGATCTGAAAAACTATTTTGAAAGATACAATGCATGATTTTTAGAGTAATTTGATAGTAAGGACGCACTAACTATGCGTATGTACTATATTTTTCAGGTTTTCACATACGCATGAGCCATCTTTTCATACATATGTTTAATATGTGATGTGGAAATTTTCATAGAAACTGATATTACATATATTTATGGTAGGGTTGCAGATACATATACATAAGTACTACGGTTCATCGGTACACTAAGCCATTATTTAAAAATTCCGTTTTTTTTCTATTTTGGACCAGTACTCAGGGGATGACCCCTACAGAACTAGGAAAATAGGTTGTGAGGAGGAGGAGAGAGGGAGTAGTGTTTGTGAACATTTGACTTGAACTTTCCAACGTTATAACAGACAGGAAACACTTCTGCAGGCAACTTATTCCACAGGCGAAGCGTACGGCTGAAAAACGAATTCTCTGTAGTGCATAGTATGATTCCCCTGGCAATCGACAACAAGCGGATGGGCTTTGGATGATAAACGCGTGCTACGCAAAAATGTGCGAGCTTCGGGAACAAGATCCCTAATCTCGTCAGAGCAAAATCCATTGTAGTATCGATAAAACAGAGTAACGCACCCCACACTGCGTCGATGCTCTAGTGAGTCAATAGAGTTGGATACCCTACTGTCACCGATGAGCTTCTTCGCCCCCTCCTGCACACGGTCGAGTAACCCCAAAATAGACTTTGAGGCACCGGTCCAAACATGAGAGTTGTATTCCATTTTCGGTTGGATGTAGGTAGTATAAATTGTAAGGAGGTCCGATGGAGTGAAGTACATCTTACACCGTTTCAAAAACTCGAGGCACTTGAATGTTTCTTTAGAGACATGAAAAATATGTTCAGTCCGGCGAACATCACACTGTATCTTCATCCCAAGAACATCAAGCGCATCCGATTCCTCAATATTTATACATGGATGGTATAGATAGTATAGTACAGATGAAGCAGCGTTTGTGATCCTTTGTTTGTGCAGTAATAAGCAAAATTGGGTCTTACGAGCGTTAAAGGCGACCCTGTTTTTACAACCCCATTCGGAGATTAATAGAAGGTCACTATTCAGTGAATCATTCATATTTAGCCTCTTGGCAGCGATCTCTATTAGAATGGGCATATACCTAAAAAAGCACGAGTGACAAATCCTGCTGTCATTCGCGAAAGAGTGGATAGGGTTGGACGTTTTAAGGGTATTCTACCAAAAAAAAAAAAAACATAAAGATCACTCCAAGAGGTACAATCCAGCGCATATACTGATGGTAATTTTTCAGATGTAAGCATTTCCACAAAACGATATTTAATAAGTAATAAAAAATTTGCAAATTCTGTTTTTTTAAATGAAACCGTTTAAAGAATCATCATCTAAAAGCTCATTTGACAAATATGTACGAGTAACATATTTATTTGTATTCGTCAGCATTTGACATTTTCGTGAACTACTTTGTTTTTTTCAAGTACTATTTGACTAAAAAAAATTTTTTTAATTATTGTATTGTTATTTCTGTAATTATTAACCAGAATCCGGTTTTTTAAATTGCCAATATGCGAATTATTCGAAAACCGGGTTTAGAAAAACATCGAATAATCGATCACCTTAATATAAACGTATGCATAACGTGTAAATATCTGTGGTGTTTTAATATAACAACTTAAATTAAATTTTAAAAAATGTATATATTTTGATTAATTTATTATATATAAAAAATTTTTTTTTTTCAAAATATTTTTTCGTATTGGCGAAATTTTGGTTTATTCCCATTTATTTATTGAAATTTCTCCTAAAAACATACCGTCGTCTAAAACGCGAAAGAGAAAAATTTTCTAATCCGCAATTTTTATTAAATGAGGTCCACATATTTTAATAGGCTTTCAGTGTTTTGCTGGTTACGTCCTTTTGAGTTTTAGGCGACATTATCAACTTAGTTTTATTAATTTAAGTGCATATGTAAAATACATTTTTATGACCCAGAAATACAAAAAAAGTATTTGTATTTTTTTAGTTATATTTTGTATTTGAAATATGCAGCTTGAAAGTATTTTGTATTTGAAATACATAACTTGAAAGTATCTTGTATTTTGTATTTGAAATACACAGCTGGAAAATATTTTGTTCTTGTATTTGAAATACATACGGTGAGTATATTGCACAGCACTGCTCGTATGCACCTGTAACCCAGTACTTGAGGTTTGTGTATTTTAACCTATTTACATTATTATTATTTGATTTACCTTTCAGACTAATGCTATAAAGTTAACCAGAGCATATAGCGAAACTAGTTACTAAGGTTAATTTTTGTAGAGGTATAAAACTTTAAGTTAGCAACAATTTTTAACTGGTGGCCATTTCACCAGCTGTTAAGTTATTTATGTTTATTTTGGTTTAGCATTTAAACATGAATAGCCTGCACAATTCTTTCAAATTGTTCAAACTTATTTTAGAAACCAAGTTCTGTTCATAATAAGCTAATCTTGCTTGGCGATGTAGCTCACTATTGTTTGAATGGATAGGTCAATAAACAAAACTGCCGTATTTGGAATAATGATAGTCTTCAAATGTATGTTGAGACACCATTTTTCAGCAGAAAAACTGACTGGTTTTGATGCTGTGTTGGCTTGTCAGTATAGTAAATTTCATCTCAATTTAAAAATTTCATTTTTTTTATTATATTCGTATTTCAAAACCCTTTACCTCTATAAAGAACACTCTTTATAATACGAAAGTTTAATTACGAGTATCACGAATCCCTTAAAATATGTAACTTTACTGTATTAGCAATATAATAAAATTTCGCATATCATGGCAGCGATGTGGAATTAATATTTCACCTACTACTCAATATTTATTATGTTTATACTTAATACCTACTCAATCTTTATTATGTTTATACTTTCTATGTCAAAAAATTCTTCGAATTCAAATCATTTTTATTTTTTTATTTTTTATTTATTATTGTTAAGATTTTTAAAACCTTTTTTTGTTTTTTTTTTTTTGAAAATATTTAATTTCCTCAACATTTTTTTACTCCTCTAACAATTTAAGTAAATGACACACCACGTTTTGTTCACCACTGGTAACAATTTCCACAACTCTTTAAAGCAAAATAAAACTAAGAGATTTTAGTAACGTATTGCAATTGTCCGTAATCTAACAAACAACCCACGTAAGGTTTGTATGACTTTGAACAAGAATCTAGCAATTTATTTTATTACTTAATTTCTTGGAAAGATATTCTTTTAACTTAAAGGCATAAAATTGATTCTTATAATGTCTAGACACAAAGAAAGACGAAAAAAACGAAATCAATTACTGTATGTTTTTCGAATATAATTCTTAGAACATTTCTACATACAACATTAAACAAGTTGCAGCGTAACAATCAAAACAATTTCATTTGACAAAACGGCTTTCAAGCATGAATGAATTTAATAAAAATAAAAGAACATTTTTTTTTAAACAAGAGTTAAACCAAATAAAATTTAGTATAAGTATTTGTGTTTAGTGTAGTAAATTCAGTCAAAGCAATAAAAAATAAATTTATGATTAAAAGATTATTGTCGTTTTTATTTTGCAGCGTTTGTCGGTAGCTTGATTTGTTTTACTCACCTCACACTTTTAGCATTTAAAAAGGCTGAGCTCCCGCCAAATTGCTCTGATTTTTTGCAACCATTTAAAAAGTCATCCATAATACGTCGAGGCTGACGTTTTGATGGAACGCGGACAAAGGCAGGAGGTGAACGATTAACAAATAACGAATCTTTTGTTGATTTTTCTTTGCTACAAGAAAATGAAATAAGAAATAAAAGAAAATTTAAACTAAGTATTTAAATAATTCACGCCAAGAGAATTTATCTTAATAACATAGTAAGTAAACAAAGTGTTTTGTTGGCTTAATTTCATTAAAAATTTTGGCTCAGTAATTAATTTAAGTAGTATTTTTTAAAACAAGATTTATGAGGCGGCGAAAAGGAAAAGTAAACACCACCCCATTGATGTACATGAGTTTGTTATGTATGCTCCATAATATTACACAATTAAGATGCAAAATGAATATAGGAATTTTCTTGATATCAGCTTCGATTATTTTTTATAACTGTACCACTTGTTTCAATTTTCTATTTCCATACATTAAGGCGAAAAAAGGTATACACTTTGTTACAACTATACAAACCTAAAAGAAATGACAGATATTTTGTTTGTGTTAAAGTTAGTTAAAACCCTGAGCAAGCTAAAGTAGATGATATCTAGCAGCCATGTGCATTTTTAGTGCTTTGTTTTTATGATGTAGGTGTGAAGAATATAAAATTTGGCAAGTCATGTACAAGGCAAGAAATCCAGCTGAATTCGGTGATCTATCCGCCTGATAATGAATTCACTTTGAGTAATAAAATTACATTATGCTCCGCAATGCAAAAACAACACCATGTTCTATTGTTGTTTATGAGGGCTTATGTATAGAAAAATTGTGGAGAAAAAATATACATATGTCAGTACATACTAAACATGTGAAAGAGTCTAACAGAAAATATTGCGAAAACAGTTAAACCATCGTGATAAGTAAGAAATAGTTTTATTTTTTAGTGGCATTTTTTAGCACTTGTTGTTTTTTCTTTTTTGTTTAATCCGTGACCAGAAGAATACTTCAGTATTCTGTATTGTATATACATATATATTTTTTTCATAAGAAGTAAAACAATTATGTTACGAGTAATAATACTTTTATTTATGGACATTAACTCTATCTGAAAAAGAACTTATAACCATCCGTACAGGATAGATTTAAAAACTCGCGAACAACTACAAGTAGATAAAATTTAAAAAATTTGTAGGATTTTAAAAATTTTAATGATTTTTTTGCTTTTGTTTCAGTATGCATATATGCAAGTAAAATGCAAACATATTTTGACAGTTGATTCCACCACTATAGAGATAATCTGTTTTCTCAGTTTCTCCTAGAATAAATGAATTCGCCTTGCTCTGTATACGGGTTTATTCTCTTTTAATGCTTAAATCAATTTCTTGTGGTACTCATTTTACAAATCAATTATATATTCATCATGTTATATAATAATGTTTGTGTACATTGTACATTGCATCAATTTTCCACCAAAAACAAAAAAAATGTATGTACCAAACAAACCACAAAATACTCAGCGTTGCCTTTTTGGTACTAAAGTGTCAATTTGACCCTTTTTTTATGTCTGCAAGGATTTTTATGGCACTTTTTTTTAAAATATCCTTCTTGCCCCTTTTTTCAAAGATGGAACTTTTTGTTGAGAATGATCAATGATGATGTATGCATAAATACCCAGTTTTCATTCATATTTAAGTAAAGCTTTATATTAAATTTCTCTTATAAATATACATATGTATTAACATATCGCTCCTTAATTGCAATATAGTCATATCGTAAAAAAGCTCGTTTCGAGAAAAACGCATTTGAAAATTTTAGTTTCAATACAAGTCTTAGCAAATTTTTTGAGAAAAAATCTCCTAAAGGAAACAGTTTTAAAGCAATTTGAATAAATTTTTGGCACAATATAAACGGTAATACTGTTAACAATTCTGCATTGTTAACTCGAAAAGCTCATTTTTTGAGATATGACTATGTTGCAATAAAGGAGCGATATATTTGATCATGAAATTTTAATTTCTAAAAAGTATGTATGATACATATGTATACTATCTGAAAACAAAATAGTTGAATAATTTATACCAATATTGCATATATAATTGTGATTTGTTTTATGCATAAGTCTCAAGACGTAGAACTGTGCTTCAATATCAACTAAATTAATTCCAATACTTTGTGATAATCTTTGCTTTGGTCTTTCCGTGTTGTTATTGTCAACAACGTCAAAAAACAATACTTCCTCTTTCCTGCTCGTAACAATCTATTTTCGTACACTGCATATGTCGGGGACATCTCCTGAGTACTAGTCCAAGATAAAAGAATAATAAAACAAAAAAACTTTTAAAGCAGAGTTTTTGATTTCGTATATAAAAGTCATTTAGCTTTAAGTTCCATTTAAATACGAAAATAAACTTTTCCTTTCAAATTTGAATCATACTTAAATGTCCTATCTTCTTCATTTAAATTTCTCTCATATACCATTTTTTTGTATGCTTGCTTTTGCATTACTGAAAAAGGTAAACAAAACACACATATGCGCTATTGTATTTAGATGATATTTTAAAATTAGTTGCTAATTTTGGGCTAAATAATATCAAAATATAATATATAATTAAAAATAACATCACATGAAATACAATCATCTAGTTTTCCTATGCCGTTGATGAATTTTATATTTTTCTTTAAGAATTTTTCTATGCTTCCAATAACAAACAGCTGTTCTATGGAACACTTTCCATAATATATGGAACTTAAGTGAAGCTGCCACACTTTCATGGCATTTTTAAATTAATTACTTAAGACAGAAAATATTTGGTATTTAAACATGAAGTCTAAGTTCGTTTTTGCCCAATTTTTAATTTAAAGTATAATTTTTAATAGAAACTTTAGTTATATTTGAATTATTTTTTTAAATGTAATCATTACATTACATTTTTAATCATTACATTATATTTAAAAGTTTTGAAGAATTTTTCTTTACTTTTTATTGTGTTTTAATAATTTTACCTTTTTTTTCTTGAAAATACCCTTTTTTGTGACACCGTTTTTTTTCAAAATACGCTTATAAATAAAAAAAATCTTCTTTCCGGGGACGTGAGGAATTATGGCGATATTTGTAGCCAATTCTGAGAATTCCAAAAAAAAAAACTCGGATATTTGCCTGGTTGTATGGATAGTTTAAGAAAAAGCTTAAGTAATAGCGAATGCAAAATTTGAATTTAATTGTGTTTTTTTAGAATTGAAGCGTGTTTTTTAGTTTATCAAACTATATTGTTACGTTTTTCCCCTAAAAATACTTTTGCTGATTCTTCAATTACAAATGAAATAATGACTCACACTTTTGTTCGTTGTACAGTACTTAAATAATTAACAACTTTATTTACATTTTCTACCACTGTGTACTAAAACACTAGACTTGATTACTTTGACTTATGACTATCTTGCACTAAGTTTAAAAATAAACTGACTCGTTGCCGCCGACCTGCCTTCTATTTATAATTCATTATAATTTTCTACAATCATCACAATCATTCTAGTTATTTATAATTTTAGACTCAAATGTACAAATATAATTCTTACGCATATGCACATTCATACACATGCTTGCAAACAATAAGCAAGTCACATCAACAAACAATAATAAAACGAAATGCCAAGAATGCAAAAATAATAACAACATCAATTGTAGATTTACTTGGAATTTTACATACTTTAAATCATGTATGTTTGTTTCTTTGTGTATTATGTTTTTAGTTTTATCTTGTCTGTGTGAATATGTCGTACATTTATAAAAGCAGAGCAGCAGCTGTACACTAGGCTAGATCTCATAAAAATTCTTAACAATATTTATTATTTTTATAAACTGATTTAAGTGCAGAAAAACAAAAGTTGGTTTTTCAAGCTGCAATGAAGAACAAAAAAAAAAAAAATAAAACAAAACCGAAATAAACTTTTGAGAAAATATTCACGGAATCGTAGATGAAAATGTGTGAAGTGTATTTCATTTTTGAAAAAATTTAATCTTAATGCGGTAAAAATAATGCGAAGTACTTTATTACATTTGCCTTTACTGTAAGTTGCTCGCTTTCTAAAGATCATTTAAATAATTAGCAAATTTCGATATTTATTACACACGAGTATTAAGAGCTTTGAAAGAAATTCAAACAATGATTTGAGAAATTACATATATATCTGTTGTTTACTATCTTATTTTAAATTTCTCAAGTTTTCTTTACAAATAAAAAAGCGAAAAATAATAAATAATAAAACTATTATAATATAAGAGTTATGAGGAATTCAAGCTTCTTCGTAATTTTGAGTCATTCTGCATAATTATTGCTTGCTAATTTAAGGACAACCTAGTGAAAACTTTTATTATGAATTTATTTTCAGAATTTTTCATACTTTTGCTGTATGGACTTTCTGTCATAGTTTGTCAAATTTTTTTTTTCTTTTTTTATTATATGGTCGTAGCACTTTAACATTTGGGTAAAAAATTAAAAGATCATTGAATACTAAAATATTTGTTTCCTCTTTCATTTCAAGATGATAATGACCATGAAAATGTTGTGCAAACTTCTGAAATCTGTAATGAAAAAGTCTGCAACATTTGCAGCAAGTCGGTAGTTGATATTGAAAGAAAAAGTGCAGCAAGAAAGTTCTTTATATTTTTTCTTTTCTGTGAACTTTGTTTTTAAGTTATTTAATTAGGAAATGTGTTTTTCATTTGAGTTTTCGTAGATTAAAATGTTCCTTGTCTGGCAAAATTCAAAGTTATTTCTACTTTTATCTTTGTGGGTGTTTGCTAAAGACTGTTTGCTGCCGAAACTAAAAGTTTTGTTAAACAAATTAAATAGTTAAACTTTTATATTTTGCCTTTGTTAGAGAAACGTTCAAATTAAGCAAATATTAAGAATTGTAGCTTTAGTAGCTGCTGCTACCAATATATATATGACACTTAACAGATATACTCGTAAGCACAATTTTTCTGTATATTTCCAATTAATTAGTTGCTTTTAAAGCATAGTTTTTATAATTGAAGCGCACAGGCGTATGCATCTGCAACAGTGTTTTAAGAACACAGTTTAAAATTGCTTCCGCTTCTTTTTTTATTTACATTAATAATTAGGGTGATCAAACGGTTACTATTCGACCGGGTTTTACTGGCTTTATTCGTTTTACTAAAAACGGGTATTTTAAAATGACTGCTTTTCGAATATCGAATACGGCTAATCGGGACTTTAATAGGGTTAACCGGGATTTTAATATATAAATTTTATATTTTTGAACTAGAGTGTTTATAATAACTGGAGTATTTTTGTGAGAGTATAAAGTAGGAATTTGACTCATAGTTATATAACCTTCTGCGTATTGATAAATATGAGACGGTGAAAGACTTGGTTGAAGGAATTAATAGCGGGAACTGTAAGTCAAATTTAGACAATGATCTTAGAAATTCTATTAAGTGTATGCAACTATTCAAATTAATAGTAGGCAAAATATTCTGGAAAGTTAAGATATGAAAAATTATAACATAAAAATCACGTAGTATTTTGTATTCTATAGGCTAATAGAAGGTCAATGTAAATGTGAAGTTTTATGGAAATAAGAGAAAAACTATATATAGTGCTAAACATTTGAACTAAATAGTGCTTTTAGAAGTCCATTTGGATAGATAATTGCATCTTTATCTTTATTATATTATACATGACTTTTAAAGTAATTTGCTATTAACTCAGTACTAAGTATATAGTACCTTCAACATATATTATTTTCGTCTTTTCATTTGTTTAACACATTCGACACTCAGTATCACTTATACGTTACATGACAATTATAATAGAAACTGATATTACATATATTTATCGCATAATTATTAAAATCTATCAGGCTTTTGGGTAACAGAAGTTTATTGGATATAATTTTCTTCTATGTTTCTGCCTAGGAAGATAGATACATAAAAATGTTTTGATTTCTATCAATAAAACAGATATTTTAAAAAAGCGGTCAATACAAAAAAGAGGAAATTTTTTACTTTATATTAATTAATTCCGGTTCGTCAATAATACAGTTTATCGATGAACCGGAATTAATTAATATAAATTATTTAAAATTTCCCCTTTTTTGCATTGACCGCTTTTTTAAAATATCTGTTTCATTGATAGAAATCAAAACATTTAGAAACCCGTCTTCACAAAATGCATGTCACGTAAACATATATGATATATTTTTTTTCGTACGTGAGATTTTATTGAGAGCATAAAAGATTGGCAAGTTGCAAACTTCAAGCCAAAAGTAAAATTTCTATTGTTTAAATAGCTCTTATGTTCAGTTTTAATATTGCGATTTTACTTTGTTTTTCTTCAAGTACTTATTTTTTCTTCAAGTACTAACTTTGTGTTTAATTATTGTTTAATAAAACGAGACCCACTATTGGATCTATTTGAAAACCGGGTTTTTGAAGAAAAAGTTCTATAGAATAAAATTTTATAAAAGGTTGTGGTTTAGAAAGACGGTCGAACAGCACAGGACTTTTTTTCCTATAACAGATACCTTTTTAACGGGAATTATTTAAAAATATGTTTTATACTATCTATTTCCAATGTATTTCTTTTAAAATATTGCTTTCTACAGGGATTTATTTTAAAAAGTACTGTTTTAAAATATATTTTTCTAGAGTTACTTTTATTCAATACACTTGTTATAAATGTATTTGCAAAAAAAAAAAAAAAAAAAAAAAATTGTAAATTTAATTATTTGTATTTGAATATTTGTATAGATGTATATATTTAAAAATTTCTTTCATTAAAAAGTACTTAAAAAATATGTTTTCACAAAAACTTCCTTTACAGAAGGGTAATTTTTCAAAACGTAATTTTTAATTTGTGTTTGACGTACAAGATATGATAGAAATACAGATTACGCCATGCGCATTATTTCCCGTTAGATGACGCAGTTCGGAGTCTAGCCTCGATAGTGAACGAACGTGTTTATTTTTGATCGGAGTGCTATAAAAAATAACAGGAATAAGTAGAAAACCGGAATAAGTGGGAAAAAAGAATATATACAATAGGAAAACTTTTGTGACAATTATATTTATATACTTTTAAAGTAAAAAAAATATGTATGTATATAAAACAAGTAAGAGTGTAGTATATTCGGCTGGGCCGAATCTAAAATACCCTTCACGATAGTCACGAATATGTATAGTATATTAAAAATGTGACCTAAATATGCTCGGTTATATATGAACCGATATCGGATTTTTCTATTTTCTGTATTTTAGTAACCTTCTTTTATAACGAGAATTGCTTTCCAGCAAAAAAAAAAAAAAAAAAAATTTTTAATGGAAAAATCGGTTCAGGCTATATCTCGGGTATATATGGACCGATATCGAAAATTTTAATTTTCCATATTGATATAACCTTATATCATTACCAGAACTGCTTTTGAGCACAACAAATTGTTTAAGTTCGCTTACGCGATATTTTCATGAAAAACCCGATTTAGGCTATATCTCGGGTATATATGGACCGATATCAGAAATTTTAATTTTCTCTATTTTCTTAACCTTCTTTTATAACAAGAATTGCTTTTCAGTAAAAAAAAATGTTATTGGAAAAATCGGTTCAGGCTATATCTCGAGTATATATGGACCCATATCGGATTTTTTCTTTTTCCATATTTATATAACCTTATTGCATTACCAGAACTGCTTTTGAGCACAAAAAAGTTGTTTACTCGGCATTTTCCTCAAAAAACCTGTTAAGCTATATATCGGGTATATATGAACCGATATCGGAAATTTTAATTTTCCATATTTATATAACCTTATTTTATTACCAGAACTGCTTTAAGGTGAAAAAAGTTGTTTAAGTTCGCTTACGCGGCATTTTCATGAAAACCACGGTTTAGGCTATATCTCTGGTATATATGGACCGATATCGGAAATTTTCATTTTCCATATTTATATAACCTCATCTTATTACCAGAACTGTTTTAAGCGAAAAAAAGTTGTTTAAGTTCGCTTACGCGACATTTTCATGAAAAACCCGGTTTGCGCTATGTCTCGGGTATATATAGACCGATATCGGAAATTTTCATTTTTCATACCTATATAACCTTATTTCATTACCAGAACTGCTTTAAGGTGAAAAAAGTTGTTTAAGTTCGCTTACGCGGCATTTTCATGAAAACCACGGTTTAGGCTATATCTCTGGTATATATGGACCGATATCGGAAATTTTCATTTTCCATATTTATATAACCTCATCTTATTACCAGAACTGTTTTAAGCGAAAAAAAGTTGTTTAAGTTCGCTTACGCGACATTTTCATGAAAAACCCGGTTTGCGCTATATCTCGGGTATATATAGACCGATATCGGAAATTTTCATTTTTCATACCTATATAACCTTATTTCATTACCAGAACTGCTTTAAGGTGAAAAAAGTTGTTTAAGTTCGCTTACGCGACATTTTCATGAAAAACCCGGTTTGGGCTATATCTCGGGTATATATGGACCGATATCGGAAATTTTCATTTTGCATATTTATATAACCTTATTTAATTACCAGAACTACTTTAAGGCGAAAAAATTGTTTAAGTTCGCTTACGCGGCATTTTCATGAAAACCCCGGTTTAGGCTATATCTCGGGTATATATGGACCGATATCGGAAATTTTTATCTTCCATATTTATATAAACTGATCTTATTATCAGAACTGTTTTTAATCAAAAAAAAGTTGTTAAAGTTCGCTTACGCCACATTTTCATGAAAAACCCGGTTTGGGCTATATCTCGGGTATATATAGACCGATATCGAAAATTTTCATTTTCCATACTTACACAACCTTATTTTATTACCAAAACTACTTTTAAGCAAAAAAAGTTGTTTAAGTTCGCTTACGCGGCATTTTCATGAAAACCCCGTTCCAGGCTATATCTGCGGTATATATGAACCGATATCGGAAATTTTCATTTTTCATATTAATATAACCTTACTTTGTTACCAGAACCGCTTTAAAGCAAAAAAAGTTGTTTAATTTCGCTGACGCGGCATTTTCATGAAAAACCCGTTCTAGGCTATATCTCGGGTATATATGGACCGATATCGAAAATTTTCATTTTTCATATATATGTAACCTAATTTCATTACCAGAACTGCTTTTGAGCACAAAAAAGTTGTTTAAGTTCGCTTACGCGGCATTTTCATGAAAAACCTGGTTTGGGCTATATCTCGGGTATATATGGACCGATATCGAAAATTTTCATTTTTCATATTTATATGACCCTATTTCATTACCAGAACTGCTTTTGAGCACAAAAAAGTTGTTTAAGTTCGCTTACGCGACATTTTCATGAAAACCCCGATTTGGGCTATATCTCGGGTATATATGGACCGATATCGAAAATTTTCATTTCTCATATTTATATGACCCTATTTCATTACCAGAACTGCTTTTGAGCACAAAAAAGTTGTTTAAGTTCGCTTACGCGACATTTTCATGAAAAACCCGGTCTAGGCTATATCTCGGGTATATATGGACCGATATCGGAAATTTTCATTTTCCATATTTATGTAACCTAATTTTATTACCAGAACTGCTTTTGAGCAAAAAAAAAGTTATTTAGCTTCGCCTATGCGACATTTTCATTAAAAATCCGATTTGGGCTATATCTCGGGTATATATGGACCGATATCTGAAAAATTTTTGCCTTTTAGTCACCATGCTTAATAAGTGTGTGAAGTTTGAAGCAAAACGAACAACTTTTGTTTTCAGAAATTTTCATACAAAACTGCAAAAAAAAATGGCTTTTTTCGGAATTTTGAATATATCTCAGCTATACGTGGACCGATATTACTGAATTTCAATAGCAAACCCATGAATCGATGGGGTAAAAGAATGGTGAAAGAAAAAAGTTTCTAAGTCTAATGGTTTTCTCAGAAACGGTATTTCAACAGCGGACAGACGGACAGACGGACATCGCTTAATCGACTTTTCCATTAATTCTGATTCAGAATATATATACTTTATAGGGTCGCAAAAAAAAACTGTAGAAATTACAAACGGAATCACAAACTTATATATACCCTTAACATTTTTGTGAAGGGTATAAAAAATTGCATGAATGTACGTAGTAGATGCAATTCTGAGAAAGAGCTTATCTCCACTAGATAAACCTCTGGATTTCTGAAGAGAAATCTTTGAAAAAACGCACGCGTTCGTGTTCGCCAAATATTGTTGTTACAGCAGAAGACAAACCATCTTCCAGTTTAGATAATGTTGATAAGCCGAAAACGCAAGTGGGTATGGATAGGTATATAACCGTGGTTCAACGTCATCCAAGGCCTAAATCCGGGCAAATATCATCACAACCAAAAATTTCTAAAGACGATAATACCACTACGAGTACAACAACGGATAGTAATAGGTTTGCTATCCTTCAGACAGATGAGCCAACAATATCCAAAAAAAAAAAAACATATAAGCCACCACCAATATATTTGAGAGAGCCGACTGGTAAGAAAACTTATTTCGGCAATAGGCAAAGATACTTTCAACGTCACATCAGTGAAGCACGGCAGCAGCAGTGAAACTAGAATTCAGGTAAACCATGAAAATGATTACCGAAAATTGTCTGAAAAAAAGAAAAGATTATTTTACACTTACCAGCTCAAAAGTGCTAACGGTCTTCAGGTCGTTATTAAGGGTACATACCCTTGCGTAGATATTGATGATGTCAAAACCGGATTGGAAGTTAAAGGTTTTAAAATAAAAACCGTAGTAAACTTCAGGAACCGTGAGAAGATCCCGCAACCCATGTTTAAGGTTGAACTAGAGCTAGGGGATGTTGCGCTAAATAAGAGTGAATTTCATCCAATATATAACCTCAAGTTTCTTTTGCATCGTAAAGTTACCGTTGAGGCGCCACATAAGCATTCAGGACTCGTCCAGTCAGGAATTTGGTCACACTAAGGCTTATTGTAAGTTGCCCGCTGTTTGTGTTGTATGTGGCGAACTTCACGGCACAACTCAGTGCAATAAGCCAAAGGCCGACGCAAGTGTTAAGAAATGCAGTAACTCTGGAGGTAACCACACTGCAAATTATAGAGGTTGCCCTGTCTATACTCACTCTAAGCGGTCAATGACAAATAAGTCATCGGTTTCTCCAGCAACCCTGCAGCCAAATGTTATTGGTAGAAACAATTTTCCCCAGGAAAGCGTTTCAACCAACCATAGAAATACGCAAAACTCCAAACAATTTTCATATGCTAATGTCATTAAATCCGACCAAATCTAAACCAGAAGGCCAAACCTCAAAAGTGCGAACCAAATTTTAGTAATCTATAGGCAACTCTGTAGACTCTTGTTCAATCCATAAACACTTTTATCGTTTCTATGACAAACATGATGCAGGAAATGCTAAAAATGCAATCCACTATTTTACAGGCAATTTTAAACAAATGAGTTGCTTAAAAATATGTTTCTCGAACGCAAACGGCATCCGCCAACACAAAATTGAACTTGAGCACTTCTTTATGGAAAAGCAAATCGACATAATGCTGATTGCTGAAACTCACTTGATACTAAAGATCCCCATGGCAGATCTTGTGGAGGTTCAGCAATTTTGATAAAAACTAGAATTAAGCACTATTTGCTAAACGAGACACGTGGGGAAGCAACAAACATATGTATTGATTATTTTCATGATAAAGTTGTTATTTCGTCGATTTATTCTCCACACAGTAACAACAAATCAATATTCATATTTTTTTTAAATCACTTGGGCCTCGATTTTTAGCGGCTGGTGACTATAACGCTAAACACACTTTTTGGGGATTACGTTTAATTACCTCAAAAGGCCGTGTGCTTTTTGACACCGTTTCCAAAATGGGTTCAGATGTGGTTTCAAGCGGACACCCCACTTATTGGCCGTCAGACCGACGAAAGATCCCTGATGTTATAGATTTTGGAGTTGCGAAAAATTTTCCTTTAGAGTGGATGCAAGTGGAGCCTTCATTAGATTTGTCATCAGATCACTCACCCACTATAATCTCTGTTTCGTTCCCCCAAGAGATTGGCTCCCCGTTGACCGTCAATAGAGTTAATTGGCTAAAATACAAAAATTTTTGAGTACACATTGTACTGAAAATATCGCCTTGAGAACGCCTGAGGATATTGATGCATCAATTAACGATTTTTCTGAAAACCTCAAACTGGCCGTACAGCATGCTACCAGAACCTCAAACTGGCCGTACAGCATGCTACCAGAAATGAGAACAATAGAACTTATTCGGCTGAAATTGAGCAACTTCTGTCTGAAAAAAGAAGAGTTAGAGTGGCAAACTCGCAGGTCACCCCAGCTTAAAGCTAGGCTACGGGAATGCGTAACTCGATAAGAAATCTGCTTGAAATCCAGAGAATATCTTCCCTTAAAACATATTTGGAAAGCCTGGATGGTACTCCGCAATCTGACTATTCTCTGTGGAAAGCGACAAAAGGTCTGAAAAGACCCGTAATAGGTAAGCCACCTTTGCGAACTTCAACTGGCGACTGGGCACGAAGCGATTCGGAAAAGGGGATGGTGTACATTAATCATTTGAGAAATGTTTTTACGACAAATGATTCAGCGGATGCTGCAGCAGAATTTCCGCCGTACGCTGTTAGACAGCCTGTATCTTTGAGAGTTTACTTTCAAGATGTCGAAAACGTTATCAATAACATAAACCTCAGGAAAGCTCCAGGTATAGATCAAATTACTGGTAAAATGCTTGAACAGTTACCCCGTGTGGCTAGAAGAATTCTTCTTTTTATTTTTGACGCTATTTTGCGCCTAGAGTATTATCCCGCGGAGTGGAAGGTCTCAATGATTACTATAATAATTCCTAATTTTTTAGCCGGAATAGTTTATATGTTATGTGAAATTTGATAACCCTGCACTAAAAACTATTTTTACAGTTATTGAAAAATTAACTTAGTATAATTCGTTATAAATCAATAATTTGGTGCTGAAATTTACAAAATATAGTATAAAAAAATTATTATTATTATAAAAATCCAAAAAAAAGTATTTTAAAAATTCGAAGTAAACTGTAAACACAAAGTGCGGAGTGGGCAAATGCAAGCAAATCGACGGAAAAAAATCAAGTGATAAAATGTGCTTAAGGCTAATGTTATGCGTTTCCGTGACAAATCTTATTTCAACAATTGTTCAAAAAAAAAAAAAAAAAAGCAGAAAATCAAAGTTGTATAATTCGCTCATTACATATTAAACTTAACCTAACCTAAACACAACAGGACAAAACTTAACCAAGTGGGCAGGTTTTACAATGCCTGGCAGCCTGTTAAACCTAATCCACATGATAAACGCGACGAGATAAAATAAATTTGCAATATGAAATGGGTAAGTTAGAAAGAAATATTTTGATTTATGCAATTCTTTGTGTAATAATTACACATAGGATTTAGTAATACAGCAACCCTAAAATTGCAAATCAACAGTGCTATCAGCACTGAAATAGATATACTCCCATGTGAAGACCAAGCGAAGAAACAGCAACACTGATATAAATGAAGACAGTTTGCAACTTTACATGAAAAATGTAGAAGTCGGCAAGTTCTTTGCGGCAAATAAATAATTAGGAAATAGTTAGCTCAAGCGAAAATAAAAAAAAAAAAAAAACGTAAAAGAAAGTGATTTTTTTTAAGACTTAAAATAAATAAAAAAAAATCAATATATAAACAACAGAAAAAGAAAATTTAGTAAAATAATAAACAGATCGTATAATTTCAACGATATAATTATGTATTTTAAGTATCATTTGGTTTTATATACTCCTAGAATATTTAATTTTTTATATCGTTAAAAAATAAGTAATAAATAAAACCGAAAATAAAATATTATAAAAAATAAGAAATTGTTCCACTGTTATGATTTTTCAACTTTCCGTTTCATGACGTCATTAGACCAACCTACGCAGATTTTTTAATTTTTGTGTTCGGGTGGGCGTAATCTTATGTTCTATCATTCTTGATTGACGTATATAGACATATGTATTCTTTCAAGTTATTTTTTTAAGTTTTATTTAAAGCGATTCTATTTTTTTCATGAAGATTAAACAAAAAGTTTATCGTTAAATAGAAAGCGATATTTTCTTTTCTTTTAATACCTTTGACATTACAAGCTTTAAAGAATATATAAATATATATAAAAATGTATTTCCTTGGCAGCTTTAAAATTTTAGCTATTTTTTATCACCACGCTCTTTTTAACAAAATGCCAACAAACAGTTTGCATGCATAAAGTCAGTTTTTGTCATTCACCAAAATTATTCCCATAATTTATCACTTCACAATACTTTTGAAACAACATTTTTGTTGTCATCATCGTTGCCATTGTCATAAAAAAATGTTGAAAAACTTGACAAAAACTTTTTTCAAGAACATGATAAATACCTGCATTTCAGTCTGCTACCCAATTGAAAGATATCTGAAGTATTTGTGGGTGAGTTCGGCAACGTTGGTGGTACACGCATCAAACGAAAAAATGCATGATGCTCCACACAGCAGCGCCATAAATGTTTACAGGCTGATTTGCGAGGTGTTTCGAAGCCATAAGTACTTAAATCGTTCTAAAAGAGAAAGCAGAAAAAGAAACATACATAATTCAGGGGTACTTATTTGCTCGCAAAAAGAAAGAAAAATTAAAAAAAAACCTTGTAAAAAATGTTATATAGTTTTTCTTTTACGTTCATCTGTACATCTGTAAATACTTAGTTATCTTTGACAAACTTTTGCTACCAAATTATAATAAAAGTGTCTTGCAACTTGTTAGCAGCTTTACAAACTTCTTTTTAATAATGCCTTTTAAAGAAACAGCAGCAGCTAGATAATAATTTACATACTTACATTTTTATCACTTATCCTTAGCATAAAATATCGTCCTTTATAATAAACTTTTGCTATACGGGGCCAATAATAATGAGCAACTGTTGTCTTGTTACGCAGCACTACGATTCCACTTGGTGTTAGACCAAGGAAATACTCCACACTATCTTCACCCTGGAAAGATAAAAGAAAATGGCATAAACAAACAAAATGCATTATATTTTCCTTCATGTCTTTAATGTGTGTATGTAATATGTATCTATGTATAGGAGTTTATCTTAAACTACGTTTTCCTCTTTGCAGTTTTTTTTAACCTAAACCACTTGACTGTTATCAAGTTTAGTAGTTTTTCGGTTTTCAGCAAAGAATTTTGCCGTCTTTATTTTACTTGCTTTTTGTTTTAATAGTGTTTTTAATTAAGTTAATAAAAAGTTAAAAATTTTGAATAAATTTTCAAGAAATTTCTTAAGAGTTTGAAGTTTTTGTTCTGAAACATATTTATTGTGTGTGAAATAAGTTCTAGTTAATTGTAATTTTATAAAACTTTTAAATAAAAAGTGTTTAAGTTTTGTTAACTAAAATATGTTTGAATACAAAAATCATTTATTTATTAGGGTGGATCAGGAATATAATAGTGAAAAATTTTCCTATATTATATAAATAAGGAAAGATCTTGCAAAATTAAAGTTATGTAGGCCAATTAATATACTAACAACATTTTTAAAACTATTCGCGAATAATTACGAAGTTGATTCCAATACTACATGATGAAGGATGTATCCTTAATCATTAATTCGAGTTTAAAGCTAAACATAACACTACAGAAGAAACACATAGACTGGTACATATTATGAAAAGACGTTTGCAGTTAAAAAATATTACTAAGCTCGCTTCATTGAGGTTTATCAAGCTTTTGACGGTTTAATGCATAAACAAAAAAAGTTGCCTGCAAACATCCAAAATATCTGCAGAAGCAACTTATATAGCCACAAATTCTCCATAAAAAAGGTGATTTCATAAGCCCCGCTCAGCCAATCAAAGCAGGAGCTCCCCAAGAAAGTATATTGAGTCTATACTTGATCTATGCCTCCGACATGCTGACAAGCTTCAAAATTAACACTTTTACTTTCATGAAGACTATAAATTATATTGAAGAAAAGATAGAAGTTTTGAAAAGCTGAAAAACCAAAGCAAATGAATGAAAATTTAAAAAGAAAAATGCCATTCTATCAAAATTGACCACCTACTACATATTGATGTGCCACTCAGGTGAAACTGATAGCAGTGCTACATAATTGGCTTATCCTTGAAGTTTTATTATACAACGCAATCCTAAAGCCTATATGGAGCTATGCGATAAAATTATGGGACGCCGTCTCGGTATCAAAAATGGAAAATATTCAAAGGCGACAAAACAAAAGAAAGGTAATCTATCGCAAAAAGTAACCTTTTGTCTTGCATTGGCTAGAATTATGTAAAAATATTTTTATATATTATTATGTTTTGCATTATTAATTAATTTTTCGTATTGTAGTATATGGGTTATTAGTTCTTTTATAGGATACAATAAATAATTGAAATGAAAAAAATAATAATCTATATATACATTTGCAATCCACAATATATAAAAATATTTAGAGCTCCAATAAAATTTGAAATCTCCATTGAGCAAAAACATATAAATTATATATACAATTCCAGATTGCTCAGTTCTAGTTTACATTGTACAAGTTTTGTCGCTGCAATTCTTACTTTGGTGATGATAAGGTAGAGAGCAATTGAAAGGGGTGCTCTTGCAATTCGTTTTTTCATGTGTAGAGAGCTGAACTTTTCTTTTGACATTTGTTTTTGAGACATTAGCATAGTATAAATATGTTGTGTTGTTGTCTGCATTAGATTCCAATAAAATATTATTAATTTATTAATGTTATTTAATTGTAAATAAGTTATTTAAAAATCCAAATTGTACAATGTAAAGTTGTACAATGTAAATTGGGATTCACGATTCACATGTCTACATTGATTTTAAGACTGCAAAGCCATCTCAACTGGATATTCCTACTAAGTTACCAACAAACACATCTTTGTTTTTTATTTTTAGCTGTTCTTTTTTGTGTTTAACACGGTCCTTCCAAGTATATATTCTGTCTAGATACCTTAAGATATATATATATATATATATATATATATATATATATATATATATATATATATATATATATATATATATATATATATATATATATATATATATATATATATATATATATATATATATATATATATATATATATATATATATATATATATATATATATATATATATATATATATATATATATATATATATATATATATATATATATATATGGGTGATTTTATAAGAACTATCGGACATTAAAAAAACACATAAAATTCAGAAAAATGCATGAAATATTTATTTGGATCGATAGCTGGGTCGATATAATTTAATGTTTGAAGATTATTTCATGCAAATGTTGGCCGCGGCTGCGCCTCAAATGGTCCATCCGCTTAGTCCAATTTTGGCATACTCTTTCCAACATTTCGGCCGGTATCTCACGAATAATGTTGGCAATGTTGGCTTCCAGTGCGTCAATCGAAGCGGGCTTGTCGCTATAGACATTAGCCTTAACATAGCCCCACAAAAAATAGTCTAGAGGCGTTAAATCGCACGATCTGGGCGGCCAATTGACTGGTGCCAAGCGTGAAATAAACTGTTCACCGAACTCGCCTCTCAATTGGTCCATTGTTTCGCGTGCTGTGTGGCATGTGGCACCGTCTTGTTGAAACCACATGTCATGCAAGTCAAGGTCTTCCATTTTGGGCAAAAAAAGTTTGTTATCATCGCACGGTAGCGCTCACCATTCACAGTAACGTTGTGATTCGCATCATCTTTGAAGAAATACGGCCCAATGATGGCGCCAGCCCATAATCCGCACCAAACTGTTGTTTTTGTGGATGCATTGGTAGCTCTTTTTAGTTTAAGCCTGAATGTAGAGATTTTTTTTCTCAACTAAAAAATTTTTTCATGCATATAATAATAATAATGACGCATCACTGAATGTTAAAAACACAATTAACAAAACAAACGGAAAAACAACAAAAAATATTTTACAGTTTAAATATGTTTGCCAAACTATGAATTAAAAATTATAGATGACACCATTGTTACACTTAAATAATTAAGAAGAGGCCTTTACACTTTTGGCTCTTTTAAAATAATTTTACAATAATTTTAATTTATTGAATTTCTTGTTGAACTTTATAATTTTTTAAATTAAATTTAAAAATGATGCATCTGAATTACCACCATATGCAGTTAGACCGCCTGTATCTTTGCGATTCACATTTCCTGATGTAGAACAAGGTATCAGTAACATAAACCCCAGGAAAGCTCCAGGTATTGATCAAATTACTGGCCAAATGCTTGAACAGTTAGCTCATGTAGCTAAAAGAATTCTACTTTTTATTTTTAACGCTATTTTACGCCTTGAGTGGAAGGTCTCTATGATTACTATGATACCCAAGCCAGGAAAGGATCCGACCAAGGTAGAATCATATAGACCAATAAGTCTACTACAACAATTTCAAAACTATTCGAAAAATTGTTAATGGTTAAGTTGAGTCCAATATTGAACAATGTGGGATGCATCCCTGATCATCAATTTGGGTTTCGGGCTAAACATAGCACCATAGAACAAACGCACAGACTAGTCAATGTCATAAGACAGACCTTTGAGGAGAAGAAGTACTGTTCAGCTCTATTCATTGACATTTCTCAAGCTTTTGATAAAGTGTGACACGACGACTTGATGCACAAAATAAAGTTGAACTTGCCTGCAAATACTCACAAGCTTCTGAAAAGCTACTTATATGGGCGGAAATTTGTTATCAGAGAAGGTGATTTTATAAGCCCAACTCAACCTATCGAGGCAGGAGTTCCCCAAGGTAGCATACTTGGGCCTACTTTATATTTGATTTACGCCTCTGACATGCCAACGACATCTGGAATCCACACTTCAACTTTTGCAGACGACACAGCGGTTTTGAGCGTTCATGAAAACCACCAATTAGCTTCACGAAATTTACAGGAATTTATTTCAATATTGGAAAAATGGCTGAAGCTTTCGAAAATCGGGGTTAATGAACAAAAATGTACTCACGTTACATTCACACTGCGTATGCAAACATGTGCGCATATCCAAATTAACAACTCACCTATTCCGCAGCACAATGAAGTAAAGTACCTTGGTATTCACCTGGACCATAGGCTAACGTGGAAGTCTCACATTGAAGCAAAGGTCACTCAGTTAAAACTAAAATCAGCGCAGCTAAACTGCCTTATGGGCAGAAATTCTACACTGAAACGCAATACTTAAGCCTAAATGGTGCTACGGAATTCAGTTATGGGGCACCGCCTCAGAGTCAAACATTGAAAAATCCAAAGGCGACAAAACAAAATTCTTCGAACGATTACTGCAGTATGTAAAAAATTCACGAATTCATAAAGATCTGTGTGTTCCGCTGGTAAAAGAGGAATTTTCTAAGTACGCGCAAGGTATGTCAGTAAACTGGAACTTCATCCAAACCTTCTTGCGCGTAATATACTTAATTTTGGCGGCCACAGTAGGTTGAGAAGAAGGGATACCATTGCCACCATCAGATTGCTCAATAGGTGATTGTATATATATATATATATTTATATATATATATATATATATATATATATATATATATATATATATATATATATATATATATATATATATATATATATATATATATATATATATATATATATATATATATATATATATATATATATATATATATATATATATATATATATATATATATATATATATATATATATATATATATATATATATATATATATATATATATATATATATATATATATATATGGGTGATTTTATAAGAACTATCGGAAATTAAAAAAAACACATAAAATTCAGAAAAATGCATGAAATATTTATTTGGATCGATAGTTGGGTCGATATAATTTAATGTTTGAAGATTATTTCATGCAAATGTTGGCCGCGGCTGCGCCTCAAATGGTCCATCCGCTTAGTCCAATTTTGGCATACTCTTTCCAACATTTCGGCCGGTATCTCACGAATAATGTTGGCAATGTTGGCTTCCAGTGCGTCAATCGAAGCGGGCTTGTCGCTATAGACATTAGCCTTAACATAGCCCCACAAAAAATAGTCTAGAGGCGTTAAATCGCACGATCTGGGCGGCCAATTGACTGGTGCCAAGCGTGAAATAAACTGTTCACCGAACTCGCCTCTCAATTGGTCCATTGTTTCGCGTGCTGTGTGGCATGTGGCACCGTCTTGTTGAAACCACATGTCATGCAAGTCAAGGTCTTCCATTTTGGGCAAAAAAAAGTTTGTTATCATCGCACGGTAGCGCTCACCATTCACAGTAACGTTGTGATTCGCATCATCTTTGAAGAAATACGGCCCAATGATGGCGCCAGCCCATAATCCGCACCAAACTGTTGTTTTTGTGGATGCATTGGTAGCTCTTGCAATGTTTCTGGCTGCTCTTCACTCCAAATACGGCAGTTTTGCTTGTTCACGTATCCATTCAACCAGAAATGAACCTCGGCGCTGAACACAATTCTTCGATAAAAAAGTGGATCCTCACTTAACTTTTCAAGAGCCCATTCACCAAAAATTTGGCGTTGTGGTAGGTGGTTTGGCTTCAATTCTTGCACCAGCTGTATCTTATAAGGCTTCACACCCAAATCCCCAATTTCTGCGAACGGCGCCGAATCGATAATTCACGGTCATCACCAACACTGGCCGATACGGCTGCGATATTTTCTTCAGTTCGCACTTTACGTAAGCGTGTTGGTGGTTTAATGTCCAACAATGTAAATTTGGTGCGAAATTTTTTTACAATAGCCCGAATAGAAGCCTCAGTAGGTCGATTAAACTGACCATAAAATGGAAGAAGCACGCGATGAACTTTGTTAACGGAGCACGCATTTTGGTAATAAAATTCAATAATTTGCAAGCGTTGTTCGTTTGTAAGACGATTCATGATTAAATTATAGACCAAACTGAAGATGTTTGACAGTGACACAAGATACAAAACGTGCGTCAAAACTAGTGTTGCCAAAAAGATAATAGCAAAAAAATCACTCGTATATATATATATATATATATATATATATATATATATATATATATATATATATATATATATATATATATATATATATATATATATATATATATATATATATATATATATATATATATATATATATATATATATATATTTTATATATTTATATATATTTTATTTTATGTTTTTATATAATAAGTTCTTCTTTACTCCGCCCATGCTGTGCATCCTATACCTTGCAAATTTATTTGCAACTGTATAGTTACAAATACAAACAACAATTATTGCTACTAGAGATTCTCCAAAGCGATAATGGAGGTGTGACTGTACTTTTCGTATAATAAGCACAGAGATTTATAATCCATTAAAGTTTTTCCTTCGAGTTAAAAGTCTACGGGTTTTAAGTTGCTCTATCAATAAGACTAGGAATTAATTCATAATTTCTTTCAATTTCTAAGAATGGAATGAATATATTTGTATTTGTGTAACAAAATGTTTTTATAAGAAAATAAAAGATGGATACTACTGCCCATACCAGTCTCTGTTCCCTTTAAGCACTTAACCAACAACCCCTCAACACACACTAAAAATTAACATAAATTTTAACAGTGTCCTTTCTAGCGCAATTCGGTTGGGTATGAATTCAAAATTATTTTTATTACTGGTTGGTTCATTTTGTTCGCAGTCATGATACTAATTTATGAAAATTGTAAAACTAATAAATTTCAATGGCAACACCATGATAAAATGTGATTACATGTGTGTATGACGGGGATCATGTAATTATGTGGGTGCTTATAAAGGTTTGTATGTAAGTTTATTACTTTTTATTATGTGTAACAACAAAAACTAAATTCTTATCAAGACTGTCAGGAGGAATGAAAAGCAAAATATATACTATAAACTGGGAATTAAAAAACGGCAGCAGACCAACAAATACACATTAAAGTTGTTAAACAAATATTATTTTATAGGACGAGAGAAACGAACTCAAAGTATACACGCACTTGAACCGAAGAACCTTTGAACCTTTGAAGTTGATTTATGCGATATGGTCTCATGCTCCACCAAGGCTACAATCGAAGCAAATAAACAAAATACATCAATTTCATTTATTTAAACACATAATTGTACAACAGAAAATAATCTTTTTTATGTAATTCCATTTGAGAAAAAGTATTAAATACAAAACTGTAAAACACTTCGTAGCAAAAGGAGACTGAAGCATAGTAAAGAAGTAAATTTTATACTTTAGTTGTGACATGTCATGGAATTTAATTTAATTTCCATTAATCCGAAGTAATTAGAAAATAAATAAAATTAATAAAAATAGAAGATCAATTAATTCAAATTTTTAACAATACTTATAAGAAAAACTAATAAGAGAATTAGTATCAAAAGTCTACAGTTTCTTTGATAAGGTTGATAACTTCTTCCTTTAGACCTACCGAACATAATAATATATATATGCGAGTAATTGATATATTAAAACATTTATATCAGATATAGCCTGAAATTTTCTACATCTAAAGTGCATTGTCAAATTGAGGATTTAGGGCGTGCGTATGAGTTGTTGTTCGTTTTGTACCATTTAAGTAGATATTGGAATAATTTGCAAACTTGCCAGTGTATTTTTCGTATTGCGTGCAGTATTCTTCAGCTTATGGTAAATAATAATTTCTGCTGGCAATTACAAGGATTTTGGATTTTTTTTTAACTACTATACAAATATATCTAATAAGTAAAGACCGTCCCATAGTCAATGCAGTGCTTTAAATAAGTAGAAAATACAGTTTTAAGTTTTTTGATTGCTTGAGGTTTATTAATGAAATAGCACAATTGGTAAATGACCTTCACTACCGGACATCACACCGTATCTTCATTCCAAGAACATCAAGAGCATCCGATTCCTCAGCATTTATACCATCCATGGCTGCACGCGAAGCAGAATCTGCGGTCGTTCGTTTCTGTTTTACGAGCGTTAAAGGTTTCCTTATTTTTACGACCCCATTCGGAGATTAAAAGAAGATCACTATTGAGTAAGTCATTTATATTTGGCCTCTTGGAAATGAGTTCGAATAGCCTTTACCTAAAGGAGTACGAATGGCAAATGCTGCTGTTATCCGCGAAAGAGTGGATAGGATTAGAAGTTTGATATAGAAGAT
The DNA here is from genome assembly GCA_914767995.1 of Thecocarcelia acutangulata. Taxonomy (NCBI): domain Eukaryota; kingdom Metazoa; phylum Arthropoda; class Insecta; order Diptera; family Tachinidae; genus Thecocarcelia; species Thecocarcelia acutangulata. The sequence goes on along the minus strand of OU612094.1, from coordinate 101,307,501 downwards.
CGTTGAGGAAAATAAGAAATAGGGTAGGAGAAATAAATATCTGACCTAGAACTGAAATTTCGAATAACCCAATAAAAATGAATCCAATGGTGTTAAATCACACCAGTTCAGTTACGCACTGCACTGCCTACAGAACACATCACAAACTCTTTTCTATCTATCAGGGCCCTGAAAAGGATTTAAGACACAAACATCTTGTGTCTGATCAACACAAAAACGAGAGAGTATACGACCTGAAACCTGGAATGTTCAATACTGTCATTGGAATGTGTTGTATGGAATGTGTCACCATATTGTGGAAAACAGATTTTGACTAAATTAATATCATTAAATTTTTACACAAAGAACCGTGTCATTATGCCGCGATACCGAGCACCAGTAATAGCTATTGCTTAACCAGCATCATTTTCAAAAAAATATGAGTCAATTACGTTTCTACCCGAAAAGCCACACCACACACTGGCAGGTTGCGGATGCATTTATTACAAATAACAAAGGCATTATGGTGAAAATGTGTTTCATCGCTTAGGATGATTTTGCACGAATAACTAATAATGAAGACATATTCAGTAATGCGGATAGATCGTACTGTATCGCTAACTTGTTTTTTTAGGGCAGCAAACACTCTGCACAAGTGATGCAAGTTTAAATCTTATATTAATTGTTAACACCCTTGATGTGTAACTTAATTTTTAAGTAAAAAAGTCTTAAACATTTGTGTTAAAGTGCTTTAATGAAAAATTAAAATTGTACGCCAGTACCCTATGCTTAACACATTCAGTACCATGTTAGAAGAAATTAATTTAATTTATGACGAAACAGGAAGTAAAGTTTTAAAACCCATGATTATAGTAAACGTCTGTAAACATTTTTCTTTTTAACAATAAATTCTGCAAATAGCCATATTTCTGTGTGTCCACTTTGGATATATAATACATATTTTTGTCACTAAAAATGTTTTAATAAATTTAAAAAAAAGTCTGAAGAGTAAAATTATTTATTGTTGATACCCAGTTTAAATTTTTTTGTGGTATTGACATCAAAAGAAAACTTCATGATAATTTCAAATACTTTTTACCAACGGGGTTTAAAAATGTTCGCTTGAGCCTGAATGAATACTTTCAATCGTGTTTTTTTTTTATTCTCCTTTTCTTTTAGTGGGTGGCTATTATCACTGTACTGAAATTCAACCATTAGTTACAAAATTTCATTTGAATGTTCCATTAAGCTCACATCATAAAAAAACTTAAAGACCAGAAAGAACGCCATTGTGTTCCAAATAATAAAAACTTTAGTCTCCACGCAAGACTTTTAGTAAAATCAAATAAGGGTTGCTTTTAACCATTTCCCTTAAATGTGGCTTTAATCTGTAAAACGTAAATTAAGAAATAAAAAATCGTTACTCACCAGCACTGGATGTAAATCCACACCATACATATCATGCCATTTTACTTTATCCAAGTAATTTAATTCAGCTGCTGCTGGTGACATTCCTTTCAATTGCTGATGTAATTCAGCGACCCGTGTTTCCAGCTCGCTACTTTGATTCGGTAGCAAACGAAATTCGGATACGTAGCCTTTGGAGTGGCGTCTTTGGTCATAGTCCCCGAGTTCAGCTGAAAATTAAAAACAATTATTAAGATTTTTCCTTGTTCAGTTTTTCTCAGACCGTATAGTTAATATCTAATCATTGTAAGCTTTTGAAGTACCTTATTATTATGGAATTAAAGTTTTTATAGTTTTACAGATATGTAAGCTCTATGTTTCGGTTCACACACATTCATGTTTATTCTTCAATTTTCGGTTCTTTTGTGCAAAAGAAAAATTTGGTATACAAGACCGACCGTCTGTGAGAAGGAAGAAGGTGGTTAAACCCAGAAAATTAAAACTTGTGCAATCAAAGTTAATGTATTTAAACTGGCATTATTCAAAACGAACTTTAATAAAATTTTGCACAGACCTCCTTTTAAAAGTCTTTCAAATGTATTTTAATTTTAACGAACATGCCCAAAATAAGTTAACAAAAGTGTTTAAGCCATGAAATCCTAAAACTACGGTTTTTGCAGAGTTCGCCAAGTACTTGAGTTGCAAAAATTGCTATTGCTTTTTGTCGATACTTTTTAAATATTAATTGATTTTAATAGTTAATTGTGATTATTCGAAATTATTATAAATTTTTTTTAATAACCATTACTTAAATTTTTTTCAAAAAGTATTTATTTATTCATCAATAACTGTCTGGTCCGCTTTAAAGTAATCGGTGTCTTTAGTTTTGGAAAAAGGAAAAAGTCAGCGGGGGCCAACGCCGGTGAATACGGACGTTGAGGCATGATAACGGTTTAGTTTTTGGTCAAAATCTCACGCACAAGCATCGATATGTGAGCTGGGCGTTATCGTAATGCAAAATCCATGATTGCTTTTTCTACAATGCTATGCGTTTCTGACAAATTGCTTCCCGCAAACGGCGCATAACTTCAAAAAAATACTCCTAATTGACCGTATGGCAAGAATTCATGTTGCACCATTCCATTGCAGTCGAAGAACACAGTCAGGAACACCTTCACATTTGACCGAACTTGACATGCCAAAGCCATTGGGATGATTGGGCTTTGGTTTAAATATCATAGCCATACTCGCATGATTCGTCACGAGCTATGACCTTTTTGAGGAAATCTGCATCGTCGCTGATAATGTTCTACAGATCCTGAGCGATGCCCAGGACGTTGTTTTTGCTCAAAATTTATCAATTTTGGAACAATCTTCGCTGCTGCACATTTCATGCCTAATCCATCTGTAAAAACTGCTTGACGTGTGCCGAACGATATGCAAACATCATCAGATAGTGATTTGATGATTATCTAATTCATATTTCATTTCAGTGAGCTTTAATTTTTTCATCGCTTGTTGACGTGCTCGGGCGACCAGGACGAGCATCGTCATTAACATCTTATCGGCCGTCCTTAAACCGGTTATACCACAATCGTACATGTGTTCTTCTTATAGTAGACTCGCCAAATGCCACGGTCAACTTTCAAATGTCCTTGCGCATTTAATTTCAGTTTTTGTACAAATCTTAATACAATTTCTTTGATCCTTTTTTTCGAATAGTAAAAAATAGAAGAGCATACCAAAATATGACTAACCTGTCACACCAAAACACGACTAACCTGTCTAATCTATCAAAAACAATCTGGCAATCCAAAATGGCTGATATTGCCATACATGTGCACCAACATAACAGAAAAAAATGCGAAAATCGAACATACGTAACTTTTGAAATTTGAAAATAACGGTTATTTTTTCACCTCGTACATGATTTAAAGTACGTAAAATTTCAAGTAAATCAATTACAAATAATGTTGTTGTCATTCCTACGTTCTTGGCATATGCACAATAATTACATTGATACATTATAGTCTAGAATTATGAATCACTTGGCGATTGTAGAAGATTATATAACCAGCAGTTAGGTAGACGGCAACGGGTCAGTTTATTTTTAAAGTTTGTGCAATACAATCATAAGTCAGAAGTAACCAAGTATAGTATTTTAGTACTCAGTGGTATCAAGTGTAAATAAAGTTGTGAACTATTTAATAACTGTATAACGAACAAGTGTGAATGCCATTATTTCATTTGCAGTTGAAGAACCCGAAAAAGCGTTTTAAGGAGCAAACACGTAACAATATCTACTATGTATGCAAAATGCTGCTCGCGCAGCAAATTGGAAAGCCCTTCTTTCAGGCTAGAAAGATAATATTAAGAAGAACGCGAAATTTTTCATGAATATCACTCTGTATTGTATCATTTATTGCATTTTAAAGACTTGCATATATTAAAATATTTTAATTCGTCAATATTTTTTAGATCACATTAGCTTAAATATAAAACGCAACAAGCACATAAAATAAATCGGTTGAACAATTTTACTTGCAGGTTTGGCCCAGAAAAGTCGTTAATTTTTGGTTTACATTATGTATTGGTAAAAATTAAAATTAAATGAGACAATATAACAATTTGCAATAATAGTTCTTTAACTAATTTCAATTAGTTATATCAACCAATAAAATATGCTAAAAGGTCACAGATTTTTGCCATGAACGTTCTGCATCCACTTTTTATGGTTATTTTAACAAAATAAAAACGGTTAGGTGAAACAAATTACAGCAGTTTACATTAGCTTTAAATTGTTTATATTAATCAAACAAATTTTGTGTTTATAAGAGCCCAAAAACAAATTACTAGTGGTTCAATTACTACTGTGACATAGTTACTTTAACCAACAGAGATAATAGTGAAAATTGCTACACGTATTTTCATTAAAAATTATTTTTGCAACTAGAATTGTTTAGGTTAACCAACAACATTTTTTGAATGTAACCATATTTTCAGTACAGCAAACGAGGTACAAAATTGAGGTATCATTTTAAGTTATTAATAAAAAGAATTTTCCAAATGCTAAAGATAATTTTATTTCAGCTTATTGCAACTAGGTTCCAGTTAAAAATTATATCGTTACGCTACCCACTGGTTCGGCAGTCTCCCAAAATTATTTCAAAATTATTAATAACGTTTTTTTATCTTGGATTGCATTGTACTGGAACTAGGATAATAGATTATGAGAAGGAGGAAAGGGGGAGTAATGTTTGTGAACTTAACATACGGAACGACCAAAACAAACATTATCACAGCACTTAAAGTGTTGAATTTAAATTAGTTAAAACTGATCAGTGCCCGGTGTATATACCTGCGACACTGCTCAGAATAATAAAAATTAGTTCAACACCGCGCACACCGTAAGGTAATAAAATGCAGATGAGGAAAATAAAAAGAAATTAATAATAATAAAAACAAACGGCAGACAAAAAATAATAAAAAAAAACACGTGCACACATGATACAAAAAAAACTCTACCTATTGCGGTATAATTTCGTTTTTTTTACAAATTAATAACAAACACAAGTATAGGCGTAGAAAAAACGAACGACAATGAAAAACACGTGTGTACAGAACCAAAGACAAAACATTACTCAAGACGCTTGATAATATTGATTTTGAGCTCTTAAACTCTTCTAGGATTATCGCAGTACAATTTTGATTTAAAAAACTGCAAAAAGAAATCTAAAGGTGTCAAATCGCAAGATTTTGGTTACCAAACTACTCCTCTATAAGAAATAATGCGATTTTTAAAATTTTCTTTCATTAAAAAATCTAATTTTCATAAATCTAATAATAAAAAAACACGTTGGTCTTAGTGCACCTGTCGATATTAACTAACTGGAAAGTATTTCGAACTTGAAGTTAGTATAAAAATTACAAGTAAAAAAAAAATGGCAGCAAAATTAAAATGATACCCCAATTTTTTTTTGCAATGAACTAAAAGTATTGCGATGTTATACGAGCAATATTTCTTTTAGCAGGCAGTTACACAAAAAAACATTAGTTATTGAATTTATTTTCATTTAATCTTTTTAAGAATTTGTATTCAAAAACTGTCATTAATATTTACTATTCACTTAATAATTCTGCTATTATGTTACCATATTAATCATTTAATTTTAAGTTACGCTAGCAATTCAAAATTACGCTGATTCAGAGATTTATTGGATTGAACAATTTCAAATAAACTTTTTGTTTATGAATAAAACCGATTTCTATAAACTGTGTAGTCGCACATCATTAATTACAATTGGGAATAATTGTTGTTTCCAATAGTAAATATTACGTTACACTTAGTTATGATTTTAATATATCCATAGCCGAATATAGCTAGGTTTTAATCTGGTTGTATACAACGGTGCACGGCACTATTTAATTGAAACGTGAAAAATGTGAAATGCTAGTGAAAACCGACTAAATCTGCATAAAAAACCCTGACTTAGATTTATACAAGCGTATGTACAGGCATATCTGTTTAGTTCCTGCGATGTTTATTTTAAGTAATTTTTCTACTTGTTATATGTATATGCTAATATACATATATGTATATACATTCTTTTAATAATTACTTACATTGAACAACAAAAGCACCCAGTTCAGCAGCTAGTTCAAATGCTACCGGCAGTCTTCCTTGCAAAACATCCTGCTTAACTTGCAGAAACAATTGATACCTGCAATTGAGACATTTTGTAAATATTTAACAAATATTCAAAGAAATCTAACAAGCAAATAAATACTTAAGCAGCAAATAAATATTACATAAATCTTCAAACAAAATATATTACCAATAAATACTTGCATAAACTCTTAAACGAAATAAGCAGACTTTATACTTTAAGTTCATTCTGACCGGTAGAAAATCTCTTGGACTTATGTGGACAAAAACACGTAAAATACTGTCAAATGGTATATGGAAACTTGTAAGTATATTGAGATTTTGTAATCTAAAATTATTAGCATACTAGTTTCGATTTATTTACTGAAATCTTAAAAATCATAACTACACTGGGCCACAAAGTAAAATATTTTCTTTACAAGGGGCACCTCTCATAGTCAGACAAAAGTACAGTGACGATGAGTGGCCGATTATGTCTTTTAAAATATACAATAAATAAATAATTGAAATACAATATATAATTGAAATAGAAAGTACCATTTTCTTTTTAATATTTTTCCCTTGTTTTGATTTTTTTATTACTTGTGCCTTAAATAAATTTGCTTCTGTTGAGCAGTGTTCACTTTTGCTGCATATGAGTATGTTATCATTTTATATCCATTTCTTAAATGGATATACTAGCAAATAGAAGTTATTTATTTAGTGTTATGATAAAAGTTAATATTTACCAAAAATTATTACATAAGAAATTACATAAATACATGAAATTTGTACACATAAATGTTATTTAAGTTGTTTGCATAAATAAATGCAGCTTCGCAAATTCAATGTGCCAGTATGTGTATGCGTAAAGCATATATAGTATAGTACGTATATATAGAAATAAGTACATTGCAGAGCCAAACACTTGACAAATACGAGAATAACAAATCATATGCAAGAACATATTCAAATACAGGCAAACAAGCATAAACTCAAAACATTTTCTACATTAGAAATGTGAGTGGAAAAATACATTTCTTATTATAGCGTTCTGCCTCTTAAATGTCTTCATTTGTTCCTTTGAAAGAAGAACTAACTTTGAGTTGCCATGTAATTATATATACGATTTTTTGTGCCTTAAAATCACAGGGTTTTTATTTAGACTGAGTTTACAATACTATTTCTTTATATTATTTAACACCTTCGCAATGTTACATAGCTTTCACACTCGAAAAATTTACTTTGCAAAGTCTTGAGTTTGTTCGGGGCAAGGGAAAATAAAGAGTATAAGAGAGCCACTCTCTCTTCCCTTGCCTGAGTTTACAATACTATTTCTTTATATTATTTAACACCTTCGCAATGTTACATAGCTTTCACACGCAAAGTCTTGAGTTTGTTCAGGGCAAGGGAAAATAAAGAGTATAAGAGAGCCACTCTCTCTTCCCTTGCCTACACCCAGCTCAGGACTTTGCAAAGTAAACTTTCCGTGTGTGAAAGCTATGTTACTCTATAAAACCCTGGTAAAAAATTGTCTTATAAAAATAGAAGTGTTTCTAGATCATGCTGACAGCTTTGGATCCCGCATATAGGCACACGCCTATAATAGATTCATTCGTTAACTTTTACAGTAAAATACTGTAAATGAGTAATTTTTGAACAAATTCAAAATTACTAGCAAAAAGCTTTCTCATCCAAAAAAGTACTCAAACGGAAAAATAGTAAAAAATTTGTAACAGCTTATAGGACACTAGTAAGCTCACTCGCGATGAGCCAATTCACAGACGAGTACGTCAAAAATTGCGTTTATAAAACGCGACTTGATTATGTCGTGCAACATACGTCAATTCGTGTATATGTCAAACTTTTATGAAATTTTTGTGTTGCCAACATGCGAAAAAATATTATTCGTTTACATTTTTCATATCAAAAAATGGTTTTCAGCCTAAGAAACAATAAAAAATTGCAAAAAATTTGTAACAGCTTATAGGACACGAGTAATCTCACACGCCACAAGCCAATTCATAGACGAGTACGTAAAAAATTGGGTTTATAAAACGCGACTTGATTATATCTTGCAACTTACGTCAAATCGTGTATACGTCAAACATTTATAAAATTTTTGTGTTGCCAACGTGCGAAAAAATATTATTTGTTTACATTTTTCATACCAAAAAATATATGCATTGTTATGTATATATAAGTAAAAAATAAAATAAAGTATTTCGTGGAAAAGTGGTTTAATAGTGGTTTAATTGGAAAAAAGAAACAAGCCAAATTGTATTTTCTAAATGCAAAATTTATATTGTATGTGTGTATGTTTTATTATGTATGTATGTATGTATATATGTATACAAAAACATTCATAAAAAACCATTTCAGTTGATGCTCTAGAAATTTGAGAAATTCTTAAAACGTCCTGTTGAATTGTCCATTCCTATTTTTCTTATTATTTGTTACCACTTATAAATTATTTTTATTAAAATTTTTTTTTTATTTATAACATTTTCCACGGGTCTTCTTCTGACGAGTATGTTTCTTCATTCGCCGCATTTTGACACTTACGGTAAGACGACTCGAGTCTTATAAAAAAAATTGACAGATGTCTTTTAACACACATCGCCCATAGTGTTTTTTTTTTTTTTTTTTTTTTTTTTTTTTTTTTTTTTTTTTAATGAGAGAACAAACAAAACAAAACAAAATATTGCAAAGCTAGCGCGCTTTTTTGCATTTTTTTAGAAATTGCTTTTTTGATATATCTGCAATAATATCATATTATACTAGAAAAAATCTTATTTGCATAATAGTTCTTCCCTTCTCATAGAAATATTTTGTATTTAAGAAATTGATGCAGAACAATCCGTGCTTTTATTTTCCATTTTAACAAAACTTTGTTTTTTATAATTATTATTTTTTTGTTTGTTTCATTAGAAGTAGAGATTTTTTTTTTCTCATTCATTTGTTCACTGAATCTTCACAAAGTGTACTAACAATAAGTATTCAAATCTTAAAACTTAATACATAAAATTAATTAAGTCCAGCCAGTGCTAGACAAAAATGTTTTATTTTGCACGATCAATATCGCTGAAATCACCTTCTTAACGTTCTGATGGTGGCAAGGGTGTCCCTCCTTCTCAACCGAGAGTGTCCTTCGAAATTAAGTATATTGCGTGCAAGACGATTTGGATGAAGTTCCAATTTATTGATATGCCTTGTTGCGTACTTTGAAAATTCGTCTTTTACAAGAGGAACACAGAGATCCTTATGAATTCGTGAGTTTTTTATGTACCATGGAGCTGCGGTAATTGCTCGAAGAATTTTGTTTTGTCGCCTTCGAATTTTTTCAACGTTTGAAGCGGAGGCGGTGCCCCATAGTTGAATTCCATAGCACCATATAGGCTTTAGAATTGCGTTGTATAATAAAAGTTTGCAATCCAGCTTCAATGTAGAATTTCTGCCCATAAGCCAATTCAGTTGAGCTGCTTTTAACTTTAACTGAGTAACTTTCGCATCTATGTGAGACTTCCACGTTAACCTACGGTCCAGGTGAATACCAAGGTACTTGACTTCATTTTGCTGCGGAATAGGTGAATTGTTGATTTGGATGGCTGAACATGTTTGTTTACGCAGCGTGAATGTAACGTGAGTACACTTTTGTTCATTAACTTTAATTTTCCAAAGTTTTAACCACATCTCTAATATTGAAATATACTCCTGCAAATTTCGCGAAGCTACTTGATGGTTTTCATGTACGCTGCAGAATGCTGTATCGTCTGCAAAAGTTGAAGTGTGGATTCCGGGTGTCGTTGGCATGTCAGAGGCGTAAATCAAATATAAAGTAGGCCCCAGTATGCTTCCTTGGGGAACTCCTGCCTCGATTGGCTGAGTTGGGCTTATAAAGTCGCCTTCTCTGATAACAAACTTCCGCCCACATAAGTAGCTTTCCAGAAGCTTGTGTGTATTTGCAGGCAAGTTCAACTTTATTTTGTGTATCAAGCCCTCGTGCCACACTTTATCAAAAGCTTGAGAAATATCAATGAATAGAGCTGAGCAATACTTCTTCTCCTCAAAGGTCTGTCTTATGACATTGACTAGTCTGTGCGTTTGTTCTATTGTGCTGTGTTTAGCCCGAAAGGCAAATTGATGATCAGGGATACATCCCACAGTGCTCAACATTGGACTCAACTTTGCCATTAACAATTTTTCGAACAGTTTTGAAATTGTTGGCAGTAGACTTATTGGTCTGTATGATTCTACTTTAGTGGGATCCTTCCCTGGTTTGGGTATCATAGTAATTATGGACACCTTCCACTCTGCAGGATAATACTCGAGACGTAAAATAGCGTTAAAAATAAAAAGAAGAATTCTACGAGCTACACGAGGTAGCTGCTCAAGCATTTTACCAGTAATTTGATCAATACCTGGAGCTTTCCTGGGGTTTGTGTTACGAATAACATTTTCAACATCTTGAAAACTAAGTCTCAAAGGCACAGGCGGTCTAACAGCATATGGCGGAAATTCAGCAACATCATCCACTGTATAATTTGCAGTAAAAACGTTTTTCAAATGATTAACATACACCATCCCTTTTTCAGAATCGCTTCTTGCCCAATCTCCAGTTGAAGTTCGCAGAGGTGGCTTACCTACGACGGGTCTTTTCAGACCTTTTGTCACTTTCCATAGAGAATAGTCGGTTTGAGGGGTACCATCAAGACCTTCCAGATAATTTTTAAGGGAAGCCATTCTCGTAGCCTGCTTTTAAGCTGGGGAGACCTGCGAAGTTGCCACTCTCTTCTAACTCTTCTTTTTTCTGTTAGAAGTTGTTCAATTTCAAAAGAATGTTCTGTTGCTCACATTTCTGGATCTTATATGGCTAGTGGTGGCATGTTGTACGGCTAGGTTAAGGTGTTCAGAAAATTCGTTAATCGACACATCAATATCCTCAGGCGTTCTCAAGGCAATGTTTTCCGTACAATGTGTACTCAAATATTTCTTATATTTTATCCAATTAACTCGAGTGACGGTCAACGCCAAGTCACAAAACGGGGAACTAACCCCCTGGGGGATCGAAACAGAAACTATAGTTGGTGAGTGATCTGAGGACAAGTCCAATGAAGGCTTCACTTGCATCCATTCTGAGGGAAAATTTTTTGTAACTCCAAAGTCTATAACGTCTGGGATCTTGCGTTGGTCTGACGGCCAATAAGTCGGGTGTCCACTTGAAATCACACCTAAGCCCATTTTGGTAACGGTGTCAAAAAGTACACGGCCTTTCGGGGTAATTAAACGTGATCCCCAAAAAGTGTGTTTAGCGTTATAGTCGCCAGCCGCTAAAAATCGAGGACCAAGTGATTTGAAAAAAATTGAATATTGTCTTTCTGTTATTGAAAATCGTGGTGGTGAGTAAATCGAGGATATAACAATTTTTTCATGAAAATAATTAAGGCATATATTTGTAGCTTGGAGATATTCCTCACATGTCTCGTTCATTAAAAAGTGTTTAATTCTGGATTTTATTAGAATTGCCGATCCTCCGCAAGATCTTCCACGGGGATCTTTTGTGTCGTACAGTATGTAGCCATTAATTTTGAAAAAACTGTTAGTTGTCAAATGGGTTTCAGCAATCATCATTATATCGATCTGCTTTTCCATAAGGAAGTGCTCCAGTTCATTTTTGTGTTGGCGAATGCCGTTTGCGTTCCAGAAACATATTTTTAACCAATTCATTTTTTTAAAATTGCCTGTAAAATAGTGGATTGCATTTTTAGCATTTCCTGCATCATGTTGGCCATAGAGACGGTAAAAGTGTTAATGGATTGAACAAGAGTCTGCAGAGTTGCCTCTAGGTTACTAAAATTTGGATCGGAAATTTGGGGCTTGGGTTGCTGGTTCAAGTTTTGGTTGGTTTAACCACATTAGCATATGAAAATTGTTTGGTATTCTGCGTGTTTGTGAAGTTGGTTGGATGGCCTACTGGGGAAAATTGTTTTTGCCAATGACATTTGGCTGCTGGAGAAACCGATGACTTATTTGTCATTGACCGCTTAAAATGAGTATAGACAGGGCAACCTCTATAATTTGCAGTGTGGTTACCTCCACAGTTACTGCATTTTTTAACACTTGCGTCGGCCTTTGGCTTATTGCACTGAGTTGTGCCGTGAAGTTCGCCACATACAACACAAGCAGCGGGCAACTTGCAGTAAGCCTTAGTGTGGCCAAATTCTTGGCAGTTTAGGCACTGAACGGGTCCTGAACGCTTATGTGGCTCCTCAACGGTAACCTTACGATGCAAAAGATATTTGAGGTTATATATTGGGTGAATTTCACTCTTTTTTAGCAGAACATCCCCTGGTTCTAGTTCAACCCTAAACATGGGTTGAGGGGTCTTTTCACGGTTCCTGATGTTTACTACTGTTTTTATTTTAAAACCCTTATCTTCCAATCCGGTTTTTACATCATCAATATCTACGCATGGGTCAATCCCTTTAATAACGACCTGAAGACCTTTGGTACTTTTGAGCTGGTAAGTGTAAAATGATCTTTTCTGTTTTTCTAAGACATCAGACAATTTTCGGTAGTCGTTTTCATGGTTTACCTGAATTTTTTTTTCATTGATGTTCCCACGCTTAACTGATGTCACGTTGAAATTGTCCTTATCGATTACCGTAATAAGTTGTTTTACCAGCTCATTAGAAGTAGGTTCTCTCAAATATATTGGTGGCGGTTTAAATGTTTTTTTTTGCTATATTTGGCTCATCAGTCTGGAGGATTGCAAATCTATTACTTTTCGTTGCTGTAGCGGTATTATCCTCTTTGGATATCTTTGGTTGTGATGATATCTGAGCGGATTTCGGGCTTCGCTGACGTTTAACCACGGTAACATACCTGTCTATGCCTACTTGTGTTTTCGGCTTATCTGCAATTACTGAACTGGTGGATGGTTGGTCTTCTGTTGCAACAGCAATGTTTGGCGAGCACGAACGCGTGCGTTTTTTATCTCTTAGAGACAGGAGATTGTCCAATGACTTTTTCAATGATTCCTCTTCAGAAATCCAGAGGTTTTTTCTAGTGGAGCTAAGCTCCCTCTCAGAATTGCATCTACTAGGTACACTCATGCAATTTTTTTTTTATTTATATTTTTTTAAATTTAAAAGTATATAAAAATAATTGTCATAAAGATTTTCGGTTTTGCAAGAAAACAAAACTTTAGTGTATAGTTTTTTCCCACTGGGTAGGTAATCTTCACGCACAATAACAACAACAACAATGCACTGCCACCGCACTTGTTTTATTGAAATTGATTTTATTGTTTAGTTAATGAAATGTAAGGAATTTATTTTCCCGTTGTTTTTTTTTTTAAATAATTTGTTATTGTTTTTACAATTTAATACAATATATTATTGTTTTTGTATGTAAGTTTAAAAATATGTTAGCACAATGATTTTTTGGTTTGTTTTTTTTTTTCACTTTTTAAAAACACGACTGTGCGATTGAAGAATCACAGAGTGAATGAAGTAGAGATGGAAAAATGTTTTGATTTTCTCGAATCACGCAAGATTGTAGCCTGAACGATCGCGCGTGGTCTCGATACAAAAAAAAAATACACGCACGTGTAACTCTCTAATATATATATATATATATATATATATATATATATATATATATATATATATATATATATATATATTTATATATATATATATATATATATATATATATATATATATATATATATATATATATATATATATATATATATATATATATATATATATATATATATATATATATATATATATATATATATATATATATATATATATATATATATATATATACATAATCATTCTTGTTGCGAACTTATGAAAACATTTTCACTCCTACCTAATAGATTCAGGAAAAACTTTTTGCAGTCACTGAAACACTCCAAGTACTTGATATACTCAATAACGTACTTTTGAACTCATGTGGAAATTGTGAGGAATGTGAGGATTATGTTGAAAATGATGGAAATGTTGACAATAGTTTAGTTGATAATAGTAAGGATGACAAATGGTTTGTCATCACGTATATATCAAAATGATATCCCAAACACGCATTGCATTAACTATGAATAACTACACCTTTTTTCATATCATTGACTTTTAGCTCAGGCTCTTTTTCTTTAAAAGTAGTTTTAGGCGAGTACAGTACAATCAAATATGTATAATGAGAATTTTTTTTATTTGTTTGTTCCTCATTCATTATTATCTATATGTCATGTGTAGCTGTTTAATCATCATTTCTTGCAACCCACTGCTAATGATAAATAGAAGGAAATCCAATAGTAATTTCTTGTTTGTTATATAAAGTTGTTTATGGCAACACCCTTTAATTGTACACAACACATCGTAAAAGGCTAGTCGTAATATGTGTAATATCTGTATGTACATATATGTATATGTGAATATTTACATACAGTTAACTGTTGTTTGTAAAAAACGGTGAAAAGAAGGGCCAAACTGGTCAAACTCCTTGTGGGGATTGTGCAAAAAAAAAATTGTAGTAACATTTTCGCTGTTGTAGTATATCCATCTAAATTTTGTTTTCGTTTGGTTACAAAATTATTATATTTCAGCGGGCAGCTAAAGTATATAAAATTTGGTTTAGGCTACGCCAACTGCTAATGAGCAACTATATATATTTTTTCCCCGATTAAAAACATACAGGATCTCTCAGAACTCAACGTCAAGCCGAAAGGGAGTGACAGGATTGATTTGCAGTTTGAAAATTATGGGCATTTAAATAAAACCTACAAATTTGGTCAAACTTTAACTAATCTGTTTTCGGTTATCGTGGTAATTTTTTATCAAATTTGTTCGTTTACCACTCCCTCTTTCCCCCTCCTCACAATCTATTTTCCTGGTTCCGGTACAATGCACTGCATATGTAGGGGTCATCCCCTGAGTACAGGTCTAAGAAAAAAAAAAAGAATCCATAGGCAAAAACAATTACACAATTGCCTCAAGTTTTCTAGAATTAAGACAATTTTTTAAACTATGAATTTAAAATTTCCAACGTTTGTCGACTTTGAAAGACCCTAATTTTTAAAAAATTGATTAAAATAAGATGGGAGGTGCCAATCAGGATTTTAAAATGGTACAATACTTGTTAGTTTCATACAAAGAAACAAATAAAGGAATAAAACCTCAAGCAACCAGATTTTTGACAATTGCCATTTTACTCAGTTCAAAAGTTGTTATTCACACAAGCTCGTGGTAAGTTCTTAGTTTTATTGAGAAAAGGATAGTGGATATGTTTGCCGTAAGTGAGCGAGGCAGACGTTGATGCCACTTTTACCAAATTTCTTGGTTATTCTGAAATGCCCTGCTTCGGTTTTATGTTGACTCGGAGACACTCTGTATAAAATATGTTTAATCGTGTGTTTTACACCGATCGATAAACTGGTTATTATCCCTCAAAAAGTTACTTTCTCACTCTTAAAAAAAATAAATAAAGTCAACGATAGTATTTACTTGTTATTAATTTTTAATGCATTTCTTTGCTATCTGATAAAGCGAAGATCTATGCAATTTGTACTTTTTTATAATCTCTAAAAAATGTTGGACTATTCCTATATTAAAGTTGTTGTTTTGTTGTCTGCGAAACAAGACTTTTTATACCTATTTTTGCACTTATGTTCGTTAGATTTATACACCATGGATGTCTTGGGAGCTTCAAATTATTCCATTTTATACTAATGATCAAAATCCTTGAGTTTGATACATAGACAAAGTAATTTCATATCATAAACCCGTTACTGTCGGTAACAAATAATTAACATCAGTATCATTTAATTGACAATACACCTGCCATATGAATAGCCATCTATGTATTCAGCTGCTGAGTTTAAGTAATGATACAAAAAAAGGAGAATCGTCATATCCTGCAAATTTTTAAAGCGCAGTTAAAGTAAAATCATATTCCAAGCGAGATACAAGAAAAAAAGAGAACATTTTTATTGTGAACCACGTGGAAATATATTCCTAAGAAATTAGAATAATCAATTAAGCTGCAGGCTCCTAGCTCTTATTAAACCTCGTTTGGGAAAAAATTAGTTGTTGTAACTAATATTTTGTTGGTAAAGTAGTTTTTTTTAACTTACGGCTTCATTATTTTTCAATTCTTAAAGGTAAGGTAAAGAAATCTGCATTATATTATTTAATTAATACTATTTTTTTAAATTAAATTTTTGGTTTGTACATTTGTACAACGGGTTATAGTTCAGGTTTTTTCTTTCTTAAATCTTTATAGCTCCTTAATCAGTTGATAGCCAAACAAATATATGTTCTTCAGTTCAGACATTTCACCCGCGATTTCTTTTAAGTAACCATCGTACTATTAAAGAGAGATCCCAAAGAAATCCCAATAGAGAATTGGAATCCACATGCTCAGATTTTTTTGCTGGAAGCAAATCTCTCATTCTTAAATTCTGCTTTTCTATCTAGCAGTTTTATTCATAAATAAATTTGCGAAAAACGGTGATAAATTATCAATGAGAGGAGAAGAAACTAATTTGTGAAGGTAACGAGAAAAAAAATTATCCAGCAGCAACAACAACGCGACAGTATTATATATCACATTCCTTTGAAAGTAGTATCTGCACTCTTAGTATATATATTTCTATATATATATATATTATATATCTATTTATATACATATTAAATTTTTATTTTATATTTCATGGATATTACAGAGAAAAAGTAGTCTATAAAGCCTACCCATTGAGCCACGTAAGTTAAGAAAAAAAAGGAAAGATAAAACAATGTATAAAGTTAGTAAATGTTACTAATATAATAATGTTTATGATAGACAAATAAATAAGAGTTTAATTTTCAGATTCATTGTGATAACAATAGAAAAATTTTTATCATGACTGGTCGAATGGCCATTGGAACGACCATCATGAGATAGATATTCAACGTATATATGTACAACACAATGGGACCTGACTGGACCCAAAGTGGGCTGGCTTTACAATAGCTGACAGCCTGTCAAACCTATATATGTACAACGCAACGTATCACCATCTATTAAAATAAAGGTTGCTAATAACTTCACAGGTATTTATTAATTACATTTTGCTTGACCTTCTTCATTCTCAGTTTTCGGTACACAAATTTATTCCTATTAAAATATGTTTATGTTTAGAATTTTTCTCTAAGTTTTTTTTTTTTTTTTTTTTTTTTTTTTAGCTTTTATTTATTTATTGAATCTTCACAATGTGAACTAACAATAAGTATTCAAATCTTAATACTAAATACAATAAATTAACTAAGTCCAGCCAATGCTAGACAAAAAGTTTTATTTTGCGCCAATTATATCGGTAGAATCACCTACTTAACGCTCTGATGGTGGCAACGGTATCCCTTCTTCTCAACCGAGTGTGACCGCTAAAATTAAGTATGTTTCGTGCGAGAGGGTTTCGGTGAAGTTCCAATTTGCTGACATACCTTGTCGCATGCTCTGAAAACTCATCTTTTACCAGTGAAACACACAGATCCTTGTGAATTCGGGAGTTTTTTACGTACCATGGAGCTGCAGTAATTGTTCGAAGAATTTTGTTTTGTCGCCTTTGAATTTTTTCAATATTTGACGCTGAGGCGGTGCCCCATAATTGAATTCCGTAGCGCCATATAGGCTTTAGTATTGCGTTGTATAACAAAAGTTTGCAATCTAATTTCAATGTAGAATTTCTGCCCATAAGCCAATTTAATTGCGCTGCTTTTAATTTTAGCTGAGTGACTTTCGCGTCAATGTGAGGCTTCCACGTTAACCTACGGTCCAGGTGAATACCAAGGTACTTGACTTCACTTTGCTGCGGAATAGGTAAATTGTTAATTTGGATAGCTGAACATGTTTGTCTACACAGTGTGAATGTAACGTGAGTACACTTTTGTTCATTAACTTTAATTTTCCAAAGTTTTAACCACATCTCTAATATTGAAATATACTCCTGCAAATTTCGCGAAGCTACTTGATGGTTTTCATGTACGCTGCAGAATGCTGTGTCATCTGCAAAAGTTGAGGTGTGAATACTAGATCTGGTTGGCATGTCAGAAGTGTAAATTAAATATAAAGTGGGTCCCAGAATGCTACCTTGGGGAACTCCTGCCTCGATTGGCTGAGTTGGGCTTATAAAGTCGCCTTCTCTGATAACAAACTTCCGGCCGCATAAATAGCTTTCCAGAAGCTTATGAGTGTTTGCAGGCAAGTTCAACTTTATTTTGTGCATTAATCCCTCGTGCCACACTTTATCAAAAGCTTGGGAAACATCAATAAATAGAGCTGAGCAATACTTTTTATCCTCAAAAGTCTTTCTTATAACATTAACTAGTCTATGCGTTTGTTCAATGGTGCTGTGTTTAGCCCGAAAACCAAATTGATGATCAGGGATGCATCCTACATCATTCAATATTGGAGTCAACTTCGCCATTAACAATTTTTCGAAAAGTTTTGAAATTGTTGGCAGTAGACTTATTGGTCTATATGACTCTACTTTAGTGGGATCCTTCCCTGGCTTGGGTATCATAGTAACCATAGACACCTTCCACTCTGCAGGATAGTATTCTAGGCGCAAAATAGCGTTAAAAATGAAAAGAAGAATTCTTCTAGCAACACGAGGTAACTGTACAAGCATTTTGCCAGTAATTTTGTCAAAACCTGGAGCTTTTTTTGAGTTTACTTTATTTATAACGTTTTCGACATCTTGAAAACTAAGTGTCAAAGGCACAGGCGGTCTAACAGCATATGGCGGAAATTCAGCAACATCATCCACTGTATCATTTGCAGTAAAAACGTTTTTCAAATGATTAACATACACCATCCCTTTTTCAGAATCACTTCTTGCCCAGTCGCCAGATGAAGTTCGCAAAGGTGGCTTACCTATTACGGGTCTTTTCAGACCTTTTGTCGCTTTCCATAAAGAATAGTCGGTTTGTGGGCTACCATCAAGACCTTCTAGATAATTTTTGAGGGAAGCCATTCTTTGGATTTCAAGCAGATTTCTTAATTGATTTATGCACTCCCGTAGCCTGCTTTTAAGCTGGGGAGACCTTCGAAGTTGCCACTCTCTTCTAACTCTTCTTTTTTCTGACAGAAGTTGCTCTATTTCAGACGAATACGTTCTATTGCTCACATTTCTGGATCTTGTATGGCTAGTGGTAGCATGTTGTACGGCCAGTTTAAGGTCTTCAGAAAAATCTTTAATTGATATATCAACATCCTCAGGGGTTCTCAAGGCAATATTTTCTGTACAATGAGTACCCAAATATTTCTTATATTTTAGCCAATTAACTCTAGTTATGGCGAACGTTAAGTCACTAAACGGGGAGCCAACCTCCTGGGGGAACGAAACGGATATTATAGTGGGTGAGTGGTCCGATGACAAATCTAATGAAGACTCTACTTGCATCCCTTCTAAAGGAAAATTTTTTGCAACTCCAAAATCTATAACATCTGGGATCTTTCGTCGGTCTGAGGGCCAATAAGTGGGATGTCCGCTTGAAATCACATCTAAGCCCAGTTTGGAAACTGTTTCGAAAAGCACACGGCCTTTCGGAGAAATTAAACGTGATCCCCAAAAAGTGTGCTTGGCGTTATAGTCACCAGCCGCTAAAAATCGAGGCCCAAGTGTGTTGAAAAAATGTGAGTACTGATTTTCTGTTATTGAAAATCGGGGCGGTGAGTAAATTGATGATATAACTATTTTTCCATTAAGATGTTCAATGCATATATTTGTTGCTTGGAGATACTCCTCACGTGTCTCATGTAGAAAATAGTGCTTAACTCTATTTTTTATTAGAATTGCTGAGCCTCCACAAGACCTTCCACGTGGATCTTTAGTGTCGTACAGTGTGTAGTGATTAATTTTGAAATAACTGTTGCTTGTCAAGTGAGTTTCAGCAATCAGCATTATGTCGATTTGTTTTTCCATAAGGAAGTGCTCAAGTTCATTTTTGTGTTGGCGGATGCCGTTTGCGTTCCAGAAACATATTTTTAACCAATTCATTTTGTTAAAATTGCCTGCAAAATAGTGGATTGCATTTTCAGCATTTCCTGCATCATGTTCGTCATAGAAACCGTAAATGTGTTTATGGATTGAACAAGAGTCTGCAGAGTTGCCTCAAGATTGTTAAAATTTTGATCGGAATTTTGGGGCTTGGTCTCCTGACTCAAGTTTTGCGTATCGGTTTTGACCACCTGACATTGGCATATGAAACTTGTTTGGGGGTTTGCATTATTATATTGCTTGTTGACTGGCCTACCTGGGGAAAATTGTTTGCAGAAATGATGTTTGACTGCTGGGGTTGCTTAAAGGTAATTGATGGCTTATTTGTCATTGACTGCTTAAAGTGGATATAGACAGGGCAGCCCCTGTAATTTGCAGTATGGTTGCCTCCACAGTTACTGCATTTTTTAGCACTTGAATCAGTTTTTGGCTTCTTGCACTGTGATGTGCCGTGCAGTTCACCACACACAACGCAAACTGCGGGCAACTTACAATAGGCCTTAGTATGACCGAATTCCTGGCAGTTTAGGCATTGAATGGGCCCTAAACGCTTGTGCGGCTCCTCAACGGTAACCCTGCGATGAAGAAGAAATTTGAGATTATAGATTGGGTGAGTTTCATTCTTTTTGAGAATAACATCCCCTGGTTCCAGTTCAACCCTAAACATAGGTTGAGGCATCTTTTCACGGTTCCGCATATTTACCAAATTTTTTATTTTAAAGCCTTTATCTAGCAGTGCAGTCTTAACCTCATCCGTGTCTACATAAGGGTCAATACCTTTTATAACAACCTGAAGGCCTTTAGCACTTTTAAGTTGATAAGTATAAAAAGATCTTTTTTCTTTTTCCAGAGCGGCAGAGAGTTTTCGGTAATCATTTTCGCAGTTGACTTGAATTTTTGTTTCACTTATTTGTCCGTGCTTCACTGATGTTACGTTAAAGGTGTCTTTACCAATTGCCGTAATAAGTGCTTTTACCAGCTCATTAGATGTAGGTTCTCTCAAGTATATTGGTGGCGGTTTAAATGTTTTTTTTGATGAAGTTGGCTCGTCAGTCTGAAGGATAGCAAACCTATTACTATCCGTAGCCGTAGTCCTATTATCATCTTTGGAAATTTTCGGATTTGATGATATTTGAGCGGATTTGGGGCTTCGCTTACGTTTAACCACGGTTACATACCTGTCCATGCCTACTTGTGTTTTCGGCTTATCTGCAATTACTGAACTGGTGGATGGTTGGTCTTCTGTTGTAACAGCAATGTTTGGCGAACACGACCGCGTGCTTTTTTATCTCTTAGAGACAGGAGATTATCCAATGACTTTTTTAAAGATTCTTCCTCAGAAATCCAGAGGTTTTTTCTAGTGGAGCTAAGCTCCCTCTCAGAATTGCATCTACTAGGTGCACTCATGCAATTTTTTTTTGTTTTTTATTTTTATATTTTTTTTTAATTTAAAAGTATTTAAAAATAATTGTCATAAAGTTTTTCTTTTGTATAAATTCGCTCTTCCACTTATTGCGGTTTTGTAAGAAAACAAAAAATTTTAATGTATAGTTTTTTTCCCACTGGGTAGTTAATCTTCGCGCACAATAACAACAATAACAATGCACTGCCACCGCACTTGTTTTATTGAAATTGATTTTATTGTTTAGTTATTGAAATGTAAGGAATTTATTTTCCCGTTGTTTTTTTAAATAACTTGTTATTGTTTTTACAATTTAATTTTAAAGGCGTTTAAGCAATGATTTTATTTTATTTTTTTGTTCACTTTTTACGACCGTTCGGTTGGAGAGTCACAATGATCTAAGTTGAAAAATTTTATATTTTTATTTTGCTTTAACGAATATATAAAATTGCTAAAGATAAACCATATTATAAAATCGAAAATCTCAATGCATTATTGAAATTGAGAATTGATATTTATTAATATTGTTTTTATGAATGTACATTATTCTTTTTAATATGAAGTCTTAATTCCTAAATAAAGGAAATACATATTGAATTAGAAATGATGAAATGAGTAGGAATTGCTGAGTTTGTTTAAAAAGGTGCAACTTTGAAGAAATATCGGGTGTATAAGTTGCCAAGGCGTATCATGACATGCACCAACAGCATCTTTAATTTCTCGCAAAAGAAACAAAATCTTCTGCTCGTTTTAGGCTTTATAAAAATGGCTGTTTGTTTCATTTCTATTTATACACATACCAAATGTTATACTCTTCGCTGGATAAGTTCACTATAACTAAGCGTGCAACAAAATATGTTTACACAACAAATTACAGAAGTGAAACATAAAAAACCATCTTAAAAGGCTAGTTTACAAGTACGAAAAGACTGGGAATCTCCCGTTTTTTTATCAACATTATAAATATTTATAAAAATATATATATATATATCTTCTATCTTAAATTAAAGAGCGATAAAAGTAGCGAAAATTGAACTCTGTTTATTAAAAACTATTGCCCTTGTATAACCTGAAGCTGCCGCAAGAACTGTGCCGACACGAATACCGAGCGTGTATCGTAGTAGTTTTGGTTTCTTGTAGTTTATATATTAACCCCCGTGAAGCAGGTTTTACTTTAGTGCGCAGCCACACTTCTTTCTGGGGCATAAAGGAGAAAGAGTTCCTCGTTTGTTGCAGCAAATAAAACCATAAAAAGCTGCATGACTTATGTTATGTTAGACTTTCGAAACACTTATCAAGGGTTAATTTGCAGAACGTGGATCGACAAAGTCCCCGAGAAGTTTTGCCCTGATCATGATTGAGTTGTCTGCCTTAGGCTTAAACTTAAAATCCCAAAGAACTGATAAGTAATGCACGCCAGTTTTGGAGGCTAATAACTACTCGAAGTACCATTATCTTGCAACAGATACATGTAATGTAAAGAACTAGTAGTGATAGTTAGGCGGTTGGGATGATTAGAGTGATAAGCTCCGGCCTACCAACTCATTAACTTTTGTCTTCCAATAATTGTCTCGTAAACGGCATACGAGAGGCATTAAACGGCTGGAGCTTTTCAGCAAAAGGTTTGTCCATATAGATGTAAACTTGTGGCAGAAGTTGCGACCTGTGTGAACGTTGCAAGCCACACGTTACAAAAAGTAACTAAACTGTTTTGTGTGTTTTGAAAAATATTAATATTTATAGTATTTTTTGTCAATTCTTATTACAATTTTTAAGATAACTCGATATAAAGTTGAATGTTTAAACGTATTTTACAAAGCTTTTCATATCAGCTGACGAATAGGTTAGCCCTTACTAATGTTGAGATATAGATAACTAGAAAACACAAAAAAAACTACTATGTATATATATATATATATATATATATATATATATATATATATATATATATATATATATATATATATATATATATATATATATATATATATATATATATATATATATATATATATATATATATATATATATATATATATATATATATATATATATATATATATATATATATATATATATATATATATGATAGACAGACGTATAGCGGAAAAATCAATACTTGTATTTTTTTCAATATGTTTTTTATGTTACATATTGTTGTAGTGCGTACAACGGTGTAAATATTTATATTACATTTACAACAACTAATCTTTAGAGACAGAGACTCTTACAAAGAAATATAAAAAAATTTAGTTAAATTATGAGCGAACATAATGTTCAAAGCTCAGAAATTAATAATGACAAAAAAACCATACTAAATTCAAATAATAAAAACAATAATGATCACTCTGAAATTAAAAGAAAAAGAAGAAGTGAAACAATAAATATCAGAATGAGTAAACAACTAAAAAGTAATTATTATGCAATTTTGGACGATGACAAACATTGCAATAAAGAATATCTAAAAAAATTTGAAGAGCATGTTAGTGAACAATGTGCAACAACATCTCAAAATTCTCAGCATTCAGAAAAGAGTATTACTAGCGAAAATGTGAAAACACAAAATCAAAACAAAAATAAAAAAATTCCACCACTTAATATCTTTAATGTGGAACCTAACGAACTAATAAAATTTATTAAAAAAGGTTTAGAAATTAACAATTTCAAAATCAAAGAATTAAGTAACAAAAAAACAGCACTGTTTATGTCAACTATAGATGAGTATACACGAGTAAAATCCTATCTTGAAAAAACAAAAACTGAATTTTTTACTTTTACTCCAAAAAGTTTAAAAACTAAAACTTTTCTCTTAAAAGGCCTTGGTGCTAATATGAATACTGATGAAATTTGTACCGAACTCAGTAAATAAAATAATTACCAATTAAAAATTTTAAAAGTCAACCAATTTAAAACAAAAAAGTCTATCATGAATGGGCAAAACCTTCCTATATACTTAGTTCAAATTAGTGGAGAAAGTAACTTAAATGAACTTAAATCAATTAATGGACTTTTCCATCGCTGTGTACGATGGGAACCAATAAAAAAAGCAGGAATTCCTCAATGTAGGAAATGCCAAAGCTTTTTTCATAGCGCTTCAAACTGCTTTTTGAAGCCAAGATGTGTAAAATGTGAAAAACCCCACAACACCGGAGAGTGTGAAATGCAAAACGTTTCTGAAAACGAAAGAGAAAAACTATTTTTTGTTCTATGTCAAAAATATGGTCACCCTGCATCCTACCGTGATTGTGAAAAATATAAAGAAATGCAACAAAGAATCCGTGCCAAAAAAAAAACTTTATCTGAAAAAAGATTACCAAACAAACCTCTAAATTTGCAACCTCCTATGAGCTTTGCAAATGCTTTGAAGAACGATACGCAAATCGTAAACAGCGCCAACCCCATTCACCAGGCATTAGAGCAGCTGAGCAACACCATGCAGAATTTAGCTAATCAATTAATTAATTTACACAAACAGCTACAACTACAAACAAGTAGAATAGATACAATCTTTTCTATGTTAGAATAAGATGGATTTAACAAACGTAAAAAACCTTAAGATTATCGAAATTAATGTTAATTCTTTGATAAAGCTTGATAGAAGATACGATTTAATAAATTTTTTAAATTTACATGACCCAGATATAGTTCTGTTAAATGAAACAAAACTAAATGCGAAACATAAACTTCATTTTAAAAAATATGAAATGGTAAGAAGAGATAGGTTAAACTCTACTAGAGGTGGGGGTACAGCTATTTTAATAAAAAGAGATATTAAATTCAAAAATTGCACATATATTATTAGCAATTCGCTTAAATGTTTGGAAGCTTGTGTTATTAAAATACCCTTGTTGACAAATAGAACCCTATATATAATATCTGCTTATTATCCCTCGGGTAATAACCAAAATTTTTTAATACCCGATTTAAACACTATTTTTAATTCTTTAAACTTACAAAATCCTGATATATATTATATTTTATCGGGTGACTTAAATTGTAAACACCCGGATTGGGGAAATGCTACAAATAATACTAAAGGAAATTATTTGAAGGAATGGTTAGAGAATAATGGAATCATATTTAAGTGTAGCCTTTATGCCTCCACCACCCCTTCTTATCCAAGATGTGGTTCGTATTTAGATTTGTGTATAGCAGACTCTCGTCTACCTATTCTTAAAACCAATAATTCTACTAACTGTCTAAAATGCCTAGATTATGATAGCGATCACAATGCACTGTTAATTGTACTTCTTAATGAACAAAATGAGCACACGTTTTCTTTCTTTTGTAAAATGTTCTAATCCAAAGTTTAATTATAAAAAAACAAATTGGAATAAATTTAAAAAGAATATATCAAATGCATATAAAAATATTGACGCAGTTCCGAACAACAAAAATCTGTCTAATGCTGAAATTGACTATTACTTAAAAAGATTAAAGGATGTTATTATAGATTCAACTAATAAGGTAGTACCAAAATTCAAAAATAATGACGCTATAAGCAAATTTGAAAATCCAATTATAAAAAAACTGCAAATAGAAAAAAGTAAGCTGTTAACTATAATTAAGAAACATAATAGGTTCGAAATTATATGTACCCCGCAGGTAATAAACCATTGCAAAACTAAATTAAAACTAATAAAAAAACTAATTACTGATAACTTCAGAGTGTCAGTCAATACATATTATAAAGACAAACTAAGTAAGTGGAATAAAAAAGATGCATCAAGTATGTTCAGCGAAGCCAAAAAGTTTTTTAAGCCTAAGCCACCACTGGATATAGATATGATAAAAATAAGACAGGATGAAGAAAACTTACTTAGACATGTCGGAATTAATCCGCTTGACACTGAGAAAGATGATGACAGTTTCATAATTAGGGAGAAGCAACAAATTTTAGAAATAATAGGAGCATCTTTTGAAAAGGCATATGGTTTTAAAGAGATTGACTTTAGCATTGCAGGTTGAGGTTGACAATTGCTTCACCAGATTTCTACATAGTAAATCGGCTTATGAATGTAGTCAGTCATCCTATATAACATTTAGTAGGCACAAACGGGCAAATCAATTGAATGATTCACAAGCTGATTATTTTTTTATTACCAAAGAAAAACTAATCTATATTTTTAAAAACTTAAGAAACAAATTATCAGCGGGTATCGATAATATTCCCAATATTGTTTTAAAGAATATCCCAGATGAATTAATTCTTGAATATTGCACCTTATTCAATAATATGCTTAACAACTCTTACTTCCCCCGTGCGTGGAAAATTGCAAAAGTAATTGTTTTACCCAAAAAAGAAAAAAGCACAAGTGATCCAAATAATTTGACAGCTATAAGTTTATTACCAAACATAAGTAAAATCTTTGAAATCTGCGTAAATATTATAATAACAAATTTTTGTCAGAGAAATAAACTTGTGAATGATAAGCAATTTGGATTTAAATATAAACATTCTACGATACATGGAATTCATTTACTAATATCTGACATTAATTGGAACTTAAATAACTCTTTTTGTACAGGGGCATGTCTAGTTGACTTCGAAAAAGCCTTCGATAATATTTGGACAGCTGGGCTAATATATATGAACTTTTAAAATACAAATTCCCATTTCAACTGGTTTTTCTAATTCACAACATGCTATCGAATAAATCATTTGTGGTTAGTAATGGTAGTGAAGTAAGCCAAAGAAATTTCAGTATAGTTAATGGACTACAACAAGGAACGGTTAATTCACCTATACTTTTTAATTTATTTATACATGATCTCTTGCATAGTATCAATAATATTATTGGTTTCGCAGACGATATTGTCGTATATCACGCTGATAAAAAAATTGAGAGAATTATTGAAAAGTTACAAAATAATTTTAATATTATAGAAAAATATGCCACTGATTGGAAAATGAAAATAAACATAGATAAATGTGAAACTATACTTTTCCGGCCTCCTGTAGCCAAGTGCAACAATAATATTAGACATAATTGGAAATCATTCTGCATAAGATCTTGTAACAACAACGTGAACATCCATAATAAACAAACGGTGAAGTATTTAGGAATCAACTTGGACAAATTCCTGTACTTTAACGAACATATAAACATACAAATTTCAAAAGCTAGAAAAGCTTACTTTATGTATAAACGACTATTTTTTTCTAAATATATTAAACCAGAGATAAAGATTCTACTATATCAAACTTTAATAAGGCCGATCTTAACATATGGTTGCCAAATTTGGTATAATATTTCACCATCTTATATGGAAAAGCTACGAAAGTTCGAAAGAAAATGTTTAAGATCATGTACTTCACTGTTCAGATCAGCAAACACGAATTACACAAAATACATAAGTAATTAGAAACTTTACAATGCAGCTAAAATAAGTCGAATTGATAACTTCATTATACATTTAATCAGAAATCATATAAGAGATTGTTGTAACTGTTACGATAATAATTTAATAATGGCTCCATATTATGCCAATGAAGAATATATAGCTCAAACATTACAAAAGGGCTATGTACCACCTGAAGCTTTTGTCTATCTAGACAAAAACGGTAATATACAAGACGAAACAGGTATCCCTATATTTTTTCACATTAATAGAAGGGCCAATCTAAAAGCTGTCTCCAGCAACCAAATGACAACAGAAAATAAAAGATTCGATACTATTTTTTTTCGTGAGGATAAAAATATTTTTCCAAACTTAAATTTCAATAAATATTGGTGGCTTAGTTAAGTACTAGAATTTCCCGTTTTTTATTTCTTTGACCTTTTTTTATCTTATCTAAATAAAAAAGTAAGGTTTTTTCCATAGCTTTTTCTTTACATTGCATTCTTTTTTTTCTATACAGATAGTACTTGTATGTATATATTTTGTAAATAAATTATAATTAGATTTAAAAAATGTATATAATGTATAGTTTTACACATATATATATTGTACTAGAGAGCTCGTTTACGGGACAGTGTATACACAGAATTATGTTAACTAAACTATTGTTTTGTTTATTTCTAAGTCTAACTTAAAAAAAAAAAAATTTTGCTGAAATAAACGTTGAAAAAAAAAAAAAAAAATATATATATATATATATATATATATATATATATATATATATATATATATATATATATATATATATATATATATATATATATATATATATATATATATATATATATATATATATATATATATATATATATATATATATATATATATATATATATATATATATATATATATATATATATATATATATATATATATATATATATATATATATTGATATATAGATATATTGATATGTTTCAAATAATAAATTTATAAAGTGTTGCAAAAGAATATTCCGAAATTGCCGCTGTGAACACCACATTATTATTATTTTTTTTTTCTTTTTGCTCTAAAAAAAATACTAACGGAGTGTCTAACGTCCAGTAGATGAGAATTCTTATGGCTTTTTCTACAATAATATAAAAAAATTATTAAAATAAAAAATAGAAAATTTAAATAGACTCTCGCAACCAAAAGCGGTTAAAACTTTCTCCATAAATAGCAAATACAAGTAACATATATTTTAATTAACAGGACTTGTGTGTAAAGGCATCTGATAGCTTTTTTTTCGGTTGGCAACTCTATAGCATATACTTTGATCACGAGCTAATGTAATGATAGTATTCTACATAAATACTCTTATGCAAATAGTATTACCAAAAATATCTAAGCTATTATCGAGTTATTTGAAACATTGATGGCAATTCAAACTATTTGATGCGCAATATTGAAACATTTCATTCAAGCCAATGATTTAAATTTTCTGCACCGTTACACATGTTTAAATACGATGCACGTGCCTACTTAACGACCATAGTAATTATTCAATGAAAAATAATATATGTCTATACATATTTCTTTCACTATTTAAAATCATGTCGAAAATCCAAATGATACAAATATTTAATAGAGTGTGATGATGACCATGTTATCACTGTTGATGCAGACAGAGACGATAGTGATGAGCGTTCTCAAAACGCCTTAATTTCAAATTTTTTTATTAGGTGTATAACTTTGCTTCCGCCGTTTTGCAATAAATAGCTGTAGTGGTAGTCGAAATAAAACGCAGATGTTTGTTAACATAACGCAATCGAAATATTAGTATGTAGATTTCTGTCATAAAGCTATTCTCGATTAAACATGCCAGCGTACGAGCCAAATTCTCATCATTTGCGTGTGGTTTTAATATTCTGCATTATTATGAAGAAATCTGCAGCTGAAGAATGACTGCTCCCAATACCTATGGTGAGGCCGCTATTAGTGAAAGAATGTGCCAGGAGTGCTTTCCCCACTTCAAGAGAAGTTTTTCGAAGATGCAGACTCCGTTGTCCACTTTGAAATTTCAAAAATTTTAAGTTTGCAAAAGCGCGTTATTTAAAATAACCAAATTTATTTTTTTCTTAATTAATTTAAAAGCTTAGAATTCCTTTTATTTACTTAATACGCCGCTTACAGAATACAGGCAAGCGACGCGTCCAATTATTTTAATAAAATTAAGTTTAAAATATTTCTTATTTTTGCAGCTAAAGATCGTTTTAGTTTTATGTAAAAGCTCAACAGTATTTAAATACGATATTACGATAACAATTTCGTAATATCGTCAGGAAAATTAAAATGTTGATGATAACAAATTGTTAATGAAATATCGAAAATAAATACTGTTGATCAAGTAACTAAATATTAAATAAAATTAATTTTTATCAAAACTAAATTTTTATATTAACAACACAAATATAAACTTATTTTATAACAAAGACAGTGAGGTGTGTGCTCTGTTGCTTTTTCCTTAGATAATACGAGTATAGACACAAGAGTAAAGGACCAAATAAAATAAACAAACTGCTTGCCAAACAATCGAGAAAAAGTTTTCTTGTTAGTAAAAATAATATAAATAGTATAAAAGTTTACCTTCTTTGTAGAAATTGAATAAGCAAAGATTAAAGCAACAGAATGTCAAGAAATAGATTTATATAACAATTTACGTCTTGTGGACTTCATATAGCGAGCAAAATGCGGCAACACAATCACCGCCTACTCTCATTGAAAGCAAAACAAAAACGGTTTGCGTAGTTTATTTGACATTTCAGTCACCTTTACATTATGCATATGATTTGGTGCATTTTGTACATCGCTACACCATGTTCATTAGACTTGTGTCCTTCATGAATGAATTACTTCATCTGAATGATCCTTTCAAGTGAAGAAATTCAATATTTATGTATTATTTCTCTACTTCTCTCATTGTTCTCTTTCCTTTCATATTTCTGAATTCAAAGCACATATGTCCTCAAAATAAATGGAAGGAATTCGTTATTTATTTTGTTTTATAATTTTTATTTAAATTACTTTTAGCAATAAACATTGAGAAATTTTTTCATTTATATTTAACAAGTTCTGAAACAAACAAATAATAACTGTAGTGTCTGTATAATAATTCCTTATATTGCTGATATACATAATAGAAAGTATTCTTATTGTACTATCTAAAATGAAGTGAAAAAATTTTGAATCAAATGGCATCGAATGTATTACGGGTATGTTCTTGATTCTACTTTGAAGTAAAAATATTTGAAATCACTTCAATTTCAAGCGTTGATGTTCTACATACTACTTTTTACTTTTACTTTTTTTTTGTTTTCGAACATTAATTCGTAGTGAATTGTGTGGATCTTGAAACTACTTTTACACAAGAAGTAGTAGTTTGAAAAAACTTTTAAATTTCAATGTGAAATTTAAAACTTTTACAGAAAAACTGAGTGTAATTACAGTCCCATTTAAATTAAAGGACTTAAATTACAAAATAAAATTAAATTAAAAATATGGTTTATTTCAGTACTGGTTTATATAAAAAATAAAATAAAATTGAAAACGTGGTTCATGCCAGTACTAGTTATTTGAAAATTTTTATTTTCGAAGTTCAGTTTGAATGAAAGAATGAAACACCAAAACTACTACTTCTTCAGAACAACAAAAATGAAAAGGTAACTATTCAAATCATTTCTTACTCGTATTTTCATTCTACTACTTTTCTGGAACATGCCGGATATAGTACAAAAAGTTTTTTCCTATACTGGAGCAAAAATTTGACTTGAACTTGATTGGCTGCCACCAAAATTTATAAATGCGCCGAAAATTTAAAAAAAGCGTACCGCGCACTGACTAAGGAATTTTTCGCACAAACAATATTAAAAGGTACCAGAAACGGTACGAAACACACTTGTTGACAAAACTAGATGCAGAGTTGGTGGCATTACTTAATAAGGACAGGTTTCAAACGCACACAAGAATACTTTGAATGTATAATGAATAATAAATATATAACCAGTTTTTTCTAATAAAGCCTCGAATTTGGGGGAAAAAACGGCAGAAGCAAAATTGTACACCTATGGAGTTTATTTATTTATTTTATAGATAAACATTTTCATGTCTGTCTGTAGTTAATAAATGAAATGTTTTTATTGTATTTCATTTAGGGGATTTTTTTAGCTTTCAATTCTTTTATTTTTATTGTATCTACGTGTCAAATGCAACTTTCTTAGCACACTTTTGATTTATTTTCCAAAACTTTCATTTGTTCATTTTTCGTTTTTCAGTACAAATTAAATGGTTTTTATGGAATTGAGTTTTATAGCAATTCATTTTGAATTTTGCGTGTTTAAAGTATTTTCTTCGCAGCAGCATTTGAATTCATTAAACATCTGTCTATGGTAAATATTTTCTATTGATAAATGCTTGTTTGCAGTTTTATAATTGATTTATGGACTGAAAGGTTTCAACGCATCACAGTGCCAAAGCGGACAAAAATGTTGGGCGGTTTAAATTCAAAAATATAAGTATTTAGCTTTGCAATTAAGGCACACGATTGGTGTTAAAATTTAAACATTTTAAGAAGATATATGTACAGTAAACTAAAAACAAAGAAATGTTTATGGTTCGATGTGATGGTTGGCGTTTTTGTTAAGGCAATAAATGTATATAAAGAAACAAACAGAATATTGGTCTAATTTGACAAACTGGTGTTTTATTGAAGCAAAAATAATATTTGCAAAATTTTGAAATAATATATTAAAAAAAAACAAATATATAAAAATGGGGATCACTGCTAACGAAATCAATTTTAAACAAAAACTTATTTTCCAAAAACCAAACCACTGTTTTAGCCGCTATTTTACGACCTTGACGATCATGGTCGTTCATTTATACATTCTGAAGGAAAATTGACTTTTGGGGCTTAAAATCAGTTTGTATTTAACAGCACATGGTCTCATTAACATAATCTGTTTCTAATTTGAGACATTCAAGTTATAAATTAGCCTGAGATCAGTTTGCTTAACTTTAATAAGGTGTGCGAAGGTTTTCGTTCGAGATCACGAAACAGGCCTTAAAAGTTAAACTTTTTTTGTATGTTGAGTCGTTTCAGAGAAAAACTTCGAAACTTGAAAGGTAAAACTTACCGCGTTATTTCTTCTACTAGCTTGCAAGGGTCAGCAGCATAGAACTTTACACCAAAATACAAATCATAAGGATCAGCTTTCGGCTTGAGTTGTCGGGAAATACGTGAAGCAGGATCCAACCAGTGCTGAAAAAATAAAATAAATGGTTTTTAAAGAAGTCTTGAAAATAAATTAAAACCCAAGATATCATCAAACATTTTCAACAAAAAAAAAACTTTAAAAAAATAAGAACAAAATATAGTTATAAATACTTGAACTTAATAAAAAAAAAAAACTAAAATGTTGATAATTGACTTCTGAATTCAACAAACACCCAAGTAGTTAAAGTTGTATATTAAATTTCCTAGATAATTAAACTAATTCACAAAAAAAAAATCAATATAAAAATCTTATTTAAACAATATATGTGTCTTCAAGTAATATTTTCTGACAAATAATAAAAAAGCCAATTATGAACGTGAGATACTACTTAGTAGAGATGAAAACTGTTTAACAAAGGCAAATAACAATTGCACACGACTTTTTATATACACGTAGTATTTTTAGCAAGCCCAGATTTTTTTATATCTATGTGTAGTAGCTTTTGCCTTGGCGTTAACCACACCAGAGCACTCTGTTTTCCGGGGCGTAGAGAAGAACGGGTCTCTCGGTTTTTGTAACAAATAGAACTCTAGGAAGCCGCATTTTTTATTATTTTTTATTTTTTTTGTATACATGTGTATATTGAATCTTCAAAAATGAAATAACAAGTAAGTATTCAAATGCCAATGCTAGACAAAAAAGTTTTATTTTGCGCAAACAATATCAGTAAAATCACCAATTTTACGTCCTTCTTTTCAACAGAAGGTGGCTGTCAAAGTTTGTTGCATGCAAGAGGATTTGGGAAGCTGGATTGAAAAATTTTGTCGAATTTCTGACCATAAGCCAATTTAGTTGCATCAATGTGAGGCAACTACGGTCGAGGTGAATACCAAGGTTCATTGTGCTGCGAAGTAGGCGAATTGTTAATTTGGATAGCCGAACAAGGAAGCCGTATAACTTATGTTGTTTCGGCCTACCAATAAGCCTTGTCTTCCATTGACTGTTGGGAAATTGCTTATAAGAGGGATTAGAAGGCCTGAACTCTTAAGCAAGAAGCTACAAACTCATAGCAAAAATTTGCGACCTGTGTGAACCTAGCAAGCCACACGAGTGCGCTACTGAATTGTAAATAATTCACTCCGTATAGTTGGCCCATCATCAGCTGCTATTGTAAGTCAACTTCACAACTGTCCATGGATTATACAAGATTTTTACTTACATACATAAGTAATATCTATCAAATGATATTAGCTTTCCAATTGACTTTTTCAACAAAGATTTTTTGAAAATAATTTTCAGAAAAAAATATTATTGCTTTTATTTTAACGTTGTTTTTATTAGCTTTTCACGTGAAAACTATTAAAAAATGTGTATGGGAGCTGTTTTTATGTTATACTCGTAACGAACCACTTTAATTTTAATATTTTAATTTAAAATAATATGCTAGGCATTCATTAAATCAGAGGACTATAACTGTATTCCCAAGGTCGACTTAATGGGAATTTCGTTCACTATAATGTCAGCCGGTGGCCAGTTCATCATTGTAAAAAGTGCTTTCGATAGCGTGGTGTAGAAAGCGCAGTAAGTTGCTTTCTGCAATGACTTCCACCACACTAGCGTCCAATACGTTTTGACCAGCGACTGACAATGAGTACGAGTTCTAATAATGAAAGTATACTTATGTATTAACCCTCGAATTTCGTTATTGGGTATACCAATTACTTATACTCATAAAATTCACTTTCATAACTGACTGCTTTGCAGCAAATATGTGTATTAGTTTTATGCATACACGTGAGAAAATTGTACACAAACATGCACAAAAAACTAAAATATATGCATACTCGTATGACTGTGAGTGCTCAAATCAAGTTTAATAATAAATTGACATTATTCTAAGGGCAACATACTATTATTGAATTATGTGGTTGGTACCGGAAAAATTATATCTTTATATTTGATTTGCCTCACCTCTTATTAGAGTGATGCAAAAATACGCTTGTTTTACAAATAAAAGAATTCAAATCAATGGGGAAATTGATAGCATAATGAGAGCGAATACTCAGCAAAACATCATTTGATCAATTTTCATTGTTATAAATATCTAATGAATAAGATTTTTGTGGACATAGTTTTCATTTTTCCTAGAAATTAGTTTAA